>OX439035.1:18123487-20706481 GCA_949317995.1 Acholoe squamosa
AAGCCATGTATGAAGCCATTGTGGGAGGAGGAGCTGGGGTAAGCATTGGGGAAGGTCTTGTGTGGTAGGGGGCGTGGGCATAAAGCCTTACAGCAGATCCTTGTGTGGTAAGGTGTGGAAAGGTACGAGCCTCTGTACTGTAGTATCTGTGTATGGAGGGGGAGGGGAGCCTTGTACGTAAAGAGAGGGGTGTGTGCATTGGGCGTGGGGTAAAGTAGGGAGGGCTGCTGGAGGTGTTTGAGGGTGGGATAAAAGGGCGGCAGGGCATTGGCGCCTGACACAATGCACAGGAGGACCACAATAGGCCCTGGAGGAGCAACTGTAGTCCATTTTAAAATGTCATAATCAACAGCATTTAATATTGTACGGGTTCCACTAAACTATAGAATTGGGTTCTTTGTCATAAAAATAAATACACCCTTTGTGTTTTATTTGGAAAAAGGATAATGCACTTTATGATGACTTCTGGTTATTTGGGGTGAATTCAAACATGATTTAAAGTCCAAATAGATCTGAGAGATTCAGACAAAAATCCATCGTTTCACTGCCGGACTAACGTATGTCAGTTATCTTATCCCGATTGAGACACCTTGACTGGTCCTGGTTTTGTATGAATTTCCACATTATATTAAGAGTATTTCAGCAAAAAAAGTACATAAAAGGGTTATAAAGAAGGGCGGGGTGCCATGGAAGGGAATGCCGTACACTTAGATAAGGTGTGGACACATGACCAGATGTCGCTGCTGCTACTGTCTGATGTGAATATACCCGCATGGTGTACATGCCACACAACTCAGTTGGCTATTGCAGTATACAGTCTGTCTACTGCACACATTAACCTAGCACAGTAACTATAGATACTTTCACCTACCTTACTTTACAGCCAATACCCCTAATTGTATTTAACAAAATATGGCTAATTAGTAATCAAATTATATGAATATTACCTAACAGCAAATCAGATTTTATTTGTCTATAAAGACTCGTTTCGCTCCCATCTCAAGATCTCTAGCTCTTAAAGTGAATACCATATTGATATTTATCCATTAGAATACCTTCACCCAGTGAGTAAGTACATACATACAAACAGCCTTGGGCTCCACTCGCGGCCTTGTTTGAGGCAGCCAGCCCCTGTAGCAAGCCCGCTCGGGGCCAAATTGGTTTTACCCGGGATAAGGTGGTTCAAAGCGGGCAGTATTCAGTACATGGGTTTTAGGTTCGGCAGATGCTGGGTTTCCAGTCAGGGCCACACAGGGCAGCCCAAATCGGGCAAACCCACTTGAGCCCGTTGGGCTCCCAACGGGTTTTTTCCTCAGCATACGGTCTGGGCCACATTGGGCGGCCCGATGGGTACTTAGCTGCATAAAGTCTTCCCAGTCTGGGGTTTGGACAGGGCAGCCTCATCTTCTGAACTGTTCTAAACTCTGTGATGAGTGTTCCCCCTCCCTCTCTCTTTTTTGTTCGTCCCTCCCCTATCCATATCCTACCCCTTTCATCTCCTCCTCATTCCACTCAACCTGCCCTGCCCTTTCCCCCTCTCACCCCGCTCTGCCCTGCCCTTCTGTCACCCTGCCCTCCCTGGGCCTCCCTAGCCCACTTAAAAGGGTCTATTTCTCCTCTTTCCTATCCCCTCAGGATGTGTGTGGTGCACATATGCGCAGGCACTGACACATTCCTCTATGAATTTGTGTAATGAGGATCTCGCCATGAATATGACCTTAGCTGTCGAAATGGCGTTAAACATCTATTACTCACTCACTCTCACTCCCAGCCCTCACCCTGCCTTGCCCTGCCCTGCTCTCACCCTGCCCTGCCCTGCTCTCGCCCTGCCCTGCCCTACTCTCATCCTGCCCTGCCCTCCTCTCACCCTGCCCTGCCCTGCTCTCACCCTTGCCCTGCCCTGCTCTCACACTGCCCTGACCTGCTCTCGCCCTGCCATGCCCAGCTCTCACCCTGCCATGCCCTACTCTCACCCTGCACTGCCCTGGCATCTCCTTCGCTCACATGCCCTGCCCTGCCCTGCTCTCACCCTGCCCTGCCCTGCTCTTACCCTGCCCTGCTCTCACCCTGCCCTGCCCTCTCACCCTGCCCTGTCCTACTCTCACCCTGCACTGCCCTGGCATCTCCTTTGCTCACATGCCCTGCCCTGCTCTCACCCTGCCCTGCCCTGCCCTCATCTCACCCTGCCTTGCCCTCTTCTCACCCTGCCCTGCCCTCCTCTCACCCTGCCCTGCCCTCCCCCCTCCCTTCCCTCCACCACTGCTGTAGGACACTTTCCCTATACCATTAATACACAGGTAGGTTCATAGTAGGGATCCAGATATTTCATGTAAAAGGCAACACTGACTAGTCCTGGAAAGAACAGCTTCATGTCTTTCTTTGTACTAGTAGGCTTGCAAGGTGTATTTGTGGTGTGGGGGCAAACAGGTCCCACACTTGGCCAGGTATAAGAGGACTATATATAGAGGCAATTGAGAAACCAAAAATATCCCCTGCCCCTGTAGGCCAGTCCATGGCAGACTCACTACAAAGTGGTTTCACAGCACTCCAGGCAGAATTCTACTACCCATACCAAACTTATTTCTTTTAGACATAGGACAACTGGAATAGACTACTAAATCAGATATGAAGTAATAATGTGCAGACTTTCTCATAGTCTGGAAATACTTAGATGTTTCTAGTCAAAAGTGCAAATCAAGGTCATCTGAGTAGTAGTGGAATGGCAACACCATTTCTATTGCACTGAACTTGGAACAAGAGCAGATATGCAGAGGTACAGTCATTATGAACTTGAAGGCTCACTTCTCTACTCCTACATAGGGAATTAGTGGGGGAAGATTGAGGCCAGAATGTCACTTTAATGAATCAAAGTGCCTTGTGTTGGCTGAATGAGTTTGATTCAAATGAATGGTACTGCTCTGCCTTTCCACTTGGGTAGATATTGCATTTACTGCTTTGGTGATGGGGGGGGGGGTTAGATTAGCTAGAGGATTTGTTGCTTATTGACTTTTAAAAAAAAGAAAAGATTTTGGATAAATTTCTCAAAAAGAATTTTTAACATGTCACCACTAATTTTTCATCAAATCGGGCAGCCCACTTTAGGCCACACCAAAAACCCATGTTAAACTCACTTTGAGCCCAAATCGGTGAGCCCAATTTCAAACAGATCTGTGCCCAAATCGGTTAGCCCAGTGTGGCCCAGACCCTTTGCTGAGGACAAAACCCATCGGGTGCCCACTGTGTTAACCCAGTGTGGCCCACATCAGGAGCCTGCTCTGGCCCAGACTCGGGCCACACCATTTTTGCTACCTGGGAGTACACGTATAGAACTAAAGACCAGAAGGTCGTTGGGGACCACCAGCAAAGGTCAGGGGATCTACAGAGGCAATGTTCGCTGGTACCTTCAGCGACTGTACTTGTAATGGGCATTGTGTAGGCTATATGAAGAGTACAGGTAAGGTTTGTAATTATGTATATTTGACCTACCAATAATAAATTGACTTCCCTTTGTTTGAAGTGTAAAATGAAGTGTTGTAATGAGTGTTGTAGTGATAGAGGTATTATTTTCACGAGGATAACCGAGAAAAATAAGACATCAAACAACTGAGCAACTTATTTATAGCGCCAGATCATTGCAGGGGATAAAGTATGAATGAAGCTGGAATTCAGGAGATTCAACAGTGAATATTCAGTCCATCCTAACATGTACGATCACTTGTATGAAAGGAATGGATTGGAACAGTTGAATATTATAACTAGCCTATAGCAAGTCATAACATATATTCTACTTCTACAGGGTTAGACTATGGGTGTGGGTGAAGGTCCTTGTGACCTACCAGCAGACAGACTTGTGTTTATCTCTTCCACACTGCCTGCCCTCCTGCCATGCTCAGGAGGAGGTGTGTCCTGCAGTGCAGGAGGTGGAATGTTACTAGTATACCCAGTTTCTATGCCGCTGGCGAGAACATCTCATTTCTTCCACAGGATAGGCGCATTATGGTGCCATGTGTGACATTATACTTCTCTAGACTTATTCTTTTTAATTGAACGGTTTGATTGATTGATTGATTGATTTGTTTAACGTCCTAGGGTTCCTACACCTCATTAGTTTATAGACATGATTTTTTTTTTATTTCTCAGTCTGGACAGGTTTTTAACAGCTGCTTGTCCATTGTATCATTAAACGGAATCCCTAGGTGATTATGTTGGATTATCTTGTATTCGATCCTGTCTGATATATACCTGTCACTGCTGTGAGTGAGCATTAGTAAGGACCCTATAGCATAAGAAGTATCTAAAGGTTTCCGATGATTTCATTTTCTATAGAAAAGCGAAAAGCCCTGGCAATTAACCCAGGAGTCAGTAGATGGCCTCTAGGATCTGGCTGTGTCTAGGGGTCAAGGTGGTGATCTATACTGGATGACCAGTTACAGTACTATAAATGGAGAGGAGACTAGGCAGTGTGGGTTAGCGTGATAGCACTTGATGGGTGGGGAGGGCGGGTCCTCCAGGGTGACAATACCCTAAGTCCTCCTGCGTGTGACGTGGAGGAGGAGAAGCCAATTTCCCGGTCTGACCTCTGGGAGATGGTAAGGGGAGGGGTGGGGATGACGCCAGGATGAGAGCTAATGTGGAAGGCTAGAAGTAGGGATAGGGAGGTATGGAAAGGTCATTGAAATTTCCACAGGTCCAGAATCCTTAATTAAATGGAGTAAAGGTCAGTGGAATCGAATGATTTCGGTCAGTAAATGGAATGGCTGAATACAAGTGCAATCATAAGTGAAATGGCTGGTTGGATGTAAGTGAGTGAGGTCAGTGAATGAGTTGGTTGGGTGTAAGTTAATGATGTCTAAATGAGTTGGTTGGATGTATACATGTTAGTCAGTCCAGCAGCAGCTGCAGGTTGTTTATGAGTAAGAGCAGTAAATGGGTGTAAATGACTGAGGTATGAATGGAGACGTTTAATGCAATGAAGTGAGCTCAGTAATAGAGTCAGCTGGATGTAACTAAGTGCGACCAAACAACATGTTGACAATTAGCCAACTGGATCATAAGGCCAATGGCCGGGCTGCCTGATTAAATGCAACTTCAGTTAATGGGCTGACTAGTGTAATATATAGAAGAATAGCATGTAAATGTGATGGGAAAGGCTGAGAAGGGATCCCATTGACAAATACAAGGAGTGAGTGAGTAATAGAGGTTTAACGCCATTTCGACAGCTGATGTCATATTCATGGCGTGAACTACATTACACAATTCCACAGAGGAATGTGTCAGTGCCCGCACATATGTGCACCACACACATCCTGAGGGGATAGGAAAGAGGAGAAATAGACCCTTTTAAGTGGGCTAGGGAGGCCCGCACACAAATACAAGGAGACACAACCCATTCGTCATAGTGTTTATATTATCAAGACATGGGTGGCATGGATATTTGTACAGAAAAGATGTATCGGTACTAAGACCCGTCTTTGTTCTAGTCAATACATTTTGTACTGCATTTCTTTTTATGAATTTGGATATAAACAGTTATCTACCTCACCACAGGTGTGGCCCACCTGGTAATGATATATAAATAATCGGTTACACTGATAGTGGCAGGCAGAACGGCAGTTGGTACTCTCTCTGCATATATAAATGTATAGAATGATAGGAACCATCTGGACATAAACGTACTGGATGTTTTATTTCCAAGTTCCGGCCCCGTTCTATTAGAACATATAGGGCCTGTGGGTCACGTACCGGCTTAAAAAGTTCATCATCATCATCATCGTCGTCGTTTCCAAGACTGAATCAAAATAAAAAATTACACTGACCCCTTTAAAAGCCATGGATTAACGGGTGCTGGTATACTTCGCGGAGAAAAGTATGCCCTAATTCAGAGGCGTAGGAACAAATCTTCATAGGGGGGGGGACGCAGAGGGGGCCCCACCTCAATCACATTGAATTGTCGACTCAGGCTGTATAGAAAAGCAATTGTCGATGAATTTTAGATCTGATTTGAGGCCCATGTCCCCATTTAATTTGATTTAAATTTAATTTGAGATGCAAAGTGTTATAGCTTCTTGTTCAATTTCTTCTTGGCAATTCTTTTTTTTGGGGGGAGGCAAAGATATACTCAGGCCCCACCTCCTTGATGATTGGGGGCCCAGGCCCCCCTGCCCCCCGCCTCTCCTATGCCCCTTAATTGATAGTTATTTTCTAAGCACAGCTTACAGCGAACCTAGTAGTAAATGACTATGCCAGTCTCTAGGACAGACTGGAGGACTGCTGGCTGGTCCCATTTAATCGGGCGGCGATCTGACGGCTTCCCCGGGGCAACCTGAAGGAAAGTGGACTGGGGGTGGGTCCCTGACAGCCTAGGGGTTCATCAGCCCACCAGTCTGTTGGAAGGGGGGGGGGGGAGAGGATGCAGAGGACTCCCGCCTTCTCCTGGTGGCTCCTGGGTCGATCCCCACCGCAGATTACACACCGAATTGAACGCCTTGAATCGACCCCTTTCCGGCCCGCGGGGCGCCAGGGTGTGAACGGGAGATTGGCTCCGACCGAGGGTGGAGAGAGGTATGGTCGAGGGAGAAGAGGGAAGGATAGTGTGAGAAGGTTGGGGGAAGGTATGCTATAGGAGAAAAGGGAAAGATAGTGCCAGATAGGGAGGTATACGGTTGAGGGAGAGGAGGAAGGATGATAGGGCTAGTGCATGGGCGGAGGGCATATAGGGAAGTTTGTTAGAGGAGTGGAAGATGGTAGATATATAGAGGGAAGGCTGGTGAAGATCTCCAATACTATGATGTCTTTTGCAAATGAAACCGTCAAAACTCAACTTTTATCTTAACCCCCAAAGATGTACCTAAAAGTATTTAAAGCCCAGATGATGGATATCAGAAAGACCATGTGATATACATCAGAGGGGCCGGAGAACAAGCTTAATACAGTTCTATGATACAAAACATATATACAAATAGTTTGAGCCTCCTGTCTGATCATGGGGTAGCCGTCCCTCCAACCTCCTTCCCACAGTCCATGTTAGTCTCCCGTCCTGGCTGTGTTTCCCCGATCTTACCCGTCCCCTAGGACGGCAACTGTACAGATCCTTGTCCTCCCCCAGGACCCGCAGGACATCAACCCTGAGCCCATACCTCCCATAGTGAATATCAGCCAAACAGCTACTGTAGGGAGATTCACAGCAGGGGATTTGGGAGAATTAGGCAGTAAATAAATACAGTCTAGCCACAGGGCCTCGTCTTGCCCCTACCCCAAGTGGAATATTCTGATATACTATGTAGGGCCTGAATGTACAGGATCAGGGTCTGAATAAGAGAGGACGTTTGCTGGCTCAGAGGGAATTTATTTACTATAGGCTGTTCACCATACATGCTTCACAGGAATTTGAGCTCTTTCTCAGAAACTAGTCACCAAGAATGCGTTTATATCCGGGCAACATAATTATATGGGCAAGAACCAAGATTATGACTAGCTCTAGCATTTCTAGTAACTAGGTATAGATATAAGGCGAATGTATATGCAATTCCTTTATCTTCATGTCGTTTTCACCACCAGCCGCCGTTGAAGTGAGAAACCTTTACTGATTTCTACTCATTGCTTTGTCTGCCTTACTTAGTTGTTTTAAATCCTTATGTCCTTCTGTAAACTGTTGTTCATCGCCTCCCATCTCCGCCATCCCTGCCCATTCCACGTCTTCTCCGCGTTGCCTCTGTGGGTTTGTATTTCTTTGCACTCTCAATACTGTAAAGTGGGTACACAACGTTGAATCAACGTTGAAATAACGTTGACCGTGGTTGATCAATATCATTTCAACGTTGTCTCAACGTCCTGCACCCACTACCTGCTCTGAAGCTGGTTTGTAATCACTGTTCACCTTGGCGCCAGGTTCCCTGCCTTCTTTCTCCTTCATCTGTACTCCTCTGTTCTCTGCCATCTCAGAAAATCTCCACGCTTGGTAATTCAGGATCAGCTCGTCACCTCCTCCTTGTTACCTCTATACCTTGATCGCTGCCGTGTCCCTTGTTCTTCTTCCCTGCCTTAGTGGCCAAGTCCCTCATGTACTTGGTTTTACCTCCCCTGTTTTCCTTCACGGACCTGCCTGGTACTTCTTTGCACTACACACAAACCCCAACAACCTGTATCTCTGTGAAAATCCCACCATCTCCAGCAGCCGTCGATGCTGGTGCGTCCCGGCCGCAGCCCGGGCTGCGTCATCACCACCCTCTCCGTGTACTACTAACTATAGTACTCCTAGTACTACTTCTGCCACACTACCAATGCTACCCCACCACAAACCACAACCTCCAGCCGGCCTTCCTGCCGCCCAGCCCGCCACATCCACGGCAGCCTCCCCCTTCTCCACAAACCGCTGTCCTCCGCTCCCCTCTCAGCCAATCAGCGGGTTCAATACACCTCCTCCAGGGTGGCGGCGGCAGGAGATGGCGAGGCCTGGTGGTTTGTGGATCCCTCCCTTCCCCATCCTGATGCAGGCGAGTTGTCAGTAGTGACCGGGCGCCCGGGCCTCCTCCAGATCACTCCACTGCCAGCCGTGGAAGAGCACAGACGGTAGCGGCGGGAGAGAACTGCTTGCTAGGGCTGAAGCCGGAGGCGAACTGCTCACAACTGCTCATGCATAGACATAGAATTAGGCGGGGATATTAAGCACTGCCTATTGCCCCCTGAACAGTATTGGAGTACTGTAAACGCATTCAACTGAAAGGGCAGGAAATGAAGCCATGTCTACCAATGGCCATGTATACTAGGTCCCAGAGATAAGGAAGGACGGGATGTTTGTCTCCCTGTAGTCGGAAGGAGAAGGGGACAGGAGCCTGGAGTGGAATCAGTCACCCTGGAGGAGGAGGAGTGTGGGGTGTTAGCTGCTGGTGCGGCACGTTCTGACTGCTGGTAGGTGTGATGTGACACTGACTACTAGGGTAACATCATCCATATTCATCCTCATCCTCATGTTATCTACCCCCATCATTCACTCTATCTCAACTTCCCATTGGGTGAGCACCACTATGTGTGTGACCCTGAATAGAGTGGGGTGTGGGGTTCACTTCTGTGTTTCACCGTGTGTTCATGGTAGGTCCCAGCTTAACATTGCTATCCAAATCCAGTAACACTTTCTATAGTGAATTAGACCCACATGCCCTAAAAGAACCTCCTATCTTCTAAACCTTTTAAAAAGGCCCTGGCAATCCCGCATCATTCCAATTAATGTATTGTTACGTGAACTGTTCTCCCATTAAGCTGAAACTCTGCACTTAGTTGGAGTAACTTTCTCTTCTCGCTCTTCACTACAGTACAACAGTAACAACAACGCAACTTGGGCTTGTCCCACATATATGTCTATCAATTGTTCCTTTAACAATCATCAACTCGTCTTATCTTTCCACTGCTATCATAAATTAAGCTACCCCACACCAGGGACGTAGGAAAAGGGGGGGGGGGCAGGGGGGCCTACCCCCCCCCAATAACGAGGAGGTTCTCTATATAAGCCTATATAAAAATATAGAAGGCCCCCCCATCATAGACCCCTGCCCCCCCCCCAATAAAAATTTCCTTCCTACGCGCCTGCCCCACACATATACGCCTGCACATACTATTGCACACTTTCAAATTGATATCTTAGCCTGTCGCCCCTTCCCAATTAGCTGACATATAGATCTACATTATGTCTCTAAGGAATTGTTCGCAATGAATATGACCTTAGGCCTAAAAAAAAGGTTTGTTTCCAGTTACCCGACCGACCCTAGCAAACAGGGCCGACCCTGGAAATCTTTTTTTTTTTTGGGGGGGGGGGGATTTTAAGCATTTTCCCAGTAGTTTTCACAATTTTTCATCATTTTTTCATGGAGCTAATCTAGGGCATCATCTATTCGTACACAGTTTAAAACATTCATTCATATCCTTTACAAATGCTTCACATTCCTTATGTTTTTTTTTCATATTTCTACTGTAAAATCATAGAATCCAACATGTCTGCCCATACCTTTCTATACAACCCCCCCCCCAAAAAAAAAAAATAAAAATAAATAAATCCGACCTACCGACCCCTCCCTTTTCAAGTCATGTAACTGGAAACACACCTTTATTATTATTTTTTTTTTGGCCTTAGCTGTCGAAATGGCGTTATAACTCCCTTCTGGGGTCTCCCCTTTACATATTCTCAGCTCTATAAAATAATAAAAAAAAAATCTTCCTGAGCCATTGGACCCACCTTGTAGTAAGCCTACTTGCCATCCCCATGTCTCATCCCATCCATACTACACATGTCACAAAGCCATCCCTCCAGGACATGCCTCACACATCTAACTGGGTACAGGGAGGGGCTTAGTGTGAAAGGCCCGAGCAAAGTGTTTACTATCAACTTCAGTCTTGTATATGAAGGTTAAGTTTAGGCGATTGGCCTATGTTGTCATTGACATAGATGTTCTAAGTCATTGTCTATGTCCTATGTCATTGCTGCATGAGTTATATATGGTCAATGAATGGACATTTATGCGCTTTGGCCCTTAAAGAGTTAAGGTGATCCTTAATGGGTTAATGGTTAGTGACTGGAACTAATCCTCCTTGCACCTTTCTTTGTTTGTATAATGACAGCTAATAATGTTGGCTGCCCCATGTATCACATGATAGCTTCCACAGCTATATCTGCACAAGTTATGGGTGCATTGCACAATTTATGTGCACATTTTCTTTCTGTACAGTTTGTGGGGTACACAAAATATTCGTGCAAATGCAAGTGTCTAATTTTTCTCTATGTTCTATTGTAGCAGAATCAGGGTCCAGTTACCATACTCCTATATGTGTCATTGACTGGAGTGGAGTCAATGACATAATGAAGCATTAAACCCGTACAAGGAGGGCCATTCTCTTCCATCTGGTACCATGAATGGTTGTTTTACAAACAAAGACAAGATAACCTTCCTTCATGGATACCAAATTTATAAGTTGTTTGATTATTAACTATGAGATGGAGACCTACATAAATCCCATACATTTGCATGCTTTTACTCATCCATTCATCTTAGCCTATACGGCCCCAATCATTGCCGTATTGTTAGAGCCCCTGACCAAACTATGGTTTCATTTTATTAGAGATTATTGATAAATCCTGAATAATCAAGACTCCTATAGAAGGTATCTAAGAGATGGTCAGCTTAGGGCTGAAAAAGCTCTCCCTTATGAGACTAAGTCTAGTGGTGTATATAGCCTACATTGCGACATACATGTCGTATATGCAGCAATGTATTGATCCATGTCCACTGTGTACGGCAGGAGTGTTACACTGAATAAACATGGCAGGTTCTACAATATGTAACCAAACATGGCTTACATACTGCCAACATTCAGTCTGGACAATGCAAACACAACATGAGTACTATTCAATAGAGGTGACTGTAAGTGGGCCTAGAAATGATTTAGAATCATATTGCTACAGTTTAAAGGATATGACAGCTTATATTGCCTATTGATATTACATATAAAACACATGTTAATTTACGGGATCCTCTTCTATAGAATTAGATGGTGCACTGCATGTCAATGCCACTATTACATGTATCTGAGATGCCCATCCCCTGTTCTCAAAAGGAAGATCCTCCATAATATACTTGTAGTAAGTTCAGTATAGTATACTGGTAGATAAGGAAATCTCCTGGAGGGCACAAGGCTCCCTACCAACGTAGGAAAAGTGGCATCTCTGATGTATAGCTAACCTCGGGATAATCAACATAATCTAATCTATCCTCACTAGACCTATCTGCCCTGTGGCTTCTTCTTGCTCGCACTGACATATGAGCAGTTACCTCTGCCAACTGTGCAGAGCCGGGAGTCGTAGGTCGTGAGCTAGTTTTGAGTTAGAGCGAGTGGCTCAGACAGACCAACTTCACCACAGGGGAGAATGTGCGAGGCTACTCTTAATAAGCCATGTCGTTTTTGTAGCTAGCCAATTAACGTGGAGGCCGACCCGAGCTATTTGGCCTGCCCATCCCAGCCATACCCCCAGCTCAACATCGTGGTACATCAGCGTGTAAATGTCATACCAGGCAGGGTCTGCATACACCAGTGAGCATAGGCTGTGGTCTCATTTTATCACCCAGTGTATAATGCTTACCGGTGGTGTAACCAGCCCTGAAGTTACTCATTTATAGATGTATACAAGTCAATTCTGATGAACTTGTAAAGTGTTGTACTCAAGTGTAGTAGGCTGAAGCAAAATTTACATCCACAATTGCTTCTGGTTCGTCATATCCTGAAGATAGAGGCTTTCAGTACTCTCCTTATCTATCCTCGACTGACGATGGAGGCTTTCAGTGCTCTCCTTATCTATCATTGTAACATGCCGAAAATTTCTCTTATCTTTTATGCAAGTTCATTATATATAATCGATACACCTAGATTGCGCTCTAAACCAAATCCAAATCTAAGCTGTACACAAAGACAGACAAGATAGTTGAGCTACATAATCCTTCACTAAGATAGAGGATGGCTGTGTCTCTAAATATAAACCTATCGGCTCTGTGTGATGAATAGCACTTACAATGAAACAGGAGAGTTTGCTGAGCTTCTTTGGGAAGCCAGAGTCTCCTAACCCAAAGAAGATGAGCAGCTGATGAGGGACACGGGAGGGTGACCTAATTAAACTCAAAACATGAGCTGCTCTGTCTGAGGGAAAATTTAATAAAGCATTTAGGCATCCATTTCTCGGCGCAGGTAATCAGATCTGAGAGGTGGCTGCAGGTGAACGGAGTAACTACCTGCTTACCAGACAAGATAACAGCTCCCTTCGTCTCTAAATCCCGGGTCTTTATCATGTCACTGCTGTCCAAGTTTTCCTTCCTCTTTTTGATCCAAACTGTAGGACCTGAGTTAAGCTGGTCCATTAAATATTTAGTCAACCTTAGCCATTCTAAAAAATAGATAATGCTGCATAATATGACAATGGCCGGGACTCTATGGTCCATTCCACTATGAATGTACCCGACAAGGTACTTTAGCAATTGCATTTATGATTCTGCTCCAGAGTGTTACCATTCCACACCAGTTATACTTATCTTTTGATTTTCTAAATTGAGTAGGAAGGTCAGTAATCTAATACCAGCATTTCTATCCTGTGTTTTACACCCGAAGTATTTCATCATTTAACAATAGATCTGGATCCATTGCCAAGCCATGTGTCTGGAGTAGGTTTATGTGGCTTGTATGGACATGTGAAGACACCAGATTGGCCCAATCCTACTAGGTGTGTACCTGTCACAGGTGATTGCTTGATAAGGGGGTAGGTATGGGGAGGCGTGGGAAGCTGGCAAACCCACAGGTAGGTACCCACACCTGGCCGCCTACCTGCCGTCACATACAAACTGCAGATCAGCTCAGCATTGAGTTGCTCTCAAGTGGAGCATGAGCAGCAGTATTTGGGGAAGGATACAGGGACAGAGGGGGGTGTAGAGATGGATAGGAAGAAAGAAAGAGTGCCAGAAATAGAGAGACAAAGGGTCATATGACAATACGGCGCCCACACAGTACTTTCAGATAAATTATATTCACTTAGTTTGTACCAGGTGTACTATTATACTACAGTGGGCATGGAGAACAAAGGACTTCAGGCCTTTTATATAATCCATACAGCTTGTATGTAATTTACAGCAATTACAGCATGTTACTCGTCCTATGATCAGACTGTCATTGACAAAGAGCTCTGTGGTATAACACTATGAATAATACAGTGTCATGTATGTCTAAAGAAGTGTAAAGTCAACATGTTAGTCATAAACTGTAACAGCACTGGCGTCATACTGGTAATTCCTTTTAAACTAAAAAGAAAAAGATACAGCTGCAAGAATACAAGTGTCTACCACATGACCTGTACTTCTCTAAATACTACCTTTCTGTCCCACCCTTATGGAATATCCCAATATGTACAAGTCAAAAACAATTTACTTTATTACCATTTGTTCGAGGAGGTCGCCCCAATCTTGAGGAAATCCTTGCTGGCTCAAGTAAAATGGGCTCAAAGGAAATGAGGGCCCAAAGGAAATGGGGGGTGGGGTCATCTACTGGTTAGCTTGTAGTTATTACATGTCTCACCTGTGACATTTAGAAAGGATAATTGGTACCACAAGTATATGCTGGGTAACCATTAGCTGACAGACAAGGGGCATCACATATCTTAACATTGGCCAGGATGACACATGCAGGTGTCTACCAAACCAACCACACCGAGGCTACCCATGTGTTAGCAATATACCAATTAAGTACCTATATATACTAAGGTAAAAGCAGTTATTCTGTTTTGGATCAATAAAATATACATCTTCTGTCAATGGACGTTTTACATAGAGGTTTCCATGCATTGATGATAATCCTTGTTTGAAACATGTACGTTCTCTCAAGTATCGTACAAATTACTCAGGCAGACACAGTGACCGTGAATTGCAATGGTTGGGGACCTATTAAATCTAGATCTGCTTATGAGGCCTGTTTAAAGGACACCTCTTTCCGGCCAAGAAATATCAAGTTGTAAAAATACAACCTAACCCTGTTACCACCAACTGCAACCTGCGCCGCACCTGTAACAACCCTTAACACCGAGTAACTCATGTCATACTGTTGCCCTGAGCAGCTCCTCCATAGGTACATACATACAGCCTGCTACACCACAGGTGGTCCTCCAGGAGCTGCTCTTTGATCTGGCCTACTTAATGCCTGGATGGTACCATCTGTCCTTTGAGTGTCCTGGAGTCACCGGTGGCATTGGGCGATAATAAAGGTTACTGAGGAGTAAGGACACCACCATGGCAATAGATTAGGACGGTAATTGGACCATGCCAGAATTAGACTGGTCTCTACATTGAGTCAAAGCAGTTCTGTGACCTATAAATGTCATTGTAGCTTGTAACTGGGGAAAACATGATAATTATACTTCATGGCATGGAGGATTTCAAAGCCTCACATTCGAATTACATGGTATGGGAATCATCACATGGCAATGTTATCATACCTGGTGGCTGTATTAATACCGTTGTAGTTATCATTATAGTACCTCTTTTCTTCATATATCTTTCCCCATGGAAATTGTAACTGTGTATTATTGGAAAAATATGTTGTACCCGATGTAGCCATGGAAACCAGTTCACAGAAGTACAGGTAATACAGTTAGTCATATAGATATATTGATCAGGTATGCACATCTACATAATATGTGACTATAAATAGTAGGTCCCTAGATTACAGCTCTGGATATTGCTCCTCAGGTGATACCATGTCTGCATAAGGTAGCTTATGGCGTGGGTCAGTACCCCAGAGCACTTAGCATGAATTGAACATAAATCGTGGGATTTATAGTCGGTCCTAAAAGCCTTTATATTAACCAGGCCCTGTGACCCTGGTATAGAGGTCTCATTGCTATGGAGGGCACATGTTACCCTGTATAGCTCGGGGGGTGAAAGTGGACAGCGTAAAGGGAAAATATCTACTTAGCAGTGAGGTGAGGAAGGAAGGCAGGAAGCAAGTAAACAAGCAAGAAGCAGGCATGCAAGGACATGGATGCATGTAGATAGGGAGGTCGGCCGGCTAGGCAGGCAGACAGTCAGACACGAATACCGGAGGGCAGGCAGGGAGTAACAATTGCTAAATGCGTGAGCGGTAAAGGGTTAGGCAGCTAGGTACCTACATACCTAGCCAGTACCACCCCTGGCATGTGCAGAAAGGGACAAGAATAGATAGAGGGTTTGTGATAACCATTGTTATGGCCGCTGAACGGTAGGGACCTGTGGGAATAGTAGAGAGGGAGGTGTTGGTGAGGTAGGGACTGGAGGTGCATGGAGGGTGGAGAGTTGAAGCCATTCCCATCACGTTATCCCATGGGCATTATCATTAATGGAGATCGATAACCATTGGACAAAACAAACCCCCCTGGCATTACTCCAGCCAGCAGCATGACGTGTAATGGCTGAAAGGGTTGGTTGGGGCGGGGTATCTATTCAGAGTGGACAAGACCTACAATTAACAGCAGGTACATCATGACAGAGGGTCAGGACCATCCCATCACCCAGCCTGAACAGAATGGGCCACCAGAATGGTAAATGACCAATGGGCGGTCAGAGTATTGCAGTGCACCAGGGGGTGGGGTTAGCAATGGGAGGTATGGGGTTATGCATGGAGCCTGAGTTGAGGTCTGGGATTAGGGATGAGTGATAATGATGTGGGTATTGTATTAACAATAATTTTTGATATTACCTGGACATGTGACATTCTGTACATTTGAGGGAATCCCCTGGAGGGTCACTTTTTAGGGTTAGCTATAGCAGTGTAAATTGGTGTTAGGCATTGACAATATGCTGGGCTGGTTAAAGAAGGTGGCACCACATAATGATAGAGCATGGTATGCTGGTCTGTGAACAACACGTAGTCAGCCACAACATAGCGGTGTACTGGTACAACGTCTGGGTCCTGTTTAGCCTCCATGGTGTATTAGATACGCCCACTTGGTCAACCATCAGCCCCAATTCCCAATCTGCCCACATACCCCCACCCTGGAGGCACCCCCAGGGGCTGCACTAACAGGGCCAGTGCAGATACCCCGAGTGCACTGCATGCTGCTTATCGACATTCACCCTAAGCCGATACCCCCAGCCCAAACACCATCTGTACCCTGCACCCCACGCTCGGCCTGGTTTAGGGTAAACGTATCAGGGACCCTCTCGGGGCAATGTTGGTTATAGTAATAGTCCCCCAGATTCCCAACCCACCCCTTTCCTACCATCCATTTCCATTCACCCACCACCCCTAGCCTATCTAGATGTCTACTAATCTGGAGACCTACATTCTCGAAATGCAAGAGCCCCAAGGGCGCCCATGCATGTAGTATATGTAAATAGTACTTGCAGGGTTGATTTGTCTGGCTGACAAAGCCTTTGTGGTATATGGATCTCAGCTGAATGAAGCAAGCCGAGTAACGGACAAATACAGCCAGTGGGTAATCAAGGGCAGTCAAATAGAGTGAATCGCTTACTGGAGGCCATCATGCAGAGCAGTACTAAAATTAAGGACATTCAAACAGATTGCAGGGTGTAACTGGTGGCTTTCTAGGTTTTATGCTTATTGGGTACCATTCCCATGCTATATTGTAATTGGGGGCACTAAAAACCAGCATTTACGGTAGGCCTAACTGTGATGGGTAGTACAAAAGGTCACCAGGTTAACTGTTCGGATCTACGCTGACCTCAGTTACAAATAAGGGTAATGGCAAAAGCCTTGATGGAAGTGACAACAAGAGAGCTGTTAGTGAGACTATTCAGAAATAATGGATAAGTACCGTCCAGGCTTGGTCTAATTGGTCTAAGGGTTATTCAAATCATATCCACTTTACCTACTTTAATAGTATATTATGGAATTTGGATAGACATTTGTGAATAATATGCCATTCTATGGCACAATTATTAAGAGATCACAGAAAGTTCTAGTGGGTACACTATGTCTAATGCATAATATGGAATCAATGACTATAAGGGGAGGTGAACTATATGACCTTTATATACAAAATAAGGGCATCCCATGCCCATCCCATGTGGGTTCTACTGTTATTCCAGGGCAACGATATGACCTTTACGCCTACAGAGGGCACTCCCAGTACCTGGAAGCTGCCACAGAACGTTCAGGGCACCATAATCAAAATCCTTCAAACAAAGACAGACCTTCCCTAATTGTCTGTGATCAATGAGGGTCGGTCGGTGACTTGGGGAAATGAGGGGGTAGGCGGAAAAGGGCAAGGGGAGACAAAAAAAGGCCGAGCGACCATCAGTAGTCAATCACAAATCAATAAGTCACTTGGAATGCCCTTCCCAAGGGTCACCAAGGTCGTAACCTGCTCCAGACTGGATAGCAGGGTACTTACCTGTCCCTACTCATAGCGGATATTGGCCTTTGTCCTTGTTGGTTTAACCCTACTACGACCTTGACCATTCAAGAGGGCTGCATCCATCTATGGAGCTGGAGGCTGGTGCTAAAAATGGACTATAGTGCCAAGGCTTTTAGCAAGCATCCTGAGTAGAGATACTTCAGTCTATCAAGTTCTTCAGTGGTGGCGAGAATGACTACACTAACACTTTATGCTTGGGATAACTGGAGATGCCTTATACAAATGGTGAGTTTTACGCCAGCAATACTCTGGTAACATTTTGATAGCGTGACAGTCGGTAGATAGGAAATTCCAAAGTATAATGTTACACTTAGACTACAGAGCTGCTCCTGTGTTCTGATGAAAGCAGCATTTAGACTCTAAATGTGGCTATATATATATATATATATATATATATATATATATATATATATATATATATATATATATATATATATATATATAGGAGGCTTTCAAGGTAGGAAACAGCACATTGCGTGACTAGATTCTAAAGTATAGCAAGAATGAATATGGCGTGACTTCCAACACAAGGCTGTCATATCTAGTCAATACCATCATAATGCTCAAGATAGATTATAGACGCAGAGCTGTCCTTCTGCCTCTGCAATGGTATCATGGTTTTTGCTCTGTGGCATATTCAGTGCGGACATGTTGCCTTTTCCTCGAGGCTTCAGTGACAAAGAACTTAAAGTCAGTCTAGCTCTGTCTTGATGTATCCATCCAGATCCATCTTGGGCTCTTTTTTCTGTGGTTATCATTTCCATGTGGTTTTGAACCTCTCTGAGATGATAGACCTTACTGAGTTTAGAAGGACTAGCGGTCATCCCATTCTAGCTCAAAGGTACCGGAAAAGAAGTCAAGCTATTTTTCTGTCTTCTCGCTGAAATGCCTACTCCTGAGTGTCTCTCACAATTTGGAAGGGACCATGATCTAAAAAAGACAAGCTATGAATATCAGTTCAGCAAATGTCAACGGCCTGAGGTATATGGTTGATAAAAAAAGGTTGTCGCACAGGATGAAAAGCAAATAGACAATTGTGAGTGGGACGGTGTGTTGGAGTATTGAGTGTGTGTGTGTTGGATTGGGGGGGGGGGGGGCAAATGAGGCTGTAGGGGAGGGGGGACTTGATAAACGGAGCTGGTATGTATACGTCAGTTTGCATTTCCCCTCAATGGCCAGGGGAGCAGCTCGGGCCTGTGAGCAGATGACAGCAGTATGTAAACACTGCCTCTGAGCAGCTCACTCATTCAGAGCAGACAAAAACAAGAAACAATAACTGCTACAAAAAAAAGGACACTAGTCGCAACAAACGGGCCATAAATGAAACTAATTCGATGGCAAACGGCAGCGCATTGAGGCAGACAGAGGATACAGGATTCCTATAGAGACCACTATGGAGACGGGATGGGCGCTGACATTTGGTGGATGGAAGTAAGCTAGATCTGCTACCGAACAAGAGGCCAGAAGGAGACGTAGATGGGAGAGAAATGTGAGATTCTGGCAGTAAGCTATATAGACAATTTGCAGACCCTGTAGGGAATGGCAAAAGGTGAACGGTGTGGTTACTGTGTTGTATAACATGCCACATCTAATTAGCAATGTTTGGTCCTTTTCTAAACAGGACCATGGGTAAAACAAATGTAGCCAAGAGTGACTTGAGTCAGTCATCTGCCTTTTACACAGCTCCCATTAACCTTCTTTTGCCATATTTCTGAAGTCTATCCATAAGTCTTACCATCACCCGGAGTCCCTTGGTTTAGTCTATCTGCCCCAGTCTCCATTACGACTCATCACATTGCTACTCCGTACCTACTGTCTGTAGAACCAGGAAAGAAGGATTCAGAAATAGACCTAAGACGACCCCAGCGAAGACGGGAGGTTGAGGGAGACAGGTGGGGAGATTTGTGTGGGGAGGAGGAGGGTGGGCGTCAGGTAGCATTTTACCTGTCGTCTTGATCAGACACCCGTACAGACCCTTGACATGTGATGGGGAGGAAGGGTTGGTTTGGCGGAAGCAGGGGGTGGTGTTTGGGGATGGGGATGGTAGTTAGGGGGATGTGGGGAAAGGAAGAAGGATGGCACAGCTGAGACGTTAAAGTAGGTTCAGTATAGGCAATAGCCACAGGCTATTTCCAGCCGAAGATGGGCTTTACTAGTAATAGAGGCAGGAGAGGGAGAATAAGTCATGGGTGGTGATATGATGTCCTCCGAGTTGAGGGCATTGCTGATTTAATCAAAGGTCAATTTGAAGTGGCTTTATTATATAGGCGGAATGAATGTGAGTGGCCATGATGGTTTCTGTCAGCATGAACTCGAAAAGCGTAACCATAATTGTACACATTTTGGCAAACTCACTCAAATCAAGAGATCTATGTTAAGATAATAGTAAGTTCTGCAAAATGAATAAGAAGATGTATAGGATTATAGCCCGGGATATTGGTTTTTGCTGTTGTTCCTTTTTCTAAGGTTGTATTTTTCATGGAGGGGTTTAAACTGAGATGACAGCAAATTCTACAAACAGGCGGTTGTAGACTTTGTTTGGTTCCCCTAGAATTGAATCCTGAGTTAGTGGTTAGGTCGACCATCTGTCCAACTCAATGCTGCATCAGAGCAAGCAAAACAGCATGGAAACCTACCACATTCCCATTCAGACTGTAGGCTTTACACAAGTTATATCTCATAGGCACTGGAGGCAGTTCCCTAGGCTGTAGCCTTACTACATGACTAATTAGCCACTCCAGGTTCCTAGCCTCTTTTATGCCTTCCCATATTATAACCTGGGGGACATCACCAGGCTCCCTCTCCGTACCTTATCCTCCTTGGGAATACCAAGCAGCTAATTAGGTATTCCCTTTCATCCATGCCTACCATCTTAACCCAAGTACCATGTTCCCAAGACAGATACTAAAACCTTCTGTCAGAAGACGACCAAGCTAATTCTTAATTCCCTTTTCCAACCATAAACCATCCCCTGCCTGTATCCAAGAGTCGACACATGAACTCTAGGGAGATCCTTCTGTCGATGCCCCTGTCATCTACCCCAAACCCCACACACATATCACCAAGCTACTTTTAAATTCCCCTTTCCCGTCTCTACACCCTCACCATATATCCATCTCAACTACTAATATTTACTTAATCAGCTCCGCAAGCAGCGATTCTAATCCTTGCAATCATTTTCTGGGGGACTTTTTCCTCTGCGGGTTCTGACCACAGATTTTGCAAATTTGTCGGTGGAAGCGAGCGGATACTCTAATGCTTCAAGTGTCTTAATTCCTCCTCCTGACAAACAACAAAAACCCTTGTTCCTCCATCCCATTTGGCTGATTTACCCCCCCCCCACCCTCCTTGTCTCCCTGAACCCCTGAATAGGGACCACCGATAAGCCCCTACAGCACTACCGGAGACAGTCTACCTCCTGCTGTCAGTGTCTCTATCCCCTCCACACGCAACTTCCTCCATCCCTTTCTACTGCTTTTGTGGCTTTCTTTGGCCAGCGTCAACCAAGGCCTTGTCGTGGTCGGCGGAGAATGAAAGCCCTCGTCGCCTACGGCTTGAATCCCTGATGCCACATCCGGCAAGCTCAGTGACCAACCTTAGCTTTCCTTACACCTTGACTATCCCACGCTCTTCCTACCCCATCTGGCCTTTTATCATCCATTATAAAATGTTAAATCATAGTCTACAATTCTGGACATGATGGAACTGTACACTGTCTAAATTTAAATGCAAGAATAGTATAGGCTTCTTGCTAAATGGTTCAGGTTTTGACACTTGCCATAAATTTGTATGTCCTCAATCATGGAGGATAGAGTATACCCACCCCCTCGCCCCTGTGTCTCTGTGCATCGATCTCTTTGTCTCTCCCTCCTCCATTCGCATCTTTCTTTTTAATCATGCATCTACCATCTTCCCCAGTCTTTCCACAACACATTTCATCCAGTCCTTCCATCATATCCCCAATCCCACTCACCCTAGCATATCTCTCAGCATCCTCCTGCCGTGAAAAGCCACAAAGGCAGTCTTTTGTTTTTTACCTTTGTTGGACGAAAAACCACAGGTCTTATAGCCATCAATACTGCCACCAGATAACGGCTTGCTGTCTCTACGGTACAGTCTCTGCAGGCTGACATGTCTGCTTTCTGCATGAAGCCCCAGCTGTACACTGAATATTTTCCATTTTCTCTCTGCCGAACTGAAAATCTCAGTTTCTTATGGTTTCTGCAATGAGCATGCCATGGTGAATCTATATCATTCTCTCCAGTTTAGTGGGGGTACATCTGTCAAGTTGAAATTTCACATTACTATTAAGGTCTAGAGCTGCACAACCCTGCTGTTTCTATTCAAAGTTAAGGCTTTGCATGTATTCGTGTTTCGGAGAGGTCGGTATTCCTGCGACGATTCAATAGTCCATTGTCAATATAGTGAATTAAGGTCGGGACGATTATAAAATGCTCCACTTTAGACTCTGGCCAATATCACTAGGCTTGCCACTCTAACCAATGATGAAGCCCAAAGGAAATTGGATGAAATAATGCTCACGGAGGCTGTTCTGCACTGGAAGAGAACATAAGAATGAAATTGCCTTGATAGAATAATTCATAGAATAATTCAACCAATAAAACTAAGTAAATGCAATAACCCACATAATAATAATTTCAAATTACAGCGGTGCACGCAAACACAAAGCGAGCTAATGATTTCGCTGAATGTAATGTAAAAACAGTTACATGGAAATCCATAACTCTTTCGGGGTGTGAAATGCCTGCTAGGCATTCCGATAGTGAGAATTTAAGAATGTTTGGGTTGAAGTCAGAGTATTGAGCTAAATAGTGCCAATATTATGGAATTCAACCTCTTTTGTGAGTATTTGGAGGCATGATTATCACTTCAAAAGCCTGTTTTCTATGTATTTATGCAGAATATTGCCAAATAAGTGAGAACGCACAGCTGAAGCAATGTGAGAACCATGGCAATTTATTCTGGTTTTATTTTCTTCTCACACAGTGTCTTTTCTCATGGCCAGTACAATACTAAATCTAAATGTGATGGTCGGGAGCCACACTGATATCCAGCATTAATGCTATGCTGGAGAGCTCATGCTAGCGGTGTAACAGGCGTTACAGCTCATGTTATGTAGGAGCCATGTACTTTTAATCATTTAATAAATCTATTACCACTGGACCTTTAGATAATACCTCTGTATTCAACTAAATGAAACAAAATCTCTTCAAAAGATCTTCATCTCAATTGTCTCTGTACCAGAAAATGGTATAATCTTAACGGACCTAAATGTCAACAGCTGTGTGTCAAAGTTGGAGCCAAGTGATCTGCCCACTATCCATTTCTATATCATGGAGATACTATTCTTTCTACAAGAATATATCATGCTTTTGATGGGTGTACACAGAGCTTTCTACATCCAAACTTCTCATGGTAATATGGCTCAGGATGTCTAATATGAATGCCAAGGTCTATGGAAGTTGGGTTGGGTGATGGGGCAGTGAGGGGACGGTGGAGTGGACTATGATCTATGGTTGACCAAGCCCTACCTGACGTCGTGCCTGTAGGTAACGAGACCAATTTACACCTGTCTCTGCCTCCAGTCGTCACACCTGCACCCCACACCTGGTACCATCATGTCTAACACATCTAACATAGCACAAGGCTAGACAAAGGTTGGTGCCAGGTAAAAGCTTTCCTTTCGTTTCTCCCCATTTATCAAATATCTTGCCAATCCTCAAATCAAGACAGTTTCTACCAGAAGATAAAAGAAATATAGTATGCATTGTGGGATGGAAGACATATGGGGTGGGGTCAAAATGGCAATATGCATTTAAAGAATTCAATCTGGCCAACTGATGGTGTGACCTCATTCCCTCATTCCCTCATGCCTACTAGACTCCAACCGAATCCCTGCTGGGCCCACCGTAATCGGAAATCACGAAACACTCATTTTTTTCTTTTCAATATGCAGCACTTGACCGTTGGTCTGATTATAAATTTGCGACAGAAAAGGCAGGGGTCAGGGTTGATTTATTTTGCACTTGTTCCCGACAGTGTCTTTTTAGGGATGTTGTGGTCAACCAGAAATCAGGATGTTTACCACAACTAGTGTGAGGGAGGAGTGTGCTCAATGTCAGGGACGAGAGAATCCATTGGCTAAGGTTATGGTCTAGATTTTTGAAAAGAGACAAACACAAAAGAAAATAGAACTCCCATTATTTACGCATAGCTGGGGAGTCAAATCTGAGACAGCGTTTTTCTTAGCATGCCTGGATGCCTCTGTCCCTAAAGGAAAGGTGTCATTTCCCAAGTAGAGGTAGAGGAGACTGAGTCGTGACCGTTCCTAGATTTGTTGTCTTTAAATCAAAGGTGGAAATCTATACTGACAGTTGATTTTTTTGTGTCTATGAAAGGAAGTAACCTTACACATGTTGTACTTAAAAAACCTGTATACAATTGGAAATGCATCGCCAATGTGCCAGATTAGCAACGTAAAACTTCAGACATTCAAATTAAGAATATACAATTGTATTTTGATCTTCTCCTACATATTTAAGGTCAAACAAGTCTTGTATCTGTAGCTCATCCTGATAGATTGGCCATATTATCAATCACAGGACTGAGAATTATTACTTAAGTTACAATATACAGACATATTGACGAAATGCTATACAAAATTTAATGTTATCAGAATCTTTACAGTTTCCAAGGTGCGCTTCAGAAGGTAGTATTGCTTAAGCCATATAAACCTACACTCTTCCTACGGTACACAATGTAAGACCAGTGATCTAGCCCCTTGATAAGGGGCTCAGTAATTAAACTCCTCATGCGATCCAACCACATCTAATACTCTCCTTTTCTTTTTAAACAATATCTACTAACATCATTTAAGCGCCGACGCTGTACTTTGCCATTAGACCCCTGCCTCGCCTCTAATATGCATCCACTCGAATGAATCTCATTTCGAGTTGCTTTAAAACCCACACACCTCATACTCTTCTATTAGACCCCTGGGAGCCTGTGGCACTCTTTATGTTACTCCACTCGTTACTGCTGTATATTAATCAGACCTTCTCCAATCTAAATGAGGGAATTCCGTGGACGTCCATTCCGCTTAGGCATTAGAGACGTACATCATCTCCAGGAACGTAAGTTACTAATCGTTGTCCCACAGAAGGACGTTGAGCAGTACACACGCATTTCTACGCAGCTGCTCTATGATTTTAATAAAGGATAGTTGGCAGAAAAACACACACACACACACACACACACACACACACACATTTCACCTATTCATTGAATTTAATAGCCTTGTAAGGTGTTTATCCGCAGGGTTATATGACTATTCATATTTTGTAAACAAAGATCACTTACTGACGTTAGAAATACACAATAGATATATTCGATTCCACACCCCTAATCTATCTGTAAATGTGTTGATACAATTTGCAGTACACTAAGACGTGAACTACGTCTAGAATAGTCTGCTCACACACCATGGCCTAACATGGGGTGAGCTGTGTTTTCACAGAGTAGCTCGGAGTAGCTCACACCAACTCCCTGCATGCTCCACCTGCGGGAGTAGTGCATCAATAATGGAGACCTTTTAGAAACCCTACTCCATACCGGCATCACGTGACTGCATGCACTGAGCATGCATCATGAGGGCTGAGTGCCAAGTGGAGATTTGGCACGCCCACTATAGGTAACCGAGATATTGCTCAAGGAAAATAGACATTTCAGGATGAGGAAACTGACATGTTTTTTAATTTTGAAATGGTACTGTCCTCTTATTTTCTTTATTTCATGGCTGATAGCATCTAAGAATCATTACAATTGTAACTTACGATTTTATGAGATCCTTCCTAACCTTAGGTTTATAGAACTAGGAAAAGGCATGCAGATTAAACCAGGTTATCTAAATATGATCAATTAAAATATGAGAAAATCAAATAGAGTGCAAGACTGGGGCTAGATGGATGGTATGAGAGCATAATAGTCTTGCAGTGCAAAAAAAAAATGGCAGTGACAAGAAGAAGTCATTCCTGATAATTGGCATCATTATATTGCTAGAGGAAGCATAAGAGGGGCCCCTACCTAAGATGCATTCTATATGCAGTATCTTTATCCTGGTAATACAATATGCCTGAATGAGAAGAAAGCAGTGACAAGATACAGACTGAATCCCCCCTTCTTGAACATGCCTTCCTATCCTCCTCATATATAATGAAGGATGCTCTATTTACAGTTCTTTATTGGTTCTGCACTGTATGGGATCGTGGTTTTTACTTTTTAGCTTTAAAAGAATGGGTACATAAAAACTAGGCCTACTAATGCCAAACCAGGAGGATGTGGTTGAGGGAGGGTAGCGTTAATGAAGGATGGTGTGTGTGGAAATGGAGGGGAGGGGAGGGACAGGGACTTGCATGGTACTGGTAGTAGAGAGGAGGGGCCACAACTTGAGTGGGAAAATGAGATCCCTAAGGGGTTAATGAAATGGGGCTTGAGGGGAGATGGGTCTCCTGGGAGGAGGAGAGGAGGGCAGGACAGAGACATCCAGCTTGGGAGCGAAGAAAAGTCGGAGATTTGGGGCCAGTTGGCGTGGACACTTTGACAGTAATGTACAATTCGTAGGTTATATTTCTAATTCAATATAGCAACAAACATGTACAATGGGTGATGAGCAGCAGCCATGTGATTTAGAGCCAAGGGGTGGGAGGAATTGGTAGGGTATCTAAGGGGTCTAGGACTGGGGGAAAGCAACCCGGGAAAATGGGATGCTAGGAAGTTTTATCTTAACTAAAGGGTAGGAATGTGTATATGGTGAGTTGGGGGGATTGCATGGAGAAAATGGGGAATGGCGTTCTGATCTGTCTATACACGCTATGGCTAGGTCCCAAACCGGAGGCTCATTGACTGAGACCATGCTAAACCTCCCTACCCACTGCCTACTGCCTGGAGATAGGGGGCCAAGCGCATGCTAAGGGAGTGATCATTTTTTAAATGGGGGGCGGGCTGGTGGGTTTGCGCGTGGACGTGCGAGCAAAAACGATTTCGACCCCCCCCCCTTGCGAGGGGGTAAAACTTTTTTGACTCCCCCAATGGACGAAAATCATGCGCGGACGTGCCCTTTTAACCTATAGTAATGAGAGGATTTTTTTCACTGAAAACAGGTGAAATTATTTCGACCTCCCCCCCATCAGAGGGATTGAAAATATTGCTTTATGCCCCGCCCTTCCACCGTCATACTTTGCCCCTCAACCCATTAGCTAAGACTAGGGATATCATGTGTCCGGATATTACAATAAAATACCATTTTGCATCACTTGCAAAACACTTATAAAACAGTGACCAATTATAGCACTAATTATGTCTTCAGGATCATGGCTGGTTCATCAGGCAAACCTTCCTCTCACGCACTTTTTTGTAACCCTCCCTCTAAACCGTCCATGGTTTGGTCTCAGGTGTAAATGATGATGGGGTGAATGCATTTTAACTGAATAAAGTGTGTATACTCACTAAAGGGTCAAACAAACATATCCTTTATTAACCTATATATTATATAAAAAGGGGTTATTAGGTCGCTGGTCCCCACCCCATTGAAATAGGCTTGAGTGCTTGCCGTGAACAGATAAACCAAAAGAGGCTATCTAGATTCATGTACTAATTTCAAAGTTAACTCTTTTTTTTTATTCAAACTTTACTAATTGTTTTTTTCAGGAACTGATATAGAGATTTATTCATTCCAACTTCAAAAATGTCTAGAATGAAACTGAATTAGAGAAAAAAATGTTCCTTTTTTTCAAATTATAGCCTCAAAAATCGTCAGTCACAAAGCTATGGCCGCCATCTTGGATCTCGTTCCAAAGAGATCGGCAGCTGTCTTAGTTTTATTTACGGTGGGAACTGCTATATAAATAAAGAATTCAATTGTACTACCCCAGACCTTTAATTTGATAGGTCATAGGTTAAAATCTGATGAGTACTCCCAGAGAAACAACAATGACACAACCTCCAAGAGTATGTGCTGGGAGAGTGAAAAATTGTTCTGGCATTGCTACGTTATGCACTGTTGCTACGATATGCGCTGTTGCTACGCTGATGTTACACACCGATTTGAAGAATATAACAAAGACCCATTCATTGAGACGAAAAGTCCCGTAACTACGGCAGCGGTCCGACGTCGGCACACCGGATGCCGTCGGCACACAGGATGCCGGGGACAAACTGATGCTCTGCGCTCTATGCTCCCCTTTGTGTATCATAATAAAAATGCTACACTGGAGCCCTGCACATATTTCAAATACATATTATGGCCATCATACAGCTCCAATCTCTTATTTATAAATACAGTATCATAATCCCTCCCATTAGTTCGTACTGGCTTGATGACAATATGATAGTGCGATGTATTTGGAGAATTTAGATATTGAATGGTTCTCGCAATGATGAGGCAGACAAAATTGTCCCCAGCACAAGATGGTGCGCATCATGTGCACGTTACAGCTTACCTTGGAGAATTGCTACGATATGTGGCTACCGTCCGGAAGAATCAAGTTGGTAAAACATAGCCCTCCCCCTACCCATTATCAAAGCCTTTGTTCCCACTATCTAGTTGCGAAGCCACTAGTAACCTGTCTAAAATAGCTTCATATCTTGTCCTCTCTTGATCTGACTATATAGCATTATCAGAGACTGGTCTATGTTCCTGAACCAAGAGTGGTCACAAAGCACATAATGCAGACTTCTGGTGGGAAACCACCAAGGGACCATGATCATGAGAGGATGTTATGTTCCTCGCAGATTCTAAAAAATTGCCTCTATAGGCATAGCATACCTCAGTCATGCCTGGAGAGTACCTTTGCCAGACATGGATGTGGTGTGAGCACAGAGCAGCACTGCCACCTACTCGGAACTTTTACAATTAAAACTATTGTTTACATGGTTCATGGTGTTGATTGTTATCCGGTATTTTTCTTGGACCAAGATTTAATACAGGACAAGGAAATCTACTATTTTAAGGCATAAATATTCCACACAGGAGTATAATGTTATATAGATGGATAAGGTAAGGGAATTGAAAAAATGGTCATCTGCTAGCGAACATACACACTTTAAATGATGATATTACAAGTGTTTAAGGTCTGTGCCACTATGATTTGCTGACCTCGTCCTATAACAAAGGTCCGTTACATGTGAACATACATTAAACAGTTTCTACAATGAATCAGTTTGAACTACAGTAGTCCCACATAGTGCTTATAGTCCCCATTCCCTGGAGTAAATATGAAGGGCACATTCTTTTAAATCGGTGTATGGAGTGCTGTGTGGTGATTTGTCAGACTTGAGCTGATGGCTGAGCAGGTCATGGGGTTGTTGACGTTAGAACAGCTCCTTAGAGGTCGGCATTTCCAACTGCTCATTCCATCGCGTGTTCATCCCATTGAGCGGCGAGCAGCTCAACCTAGGACCATTTCAGACCCTAAGGCTCAACCCCAAGACCATTCCAGCCCTCGCCGAGCCATTACACAGCACCCCATTACAGCAACCACCCACCCCTGCCAACATGACCTCATCTGCCACCCACCCTGCTACGCTTCCTACCCATTCTCCATGTACCCCTCCATCTTTACTGGAACCGTTATGGCTGATTCTTCTGAGCCTACCATGTGTATGACAGACTCCTCTCTATTTCCATTTGTCCTCCTATTTCCAGCATCACATTCCAAATTATTTACTGTCCGTAAAACCTCAGGGTTTTGTCCCTTTTCAAATAAGGCCCCTGTTTTGTCACCCCCATGTCTGCATTATTTCACCCTGTTCCATCAATTGTCATCCGTAAATGCCATGTAGCATTTGCTGACTCACCAATTCCATCAATGTACTGCACTTACCTAGATACTATGGTTGTCCTGTGATCGTTCTGTAGGCCCTTTCCTTCTCCAGCCTTCAAGGTAGAACCTATACTATATATACTATATACCTTTTTATCCATTACCACCCGATCCCTTATCCATCCAACATCCCCTCCCACACCACCCCCTCCCTTCCAAGCATCCCCACCCTCTTTCCTGACAGAGCACATATGCACTTCGGACTGGAACATAATCCTATAGATTTCCCCCCAGCCTTGTCGTGCATAATTCCCTCATTGATGAGAAATCGAGGACTTCTTCTATGCTTCCTCTGCTTCCCCATCCCCTCCACCACTGAGCACCCCCACCCTCCTCCAGAGAGTAGGTCCCTTCTGGTGGGATCGAACCCAGTACCCTTGGATCAATGGTTGGTGCAGTAACCCAGATCCCTGCTGACAGGTCTCTGGTCGTTATCACCAGTATAAGGCTTAGTTGGGTGGGCATGGACTAGAGAGGAGGAATAACTGAGGAGATTGTGGATCATGCAAAGGAGATAGGACAGTAGTTGGTGGAAATGGACAAGAAGTAGAATCAGGTAGAAAGCTCGACAAGTAGGGCAAGGAAGGAATGGGTCAGAAGGTTGCATGAAGAGTACAATTTTATGAATGAAGAAAAAGCAGTATTTGTACTAAAGAGGCATACAAGATAGATCTACAGGGGGTAAACAGACAAAAGGGGCAGTGGGAAGATATTTGCTCAAAAGAGTGGGTTTGCTAGTTGAAATAGACAGCTATATAGTTAGTTGTAGGGAAAAGGGAGGTGGGAATATATGACAGGGCAATGGTAGGTATTGGAAAAGGCTGGCAAATGGTGGGTGGGTAAGTAGTAGAACGGAAAAGATGGGGTGGAGAACGGCAGGCGACCTGTCATCTTTTTGCATCATTAGGCTTTGAACAAATCAGGGCTGGGTTGGGTAGGGAATGTGCTGGTGGCTGTGGGGGTTGATTGATGTCAGGGCTGCACGCGATCTGCTGTTTAACCAGCTGATCGTTCTGCGCATGCACAGAACCCCATTAGGGTCTAGATCTACCTGTTGTTTGTTATATAGGGCAAATGTAGTAGTACATGTAGTAGTATACACATATAGGTCAAAACTGGATTGATTGATTGATTTGTGTTTTACAGCACTTTAGCGGCACTAAGTGGCTATCCTGTGCTTCACAAGTTGATAATCTAACAGAGGAATGTGTCAGTGCCCGCGCATATGTGCACCACACACATCCTGAGGGGAGAGGAAAGAGGAGATATAGACCCTTTTAAGTGGGCTAGGGAAGCCCCATCAAAACTGGATAAAATCGTCATTTAATATTGGTGCAATTAAGACCTTTCCTCCAAAAATGGACAACGCAGATTCTGTTCTAAAGCAGAGTAACGGTTGGATGTTGTAGGGGCAAGATGAAGAGCACAGATACATGGAAATGGCAAATTCATGAAATGACAGAAAGATAAGGACACAAGAAGGATAATTGTAAATCATCTTTGGATCTTGGGCCTAAAGTTCTTAAAGGTATGCATCAGAAGCATATATCATTAAAGAACTTTATGTCACTCTGTGTCTCCTAAACGCTCAGCGGTTTTCCGTTGGCGACTCGGGCGGAAGCTGCTGTTTGATTGGCTGGCAGCACTTTTAAATAATTGAGGTGGGAAAGAAGTGGCCGGATGTGGCAAGCTGAATCAATCTGTCAGGGACTAGTCCGTCTGGGGCTTGTTTGATTCCTCCAGATCTACAGAGTGAGAAATTAGCGAATGGAGGGGCTTAAAATAAGGCATTGAACCACTTAGAAGACAGACTGTAAGTGAAACAGAGACAAGAGACAAATAGGGCACAGGAAGAGAGGGAGAGCAGGATAAAGAAAGAGGGAGGGGATGTAGAAAGATGGAAGTATCCTGGCAGACGGGCAGTCACCATGAAATGCAGAGTGACAGATTAAAGGGAAAGGGAACCATCATTTTAAAAAAAAGGACAGAAAAACCAAAAGCAGATATACCTATAAAAATGCATCAGTATAGATCAGACACATGGGTGGAAGCACTGGCATAAATTAAGAAAGAAAGCTAGCAGAGGAGAGAATGGGCAGGGCCGAAACAGACAAAGGGAGGGAGAATGCTTCCTTTTGCGTGGCGTTTCAGGAAAATGTGGTAATTTAAGGAGGTTATTAAGGCAAAAAAGATGATTGGGGAGATTTCCATAATTGGAATTTTATAAATGATGTTAGGTCTGTTATGGACTATTCATTGTTCCTGGAATTACAGATCACAATCTTTTATTACAAAGTGATGCCAAATGATAACACAGCATGCAAGCTGGCACGAGCCAATACTCTGATATTACCACATAACCAACAATGTGTACACAACCTAGAAGGAACCTGGGGTGATTTTTGGAAAAATCAGAACCCTTGGGGTGCTAAAACATGAAATGGCTGAATATAAATAAAGTGACCACTCAGTTATATTGCATTTCTCCTTCTACTTATCCAACTGATATGGCCCATGTCATCTTACAAGTAACCTCCCTCCTGTGAGAGGAAGGATAAATGTAACCATGCCCCTCAACCCTTCACCAAACACGTTTATACCCTTGGCGCCCAACTGTCTCTGAGCAAGGTGTTTTATTCATAAGATTAGGTAGTTAGTATTCAGTATGACCTACGTCTTTGGTACCCTGCTCCCTGGTGTGGTGGGGTGTGGGGCAAGGTGCTTGCTCAGGGTTGAATGGGGAGTAGGGCTGTCCCATGGTGAATCTAACATTCAGATGCTATTTGTCTTTTAATCCTCTATAGTTGGATGGGACAGGTCTACTGGTACTATTCCCCCTCTTAGTCAACGTCTGCCTCTCACTGCTAGAGTAGACTCTTTGTATTAGTCTTTATCATACATGTGCTGTCCATATAGATTTACTAACCTATCCCCTCTTGTCCTCGTCCATACCTCTAGATGGGACCTATGCAGTATACACGTCTCCAATAGACTTGATCAGTATCCTAAACATTTCTTGTGACAAATTATGAGATCAGGTCAGAAACCGAGACATAAGGCCCTTCCGATGGCATGTGAAACACCAATCCGATGGACAGTTCCGAGTGTCATGAATTACCCAGCAACATACAGACAAATAGTCAAGACATAAAGGGTGGCAGTAAAGTTGACAGAACAGTCATTTATTATTCACTATACGAGTTCAGGGGTGGCAGGCATTGGTATTCTCTGTGGATACCGTATCTAGCACCAGCTGGCAACTAATGCTTACACTTACTCCGCCTGTTCTGAGCCAGCATGCTCCTATAGACATTTAAACATTTGGATTACTTACCACTACCTAATCAATTATGCTCGGTAGAAAAGCCATTAATTCTTATTTATTCATAACCAAGTGGTCGGTCCTAAGAAGCCATTGGTTTTGATGGTTTGAATAATTTCACTCTGATAAGAAAGGAGGAAAAAAACATATAAACAGGGGCAGGTGATAGCCTTTCCAAGCGAACTTTCTAACTGTGGAGGGCGTCGCCAGTTTCTCCTAGAACAAATATAGGACGGGATGCGTGACATGTTTGGAAGCCATTTTGGAAGCCATTTTTCTGCCCCTCACGGATCATTATCTTGCAGCGTCGGCTTCTGTAAGCACATTTACCATTAGACTCACTGGTTTAGTTGTCCCGAACCAAAAACCTAAACATGAATAGTAGGACCATAAATAAATCAGAGCGCACTCGCCAGCTTGGATAGAGAGGGAATGAAAGATAGGGAGGTTCAAACACGCAAACTGATATGGAGTTAGGCAGACAGGTGCGTTTTTAGGTTTTGAGTGAAATCGATAATGAATGTGCAATTTTACCACGAATCCTTTGCAATGCCTCAATGGATCTATTTTACAAATAATGACACTTGCATGCTGATATCATCAAACATGTTAGACAGAATTGTGAGCTTTAATATTTCATTATGGGCCTTTTGACTTCATAGTCAAGTTTATTGAATATCTCACAGCCATGTTCTTTCCCAGACCTTTTAAACTACAGATAAATTATACTTCCGAACTATTTTGGGAATAGATGTAGAATGCCCCAAAGGATATGCAAAGTCCCTCAAAGTAGGGCATCACAAATTGTGTCTAGCCCTGGGAGATACATGTGAAATCCTACATTTCCGTACCTATAGATTGTGTTCGTTGAAAGATTTTCACCGTGAATTAGTTATTGGTTAGAAATGCTCGGAATGTTATACAGAGGTATAGCAACAATGATTGGAATAAGAAATATACTGTTTACTATGAGCGCCTCACATTGTAGATATACTCTAATTTAAGCACAATGGTCAAAGCTTAAGGGTCCATTAGAGATAGTCCAATGGCGCATTAAGTCTTTGTATGAGTTATAACAATGAATTTTTCACATTCTCTCCATATCCAAAGCCACCATATCAGATATTCTGTATATCAGTAAGAACCCATTGAATACAGACAGCACCAGGTGGGTGAAGTTCTACTCCCTCCTGGAGGCAGCTAACATGAATGTACACCCATCCTCCAGGGATTTCAGAAAGGAGGAAGGGTAGTATTAATACACACCACTACCTAACAGCAGAGCAAACACTACTCTAGGGGGTGGGGATCAGTAGAGGGTGAGCGGGGAAGTCAAGTGGTAAATTCTGAGGCCGTGAACACTGTTGGCACCCATGTCTCCTGCACCTATGGGAAGCCACAATTTTAAGTCATGTGGAAGGGAACGTTTGAAGCCACTCTCAACATCTCCGTTCGGATGCAAAGGCCAAGGGGCCTGCCCTGCATTTACTTCTTACTGATGTAGCCCTAGGACAGCTGGTGTGAGGAGAAATAGGGGCTTCTTGAGAAGTATGGGTTCATGGTAGTGTCATTTAATAGACTTAATTTCTAAAGTGCAAGTAAGTTATCTCAACATGATAGGGATTCTTCTTCTCCTGACATGGAACATTTATATACGCATTGGACAGGGAAAACTTCAGTGATGTACCATAAAGTCCAATTACTAATTTTGATGTAGCCTTATCAGATGTTAACTGCTAGAGATCGCTTTCTCTATGTATATACCATGGTAATAATACTAGAGTACTACAGTGTATAGCTTAACTGGATCCACCCCTTCCTCTGTCCCTTTCACCTATAGAGTCCCAAATTCTGCAGCATGCCAGTCCCAAGTTCTGCAGCATGCCAGCTCTTCAAGGCAATGAGTAGCTCTGACTGATAGTCAGTACCCCTGACCACTGCACTCTGAGCTGCTCCGCTGCCTAATCTATTCCCTTCGATTGTAGGTCATTCGGCCCCAGCCATTTGGCCCCAGCCATTTGGCCCCCTGGCATTCGGCACCTAGCCTTTCGGCCCCAAATACGTCATAATTCCGTCATAACTTCGACATAAATACGTCATAATTTCGTCATAAATACGTCATTTACCCTTTCTCTTAAATCCTGCTCTTATTTATGTCATAACTTCATCATAAATACGTCATTTATACATCATAATTCCGTCATAACTTCGTCATAAATACGTCATCTACCCTTCCTCTTAAATATGTCATAACTTTGTCATTATTACGTCATAAATTCGTCATTATTACGTCATAAATTCGTCATTATTACGTCATAAATACATCATAACTTTGTCATTAATACATAATAACTCCTATTGCAATTTACTTCATAAATACGTCATTAATACATCATAAGTATGTCATAAATACGCATAACCATTCTAATCTTTTTTTTTGCCACTGGTTTGTCCTGCAATACATTACAAATACATAATAAATACGTCATAATTATGTCAATTTTATTTGCCATGTAGCTATGACGTAGATATGATGTATTTATAATGTATTAGGGGCTGAATGGTAAGGGGCTGAATGGAACGTGCTGAATGGTCAGGGGCTGGTTGGCTGGGGGCTGAATGGCCTGAACCCATTCCCTTCAATGCCAAAGTAAACACTGCTTGGCACTTCAAATGCGGCCCAGTGGCCAATTAGCATAATTACCATAGATTTGCGAGCCTAATCAATGGCACACACGAGGGAATTAAACATGAGAGGAGAGGGTGCTTTTCCCCTTGGTGGTACCCACAGGGGTTCTGGTATTAGACTGGTGCCCGTCGGTTCTCGCTGGGCGTACTGGTGCCCGTCGGTTCTCACTGGGCGTCTAGGAGAACACTCAGCGGAGCGAAGCGCAGCAGTGTCTGCCGATGAACACAAGGGGCCCAGTGTATTCTGGTATATCCTGTGCGTGTGTGACTGGTTCTTTGACCTCCACTGTGCCTCTCTTTGTGTCAGTCTTCATATGTATTTCTGGTCGTCTTTGTTCTTGGTTTATCTCCAGTATTCCGCCCTGGGCCTACTTCCCTGCAAATCTATCCCTTTGCCACCCCCACCCCCTTTCTTTTCTCTCTGTGTCTCGTACCTGCTTAAATCCCCTCTTCGCCAATAACCTATCATTTACATGATTATCATTATTGATATTACTCTGTACGAGATTCTTGGTGTGCTCTTTATTTATTTCCATGACAACTGAACTAACATTCTGTGGCAGCACCCTACCCCCAGTTCCTCCGCAATACTGTGTTCAGTTTGGCCTGTTATTTGCTTCTCTATCCCTTCCTGTTCACGTTCTCTCCCTCTCTCTCCATTTCACCATCTAACAACGACGACCAGATATATACCTAATGAGAAGGCGAAGGTATATGCTAGCTAGGCATATAGCCAAATATTTGAACCGATTAGTGCCTGAAGCTAAGTCTTTCTCCATGGTCCATCATTCACTTTGATGTGATGTAATATTATGGGAGAGAGAGGTAACGGCCAGTCTGTTATAGTAACGCTGCAGGGTAAAAACATTCTGGCTTACCTACAGCAGAGCCAATCTATCTGCCTGATAGCCTTAGGGGTTAGTATATATACAGGGATGTTGGCTAGGGATTGGTTTTTGTGTGCGATAATGCCAGGGTTTGTTTGGCAGGTGTTCTATATTGGCTGCGAAGCTCATGTGAAAGTCGTACACCTTGAGCTCTTTTGAAGTCCAATACAAATCATTTGGATGCAATCCAAGTCCAGACTTTCTTTTTCGCGAAAATGCGGAATGAGTATACCACGTCTGTCCCAGGCGGTCGTGTGTATACACTGAAAACATGGAAAATCTGAAACTAGTCAGCAATGACTACTTTAGGTCCTCAAGTTGACGATACCTAAAACTACAGCTTTAGGTAGTCAAAATGACGACTTTAGGTCATCATCCTGACGACCTGAGTCATCAGGATGACAATACTGACAGTACAGGGTCGTCATATTGACGACTCAGGTCGTCAGGATGACGACTTAAAGTCGCATTTTGACAACCTAAAGTTGTAGTTTTAGGTATCGTCAACTTGAGGACCTAAAGTGGTCACCGCTGACTAGTTTTGGATCTTCCATGTTTTCAGTGTATCCTATAGGGAGTAGCGTAATAGAGAGGTTAAGATTTGCCTACTTGTAACGTGTACGGCAACGTTTGCCTACCATTTCCTATCATTCTAGACGTACACGTTAGCATACACGTTGTCATCTTAACCTGTCTAATATCTTTGACTCTCCAAAACAGTGTTTACATAATACGGATATTTGGGCAGCCTTCCTTGTATGGGCGCTAATGTATGTGGAGCCTTTTTCCGAATCATATATTTCAGGTGTTCAGATTTGATGTAGAATCCACCCGATGACCTATACGTCCTAATCCCCTTTGCCTCCCCCCTCCATACACACCATTTCTAGTGTGAGCAGACTTACTGTTGGCTTGCAGTAGCTACCCATCTCCACATGTCTATAATAAAGCATAGGCAGACACAGCTAACCTTATTGCCTTCCCAGTTCCTGGGATCCCCTGCCAATGGAGAGAGACTGCTAACATAGTTACGGATACCTGTGACTGACTCCCACACTAGTCCCTATAGCACAGCCCACAACCAGTAGACAGGCATATGCCTGCTAGGAAAGAGGCAAGTGATACTCTGCCAAGGTTGTATTACTTTATACCAAATATGGGGCCTAAATGTATGCATTGTAAGTGATTTACTGGATCATTTACCCGAATATTATACAAAACCTGTTTCTTTTCCCACCTAGGCAGAATTTTTATATCTAGGTTCGTCATGGAGTAACATGCACCACAGATCACATACTGTATGGATTAAATCCTAACTCAATGCCAAGAACCCCATGTCAGTATTATGATCAACAGAGAGCTGCTTCCACCTGAAAGATTTCTGCTCAATGAAAGATCTCAGGATTGCTCCTCAGGGTCATGCTTGCAATATTTCCACAGCACCCAGAGCCCTGGCCTCGCACTGGTTGCACTTGTAGATGTATGCAGTAGGCCGTGGTCATGTATAAAGAAAGCTCATGGGAGATCTGTGGATGGCTTAGAATTACATCCCTATTCCTGGCCTAATTCCATATGGCTTTAGCCTAGTTTAGGGTTATGATTTAATAAACCCTTAACATCATATCTGGGGTAAATTCAGTGAACACTGTATCTCAGCATTCTATGGGTTTTGATATCTGATAATAGTATTAGATAAGCATTTTTCACAATACTCATAATAAGGAAGTAGTTTGTGTTGATTCACAATTGTTCCAGTCCAATTCCCACCTGAGGGTAATTGCAGCATGTCCCTGCAGCTTAATAGAAGCACATTTTGCTGGAGGGGAGGATGAGTGTGGAAGCATTAGTGCCTTAATGTGTGTGTCTAACAAGCGAAAGATCAATCAGACAGTAGTAGAGCAGACAAAGCTGGGTTTGGATGGTATCTAATTTACACTGTAAGGAACAATGACCTACTGAGTACTCAATTTGTTGTAATATGGATAGAATGGTGCTCATTTGTTATGCTTTAATGGCCGCTGGCTATAGAACAAACAGACATTGTGAATCCGTAGAATCTGCAGCTGAGAATACTTTATGCCTTTTAAAGAGACAGATTCCATGATAATATTGTACTACAGAATCCGTGCCTCCCATTTCATACAGGAAGCAGTATAAAGCTTACCTCTGACTCTGATGTTTATTGCCCTACATTTGATGTATTGGTTTATACATAGAACTATTTCAGTCTTGATATTCCAAATAAGAATATCATGTCTCCTGCTCCCAATATTTTCAGATCAAGCAACTCCAGAAACCTAACAATAAGGCTTTGAGTTTGTAAGCTCTTCTATATTGTCGTAGTGGGACTGGAATAGGACCTAGGCTATAGTCACAATGCATCTCAGCAGTGGTAAGTGGGGTGGACGCCCTGTGGCGTTTACTGCCTGGCATGTATTCACATAGGACCTGGAGGGAGGCCGGGGCAGCTGCCTTGACCCTACAACCCCTGGCCCATATTTGTCACGATGCTGCTGCCAATAGCATCATAGCAGAAACTCGACTTGCAAAAGGCCTCTAAACTTCTAGTATAGTATTCACCAGATCCTTATGCGCACATAGACCCTCAGGACAAGGGATTGACAGTTATGAGCTGTGTTGAAGGTAGAAATATAGGACAGCATTTTGCAATGCAAGTAACCCGAAAGGGCACTTAATCTTTTAGGCCCCTTCTGATACTAACCTCATGTTTTCTTCACGCATTATCACTGTCAATGGTTAAGCCTATGGAGAATGCATCCATTATCGCTTGTATGTTTCATTGTCGAATAACTCCTCTTTTGGCAAATTAAGCATTGCAAAACAGCAGCAGGTCTTGAATAAGGATCCATATTAACCATAAAAAGGCATGAGACAGTGTAATTCTCCTTGTTATAATCCAGCATTGTCGATGGCACCCTAAGTCAATCGTCTCGCTGTCTGCCATTTTTGATTTTGGTTCTATCTGCGCATGCCCGAACCCCTTCTTCTGGAAATAACATTTTTGATGGAGAATTTGATAGATTCTATCGATTTAACTTGAAATTAATGAGTTTTAACATGTAATCCATGCATTTTGGCATAATCCAACAGTTAGAGCCCCACAACTCGATCGTCTCACTTTCCGCCATTTTGGATTTTGGTTTTCTGTGCGCATGCCAGTCCCTTATCTGCTTCAGAATTACTAGATGTGGTCACATCTTACTGTAAGTCAAATCATAAAATGAAATCTTGTATACCTGATTATCCCTATTCCTCCTAGATGAGTAGTAGTTAATAAATGAGCCACAGTAATTATGAGGAAAGGCTATTTCAGTGAGATTGCTTATTGTGAGGATCATGCCAACACTAATATCATGGTTATGGTGAGTGCCGATTCAGAACCACATAAACCGCGGTGATATTTACTCAGGGAAAACACCAGTTGCCATGTTCCCATTAATGCACAAATCATGTCAAGCTGGTATTTTGAAAGCTGTTAACCAGGCATCCATATTTGCTTGGGACACTCTGTGTCAGGGAGGGAAAGATGGACCAGGATTATACATTGGGGCTGCCTCTGATGACGCATTGCCTCCACAACAGGTCCAAGGCCAAGAGAATAATAGTGAGTGATAGATACAATGTATATATCTTCAGTTACTGCTTTTTAAGAAGGGGGTCCTCAGTTGCCTGCAATGATGAAAGTGACTGATCACAAAATCTGTGGAAATCTCGATTGGGACCACTTAAATATCAGATTCTGTATAGGAATGTATATATCCCTGCTATCAGACAAACCCCTAAGACCTTCATTCCTGTCCCTATGGAGACAAGAACGCCAATGGTCAGTACAGCACTGAGATGACCAGGTTCAATAGAAGCCTCAAACACCAGGGTGATATACAATGGCCATCCCCAGGCACCCCTCCACACACCAGGAGCAGCTAGTAGCCTCTGACCTGGTGTGTCCCCCGGTCAGTCCAATCAATCTGCACCAGGGCCTCCAGCCCCTGATTCCCGGCCTCCAGATGAGGCCGCATACATAAAGTATGAGGGAGCTGTGTAGACAGGATATATATCCACACTATAGCCAGTTTAGCTATGCTCACTTAGCCAATAACCTACCCAATTGTAAACCTTCATTTACATCATATTCAGGTATAGAGGAGTTTGCATAGTATCTAGAGAATGACAGTTGTCTGTAGACTAGACAACTAGGATGCATGCATAAAGGAATGAGCAAAAGGCGAAATCAGAAACGACACCGCCACCTCATTCGACCTTGACCTCAGACAAGCGCGCATTGCTCAGTCATTTCCAACATACCCGGTGCTAACCTATATCAGGGTTACACACAAGTAATATAGCATAAAAAGTATCATAAAATGATACAAGGCTAAAAAAATACACAAAAGTCCACCCACATAAGGCTGGGCAATACTGGAGAGGTAAGTAGGAAAGGAGAAATTTCTTATTTATGGCAGACTATAGGTCTGAGCAGATACCCAACATGTGGATATTCCTCCTGGACCACACTTTATGTAGACTGATGACAGGAGAAAATTGGAGTAGACCGGGGATGGCGACAGCTGACATCTCTCTGCCCTACCTGTAGACTTATTATGATGGAGCATATTGGCTATAACCTTCTATAACCCATTGTGGATTCCTTCTGGTTTATATACAGAACCTGTGAGTTGTCTCGTGCTAGCACTATGATACTACAGTTGGCATTCTCCATTTTCTATAGGTGTATAAGTGACTATTTCCATCATTGGCATTGCCTCCCTTTTCTATTGCTGCTGAAAAGAAATAAAATGCCTTTCTATGCCACTTTCCTTTTCCATATATAGACAGATGCGTCCTGTGTGGTCGGCTTAGATAATAATAACACATGTATGTGATTCAGCCATCTGTATATTATTGAGATGATTACCTGAACAGATCTGCTTTCTACTACCTCATACTTAAAAACGTGGGCGAACTGGAAAAAAGGGGGGTAAGTATCAAAGCATAGGGTACGAAAAGTCCAGGTAGGAGTAATGGGTGAATTGTGTCAGACATGATTCGATAGAGAAAACATCCTGGAGAAAACATATCATAAGAGAACATAGCCTGAGTATCCAGCTCTGATACTTTGTATTTGTGTAATGAAATATACACAGACCAAACTGTGTCTAAAGAGAACACAGCCCCGAGCAATAAGAAAATAATGTATGGTCGTCAAAACAGGTAAATGAGATGGCAATCAGGTAATTTTCTCTTGGAGTCGACAAGCAAACATTGAGAACAACTGTAAATATTCCCCAGAATCCAACAGGGAGTATTAGCTGACACATAATGAAAAGGCCAAATATAAGAATGATCATGCTCCAAACAGTGACAATAACCGAGAAGGTAGTCTCATTATCTTTTTTTCTTCTTTGCAAACAGCACTACTGCAATGAGGCATTGCCAATCGGGAGTAAGCCTTAGAGCAGGTGGGAGGGGGGGGTATCCATGGACCTTGTAGCCATAAAGGTAGGCCTGGAAGCAGGCATGAAGAGCACCTGTGTGTGGTGTGCCATTACTATGTGGTTTATAACCTCCAACTATATCCCTCCTTATACTGAGGATCCTGCCACTTTAAAAGGACCCTCTTCAATAGCTGCTTGGTAGGGTGCAAGTAGGGAAGTAGGAATTGGTGCCGATACTTGGTGAGAAATCCGCTGTGTCTGTTATAAAGGTTTAACTTGTAGAATATGGCCTCAGTGGAAAATACCTTTGATAAACATAATGTGGATGCCTTTTATGGCTCCCTAGACCTCGGTTCTTACTGCTCATATCATTAAAGAAAGATAGTTTAGTCTTTATGAAGAGGTTCTGATTCTAGTGTAGTATATAATGGGTCAGGTCGCCAGAAAGAAGAAAGAAGTTGTGAACCAATCCTGTCTTACATAGACTCATTTGATAGAGAACACTTAGGGCTATCAGAAAGATGTAAATTTGTGGTCATCCATCAAAGACTTTAGGACTTATAGCCTGCCGCAGTGAAAAAACGGCCAAATTTGTTCTTTTTTATACTTTTGTATTTTTTTTGTGTCCTGTATTGAATAAAGAACAATATAAAGTATCCCAAAGTTATTTTTAGTATTGTATATGATCATAGGTATCATTTCCATGAGGTTTGGACATGTTACTGAGTGAGAATTTTTCATGATGTGTCTTTCAAAATGGAAATCTGTAATTTGTAACGTCCGGTACCTAAATCTAAATTGGTTATAAAACATGGAAAAAATGAAGCTGCAAAATCTTTGTTATTGCCCATCTGAAGGGCCCTATCATCCCCTACTTTGGTGAAGAAATTGTGCGTCTACCAGCATTTGTCTCCATACGAGAGCAGCTTATGTGAAATAATTCTGATAAAAGTACCGGACGTTACGTAACGTCCGGTACTTTTATCATCATGTAGGAGGCAGTCAACTGTGCATGCATAACTCAAATTTTGTTCCATTCTGTAATTGAAGTCAATAATAGACATATTGGCCTTGTTATTTCATGTGTTTGTTATGCATAATGGGACATTCTTATATTACTGAGAGCAACTTCAATTACCTCCACATTTCATTATTTTGGTACCGGACGTTACATGACACAAAACAAGCGGATGGCCTAGATCGGTATTTTTTGGTCTTCTGAGCTGAGGAGATGTACCTTGACAATTTTGTTATATAAAGTAATTAGAAAATTAGTTTTTCAGGGCCTTCAAGGGCAAAATCTTACACTTTCTGACAACCTGACCCATATAGGTAGTATATAAATTTGGTGGCTCCCAAGGTTTCAGCCCATTAAAGAACGCTAAATCCACTAATAATTATATAGCAAAATTATACTTTGACTAACATTGCATTTGTCCACCATTGACTTCTTATGTATGCAGCCCATAGTCCCATCATGAACGCTAACCTTGTAAACTGATGTGTAAGTCTACCACAGATGCCCTTGTGAATGGCATTAAAGTCACTCCCAGCTGAGTAGCTCATATCAGGTATAGTTCGGGGGCGGGACACAGATTGAATTTCAGTTGGATCAGGAGCTCACTAGGGCCAATATCATAAGTATGAGCTTCTCCCTCCTCTTAACTGTGCTACCTACGTGAGTGACATTTTTTTTTTTCTTTGGACTTGCTCATTGCATTAATGAACTGCTTTGTTCATTTAAATAATGCTATAGAGCAGACCACGTTTTATTGATTTTTCAAAGGAAAGTCACAAATGAAACAGTACAATAACTTCATGGATCTTGACAAATGTCAATATGAACACAATCAACAGATGGAAAAATAGGGACTGGCAATATTCACTCAATAGGTTATTAACATAGAAAGTACAGACAAACAAATTAAAAGCAAAAAGAGATAGATAGTAAATAATATGTCATACATAGAGATTTGTGTGTCTACACATTATTTCAGTACATCATGATTACAGCTAAATACACCTTGTCTTTAGTTCAAATAAGTGATAATTAGAGTTGGTAGTATATGCTGTTATATGCATATGGGAACATCAGCAATATCAATATGGATGTAAACATGAAAAAGGATATGAATATGAAAGTGAGTATGAATATGAATATGAATATGAAGCGGCGCAGTTTCCACACCTGCTTCTCATTATCAATTATAGCCCAATTTCATGTTCAACCTCATATTTTCTATCTTCATCACACCCTCTTTGAATTTTACTTTTGTCATAGCTTTCTGAATCTCCTCAGGTAGAGTATTCCAGAGAGCCACCCCTACATATCTGTGCTTCTATCCCAAAAGTGTTTCCTATGGGTGATTAGAAACGTAAGATTTGGCGATGGCAACCTCATCTAAAAGGGATGACAGGGACAAGAGAACCAAAGGTTTCCCATGAGGTAGATGAAAGCAAAATACACTGAACATTGAACACTTTTGAGCAGCCAAGCAAACATGATAGCCACTGCATAGCATATTCCTTCCTGCTTGAACGCTCATATCTGTATATTGTATATGTTTACAATGGAGCCAAATAAGTGAGTAGGAATGTCCACTAGACTTGAGTACTTCTTGTGGCTGATAAAGCAACATCACTGTGAATTTACCCACTCAGCCAGCCACAAAGCCATGAAAAGACATCGATGACAAGTCGGCAGCCGGCGGAAATATTTTATTGACACTGGAGACAGGAAATGACGTTAAGCCAATATTCTCACTGCTGATACGTTTTAGTCTCCCCCCCCCCCCCACCATCATTTCCACCTCCATGGACAGTGAAACCTTCTATATGATCTAGGTTATACATTGTTAGGATATTTGTATCATCAGAGCAGCAAGCAAAAGGCAATTGCTATAATGCAACCACACAACTTTGTTGAAGCTGTAGCAATATCCTCACACATAAAAAGTTATGGGGTCAAACATATATGTCCTGGTCAGCTTAGAGGGTGAGGGATTTATCCAGAAGAAAAGTCATATCGATCCACCACAATACCGACAAGGTGTTAAGGCTCCTCGCCATGCATTTCTATTCATAGAGAAATAGATGAATTTTAACATTTATTAGTCATTATTTCATATATGTCAACTGCCTTTTTCATGTTATATCTTGTATTATATATACAACTTAAGTATTGCATCTACATGATATAAAGGATAAAGTGGCAAAGAAAGTAGGAACACCCTTGCAACTCTTCTGGTAGAATGATTCGTGTGGCTGTAAGGAAACAGCCGGGTGCGATGGCCCTCTCGGCCAGCTACAGAGCAATGAAAAGACATCGATGACAAGTCTGCGGCCGGCGGAAATACTTTATTGACACCCAAGACTGGGCAAGGCGCTAAGCCAATGTCTGCTCTGCCAATAAATATTAGTCTGCCCCAGGCCATGAGGAGTGGATGGGCGGGTTGGGGAGTGCATGGTGGCGGCTGGCTATACCATTGGATGACCAATACAAGATGTACAGCATCACCTAAAGAAGCAAGTTTTAAGATAGGAGAATGTCACTCTACCTACAATGTGTAGGTAGAGTGACATTGTAGGAAATTATGGATCATAATTGTCAGAAATGTGTTCTCATAGTACGGCCTACATTATTCTATGTAGTTCTATAAGCTAACATGTAATATAGACTAATGCTGACTTAATGTTTCATCCTAATCGTATCCAACGTATTAAGGAAATCCTTCCCAAGCTAATAGAATTAGTGGCGAACTACAAACTGCCTTAATCTCTAATACTTATTTATTAGTCTGGGTTCTGAAAGATTAAACTACGAGAAAATTGGAAACTAATTAATGACACTAAGACGATGAACTTAAATTGCGAATAAGAAGACAGTGACGGAGATATCCTACCCGGCAAACCTTGTTCAATCAATTTTTCCAAAACCCAACACACTCATTCTACTGAGAATGATTATCTACAATAAAATTAACTGTCTTTTTCACGTTCTATCTTGTCTTACATACAACTTTTTATTTACAATACTGAGACAAAAGGGAATTCATCATCCATACCCCACTCCCACTCAACATCTAAAAGACGCACAGCATGCTCCCCTGGTTAGACTTCTCAAATCACACACATGTTTATAACAGTCACTGAAACCAATATGTAACTATTTAAATAGGCTGGGGAGCCTAGCGACTGATGCTTGCCATGTATTCATGTCACTCAGCCTTTTTTATTACTGCCAGATGCAATTTCATCCTCTTTGTATCCGCTTTCCAGGAGGTTTGCTTTCTGCCAGCACCCCACTACTTATTTTCCCCATCAAAGGGGTTGCCTGGGGAAGGCTGGAAATGTTCGTCCATGATTAGAAGCCGGGCTGATTGGTCGGACTTAGAAGCTCTGTGATTACGCCCCTCTCCACAGTAAGCCTTCGAGAGGCCTCCTCTGCTTTGGGAGTTCGGCTGAACAAGGATTGAGCTTATCGAGGCCCCCATGGAATACCATTCCAGTATGATTCTTTTCCACGTCTGATTTGGAATAAGCTGAAACATCAGTTTTTTTGTCAACATGCTGAAACTATTTTCATAATTATGTGTAGCAGAACATTTCAGCACATTTTTCAACTTATCTGACCGCTGTACCTGGACATCTGCGAATTGATAGGGGTGACTTTCATAACAAAACATTGCAGGAGGACCAAATCAATGTAGGCTCACAAAAAGAGGGTATGAGAAACTGTGAGGACCCCCCCCCCCCTATATATCTACGTTCTCTCAAGCTATAATCTTATGAAGATAAGACTCCACCTTATAACATTTCAGGCAAAATTCTGATAGGATTATAACAAATGGCGCTCCACCATCCAGCGTTCTCACCCAATACCACAACTCTACCTTTCACCCTACCCCTCCTATCCTCACCCTACACCTCCCCATGGCTTGGCGTTTTAATCAAAAGGGACACTGGCAGCTGCAGGGCGGCAAGGCCACTTGCCATGTTGTCCAACGGGGGTGTTCTGGTCGCCCGTGTATCTGTGCACCTCTAATGAATTTAGGTGGTCTGTGGGCCTGACTATAGAGCAGACGGTGGGAGGGGGGTGTAGGGTGGGAAGTGGGTAGGTTAGGGTGAAACATAGTTACCTATAAGTTGTGTATGCATACATATATTGGGCATATATGTTTAAGTGATGGAGAATATTTAAGCTAGTGAAGTTGGATTTACTGGTGATGGCAAAAAAAAGATATCAAGAAAGGAAATGGCAGAATTAAAAAGAATATGATAGTATCTAATAGGAGCAGAGCTAGGTTATAGTGAGAAATAATTGATAGTGAGAAAGAGCAGGTCCTTTGCAGGTGACGGTGAGTGTAGTCCGATAGGGCGTTGACTGTGGAGGTGTGGTAATGACCCTGCAATGACCAGGTGCCGTGACAGTCCCAACTGCCCTTTTACCGGCCTAGCCCTGCACCCCTAGTCACAAGCCTACCCTGACACACCGCATGGGCGGATCCAGGGGTCCTGGGGGTCCGGACCCCCCCCCCCTTTTGGTCCACCCATAACATGTTCAAATGGGGGTCCCCGAAGAGGGACCCCCCCCCCCCCCTTTGGGCCCACCCAAGATGTCCACTTTGTATATCCCCCATTCATGGCCCGTATCTCTCTTTGATATGGTTTTATTGTTTGTGAATTTTACAATTTATGACTACAGTATCTAAAATCTATAAAATTTCCACAAAATTTTCTAACGTGACCCGATGTGCACCAGTGAGTCCACATAGGCATCTAGGCATCAGGTGTGCCTTATGCATGGGATACTATGTTTGGTCCCACAGGTAATTTTCTATTAGATTTATATCCCATTAAAATTTTATTCACCACTTGGGGTACATCAAAATACTGTGTGCTGTAATAAGTTTTTGTGAAATTTCAAAGCTTTCTTGATGGTAGGCTCCAAATCACTTTCATTTTAAAACTACTAGATTCACACCTAATGATACAGAAATTCCTTAGATGCTTAGACTACCGTGTTTAAAACCAATATTTAAAAAAATTCCTTGGGGGACGAGCTGTCAAAACTCTATCAAAGAACAATGTATGGTATCAGGACATAAATTTACATCCCTTTCCTATACTGATATTGATGATTATGTTATAAGATTTTCTTTGGGAATGACCCAAAAGTCCACCTGTGCATAAACATACTCCTGATGGTACACCAAAATGCTTTAAACTTCAAGGTTTAACATCATTTTTTAAAATGATGTTAAACAGGGGTGCAGGCAGTCCCCACACCCCCTTAAGGAACAATATCTAAAAATACTACATTCATCTGAGGCTAGTTGAAGCCCTTGAACTCAAGATTTTGACATCTATATTTCAAAAATCTTTTTGAGGGACCAGCCCCTAAAACCTCACAAAGACAATGCATTACGACATAAGATTTGCATCCCCTTCATGGAAACCTGCCCACCCTAGGTTTACACCAAAATGCTTTGAAATTTTGAGTTTGAAATTTTGAGTTACATATTTCTACAATTTTCTAGGGGACATGCCAAGCCTCCCTAAAACACCATTGTGCAATCAAAATTCAATAAGATTTCCATTCTCTGTTCTCATAATCATGGGTTTACTACTGATGGTACACCAAAATGCTTTACTGGATTGGGATCTAGAAATGCATCACAATGCACTGTTTGATGTCTAGATTTCAAAATTTTCTTGGGGGGCATGCCCCCAAACCCCCCTAGGTATCTTGCGGCACTGCGCTTGCGATGTCGCGCCGTTGCACTTGCGACATCGTGGCGCTGCGCTTGCAGCATTACCCCCATAAACCAGGGTTGGACCCCCCCCCCTTTCAAAAACCTGGATCCGCCCCTGCACACCTGATATGGCTGTAATCTCAACTACAATTTAACATTGCTCTGCAATAGAGACAAATGATATATGCATCTCATTTATCTTTTATTGGTAGTCACCACTGCGAAGCTTCTGGTATTATGGCTAATAAAACGACAGGGCATAGAATAAGCCTGGGAGATTTCCATATGTCAAAATGGCTAACCCTACAGGATAACCCGTTACACCAGTGTACTCTCCTTTAGCAGCCACCCCCACCTTACAACACACACAGTTCGGACTAATGGTCTTGGGCTGACCACAGTGAGACCGCGATCACAGCTACAGGCTAATACAAAAAAAAGAGAGAAAGGGAAACAAAAAATACAAAGGAAATCAAAAAGGAAAGAAAAATAAAGAGACAAAAAAAAATGAATAAAAAGGCAGGGAGACAGGGCAAGTTCGTGCTTCGGACACCTTTTTCTAACAGACTGTTCTGTTCAGTGTCAGGCTCAGGTACTGTGTTGGCGGACTGCGCTAATCCTGTGGGCGAGGTGTATTAGGTGTCGTGAGTTTATACATTGACTTTTTTTTTACATTTCATTTTACTTGTACAACAGTATTCATCACTGCATACTCTCATTATTATCTTTGGATCTCGATGGCTGTCACTGTTTAGAATCGCCTGATGAAACCCACCAATTTTATATACTACTAGCCAGTGACAACTCAACATTGATGCCACTTTCTGGCCGACAAAAAAAATAGACAACTGAACGATTTCTGTTAATTTTCTTAATGTGATCAATTGCGATTAGTACAGAAATCCTAGGCATGGTGGGAAAATTGTAAATTTATACAACACATGTAGAAGGGCGGGAAAGCTGGCCTCTATATACATGTACTAAAATATGAACTGCCACAAGGTTCATACACTAACTGATATCATGTTAGGCAGGGTGGGAGAGGAAAGGCTTGTGAACATTACTGATTGCTGCGAGGTTTTAGTTGCATGTCAATAGATATTGACCCTGAATGATCAATTTTGGGTCAATTCTCTGAGAAGAAGTCGTTTTTTATTAATGCAGAAAGACAAGAATAGAAGAACAAATAAGAAACCCTCAAGTAATAGCAATCAGTAATGAATAGGAATTTTCCTCTTGTGGGTTAGTTCATCTGGTGAATGGGAAGCAGTCCCCCTGCCCTTCACTTCTCATCCCATGTCTTTCAGATAATTCACAGTGGAAGATTAATATTTGTTAGTAATAAATAAACCGGCGGCACAACCAAAGGACTGGCTGAATTAACAACACATGTTGATGAATGTGATGCCCCCCAAAGTCTCTTCTTTTCTTCAGATAAATGCACTCTCTTGTCTTTCAGACATTTAAAATAACTACATTTTGGTAATGCTCTGGCACCGCACAAAATTATGTCCTGGCTATCATCTATTTAGAAGGCCATTTAGGTTTATTATGGCTCTTAGGCATGACTTAAAGGTTTCAGATTATCTTACTACATGTATTTATAAAATAAAGAAATGAACATTTGATATTCAGACCATAAACTAGGTATAATTCATGCCAATAAACATTGACCTAATCAACCTTTTATTATAATTTCAGGAGCTGCTCCTAGAGGCTCTAATCCCAACAGAGCTGAAGGAGAAGCGACGTATGGAGCAGCTGATACTGGACCGTGACCACAGCTTCTACTATTGCTGCTACTACAGCTAATGTTACTAATGCCCTTCTGATGTCTTCGCCTTGAGCTGCTCCCCGACCAACTCACTCTACACTGAGCAACTCACTCTATACTGAGCTGCTCCTCAATACAGCTGCTGCAGGAATATTTCTCACTACTACATGTATATACGCCTTGCTCGGGAACCTCTGTTGAAGGCACCATCTTGGATGACATCTTGAGATGTACATGACTTGATTACTGAGTGGAGAAACCTTAGTGACTTACTAAATGCCAGCAGGATTGAAACTGGGATAGGTGGAGTATATGCCAGCCTACCTGCATTTATCTATGTAAGGATTCATATCTAGCAGCAGATGACACATTAGGGGCACGGTGTTCATACGGCAATGATGCTGCAGCTTCCAGGAACTGATAACACCTAAGTGAGAAAGCTGATATCCAGGCTGACATTGAATATGCTTTGCAATCATATCACCACAATAACCACTGACAACCAACGCCGCGTGGTGGTTCTGACATTCCAATCATAGCCCATCTCTACTCTTACCCTTATCATCAGTTCCAATTAGATCCTCCCGAATACCCAATTATCAGAAGGAACGCCTTCCAAAACAACTACATGTACCACAAAAGGTCAGCACCCCACCAAGTAGCAACTTCCATATATTGAACAGCGCACCAAGGGCTTAAGGTCTGTTGGTCTGATTAAATAGAGCCTCGTGAGTAAAGCTTCTGGCTATCTGCCCTGAGTTTATAACAAGAAGCATCTAGCAACAACCAATAGTAAAGGTCACCTGTGTGAATGTGTCCGGAGAAGTGGAATTAATCCTGGTGTTTTAAAGAGTGATTTTCTCACGAAAAAACTCTGTCTACAACAGCTTGGACACACCCAAAGACTCTGTGGAATATACTTTAGACCACGTTGCATATTTATGAGAGAAGGCTTGCATTATTGAAATAATACTGTCTATATACCAGTGGCCAGGTCAGAGGAATTGGAGCTGACTGCTGTCCGGTCTGGAGTGGTACAATCTCCTGTAGCCTTGATCATTTGGAGGCAGTGCTGGAGGTCTGGGTCTGATGTGTTAACGTGCTCTGTATGCTAAATCAGAAACACTCCCTACTCCATCTGTCCCAGACAAGATGGTGTTGAGCCTAGTAGCCATAGCTTCTTCTGTCCTTCAGTGTCTGTTACACCTATGAGCTTTTTGGCTCAGTGAAATATTCCTGAGGACATGACATGATGGTAATGAAAACTACCTTATGCACCATTCTGAAACATCGCATCATACTATCCAGCACAGTGAAGGTAGCTTGGAGTACCCCTATTCCAATAAATCCCTCTATTCCTTCAGCTGAAATACTGAAAAGTAATGCAAACCGATCACCATTAGAAGAAAATGGCCTTTATTCAAGGAAGTGAAAGGAAGGTCACTACAGGTAGTGGAATTGAAATGGCTGTTGGTGCTACAAGTCATAGCTGGCAACTGTCATTGTCGCCCTTTCAATCAGTGCGAAAACTGGTTGTGTGGTGGGGATGGGCGACATTGATAGCACATCTGGTGTTGGCTGTAGAGGGAGCAGTTGGAGAGTTAGTTCCTTGGAATGCTACGTGTCCACAGCGGTGTACCTGTAGTTATCGCAGCGCTGAGGGAATTATAATCGAGCGACGTGCCACCTATAGGACTACAGACTGTGGTAATAGGAAGCTACATAGCGTCCCTACCTTGCCTCGTAATACAGAGGTTTTGCTGTTGCGAGGCAATGGCATCACATCCCTCAATAAGCGACTCACCAGTCTGTACCAACTGAAGATGGTAGACTTATCACATAACAATATAGAAACACTGAGTTTGCACCCATCATTTGAAAACCTGACTTCCTTGCACCTACTTACATTAGCCTATAACCGCATTCACTCGCTGATGCATGAGTGTTTCCATGGAATGAGAAATTTGCATACATTGCAGTTGGACAATAATCATATTCAATCCATTGAGGACCATAGTTTTGATGGTCTGGACAGACTTCAGGTTCTTGATCTTAGTGATAATGAGCTTGTATCAATCAGCAGACACTGGTTTGATGCCCTTCCAAGCCTGAGGCAACTTATCCTAGACAGTAACCAACTTTCATCTTTGAACAACGCACCCTTCCAACCACTCCAGAGCCTTACCAAGCTCTCACTTCAAAATAACCACATAATAAGACTCTCAAAGAACACCTTCCGAGGACTGGAAGGGCTTCAAAATTTGAATCTTAAATACAATATGTTTGAAAAGGTACCTACTCGTTCATTCACTGTCTTTAAACGACTTAAATACTTAGCAATGGATGGGAACCCATTGACAATGCTTGGAGAAAAAGACTTTCGTGATTTCTCTGTGGCTGAAATCAGCCTTAGCTATCTATCAGAGCTTAGTATTGTTGACAAGGAGGCCTTCTTCAATTTACCAGAGTTAGCTACACTTCAAATGCATGATAATCCCAGGTTGGGATACATAGATGAAGATGCTTTTCTACGCCTGCCACACTTGAGGGCACTACATGTGCACAACAATAACCTTAAATCACTCCCACCGTCCCTTCCCATCAGCCTCCCTGGGTTACGATTGGTGTCATTTGTCGACAACCCACTGCTGTGTGACTGCAATGTGCATTGGATAAAAATGGCAAACCTGACTCAAACTAACCAGTCTGGGGTGGTATTTCAGGACGCAGATAGGCTGAGATGTGAGGGCCCAGTCACAATGGCAGGACATTGGTTGAGAGAAATACTCATTGATGACCTTTCAGTTACCTGCCCACCAACAGCAATTCCCTTTTTCAATGTCAGCTACCAGCGCGAGCTCGGTGATTCTATAACATATGAGTGTCGTGCCGTAGGTGTTACACAGCCGCATATCCATTGGTTTCTCTCCAATGGCAAGACGGTGAATAATACCTCCAACTTCAGTCGTGTTCGCCTGAACTCGAAAGGAAGTCTGGAGATTCAACACTTAAAACCTGAAGATAAAGGTACCTACACTTGTGTCGCGACAAATGAAAATGGCTATGACACAGTATCCACTGTTCTGTTCATCCACAGCAAAGACATTCATATATTACACAAGGGAGTGGCAACAAACTTCATTACCGTCACCTGGAATGGCACTGATAGCACGATGAGCACAAGTGACTATTTGCTGCTCTACAGGCGCGAAGGTTCAGATGCGGATTATGGCCGCGTACACCTGAAGCCATACATGCGCTCATATACCATCTCAAATCTATTACCACAAACCAATTATGAGTTCTGCATCGCATATGAACATATGGATCAGGTGGTGAAGCTGCACTGTATAGACATTGAGACAAAGCATCGTATGTATGTAATGGAAGGTATTAAGACACTAGGTAACATGACTATTGTTATTGCCCTCACTGTAACACTATCTGCTATAGTATTCTTTTGTCTAGGTATTAGTGCTGTTAGGCGATACCGCCGCAGGAAAGCTTACAAAGAGCCAGAAGGTGGTATCTTGTCTTCACAGAATGGAGCAGCAGGTTCTTCGCATGGCCACCATCATAACCGCAGTTCTAAGCTGGGCCACATGTCACAAATTCCTCTTGACAATCTTTATCATCCACCTTCAACACCTATCTGTACATCCAGAACATCGCTTATTGGTCACGCGAATGCATGACATTTGCCTGACCCCTCCGAAGCAAGCGGAGAGGTCAGCTATGATTCAAAAAGATAAAAAAAAGTACTAACTTCAACTGACTGGTTTTGATTCCCATCATCCAGGGAAATTACATGAAAAGACTTGAATGGGGACATTGATAGGCCTAATATCATATTATGAAAAGGGTGAGAAACCACATTGCATTTAAACCCTTACCCCTACATCTCCTTACCGCCCATGGTCTACATGTTAAGACCCCTGTTTTCGATGTGATATAGACTTATTTGAATACATCCCCGTGTTGCCCAAGATTATGTGTCCAAACTTGTATCAAATACCATTATTGTACATATTTATCACTATGTATATAATATACCCTCTGGATAAAAAGAATATGTTGTGATCAAGGGGTTTAGTTAGGTTGATATTGATCAAGGTAATGGATATGAGAATTGTCATTTATTCACAAGAAAATGTTTCCGTTCTCAATGTGACTGTTTATAATATGGGCTTTGTTGAATGTAAATAATCATAGTATATTCATACAAAATAAAAAAAAGCAGTATTTGAATTACATGATTTAATTATCATGTGTCATTATGATATAATGATGACAAGAAATTGACTAATTTGAAGAAGATGGTGCGTGGGGAGGAGTCACAGCAAACGTACAAAGTACTGTGTAGAATGCTATTAAATGGTGCCTAAACCATATCTGAAATCTGATTAAAAGTGTAAAAGAACTACAGCACTATGAATTACAAAGTATCAGTAATAATATCTTAGACATCATTCCTCGAATGCAAATATTTGATATGATATATGCCCTGACTTATTGTTCAAAGACTACCAAGTGTACAGTATATATGACAATAAATTCCTCTATTACAAAATAGGGTTCTAGTTATATTTCCATGTGTTTTGATTATAACGCAATTTACTAAGCTCCGGGTGGTTCCTGTATCTTGATTGAACAGTCAAATTGACCTAAATGACCAGTCTGGTATGGCATATTTATAATTATTCACAGCAACAAATATATATAACCCCTACCATAATGCCTCGTGGATTACGTATGGCTTATATGCCCTGTAAGACGAGGTCATATTTGAATAGAACAGTACTAAAGCTTTAAAAAATCATCCCCAAGCTGTGCTTTAAATGATTATGGGCTTGAGTTTGGGATGTGCCTTCTACGTAAGGTGTGCCTTATACGCAAGGCATTTTGATACATTCCCTCCAGTGACCTTCAGCAGAAACCAAAACCCCCTGACACTGATTCAACATTTAGATTCATTCACATCCACCTGAGTACATCAGTGTTAGGGTTAAGATAAAATCTACAAGATAAGTTGGCTAGGTGCAGTACACTACAGGGTCAATCCAAGGTCATGGACCAGAGGTGGCTTCTTGTCAGCTGGCAACTTCATCAAAGTCTGCCTGTATCTTTTACATGTTGGTCCCGTCATTGATAACAAGGAAAGGTTGTTTTAACGCTATTTTACAAGAATAATTTCTTTGAAAAACTATCTCTTTTTATGGATGTAGGTCAGGATATATATGAAAAATTCTGGAGATACACATAGAAGTTTTAAATTCATTGTAAAATACTTCAAACCTATGATCCAAGAAAGGAAATTTGGGTAAATCTAAATAGATGTGCATGGAGAACTCTGAAAATTCCGAAATCAGCCAAAATTCTGAAAACTTTCATATCTGTGTCTTTTGATCATGTTTACAGCAAGTGTGATGGACTGTGTTCAGTCTGATCAGAGGTACTGCATTCTGAAAGGAAAGCATTATCGTCATGGTTTCAATTTCGACTAGGTAGTCTTAGAATGATCGGCTTTCTGTCCCTCCATTAGGGAACCATAAATTCCCCCTCAACACAGCAAAGTACATTTCTAATTATGTTATAAACTAACCCACGCTCAAGTAGTTATATTTGAGTTGGGGTGGTACTGGATGCTAAAGTTTGAAAACTCTGGCAATATGTATGGACAGCACCTTGATAGACACCCGGCAACTTATATGTTGGGGGGCAAGACTACACTGCACTATTATAGGGCCTTCATTACAAATCCAATAAAGCAGACATTTATACACTTTGGACTTGGAAAAATACATCATTCTACATCTAAAATTTCTAAAATTTTCTGGTGGGGTAGTGACGGATTCTGAGGGACGGAATTAGTGATGGGGGTGGCATCTGTAATAACATGAACAATGACCCAAGGAGAATAAGGCGCTTTGATCTGGGTATTTAGGGTATTTATGGTAAGATAGAGAAGATGAAATTGCTTGCCAAGTTACATCAGAATGCACCCTTTAGGGTCTAGATTTTGAAATTTTTCTTAGAAAGGGGCCTATCCACAACTCCATCCACCTCAAGAATGCTATGCTCTGTTAATATGGGTATACAGTTTGTTATCATCAAAAAGCACCTAAATGCACCACTTTGACTAGATTTTGAAAATTTTCCTAGGGGACACCCCACACCTTTCTACAACAATATCCATCATTTTTAACATCTGTGCCACTAGAATTATAGCTACATAGGGCTACCTTACATACCCCCCCCCCATCCTTGCCCCTGCCCATTCATAATTTCAGACCATGGGCATGGTCCAACACCTGACCCCCCCCCCCCTTTGCCCCCCCCCCCCAACTTTCAAGTGGATCCGCCGCCCCTGCCATAGTGATAGAGATTTGCCACTATTACTTCTATGCCAAATCTTGCCGTCTATTTCCTACCCCTCTATACTAACGGTACACTAGGTGGAGCCACTAGATTTGACCAATCAACGGTGCCACCACCTACCTTTATGGTAAGGTAACTTATCATGATAGGCCAGTTGTTACCAGAGATACTCCCGTACGATTTAGATAGAATGTTACATACATCTGTGACACTTTTCCATACTCATATTATGCATGGATGTCATTTGCTTTTCAATTAAATGTCCGTTAAAAAACTGGAAACAGACTCATATAATGAGGGATTTTACTGAAAGCAGACGACAAATGAACTGCGTCTTCTAATTTCAGAAATCCAGATTAATTTCACTTGTTTTTTCAGGCATGGAGTAAAATTTACGCCGTTGCCATGCGCATCGTTAATTTCGACACACATTCTTATCTGGAATCAATCTGACAAAAACTATAATAAGGGATTAAACATTCCTTAATTCCCGTCTTGTCTAGGAGAATGGATCTTTTTTTTTAAAGTGAGTTAAGGCTGTCCAACTTTGACGATTCTTAATTAATCAAGGGATTGGAAAACTTTGCAGTTCAGTGTTGTTAGTTTTAGGAAAGGAGAGGTAGATGGACTAATTTGAAAAGGATCAGCAAAGGATTGAACTTCTATTTGACCTTTCATGCCGTCGGGTTGGTCCAGGTAAATTTCTGCCCATGATTTACCTGGAGTTCCCTTCGCTCAATGGATGTATGGAGGTTTTAAACCCCTTTTTACCCTGCGCTAAAAAGGGACCTGTATTACTCAAAGGGCCACTCTGGCACATCACTTACATTTACTAACATTCTGGATTGGCAATACCACGTCTTTGTATACATAGCCTATGGTTGGCACTTACATTGGAATGGGTTGAAGCCGATTTCACTACATCAGCGAGCATACAGGTATACAGTACACGGCTATAGCCAGATAGTGGGATGAATTATCACCAATGAAATAATTCCCCCCGTTCACTGCAGAATTCTTAGGGGACGACTGGTAAACATCTTATCAGTAAGGACTCGCTGGTAACCAGCTTAGATAATGGCTGCACCCATTGGGCCTCCCACAACACCAGTATACATATCTATATTGATGACTGTATTAACCTCACCTTTGTCATAAATATACAGATCTGTACCCCTTTAAATGTGTTATTTGCTCCGGATGTTAAGGGAATAGGTTTCAACCTAATCGATTGAAATAACTGATTCCCCATCAATCATTGCACAGTGTAGAAATGCCCTTACGGGCGAATTAGCATTGTAATACCCAACGTTCAAGGCGCACCTCGTTTACAATAAAAGATCTATCACTTATTAGACGCACCTGGAGTCTTAGTGTTAGTAATGTTGAGTAGTCTAAAATCCTCGCATGTAAGACACATCCCAACTTTTGCCGACCCTGTAAATCAAAGAAGGGATCCAGGCTTATGTATCGGCTGCACCTTATACGTGGGATATTAGGGCAGTTACAAATTCTAACATCACAAAGAATTAAAAAAAGAATATTAGCAAAATGAACTTACGATAAAGAGATGACCTCGCCACGCTGAAACTTGTAGTCTCGTATACTCCACCGGTCCAGTAGAACATAGTCCATTGCCTTCTGGTCGGCTGGGTTTAATGCTGGCTGTAACCAGTAGGAACCAGAAATTGTCAGTGTTTTTAGAATGTTAATCATAACCTACGTAAATGTGATGAAAATGTATTCAAACCCTCCCCGAAAACAAAACCCATCCCAGCTATACTTAAATATGATACAAATGTTGTAAAGAGTAGGACAAATATCTTCTAAACATTTCCCATGCATAAGCCGCGTCTTACATGCGAATCTGAGGTCTCCTGTGCCTGAAAGAAGCAGTCTTAAGTCAGGGTGTGTCTTATGGACGAGGTACTGTAATTTAACTGTACTAAACCTATCGGACGCGCCTTATACGCAGGAGAATATAAAAGGTACAATAATCATATGAATTGTGACAATTTGCCACTAGGGGGGAGTGCCCTTAAGTAAAACCAGTGAGGGACTTCCCCGGGGGGACTTCTGTCTGTGTGGCACTCTCAGTTATCCAGTTGCTGCCATCTGGAGCTTTAATACCGTACTTCAATATAAGTTAAACTGATACAGGTCCTCTTCAAATGGACACAAGACAAACCTACCAAAGGAATAGCAGATTGTCTTATCCCCACTGAAGAGAGTTCCCAATGCAAGTTTTAATATTCTCTCCTAAAATTTCCAGTCAATTAATTGCATTTTAATCTTTTCAATGTGGATGCTCGACACATATTACCCGTCCATCTTTCAAGACTTCGCGCTGAGGGTTTAAACCGTATAAGATGGAAAAAGATTTGATGCCCAATATTACACATTATGCTGACCTAGTGTACATATGCTTGCAAAAAATTACAACTCACCTGCATGGAGGCGCCTTCGACCTTAGCTACATATCCAAACAGGTCCAGGATGGTAACGGTGACTGGGACGACAAACCCAGCTGTACCCAGAGCGATTCTAAATGCTGATGCCATGATGTCTCCTTGTGCACTTTACTGAAAGAACGAAAACAAAATCATAGTCAGACAAACACTAAACATGAGGTAAGTGGTCTATATTGCTGAAAACCTCAGGGGTGTGAGACACCGAAGATTTCTCTGAAGTGTGTTATGTGTCTTTGTTATGATAGGTACCATAATCTCTCATTTATAAAAGGCATTTTATATGCATGTCTGTGACTTTCTGCACCTTATAGAATCAGCCTTAAGTCTGTGTGCGTCTTATGGGCAGTGAATATTTACTATAGTATCGAACAGTATTGAACGTTCAAACATTAAGCCCCAGCTTTGCCTTATAGCATTTCTTTTGACTCAGGGTGTGCCTTTTACGTGGTATGCATCTTATACGCAGGAGATTATGTTACATGTAGCTAATAATATTTCACACTCTCTCCGCACTCCGTCATCACCTAGCTCACTTGCAATGTTGCATGATTTCAAATGCCACGGCTTTTGATATACATGGGGCCATCAATAATTTTTTTTCATTTTTTTACCGTTTTGAACCTCTCACCACTTTCGAGCTTTGTCATCCTTTGATTTTTTAAAAATATCAGTCTGTCAAATCTTTTTGACACTTTAGGCATCGATGTATTGTCGATGAGGGCTACTTATATAGGTATGGGTACTACCGTAATACCCCGTGCGGAAGGCGTGACTTTATGTGACTGTGAGGATTCTTAAGCGGAAAACAGGGCAATTTTAGTGGAGTTGTTTTAAATTTTCCAAATTCTTTTCAGTTATAATAAAGTTTATATGGGTAGCGTAAATATCAATATTCATATGGCCTGCACGAGAGGGAAATGATCTGCATAAGATGCCAAGATGCAGGCCACTTTGGCCTGCGTCAATAAAAAGTTTTCAGCAACAGTGTAACAACCCTAGATCACTATAGACTATAGTATAGTATAGAGTAGTATACCGGTATTTCAAAAGTTATGTTTTGAAACTATCAAAATGTGTAAGTTTAAAAAGTTGTCTGTTTCCAGCATGTCTGCCTCCGAATGCCTGCTTTTCAGTTGTCCCTGCTTCCAAGGTGTCTAGTTACCTAAAAGGACATCCAAAAAATGTATAAATATTTCTCTAAATTGAAGAAAAGAACTACCGTATTCTCCCGCGTAGAAGACGCGTTGCGCGTATAGGACGCACCCCAAACTCAGCAGAGGCATTTTTGCGTATAAGACGCACCTCTTAGGGCTCAATTTTGTAAATCCAGTACTGTTCTTTAGTAAAATTACCCCTCGTATAAGACGCACCCCCAACTTGAGAGTAAGCTATAAGACACACCAGCATTTTGTTTGGCGTAGAAGACGCGTCTTATATGCGGGAGATTACGGTAAGATCGGAACGTTGGGGTTGAACACACAACCTGTGTTGGCCAGGCCTAAGGCTTTAGGGTGTGGCCATTATTTATGAACAGGGCGGGGGTGGGTTGGAGGGGGGCGTAAAGTCTTTTGACCCTTTAATACTGAAGCCGAGGGAGGGACTTTTGACCCCTCTTGAGGGAGGGGCATAAAAAATTTGGCCTCTTATAAGCAAAATAGCCTACACGTAGCTATTATAGCCATAGTCATAGAGATGAAAAAAAAAGATCTATAATTATACCTCCATGCTATAGATCAAAGCATGGAGATCATAGTGACAAAGAGGGGCTCGAAAATTTTCCACGCCTCCAGCATGGAGAGGGCGCAAATAGTTTTTCTCGCCATAAAGGGGGACGTAAAAAAATCTCTGCGTGTCTGCACGCAAAAACACACCATCCCCCTCCCCTTCATGCTAAAGATGGTTGATAAATAACAAAACATAATGACCACTCCCTAAATTTAGTAAATGATAACTTAGGGAATGCTAATTTTTTAACAACAGAGGCTCAGGGGGGAAGGGTGGGTTTGCATGTGAATGTGTTAAAAAAGTTTTTACCTTCCTCTCTCTCAAGGGTTGAATTTCTTTAACCCTCCACCAGAGACAAAGCTTCTGAGTTACTCAGTCACTGAGAATCTGAGTCAGTGAATACTGCCACCAGATGGGTTAATTAATAATTTCTTACCCAGTACTGGTGAGTTGAACATTCCATGTTTATGCTGACCCGTACATTGACTAACTTTGGGAAATGGAAAGTGTGTAGTAAGGGAGCGTTCATTATTTATGGCGGGGGGGTGAGCATTTCGAGGGTGGGGCAGCTTATTTTGTGACATTCACAAGGGGGAGACACTCTATTTTAGGGTATTTCTGTGGGGTAGGCGCTTCATTTTTGGATATTCATGTAGGGGGGGGGCACTTTATTTCTTTATTTTAGGACATTTGTGCTAGGGGATGTTTTATTTTAGGGCACTGGTATTTGTCATAAGCCAGATTTTTATTCCTATTTTCGAGCAAAAGCGGCTTCTAAATTATTTTCTCCCAAAGTCCCCCCTGGCTTAAGTTATAACTGAGGTCAGCTTATGAACAGGGTTTAACAGTAATTCCGAGTGTAAAAGAGAGGGTGTGCACTAATTAGGCTATGTGCGCTAATTACATCAAAAATTGTATATAGACTTTATTAAGGCAATCAAATTCTTATCAGGCATCAGGTGCAACTTATAGCATTCTCCCAAATTCAGGCTTTGACTTATACATGTGGTTGATGCTTGTTTTCTAGGTTTTACAGTAGCATAATCTAATATGCTCATAGGATCAATTAAAATTAAACACAAACACTTGTATACTGTAAACATAGATATTTTCGCGTATATAAATTTTTGTGGAAAAGGTAAAAAAGACAGTTTCATGTCTACTTAAATTTGCAGATTTTTAATTCAAAAGTCTGTATTGTCAGGATACAGAGGGCTAAGGGAGTGGTAATTTTTTAAGAATTTATCGACCCCTTGATAGCCAGTGTTGTTGTTCAAAGGAAAAACCCTTAACACAGGAAAGTGCCATTTCATGTGCTAAAGGGAAGGGTAATCAATTTTAGTGTCTTACAGTGAGTGGTAATGAGTGGGGGGTGGCACTTTATTTTAGAGTATTCACATAGGGGGAGCACTCCATTTTCAGGTATTCACATAGGGGGGACAATTCATTTTGGGGTATTTCTGTGGGGAAGGCTGTTCAATTTGGGATATTCACATGGGGGGGACACTTCATTTTCAGGTATTTGCTGAACAAAATTCTCACCCCCCTGCCATAAATTATGAACGCTCTCCCATGAAAGTTCCCACGTCCGTCGCATTTTGGGGAGGTCGCATGACTTGTAGCTGGTTGCTTAAACTTACGTAACTGCAGATAAGCCTTAGGACCAGTGCAACCAAAACAAAACTGAAGACGGCGATGTTGGGAGCTCTTTGGCAATGTCGGGAGGTTCAAAACAAAAATAGGGGTTGCTAAACGATTTATTTAAGTAAAAACATGGAATAAGATGTGGTCCCTCCCTCGGGACAGACATACTTACGTCTGTCACAGTAGGTAGTTCCCTTATAGTACCTCACTCAGCCGCCACCGCAAATGGGGTGATCATGGCTAAGTCGTGCGGCCAACTTGAGTACATACAAGGTTGTAAGTGCCCAAGATTTGTAAGTACTCAGGTGAGTCCTACCACTCCCATTCCCCTGACAGTCCTCCTCCCTTCCTCAAGATTATGTTGTTGATACTCAGTTGGAAAGACAAATGTCAATGCTCAAGATTTTTCAATGCTCAAATTATAGTGTGATGTAAATGCTCAAGATTTGTCAATGCTCAAGTTATAAAGGGTTATTAGTTGTGAATAGTCGAATGTCAATTCTCAAGATTTGTCAGTGCTCAAGGTATACAGGGTTGTAACCATGCGACAGGGCGGCCAGTGCCATTTCTCATGGGTGCTGAGCGGGACCATGGTCCATATCTGTACACGTCATAACCGTGACTCCCAGGCCACTGTGCTTTACTTAGGGTGGCATATCTGGGTTGTATTGTGTCTTGGTGCGCAATACTACCCAAATCTACCCTAAGTTCTCCGCCTCAGGCACGGGGGGGCACAAAAGATTTTGACTGCCGTCGAGGGGGGGCCTTCGTTGTAACAGGATTCGTTGTAAAGAAATTTTACTGTATTAGGTTGCATAGGACTAGGCTGAGGAACTCGGCCTCTATTACTCAGTACCTACACAACTTCATCTCAGCTTTATAAACGGTGTAGAGTCCGATCTTGGTGTTGGTCTAGCAGCATAGGTGATAGGACCGGTCCCGCCATCTAGTGTGTAAGGAATAGACTAGCTAGAAGATGAGAACCGTCAGGGTGTTTGGAAGGGGTACCGGGTACACAATGTGTAACTACTCAACATCTTGAACACTGACACTGATGTATTGTAAGTACTCAAGTTGGCTGCACGACTTAGCCATGATCACTGCTTAAGCCAAGTTAAGGGGGGCTAGCACCGTACACTAACAACATGGGTACCAATTCAAACAGCAATCATAAAATCGCAGAAACAAGCGGAACAATCGCGGCGATCTGATTGGTCAAGGGGTGGTCACGTGACATTTTAATGCAGGCGTGCATTACGGCTGCATTACGATGCCAGGGCCCCCCACTGGCACTGGTCAAGCACCCCGGTCAGGCCCAAGGCCAAGTGCCAGTGGAGGTTGCGGGTGATTTAAGCCAGAACAAACATAATGTGCGACCAGTGAACCCATAGGTCAATAAATCTGGATAGCGCCCATCTTCTATGTCAAGTTTCTATTCCGAATAGACTCCTATAGATATTTAAAAACAGTGTGTCAAAACCACTGTTTACCTTTTCACCTTCACACATGGGATTCGTACAGTCGACAGAAAATATGTTTTTCTCGACCCGTGCTTACGGCCACGTATTGCTTCTAAAAATACTCATCAGGTAGCGCTTCAGTCGTCAGCATTCAACCCTTATTCTGTGAAGTGCACCACGCTCTGTTTTCCCGCGTTCTATCTCACCCTTCGCGGCCGGCCAAAGAGCTAATCCAGATACTCAAGTGGAGGAGTCCAGCTAAGTAATGCTTCAGGTATCCAATCTTGTATATCCTGTCTTCATATTGTAACAGAAAATCGCCATGTGCAGTTACAATAAATGTCTATTTTATAGGACAAAAAAAAATTGCATGTTAATATGAAATGACTCTATTTTTGCCTTATAACAGATAACGATCTATGGTATGACTATAGTGATTGGATTGTTACCTGCACTGAGGCTGAACTGTATACAGGATCATAGGTGGCTCTGTAAGGCTAGTAAAAATGCATTTGCGCTATGAGTATACAGCAGATCTGTTGGTGACATTATTAGTAGTTCTGTTTTTTTGTCAGCGAGGTGGTGGAGGCACATGGAAATTGATTGTCTGGTAGGTGCGGTCAGGATGCAATAAGATGATGGAGGAATGCACTGAGACACCACAGAAGGACACAGGATGCAGCAAGTTGACACTTTGTACAGAATCTGTGAGTAAACTTCAGAAGGAGAATCTGAAAGTTGGAACTATATTTGCTGTGGTAAATCATTTTGATAAGTTTTGAAAGTGAAGTGACTTTAATGGGAATAAAGTCTGTGTATTCAAACTATAAATGACAGCAAATATTGAAGAACTGATTTAGTCAGGGAGGTGAGGGGTAAAGCCTCACGTGAAGAAATGAAAACCTCATAGGTAATGATGTGCTAGAAACCGCTCTTCCTAAGATTAGGTTTATGGTATATTCAATATATTAATAGCAGAAGTGTTTGCTATTTGGTAAATATTTCTGATAATAAACCTAGTCTGTGTAACATGTAACTAAGTAAGAAAACCAAGTGAAACTGAAACCACAGAAATGTAGATTTCCAAGTGACTGTTATTTTTTCAAGTGAAACTGAAACTAAACAGTTGGAGGACTGTCCAGAAGGACTATGAATTTAATGCTATAGTAGTATATAACTGTTTACTCATGCATAGACTGAGAAACTGGACATTTACATGAGAAAGCAAGGACATTGCTATAACAGTTAAAGTTAAGTCTTGAGTAAACTCACACCCTAGAAGTAGTATTGGTTCATATAGTTTCATGTTAAGTTTCATACTAAGTAAGTAGTTCATGTTATACAGTGGGTGTGGCTACAAATAGGCTTTGTTGACTCCTTAATTTTGAGTGAAAATAATGTTTCCATGGCAACCAATATCAACCAAAGCACTGATTTCTGCCCCCAAATACCCAGAAACGTTCTACATGTGTTTACATTCCAAATTTGGAAGGTTTTCCTCAAAAATGGGAATTTCTCTTTAGGACTATTGTAATCTTCATAAAAAGAAATAGTATATAACTATTTTTTATATTTCCCCCCTTTAAGGCCATAGTGGTGTCCCCCTGGTGGCCAGGATGGGTACTAATCACCCCATGGAGTGTCCTTTTAACTTGCCTCCTCACATATCTCCACATCTACATGGGGTATTTCCATAATTTCCTCAGTTATATGACCCCCATCAACGTGGCTTAGGCCAAAAATATATTGTTTGTTTTGAGTAACATGACTTGAAAAGGTAGGGTCGGTAGGTCGGCTTTTTTTTTTTTTTTTTTTTTACATCTATATAGGAAATGTTAGGGCAAATATCAATGGATGTATCAAATTCTTTGGTTTCATCGTAAAATAGTGACGGAAAAAATTGACAACTGAGAACAAGGGGAAGGATGTAAAAAAGATATTGGGAATTGGATGAAAAAAATGTAAAAATCTTCAGAAAGTATGAAAATTTTCTTTAAAAGAAACAATGCCTCCTGCGTTAGCCTCCGCCCCCTTCTCTCTCTCTCTCTCTCTCTCTCTCTCTCTCTCTCTCTCTCTCTCTCTCTCATCAACAAGAGACCCACTGTCATCATATCGGCCTGCCAATAATGTGCTAAGAGAAATCTTTCCCAATAAGAATTCAGTCTGAGGATCCCCTAAGGTGAAACCGCCCAGTTCCTCAAATTAATCACACAGTGATGAGGACCAATCAGAAGCCCGGTTAGTCATCCTCATGGCAACCATTCTCCTGCAAACAATGACTCACAACCAACAATGGCTGTGATTGGTCAAACCAGGTCAGGTGACAACCACCATAAAAGGGCACTTTTTCATAAATTAAGCTCATTCCAGCGGTAACTGCAAAACCCACAGGTACCCCGTAGCAAGTACCCCAATAAGAATTCAAAATAAAGTTATTTTGATCAAATCACTCAATGATAGCAAAGAGGGTGGATGGTATTGAACGGTCATTGCATGGCCCATGATGAAATGGTACTAAGTAAATGAGAATACATACATACATACATACATACATACATACATACATACATACATACATACATACATACATACATACATACATACATACACACACACACATATATATATTATATATTTATGTCATGGTGAATATCATAGTTCCATTGACAATGCACTGAGACCGCGTATTGCACCCCTGCGTTGAATAACCGGCGCCAAATCCACACGATGACGTCATAGGTCTATCGCGCATGCGCAGCATTTTTGAAACGTAAACATTCAAAATGGCGGCGGTCAGGATTTCGCGAAGACGATGGGTAAATAAGGGTTTAATTTCAATCTTATTGATAAAACATTGATTAATTATCAACCCAAACACCTTGACATAAATGTAAAGATGAACTCTGAGCAGTTTGAGCTTCCTGTTTCTTCACTCGCGTGTCCTGCCCGCTCCACACTTGGCCTACCGGCCTCGTGCGGAACGGGCAGGACACGCTCGTGAAGAAACGGTCAGCTCAAACTGCTCATCGTTCACCTTTACCATTTTATACCACGATTCTGGCACTTCCGGTGGTTTTATATGCAATATATCCGTGGTATAATCTGCATATACCAGCCATGTGCATTTTTGAAATTTTTGGTATATACTTTTTCGGGGTCAAGTTGGACTTAGAATATTTTGGGAAATATGTGGCAGACATACAAATTCAATCTGGCCATCATTTCAATGTGAAAAATCGTCCCAACTCGTAGGAGAATTGAACCCCGGCCGCAGTGCTGATTGGCGAAGACGTTAGCCATAGCACCACACTGAACAGTGATGAAATCCCAATGCGAAAATAAATAAGTTCTAACCTGAGGTCCTTGTCCTTTGTTTACACTCACTTTTCGTATGGAATCCAACCATGACATGTTATAATATCAAAGTCCCAAGAACTTTTCGATCCATAGACGAGGAATGCATGCTAATTTTCTCCATTTTCTTCGATATAAATAAGAATCCATTGATTTTCCCAACGTACGCAAGTCGCTGTCCGGCCATTCCCACCCGCCTCCTTGTCCGGCGAAAGTGTGTCAGTGGCCCGGATGTAGATATAGGTCAACTGCTCGTCGAAAGAGGAAGACGCCGAAAATTTCGGACCGTTTTGGAAAATCAATGGTTTCTTATTTATATTGAAGAAAATGGAGAAAATTAGCACGCATTCCTCGTCTATGGATCGAATACTTCTTGGGACTTTGATATTATAACATGTCATGGTTGGATTCCATACGAAAAGTGAGTGTGAACACGGCGGTACCTCTCCCAGCAAGGAACAAAAACAATGGCTTCGCCCAGAGCGGACACGGGCAGTATTGCTTGCACTTACAAAATATCTTCTCCTGGCTATATTCTGTGGATATCAGGTAAGAAATTAATACAAAATGGAGGAAATCGTGGTATAAACCTATTAGGTCATGATATTTGGAGCCCTAGGGCCTTACATGCTGGATATACCCTCGCTGCTGCGCGGCTCGGGTATATCCAGCATGTAAGGCCCATTTTATATATATACATATATATATATATATATATATATTGTAGCGATTATCCGATTCGTCCTTCCTGTAAACACAACACAACTCAGAACATACAATTCAACAGTTTATTAAACCCTGGCACCTGGCCACACCATCTAACTCCGGATTGGAGGCTTTGTCGTGTTATTTCTCTGCCGTGTGTCCGCCTTGCTTTCTACTGGAAAACCGTCTCCCCGAAACTACACGCACACGCGCTTTTATAGCCACCGCAGCTTCCGACGCTGGTGTCACATACCCAGCGTCGGGTGCTCCGTCCCTTGGCTCGGACTCCGGGCGCCCGGAGCTCCGCCGGCCCCATCTAGGATGGTTCCGACTCGGCTCCGTGCTTCCTCGGTCTTACCGCCACACTCTCCCCTACTAATATAACACTACGGGGTGAGGTGCAAAACAACAAAAAACCCCCTTGTGAGGGTAGCTAACTTCTACATAACATATTTACAAGCGCAGGATCCCCTGGGCGCTGAATAAATAATAAACAACTTCCTCTGTCTTGGCCTCGTTTCTTTTCCCCGGAACCCGGAGGTGACTCGGTGAGGACTCCACCTCCGGGCGCTCCGATCGCCCCGATGAATAGCTGCTGCCCTTCCCCGAAGGCACGTCAAACTCGGAGGTAACTTGATGAGGACCCCGCCTCCGGGCACTCCGATCGCCCCGATGAATAGCTGCTGCCTTTCCACGAAGGCACGTCAACTGGACCTCGGAGATGACTTGGTGAGGACTCCGCCTCTGGGCGCTCCGATCGCCCCGATGAATAGCTGCTGCCTTTCCCCGAAGGCACATCAAACTGGAACCCGGAGATAACTTGGTGAGGACTCCGCCTCTGGGCGCTCCGATCCCCCCGATGAATAGCTGCTGCCTTTCCCCGAAGGCATGTCAAACTGGAACCCGGAGATAACTTGGTGAGGACTCCGCCTCTGGGCGCTCCGATCGCCCCGATGAGTAGCTGCTGCCTTTCCCCGAAGGCATGTCAAACTGGAACCCGGAGATAACTTGGTGAGGACTCCGCCTCTGGGCGCTCCGATCGCCCCGATGAATAGCTGCTGCCTTTCCCCGAAGGCACGTCAACTGGAACCCGGAGATAACTGGAACTGGCCCCGGGATACCGTCTCCGACCTCCCGACGCTCCCTACTGCGTCCGCCTGGCCCGGCGTCCCTAGCTCCACGTAACGTATGTACACACGGCTCCTTCCGCCGTCCGCCCGCGACAGCTACAGCCCTTGTCTGCCTCCGACCCTGCTGCCGCTGCCACCCTCATCGCTTCCGCCCTGCAAGTACCAAACATGAAGCACCCGATGAGCCACTGCTTTCGACCTCTCCGTCCTCGGTAACAGCCACCCCAGTACTCTACTGCTTCCGGACCACTGCCTCTCCACCCCGTCTACTCGGAGTGGGTTGCCCTCGTCCTTCGTTTCCTGGAACCCGGAGATAACTTGGTGAAGACTCCGCCTCTGGGCGCTCTGATCGCCCCGATGAATAGCTGCTGCCTTTCCCCAAAGGCACATCAAACTGGAACCCGGAGATAACTTGGTGAGGACTCCGCCTCTGGGCGCTCTGATCGCCCTGATGAATAGCTGCTGCCTTTCCCCGAAGGCACGTCAACTGGAACCCGGAGATAACTGGAACTGGCCCTGGGATACCGTCTCCGACCTCCCGACGCTCCCTACTGCGTCCGCCTGGCCCGGCGTCCCTAGCTCCACGTAATGTATGTACACACGGCTCCTTCTGCCGTCCGCCTGCGACAGCTGCAGCCCTTGTCTGCCTCCGACCCTGCTGCCGCTGCCACCCTCATCGCTTCCGCCCCTGTCCCTCTCCGCTGGTTCCGGGCTCCTCGTCCTCCCCACGCTCGCCTCCCTCCGACTGGGCTGTCGACTGCTCCGTGTTGCTCGGCTCTGGCGGCTGCCGCCGACTCCCACACTCATGGCAGAACTTCCCCAGAGCCGATTCCACTGGCTCCCCGAACCGGGTGCGATATGTCTGTACGACCTAAAACTGTCCCTCCGGCAGCTGCCGTATCTCGGTGCCCATCCCTCCTCCCGGGACCACCACCAGGTCCGGAGTGAGGTCCAGGTTCAGTCACAGCATCTCCGCGTATGCCCTCAGCGTCGTTGGGCCGTCATATTCCGGAACCCAGGACATTTTCTTCGCCCTTCTCGCCCTCGCTAACTCCTCCTGTGGTATCCTCTGTACTGGTGGCGGAGAGACGACTCGGGGCTGGTCTCCTCCTGGTTTCAGCTTACAGTCCGGTACTACCACAACCCGGCTCCCTGGCTCCCCTTCCAGAGGCAAGCAGGAGTCCCCCGGTCACCCTATTGCCCACGGGGTCCCTTCAGGTAACATAATCGTTGTGATTGTCCCCTCCCCTTCTTTCTCGGAAGCGATGACTTGTACTAAAAACTCACCCCCTTCTGAATCCAAGCAGATGCCATGATCCGGGACCACCGCCCGTATAGGGTTGCCCAGGTCAACCCTCACCTTCTCCTCCGCCTGGCCCCATCGTCGTGGGGGAGTCTGGTGGACCTTCTGTAGTGCTACGTGAGGCGTCCCCCTCTGGTTAACCTGGTCCCGGAGCTCCGCCTGCTCCTCCGACCGGTCTCCCTCCGATCCCCGCCCGACCTCCCCTGTCTTTGCAGTCCCAAGGTAAGTCTTTTTTTTACTCCCAACGTCCTTTCCCATCTTCGCTTGCTCTCCGAGGACTTGATGCGGCTTGTCTTTACACGATGATTCGTGTGCTCCCTCTCCCATTTGCGTTTCCCGGGCGGCTTTCCTACTGGCTTCCACTTCGGCCTCTCTTGCCTTCCTCTTTTCCTCCGCTTGCTGCCTTTCCAGCCCCGCCTCCTTCTCCCGCCTCTCCCTTTCCACCTTCTTTCTCAGTGCTTCCTCCTCTTGCTCTTTCTCTTTTTCCTTCCTGACCTTCTCCGCTTCTCGCCGGGACCTCTCCGCCTCCTCCCTTTCTCGCCTCCTCCCTTCCCTGAGCCGCAGCAACTCCAGGTACTCCTTTCCCAGGTCGGGGTCGTCCCGGAACATGTTGGCCACCGGTTCCCCGGTCGGGGGCTGCTCCCGGCTACTGCCCTTCTCCGGGGATGATGGTAAAGTCAGGTTCCTGGTCGCTAGACTCCCCCCTCCTATATCTTCCCCCGAGACCTGTTCCGGCTCGGCCTGCTCCGATAAAGTCAGGTTCCTGGTCGCTAGACTCCCCCCTCTGATCTCTTCCCCCGAGACCTGTTCCGGTTCGGCCTGCTCCGATCCTTTCTTCAGGGTGCTGGTCCGAGGCCTGCTCTTCCGGGATGAGGTGGAGTGGTCCAGGCCCCAGAGGTTAGCTGATGGTCCCCCTTCCCCTGACTCCCCCAGCTCCCCCCCTTCCACTTCCTCGGCCGCCGGTGCTGGGAACAACCTGGCCTCGGATGGTCTTCGGAACAACTCATTGAACTGCTTCTCCAGCTCCGCTATACTGAGTCCCGCGGGGGCTGGGGACCCCCTCATTCGCTGCAGCATCTGGTTAGGCGTTTCCCCTATCTCTCCGTACTCCTGATGCACTTCCCTTATTATCCACTCAACTTTGTGGAACTGCCGGGGCGTCAGGTACGTCGGCATCCCTTCCTCCGTCGTTATCAAGCTGCCCCCAAGAGTTGGTTGCTCCCCTCCTTCTGGGTTCACTCCTAGTGCCGCGGACGGCTGGGTTTTCGGAGACGCGCCAAGATTCGGCCCCTTCCTCTGGCCACCGCTCCGCATATGGGGCTTGCCCTCCGAAGGTGCCCTTCTCCGGCGTCCGGTACCCCAGCAGCACCTCCAAGTTGATGGCTGCCAGCTCCGTCTCGTCCCCGCTGATGGTGCCCAGACTGCCGAGGCTAATGGCCGGCGACCTCCACCTACTTCCCGTGGTGGACCCCGAGCCCCCTCCTTCTGGGAGAGCTTTGTTGCGGCTGGGCGGAGTTGTCTCTCCGGGGTACCCCCGGGTCGGGCTGCTGACTGGGGTCCTCTCCTTCTCCGAAACCCCCGGCTTGGATTTACTCGGGACTGCGACCACCGACTTGGGTTTCCTCTTCCTCTTATCTGACGATCCCTCGGCCCCTTTTTGCTTCTTCTCCTCCGTACTCTGCTTCCTCTTGCGGCTTGCCCCTGGCTGCACCGCCTCCGGGTCTGGGAGCACCACCTTCTCCGGTTCCCATTCTCCGAACTCCGAGTGCCGGCTGGCAATGTGCGACTTCATATCCGGCAGATAGTCCTCCTTTACCTGGTGGCCACAGCCCCCGACCGGGCAGACGTACCCCCTTACGTCCTTCTCGTGTGCCTTGAGATGCCTGTCCCTGTTGGAGCGGGAGGGAAACCACCACTTGGGGCCTTCCTCCTTCAATCTGCACCTATCGCACCTCCACTTCGGAAGGGAGTCCGGCCCGGCCTCCAGAGGCGCCGTCTCCGGTCCTCCGCTCGCCATTTCTGTCTCTGATGGTGATAGTCGTCGGTTGTGTCTCTCGTCGAAGTGCTCACTACAGGAGTTCGCTGCAGACTGGTTTTTGGAGCGGCTCCGCTCCTCTTTATACCCACCTCCCCCTCTAGAAGCGTGGGAACGGCTCCTCTCCGTCTGTGCGACCACGTCGCTACATCCGGTCGAGCCGTGGGAACGACGTCTTTCGGCACGTTCCGTCCTCTTCCTGCACCTCGACTCCCTTTCCCACGCCACTGTGCGACTTCCGCGGGAGCTGTCCGACCTACCCCTCTTTTTTCTATGATGACTAGTCGAGTCAGCCCTGGCAGCCTCCACCCTCGTCCGCTCCCTGCTCCGAGTCCTCTCTTTCTCATCGCCTTCCCTGGTCACCACCACCCGCCTGTTTCCATTGCCGACTGCCATGATTACCCTCAGCCCGACCCCCCTCCTTCTTTTATGGTAGAGTCGCTCTCTCCTGATTGGTCGGTACTGTTGCCGGGGGCCTCGTCCCCTCCCCCCTCTCCGCCTACTGCGCTGGCGGTCGCTAGGGTGCTTACATCCACGTCCGATTTCTGGGGTTGGCCCCCCGGCTCCTGCCGTGTCGGTGGATCCCATACTTCGGATGACTCCCCTGCCTTCCCAGGTTCTCCAGCTATTGGTCGCTGGGCCTGGATCATCTCCCTTTCTCTCAAGAGATTCAGCCAGTTGTCCTCCCCTGCTTGTTCCATCATCTCGTCATACCGCAGGAAATTGTTCCACATCATCCTCCATCTTTTCACCGCTCTTTGCCTCTCCGGGTCTGCCCTTCTCTCTGCCCTCCTGGCCTCCCTCGCCCTATTTCGAGCTATCCTCCCTCTCTCTCTCTCTTCTTTTTCCGCCTCCGTGCGTCTCCGCCTCCACCTACCCTCCTCGTCAGGAGAAGTACGGTCCACCCACTCCCTGTCCCCTGACAAGGGGGATTCCTCGTCCCAGGAAATGCTGGTTTCATCCTCCACTGGTTTCTCGGGGGGAGTCGGTGGCCACACCATGGCTGCCACTCGCCAAATGATGTCGACCCCCTCCTTTCCCCGAGTCGCCTTGTTCTGGTCCCTCGCCAGCCCCGACTCCATGGCGCCTCTTGCCTCTCCGACGCTGTCCTCCTCCGGCAGGACCTCCTTCAGGGCGTCGTAGTGCACCACCTTCCGGCTCCCCCCTTTTCGGATCTCATAGACCGCCTGCCCTATCCTCCTCTCTACCCTCCATGGTCCCGTCCAATAAGACTGTAGCTTCGGAGACTGACTCATTTTTTTCAGAGGGTGGAAGTAGTACACCATGCTCCCCTCCGGGATGGTTTTGTGGTCCGTCCTCCCATCGTAGTTCAGCATCTTATCCACTTCCTTCTCGATCATCTCCCTTCTGTGTGGAGCCAGCCTCCGAGGTGGTTGTTTGATGGGTGTCGCCTCCCCCGTGTCGATTTTATGCTCCGCCACCGTTGTGTGACCCCTGTTCTCCGGACCCAGCTGGAAAGCGGTCCTCCACCTGCGTAGCAGCTGCGCCAGCTCCTCCCTCCGGCCCATTTCCGTTCCTTCCACCAGCTGGCGTACCCAGTCATCCGGCTCGGCCCCTGTGGATCCCAGCAACCGACACCACTCCCCCGGCGCGTGCTCCGATTCTCCTTCCACCCTCTGTACCGCCCCTAGGGTCATATCTTTGTATATGGTAACTGCCTCCTGGCCTGGATTTAGCACTCGCACCACGGTTATCGGGCCCTCAAGCTCCGGGCTACAAGGAACTTAGGTTCCCCATGGTGTCCAGCGAGGCCTTCCACCAGCCCCTCCTGTCCGTCCTCCCACTCCCCCCGTAGCGTTCCTTCCAGTACCGCCTCCTCCCCAGCTCCGATCACCGCCGTACGTGAGCTCACTATCCGGCAGGAACTCTCGCCCTCCGACCAGACCAGCCGCTCCCGTCCCAGATCCACCACCAAAGCTTGTTGCCGTATGAAGGCTGCTCCTAGTATGGCCTCGTTCGGTACCTCTCCCACTCCGAACGTCAGACGGACCGACCTGCCTCCCAGCTCCAAAAGGGCGCTCCCTTCTCCCGCCAGTTCCATGGACCATCCATCCACCGTAGAAACGGTCCTTCCTGACTGCTCCAGTGACCTCAGATCCCCGTTCTTCTGCCACCAGCTCATCGAGATCAAGTTCATAGAGGCCCCCGTGTCAATCAAGAGCTGTATGGGGGCCCCTCCCAAGCGAGCCTCCACCAACAGGCCACCTCCCCCTCTCTCCCTCCGTCCTTGTACTATATTCTCCGGCCTGTCTACTCCGACCTCCGCGCGGCCCCTGGCGCAGATCGGCGCTAGTTTTCCGCCGGCTTACCGGAGGTGGGTCCCCCACTACCGCCTTCCGACACGCTCCTCCGGCCTTTCCTCTCCGGGCATTCACGCTTAAAGTGCCCCTCTTTTCCGCAGCCGAAGCATGCTGTCCCCGAGGTCCTCCTCCTCCCGTTTTCCTCCGGATCTCTTCTTTCCGCCAGTACCTTCACTAACTCCACGAGGCTTTCCAATTTCCTGTCATTGGACAGCAGTCTCTCCGACACCGTCGCGTCCGCTGCCCTCACCCGAGTCCGCTGGTCCCCCTCGTTTTTTAAATAGGCCTCCCCACTGATGGCGGTCATGACCGCCGATTGAAGGCTCTTTAGCGCCGACTGGTAGACCCACTGCCTCAGGGGCAGCGACAGACACAGCAAGAATCTATCCAACACCAGTGTGTCCCGGGTGCGGGCGTCCGCCTCTGGGTATGCCAAACGCGTGTACTTAGCCAGGTCCTCCTGCAACTCCTGCAGATCCTCCCCGGGCTTCCGCTCTCTCGTCCGGAGACATGCTTTATAGGTTTCCTCCTGATTTGCCAGCTCAAACCTAGCTATCAGCGCCGCCCTTAATTCCTTGTATCCTTCCTGAGTTCCGGGCTTCCTCCCCGCCAGCAACCTCCTGGCCTGTCCCGACAAACTCAATCCTAGAAACATGCCAGCCTCCTCCGGAGACCATTTGTTCGCCTTCACACAGAGGTCGAAGTGGTTCAAGTAATCCGTCAGGTCGGAGGTCCCATCGTACTTAGTCGGTTTCACCGCCGGTTTGCCACCGGTGCCATCACCCGCCTCCGTAGGCCAACATCCTTTTCTCCCCTTCGCCGCCTCCACCGCCAGCTGGGCTATGGCCTCCGCCAATCTGTCTCCCTCTCTTGCCCACTCCTCTCTGGCCTGTTCCCGATCTGCGTTAGCTCTCTCTTTACTCCTACCCCCGGTTTCTTCTCCTTCCCATCGCTCGAGTCGCTCTCATCATCCGGGTCCTTGTCCGGCCCCCCTCCGGCAGCTCCTAGCAGACGTCTGGGTGCCCCTCCTTCAACGCACGACCGCCCGGTACCAGCTTCAGTTCGGGCCCCGCCCTGGCGCTCCGGATTCGGCCCCCGCTGAACCGCCTCTCCCTGCCGTTCTCTCCTTGCAGCCTCTGCCCAATCTTCCTCCGTCCACCACAGCTCCTCTCTCGGGCCCTTCCCCGGCATAGATTCCGATCTAGGATCCTTTCCCGCCACCCTCCAGCGGGGTTTCCTCTCCTGCCCGTTCTCAACCCTCTCCGAGCCCAGCTCCCACGGCCATCTTGGAATCAGCCTGTCACGTCCCTCCTCCTGCCTCTCCGGTCCCGTCTCTCGCCGCGGGGGCCCCTCTCGTCGTAGGGTGATTTCCTCGTCTACCACTTCCAGCAAGCTCGCCTTTCCTGCGGTTTCCATCTTCACGGCTTCCTTGGTGTCATCCGATCCGTCCATGTTTACGTTGAAGCGGGGTTTGTCACTAGCTGTCACCAATGTAGCGAATATCCGATTCATCCTTCCTGTAAACACAACACAACTCGGAACATACAATTCAACAGTTTATTAACCCTTTCGTGCCCAGAATTATTTTGAGAAACCTGATTTTTCAACAAACTTGAAATAGTAGCGGCTATTACCTATATCATGTCCAGATTTAAGTACTTATTCAAATGTTAACAAAGAGGGCAGTACAATAGCTTTCAGAAAATGCAATACAAAGCATAGTTTACAGTTTTATATGAGTCACTATGGAATGATGATGGCAAAAGATGTTGAAATGGGCTGATTTGGATGAAGGTGCCCTGGGAATCTTTTTTTTTAGATTTTGGTGGGGAATAGGCTATTTTCAATTCATAAAGCATTATTTTGACATTTCAAAGAGAGCTATATTGATGGAAATTGAAAAAGATATGTATTATAATTGGATTCCTTGCAGAAAATCACATCAAAATATTTCACCAATATTTTTGGTATTTTTATCAATATTTTTGTAAATTTAATGAATTTTCTGTATTTTACCATTATTCTCATGGCCAGAGCGCGCACTTTTCATGTATTTTAAACCTATTTTCAATCAATTATTTTCTGCAATATGATCTATTAATAATTATTCACCTAATATACCATGACAAATTTGGTGTCGTTGGAAAGCCCTTGATACTACGAGTCTTCTGGTGTTAAAATTATCTTAATCTGATAGATAATAAACCCATGGTGGTCTATTGAACATGTATACATGCTTAAGAGCGCACTTTTGCTAATCTGGGCACGTAAGGGTTAAACCCTGGCACCTGGCCACACCATCTAACTCCGGATTGGAGGCTTTGTCGTGTTATTTCTCTGCCCTGTGTCCGCCTTGCTTTCTACTGGAAAACCGTCTCCCCGAAACTACACGCACACGCGCTTTTATAGCCACCGCAGCTTCCGACGCTGGTGTCACATACCCAGCATCGGACGCTCCGTCCCTTGGCTCGGACTCCGGGCGCCCGGAGCTCCGCCGGCCCCATCTAGGATGGTTCCGACTCGGCTCCGTGCTCCCTCGGTCTTACCGCCACAATATTTATGTAGTGGTCAGTGAAAACGTATTCTGGAGACACCAGGTCCGTAAGGATTGTCCACTGTATTCCACCAAGGAATGACTTTCTCATCTCCTGAAGTTTTAGTTCTTCATTTTCGAGTTCCTTCATGTACTCACTCCTTCTGGCTTCGAATTCATTTCGCATGCCAGTCAGGTCTTCTTCCAGCTGAAGTTTTTCATGGAATACTTCATCTTTAGCTTTGACCAAGGTATTTAGATTCTCGTTCAAAGTTACATAAGTTTCATTTAACAACAGGACATCCGGTCGTTTAAATTCCTCACCTTCCGGTACCACATAGGTTAAGTCGCCATCTATAGCGCTGTAATCTAATATTGGTAGTCCGGGTCTGGGTAATCTATAAGGTAGTTCTCCGAATTTTACCCTTTTTGGCATTGGTGCCGGATGTTCTTGATTAGTACTACCACCAACTTCGAACATCGAATTAGTTAACTCGTCAACAAGTGATTGTTGGCCTATTAAGTTATCCTGTCTCTGTATAGACTGTTCGCGTCGTACAGAGTCTGGTAGATTTTCCTCACTATCATTATAGTGGGGACCGGGATCTCTCCAAGATGCAGATTCCGCATCTTGGGAGTTCGAATGGGTTTGGAGCAATAATGATCCATTTCCATTCTCCTGGGCAATTAATTGCCCTGCTGGGTTAGCTTCCGCGAGGCTATCTAACCCATGTACTACCCGTTCGGACGTTATAACGTCCGGGCTATACACCAGAATTAACTGGTCACGGCACCAGTGTAAGGGGTTGTGGCCTTACGGACCTGGGGGTTCGGGTCTTACGATTTGGAAAGAAAGAGTAAGACAGTATTTCAAGTGTATGCCAACGGTTAGATTTATTACTTAATGCACACTCACGGCTGCCGGATAGTATAGAAGAGGCAGCTAATAATGGTTAATAGTGATCTACATTCTGCGGAGGCCAGAAGGGCCTCTGACGTAGCGGCTGAGCCCTGGGCTTTATATAAGGACTCAGGTGTTTGTCGTCAGATGTCCCCACAGACCCGGATCGGTGCTGCCACCTATCCGGAACCTGAGGAACGTCCGACGACTCGACTCACCCGCCACGTCAGACGGTACCCAACTCTATGGTTAAACAATGCGTACCTCTACATATATATTGTGTTACCAATTGGACAATATCTAGGCCTAATTATTACATTTCATGGAACAAGAGTCTTGAGCTGTTCAAAACTATAGTAGAAATAGATCAATTGTACAAATCTGTCGGCAATCCCTGCACAATGCTGTATATTAAAAGATAAATCCTACAATTTAGTCAGATTCTGTGATTGTAGTGATACGATATCTAGAATTTATAAAGTCTAATCTGTAATGGAGATTATCAGTTTTGAAATGATTAATTGAAACGACAGAAATAATCGTGTCAATTTATGTTTATTTAACAAAACGTTATGTACATGTAGACCCTAAAATGCAGAGGTCCTCTGAATGATTGACATCAAAATACAGTTAAAATAACTACATAAATTTCAACTTCTTCAGTTTAAATAACTACTTAAACCCGTTTTCAATTTCCACTCTGTCAACGTCACTTGTTTGATCTTGGACCCTGAGTATGATGGGACATATAGTCCAATGATAGGACTTGAACTGTATCACCCCACCTTTCTCTTACAGAGATTTTTTTCTTTCTTCTTTGTGAAGAACATATTAGGGATAGACCCTAATAGTATAATTGTTCATAGGTCTACAAACTCTACACATATATTATATCCATGTTTCTGCTTTTCAATGATACGCATTAATGTCGCATCATGAATAGGAAGTATATTCGCTCGGAATAGCTTAAAGAGAATATTATGTTTACCCCCATCCCCCGGCCCTATCCACCTCCCACCTTGTGGGGATCCGTTACTGAAAGAGGAATAACCTACCCCTTTCCACTTTTGCCGAATACTGTCTATTCCCTTAGCAGGAGCCATCCACCAAAATTGAGCAGGGGATCATTTATAGGTATTCGATAATCACATAAAATACAATACAAGAGTATTCATGATGTCGTTTCATAAAATGTTTCTTAAAACTGCAACACAGGCCGCCAAACAGATGAGCATTAGAGAGAATGTTGTAGATGATGCAGCGCCTGAAAGTATACAATGGAAAGAAATATGATTGGTAATTGAACAACATTCCTAAATGTCATACAAATAACCAAGGCAACAAAATACTTTATAAGAGCATCTGTCCTGGAAAACTAGTTTCTAGAAAGAATTAGATATAGAGAATCTTTTTGAAATATACATATGCGAATCGTTTTATTATCAAAACATATCGTTGTCCAAATAGGATAAATCATTATTTCAGTCAATCTTCAAGAAAGTACTCCATATATGTGTGGAGTGGTATTTAATACTTCATTTCATATATACATGGTTGGTGCGAGAACATTGTTATGGCTATTCCCGATGTCAACCACTCGAATGAGGTATTACATGGTGCGATCCCCTTCAAAATCCTCTACCCACTTCATTTTAAATTAGACCATTTAACTACAGACCTACATTAAACTATAGGCATATTGATACTTATGTTTGTAGATAGATTCTACTTTGAACCAGGCTTTTCGTCTTACCCAGTTTGAACTCAACGGCTGGGGAGCTCATGGTGCCTTGTCCCCCTCGACTGTAACCAAACGCCCTAAGTTTGTACCGAATCTCTGGGTGGAGACCGTAAATATTCATTTCATTTTCCTTCTTGGCGTCATAGTCCGTCGAGTTCTTTATGTCACTTCCATCCGCCCAGACACTCAACTATAAAGTACCAACATCAGAAAATAAAGGTTAAAAACAGAGGAGTTGTGCTCAGGTACACAGAAGACCAATGGGCTAAAGGAGTCTGGGACCATCTTCCTAGGGTGGTCTGGAGCACATTCATATATAATCAACCCACACCTTTTACATTAAGGTTATGAAAGAGAATTTCTAATGCTATAGTAAGTCATAATTTATTGGTGGAAACATCATATATGTCGGTCCAACCATGTCATAATTACGTTATGATCACTCAAGATATTATTTCTTGCTTAAAAGTAAAGAAAAAGTACGACAATTTGATAACAAGCAGAGAAACAACCTGAGCTTAATTTTCTCAGATGAACAGGGGTCCATGCCGATGGCCATGTCATATATAGAATTTTAAAAAGGCTATGTCACATGTCCCTAATTATCAATTTTACCATGTCCTTATAACTAAGCATCCTAATTGGTATTCACAACTGGTAGTCCTTTCCTTGGGAAAGATCCACGACGGCTTGGTTGCTCAAAAGCCGGTTAAGCTGAACCCAGTTCGCCATTCATGACTTTGTTTTGCAGGATCAAATCACTCCCTTCCCTTCCAGCCATATATGTTTACACTGCATGCTATTACAAGTTAAATTGAAAAAAAAAGATAAGAGAAGAAAAAAAACAGTCACAGCTAGAATAAGTAATAGGTATGGGAACCTTGTCAGGTTCCCGGTGCGCCTTATATAGGTATTTATTACATATACAGACTGTGTTAAGAAATAGGAACCTTGTCAGGCTCTAGGTGCATCTTATATACAGGGTATTACATATACAGACTGTGGTAAGGAATAGGAACGTTGTCAGGCTCTGGGTGTACCTTATATACAGTGTATTACATATACAGACTGTAGTAAGGGATGGGTACCTTGTCAAGCCCGAGGTGCGGCTTGTACCTGTCTAAAGTGCCTCTTGTTGTACTCTGTATGATGCTAAACTTATTCATACCATATCCTGCATTCTATGATTTACACAATCTAGGTGTTGATGTGATGACAGGTCTATTCCATACATGCAAATGGAACTATTCTGTTTGTTTTATGGTAATCTGATTTATTTCTCCCTTACTATTTATTATTAGCATTTTCGAGGGAGAAAAATCCATCCCCTTCTTGAAGGGGGGGGTTGTTTTATGGTAATCTATTTCTAATCAGTTCTATAAATATCCTAGATAAAACCCTCATATGGCTCACATACACAGATACATGTTTTAACATCATGAATGTAGTTTTACTGGTAGAATTGTCTCTTTGAAGCACATGATGCATCTGTAACATGTCTATGGCTTTAATCCACATCCAAAATACAGTATGATAGTTAGGAAGTGCATGAGTCAGGATTCCCATTCAACATGGTCACCCAAACTTAAAAATGAGTCATGTGCTCAGTGAGCAAGAGTGGCAAAGGTGTGTGGGTAGAAGTGAGTAGGGAGGTATAGGACCTTGTGGTTGACTGGAGGAATGATGGAAGGTGTGGGTAAAGAGATCCAAAGTGACCCGTGACGGTTGGCTGCTATGCATTGAGGGACAGGAAGACCAAAGAGTGGGTAGGGAGGTAGGGGCAGTCCTTTGGGGCAGGTAATGTGTGTGGACCGCTAAATTTGACATATTGACATGGCCAATTCTTAAAACTAAAATGTGGCACGGGCTTTAGTGGAATGAGATGAAAAAATTAGTGACATGACAGGGACTTACTTGACATGTGACATTAGCATTTCTTAAAATCGACATGTGACATGGGGCCCCCCATCCAGAGCCCCCAGGTAGGCAGGAGGAAGGGCAGAAGCAGTGGGTAGAAAGATAGGAGGTGGCCTTATGGGCTGATAGGCAGGAGGAAGGACAGGAACAATGAATAGAGAGGTATAGGAGCAGTCTCAGTGGCTGGGAGATGGTAGGAGCGATGGGAGAGGTAGCTGGGTAGGGGAGGCTGGTACCAGGAAGTAGAAGCAAGAAGGATGGGTAGGCAGGTATGTGTCCCGTTATGGGTCAGGTCTATAGTATGTTTTCATACCAAGATCAAAAATCTCTATTTCGTGACCTGTAAACTAGCGCCTTTCCCAGAATTCCTTTAAAATAATCATTGTGAGGCAAATGGAATTTATTACTTCCTAGGCCTGTGATCAGCAGGTCTTGATATTATGGTATAATACTGGTATGTATCAATATGGATAGACCATGCATCATTGTATGCAGGTGTTTGTCTCACCATATTCTTTAGTTATAAAAAAAACTAATAGAATAAAATAAACACGTCATACTCTGACTATTGGTGTAGCTTACTGGCTGTTAAGCTGTAATTAGTCTAAAGTGACAAGTTTGTAAAAACTATGATTATTTCGGATCATCCTGACCTCAAAATGCAATACATTTGTACTATCATTGAAGCTTATGATTTGAATTTGTTCATAGAATCCAGATAACTATTTGCACTCTCTGTCAAATTAGGAAGGGGGGGGCATATATTTGCAAGTAGGTCCATTGATGGGAAAGAGCCTGCATATTGTTGTTAGTCATTTTATTCCAAAGTATTATATGGGGAGGGTGAAAAAGTGGCTAGAGTCATGTTACCTAATATTTGAATGCCTTCTATGTATATTCTATTGTGACAAAACACGGCAAAACATGTACACAAAAGACTTTTTTCCAACATTTTATGATAAAAAAAGTTTTATTCTTAGGTAAAAACGAGTCTTTCTTAACATAAAAGAAATGTAACTAACAAACATTTCATTTGGTCGATAAAAACATTGAAAAACAAATGTTATTATTTTGTTGTTTATAAACGTTTTTTTATGTAATAAAAATGTTCTTGAATTTTCTTTTTTTACCCAAACCTCACCCTCCTCCAGGCCCGGGTCACCTATTCATTGCTTTGCCAATTGAAATGGGACGATGGGGAAGCACAATATGTGTGTACATGAATGTGGGTATTAAAAATTCATCAAGTAAGGCAAAAGTTATGTCATCTTTAATTTTAATAGCAGGTTCACAAAATCAGGGTATGTACTACATGTAAGGTGCATCCCATATGCGACCTGATGAAGTAATGGAATAATGATTGATGTGGAAGGTATAAGACCCAAGTGCTGGTATATCTATGCTATCAAACCTGCATGCCTTCCATATCAATCCTTAGTGCATTTATACCACAAATAAAAAAATCAATGAATATAAAGTTAAATACAAGCTGTAAAGAGAAAGTCTATCGCCATGGCGAAGAATCGAATCCCAGGCCGTAAAAAGGTTATGATTTGGAGCACGACATGCTATCCACTATACAATCAGCACTGGCTGGGCGTACTTAATATCCATGCTTCTATGTTGGAGGAGTGGCTAGACCATATTCTTGGATACAAAGATAAAGATGTGATATTGTGCGCTATGGTGGCATGTCCTGCTTCATAAAATATGAAGCAGGGCGTGCACAAGTAAGTCATACTGTCCTGAAGAGTCAATATATTTCTGGAAAAGGTTGGGGGGGACCTGAGAGTGCAAAAACATAGTCTTGCCCCCAACACAGAAGCCCCACCCCCCTGTTTCATCATCACTGTCTAGAATTTGCCTATTCAAAATTCGATATTGAGGGTATAACTCCAAACCCCCTCAGTTTGATAAATGCATTTGATAGGCCTTGGGTTTACTTCTCTACATGAACATATGATACAGATGAACATGCCTATTCCAGGCCAAGCCTGCTACCAGAGAGAGTAAGTTGACACCTCAAATTGAAAAAAAATAATACCAGAGCCTGTTTCTCAATCTCAACAGCACTTTTTAGGGCCATCTTATTGCAATCACTACTGCATTAGATAATTATTTGGGGCTTGAGGTAAATCTTAAAATACAGTGGTGCTATAGCAAGGAATCTGAAGGGTGTGTGTATATGCAGATACGATTCTATACATTTTCCAGTGTGAATGTTATGGGCCTGATGCAGGCCCATTGAACAAAAAATGTTTGAATACGTTCAAACACATTGCTCTATGGTTTGGATACAAACGTTGGTATCTAAAACATTTTTGTATCTAAAAGGTTTAAGAATGTTTCTAGGTGTCTTATGTAGTTTAAAAATGTTTAAAACATTTTCAATGTTAATTTTTTTTATCTACAAAGTTTAAAAGGAGACAATATTTAGAGGTTATTTAATGATTATCTTGTTTACTGGGGGGTCCTTGTTGACAGTGCTGGAACACTAGGCCGAGATTTTGGCACTGCTTTTGCTGGGAAAGGTGATTGGCATGTAGATATCAACACCAGGACAACACCAGCTTTGCACACTAGCCTACGCAACCCGGTTTAACACTATAGCCTACTTATAAAATCCACCAAAGCCACAGCCAAAAAGGGCATGGAGTGAGTGAGTAATGGTTATTTAATGCCATTGCGACAACTAAGGTCATATTCATGGCGAGAAGTACATTACAATTTCACAGAGGAATGTGTCAGTACCCACGCATATGTGCACCACACACATCCGAGGGGATAGGAAAGAGGAGATATAGACCCTTTTAAGTGGGTTAGGGAAGCTCGAAAAGGGCATGGAAAACCGTGTATTGAGCCATAGAATGTAAGAATACCTAGAAACTTACACATCAAAAGCCATAATGCCGAACTTTTGGTGTTCAAGAAATAATTATCATATATGCTGGATGCCGGCTATATAATGGTAAGTATGTGACTCTGAGCCAGTATAGGCTCGCCCCCAAACACATTTTTGTTTTAGAACTTTTGAGAATATGACTTGTATGCAAACAGTCACTTGAATTGATTTGTTTTGTGATGGCATGGTCAATGGTTAAATCAATGTTATTTTAACATTTGGTCAATGTTGGTCTGTAATATGGAGTTAAGCTGAACTATCAGTGAACATTGTTTCAATTTGGAAATGACATTGATCAGACGTTAAGATCACCTCATCTTGTCATTTGGATATATACTCTTTCTGATATCTAGGAGTCACTATAAATCCCAGTTTTAAGATTATAGAATATAGAAAAGCTACCCTAGCTAAGAATAGACTGCTCACTATACAGCACACACACTCGTAATACACTTATCAAATCACATGTGTCAGCCTTTTATTTCATCCAATAGCATCTGGATCTTTAGCCCCCTGTCTTCTTACACAAAGTACCACCCTTCCTCTCTTCCTCTACTTGTGCTCTCTCTCTCTTCTCTCTCTCTCTCTCTCTCTCTCTCTCTCTCTCTCTCTATCTCTCTCTCTCTCACTCTCTCTCGGTATGTATGTTTGCCTCATTACAGGATAGTGGGATCCATGAACTATAAGTTCTTATCCTAGATTATGGGTTATTGACCTTCATGCACTCACTTATGCATGGCAGGTATATATACACCCTTTGTTAGTTTTGTGATGGGTAGGGACACCTAGGTGCATGGTGTGAAACCAATGATTAATAGTTTCTTGCTTTACCGATTACACATTTATGCATAGTTTGGGCCGATTTTGAGTACTCTGTTACTCCCTCAAAATCCATTGAATCCCCTAGATTTTTTTCACTAGACCCAGGCAGAGTTGGGTCCTCCACAGAGCCCAAAGAATTAATCTCTACCTCTGATACTTATCATATGGCAGTCTTGCAAACTTGAGACAAAAATTAATATCACCCTAAAAGTGTTCCATGGATTTAATCAATATTTAGGAATTTAGAAATTTTCTCCTCAAAACACCACATTTGTCAGACATCTCAGCAATGCAATGTAGATAAAGAAAATGTAGGTATTGCACTTTCCGATCAACTAGCCTGGCTTAATTCATCACAATTTCCTTTCTAATTAGAATATTCACACAATTCCAACAGTTTTTGAGAGGTCACATCACATACTACATGCCAAAATTTGCCCTAAAATACTCTGGTAAAAGAAGAGTTAATAGAAAATATAATTTTAACCTAAAATCTATCTATACCAGACCACTTTGTCGAATCCCACATGGTGATTTAGAGCTTAAACATCTGTGCGATTTACAACCTGTTTGGAATTTGGTTACTACCTCAACATCGCAACAACCACACTTTGGCGATCTTACTATACTTCCTCATGTGATTATATCTGTTTTGATCTAGAGGGAGTGCCCAAAATCACAACAGGTAGCCAACCCCAGACATAATTTATCTGAGTCCCAAATCGCAATGTGGGATTCGACCTTATAGAAGTAGATGTGAATGGCCATACAAAGGGCCCTACTCTGTTTAAAATTGTGACTCACTGCATTCTTGGTATTAAAGCCACACACACACCGAGTGGACATTCGCAAATGATTTATAACAATACATAATTATGGATTTTTAAGAAAGTCTGTAATTTTCTGTCCTAGTTGCAGTACGTCAGGGTATAATCATTTCACTACAAATGTATGTATAAATAGCTGTTTGCTCACAAAACATTCGCTAGGATATTTTGTTTGATCCTGCTCCAGATGTAGATTGTCGAATATAAGCCTAATTACAGTGCATTGTGCAGTAATATAAGTATACAGTAACCTATGTGCACTGGATTTACAGGCCGATGTACTGGGAGAACTGCACATAGCACTGTACTAAATTAAATAAATTACTTCTGTGCAGTATTTCTAACCTCTACAGGCAATAAACAGCTGTTACAATAACGACGAACACACACCCCGTACTAGACTGGCTTCAGTCCACAAGTTTCCCACCCCCACCACACATCCCATCACTCAGCTTTTTCTAGGCCTATTAGAAATCTTCTCTTCCTCCTACATTGAAATTAAAAGGATTGGGCAAGTCTACCCTTATAATTGCCACCATCAGAGGACATTTCTCTATGTATCTCAAAGGCTTTTCAAACATACAAAGATAAGATAAGATCGCTTAAGCACACTATATTTCATAGAGTACAATGGTCATTCTACAAAAGTGAGGTTAATGGATGACCAAGCTAGCCATTTCTCATCATGGAGACGAACATCAAAGTCACACAGACCAGTAGTCTTATACAATTATGTACATGTACAACAAAGGTTGACAAGAGGTGCTTTCACAGGGGCTCTTACAGTCATTTCCTAACCGCATGACCTGCCGCAGGGGTATACACTTATATAGGAGTTTTGGCATTGGCCACCCTGGCCCGCATTCCTATATGAGCTATACAAATGTATCTGTTTGAGAAAATCTACGGGTCAAATTGGTATTTTCAGATGAAATTTTGAAGAAAAAGAAAAATCCACGGACCCGGACGTAAAATTACCTCTGCAAAGTGACACGTGAGAGGTTTAAATCACACGTAAGGGTTTTGCCCCAACGAAATGAACATAACATCCCCACGTGTTTGGGTAGTTCCATGTATCGGGGGGGGGTGATGAAACTTGAAATTCATATGATGGGGGCCGGACCTCCATGCCCATTGCCCTTGGTGAGAGGAATTTCTAGTACGAATTTCACGGAAAAGGGTACCCTTCCCGGACCAGAAGGCAGTATCTACTTCTCCTATCAGTAGCTACTGAGAATATGCTGATCAACAACTGTATTTTGCAGTAGGTACTGCTGAAATACTTCCAAAACAGCTGACTCTACACTGCATTTTCAGTATAGACTCAGTAGTGTACTGACTCTCAACTGAGTATGCACTGCATTTTCAGGCTAGAATCAGTAGTCTACTGACTCTCAACTGAATCTTAATAGATACCAAAAATGTCACACTCTGTGCAGCAGCATAGATGCAGTAGTCTACTGACTATCTACTGGTATTGCTCTGTCCATTCATCGATTATTTATTGGGCTACTGACCTGATGCTTCTGAGACAGTCCATAGTGTGAATTTCAGTATGATTGTGAACAGTAATCAAAAGATTCAGTTATGAAATTCTGAAACTATCCAGCGTTTGTTAAGAAAAGCAGAATTATACCTTTGCATATGATTATGTTATTGAGTAATGGATACACATGATGTTGGGGTGTGTGAAAGCGAGGAATTAGTCACTGACTTTATGTAGCGCATAAATGTACTGAATCATCAAGTATTATTTTGGTTTCCATCATGCCACTTTTTTTTCCTACATAGTATACATGTATCATTGATAATTACAAAGCTGCTGTCTTATCACTGTAACATCAATAAAATGCAAGGCATTCTACTATAGCAGTACTTTATAAGACATGCCTACTCTTACCTTCTTCTATGATAGAAGTTACCCAGTACTACTGAATCAATACTGCCCCCCTCCTATATGAGTTGCATGCACTACTAGGGAGTAATGACAGCTCCACATATCTGATGGGGTGGTGGCTCAAGGGGCTAATGCGTTGGTACAGTAATCAGAAGATCCCAAGTTCAAATCCAGCAAAGACCACCTAGAAAGGCATTGGTAGTGCCAGTACTAAAGCAGCAGCTGCTCCTTTTATGCTTCTACCTGCCCCCAGCAGTAGTTTTCAGTATGATCTACTGCTCACCTACTGCTATAGCAGCAGTCATGCAGTAGTGCTGATTGAACATTGCCCCAACCCCATATATGGTCATGCAGCGTTAAATAAGTAGATACTGTTTAAATGCTGCCACCTCATTTACATAATTGGGACAACTGATTCAATACTGCTTGCATGCTGCTAATACTACTGTTCTGCTACTGAATCACCGCTGCCATGTTTTGTGTGCTGAGCAGTAGAATGGCAGTAGATGCTGATATGGTACTGTTTCTGATGCTGCTTTCACACTGAATCACTACTGTCACACCCCACTGTTTTCCTACTGTTTAAATACTGATTTTCTACTGCATTTTGGTCCGGGTTAATTGGTGAGAGGGATTTTGGTCAAAATGTGCGCACTTCAGTAATTTATCCTAAAATCTACCCTTGTGCCATGAGGAATTCTCTGATTGTATATAGTGACAATCTGGCACTTATTTATATACGCCAGGTTGAAATCTGAGAAAATTGACCCCTTAATCAGAGGAATTTTGGCAAAAGATGACCCTTGGTGTGGGGGATTTTGGCAAAAAGTGAACCTTAGTGAGCTTAATTTTGACCAAGAGTGGCCAGAAAGTGGTCTTGCCAGGCGCACAAATCTGACTATAACATCTAGGGGCTTTTTCTGTTTTAGGAACGATTATTTTTCACCCAGTCATATAGGAAAATTGTTTCTATACTCATTACACATAATTGCTCAATTTAACTTCATGAATGCGTCGTGCATTACATTATTTTTTAGTCTACGTTGATCCATTCACCCACTTCTACACCTTAAAAGTATAATATAGTTCAAGGCCAGAAAGTAAATAGCCAAGAGGCCGATGGTATAAGCATAATTATAATATCCTGCTCTTGTAGAGGTCGGCGAAAACGTTTCTTGGAATACAGGGTCTTCCAACTTGCAAGTGAGCACTCTACCACTGACCTACATCCCCTGGCTCTCACCTTTCAACCACACTCGGATCTGTAGAGGTCGAATCCCACATGGCGAAATAGGGCTTCAATATCTCTGCGATTTTGTCTGTTGCATTGTATGGCCCTTCTGGAGGCCATAAAACACAAGGATTGTTCAACTCATTCCAAATTCCACAGTGGTTTAGGGTCAAGTTTACAGTAGTCCTTGCGGTCTATGACCTCGACAAGGGCTAAACAACACAACAGAGGAAATCAGAGATATTGATGCCCTATTTCGCCATGTGGAATACGCACTAGGACCTTAGGATACGCACTAGGGCTAGGGGGCAGTGATTACCTTTCAGACCCTTGGGGTCGGTCAACCGAGTACGGGGAAGTACTACGCCTACAGGCCAACTCCCACTACGCGAAAAATGGGTCTAAAACGCCTGTGATTCTGGATATTGGCAGCCTTGGAGTCTTGTCAAAAACAAAATTCACAAAGGTTCCCATACCACTCCTACCTTTCTCAAACCCCACTACTAGCCACTATGGGAAGGGAAATGTCTGTGATATTCATCTCTGTACTGACTAGTTGCTACTTTGATTCACAAGTACAACATTCTTATGGCTATAGTGTGTGGAACTTGGGTCCTGATTTATGAAAAATATACAGATCTCTTATGATTTACTAACGATTCTTGTTTTCCTCTAAATCACAGGGACTTTCCCTATATCACAGAGATTTCTGGCCTCTTGTGAGAAAAATATCAAAAACCTTTGATGAATTTCACCCCCCAAATACCAGCACTTTGGCAAGGGTTATTAGCCCGTTATAGGCCTTCCTTAGACGATATCACCACCCCAATATCGGCTAAGCAACCACATATCCTCTATCACAAGGATTGTCTGGCCATTTTGTGGCCACGTTGTGGGATTTGACCTTACACTATTTTGGGGCCTACACAGAATTGCAACAGATACGACTATATTAAAGAGGGAGGTTAGACCACATCACACTGTTGCATTTTTTTTCATACACCATTTAAGATGTCCCCAAAATCGAAACAGGTTGTAAGATGCTAGAGCTGTAAATCGCCATGTGAAACTCAACCTTGTCAAAATGTTCACCAATTGTATACCACGCTGCAGCTTGCGTGAGAAAATGATTTGTCAAAGTAAAAGCAGGATTTGTAGTCAGGATTTGAACTTCCTACCTTGTAACCAGTGAGAGGTTCTTCCTTATTGGTGGTGCTCACCCCTCTCCACGTCACGTGTATAGCTGTGTTAGATAACCTGTAGACCTTCACCTCTGTAGGCTGCTGCATAGGGGCTGAATCATGAAGGACACATAAGTTTGAGTTTTATTTATTTTTTCATCAAACACTTAAGGGGTGCATCCACTGCGACAGATGGACCTTCCGTCTCCCTTCATCTGTATTTTTCTCCATAGAAATCAATGATAAATGATACGGATGAAACCAATGGATGGTCCATCCGTCGGCAGTGGACACACCCTTTTAGTGGTTTACTTTATATGAGCAATTGAATCATATTCAGACACACACACACACACACACACACACACACACACACACACACACACATCTAATAGGTATATATGTAGACAGGTTGCAAATTGCTAAAATGTAGAAGAGACCCAGTGTCAATTGGCAAAGTATATAATCTCCCCAGAAACCAAAGCCAATGTACAACAGCATAGAATAGTATACTGAGAAGTAGACCTTAAGGGGTGCGTCCACTGCCGATTGATGGACCATCCGTCGGTTTCATCCGTATCATTTATCATTGATTTCTATGGAGAAAAATACGGATGAAGGGAAACGGATGGTCCAACTGTCGCAGTGGATGCACCCCTTTAGGGAGCGTTCATTATTTATGGCAGGGGGATGACCAAATGATGGGGGAGTCCAACATAAAGCTGAGATTAATATTCATGTCCAAACTGAATTGAATTGTGTCAACTCTTCACTGATTATTGTATTTACATCAGACTGCACACCATACATAATGCAATTGGATGTCTGTGTCAATCAATTGGGCTGTATCTGCTGTATAATACTAGTAACTTGTCCCTTCTGTGTCTTGAGGCTATTAGTAATTGCTTCTGGCTTCTTGCTTTCCATTCCTACTTTGGCTAACGATTAGATATTCAGTTTTTGTATGATGTTTTGCCAAATCAATTCTCCATTCAATTAATATCAATAGAGCTGGGCCGTTGCAATCAACGCGTCCCAATTATATCGCTTGCGAATTTGGGGTAGACCCCAAAGGCGCAACAGATTCAAAATCGAAGAGTTATTTGAAGCATATTTCACATGAAAAGTGTTTAGAAAAATGACATGTTTAGATAGTTAATGTGTTTATGCTATAAAGTGTTTAGGTTTATACTGTTTTTTTTTCTGATTTGAAGAATTTGCTTTTGCTTAGATATTCACTTTGCCTCTATATGCATATTATTATATTATATTTGGGGATTGGCTTATGAATGCATTTAGGTTGAGGACCCTATATACATGTATCATTCATGCCCACTTTCTGAAGGGGATCAATGCACCTTCGTCTGCAGGGACAGCTATATTGTACAAGTATTTCATTTATACTGTATTGAACCCATAGCACATCAGTGCCAGGGCCCTATTGTCAAATACAACAGAGACACATAAAGGATTTTGCCTTATATATTTTCTTAATTCACAAAATGGGTGTCAAAGCACTAGTTGCTTCCCCCTGGTGCACTAGTAGCAATGCCATAGGGTATAATTGCATAGCCTCTTATTGTTAATGTAATATATGTATACTGTATTAGGTAAAACTGTGATTTAGGAGAATACTGCAACATATTGTAACCAAGCAATAACAGATGACTGCATGCAGAAGGTCAACTTTAGATTAGAGCTGCCACCTGGTGTATATTTTATGTCTAAACACCAAGAAATATTAGTGTTTAAAAGTTAAACGACTACTTTTCTGTCTGTTTACAGTCTACACATGTAAGCATGTTTAGTGTAACTGTTTAGGTGTTTAGAATTTAAATGTTTAAATCCTAAACACATGGTTGGTTAAACATCTATTGAACCAAAATGTTTATATTTAAAGTCTAAACACCATTTTTGTAGTGTATGGGATTCACCTTTGTACCAACCGGTGGGGGGGGGGGTAATTAAAAAAAGGGGGTAATTAAAAAACGCTACTAAAACGAAACCAGGTCTTTGACCGGACTGCAGACAGTGAAACCGAGCAGGGAGTCAAGCGGACAGGTGAAGGACCGCCTACGTAGAGCGAAGTTATTATTTTTAAAAGCTTCCTAGGCCTACAAGGCAGGCCGGGGTGTGGTCCTGTTTAAAACAGAGGGATAAGTCTAGTGTCGTTCATTACAATAAACATCACATGTGTAGTGTTCTACCCCTCGGTGTTTAATCGAATCTTTCGATAAACAACGAAGAACAACTATTCAGGTTCCAGTTAAAACTTTATTGTCTAATAACACATAGGCATCAGCCGTTCTCGATCACAGTTCCAGGTGGCAGAGTTTGAACTCTATAACAGGTTCGACACTAGGCCTTCTAGTGTCTACAGTTGATATTCCACATACACCTCCTCTGTGCAGCAGCACAGAGGAGTTCTAGAATATGGTAGCCGGGCAGCCGCCAACCATCGCTCACGATGGTCAGTCGGGGCTGGACTGACCCTGAGGAAGGCCGTACAACGGCCTTATATACACCGGAGTCGAGGGCCACGTGACCAAGTGGTGACGTGGCGCTGGACTCCAGCGCCCCCAGGCGTCGGGTAATAGAGGTGCTCTCGACGTCGCCCACGAGGACCGCGAAGGTACCTCGAAGACGACGCGGGACCACCACACCACCCCCCACTAGACTGAAACGAGGTCTCTGAAAACTCAGAGACCCCGGATCAGTCTAAACAATTAGATAATAATATGAACTACTGGATCCGTCGACATAGTCGACAGAAACAGTAGAGGAATATATAGAAATATAGTTTCTACTGTACTGTAGAAAAAAATTATTATCACAGTTAAATTATAAGGCGTTGCTCCATCCAACGTAGGAGACCAGTGTCGAAACACTGCTTCACGACCTGCTCCTGGTCGATCCGAGGGAGGCACGACCATGTATGGCAACCGGGGTCGTGTCGTTTCCTCCCTGTCTTGTTGAGAAGCTCCTTCCAGCGTAGGAAGCCCATCGATAGTGTACAGTACACTATGATGGTCCTTCGACCGTGAGGCCGAGGATGTGTGGCACCACCGGGTCCTAAGACCAGGGTGACGTCGGATCCACACAGCTTCGCAGGGAGGTCCGGGGACAGGAAAGGTACCCCCACTCGTGGAGGGTACACCGTCGTCCGGGAACGAGTTCCCGGGGGTTCCGTGCTGACATCGAGACTCTGTTCGATGTCAGCGATCCAGGCTAACGAGGAGGAGCAGTAGTTTCATACTACTGATCCTCCGAGATGGACCCTGTAGCGGCGTCGATTTCGGCCTGCTCTCTGTCAGTGCGCTCCTCTCCATGTGGGGCGCTGGCGGCTAGCTGGCCCGAAAACGTCGGCGACTCCGGCAATGGGACCTCACGGTCCATTGTCGTACTCCAAGCCTCTTTAGAGGTCTCGGGTGCATCCCGGGAGTCCCCCTCAGCATCTGAGTGGAGAACGGCCGAGTCTGCTGAGTCGCTTCCGTCGTCGTCGTCGCTCTCCTGACCTTCACGGTCGTCCTTGTCTCCCTGGTCAGGGGTAGGCGTTGGAGAATGATCGACGACATCGACGTCCCCGTCTATATCCATCGACTGTTCCACCTCGGCAGATTCTACTGCTTGGGCAGAAGCCGACGGGTCCGGACAGACGGCTACGTTCGCCGGGGCCAGGGGAGTGATGCCCTGAAGATCCGGATGGATCCTCGGTGACACCACTCTCTGGACCGGTGGCGGCGTAGGCTCGGTGGTTCCCGAGAGGGTTATCAAGGGAACCGAGGAGGAAGACGGGGCTGCTGGCGGGTAGACGGAGGCACCGAGAGACCTACCCGGGCTGTCAGGCTTGTCCTGCACCACCTGCTCTCGGCCCAACATCGTCATAGCCGAGCTCAGACTATCCATCTTTGGAGACAATTCTCTCAACGGATTCGTCTGAGCCGCCAGCGTCCTGACGTCAGGGACCACTCCACCCTCGACGAGGTACCTCTGCGCTTCGCGAGAGGGCTCAGTTCGAACGGGCTTCAGGGTTCGGACGCCATGGTGCTTGTCCCTCATCCATTCCGAGAGTTGGACCCCGAAGACTCTAAAGAATTCGCGGTCGATTTCCTCCCAGCCTTCTATGATACTATCCCTCTTGGTAATATCATATTGGGCCTGTGCCTCAAAGTTATTGAGACGCGTTCGGACGTCGGTCAGACGAGAGTCCATCTCCATCTGAACAGTCTGGCGCGCCTCATTCCTAAGAGCCGGAAGGAGCTCGTTACGGATGGCCATGTTTGTTCTATCAAACAGGCCGAACAAGTAGGCACTCGCTTCCTCACGAAATGCCTCACCGAACTTGTCGATAGCAGGACTGCCCGTCATCTGTAGGAGTCCCTTACAACATTCCATGAACGTCTTCGGGACCCCACGTTCGACGCCATCGCCGTAGGCAGGCTGTGCCAACTCCCAACGCAAGGTTGCTGTTGGGGTGTCGGCGCCTGTCACGACGTTGGAGAAGCTAGCTCCTGCTGCCGAGGTCAGTGTCGCGCCTCCCACGTGAACACGCGGCGTGGCAGCTGGGGTGCTGTCCTCCGCCGCCGCAGGGGGTTTGACAGGGGGAGACGAGTTGATGGTCACCTTGGGTTGCCGATCACGACCACTCCGGGTTTCCACCGTCTTGCCTCCAGTTTTAGCACCACTGGTGCTTGGTTTGGCTGAACCGGTCGAAGCAGTCTTCGACTTTTTAGGAGCCGGGGCCGGGGCGGCTTTCGATGCCTTTTCGGGCTTCGAGGGAGCAGCCTGCGGCTTAGGCTTCTTAGGTTCAGTCGAACCGGCAGACTTTCCAGCTTCTGTAGAGTGGGGCCTCTTGTTCCCACTCGTAGAGGCTGTCGGTCCTGGGTCCCGAGGACGACTGGCCTCCCGCTTCTTCCGTTGCTCTACCCTGAACTCGGGGTAGGCACCGTAGAAAGCGGGCATCAGCTCCGGTCTGATATACAGGCGCTTCGTAGACGGGGGTGCGGGGGCCATCCGCATCCAGTGTCTAGTCGGCGCGCCTGTCTTCTCATTCCGTTCGCACTTTCCAACCAGTGTCTCCACTAGCTGGATAGCGCCCTCGGCGTTGTACTTATGGGGCTGCTTGTACGACTTGAGATGACGCGCCATCAAGCCCCTTCGTGAAGTCACGAAAGGAGGAGAGGTCGGGTCATCCGGGTCCTGGTAACATGGAATGGTCTTTTCCACCTTAACACAACCGAACTGCGGACGGATGGCTCGATGCTCTTCAACCAAGTGTCGAGCATACCTGCCGTCCGTCGCATATACGCGAGGGGGGAACCCCTTACGTGTGCAGTTCTCGAAAGCACACTGCTGCCCTGGATTGAAGATGCGCCATGCGAACCCAATCCGCTGTCGCTTCATTTGTGATATTCTCGATCATCGAGACATACCAGTCAATGGCATGACTATCGTCCGAATACCATTCCTCGTCGTCACTACCATCCTTTCCGACGAGACTTGGGAGTACCACTTGACCATTCTTGCGGTAGTCCTGAAGCTTTGTCAGTGGCCTGTCATCGACGTACTCAGCACGCCGTTTGGCAGTGATCGCTGACAGCCGCTTCCACTCGTCGACAGCCCTGGCCGTGTCTGGGGGTGAGGATATGGTGCTCTCCACGGCACCGGCATCGACCTCCGACGGCTCGGTTCCAGGTTCCGGTGGAGCAGTAGACTCGCTACTCCTCTCCCGGGCTGGAGCCTTCTTGGCTGCGGACTCCTTTTTGCTACTTTCCTTCTTGGGCACCCTAGGGATCTTGAAATCCTTCAAGGTGCCCTTGGATGCCTTCGATTCAGTCGGCTTCTTGCCCTTAGAACCTGAAGGGGTAGCACTTTTCGATGGAGCAGGTGTCGACGGCACGTCGACCTCCATCTCATCGGGAGAAGAGTCTCTCGAGGCGGCAGCAGCTGCGACCTTCAAGTCGCGCTTCTGCTGCTTAGCTGCCTCCTTCGCCTTCCGGCGGAGCTCCTTCTCCCGCTCCTGGGACGCAGCCAAGGCTTTCTGTGCATCCTCGATCTGCTTCAGAAGGGCTGCACTTTTAGCCGAGGTAGACTCGAGCTCTTGCTCGGGTCTGGTCCTCTTGGACTTCTTCTTCTTCTTCTTCTTCTTCTTCTTTTTCTTCTTCTTCTTCTTCTTCTTCTTCTTCTTCTTCTTCTTCTTCTTCTTCTTCTTCTTCTTCTTCTTCTTCTTCTTCTTCTTCTTCTTCTTCTTCTTCTTCTTCTTCTTCTTCTTCTTCTTCTTCTTCTTCTTCTTCTGCGACTTGTGGCTCGCCGAAGAGCTGTACCCTGACTGCTCGTCGGACGAGGACCCCATGGTTCTTCCTGAACTGCCGGGTTCCAGCAGGGAGAGAGAAGACTCCGGGTCTCGAACCGTACTCAGACGGGACGAGACGTCGAAGAGAATCTTCGAGGTTTTTCGATCCGCACTCTGGCGGGTCGAAGCCTCGAAGGTGCCTTCGATGTACCTCGAACCGCACTCAGGCGGCTCGAGGGACCGAAGACTGGAGTCTCGAGAGAACACGAACCTGCGCTCACGCAGGTCGTGTCCCTCGACACTAGGCAGGGGAGACCTCCTACACTCAGGTAGGAAGTCCCCAGACGGAGCGTACCAGCTGGAATAAGCTAGGCTTAGTCCAGCTTATCTGCGTCCGACTCTCACGAGAAGGGCGCAGATGTGACCTCTGGGGTGTGCGACGCGGCCTTTTATCCCTGTGGCGCACGCCTCTGATTGGAGGAAGGGCCTACGTGACCGAGGAGGGCGAGCCCCATTGGTCCACCGCGCATCACGCCATGACCAAATAAGGTAATGCTCAAAAAATAGAACGACTCACTCTCCCCTCACCGTCACGCTCTGGTTCTCCAGTCGCAATTTTTGCATATGCCGTTATTTCCTATGCGGTCTATGGGTTCCAACACTAGTAACATGGATAATTTGGGCACCCCCCCTTCATCAGACTACCGGGATTAAAAAAATGGTTCCAATATGGATCTACCCTTCGGGCAGAATCCACCAGCCTATGCTGGGAACCCCTCCACACAGTCAAAAATAAAAGTCGGACGCCCCACATTTCCATGTTTCCAGTATCAGGTTGTCTCAAACTAAGAGGCAATCGCATGACTTCTCGTTGTGTAATTTTTTATTCACCGTCGGCTTCACGTCCACAGACAGATTTACTCAAGAACGGCACCCGTTACTTTAAAGCCTCGTTAAAAACACAGGTTAGTAAAGCTGCTGCTTAGTATTGTGCGAAACATCGATTACTGAGTAGGGTTTAATCTAGGACTTTTCCTGATTTTAACCTTTACTATAGGAACGAGTGTTGAGCCTCGGGGCGGGTTACTATCACCCCCTCCTAGCCCGCCGTCCTTTGATGTGGCCGGGCCGACCGGGCTATTAACCCGTTTCCGTCGGCGTCTGCCTCCCATCACTTGTGACGGTGTGGATGTAGGAGCCAGAGTGTTTGCTCTGGATTTCCTTTCATCCTCGACACTCGCTGACCGTTCCTTTGATGAGCCTTGGCGCTTAAGCCTCGCTCGAGTCATAGGTCCGGACTGGAGTGACTGATCTTTGACTTCAATCGAGACGTCTCGATGTGAAGTTTGTTCAGTCGTTCGCGCCTTCGAGGGGGGGTCGGGCTTCCGACATCCCTTCAAAGGCTGTTTAGATGCTTTCGACTTATCTCGACGGGCCGGTCAACCACGGCGCCGCTTTGATGGTTTACTGGCATCCAACACCTCCACCTCGCTCAGTTTTCGAGCCCTTTGCTGTCGTTTTCGATGACCCCGCGTAGTTTGTTTTTGAGACTGAACTTCTGGCCGCGACCTTTCGATCTCTATTTCGACCTGTCCAGAAACAGACTTAGCCCTTTTCGTAGCCTTACGAGAAGGTGAATCATCATCAAGTTGTGGTTGCAACAACTCGACAGTTTGTGATAGCTCTACGCCCAACCACCGGCGCACTCTATCGACATTGCTCTTTTGCAACCGTCCGCGGGATGATCGAAGTAATAATGTCGACTCAGAGAGGACAGAATCTACTACGAACGGCCCATCCCAGTTGGGGGCAAGCTTCATAGCTGCTTGGGGGGTGTGGTACCTCACCACCTGTTCCCCAACTGAGTATCTTCTCTGCTTCAGCCCATAGTCATACCCGACCTTCTGGCGTTCCGCAGATTTACCTAGGTTTTCCCTTACCATGCTGTAACTCTCTCTCAATCGGTCACGAAGTTGTTCCACGAAAGTGACGGAACAGGGGACTTCGAGTGGGTTCTCGATTGAGCCGAAAATCACATTCGCTGGCATGAGAATTTCTTCCCTGAATACCATCATATTTGGACTGCATCCAGTAGAACTGTGCTCAGAGCTGTTATATGCGGACACCACATATTTAGCCTGTTCATCCCAGTCGTCCATATGTTTGTCTACCAACATAGTCAGGCTCTGAATCAACGTTCTATTGAACCTTTCCACCTGACCATCGCTCTGTGGTCTGTATGGATTGGTTCTCTGTTTTACAATTGTCAAATATTCACACATCTCAGAGAAGAGTCGAGACTCAAATTCTCGACCTTGGTCGGAATGCAGAAGCAACGGGACTCCAAAGGTCAAAACCCATTCGTCCACGAAGGCCTCTGCACAGGTCTCTGCCGTGTGATTTGGTAGGGGAATAGCGCGTACATACTTGGTGAAGTTATCCTGGATTACTAACATGCAAGTATTCTTGTTTGGCGTGGGTGCAAATCCCGAGATGATATCCATAGCTATCCTCCCGAATCTCACCCCGAACAACTCTTGGTGCAGAGGAGACTTACCCATGCCCTCGCCGGGCTTTACCAGGCAACAGGTAGGACAGTGCCGAACCCAACGACCTATGTCCTTTCCCATTCCGGGCCAGTAATATCTCCTTTTCACTTTTTCGAGCGTTCGTTTACGACCAAAATGTGCCGCCGTTCAGTGTCCGTGGCAAAAGGAGAGTACCTCGCCCCTCAGTTGGCGTGGTACAACTACTTGAATCGTGCGTCTAGCTCGACCCGCCTCGACTTTCCAGCGACACAACAAGCCTTCACGGAAGGTTAATAGAGGCCATTGCCCTACTAATTTCCGTACCTCGGCGCTCTCGATTGATACATCAGGCCTGGTGGGTTTAGCCCCCTTAACTAGCCATTTAGCAACTCGTTTGATGTCGGCGTCCGCTTTCTGAGCATCAATGAGTTCATCGAGAGACCAAAATGCAACCCCCACCCGGCTGTCTACTAAACCACCTACAGCTGCCAAAACAGCATTATGACTGCCACAGTCTGTGCAATCCGACCTCTGGCATAGCCGCACAGGGATACGACTAAGACCATCGGCGTTTAGATGCTTGGCCCCACTTCGATGTTCGATCTTAGAGTTTTCGAGACCGAACTCCGAAAGGTGGGCCAGCCACCTACCCATCATTCCTTCAGCCTCTTTGAAATTCAGGAGCCATTTCAAAAACGAATGATCGGTGCGGATAGTGAAGTTACCACCATAGAGGTAGTGCCTAAACTTCCTGGTGTACACGACAACCGCCAGCAGTTCTCTTTTGGTGGTGCAGTAGTTTCGTTGTGTTTTACTTAGAGTGTTGCTAGCAAATGAGATCGGGACCTCCACTCCATCCTGCACTTGGGATAGAACAGCCCCGATCGCGGTATTACTGGCGTCAGTGTCCAAGATAAAACGACCGTCGGGTGTGGGGAATCGAAGCACAGGTGTCTCCCTGAAACTTCATTTTAACTCGACAAAGGCATGTTCGGCTCTTTCCGTCCACGCGAATGCCTCGTAACGACCTCTACTACCTTTAGGTTTTTGGATCACTAAGTCCTGTAAAGGGCTTATGAGTTCCACGAACCCCGGGATGAACTCTCGGTAGTAGGAACAAAAACCAATGAAGGATCGAATTTCCTTCACTGTAGTGGGCCTAGCCCAAGTCATTACATCGCTAATTTTCCCTGGGTTGGCTTCTATACCCTGTTCAGACACGATTCGGCCCAGGTACTCGACTGAAGTCCTAAAAAGTTGACACTTTTTAGGTTTTAACTTCAGTCCCCATGCCCGAATCCTGTTGAAGACTTCTGCCAGATTCGCCATTGCTTCATCCGTCGTTTTGCCGAAGACGATGATATCATCGAGGTAAACCAGGCAACTTTTACCTAGCAAACCTCTCAACATCTCCTCCATCATTCGCTCGAATGTGGCAGGGGCGTTACACAAACCAAACGCCATGCGATCGAACTCGTAGAGCCCCCTCTGTTAGGAAAAAGCGGTTTTCTCGACGTCGTCGGGATTCATCCCGATCTGCCAATATCCAGATTGGAGATCGAGACAACTAAACCACTTGTTTCCTCCTAGGGCATCCAAGGATTCGTCGATGCGCGGGAGGGGGTAAGCATTTTTCTTAGTCACTCCATTCAGACATCGATAATCGACGCAGAATCTCATGGTCCCATCCTTCTTCGTCACCATCTGGACGGGACTGGACCAGGGACTAGTACTTGGCCTAACCACCCCCGTATCCAACATCTCCTTAAGTTGTTCATCCGCCGCAGCTTTCTTGCTGAGCGGAATCCTTCTATAAGGGACTCGGATAGGTTGTGCGTCACCCGTGTCGATGTTATGCAGACATCGATCGGTGCGCCCTAACGGTTCATGTGGGGATTTAAAGACATCCACATGCTTACGTAGTAAGGCGGACAGTTTCAGTCTTTCTTCTGGCTGGGTCAGGTGGGTGTCGCCATACATGTCTAACAGCCAGGTAGGGAGCTCCCCCGTGCGGGTGCTCGCGATTTCCGCCGTCTCGATGTCTGCAGCTTCTTGCTCGAGACGCATGATCACAGATCCTACCTCCGGTGAAGAGAGTTCACCGTTTCTGTCAGCGTACTGTACAGTACCGACCACCTGGCCTTTCTCCAGGACAATGTCTCGATTCAGTGGATTACAGACGGGAAACACTGTTCGACGGACATTGCTGACAAGGGCAGCCTCACCAACCAACCCAAAACTTCTCAGAGTTTTCAGGTCGGGTTCGACTATGCCCTGTCGGTCTCTTTCCAGACCGTCGGATTTTACCAAGACATCGCACCGATGTCTGGCAGGTATCCTAGTGGTCTGTGCTACTGAGGCTATCGATGACACTCTCTTCAGTTTACACTGATGGTGCTCTTCTACCGGCTCGGTCATGACCAATTGACCCGTCCTTGGGTTCAGGATCATACCGTATAATGCCGCGAAGTCGAGCCCCAGAATGCCATCGTCAGCCACATCGGCCACTATTGGGCTAAACACATAGTGGGTCGATGCGACCTTAAGAGGTAGAACCAATCGACCATAGGTCCGCATTTCGGCTCCAGACGCAGTGCACGCCGTTATTCCCTCGTAGAGATTATCTGACGGCACCACTAACGTTTTCGCGAGTTCCCGAGAGACAATGGTGTGGCTGGCACCAGTATCTATCAGGAAGTCTAGAGAACGCCCTCGAATCTCTGCAGACAGGTACCATCGTTTCCCCGACAAGGGGGCGGTTCCTGCTAGCATTCTCAACCCTACGTCAGTACTCAGATCGATCCCTCTCTTCTTCAGAAAAGAGAGACAGGGATCATCTGAGGGAAGCTCTGTTGCGCAGACTCTGGCCAGCTGCCGCATCAGGGCTTCTCTCCCGGCGTCGACTTTCACTTTCGATCCAGTCGAACCCTCGACCTCGGAGTTCGGGCTGCCAGCGCCCTGTTCCTTGGCCATTGAGGCTTTTTCTACACCGACATCTTCGGAACCCGACCGGTGATCAACCGGTGCCGCTGTGGTAAAGGGCTGGGACGGCCCTACCGGGACCTTACCTAGTTCCCTCGAATCTACTGTCGTCTGATCAGGAGTGCCAGAGGTGCTGATACCTTGGCTTTTCGATGGTCGGGCAGCTCGATTGCCACGTCGAGCCGCCCGCCTCAGTTTTCCGTCGCGTCAGGTGGTAGACCTTTAATCGGCTCGGGGCAAGTTCGTGCGAAATGCCCCTGCTTCTTGCAGTTCCAACACTTGGCGTCGGACGGAGGGGTACTCGGCTTCTCCGAGCTAGTACCAGGGACATCCCCTCCCTCGATAACCCTGAGTAAATTCTTCAATTGACTCAGCGAGAAGGTCTGCTCCTGTACCTTGGGTTTGGAGGCCTTGTTTGGTGTTTTCGATTTACCAGCGGATTTCTGACCTTTCTTAGTCTTACTCCCCGCCCCGGGCTTCGAGTATGAAGACACTTCGCCCTGTCCCTCCTCGACCAAAGCGGCGTCGGCCAACGCCGACAATGCATTTGTCGAGGTAGGATTCACCAACTTCGGCAGGAGTTGTCGTTTCCGCAACAACTCGTCTGCCAAGTCCATGAGATCCTTTAGGGACATGTAAGTGCGCCACTCCCGAAGAACGTCTTGTTGTAAATCAACGTTATACAATCCTCCTATGAACAACTGGTTGACTTTGGTTATGAGCCATTCAACCGAGAAGTCCACACCTGGATAGGCATCGCCGGCAAGACGTCTCAAAGCAAAGCCATAGGCTCTAATGCTTTCGTTCTTGCCTTGGCGTCTCTTCTCCATTGTAACAATGGGGTCTTGAAGGCTAGAAGTCATGGCTTCCGTTACCATGTCGAGCAGTCCCTCCAAAGTCCCATCTCCATGCTCCTCCCATAGCCACACAGTATCAGCTGCAGGGCCATTCTGGAGTAACATGAGGAGTTGAGCTAATGCCATACTCGAGGTCCATACATTTACTCGACGGACGTGATTGAATCCGTGGTACCAACGGAGCCAATCGTCCTTCCATGTAAATGGAGGGCACTCGACTGACCTAGTTCGGGCTGGTTCATGCCCGATAGAGGTATTTTCAAACATTCTGCTTGATCTCCTGACCTGATCAAGGGCGAATGTTGTGCCTCTTCTAGGTATTTGATGGTCCATCCCCATGTTTCTCATAGTCGTGTCTGCACGACTGTGATTCATCCCCCAGGGATTACCAGAATCGGCATCACTCAAGCGCGAAGCCTCGAATCTGATATCCCTATATTTGGGCGGATCAACATGTTGTTGGGTTGTGGTAGGGGTCGAGAACTGTCCGATCACTCCACTTAGACCATCGGTGCATGGCATCGAAGGAACAGGTAGGGTCCGACGCGACCTCGAATCAACTTTCGAGATGTCGTCGATTGCCCCCACCATTCTATCTATCTCAGCCTGCTGTTTTGAACGTTCCGCCTGCCTTAATTCCGACACTAGGAATTCCAGGCGGGTATGTTCGGGCTTCGAGAGATCTCGTTGCTCGCTGATGGCAAAGAGTTGCTTGACCTCCTTCATGGCACGGTCGAGCCACTCTCTGTAGTCAGGGTTTTCGACTAGATCCCCTTGAGTAGCAACTCTAGTAGTGCTGCATTCACTACTTTGTTGCTTATCTCGAAGTCTAGCGGTACGCAATTTCGATTCCGTCTGCTCCTTCAGACGTTCTTCGAGTGCGAGTTCATCACGAACTTCTTTATTCACCCTGGCTTCATCAGCCTTTCTGCGAGACAATATCTCTCGTCGGAGCTCATCGATTTCACCACGCATGGCTCCCAAAGTATCCGAATCCTTCTGATCTTTCAGTGACTGGGCTACTAGGGATTCAGACTTCAAGGAATTAAGCTCGGCCTCATGCCTCGCTTTTTGTTCTATTAGAACCTGATATTCCGCCATTTTGTTTGCGTGTTCGATTCGTTCCTCACAGCGACGACGCATTTCTGCCTCGTCCCTGGCTCGAGCATCCTCGTCAGCTTGCATCTGACAGAGTAACGACTCCCGTTCCTGACGTAGCTGTTTCACCTGCTTTTCATAAGCCGTTAGGTGCTCAGCTACTTTTTCAGTATGCTCGGCTGATTGTTGGTTCAACTCATGCCGCAACTCTTGCAGTTGTTCCTCCAACATAGTCTTTTCTACTTCTTGTAGTTTTAACTATGTTTAAGGGACGTCTGCTCGTGCTGGGCATCCCGAAAATCGTTTCGAGCTCTCTCGACACATTCTCGGCGGCTAGTAGCAAGGCGATCGATCTTTGCTTTTAGCGATTGACAATCCATTGCTGTCAACCTACTACGCTCGATCTCTGACTTCGTTGCAAGCAAGGACTCCTTTTCGCTAGAGAGCTGCTTGACCTTCTCTTGAAGATCAGTAAGTTCTCTATTCGCGATCTGAGTCTTGTTCGAAGCCTCTAACGCCTGCTGCCTAAGCTGTTCCAACTTCAGCTCTATTTCTGTACTCTTCTCCTGAGCTTTCGTGGTGTTACTCGCGAGAGCATCCAACTGCTGGCGACCCTGGCGCAGTTGGCGTTGCTGCTCTTGTAGCAACTCCTCGTTGAGTCCCCTGCCACTGTCGATACTTCCTTGTATCGACACGGGCGAGGGACCCTCGAAGGACCAACTGCCAAGGCCCATTGGAGTTCCCACGGGCGAGGCTGATTTTTCTACATAGGACAAACTCTGTGTCCTCAAGAAGTTCTCAGCCGCCGGAGAGAGTTGAGTCAATACTCGCCAATTGAGTGGTCGGCTCCTTTGATACAGGCCCAACGGGTCAGACGATGGACCTAATATCAGGGTGTGGTTCAAACCACCACCGATTAGTGGATCATTTCTATCCACTAACGGGCCTGTAGTCACTTGATGTTGGTGATTGGGGTCATCACCTTCATCCAAGTGACCCTGCATGTCGAACTTAAGCTCGCAGTACCTACACGGCACCAGTGTAGTGTTCTACCCCTCGGTGTTTAATCGAATCTTTCGATAAACAACGAAGAACAACTATTCAGGTTCCAGTTAAAACTTTATTGTCTAATAACACATAGGCATCAGCCGTTCTCGATCACAGTTACAGGTGGCAGAGTTTGAACTCTATAACAGGTTCGACACTAGGCCTTCTAGTGTCTACAGTTGATATTCCACATACACCTCCTCTGTGCAGCAGCACAGAGGAGTTCTAGAATATGGTAGCCGGGCAGCCGCCAACCATCGCTCACGATGGTCAGTCGGGGCTGGACTGACCCTGAGGAAGGCCGTACAATGGCCTTATATACACCGGAGTCGAGGGCCACGTGACCAAGTGGTGACGTGGCGCTGGACTCCAGTGCCCCCAGGCGTCGGGTAATAGAGGTGCTCTCGACGTCGCCCACGAGGACCGCGAAGGTACCTCGAAGACGACGCGGGACCACCACACATGTATAAATACAATTTGGGAAATGCAATTTCAATTTGCAAAAAGTAGAGTAATATGAATATACATACCGGGTCTTAAAGTTCTCTGTATAAATCTGTCACTGAGTGGCCCATTACCAGCATCGTTCCATACATAAACTGCAAAGTTATACCTGGTATCTGGGTCTAGTCCTATCACCATCCCCTCACTCGCCTTCCCATTAAGGGTCACACGTGGGGCATTCTCCAGTAAAGGCCCATAAATGGTCCTCCAATAAGCCATCTGTGGGCATACAAGCACATTATTACTTCAGGTTTTTCTTTTGGCAACTATCCCTGAGAACCCTACCATAGACCATAGAGGTGTATTACTTTACTAGTCTATTTAAAACACTTTTTTTCTTCCAATAGCCTTCATAATGGTCAATGCATTTGGCCCATTTGTGACACCAAAAGGTCTATAATTCTTTTATTGGATGCTAAGGCAATGACATTTTGGTGCAGCTACATTGAAATTTTGAGATAGAGAACTAAGAGCTCTTCAATTCACTAATAGTCTGATACCTAAATTAATTGCTTGCCAATACATGGATTTGATTGTGGATAATTTGCCCTTTAACATTTTGAACTAAACCTTAACCTAGATACCGGTGCCTTAAACTAGATACCGGGAGATGGGATTAGGCTTCATCTATTTCAGGGTACCGGCATGATTCACTTATGAAGTACTGGCGAGTCTGATACATTCAAACTTCATGCCGAGCCATAGGCATGGTGCATTGATACATTAGTGGTGCTCAGGGTAGTACTGGTATATTGTATACTCACTTTGTAGCCTCCCAGAACGCCCCCTAGTTGATCCCGGTCTGCGTCCACTTCCTCCCACGTGACCATACAGGCAGTGGAGTTCATAGGTGCAGCCCGCACATTCTTGGCAATCACACTCGGTACTGAAATAGACAACACAAGTTAAGATTTTGAAGTTGGATATTCTTTTTCAATGGATTCAAAACTCATGCCGTGCAGGCAGGGCGATGGCTCGAATGTGCTTCGTTCATGAAAGGTCCTGCACATGTCTACCCTTTGTTGCTTAATAGCATAACATTGCTGAATCATTATTCGGTACTTGTCTTGCTTTATATGATTTAAGAGTTCAACCACTGAAAGTGCTCATAGCTGGATGCATCTACGAACATAACTAATATTCCATTCACTGGCTTTGAAATAGATGTAAAGCCAGAAATCGATTAAATACTTCAACTTACGTAGCCTGAATATGATGCTCATTTTCATATATATACTACTACCTTCAAAAGTCAGCGTCAGCGCTACAGAGAACATCGCTACTAATACATTTGTGCTCATCATCAATATATGGAAATATAACTATTTTCTAATTTAAAATACGAGAAATTGTGTTGAGTATTACTGAATGAGCTTACATTTCATGGCAGATCTAATAACCGCTATGGGTGACATGGGTCCGTCACCTTTTTCATTGAAGGCCTGCACGGCCACGTCATAAGGCATGTAGAAGTTACGTTCTCCAACCAGGATAACCACACGAGATGTACTGGCAGACACCTCCAGTTTCTGTATAAAGAAAGTAAAGAGATTTTATATAAAGTATGTAAAAATGATGTTAACGATGGCAAATAAATTATCTATTTTGGAAATGGATTACGAGTTTAAGTAAGTTGGATATCACCACGGTCCACAGAATGCAAATTAAAAGGGACCATACTCACCCTTTCTCCAAAATTGGCATCCCCAGAGTTTTTGTAGAAAACTCTGTAACCAAAGCCTTTGCCGTTGTGTTTCCAGGGTTCGAGTGGCTACAAAAAGGGAAGGAAGAAAAGAAGAAAATAGATTAGACTAGAAAATAGATTATGTTGCATACTGATAACTTTGGAAATAGAATATTGCATAACTGTATCCCTATATGTATGGCTTGGACCTCCCTCTATCCTATCATTGGTATTTTCTGAGGGGAAATCTATATCTATCAATTGTTACAAGGTTTCTTCCTTTTTACTTATTTTCCCACGCAGGACCATAGATATAGAAGGAGTGTTCCCTCTCCTTTCCAAATTTATCACTTTGTCGCCTGTCACTTTCAAGGCTGTTATAACATTTACTTCCTGTTCTCTAGTCGTGTCTGTCACATGTACCTGTCTGAGGTCACTGCTAATTCTATCTTACGAAAACCTTATCATGTAGAGATAATTTTTCAATCATAACATATGGTTTATAATCTCTACAACTAATCATGTTGCTATGATTAATTACGCAAAATAGCCATGTTCCAGAAGAGACAGTAATGACTTGTCACTCACCTTCCAGGTGATCACCAGATCTCCGACTTTACCTCCCCCTCCTCCCACCTCCTCAGGATACATGTCAGGAAGGATGGAGTCTGTCCAGAAGCCCTCTGTTTAATATATGAATATACCAGAGGATAAATATGCTAAAAACATGTGGTGTCAAATATCCAAACCCATGCCCAGTGGGTCCACCATTTTGAATTTCGCTGGTTGAGATATAACCCACTGATAAGATATACTACCATATGATAGGTACCTTGTCCCTGGGTAACACCCACTTCCAGAGACATGCCGGTCCCATCGTATCAGTTCTTACCAGTGAATTTTAGCTCCAGACACACTTGTAGCCACAAGGCCTGTGGCATTATAGGACAATGTTCTCTGTTAATCTTAAAACAACAAAAAAACACACGTTCCAATTAAATCCATGTCGGCAGGGTACATTCATAATTGTTGTGAAATATGGCATGTATGTACCAAGAGAGACATTTCCCGAGGAAGCTTTATACCAGGTGCAGAACTCAAGAATCCCACCCAGACAGGAGAAATGACGATGAGGTATGGGATATTTACTTTTCAGTGATCAAAAGCCCTTCTGTATCATAAATGCAGCACTAGCGAGTAACTCACCAGAGTAACTCACATATTTCTCACTGACCTGATTGAACGCTAGGTACACTTGAGCCGTAGTCGTTCTCAGCACGCATGCGCACATAATACTGGCTGTATGGACGTAGACCTGTTACGTTATGGCGCATGATACCCTTGATGTTAGGCTGCTCCCACACATCTGAGGAGAATAAAAAGATGCAAAAAATTATTTTTAATCTGCTCATCCTGCTGCAGTCTTCCATAAACATTATATTATATAATGTGTACATCATAATTTCTAATCAGAAAGATTTACAAGAAATCAAGGCATATATCCCTCACAGGCAGATGAAAAATATCTCCAAGCGCACACTTTGAGTTGTCCTTGCTGTTAGTTATGACCACCCCCCTCCCGAGGGGAGGGCCTCATCCAACATTTGGATACCATATGCGATACATGATTTCAAGGGAGGGGTGCCCTTGTTGGGTCCAAAGCAAATGCCTTCGAGGGCCCTTGACTTTTTTTATGTTTGATAACATAATTATTCAACAACTTGATTAGGATATATATGGCGAGGATCTTTTTTTTTATCACACAACATAAGATTGTTGGGGTCGGCGAAAACATTTCTGGAGAAACCGGGAGTCGAACCTGGGACCCTCCAGCCTGCAGGTGAAAGCTCTACCGCTGAGCTACTTCCCCTTCTGACGTTTTCTACCTTCCACCCACGCCTGGACTGGCATGATACCGATAGGGGACAAGTGATTGCCCGGAGACCCACCCCTGCAGGTTGGCCAACCGGGCACGGGAATTCATGTTCCCCTACACAGCCCCCAACCAGCTTCGACCACCGAATTAACCAGCACTGAGTCACACACAGGTGGCAGATATCCTGTTCCTCAGGACACTGTGTGCACCCCAGTGCTAGCAGGTCGAAGCGCTTGCTGTATCATGTCAGTCCAGGAACCGAGTTCCGTAGCCCCCCCTCACGCGGGTCAGGACCACTCGGTTTCTACACCATTGTAGGGGTCAGTGAAACGTTTCTGGAGAAACCGGGAGACGAACCCGGGACCCTCCAGCCTGCAGGCAGAAGCTCTACTGCTGAGCTACTTCCCCGTCTGACGTTTTCTACCTTCCAACCACGCCTGGACTGGCATGATACCGATTGGGGGCAAGTGATTGCCCGGAGACCCACCCCTGCAGGTCGGCCAACCGGGCACGGGAAATCATGTTCCCCTACAAGATCATAAGATTATTGATAATTCAGGGGCGTAGGAAAGGGGAGGGGCAGGAAAACCTGGGCCCCCCAATAATGCGAAGTTTCCCTGTATAAGCCTATAGAGTATAGCAGGCCCCCCTAACTGAGACCCCTGTACATGCTCCCCCCCCCCCCACCCAATAAAAAGTTGCTTCCTACGCCTCCATTCCCCCCGTCACTGTTATGGGACCTTAATTGCAGTGTAGTGGTCAGCGGAAAATGTCATGGAGAAACTGGGATTCAAACCCGGGACCCTCCAACTTTGAAGCAGAAGCTCTACCCCTGAGCTACTTCCCCTGGCCTGACATACCCTGTCACCAACACTGCCCCACTGACATTTCCACCTTCCAACTACCGTGGATCGGTATGGTATACATAGGGGGAGTGACACAGTCAAGTGAACAGTCTCTCTGAAGGCTCTGTGCACCCGACGGGGGAACAAACCCCTACAGCAGTAATGGAATAAAATCACTTATTATGACATGGACAACGAAGCCGAAGCACCTTCAAAAGGGGAACGCACCAATCAAGTCAATTGCTATTAAAGGGGGACTATAGCCTTTTCCCGTTCTTAAGTACGTCCAAGATTACTTTGCTACATAATAATATGTTTAGTACCTTTGCTACATAATTGTATATTACCATTCATCTAGCCTTAGTGTCCACGCCTTTTCACATACATCTATATAACTCACCCAGTGCTGGATTGATTAATGCGCCATGGGGGCAAAGGGACATAATGTATTACTTAACGGATAAAGCAATTCCAAATAATGAAAGAAGCTATAGGAGGTGCCATACTTGTCTCGTGTATGCGCCAGAAGCCCTCCCAGTGGTTGTAGGTCTCTACGACAAACGAGGTGATGGTCATGCCATTATTACCAGCCGCCAGGTACTGGATGACCACACTGGTAGTGGTCACTGTGGTAGAGTCCACGTACACCCCAGCAGGTTCACTTGGGGGACCTGTAATAGGAGGACAGCATTTTATACATGTATAGTTTGTGAGTTTTGTGTGTTGTATCTAGTGTGAATTTTCTTAGAATGTACATGTGGCAAGATCCGTTAAAAGGCTCTAATCTGTTCCTAGTTCATGTCACACATGAGAGAGAAGACAATTACATTGCATCTGACAGTTAAATGATGGTTCTGGAAAGCCGGGTGTATATATAAAATAATAGATACCATTTATTTCATATTCTAGCATTAGAAAGGCCCAATCTTTGCAAAAGGGGAATTTCACACATGAAAATAGCAAGTTATATACAGTTAAACTTGGTTAGAACGGACCTCTTGTTACAAGCTTAAAAAATTCGTTGTAACCAAATTTCGTATTAAGCAAGTTCACCATTGTGGGGAAGGTCTTTACTCTCATAACAGATATTTGATATATTTTATACATATTAAATTCATACTAATAAGCTAGGTGATCCAGTCTGCCAGGGAGAAAATCAAAATTAAAAAGCTTCAGTGATCCCACACGCCAGGCATTTTCATTATTGATAGTTTTAGGGGTTCTAGATGTCCATACACATACATACCAACAATACGGACATCTGCCCATCTGGATACACGGTCGCCATTAGTGCTTTCCACCATGCAGGTGTAACGTCCAGTCTGTCCATACTGAGCATTCATGATGTAGATACCTCCAAGGTAATGGCCACTCCCCTGTTATCAACAATAGTCTATGTTTCATCAAACTATCTTAAGTGAGACAAAAGCTGACTCCGCACGATTGTTGCAGAGACTCGTAGCTATTCTCACAAAATGAGACACAAACAAGCACAGCCAAATAAATACGGTAAGTCGCCCCTGACTCGACCATTGGACATGTTAGTGTACCTTAAGTCGACCACACATCTAGCATGGGCTATTTCACAATTTATGAGTTATATATGTAACATATGCATGGTATACATATCATAGTTAATGAGGCACAATCAATTAGTAATTCTGTATTTGTTGAAAGAAGTTAGTCCAGGGTGGTCGTCCTAAGGTACCAACATGCCTAGTGCTAGAGTCAGGAGCGAATTACCCTAGTCAAAGTGCTAACACTAAATATCTTGACCGTTGTGTACGATCTGGCAAGAACCATGCAGATGTTGTGTTTGCTAAATCAGGTTGCTCTTAATGTTTACATGGGCAAATGGTATAGACTTCCATGCTGCTGAGGCTCTGTTTTGATTTTATATAGCGATATAGGGTCACTCCTTCTGCTTTATGGCAAGTTTGGTGTAATATAAACAGATCTGAAAGTAAAACGAAAACATCAAGGGTTTTCTCCCCCAGAAGTCTAAGAATATCAATGCATTTAATATTGACTAATGAGGTAAAACGTGAGAGACCCTTTAAGTATAATATTAGGTCAACATATGTACCTCCCGCCGACTCAAGTATCCGCCTCTTCCTCCAGACCTTATATAAGTCGGTTGTGGAATTTTCATTATGTGTGTTTAAGAAATTGCACCTCAGCAGTCGTGCTCGACTTAAATATCACCTAGGGCAAATAGTACATGCTGTATCGTCACCTTTACTACAAGGACAAGTCAAATAATAGCAATAACCTGTTTGACCTACCCTTTTGTAGTGGGGCTCTCTCCACACTTGAAATCTATTCTCCCCCAGTCTGTAGACTTTCTCAAACTCTATAAGCTGGTCCCCATGGTACCAGACATAGGTGACATCTAACTGTGGGTTGTAGGAGGACACACAGTGGAGGAAATTGGTCTTGTTCACTCTGATGTTAGTTGGGGTCAGGGGTGGCAAGGTGATTGTTACCGATTCTGAAAGGCAATGGTATAGTTAGTTTAACAGAAATTTTAAGAAAATTATAAAAATGCAGAATCAAGCTCTCCCTTCCCTAAAAACTAGATGAAATGAAATTCAGATACATGTAACATCAGACATAATGTAGTGATGTTAATAGAGGAAAGGGCCTGTCTGCTTTATAAGGGGGCCTTTCCGGATAAGCAACAAACCTATAAAGTAAATTATGCATTGTACTGCTCTTTGCCCGGGGGGGGGGGGCACTCTCTATGTAATGTATAGACATCTGTGCAGCTGGCAAGGGTACGTTTTCAATTAAAAGTCCCTAGCAAGCCTCCTGTTTCAGCAACAAATGTCCCTAGCAAGGGTCTACTTTTGCGCAAAATGTACCTAGCAAGGGTCAACTTTCAGCAAAATACCCCAATTCACATGAATATTTTCCAAGTTTTCATGAAAACAGCATGAAGAAAATACAAATTTTCTCCAAAACAAGGTCAGTTTAAGATATTTTGAGCAAAACCTAAGACTATTATGTCAAAAGTTCCCTAGCAAGGGTAGGTTTTAAAGAAAAAACCCGCAAACGAGTGCCCTAGCAAGGGTAAGGATAGTCAGGGGTTCAGACACACACCCCTATCAAAAAAATTGAAGTGCCCCCGGGGCTCTTTGTTTATAACTGTAGGTTCTATTTATGAATTGTGATGGGTTATTCTCTGATCTATGCATATTTTTGTATCATAGCACAGCAGTACCTAATATAGTCAGGTTTCCTTGGCTCTGAGCAGTTCCAAGTCTATTAGTTGCCACACATTTATACACCCCTTCATCACTTCTATCAATGGACGAGATGAACAGGTTGCCATTGGGCAGAATGCGCATGCGCGAGGTCTCCGTCCCAGGGGGCAATACGCGGCCGTCCTTGTACCATTGGATTGTGGGTCTAGGAGCTGCTTCCGGTTTGCAGAGAATGGTGGTGTTTCCGCGAAGTGTAGCAAATTGGTTAGCCTGTAGCGGCATCTTGGTGAACTTGGGGGCGAAAGCTGAAAAATGTTACATTATATCTTGAATTGATATGATGTCCACCATTGATAGCATTGGGCTGACAAGGAACTCTTCTTGATTGAGCCAAATCACACTCACAGAAATAGACAGATTAACTGAACGACCACGGTGTACATTGTCCCCGATCCACCCTGAGGGGCACTGTCTCCCCCGAGGGCGAAGCCAGAGGGGTAGACAGCCCCCCCCCAGAACAATGTCTGGGAGTTCAGTTTTGTATCTATTTCATGTTAATTTGATTCGAAACTACTTAAATTCACTAAATTTACCATCTAAATATGTCACGTGACCAGCAGTGTGGATCAAGACATGTTATGCCACTGGGGTGTGTGGCCTACAGCCCTTCAATGTTATGTCTATGGAGAGTTGTTATTCACATGAAATAAGGTCTTTGATTTATACAGGTTGATCTTGTCTTTCCCATATTGTATGTTACCCTGATTAAAATGTAATATTATGTTTACATCATTGACTGTTACCAAACTGTACTTACATAGAACCCTGAGTTCAGCTGTGCTGTAGCGGGTACCCAGGATGTTACTAGATCCACACTGGTACATGCCGTTATCTCGGCTAGCAGTGGTATTTGTGATGGTCAGGACATTTTGTGTCACCTGAAGGAGAAACATCATATCACTGTCAGACAGTGGCGGTTTTAAAAGGGGGCCGGACGCCCCCCTCCTTCTTGGCTACAATTCAGAGGTTATTTACCAAGGGCACGCCCCTTCCTTCAGAATTCTGGATCCTTATCCTCAGCTAGGAAAACTACCAATGTTTAGTAAAGATAAAGATACACATGAAGAACAGTCGCTACTCCTGTGATATTACACTTACAGATTACACTGAAACCCCAATTTTGGCTACTTTAGGTTTTCAAATTGATTGAGCCTGAATGAATACAGGGCCTCTTGGTCCTCATTTTGAGGACCATAGAGTTGTTACATTGACGACCTTAAGTCCTCAAATTGATCACCTTTTTCGATGAAGCTGGGTCGTCATTACTTGAGTTTGAGTAATCTATTTGATGACTCTCCAATAATCTCTGATATTAAGTAACATAAATCAGATTAATTTTGGATGTCCCCCCTACCATTTTCATGGCCTTTTTAAAGGTTTGTCCTATGCTAAGCCAGTCAATAGCCAATCTATAGACTTCTAATTGTGACTTCAGTTACAAAAAAGTGTCTAGCCTATGCATTCAGGTAGCCCATATTACTTATGCCTTTCATGCTCATAAGAGTTTATTGCGACACCATTAGTGTAGGTAAATAAATTCTTAATCAATAAAATATGGATAAGATATGGTACAGCTTGCAAAATATCCAAGAATACATCATAGTAGGGCCACCTAGTGGAAAGATCTATTGTATCTGAAATGACAGCCAGGTCTTCAAGTTGATGACTTTGGGGAGTCAATTCTCAGAGAGGACCTAAGGTATAGTCTGCACAGACTACTTTCCTGTTGGCCTGGTGTTTGGTGCAGATCTACACAGGCCAGGGCAGAACGTGGTATATTAGTCATGTTATCTGTATGATTATTATCATCTTTATTAGGCATGCCATGTCTAGACAGCTCAAAAATATTTTATTGGTTGAAGTTGACAAGGTGAGAAGGAAAAAGACACCTTTGATATTATCATTATGTTGAAGCAAAAGTTTACCTTAACATGCTCTGGGTCTGTAATGGTAGCATTCTCCAACCTCTGTCCATTCTTCAACCAGAAATAGGAGGGGGACGGTTCGCCCCCTGCCTCACATCTCCACCTAAGGGTGACCCCTTCATCTAGAAACTGCTCCTTCAGTGGGGTACTGAAGTAGGGGATAGCTACAAATAAAACACAAACGCTTTTTTTTTTCAACAAAATGCGATGGTACACATGCCACAGCAAAAAAACTAATAGATATAGTTGTTTTTTTGGAGTTGCTTGCCACGTAGCGGCCGGGAGCGCAGCGACCGTAGCAACTTCACTATGTTTTTGGTTTGTCAGTGACGTCACGGTCACCTTGTGATGCAATTTGTGACGTCATAATTTATGCTAATTAGCTAAATTGGCATAAATTTTCATTCTTTTGCCCATAACTTTTGATCTAGAAATGATATTTTCATTCTGCTTTGACCGTAGTGGACCTTGTGAAACATTCCTTCAAATAGGATCATCGATTTTGTTATTTAGAATGAATATCATGTTTCTATGGCAACAGAAATCAACAAAAATGCCTATTTTGGCCCAAAAACATTCTTTTTAATGCCAAATATGGAACCTTTCCCCCAAAAACAGAACGTTTAATCAAAAATCTTTGAATTCTCCTAAAAAAAGTAGTCTATAGCAGTTTTAGGCATATTCTTTCCTATTCTAGCCCATAGGGGTTCCCCTTGGTGGCTAAAACAGGTACTAAATCCGGCAGGAACCCCCATTTCTGCTTGCTGGCTAACCCATATTGGTAGAAAATGTGGGGAAACTTGAGAATTAAAGGGGGGAGACATTTTCAGCCCACCCATCTCTGGGCTGGGGGGGGGGGCTTCTATGCCCCTGACCTAAAATGACGCATGATGTGGCTTATAGGCGAGGGTGGTTTATACGTGGGGTTTATGGTATATGAAAAATATAAAAAGTAATTTATAAATGCATAAACATATTGGATAACGGTTACAGAAAGACAGAAGAGAAGGGGAAATATGAAAAAACTACGTGAAGACGACATAGATTCTTGAATCACGACACGACCGTTTTCTACAGAGTAGTGTTACATATTCCTTTATCTAAAAAAAGCACTGACCTTGGAGTACAATGTTTATGTCCTTGACAGAGGTGAGTCCATAAGGCCTTGATACACTACACCTATACACTCCTCCGTCATACAACCCAACATTCCTAATGTATAACACACGGTTATGGTCCTCTGTGAAGGCATTGCTCGGTAAGGGCATTTTACGGATATTTCCATTAGCCAGCTTCTCAATACGCTCCCAATAGTATTGTAGAGAGTTGGTACGACTTGTTGACCCTCCCTTGGAACCAGCGCTGAAATTTTAATGGAGTGACTGGCCCTTTGATATGGTAACGATAATGCAAGTACCACAATTTTGGAGCTACCAATATTGTAGATATATATGTGTACCTTTTAGGGTGAATTGTGAAAGCTGTTTCACTGACTATCTCACGATTACCAGACTAAACCTCACAAATAGCTAGGAATATACGTTTCTATTGCATTGTCAAAAGAATTGCACTTTAACATATCAATATCTAGGTAATGTGAAAATAGTTATGTTTGGCAAGTATCTGTGGACGCATTCTTTTTTCTTGTATTTCTCTTTTCTTTTTGTTTTTGGAAGGACCCTCTATAAGATATAGCTTCCATACAAGCAGACCAATACGGGATATTTACCTTCCAGAAGCAAAGCACTCTACCCTAACGGTTTGTCCCACAAGTGGATTGGGCGGAAAAACTTTTGGAAATCCACTCTGTATCTCTGGTTCGTAGACTCCAGGACCTTAAAAGAAATCATAAAACATACATACAATTTGCTGCTTCAGTCTCAGGGGAAGATGGATATATATTTTATTTAACCTTCTTTGGATAGTACATGTATTAATCATGCCTATTATATTATGTGAATTAACTTGTTGTCCTGTGGACGTTATCTAGTCGCCGACCCTTGCACATCACCCATCAGCCCTCTATATACGCACGACTCCATTCAGAGTGAGTGAGTAATAGATGTTTAACACTATTTCGACAGCTAAGGTTATATTCATGGCGAGAACTACATTACACAATTTCACAGAGGAATGTGTCAGTGTCCACGCTATGAAAGAGGACACATATAGACATTTTAAGTGGGCTAGGGAAACCCGACTCCATTTAGATCATGTTGGAATATTATCAATACATCATATAACCAAGGGCATTAAGAGATTCAATTATACATACTTCCCTCCACAATTCTAAGTCTTGTGGGCATGCTCTTTGCCCCTGAAGAAGCCGTGTCACCTGGTCGGTTGACCATACAATAGTATTCCCCTTGGTCATCTGCAGTCACTTCAGAGAAGTACAGTCTGCCATCATTAGAGATGAAAATGTAGGGTTTCACCTGGGGTCTTACCCAGTCGTTGACATCTTTATACCAGGAGAAGGCCACCTCTAAAACGAATTTTAAAAGTAAGCTTATGTCCAGAGGAAATTTGAAACATGTGTAGTGAAATTATTTCATACTACCTACAAGTAACACTCATCATTGGTACCGGCAGTAAGTGGGACATGCATTGGAAAAGAAACTCTTTAAAAGGAAATTAAGAGGGTCACATTCAATGGGAGAGTTAGGTTATCGCGGAATCTTCTTTTAGGGTTAATCTGGCTCTCGAGGGATTTACACAATTTACTTTGGTATTCACCCTTTTTCGGCTGATTTCATTTCCCGGTGTAAATAGAAGTTCTTGACATTTACATGCACTGGATGCACTGAGATACTAAAAGGCTTTCTATTTCACAGAGTGGATTGAGATGTTAATGGCAAACCATGACATGCATTCACTCTTAGCTTACCTGGGTAGTATGGAGGTGGACTGCACTCGATAGATCCCCATTGGTAGGCTGTCACAGTAACGTCGGACCTTTTGTCCTTAGGAAAATCAGATATATCTGTAAAAGGAATAACATGTATCCCTTTGTTGTTTTCGTTAAAACGTAAAAAAAAGTGAAATTCTAATGGTCATACATTTAATGGGGAGTAGGCTATAGAGCTCTCCATCAATGTTCAATTGAAAAACCTCGGCAATTTCCAAGTCGACCTGGCAATATGTCATCTTCAGAGAGCTAGCATTGGAGTTTAACTGAGAGACTGAGGAGAGCGATTCATATAAACCGATGACCGTTTCAGGCATAAAGGATGAATTTACTAATATAAAAAGATATTTAAGTAATTGTTTACACAGAATTTAGATTTTTGTAACCTATCAAATCCAAAGGAAAATTGGGTAGAATAATGATCATTGGAATGGTTAATGATATATGTAATAAAGATAATTGCATCATTTTTCAGTACTATATCATACATTGACGAAAACCACAGTTCTATGTTCGTCTTGCCGACATTTTTATTATTTATGAATCGCCCTTCAGGACTTTACTTCACTTTAAAATAGACATATTTCCAAATTCTGAAATAGCCTGAAATAGGTTTCTTCAATAAGTTATTTCAATCATGAAGTAATCTATGATACCCAGCCAAATTGGTAGATGAGACCCCTTTTATTCGAGAAAGCTAAATTGTCTTATTTCATTTTCTTATCTCACTCAATTCTTTATGGGCCGCAACCAAGGCCAGTTAATTGCAGTCACGTCGCCCACATTCTGTTGCAATGCTCCTTCACAACCACTATCTTCAAGATAATTAATCTCTTTTTTTTATTTACTGCCTACGTTAACCTCGAGGTAATATGAAGCTACATCAAAATACTTTTTTATTCTCGAAGATTGGTACTGCTTGGAGAGACCACTTTTTGAATGTATATATGCCGGCTGATGATATATGCACGAGGGGCTCGTGCGTATAGCGCAACTATATGCACGAGGAAAAGGTGGTCACAGGACTACCTTATGGGGTGGTCACAGGACAACACGAGAAAACGGTGGTCACAGGACAAACTGGGATGAGGTAGTCACAGGACTGCATGAGCAAAGGGTGGTCACAGGACAACATGAGGAACGGGTGGTCACAGGACAACATGAAAGAGGGGTGGTCACAGGACCAAATTGCTACATAGCATTTTGGTATGGTGTTTACTGGGCTGTGACCACCCCTGTGTCTATGTCCTATGACCATCCCTCCTTTTGTGTCCTGTAACCACCCCTCACTGTGTGTACTGTAACCATCCCTCTTTTTGTGTCCTGTAACCACCCCAGTGTGTGTCCAGGAACCACCCCTACTTTTGTGTCCTGTAACCACCCCCTCCTTGTGTGTCCTGTAACTACCCCTGTGTGTGTCCAGTAAACACCCCTACCTTTGTATCCTGTTACCACCCCCTCCTTGTGTGTCCTGTAACTACCCCCGTGTGAGTCCTGTAACCACCCCCTCCTTTTGTGTCCTGTAACTACCCCTGTGTGTGTCCAGTAACCACCCCTACATTTGTGTCCTGTAACCACCCCCTCCTTGTGTGTCCAGTAACCACTCCTACTTTTGTGTCCTGTTACAACCCCCTCCTTGCGTGTCCTGTAACTACCCCTATGTATGTCCAGTAACCACTCCTACTTTTGTGTTCTGTAATCAACCCCTACTTGTGTGTCCTGTAACTACCCCCGTGTGTGTCCAGTAACCATCCCTACTTTTGTGTCCTGTAACCCCCCCCCCCCCCCCCGTTGTCCTGTGACCTCCTTTTCCTCGTGCATACAGTGACACACCACGCACGAGGGGCTCGTTTGTATATCGCTGGTCATATATGTCTCAATACATGTACAACAGGATCATTTCTGTGAATATTGAAACTAGATATAATAATCTGAAATAAGAATAAAGTAAATCTACTTACACCCAAACTCTAGTTTAGCCTGATTACTGATAATGGCTCCATATTCATTTTCAGCTCTACAGTAGTAGGACCCATCATCTCCACTATTTGGGGATGGATTATCAATCACTAATCGCCCATTAATCAATGCGTACCTGTAATACAAGTGAAATTAGTAAATTATCTTAACACTTTGGGACGATAATAATGAACAGAAACAATACAAAATATGAGGACTTTTGGGTTAAATGTACCTTTTATACAATTATGTCCGCCTAAATGGAAATACTCTTTACCTGGAAGATGATAGGCCTATAGTTTATCTCCATTACAGTCTAATATAACCTAGACATTCTGGACATGCCAGTACCCATGGCCATGCCGTTTTAAAAACCTATGTGGCGTTGTGGGAAAACCCCAGTATATCTATATTACTATAGCAACCATCATTTGGGATATAGCTTATCATCCTTGACAAAAATTCAATTGAAAACAAATTTTAGAAGATGTTTTTATGCTTTTTGACTAATAATCCCTACTAAATAGGAATGAGAAAATAGAAAAAAAGGCAAACCTTCCATCGACCTCTGGGTCTACTTTGACGTGGACGCTGGTGCGCACCTTATACCAGGTATAAGTAGGAGATGGCCTGCTATCAGCTATACACTCTAGTGCCACCTGTTTTACCTGGATGTTACCAAATACCTCAGGGTCAAACACTACATCCTTAGGCTGCTGGGTGAAGGTGGGACCACGCGGTACAAGGCTGGGGTCCGCAGTGTCCACACCGTAGTCTGTGGAAGGAGAAAGTCATTTAACCATCTAAGGACAACCTAGTACTTCAATGTTGGTCTAAACCTTACCCTCAGGGGACCATGATTTGCCATTCACCATACCCCCTGCAGCATCGATACTCTCAGGGGAGCATGATACGTTAAACTGTACATCATTTAATACACCACCCACAAATGACTTTTTTTGTATTTATATAAAAAACCTGTTAGAGTATATGTTATGAAATTTTTTCACTGAAGGTGGGCAGGTGCATGTATACATGACAACTAATAAGATGTAATGTCTCTCATGTAAACTGTCGAAATTAACAAAGGGCCTACATTTCAAGGCGTTTCCTTTTGGAATAATCAATGAATACAGTTCCTTGTCATGTACCTTACAAAAGAAAATGCAATTGGGATACTTTGAAGCAAACTAGTGAAGTTAGATTTCTGCAACTGTCAAGTGCACAACTGACATACCCGGTTTTCTATCCTCCTCTGTAATTCTGTAAATGTCTTCTTTGGAGATTTTACAGATGAAGGGATTCTTCTCAACCAAGTCACCGAGGATCCAACCCCATTGGTATCCTAAAATCAAGAAGCGAAATATAATGAGTATTTTCTCAATCCTGATATGTATCACAGAATATATACACAATTTGTGGCGTATCCTAATTGGGGAAACGCCAGGGCAAGGTAAATTTGAGTGGAGCTGGTAATACTTAATTTGTATGATGGAACTCTACCGACTTATTGGTCTCATTACATTTTTCACTAGATTCCCCTTTCCTGCAGTCAACCTGATGTCTAGCTACAAGCTAAACATAGCTATGCTCATGAAGCACTTTCTATTTTGTAAGATATGTATTTAATGTACCTAGTGTATCTTGTGTATTACTCTTGTGTTTTGATACTTTTGATTCTTTTTTCCTTTATTTGTCTATTCTTTTCTTTAAACTGTATGTAATTACCGGAACTCAACTGAATGGCGATTGACTGATCGGTATACCTATTTAGTTGAGGCTCTTGATGAAAATTGTACTCTATAGGAGACACTGTTCACTACAGCCATTGTTCATTGTAAATATAATGACACAAAGCCTTAAAAATACAGCAGCACAGCTCTTTTGGTCTCGATTATCCGTCTCTAACTCATTGCCATTCTCTCTCTCTCTCTCTCTCTCTCTCTCTCTCTCTCTCTCCTTTCAGATTTTACTTGCAATATTGCATTACACGTGGAATACTTATTCTCTCAAATTCTAGATATGATCAAGAGTAATATATACAAAACCTACCGTTATAGTTGTATAAGATGTTACTCTTATCAGTCTGCTTTGGTATGCTGTCGTTATGCCAATAGAAGTAGGACTCTATCGGCTTGCCATCCCCCTCCCAGTAAAAGGTCATCACATCCTTCTCTGAAACCCTTCGTCCACTCGTCCACCAGTTGCGCCTGAAGGAAAGGGATGCAATGTACAATCAATCCTATGGAAATCGTATGATTAATTTGGTTTGTACCACTGGAAGCATTGGATAAATGAAAAAAATATTGGAGCTATGTATGTCAGATTTCTTATCAGTATCTCAAAATAGGCTCAACAATTGTGCCATCAATATCAAGATGTCGGTGTTAGACTCTTAAATTGTCCTGTCACACACATATACAGTACCCTTGAGACACAAGGTAAACCACACTCAGGACCTGCACAGTTGGATTTCGTGACACCAGTAACTGCTGGGTTATTATAGGTTGAATCCCACTTGGCAAAAAATGGCTCAAATATCTCTGCGATTTTGAATCTGTTGCGATTCTAGGACCTACCCCAAATTGACATACAGTTGGATGTATAGAACACAAGCACTCCTTTGCGATTTTAGGCCATAGAATATATAATACACAAAGATATAAACATGAATAAAGGCAAAATACCCCAAAGAGTACATGACAAAGCACAACAAGGTCGAATTCCACATGGCGATTTAGGGTTCAAATATCTCTGCGATTTTGTCCCTTGCACTCTTGGGGCCTTCCTGAGCCCCTTTATCGCAAGGATAACTGCTTAATTGGTCTCAATTCACTGTTGGATTCGGTATAAGTTGAACAATCCTTGCGATCTAAGAGCCCAGGAAGACCCAAAAATTGCAAGGGACAAAATCGCAGAGATATTTTAGCCCTAAATCGCCATGTGGGATTCGACCTACAGTGTCCTTGTGTTCTATACACCCTATTGTAGTTATATCGTTGTGAATTTGGGGTAGGTGTCAAAATCGCCACAGATTCAAAAGCGCAGAGATATTTGAGCCATTTTTTGCCAAGTGGGATTCAACCTTATAGGTGGGTGGCTTTAATGTGTGATGCTGCCTACCTGTACCCCTTATCACTTGATGATAGGAACTGAAGAGGAGGATGTAAATTTATGTACTGTGGTCAGTGAATGCTATAGGTCGAATCCCACATGGCAAAAAATGGCTCAAATATCTCTGCGATTTTGAATCTGTTGTGATTTTGGGACTTACCCTAAATTTGCAAGGATATAACTACAGTAAGGCTTATAGAACACAAGGACTCCTTTGCACACATCAAAGGACCTACCCCAAATTGGCCAGGGATATTTATAACTACACCCTACTCTAGTTATATCCTTGCGAATCTGGGGTATGTACCAACATTGCAAGGGATTCAAAATCGCAGAGATATTTGAGCCATCTTTTCGCCATGTGGGATTCAACCTACAGGAGAGCTATATCATCCCCGCTTATAAGATGTGCCTTAAGATTGAATCCCACTTGGCGAAAAATGGCTGAAATATGGGATTTTGTCTGTTGTTTTGTATGGCCCTTATTGAGGCCACAAAATGCAAAGGCTACTGCAAACTTTACCCTAACTCACTGTGGGATTCGGATTAAGTTGATCAATCCTTGTGTTTTATAGCCCCCACAAGGGCCATACAACGCTACACACAAAATCGCAGAGATATTCCAGCCATTTTTCGCCATGTGGGATTCGACCTGGAGGAATACAGGGCAGGACATTGACCCTATTCAATCTGCACCGTATCACCCTTAATGTGAAACCCTTGCATCTTAAATATCAACCAATACAAAGGAGATAGTACCAATTTTTAACCCAGTGCTCCAGTTGGTCTGGAATCAAAATTGACTAAAATTTTTAATGTGGTTTTTAAGCGTTCTATGAGCATTTTAGAGTAGAATTTGGTAACATACTTTTGTCAAAAATGCCAAAAAGCAAAATGGCCGCCAAAATTTCAGGAAACGATGAAAATCCTACCTAAAATCCAATAGCAAGCTTAGCCTGAACCACCCGGGGTTGGGGGTAAAGCCTGTGCTTGTACAGAAATACTGTAATTGTGTGTTTGATTTTCTTGTTGATTGTTTTGAGTATGCAACAGACAGTAATCATTAGCACCGAATCATACAGTACAATAAGATACCATACCAAAAGAATGTTTATTTACTTGGAAGTTACTATGGTCGTGTCTTGTTGATATGCATAGACATTCTGCACAATTTAATATTGAGAAAACAGCCAAAATATAGAGTGTTTTACATCATTGGAAAGGTGAATTTGTTTTGCTAAACGTCCACGCATATCGTTTGTTCGCGCACATACAATCGTGAGGATGTATGATTGGATTCATACCAATGAACATGGACTTAATACCACTGAACATGGACTTCCTCTTATTATGGTTTCAAAGAGATAAGGGTTACAGGTAGACAGGATCACAAATCAAAGTCACCCATCCATTATAATAGAACCCAATAGTTACTGTGATGGACATGTGTCACCGAAGTCCAACCGTGACTGATAGGTCCCTCGTGTAGTTTACCAAGTGTATAAAGGATGACCTTAGGGAGTGGTCATTATTTATCAACAGGGGGGGGGTGGTGGGTTTGAGGGGGGGTGTAAAATTTTCAGACCCCTCCCAAGTTGGGGCTAAAAAAATGTTGACCCCTCTTGAGGGGGGGGCTAAAAAAATTCACCCCTTTTTAGCAAAAAAGCCCGCGCTACTATAGATCAAAGAGGGGCGCAAAAACTCTCCGCGCCTCCGGCGCAGGGGGGGCGCAAAAAATTTTGACTGCTGTCGAGGGGGGCGTAAAAAAAATTTTCGCGCATCCGCGCGAAAACCCACTACCCCCCTGTTGATAAATAATGACCACTCCCTTAGAGCCTCACAGATCTGGAGCTTCCAGAACTCTGACTATTATTAACCCGTCTAAAACTCAAGCCATGTGGTTTGCCCTTACCAATTAAGACAATGAAAACCCTTCCTGTACCAGATTTGCCCATAAATGGTCAAAATCTTGAGCACCACTACGCGATTTTTTGGTACATTCTCACCTAATTCTCTCCCTATAGTGCCTAAGGTATAGGGTGTTGACATTCCTATATTGTAAACATGGTATTCAAAATTGTAAACATGAGATTTCAGGGGTTATTTTATGGGCGATCTCTCTCCTTGTGTGCCATATTTACCAACTAACCTGCACCTGCACAGACTTTGTGATTGGGTGGGAGTTCAATATGTAAACATCAACACAGCAAAATATAAATAACAACACAGCAGTCACACAGATCGCAGGGTCTTGTACTGTAAAAATCAAACCTGTCTGATATTGAGTTGCAGAGAGTCATCAGTGTGAAAGTCTGCAATATTTACATTAGGTAAACTTGATTTAGTAAACAAAAACATCTTTTGGCAACAAAAATGCCTGAGATTGTACACAAAGCATTCCCCACATAAACAAAAAGCTCTCTCAATCTTCTATTTATACCTTGAAATAATAACAAGTACCACTTTATAATCTGTGTTTGTGTCTGCTTTTTTGAGAATAGCTCCGATTTTCAGCAAAAATCGCGTAGTGGAGCCTCACCTATAGGCATCTTATCCCTTAACATGCAGCTCTCAAGGTATAAGCAAAGAATTTTACCTGTTTTGGACTACTGTTGTTTTCTTTCAAATTTCACTAGATGTAGTACGGAAAAACAGCTACAAAAAATTCGAAATCAATGACTTGAAATATGCCTTAAGGTTCCTATAGATGACATGAGTACTGCTGATTTACATGAAAGGGCTGAAAAGCCAAAACTTGTAGACTGGTCTAAAGCGTTGCTCTTAAGTTTGATGCTCATGAAATCAAGGAAGGCGATTGCTGTGTGGGAGAGATGCACCAGAAGTTAGAATCCCACATGGCGATTTAGGGCTCAAATATCTCTGCGATTTTGTCCCTTGCGATTTTGGGGTCTTCCTAGGATCCTAGATCACAAGGATTGTTCAACTTATACCGAATCCAACACTGAATCAAGACCAATTAAGCAGTTATCCTTGCGATATGGGGGCTCAGGAAAGCCCCAAGAGTGCAATGGACAAAATCGCAGAAATATTTGAGCCCTAATTCGCCATGTGGGAATAGACCTAGAGCTAGTTAGAATTTCATATTCTCCTCTCGTGGTCCGAGATCTCAAATGGATATATACAGAGGCATTGCCCTATAGGTCGAATCCCACTTGGCGAAAAATGGATGAAAAATCTCTGCGATTTTGTCCCTTGCGTTGTATGGCCCTTGTGGGGGCCTTAAAACGCAAGGATTGATCAACTAATTCCGAATCCCACAGTGGTTTAGGGTCAAGTTTGCAGAAGTCCTTGCATTTTTAGGTCGAATCCCACATGGCGATTTATGGCTCAAATATCTCTGTGATTTTGTCCCTTGCATTCTTGGGGACTTCCTGAGCCCCTATATCGCAAGGATAACTGCTTAATTGGTCTCAAGTCACTGTTGGATTTGGTATAAGTTGAACAATTCTTGCGATCTAGGAGCCCAGGAAGACCCCAAAAATGCAAGGGACAAAATCGCAGAGATATTTTAGCCTTAAATCGCCATGTGGGATTCGACCTTTATGGCCTCAACAAGGGCAACACAAAGCAAGGGACAAAATCCCAGAGATATTTCCGCCATTTTTCGCCATGTGGGATTCGACCTTATGAGATACTCTAGACAAGAATACCCTATTTGCCCCCTCTAAAGGTCGAATCCCACATGGCGAAAAATGCCTCAAATATCTCTGCGATTTTGTCAGTTGCATTCTATAGGGTTCCTGGTGCCATAAATCACAAGGAGTACTAGTTAAATTGTGTAATATCAAAGTCCCAATGCATACTGTGCTATTGTTTTATATCCTTGCGATTTTAGGATATCAAACATTTCAGACACAGATATACCTATTAACCAGGATGATATATCGCATATGCTTTACAATAAAACATAACAGTGCCCTTGTGTTCTATGCACCCTGTTGTACTTATAACCCTTGCGAATTTGGGGAAGGTCTCATAAATGGAACAGATTAAAAATCGCAGAGGTATTAGAGGCATTTTTCGCCATGTGGGATTCGACCTTTAGCAGTGCTTTAAATCCGAAGTCAGAAAACAGTTAGGCACAGATGTAAAAGGTCTTAGGAAGGCATACTTGGAAAGGGTAAACAGGGATCAGTCCCCTTGATGTTTTGTGTTCTCCCTTAAGGTAGAATCCCACGTGGCGAAAAATGTCTCAAATATCTCTGTGATTTGTCTTTTGTGCTCTATGGACATCCTGGGGTCCTAGATCACAAGTGGTGATAGAGGAGTAGTAAAATATCTAAACCCCACTGCAGGCTGTCCTTGGGGTTGGTATCCATGTCTATAGCACATATATATATATATATATATATATATATATATATATATATATATATATCTATATCTATATATATATATATATATATATATATATTATATAGATATATGGTGAGTGACCAAGGCAGAATATCGCAAATACTTTGCAATAAAACACAACAATGTCTTTGTGTTCTATGTACCCTACTGTACTTATACCCCTTGCGAATTTAGGGTACACTCCAAAATCGCAACAGATTCAAAATTGCAGAGATATTTGAGTCATTTCTTGCCAAGTGGGATTCGACCGTTATTAGATGGTTTACATTCTGCTCACAACTTAGCAGTCACCCCCACACATGAGTTTATTATGTTCCTACCACTTAGACACTCCGTCTCATTGCATTAGGTAACAAAATCCCACTTGGCAAAGATGGCTCAAAAATGGCTCAAATATCTCGGCGATTTTCAATCTGTTGCTATTTTGCAAGTTCACAAGGATGCAGCTACAGTGGGGTGTATAGAACACAAGGGCACTATAGCGTTTATACATGTACTCTTCGGGGTATTTTGCCTTTGTTGATGTCCATATCTCCGTACATTATATCTTTTCTGGCCTAAAATCGCAAAGGAGTCCTGTGTTCTATAAGCATTACTGTAGTTATATCCTTGCGAATTTGGAATGTTGGATTTGACCTTGTGATCCGGAAGTAGGACATGAAGAGGTTCCATTTTACATATTACACTTGCCATTGACCCTTGTATCGATGTAGGGGATCGAGGAGGTTTTGGGGAGTCGAAGCTACATATTGTTTCTTTGAATCTTGAAAATCCATTGAGGAGAACAGATATTATTTCATATTGGTTTTTTTTTCTAGACATTCCACTAACTCTGGGTGGATCTTGCACCATCTCCCAGAACTTCTGTTAGCCGTTTTACCTAACGCCAAAAAAAGGGGCCGACTTCAGTATTTTTCAAGGAAATTTTCATATTTTTCTCATCATTTTTTTTTCATATTTTTCATAATTTTCTTACATAAATTTCATATTTTTAATAATTTGAGATTTTCCTTCCTTTTCAATCCGACCTACCTACCTCAACATTTTGGACCATGTTACCAGAAACTTACAATTTTTTTAGGCCTTTAAATGGATCCGATAACTTGGCCTTAACGAACCCTAACGGATATGCTATTGCAGGTAAGCCTAATGGATTGGTCACGTTATAACACATTTCTATAATGAAACAAGTATAATCTTTAGAAAAGATACACGGGAATCCAGACAAATTATTATGAGGAAATTAGATCATTATGTCTTGGCTTTTGCCGGCGGCTGTGATACTGGCATATAACAGATTTTGAGAAAAAGGGAAACCAAGTTACATACTATAAGCTCCGATAGAACTAGGAAAAACAACAATAATAAAAAAGTCTTTTCATCTGATAATAATCTTAAGGTCGAATCCCATATGGCGAAAAATGCTTCAAATATCTCTGTGATTTTGAATCTGTTGCGTTTATGGGACCTACTCCAAATTCTCAATGCATATGAATACAATAGGGTGTTTAGAACACAAGGACACTTTTGTATTATCTCATGCACTTGCTGGGATATTTTGTCTTTGTTGATGTTTATATCTCTGTTCATTATGTATTTTCTGGCCTTGAGGTGGAATCCCACATGACAAAAAATGCCTCAAATATCTCTGCGATTTTTGTAGTTGCGTTTTATGGTCTTTCTGGTATCCTAAATCAGAAGAAGTGCTAGGAGCATTGAGCAATATCAAAGTCACCCTGTAGACTGTGCTAAGATTTTATATCCTTGCGATTTTAGGATATCCAACATGACAGACACAGATATACCCATTAACCAGGACAATAAATCACAAATTCTTCACAATAAAGCACAACAATATCCTTGTGTTCTATGTACTCTATTGCAGTCATATCCCTTGCAAATTTGGGATATACCCCAAAATCGCAACAGGTTCAAAATCACAGAGATGTTTGAGGCATTTTTTGCCATGTGGGATTTCGACCTTAAAATCGCAAAAGATTGCTTGTGTTCTATACACCCTAAAGGTTGAATCCCACATGGCGAAAAATCGCTGAAATATCTCTGCGATTTTGAATTTGTTGCGATTTTGAGACCAACCCCAAATTCGCAAGGATACAGCGTCAGTGGGGTGTATAGAACACAAGGGCACTGTTGCATTTATACCTGTACTCTTGGGAGTATTTTGCCTTTGTTGATGTTTGCATTATGTATTCTCTGGTTGAACAATCATTGTTACCTGTTACCAATGCAATTGACACTACTTTGCCTGTTATGAATCACTCCATGAATAACTCTTACGATGACCCTGTTGTTAATTTTAAGAATAAAATTTGTGACATTTCAGAAATGTACTCAACCAATGTTGTGAATCTGTCCAGCCACTCTTTAACCCAAAGTGAGAAATCATTGTTGGAGAGGGGTCTAAATTTCTGTCCCACACCACGAGAACCCCCCATGGGGGACCTACGTAGAGACTTGGACGAATTCCACCGCAGGCTAAAAATCAAAGCATTTTTTGACCCAAATAACTCAGACATACGCCCAGTGTGGTATGACCCTGATAATATTCCTGCCACTGAAAACTCCCAATCCAACAATGAAAACCCACTTTTGGTTGCCATTGAAAGATCTAAAGTTATCAAAAAAGACACGAAATGACAACCTCCTGCCACTCCTGTCCCACTAAAAGCATTTATCTTGGCAAATGAGACCGATTTGAACAAACTGATTGTCAAATCACCCTTTACCCAAAATATTTGTAAATCAGAAAAAACATCCCTTAAAGGTCTAATTAAAAATCGCAAGATTGTAATTAAACCAGCTGATAAGGGGGGTTCCATAGTCATCCAAGACCGGAGTAAATATGTGAATGAAGGCCTCAGACAGCTTTCAGACACAAAATACTACAAAGAAGTCCAAATGGACTTGACAGAAACTCATAATGACTATATAAACGATCATATCAGTAGGCTCCTAAGGCTTGAAGAAATGTCTTTTTCTTTCTCTGAGAAATTAAGAACCAATAAACCAAGAAGGGCCCAATTGTATCTGTTGCCTAAGATACATAAAGGTAAAATACCACCTCCAGGCAGACCCATAGTTTCAGCCAATGGTTGTCCCACTGAAAAAATCTCATGCTTAGTGGACCACTATTTAAGACCTTTTCTACCTCAGACAAAGTCTTACCTCCGAGACACCACTGACCTACTTAGAAAATTACAATCATTAGGTCCATTACCCAGTGACTGTATTCTAGGCACCCTTGATGTAACCTCTCTGTACACCAACATCCCTAATGAAGAAGGTGCTATGTCCATCTATAAGCACCTGTACTACAATAGGGTCCCTAAAGAAGGTGAAATGTCAAATGAGGCAATATACACTCTACTGTACATTGTCCTCACTAAAAACAATTTTGACTTCAATGGGAAACACTACCTACAGGTAGGTGGTACAGCGATGGGCACAAGAGTAGCACCCACATATGCAAATCTCTTCATGGCCCATTTAGAGGAAACTAAGGTCTACACCTACAAACTCCAAACACTCCTGTGGCTAAGGTTTATAGACGACATCTTTTTCATTTGGCCTCATGGCCAAAAGGAGCTTGATGAATTCACTCTCTATCTGAATGGAATCCATGAATCCATAAAATTCACAGTGGTGACTTCCACCACCAGGGTGGATTTTTTGGATACATCCATTCTCGTAGACAGTGAGGGGAAGATCACCACTGATCTTTATACCAAACCCACTGACAGCTGCTCATACCTACACTTCAAATCTGCCCACACCAGACACAGCATAAAAGGTATTCCATATGGTCAATTCCTCAGAATTCGACGAATATGCTCTGACGACGCCAAGTTCTTAGAGCATTGTATCCACCGAGGCAAACACTTTGTTAGACGTGGATACCCCCCGGCCTTCATCGCTGAATGCTTTCACAAAGCCAGCCAGAGGGACCGCGCTTCCCTCTTAAAGCCAAAACCCACTAACACCAGAACTGAGAAAGAACCATCCTATTTGGTCTCCACCTACAGTCCTGGTTTTAATGGGCTACACAAGCTGGCCCTAAAGAATTGGGACCTGCTAGGTAGATCCTGCAGCACACGACAAATCCACCTGGGCGGCTTTAAGATGTCACATAGACGTCCAAAAAGCCTGAAGGACCTGCTTGTCAAAGCAAAATTGGACCCTGAGGAACCCCTTGTTCCTAAACCCAATACAAACAGGTGCCTGTCCTGGCCAAAATGCAACTATTGTCCCCAATTGAACAAAAGTGGCAAAATAAAGTGCAGTCACTGGCCGGACATACACAAATAAATACAATGTGTGCTGCTCTAGCACAAATTTAATTTACTGTATTACCTGCAAAATTTGTGGCATGCAGTACGTCGGCCAGACAGAAAATGCCATAAAAACACGTTTTTCTGACCACCATGGAAAAATCAAAAGAAAAGAGTTCCGCCGTAGCGAGGTATCTCGCCACATGAACTCTTGCTCCAAGAGGGGTAAAGATACCAAACACAGAGACATGACCATCACTGTGGTAGACTTTATCCATGCTCACCCAAAATCCGAGAAAGCCAAAAATCTACGGAATTCGATTGAGTATAATTGGATTTAGAGGCTACATAAGAATGCCCCCCAAGGCATGAATGTGAGCGACCCTTTAATCCACTGATGACACACCAGGTTAGAGGATGGGATGATTGAGTGGTTGCCACGTACATTTAACCGATTTTCCTGTATAGGAACATAATCTCATGACTCTCCTCCATCCATTAAAATTGTGCTATGGGCACAGCTCCATAGAAAAAATTGACACGTTTTTGAAAAAATCATTTTTGATTTTTTATGACCGCTCTAGGAATTTAAATGTGACACTGATTCACACTTAAAATCCATGAAAATTAATCGTTTTAATTTTCCAGTCACAATAAAATTGCTTTATTGATCACAAGTTCATTAAAATAATTTTTTGGGAATTTTGGAATTTACCTGACCCCCAAAACACTGTTTTTGAAGTCAACAAAAATTCCCCCCACTGTCCCAGTGACATGCGTACCGCCCAATTATTTTCAGATTTTTAGATCTACTCTAAATGTCCCAAAATAATTTTATTTCAATGCAGTCTGAAGATCCCCATAGGTGAAACCGCCAGTTACTCATATTAACACACTGTTGTTAGGGTAAATATTTCCCCGGTAACCATTCCAACATGGCAACCAATGAAATAAATAGCAGCTGCTCAACACAGCTTCTGATTGGTCAATACAGGTCACATGTCAACCACTATAAATGGGCACAACTTTTTGAAAGCCCTCACAGTTCGCATCGGGAAACCACCGCGACAACATCTCTCCAGCCACTCCAGCCTTCCAGAGACCCACACCGGCCTTCCAGCCTACCAAAGACCGCCACAGGCACCCTACCACGGCGAAGCTATCTTCCCCGGACCTACCAGCTGCATCTCCCGGCTCTTAGGACCTATACCACGGCGAAGCTCTGCCTCACGGGACCCTGACTCGGTCTACCCCGGCTCTCACGGAAACTCTACCGGCTCCCATACCCTTCATCCCCGGCAACCCTGGACAAGCTCCTGTAGCCTGCTGTCGGTCTCCTGACAACCTACATCAGCTGTCCTCATCCCCAGCACTGTGATCCTGCCTACCATACAAGCACAAGACTGTTATACAGCCCTGCTCTTTGTGGTACACAAGACACAGTGAAAACTCCAGCACACCCAAGCCCTGCCTGCTAGCACTGCTTGGATAGGTAAAATTGATGGTAAAAACCTTCTACCCTACAACTAATGAAAATATAATAAACTAATCCTTGCTATTAACCTACACACTGTAGGTTCCACACTTTATTCCTTCAGAAATCCAAAAACCTTTCTATCGTAGACTTTCTCCCTCACCGCGATAATCAATCAAATTCTTCAAGCCCCAGCCATACCCTACCCAACACTCACCTTCATATTAAAAGTAATCCTCTCAAAAATCACGGAATCAAGGAAATAATCAATTATTCCATTCTTTGGTAGCCCACCTATTACCTGACCTCTAAGTAGGTCAAGTTAAGAACCCCAAAGTTTAGTGCACAGTCAGTGCCACACACCACTTTAGCACCTTCACACCTTCACACCCTACCTGCTGCAGCTCTGCAGTGGCCCACCACTGCTAACTCCAGCTTCTCACCTTGGCCTAACTAGCCACTACACACCAACACCTCAGGCTGTACACTGCTAACAGTAAACACACAGTTATTCTACTGGTGTATACTGTTCACAGACTACCTCCTAAGGAACCGGTTACAACCTAGACCACCATGTCGCGTAAGAACAAAACCACCCCCTAGTGCGGACAAATTCCTGAAAGCTCCTAATCCCAAAGACAATGGAAAAATCATCCAGGGATCTATTGAACTGGAAGAATTTTCCACTCCCAGTGGCCCTGGGAATAAAGGAGGGATTGGCAGCTCACCTGCCCTTGGTGAGAGAAGGGGGGGGGTAGCTCCCCCCTCACCCAGCCTTACGGTCACCTCCAAAGGCATGTCCGTTACGGGGGGAAAAAGGAGGGGGGGACCCCCCCTCACCCGTGCGCACGGACGCCATAACGGGCACCCACGTAGCGGAGGAGAAAAGAGGGGGGGGACCCCCCCTCTCCCGCGATCACAACCAGCCTTACGAGCAAGACCGTGGAGGGGGGGGAAAGAGGGGGGAGGACCCCCCCAGCCCCTGTCCCAACGGTCAACCTCATGAGCTCTACTGTGTTAGGGGGGAAAAAGGGGGGGAAGCACCTCCCCCCTTCCGAGCAGCTGACTAACTGCCCAAGCTCACCTGCCTTGGTGGGGGGGGAAAGGGGGGAGCCCCCCCACCCCCCGCTCAGCAGGCAAGCCCACTTCCAGCTGCAGCTACACCCTGCTCCCCCCCCACTGATGCCGGGGGCTCTGCCCCCCCTCTGACGTGGACAGCCTCGCTAAGTCCACCCTACACGATTCACAAGCCAATCTAATGGCGGACGACCCCCCCCTGTCCCCCTCACAGAGGAGGACCTGGACAGGTATGAATACGTGTATAAATCGGATAACTTTAATGACGCCCCAGGCTCATTAAGGGCTAACCTGGTACAGGAACTTAGACTCCTCAACACCCAGGTCATAGACAGGATTAAGAGTGTCCCCATCTCACACAGGAGACGCTCTACGCTCACCCACCAGGTATACGTTAGTGGTAAGCGCAGAGCAGGGGCCATCATGACTCTCAGCCTGTTCATCAGGGAGGCTTACCACTCCAATCATGTAGTGGCACAGGTCTTCGAGGAGATCAGAGCCACGGTGAAGGAAATCTTTCACCACTCTAATCGCCTCTGGTCTATGTTTGGGGCCGACCCCAAAAAAAATGCGAACATCGAGAAAACGTTCAAGCAGTTGGACGAAACTTACACGACCAAGCTCAGATTCCTGAGTCAGAAAGCACAAAGAATTGTAGAATCACTCGGGACTCACAATAAGCGGGATGCCAGAGAATGGCAAACCCCTGCGTTAGTGCTGGTCAACCCCAAGGCTTACACCCCCCGTCATCTACGAGGGGTAGCCAATCTCTGCAATTCACCCCCCGCGTCACCAAGTGGACCTGCACCCCCCATGGGGGTCCCAGAGGTTCCCTCACCTCAAGCTACTCCCCCGCCCACACACGGGCGCAATCTACCCACCCCCGCCCCCCCACAGGGAGCAGGACCTAGCTCCGCCAACGACCCTCCCGCACCCCCCGCGGACAAGGGCCAATCAGCTAATATTGGTATCTCTGCCCCTCAGATGAACAAACTCAATCCCGCATCAACCCCCAAGCCCTCGGGCGCAGGGGCTGGAAAGGGAAATAAAAGACCAACCTTCGAGCCAAAAACAAAAAACCCAAACCCGGAGCAAAACTCCACCCCTGACCTTCCCCCAGTCCAGGGCACCTCTGACGACGGAAAACATGAGGAAGTCCCCGCTCCTCCCAGGAAAAAGGCGGACTCAACCCCTCGGTATTTCCTTTTAGGTACTTCACCCTACAGACCCTCTTCTGGGACTTAGGGAAGCTGAAATCGTACACAAAAGAAAACCTGACGTCGTACATTTGGCGGATATCAGAGCCATAAGAACACATGGCAATCTAGCACTCGCATGTGAAGAATCCGGGCTCTTCTTTTTCATGAAAGCCAATGGTAACGGCACCTTCCAAGGAAGGATCCCTGCTGTACCCCTCTCTGAGGAGTCTCCTAGCAAGGCTCCCACCCCGATTGAGATCCCTGACAGCCCCCCCAAGTCGCCCAAAGTAGTATCCCCACAAACCAACAACAAGGTAAAAGATTGGCCCAGAAAGGGGGTCTACCCTTACGTGGTAACCACCCAAACTGACAGGCCGCTATCTCACAGGGACTTCAGACGCTCTGATGTCCATCTGGCTTCGGTGGAAAGGGTCGCCTACCCTCCACTGTATAAGAAGGAACAAGTCATCCTATCCAGGCGGGCCATCGCCACCGATAGGATCCAAACCACACAGGGGGTACTGCGCATCAAGCCTGCCCCCAGGAGGCCCGCGCGCTGTCAGAACTGCTGCGAACTCAACCACATTGCTGAGGACTGCACCAATGCCGCCAGATGTAACTGGTGCGCAGGAATGTACGCCACTGACAAGTGTGCTGTCAAGCACAAACGCCCCCTCTGCTTTAACTGTGAGGGGGACCACGCTGCCACTGACAAATGCTGCCCCATGTATGCGAGGAACTTTGTAGAGCTCAACCCCTCCTACCATCCTAAGTATGCCAAAAACCTAAAACCTAAGAGGGGGGATGGCATCAGCCTCAGGCCTAACCTGGCCAAAACCAACAGAAACCCTGGCAAAACCACCACGCCTCCGCCAGCAGAAACAACGGAAGAAGCCTTTCCACTACTCAATGGTAAGTCTGCCCCCCCCCCCCGAAATCTCTCCTTGATATGAAATTCTCGGAGACAGTGAAGGCCTCCCACGGGGACAAATTTTCAGCCAAAGTCTGGAAATCCGCCCCCAAAGATATCGAGATGTGCCTCCAGCCCAAGGTACCGATCAGCTCTGCTGACAACAAGGCACCACACCCGTCTAACAAACCTACCAAACCCTCCCCCGATCCAACCCCAGCCACTAACAAAGCCGTCCTTCTCCAAAGCGAGTCCTCCTCAGAACCCCCTAAGGGGAAAAATCATGAGAAGAACCACAGGTATAGGGAAAAATTGAGAGCCAAGAGGCAAGCCCTCAAAGCTCCCAAAGCCCCCCGTACCCAAGGAGACAAAGGTAAGGTAACTGATACTAACTCGCTCGCCAGCCAGGTCACGCAGATCAACGGTATACAGAAACCCAAACCTACGCAGGCAAAAAAACCTAGCCTAGCCCAACAGGTTGCCCTCCTTAAAGAGGAGCTCCAAACTCTAAAAAAGGGTGGCTCAGAATCATCCAAAGTAAAAAAACCCTCCCTTAAGGAGCAGGTAGAAATACTTAAAAAACAAATTGAGGCTCAAACTACCGTTCAAACCCCTCCAGTACAGGAGGAACCCTCCAACCTCGATCTGGCCAAGGCCATGAAACAAATGCACCTGGCCCAAAAGAGCATTATGGATAAAATGTCCCAAGGACATAAATCATGGTGGAATGGTCCCCCCAGCCACAACAGCTGGTGGAACACTCCATCATCTTTTTTCTAAACCAAACATTCTGAACAACTAAAAACCATAATGGAAAATACAACCAGAAGGGACTTTAGCAACCTACGGGTATTATCCTGGAATATCTGTTCTTTTGGCACGAGGAAAGAAACTCTCATTTCTTATGTCTTCCAGAACGATATAGATGTCATCTGTTTACAGGAGACTCTAGCCACCGGTGAAAAGCCAGTGAAAATTCCAGGATTTAAGGGGTACTCTTCCAACAAAAAGGAAGGTACTAGGGGCATCTCGACCTTAGTGAGGAATTCTATCAAATCACAAAAAGTCAGAACCCCTCACCTCAAAACCCGCACGGAAGCTATCACTGTGTCGCTGACTCTCCTTGAACAAACTGTAACTATTACTAACATTTACCACGCCTGTGGTGAAAAGGCGGTAGAGTTCATAAAATTCATGAGGAAAAGCCCAACCAAACATCTCATTGTCGGAGACTTTAACTGCCACCACGAAATGTGGGGGCGATTAAACTCTAACCGAGCAGACGGTACTGCTCTAATCAATGCCTTGTTTAAGACACCTACCCTTTCAGTTATTAACAATAGAGAACCCACACGTAAGAGTGGGTACTCTATGGACCTGAGCATACTGACCGCCAACCTTGCTGATAACAGCAAATTCGAGGTAGATGAAAGACTCATGTCCGACCACTATGCATGTATTACTACCCTTGAGGAAAAACAAGTAACCCCCCCAAAACCAGAACCTAGATTCAATCTAAAAAAGGCCAACTGGGATCTTTTTAATGAGGTATTTTAGGAAGTCATAACAAACAAACAAAACCCAACTTATGAAGTATTTAAAACGGCCCTAGACTATGCTATGGCTAAAGCGATTCCCAAATCCACACCCAACTATAAAACCAACAAAAGATGGTGGTTCGATACTGAATTATGTAAAAAAGCCTTCAGGCTTGTCAACATCTCACACCGAACCTTCAAAAAATTTAGAACTGAGCTTAACTACCTAATATTCAAAACCAATATAAAAAATGCGCAGATTTACTACGCTAGAGAAAGAGACAGAATCTGGAACATTTGGATATCAGAAATGAATGAGCATACCTCGCTCAATGCCATGTGGGATAAGATCAAAATCCTCAAGGGTAAAACCCCCCAGCCCCTCCTACCCGAACCGGAGAAGGAGGCAGAAAAACTAGCATTAGAATTCACTAATCTAACCAAAAATACTAATCTTCCACTGGGTCATCTACGCGTCCTTGAGCGGCTCAAACCCGAGAGGATTAGAGCAATCAGGGAAGCCACCCTTACCCCAAGTAGTGGGAACCTTGATAGCAGCATCACTATCCACGAAGTCAATAGACATCTTGGTAACACCAAAAACAAAGCCCTGGGTTCTGATAGGGTACCTGTACAGGTACTTAAAAATCTCAACCAATCAAACCGACTTATTCTAACTAGAACCCTAGACGGCATTTATCAATCCACTTCCATGCCCCAGGAATGGAAACAGGGGCACATTGTCCCTATTCCCAAACCAGGGTCGGATGCCAAAAGACCTATCACGTTACTTCAAACCACCTCCAAGCTACTAGAAAAAATTGTTAAAGATAGAACGGTGTATTCCACTAAACTAGCCAATCACACTCCTCCTGAGGAGCAATTCGGATTTAGAACATTCAGATCAGCCCAGCATTGTTACCTTACTAAACTCAACCATGTGTATGAGGCTAAAGATAGGGGACACGAAATCCTTACCTAGATCTGGAAAAAGCTTTCGCATTGGTGGACCACACTGTTCTACTTAGCGCCCTAGCGAAAAGAGGGGTTAGAGGTAAAGTGTTAGCCTACATTGAGGAGTACCTCATAGGCAGGACTGCCAGAGTAGCATTCCAAGGTACCTACTCGGACTATCTGCCCCTAGGAAATGGGGTTCCTCAAGGGGGTATCCTTTCTTCCACCATCTTTAACATGATAATCGAAGAAATACACGATCTCGACTTACCACACACCAGATTCATATCTTACGCAGATGACATTGCCATGATTGTTGCTGCCCCCGACAGAATCTGTTAAAAAAACCAGCACTCCCTTGACCAGCTCGCTAAAAAATGCGCGCAGCTAGGCCTTAAAATCTCGGCATCAAAAACCAAAATTATGAGATACTTTCAACCCCCACCAGAAATAACCCTCACTTTAGACACACAGCCACTAGAATGGACCACGGAAATGAAATATCTAGGCGTCATCTTTGACTTCAGACTTAACTTTGTAGCAGAAATCAATTATTTAAATAACCGCATAATCCCCAGACTAAACCTTATGAGAAGCATCTCAAGTAAAACAAATGGCGCATCCAATAGAAACCTGAGAGCACTGTATGTAGCTGCGGTTAGATCACTAGTCGACTATGCCGCCCCTGCACTACTAACTGCTATTCCCAACCAAAATGTAGAAGAATGGTTTGTTCGGAAAAACCCCACCCTAACAGCCATAAAGAAATTACATGTCTTGCAAAATACTGCCCTAAGAACCATACTCAGGGCTCCCATGGTCACCAAAATACATTCCATGCAGAGGGAAACTAACATTGGGCCCATCCTCTCCAGGATTTACGAAATTGCCCATAAAACATACATATCACTAGCCTCTAAACTAGATTGCTACCTGACCAGGTCAATAAGACAAAAGCACAAGCTGTTAGAACTCAACAACACGAAAAAAGTCCCCAAGCTATCAACCAGACTTAATGTCATCCTTAGACATGGTTTTAACAATGGAGACCGCCTATTCGATCGCCCCTCTACCCAACCCAAAAACCCACTGAAGCACATACCTATTAACACTATGGTAATGCATGAGTACACCAAAAAAATAACGGCCCCCGCCATTCTAAAACAGTCCGTGTTAGCACAAAATGAAACCTTAAATGCCAAATACCCCCACCTAGCGAATGTATACACGGATGGTAGCGTCATTCCCTCTAACGGTAAATCCGGCTCAGCGGCTGTTAATACCAGTAATTCGGAAATTAGAAAAGAAAGAGTAAACGATCACTCTTCCACCCTGACCACCGAATTAATGGCTATAAAAATAGCGCTAGAAGAATGGGACGACGGTATGATCATTCACACTGACTCCCTGGGCGCCATACAAAAAGTGAGCAACACCTTCACACACAACAAATTAGCAATCAAAATTCAGAAAATTATTCTAAACAGAAAAAACAAAAATCTCGAAACCATACTACACTGGATCCCATCTCATTGTGGGATCAAGGGCAACGACTGGGCTGACACAGCAGCCAAAGAAGCCACCGAGCTACCGGATATATACCAACCCGCCCCCATGCTCTCTAGAACCCAGGCCAACAATAAAATCTTTAGCTATTCTAAAAAACTTTGGGAAGCCATAGAAGCTAAGGAAAGATCCCTTGCTCCGGGATCGAGATCCTTTAGGTGGTACCAACTAGTCTGTTCACTCGTCCCCCCATGTAAACTTAGCCCTAAGGTCCAATACGTGGCCACCAGATTCAGGCTGGGCCACAGAAGGTGGGCTGATGTCCCACACTACACACACTGCTATTGTGGAGACAAACAATTTAGCATGCCCCACATTCTAACGTCCTGTAAATACATGGACTATGAGCCCCTACTGAGCATCATTAATCAAACCAAACATATCCCCCTCCTCAGTCACCGTGCTGCTGCTATGATAAAACTATCAGCTGTACGCGCCCCTGGTCAGCTTCTACAGACTAAACGAAGATTTATTATACTAACTCCCTTCTCCAACCGCGACTATAATCAAGATTCTAGCCACCAAATATAATTACAAATGAAGACTAAGATGTATGTCACACTGCATGCTGTCTTAAGCACTCTTGCGCGATCCCTGGCTTTATAGCAGGGCCTTGCATCATAGTGTTGACACAGCCTGGGGAGAACAATCATCTCTTTCTCCATTAAGAATCTAATTCTATTTGGTACATAAAACATTGTTATAAATTCTCAAACAGGGCACATGGTCCTAAAATCATTCCTCCTACAAGTTTAGCAAAACAGGACGGTTCAAACGAGGTTGCTAAGCAACCCAGCTCTCCCCACAGTGTGGGGATTTCCCAAGGAACCGAAACAGGACGGTTCAAACGAACTGCCGGTCGCCATGGCAATCTCGTCTGGACCGTCCGCTTTTGGAGACGATAGGCCTACCCGCAAGAGAGAAGTTTAATATGCCACAAAATCATCAATTTTTGGAATTTTGAAAATTCCTTTGGGGGGACGCCTTCTCAGGGGTCCCCCCCCACTGCCCAAAAAACTAAGAAATCGAATAATTAGAAATATACCTCCCAGCCCCACCCCCTACATCTAGAAATTGGTCCGGGCGCTGACATTAAAATTGCACGATCGGCCCCAAAATTTGTATGAGCCCTCCCCACACCCGGGGACCCCCCCTCTGAAATATATGAACCGGAAGACGGCATACAGCTGTCGCTACAGCATGTGGCAATAACCGCCACCATGTATTCTCAGCTTCTAGCTTGTATGATGCCACCATGCACCGCCTCCCCCGGGAGCCACTCACTGCATCATGCTGTGCCACTTGACACCTAGAAGCTGAGTCCAAAACTGTCTGATTGGAAGGGAGGGGGGGGGAGGGGGTGGTGATACTAACATCCCTAAGAAAAGGGATCCCCATACCTCCCCCCCCTCCCTCCGGCGATGGTGACAAATAAGACTGACACACCGGTCTTTGCTCGATCCTCATTCCGTTGGTGAGGCCCGGCATCTATTACTTGTGTGTGGACAGACTTGTCACCTCATAATACAAATTCTGGGAACCAAAAATATATTCACAAAATGAAGACTGAGGTGTATGTCACACTTCACACTGTCTTAGCACTCTTGCGCGATCCCTGGCTCTATAGCAGGGCCTTGCATCATAGTGTTGACACAGCCTGGGGAGTACAATCATCTCTTTCTCCATATAGAATTTAAACTTATTTGGTACATAAAACTTTGTTTTATATACACAAACACGGCATACAGCTCTAAAATCATATCTTCTACAAGTTTGGCAGCTCCACTCCCAGTGCAGAGATTTCCCAAGGAACCGAAACCGGACGGTTCAAACGAACTGCCGGTCGCCATGGCAATCTCGTTTGGACCGTCTGCTTTTGGAGACGAAAGGTCTACTCGCAAGAAAGAAGTTTAATATGCCACAAAATCATCAATTTTTGGAATTTTGAAAATTCCTTTGGGGGGACGCCTTCTCAGGGGTCCCCCCCCCACTGCCCAAAAAACTAAGAAATCGAATAATTAGAAATATACCTCCCAGCCCCACCCCCCACGTCTAGACATTGGTCCGGGCGCTGACATTAAAATTGCACGATCGGCCCCAAAATTTGTATGAGCCCTCCCCACACCCGGGGACCCCCCCTCTAAAATTTATGAACCGGAAGTAGGCTTTCCGCCATTGCCACAGCGCACGACGTAAACCGCCACATCGTATTCACAGCTTCTGGTCAGTTGAACGATGCCACCGTGTTGCGCATTCCTAGGAAGTCGCTCACCGTGTCGCTCACCATGTCATTTGACACCTATGGACCCAGTTGAACACTGATTAGCCAATCAGAACCTCCCCTCTGGTCACATGTCCTATCACTCACCTGGAGTGACACGTAACACCTGCCACGCCACGGTGCTACATAAACACCACACACCCCCTTCCCAAATCAGTACACTGCTACTCTCAGTAGAGTGAACACCACCTGGCCTCCAGATCTCCTACGGACTCTAACCTCTGCACCAGAAGACCACCACTGCTGAAAAATGTCTACAATCCTATTCTCTGATTCTCAGGGGTTAAAGATTGAAGACACCGACATGCTCAGGGTGAAGGCCAAGTCCGGTGCTATGGCTGAGGACTTGGACTCCATGCTGGGCGTGGTAGGCGACATCTCAGCATACAGCTACGTTGCCATATGGGTAGGAGGAAACAATGCCCACCCTAGAAGGGGGGGGACAGTTCAATCCTGCATCCTTTAAACGGCATATTGCTGGCTTCTGCCGGCGCTTTCTAACCGCTAGCCCTAATACGCAAATTATCATCATGAGTGCAACCATGCGTCAGGCCCCTGCTAAGTTCACTAACATCCCCAGGGTGAATGACGTGCTCAGGGCAGTAGCAAATGAGGGAAAATATCATTTTGCTAACGCCTATAGAGCAGTGCACAGGGCTAAAGTAAATCCAAAATTAAAACCCTCTGACGGTGTCCACCTGACCCATAAGGTCATCGGCACTGTTACGGCCTTGATAGCTAGCACTATCAAGAACTCGGGCATTAAGCCTCTTCCAAAACCCACCTCCCCTAACACTCAAACCGTGTATGTTAAGGGCAGAAATTCAATCCTCAGCATGTTCTACGAAGCACCGCTCAGGTTTGATGGTTACGACTATCCTACCGCCGAACATGCATACCAACATCAAAAGTGCATGGCCTTTGGCTTTTTCGATGCGGCCAGCTGAATAATGCACTCGCCAAACCCTATGGCCGCCAAGGCGGCCGGTAAGGTAGCCAACGCATGCGCCCCACAGAATCAGATGCTCAAATTTGTGCAACTAATCCTGGGTGCACGTTGGACACAACAGAGGCAGTTCAAAGAGGCTCTGCTGCTTACCAGGGGCTGTCCCATCATTCACAATGTGAATGACGACTTCTGGGGTCAGGACAGCAATGGCAAAGGAATCAACGCCTATGGGCGTAGCCTTTCTAAATTACTAGCAGAAAAACTCGGTAACAGACTTTAGGCCCCATTCCCAGAACCCCCAGTGCTACAAACTGGGTTATCAAAGGCCTGTTGTGTTGGCTACACGTTAAAGTCCCATATAGCATCCCTATTCCAAATTAACCAACTTCCGAAACTCACTTCCACACCTAACTAGTATAAGACCCTACAAACGCCCAAATTCAAAATTCCCCATACTTTACCGGCCTAATACCACCAACAGACCTCCTCTTTCTACCCCATACAGGATTTTTCTTTTTTTGTTCGGTGTGACGGTCTACTCCGACTAGAACACCTGTCCCCTTCAACGCTTCGCGCTTGGGGGGCTTCAAATCATAAAAAAAAAAAAAAAATGAAAGCCCTCATTCAAGCGGTAACTGCCACACCAGTAGGAACCCCGTACAAGCCCATTATGTATTCTCTGGCCTAAAATCGCAAAGAAGTGCTTGTGCTCTATACACCCCACTGTAGTTATAACCTTGCGAATTTTGGGTTAGCCCAAAAATCGCAACAGATTCAAAATCGCAGAGATATTTCAGCCATTTTTCACCAAGTGGGATTCGACCTATAGGTAGTTATATGTCTTGCGAATTTGGGGGTGTCCCATAAACGCAACAGATTCAAAATCGCAGAGATATTTGGAACATTTTTCGCCATATGGGATTCGACCTATACCAGCGTATCTGTTAAGGTCAGTTAAGGCCCTCCTAGCACTTTACAGTAGTCTATCCTTTAGCACTGCTGTAGGCGTACGTGTTGCCGTACACGTTCTGATCTTAAACTCACTAAGAAGAGGCCGGGGTGTTCATGGAGTTCATAGGGTGCCTTATACAAGGGGTAGGTACTGGGGCACATTAGTGCCATGACACCTTATACAGGTAGTTCATCTCTCACACATAATGAATAGATGTCCAATACCCCCCCCCCCCTCCCCCAAGGATGAAGGTGGTAGAAGTAAAGTGATACCTACTTCCTCTGTCCTGTGTCATGTTTATTGTTGAGGGTGTTGTATACAAAGGTGTGTTCTAAGTCACTATTGACACTGAGAAGGAACGTCTTGTCTCCCAATTGCTGTAAAAAGATGATTTGTGTGTGATAGAACAAAACCATGGAAGTAAGATAAATCTTCTCTTGCCTATAACCTCCCTTAGTAAAACAGTTTTATAGGGGGTGTTTTCTATGGCATCAAGCCATATGTGTACTAATTACAGGAGAATAAACATTAATACCAGCTTGTAAATTCAACATCTCCATACTTATCATGGGGTAAAAAATGTTTATGGCATCAAGGGAGTCGACTCTGTGCGTTTTAAACGATTTTTTTTAATTTATTGCGTTTTCATTAAAATGAACTTGTCTGTGCTCCTTACCTTGCACATGGCCTTTGCCTCGTTAACGGTTACAGAATCGGGCACATAGCGGTAACAGTGGTCAACGTAGTCCTCCCACCCAGTTGGACACTCTGGTAAATAAGAGTAAAAGATTATGTCAATGGGGTCAACAGAATAAGTTAAGACTTCTCTTCAAAATAACATGATCTGGTCTGTGAAGGTCGAATCCCACATGGCGATTTAGGGCTCAAATAGCTCAAATCACCTTGTAGGTCGAATCCCAAGTGGCGAAAAAATGACTCAAATATCTCTGCGTTTTTGAATCTCTTGCGAATTTGGGACCTTCCCCTAATTCGGAAGGATATAACTGCAGCAGGGTGTTTAGAACACAAGGGCACAGTTGCGTTTATTCATGTACTCCTTGGGTTATTTTGCCTTTGTTGATGTTTATATCTCTGTGGATTATGTATTTCCTGGCCTAAAATTGCAAAAAAGTGCTTGTTTTCTATTTACCCTACTGTAGTTATATCCTTGTGAATTTGGGGAAGGTCCAAATTCCGCAAGAGATCCAAAATCGCAGAGATATTTGAGTCATTTTTCGCCAAGTGTGATTCGACCTAATAGAAAGAAACTTCCCCTTCAACATCTGAAAATGGTTTTGTTAGGAAAGATGAACATCAGCAAAAGAATTCTCTAAAATTAACACTGGTGACAACGTGGAGATTTGTTGAGAAGGGATTATACTGATGGGAAAGCACATTAACAAAATGTGATTACACCATTACTTCCATCTTTACATAGTTGGGGGCATCCTTGGTATTTCACTGCATTCCAGCTTTAGGGAGAGGTCATTATCTATCAAAAGGGGGGTGTGGTGGGTTTTCGCACATCTGCCCGAAAATTTTAACCCCCCCCCCTTGTTGGCAGTCATTTTTTTTTGCGCCCCCTGCACCAGAGGACAGAGAATTTTCACGCCCTCTTTAATTCATAGTAGTGTGCTGGCTTTTTCTTTTGCTATAGAGAGGGTAATTTTTTTAAGCCCACCCCCCTCATAAGGGGATTGAATTTTTTTACGTCCCCCCTCAAACCCACCATCTCCCCTGTTGATAAATAATGACCACTCCCTTAATTCTAAAGCCCATACATGGTTTATAAACTTGTGTACATGCCTGCCGACTATGGGGGATCCCCCAAGGGCTAGGTAGGCTATGTACATATATTCGATGATACACATTGCTGTATTACTAAAAAGTAGGGGCTTTTACCCTCTACAAGCCAGAATCATTCATGTATATTAATAGTCACGGTAGGCAATGGAAATCACAACGAAAAAAGCCCACTTACCCTAAATCCACATTTGTATCTAAAGTATCTAAAAGGCACTCGACGTATTCAATACAGGTAAAACCTAACCCCAAGCCCTATAGGTACATACCCCATGTATCCTTTATGGAGCTACTTGTATAATAAAACACTCAAGGATCCAGTTAATCAAATCATACGAAAAGTTTGTACTCCTACTCACCATGTAAGGCATAATCAGCTATTGTAAATCCAAATAGGAGCGAGAGACTGAAGAATAATACTGACCACTCCATTGTAGTTGTAATGCAGGCCATTAGGCCTTACCTGTCTGATGAAGCCTATACTCCATAGGCTGGCTCTAGGTCAGTCCTTATCTCTTTACTGGTCAGTCTAGGCTGACCTTTGATAATGAGATATGACCTACATTTCGATGACCAGTGCATCATTTGGCGGGTAAGGATCATGTGACATGCAAACACTCTTATCTGTTACTCAGAGATGAACTCAAGCATGAATTTCTTGTCGTTTAGATACGTTATTTTGAATGACCAATAAATGTTTGATAGTTAAAACAATGTAAACAGCATACAAATAGGACGAACGAATACCCCCCCCCCCTTTAATATGATAAGCTACTTATGAGGAGCACATGTTTTAATGGTGGTAGGTACAAGTAGTCTGTCTTGAGGTTTCACCCGAAAGACATAATTCAGAGCTTTTGTTGGCGTATGTAGTAGTAGTGTGATGACAATGTTGTCCTTCTCTGCATGGCGTATGGCAAAAAGCTCATAATATAACCTCAAATGAAACGTAATATTATGTAGATCTAATTCATACACAGAGGTGCATGTAGCCTCTATAAGTAACTGTCTGGGAACAGCCACTGATCACTCCATAGGAATTTATGGAGTGAAATCATGGCTCACACACACACACACACACACACACACACACACACACACACACACACACACACACACATATATATATATGTGAATCAACACGATAAAAGGTACGCCTGAGAGGGAGTGCACAGGCATACCTTTTACCGTGTTGATCCACACACACACACACATATATATATATATATATATATATATATATATATATATATATATATATATATATGTCAGTTATCTCGCTACCAGGGAATAAATATATACTAGTGTAGGGGTATGGTATTTATATTATTACACTCATACTTTCATGCACCCGTGAGACTCAGACCTAGGTCTTCGGGTGTGGTGGGGGAATCCGGATGGCAGGTGGGAGCACCTGCCTCTGGGTTCGTATCCACTACACCAGAGGGCCTACCAGTCGTCCGCCACACGTCACGTGGCAGGTCTGAGTTATGCAGGCTTTTCCCCTATATAAGGGCGGTTCCCAGGTAAAAAATTACCATAGTATTGACAATGGTAAACCATTGTATATTTACCACCGTGTTTTGACGGAACCATGGTATTTTCACCATGGTATACCATGATATATACTAGAGTATATTATGATTTTTGCTATGATATATCATGATATTCACTGTGGTATACTCTTGTCTCTACTCTGATTAACCAGTGTAAATCATGGTATACTCTGGTAAATATACCATAATTCTGGCAAGATACAACATTAAAAACTATCGTAAACTATGGTATGCAATACTGTAAATATCATGATATACTCTTGGTATACCATTGTAAAAGTACCATGGTTCCGTCAAAAAACGCTAGTAAATACACTACAGTTTACCATGGTAAATAATATAATAAACTATAGTACATAATATCAAAGTTTACAACGGTAAATGTCACGATATACTCTTATATATACCATGGTATACCATTGTAAAAGTACCATGGTTCAATCAAAACACACTGGTAAATACACTACATTTTACCATGGCAAAAACTATGGTAAACTATGGTACATAGTATCAGGGTTTACAACAGTAAATATCATGATATACTCTAGCATTTACCATAAAGTATTCTACAGTAAATTTACTGCAGTATACCATGATATCTACCATAGTTAATAGTAATATTTACCATGGTGAAACATGATATTTATCATGGTATACAAAAGTATCAGACACCATAGTTAATCATGGTAAACCATGGTAAATACTATGATAACTATCATGGTATGCTGTGGTAAATATACTGTAGTTTCCTCAAAATACACTGATAAATTAACTATGGTTTACTGTGGTATATATAAACTATGGTATTATGTAATATGATATTTACCATAGTAAACCATGCTAGATAATATGACATGGTACACTATGGTACATACCAGAGCATTGTAGATATGGTATAAATGTTTGTGGATCATGAAAAAGAAGCAATATACAGTTTTCTTGACTATAGTTTTACTAAAAAAAAAACCTGGCAGTAGCCTACAGTCCACACCCATCCATAGGGAGTAAAGTTCACTTATTGATTAACCAACAACCATTTCTAATCATTTCAAAGAAGACAATGCATGCATTTCAGAGATAAAATTGTTATGATAATCAAGATGTACATAATCTTACATTACCAGCAAAAATCACTTATATTATACACACACGCATATATATATATAAATATATATATATGTAATCAATAGTTGCGCGGGAACTATTGATATATATTGAACACAATTAATGGTCCCTCCACCAGTTCCACTGACACACACCAGGGGGTAGTCTGTACTATATAACCTTTGTTCCACACTGTTGCCGCCACATTGGCCTTACATCACCCTACAAGTGTATATCTGCTCTCCATAATAATCCATACTAAATGTTATTTCTTCAAAGTCAACAAATCATTCTCTTCTTATCGATGTCCCTATATCATACAACAATGTCACATATGATAATTAGCGTTTAATCAATGTTATGAGGCAGCACAAGTGGGTTTATGGCTTCAATATTCTGAACGGTTATAACTGGAAATGTATGGCGAGGTTGACTTTGTATACTTCTCCAATTTATCAACATGTCCAGACTCTAAACAAAGGTTTCTTGAAGATGTCCAAAAGGTTTTAGAGTAGGGTTATGGCCTGATAACACACTGGGGTTATAACCAAAAAATAACTGTCTAAGCCAAAATTGTTAGATATTCATTCATATTGAATCTATGGGTGCCTCTAATCATTTACTGAGGGTATTATTGCGATGTCCCTCTCTATCACAGACAGTTACATCTTTCACCTAAATGACGCTCTCACTATACATTTGCATCAGTTTTTGGGAATACACTATGCCAACTTTGTGGGGTATGATTATCTAAATTGACAAAATATACTAAGATTACATAACAATAGTGTTGACATATACTGAGCCCTATAGGGTATAAATGCAGTTAGCCCTAAATTCCTCATGTTTAAAAGTGTTTGTGGAAGCAAATTATCCACCATTGTAATCCCAAAGATGATTAAACAGACATTAAACTTTCAAGATGCTATCTGAGAATGTAAGGCATCTGAGGAAGTAAATGAGGTAGTGATGGTTGATGTAGCATGGTCATGTCATTCTCCATCTGAACCGGAGTTTTCTTCAAGTCCTTGCCTTTCCAGGTTTTTGAGGTGAGCCTTCACTGCATTCCCGAGTTTGTTCCGGATGAAGATCTTAAGCTGGGCAGGACAGTAGGTTGGGAAGAAACGGCTAGCGATTGCTGAAGAAAACAATGTAATAACAATATTAACATATGGAATACAATATCAAATGATATAAAATAATTATGGAATATAATTTATGATTGCGAATCTTAAATCTTCAAAAATCATAATGTTTCATTGAGTTATTGCCCAAAACTTGTCCTTTTCCAAACTAGACTTATCCAAAAGTGTCTATTTATAGTTTAATCTGTAATACAAAATAAGAAGTTCAGTTTGTACAGGATATAGCCAAATTCATTTTTTCTGTATCCATAATGCTCCTATTCTGCTCTAAATAAAGTGTCCAAATTTGTAATGATGTGAAAGATTTATACTCGATGTGTACTAATGAATACAAAGAATTTGATAAATCTTTACAAACCGATTATAGAAGTGACATCCTCTCTTGGCAATGGTTCCCTTTTGTCTCCATCCTTGGGTTTACCGAGTACCCATACTGTATGGCGGGCCATGTATGCAACCGAGTACATCCCTGTCAGCAGGTCATTGATGAGCTTCCCGGGGCTGACCTTGCTCGCCCGTTAAACGAGTCGCTTGGGGATAGTCTCCTACAAAGACAAGAAAACATGAGTTTGAATGTTTTTTAGATCTTTTGATGCATGTTAATTATCTGAACTGCTGCAATTTTTATCTATCTAAAAGGGAAGTAGGTTACAGTAGATACATATAACTCATCAGTCCCAAACACTTTCCATAGTACCTTGTGTATAAGCCAAATCTATTAGTTGGACCCTTCCTGCACCTTCTCTGAACTCAGGGTGTGTATTTTAGTATGGCCACCCTTGTTGCAGACAAAAAATATTGGGCAGATCTCAAAATTGACGGACTATTGAAGCATATTACAATAGATTTGTATAGGAATGTCCCAGCAACAGCCTGGCCGGATGTATGACAGACTATCAGGGGATGGATTATCGGGGTCCCACTGTATAAGTATCAAACCAACCCCATCTCCATGGAGGCAACGCTATTTGGGGTACTTTTTTATATCACTTACAGTATACAGGTCATCTAGAGGAGGTGCCACAACAGGTGCAGCCTGAGCTTGTCTGCTTGGGCCTGCTGCCAGAAGGGTCTCAAGACGGGTGGTCACCATTTCTAGACGCCTGACTTGATCTGAAAAAAAAGAGAAGAAAATTTTTTTTCAAAATTTAAAAAAAAAACATTTATTCACACATCACAGGTGTAGGTGTAAGACCAATGTAAACTGAGCTATTCAAAACATTACAGCTATGACATACATTCTGTCAATGCTAACAGTAGACTAAATTATCCAACTGTACATTATTAGGGTCATTTAAATTCACTGAAAAATCACACTTTGAAAAAGAGTAGCCATTTTTTTTTTAAGGAACAATTTAACTTTATTTGGCATTTGTTCAGGTGTGATGAAATTACATAAATTCTCTTCAACATTTTGTCGGGTGGTCCATACATTTATAATGACAATTACAATAAATATTTAATTAATAATGTATCACAGTTTTTTACAAAGTGTATTTACGTAAGTACATTGCTGTAAATATGTATTTTATCACAATATTAGAAAATTCAAACATCTCAGGGTTTTATACATTTGTACTGTGCCAAATAAGTTAGGAGGACACTTCAGTGGAACTGATGTTATGAGTCCCCCTTGTTAGTATTTTAGATAAAATATAATCAAAATTGATTAGTAATTAATCAAATGATAACATGTAATTTGGAGACAGAGGAGATTTCTATTTGAAGATTTTTGTAAATCATAGACTATTACTATCAGTTGTACGCACTCTATATAATAAATGTACATGTACAGTCAGAGGGTGGACCTCAAATATAGAAAATCCCTGAAAACTTTTTCAGAATTACTTGTACCTTCTTTTACAAATTGGTCAATGAAATAACACATCAATACCAACAAGCATTCATTTAACAGCATAGAATCATATGTTTTAAGGCAGCTTCACAAGTCTACCCTTAAGTATATAAGTTTCTAACATTTACTGGTATAGTTTTGAACATAGACAGCTTACTCTTACATTTGAAATCTTTCAAGATCTGACAGTACAGAAACATATGCCCCAAGGGCAGCTTCACAAGTCTACCCTCAAGTATATATGTTTCTTACATTTACCAGTATAGTTTTGACCATGAACAGTTTGCTTTTATATTTGAAATCTTTCAAAATTTCACATCAATACCATCAAGTATTCATTTAACAGCATAGAATCATATGTTTTTAGGGCAGCTTCACAAGTCTACCCTTAAATATATAAGTTTCTAACATTTGCTGGTATAGTTTTGAACATAGACAGCTTGCTCTTACATTTGAAATCTTTCAAGATCTGACAGTACAGAAACATATGCCCCAAGGGCAGCTTCACAAGTCTACCCTCAAGTATATATGTTTCTTACATTTACCAGTATAGTTTTGACCATAAACAGTTTGCTTTTATATTTGAAATCTTTCAAAATTTCACATCAATACCATCAAGCATTCATTTAACAGCATAGAATCATGTGTTTTTAGGGCAGCTTCACAAGTCTACCCTTAAATATATAAGTTTCTAACATTTACTGGTATAGTTTTGAACATAGACAGCTTGCTCTTACATTTGAAATCTTTCAAGATCTGACAGTACAGAAACATATGCCCCAAGGGCAGCTTCACAAGTCTACCCTTAAGTATACATGTTTCTTACATTTACTGGTATAGTTTTGACCATTAACAGTTTGCTTTTACATTTGAAATCTTTCAAAATTTCAATTTCTTTTAAAGTTATATCCATTTCATTCCATAATTGTGCTGTCATAACTTCAATCGATCTCTCGTAAGCAGCTGTATTTATGATATTATATTTTAGTACAGGATATTGCTGTAATCTAGTATTTCTCGTAAGTGGTTTACAAAATTCCTTTGTCTTAGTTCTTTTGAAAGCTAAAATTCTCAAATGATGTAATCTTCTATTTATAATATAGGGAAGACCAGCTTCTTGATGGATAAAATCAGTTGATGATAGTACAGGCAATTTTAAGCAATACTTTAAACATCTGTTTTGTATGGTTTGTATCAGGTTCAAGACAGTATCGTTTGATCTATGATATAATACATCTGCGTAATCAATTACTGGTATAATATAGGATTTATAAATTTGTAGCATGTATTTAGTGGGCACATAAGATTTTATTCTGTATAATAGATAGGATTTAAAAGATATGGACTTAATCATCTCTGAGATATGTTGTTTAAAACTGAGATCATAGTCTAAAGTCACACCTAAATATTTGAAAGAAGGAACAAAGTGTAAGCGTTCACCATTTACTTTAATTTGGATATCCTGTAATTTAAGTTTTTTATATTTCTGATCACTTGTAAAAACCATTAATTTTGTTTTTTTTTCATTCATTGTTAATTTGTTGGCTGCTGACCAATGGGCATAAGATAACAAACCATCTTGTAGGTATGGTGACACTTCTAGTATATTGTTCCCACTTACATACAAAACTGTATCATCAGCATACAATAATGTCTTCACACTGTTATTATCTACATGTATGTCGTTGATATATATTAAAAAAAGAAGAGGGCCTAAAATACTACCCTGTGGTACACCACATGTTATAGTTAAACCAGTTGATACGTACCCATTTGCTAAGACTTTTTGTGTTCTATCGTTTAGGTATTCACTTATTAATAATAGATTTTTTCCTTTAATACCATATTTTTCAAGTTTTTTCTTCAAAATAAAGTGATCAACGCAATCGAAAGCCTTTTTTGTATCTATGAAAGCAGCCAGGGTCACATGACCTTCGTTTCTATTCCATAGTATATCATTTGTCAAAGTACTAATAGTATCAACTGTGGATCTTTGTTTCCTATATCCTCCTTGAATTTTTGTAAGTATTTTGTTTGTTTCCAGGTGGTTTTCTAATTGGGTGTGTAGAATCCTTTCGAGGACCTTGCCCGGTATTGGAAGCTGACTTATAGGTCTGTAATTCGATACATCCGATAAGTCACCTGATTTAGGTAACGGAGTGACCTTGGCTGCCTTCCATGATTTGGGTATATAACAATTGTTAATTATTAAATTCAACAATCGGGTGAAGCGTGTTATCTGGGTTTTCACCGCTAATATGAAAACATTAGATGATATATTTTCTAAGACAGAGGATTTGTTCTTATTCATCGTATTCAAAGCCTTTAGTACATTTTCTTCAGTAATAGTAAAATCATTCATCACTTTGTCACAAACCTGACCTGTAAAATTCCATGGGGTATTTATTTTGTTAGCTAAGTTTGGGCCTATGTTTGTAAAAAACTCATTTATAAAATTAGCTGTCTCATCTTCTTTAATACCGTTACCTTGATCATCAATAAGGTCAATGGAAGAACTTTTACGTTTACCCGGTATAAGGTTTTTCATGGCTGCCCAAAATTTTCTTGCATCTTTAACATTTTTATTAAGTTCGGAAACAATAAAAGCTTGTTTTGCCCTTTTTAAATTTGTACTGCAATTATTTTTCAAGATTTTGGCATTATGCCAATCCAAAATATTATTTGTTCGTTTAGCTTTTCTCAGTGCATTATTTTTCTCAATGATTTCTGAAATAAGTTCTGGTGTTAGCCATGGTTCTTCCTTGAATTTAATATTGAAATTCCTAATTGGGCATAGAACATTGAGAATACTGTTAATATTATCTTCAAAAATCTGCCAGCAGGATTCAATGTCATCGCAGGTATCAAAAGTTTCCCAAGACATTTCGATAAAGTTCTGTTTAAAAGTATTTTCATTGAATAATTTGTATGACCGTCCTCTAAAAGATCTTTGTTTTCTCTGTATACTTGGTCTCTTGAGGCTGACATACACAGGTAAGTGATCGCTTTGATTTAAAGTGGCTACTCCAGATTGTTCAACTATGGTAGAGTTTGTAAAAATAAGATCAATACATGACATTTGTCCCTTGTTTTTTGTGGATTGATTAATTAATTGCAGTAGTCCAAAATCTTGTAAAGTGGAAAGCAAGTAATCTCTTGACGGAGTATTTTCAAACATGTTGATGTTAAAGTCTCCAATCAAAAATACTTCACAATTTTCAAGATTTTCAATTTTTGTCAATGTGTCTTTTAATATATTCACAAAGTTGTACTTGTTCCCTTCCGGTGGTCTATAAATATTAGCTATCACCATTGATTTGGAGTGCTCTCTCGATATATTTAGCCATTGTATTTCCACATCGACATTGCTTACATTAAAATTTGAAAATTTTTGACTGGAACATGTTATACCTTCTTTAATATATGCACATAAACCTCCTCCCGCTTTATCGCGTACTCTATCAAATCTATAGAGGTTGTAATTATTAAAAATATAGTTGTCGCTTTTATCAGTATCGGTCAACCAAGTCTCAGAGAAAAGTATAAAATCTATACCTTGATTTTGTAATTCAATGCGTAGGTCAACAATCTTATTTCTAATGCTTTGGGCATTTAGATGTAAAATACATTGACCATTAGTTTTTATAAGAGATGGTATGTGATTATACAGTATAGGTCTTCTTATAACAACAACATGTAGGACCACCCTTAGTCTCCCCAATACAACCAATACAACCAATACAACCGTTCATTAATACCTTTCTACGTATTCTTCTCACAGGTAGTGAACCTTCGTCATTATGACAGTTCATACCAGTTGTTGCTAGCAGTACAAGATAGCTTGTGGTGGTTTCAATGCTCTATGTATATTGGGCTAGAGTCTTTAGGATTCAGACATGTTACAAGTTTAAAAATGTGTTAGTATTTGAAATACAGAAACTCAGTAGTAATACTGAGTAGCCATCAACAAACCTTTTAACTCGTTTACTTCCTGTCGGAGCTGCTGAGTTTCTGTGGCAGCACCCTGTGCCGAGGTCCCTGACACAGGAGGTTCCACTTCAGCAGTATCCTGTGGGAAAGCAAAACTCAATTGTACATACATTTGTCTGTGTCCATCACTGAGAGCTTAACTTTATTTTTTGCCAGGATGGAGGGTTTCATAAGAACATCACTGCAATTTTGATCTACACCCCTCCCTGCAATAATCACTTTGGAGGCTGAATTCACTCACTTTTATCAATCCATCAGTCTTTCCCCTGGCTTTGCCTCTAGGGGGAGACTGGCACTTCCTGGGTGGATTATAGATACATCTATAGCATCACCATGCTCCTTGTCTATTTATTGAGAGAACAAGACCTAATTACCTACTGCTATGACTAAGGCCTAGATGTAAAATAAACACTTGCAACGTATTAACCCTTAGGTGCCCAAGCGCGCTTAAATGCGTGGTTTTCGGCTTAAATACATGCATATTGAAGCGAATTATCATCCAGGAATATCTACTGGTCCAATCTGCAACGTTATACCCTCTTTGGAACGGCCATGACCCCCTTATTCCAATGAGACCTTCCATTTGACTGTAACTCTATTACCTCAGATACAGTGAGTCAAAACCTGAAAAGTTGTCATACATGTGACTCTTTGGAAGGGAATGGCAAAGGATAAGATCTAGCATGACGGCAAGGTGATGCTGGATCATTTGCCCCCTATTGCCACACCTTTGATAGACTAGCCCACCTTGCAACTAACCTTTTCATAGGAATTGTTTATATCCATGAAAATGTTTTCATGAACTGTGACCAAGACAATTTGCACCCCAGCAGTACACAGACAGAACTAGTTGAGTATAGTTATGCAAATCTCACACTTAATGAGATTAGAGCAGCTCAACACTAAAGAGACTATATACTAGTGAATAACAACAAAAGGAACATTTTGGTTGCTATGGAAACCACACTCAGTCAGAAATTACTCTCTTAACTGAAAGTTGAAGTAAAAAAGAATCAGGTGCATTATGTGAATTCAATATGAAAGACCTGTTCAGAATTATATATGAATAGTCTTTATCACTGGGGTGATTTACATGTGAAATAAAAGGAAAATCATCAAATAATTCTGGGCACATAAAGGTTAAATTACAGACTGTTTGGCCCATTTGCACAAATATGTCCGGTAAGATAATATTGCCTCTGTATTGCTTTCATGTGACTGGAACCAGAAATAGCTGGATTAATTACTAGAACCAGTTACATTGGATTTAAATGTAGATTCAAGATACCAATTTTACTGATTTTACTAATGTGATTATTTCTATTCTCCACCAGGACCCCACCCATCTTTTATCAGAATAGAAAATTACACTAGCAAAGTCTTCATTTAGGTTGTGCAGACCATAATATTATGGTATATTGACCAGTATACCAATGACCAGAATAGGGTGACATCTCTGTAGATGGCTAATGTGGATTACCTTTTCTCTTCCTTCTGCTGTCTTTCGAGCTGTGAGTTGTGCAGAGCTGCTTTGGCGACTTCTTTTGGCATTCTTCTAGTTGAAATGTAAGGAGGAAATACACATGGGATTTAGTAAACATTATATTCCTCATTTCCACCTTCATACTGGTAAGTAGCTTTTTTTAACCCTTTTGTGCCCAGAATTATTTTGAGAAAGCTGATTTTTTCAACAAACTTGACATAGTAGGGGCTATTACCTATATTATGTCCAGATTAAAGTACTGATTCAAATGGGAACAAAGAGGGGAATAAAATATCTTTCAGAAAATGTAATATGAAGCATATGTAAGAGGATTATATGAGTCAGTAGGGAATGATGATGGCACAAGATGTTGTTATGGACTGATCTAGATGAAGGTGCCTAGAAAATCTTCTTTTTTATATTTTGGTGGAAAATAGGTTATTTTCAATTCATAAAGCATTATTTTGACATTTTAAAGAAAGTTGTAAAGATAAGTATAATAATTGGATTTCTATGAGAAAATCACAGGAAAGATATTTTATTGATATTTTTGGTATTTTTATCAATTTTTGTATATTGATTGAATTTTCTGTGTTTTTACCATTATTCTCATGGCCAGAGCGTGCACTTTTTATGTGTTTTAAGCCTGTTTTCAATTAATTATTTAGTCTACCTGCCCCCTACCCTCCTCCAGCCTATAATATGATACATACATGACCTACACACTATACATGTAGTCTACCTGCTCCCTCCCCTCCTCCAGCCTATAACATGATACATACACGACCTATACACTATACATGTAGTCTACCTGCCCCCTCCCCTCCTCCAGCCTATAATATCATACATACACGACCTATACATTATACATGTAGTTTACCTGCTCCCTCCCCTTCTCCAGCCTATAATATGATACATACACGACCTACACACTATACATGTAGTTTACCTGCCCCCTCCCCTCCTCCAGCCTATAACATGATATATACATGACCTACACATTATACATGTAGTCTACCTGCCCCCTCCCCTTCTCCAGCCTATAATATGATACATACAGGACCTATACATGTAGTCTACCTGCCCCCTCCCCTTCTCCAGCCTATAATATGATACATACACGACCTATACATGTAGTCTACCTGCTCCCTCCCCTCCTCCAGCCTATAATATGATATATACACGACCTACACATTATACATGTAGTATTCCTGCTCCCCCCCTCCTCCAGCCTATAATATGATACATACACGACCTATACATTATACATGTAGTCTACCTGCTCCCTCCCCTCCTCCAGCCTATAAAATGATACATACACGACCTATACATGTAGTCTACCTGCTCCCTCTCCTTCTCAAGCCTATAATATGATATATACATGACCTACACATTATACATGTAGTCTACCTGCTCCCTCCCCTCCTCCAGCCTATAACATGATACATACACCACCTCTACGTGTAGTCTACCTGGTCCCTCCCCACCTCCAGCCTATAATATCATACATACATGACCTATACATTAAACATGTAGTCTACCTGCCCCCTCCCCTCCTCGAGCCTATAATATGATACATACACGACCTATACATTATACATGTAGTCTACCTGCTCCCTCCCCTTCTCCAGCCTATAATATGATACATACACAACCTTTACATTATACATGTAGTTTACCTGCTCCCTCCCCTCCTCTCTGGCTTCCCTAGCCCACTTAAAAGGGTCTATATCTCTTCTTTCCTATCCCCTCAAGGTGTGTGTGGTGCACATGTGCGCGGGCATCGACACATCCCATTGTAAAATCTATAGTTAAGTAGTTCTCGCCATCAATATGACCTTAGTTGTCGAAATGACGTTAAACATCTATTAATCACTCACTCACTCACCCTCCCCTCATCCAGCCTATAAAATGATCCATACACCACCTATACATGTAGTCTACCTGCCCCCTCCCCTTCTCCAGCCTATAATATGATACATACATGACCTATACATTATACATGTAGTCTACCTGCCCCCTCCCCTTCTCCAGCCTATAATATGATACATACACGACCTATACATTATACATGTAGTCTACCTGCCCCCTCCCCTTCTCCAGCCTATAATATGATACATACACGGCCTATACATGTAGTCTACCTGCCCCCTCCCCTTCTCCAGCCTATAATATGATACATACACGACCTATACATGTAGTCTACCTGCCCCCTCCCCTTCTCCAGCCTTTAATATGATACATACACGACCTATACATTATACATGTAGTCTACCTGCCCCCTCCCCTTCTCCAGCCTATAATATGATACATACACGACCTATACATTATACATGTAGTCTGCCTGCTCCCTCCCCTCCTCCAGCCTATAGTATGATACATGCACAACCTATACATGTAGTTTACCTGTTCACCCACCTCATCCAGGGTGAATAGATACATAGACAGCCTATAATATGATACATACATGACCTAAACATTATACATGTAGTCTACCTGCTCCCTCCCCTTCTCCAGCCTATAATATGATAAATACACGACCTATACATGTAGTCTACCTGCCCCCTCCCCTTCTCCAGCCTATAATATGATACATACACGACCTATACATTATACATGTAGTCTACCTGCCCCCTCCCCTTCTCCAACCTATAATGTGATACATACACAACCTTTACATTATACATGTAGTCTACCTGCTCCCTTCCCTCCTATAGCCTATTATATGATACATGCACGACCTATACATCATACATGTAGTCTACCTGCTCCCTCCCCTCATATAGCATACAATATGATACATGCACGACCTATACCTTATACATGTAGTCTACCTGCTCCCTCTCCTCATATAGCGTACAATATGATACATACATGACCTATACATTATACAATAGGGTGCAGCTGCTCCTGCCCCTCCTCCCGGGTGAATGAATCAATACATTAGTGGGAGTTCTTAATAATTCTAATATTTCAACTCAACACACAATGGCAGATAAAACGCAGATACAATATGCATCAGGAATTATTGGGAGCCTTATATCACCATATTGCCTACATTCTGGACTAGGGCATTTATGTTTAATAATGTAAAATTCTAATTTAGGCTCCAGGATGTCAGTGGTCAGCCAGTGGAACCTGCTTGCACTGTTAGGAGCAGGTCGGGGACTGCAGGCCATTACACTGATGATGAGGACCCTAGTGATCAGGTACATATAACAATACCAGTGATAGTCAATCTGATGCACATTAAGATTATCTAATTAATCTCTGCTTTTTCAACAATCTTGAGATGGTAGCGGCTATTACCTATATCATGTCCAGATTTAAGTACTTATTCAAATGTTAACAAAGAGGGCAGTACAATAGCTTTCAGAAAATGCAATACAAAGGATAGTTTACAGTTTTATATGAGTCACTAGGGAATGATGATGGCAAAAGATGTTGAAATGGGCTGATTTGGATGAAGGTGCCCTGGGAATCTCTTTTTTTTAGATTTTGGTGGGGAATAGGCTATTTTCAATTCATAAAGCATTATTTTGACATTTCAAAGAGAGCTATATTGATGGAAATTGAAAAAGATATGTATCATAATTGGATCCCTTGCAGAAAATCACATCAGAAATATTTCACCAATATTTTTGGTATTTTTATCAATATTTTTGTAAATTTAATGAATTTTCTGTATTTTACCATTATTCTCATGGCCAGAGCGCGCACTTTTCATGTATTTTAAACCTATTTTCAATCAATTATTTTCTGCAATATGATCTATTATTAATTATTCACCTAATACATCATGACAAATGTGGTGTCGTTGGAAAGCCCTTGATACTATGAGTCTTCTGGTGTTAAAATTATCTTAATCTGATAGATAATAAACCCATGGTGGTCTATTGAACATGTATACATGCTTAAGAGCGCACCTTTGCTAATCTGGGCACGTAAGGGTTAAGCAATCATTTAGCAATGATATATAGCTATGACTAGAACCAACATAGAATGTGTGTGAGCAGTTTTAGTGTTCCAAATCTGCCAGCAAATTTAGTGATTTCTCTAGAAAATATAGCGTATCATGATTAAATCTGGTCAAACATGGGTACCAAAGTATGATTTTATCCAATGCCAACCACTTAGTATATCCAAAGTAATTATTGCACATGGTAATGTAACACTCAAATTTCCACTCTAGCAGGGGGCTAGGCTTATATGACAGATGTAAAAAGGTAGGGAAAAAAAACATCTGACAGGTGGATGACTCAAGGTATGTGGTTGTCTCAAGGTTAAGCTACCCTATATTTAATGAGTCAAGGCTATGACAGTCATTTTTCATTCTTATGCATTACAGGAAATGCTAGATGAACATGAGGATGGTGATCAAGCTTACAGAACAGTCAATGATGAGAGTGGATCTGAAGGGCTTGCAGAGGATGCCGGGCAGTATGGTGACATAATTTCTTCTGATGAGGTAGGTGTTTGACATTGGTAAACTCACCTGGAGGGCAATATTATGTTTGTGAATATAGCTCTGAATGCCACCTGCAGCGAGGTGATATCTTATGTATGGCCCTTTCCCTCCATATGTAGCATTTTATAGATCTGTATGTGGATGATAGGACGAGGCTGGAGTGCATATTTTATGCAAGGTGTATGGAAAAACCTATTAGTAAATCCTGCAGAAATAAGCTTTAAATGGGATGCATATTAAGATGCTGCCCCTGGAAGCTGTTTTTTACACATAGGTGTTATATAACAACATACAGAGGGTCAGATCTAGACCCTATGTAGACAAATTATTTCAAATAATAAAAATAGCTTTTTTAAAATGATCTCCATGTAGGGTCCGTACATTTGAGCTAAACATACGGAACAAATTGATTCATATGGTAATTCATATGATATAACCAGGCCTAATCATGAAATTGGGCAGGATCCCGTCTACCTCTAACCATTCAGGGGCAGTGAACACTTCATTCTAACCATAATGTACAGGTACCTTCATGTACTTCCCATTCATATGGTACATGCATAAGTCTTCATAGTGTCCAAGTGATGGCTATAAATATTAGTTTTGCTAGATGGGAGTTCCTTGTCACAGTTACATGTTATTTCTGTTGTTATTTTATTATACCTGTACCCCCAATCCCATTTTACCCGCCCCATGCCCTTTTAGGGTAGATTCACCAGTTTTGGACGTTCGTTTTCATGGAGAAAGTGACGATTTCAGACTATGCTACAAATGTGGGGGCCGACGATATCCGGATGAGATCCTCATCCGGATAAGATCCTTATAAGGATGCGATTTTCTGAGAAACGGGAATCTGAGAAACAGAAATTTATCTGGTAAACAAGACCGATTTCATCTGCACAAGATTTTCTGAGAGACAGGACAAGGCCATGGCATTAGGAAAATAATAATAGGTCCTGTGTACCAGGAAGATGATTGTCTCGTCCTGTTTCTCAGTTTCCTATATCCCAGAATATCTTGTCTGAATAAATACATGTCCTGTTTCTCAGAATATGTCCTGTTTCTCAGATTCCCGTTACCCAGGAAATCTCGTCCCTAAAAGTACTTATGTTGAGGGAAGTATTCATATTTAATGACTGCTTTGCTAACATGACATTTTGAGGGACTATTGATGAAAGATTCCAGATCTATTCCGGGTTAGCAGATTCCTTACTGGTCCGACCCCTGCTGAAGCTGATAAGGTCGGAATTGAAGGACTTCAATATGTTCTATTTCACCTGAAGTCGAACAGCAACCTTTCTCGGTACACCAGAATCGGACACCCTACTTTTTTATATGTTAGTGATGAATGATGGGTTTCAATTTCTATTTCTGGTTAGAAACTCATTCTCCATAAACCAAAGATAAAAAAGATGTGTGTTAAATTGAATATCTCTCTTTGAATTAGAGGTCATTTGAAGTGTCTGACTCAAGGTATGCGTCTGTCTCATGTCTCATGGTGAATCTACCCTACTAACATTCATTTCAGTGGCTAGCTTGTGATGAATCCTTAAGCCTAAGCTAAACTCTACAATGTTCTATCTCCTGTAATAGGATGTTCCTGGAGGAGTCAACGTTGCACAACATCCACAACACACATGCCCTTATCCAGAAACTTGCAAAAAGGTATGATACTTTTGAAATTAAATGCATGCATTATTTTAGCAGGACACTTTCTTTTTATGGGGAAAACTCAGATTCACTATGCTATTCAGGATTCAGGATTCAACTTTCTGTTAAAAGTTCAAAATGACATTGTTGGTACATTATACACACCATGCAAAAAATGGTAATTTGGTAGAAATCAAAGCAAAAGTCTATGAAGTATTTTAGTATAGTGTTTTCTGGCTAATAATACTACATCTTACCACACGGTATACAAATATATATACAGTTTCTCTGCATAGAAAAAGGAGTGGTAGAAAAAGTGAACAAACATGATTACCAATGTTTTGGTAATAGATTATTCACAGAACTGCTTCCTTAATTACCATGCATCATCTTTTGCAGTGCAGTCCTCTGCGTGCTGCTTGTAATGGTGACCCCAATGCCCCGGTGGATGATGGATCAGAGATCAGCAAAGGGCAGTTCCTGGCACTCACAATGTCCTTCATACTGAGACACCATCTAAGTGGAGTAGCAACGCAGGATCTACTAGATCTACTGAATGTGCTTGTACCTGGATGTTTACCAAAGACTAGATATTTCTTAGATAAAGCATTCTTGAATCTACAGGATGAGGCACAGGTGCATTACTGTTGTCTAACCTGTGATGGGTATGTTGGCTCTGCTGAGGATATCTGTTTGAATTGTAACAAACCCATCAACAAGAATGAAAGTCTCAGTCAAGGAAAGTACTTCATGTTGATGCCATTAGCTGGCCAATTAACCAATTTAATGGAGGGACAGTTCCGCCCATCAACCCAGAGAAACAGTACAACTAGACACAAGTATGGTGATATATGCACTGGGACGGAATACCCACAGGATGACTCTCTTCTCACAATCAGCTTCAACTGCGATGGGGTTCCTGTCTTCAATTCATCAGGATTCAGTATATGGCCCATATTTGTGACTGTAAATGAAGTGCCATTGGAACAACGTCACAAAAACATTATGTTGGCAGCCCTGTGGTTTGGGACAGTCAAGCCAAATGTCCCTATTCTCTTCAGACCTTTCATTGCTGAACTAGAGACCCTTAGAAATGAAGGGTTTCAATGGAAGGACAACAATGGGGCCATTCAAACAACTATGGTCCAGGCCACAGTCTGTGTGTGTGATGCTCCAGCACGTGCCATGGTGCAAAACATGAAGCAATACAATGGGGAGTATGGGTGTGGGTATTGCTTCCACCCTGGAAAGATTGTACCAAAAGGACATGGAAGCACAAGAGTTTACCCTAGTCAAGATGAAACTGAAAAACGCACAATGGCAAATACAAGTGAATTGGCAGAGCGTGCTGAAGAACAAGGCAAAGCCATAAAGGGAGTCAAGGGAAGATCAATGCTAAGTGACATTCCCGACTTTGATATTATAAAGGGCGTCATGCCAGAGTACATGCATGGTGTGTGTCTCGGACCTGTGCGGCAGTTCCCTAACTTGTGGATGAACTCCAACCAGCATGCTGAACCATTCTACATTCCCCCTCGCAAGGTCACCATCTTAGATCAGAGAATATTGGACATTACACCTCCCCATGAGGTGAAGAGGATGCCTAGATCTCTTACTCAGAGGAATTACTGGAAAGCAGGTGAGTGGAGGTCATTCCTCATCCTGTACTCAGAAGTAATCTTGCAGGACATCCTCCCACAGCGATTCATCAGACACTGGTGCCTCTTATCATCAGCGATTACTGCAATACTGCAACCAACTATCACTGAAGCTGATCTTGAACAAGTAGAAGCCTGTCTCAGGAAGTTTGTAAGTGACATTCCATCACTGTATGGTGAAGAACATGTGAGCTACAATTGCCACATACTGCTACATATACCAGAGTTTGTACGGTACTGGGGTCTTCCCTGGGCATCCTCAGCATTTATATATGAGGATGCCAATGGCAAGCTCTTGGATATGTACAATGGGACACGGGGAATCCCACAGCAAATGTTTAACACTTTCTTCAGAAGAACATCACTGCTGCAAGCTGCAGACATATTACTCCAAGGTGCTGATGAGGCTGTCCTGCAAGTGTTCACAAAATGGACAGGTGCAAAAGTACATGCATCAACACTTACAGTGAATAAGTCCACAAGAATGCTCGGAAAATGTAAAAAAAACAACACTCACTCTTTCTCAGAGAGTAGCCCTTTCAAATGCTGACCTCCCAGAACCACAGGGGCAGCTCATCAAGTCCTACAAGAGATGTGTCATAGATAGGAAGCTGTACTCAACATCTCAGTATGCTGAATCACTCAAGCAAGACAACTCTGTCATCATTCTGGATAACAGAAGTATCGGCATCATAGATTCACTTATGGTTTACAAACCATGCTGTGACTGTGAGAAGCCGGGATGTGACTGTCAAATGCTGGTCATCTTCTACCAGAGATTGAGAAGAATGTCCGAACAACCATTCAGACATGGTCGTTATACTCTGAACCGCTACCTTCATGAGCCACAGCATGTTGAATCAGTTGGTATCACATGTGCTTGTCCACCAGACAAAATACGAGGGAAAGGCCTTCTCCTTCAATACAAAGAGAAGTGGTACCTCATGGAAGTCCCAAACTTTGAAGTTGGTTAGTTCTCGGTAATGTATTGATCAATAAGATGCTCCATCCTGCAAATTCATTTCAGAGCAGCTTTGCAGTGATTGAACACAATCCCAGTTTTTAGCTTACATTGCAGAACTGTGCTATTGAATTTTGGACTCAGCAGGAACTAGGCAGTATCTAGTTATCTGTAGTTTTGATGTAGCAGTAATTCATCAAGTTGTATATTTGATTATGTCTAAACAAATACAAAGATCTAGGATCACCTCATTACAAAAAAATGTTTTGTTAGATGTCATGTTATTGATTACATTAAATTCATAATTGGGAGAAATTAGTATATACTTACACCTCTCTTTGTCATTATTATCAATTACAAATTCATTAGGTCGGGTCCTAGCTCCTATGTCATTATAAAAAGTTTGTGCCCTACCTTTGCTCTATAAGTGTTACTCAATGCATTCTATGAGGTGTATTCATGCTAATAAATTGTTATGGGTAATACCCTATGTTTAAATTATATTCTAACTGCTCTCTCTCTCTTTATCATAATTCTATCAAAATCATCATACAGTGGCATCATGATATACCATGCTTACCTGAATCATATTAAACTACATCTCTGTATCTAGTGACAAATTAACCTTGTTTACTGTAGTATGCCGTAGTGTACTAAAGTTCACAAACCATGGTACGGAGGTACTATGATATGCTATTGTTACCTGATAACATGGTAATATATAATTTTGTATGTGGGAATGAATCACTCTGGTATACCATGGTATACCATAGTGTACTATAGTATAAGAACTATGATATACCATGGTGAACAGGTATCATGATATAACATGGTCACCTGAAACCATGGTTAACAACAGTTTCATATGTTAGAATAAATAACACTGGTATACCATAGTATACCATAGTGTACTATAGTATAATAACTATGATATATCATGGTGCACAGATATCATGATATACCATGGTAACCTGAAAACCATGGTGAACAACAGTTTCATATGTTAGAATTAATAACACTGGTATACCATAGTATACAATAGTGTACTATAGTATAAGAACTATGATATATCATGGTGCACAGATATCATGATCTACCATGGTCACTTGAAACCATGGTTAACGACAGTTCCATATGATAGAATAAATGACACTGGTATACCATAGTATACAATAGTGTACTATAGTATAAGAAATACGATATATCATGGTGCACAGATATCATGATATACCATGGTCACTTGAAACCATGGTTAACGACAGTTTCAGATGTTAGAATAAATAACACTGGTATAACATAGTATACCATAGTGTACTCTAGTATAAGAACTATGATATATCATGGTGCACAGATATCATGATATACCATGGTCACTTGAAACCATGGTTAATGACAGTTTCAGATGTTAGAATAAATAACACTGGTATAACATAGTATACCATAGTGTACTCTAGTATAAGAACTATGATATATCATGGTGCACGGATATCATGATATACCATGGTCACTTGAAACCATGGTTAACGACAGTTTCAGATGTTAGAATAAATAACACTGGTATAACATAGTATACCATAGTGTACTGTAGTATAATAACTATGACATATCATGGTACACAGATATCATGATATACCATTTTCACCTGGGATCATGGTTAATGACAGTATTGTTCATGGGAATAGAATACTGTGGTATACTATAGTATATCATTGTATACTATAGTCCCAAAACCATGGTTTATCATCATAAATGGTATCATGGTATACCATTGTCACCTGAAATCATGGTAAACTGCAGTACACCATAGTATACCAGAGTAGGACCATAGTAGACTATGGTACAAATATCATGATGTACCATGGTAATAAGATCCTCTTTGGACACCATAGTATACCATGGTATAACTGTAGTAAACTATAGTATAAAAATTACATTATATTATGGTTTTTGGTGGATCATAGTGTACTATAATTTACTATTGTAAACCACAGTTCAATTTACCACACAATACCATGATAATACTATTGTAAATCATGGTATACTCTAATATACCATGGTTAACCATGGTATACTATAGTTTTTACCATTGTACTTTTTTACCTGGGTTCCACCCCCATACTCTTTAGTAGTGGTGGTCCTAACCACTGCTCAACCTGGTCATTACCTGAAAGGGTAACCGAATGCTCTGGCAGCATGTAGTCCTTTAAGGCTGTGATCCTATGTGACGAATGCTTCTGTAATAAAAGCTCGGTTGCCTACCTGGAAACTTCTCCTCTTTTCGTTATGATTTAATCTAACTTATTGAGACGAACCACTGCACTGGTGCCGTGACCAGTTGTTTTTCGGGTAAGCGCAGTCAGAAATGACTGAGCTGAGCCCAGTTAAGGGAAATAGCCCAGATTCTGAGCTAAATTACCCGATGGAAGATGGTGAAATCAGGTCACCATCTCCAGTAACAGGGTGGAGAAATCCACAAGAACACTACCCAGACGGGTTAGTGGATTTTGAAGATGTAAGAAAGAACTTACATGACGAACTGGAAGAATTTAGAGATTCCTTATTCATGCCAGGAGGTACTTTGAAACCTGCACCTATGCATAAGAGTACTGCTCAATTTGGTCAACTACCATTTGATGTACCTAGGCCAAGTGCAGGTATGTTTGAAACTCCATATAGTTCTCGAATCAGACACCAGAAGTGTGGATTCGAGAAAAATAAAATGGACGAGCTTGAAGACATGAAAGCTGAATATGAGAAGATCCAATTAGATCTCATCACACTGACTGGAAGTCGGGACAGTATTTTGACTGAAAACAAACAGTTGATGTCAGAACGTCTTGATTCCGATCAGGGTTATAGACGCCAACAACAAGAATTGTTGGATAGAATGGAGAAGGAAAAACAAGATTTCCAACTCCAGCATGAACAATATCGTGAGGCATTATACACGGCGGATTTAGAATATAAAGCCTCGTGTGAAGAATAAAACTTAACAAGAGATAAGTTCAACTCAATCAGCCCATGGCAAGTATCAAGAAGAGCTAAAAAAATTGAAACAGCCTTCAAAGATGCACGAAATACGTATCATAAACAAACCAAAGAGCATGAAAAACTCAGAGGTCAATGGATATGTGAATCAGCAAATTTGACTGTTAAACAGACAAAAATGCTGAATGATATTTCGGAACTGGAATCTAAAACTATCCAGATGTCAAAGTATCTAGAGGATACTGGCATGTGGTGGGCACTCTTGAACCAGACTTCATTGTTTCAGGAATTGTCCTAAACATGACCAGATGAACTCTTTGGGGGATGAGGACAAGGTAACAGAAAACACTGTACCTCATTGTGAAGAAGTAAAGATTCATCAGGTTAGATTTACAGACAATACCTCGAAACCTCTTGGTTTAGGTATGGGAAATATTGGTATACCCGGAACTTCGTCCGGAAATACTGGAGGTGCTTCTACGAGTGGAATACAACAAAACCACTCAGCAGGAGCTTCCAACTTTGATGACGGATGGCCACCACAGTCACCTTTAGGGGGACCAAATGGCCCTTATGCTCAATACGGATGGAAACCACCCCACAATGGAGCGAATCCATCCAATAGAAGTACCCGGAATGCATCCGGAGGAACATCTGGACAAACATCCGGAAATTCCCCTGCAACTGGAGGACAACCCGGATACTCACAAGGATCCGGATCCTCAGCAGGTAGTTCCAGAGGTAACCCTTTTGCGGGTAGAGCTGGTTTCAGACGGGGAAATCAGTCTTCTGGAACAGGAGGAAACACTAATAACAATAGTGGTTTCTTTAACTTTGGTGGAAGTACACAGTCCACCAATAACCCAGGGTCAACTTCTCAAACTGATGGAAACACCTCTTCACAGGTGCCTACATCCGGGGCAGGAGGATCAGGGGGTGGAGGAGGACCACCACCCGGTGGCTCTGGAGGAACCAATGTTACAAATCCTCCGTGGAAAAAAGAGACTCAGTCGACGAGTATCTCTTTCTCCAGGGTTGCAAGCACTGCATGATTCAAATGCAGCGATTGCTAACCTAGGTGTTGATTGTTACAATCAGGGTCTGGACGATACGGAAATCATGGAATGGAGTAGGGGATTAATCCTTACTGGATCCACGAATCCAGCTCGTAGAGTAGCTAAGATACCTACTCGTTTAAACGCCAAGAATCCTTGGAAGGAGGAGTATCAAGGCTGCAAGGATGTCTTTAACTGCAATGAATGGGGTAAAGGGGAAGCACTCCCCTATCTAGTATGCTGGTTAAAGGAGGCGATGGTAAAGGAGGCGTAGAACAATGGCGAGATTCCAAAATTAGAGGACTCTTAGACCATATTAAATATGATGAACTCATAGAGATTGCTTCATATTTATATGGAACCATAGTTGGAGAAGATCCTTGGTTGACATTCACTAAAAAAACTCAGAAACCTAAGGAGTCTGCCAAAGTTTTCGGTTTAGAATGCCAACGACTGTTGCATAAAGCCAGACCTCAATGGAGAATCGATGATGAGCACTTCCTAAATGAAATGTTTAGACAATTCATCAGTGGATTGCGGGATCAGGAACACAGGACCATGGCCTGTGATGCTTGGAAGAATGATGCCTCTTTGACAGACTTGTTCCAGTCCTTAGATCATTATGATCGGAAGGCCCAGATCTTCGCCAGGAAGGTACCCTAACGGATGTCAGCTATGATAGAGGGAATACCTGATACTGAAATATCTTAATCATGAGAACCTGATGACGATGAAAACGTTGGGGCCATTGGCCAAGGAAACCCCCGGTACAACCAGAACTGGGGGAAGAAACCGGGTTATGTCAAGGAGAAAGTGATTGCCACTAAAACTCCTGAGACAAAACCTGATACCAAACCGAACACCGGTCCGTCTTTATCAGAGGACCTGGTTACCACCTTGGTACAGAAGATCACTGAAAATCTTAGAAGGCCTAGGCCTGATAGGAATGTAGTGAAGTGTTTTAGATGTCAGGAAACTGGACATTATGCTGCTGAATGATAAGCCAGTTTATCGAAATGCTCGTTACCGGAATAATCCGGATAAGGAGGACTCAGGGAAGAAGGAAAACTGAGTGGGGGTGTCCATGATGGCAACCGGATTACCCCCAGAGTGAGTGATTGCCATGACTGCCAGCCTATCACCGCTTGTAGTACTAGTGAGAATCCTCTAGCGATTTCGCCCAGCAGTGAAGGTAAGGAAGCTGATCAGTTCCTTACTCATGAGGCTGGGGAGACTGATAGTACACCAGGTGTCAAGAACTGTCAGAAGAACACTGAGGGGAAACCCGATATCAGTTAAGAGGAAGTGGCCAATTGGTTGGCCAGGGTGGGGTGTGCCAAGCTTCCCCCGGGTCATCCTTGTCTTGAATTTTTGAAAGGATGTGGATTTGACCTCGGCGCTAAGACGGAACTTGCCAAGTATGCAAGTTGTCCGACCTACTTGAAAGGTAGGAGGTGGTACGCAGTTGTATCTGTGAGTGGTAGGTCTGCTGAGTTTCTTGTTGATACGGGTGCTAGCCACTCATGTATTGCTAAGAGACTCTATGACCTTTTGCCTATGAATCATGAAACTTTCATAATGAAAGGAAATGCTCGTATGGCCGATGGTAGCACGATGCAAACATATGGTAGAGCATGTATGAGGTTCAGTCTACAGAAGGATAAGGATTTTATCCTTACTCCTACTGTGGCGAACATAGCAGATGATGGTATACTTGGTCTGGATTTTGCTGCATTGTATGGAGCAAAGTAAGATTCCCAGAGGGGAATATTGGAGGTTAGAGACCCATACCATCTCGAAGTACAATGTGTACTCAAACAAGTAAGCAGTGTAGCCAGTGTAGCCCAGACTGTTAAGAGATAGAGAGTTTTTAGGAAAAACTGGAGTTATAGAGCCAGATGTGACAATGTTGTCAAGTATAGGATTGGAATCCGCTGATGTCCTAGTAGCAAATGCTGCTTGGACAGTGGTTCATATATCCAATACCGGTAACAAGACTGTCTATGTTCAGAAGGATACGATTCTAGGGTCGGTTGTCCTCTCTACAATAGTAGAAGGCTGTCAGCATGCTTTGGCACCCGGAGTCCCTTCCTCATCTGAAAGGAACCCGGAATTAGATATTCTAATAGCCAAAAGTCATGTTGAAACTGATGAACAACATGAAGCCTTGACTGACTTGCTAGACAAGCACAGGATGGCTTTTGCAGCACCAGTTGAACAATTGGGGCGTACTGATAAGGTACTGCATACAATTGACACTGGTGAGAATGAACCTTTTAAGATTCCTTATAGAAGACTCCCGCTAGCCAAGAAGAGGGTAGCTGAGGAGGAGATAGCTAAAATGCTTGAACAGGATGTGATAATTCCATCCACCAGTCCTTGGTCTAGCCCTGTGTGCATGGTGACTAAGAAAGATGGTACCATCCGTTTTTGCATAGATTACCGAAAGTTGAATGGTATGACCAAGAAGAATTCATATCCCTTACCACGGATTGATGAGACTATAGACTCCCTTGGAGGCAAGCAATGGTATTGCTCTTTAGACTTACAATCCGGGTATTGGCAAGTGGGTATGCATCCGAAAGATATGGAGAAGACGGCCTTTTCCAGTCATATTGGGCTATTCCAATATAATGTGATGCCGTTTGGGTTATGCAATGCACCTGCGACATTTGAAGCCATGATGGAAACTTTATTAAGTGATCTATTATGGAAGAAATGTCTTGTCTATTTGGATGATGTGATAGTCTTTGGAAAGACATACGAAGAATGCTTGAAAAATTTAGGTATGGTTCTGGAACAAATCATAGCTAATGGATTGAAGCTGAAGCCCAAGAAATGTGATCTCTTTATAAGATCCATCAATAACTTGGGACGATTAATCTCGAATGAAGGGATTAAAGCTGATTCAGAGAAACTGGATGCTGTGTCAAATTGGCAGGCACCCATGAATGCTAAAGAAGTTAGATCCTTTCTTCGATTCTGTTCCTATTATAGGGACTTTATACCAGGATATTAGAGGGTCGCCTTCCCTATTCAGAGTTTGTCCCATTGGACACCCGGAATGAGGAAAGAACGATTTCTTGGGGATCCGAGCAAGACGAAGCCTTTATGAAAATAAAGGAGTTGTTTGCTAGTACACCTGTGTTAAAGTACCCAATGGAGAATGATCATTTCATTCTGGACACTGATGCTAGTAATGAAAGCATAGGAGCTGCCCTTTCTCAGGTCCAGGATGGGGTTGAGGTTCCAATAGCCTTCGCTAGTAACACGTTGAGTAAATCTCAAAGAAATTATTGTACCACTAAACGAGAGTTGTTGGCTGTGGTGGTCTATACGAAGAAGTTCAAACACTTTTTGTGGGGAAGTAATTTCACTCTGCGGACGGATCACTCTTCTCTCAGATGGTTATTGAACTTCAAGGATGTGGAGGGGATGATAGGTCGCTGGTTGGCGCACCTATCCGAATTCGGTCTAAATCACAGCCAGATTGAACACCGAGCCGGGGCAAAACATTTAAATGCGGATGCTTTGTCTAGAATCCCAGTGAGGAAATGTGCAAACGCTGAGTGCACTGATTGTGGAGCACACAATGCTGTATTGGCAGGGGTTCGAGTACCTTTCGACACCCAACCAGAAAATGTTTTGAATTGGTCCATGGAGACTATTCAACAGTTCCAGGAGGCTGATGCAGTCACATCACGTTTGATTAAGTTTCTTAATCAGGGTATCCGTCCTCCAAGACCTGAAGTGTCATTGGAGAACAGGGAAATGAGATGGTTCCTAGCTCAATGGGCCGAGCTAGAAGTCCGGGATGGTCTTCTATTCCGATGGAAGAACTATTCTAATAGGAAGAAAGCCTTGCAAGTTGTCATACCCAGTGCTATGTGACGAGATATTATGTATTTCTGTCATGGGCATAGAACTAGTGGACACTTTGGAAAGAAATGGTCGCTAGAACGTCTAGCCAGACGATACTATTGGCCTGGCATGAGTACAGATCTCCCCCGATGGGTAGAGACCTGTCCCGAATGCTGTAAGAACAAACCAGGACCCGGGTTAGGCAAATTGCCATTATCCCAGGAAGTGTTTGGTGTCCGATTTGCTAGAGTAGCTGTTGACATTATTAGTGGGATCCCTCCCACTCCTAGTGGCAACACGTGTATGATGGTCGTGTCAGATTATTATACCAAGTACACCCGAGTGTATCCTTTGCCGAATCATAAGGCTGCTACTTGTACTATGGCCTTTGTAAAAGGGTGGGTATTACACCTAGGTGTCTCACTCATGTTACATAGTGACCAGGGCAGAGAATTCGAGTCTAGCCTGTGGCAAGAGATGTGTAATTGTCTAGCAATTTGCAAGACAAGAACTAATCCCTATAGGCCACAGGGTGATGGACAAGTAGAGAGATTCAATTGGACATTGATCCTAGTATGTTTGTTTGGGGGGGGGGGCTTATATTGACCTGATTGGCCATCTCGATTTAGCCAGAAATGGGATCCTTCTGATTGTCCTTTTTATCCATCTCAAATGGGTGACATTTCAGTATGCAGCGCCAGAATGGGAGTGAGGCCCCAGGCTGAGGGAAAATCGGTTCTGTAGTAGTGGACCTGCTTATAGCTTCACCTCCTGCCCCGCACTCTATAGGAAGGTCTACCTTTATCAGTACATTGTAAATGGTGCTGTTTTAGGGGGGTTTGGGGTTTAAGGTCGAATCCCACATGGTAAAGAATGGCTCAAATATCTGTGTGATTTTGGGGTAATGTGATCTGTGTGAATTTGGGGTAAGCCCCAAAATCGCAACAGATTCAAAATCGCAGAGATATTTTCGCCTTTTTTCCGCCATGTCGGATTCGACCTTACTAAAATGAAACAAGGTCTTTGACCAGAGTGTAGAGGGAGGAACCGAGTAGGGAATGAAGTAGACCATTACTGCACAGGGGAGAGCTACCTTCCCCACCTCCCTCCACATACACCCATCCAGCCATCTCTCTTATCTACCCATGTTGTGACGTCACCTGATTAAAGGAGGGACCTGATGGGACAAAGTAGGACACCAGCGCCTGCAGCGCTGCAATAATGATGGGCCGCGGGAAAGTGCCGCCAGCGTTCACAACTTATGTCTGACTTCGGGTGAACTTTCAGTTGCATCAGACTCATGATAATGATGCATGCTGGGACTGCCTCAATGAGCATAAAGTGAGACTGACACTTCGGCCCAAAACCAACTATCAGGCTGTCAAATACCTGTTATTATTTCTTTCCTCTTAAATAGATGACAAATTCATATAGAAATACATGCAGGGTTGAGAGAAAAGAAGAATGGGTGGATTGAAAGTGAATAATTATAGAGATGTCTTGATAAAAGCAGTCACGTCAGTGCGTGAAAATAGCAGACGAACAGACAGACTCGAGTCCACGTCAATCTGAAGTGGGGGAGGTTTCATAGATGAGCGGGGTAATAATTCCCACAATAATCTCAAATTCCCTAACATTCCCTCTCTCTCCTTGACCAACTTTTCCATGACCAAATTTTATTGGCGCCGAATATAACTTATACCAATGTTTAACCTTAAGGCCAACTCCCACTACATGAAAAATGGGTCTAAAGCGCCTGTGATTCTGGATATCGGCAGCCTTGGAGTCTTGTCAAAAACAAAATTCACAAGGGTTCCTATACCCCTCCTACCTTTCTCAAACCCCACTACTAGCCACTATGGGAAGGGAAATGTCTGTGATATTCATCTCTGTACTGACTAGTTGCTACTTTGATTCACAAGTACAACATTCTTATGGCTATAGTGTGTGGAACTTGGGTCCTGATTTATGAAAAATATACAGATCTCTTGTGATTTACTAAAGATTCATGTTCGCCTCTAAATTACAGGGAATTTCCCTATATCACACAGATTTCTGGCCTCTTGTGAGAAAAATATCAAAAACTTTTGATGTATTCCACTCCTGAAATAACAACACTTTGGCAAGGGTTCATAGCTGTTATTGGACTTCCTTGGACGATAATACTACCCTAAATATCGGCTGAATAACAACATATCCTATCACAAGGATTTTCTAACTATTTTTGCATTGTGGGATTTGGCCTTTAAATCAATACCACATGCCTCATCAAGGACAGCAATCGAAACGGCTACTGTAGATTATTGATAATATATCAAAATTTACCTTTCAGGATTGCCCTGACTGGAAATGATTATTACGTGCCCAAGGGGAGACTTGTAAGAAATCAAACAAGTGATACATTTAACATATTTTCCCTGGCCTTCTGACAAAGAATCATAGGATTCTCTGACCACTTACTTTTCCTAACTTTCCCTGACAGTGGGGTCCCCGCTGCACATATGTAAATGGTTTGGCCTTTCCGTGATCCAGAGATGATTACCAGCTGATTTTATCAACCCAGGGAATACAAGTTATATCAGGTGGGGATATTTAATCCTTGGTTGTGAAGAGAATCAGAATAAAATAAATCTCTGCAGAGCCTTGATTGTGAACCCATATGGTCTATCTATAGGTGTACACGATGAAACACTGCTCTTATGCTGGAGATCGGCTTTGGGAGAATATGACCAAGTCCAGTGAAAATGATGCAGGTCTGAAGTGAGCAGACGCGGTCTGAGCAGACGCGGTCTCAGCAGACACGGGGCAGTTATTTTTCCATTATTTCCAATGATTTTTTTAAAGTTAAGTTTTCTTTATTGTCTCAGATTTCATATATGTGACCCATCCTAACAAAGTGGTACTGAAGTCGCACATTTAGAAGCCTAGATATGACCCTTTCAAGTTGTATAGTGTCAAAAATATCAGATTTTTCAAAATTGATATTTTAGCATTTTTCTTACATATGGGTAGATATCTTTCAGAATCCTTGCTTACTAAATTGAATTTAGGTCCCAAATGCCTAAAAGACATAGATCTAATTTTAATGGTTATGTAGAATTACAAAGGAATCATATAGGATTCATAGATTATTAAATGTTTAATGTGCCAATTATCTCAGTTTAATCATTTTTTAATCGATCCGGCTAAGTTTTCCTACAGAAGATCTGGAGAGGACCACCTAGTTCAAATATGCAAGTGTTATATACCAAATGAAAGCTCTTGATGAGCTGCAAATGAATATGCCAATAACTAAACATTTTGCATGTGCGACTTCCGAACCGTTTTGTAAGGATGGGTCACATATAGCGATATTTACATGTAAGGTATACAGTGTGTAGACGTAATATTGACCAGTTTAAAGAAAAAATCATAAAATATCAAGAATAGACATCTAAGCTGAGACTGAAGAAGGTGACGGACCTCATCCCCACCACGTTGGGTGTATGGGTTGATATTTCAGGTCCTACCTATACTGATTATTTATGTTTGTATAGGATTGACACACATAAGAAAATAGATAATATAAAAATAGTAATGTACCAATATAATATAAAATAATAATGGTGTATAGTGCTATTACATTTTTCCTGTTTAAGTGATTTGATGGACGAGAGAGAGGGGAAACAACTTAAAATTTAGTTAATAAGTATATATAATAGTTTTAGAGTTGAGCTGCTCACCCAATTTTAGGAACTAGTTCACGTAATAATTTTTTGCTGTTAGATTTAAAAATTGATAAAGTTTCAGTATTACGACGGATTATTGGGAGAGCATTCCAACTTGTGGCACCAAAGTATTCAATACTTTTCATGTAAGAAACAGTATTTGGAAATAATACCTTGCATGTAGGAGCCAAATGCTGTCTAGTTCTAATCGGTCTGTGGTCTAAATATTCATTACATCTAGATCTTGTATACATATAGTTCAATAGGTGAGTTTGTCTTCTATCAGATAAAAGGTTACAGTTGGATACATGGTGAATATAGCGAGTATTGGTGAGATGGGGTACTTTGAGACAAATCTTTAAGCACCGGTTTTGCGCATATTGGAGCATTTCTAGATACTTGATAGGTGGTATGGAAAATAATATCAGCTTAGTCCATATATGGTAAAATAGTGGTTTTAAGGGATCCAAGATGACTCCAGGATATTTATAACTCGGTACAACTTGTAACAGCATATTGTTCATGGTAATATTCGCTGATAAAGTACTGAGTTTCATGGTACAAGATGAGAAAATCATTATTTTGGTTTTAGCAATATTAACCGATAACTTATTTTGTTCACACCAAGTGTTATACATTTCTAGGTCTTCCTGTACACACATTTTGGCAGTTTCAAAATTTTTATGCGAAGTATAGATCACAGTATCATCAGCATATAACCTGATTTTACAGTTTTTTATACATTTTATTACATCATTGACATATACTAAAAAAAGCAACGGACCTAATATTGATCCTTGAGGAACACCACATATTACACTATACATTTCAGAAGCAGTACCATTTGCCTTACTAATTTGTTTTCTATCAGATAAGTAGTTCTTGAACCAGTGATATGTATCAGATCTTATACCATAGTTATGCAGTTTAATAAGAAGAACAGAGTGGTCCACAGTATCAAAAGCTTTCCTCAAATCAATAAAAGCAGCAACAGTAGAATTGCCTACATTAAGGTCTCTTTTAATATCATCAGTGAATTTAGCAAGGGTGTCAACAGTGCTGAAGCCAGGGCGAAAACCACCTTGAAATTTTGTTAAAATATTTTCGTCAGTTAAGAACCCATATAATCTGTTGTGAACAATTTTTTCAATTAATTTACAGGTTAAGGGAATCAAGGAGATAGGCCTATAATTATTTACTAATTTCAAGTTTCCAGATTTCGGGATAGGGGTGACTTGGGAGATTTTCCATTTAGCCGGTATAGTGGATGTTGCAAAGGATAAATTAAAAATTTTAACTAGTTTATTGGGATCGTGAGAGAAAACTTTCTTTAAGATTTTTGATGATATCTGGTCAATTGCCGAGGATTTGAGTGGATTAATGTCATGAACCAGTCCATTAATCTCTTGGACATTGGTTTGAAAATTTGTAATGAAATTATCAGTCAGAGGATCATAACTTTTCCATGGTGTGTGCATGTTAGTAGCTAATTTTGGTCCAATGTTGGAGAAGTACTCATTAATAAAGTCAGAAGTTTCATTTCTAGGGATGGTTGTATTAGGGTTTTTATGATCCAACAAATTTATGTCACCAGCTCTATTTTCATGACCAGGGATCAATTTATTTATAACCCTCCAAAATTTACGATGGTCATTTTTGTATATCTCTGTTTGTTCTTTGTAAAATAATCTTCGTGCTTTACTGACCAATTTATTAGATTTATTTCTTAATTTATCAGCAGATTTCCAATCTTTTTCAGCTTTGGATTTACGAGCAGCCCTTAATTTAGTATTTTTATCTCTGATAAGTTCTATAACTTGTGGGGTAATCCATGGGTCTCTTAATTTATTAACAGTGAATTTATGTACTGGACAATAAGTATCTAGGATTGAACGTATAGCTTTTTCATATTCATCCCAGGCAATATCTACACTATTAGTCTGATTAAATGTAGTCCAGTCAAAGCTATCGAATTTGGCAAACAGGATATCATCAGAGAGTTTCAAGTATGAGCGACCAGTTATCTCTACCTTTTCAGGTGTAATATGCCATTTCTTTCTAACCAGGTAGATAGGGAGGTGGTCAGATATATAAGATTCCAGTATTCCCGTCTGGATGAAGTTTCTTCTCAAGTTTGTGAAGACCAGGTCAAGTATAGCATTTTTACGAGTAGATTGTTGGATTTCTTGCATGAATCCTTGACTTTTCATTTTATTTAACAATTGATTAACCATATCATTGTCATCCCTTAAATTAAAGTTGAAATCACCCATAATAACAATTTCATAATTATTAATGTTATTAATGTTATCAATGATATTCAATAGTGAATCAATAAACATCTGTTTAAGGCCCTCTTCAGGAGGTCTGTATACATTAAATACAATTATGGGTTTCATATGATCCTTATTGATCAGAATATTTTGAATTTCAATATGTTCTTCAGAGAGGTTTAAATGCTCGAATGCACAGTAGTCATGTGATACATTATGTCTTATGTAGAAACACAAACCACCACCAGTCTTAATATTTCCTTTACCATCCAGAGTTTGTCTATCTAATCTATATCTAGTATAATTACAAAATTGATATGAGGTTTCAGGGTCCTCACACTTTAACCATGTTTTGGAGAAAGAAAATATTTCAATCTTATCATTGTATAATTCTGTACATATAGTAGGGTAGTTAGCCCTTAGGCTTCTGGCGTTTAAGTGATGGGCACCTATGTTGAACGTATGGGATAAATATGGTACTGTGGAATAAGTGCTGCCTCAGAAGTTATCAAATCATTACTTTCAGCTTTGTAATGTCCAGAAGGAGAGAATTTACTCTTATGTCCCATGTCTGCTCATTTGCTCGGACAGTGTCTGCTCATGAAGCAGCTCATCAGTTTTTAGCCCATTATAACCACAATTTATTATCTATGGGGTATACATGATATCAAGCAATATAACAGAACCATATTTGTCCCTTATGTTCAAAATCATAGGTAAATAATGGAAAAATATCTGTCGCGTGTCTGCTAGGACCGTGTCTGCTCGGAACGCGTCTGCTCACTTCAGACCTGCAAAAAAAGGTGTTTTTCCAGTAACATGAACTGAAATGCTACAATCGGAAAGTTGGATTTCTTTTTCATCTGTTTTTATATTTATTTTAATTTTTCTTTTTTTGGGGGGGTTCCTTTCCCTTACCTCTGAGGAGTCTTTCTCCTGTCCAAAATGGGCATGTTACATATCAAAAGAAACGTGGTTATAGGGCTGAGTCATTTACTGCCAGGCACGGGAGGGGCTTGTTAGATATAGCGAGGGGCATTTTGAAAAAGAGCTCCTTGGTGGGCTAAAAACCCAAAAAACCTTCACACTGGGGGGGGGGGGTTAGGGGTAAAAACTGAATATTGGCAATTCAAGTACTTGTCGCGAGTACATATCCATATCCAAATTTTGGGCAGGTCATTTTGCAAAATCAGTTGTCAGTGGGGATGGGGGGGGGGTTGCGATAACTTTCATCATATTTGTTCAGGGAGTCTTATTATATTGGTTGGGGGGTTGAAAAAATGGTAATAAATCACTCGGCCCTTAAGGCAAATTTGAGAGGATATGATCCCGACAGTAGTACAGTAGTCAACAAAGTGCACAAGAATAGTGCCCATTTTTATTTTTTCTACAAACATGTGTTATCCACAAAGACCGGGACCCTGTACATGTACCTATGCATGACCATTGACTAGCAGTTGGAGAATGTTGTTTCCTTTTCTTCGAGGACAAGGGGCTCCGCTGGTGGATTAAAAAGGAAATTAGATTTGGTTCCATCCCCACCCCGTTCACACATACCCTAAAAGGCCAACTCCCACTACGTGGAAAAGGGTCTAAAACGGCTGTGATTCTGGCTATCAGCAGCCTTGGAGTCTTGTCAAAAACAAAATTCACAAGGGTTCCCATGCCACCTCTACCTTTATCAAACCCCACTACTAGCCAATATTGGAAGGGAAATGTCTGTGAAATTCATCACTGTACTGAATAGTTGTTACTTTTAGTCACAATTATACCATGGTTATCACATTTTTGCACGATTTTACGGTGCCTGGAGCGGATAATGACGTTCGAATAGTACGCGCTAGTTGAATGGATATTGACACTAGAGACGAGACGACGTGACAGCAAGTTGACAGCGAAGAATTTAATTCAATAATAAAAAAACTATACGATTATAAGCTTAATGCGTATAGAGGATAAATGTAGATATTATAATCTATCACCTACCTTAAATTCGCCATGATTTAAAGTGTATTTTCAACAGGATTGAAGAAATAAAAATCGAATCGAGCGAAATTTCTCCGTCCTGTTGACTGCGTAGCGGACGGATTGTTTACCGTGGCGAGACACACGTTGTCATGTTGGCATATGCTCTAAGGGTATTCTGGCTGCCGCGCGCAGTCCTTACCAGCGGTTCTACTATGAAAATGCCTGTAGGACACATGCCGAGGTAACACTTTGCGTCCAACCGGCTTTGTCGTCTCGCCGAGAAACCAAGATGGCGGAGGAGACTGAACAAGACGTATCGCTTGGATTTTTATTTCTTCATTTTATAAGGTAATTACTTAAGAAAATGGAGGAAACCATGGTATAAACGTCATACATAACAAATAGAGGTTCACTCTTTGATTGTAGGGGCTAGATAAAAAGACACTCGGCCTACGGCCTCGTGCTTCTTATCTGCCCCTACAATCAACTTGTGAACCTCTATTTGTTATTTATGCCTTTAGTACAACATTCTTATGACTATAGTGTGTGGAACTTGGGCCCTGATTTATGAAAAGATAACATACCTCTTGTGATTTACTAGAGATTTTTCTTTTCCTCTAAATCACAGGGAATTTCCGTATATTACAGAGATTTCTGGCCTCTTGTGAGGAAAATATCAAAAGCTTTTGATGTGTTCCACTCCTGAAATAACAACACTTTGGCAAGGATTCTTAGCCATTATAGGACTTCCTTAGACGATATTACCACCCCAATATCGACTAAGTAACCACATATCCTATATCACAAGGATCACAGACATTTCCCTTCAAATAGTGGCTAATAGTGGGGTTTGAGAAAGGTAGGGGTGGTATGGGAACTCTTGTGAATTTTGTTTTTGACAAGACTCCAAGGCTGCCGATATCCAGAATCACAGGCGTTTTATACCCATTTCTAACGTAGTGGGAGTGGGCCTTCACAATAGGTGTGTAGTTGATAATTCATGACCCAATTTCCACACACTACAGTTGTAAGAAGGTTCTGCTTGTGATTTATGCAAAATTAATTAAGCGAATATGTTTGTATTGCAAACCATTGAAATCTAAAGAATTCAGTAAGAGGCAGCTGTGATATTGATATCATATACTTGATATTTGCTAAAGGTTGAATCCCACTTGGCAAAAAATGGCTTAAATATCTCTGCGATTTTGTCCCTTGCGTTGTATGGCCCTTGCGGGGGCCATAAAATGCAAGAATTGATCAACTAATTCCGAATCCCACAGTGGTTTAGGGTCAAGTTTGCAGTAGTCCTTGTGTTTGATGGCCTCAGCAAGGGCCATACTACGCAAGGGACAAAATATTTCAGCCATTTTTCACCAATTTGGGATTTGACCTTAATCAATCTTGCCCCTACAGAAATGAAATTCATGGAAATTCTCTTTTCCATACTCTGTGTGGGCATACATGATCTAAGGGACATCTCAAGTCTCCTCAGCATGATCTATGATTGGTCAAAGAATCCTGATAATTTGAGACCAGGTAGAGATTTGAGGAACAATGACAGGATACAATTCAATGTCAATAGATCACAATCTGTAGCATATCATAAATCGCTTCTGATCCGGGGTGCCAAATTATGGTATAAACTTGATGCTGCTACACAGAGTATGGACACTAAGCCAGAGTATATGATGGCTATTAAATAAACGGTCCTGTCACTTGATGGACCGATTATATATATTTTCTAATCTTGTTTAGATGACTATTATTAGAGTCCAGCGGAAGGCATCAGTACTTGTTTTTAATGTATTGTTTAGTTAATTTTTGGATAACTCACTTTACTTACATGTTGTGATGCTGTGATGAATGTAATTTAGATTGATTGTCTAACATATCAAAGGCCGAAGCCCTGTTGATTTTCCTACTGTTTGTTGCTATGAATTTGCGACTTGGATATACCACCTTCTACTGTGAATTTTTGGCTAATATGTAAAGGCCAAATCCCACTACCTGAAAAATGGGTCTGAAATGTCTGTGATTCTGGATATCGGCAATATTGGACTCTTGCCAATTTCCTAAATCACAAGGGTACTCACTGCACTTCTTACCACTCCAAATCGGACTATAGCTGATAGTAGCAGGGGAATCTCTGTGATTTTCATTACTGCACAGATGAGTTGCTAAAATGATTCACAGAGATAGATTATTTGATATTAAAATCACAGTTGTCTCTGACTATTTTCTGTGGTTTGCAATGGTCTCCTGCATAGCATAAACAAATGTAGCTTGCATAAATCACAAGCAGAACCCCATTATGACTGTAGTATGTGGAACTTGGCTCCTGATTTATCAAAGACACGCCTCTTCTGATTCCCTAGAAACTGTTGTTTTCCTCTAAATCACAGGGATTTTGAGTCTATCACAGAGATGTAAAGCCCTTTGTGAAGAAAATATCAAAAACTTTTGATGTACTATACTCCTTAAATACCAGCACTTTGACAGGGGTTCTTAGCCTTTATAGGTCTTCCCTAGATGCTATTACCACCCTAATATCGGCTAAGCACCCACATATCCTATTTCACAATGATTTCCTGACCATTTTCACGTTGTGGGATATGGCCTTAAAGCTTATGTGTATGATGTTTATGTCAAATAAAAAGTATTAAACTCTAAAAAACTCATATTGGCTAATAGTGGGATTTGGGAAAGGAGAGGTTAGATAACTGTCCTTGTGATTTACATGATTTACTAGAGTTCAAGGCTGCCGATATCCAAAATCACAGGCAGTATGTATCCATTTTTCACGCAGTGGAATATGGAAATGATGAGAAAAATGGTTCCGAAAAAGCATTTTTGTACACTTATTTGGATATCAGCAGCACGGGCTCTTGGCGATGACTATAAATCACAAGGGTTGTCATCCCACTTCTTCCAACTCCAAATCCCAGTTTAACTGATATTGGAGATTTAATCTCTGATTTGTAAAGGCCAAATCCGACAACGCGAAAATAGCCAGAAAATCCTTGTGATATATATATATATGATATGTGGTTACTTAGCTGATATTGGGGTGGTAATATTGTCTAAGGAAGTACTATAATGGCTAAAAATCCTTGCCAATGGGGATTTATTTCAGGAGTGGAATACATCAAAAGCTTTTGATATTTTCCTCACAAGAGGCCAGACATCTCTGTTATATATGGAAATTCCCTTTGATTTAGAGGAAAACAAAAATCTCTAGTAAATCACAAGAGGTGTGTAATTTTTTTCATAAATCAGGGCCCAAGTTCCACACACTATAGTCATAAGAATGTTGTACTTGTGACTAAAAGTAACAACTCTTCAGTACAGTGATAAATTTCACAGACATTTCCCTTCCAATATCGGCTAGTAGTGGGGTTTGATAAAGGTAGGGGTGGCATGGGAACCCTTGTGAATTTTGTTTTTGACAAGACTCCAAGGCTGCTGATAGCCAGAATCACAGCCGTTTTAGACCCATTTTCCACGTAGTGGGTTTTGGCCTTAGGCTGTAGTTGGAGGGAGTTATTTTATACCCTGATTTTCGTTGATTATCATCTGACAGGAATACCTTAAATATTATAGGCCAACTTTTTTGTGTTGTGGGATTTGGCCTTATCTGCAGTGGTCTCCCTTTAAAACCTTTGTTTGTGATAGTGTAAATCACAGTGATATTCAAGGGTTTTCATTAGAAAAAGGGTTCTTAGCTGTTATTGGACTTCCTTGGACGATAATACAACACTAAATATCGGCCGAATAACAACATATCCTATATCACAAGGATTTTCTAACTATTTTTGTGTTGTGGGATTTGGCCTTATCTGCAGTGGTCTCCCTTTAAAACCTCTGTTTGTGATAGTGTAAATCACAGTGATATTCAAGGGTTTTCATTAGAAAATTGATATGTGACACGATCTGCGAAGAGGGGGCTTAGCACAGGGGGTATTAAGACCCCTCTTTGCAGTACATGTCACATATACTCTTTTAATGTTTGCATCTGTCAAATTCACAAAGGTCTTGCAATGCTTCTTGGCAAATATTCCTTATATAATCTTTACTCCGAGAACAATGACCTAGAACCTTGCATTTCTAAATCAAAAGCATTTTGCGACCATTATCACGTATTGGGATTTGACAGGGGATTTGACCGTTATCGTGGGCAATGTCAGTATAGGTGATGACTCTTAATGCTTTGATCGACTATGCCATCTAAGCTTGGCCTACACAGTCTCAGTGAGATCTCTTTAAACCGCCACCCAATAGTCCGCCATACTCAGATCCGCCAGGTTCACCCAGAGGACCATTCCTGTACAATGCAATTGAATTGTCACTCAATAATCCGCCAATCTCAGATCCGACCAATGATTTTCACTAATTTTGCATAGTGAATTAAAGAGATTTCACTGCTAGCACCTAAATATGTGATAAACTAACCTCAGAAAATCTTTAAAGAGGCATTAAATGTCTGTACTCTTCATCTTCAATTTTTCTTTTCTGGGAGTCCAATTCAGGGAGTTCAAACCTGGGAGTTCAATGAACTCGGGTGGACTGATAACCTCGGTCAAATCTGAGACCCAGGGTAATGGGGCCTCGAGTGAGGGAAGGGGCTATAGGGGGAGTGGGCTCCCCTTGTTTCTTATATTTCACTTAATTCCCTATGTCCCATATCACTCAAGAACCTATGCATGAAGGTCCCATGTCAAACATGAAAAAAAAACGATATCATGTCATTCTTTTTATTTTCTCCTGCCACAAATGGCGATGTCTGTGACATGTTTTGATTTGAGGAAATGCCCATAGTATTCCCAGCAAATTGTTGTGACTCCTCGTCAACCTGTGTGAAGTGGCTCACACATGTCACTAGATGGAACACGACGTCGCTATAGCACAAGATCACCAGGAATAGCAATGGTGGTGATCACATGGCCTCACCTCAGATGGCGAGGATGGTGATCACTTAGACTCACCAGGGATGGCGACGCGGGTGATCACTCACCTCGCTAGATGAAACACGCACCTCGTCATAGCACATGTTCACCAGGGATGGCGAGGATCGTGATCACTCATCTTCACCAGGGATGGCGACATGAGTGATCACTCATCCTCACCAGGGATGGCGACATGAGTGATCACTCACTTCGCTAGATGAGACGCACACCTCGTCATAATGCACATTCACCACGGATGGCAAGGATTGTGATCAGTCACCTCGCTAGATAAAACGCGTACCTCGTGATAGCACAGGTTCACCACAGATGGTGAGGATCTTGATCACCCACACTCACCAGGGATGGCGACACGAGTGATCACTCACCTCGCTAGATGAAACGCACACCATGCCATAGCGCATGTTCACCACGGCTGGCAAGGATCGTGATGACTCACACTCACCAGGGATGGCAAGGCGGTTGATCACTCACCTCGCTAGATGAAACGCGCACCACATCATAGCGCAGGTTCACCATGGATGGCGAGAGTGGTGATCACTCAGACTCACCAGTGATGGCGACGCTGGTGATCACTCACCTTGTTAGATGAAAAGCTCATGATCATCGACATTGGTAATCATGCAGCCTCACATCTGCCAGATCAAAGTATGTTTTGCCAGAGAAGGTATTGCCATATGTATCTTCCCTCTAACCACAGACAAGGTGTTCATGTTGATATTTCCCTATGTATTTTTCCTGTAACCAGAGAAAAGGTGTTTATGGATAGTTGCTTTCATTTTAGAGATACCTCTATCTAAATTCAATTGATATTCTCTCTATATAATCTTGTTTGATTCAACTCTGAAGTATTACATGGAAATCAGTGTGAAACAAAGCACATTTGATACGTATGGGACTTATACTTCATGCCCACACTTCCTAGATAGGCTACATGTGGAACAGTGGTGCTGTCTCAACACCTTTGGCAATGGTGGTGATAAGTTGCCACTGTGAGTGAGAGTGAGTGACAGATGATGCAATCCTCAGAGAGCATTGACTTGGAGTGACACAAATTCACGCATTGAGTGAGACAAAGGCTGGCAATGGTGGTGATAAGTTGCCATTCTTAGTGAGAGTGAGTGACAGATGATGCAATCCTTAGAGAGCATTGACATGGAGTGACACAAGTTCACGCATTGAGTGAGACCAATGTTGGCAATGGTAGTGATAAGTCGCCATTATGTGTGAGAGTTGATGCCAGTGGCACGGGAGTGGTACATAATCACACAGTGAGTCAGATCCATGTTGGCGATGCTTGTGATAAGCGGCCATTCTGAGTGAGAGTTGACAGGCAGTGGCACATACTCACGCAGTGAGTTAGATCCATGTTGGCGATGGTGGTGATAAGTCACCATGCTTTGTGAGGGATGACAAGGGGTGGCACATACTCACGCAGTGAGTGAGATCATGTTGGTGACTGTTGTGATAAATTGCCATGCCATGTGAGACTGACACACAGTGGCGAAAGATGACGCAGTGAGTTATCACTCAGAAAGGAGTCACCATTGATGACCAATCATGGCGACAGATAACGACAATTTGCTGGGTTATGTCGGATTTATAGTGGTCCAGAGCCATGTACAGCCACAGAGGACATTGACCCCTACCTGGCCATGCGTGCATTTATTCTAAGGACATGTCGGAGTGCTTATGTTTCTGTTTGGTTGTTTATGTACATGCTATAACCATAACTCTAAAGGAAGGTGGAGAAGGTGTGACCTGACAGGCTGCTTTTTGTGGGCCTACTGAGTAGCCATTTCCCAAATGACCTTCACTTGACCAGTAAGTCAAACATAGTAGCGGTACTCGCGACTATATCAGTCACAGTGCTGAAGATTTAAATTTTGAAGCATCCCTAAAGCCGCCTCAAACAGATGTGTGCTACAACTATTTTGAAGAGGATTGATTAAATGCCCAAATTTTGTATGACATGGTGGGCCCCTTTCCCAGTACATGTCACATTTACATGTCAAATCCAGTGGCGGATTTAGTGGGGGGCGCCCCCGCGTTCCCACTTTTTTCCCTGTACTTAAGAGTTTACCTAACTCTTTTTACCCTAGAATTTGGCCAAAATTAGGGGCGCCCCCCCTTTTCAAAATCCTGGATCCGACCCTGAAATCCAATTAAATGTAACTGTTGCTAGTAGCTAAGGGTTGCCAGCTGAAGCTAAGGGTTGTCAGCTGATGATGCTTATCATGAGTTGTTTCATGTGGCAGTATACTGCAATAAGTATTCTATGGAGCTCTATATTATAGTAAATTGCCTGAGCCAAGGGAGGGCACTTAAATATGGGAACAACAATTCAGCAAGGCAGAGCCCCCTCTCACATACATGATCGATGGATTTTTGGGGAGCACCTGATATCTATGTACCAGGTCTATTAGGCAAAAAAAAAAAAAGCTGTGTTTCCGGTAACATGGCCCAAAAGGTTGAGGCAGGTAGCTCGGATTTTTTTTCTTTTCTTTCTTTTTTTTTTTTTGCATCTAAGACCTAAGGTCATACTTTGCCAGGTTTTCGATGGTCATTATAACAAAGGATCGTTTCCTGTATGAACTATGAGAAAATGATGGGAAAATGCACAAGGACCTGCGTAGTAGGATCATTTTCAATGGGTTTCACTCATATGAATGATTGAAATCAGCAAAGCGGATACAGATGTCCTTGCATAACCTGGGCCATGTGGTGAACAACATGATTTACAGATGTAGGACAGGGGTGTCTTACACAACTTGTCTTACACATAGCCTGCACCAAACTCCCAGACTTTAATACGTAGCTTTTGCCTCGTTGAGCCAGGAATTTTAATATAGAATATATAGCCCTATTGATATTTGTTGCGAAGATAAAGATAAGAAGATAAAGAAATAAAAATAGAAAATGAAAAAGACGTTTTTCACATGATATCATCTTTGAGTGAAATGAACCCAGTCGAGTATTGACTTGTTGATTTCTTTTTGCTTTTCAAAGTGACATCCTCATAGTGCATGGGGGAGGGAGGGGGGCAACACCCCCCCCCCCCAAAAAAAAAAAAGGTGTGGGATGAGATGTGTAACTTCTGGAGAATTTTGCTATTATCTGTCCTGCAGCCAGAAATAGTGTTGGAAATGCATCCCCAACATCCTCGACGGCTCCACCGCCACCTTTGATAGATACCATCATTATATCGTCATTGATTGAAATCAACCAAGTCTATTTGGTCAATTGGGTGCCAATGTTACTTTATGTCCAAGATAATAGGTCTCTTCAATGGCAGTGGTGGTGATCGAATCTATGAATTGAATGAAGGTAGAAAGCACACCACTGCATTACCGAGGCAATGGTTAGTTTCCACCTTAGTACTACATAGGCAAAGGGTGCAACGAAAAGCTCCCCATGATGAGATTCTTTCTGCCAATAACATCAGTCAATCAATTAGACGGACAGGCCTTATCAAAAACTGTTTGTCTGCCAAAGACGGGGTAGGTGTCAAGTCAACCAAACACAGAGCCAGGTACAGCTGTGAACCCATGACCTTCCAAACGAAACCCGTCTAGAAACAGCTTATTGTCCCCAGCCCATTATTTTGCCTTGGTGACTCGACTAATATTTGCCCAGCAGCGGTCGTTCACCCCACTAACTATTTATAACCAAGCTATAGGTTGGCCTAACGTGCACCAACTAAGGTCAGTCTCCATGCAGAGGTGTGGAGAGAAAGTGTCAGTCACTGTAGTCCCATGTCTGCTTTCTGTGTGTCCATATGCAACAACCAAACAAGTATGTGATACAACCCCCCCCCCAATGCATTCCCACTTGGCAAAAAAGAAAACACACACACACAAAAAAAACACGTGCCCAGCAAATCTTAGTGAAGTGGAGTCAGGCTGTGTGAGCCTTCACACTGTTCGTCGTATGAACCAAGAATCTCGTCATGTGTCGCTAGGTCTGACTCAGCCTGACGCAGACTGACGCTTGTATAATGACTCATCCTCACGCAGTCTGACGCATGTGTTATGACTCATCCTCACGCAGACTGACACATGTGTCATAACGCAGTATCACACAGACTGACGCAAAGCAAACCCAATTTTTGGTGGGTTGGGGCGGGGGGTGATTTCCTTGATTTAGATCTTTTATTTTTCAATTCTTAACATCAATTCAGCTGTTTATCTTGATTCCATTTCCTTGCTGTGTCCTGTTGAACATGCTATCCTCTTCAATGGATGGATTCTGGGCCAGTAGATCTATGATTTCTGGTAATACTCTTGGGAACAGCTGTAAAAGTGAAAATGAATGATCATGAACACAAAACAGCACCAACCAATGTCAAACATACATGTATGCCAAGTAGGGTAATACATTGGGACACTCACTACATAGCTGCACCACCAAATTAACGCTATCATATCATTTGGCTTTACCTCTTTTATTCCGTTATGACTGTAATGGTTTGAGTTCTTATATAACTTCGGTTAAGTTCGAGATATGTCAATATCAAGCAAAACCAGACAAGTTAGCTCAAGTTAGTGCAAGTGGCACATGTTTATTCAGTAGTTACATACCCAGCAAATTGGGGTCACTCTGAGTCAATGTGTGTGAGTGCTAACTCGTGCACTCTACAGAAAAAAATTGAGCCACCTTGTGTCAATGATAACACCAACTGGCACATACTGACACATGTGTCATGACACAGCCCCACCCATGCTGACACATGTGTCATGAGGCACACTAACCCATACTGACACATGTGTTATGACATGGCCTCACACATGTTGACGCATGTGTTATAACGCAACCTCACCAGAGCTAACACATGAGTTATGACACATTCTCACACATAATGACACATGTGCCATAACACACACTCACTCACACTCACACATTCTGACATTTCAATATCCCTTTAGAATGGGGGAGGGGGTTCTTTTTATTCAAAATCAAATATCATCAATTCATCTTGTTTCCATGTCCTTTTGATTTGTATGGATATCTTGCATGACCTTTCTCCATGGATGATTCTTTGAGGTGCTCTTCATATACCTGTCAAAATATAAAACAGACAACAGACATGAACATTCAATAAAGCATAGCATAAACATATTTTCAGTACCACATATTTCTACACAACTGAATCTCCTCCTTTTGCCTCCCCCTCAAAGGGTTGAAAAAAATTCCCCACCCCTTGTGAGGGTCAACATTTTTTGCCCCCCCCCCAGGACCTGAAAGTTGTGTGCAATTGCACCCTTTTAAACTATAGAAACATACAGGCTTTTTCACTGAAAAGAAGTAAAATAACTTTGCCCTCCCTAGAAAGGTAGAAATTGTTTTGAAAAACCATGCACGAACATGCCCATTTAGCCTATAGTAATGCACAGACAAGAGGCTGAAAAAATTTATCCCCCCTGTCAAACCCACCAGACCCCTGTTGTTACAAAAGTATCACTCCCTTATGTGCCATGAAATAGAAATGGAGTAAAATGTACTGCATTCTCAACCCATCCAGCCTGGAAATTACTAACATGAAATGTACTATCAACCAGGAATTTATAGATTAAGAAAAAGACAATATCATGATGTGCTTCTATAGAACTGCAGGTCTTCTGGAATTCCAAAAAGAATCTGTACTAGGACTGTAAGACTACTCACCTTGTATGTGATATCCTTGCCTCCTGTGCCTGTGTGTTTTGAAACCCAAGTTACAAATGCTGAGAACAAAGGAACTAGGAAAAGGAGGGAAATCTGAAATGGACCAATCAGGGGCTAAGAATTTGAAATTGACCAATCAGAATTCATGGAACTTGTAGGATGTGTCACTGTGAGTGAGTGTGCATCACAATGTGTGAGAACTGACACTGAGTGACGCATGGTCATGCACGCACCATAAAGGAAATACCAGGTTGTGTCACTGTAAGTCAGCTTGCGTCATAATGTGTGAGTACTGACACAGCGTGACACATATTCACACATGTGTGAGAACCTATCATGTTTGTATCAAATGGAGCATATTGCCCTATTATCACCCAATGCAAATCTTAATTGTCCTCATATAAAGAGTTCTTACCTATCATTCTTGAATACATGCTACCTTCTTGATCACTGTGCATCAAACTATTGATCATCAATGAAACCAAGACAAATCTGTGCCTCAATACTACATGAAATGTTGATGATTCCAATTCAGTGTTAAGTCTCATAGACAAATGAAACTACCTTTTAATATGCCAAAGCCAAATTTAAATTCCTCTTTTCAGGTATCATTAGATTCCCTACATACATATATCAATGCATAGATGAGTCACACTCTGGTTCAGATGGCGCTCTTGGCAAGCTTCGAACACTTCTTTCTGTATGTCGATGGACTGCTGGCATCATTCTTTAATGTATTCATTGGGATCCTTCATTTTCGAGGTCATAAGCATTCCTAACCCTATGTAATATAGGTTGCCAATACATTCCAGCCGATGAAGGTGGCAGAGGAATAGGAGACGAATCCCCACCACTAGCATAGTCTGAACGTGTAGAACTTGTTGTCGCTGTGCTGTGGAGTAGGACTAGCAGAGTTTGAATACCACCCCAACCTGGGACAGGTAGAGGTTGGTTTGGGTCTTTCATGGCCACTTCCCTACCAAGACCAGGTCGCTTGGCAGGGGTGCCACACCCACCTGTCGATCCCTTCACAGTCTGTGCAGGGCCTGAGGGAGGACCCATTGTTACTTTAACCTCTCCACGGGCAGTTAGAACTTGTGACTCCTTACCAGGGGTCGCCACTGTCTGAAGAGCAGGGAAGTCATCCTTTTTCTTTTCACCTCTGACTACTTGTGCGGTGGTATGCACGTTCTGTCTCAAATAAGAAGTTTCAACTGGAGTCGGTCTACCCGACCTCGAACCCAATTGTCGTAGGTATACTGGCTACCTGACCTGAGCCAAGTTAGGAAGTCACCAGCATTGGATCAGTGCATCAGAGGAGAGACTTGTTCCATACCCTGAGGACTAGTCCAAGACATAATCTCCTCGTGGGTAGGGGATCGTTTCCTCTCTGGAGTCGCTGGTGGCACAGGTGACTGCGACTTGGATCTTGATCTTTTTTTTCTTTTTCTGGCGAGGGTCCATGCTTATCCAAGGTGTCCTTGTCTTTTCTCATGACTTTTACCTCCCAGTGGGTCTCCGCTGCATTGTCAAATCTGTGAAACTACATTTCTTTAAAGTAGGCATCTTGTTTACCTTCGGACACGTGGCAAAAGAACTCGGTGGTAATGAGTAAGTTATTTGGATCTTTCTGTTTCATATCATACGACACCTTCATTAGAGCTGAGTGTAACTTATGTACTTTGGCCATGGCGTCTTCGGCCTTCAATCCATGTTTCTTTACTAAGTGTGAGGAGGCAAGTTAAAAAGACCGTCCAGGGGGGATAAGTAGACATTCTGGCCACCTGGGGGACACCACTATGGCCTAAAAGTAGTCATTAAAGCCTATTTGTAGCCACACCCACAAGGATCAATGTGTTGAAAAAATGGTCAAAATCCGATGATCAGATAAAATTTTATGAGAAAAAGAATGTGAAGAATATGATAAATTTCCTATTTTGCATAGTTATGCTTAGTTATACATATCATCTGAGATATACAAGTTAGACCTTATTTGGGATTTGGATAGGTTGGTAACCATCTAAGTTCATAGAGCCGTAACTCTAAAACTAGCAGAGATATTTTCTTATGTAATATATCATTGGAAAGTTCATGGCCTAAATCTAAAAATTGATTATTCCCCTGGTGGACCCTTTTTGCTTGGCTATACACAAGTGTTCAACTAACCTGCCATGACGGTGGGTGACAGCAGTTACATTTTTCATTTTCATTTCTCTCATTTGTACATCGGTACATTGGTCCATGGTGCATATGCGCCTCAACAAGATGTCGATAGAAGTGATCCTTAGAGGACCACTTATTCTCTGTCACATGCATATTGACACATACCTCGAAGGGACAAGTCCTTCGTCGACTGCTATAGTTTGAAGTGGCGTATTCGAGTTTCGTCCTATGCTCATATCCATAATAGGATTTCGGAGTCTTTGAGGTATCACTCAAAGTCGCTACTCACACCCGATGAAACTTTGAAGGGGTAGCATCATTCTCGCTCAATCTCATCCAGTCCTTGTTATCACTTTCGCCATGACGATTCATGGCAGGCGGAATTGAGTGCAAGTCAGCGTAGGACCAGGTGTTAGCCTAGATCTCCTTCTGTTCTCGGGTAGTGGCATCTTCGAGAGGCTCGCCGTTCTGGTCGTATTTTCTAACAATTGTCGGTTCATTTCATCAATTGAGTGATCCCTATTTCTATTCCCACTCTCTTCCACTTCGATGTCGGAAATCTCACCCTCTTCGGTTACTTCGAAGGCTGGGACAGGGGGTGGGGCCACTTGATTTCGAAGTAGAAGCAGTAGGTCCTGCCCCTCTCTCAGGTGAGGTCAACTTCTCAGGCTTAAATGTTCTTTCTCAAGTCGGTTTTCTTCTTAACAAGAGCTTTTCTCTCTTTCTCCATCGCTGCCTGCTTTTTCTCTAACTCGTCAAAAGTTTCCTCCACAGAGTCAGGGCGAGCAGCGTCAGGAACTGGCTTGGCCTCGGTGTCTTCTATCAAAGACTCCTTGGCCATTCTGTCATCCTCCTTCATCAGTTCCTCCTCCTCAGTTTGTCTTCAGAATCTCAAAATGGCCACACAGTATGCATAAGTATGCTCTCTGTTGTAAATTGGTGGTTGTATCTGCCCCCAACGGTATATGCTCGGCAGTCTCTCATCTATGGCAACAAGTCCATAGAGCAAAGGTGTCTCAAGGGACATTAAAATACGATCATCTTCGGCGATCTCATCCACTACCTGAGTTAGTGCGTCAGATCCGCACATGGCCACGGCTAAGCTGAAGTAATCACACCAGTATGTGTCCCTGACGATGTCGTCTTTTTGGTTGTCATTGATGCCTTTCACTAGTCTCATTGGCAAATCCATGGAGATGCAGTCTGGTGGCAGACCCTTACCTCCAAGCATCTGAGAGGCAATCCATCGGTCTTTACCTGAAATGGTACGGATGTACCCCTTTGTCACATCAATCCATCCCCTCAGTGTCATCTCTAGTCCAGGGACAGTGACTGGCACTTCGAGGATGGTATCGGCCAGTTCGGGGTGACTACCTCCACTCTGGAGTGAGCACTTATGTTCAGAAGAACTTTGGATCGATGACTCAATCCTTCAGTGGTTGGTTGGGCTGGTGTAGTACCATCAGGAGTCGATGTAGTCGGTGGAATCGATTCAGCAATAGTCTCCGAAGTGTCCATTGCTTCTTCAGGTTTGATAGCTGGGATGGGATGTCCCTCGGGATCTGCAATTAAGGTTGCCGTAACCTGGTTCTGGGCCATTTTAAAATCCCAAGAGCAGTCGATTCGATGACACTCTCTCTAGAACTATATTCTTTACACCACCTCACACAAAACTTCACTATTTGCTGTGGAAAACTCCACTAAACAAAAACATGTCCGTCACCTGTGGACCGGGACGTGTGCTGTAAGTGACAATAGGTGCACAACAAGTATTGGCGCCCTGACGCGCATGCGCACAGGACACTGTCCTGGCGAGACATTTTTCTTGTGATCAGGTGTTAGCTTCACATCAGTTTTCTTATTCTCCAAATTTCTCTTCGTACCAGTCCTTTTGGACTTCTTCTTATTTAATTTAACACCTTTACAAGGTGTCTTCAAGTTCTCCTTTTACATAAGGATTTCATCCTTTTCTTTATTCCATCTTTCAGATAGTTGCATCCTACAAAGTCATATTGTTCATCCCAATCATCTTGGCATGAATTTACCAAGAGTTTTAGGACTTGAATCGATGTTCTGTTGAATCTTTCTACTTGGCCATCAGACTGAAGTCTGTATGGGTTAGTTCGAGTTTTACAGATTAATGACAAATAATGACACATTTCTTGCCATAAGTTTGACTCAAATTCTCTTCCTTGATCACTTTGCATCATTAAAGGCGTGCCTAGTACCCATCCTCTAACAAATGCACTAGCACAAGTAGCAGCTTTATGGTTAGGCAGTGAAAATAGACGAGTATACTTTGTATAATAATCTGAAACTACTATCATACAGGTGTTTCCACAAGCTGTGGGTTCTAATCCACTTATGATGTCAATAGCTATTCGAGCAAATCTTACCCCTAACAGTTCTTGCATCAAAGACATTTTACCCATACCAGGGCTAGGTTTGTTCTTACCGCATTTAGGACATGTCATGACCCACCTGATAAGATCACTACTCATTCCAGGTCTATAATAGCGCCTGGAGAGACGTTCGAGTGACCTTCTCTTCCCAAAATGTCTACTTGTTTTGTTGCCATAGGAATCACTTAATGCAAAATCTTATCCTTGGTAGGACAAGTCCTCCAACGACAGAGTAACCCGTCTATAACTTCAAGCTTGGTCCATTGGGCTAGAAATTTACGAGTTTCTCGATCTTCAATAGATATGGCAGGCTTTTCAGGCTTCTTACCATTCTTGAGTAATAAAATTACTTGTTTTTTTGCAGAGTCATTCTGTTTAAATTGTTTAAAGGTATCAGGTGACCATTCAATAACATTTTCTATACAGAGATCAGGCAAAGGTTCAATTTTTCGAACTTCTTTTCGGGTTCGAATTCCAGCCAACACAGCATGTGCCTCACAATCATAATAACCGTCTAGACAGGGCATCAGCATTTACATGCTTTGAACCTGCTCGATGTTGGATTTGGCTGTGTTCCAATCCAAACTCAGATAAATTAGCTAACCAGCGCCCAATTATCCCTTCAGCATCTTTGAAGTTCAAAAGCCACTTCAAAGATGAGTGATCAGTTCTCAGTTTTCAGCAATAGGAACTTCAATTCCATCTTGGACCTGAGACAGAGCAGCCCCTATGCTATCATTGCTAGCATCAGTATCAAAGATGAAATGTCCATCCGAAGTTGGATATTTCAACACTGACGTATTTGCAAACAAATCTTTTATAGCTTGAAAAGACTTGTCTTGCTCACTACCACATGAGAAACGTTCTTTACCCCATCCTGGACTCCAATGTGCAAGTATCTGTAAAGGATAACTTCGGGATAAAGTCTCGATAGTATGAGCAAAAACCCAGGAAGGATCGAATCTCCCTAGCATTTTCAAGCTTGGCCCATTCTGAAACTGTTTGAATTTTCTCAGGGTCGGCTTCAATGCCGTCAGGTGTTATAATTCATCCTAAATAAGTAATAGATGTTTTAGATAAATTACATTTTTTAGGTTTAAGTTTTAATCCATTCGCTTGGATTCCTTTTAGAACAAGTTCAAGCACAATTCTCAAAAGTTTTTTTTCCAAATACGACAATATCGTCAAGATAAACCAAACAGCGTTACCATAATAGATCACTTAATGTGGTCTCAATCATGCCGGCGTGTTACATAACCCAAAGGGTAATACATTATAAGTCCTTAGGTTCCATTCCAATTTGCCAATACCTAGACTGTAAATCTGATGTACAGAAATAATTATTTCCTCCGAGAGAGTCCAAAGTCTTATCTATCCTTGGTAAAGGATAGGAGTTCTTCTTGGTTAAACCATTAAGGTTTTGATAATCCACACAGAACCTTATGACCAATAGCCATAAACCATCATCAACTAGGTTGTTTTAGCCTCCCTTTCAATACATTCCTCAAAATGATAGATGTAGTTGTGTTAATCATGTATTCTTGTGGTCAAGGCATAGGGCTTGAAGGGGAACCATGGTTTTGCCTATCTGAGTGGTCACATCTACGACCTTTTTCAGGTTCCCTTACACTAGGAAAGACACAGTATATGGACTTATAAAATCTAGCATGCAGAGACTTTACATGTACCTATGTAGCACACAAGAAAAAATTGAGAACCTACCTGTAGAACTGTATGACCCTGAGGCTACGATCTCATATTGGGGTAGTTTACCCGTAGTCACATCTACGACCATACATGCAGTCATGCTGCTAATTGTTTCATATGTGTTTATCCTTACTACCTATAAAGAAAGCAATAAGCCCTGTAAGTTAAGTTATTATATTCCGCATACTACCAGAGACATCATAAGAAAAGTATATGTGTGGTCACATCTACGACCTTGAACATGTCTTCTTGCAAGGTACTTCATACTTGGCTATCAGTAATATGTTAATTATATCTTATTATGAAAGGAACAATGAGGGTTAATAAGATTATTCTATCTTATTGCAACTCTGAGCTATGGCATTGAATACAAATGCGTTGTCACATCTACGACCGTGGTCACATCTACGACCTTATATGCAGTCATACTGCATATGCAGTCATACTGCAAGGTGCTTGATATTTAAGTATAATCAATGTATGTTGTGCCTTGATATGAAAGGAACATTGCATATTAGTTAGGATATTCTGCCTGACTGCAACTTTGAGCTATGGCATTGAATAGAAAGTGCGTGGTGACATCTACAACCATGTAATAAGGCATTGTACTGTAGTCATCCTAATATTTATATGTAGCCTTCCCTCATGTATGGGCACCATAGCCCAATATATGCACCTTATGCACACAAAAGGATTTAACCATACTGCAAAATGTATTTTGAAACCCTCAGGGATCACACTGTTTGCCCTTAATATGACCCCTCTAAGTTTTCCTGATTTCTTACTTCACCCTCACCTTTAATAGCTGTAACGCAAGTAAACACAGGCTTCAGAGCAGTGCATTCATGGGCATAATGACCCATCTCCTGACATCTCAATCTGTCTACCCTCTGACAAGGTCGTCTCATGGTCATTGCTTTGGTAAAAGTTTTAACCATGTCTTCCATCATCTTTGTCACATCCAACTGCGATGGGGTTGCCACTGTAGTAGTGGTATTGGATGTAGTTGAAGTTGGTGTAGGGGAGGACCTCATACTTTGAGTAGTTACTGCTTCCACAGAGGTAGATTCAGTTTTAGGTCGAGGATCCCGACCAGGGGTCTCCTTACTGAACATCCTTCTAGGAATATATTTCCTTTTCATGTCTTGTTTCACTTGGACAGCAGAAATGCTTCCACCTTCTTCTTTAATCTCTATGATTTCAGTATCAGAATCACCCCCATCGGTCTGATGCATGGAAGAGACAAGGCCCGCCGGAGCCATAGCCGCAGCAGCTGCCTTTATGGGACTTTACCTGCCATTAAGGTTCAAATTTTATTAAAGTTGTCTATCCCTTCAAAAAAGTCAGTTAGTCCAGCATTCTTTCCTTTCCAAGCTGCTATAGCGGCCTGTTGCTGCTCCTCATCCCTCAATCCTTGTATAAACTGAGGTAACAGGTCATTGATGAGATATTAATCATTAAAACTGACACTAGGATGAGCTTTATGTAGCAAAGTCAGCAGTTCAAATCCAAAAGCTCTGAAAGTTTCATGAGATTACTGGGTTCTCCTCTTAAAAGCCATCATAAGGTCTTCAGTTACCAAGTTATACAGAAGTATACTTGAAGAGTTTGGTTCCAAAATGCAATAAACGCCATTTTGAAAAAAGAGACATGTTTTTTAAAGGCCTACAGATTAGAGATGGTTAATTAATATAAATAAACCATTTTCTTTGAAAAATTGATTTTTTTTTGGCTGTTTAGATTCTATTTGCTAAAGATCTCATCATGATAGCCCTAAAATTCATATCAGGAGAGCACCACAAACATGGGTACATGCTGAAAATCAGGAATGGATTTGTTGCGTTTTGGAACCAGACTCTTCACTTGCAAATTCAACCAAATCCTTGAAGGTACCACCTTAGTTGTACACTTCATTCCATTTAGCCACGGCAATCTTGCCTGGTCCAGCCTTTAAACATCGGATTAGATGTGGAAGTGCTTCCTCAGGAGTCCATGCATTACAACGCATGTCATCAGTGAAGTTCAAAAAACATTCCTTCCATGTGGTGGTTCCATCATAGATTTTAGGAATGATGGCAACTCTTCAAGCAGCATTATTGGTGCACACCAATTTTTCACATTGGCTAACGCTCCAATCTCGAATTGTTTCTTTGTTATGGGCACACCTTGAAGTGTTCGAAGACTGATTCAAAAGATCGTTGCTGCTCCTCATCCCTCAATCCTCACACTGAGAGGAGTCATCCTTATATGAAATGTCAAGTGCTCCATCTTCACTGGTACGAACTGTGTCCGAACCCTGATAGGATCCACCAATTTCATCAGTGTAGGCACCCAAAGTATTACCTCCGACACTAAATCCCAGATTCTTACGTCCACCCTCATCAGAGTTTTATCCAGGTTGATAGACACTGTCATCGGTGACATTTACCCTAGCATTGTCATTGATGAATGGATCGTATTCAGGTACTCTTTGTCTCACCAAACCATCAGCTGGTGTCGAAGTTGACATTGGTGCCACACCTTTGACAAACATCTGATCAGAAGGTATTATTTCATCTATTTCGAATTCTTCTAAATCAGCTTCATCAGCCACATCACCACGGAGGGTTGTGGTAGTGTCTGTATGGAATGATTTATTGTCATCATTCATTTCGATCTCTTCAATGTTTTCATCAATGCTTTGATGACATTCAGTAGTTAACTGAGCTACCAATTTTTCCTAAGATGTGGTCAACTTCAGTGGCGGAACATTTGTCTCTATACCTGTTACATAACAGTCTAGAGCATTCTTCTTTTTAGTTAGCTGAGCTATCTGCTGACACAGTTCTTGCTTATGTGTGATTAAGTCCTCATTATTATCCTTAATCTCTTGCATTAACTGTTCATTGTCTTCGATCATAGCATTTCAATCTTTGCTAATTTCTCGTTTTCAGTTTTTCTAAGATCAATTTTCTTTTTGATCTCTTCTTCTTTAGCTAACAGTTCCTTGTGTTTCATTTCTTGATCCACATGCCACTTTCATTTTCAATTTCTAAGTTGAGTCTTTCATTTTCCAGTTCGGCTCGAGTTAGATCGAATTTTTTTTTCTGAATCATCAGACATTTCTTTCCTAGGGATTTATTCCTAGCTTCTTTGTCTTCTACGTTTTGTTCTAAATTAGTTAATGTGAAACGTAAAATCTTTTGTTCATTATCATACTTCTCGCATTACTCTTGAGATTCTGAAGTCGCAACACTTTGCGTTCGGAATTTTCGAACTTTTTCTGTTGTTCAAGTTTCATCATTTTGTCTCTTTTCATCACTTGTTGTCTTCAGTAAACTCTAGCAGTTATTCCTTCCCTTTTACTTCCACCTATATCAAAAATAGATGTACTTAAGCCTTCTAAGGACTTTCTGTCTTTAATCACTGATGGGTCAGTAGTACTTGTGTAAGTACTAACTTGCCTTCGAGCTGAGGTATCATTACAATGGGACCTCTAGATGACTGATTCAAAGTGTTCAGTTTGCTTTGTAGGAATGTATCCTGTAGTGGTCCTGCTAATTGAAGGTTCAATGGGTACAAAGTCATTTCTATTTGGCTTGTTGTCACTCTAGGAGTTCGAACTACCTTTTCGGTTAGGGAATCAGCGATTGTTGTATAACCATCTTCAGTTTTGATAGTCAGGTGTCGGCCTGTGCCAACCCTAAATGGTGGTGCTTTAACTTCAGAACCTAAGTAGCTGAAGTCAGATTCAGTGGAATCAGCACTATCAGATCCAAAGTAACTGATGCCGCCCGTGCTGCTGATGCCGCTGATGCTGCCAGTGCCGCTGATGCCGCCCATGCCGCTGATGCCAGACATACTGCTGATCCTGTCCATGCAACAGAGGAGGTCTAGGGTGATTCAGAGGGGTGTGCAGATGGCACCAGATGTACAGAGAGGTGTGCAGGAGGCACCAGGTGTACAGAGGGATGTGCAGGCGACACCAGATGTACAGAGGGGTGTGCAGGCGGCACTAGATGTACAGAGGGGTGTGTATGCAGCACCAGATGTACAGAGGGGTGTGCATGCAGCACCAGATGTATAGAGGGATGTGCAGGCAGCACCAGATGTATAGAGGGATGTGCAGATGGCACCAGGTGTACAGAGGGAAGTGAAAGCAGCACCAGATGTACAGAGGGGTGTGCATGTGGCACCAGATTTACAGAAGGGTGTGCAGGTGGCACCAGATGTACAGAGGGGTATGCAGGTGGCACCAGATGTACAGAGGGGTGTGCAGGAGACACCAGATATACAGAGGGGTGTACAGGTGGCACCAGATGTACAGAGGGGTGTGCAGGAGACACCAGGTGTACAGAGGGATGTGCAGGCGACACCAGATGTACAGAGGGGTGTGCAGGCGGCACTAGATGTACAGAGGGGTGTGTATGCAGCACCAGATGTACAGAGGGGTGTGCATGCAGCACCAGATGTATAGAGGGATGTGCAGGCGGCACCAGATGTATAGAGGGATGTGCAGATGGCACCAGGTGTACAGAGGGAAGTGAAAGCAGCATCAGATGTACAGAGGGGTGTGCATGTGGCACCAGATTTACAGAAGGGTGTGCAGGTGGCACCAGATGTACAGAGGGGTGTGCAGACAGTATCAGGTGTACAGAGTGGTGTACAAGCAGCACCAGATGTACAGAGGGATGTGCAGGCGGCACCAAATGTAGAGAGTGGTGTGCATGCAGCACCAGATGTACAGAGGGATATGCAGGCGGCACCAGATTCACAGAGGGGTGTACAGGCAGCACCAGATGTACAGAGGGATGTGCAGGTGGCACCAGATGTACAGAGGGGTGTGCAGGAGGCACCATAGGTCAAGATAAGGGTGCAGGCGGCGCCAGACATGCAGGGATGTCTCCAGGCAGCACAGAGGGTGCAGGGAGGTCTGTGTGTGGCACCAGACATGTAGAGAGGTGTATGGGCGGCACCAGATTTGGAGGGATGTCTCCAGGCAGCACAAGAGGTGCTGAGGGACCCATGGGTAATGACCAGACATTCAGAGAGCTCTCCAGGTGGCACAGGAGGTGCTGAAGAACCTATTGGCGGAACCAGTCGTTCTCAGAGCTCTACAGGCAGCACAGTAGGTACAGAGGTACCTGTGAGTGGCCCCCATCGTGTAGAGAGGTCCACAGGCAGCATAGCAAGTACAGAGGGACCTGTGAGTGGTCCCTGTCGTGTAAAGAGGACCACAGGCAGCACAGCAGGTACAGAGGGACCTGTGAGCGGCCCCTATCATGTAGAGAGGTCTACAGGCAGCACAGCAGGTACAAATGGAACCTGTAAGTGGCCCCCATCGTGTAGAGAGGTCCACATCCAGCACACCAGGTACAGAAGGACCTGAGACTTTCAGAGAGCCCTGCAGGCTGCACAGGAGGCACTGAGGGACCTCTGGGCAGCATGAGACTTTCAGAGATCTCTCTAGGTGGCACAGGTGGTGTTGATGAACCTATTAGTGGTACCAGATGTTCAAGGATGTCCCCAGTTGGCTCCAGTCATGTAGAGGTGCCTAGGTGCAGCACAACTGATGTAGACATGTTCCAAGGTGGCTCCAGTCATGTAGAGGTGCCTGTGTGTGGCACTACTGATGTAGACATGTTCCCAGGTGGCTCAAGTTGTGTAGAGTTGCCTGTGTGTGTGCGGCTCCGCTGATGTAGACATGTCAGAGTTTGGATGTCTTACCCATTAAGGAGTCAAAAATGTGCCGGAAAAGTCAGAACCGGTTGTGCGATGAGATGAAAGTTGGGCCTTTCATTGTCATTGGGTTGGCTGCCATCAAGGCTGGGACATTGAGGGGCAACAAGGATGCGCTGGAAAGGTCGGAGCTGGGTGTGCAATGAGATAAAAGCTGGTCCTTTCATTGTCATTGGGTCAGCTGCCATTGAGGCCAGGACCTTGAAGGGGGACTTGAAGCTCCAGAAGTTAGCACCGTTGTGCTGCATTTGTACTTACAGTTAGTTAAGAGGGAGTTGAAACTCCAGAAGTTGGCACCATTGTGCAGGAGTTGTCCTTACTGTCGTTTAAGAGTAAGTCGAAGCTCCAGAAGTTGGCACCGTTATACAGGAGTTGTCCTTACTGTCGTTTAAGAGGGAGTTGAAGCTCCAGAAGTTGGCACCTTGTGCTCCAGTTGTCCTCACAGTTGTTTAAGAGGAAGTGGAAGCTCCAGAAGTTGGCACCATTGTGCTGAAGTTTTCCTTACTGTCGCTCAAGAGGGAGTCGAAGCTCCAGAAGTTGGCACCGTTGTACAGTAGTTGTCCTTACTGTCATTTAAGAGGGAGTCAAAGCTCCAGAAGTTGGCACCGTGGTGCAGGAGGTGTCCTTACTGTCATTTAAGAGGGAGTTGAAGCTCCAGAAGTTGGCACCATTGTGCTGAAGTTTTCCTTACTGTCGTTCAAGAGGGAGTCGAAGCTCCAGAAGTTGGCACCGTTGTACAGGAGTTGTCGTTACTGTCGTTTAAGAGGGAGTCGAAGCTCCAGAAGTTGGCACCGTGGTGCAGGAGGTGTCCTTACTGTCGTTTAAGAGGGAGTCAAAGCTCCAGAAGTTGGCTCTGTTTTGTAGAAGTTGTTCTGACAGTCATTTGAGAGGGAGCTCCAGAAGACCAAGATTTAATTCTCAGTAGCCCCACAAGACTGGCTTAGTTCTGAGGGGGTGGAAGGGGGCTGTCCCTGTTCAGATGGTTCTATTTGTTTTCTCCCTTGTGTATAAATAGGCAGGGTAGAGTGTTGTGGTGGGCGGCACGGGTGGCATGGGCAGCACAGCACTGTAGTGTGCTGTGCATCCTGTAGGTGGCACTGCAGGCGGCATGTGTGTATAAGACGGTGCATGCCGCGCAGTGGCCAGTCTAGTCCAAGCTGAGCTAGGTGTCAGACATACCCTGTGCTGGCTGATATGCTCCCAGAGTTACACTAGGCTATAGGAATGATGGTTGCTGATAGATGTTGATGATTGTTAATGATTATAACTGATGCTCACCTGCTGTATCTGTGTATAAGAAAACGCCAATAGAGAACTACATTAACTACCACAGTCCTGCCTTGTGTTCTACTTCCACTGATCCAAACTACCATTACAGTATACATAGATACAATTATATCTCTTTACAGAAGTCCTATTGTGTCTTGTCTAGATTGCCGAGTGCACTCATGTTTTAAGAAAGGGCCAATAAGGGATCTGCTGACTTCTATATATAGTAAATTTCCTGATATGAGCAAAGGAGGAACTTCCCTCTCACATACATGATCCTGGGCTTGTTGGGGTGCACTTCAGATCTACGTGGCATGTCTAATGGTGGCAGTCCTTAAATTGGTCAATGCAAAACTATAACTTTCCCACTTGGCAAAAAAAAACACGTTTTTAAACGTTTTCTCAACCAATTTTCAACCAAACAACCAATAGGGAAACCAATAAAAACGTTTTTCAACGTAAAACATACAACGTTTTTATGCCAAGTGGGTTACCGCGTACTACTTGTACATTTTGCACAACCCACTCAAAATTGTCCAGCCACTCTCAGCCTCTGATGAATCGTGTAGAAATAATCATCGGACCGTTCCTCACTGGGACGAACCAAGTCATGGAAAAATCAACTCTTTTTGATTTCAGCAAATTTGTCTGCGTCTGTATACCTGAGCAATATATACACTGATAGCAGGTGAAATCGCGTGTACCTTTACGGGAGGGGGGGGGGTCCTAGGGGGAATTTCCAAAGGCTAGAATTTCTTTGGGAGACTTCCTAGCATATGGTGTAGTCTTTCGTTTTTGAAAACTGAGAACACAAGTGACGTTACCTTTTGAAGTTGAGTGCAGGGACCGGGGCGACAATCCAGTTCTTGATAGTCCCCTCCCCTCTAAGGATTACAGGGCACTTGGACTTGTGAATTAATCAGGTCTAGTCTGGTATCACAATATTAAGGGGCCAAATCTAATTCAATATGTGTTTTCCCCTACGGTTGGGCCCGTTCATCACACTGGTGCTTATTGATCGACTCTTCCCTCCATGTATTACCAACGTTCCCCTTTCTAACAGTTAGTATAGTAAATATAAAAATGTTTAAAAAACTCCATGCTCTCAACATGTCTACCCTACCATGCAGATGATATACTCTCCCACTGGACATCAGGTGTCGTTCCCCCACAGGGAGGCATGCATACAACTGGGGAGTGACCTGCCACCCGCAGTCGTGGGTGCAGGCCTGTTCTGATTAATGCGCCCAGCCTCAGGTTGGGCCACAGATTCCCAGATTCTCATGGACGCCTGCAAGCCAATGCTCGGCCCCTCCACTAACGTGCTGTTTAGTTAGCGCTGGAGTATAGCTAGGACGCCTGCCTGTGTGACCGACGACTCACTGTTATATATGTAGCACTGCCATTTACACCATGCAGGAGAGGCGTCATATGCATCTGAGGAAGAGGGAGATATTATAGGATATTATAGTGGACACTTCACCCTTACTCGTCTACAAGACTGTATTTTGAAACATTGTTAGAATTGCAATCTGGAAGCTGGAAAGGTAAGCTGAATTTTTATCTTCTTTTTTTGTGCATGTGTTGGGGGGGTGGCCGAAGTGCACTGGTGCCCTATCAATGGTAAGGGCATGATTGGGGCCGCTTCTCAGGTACTTTGCGAAGTGGCCGTTTGGTAGACGTAGTTATTGACCATTGATTAATAAGGGTTCAATGGGGTCGTGGCAGATATTATCACGGTACGAAGGGGAGGGGGTCGGACATTTTAAATTCTATTTTTACACGACCAGGGTCGGTATGGATGAGGGGGAAAGGGTATGTCATGGTTAGGTCAAGCCAGTCCATATAGAACAGCAGGGATGGTGGTATGTTCAGGCTATTTTATTTTTATTTTTTCTCAGAAAATGCACGATTTAGTTGTGCATCTAGTTCTGTGTAGAATTGGTTTCAACTAAAATAATACTGAAAGGACTGTAACTCTATCATGTTTAGAAAAATTGAATCGATCGTGATCGATATCTCTTTGCAAGAAGTCAGTGTATCTCTTATGACAATACCCCCCCCCCCTGGAAATTTCCCCTCTAGGAAATTTACCACCCGACCCCCCCCCCCCCCAGTTAGTATTTGAGAAAAGGCAGCGGGAAAGGGTTCATGGGTTTTAGGGAGAAGGATATGATTAGGATGAGGGTTAGGGCTGGGGATGAGGTTAGGTATTAGAGTGGGCTATAGGTATATATAGATTGGGTTAGAGATTAGGAATAGGGTGAGGGTTTATACCCCGGGTGGTGACCGTAGGTTTAGGGATAGTGTTAGGGATGGGATGGGATTATAGTTAATTAAAGCCCTTATTCCTTTCCCTTATTCATTTTTGTGGTCGTGTTCTAAGATGGAACATTGTTCACCAATGTCATAGTAGGCCGAGAGATCTGCCTGCTTACAGGCAGAGAGCAACATAATATTCCTGGCTATAGTGGCTCAAACACCTGGCTGTTCTGAACAAAGTACTCACTGTCAGTTTCTAGAAATTGTCCCTCATACTCAAAAACGTGTAAGTCTTCATGTACAGCAACATGTAATGAGCAAAGCACAAGATATATCCAATAAATCTGACATGTTTATGATTAGCCTACACTATCACTCCTTCAAGGGGGTCCATTTCAGCCTGCTGGAGTAAGGGAGGGGGATTTGAAAATCACCTGGATTATCAATTATTACATGCATTTCAAGTGTATTGTGAATCTTTGGATATACATTGAGGGAAGTGTTGATGGAAGCATTGGACCTGCCAGTAAGTACTTCTATGAGAATTGGTCACTCTGTCAGATTGGCTGAGTAGATAAACTACCAACAGACACCTTTGGTCTCTGAGGGTCAGGACCCTCGGAGGTCTACGGAGTATGTCTTAGAGGCCTTATTCTACCATAAAATTGATACTAGTATACAGTATCATGTATATCAAGGGATATCCAAAAACATTTAAGGTAACCCGGAACTCCTTACACCCCTTCATACCAGGCCAAAGTGTCACAGGGGTCCAGCCTAGCTTGTCCGGCGGGCACTGACTCTCTGGCTTCCTGCATAGGGCTCATTTGTCAGGTGGCTGGAATTGTAGGACATACATTTTTTATGTCGATTTCCTCTTAAACATGGCTTCCTAAGACATGTTGGTTGCCATTTTGTGAGAAACCTTTAATACGGGGACTCAGATTATTTAGTTCTCGCAAATCTGTTAGCCTTCATATCAAGTTCAGCCGCCACGGTCGGCCATGTTGGATGTGGTTTCAGGTCTCACAACAGAGGTGTTATTCATGAAATAATGTTATTCATGAGAATCTGCTTGGAGAGTGGAGATTGACTTCCTGTCTGGCAGAAAATGCACCTGCTGATAGCTGCCTTTTGCTACCCACTCGGCATGTGCCAAATCTTGGAAAAGGGTGTGATCTAAAAGTTTCCAACAAAAGACGCTCTTCCCACTCACAGACAGCAAAACTAAAGTGGTACTCTTGTCAATACCATAAGCTGATTGTTGGGGATTTATTTCTGTCAAATGTTATTCTTAGAAACTTGCCGTTTCTAGAGCACCTGAAAGTTTTAGGTATACCAGTCCCAGCGACTCAGTCCTTAACTGAGTCGTGCCCAGTGACTCAGTTAGCGGATAAGCCGTGACTTATACTCGGGTATTCTGGTAGATCTATATCGTAGCAATCAAATCCAATAAATTCTGAACTGATTGGTTGCTCTTATGCCCTCTGGCTGTTTTCTATATTAAGACAGATTAGATATTGTCAGGCACCCATGGCCTTACTAAATTAGGTGTACTTGATAGTTGGTCTTCACTCTTTGTGAGTAGGCCAATACTGCCAATATATATTATGGCAATAAGGAATCCGGAACCTCGCTATATAGAATCTATATTCTAATAGAGTGATCATTTCTTAACAACAGGGGAGGGGGCTGGTGGGTTTGAAGGGGGTCAGATTTTTTTTACCCCTTGACCAGGGGGGTCAAAATAAGTTACAAAAACCCCTCAAGAGGAGGGGCCAAAACATTTTTCACATGTCTGCACGCAAACCCACCAGCCCCCCTCGTGTTGTTTAAAAATGATCACTCCTTAAAGTTCCCACAGTTTGCAGAAAGTTTTCACACTGCATTCCTGGCTGTCAGAGATACAGATTGGGTCTAAGAAGGTTTACCAATGTTGGCGATGCCTAAGACTAAGTACTAGAGGGCACCATTGCTTGATCTGATACCTGGAGAGATAAGCAGTGATAACAACCAGCATGATGAGTATCAGTCATGTAATGCCCCCTAAAAAGTCTGCATTAAATGAAGGGAATCGGTCAGTAATGTATCCTGCTAAGTTGGTATAGGTTAAAACAATGAAATAATTCCCTCTATACAATTTTGGACTTTTTATGGTGCAACTGGTACCTCTCGCAATGGCTGTTATCAGTATTTATCTCGCCAATACCAGCCTAAGCAATCCCAGTAAATTAGTGTCAGGATGTGTTGGCTAGGGTGATGGGCTCACACTTAGAGTCCAAAACGTGCACCAAGTGCCAGGATGTGCTAGACACAAGGTAACTCAATCTAGCACCTTGTGTACAGACTCAGACAGACTCAAGTTGACACAATGAGTGGGACTCACGGTGACTCAAACCAGCACTATGGGTTGAACTCACAGTCACTCAAACTGGCACTATGGGTTAGAATCATACTCACTCACAATCTGTCCGCAATTAGTCAATAAATATTAGTAATTACTCACTATTTGTCAGCAATGAACCGATCGGCTATTATAGCTTTGCTGTAGTTTTAACTCACAAAACAATTCATCATGGTATCAAAGATTAATATCTACTATTAAAAGACATTCTTCAAGATAAACCGATCGGCTATTAGAACTTTGGTCTACTATTACCTCACAATACACATCATTGGTATAGCAATGATCTATCTCTTAAATACAAATCTCGCCATGCGTGATCTCGTTTCCAGAGATTCGTCGTACCAACCTTCTGTCACCTGGGGTTCTTGTAAAAACTACACTGGTTCACTGCAAAATAATTACGGTTCACTGTTCAGTTCAACAGTTGTCTTTTACAGTGCAGAGCCTGTGGCAGGGGCAATCTTTACGCTGCACCTCTGGAGCTTTAAATCTAGCTGGAGACCATAATACGTCGAGCTGAGAAACGTAAAGAATGCTTCAGCACATTGAATTTTTTCTCTAGACGTGGTAGTTTTCCTCTATTCCTCCCTCAAGGCATGAGCTGGGCTGATCTCATTTCTATATGAATGCTGGATAAGAAATATAACCCTTATCAAGTTGAATATCTCCCTCAGTAAATTTTAGCTTAATATTAAAAGAATGTCATTACCGTAAACTCCCGCGTAGAAGACGCGCTGCGCGTAGAAGACGCACCCTCAAGCACCATGTACCTCAAGGTCAAATCCCACTACAGGGTCTGAAAATGGGTCTGATAAATGTCTGTGATTCTGAATATCGGCAGTCATGGACTCTTGTCAATTTCCTAAATCAAAAGGGTTCTCACCCCACTACTCCCTACTCCAAATCCCACTATAGCTGATTAGAAGGGGGATCTCTGTGCGTCCCAGTACTGTACGGAGGAGTTGCTAGTTTGATTCCCAAGGATAGAGTATTTGATAGCATAATCACAGATGTCTGTGACTACTAGTAAATTCTTTAGTTTGCTGGGCCGAGCTATGCGTACGAAGCCCCCTCCCCCCATCCTACGCACTGTATGGAGCTGAAATATCTATAAATAGACTGTAATATAAATAGATGTATCACACACTAATCACAAGCAAACCCCTCATAAAAATGTGGAAGGTGAACTTGGGTCCGGATTCATCAAAGACAGACCTCTTGTGATTTTCTAGAAACTGTTGTTTCCTGCTTAATCACAGAGATTTTAAGTATACCATAGATTTGTGGCCCTTTGTGAAGAAAATATCAAAAACCTTTGACATATATATTCCACTCCCCAAATAACAGCACGTTGGCAAAGGTTCTTAGCCATTATAGTCCTTCCTTAGCTGATATTACCTCTACTATCGGCTAAGGATCACCCCATTCCTAAATCACAAGCATTTTAGGACGTTTTTTTTTGTGTTGTGGCATTTGGCATTCAGTGAGGCCCATTGCAGGGGTAACTTTTAGCTAAATTCGCAACAGATATAACCAGTGGCGGATCACGAGAAGGAGGAGGCACGGCCCAAAAGGAGGGGTGCACCCCCTATTTTTGAGCAAATTTTGGGGTCCAAACGATTAATGAAAATCTTAAGTACTGGGGAAAAGGGGGATGCGCGCGTCCCCGTGCCCCCTTCTCTAAATTCGCCACTGAATAACTATATTTCCTGTCCTCAAATCGCAACAGTGTGCTTGTTCTATACTCCCTCCTGTAGTATACCATTTTCGATTTTGTGAAATATTTATGAATTTGGATATTTGCAGCACTGGGTACTTGACTACATCTTCAATCACAAGGGTACCCTCCTTCTGTCTACTCCAAATCCCACTCTTTGTGATGTTGGACAGTGTAATGTGAAGCAGATACCTTCCGATATAATAGGAAACCCAAAAAATATCAAAAGTAGCATACATTATTTTGTTCACACCATCCTTGATTTAGGCGACCTATACTGAGGACCACTGAGGAAAATGCTTTTCCAGTTACTAAAATCAAGTTCCTTGTTTTAATTGTAACCTTTTTGGCAACTTATTCCCGGATTTCAAATTTTGGCTAGATATGCTGATATCTTTAATAGGGAATGCTTGTGAGCTGTTCGAAGTTGAAATATGGTGGGCTATTCTGTCCCTACTAATGGAATATAGCATAAATATGACAGCACAAGGTTTGTATATTGACGAATATTGCACGAGGCATTAGGCCTCGTGCAATATTCGTCAATATACAAACCTTGTGCTGTCATATTTATGCTATATTCCATTTATACCACCTTTTCCCCCATTTTGTATTAATTAACCGTTTGTATTTTGACGATATTGCACTCGGCCTAACGGCCTCGTGCAATATTCGTCAATATACAAACCTTGTGCTGTCATATTTATGCCATATTGCATTTATATCACCTTTTCCCCCATTTTGTATTAATTTCTTACCTGATATCCACAGAATATAGCCACGAGAAGACATTTTGTAAAAGCAAGCGATACGGCCCGGGTCACCATTCTGCGCAAAGCCATTGTTTTTGTTCCTTGCCGGGAGAGGTACCGCAGTGTTTACACACATTTTTCGTATTGAATCCAACCATGATAAATTGAGAAATTAACAGGTTCATATCCTTAGATAGTCTAGATGATCCCTCCATACGTATTATGTCCAATATATTCAAAATAAAGAAGAATCCATTGATTTTTCAAACCGGTCCGAAATTTTCAGCGTCTTTCTTGAGAACTTGACCTATATCCACATCCGGGCCACTGACACACTTTCGTCGGACAAGGAGGTGGGTGGGAATGGCCGGACCACGACCCGCTTACGATGGAAAAATCAATGGATTCTTCTTTATTGTTAATATTATGGACTCATTTGGTATGGCGGGATCATCTAGACTATCTAAGGATGTATTCTTTTTAATATCTCGACATGTCATGGTTTGATTCCATACAAAAACTGGGTGGACACACAGACCTTTCACTATCAGGTTAGTAGAGTTCAACATTTGCTTTGATTTTCCTCACCGTTCAGTGTGGCGCAATGGCTAACGTCCTCGCCAACCAGCACTGCAGCCGAGGTTCAATTCTCCTACGAGTTCGGATGATTTTTCACATTGAAACAATGGCGAGACTGAATTTGTATGTCTCTCAAAATTTCCCACTTGACCTCAAAAAAGTATATCCAAAAATCCCTAAAATGAACATGTGCGTATATGCTCTCATAATGCACTGTTGGGGAGAGCGCATAACAGTAAGGGAGGTGGCAGAATAGTGGTATAATGCCTTATATAATAAAAGTTTGAAAGACTAGGTATATGAAAATATGTGGCAAGTGGCACAAGTCTGCATGAGTGTAGAGTGGACCCAGTAGACAGACCACACTGCCTGCAGCCACAAAACATGATATAAATGAACCAATTCTTTTAGACATGTGGTAATTAAAACTGGGAAATGTGTTGGTAGAAGCGTTGTTATAAATGACATTTCTATCAGTATTATTTACGTCATGTTCCTCCTTGTTATTTTAGTCCTGGTTTGGCAAGGGATAAGGAGGTGGTCATTTTTATTAACAACAGGGGAGGGGTGGTTGTTCTTGGGGGAGTGGCTAAAAAGTTCAGACCCCTCTTGGGGAAATAAATTTCACCCTTTGAAATAGCTCTTGCATTGCTATAGCACAAAGGGGGAGGGGTGAAAAGTTTCTGACCCCTCGGAGGGGGAGGGCCAAAGACGTTTTGAGGCGTTGAAAATCCACCACCTCTCCCCTGTTGTTGAAAAATGACCACTCCCTAAAGAATAACGGATGGCAAAGGCCTACTTCTATCTCCAGTATACAGGAACAGTGTATAGCTATAAAATCTGGTAAAGGTGTATTCTTTTGGTCATAAAAAATGTACAAATTTGTGTAAAAAGTTCCTACATCTTTTATTTTACTTAGTTTGCAATAGATTCCTGCATACCGGGCATTATATTTTAGGGCATATATTTTTCATCTACTGCAGATATAGATGCAACATGTTACCTAATGATGCCAAAAGTAGCAGTTCCCTGTGCATTCACACAACCATTAGATCCAGAATAATATGAAGAAGCATATCACATGCACATGATCAATAGCTTCAAATCAATGCCTTATTCATTACTAGGGTATGTAGAGTAAAGATTTAAGGAACAAATAAAACAGACCATGTCAGGAATCGATGCATAATTGCCCTGTGCACACGGTCTTACAGAGCCATTGTAACACTCAAAGGCTTATATTATCAAAATAGCTTTTCAGCAACGACACCAACTTCTTAGGTAACTTTTGAGGTCTTTTACTAATTGACCTCCCGTGTTAGAGCCTTTTGATATCAGGGGCGATTGCCAGACAGGGTCTGTTTGATCCCTTGCTTAGCTGGACGAGATGTACAGTTATGGGTGATCGCATTTTTATGATTGTATGAACAGCAAGCACTCGTCATATGTATACGTAATCGCTATATATTATGGCTACATGGGGAACACTTGGCAAACAGGGCTCAACCACGTACTGTTAGGCTCAAACACTATTAGGCCTAAATCATTACAGGTAGATCAGTATTAAGATTAAAATGATAGACCAATACAGCAGTGTCTGTCAAAACAGGGGGGGGGGGTTAAGAAAGCATGTCAAATAAACCTAAAAACGATTTTCCCCAAATATCATGTGATATGAGGGAATTGGTGGAAGAAGGGTGTTTGTGCTTTAGTGTCACATTTGTGGCACAAGGGCCCATGGTTGCCCTGAGGCCTTGAACAGAGACCTGCTTGAGGCCTAAGGGCTGATTGTGATATAAGGGCCCTACAAATGCTCCTGTAAGTGATAGTATCAACCATGGAAAATCTAGTGCCTTGGACCCCAAGTTCACTTGAGGCTATGCATGTTTGGGGTAATTCTATCAGGGAGACGGTGAACGCATTTTTACTGTGGTGTATGATTTCATATGGGACTGTAAATATGAGAGCATCTTAAAAGATTTTAATGATGGTCACCTGACACATAGTCTGTCAACCATAAAGATCCTGGCACAGATAGAGAAGCTTTCAGTCAAAACTCCTTTATGGTGTTAATTAGGATATGCCTTTTCTATTTATAGATATATCTATTTATAAATAGAAAGGCATATTCTTCTTGGTGTTGGTGGTTGGGGTGGGTAGCAGTATCTGAAATTGGAAGATCACTTCTGCTCAGAAAAAAGCTAGGAGCTAAATTATCTTTCCATTCTTTCTGTCACCTGATTCTTGACATAGATGTCCTTCCTATTTCGTTTTCATTTTTTTTCAAAACTTGTATGGAAAAGGTGTTTCTGGGAGGGTCAAATCAAACATACATAACACAAAACCTATTTACTGGAGCTCATCCAGAGCCTCCCCTAACTCACCCTCAGAGTGTGTGGCCTGGGGGGGCACTCGCTATAGTAATCATGTGTGTACACAGCCCTTGTTAAAGCGGAGCCGCGCGTTACTGGTATCACCCAAAATGCCCTGTTCTGAGACAGTATAGGTTTTAGGAGGTATGTCTTCATGATCACTTGGAAATAAATGTATATAGTAGCCATCCAACCATGAAACATTGATGAATGTGAGAGGAATATGTTAGGCATGAACCTACCATGGTTATTTTTAGTTAGGGATAGATAGGTACACCATAATCCTTCTAGTTGGAATATTTGAAAAATTCTTTCACCATTCAAAAGCCCTTTAAAAGGGTACCCCTTTTAGCTTAAATTTGCCCCAAAAAGACCCCTTTTTTACGGGTCCGAGTGGGTCCGCTCATGGGTCCCAAAAGGTACCTTGTACCCCGCTAGTTTGTGTACGCATATGGTATCCATAATTCCATTAGTGGCCCCCCCGGGGTGTGTGGTAGACCTATGTATAGCAAAATATACAACTTGTAGTAACAGGTGCAATAAGGGTCCCCCACCCACCCAACACACTCCTCCCTTGTATTCCAGAATGTTTGCCCTCACCCCACCCCCTTTCCCTCCCACCAGCCACAGAAAGCAAATTATATCATTTCAACAGCAGACAGCCTGGCTCGACGACTATGACCACCCCAGCACACTGTCTGCCTGGTCCCAAGTACTCAAACATAACAAGTAGACTGCCTGTGGACACCACACTGGCAGTACATGTACACTGGGAGGGTTATTTTGAAGTCATTTCCAGAAGAACTAAAGGCTTATCTACCTGTCTTTAAGTCATTAGGACAATCATACATGATAATGGAAATATCCCTTGGTTTGCTCTGGGAATCAAAACATTTCATTATATTGTACTGTAGGGTGGTTCATAACAACCACAATTTGACTTGGTCACTTATGCGGGTATTTCATAAATAAAATGATGCAAATGGGTAAACTCGACAAACAGAACATGTAAATGTCTTCTGCACCATTCTACCATAGAAACTTTTGAGGAGTTAGGGATCTCGAATTGATAAGTTTGGAGATGAATGTGAAGGCGTTATAGACACTAGCATTTGATATGACAGAGATAACATCATTATGCAGATTGTTGCAATAGACTTCTCAGACTCTCCCCTTTGCACCTGACCACTTGGATTAGGTCTATTTTCATAATTTAATTTGTGCCTAACTTCCCTACCATGTCCGCCCCCTCCCCACCACCACCCACAGGGGGAGTCTAGGGCCATTTTGACATATGCATTATGTATGCAGGGGGGTTACTTTAGAGGTCAAATTTAGGGTTATTCACAACCTTTTTTGTGGTTGTTTTATAGGAGCACAATAATATCATGTTTCATTATGATTTTCTAGGGGGGGCTACCTTATAGACTATACTGTGTTTTCCTCATTAAAATTTTCAAAAGAAAAGTATTCAAACACATGTATACATTCCACATGCCTCACCATTTCAACCTATCCCCTCTATGCTTTTGGGGTGGAGGGGGGAGTACCGTAATCTCCCGCTTATAAGGCGCGTCTTATACAAGGGGTTTTAGTTATCCCCAAATCCACAAGGGGGATACCAAGACCTTTCTTTTGATATGTTACACTTCCCCTGAGTCCTAATGGGACATAATGTGGGGCAGAGGGGTCTGGGGGACCCTAGGTACACATAGCTTTTTGAATTTTTAAAATCCATTCAGTAGAACAAAAGATATGAATTTTTGATTTTTTTGGCAATATTTTCAAACTCTAGGTGCGCCTTATACTCGGGCTGCGCCTTATACGCGGGAGATTACGGTAGTCCCAATGTGTACTAAGAAGGTGGTTCTTTTCGTGGTGCTTTAAAACTGCCAATATGGCAACCTATGTAGGATACAACTTGTTATGTTGGCCGATGTCTTGGGGACATCTAGGCTCTAAGGAGGATACATCTTGTTATATCGGTCAATGCCCTGGGGGCATATGGGCATGTGCAATCCCTGTAGTGATGCAGCAATGATGTGGCCTGGATGCAGCAATGGGGCAGCATGGATGCAGCATTGGTACAGCATGGATGCAGCAGTGGTGCAACATGGATGCAGCTCTATAGTGCAACATGTTTGAATCAATGGTGCAACAATGGTTGGACATGGAGGCAGCAATGGTGAGACATTGATGCAGCAATGGTGGAACATAGATGCAGTGATGGTGGGTCATGGATGCAGTGATGGTGAGACAATGATGCAGCAATGGTGGGACACTGATGCAGCAATGGTGGGACACGGATGCAGCAATGGTGGGGCACTGATGCAGCAATGGTGGGACACTGATGCAGCAATGGTAGGACACAGATGAAGCAATGGTGGGACACAGATGCAATGATGGTTGGACACAGATGCAACAGTGGTGGGACATGCATGCAGTGATGGTTGGACAGGGTGGGACATGCATGCAGCAATGATGGGACATGGATGGAGCAATGGTGGGATATTGATGCATCAATGGTGGGACATTGATGCATCAATGGTTTGACACAGATGCAGCAATGGTTGGACACGGATGCAGTGGTGGTGGGATACTGATGCAGCAATTGTTGGACATGAATGCAGCAATGGTGGACATGGATGCAGTGATGGTTGGATACAGATGCAGCAATGGTTGGATACAGATGCAGTGATGGTGGGACATGGATGCAGCAATGGTTGGACACGGATGCAGCAATGGTGAGACATGGTTGCAGGGATGGTTGGACATGGATGAAAAGATGAAGATGAATAGCATTTGATTTATCAATGCTTCATACCCTTTAGGGGGTATGGGGTAAGGTTGGGTGGCTGTAGAGGGTAATAGCTTGAAACCATTCAGCCACAATGTGAGACATTTTAAGAATATGCTGTCAACTGTTTGTTCCCCCCTACTGCAAAAAAAGTCACTGCCAATCTTCCCTAGAATAGCAGGGCTAATACACAAAACGCACATCCTCCCAGTAAAACAGTTGTTACTCTTAACTGCGATGTAGCATTGAACTGTTGTATTCTGTTGTTGTCAGAACATGTCTTGTGATATAATGTGCATTTCATAAGCAAGAGTTTATCTGTCAATATCTGACATGAGTTGATTTGGATCATGAAAAAAGGGAAATTGTTCATTTCCCTTCTACTATTCTGGAAAGGGCATTAAAAGATTACCTTGAATGGAAGTTAACTCAAAACCCCGGGGGGGGGGCCACTCTCAAATTTATGGAAACCATGTGCGTACATCACCTTGGAGGTGGTACCCCTTTTAGTGGGGCAAATTTTCAGAAAAACACCCCCCTTTGGACAGGTTCCCCCCAAATTTTTCCAGAAATCATACCCCTTTTGGCGGGACACCCCTTGGTTTACAAAAACTGTATCCCTTTTGATGTGTTGCCTCTTAAAAAATTGGGGAAAAATGACCAAAATGTGCCTCTTTTTCATTGAAAGGTTTGAAGAATGGGTTCACTTTTTAGACCTAAATTCCTACCCCTTTTAGCCCAAAATGGCCAAAAATGTACCCCTTTTAAGGGATCCGGCCGTACCCGCCCACAAACCCCAAAATGTACCCCTTTCCCTCTACTTTTTGTACGCACATGGTTACTATAGTTCATATCTATAGTTCATATCTATAGTTCATACTATAGTAAATCCACATGAATAAGACAGCCTTGTCACAAAGATGACACTAGGTGTGTCTAATATAGGATGTGACTGAACCCAGAGTGCATCATAGGTGCAGATATTCTACTATGGAAGAGTACTAAAATTACCAAAATATTAACCCAAAATTTCATAAACGCCCTCACTCGAGAGTGTATGAGCTCTGTAAATTATCCAATATTTGGTCAGTTAAGAGTCGATACATGTCAAGTAAAAGTCAATGAAAACCATGACCCATAAGTAGTGGGAACCCTATACTTCAAATCAGGGTGCCTCTGATACAATTGGTGCATCATCTACATGAGGAGTTATGGTACAATGCTCACCAGGAGATAGAAACGTTTAGAATTGTCGGATGGTATTATGGCAGATTGGTGGGAGGTGATGTGGTGTGCTCGGGCTAACATACTGCGGAGCTCCAGGGACATGGTTAGGGTCAACATTAGTGGTGTTAGCAGTTGTAGTTGTGTTATTGGACCAGTCAGTGTAGGTGGCTTGTTCATATGATGGAGGTGGGGCATCTGGAACACCAAGGGCCACAGGTGCAGGCTGGCTTTGGGTTGGGTAGTTCTGACCTCCTGTGTACCCCCTGGGCTCAAAACCCGCCGCTATTGGAAAGTCATCATTATGTGAAGAGTTTAGGGTCGTCAGGCCATTATGACTACCCTAAGTCGTCATGCTGACCACTGTGATATGAGTCGGTCTGTATGCCAAAAGATGTCTCCACTATGCATTTCTCTCATACATATGATATGTACTGGAGTGTTAATAGGCTGATATCTATATTGTACCTATCATATAGTCTACTATAGAAAGGAGAATAAAAAGATTATTTAATACAGACGCACCTGTAAAAAGAAAGGAATATCTATTAAAGTACAAATGTGGCAAAGAAAACATATCATTCCAGTAATGACACCTCTCTTATGGATAGTGCTAGAATAAACCTCCCTTTTCTCTGAATGCCTACAATGTAGACCATAGTCCTTATACAGTTCTATGTTCAATGTTCATTTTAAAACCATGATAGTGGACAGAATAGTCATAGGAATTATTATAAGCTCGTCTTCACGGTTCCCTGTCTTAACATAACTTTGTTTTAGTGGTGCTTTTTGGGGGTGTCAATATATTTCAAACCCCTCAGAGGAAGGTTAACAAATTTCACCCAGGGGGCTTGGGGTGTTGATTAAAATGTCATCTCCATCTTTATGCTTGATCTGTAACCACACTCTTCTCTTATTTTAACGTTTCAGACTATATCTAGAACTATTACCCCGAGGCAGTTCAAATACAATCATGTCGGCTTGCACAAATCTCCTCAGCAGGATTCGCAATTCAACAACCCTCATCATAATCATCGTGTTCTTCTCTCTACTCACAGATAGCATGCTCCTAACTCTAGTTGGTAAGAACCAGGCATTTAAATTGTTCACTATATACACAGGCGTTGAAACTTGTTCAATACATCCACACCACACACTCAAAACCTGGCAGTTCCGAAACTAGTCAGTGGTGACGACTTTAGGTCCTCAGGTGGACAATACCTAAAACAACTACCTTAGGCGGTCAAAATGACGTGTTTAGGTCGTCAATTTGTGTCTATGGCCATTTTCCATGATAATAAATTAACATTAGAGGCACTAATTAGTGGCTTACCAGCGCTATTTCATCATGCTCGTCGTGACTAGGATAGCGACCTGTAGACCTTCTGTTGGATCCGGGGTTTGGGGTGATATTTAAGGATATAGGCCTAGTGAAAATGAATGAAAATATCCACGGAGACCAATCAACGAGAAGCCATTTTGCATATCGACAATTGAGTAATTCCTGGTAATTTCTCATGATAACTTTGGATGATAAAGTTAATTTAACCGGGGTAAGAGAAAATGGCAAAAATGTCTGATCCACCTACTTGAAATTGATGCACTCTCCATTTTCCATTACCTTGATTAATTATAATTTAGAGCCCTTACCTATAACTAAACTATATGCTGTTAAAATTGTTATAGAAAACGATTAAAATAAATATGTGAGGATAAAATCAGTAAAACTTGGGGTATGTGCCTTCTAAGTAAAGCCTATAGGTGTGCCCTATATGGGATTCCCTCAAGTTTTGGGTCCGCCTTATACGCCTTTAACGCAAGGTCTATGTATTACGCTAGCAGCTGATAGGGTGGAGGCATATTATATATCCTCAATTGATATCTTGCCTTTTTCTTTCAGATCCTATTCTTCCTGATATCATCAGAAATATTGATAGTGCACACAATATCTCAGAATCCGACTCAGAACCCGCCTCAGATGCTATTAACAGTAACGGCAAATACGGTTACCTTGTAGCAGCTAAGGGGGCAACCCAATTCTTTTGTAGTCCTTTTGTAGGATTCCTGGTAGCAAGGTAAGACGTACTCCTACATTTTCAGATGTGTGAAACACGGTTAGATCTAATTAAAATACGCTGACAACTATAACCTGAAAAGTAGCAACTGCTCACCCAGACCCCACAAGTAAACCAGTTCTTCTAAGGGAGTGGTCATTATTTATCAACAGGGGGGGGGGGTGGTGGGTTTGAGGGGGGGCGGACGTAAAAAATTCAGACCCCTCCCGAGGGGGGGCTCAAAAATGTTGACCCCTCTTGAGGGGGGAGCTAAAAAAATTTACCCTCTTTTTAGCAAAAAAGCCAGCGCGCTACTATAGATCAAAGAGGGGCGTGAAAATTCTCTGGTGTGGGGGGGGGGGCAAAAAACTTTGACTGCCATTGAGGGGGTGGCGTAAAACATTTTCGCGTGTCTGCACAAAAAACCCCTGTTGATAAATGATAACCACTCCCTAAACTGCTTTGAGGAATTCTAACAAGCAATGATTTCAGTACATGTACCGGTATATTTCCCTTTCCAGATACTCGTGTTCTGTACGTGCAAGTTGCTAAGTATAGGTATATTCCAGAGAGTTTTTTTTAATATACCCTTCTATATGTACCCTTTGAAGGGGAGGGGCGTATGGTGGAGAACGACACAATGTCATGTGGCGTAGGCCCGGCAAAATTAGGCCACAGCCGGTCTGAGAGACTAAGTATTAGATCAGGGGGTGGCAAAGGTATTTGCAGAGGCCTCCCTTCAGCAGCAATATGTTTGTGATAATGTAAATGACAGTGATAACAGCAGAGAATATCTAAATGTTTTCATATTCGTATTCATCCAATTCACAAGAGAGTCGCAAGGGCTTAGTATAGGCCCTCATTAAATGTATAATTATTCTACTATTCAATTAATCCTAAACTACCATCACTTTCTCCAAATCACTTGGGATTATATATGTTTATGTATTTTGAAATAGATGAAGCAATAAAAATGATGGTTCGTTGTGCTAGTTTAAGATATTTTGACATCTGAAGATGGGGAATCCATTTTTCAACATTTTCTCAAATATAAAAAAAATGACCATGGATATCTTAACCAAACTTCTTATATGTCTAGTAGACATCATCGGCACCATGATCAAGCAATAAAATGGACAAACAAAAGAGCCACGAATAATTCAGTGGAAAAAGTAGAAAATGTAGAAATTTCTTATATTTCACACTACAGGAAGGAAACTGTAAGGAATTTGCTTACCAGACTTTGCATGGATTAACATACAACCATTCTGAACATTTTATGAGCAAGAATTTGAAGGTTGTTGGCAGAATAGAGAAGCTACATATCTATGAAACTATTTTCTATTAGTATGGTAAGAAGAATGCAAAAGTCGATTATTCAACAGGTTCATAGTGATGAGTTAGGGCATACACAAAGGGAAATGAGCATAGACCATGAGCTTGGTTAGTTTTATTTTTTGGCCACAAGGTGGCGATGGGATAGATCATGGAATATACCTTTAAACAATATTGTTCCTCCAAAAACAAGCAAGGCCCACGAATTTATGAAGTACAAGGACCATTTTCACGCAATGGGATTTGATCTATACCGTTATACCTCCAATAATTCCCAGATGTAAAATGTAATTCAACAATCTAAATATTTGCGACCGTGAAAACCACAACCTTAAATAAAAAATTGCAACCTCACTCCCTGCAAAAAGGTTTACATACGATAAAGTATCCAAAACAAGGCCTCAGGTTATTGATGATAAACGTGAAATGCATTCACTCAAAGTTTTGTTGAAACTAACTGACTACTGTACTAAGGTTTAAGTGGTATCTGATGGTCAGTTACACTTTGATATCGATCACTTTCTGTGCATCCTACATTAACATTAGACCACGGCCCATCAGGTGTTTTTGCACAAGGGGGCAAGTTTCTGCCCACAAATACCCCTTTCCCGACACTTATTGACCTCCATTGATTTAGGGCTTGCATAAATACTTGTACTTAGACATACCTATAAACTAGATAACAATTTCATAGACTTCAGTCCAGACCTGAAATATATCGTTTTATTTATATCAGGATGTATAGATGTGTCTAAATTTGAAACATGTTATGCTAGATGGTATTTAAGTATCCATTAAATGTGCACCTTATTTGGCGTACGCATGCTAAGTGATTTTTATGCATAAATTATGTGTCTGTGTGAAAGTGTTCCTTAATGGGATATATAAGCATAAACTTCATTTTATGGCCTATGCTATGACATAATGAGGAAGATCTTTTTAATTTTCAGGATGCATTTTTATACCTTGATGGGGCATAAAATATAGTGGTTACAATAACTATCTCATGTAGTGCTTTATACCACTATTCTGGCACTTCCGGTGGTTTTATATGCGATATATATACGTGGTATATTCTGCATATACCACACATGTGCGTTTTTAGAATTTTTGGTATATACTTTTTCGAGGTCAAGTTGGACTTAGAATATTTTGGGAGACGCTGGCGGACATAGAAATTTAGCCTCGCCATTGTTTCAATGTGAAAAATCGTCCCAACTCGTATGAGGATTGAGCCCCGGCCGCAGTGGTGGTAGGCGAAGGCCTTAGCCATAGCGCCACACTGAACGGTGATGAAATCCAATGCGAAAGTAAATAAGTTCTAACCTGCTATGTTTCCAGTCAGTTTTCGTCTTGATTCCAAGCTTGTCATGTTATAATATTAAAATCCCAAGAAGTATTCGATCCATAGACGAGGAATGCGTGCTAATTTTCTCCATTTTCTTCGATATAAATAAGAATCCATTGATTTTTCCATCGTACGCGCGGGTCTGCTCTGCACGAAGCCATTGTTTTTGTTCCTTGCCGGGAGAGGTACCGCTGTGTATACAGTCACTTTTCGTATCGAATCCAATCATGACACGTTTTCAAATTAAAACATACATATCCTTAGACATTCTAGATGAGTACTCCATGCTTGATATGTCCGATATATTCAAAATAAATAAGAATCCATTGATTTTCCAAAATGGTCCAAAATTTTAGGCGTCTTCCTTGTACGATGAGCAGTTGACCTATATCTACATCCGGGCCACTGACACACTTTCGCCGGACAAGGAGGCGGGTGGGAATGGCCTAACCGCGACTCGCTTACGATGAAAAAATCAATGGATTCTTATTTATTTTGAATATATCGGACATATAAAGCATGGAGTACTCATCTAGGATGTCTAAGGATATGTATGTTTTAATTTGAAGACTTGTCATGGTTGGATTCAATACGAAAAGTGAGTGTGAACATGGCGGTACCTCTCCCGGCAAGGAACAAAAACAATGGCTTCGCGCAGAGCGGACCCGGGCCGTATCGCTTGCTTTTACAAAATGTATTCTCCTGGCTATAATCTTTGGATATCAGGTAAGAAATTAATACAAAGTGGAGGCTCGGGTATATCCAGCATAGACTCCCCTAGGGCTCCAATATCCATGATCTATTAGCTTAATATTTCACCCCTAACCCATCGGCAAATGGCATGCACAGACAAGAAGAGAACATTATAAATTATATCAAAATAAAGGGGTAAAAGAGTCTCAAGTTAACTTTTTTAGAGTCAGGTAATGTAGCCACAATAGCAACATTTGGAGCAGGACCTGGATCCACAGGTAGGGACCGATCCATATTATATTATGTCACACCTGAGGGTGTGGAAATGTCCATGGCTCCTATACATTTCTATAGTCAAAACCTGACAAAGGGGTGGGGGTGTCCAAAAAGGCCTTAGGGGTCATTCCATTCCTAGATAATTCCTTATCAACTTTTAATAGTGGGAAAAAAATGCCTGTACAAAGGCTTGGGTAAATGAAAGGACCTCACATAAAACGTTACAGCGGTAGTGGACGCCAAAAGTAAAACAGAAAAAAAGGCTATCAGTGACATCAATCTATGCAATAATTGCTCATGTTATGGTCACATGAATCAGTAAATGCAAATTAAAATAAGATTAACCAGATAAAACATAGCCCATGTTAATTAACAGCATCATGTTACTAAAAGTGAGAAGGGCTTTTCTTCACGCTCCAAAGACTGAATACACAATTGCATCATATGTCTTAAGTTATGTATAATTAATCACCGTTTTATGAGCAATTAAACCAAGGCCATTGAGTTCGTTATTTTTTGAAACAATGTCTGAATGTTAAGGTATACCTGGTTAGTGCCTGTACGCATTTTCTTCTATCTGAACTTCACATCAGTCTATCAGGGAAATGCGGGAATCCGTTCAAACAGACCTTTATTAGCAAAATAAATCACATATCGTTTCACAACGTTTTCAATGCTGTATGGGGAATCATATATACACTGGTAAGGATAGTTCTAAGGGCCTGAAAGATACATGTAGAAATTCTTGAGGGCATTCATACAACTTCTATCAACCTAAATAATAATAATAATAATAATAATAATAATAATAATAATAATAATAATAATAATAATAATAATAATAATAATAACAATAACAATAACAATAACAATAACAATAATAATAAAAAAATAAGCAAGCAGAAATGGGGGTTCCTGCGGGATTTAATATCTGTTTAGCCACGAGGGGGGCACCACTAAGGGCTAGAATAGGAAAAATATGCCTAAAACTGTTTTAGGGTACTTCTTTATGGAGAATTCAATGATTTTTTATGAAACGTTCTATTTTGGGGGGAAGAGTTCCAAATTAGGCGTGTAAAAAGAATATTTTTGGGCCTAAATAGGCATTTTTGTTAATTTCTGTTGTCATGAAAACATAAATAGGAAAATCGATGATCACACTTGAAGGAATGTTTCCCAAGGTTTACTATGGTGAAAACAGAACGAAAATATAATTTCTAAATCAAAAGTTATAGGCAAAAGAAAAAAATATGATAGTTTAGCTGATTAGCATAAATTATGCTAACTATAGATGTATCTCATGACTAATTAAACATAGAGCTTATTGCCATTCAGGAAATGGTCATACCTTCCCATATTTAGCAAGTCATTCATCTAAAACTAACAGGAGTATCTTCTCTTGCAATATTTCAATGAAAAGCTAGGGATCTGAGTTTTAAAGTTGACTTTTGCACGGAACACCATTTCTCCTTGCCTCTACACCTATATTGATTCGATAATTTCATAACTGAATGAGCTTTCTCAAACTTTCTTTGTAGATTTGGATACCGACGTCCTATGCTAGTAGGCAGTCTTATACTTGCTGCATCGACGATAGGTGAGTCGCATCTTTCAATTCAAAGGTCCTCGTTTATAAGATAGGAGCAAAGCTAACAGAATGACAGCAATTGCTATGGTTTTGAAATGCCCACCATCGTGCGTATAGCCCTTTCCTATAGGGTTTACTCGGGTTGTATTATTGACCAATCAGATAAGTCCCTGTATTCACTACAAATTAAGTAAATTAAGTAATACCTGGTACCCATCATGCTGGTTGTTATTGCCAGTTGGCCATAGCCAAGACAAGACTTATGGCCATTTCTAACTAACACAGAACTCTTCACTTTCTGGGATGTTTAGACTTGCACAGGGCATCAAAGCCCTTAGCAAATGATCTTCACTCATATAATCTGTGACTCTTAAACATGAAAACACTTTGAAAACCAATAGCCCTTGACCTTTAGGACACCATTAATCCTCTTACTAGATAGTTAACAAGTCTTATATTAAACCTACTTTAATATGAATCATTTTTAACCGTAAGGGCTATGACATTTAGCCATAGGGGTAGCTATAGTATGCTATTATAATGTGATTGACTAGATGTCAATCACATACTTATATATACATAGACAGAGGCACAAAACCACATTGAAACAAAGAGGGATTCTGACAGACATAGGAACAAAGAAGGAAATATGGCCCATACTCTGTCTCTGTACACATTGCTATTGGTGTATATGTTGTTGGTATATAATATAGTTGAAGGTATGGATAGCATTTACACCTCAGAGACAGAGAAAAGGTTGTGTACCAGTTCAGTGGCCATGAACAATAGGGGATTAGTCTATTTCTTCCAGCCTTCATGCACCAGTGGTCATTAACCCTTTCAGTGCCACATAGCACCAGTTCACCTTTAGATACAATGAATCAGGAAATGGCATCACATTAACCCTTGAAGGGCAGCAGAATGAATAAAAGAATAGAGATTCTGTGGTTGCCATTGAACATAGGACATAGTAGTCAATTACACGTAGGCCTAAGGCCTAGCCTTTACCTTCATGACCTTACTAACATGGTATCATTCTTACAGCAACCACTGTCGAGATAGGAGCTAGGCTCCATTGCCCTCCATTCTATTATTGAAGCAAGCTCTGCTTGCTTCATTTGACTCGGATGGGACGTTTTCAGAGAAAAATTATAGGTCAAGGTAAACTGCTTTGAGTTGACCACCTTTCATTTGTCTTGGGAAAATATAAAACTATCAGGCTGTATTCATGAATATACCTGCTCTAAATATTTGGAATTTATGAGCAATCATATTGTTACATTCATTAAATGAGGTGACGAATGTCTACAACTGTTAATAAAAATCTTGATATATTTTTGTTCTCTGGCAATGAGTATATTCTATATGGTCGATGCAAGGAGGTATTACCCACTGACAGGTCCAATTTTGTTTGTCTCACCCCAGGCTGACTACAGTGCGTCTATAAGGCATTCCAATATTGTTTGTGACACCTTTGATGGTCGAGGCACATTCCCTGTTAAGTAGGGAACTGCTGTCCAGGGAAGTTTCTGTGCCATAGTACATTTGAAAATCAGTTTTTACCAACTTTTTGGACTTTTTTAGGATTTCTAGAACAAATTAAAGAAAGATTTCCACAACATAGATTATTTTCGGACTTTTTGCATGTGGGGGGCCTCATGATGAAAAAGGCTGCTTACTGAAAACACTATGTCCTGAAGCATGAATACAATTATTGATCCATTACAATTGGCAAAGAAAATATATGTATGGTATCAAATGTGATGTTTTAGAGTTTTTTTAAGTGTTAAAATTCAAAAAATAAAATTTTCCCCTAAATTTACCCATTAAGCAGACAGACTGGACCTCTTTATACCAATGTCCAGAATTTTAGGGTGACCTCTGTTACCATCAGCCTTTAGTGGCCCTGGGCAGAAAATAAAAAGAATATTCTGGTCAATGTCAGACTAAAATTAAGATCAATTAGGGATATAATTATGTGCCAGATTATGACTTGATATCTCTTCACATCTCCACACTAGATGCATTTCCCTGCCAAAATCTGAAGTAGTTTTTTTAAGGTGAGTGACCTCCGTTACCATGATTAAGCATGTACAATTAAGGTGGAAACAAAATTAACCAATACTAGTCCAAAGATAATGAAAAAAGGAAACTGTATACCAAAAATCAGATTGATTGATGGTATATCTAATTTTCTAGAGATGAAATAGTGTAAAAAAAGTGACCTCCGTTACCGGTGACCTCCGTTACCCCCCACCCCCATTTTCAGTGACCTCCATTTCCATAGCCTGCCTACCCACCTGAGTCAAGCCACAATGTCAGCTTTAATAATATCCTAAGTTGGTCAACTCATTTTTGACACACCTTGAAATCCAAAAGTCAGCTACTCCTCGGGTACAAGGTCATAACACATTTGACCTTGGCCAAGGTCAAATGTGTCAATGTCAGACTAAAATGAAGATCAATTAGGAACACAGTTATGTGCCAGATTAGGATTTGACATCTCTTCACATCTCCGAGCTAGGTGCATTTCACTGCCAAAATCTGAAGTAGTTTTTTTAAGGTGAGTGACCTCTGTTACCATGATTAAGCATGTATAATTAAGGTGGAAACAAAAATAGCCAATACTAGTCCAAAGATAATGATCAAAGGAAAATGTATACCAAAAATCAGATTGATTGATGGTATATCTAATTTTCTAGAGAGGAAGTACTGTAAAAAAGTGACTCCGTTACCGGTGACCTCCGTTACGAGTCAAGCCAAATGTCTAGCTTTAAAATCCCAAGTTGGTCAACTCATTTTTGACACACCTTGAAATCCAAAAATAAGCTATTCCTTGAGCACAAGGTCATGACACATTTAACCTTGGCCAAGGTCAAGGTCACCCTTTTCAAGGTCAAACACCTAAATTTAGCAGAAATTAGCAAGGAAATCATGTTTATGGCTATAAAATTGGCTTTAATTAACTTTTTGGCATGCTGTAAAATACTAAAATGGCCACATCTTTCAGCCCTTTTTCATGGTTCCAACAATGTTGACCTTAAACAAGGTCAAGGTCATCCGTTTCAAGGTCAAAAATCATTGAAATCATCTGGAAAATTAAATTTATGACCATAAAATTGGTTTGAATTAACTTTATGCCATGCTTTGAAATACTAAAGAGGTCTACTTGTTGAGTGCCTTTTTAAGGTCATAACATGAACTTGGCCAAGGTCAAGGCCATCCTACAATGTCAAACACCCTCAATTCAGCTGAAATTAGCAAAAGAATCATGTTTATGGCCATAAATTTGGCTCAAATTAAGTTTTTAAAAAATAATTAGTACTTAAAGTACATTACTGAAGTCCAGGAATCTATTCATGAAATTTAGAACCATGTATATGGCAGCCATTTTAAGCTTTTATCCTGCATATTGTTAAAGATATATTAAAGAATTACCATTTCTGCTTCAAACAAATATAAAGGCACAAATCACAGATTAAAAATTCAGAGGTGTTACCAAAGGTGTTTGCAAAGGATGATCTTGACCTAGGCTAAGGTCAACAATGTTGAGTTTTGAAAAAGTATCAATTAAATAAAAAGAAGACCATTTTGACCCATCCTTGGAAACTAAGGGATAGGCCACAGAGAAAAGAGTATTTAAAAAAAGGACATCAAGAGCTTTCATTCATATGATACACACTAATAAGAGCATGGGAAGTATATTGAAACCATTGTTGAAAGATATCATGCCAAATACCTTAATCTGAGAAAATGCCTCATAAAGGCTCTGGTCCCATATTCACAAAACTAATCAATTTCAGGAAAATTAATCAGTTACTATATGTGACCCATCCTTACAAAATGGTTCGGAAGTCGCACATACAAAATGTTTAGTTATTGGCATATTCATTTACAGCTCACCAAGGGCTTTCATTTGGTATATAACAATTGCATATCTGAACCATGTGGTCCTCTACAGATCTTCTGCCGATAAATTTAGTTGAATCAATCAAAAATTGATTAAACTGAGATAATTGACATATCAAACATTTAATAATTTATGAATCCTATATAATTCCTATGTAATACTTTATAACCATGAAAATTATAACTATGTCTTTTAGACATTTGGGGCATAGATTTAGTTTAGTAAGCAGGAATTCTGAAAGATATCTACCCACATGTTAGAAAAATGCTAAAATATCAATTTTGAGAAATCTGATATTTTTGACACTATACCCCTTGAAAAGGCCATATCTAGGTTTCTAAATGTGCGACTTCAGTACCACTTTGTTAGGATGGGTCACATATACTTTAATCACACTGATATACTTAGTGTTATCTCTGAACATACTGTTTTGATAGTTCACATGACATCTTCTGAAAGCTGTTGGAGTGGCATTTTTTGGCCTAAGGAAAATTCCAAATTTGGTTACCATGGCAACCTGAAAAACTCTATTTGTTGTCATTAGTCAATATCCCCCACTTATATCAGCATATTAGTCCCATCCAGCAGGATATATGATGACCTTACACTTTTCAGAGTGAGAATCTGCCTAAAAATGTTTGACTCAGTTAAATTGACATCCTGTCAATGGACCATTCTGGGTAGTATTCATTATTTTACACATTTATTAAATTCTTTGCCACACACGCTCAGGCCCTGCTCACAAGCTTACAGCTCACCCCCCCCCCAGTGTGTACAGTGAGCTACTCTTACATCATACATACCAGGATGTTATGAGAGCTGGACCCATTCCATTTCTGGGCACTGACTCACTGGGAGTATCACAACATACCAACATACCTGTAGACGCATTTCTAGGATGCAGGGAAATCCCACAATCTCCCTTCACCCTGATTGGTCCACATATAAATAGAATCATTACCAGGTATGACGGCGCGTCAGATCTGACCAGATCTGACTTGCTCCTACCGGTATATTTCATCACCCTGTGAGTTGCTCACCTAGGTATATAAGACCCCATGAGCAGCTCCCAGGTATCTCTCATTCTACACACAACCTCCCTAGTATCTAGAACCTACAACAGGTTGAGCTACGAGCTTAGGGGCAGAGCCTGCACGCTGGCGAGTGTGTCATTGTTACCACCTATATGTACACTCTGTCATCACGCAATAAACAAGGATCAAAGAACTTCTCTGCATTCAGTGTTCATTACAACATCGACTTGTAACGGTTCGTTGACAATCCATTCTAACAAAATTACCACAACTCATTTTTGGACAAAACAGCATTTTTATATTTAAATGGCCTTTTCCCCCAATTTTTTAAGGATGAGCTGCTAATAACCAGCCAATATGAGGTGTTTAACCTTGAAAAGGATGTCCTTGAAATGCACCTAGCTCGGAGATGTTATGATCTTGAAAAGGCACTCAACAAGTTGACCAAGTATTTCAAAGCATGGCATAAAGTGAATTCAAACCAATGTTAATGAAAAGGATGAACTTGACCTTGTCTAAGGTCAACATTGTTGAAACTATGAAAAAGGACTCAAAGATGTGGCCATTTTAGTATTTTACAGCATGCCAAAAAGTTAATCAAAGTCAATTTTATAGCCATAAACATGATTTTCTTGCTAATTTCTGCCAAATTTAGGTGTTTGACCTTGAAAAGGGTGACCTTGACCTTGGCCAAGGTTAAATGTGTCATGACCTTGTGCTCAAGGAATAGCTTATTTTTGGATTTCAAGGTGTGTCAAAAATGAGTTGACCAACTTGGGATTTTAAAGCTAGACATTTGGCTTGACTCGTAACGGAGGTCACCGGTAACGGAGTCACTTTTTTACAGTACTTCCTCTCTAGAAAATTAGATATACCATCAATCAATCTGATTTTTGGTATACATTTTCCTTTGATCATTATCTTTGGACTAGTATTGGCTATTTTTGTTTCCACCTTAATTATACATGCTTAATCATGGTAACAGAGGTCACTCACCTTAAAAAAACTACTTCAGATTTTGGCAGTGAAATGCACCTAGCTCGGAGATGTGAAGAGATGTCAAATCCTAATCTGGCACATAACTGTGTTCCTAATTGATCTTCATTTTAGTCTGACATTGACCAGAATATTCTTTTTATTTTCTGCCCAGGGCCACTAAAGGCTGATGGTAAGGGAGGTCACCCTAAAATACTGGAAACTGGTATAAAGAGGTAAAAAGAGGTCCGTCAGCTTTTCCTTGCTAATTTCTGCCAAATTTAGGCATTTCACCTTGAAAAGGGTGACCTTGACCTTGGCCGAGGTGAAATGTGTCATGACCTTGTACTCAAGGAGTAGCAAACTTTTGGATTTCAAGGTATGTTAAAAAATGAGTTGACCAACTTAGATGTGGCCATTTTTAGTAAAAGAAGTAACTTAAGGAGCGGACTATCTTAAAGCATGTCAAAAAGTGAATTTAAACCAAATTTATGCTCAAAAATTTAATTCTCATGTTAATTTCAATCAGATCTAGAGGTTTGACCTTAAGAAGGATGACCTTGACCTAAGCTAAGGTCAATGATGTTGGAACCTTGAAAAAGGACTCAAAGACTTGACCATTTTAGCATTTTAAAAATATGTCAAAGAGTGAATTTAATCCAATTTTATGGCCATGGATATGATGTCCTTGCTAATTTCTGTCGAATTTTAGTGTTTGACCTTGAAAAGGGTGACCTTGACCTTGGTCAACATGTCATAACCTTGAAAAGGTACTCAAGGAGTAGACCATTTTATTTTTAAATTTCAAAGTGTGTTAAAAATGAATTTAAACTAATTTTATGGCTCATTATGTGATATTCTCGATTTTTCATTTTGTTTGAGCTGGTTGTCATGGCAACCAGGTTGCCATGGCAACCAGCCTTTCCAGAAAAAAAGTATGCCAATTTATAAGTTTGGTCCCATTTTGCACAAATAGTCAAGAAACAACCTAAGGACCATTGACAGATGCAATTTCTTATTCTAAAAACGGATTTTTTGATAAAAAGGGAGAAAATATTTGTAGAGGAAAAATGTCAAATCTCCACACCAGTTGCCTGGGGGGCTGAAATTGGATTGCGCAACCTGTATTCGAGGGCTAATATTTTGATAACCAGGAAACATTTATGTTCACTTCTTTTTTTTTGGAAGTATCAGGATGACTTCAATTTTTTGTTGGTACCTCACACTTACCTCTGTGAATATATCAAATTTTAGACATTTTCTCATCCTATTTGCAAGACTTAACTTGGAATGTGCCTCCTGTACCTCTAATAGTGCCCAGGCCGACTACAGTGCATCTTGATATATTTTTGTTCTCTGGCAATGAGTATATTCTATGTGGTCGATGCAAGGTGGTATTACCCACTGGCAGGTCCAATTTTGTTTGTCTCACCCCAGACCGACTACAGTGCATCTATAAGGTGTTCTAATAGTGTTTGTGACACCTTTGATGGTCCTGTACCTCTCACGGTGCCCAGACCGACTACAGTGCATCTATAAGGCGTTCTAATAGTGTTTGTGACACCTTTGATGGTCCTGTACCTCTCACGGTGCCCACTAACCCCTTGAGGGCCACATAATGCATATTAGTATAAAATATACTTCAGTAATTGTTGAATAATTGACATTGAAGCTTGCTTCATAGGACTTTGTCCTATTACCTGTGACATTTTCATCATAGTACTAGGGACATCATAAATACATTAGGAATGTGTTATGAATTCATTAGGAATGCATCATGTATACCTTAGCAATGCACCATAATTACCTTAGCAATGCACCATAAATACCTTGGCAACACACCATGAATACCTTAGCAATACACCACGGATACCTTAGCAACACATCATGAATACCTTAGCAACACATCATGAATACTTTAGCAATGCATCATGGATACCTTAGCAGCACATTATGAATGCCTTAGCAATGCATCATGGATGCCTTAGCAACGCATCATGAATACCATAGAAACACATCCTAGCAACACATCATTAATACCTGAGCAATGCATCACGAATACCTTAGCAACACGCTATGAATACCTTAGCAATTCACTACAAATACTTTAGCAACACATGATAAATACCTTACACACACACATACACATATATATATATAAATATATATATATATATATATATATATATATATATACACATGTATATATATACATGTATATATATATATATATATATATATATATATATATAGCTTTGTATGGTGGCGCATAGGGGAGCATAGTAAGAGCTTTGAATTTCTATCTTTAATTGAAATCTACAATATTCCATTATGGTCTTTGATCAAAATCTTTTAAACTTGATATCTTATCACACTGTCCAATGTCAGTCAGTGCTTATCTCGCCCAGTGCCGGATCTAGCAATGGTGGACCCACTAGGCCTCCGTACTGAGCCCTATATGCCGACTTAGCGGGGTTAATTAATTATCAGCCAATAAAGTAATCCCAAGTCTTCACTACGGGCCTCTCAGGGGGCAGCAGGTACCCATCTGATAGCTCTTATCTATAGGGTTTGGTATGGACGCCTAGTGTGTCATCCATAGTAGGGGGCCTGACTGGTCATATTTTGGCCAGTGGAGCGAACTTACATTGAATTAGAATGGGAGCTCATACCCCCCTTGGTCCAGTCGCTGTCCGGTCTGCCCTAGATGCGCGTTGCCCAACCGGAACGCTCCCTCCCTCCCCTGCGGCCCCCATCTTAGATTGGCTGCTACGCGGGAGGTATAATTTATTGAACATCGTGGACAGCGGTTTACAAGAGCTATGCTCTCACTATCTTTCCCCCATAAGATACCCAGCACATTACTGATATATGTGCATCACCAATTTAGTAGTAAGTAATGATGATCTATGATTCAATTGAGATCAATTAATTTGCTAAAGTTAGATTGAAAGCGGCAAATACCACGTTAATTCATATAATATACTGCCAGGAGGTTGTTAGTTCATGATGATAAAATCATCTGAAAATACCCATCATTATTGGCTGAGAGACTTGTCTCCTTGGCCATTAATACATCGTGTAAGAGGGGGACACCATGTCATATCAAAAACAGTCAAAAGTCCTCTACTATAGATCAGCTACTGAAATCGGTCAACCGTGACCCAGTCAGACAGCCTCCACACAGCCCACCCTGGGGCCCAGTCAGATGGCCTCCACCTCTCCTACTAGTCAACAAGTACCTGTAGTCAATCAGTGTTGTTCAATAGAGCCACAGCCTGCCCTAGGGCCCAGTCAGACTGCCTCCACCTCTACAGCACTGGGTGGTCATAGTCACCCCTCCCAATCACTTCATAATTACGAATCTCTACTACGATCTCTCGGCCATTACATCTGTGATGTAGAATTCACTCTTAATAATGTCCTTGACCAAGTGTGACCTCGTACGTACTTTAGCACAGGAATGCTTTGATTAACATTACAAAGTATATTCAGTGTCATCTCTACTTATCTAATCCTACCAACCCAGGGCATGTCAGGTCTTTTAGTTTGTGAAAAGGTTTATCTTCCGCATCAGATTAGAGATAACAATCTTAGAGATGCAACGTTTAGATAAACAATTCCAGCGAAAGTACCATTTAAAGTAGTTATAATGTCAACTCCTGTCACCTTCCATATATTCATTTAAAATCATTCTGCTGAACAAAACTGATCTCTCATTCTGTGTTCTGAAGGCCGTGCCTCGATCTCAAACAGTCTCGGATTTCAAGCCCACATTGCTGGTCTGTGGCGGAAGGAAACCAAAGTTTCTCCCTATACATTGGCACCTCATTTATGATGCTAATACGCACTCTCAAAAGAAAAATGTGTATTGTATTGGGCAATACACGTCCAACTAAAAGAAAACTTAAAGGGGTAATGAATGCAATGTTTACAATGGGTCAAGACATCTTGAAGGATCGCTGTAAGAATTTGATACACAATAAAAGGTGTGAAATGGGGTGGTCTGGTTAGGATGTCCCTGTGGGTATGCCTCTCCCAAATTACTACACTGATAGAGTAGCAATTTGGATAGACACGTATGCTTGGTTTGCAGCTAGACTTACAGGCGCGGTATTCTTTCTTCCCCTTATTAACGAAATAACAAATTTAGCTAAGTTTATTGTTTTTTTTTATCTTTAGCCTTTGCTTTCGGCGACAACTATGGCTTTCTATTTGGGATCCGGATGCTGCAGGGTGCTGCGTCATCCGTCACAGCTGTAACAGGTACGTCATAAATGATTTTATACCATTATCACTATTAGTGATACATAGCGATAGTTTTCAACTTGGTTCCATTACATCAACTTAATTGTTTTGATTTTAGAATGTTTTTTGTATAGAAATGTAGGTAAATTAAAAATTCTTTTATATTGCTAATGTAAACAGTTCCGATCTTAACTTAATACATACATAAAAAAAAAAGCTTCAATTTAAGATTTTTCTATATTTTCTAATTCATAAGGCTGGTCGAACAGGGTGATACTACGCTCCATACTCACCCAAAGTACCTTTCATGGTGCCTAGAACAGCCACAGTGCATGTATGAGGCGTTCCAATTGTGTTTGTCTCATCTCTGATAGTCAGGTACCTCTCACGGCGCCTAGCCCAGCCACAGTGCCTGTATGAGGTGTTCAAATTGTGTATGTCTCACCTATGAGGGCCAGGCACCTCTCATGGGTGATTGGGCACTGACTGGGCATCAAGGGTTATATGTAGACCCACAGTATCGCCATTAGGTATATTAGCTGTACAATGTGATTGAATATTGAAAATTGAATTGAAAATAACACATTAACACCTCGGGTCTTTTAAGTCATAGACTTAACCTGCTCCATCTTATATGTTTTTTATTGACATAGGGATGGGACTACTTGCTGCCACCTTCACCGATGATGCCGATAGGGGGAACGTCATGGGTATCGCCATCGGCGGTATCTCTGTTGGGATCATAGGTAAAATATCTTTTTCATTATGCTTTTACATTTTTATATCTGGTTTTTAATGTATTTTATGGGACCATATCGATGGTCTCTAGTATCGTTTTCTCCAAATAACTATTAGCATTTATTACTCTGGCTATTATGAACATTATGGATAAGGCCCTTAACATTTGTTGTCAACTAATTGCCAGTTGGCCATAGCCAACTGGCCATTTCTTGCCAGTTGGCCATAGCCAACTGGCCATTTCTTGCCAGTTGGCCATAGCCAACTGGCCATTTCTAGCCAACACAGAACTCTTCACCTTCTGGGATGTTTAGACTTGCACAGGTCATCATAGCCCTTAGCAAATAATCTTCACTCATATAATCTGTGACTCTGAAACATGAAAACACTTGGAAAACCAATAGCCCTTGACCATTAGGAGACCACTAATTGATAGGTAGTTAACAAGTCTAATTTTAAACCTAACTTAATATGAATCATTCGTAAGAGCTATAACATTTAGCCATAGGGGTAGCTATAGTATGCTACTATGACCTTACTTGCATGATATCATTCTTACAGCAACTGCCGTTGAGATAGGAGCTAGGCTCCATTGCCCTCCATTCTATTATCATAGTACTAGGGATAGGGACATCATGATTACCTTAGCAACACACCATGATTACCTTAGGAACGCACCATGATTACCTTCGCAACATATCATGAATACCTTAGCAATGCATTATGAATACCTTAGCAACACATCATGAATACCTTAGCAATGCATTGTGAATGCCTTAGCAATGCATCCTGAATACCTTAGCAACACACCATGAATGACTTCCATTCTATTATCATCATAGTACTAGGAATAGGGACATCATGAATACATTAAGAATGTGTCATGAATGCATTAGGAATGCATGCCTTAGCAGCGCATCGTGAATACCATAGAAATACACCATGAATACCATAGCAACACATCATGAAGACCTTAGCCACACATCATGAAGACCTTAGCAATGCACTATGAATACCTTAGCAACACACCATGAATACCTTAGTAACGCACTATGACTACCTTAGCAATGCACCAAGACTACCTTAGCAACGCACCACAAATACCTTAGCAATGTACCATTAATACCTTAGCAATGTACCATTAATACCTTAGCAACGCATCATGAATACCTTAGCAACGCATTATGAAAACCATAGCAACACATCTTGAATATCATAGCAATGCATCATGAATGCCTTAGCAATGCATCCTGAATACCTTAGCAACACACCATGAATGACTTCCATTCTATTATCATCATAGTACTAGGAATAGGGACATCATGAATACATTAAGAATGTGTCATGAATGCATTAGGAATGCATGCCTTAGCAGCGCATCGTGAATACCATAGAAATACACCATGAATACCATAGCAACACATCATGAAGACCTTAGCCACACATCATGAAGACCTTAGCAATGCACTATGAATACCTTAGCAACACACCATGAATACCTTAGTAATGCACTATGACTACCTTAGCAACGCACCAAGACTACCTAAGCAACGCACCACAAATACCTTAGCAATGTTCCATTAATACCTTAGCAATGTACCATTAATACCTTAGCAACGCATCACGAATACCTTAGCAACGCATTATGAAAACCATAGCAACACATCTTGAATACCATAGCAATGCATCATTAATGCCTTAGCAATGCACCATGAATACCATAGCAACACATCATGAATGCTTCAGCAATACATCATGAATGCCTTAGCAATGCATCATGAATACCTTACAACACATCATGAATACCTTAGCAATGCATCATGAATACCATAGCAACACATCATGAATACCATAGCAACACATCATGAATATCATAGCAACACATCATGAATGCCTTAGCAACGCATCATGAATACCTTAGCAACACACCATGAATACCTTAGCAACATATCATGAATACCTTAGCAACATATCATGAATACCATAGCAACACATCATGAATGCCATAGCAATGCATCATGAATACCTTAGCAACACATCATGAATACCATAGCAGAACGTCTTTAATACCTGAGCAATGCATCACGAATACCTTAGCAATGCTCTATGAATACCTTAGGAATGCACCACACATACCTTAGCAATGTACCACGAATATCTTAGCAATTCATCAAGAATACCTAAGCAACGCACCATGAATGCCATAGCAATGCATCATGAATACCTTAGCAACACATCATGAATACCATAGCAGCAAGTCTTTAATACCCGAGCAATGCATCACGAATACCTTAGCAATGCTTTATGAATACCTTAGGAATGCACCACATATACCTTAGCAATGTACCACGAATACCTTAGCAATTCATCAAGAATACCTAAGCAATGCACCATGAATACGTTCATTGGCATATATATATATATATATATATATATATGAATTTGTTTACCAATGAACAATCATATTTAAATATTAATCTATAATAACCGACTGGCATTACAGCTGTGCTGTACCTTCTTAGATATCTATCATAATTTCTTTGAACTTCTATCTTTAATTGAAATCTACAATAGTCCATATAGTCTTTGATCAACATCTTTTAAAATTGATATCTTATCACACTGTCCCCTCGTAATTGTTTGTCATTCAATAATTTCATGCTTTGCATTCCCAATTCAGCTGGCCCCATCTATGGAAGTGTGCTGTACCAGTTTTTCGGTCAAGCTGTTCCATTTTTAGCCCTTGCAGGAGTGATTTTATTAACAATCAGTAAGTCTTAAGTTACTATATATGATTATATAGATTTTGTGATAAATAGTTACTCCTGGTAATCGTGTAGAGGCAAGGAGAAAGGGTGCTCTGTGCTAAAAGTCAACTTTAAAATTAAGATCACTAGCTTTTCAGTGATGTATTGCATCAGAAGATACTCCTGTTAGTTTTGGAGGAATCGCTTGCTAAATATGTGTAGGTATGAGCATTTCCTGAATGCACATAAGCTCTATGTCTAAATGCTCATGAGATACATCGATAATTAGCATAATTTATGCTAATTAGCTAAATTAGCATAATTTTTCATTAGTTTGCCCATAACTTTTGATCTAGAAATGATATTTTCATTCTGTTTTCACCCTAGTGAACCTTGTGGGAAGTTTCGTCAAATGGGATAATCGATTTTTATATTTAGAATGAAATCATGTTTCCATGACAACAGAAATCAACAAAAATGCCTATTTAGGCCCAAAAAAAACGTTCTTTTTACATGTCTGATTTGGAACCTTTAGGCCCAAAATAGAACGTTTTATCAATAATAATTGAATTCTCCATAAAAAAAGTACCCTATAGCAAATTTAGGCATATTTTTCTTATTTTAGTCCATAGTGGTGCCCCCTGGTGGCTAAATCAGGTACTAAATCCCGCAGGAACCCCCATTTCTGCTTGCTGGCTCACAATCATGGTCGTCTTTATCAATTTTATATATATCGTCCACTGTCAATCGAAAATAGTGCACTGTGACATAAAAAGGGTTGAAGAAACCTTTAGATGCCCTTTCTTTCTGACGCTAAAACTTTCTGAAACAAAACCAGTCCACAGTGCTTGATCAATTAATTTCTGTTTTGTTATAGCATTAATGCTGCTGGGATTCAAAATCGACGAAGGTGTCAAAGTAGGTGTTCTCTTTGATTTAGATCTAAAGTTTTGCTTGTTCTTGCCAGTGCATTGGAGCCTCCCTTTCTTGCAAGAATATATATTTCTATTGGATTGTTAAGAGTATTATTACAGAAATGTAGTACCATAATGAGCACGTTTCACACCCGCTATTAAAGTCGTATGAAATGGGGATTAAAATGACAGAGCTCCAGTGTTCAACATCTTAGTCTTGATATTGGTCTTTGATGTTTCGGAAATCATTAGCAAGGGTTCAGTTGAGAATATGATCATTAATCTCATAAAAATCTCTATCATTTTCCAGGGACACTCCATGTCAGCTGTCTTTAAACTTATCTGTGATCCATACATACTCGTTGTAGCAAGTAAGTAGGTCCGCCTCATTCAAACCTACCATAAAACGGCTAGAATTGACTGCAGAGAACTATCGCTACCTAAGGAAATGTTCATTTTTTAACAACAGGGGGGAATTGGTGAGTTTGGGGTGTAGCGTAGAATATTTGGACCCCTGCTGTGGGGGTGGCGAAAAATATTTTGATCCCTCTTGAGGGGGTGGCATAAAATCTTTAGATCCTTCTCGATGACTTGCGAATTGTCGCAACTTGCTGCGAAAACCCGCATTTGATAAAGTAGAGGGTACAACTTCTCAAGATGATAGTTATTACACTATATATAAAAATGCCTTCCTAGGTCACTGGTTAGAAATGTGCAATATATGACTGTTTCAGCCTACAGTACCCTTGGGGTACTAGATGAAGCAAAATTTTCAGGCTGTGAAGCAATTAGGAAAGAGCCAGCTAACTCAACCTGGTGTACAGGAATTTCAGCAAAGATGTTTTCATAACTTAGAAATCTTTACCAACCTGACTGGTTGTAATGTTTTACTATATAGTTTTTTCTTTAATTCAGCATTTTATAGCCTCAAAAATTGGCAGTCAAGCTGTAATTTCCGCCATCTTGGATCATGATTCAAAGAAATCAGCGCTCATCCTAATTTCATTTATCAAGTAAACTGTTGATCATCTTTTTTTAACTATGCAGCACTTTTTCTAAGCTTTGTTTTCCTGACTTAACAATTATCCTGAGAAGTTTGTTAACTCAGGATTTTGTTTTCCTGGCTTAACAACTATCCTGAGATATTTGTTAAATCAGGATATTGTTTTCTTGACTCAACAATTATCCTGAGAAGTTTGTTAACTCAGGATTTTGTTTTCCTGGCTTAACAACTATCCTGAGATATTTGTTAAATCTGGATTTTGTTTTCCTGACTTAACAAGAGGTAGACAGGGGACTGCAGATAGGGGACTGCAGGTAGACAGGGTGCAGGAGGTAGACAGGAGACTGGAGGTAGACAAAGACTGGAGGTAGAAAGGGGGATGGAGGTAGACAGGGCGACGGAGGTAGACAGGGGAACTGGATGTGGACAGTGGAGTGGAAAGAGACAGGGGAGGAAGGCAGCAGACATGAGGAAGGCAGAGGAATGAAAGTAGACAGTGATTTGAGGAAGATACAGTGAAGGAAGACAGGGGAGTCAAGGAAGACAAGGGAGGGAGGTAGACACTAAGACAGGCAACTGGAAGTAGATAGCATAGTGGAGGATTACAGGGGACTGGAGGTAGACATGGGACTGGAGATAGACTGCAGGTAGACAGGGGACTGCAGGTAGGCGGGGGACAGCAGGTGGAAAATGTTCTGGGGTAAACAGGGGACTGGAGGTAGACAGGGGACTAGAGGTAAAGCATGGACTGGGGTAGACAGGGGACTGGAGGTAGATGGGGGACTGCAGGTAGATGTGGGACTGCAGGTAGGCAGGGGACTGTAGGTAGAGAGGAGACTGGAGGTAGACAGGGGACTGCAAGTAGGCAGGGGACTGGAGGTAGACAGGGGACTGAAGGTAGAGAGGATACTGCAAGTAGGCAGGGGACTGCAAGTAGGCAGGGGACTGAAGGTAGACAGGGGACTGGAGGTAAACAGGGGAATGCAGGTAGGCAGGGGACTGCAGGTAGGCAGGGGACTGCAGGTAGGCAGGGGAGTGGTGGAAGACAGGGGAGTGGTGGAAGGCAGGGAGTGGAGGAAGATAGGGGTGTGGTACAAGGCAGGGAGTGGAGAAAGATAGGGGAGTATTGGAAGGCAGGGAGTGGAGGTAGGCAGGGAAGTCAGGGGACAGTTGACTTCATGGGAATGGGGATGTTATCCTTCACTTTAGCCAGATGACACATATATATATATATATATATTGTCCACATCACATTTTTTCACAATACGTCCACAACGGCCCAGCGCAAGGTGTCCAAAAAATGTACTGTCAACAGACTATTTTTCGCATAAGATACAACTTGTCCATACCCAACAATGACAAAGTATCCACAAAATACACTCTGTCAACAACCTATCATCACAAAGTTCAAGAAACACATTCTGTCCACATACTTTCAACACAAAATGTCGAAAAATACTTTTAGTCCACAAGATTTTACCACAGAGTATCCACAAAAACCACACTGTCCACATTCAACTTGAACAAAATGTCCACAAATAAAAAATTATCCACAATCTATCATCCCAAATTGTTCACAAAACACATTTTGACAGGTTTTGATCGCAAAGTATCCACACAACACATTCTGTCCACAGTGCATGGTCACAATGTGTCCACAAAGTTCATCTTATCCACAGGATATATACACAAAGTGTCCACAAATTACATTTTGTCCATAGGCTAAAATGTGTCTGCATGGACACTTTGTGATGGTTTGTGTGAAAAATGTGTGCTCTGTGGACATTTTGTAGCACATTGTTTGTACATTTTTTTTATGTCAACACCCTGTGGTGCCTGGCAAGAATGTGAACAATTTGTGATGGTTTGCTGTTGACAAGCGGAGTATTTCAGATATTTATAGGTACAGCAAGGACACATAGTGGGTACTTGGTGATTCTTAACAGTGAGACCACCCTGATTATGTATCTAAATGTTGCCAAACCGGCATTGCTGGGCTAATTCCATACAGCATGATTTTCTTTAAGGGGTCTTAAGGGGGAGATTGCCCACCTATTTATTTATTCATTACACACTTATTTTTCATGAAAAATTGATTTTGTGGAAAGGATACTTTTCTATACATTTGCTGTAAAATTTGTTGAATTAGCAAGGAATTGCCCAACCAGCATTAGTAGAACCAGTTTTTCAGGACCCTGAAAAAAATAATACTTACAGAAAGCACCCACAATATACGCTAGTGATCCCAAAATGACTAACATTCACATTTAATTTCTCAGCCTCTGAGAATTACTAGAGAGGCAAGGGTTTGCATATGTAGTAGATAATCAGGATAAAATGACTTAGCATTCTGGGTAATTAGTCTTGAAAAGGTGTATTAACCCTTACGAGGAGAATAGGAACAAGTAACTAAGCATATGGACTTGGACCTGTGAAAACTGAAGACTGGTCTATTTATTAACAAAAAACATTTAATGAAGAAAAATTTTGTGACAAGCATGGAGCCAGCCTTAGGCCTGCAGCGTGCAGGTGAGGGAGTAACTGGGTCAGCACACCTGAAGTAGTCTACCTGTACAGGTGAGGGGACTAGGCTCCCCCTGGTGATTAATACGCACATCAACTATATTGATGCTTAACATAACCCTAACAAGGAGAATAGGAACAAGTAACTAAGCATATGGACTTGGACCTGTGAAAACTGAAAACCAAACTGCAGACTCCAAGTAAGAATTGAATGGTAAAGTTTTTTGAAAAGCAATTAGAAACAACATAATCAGTGTCAATACGTGAGCTGTAAGGTTTAGTCAGATATAGAAGAGCGGCCATACTGGCCCAATCTCCAGCTTGTCTGATATCCTCGATTGTCAGACAAAGATTGTACATATAAAGAGCTCCAGCTCTGCGGAATGAATGCATGCCAGCTTCTTCACTCGGAAATGAGGCAGATTTCATGAGCCTTTTTAGAAATCCCAACAAAAGTGGATATGTCACAGGCATGAGGATATTGTTTCTTGGTAATACAAACACTGGGGCCTCTGGGTCCTTACTAGGGAATTCAGCCATATGTCGTTTTATCAAGCTGGCTGCACACAGTGGGGAACCTGGCGCAAAAGTAATAGGTACTTTATGTACCCGTTGACCATGTTGTATTGTCTTTGAACTTGACACCGCTATTTCCAGGCCCCAATCAGTGAATGACACGGCGCCCCTCTTGAGGTAATGCACCCCAGTAGCAGCGATGCTATCGGGCATGATATTACATTTGCGCAGTAGTCTGCAGAAACTTAAGGCGAGACAGGTCCACAAGATTCTATCCTCTAGTTTTGACATGTCCATAAAAGCAAACAGACTTAGAATATCCTCCAATGTAAAAGAAGGGCGGACTGGCTCGGGATCACCTAATACACGTCGAATCCCTCCCAGAGTCATGATAAAAGAAAAGTCTGAGCGAATGTACTTGGCATCATAACCAAATAAGCATTTAGGGAAATCACTCCGCTGACATAGTTCTGAATTGTTGAATATTTCAGATTCTTAGACAGGTCCACTATGTAACGACACATGTGTTTGGGCGTTGAAGGCAACGCTGTGGTAAGGACTGAAGAACTGAAAGTTATATAGCGTTTCCACTGTGAGGCTTTAGTCCGCCACTTGCTGGGAGCCCAAGCCCGAGCTCTCAATTCAGTCCAATTGCCTGACTCGATCATCCACCCCTTAACACACAATTAGTGGTATATCACTTGCTGATGTAACACGGGATAACGAGTCAGCAACAATATTGTCTTTGCCTGGTATGTGAACTCCTACTAGCTGGCAATTAAATATAACAGTTAGCCAGAACATTTTGCGCAATAAACACATAGAAACAAAATTGTCACTCTTGCCCTTGTTTATGGCACCCACCACTTGGGTATTGTCTGTGGAACATAATATTTTACAATCCCTCCATGAGGGGCCCCAGCGCTCCAATGCCTCATATACTGGATATAATTCTCTCACATTGATGTTGACAGGGATTTCCATACTGGGAGGTGGTAAACAATGGCTGTGTTGATCAGACTCCATAATCAAACTGTCAATCCATTGGCCGCAAAACCAATCTAGTCCATGTATGGCACCATATCCCGTGCCAGATGCATCAGTATATATGGCTGATACATAAGGGGCTGGACAGATGTGTAGAGGCAAGGAGAAAGGGTGCTCCGTGCTAAAAGTCAACTTTAAAATTCAAATCATTAGCTTTACAGTGATACATAGCATGAGAAGATACTCCTGTTAGTTTTGGAGGAATTGCTTGCTAGATATGGGTAGGTGTGACCATTTCAAGAATGTTAATAAGCTCTATGTCTAATTGGTCATGAGATATATAGCTAATTAGCATAATTTATGCTAATTAGCTAAATTCGTATAAATTTTTATTCTTTTGCCCATAACTTTTGATCTAGAAATGGTATTTTCATTCTGTTTTCACCATAGTAAACCTTGTGGGATGTTCCTTCAAATGGAATCATTGATTTTCCTATTTAGAATGAAAATCATGTTTCCATGGCAACAGAAATCAACAAAAATGCCTATTTTGGCCCAAAAACATTCTTTTTACATGCCAAATTTGGAACCTTTCCACCCAAAATAGAACATTTTATCAAAAACCATTGAATTCTCCATAAAAAAGTAGCCTATAACAGTTTTAGTCATATTTTTCCTATTCTAGTCCATAGTGGTGCCCCCTGGTGGCTAAATCTGGTACTAAATCCCGCAGTAACTGTCCTTTCTGCTTGCTGGCTCACAGATTATTTAGGCAGAACCTTTGAACCATACAGCAAACTGGTTCCACTAGCGTAGGTCTTCTTGAAAAGACTCAGAAAGATTTATATATCTCTTCCTAGCAGTAAAGGCGCGTAGCATGTTGATGACTCGACGTGAAAAGGTCCTCCCACCGCGCACCAGGGTAGAACAATGCTAAGTATGCTGCAAAAATGTTGCAGCTGCCGCTTTGTCGCCCTGCGGCGACCAGTAAAAAAGCACAGCTCCTGGTGTAGCTTTTCTATTTTATACTGTGGGAGACTTGGTGTCATCAGCAGTGAGTTTAGCTCGATACCCAGGTACCGCTGAGCCTGTGACGGTGAGCTAACCTTGTCGTAGGCTATATAAAAGCCTAGAGAACGTAACATAGTGTGTAGGTAAAGCTGAGCATTTTTACAATCATCATAAGTGGCTCCCAGAATGATAAAGTCATCTAGATAATTCAGACAGGAGAAACCACTAGCAGTCATATAGCGAGTGACCGCATCAGAAATGCTACTGAAGATGTATGGTGCCGCTCTCGTACCAAAACTCATGAAATTGTCCTGGATATATTCACCATTCCAAAATAATCCCTAATGGGTTCTATCGTCAGGCCTTATCAAAACTGTCCCATAAGCACTTTTGACGTCTGTGACCGCCATGAAGCAGCCGGGAGTCATCAAGGCTGAAACGTCGTCAATTGACTTATAGCTAAACGAATGGAAGGGCTGATCCATATAATTGTTAATGCTTTTCTCTAAAGGCCTACTAGCATCAGTAATTGGACGATAACCCCCACTGGGTTTGGTGACCGCACCTAGGGCATGAATGCACTTTGGTTGTTCCTTAACAACAGACAATTTACCACTTTCTAACTCGTTTGATACGATAGCGTCAATAGCATTGAAAGCGTCGTTATTGACCGAAGAATAATTTTTACAAAAATATCCTTCAACAGGAGCACTAGGGTCCACCAGCCTGAAGCCATGTAGGACGCCATCTAATAAATAGTGGGAATTAATATCCCAACCATCTTTACCGAACACCTGGTCATCACCACCTGATAACATTTTGCGCCAGCCGCATGGTTTAAATTGAGCGTGCACTCCTTGGACAAACAAAGGAATATTACAGTCCCACAAAGGAGCAAAATCACTATAGGTGTTCAATAAACTTGAAAATGATGGTGCACATGTAATTCTATTTTCACTCCCTCTCCAAAGCCGAAATAAATCATCCAGTCATGGCTTGTGTTTATCCTGCTTATCATGAGGGCCCGTAGACTGTTGCGGAGCAGCGCTGGCAGCGTTGGAATCATCATTCTTGTAGAACCTATTCTTGTGTTGACCCCTACATATGGCACAGACATGTTTCTTATAACATGGATCATAGTCGCAAGACCCGAGATTCCATTTCCAGCATACCTCGGTAGGCCAACCAGCGGTGTTGCAGTCAGAACGCTGTCCCCGCTGACGCCGGCGTCTGTTCTTGGCGCTGGTCTTATCCTATAAATTGGAATTTGAATTGGATAAATTCTCTACGACCCACATGTGCTCAGCACTCAAATGCGCTTTGATGGCTGGTTTATACCCTGCCTCAAAATCAGCCAGTTTGCCCTCTATCACATCCGTCACTACTTTATGATCGTATTTAGAGAGTGCTTTGGATGAGAAAGCATTTCCTTGAGCCTTTAATGACACAAATCGCATATGTGCTCTGTAGCCATCTAGACTGACCCTGGGAAGATTGGAACTGCTTATGTAGTCCGCAACACAGTTCATTTTTTCGAATTTCTTGTCAACATCAATGTAATAGTCAGGGCATAACTTATTAGTGGAACGCTTGCGTTTCGTAGTGTCCGACAGCATTCTAAAGTTATTTAACCAATCAAGCCGTTGTGCCGTAAACAAATTGCTGGTATCGCCATCTAGAAGGCCTAGTGATGATGTAGATAATCCCGTGCTGGATAATCCTGTCTGAAGCGTCTGTTGTGCCGCTGCCAATTGGGGGTTAGCTGTAGGTGGTTGAACTAACTCATAAAGCTGGCCCTGGTGGGTAACTCGCTTGGGTGTTGCAGGTACAGCTGGTCTAGTTAGTTCATATACACTTCCGTTGTGGATAATACGCTGAGGTTTACTAGTATGTTCTGCCAAATGCAAAGGAGTATTACCTTCCCCAGGGGTGTAGGTCCTTCAGTCCCACCTAGCGGGTGAGAACCCTAAGGCGGAGCAATAACACCTTTATTTACACCAGATTTAGCATTGCCAACTAATTTACCTTGCCTCCACAACAGATATTCTTGGTAACTTGCACCTTCGGTGAGCGAGCGACCACCGGAGGCTTTGTTGACAACCAGTTCTCCGGTGAGCAATGGATCTCCAGAGCTATTTTGACCATTATTGGGGATGTTTGGGTTAGAAAATTCATGAAACATACCAGACGAGTCCTTGTAGTACATTTTTTCCACAGATTGGGCCTGCGGCAGGCCTATTTGGCCTGTAACAGCTGTCCCACTAGCCTGAAACTTGCCAACTGGAAGGGCAGGTCCGCCATCTTGGACTCCACAGTGAATGTTGAGATGCGCTTGTGCTTGGGTTGTCAAAGTGTTTATGTCAGGAACCAGCGAAGCGCCGAGGACGCTTTGGTCAGGTAGGACTGTTTGACTTTGTTGCGAAGTGTCTGACATTGACACCCTCAAGCAGACTATGTGTACCTTGTTCAGTAGTCTTGACACTGGGGCCAAACATCCCTGTCGGACCCTTAGCCCCATCTCCGTAGATTGTCATGGTGCCCTGCCAAGCTCTAATGCCATCATCCAAATCTGTCATCGTCCTTTTATTTTCTGCCCTCATTGTAGCTAGCTTTAGTTCCAACTCACGTCTTTTAGAAATCCGCTTGATTTCAGTCTTTCTAGCCTTCTCAACATCTATTTCAAGCAATAAATCAGCATTTGGGTCTGATGTGTCATCTCACGGGACTGAGCTCTGCTGCCCGGGCGCTGTGCCTTGTTGCCGGGGATCGGTGGTGTTTGTACCGGTCACTCCATCGCTCTTGTCCCTTGTCCCATCGTCGTCATGGCTGAATGACGATGTGTCTTTTGGCGTGTCGCGACTTACCATGTCATGTCCCGACTTCCACCTCGGGTTCGGGCACGTACAATTCTGGCAGGCCCTCGAGTTCCCATGGTAGTCTTGGCCACAAACGTTGCATTTTACAGCCATTATGACCCAGCAAAAAGCGAAAATAGTCAAAAATTTTGTGACAAGCATGGAGCCAGCCTTAGGCCTGCAGCGTGCAGGTGAGGGAGTAACTGGGTCAGCACACCTGAAGTAGTCTACCTGTACATTATATTGATGCTTAACGTTTACACTGAAAAATTCTATGTAAAAATGATATTTTACTTAGTATTTTTAAAACTTGACAGTTTCACCTTTACCTGAAACATCTGCATTAACTTCTGCAGATTCTATACATCATGTTACTTTTGTTAGCTGAGAGAAGACACTATCATGCCAGAATTATCGAAAGTGCCACGATTTTCAACAAAATGTTATGGACCAATTTTAAAATATCTATACAATAATCTCCCACGTAGAAGACGTGCTGCGCGTATAAGACGCACCCCAAACTCAGCACATGCATTTTCGCGTATAAGACGCACATTTTAATACTGAAATTTGTAAGATTAGTACATTTCTATAGTAAAATTACCCCTCGTATAAGACGCACCCCCAACTTCAGAAAATCCTATAAGACGCACCAGCATTTTGTTTGGCCTAGAGGACGCGTCTTATACGCGGGAGATTATGGTACTGAACTTTATGTTAGAAGTCTCTGTTGAACAATGGTGTAATGTCTGAAATGTTGTGAAAAGATCTATTGAAAACTGAAGTTGAAGATGAGGGAAAGCTTCATAACTTGATATATATATATATATATATATATATATATATATATATATATATATATATATATATATATATATATACAACAATATATGGGTCATTCTCATGAACTGTTAGCAGATCAGCATTTTAGCCTTGTTATGTTATAAATCTCAGAGGATTGCTTTGAATTGATTTTCACTGATTCTATCCTGTCCGCAACATGTTTGGCTACATTTGGGTATATAGTTTTGCCTCTCTATGGACAATATTAACTGCATGAGAAACAAAAAACAGGTGGAAATAGCATATTTTCAGGTATTTTTCCTTAGTAAGAGAATGCTCTATGGCATAAAAAAAAATGTAATCAGAAAGGAAAATGCAGCCAATTTCATTATTTTCACATAGATTAACAATGAATGAAATGCTGGAGTGCTTTAAACCTCTCATTACAGGTTGTGGGCATTAAAATGAGATTGTGTAGTTTTTTGAAGCGTTGACTAACGCATAAATGGATGAAAAAAGAACCCCTATAGCTTTTGCCAAAATTACAATAAATGTCGTCTAGAGGTTACTATGTAACACTTTCTACCTATACACATATGTATTAAAAAGGGATTGGGAAAATATGGAAAACACTTGCCTCTGTAGCCAATCAAACATTTTCATGGTATATTTGTGTAATATTCCTGAAGTGTTGACTAACCCAGAAACAAAATTATTTATCTCTACATCCCCCATGTTAAGCATATTTAAGTTTTCATTTTACACATAGATATTCTTTGTAATAATGTTAGCAACATATTGAAACGAGAGAGATTTGCTATACATACATAAGGTAATAGATCCAAGGTACATTGCATGTAATGTTGACTAACAGCAAAATTCTTGAGGCGTTGACTAACGCATAAAAAAGAAGAAATATCTACACAGCACCCATGTTGTGTGCATTTACATCATTATTTTGCACATAAACTATCTCTTTCAATCAAAAGAACAAAATACTTAAACAAGAGAGTTCCTCTATATAATGGGTGGCATAAATCCATGCAGCATGGTGTGTAATGTTAACTGACACTTTAATCTCTCTGAAGCATTGACTAACGCAACAAAGTTATGTACAGCTACACAGTTCCAGTGCTCTGTATTTATCTAACTACCTTAAACCCTCAACTACATCTAATTTCTTTTTGGAAATTTTGATGTCTATCTATCATTGAAGTCCATTGTTTACCACATGCTCACAATTGGGCTATAGGTCTGGCTTTTCAAGTATTACCTTATATAGAGAAAAAAATACATCTAAATTGTGTTTATGTAGGTCAACATATTCCCTTCAAAGTCATAGTCCGTGTATACATGAGGTTAGCTTACAGCTATAATGTTGTGGTAATCATTTGATGCATGAAATAACAAATAAAAGGTAGGTCTGCTGTACAGTTGTTCAAGTAAAATGGTCATGGTACAGTGGGTGATGTTAACCAACAGCTAAATTATACTACTTATGGGTGTTTGATATCCATATTAATAGTGCAATCAAGATACTTGTTTCCTACTTTCCTTTCAGCGAAATTATTGAGTATATACCAGTACTGAAAATAGGAGTGTCATTGATACCAATAGAATTGATGTATCAGCATTTCTGGACTCATGATTAGCGCATCGACAAAAGCATTACATTGATAAAATATGATTCCTGAAGAACTGGTTCCACTAATGCTGGTTGGGCAATTCTTTGCTAATTTAACAATATTTATACAGCAAATGTATAGAAAAGTATCCTTTGCCCACCTTTATCAGTAAACCTGCCCATTGCACTGTGACTAGCATAAAACCAAGCACATAAGGTGAACATCCTGGCTATTTTTATGGGGCTAGACACTTACCTGTTCAGCCATGTAAATTTCAGGGGAAAATGGGCGAAAACAGGTGAACGTTACACTTTTTGAATGACAACCCAACTTTGAACAGCTCTGTAGACCTTAATAATTGGAGTGTCAACAAAAGAAAAAAAAGTGCCCTCCAAAATCCCTCCAAAATTAATCTGAACTCATCAGAAATAACATATATAACAAATTTCTATCCTGTAATAATGTTCATAGCAAAAGAAGCTAAAAAAAAGTGTTTGTTCCATTCACATTCCATAGACAACAAAATGTTTCAGGGTGGAAGGAAATTGATAAAGGCACTAATTATGCTTCCAACCATGTAAAATATGTGCAGGTTTGTTGTGTTTTACACTTATTTTTCATGAAAAATTGATTTTGTGGAATCTCCCCCTTACAACCCCTTAACGAAAATCATGCTGTATGCAATTAACCCAGCAATGCCAGCTTGGCAACGTTTAGATACATAATCAAGGTGGTCTCACTGTTAAGAATCACCAAGTACCCACTATGTGTCCTTGCTGTACCAAAAATATCTGAAATACACCCCTTGTCAACAGCAAACCTTCACAAATTGTTCACATTCTTGCCAGGCACCACAGGGTGTTGACATAAAAAAATGTCCAAACAATGTGCTACAAAATGTCCACAGAGCACACATTTTCCACACAAACCATCACAAGGTGTCCATGTGGACACAAGTCATTTTAGCCTGTGGACAAAATGTAATTTATGAACACTTTGTGTATATATCTTGTGGATTAGATGAATTTTGTAGACAATTTGTGACCATACACTGCGAACAGAATGTGTTGTGTGGATACTTTGCATTCAAAACTTGTGGTCAAAATGTGTTTTGTGGACAATATGGGATGATAGTGTAGGGGTATGGTATTTTGCACTTTAACGTTCATGCACCCGTGAGACTCAGACCTAGGTCCTTCGGGTGTGGTGGGGGAATCCGGATGGCAGGTGGCAGCACCTGCCTCTGGGTTCGTATCCACTACACCAGGGGGCCTACCACTCGTCCGCCACACGTCACGTGGCCGGTCTGAGTTTCGCGGGCTTTTCCCCTATATAAGGCTGGTCCTAGCCCTAGGTTCCTCAGTAGTGGTTTACCCACTGCTCAACCAGGTTGTTACCCGAAAGGGTAACCGAATGCACTAGCAGCATGTAGTCCTCTGAGGCTGTGATCGTATGTAACGCAAGCTCTGAAATAAAAGCTCGGTTGCCTACCCGGAAACTTTTCTCTCTCTTCGTTATGATTTAATCTAACTTAACGAGACGAACCACTACACTGGTGCCGTGACCAGTTGGTCTTCGGGTAAGCGCAGTCAGAAATGACTGAGCTGAGCCCAGTTAGGGGAAATGGCTCAAATCGTGAGCTAGACTCCCCGATGGAGGATGGTGAAATCAAGTCACCACCCCAAGGTACGGAGTGGAGGGATCCACTAGAACACTACCCTGATGGGTTAGAAGATGTAAGAAGAAACTTACATCATGAACTGGATGAATTTGGAGACTCCTTATTCATGCCAGGAGGTACTTCGAAACCTGCACCAATGCATAAAAGTACTGCTCAATTTGGTAAATTACCATTTGAGGTACCAAAGCCTAGTGCAGGTATGTTTGAAACTCCATACAGTTCTCGAATTAAACACCAAAAATGTGGATTCGAAAAGAACAAAATGGACGAGCTTGAAGACATGAGAGCTGAATACGAGAAGATCCAGAAGGATCTTATTACACTGACCGGAACCCGAGACAAGATTCTGACTGAAAACAAACAGTTGATATCGGAACGTCTCGATTACGATCAGAGTTGTAGACGCCAACAACAATTGTTGTTGGATCAGATGGAGAAAGAAAAGCAAGATTTTCAACTCCAGCACGAACAGTATCGTGATGCACTATATACGGCGGATCTGGAATACAGAGCCTCGTATGATGAGTTGAATAGAACTAAACAAGAGTTAAATTCAACTCAATCGGCCTACGGCAAGTATCAAGAAGAGCTGAAGAAAATAGAATCAGCCTTCAAAGATGCTCGGGAAACGTACCAAAAACAGACCGATGAGCATGAAAAACTCAAAGATCAATTGATACGCGAATCCACAGATTTGGCTGTTAAACAGACTAAAATGATGGATGATTATTCCGAACTGGAGGCTAAAGCTATCCAGATGTCAAAGTATCTAGAAGATACTGGTCGTGCAGTAGGCACTCTTGAATCAGACTTCACTGTTTCAGGAATTGCCCTAAACACGACAAGTAACCAGATGTTCTCTTTGAGGGGCAATGACGGGGTAACAGAGACAACTGTACCTCGTTATGAAGGAGTAAAGAGTCATCAGGTTAGATTTACAGATAATACCTCTATACCTCTTGGTCTAGGTACGGGAAATAAAGGGGATAATTCTGCGAGTGGAGCTAAACAAAGCCGCTCGGCAGGAAGCTCCACCTTTGACGGCGGATGGCCACAACAGTCACCTTTAGGGGGACCAAATGGCCCGTATGCCCAGTATGGATGGAATCAGTCCCAAACAGGAACGAATCCGTCCAATGGTAACACCCGGAACACGTCCGGAGGAACAACCGGACGAGCACCCGGAGGTTCCAGTACAGCTGGGGGGCAATCCGGATGTGATCAAGGATCCGGACCCTCAAGCGATCGTTCCAGGAGCAGACCCTCTGCCAGTGGGACTGGTTTCAATAATGGAAATCAGTCGTATGGAACAGGAGGAAACACTAATCCCAATAGTGGTTTCTTTAGCTTTGGTGGAAATACACAACCCACCAATGGTCCAGGGCCGGCTCCCCAAACCAGTGGATACACCTTTTCACAGGTGCCTCCATACGGAGCAGGGGGATCAGGAGGTGGAGGAGGACCACCATCCGGAGGCTTTGGAAGTACTTATGGTACGAATCCTCCAAGGAAAAAGAGACTCAGTCGCCGAGTATCTCTTTCTCCAGGGTTACAAGCGCTGCATGATTCTAATGCAGCGATTGCTAACTTAGGTGTTGATTGTTACAATCAAGGTCTGGACGATACGGAGATCATGGAATGGAGTAAGGGTTTAACCCTTACTGGATCCACGAATCCGGCTCGTAGAGTAGCTAAGATACCTACCCCCTTTAATGCCAAGAACCCTTGGAAGGAGGAGTATCAAGGCTGCGCGGATGTCTTTAACTGCAATGGATGGGGTAAAGCGGAAGCTCTGCCTTATTTAGTATGCTGGTTAAAGGAAGGCGACGGAAAAGGAGCCGTGGAACAATGGAGAGATTCTCAAATAACAGGACTCTCAGCCCATATGAAGTATGATGAACTCATAGAGATTGCTTCATATTTATATGGGAATATAGTTGGAGAAGACCCTTGGCTGACGTTCACTAAAAGAACACAGAAGCCCAAGGAGTCTGCCAAAGTGTTCGGCTTAGAATGTCAACGACTGTTGCATAAAGCCAGACCTCAATGGAGACTAGATGATGAATGCTTCCTAGATGAGATGTTTAAACAATTCATTGAAGGATTGCGGAATCAAGAACACAGGACAGTAGCCTGTGAAGCTTGGAAGAATGATGCCTCTTTGACAGATTTGTTCCAGTCCCTAGATCATTATGATCGAAAGGCCCGTATCTTTGCCGGGAAGGTACCCCAACGGATGTCAGCAATGATAATCCCGGAGGGAATACCCGAAACCGATTCATCCGAATCAGGGGAACCTGACGAAGATGAAAACGTTGGGGCCATTGGCCAAGGGAACCCCCGGTACAACCGGAACTGGGGAAAGAAACCGGGTTACGTCAAGGAGAAAGTGATCACTTCTAAACCTCCTGTGACTCAACCCGATACCAAACCCACGACGGGTCCTTCTTTATCAGAGGACCTGGTTAACAATTTGGTAAAGAAGATTACTGAAAATCTTAGGAGGCCTAAGCCTGATAGGACTGTTGTGACATGCTTCCGATGTCAGGAAACTGGGCATTATGCTGCCGAGTGTGAGGCAGATAAGCCAGTTTATAGAAACACTCGTTACCGGAGCAATCCGGGTAAGGAGGACTCAGTGAAGAAGGAAAACTGAGAGGGGGTGTCCACAATGGCAACCGGATTACCCCCAGAGTGAGTGATTGCCATGACTGCCAGCCTATCGCAGCTTGCGGTACTGGCAAGAATCCTCTAGCGATTTCGCCCAGCAGTGAAGCTAAGGAGCCTGATCAGTTCCTTACTCATGAGGCTGGGGAGACTGATAGTACACCAGGTGTCAAGAACCGGCAGAAGAACACAGAGGGGAAACCCGATATCAGTCCAGAGGGAGCGGCCAATGAGTTGGCCAGGGTGGGGTGTGCCCAGTTCCCCCCGGGTCATCCTTGTCTCGAATTCTTAAAGGGATGTGGATTTGACCTCGGCGCTAAGACGGAACTTGCTAAGTATGCAAGTAGTCCTACCTACTTGAAAGGTAGGAGGTGGTACGCAGTTGTATCTGTGAGTGGTAGATCCGCTGAGTTTCTTGTCGATACGGGTGCTAGCCACTCCTGTATTGCTAAGAGATTCTACGATCTTTTGCCTACGAATCATGAAACTTTCACAACGGAAGGAAATGCTCGTACGGCCGACGGTAGCATGATACAAACGTTCGGTAGAACATGTATGAGGTTCAGTCTACAGGAAGATAAGGACTTCATCCTTACCCCTACTGTGGCGAACATCGCGGATGATGGTATACTCGGTCTGGATTTTGCTGCATTATATGGAGCAAGGTTAGATTCCCAGAGGGGAATATTGGAAGTGAGAGACCCGTACCATCTCGAAGTACAATGTGTACTTAGGCAAGTAAGCAGTGTAGCCAGTGTAGCCCAGACTGTTAAGATACCACCAGGCACAGCCTGTGATGTCTTATGTCGAGCGGACAGACAGTTTTCAGGAAAAACTGGAGTTGTAGAGCCAGACATGGCCATGTTGTCAAGTATCGGATTGGAATCCGCTGATGTTCTAGTAGCTAACGCTGCTTGGACGGTGGTTCCTATATCCAATACCGGTAACAAGACTGTCTATGTACAGAAGGATACGATCCTTGGATCGGTTGTCTTATCCGAATTGATAGAAGACTGTAAACATGTTTCGGCACCCGGAGCCCCTTCCTCACCCGAAAGGAGCCCGGAACTAGACACTCTAGTAGCCGAAAGCCATGTAGAAAGTGATGAACAACGTGAAGCTCTAACTGACTTGTTGTACAAGTACCGTAAAGCTTTTGCAGCACCGAGTGAACAATTGGGGCGTACCGATAAAGTACTGCATACGATTGACACTGGTGAGAATGAACCTTTTAAGATTCCTTATAGAAGACTCCCACTAGCAAAAAAAAAGGTAGCTGAGGAGGAGATAGCTAAAATGCTTGAACAGGATGTAATAATTCCATCAACCAGTCCTTGGTCTAGCCCTGTGTGCATGGTGACCAAGAAAGATGGTAGCATCCGTTTCTGCATAGATTACCGGAAATTGAATGGTATGACCAAGAAGAATTCATATCCCTTACCACGGATCGATGAGACTATAGACTCCCTTGGAGGTAAGCAATGGTATTGCTCTCTAGACTTACAATCCGGGTACTGGCAAGTGGGTATGCATCCGAAAGATATGGAGAAGACGGCCTTTTCCAGTCATATTGGATTATTCCAGTATAATGTGATGCCGTTTGGATTGTGCAATGCACCGGCGACATTTGAAGCCATGATGGAAACTTTATTAAGTGACCTTTTATGGAAGAAATGTCTCGTCTATCTAGACGATGTGATTGTCTTTGGAAAGACATACGAAGAATGCTTGGAAAATTTAGGTATGGTCCTGGAAAGGATCATAACTAATGGTTTGAAGCTGAAACCCAAGAAGTGCGATCTTTTCAAAAGATCTATTAATTACTTGGGGCGAATAATCTCGAATGAAGGGATTAAAGCCGATCCGGAGAAACTGGATGCCGTGTCAAATTGGCAAGCACCCACGAATGCGAAAGAAGTTAGGTCCTTCCTCGGATTCTGTTCCTACTACCGGGACTTTATCCCAGGATATTCAAGGGTTGCCTTTCCTATCCAGAGTTTGTCCCACTGGACACCCGGGATCAGAAAGGAACGATTCCCTTGGGGACCCGAGCAAGACGAGGCCTTTATGAAAATAAAGGATTTGTTTGCTATCACACCTGTGTTGAGATACCCCACGGAGAATGATCATTTCATTCTAGATACTGATGCTAGTAATGAAAGCATAGGAGCCGCCCTTTCTCAGGTCCAGGATGGGGTCGAAGTTCCTATAGCCTTCGCTAGTAACACGTTGAGTAAATCTCAAAGAAACTATTGTACCACTAAACGTGAGTTGTTGGCTGTGGTGGTCTATACGAAGAAGTTCAAGCACTTTTTGTGGGGGAGTGATTTCACTCTACGGACTGATCACTCTTCCCTCAGATGGTTATTGAACTTCAAAGATGCAGAGGGGATGATAGGTCGCTGGTTAGCGCACCTATCCGAATTCGGTCTAAATCACAGCCAGATTGAACACCGAGCCGGGGCAAAGCATTTGAATGCAGATGCTTTGTCTAGAATCCCAGTGAGGAAATGTGCAAATGCTGAGTGCACTGATTGTGGAGCACACAATGCTGTGTTGGCAGGGGTTCGAGTTCCATTCGAAACCCATCCGGAACATGTCTTGAATTGGTCCTTGGAGACCATCAGGCAGTTCCAGAAGTCTGATGCAGTCACATCACGTTTGATTAAATTCCTTAATCAGGGTATCTGTCCCCCAAGACCCGTAGTGTCATTGGAGAACAGAGAGATGAGACGATTCTTAGCTCAATGGGCCGAGCTAAAAGTCCGGGATGGTATTCTGTTTCGATGGAAGAACCATTCTAATAGGAACAAAACCTTGCAAGTTGTCATACCTAGTGCTATGCGACGAGATATTATGTATTTCTGTCATGGACATAGAACTAGTGGGCACTTTGGAAAGAAAAGGTCTCTAGAACGTCTGACCAGACGATACTATTGGCCCGGCATGAGTACAGATCTCACCCGATGGGTGGAGACCTGTCCCGAGTGCTGTAAGAACAAACCAGGACCCGGGTTAGGCAAGCTGCCATTATCCCAGGAACTGTTTGGTGTAAGGTTTGCTAGAATAGCTGTTGACATTATTAGTGGGATTCCCCCCACTCCTAGTGGCAACACGTGTATGATGGTCGTGTCTGATTATTATACCAAGTACACCCGAGTGTTCCCTTTACCGGATCATAAGGCTGTTACTTGTGCTATGGCCTTTGTAAAAGGGTGGGTGCTGCACCTAGGTGTCCCACTCATGTTACATAGTGACCAAGGCAGAGAATTTGAGTCTAGTCTGTGGCAGGAGATGTGTAATTGTCTGGCGATCTGCAAGACAAGAACTAATCCCTATAGACCACAGAGCGATGGACAAGTAGAGAGATTCAATAGGACTTTGATCCAAGTATTGAAGTCTCTGGTAAATGAGCAGATGGATGATTGGGATGAACAATGTGAATTCGTGGTACATGCCTATAATGGCACTGTGCATTCGAGCACAAACTGTTCTCCTAATCTCCTCGTTTTTGGAGAGGATTTGATTATGCCAGCCGATTTGGTGTTCGGCGTAATAAGAATGAATCCGGAAGCCCCTTGCCAGGTGATGTTTGTAGAATCCCTACGGGATAATTTCAAACAAGCCTATGAGAGGGTTAGAGACGAGTTGCAGAAAACTGCGCGTTGGCAGAAAGTTGGCTATGACACAGGTCTAAAAGCTAGATTTTTTAATCTAGGGGATAGAGTACTGCGTCTACACCAACCTCTAGCTAACCTGAAATTAGCCAGTAATTGGGATGGACCTTTCACTATAACTCAGGTTATTAGTGATTGCACAGTGATTATTAAATCACAGCTTGGTAAATGTTACAAGTCAAATGTAGCGAGACTACGCCCATGGAGGGGGAGGGATACCTCCACCGAAATGTACGGCGATGGTCTATTGGAAGTAATGGAACAGAGTCGTGTTAAGCAACTCGAAGTGGTACCGACCCGAAAGCGAGGACCCGGGCGGCCACGGAAGGTTGCAGACCCGAAGAGGGTGGTGCCCCCTGTCGTAACATCCGGAAAGCAGGGGAAGATACAAAAAGTCTCGGCAGGCGCAGGTAAAAATAAGAGGAAAGGTCCCTCTAAGGCTAAGAAGACCTTGGAAAAGGCTCTTATGGATACCAGGTCAATAAAAGAGGCCTCAAAACCTCTTAGACGCAGTCCAAGGTTGCTACAGACTGCCGTAACCTAGCCTGTTAACACAACGAGTGTGTTGTCCTGTACTGTGTACTGTTATATGTTGTAACCTAGTTCAATGTATATTTGAGCCGGTCAAGAGTCTCTGGAAAAGGTCCTATGACAATGAACCCATGGTTTTGGACGGATAATCCGGTGGATATGCTTATGCTATCCATAAACTCCAGAATACCTAGCGAATTGTCATAGTCGAACCCTGAGTACGGACGGACGACCGATCGGGTATTGTATTGTTTTTATGTAAGGGCGCGTGACCTAATTAAGGGCACGCGGGAAAGTTGTTGACCCATTTTCGAATGGTCACGTGAGGCGCCGGTTTGATCATGCGCAGCGATTCAAGTTCGAGTATCCCGCCATATTGTCTTATTCCTGCGAAGGAAGAAGACGTGGCCGAGGGTGGTCTTGCTCTTGTTGGAGTCTGATAGCCCGTGACAGCCATATTCCGAGGTGTGCCCTCGTTAAAAGGCACCCGCCTTTCACTGGGTAAGCAGTACTCACTGCTTATCCGGTGGATTGGGATATTTTATCCCCGAACAGCCACTTCTGTCGATGGCAGAAGAGGCCGTCCGTCTTGGCGGCGGTGCCGGTGCCAGCACCCCGCCAGAGTATGGAAGTGGTTCTCCCAAGAGTCCCACTTATACATACGACGATCAGCAATACGATGCTGATTGTGATCAAATGGATCAACAAATGAATGTTGATCAGTACTTCTCTGGAGTAGACGATAGCGACGTAGAATCGTTCTACGACGCATCCGACAACTCCAGACAAGTTAGTCCTGAACGCCGAGGCGTTCAACAACAAATTGATGTAGGTGAGCCTTATGTAGCCCCTCCATCCGAAGGTTTGAGTGGAGAACCGGCAGGAGCCCAGTCTCTTGACAGGGCTCTGATGCCACCTCCCCCTCAACTGCCGCCCCGTCTTGGTGGGAGTACCTCATTCGGTGCTTTGGGACCTGCTTCTCCGGTTGACAGGCCAATGCACCTAGAGCTGCCCTTCCCAGACAGTCCCGAATGGCATGATGTAGCCGGTCCATATGACGGACGGATGTTAGCAATTTCCGAGGAAATGCTGATACCCACCTGTTATGGGACGCCCAGAGAGGTTGACGAGCGTGTTGTCAACGCAATCTGGGAATGTGCTCATCCGCAGTGGGCTAATACCTTTCCGGAGTCCTGGTTGATGGATTACCATCAGATGGCCAAAGGATTGGTAGTCCACTTATGGTTTCGTAAAGCCGTCTGGGACGCAGAAATGGCTTTCCGAAGGAATACCTCTTATAGGCCTTCCTATGTGTCTGACAAAACGGGTTACACCGGTGTCAAGGCAGATGAGGTCTCTAGATACATAGACAGAGACCAGATCCTACTGTTAAGCACAGCGGATGAGTATGAAGCAGCAGGTAACGCTGTTGTGGATTACTGTCCAGGGGTCCCTATTACGTCTCAAACCATTGAGGCAGAAGAGGCCCGTATTGGTGTGTCTCCACTAGACAGACTCGGGGTAATACAAGACCTCGTAGTACGTCTATTGGAGAGACAGTATGCACTGGCGCATCCGGAGTTAGTACCCGGACCCGCACCCGTGCAAGTAACAGCCAAGATGGCCGATCGGATGGACCGTCTCATGTCTCCTGCTGAAGCTCCCACCTTGGGAGGCGCAGCAGTAGTACCTGAGAAGGCCCTACCTGATGCAGATGTTTCCCTTAAAACTGCTCAGTCTACCCCTACGAAGACTGAGCAAGTAAAGGAGAAAGCAGCTGGTGGAAAGGGTAAAACAACCCCCACCAAAGGTAAGGGTAAAGGGAAGCGGTCAGGAACCGAACCCTCTACCAGCACGAGTGTGGACGACAGTACCCGAACCCGTCGGGTGTCTCCACGCTCGGCCAATAAGAAGGGCGCTAAGGCTTCGGATGTCTCCGGCAACGAGACGGACGCATCCGAGCCTGGCACTTCTACTAACGGCAGATCCCGCAGGAGGAATAAGAAGAAGGTTGACCAACGCAAACCTGAACCTATCGAGGTAGACGTTAAAGCTGATAATACAGAAGCTGAACCGGCTGTCCCAACCGTAAAAGTTGAGCTCGGTGTGCCAATCGTCAAGCTACACGACGTAATGGCCGATTTGAGTGGAGACGCTCAAGATGCTGCAGCCCAGGTCCTCGCGGGTCAACAACCCGTTGTGCAACCTGTGGATGTACCATCCGACCCGGAGGGAGAGGAGCCGGTTGACCCAGTTGTGGATGTCACTCCGACTGACGAGCAAGAGGCTGCTATCTGGGCTAACGCCAATAGCAACTTTGCCGACTTCATTCCTCTACACAGGGGACACCTGAAGGGGAGTAAATCCGTATGGAGACTGCCCCCTCGGATCACCTGTGAGAGGCAGGAAGATATGGAGGAGTGGCTTCGCAAGAAGCTCTCTGATAGAAAGCCGGCCAATATGTACTGGATCTATTGGGAATTCGTTAAGAATTCGCCCAATGGTCTGTACAATTATGACCAGAAGGGCAAGCTCAAGTTTGCTCTAGATGAGTACTACGGGGAGGATCGTAAGGATTGTCCCTTCCAACGTTGTACTCAAAGTGAGGGTGAGGTTGAATTCCTCATCGAGAAAGACGCGTTCCTTCGTCATCTCGTGGAGGTTCATATGCACCAGAGGCCGGAATATGTCTGCGACCGAGAGGTTGGCAAGAAATGTGCTAAATGCACAGGATGTGTCACCCCCCGACGCGGAGACATGGTCCGGCACTATGTGACTTCGCATGGAGAGGGCCTGGAGGCAGCCATAGATCGGGTGATGAAAATTCACTCCGAACTCTATGGCAACCTTAGGGGCCTCAATGCAGAGAAGTTGGCTTCCCTCACACCGAGTACGAAGCAGTTTGCGCCTACGGTTCCTGGTACTAACCAGAAACTAAAGGCTCGGTTTGCCCAGACTCCCGGGTCCGGCAAACTAGAGTACGCTCAGGAGGAGTACGATCTGTTAAACGAATGGAGAAGCAACAAGGCCCGCCGTCGTGGTGGGGCTTATGTAACTCCATCCGGAGAACAGGTCCGAAGCCGCAGGGATTACCGCCAGGGACCCTCTGTAGCAGATAGGAAGAGACAGGCGTCTGAATCTCCAAGCCGAGCCAGGTCACCACTGGAGGCGCTGGAGAGACAGACAAATGGGGGAAGGAAGAAGCCACATCTTCCATCTCCTACTGGAACTCCTTCCCATTATGGGCGAGCACCAACTCCACGAGGTGCACAGAACCCGACATTCTTTGGTGTCAGTGGACCGAGTGGCCAGTCCGCCCGGAAACACGCGCCTTTGAATGTCAAAGACCCGAAGCAGTACCCTGCTATAGGCCCACCCGGACCAGAGATGCAAATCTTTGATCAGTACGGGAGGGTCAAGCAGGAACTGCCGACAGTAGGAGGTCAAGCTCCCCGACCTACAATGAGTGCTGTGGTGAGACAACGTCCACCCGCACCATTGTTGACGGCCAAAGACCTTAGAAGGGAATTGTCACGGTTGCCCCTGGTTCAGGGATTACCAACTCAAGGCCCTTCTTCGACCACTGCTAGTGCGGTTACTACTGCGGTTGCTTCTTCGCACACGCAGGTAGCTGTCACTGCGAGTGGGTCTGGAGCACAGCCGAAGCCTCAGGGTCAGGTACCCCCACCTGGTGCTGTGGTTCATCGGCCTAAGCTGATCCAGACAGTGGAGACCTTCTTCAAGAAGGAGGACAAATTGTCTTGCAATATCCAGAGCAAACAATTTGAGACGCTACAGCACCATCTGGAAAACCTCCACCTGGACATGTATCGTCGGACCGTGTCGAGCACTCTCCAGTGTATTGACGCGATCCAGAAGTCAGAGATCAACCGAATCTCGACTCAGATCAAAGCGGATGTTGCCAAAGATAAGCAGGAAGCTGCTAATCTGCGGCAGGAGGCCCTATCCGAGAAGGAAACAGCTTCTCAGATGCTCGACCTAGAACGAGCAACGAACATGAAGAACCAGCAAAAGTTCTTCAAGGTCTTCGGAGTTATCATGGATAACTGGGACGGTACACCTGAGCATGCTTTGAAGCTGTTCGAAGCACGCCAAAAGGTGAAACTTACACCTGCTGTCCCCGCATTGGCACCTACGGATGGAACTGGTATGAACCCCCCTGTTCAGCCACTGGCTCAACAACCGGGTCCAAACCAGCCACCCGAGGAGAACATGGAACAGTAAAAAACTGTTGCATGAAGATCGGACATAATTGTGTGTCCCGGGGTTCTATTACCCATGCATTGTTGGATAAGAAACCATTTTTTTATCCAACCCGTATTGATTCGGGTACCAAACTGTACCCTAATCCGGAAACTGAAAACAGAAGGAGAAAACAAACAGGTCACTCTGGAGGAGGAGTACGAATGCTGTAAACACCATAATTGTACTGTGCCACAATGTAATGACTGTGCCTATTATAAAATCATGGACAATTTACACTAATATGGACTTTTGAACTACAAACCGGATTTACTACTACACCACTACTATTTGTGAGCTAGCACTACAGGCATCAGGGTTTAGCTACGCCCATAGAGTCCATCAACAGTCTACAACTGGATCTACTATAACCTCCAGTTAGCTAGCACTACAGGCATCAGGGTTTAGCTACACCCACCAACAAGTTTTACTATAGCACTTCAGGCATCAGGGTTCAGCTCGCCCATACCAAGCCATCAGCAGCATCCGACTCCTGTTACATCCTCCAATCATGAAAACAAGTAACTTTGTTGATATTATTATATTGTATGTAAAATTGTATTTATAACTATATAATATCTTTTATAAAGATATATTATTATATAAGGGTACCTATAAATATACTGGATCTGCGAATCCTAAAAGTTATTTAAGGTAATCCTAGACCTATAACTGTCTATATAGGTCATTCCTGGTCTCAATATATTAAGAGACTATAATTCTTCTGTAACTTGTAAATATAAAACACTAAGGTATAAACTGAGCTGCGTCTCAAAAGTATAAATATTTTTCTATAAAATAAGAGAAGGTCCAACGGATTTCTCTAAACTTAGTATTGTATTACTCAGGTTAATACCTAATTGTGTTCATATAGTATCAGATTAATTGTCCATATCTGATCATTAATATTTAATTCACTCTGTAAAGTAGACAGAGCTGTTAATTTAAAAAGTCGAAAATTTTTTTTTCCGGGTTCAATAACCATAATACGATCATTGTTAACAACCACCGGTCCTTTTCAGGACCCTACTGTTGTCAAAACGTTACTATAAATCTGTGATAATTGTATATTTATCATTTATGGTTGTTATAAGCTAGTGATGGAAATAACATGAACGACACTCGATGCTATTATTGTATAATTTTTCAGAAATAGGATAGTCTTATACTATAGCCTATTTCACATCGAGCAAGTGTAATTAATACCCCTTTTTAGTATTGTAAACAATCACTTACTAGGTTATTAATACACTGCGGTTTAATTACCCCCAAGTTATTGTCTAAGGGGGGCAGTGTAGGGGTATGGTATTTTGCACTTTAACGTTCATGCACCCGTGAGACTCAGACCTAGGTCCTTCGGGTGTGGTGGGGGAATCCGGATGGCAGGTGGCAGCACCTGCCTCTGGGTTCGTATCCACTACACCAGGGGGCCTACCACTCGTCCGCCACACGTCACGTGGCCGGTCTGAGTTTCGCGGGCTTTTCCCCTATATAAGGCTGGTCCTAGCCCTAGGTTCCTCAGTAGTGGTTTACCCACTGCTCAACCAGGTTGTTACCCGAAAGGGTAACCGAATGCACTAGCAGCATGTAGTCCTCTGAGGCTGTGATCGTATGTAACGCAAGCTCTGAAATAAAAGCTCGGTTGCCTACCCGGAAACTTTTCTCTCTCTTCGTTATGATTTAATCTAACTTAACGAGACGAACCACTACAATAGATTGTGGACAATTTGTAATTTGTGGACACTTCAAGTTGAATGTGGACAGCTTGCACTGGGCCATTGTGGATGTATTGTGAAAAAATGTGATGTGGACAATATGTGTCATGTGGCTAAAGTGAAGCATAACACCCCCTTTTCAATTGCATGCATTGCAATAGATGATAATCACCCTGTGAAGTGATCTATTTAACTCCTACCTCAGTAAGATATTAAAAAAATGAATGTGGCATGATGCTCTACAATGGAGTACTACACAAGGCAATGTTGGGGGGTGGCGAAAAAAATTTTGACCCCTCCTGAAGGAGGAAAACATTTTGGTACCTCTCGAGGGGGTGGCGGAAAAAAATATCAGGGATCCAAACTAAAACTCACCAACTCCCCCCTGTTGTTAAAAAATGAGCACTCCCTAAACATATTCTGAGTTAGCAGGTCGCCCCATGGGCGCCGCCATTACTGAAGCTTGTTACCAGTGAGTTCTATTGATAAGTCATTTCAGATGGGTACCAGTCGGCGTCCGAGAGGACCGCAGTGAATCTTTGGGGTTATCTTATTGGCTAATAAATAATCCTGCTAAGTCCGTATATCATACCCAGGGTCGGCGGAACGTGTGTGAAGTTGAGGGGCCAGAGCCCAAACATTTGGGCAAGTCAGTAAGGGGGGCACTTAATTTACTGTCTTTCGGCCGAAGAAAAACTTTGGAATTTTACCATTAAGTTGCTATATCCTGAATGGATTTTGGATTGTGTCAGTAAAAGAAATTAGGATTTGTAGTGTACCTTATAGATCTACTGTAATTTAGGACATTATTTCCTGGGTTGTCCAAAAGGTGAGGTGGGAGGGGGGCAAAATATACTTTGTACCAGAGCCCCCCCCCCACAAACTTCATAGTTGGGAGGGGGCTCTGGCCCCATGTCCCCCCCTTGTTCCGCCGCCTATGATATATTTTTATGTAAATTTATCCCCATCACTGGAAATGGTAAAAAAAAAATATAGCTAACAACTTCTATCATGGAATGAAATCACTGTCCACTTGCTTAAAAAAGAATGATTATGAATTGGACTAGAGCCTAGTCTTAAATTTATACAGATTTGGTTGCATCATGTTCATATTTTAAACTTCCTTTATAAATCTGTTTCAGCTAATGTATTCCTCTTAAATCTTGATGTATCGGTGGTGCTAGCCTTCCTTCCTCTACGACTGATAGACCTCACAGACCCAGACACCTGGCAACTAGGTAGGTAATGTTACATCTAGTAGAATTCGTTTCAATGGCATTATTGGAGATAACGAGATAACAAGAACATGTAGTATCAGTGGCACGGTATTCATGAGATTGATTGATTAATTTATTCCATTGACACAATTTCACAGAAAATACAAGGGATGAATCTACTGTGCATATTATTCTAATCTATGTGCAACTGCACTTATTTAAGCACCAGTCATTAATGTTGTTAATGAGTATAACCTGTATGATATGAGCTACTCCTAATCCCATATTGATGTCACATGATACATTTTTTAAAAAAAACCTTTGAATATTATGTTTACAGGTGTAGTGGTGTTGCCTACGTCTATAGGGTACCTCATAGCTGGGGTACTTGTACCACGCACTGTTAGATACCTTCCCAGGTAATTAATGCGTTCACCCCATAATCATACCTGTTAACTTATAATTATCATAATTATATGAACCTGAGGTGATTTATCATCTTCTCTCCATCTTAAGATTATGAGAACATTGTTGAAGCTTTACACCATGACCACAAGTAAACAAGATAAAGCTGGAACCAGATCATACATTTAATTAATTCATCTCTGTGCTAACACGCATAATATTCTCATAACATCATCGCATGTAAATTCCTCGTTGACAACCAATTGTACTTATGGCCCACCATCACGCCCCTGGACTTAAAAGGTAGAAAGAATTGGTACAGAGGATATTTAAATAACTACAGTCAGGTCCCGATTTATCGGTCTTCATATAATGCCAGTCAACTCACATGTCGGTCAGGTCTATCTCTGGACGGATCTGATTACTCCTCTTATGTTCTATTGTAATTCTGTCACCTGGTGATCTAGGAACCAGCCGTTTTTCTCAACCCTCAAAGCGGATATATTGAAACTTGGCTGTATTTGATATATCCCCAAGGGATAAAAGAATTGAAACAACCTTTCGGTTCTTGTGGGCATTTCTCAATAGTGGTTGTTAATATTAATGAGAAACGCCCTATTGATATGTCCAAGATAACCATAATTAATTATCTAAAGTAAATAAATAAACAAATGAATAAAACATTTGGCTCTGATGCAGGTGGGCGTGTGCAATAGTGGGCCTCATCGTGAGCACAGCTTCTCTAATTACAGTAAGTTATTTAATCTTTTAACTTGACAACTACATGCGTGAATGTATCATGTCTTTGGTTGTCATGATGCATGAGTGCAGCAGCACTGACCAACTTTTAACAAATGATTGAAAATGTAAACAACTCTAAAACTTGTTCAGTATGCCACAGGGGTAGACACTAACTTTTTAGCCACTGGCCACCCGGACCACATAGCCTCAGAAATCTATTGGTCCACTGCTTAAGTTGTTGGCCCGGGATTTGTAGCTGAAAAAAAACAATAACAAAAAGGAAATATAAAGAAAAAAAATCAAGATCTGCCAGCATGTTAAGATTTCAACATCACTATGACATTATTTTCGCCAGCATTTCATTCAATATAACATCGTTGTTTAGGAAAAAAATCACTGGCCCACACTCTGAACTACTGGCCATTGGCCACCGTGCCTGTGTTAATGTTACCCCTGTACCACCATGCATAGGATATTATTTTTTGCAGCTTGCCTTCAGTCGAGATTTTATCAGCATGCTGATTGTTACTACGTTTCTGGGCCTTGCACTGGGTAAGATGATATTATTAAAAGTTTAATTCTATAATATAATAAGTTTAATACGAGTGAACCTTTGCATTTATTTCATGTTACTGTGTTCAGAAATGTTTGAAACTATTTCAAAATTGCATAAATGATGATTATTTACGTGTACCATGGTTATTTAAAATGTCGTTACTGGCCGTGAGATCAGGAGTGGGTCATCTCACGGGGGGGGGGGGTGTAAGCTACGAACTCCTATAGGTTAAGTCTATGGGGCGTGCACATTCAACTGTTCCAAACGTGAAATAAAACTTTGTCTCTCTTCGATTTATTAAAATTTCAACCATTTTTTCCAGGCATGGTCAGTACCTCGATGCAGCCCATATTTGCACAGATTGTGGATGCAAGGCATTCAGGTATATACAGTAACGTCTACGCAGTCTCCGACATGTCTGTCTGCTTGGCCATGTTTGTGGGTAAGAATTTAACCAAGTCATATATATATATATATATATATATATATATATATATATATATATATATAACAGTATCGAAGCTTAAAAATTTCACCCAAGCCCTCCAGGTGTAGCTGAATATATAAAAATTCATTGAAGATTTGGCTAAGCTAGTTGTGGTATTGATCATTGTTCTTTCACAAACAATTTACAGGACCACTCATTGGAGGCCCTATCGTCTACAACTTTGGATTTGAAGTGTAAGTTTTCTTCTAGATACCCTCATTGTCTGATCATACTTAGCGATAAGGTCTTCAAGCTAACTATTATGAATGAGTTTTGCATATTATTTTCTAAGCTTTGCTTATAAATGTATAATCGCATATTGAGTCTAGCATGTAAATATCTCTGAGAGTGACATTTTCGTAACAAACTGAGTGGCATTTCATCTATACAAAACATTTACAATTTTTTATGCAAAAAATAAAACCCAAAAAACATTTACAAGTTTCTATGTAAAACACATCTTTAAAAAGGAGGAAAAACCTAAATATCTGTTGATGCCTTCCTTTTTACTTTTCAACAGGCTGGTGATTGGCATAGGAATCCTTAACCTTGGCTTCTCCCAGTTCTCCTGTGTTTTACGAAACATCCGCAGTGCAGTTGGTGCAGAGTCTATAGTGCAAACGTTGGTAAGTTATACCTTTGTCCTATTGACAAATTAAACATTGATTACAGCTAAGCCATGAGGACAAAAATCGATCCATTACGTACAGGATTTTTCTTCTATCTGAAAATTGTTAATCCCCGACCACCAATAATAATTATCGGCTGACAATTATGTCCATGCCTCTATACTGATATAGAATTTCTAGGTCGCAGTATAATACATTCTGTAGTGACTGATATGTGGCCCAGGCCCCCATTTTCCCGTTAGCATTGCACTACTTTATTGGTCTATTGTGAGAGGTTAAGTTGAGTCTTGGCCCATTTTAGTATCGGTATGTGGTCTATACTGAAAATTGGGGCGAAGGGGGCAGATATGCGGGCTTATTCTCTTGGATTGAGGGCCACCTTCTTCACACGCCCCTATCCAGGATACAATGCATACTTATAAGGAACTTAACTCGTTTTGATTTCTTTGGGGTATAGTATAGGAGATCCCTTGGAACCATTATTACCAATTCAATATCATGACCAAAATGCTCTTATCTGAATAAATCAAAGCCTAAGACATGTTTAACCCAGATTATATTAATGACCTACATGTAGGTCACTTACAGTACCATAAAGGACATATACCCCTCCTCTTGAGAAAATAAGATGCATTATTTATTTCAATCATATTTCAATGTTCCCCCCTTAAAGATCCCATATAACTCAAAAATCAAGTTGCCAACCAAATTATGTATGGTTGCCATGGCAACCAAAATACTACAAAACTTGAAAATAGGTAAAATTGCATATTGGAAAAATGAATCTGGTCATTTTATCAGATAACTTAGTGCCTGGTATTAAAAAAGTTAGTTCATTTGGAAAACTATTATACAAGTTTATGGTCAAAAATCATAGAAAGTGTGCAAATAGGCCTTGGTGGAGTTTTGAGAGGTCTGAGAAAAAATTATGTAGTATCTCAAAAATATTTTTTGTGGATAGTGTATAGGTCTTGGGGTAACTGCACATGAAATATTATGAGTTAAATATGAAAACCGTTGCTATGGCAATGCCCAGGACCTATCTACCTGGAAACGATGTCCTCCCGAGTGACCATTCAGGGTATTTTCCCTTTATTGATTCAAAATGACCTATGATATGCTTCTGGTCCACTGTTATTATGATTTTGCTTGTAGTACTGGGTCTAATAGTTGGGTTGGGAGTATTGCAGTCAGACGTAACAGGCTTTTTGCCTTTCCCTCAGGTCATTTTCCTATAGGGCCTAGCCTGGAATTCAAGTAAATCTCAGATTCTAAGATATTCATTTCTTTCTGTTTTATATAAAAGCTGAACAGACTATGGTAGGAACTATTGATTATATGGAATACAATGCCAACAGCATGTATTTTCAGGTGGTATATAGTTTTGATGGGGGAAAAATCTGTAATTTCTGTTCAAAATACCTTGTAGTTCATCACTCACCTGGACATTATGTTCAGAATTGTGATCAAATTCCATTAAAAGTAGGCTCATTTTATGATAGCAAGGAATCAGCTGACACAGATAACAATGTGAATTCCATCATCTACTGCTCAAGATGGTCCAGATCTGTGATCTTCAATGAGATAAAATGATTATTTCTGTAGGAAATCAAACCCTCAACATGGCATGTTACTCAATGGTCACTCGCCCGGACACAATTTCACCTGGACAAAAAAGCACTTCCCATCCCTGATACTGCAAAGATTTAGCAGCAATCAATTGTCCCATACATTGAGTACTAAGGTATATGTAGGGGGTAAATAACAGGCATAGTTAGGATATTTGAATATCCCTATTGTGCAGAGGAGGGGCAGGAATATTGAATTTTGTGTGAGGACAAGAAATGTAGGCAGAATCATGATAAAAACCGTTAAAAGTATTCTTATTTTACGATAATAAGGTCACATCTGACATAAAGAAACATGTTGTTTTCATGATCTACAGGTCAAAAGGGTCTAGATCTGAGATTGTCATGGTAATATGACAATTGTTTCTGTAGAAAATCAAGCCCTCAACATGAATTATTACTCAAATGTCATTCGCCCGGACATATGCCAAGAATCTCTACAAACATTTATTATAAGTACACTCATTTCATGATATAAAAGGCACATCTGACATACATAACAATGTGATTTCTGTAATCTACAGGTCTAAGTGGTCTAGAGCTGTTATTTTCATTAAGATAAAATTTTAATTTCTGTTGGAAATCAACCCCTCAACATGGCATGTTATTCAATGGTCACTCGCCCGGACACGATTTCGCCCGGACAAAATAGCACTTCCCATCTCTGCTACTGCAAAGGATGGAGAGTAATCCATTGCCCTATATATTGGGCACTTAGGTATATGTAGGGGGTAAATAACTGACTTAGTTAGGATAGTTAAATGTGTTAATCCTACACAGGAGGGGAAGGAACATGATTTTTCGCCCAGACAAGGAAAAAGGGGGATTTTCAAGGAAAATCACTTATTGCCCCCTTACAGTGAAGTTTATGGAGGAAATCAAATTTTGTTTTCAACCTACTTTACCTCCAATATGTAGCAAATCTTTTAAGGCATAATTGAACCCATTTCACTTTTAGTTATTTAATGGGGGGAGGCCAAGTGACCAAATTATCGCCCGGACAGACCACTTTACAAAAAGTAAAATGCTCCAGAATAATAGAAAAAATCCGACCAGGAACATAATTTTTGCTTCTATTTCACCACAAGACTCTATAATTTACATAATAAAAGTGGACAGACACATATCTAGTCCTCATTCTACAAAAAATGATGAAATTTGTCGATTTTATTGATTTTCCAAGCTGAAAGTGGTCAATTTTAGGTATGTTCAACCGCCTGGAGCCCAGAATATTGATATTGATCCACTAAAACCCATATATAACATCAAGAACTCATTCAGCCCAAAAATATGACCCAAAAAAAATTGGGGAAAAATCAAAATCCTAAGTGTAGGGGGCTGACTTTCACCAAAATTCCCATTTGCACACCTTCTGTGATTTTAGACCTTATGCATGCAAAATTTGGTTGTCATGGAGACATAACTTCCTAAGATATGGCCTATTGTTTAAAGGTGACTAGTTGTAGGTTGTTAGGAAGATAGGGGGTCTGGTTTCCTGTGCATAGGTATATAGTTTGTATAGATATGAATTAGAATGTTATCACTTCATATTTCCATTATAGCTAATTAGCCTAGGTTTATTAAATTTTGATAGTTGGTAATGCTTTATGACCCTCATAACTGAATGTGATTTGGGTGACCTTGCTCAAGGTTAAGGCTTGAACTTGAATATACACATTTCACAATAAGGTGGTGCCTATGGCCCATGAGAATCCACACAGTGGATTCTCCTAATGACCTACATGTAGGTCGGTTTTGAAAACCCTATATCTCTGGACATTATCATCTGATCACCACAAAATTTGAAATGGTGCATATTTAGGCATACAGGACATCACATCCTCTTCTGTCAAAACCCTGGCTTGAGTATAATTTGGGTTAATCAATTATGATGTTACCACATGACAGGGTGACTCTGGAAACGAGAAGCAACCTCTTATCACGGCCAAACCATCAGTCATACCTACTGCTTCACAGTCTTATCGGGTAAGAAATTCTCTGGCTCTTATTTCTATTAAAGTTGTATTCCATGTTTAAAGCACATGCCATTAATGTCTAAAGAACATCATTCTAATTTATAACACAATGTCTTGTCGAAATAATACCAGGAGTTGGGCAGAAAGATTAGCATAGTTTGATTTCCAACAGACAGAAGACTTCTTTCTATGAAGCAGTGGCGCCATAGCTAGTCCTGTCTTCATACTACATGACTTCATGACCATTGCAAAATGCATCAATTCTATTTAGCTCTATGTAGTTTACTTACTTAGTAGCCAATGGAAGGTTTTGAGATATAACTGAAAGCATAAGAAGAGTCCATGAAAACCTGGGCATCATCCTGCAATGTTTGGGGTCATTGATGTTAGAGATCCAGATCAGATCCAGAGCAGTCCCTATAGATAGGTGTTGCATTCAGTTAACAGTTGCTGCATTTCTTGTAATGAAATTATTCTTAGATTTCTAGTGATGATTATTGTTAATGCATAAGTGAAATAAGACTGAACGATGAACTTTTCTTTATTACGATGCTCCCACTATGAGCATTTTAGACAACTCATTCAATTTGCTCTACTTCAATGTTTGGGAAAGCCGCCGAAAGCTGGTCAACGTGAAATGGTCTTAACTGTCAACCACACTGGATGTTAAACTGGTTTAAAAGTAATCCCGATTTCACAGAGTATCTGTTTCAGCCCAAAGAGGACTGCCCATGGTAATTAACATAGCATATATGATAGCATCGGCGACAGCTGAATATCTGCAGATATAAACCTATAGTGATATCTCACCTACTATAGAGAATTCTAGCTATATTCATTTATTTTTAATTTCTTTTGACATACCCCTGGTAATTAATCTGCTGAGAAGTCCTCATCCTACCAGTAGGTCATTAACTTCAAAAAATAATTGTCCAATATAAATGATTATAGCATTCTAGGTAAATGTCAGGCAATAAAATTTTAATTTAAGAGCGGTGCTTCTAAAACAAAAAAGAAGCATAATCATAACTAGCCATATATCAATGACAGAGAGATGAAGGGAAAATTGCACTTTTATGAGCTTCACCACAGATGAAAACAGATTACAGTAACTTTGAGGTTAATTGGTACTCCTTGACGAAGATCAAAGCGAAATGCACCAGTCTTAATATGTAGACTGTCAGGTACAAATATTATCATATTATTTTCCAGCCAAATTACCTCAGGTAAATGTATGTATAATGAGTCCAACTATCAACGATTGTCTAAAATCAAAGAGCCTATAACGATAATGGGTGGATTCCACCAAAACCTATGATATTGTCGGCCCGATTGGGGTTTTTCTTCATCGGCGATGGCTATCGTCTATGAATCTGGGATGATTATTGTCGGCCCAATTTGCCCAGGACTATCGGTTGCCCCTTTCTGCCCAATTTCATCGCTCTTCCACCAAGGACATGCTAACCGTCGGGTATGGTAGGTGATGATAATGATCGAATTTTATCTCAACTCGTCCCTTCCTTACGGCCGACACTCAAGGGTGAAAGGTCCCGCGGGTTGTATCCACACCAAAGTGAGATTACCCTTGTGGCGTTTTTGCCCGGACCCTAGTCAAGTGGGGAGGGGGGATGATGGTGACTGAACCTATGGGAAGATAGAAAGCACGCCCCTACACATTTACCGAGGCAATGGTTCTTTAACATCCGTCACTACATAGGCATAGTGAGAGATAGACAGGCCTGTTTTAAGTCATTTGTCTGCCATGACCACCGAGAGACTTTCCAGCACAGCCTAGCCAGAGCAGGGAGGAACTCAAACAACACCTTACAGCGACGTTTGAAACCACCACTGTGCCCCGGGCGGGCGGGAACCGAACTCACGACCTTACGGCCCGTGAGCAGACGGGCTACCGACATATGCCTTATTAATTCTTGAAAGTCACCAAAAGGGTGTCAGAGCACCAGCTGCTTCCTTATATTGCATAAGTAGTATTTTCACAGGCCAAGAATCGGTTTTGGTGGAATACCCCTATAAGGTCTACAATAGACGTAGTATTTCCATGTTCATGATTGTGTGCTCCTCTTTAACCCCCCCGCCCGTTCTCTTAACAATGCCAGATTCGAGATATATGAAACTGCGGGTCCAAATGGCCTATGCCTGAAAAGTTTTGGGTCTCAGTTTTTTTTGGGGAAAGGGTCTGAGAATTAAAAAGAGTAAAAGTTCTTTTGGTCAGAAATTACCTTTGTTGAAAACTAAAAAATACCAGCGATGAAGATGTTTTCGTCGCACAATTGTGTTCCTCTTAAGAAATGAGATTTTAACACCTTTCATCAATTCGAGTGACATATGTAAGTTTCTGAGACACCCGGGCTGAACCATTTCTCCCATAGTTCCTATTCTAAGTGTGTAAAATAAGAAGCTGCCAAAGAGGTGCAGTTAATCTTCATAATTTATCGAAACACAGTTCTATTATGTGTTTTATCCGACATAATATTATATAATGACAAATAGCTGTGACATGATAAAATGTTGATCCTTACAGATGTATATATAAAAAATGTTTTTATTTTACAAATGTGTGAAATATATCTTATTTTTTATTTACATTTTAAATTGCAGCTCTATGTTAGCACCAGCATCCCAACTCCTCGCTATCCAGAGTGCATGTCGAGTATAGAAGACCTTCGCAATTCTGTGAGAGTGAACCCGGTCCACCAGACGATGTGAAAGAAAATACATGGTTCGGTCTAAAAAGTCTCCTACATACATGTATCTACGATTTGATGAACAAAATTAGACGAGGATGTAGTTTAGTTTCGTTAGATAGTTTAGTAGTAGGTTAGATTAGATCCAATCGATTATCAGGGTACCTGATCTGTATAAGTCTTAACTATGAGCCCAATTATGAGCCTTGATACATTTGAAGATTTAGATAAACTGTTTCACAATCATGTTAGTGAATCCTGGGAAATAGGCAGCTTTCGATCAACATATAGCCAGAGAGAGAGAATGAGAGAGAGAGAGAGAGAGAGAAAGAGAGAGAGAGAGAGAGAGAGAGAGAGGGAGAGAGAGAGAGAGAGAGAGAGAGAGAGAGAGCAAACTGTGCATACTGTAGATACCCTCCATGGTCTGCCTACACCATCAAAGAACGAGTCCACTAGAACCGCTTAAAAAAAAAAGAAGATAAGAGTTCATCATAACCGCACATCTTTTGGTTAGACAAACTGCACTAAATTATAGGAGACTTTTCACAATTGTTCCTCTAAGTCCCATCTATGTATTTTACCAACATTGAAAAAAATGGGGTCTTCAATGTGAGCAGCATAAAATAAACAAGACAAAACCTGTCATATTTACCTTGTCAAACCTGACACAGACGAAGTGATACATAGCATAACATTCTGCAAAAATACCATGACCTTTTTAAAAACAATATCATGTTCATACAATATCGGGCTTCCCTAGCCCACTTAAAAGGGTCTATTTCTTCTCTTTACTATCCCCTTGGGATGTATGTGGTGCACATATGCTCGAGCATCAACACATTCCTCTGTGAAATTGTATAATGTGTTAAACATCCATTACTCACTCACTCATACAATATCGTTAGAAATGACACCCATAATTTTATATATATTACACATTATGTTTTTTTTTTTTTTGCCACTTGCCTCTGTTGGGCTTCCCTAGCCCACTTAAAAGGGTCTATTTCTCCTCTTTCCTATCCCCTCAGGATGTGTGTGGTGCACATATGCGCGGGCACTGACACATTCCTCTGTGAAATTGTGTAATTTAGTTCTTGCCATGAATATGACCTTAGCTGTCGAAATGGCGTTAAACATCTATTACTCACTCACTCTCCACTTGCCTCTGTAAACTGTTTTGTCTTGTTGCACAGTCTCTGTCGCTGTGTTGTATCCCCTTTTATTTTTAAACCTTGATTGCTTGCCTTTATTTTGTTTACAGCATGTTTGTATTGTTTATAACTGTTTATATTTGTAATGTATGCAAAGAAAATCATGTCATTTGCCCAAAATGAGCTGTGAATGTTGCCTAACAATATACTGTCAATGTTGCCCAAAGATGACCTATCAATGTTGCACCTTGCACTTGCCCCAAATCTGATCTGTAACTATATAGTACCTTGTTATTCTAATAAAAAGAGTCAAAATGGTACTATATGGCTGTATATAATCGCATCTGTATAATGCAATTTTGTCTATACCTGGTATGTTATCTTGTTTTGTGAATTTCATGTTATGCTTTAGTCTTTAGTATTGTTTGATGTACAGTTTAAAGATTTATCGGCACCAAAACAGTTGTATGTTTACACATATGCAACATGTACATTGTTTAGTAGGAGATAAGTCTTTACTGACATTTAAAGGCACTAGCTTAATTATTATTTAGCCCTTATAACTGTTAATGTAGAGGATATTCTAAGGGTAGTTCATGGGTTAAGTTAGCTAAATTACTAAAACAAAGGCTTATATAGCTTTTTCTGATATGTACTTCATGCCCATTCATAAGGTGCCATTTATTCTGGTAAGAGGTGGGCCATTATATGCATAGCACTGGACTTTAATTCCAGCTGGTCTCCCCTCTTTGATGGGAAGGGAAACCACTTGGTTAATTAGTTGTGTTGCTCTGCTGTCAGGCATCCAAATCAAAGTCACCTCCACTATAGAATACTCCGCTCATTACCTTCCAATAGAGCCAATTTGCTGGTGCAATTACAACTGCTTGTCAACATGGATCAAATGCTGGATGCAGTTTATTTTTACGCACATATATATATGCTTAAATTTAGCATGGTTTGAATGGACTTAATTGATTGAGATTGTACCAGGACACTCTCACAAGTGGGGTGGTGAAAGATATGCAGAGAGTGGAAAATCTGTATATTATCTTAGCTAAACTTTAAGCATTTTTTTCAGGCATTTATTAACCCAGGTACCACTAATCTCAGAAGACTTGTCGTCTTAAGCTTAGTAAGAGTTGTGTTAAATACATTGATGAAAAGGATATGTATAGCTCCCAATGTGTAGCCCACTATAGTAGTAATACGTTGATGGTATGAGTAAATGTGTGTATGGCCATAATGCTATTTTAGAATGATTTGATTCAATAACCTTGAGATTATCTGATGCAATGATTATATAAATGAATGTGCATACGTTACACTTGCAGTGATGGTGCATGAGCTTATACAATATACATAAAACCCTTCTCCGATCTGCACCTAATTTGTACTGTATATCTCCTCATGCAGATGCATACCATATATATGTGTATCGTTTTCTTAAATTTCAACATTCGATTTTTGATTTCTTATGTAATGTCATCCCTGATTGTAGTGGCATTGCGTTGAATTGTAGAGGGTCAGCTACTGATATAATTATTATGCACAACTCACTAAGTACAGCAAAGAAACATGCCAATGCTTCTCAATTCCCACACTTTAAAAAGGTCTTGAGCATAATTCTAAACATAATCTCTTCACTTTTTGTAAACGCTATATCCACCTAAGCACATGTAAAGAGTTTAGAATAATGACAGGTTTATCTAATGTGTATACTCTATAGAGTGTTTTAGTTTATGCTGTTGTTATTTTTTTTCCGATTTGAGGAATTTTGCTTAGATATTCAATATGCCTTTCAATACGAAATGTAGTATATGTAATGTATCTAGGAATTAGCTTATGAATGGTTGAGGTTCCAATATCATTCATGCCCACTTTCAATTTCATTGAACCCAATTATGTGTCAGGGAGACTGACAGCATTTTCTTTTTGTGTTCTTAGAATTAGGAAAATGGGTGTCAAAGCACTAGCTGCTTCCCTATTGTGCACCTATAGCAACACCATGGGGTTTAATTGCACAATCCTTTATTTTTGACATTCTGTAGACCTATATGCTGCATTGGCAGGACACTGTAAATTTTAGAGAATACTGCAACATATTGTAACCAAATAATAACAGGTGACTGCATGTAGAAGGTCCATTATAGGTTACAGTTGCCACCTGGTGTATATTTTATGTCTAAGCACCTAGAAATTTTAGTGTTTAAATGCTAAACACATATTTGTCTGGCTGTTGACAGTCTAAACATTTAAACATGTTTAGTTTAACTGTGTAGGCATTTAGAATTTAATGTTTAAATCCTAAAGACATAATTAACTATACACCTGTTGAACCAAATTGTTTAGATTTTAAACATGTTTAGACATAAACATGTATAAAATCTAAACAGCATTTTTGCAGTGTAGTGGCGCGTGTGTTTGCATGCAGTCATGGTCTTCCAAATGTTACCTGTGGCCGTTCTCTTTTTTTTCTTTTTGAGCGGGCGGTAACACATAGAAGACTTTAGTGTGCTGCCTGCCAATTCTTAAAGTCAATTCACTTTGTTCCAGTCACCCAAGCTGATCTGTATCTGACAGTACTTACAACGGTATTCAATGTAATATTATGATCATTTATGCTATCTTTATGCCAAGGTATTAGGTCTAGTTTATTATGGATATCTATGGTAATTCACATGCCCCATACCGATCTGTATTTGTATCATAAGTACTTGTGAGGGACAAGGATATATGGATTCAAGCATGAACTAACGGATATTATTGTGTGTGTGTGTGTGTGTGTGTGTGTGTGTGTGTGTGTGTGGGTGTGTGTGTGTGGGTGTGTGTGTGTGTGTGTGTGGGTGTGTGTGTGTGTGTGTGTGTGTGTGTGTGTGTGTGTTAAACCTGTTATAATTCATTTTGTTGCACGAACTTTAATCAAGAAAACCTATTAGTATTCTATGTGAAAGAATAACTTTTTTTAAAAGGGAAAGGTTTGAAAATGGTATTAATTTTACTATCTAAGCTGTAAAACCTAAGCAAAATGATATGAAATAAAAGAAATCAATTAGGATCTAACTTTTGTTGCTGACTCGAACTCTTAATAAGGCATTGCCTTTGGATTCTAACTTCATAGACATTAGTGCTATAATATGTGACATGGACTGGTAGAAGGGGTCTTGCTACCCGTGCACTAAGCCCCCTTTTCGCAGATCGTGTAAACCAAATGGGGATCTGACTACATGATTCAATGATTACTTTGAAAACAATATTTCTTTTATAAAAAGCTTTCATGCGTTTTAGATACGTACTTGTATTGAACCTGGGTCTACATACTCTGCTGACTTTATTAGTGTGTGCTTTGTTGTTTTAACTCTAGGGTAGAGGCACCCTGAGTCAGACAGACACCTAAAGTTGGACACCTTTTGCATTGAATTACATAATAGATATGAAGAATTCAGCTATCATTTGAATTAGAGATGGAAATTCAGGTATCATACTCTCTAACAAATGAGAAATAAAATATAAAACTCCTGCAATACATGGTTTTACAACTGTGCAAACCGAGGGTGTTTTTCTATATTTTGAGGATGAAGAGTGGTGAGTAAATGGAGATCCTGGTTTGATTTCTCAATTTGTCATGTCTTAACCTTCATGGTTCTAGGATTTCTATACATGTCAATGGCAATATACATACTTTTGCTAATAATTTGACTTGACAAATAATTTGACTTGACTTACAATATGGGAGTTATTCTTAAAAGACCTTTAGATTACACCTATAGTCAGACACCAATTACACCCCACCCTGGACACAATTATATCGCGATTGAGATTCTTTAATAATGAATATTTCATCACAAACAGAATCCCTCATAATATACATGTACTCCCAGATAGGGATATTTAATCTGTGTTTGGTTTACCTACTATCTAACACCTAAATCTAATCACTATGCAATCTGCCCATAGAAGTCATACTCATCTGTGCCTGTAGACTGGTCTGTTACAGGTATGCAAAATCAAACATATGAGAGTATCCTGGAGAGGAGTTTTGTATTAGCTTGGATTCTTTAGTGTTATATGCTATATATCTCTATAGCATATTTCAGATACGATGACCCATTGTATCTCTATCAATTAGATAACAAAGTGTCTGACTCTAGGGTCACCTCTGGCATGAACTGTCTAACCTGAGGTGCAATTTGAAGTTTTGGAGACTAAATATGTACAGCTCATTTATTTATATGTATTGGAAGGTTTCATCAAAACCTCTTTATAGTTATTGGGAGTAAAGTATCATGTTTCATCTGGTATAATAAAACACAGAATTTACCACATTTAAAGGTACAAGATTTGGGCACCAAATATGGCCACCTCCTAAGTGGTCAGGAGCGTCCGAGATGGGTGCCTCTACCCTATACTGCTATAAATAAAAGTATGCCCTTAGGTAGTTGAGGTCTGAACCACGAATTTGGCAGCAGTGCCAGGGTTTGTGCTGTTCTTTCTTGTAAGAATATACATTTAATGTTAAAAATGTGTGTTCTATGGAATAACTTTAATTTCATGTGTTAATTTTATAGGTTTTATGTCAAAATTTAGGAGTAACATGCTGTTGAAAAAAAGGTTTGCAAAATGTCAGAGAGCTCTAATTGAAGTCAGTGTAATGTACTGAATGAGAAGGCAGCAGATTTTGGCTAGTTCAAATAATTCTCCTTTCATATATCATCTTAATCATTGAAATGTGGAATACTATACAAAATATGTATTTCTGTGCTGTTTGTACTTTTGAGAATAAAATATGGAAAAGGTGGTTTTCGGGGGAGTTAAAGTCAAGGCTTGTAAATTTTGCTTTGGCAATGGTGTATCCTTTTCCCTAAACATGTATGTGGATCATCAAAGCTAAAAGATCCTCTATGTTGCCATACTGAGGTCCCTTTTGCCTTGGTGATCTTCGATGTGGAGATAAAGCCCCTAGAGGTAATTAAAATGTCCAGACGTAATCCAAATTCCTAGACAGAGTGGCGGCCCATATTAATGTAAATAGATGCAATAGGTTTGAGTAGTTTGTCTCATAAATTGGGTGAATAGGGTGACTTATATGTCATTATGATACATGAATATGCCAGATGACCCTACTGTCCTACATGTAGGATGCCTAAGTGACATCATCGGAAGAGGTCTATATCTGCAAGTAAACAGAAATGGAAGTAATATGTTGCATCCTATAGTTCTAGGCCTAAGGCTTCCAAAAATGCTCCATATGGGCATTCTTAGGTACTTTTTATGTTATTGGCTAGCCAATAACATAGTCACATAAGGGGAGTCGATGCAATGGAATGTGGCAAAATGGGTAGACTTGCCCACATAAAAGTCCTTAGTGTTCACATAGGATTAGACTGAGACAAGTAGCTTGGACAAGTCTAAGGTACCTGGATCTAGGGGTTGAGGTAGCTTCGTTAAAAGTTTTAAGGACAAAACCCAGTTTAATATTTCAAATCTGAAAGAGGTATTTGTCATGTTACAAGAGGATTTTAGAATATCAGGATGTGGTAAAGTCATTAGTCATTATAATGACAAAACTCCTTTGTTAGATGGAAGTTATACATGTATTGGGATGAAAAAGTAAAATGCACAGATTGTCTCAAGGTCAGTTTAGCCTTAAGACAAATAGCCATGTACATGTTCACACATCTGGATGGACCAGATATAATCCTCTTAATTAGGTAGTAATTATGTCATTGGCTTATTGGAAGGAGAGGTTCCAGCTTGCTGCACAAGGGGTTGAGTGGGAGTAGTATAGGGGTAGCTTCTAGAACCTGGTTTGGTTAAAAGAAGGATAATGTTGGAAGTAGGGGTGATATGGCTTAGATTTTTATATGTATGTGTAGCTTACATATAGGGGAGTCAGAATAGTTGGTTTTAGTTGGGATGAATATGATATATTTTGATGTTTATGGCATATGTTTGTTTGTGTGTGTGTGATGAGTTTGGTTAAAAGAAGAGGTTGGAGGGAGGCAAGTTGCAGGTGCAGGCAGCAGGGGTGGGGCTCTATTGTTTGGGAGTCTATTGTTTGGTTGGAGGTGTGCCAGTTGACCTGCATTGGTTGTGGTGGTTGCTAGAGGATAACCTGGTTAAAAGAAAGATAGTGTGGGATGTATGGGTGATATGGCTTAGATTTTTATATGTATGTGTAGCTTAGATATAGGGGAGTTAGAATAAGTGGTTTTAGTTGGGATGATTATGATATATTTAGATGTTTATGGTATATGTTTGTTTGTGTATATGAGGAGTTTGGTTAAAAGAAGAGGTTGGAGGGAGGCAGGTGGCAGGTGCAGACAGCAGGGTTGGGGCTCTATTGTTTGGGAGTCTATTGTTTGGTTGGAGGTGTGCTAGTTGACCTGCATTTGGTTCTGGTGGGATGGAGGTAGGTGGATGCAGGGGTATCATAATTAAGATTGTATTTGTAGAGAATATGTTTATTAGTCAAACTATGCATTAATATTGTTGACATTGGGATATTGGAAAAATACAATCTGATTTAGTGCTTTTAGATGTTTTTGGTAGTTTCCTGATGAGAGGAGAGTTAGGCTGAGTTGAGAATTGGGAAATAAGGAAGTTTGGTTAACCCTTTAAGGTTAAATGATGCATTAATGAATTATACCCCTTTATCATTATGATATACAAATACTGCCCTTGGCATTCCAACCCTGTGCTCATGTAACTATTAGAATAGGTAGGACATTGAATAGAATTGAAGGGTGTTTACTGGATAATCAATTCAAAATGTACAATTAATGATGGAATGGTGATATGAATAGTTTGATTATATGGATATATTTGTTTGTTGTCTTTGTTTTTTTTAAGGGGGGTGTAGATTGATATATTTGTGTTTTTTTTTGAGTTAGTGATTGGTTAACTCTTTAAGGGTCACTAATGCATCATGCCCCATTGGTTGACATGATGCACCAATGAAGTGCTCACAAACAGACTGCATTGATGCTTCATGACGACGAATGGGCATGATGCACTCTTGCACCAGCAGTCTTTAAAAGGTTTAATGAAGGGATCAAAGGTGACAGATGCAGATTGCATCCGGTGACTTCTATTATTCTGTGTTAGACTGTTGACCTATATTATATTTTGGTGGGAAGGGTGTTTGCTTTGAAATGCCATTGGCTAAAAGAAGAACTGTGAGTTAAATAAAATATGATTAAGATACTTTGGTAGGGTATGTGCTATAAGCTGCACCCTTGTATAAGCCACACCCCAACGTTTGATTGTGCTTTAAGCCACACCTATGGCTTGAAAATTGAAAGTTTGATGCTATTCCATATGGACAAATACCCTCACATAAGCACCACATTGACTTTGGGTTTGTATTAGTATAAGGTGTGGATTATAAGAGAAAATTTATAGTAATAAAAGTTGGAATAAACATATGAATAGTTTGATAAGATGCATATAGTTGGCAAAAGGAACCTGGCAGGTGCAGACTGTGTTGGTTGCCCTCTATTGTTCTGTGAATGACAGTGACCTACATTACATTTTGGCGTGAAAGGTGGTTGATGAATGGGTTGGAACCTTAGCCCAGGGAGGAGCTAATACATATGATAGATATAAATGTATATGTAGAGGGGATGTGTGGCTGTTAGACTATGCATGAATATCATTGGGACACATTCATGCATCATGATTAGATGAACTATAGGCCAAATCTGAGGCTTAAAATTTGAAAGTTTAGTGCTATTTTATATGAACAATATTAAAATTCTTGCTTAGTGCTTATAGTTGTCTTTGGTATTGTACTGATGGGAGGACATAGAGACTGAGTTAGAATTAGAAAGTTAGGTTAACCCTTTATGGTCAGGTGAAGGAATTATGCCCCTTTGTTATCACATCCTGCAGGCATCACATTGATTTTTACCATCCCTTTAGGCTCAGCATGATATATAAATTATAGTCAAAGGTACTAATGCATTATCGGCTCAAAAGGGGGCAGCTAAATACAATGTATATAGACAAGATATGTTTATATGTAGGGACATATATAAATATATATAAAAGAAATATCAATCTGACTATGGTTGTTTAATGCCCATGGTATGCAGTATTTGGTAGTTTACTGGTTATAAACAAAACATAATATTCATATTCACCTTGCTTATAACGCACACCCCTAATTTAGGCCCATTTTATTAGGCACACCTGGGAACATTTTTGCCATGCTAGTACTTTTCTATATGATTGTATCCTCAAGTGTAAGATGTGCCTGTATGCTAGGTATTATGATGAAAATGTATGGTTTGAAAATCTAAGATTGTGAAATTCATTGATAGGTACTGATGCCCTTACCCTTCACCTACATCTACAACATTTACCAGTTTTATGTGACTCCTCATTGATTCTTTTGCATAATCTGAATAAAAATGTCTTTAGTTTGTGACACAACACCTTACCTGTGCTCTAAAACTATATGTATCTAGCATTTGTAGATAAATAGGGGCTCGTTTGTTAACTTCATAGAAAACAGTACATGAATGGAATACCGTGATCAAATCAGTGTGAGATTCTGCCTAATTCTGATGACATGCACCTATTTTGTAGCAAATTTGAGTACAGTTGGATTATTTTTATTGGTAACACATTTATTTGATCATGATGCCAAAAGCAACAATACCAAAACACATTTATCTATATGGGATGGGAGAACGTGCATAATATTGAGGTCTGGTGCTATACAATGTAGTCACTGGGTGATGTCTATACATTGATTTATGTATATAAACTTTCAAGATGATTAGAGTCCTAGGGTTTAACTTATCATTAACTCAGTGTGCAATGGAAAATGCACGATGGTGGTGTACATACATCTACCTTGTAGCAGCCGACCAACTTCTCAGTGTGGTCAAAGGCTGATATCTATTAAATGACAGATGTGAGATTCCCTTTAGGCATAAAACTTCATGTGTGGGTACATAATCAGTTTTCTAACATTCCTGATTCAGTTATCATGAAGAAAGTATATAATTATGTGGATCAACAAGGTTAACAGGTACATCCACAAGTGGGCCTCAAAGACATACATTTTATCCTATTGATCTACACATTTTGAAATCCCTTATGGCAGTATCCAGCATGAGATACTGGCAGCCCATGTTATTGGTCTTCATTTATCTAAGGCATTTGATCTACATTTCACACCAGCTGAGTGGGAGAGGTAACGTTCATCGATGGGAATGATTGTTAGTATCTTAAGGTTCTATATTGTGACACCTATTTATGATGAATTATGCTCCGACAACTTGAATGTGGTAACAGGGTGATGTCTAATAAATTCATTGGCCTCATAGATATATTCATACAGTTCAGATAATGCTTCATATATAAGGATAGATGAATGGTTCTACTTTAGAAAGTTCATTGGGGTTTTACTGATGGAATTGTATCAATATAGACATGGATTCGAAGATGGTGACAGTTAATTGCAGGTGCTGGCACATCTAGTGCTTCATCTACATTTGCCTTTTATTAGTTGACAAACATTACAATCGGATTATTATTTTCTGATTGGATAGCTTTTGTCACATGATAAATAAAAATCAAATTGGATGTACTTCAGGGATACCACCTTTATTGCAGTGTGTCGAGTATTGCACAGACATCTATTCAAGCACAGCATTATTTGAGACATGTGCAGTAGCTATTAGCCTGTTGGTTATGATTTACTTTCTGTCATCAATAGTCATACTATTGCATATCTGGTATTGTTTGGATACCCATAGAAGTGAGGAATTATTTGCAATATGATGAGATAAAGAAACAGAGGCAGGTTTAACTACTGCAATACCCCATGTATAATGTGCATCTTAAATATGTGGATAGACCCCAAGTGCTACTTATAGAAGCAGAACTATTTAGGAGAGATTTCTCTCTATAATTTCCCTAACACTCCCCTGACCCTGTATTGTGGTAAAAAGGTGGTGAGGCTCTAAGAAGGCCATAAGTCTTTGAATTTTGAAAATCTGTTGATTAGAACAAAAGATTTGACATTATTTATTTTTACTCTCATGTCTACAAAGTGAGGAAGCGCCTTATACGCGAGCTGCGCCTCACACAGGGTATTACAGTACTATAAACCTTATTGTGCATGGTATTGCTGTGACTCATGGTTATAAACCATGCACAATTGTACAATAGTAATTTCTAAAGGAATTCTAAAGGAAATGACTTTTGTATCCCAACATCAACATGCCTTGTGATTCTCAATGGAAGAAGTGTTGTTATCACTATTTTGACATTGTTAACTCATGCTGACTCAAATTGTTTTTGAGAGATAAGGTCAATGGTATTGATTACCATGTAATATTGGGTTTTCAGGTTATGTAAATAATGTGAAAAGTAATGGAAAAGTGGGTAGTTAATGAATCCAATGGAAGCATGTAAATATAACTGTCTACAATTGAATAAGTGTATACATGAAGGTGGGGTATAAAGCTCAGTCTTTGGGTAATATGTAGATAGATGTGCACTGCAGTGTAATACATCCACATGATTCCACCCCAGGGGTGCTAGTCTCCAATGAGGGAAAAATAAAGATTATATAGATACGCTATGGGATCCAGGGGTGCAGGTTATTCAAAGGGGGTATGCAGATTGGCACTCTAGTGTTACGGCTATGGAGAGTATGAAATGAATAACTGAACAACATATACAATAGTTTCCCAAGGGGCTTAGTAAAAGGGGTTTGAATTCGGGAATGAAATACATGATGATATATAGCTATTAATTATTGAGTTTGTATCTAACTGGAAGTGGGTGTGTATGTAAAGTTACATCTTCATCTTGGTATATATACGTTAAACTCTTAGGAGTAAAAGCTATACCATACTAATACATTGGAAGAAGCTCTAACCTACACATAAGGCTTTAAAACTGTTAGTTTGGTATAGCATTTGGTTTTGAGGGGTTTGGTTAACTTGTATGAGTCACAACCTGTCTTTGGACATATCCTATATGTTGCCAATGTTGATGCATCTATAGTGCTATGGTAGTGATCCTTATTAATACACTGGGGCCTGGTGAGTATTGTGAACCTCCAACTCATGGGAAGCAGATAGATGAACTATGTGTTTGTAATATTGCTTTATTTTCTTCCCCAAAGAAATCTTGACATTGTCTTTGCAACAGAAACCCATGAAATGGTAAGAAGAGGTTTATAGGTTATTGTACATCTAGATATAAATGTTGCTTTATTTGATTATCTAATAGCACTTACTGTCTCAGTGAAGTGTAGTTTAGTTAGAACCATACATCAAGGTCATGTACCTACATTCAAAATTAAAATTCATGACCAGAAAGGGCCTATATCTATGTTAGAATAATTCACATTTTCGAAAAATAAGTTTACCATAGCTCTGGAATGTTGCAAATGATCCTGTGAATATGTTGTTAAACCTATTCTAATGGTGCCAACACTTTATTGGTTGATTAATTCAATATCTTAACCAACACACACAAAAAATATCCATGTGTGTCTATACATTGAGTCCTGGACATGTGTTTCAATGCTGCTTGGACAAAGGAACAGTGATTGCATCTATGGACAACATACTCATTAAGATAAATGATTTCTTTGATTTGCATGATCTTATAGACAGGTCAGGCAAACCATGTCCTTTGAGAACTCTGACATAAGACAGTGAAATCCCATGACAAACAGCCAGCATCTGGGTTCACCCATGCATATGGACACCATATGTTCACGGAGGTTTAGGGTGACACTAAACACCAAACTAACAAACCCCTTTTTCAGTGGTTGAGAATTCTGAGCAGATCTGGTGAAGTAGTACCATTTTGCTTGCCTAGAGTTTCATTATTATCAAGATTCAGTTCATATCACACTGCACCATAGGTCATTATGATTCCATAATACAGTTATAGATCACAAAAGGAATCAAAGCTACAGGTCTTGGACTTTTAATACACCATGTTATTTGCCGTGATACTACCCAAAAGGGGCGCCAATTTAAGGGAGTGGGGATATGCAAGTGCTTTATCTGAGTAGAGCCATACTTTTGTAAATGAGATCTATGTATACCTTACTCTTACAAAACCATGTTTAACATATACAATCAAATCATACATCCAATATGAGTTAGGAAAATTATTGTGGCTGTGTCAGGAGTATAAGATTATTTACCCTAAAAGATTAACTCAGACCTTGTAGAGCAGAGGGCAAAAAACAGGGAATTTTGCTTGGTCAGCTCCCTCCAAACAGAAGCCGAAACTAGCTACTAGCACATGAAAGGACTTGAATTGAAGTTGAGGGGTGTGTGTGACACATTTCTTATAACCATTTTAGCATACAATTTATTTAGCCTCATGATGGAGGTAAATTAGTATGAGAAGGTAAAGCAAGACCATTCTTTTTTTTTTTTTTTGCTCTCAAATTGTTGCATCCTGATCATGGATACATATTTATACATCCTTGTATCATTGACCCCTGAAGTGTTTTATCAATGTGATTTCTGTTAGTTTAGTACTATATTATACATATGATACACCAAGTACAGGCTGCACCAAATAGAGGTATGGTTGGTATTAGATCAATTTCTGCTCTTTTTAACTCACACATAAGCTACAACTTTTACAGGGTTTCACAGTGTAAATCTCTATATAAAGTCCATTACTGAAGTATAGAATAGCATAATATAGTTTAACATTGTATCACATATAATATATAGAAATAAAAACAAAACTGTATTTTTTGTCATCATATTTATTACATAGCATATAGAGTAACTCAGTAATAATTACAATATAATCAAGCAGGGACAATTTACTTGGTGACAACATACACACCTTGTTTAAAAGATGCACCCTTTCAAACATTGTGGCTTGAAGTTGTGCATCGGTAAATAATAGATATAAGCCATCACTAGGGTCAACATCATAGATTAGATGCTTCTCATACACAAGGATTTAGAGTAGTTCTTACCAATGTCATTTTACCTCTCTGAACTCTCTAACTAAGCGTATGTCAACACATTATAAGCTAGTTTTCTGCAATGGGGGCTGGAACAGTTGTCATATAGTAGTGGTCAAGAGTGAATAACTTTGTTGCAAATATCCTTTAAGTACTGAATATATAAACTGTCTTTCAGTATTGAGTTAATACACAAACCTTGCTGTAGGTTAGACCATTGTTAAGGCACAGGTATTTCTAATGTAAGCTCCTATCTGAAATATGCATAAGCTATTCTCTTTTTCCTTAGAATAAGTAGTATACACTTAGTGCTAAGTGACCTAAAGATATGGCATGATGTCATAGCTAATTTGCTTTGTACCTGTTATTGTTTCTTTTGGTTATGTCCAAGAATGCTCAAGCTATAATGTAATCTAATAGATATTCTCCCAAACCTTTGTCATCAAGGGTGCCACAAACAGACAAATTGAACAGCACATCTTAAGTATTTTGCACAATACTGAATTATATGTGAACTCTATAGTTTCACATTTCATTTTATCCCTTGGTGATTTGGATGCAGAGTTTGCCGAATTGATTTGTAATGTTGTACTCTCCATTAGCTGGTGTGATCATTCCTGCTAGAACTTTCTGTATGTTTTACCTGCTGAGTCTCAAGTTTAACAAAGCTCTGCATAGCATTACAGTCAGGAACACAACATTAATCTTGAATCTAGTGTAAATCCCCATTTATTCTATAAGATGCAGCTCTTTTAACTATTCTAGAGGCCTTCTCCAGTCAAATTCCAGGTGCAGCTTATAGGTAAGGCCTTCACACTACAAAACAATATTAAGCCTGTAAAGCTCAAGACCTGGCTGCTACTTGCAGCTATCCAGGGATGAGGCTGTGGCTTTGCACAAGCTAATACACAAGATCTTATCATACATAATGATATATCTGTAACTTTATAGATCTAGAACTCACATGTCTGACTATTCCATAAGTCTATCATATTGCATCCATACTATTAAAATCACCAAAAGTATAACAATTTCTTTTCCTTTTTTTGTATCTATTGATATACCCCACAGTCTCTTTCCATCCTAGCCAGAATTAGCATAGAATGTCTTGTCTTAGTACATGTTTTAGTACATTTCCATATTGACAATCAATGATAGCAGTAACACACTCATAATTTATGCAAGGCTATTCTTGCAAATACAATGAATTTAGGTTATGAATATGCATACCCTATTAGTCTAGTACTCAAGCTTGACTTCCCAACTTCTTTGTGTGGTCTGTATGGAGAGCAAGTTAGGAAAGTAATACATTTTTATATTACCCATTCACACATGCATGATATAATGATATCAGATATAGAATTTTAGTGAGCCACTAAATAAACCTTAGCTCAATTTTGGGATGTAACTTATACTGCACACAGGCACAATTCAATAACATAGTTCCACAAACACACATTTTTGAGACCATGGCACTGTTTCTCTGAACATATCCTACCAAGGAAACTTTACTGGTTGAATTACAAAGTATTATAGAACAAGGGGTAAATGCTTCATCCACCACTAAGAAAAAATACCAGCTGCTTATAGGCTGCAACCTGAGTAAAAGAATGAGCTAGAAGCCACACCCAAGGCTTGAAAATTGCAAGTTCAATACTTTCTATTGAAGTGAATACCAACCTATAAGCCACACCTTGAGTTCAGGTTAGTCCTATTTCCTGCAGGACTTGTCTGATTTGTCTTTAAGTCATAGCTCATGTGCCAGAGTTTTGTATTTGTTGTTTATCAAATTTCCACACAGACAGAACAGTGTTCATGTCAGAGCTACAGGTTTCTACACAGACACGCTTTTAATGACAACCACAGTCTGATCACTGACAAGAGATAACTAAACTGAGCTAGTAATAATAATCATTTGTCACCTGTATAATTCATGTGTTGTTTTTTTTTTAATTCAATATTGGTTCATAGGTTGGGATGCTCCTCTAATGCAATGGTTGACACATCTCTCTTCCAAACCTCTGTTATTCTAGGGATGTAAGAAGGATGCATTTTTGTTTGCAAGTGGACCTAAACAATTGTCAAGGATGAGCTGACCTGAAATGAGTTGTCTGTCTAATTGTCATTAACTGTACAGTAGACATCCCAGGCAGTTGAACTTTTGACATTCATGATAATGATCAAACTGGACATAAAAGTTTGGTACACTGAAAGCTGGTAAGGACTTGGTGTAATTTGGTGTATAAAATGTCCTAAATTCTTGAAACAGCTAAATTAAGTCAGCACCTGAAAAACTCCATTCTGTAATGCACTTTACCATAATTGGTCATTGGGGGGCGGTAAAACAAAGGTGACTGAATGGCAATATCAACTCACACAGTATATGTTCACTAAGGACCTGTTACCTTGACCCAAGTGCAGTTACAACATTCTTGCACTTAAGTGAAAACATGAGCCCATTTAAGGTTTTCCTTGTAGGATCGTTTCATAGTTATGGTGTGGCTTAGGGTTGACATATGATCATATCATTACAGTATTGAACTGCTCAGGTCTTAGGTATGCCCCATAACATCTTATCACATCAGTGTGTGGCATATATAGGATCATCTTATGTACAGAGAATTATGGCAGTTACTAATTGTTTGACATTGTCCAAGAGAACACATCCTTATTTTCCATTTCTCGTGAATGCCTCAGTAATGAGAATTGATCTTAATGAGATGTAAATTGAACATTTTTGTTTATAAGCCCCTAATCAATGGTGTAAATCTTAGTGGATACATAAACAAAGGTTCACAAGTGGGAGTCCATGACAGTTATTTCACTCGCTGTTTGGCAGCCAAACAGCGAGTGCAATAACTCTGTCACGGATTCCCAAGAGTGCTCCTTTGCATTTATCTCATGTTTACATCATCTTCTTACATCTAGTAGACAGGACTACATCATGTTTTCACTCTGTAATTTACTGCACTGGATTTGTTTATATTGTCGTCTTGAAGCTATTACGTCATCAATAGATCACATTATCAGGCAGTGTGATATGCAACCTACGTATAACACACTTACCTTGTAATTCACCCTCCTAATAGAAACACTATGGCACCTCAGTATTCAAGCATATTTACTATGAGATAAAAGTTTAATTCTATCTGCACATACCAATGTTAGGATATACATCATACAAATACCATTCTTTCATACACACTTATCCATGAATATGATGGTATTCTAGGCCACATGAGGAGAGATGAAAGTGAAGCGAAATGAAATGCAACAGAGAGTGCAAGAATGTTGTTTACATTGGAACATAATTATTTTGTCTGAGGCCACAAAAGCTAGATCACACTAACAAAGTTACTTGCATCTACCTTTAGTTGACATGATATATAGTTGGCATGTACACAGAACCCTTCCCTTTTTTAAAGAGTTGTGTCAGATATAGATAACTGGCCATGCCTGCTTAGCTCTGGGTCATTAGGTGATTGATGTCCACCAACTCATTTTCTGGTATCCACATGTTATTGCTTTCGGGCCAACCAATCCACTTAACCAGCACTTCCTTCCTCTTAGTTTCTCCATGACCAACTGTTCTATGTTTCAGAATGCTCTCCACCTCATATACCTCACTGTCATCAGATGTTTTTTGAGGGTTGTTTTCCTGCTCTCTCAAGGACCACTCTGCCCTTTCGGCATTTTTACTGCTCCTGGGATTTTCCTTGTTGAGTACATTTGAAGACGACAACTTTGATTCCCCACCTGTGTTGGTTATTGCCTCCTCCTTTTCACATCGGGTGTTTTCCAATTCTGCATATGGATCTGCATGGCCATACCTGCTAGTTGATGTTTGCATAGTAGATACCATGGTCCTCCATAGCCGGAACAGGTTGAATTCTGACATTGATATCTTCCTGACATTGATTGATGAATCGATATGTGGTGCTGACCCCATTGGAGACCATTCAGGAACTATCAATATTCCTTCTCTTGGAATAGACCTTGACCACCATCCTGAGGCTTCCTCACTGCATATCTTGGGCTGATGTGAGAAGGTCACAATTTGTGCATCTGGGACAAGTCTGACATCATTGACCCAGGGATGCTCTCCATGAACTCTCTTTATATGGTCTATGAGATGTTGCTTGCGTCCTTGCTTGAATGTATGCTGACAGACTGGGCAGAGCCACCCTAAGCCATTCTTTTGGTGAGTTAGGGCATGCCTTTTAGCATTATAGGCTTGTGAAAATGGACCACCTCCACATATCTCACAAATGAGTGTGTTACCGTTATTCATGGTTTTCCTGTTCATTTTCCTCTCTTGACTCTTCTCGTCTCTTCTTTCCATGTTACTTCTTTCTATCTTTGTGGTCCTCTCGATTGTCATGCTGTGACTGCTGGATGAATACAGAACCACCCATTGATATGTTTCTGGATGGCCTCTACTTCTGCTCTTGAAGTGACAGCCCTGCCACCTATTGGTGAACAATGGCGATGGATTGTATAGTCAAGTACAGGGGAGTGATGATACACTTGAATCATTTGATTATGATGAAATGCCCCCCCTCCAAATGATGGTACATGCCCTACTGATGTCCAGGTGGAGTAAAGGGGCAAGCTGGGGTAACGGAGATAAAGCCCTCCCGACTCCTCCCAACTACTCCCAAGTGGAGGAGTGAGGATCCCTCCCCATATCAAACCAAAATGTGTGATTTACCACCATGGGGGGTGGGGGTGCTTACTCCTCCACTTGGGAGTAGTTGGGAGGAGTCGGGCAGGCTTTATCCCCTTTACCCCAGCTGAACATCAGTAGGGCATGTACCATCATGGGAGGGGGGCAAAATTCCTCCCAATTGGAGGAGTTTTGCACCCCCCCTCCCATCATGGTACATGCCCTACTGATGTTCAGCTGGGGTAAAGAAAGTGGTTTAAGCCCTCCCGACTCCTCCCAACTACTCCCAAGTGAAGGAGTGAGGATCCCTCCCCATATCAAATTAAAATGTGTGATTCACCACCATGGGGGGTGGGGGTGCTTACTCCTCCACTTGGGAGTAGTTGGGAGGAGTCGGGAGGGCTTAAACCCCTTTACCCAAGCTGAACATCAGTAGGGCATGTACCATCATGGGAGGGGGGGCAAAATTTTCCAAAGAACTCCTCCCAATTGGAGGAGTTTTGCCCCCCCCTCCCATGATGGTACATGCCCTACTGATGTTCAGCTTGGGTAAAGGGGTTTAAGCCCTCCCGACTCCTCCCAACTACTCCCAAGTGGAGGAGTAAGCACCCCCACCCCCCATGGTGGTGAATCACACATTTTAATTTGATATGGGGAGGGATCCTCACTCCTTCACTTGGGAGTAGTTGGGAGGAGTCGGGAGGGCTTAAACCACTTTCTTTACCCCAGCTGAACATCAGTAGGGCATGTACCATGATGGGAGGGGGGGTGCAAAACTCCTCCAATTGGGAGGAATTTTGCCCCCCCCCCTCCCATGATGGTACATGCCCTACTGATGTTCAGCTGGGGTAAAGGGGATAAAGCCTGCCCGACTCCTCCCAACTACTCCCAAGTGGAGGAGTAAGCACCCCCACCCCCCATGGTGGTAAATCACACATTTTGGTTTGATATGGGGAGGGATCCTCACTCCTCCACTTGGGAGTAGTTGGGAGGAGTCGGGAGGGCTTTATCTCCGTTACCCCAGCTTGCCCCTTTACTCCACCTGGACATCAGTAGGGCATGTACCATCATTTGGAGGGGGGGCATTTCATCATAATCAAATGATTCAAGTGTATCATCACTCCCCTGTACTTAACTATACAATCCATCGCCATTGTTCACCAATAGGTGGCAGGGCTGTCACTTCAAGAGCAGAAGTAGAGGCCATCCAGAAACATATCAATGGGTGGTTCTGTATTCATCCAGCAGTCACAGCATGACAATCGAGAGGACCACAAAGATAGAAAGAAGTAACATGGAAAGAAGAGACGAGAAGAGTCAAGAGAGGAAAATGAACAGGAAAACCATGAATAACGGTAACACACTCATTTGTGAGATATGTGGAGGTGGTCCATTTTCACAAGCCTATAATGCTAAAAGGCATGCCCTAACTCACCAAAAGAATGGCTTAGGGTGGCTCTGCCCAGTCTGTCAGCATACATTCAAGCAAGGACGCAAGCAACATCTCATAGACCATATAAAGAGAGTTCATGGAGAGCATCCCTGGGTCAATGATGTCAGACTTGTCCCAGATGCACAAATTGTGACCTTCTCACATCAGCCCAAGATATGCAGTGAGGAAGCCTCAGGATGGTGGTCAAGGTCTATTCCAAGAGAAGGAATATTGATAGTTCCTGAATGGTCTCCAATGGGGTCAGCACCACATATCGATTCATCAATCAATGTCAGGAAGATATCAATGTCAGAATTCAACCTGTTCCAGCTATGGAGGACCATGGTATCTACTATGCAAACATCAACTAGCAGGTATGGCCATGCAGATCCATATGCAGAATTGGAAAACACCCGATGTGAAAAGGAGGAGGCAATAACCAACACAGGTGGGGAATCAAAGTTGTCGTCTTCAAATGTACTCAACAAGGAAAATCACAGGAGCAGTAAAAATGCCGAAAGGGCAGAGTGGTCCTTGAGAGAGCAGGAAAACAACCCTCAAAAAACATCTGATGACAGTGAGGTATATGAGGTGGAGAGCATTCTGAAACATAGAACAGTTGGTCATGGAGAAACTAAGAGGAAGGAAGTGCTGGTTAAGTGGATTGGTTGGCCCGAAAGCAATAACATGTGGATACCAGAAAATGAGTTGGTGGACATCAATCACCTAATGACCCAGAGCTAAGCAGGCATGGCCAGTTATCTATATCTGACACAACACTTTAAAAAAGGGAAGGGTTCTGTGTACATGCCAACTATATATCATGTCAACTAAAGGTAGATGCAAGTAACTTTGTTAGTGTGATCTAGCTTTTGTGGCCTCAGACAAAATAATTATGTTCCAATGTAAACAACATTCTTGCACTCTCTGTTGCATTTCATTTCGCTTCACTTTCATCTCTCCTCATGTGGCCTAGAATACCATCATATTCATGGATAAGTGTGTATGAAAGAATGGTATTTGTATGATGTATATCCTAACATTGGTATGTGCAGATAGAATTAAACTTTTATCTCATAGTAAATATGCTTGAATACTGAGGTGCCATAGTGTTTCTATTAGGAGGGTGAATTACAAGGTAAGTGTGTTATACGTAGGTTGCATATCACACTGCCTGATAATGTGATCTATTGATGACGTAATAGCTTCAAGACGACAATATAAACAAATCCAGTGCAGTAAATTACAGAGTGAAAACATGATGTAGTCCTGTCTACTAGATGTAAGAAGATGATGTAAACATGAGATAAATGCAAAGGAGCACTCTTGGGAATCCGTGACAGAGTTATTGCACTCGCTGTTTGGCTGCCAAACAGCGAGTGAAATAACTGTCATGGACTCCCACTTGTGAACCTTTGTTTATGTATCCACTAAGATTTACACCATTGATTAGGGGCTTATAAACAAAAATGTTCAATTTACATCTCATTAAGATCAATTCTCATTACTGAGGCATTCACGAGAAATGGAAAATAAGGATGTGTTCTCTTGGACAATGTCAAACAATTAGTAACTGCCATAATTCTCTGTACATAAGATGATCCTATATATGCCACACACTGATGTGATAAGATGTTATGGGGCATACCTAAGACCTGAGCAGTTCAATACTGTAATGATATGATCATATGTCAACCCTAAGCCACACCATAACTATGAAACGATCCTACAAGGAAAACCTTAAATGGGCTCATGTTTTCACTTAAGTGCAAGAATGTTGTAACTGCACTTGGGTCAAGGTAACAGGTCCTTAGTGAACATATACTGTGTGAGTTGATATTGCCATTCAGTCACCTTTGTTTTACCGCCCCCCAATGACCAATTATGGTAAAGTGCATTACAGAATGGAGTTTTTCAGGTGCTGACTTAATTTAGCTGTTTCAAGAATTTAGGACATTTTATACACCAAATTACACCAAGTCCTTACCAGCTTTCAGTGTACCAAACTTTTATGTCCAGTTTGATCATTATCATGAATGTCAAAAGTTCAACTGCCTGGGATGTCTACTGTACAGTTAATGACAATTAGACAGACAACTCATTTCAGGTCAGCTCATCCTTGACAATTGTTTAGGTCCACTTGCAAACAAAAATGCATCCTTCTTACATCCCTAGAATAACAGAGGTTTGGAAGAGAGATGTGTCAACCATTGCATTAGAGGAGCATCCCAACCTATGAACCAATATTGAATTAAAAAAAAAACAACACATGAATTATACAGGTGACAAATGATTATTATTACTAGCTCAGTTTAGTTATCTCTTGTCAGTGATCAGACTGTGGTTGTCATTAAAAGCGTGTCTGTGTAGAAACCTGTAGCTCTGACATGAACACTGTTCTGTCTGTGTGGAAATTTGATAAACAACAAATACAAAACTCTGGCACATGAGCTATGACTTAAAGACAAATCAGACAAGTCCTGCAGGAAATAGGACTAACCTGAACTCAAGGTGTGGCTTATAGGTGGGTATTCACTTCAATAGAAAGTATTGAACTTGCAATTTTCAAGCCTTGGGTGTGGCTTCTAGCTCATTCTTTTACTCAGGTTGCAGCCTATAAGCAGCTGGTATTTTTTCTTAGTGGTGGATGAAGCATTTACCCCTTGTTCTATAATACTTTGTAATTCAACCAGTAAAGTTTCCTTGGTAGGATATGTTCAGAGAAACAGTGCCATGGTCTCAAAAATGTGTGTTTGTGGAACTATGTTATTGAATTGTGCCTGTGTGCAGTATAAGTTACATCCCAAAATTGAGCTAAGGTTTATTTAGTGGCTCACTAAAATTCTATATCTGATATCATTATATCATGCATGTGTGAATGGGTAATATAAAAATGTATTACTTTCCTAACTTGCTCTCCATACAGACCACACAAAGAAGTTGGGAAGTCAAGCTTGAGTACTAGACTAATAGGGTATGCATATTCATAACCTAAATTCATTGTATTTGCAAGAATAGCCTTGCATAAATTATGAGTGTGTTACTGCTATCATTGATTGTCAATATGGAAATGTACTAAAACATGTACTAAGACAAGACATTCTATGCTAATTCTGGCTAGGATGGAAAGAGACTGTGGGGTATATCAATAGATACAAAAAAAGGAAAAGAAATTGTTATACTTTTGGTGATTTTAATAGTATGGATGCAATATGATAGACTTATGGAATAGTCAGACATGTGAGTTCTAGATCTATAAAGTTACAGATATATCATTATGTATGATAAGATCTTGTGTATTAGCTTGTGCAAAGCCACAGCCTCATCCCTGGATAGCTGCAAGTAGCAGCCAGGTCTTGAGCTTTACAGGCTTAATATTGTTTTGTAGTGTGAAGGCCTTACCTATAAGCTGCACCTGGAATTTGACTGGAGAAGGCCTCTAGAATAGTTAAAAGAGCTGCATCTTATAGAATAAATGGGGATTTACACTAGATTCAAGATTAATGTTGTGTTCCTGACTGTAATGCTATGCAGAGCTTTGTTAAACTTGAGACTCAGCAGGTAAAACATACAGAAAGTTCTAGCAGGAATGATCACACCAGCTAATGGAGAGTACAACATTACAAATCAATTCGGCAAACTCTGCATCCAAATCACCAAGGGATAAAATGAAATGTGAAACTATAGAGTTCACATATAATTCAGTATTGTGCAAAATACTTAAGATGTGCTGTTCAATTTGTCTGTTTGTGGCACCCTTGATGACAAAGGTTTGGGAGAATATCTATTAGATTACATTATAGCTTGAGCATTCTTGGACATAACCAAAAGAAACAATAACAGGTACAAAGCAAATTAGCTATGACATCATGCCATATCTTTAGGTCACTTAGCACTAAGTGTATACTACTTATTCTAAGGAAAAAGAGAATAGCTTATGCATATTTCAGATAGGAGCTTACATTAGAAATACCTGTGCCTTAACAATGGTCTAACCTACAGCAAGGTTTGTGTATTAACTCAATACTGAAAGACAGTTTATATATTCAGTACTTAAAGGATATTTGCAACAAAGTTATTCCCTCTTGACCACTACTATATGACAACTGTTCCAGCCCCCATTGCAGAAAACTAGCTTATAATGTGTTGACATACGCTTAGTTAGAGAGTTCAGAGAGGTAAAATGACATTGGTAAGAACTACTCTAAATCCTTGTGTATGAGAAGCATCTAATCTATGATGTTGACCCTAGTGATGGCTTATATCTATTATTTACCGATGCACAACTTCAAGCCACAATGTTTGAAAGGGTGCATCTTTTAAACAAGGTGTGTATGTTGTCACCAAGTAAATTGTCCCTGCTTGATTATATTGTAATTATTACTGAGTTACTCTATATGCTATGTAATAAATATGATGACAAAAAATACAGTTTTGTTTTTATTTCTATATATTATATGTGATACAATGTTAAACTATATTATGCTATTCTATACTTCAGTAATGGACTTTATATAGAGATTTACACTGTGAAACCCTGTAAAAGTTGTAGCTTATGTGTGAGTTAAAAAGAGCAGAAATTGATCTAATACCAACCATACCTCTATTTGGTGCAGCCTGTACTTGGTGTATCATATGTATAATATAGTACTAAACTGACAGAAATCACATTGATAAAACACTTCAGGGGTCAATGATACAAGGATGTATAAATATGTATCCATGATCAGGATGCAACAATTTGAGAGCAAAAAAAAAAAAAAAGAATGGTCTTGCTTTACCTTCTCATACTAATTTACCTCCATCATGAGGCTAAATAAATTGTATGCTAAAATGGTTATAAGAAATGTGTCACACACACCCCTCAACTTCAATTCAAGTCCTTTCATGTGCTAGTAGCTAGTTTCGGCTTCTGTTTGGAGGGAGCTGACCAAGCAAAATTCCCTGTTTTTTGCCCTCTGCTCTACAAGGTCTGAGTTAATCTTTTAGGGTAAATAATCTTATATTCCTGACACAGCCACAATAATTTTCCTAACTCATATTGGATGTATGATTTGATTGTATATGTTAAACATGGTTTTGTAAGAGTAAGGTATACATAGATCTCATTTACAAAAGTATGGCTCTACTCAGATAAAGCACTTGCATATCCCCACTCCCTTAAATTGGCGCCCCTTTTGGGTAGTATCACGGCAAATAACATGGTGTATTAAAAGTCCAAGACCTGTAGCTTTGATTCCTTTTGTGATCTATAACTGTATTATGGAATCATAATGACCTATGGTGCAGTGTGATATGAACTGAATCTTGATAATAATGAAACTCTAGGCAAGCAAAATGGTACTACTTCACCAGATCTGCTCAGAATTCTCAACCACTGAAAAAGGGGTTTGTTAGTTTGGTGTTTAGTGTCACCCTAAACCTCCGTGAACATATGGTGTCCATATGCATGGGTGAACCCAGATGCTGGCTGTTTGTCATGGGATTTCACTGTCTTATGTCAGAGTTCTCAAAGGACATGGTTTGCCTGACCTGTCTATAAGATCATGCAAATCAAAGAAATCATTTATCTTAATGAGTATGTTGTCCATAGATGCAATCACTGTTCCTTTGTCCAAGCAGCATTGAAACACATGTCCAGGACTCAATGTATAGACACACATGGATATTTTTTGTGTGTGTTGGTTAAGATATTGAATTAATCAACCAATAAAGTGTTGGCACCATTAGAATAGGTTTAACAACATATTCACAGGATCATTTGCAACATTCCAGAGCTATGGTAAACTTATTTTTCGAAAATGTGAATTATTCTAACATAGATATAGGCCCTTTCTGGTCATGAATTTTAATTTTGAATGTAGGTACATGACCTTGATGTATGGTTCTAACTAAACTACACTTCACTGAGACAGTAAGTGCTATTAGATAATCAAATAAAGCAACATTTATATCTAGATGTACAATAACCTATAAACCTCTTCTTACCATTTCATGGGTTTCTGTTGCAAAGACAATGTCAAGATTTCTTTGGGGAAGAAAATAAAGCAATATTACAAACACATAGTTCATCTATCTGCTTCCCATGAGTTGGAGGTTCACAATACTCACCAGGCCCCAGTGTATTAATAAGGATCACTACCATAGCACTATAGATGCATCAACATTGGCAACATATAGGATATGTCCAAAGACAGGTTGTGACTCATACAAGTTAACCAAACCCCTCAAAACCAAATGCTATACCAAACTAACAGTTTTAAAGCCTTATGTGTAGGTTAGAGCTTCTTCCAATGTATTAGTATGGTATAGCTTTTACTCCTAAGAGTTTAACGTATATATACCAAGATGAAGATGTAACTTTACATACACACCCACTTCCAGTTAGATACAAACTCAATAATTAATAGCTATATATCATCATGTATTTCATTCCCGAATTCAAACCCCTTTTACTAAGCCCCTTGGGAAACTATTGTATATGTTGTTCAGTTATTCATTTCATACTCTCCATAGCCGTAACACTAGAGTGCCAATCTGCATACCCCCTTTGAATAACCTGCACCCCTGGATCCCATAGCGTATCTATATAATCTTTATTTTTCCCTCATTGGAGACTAGCACCCCTGGGGTGGAATCATGTGGATGTATTACACTGCAGTGCACATCTATCTACATATTACCCAAAGACTGAGCTTTATACCCCACCTTCATGTATACACTTATTCAATTGTAGACAGTTATATTTACATGCTTCCATTGGATTCATTAACTACCCACTTTTCCATTACTTTTCACATTATTTACATAACCTGAAAACCCAATATTACATGGTAATCAATACCATTGACCTTATCTCTCAAAAACAATTTGAGTCAGCATGAGTTAACAATGTCAAAATAGTGATAACAACACTTCTTCCATTGAGAATCACAAGGCATGTTGATGTTGGGATACAAAAGTCATTTCCTTTAGAATTCCTTTAGAAATTACTATTGTACAATTGTGCATGGTTTATAACCATGAGTCACAGCAATACCATGCACAATAAGGTTTATAGTACTGTAATACCCTGTGTGAGGCGCAGCTCGCGTATAAGGCGCTTCCTCACTTTGTAGACATGAGAGTAAAAATAAATAATGTCAAATCTTTTGTTCTAATCAACAGATTTTCAAAATTCAAAGACTTATGGCCTTCTTAGAGCCTCACCACCTTTTTACCACAATACAGGGTCAGGGGAGTGTTAGGGAAATTATAGAGAGAAATCTCTCCTAAATAGTTCTGCTTCTATAAGTAGCACTTGGGGTCTATCCACATATTTAAGATGCACATTATACATGGGGTATTGCAGTAGTTAAACCTGCCTCTGTTTCTTTATCTCATCATATTGCAAATAATTCCTCACTTCTATGGGTATCCAAACAATACCAGATATGCAATAGTATGACTATTGATGACAGAAAGTAAATCATAACCAACAGGCTAATAGCTACTGCACATGTCTCAAATAATGCTGTGCTTGAATAGATGTCTGTGCAATACTCGACACACTGCAATAAAGGTGGTATCCCTGAAGTACATCCAATTTGATTTTTATTTATCATGTGACAAAAGCTATCCAATCAGAAAATAATAATCCGATTGTAATGTTTGTCAACTAATAAAAGGCAAATGTAGATGAAGCACTAGATGTGCCAGCACCTGCAATTAACTGTCACCATCTTCGAATCCATGTCTATATTGATACAATTCCATCAGTAAAACCCCAATGAACTTTCTAAAGTAGAACCATTCATCTATCCTTATATATGAAGCATTATCTGAACTGTATGAATATATCTATGAGGCCAATGAATTTATTAGACATCACCCTGTTACCACATTCAAGTTGTCGGAGCATAATTCATCATAAATAGGTGTCACAATATAGAACCTTAAGATACTAACAATCATTCCCATCGATGAACGTTACCTCTCCCACTTAGCTGGTGTGAAATGTAGATCAAATGCCTTAGATAAATGAAGACCAATAACATGGGCTGCCAGTATCTCATGCTGGATACTGCCATAAGGGATTTCAAAATGTGTAGATCAATAGGATAAAATGTATGTCTTTGAGGCCCACTTGTGGATGTACCTGTTAACCTTGTTGATCCACATAATTATATACTTTCTTCATGATAACTGAATCAGGAATGTTAGAAAACTGATTATGTACCCACACATGAAGTTTTATGCCTAAAGGGAATCTCACATCTGTCATTTAATAGATATCAGCCTTTGACCACACTGAGAAGTTGGTCGGCTGCTACAAGGTAGATGTATGTACACCACCATCGTGCATTTTCCATTGCACACTGAGTTAATGATAAGTTAAACCCTAGGACTCTAATCATCTTGAAAGTTTATATACATAAATCAATGTATAGACATCACCCAGTGACTACATTGTATAGCACCAGACCTCAATATTATGCACGTTCTCCCATCCCATATAGATAAATGTGTTTTGGTATTGTTGCTTTTGGCATCATGATCAAATAAATGTGTTACCAATAAAAATAATCCAACTGTACTCAAATTTGCTACAAAATAGGTGCATGTCATCAGAATTAGGCAGAATCTCACACTGATTTGATCACGGTATTCCATTCATGTACTGTTTTCTATGAAGTTAACAAACGAGCCCCTATTTATCTACAAATGCTAGATACATATAGTTTTAGAGCACAGGTAAGGTGTTGTGTCACAAACTAAAGACATTTTTATTCAGATTATGCAAAAGAATCAATGAGGAGTCACATAAAACTGGTAAATGTTGTAGATGTAGGTGAAGGGTAAGGGCATCAGTACCTATCAATGAATTTCACAATCTTAGATTTTCAAACCATACATTTTCATCATAATACCTAGCATACAGGCACATCTTACACTTGAGGATACAATCATATAGAAAAGTACTAGCATGGCAAAAATGTTCCCAGGTGTGCCTAATAAAATGGGCCTAAATTAGGGGTGTGCGTTATAAGCAAGGTGAATATGAATATTATGTTTTGTTTATAACCAGTAAACTACCAAATACTGCATACCATGGGCATTAAACAACCATAGTCAGATTGATATTTCTTTTATATATATTTATATATGTCCCTACATATAAACATATCTTGTCTATATACATTGTATTTAGCTGCCCCCTTTTGAGCCGATAATGCATTAGTACCTTTGACTATAATTTATATATCATGCTGAGCCTAAAGGGATGGTAAAAATCAATGTGATGCCTGCAGGATGTGATAACAAAGGGGCATAATTCCTTCACCTGACCATAAAGGGTTAACCTAACTTTCTAATTCTAACTCAGTCTCTATGTCCTCCCATCAGTACAATACCAAAGACAACTATAAGCACTAAGCAAGAATTTTAATATTGTTCATATAAAATAGCACTAAACTTTCAAATTTTAAGCCTCAGATTTGGCCTATAGTTCATCTAATCATGATGCATGAATGTGTCCCAATGATATTCATGCATAGTCTAACAGCCACACATCCCCTCTACATATACATTTATATCTATCATATGTATTAGCTCCTCCCTGGGCTAAGGTTCCAACCCATTCATCAACCACCTTTCACGCCAAAATGTAATGTAGGTCACTGTCATTCACAGAACAATAGAGGGCAACCAACACAGTCTGCACCTGCCAGGTTCCTTTTGCCAACTATATGTTTCTTATCAAACTATTCATATGTTTATTCCAACTTTTATTACTATAAATTTTCTCTTATAATCCACACCTTATACTAATACAAACCCAAAGTCAATGTGGTGCTTATGTGAGGGTATTTGTCCATATGGAATAGCATCAAACTTTCAATTTTCAAGCCATAGGTGTGGCTTAAAGCACAATCAAACGTTGGGGTGTGGCTTATACAAGGGTGCAGCTTATAGCACATACCCTACCAAAGTATCTTAATCATATTTTATTTAACTCACAGTTCTTCTTTTAGCCAATGGCATTTCAAAGCAAACACCCTTCCCACCAAAATATAATATAGGTCAACAGTCTAACACAGAATAATAGAAGTCACCGGATGCAATCTGCATCTGTCACCTTTGATCCCTTCATTAAACCTTTTAAAGACTGCTGGTGCAAGAGTGCATCATGCCCATTCGTCGTCATGAAGCATCAATGCAGTCTGTTTGTGAGCACTTCATTGGTGCATCATGTCAACCAATGGGGCATGATGCATTAGTGACCCTTAAAGAGTTAACCAATCACTAACTCAAAAAAAAAAACAAATATATCAATCTACACCCCCCTTAAAAAAAAACAAAGACAACAAACAAATATATCCATATAATCAAACTATTCATATCACCATTCCATCATTAATTGTACATTTTGAATTGATTATCCAGTAAACACCCTTCAATTCTATTCAATGTCCTACCTATTCTAATAGTTACATGAGCACAGGGTTGGAATGCCAAGGGCAGTATTTGTATATCATAATGATAAAGGGGTATAATTCATTAATGCATCATTTAACCTTAAAGGGTTAACCAAACTTCCTTATTTCCCAATTCTTAACTCAGCCTAACTCTCCTCTCATCAGGAAACTACCAAAAACATCTAAAAGCACTAAATCAGATTGTATTTTTCCAATATCCCAATGTCAACAATATTAATGCATAGTTTGACTAATAAACATATTCTCTACAAATACAATCTTAATTATGATACCCCTGCATCCACCTACCTCCATCCCACCAGAACCAAATGCAGGTCAACTAGCACACCTCCAACCAAACAATAGACTCCCAAACAATAGAGCCCCAACCCTGCTGTCTGCACCTGCCACCTGCCTCCCTCCAACCTCTTCTTTTAACCAAACTCCTCATATACACAAACAAACATATACCATAAACATCTAAATATATCATAATCATCCCAACTAAAACCACTTATTCTAACTCCCCTATATCTAAGCTACACATACATATAAAAATCTAAGCCATATCACCCATACATCCCACACTATCTTTCTTTTAACCAGGTTATCCTCTAGCAACCACCACAACCAATGCAGGTCAACTGGCACACCTCCAACCAAACAATAGACTCCCAAACAATAGAGCCCCACCCCTGCTGCCTGCACCTGCAACTTGCCTCCCTCCAACATCTTCTTTTAACCAAACTCATCACACACACACAAACAAACATATGCCATAAACATCAAAATATATCATATTCATCCCAACTAAAACCAACTATTCTGACTCCCCTATATGTAAGCTACACATACATATAAAAATCTAAGCCATATCACCCCTACTTCCAACATTATCCTTCTTTTAACCAAACCAGGTTCTAGAAGCTACCCCTATACTACTAGTGGGTTGTACTGTTTACCTGTGACCATTAACCCCTTCAGGGCCACCTACATGTATAACTGTAGCTATGATGCAGGATGTGAAGTGTTGTATTATATTTGCATGTAGCATACCACTTTTGCATGTACATGTAATTTCATATAGAGTCTAGCCCTTTGAACATAGAAACCAATAACATCTTAGGGCTGTGAAATAGCCCTAACCTTAAACATTTTATGACATTACACACATGTCCCAAAACACCTACTTCTAAGGAAATTACCTTCTGGTAAAGATTTGGACCTTTTCAGAAGAGACAGACACCCAAAGTCCTACTGTCCTACATGTAGGACGGTGCTGATCTCTGGATCCGCTATAGCTAAAGCTTTGAAATTTCTTGTATGGCATGAGAGGCCATATATAAGCCTATATTTCAGTTTTCGGCACTCTTGTACAGGAATTCTGGTTTCCATGGCAACCAAAAAAACACAAATTTCAAGGGACAGCAGTCCTAAGTCCTACTGTCCTACATGTAGGACGGTAAGCAATCCCTCATATCTCTGGTCACGGTGCAGGTCAAGGTCCAAAATTTTGTACAGGGCATATTTGGTCATATATTAGTCTACTTATCACTTTTAAGCACTCTATGACAAAAATTGTCACTTTAGGGCTATCTGGGATATGGCACTGGGTTTGCTGATCCTTACCATTGATTAACTCTATTAGGGCTGCATAGTGTTATATATCTTCATAATACAGCCCTGGGTTTGCTGATCACAATAATCGATTTACTCTTTATGGGTAGCATAGTGTTATATGTCGTCATGATACATGAATACAGCCCTGGGTTTGCTGATCACGACCATTGATTTTCTCTTTATGGGTAGCATAGTGTTATATGTCGTCATGATACATGAATACAGCCCTGGGTTTGCTGATCACGACTATTGATTTACTCTTTATGGGCAGCATAGTGTTATATGTTGTCATGATACATGATAACAGCCCTGGGTTTGCTGATCCCGACCATTGATAAACTCGATGGCACTACTGGTATATGTCACCATGATGTATGAGACTATTTACGAAGACTGCAATAACCCTTTACAGGCAACACTTTACAGTGAACATGTGATGTTTTATTAATGTTACCGTAAAATATCCCTATAATGGCAACACAATGTTTTATTAGTTGTGCCAAAAAAACACTTACAGACAACATAATGTTTTTTTCATTGTACCACACAATGACCCTTTCCAGGCAACATGGTGTTTCATTAGTTTGACCATACAATGACCCTTTAGAGGTGACATGATGTTTTATCAGTCATGCCAAAAATTAACCACTTACAGGCAACATAATGTTAAATTTGTCATGCCATACAATAACCCTTTACATGCAACATGATGGTTTATTTGTTATGCCATACGATAACCCTTTACAGGCAACATGGTGGTTTATCGTAAAACCCTGACTTTCCCATGTAAGTCGATCTTTTTGCCAGAAAGGGGGGTCGAATTATAGGCAGGGTTTTGAGAAATAAAAAGTTGATAATAAGCTATAAGGAAGGTCCACATGACCATGGTAATTGTTGGGATTTTTGGCTCTTACACTGACAACATGGAAGATCCGAAACTAGTCAGCGTTGACCACTGTAGGTCCTCAAGTTGACAATACCTAAAACTACAACTTTAGGTAGTCAAAAATGACGAATTTAGGTCGTCATCCTGACAACCTGAGTCATCATTAAGATGACTCTGTTCTGTCAGTATTGTCAGCCTGACGACTCAGGTCTTCAAGATGATGACCTAAAGTCATCATTTTGACTACCTAAAGTTGTAGTTTTAGATATCGTCAACTTGAGGACTTAAAGTGGTCACCGTTGACTAGTTTTGGATCTTCCATGTTTTCAGTGTAGCTTTTACATTAAAACCATATTCACATGGAAATAACAAGCTAAATTCAAATTATGATACATCTATCAAAAGAAATTTCCGTTACAATTTATCAGTTTTACAGACAAAATGGGAGCCCTAGGGGGGTCTGATGCCAAGAAAAATCCCAAGTTGGGGGGTCGACTTATAAGTGGGGTTTTGATTTTTTGCATTATTTTTTGGTATAGGTCAATTTAATATCAAAAGTTGGGGGCTCGACTTATAGGCTCGACTTATCGGCTTTAATATAGTGGGGGTTTTATGGTATTTGTTGTGCCATACGATAACCCTTTACAGGCAACATGATAGTTTATTTGTTATGCCATCCGATAACCCTTCATAGACAACATGATGATTTATTAGTCATATTTCATATCATACAATAACACCTTACAGACAACACAATATTTCATGAGTCATACCATACAGTATTTGTCAGCAATTAGTCAATATATATCAGTACTTACACCATTCTATAACATTAAAGCACAAAGCACACACTATTAGTATACAGGGGATTAAAATTTTATGTAAGCTTTTGACACTTGGTGATAGATTAAAAGGCGTGTAGGGGAACATGATTCCCCATGCCCAGTTGGCCGACTCGCAGGGGCGGGTCACCGGGTAATCACATGTCCCCTTTCGGTATCACACCAATCAAGGCGTAGGTGGAAGGTAGGAAATGTCAGACAGGGAAGTAGCTCAGCGGTAGAGCTTCCGCTTGCAAGTTTGAGGGTACCGGGTTCTACTCCCAGTTTCTCCAGAAACGTTTTTGCGGACCCCTACAATGGTGGAGAAACTGAGTGGTCCTGACCCGTGTAGTGGGGAACTCAGAAGAACTCGGTGCCTGGGCTGGTGTAATACAGCAGGCACTTCGACCTGCTAATGCTGGGACGCCCGTAGGGCTAGATGCATGTGGCTTAGTGTTGGTTAATTCCGTGGTCGAGGCTGGTTGGGGGCTGTGTAGGGGAACATGATTCCCCATGCCCAGTTGGCCGACTCACAGGGGCGGGTCACTGGGTAATCACATGTCCCCTTTTGGTATCACACCAATCCAGGCGTAGGTGGAAATTAGGAAACGTCAGATGGGGAAGTAGCTCAGCGGTAGAGCTTCCGCTTGCAAGTTGGAGGGTCCCAGGTTCGACTCCCGGTTTCTCCAGAAACGTTTTCGCCGACCCCTACAGCATATAACTAGATTAAATCACAGCAGATATAACTACAGGCAGAGGGTTAGGACACAATCACACTTGCGATTTTAGAATTCTAAAGTTACCTAGATAACTGAACCATAGATTAGAAGTAAATTGGTATTAAAAGATGCGCAATTAGATACCACAGCATACGACGTGGCACACGAATACCACAGGTGAATACAGTTTATGATACGTGTGGTTCCTACAACCAATTGAATTACCGTAATACCTCGCGTATAAGGCGCACCTCGCGTATAAGGCGCACCAAGACTTTGCAGATGTGAATGTAAAAATGAAAAATGTCATAACTTTTGTTCTAACCAACGGATTTTCAAAATTCAAAGATCTAGAGCCAACTTAGAGCATCTCCTATCCTGTTTAACCACAATACAGGGATAAGGGATTATTTGAGAAATTTTAGAGAAAAATCTCTCCTAAATAATTTTGCTTCTATAAGGCGCACTAGGGATGCATCATCGCGTATAAGGCACGCCTTATACGCGAGGTATTGCGGTAGTACTACACACATGTCTGGAGAGCGAGATTATCACAACTATCCTTTAATACCAGGTGATTATCGTCTATGGCGATTTAATAAATCCTTTAACGAATTATATTGAGATTATACACATGTCTGGACGGTTAGATCGTATTACAATTTGATATCCTTCCATGATTTAATCGGCTAGTTACAAAGTTCCGGTGTAAGTGTGGGTACACATTCTCAAAGGGGGTCACCGGGTGTTTGTTTTTTTCATGTCTGCCTTCAGCTTTTTATGCCTGTCTTTTCTTTCATCTTCAATCTTGTTTTCCTCACAAAGGTTATATGAATCACGTAGTCAAATCTCTCTCAAAAAGCACAAGCCCCCCTCCGAGTACCATGGCCTTTACTATACATGTACATAATTATATATCCCTGATAGAACGTTGTACCAAGCTGCCAAGGGAGGGCTTCCCTAGCCCACTTAAAAGGGTCTATTTCTCTTCTTTCCTATTCCCTCAGGATGTGTGTGGTGCACATATGCACGGGCACCGACACATTCCTCTGTGAAATTGTGTAATGTCGTTCTCGCTATGAATATGACCTTAGATGTTGAAATGGCGTTAAACATCTATTACTCACTCACTGTACCAAGGGAATAATCGTGTAATCACTATATGTTATGAGTATGAAGCTGAGATAAAACTCCAGTCAGTTGATATGGACTGAAAATTCGACTTTGTGAAAGGTGTGGCCATGTCGTGAGAACCTCTTTATTTGTTGCAATTAAAACCTTTTCCAAACTCAAACTCTTTATGCTAGAATGTGTGCAACTTTGCCCCTTAAAGGTCGAATCCCATATGGCGATTTAGATCTCCAATATATCTGCGATTTTGTCTGTTGTATGGCTCTTGCTAAGGCCATAAAATGCAAGGGTTACTGCAAATTAGACCTTACCCTACTGTTGGATTCGGTATAAGTTGAACAATCCTTGCATTTCATGGACTCAGCAAGAGTCATAGAATACAACAGACAAAATTGCAAAGATATTGGATGCCAAAATCGCCATGTGGGATTCGACCTTATGTGGTGTGTCCGCAGGGCGATAGAATTGGTAACGACAGAATATTTCTATCAGCAACCACTTCCTTCATTCATTTCCAACAATAAAAGTCAAACATGTTAGATATTATCGACGATGATCGATGGAAGTGTATTACTCGGAAATGATTTGTGGTTTTGTACTTGTTTCACTACATGTCCCTTCCATATGCATCCAGATCTACCCTGGCTAACGCCCAGCCCCTGCACTTAGTGACTGTAGGGTACGTCACCTGCGTTACCAAAAATGTGAAATAAGGGTTCTTTTTCAGAAATTTCCAATGTCCTTGAAATCCAACATAAGGGTTTTTTTTCTCTCAAAATATCTATGGATTTTAAAATAAGGGGTCATTCTCATCTCAAGAAAATCAGTGGATTTCAAAATAAGGAGTGTTTTTTATTAAAGATTGACATGTACGTTTAGTAGAAATGAGTTTGGTGGAAAGGATTCATCTATCAGTATTGTGAAAGGAAGGGAAAGGGTCATTCCTGTATTTGTATTCTAGAGTTAGCATGCCAGCGTTTTCAGAAATAAGGGGTATTTTTAGGGCCCCAGAAATCAGTGTGTTCTTGAAATAAGGGGTATAATTTTGACCCAATATCAGTGGATACGGGGATATTTTTAAAAGCTGGTAACGCAGGTGACGTCCCCTTTTGTTCGAGAGTGGAGGGGCTGGGCTCTAACGTCTACACCACATAAAAATAATGCCTAACATAGCTGACAGGTACTAGTAGATATAATAGAACAGTGCAAATATACGAGTATATCATTCCACTATTGCTCTCTGGTCATACAATGACCTTTAAATTTTTATAACCTTTGTTGAACGATTCTCATATGTCTGCTTGAAATAGAATCCATTGGTGGCCACAACCCCCCTGACTCATGTATTCACTGTTAGTTGTCTGTGTCTGTACCAGGTACCCAGTAGGTAAGTCGGATGAACCAGTGTCAGCGATACAAGTACAAGTAAGAGTAGGTTCATCTGAAGTCAACCAAATAAAAGAGAATTATGCATACAGTTAAGGGAATTTTGCAAGTGAAAATTACTTTTTCACTGTTCATACATCCATGTAAAGTAGTAACAAAATGTTTTCCATCAAGAATCTCAATCAATTGACATTTAATCATTTCCAACAGTTGTGCCTGCCATAACCAGAGTAACAAAATAGTCTACATCGACAGTTCTATTAAACAATATATATGATACCTGGTCGAAACCACCTGGAGTCGCCTGTGCCCACACAAACAGGGGATACTGGAGGAACACTGCAGCGCCGGACACCAAATAGGACACACCAAAGAGTCGGCCATACTGACTGCCTGGGAACCTGGGGGAGAGTAAAGCAAATACACCAGCAGTTGAATTGATAAGTGGATCATTCTGAAGAATGTTTTATTCTCAGAGAAATATGGTCATATCCCCTCTGATTTAACATAGAGAGTCATATTATTGGCATGAAATAAAACTAGGGCCCAACGTTCTCATAATGAAGATAGGGTGCGGACATATACTGAATTGAGGAATCCATAGCTCTAGGGTAGCAACGTCTATAACAGAATAATTTCTATGTTATTATAAAAACAAAAAATGGTCTGTTTTTTTTAGCATCATTTAAATGAGCATAATGTCACTGCTAAGGGTGTGGGATGTGGGTAGCCATTAGGGTAACAGAAATCAAATAGAAAACGCATTTACATGATGCCTATATAGACTATGGATGTGGCGTAGAGGAAAGCTCTGTAGACCTCTGAAATAACCAAAACGAGGTAAACAGCAGTTAGACTTGGCACGAGAACGAGGCTGCTTAACAAGATGGCTGACAAGGAGGCTACTGTTAGAGAGGGCACGCAGCTTGTGCCCCTCCTAACCAGATTTGATGCACTGCAGTATGTGGATGACCCTGAAATTTTAAGAAAATAGCTGCTAGAAATTACAAAATACGCCTATGAATAACTCCATTAATTATTGGATGACTGGTTGGGCATATTCTATATATTCAGAAGAAGAAAAAAAAACATGATATAATAAGGTCCTAAACTAAAATGTTCTGGATCAAGATACCAAAACCAACGACCTCTTCAGATTGTTGATATTGGGGCATAAGACATACATGCTCCCTTGTTGAGACATACATGGTCATTGTAATACCCAAAGGGGTGATGCCTTTTTGTTGACCTTGATATGGTTTGCACCTGGGGTCGTCGCAATGACTATCATAGGTCGTCGATTTAGTTATTGTTATTTGTAAGTCTAAAGGCCACCAACAACGATAACCTATAGTCCGTATACCTGTGACTCTCCTCTCATCAAGATGAGTACCAATTTTATGTAGTAAACCTGATAATGCATTTTATTTTGTTTTTGTTTGTGCATTGCCATAGATCCAAAATGCTTTACTATAGGAATGTGGGTCACTCAAAAAATTGAAAGACGTGCATTGGCACGAACGGCTCAGGGCTACTTTTCCCGCGTTTTTTTAAAGGCGTCCAAAGCGTCTCACTTTTAGACGCTGTTTTTTTAAACGAATAGGAACAAAGAGAGAAAAGTCCAGCCCGGAGGTAAACCTATGGAGGACTGGATTGGTGAAAATATTTTTATGAAATGACTTTTTTGCTTCTTTAATTTTGTATGAACTCATGGATGGATTTTTGAATTTTTTTCTTTACTGTAAGTAAAGACTGATATATGAACTACTGATGTATGGTAATTTTATTTATTTACATGCTTTATTTCTTGTAGAAAATTGAGATTGAAAATTGTATAACTGACTTTTTGCCAATGCCACCACCTATCCGGTGGTATAGACTCAGGGTGGTCCCTGAGCCAATTAACATAACTAGGAGTACATGTTTTGGTCCAATGTTGAAACAACCAGCGCCTTCGGTGCTGGGATAGTGTAAACAGCCCATGTATAAATGTTAGGGAGTGGTCATTATTTATCAACAGGGGGCAGGTGGTGGGTTTCCAAGCGTACGCGCAAAATATTTTTACGCCCCCCCACGACGACAGTCAAAAGTCTTTGCGCACCCCCCCAACCGGAGGCGTGGAGAATTTTCATGGCCCTCTTTGAGCTATAGTAGCGCGTGGGCTTTTTTGCTCAAAAGAGGGTAAATGTTTTTAGCCCTCCCCCCTCAAGAGGGGTCACATTTTTGTTATCCCCCACCTTGGGAGGGGTCTGAAATTTTTATGCCCCCCTCAAACCCACCATCCCCCCTGCTGATAAATAATGACCACTCCCTTAGGGAGTGATAATTTTTTAACAACAGGGGGAGGGTTGTAAAATTCTGCACGTTCATGGCGTATCATGCACACCCTCTCCAACCCTGCATATCTTGCACACACCCTCCCCCACACTGCGTATCATGAGCACACACTCCCCCACCCTGTGTATCATGAGCACACCCTCCCCCACCCTGCGTATCTTGTGCACACACCCCCTTCAACGGCAGTCAAAAATTTTTGTGTGCCCCGGGCCTCCCCCACGCTGCGTATCATGAGCACACCCTCCCCCATCCTGCATATCATGTGCACACCCTCCCCCACCATGCGTATCATGCGCACATGCTCCCCCCACCCTGCACATCTTACGCACACCCTCCCCTATCCTGCGTATCATGCACACACCCTTCTCCACCCTGCGTATCATGCACACACCCTCCCCCCACCCTGTGTATCATGCGCACCCTCCCCAACCCTGCGTATCTTGCGCACACCCTCCCCCACACTGCATATCTTGGGCACACCCTCCCCCATCTTGCGTATCATGCACACACCCTCCCCCACCCTGCGTATCATGCGCAGACCCTCCCCCACCCTGCGTTTCTTGTGCAGACCCTCCCCCCATCTTGCGTATCATGTGCACACCCTCCCCCGCACCCTGCGTGTCTTGCACACACCCTCCCCCATCCTGCGTATCATGTGCACACCCTCCTCCATCCTGCATATCATGCGCACACCCTCCCCCATCCTGCGTATCATGCATAAAACCTCCCCAACCCTCTGCATCATTCATACCCCCTTTCCTGGACTTGCACACACCCTCCCCCACCCTGTGTATCATGCATAAACCCTGCCCCCACACTGCATATCATGCACACACCCTCCCCCCACCTGTGTATCTTGCGCACACCCTCCCCAATCCTGCATATCATGTGCACACCTCCCTCCACCCTGCGTATCTTGTGCACACCCTTCCCCCATCCTGCGTATAATGCGCACACCCTCCCCCACCCTGCGTATCTTGTGCACACCCTCCCCCACCCTGCATATCTTGCGCACACCCTCTCCTCACCCTGTGTATCATGTGCACACCCTCCCCTACCCTGCATATAATGTGCACACCCTCCCCAAGGGTAAACCCTCCCCCACCCTCTGCATTGTTCATACCCCCTCTCCCAGACTTGCACACACCCTCCCCTACCCTGCGTATCATGCATAAACCCTGCCCCCACACTGCGTATCATGCACACACCCTCCCCCACCCTGCGTATCATGCGCACCCTCCCCAACCCTGCGTATCTTGCGCACACCCTCCCCCACACTGCGTATCATGAGCACACACTCCCCCACCCTGCGTATCATGAGCACACCCTCCCCCACCCTGCGTATCTTCTGCACACACTCCCTTCGACGGCAGTCAAAAATTTTTGCGCACCCCCGGGCCCTGTGTCAGAGGCGCAGAGAATTTTCGCGCCCCTATTTGATCTATAGTAGCACGCTGGCTTTTTTGCTAAAAAGGGGGTAATTTTTAGCCCCCACCTCAAGAGGGGTCAAGATTTATTTAGCCCCCCGCCTCATCAGCGGTCTGAATTTTTTACACCCCCCCTCAAACCCACCACCCCCCATGTTGATAAATAATGACCACTTTTAAGAGAGTTCAGATGACAGTCTCATTGGTTAGTGTGGGAAGGCTACTTGTAGTAGGATTCGGTGAAGCCTACTACAAGTAGACAGAGGCAACAAACTGCCCGGCTGCGTGACGCTAAATTGTTCAATTTGGGACAGTTCAGTCTCAGGCCATGCAATATTGCAGTTTCTTACAGCTATCAGTTATGCATTGCGTTCTGCGACAGCACTTGCACGATGTTGCAGTTTGCCCTGGGTGTGTTACGCTGGTTCCACTACTGTTTTTCTCATAAGAACACATAGCCAACTACAGGAACATCCTAACATCGAAGCCGACCAATCGCTGGCCTGCCGTATTGGTTAAGTTGTGGAACAAACTGCATGGTAACCCCCTTATGATGCTGCCACCTGGTACTGGATATCAGCAGTACTGCCAAATGCTAATTAATGATGCTGTGTACTTGCAGGATTCTGAAGCTAAGCTGGGCGACCTGGAAATCTAGCAAAGTGATTTGGGGTCCTTTGGCACATATTGATCCTAAAAGCGTTGTCAAGTGTACTATGCACCCAAAATTGTGTTACAATATGAAAATAACTTTCCATGAATTTTCAGGGCAGATTTCGCACTGAATCCACCCACCGTCTAATATGGGTTATACCTGATATTTGTTTCCTCTTTCTATCCATGTAAATCCCAGCCAAGGGGGTGACAACAACGACAGCCAGTTGAGCGTATCCAAACACATTGGTAAAATAGCTGACTGTGACAAAAAGAAATATAAATTCAAAGTTGTCAAATATGGAATTTTACATTTCACCAGATGCAGATCCGGGATTGTGTACGGGCGGAGAGCAATATATGAGGTTTGGATGTTTTAGAATGTATACCTGTGTGACATTACCTCACTGCTAAGGGGGTAGGCTGTGGGTGGCTTGACAAGGGTAAATAGTTATGGGTACCATAGAGAAAGAGTGACATGGAGTCGTCTTAAAAAGATTGAAAAATCAGTGACATAGTTATTGAATGTAAACTTTTTGTAAAGATTTGTAATTCCTGTTTTGAAATATATATAAAGGCTAAGGACTTACCTTTGTTTAAGTCACTATCCACTAATTCAGTAATCCAAGCATTAAAGCTGGCGACAAATAGCTGGATTCGTACATAAAGAATTGTGTACCATATAAGATACAACAGGAAATTAGCAGAAAATACATTGTGTTTCAGAGATTTTTCCTCCTCAGCTTTTCCGAGCCCTGAAGATGTTTTTTGCAATGAAGCATCACCTTCAATGATTTTCTCTTTATTTCCCTCTGAATGTACCTGGTTGATACTTTTGTATCTGGTGTGTTGAGAAGGGGAGGCATTTTCTGAAGTTTGTCTACTTTCCTGAACGGATACTGAAGATGGGAAATTGATCATAGTTTGTGCAGCAAGTGATCCCACTAGCAGGGACCCTTTTAGGGAATTTGCTATGTTAGTTCCACTACTGTTGGCACTTTGATTGGAGGACTCAGGGTCCACTTTATGTTTGGGTAGAAAGAAGATGGTGCTGGGTAGTACAAGAACCAGCCATAGTCCACCTACACATAACATGAAGTACATGGTAGGGAACCCCACATCGTGCAGAATCTGAAATAAAAGGAAGCCATTGGGTACAGTTGGTTCATGGTCTTACGACGCGGCTAGTCTGCTAGATGGCAGGGCAGTGCTTAGAACATAGTGGGAGCACTGGAGTGCCACTGACAGCTGTGCCCCGATAGCCCAACAGTCTCTGTACACATTTTTAGCTCTATTGCGTACCAACTGATACCCCATTTAATGGCCCATTTTGAAACATTTGAATATCTAAGATTTTGTAAGTGTTTTTGTAATGTATATCCTATAGAAACTCATAAACACAGGGTAAAAGGTGAGGAACAATTGCTGGAGGTCCACATTAAAAATCATGCCAAGCTGCCAAAAAGGTGAAGGTGGCATATATAATCATGATAACATTCAAAGTTGTACCTTACCTTACACAATAAGAAGACGACCACTCCTGTGTTGATGGCACCATTGTACACAGCAATACACGTGAATACATGACGGCCAGCCAAGAGGCAGATCTAACAGAACAAAAACTATGTTCAGAACTAAAATACAATGTCAATGCACTGAAAACCCTGCAGATCTTTAAACTCGTCAGATTGAGGACCTAGAGTCGTCAGAAGAGGTATAGACAGGGGGCAGCACCTTACAGGTAGTGAATTCCCTCAGTATACCTTTCCCCAGTATGAGTCTATGGCATTCTGTTGACAATATGTAACATACTCCCAAGGTGGCAGGTATGTGCCACTCATGTTTGATGATCAGGCCTTCAGTCTTCAACTGAAGGTCTTCACCACTGAGGACTTTAGGTGCTCAAGGTGACGATACCCCAATCTACAGCTTTAGGTACTCAGATTGAGGACCCAAGGTAGTCAGCAACAAGGTTGTCACTCTAACAACCTTATGTAATCAGTTACACTACCTTGGGTGAGTGTCCTGACCTAAACCCATTAGGTTGACTACCCTGGGTGCTCAATCTGAGTACCTAAGGTTGTAGTTTTGGGCATCGTCAGTCTGACGACCTTGGTGGTTTCAGTGTGAGCAAGGTCCTGCGTACTGAAAAGTTGCCTACTGATTGATGCCCACTCTGTCTACATGACCACTATCATCACTGTCCACTTAGATTCGTTTTTAATTTAAATGCATTTACAAAGCAACAAAGAAAATGCAGAATATGATATGTAATGATTGTTTGGATTCCTCTCATGCATCTCCTTTTCAAACTCACGTGGCAGTTGGTCATAATAATGATGACACAGGACAGAGCAATGAGTGACGTCGCTGGGAATACAAGCCAGCCAACACCTATCGGAAGAGCAATAAAATTACCGATCAGTTGAATGAATAGTGGCATAGTCTTAATTAGATTAGAACATCAAAATTGTTTTATTCTTATTCATTTTACAAAAAGAAAATACATAAAACATTTTCAAAAAGTGGGCTGTGATGTGATAAAACTAAAGAAACACACACTCTGTTGCGTGTTTCTATTCAACTCTAAGAACAGTTAAAGAGTAAAATAAGATATATTGCCACATAGACAGCTGATGGACTATATAGTGCAATGAAATCCTACCTCTGTAGGTATTTAGCTACAAAAACCATTTACCATAATTTCCAGTGAAGGCCATCATTGTGTATCCAGACACTGCAAACAAACTGTATCACATCAAAGCATTACAATGGTGTGTTTTTATGAAAAAAAGGCTCTATTTTTATACCAGCTGTATAAAACAAAGATACTTATCAGAAATGATCATGAGTAATTATCTTTCTTTTTCAGTTTAGCAGTTATATTTGCTACGGTCTCCTATATGTTCCAAGAAAGGATTTGAGACAACACTGGGTAATGGAAAGATCAATGAGATAGACAAGAAATGAAAACTGACCTGCCTAACAACCTAGTATATCTCAGGCCATATCTGTCAAATATCCATCCTAGAGGTATAGCCAGTAGCCCTATCAGGGCCAGAGATATGTTAAATGCCAGTGACAGCATCTTATCTTCTGCTGGACAAGTATTGGGTGCATTGTCCAATCTACTTGAATTGTCCTGAAACACAAGAATTATTCTCTATCCTTTCATCGCTTAATTTACCTTAATTAGCGATTCCCTGTGAAAAGCTGCATTATGTACATAATGAAGTAAATGTGAGGAAAGGAAATAGAATAAAGGTACAATTTGATAGGCCTATGGCAAACTAATGACATGCCATGTGAGGTTCCTGCTTTGTCTATAGCTGTTCCATCACAGCTTATGTAGGCTTGTGTTACCACATCACATCATCCCAAAACATGGTACAAATTCAAATTATGCCACGTGCAGAGAAATAAAGGTCCATTAGGTCAGCTACTCACAGAGTCTGCACACAAAAAAAAACATACTTGGTCAAAGAGACGTATTTTTCTTAGTTAGTACTTATGATTAACGAATGACCCAGGAGGTCTAACTTTTCTTAGTCACATGACTACCCAAATCAGTTTCATTCTTTGAGCACAATCTTGAACAGGGTATCAGACGGGAGTTTCAGGCAAGCTAACTTTTCTTAGTCACTTTGACTAAGAGATCTTCGTCACTTTGACCAAGATCCGTTAGTAAATTTGACAAAGGGATAGACACGTGGTGTTGCCTTTACACGCCAGATGGTAGCTTGATTTAGAACAGGATTCTTCTGGTGGGTGTGTACCATAAACAGTTCCATGGATGTCAAAATTATGATGATTTTGAGGAATGACATATTTGAGGCTTTCAAAATTCAATCGAACATTACACTTGGCAAAATGTACCAAATAGGTTGATGCCTTGTCAAATTAAATGGTTAGACAAATGGAAGTACCTATTATGTGGTAATCTAGATAAATATAATATCCCCATTTGAATTTGCTTCTTTGTGGCAAACCCTGAGTAACTAAATGAATATGATATGGGTCATTTCAAAAGCTTCCTAAATGAGGAGACTCTGATCTGTGGAATGTGAATCCTACATAGAGATTAACCCAATCACCATTTGAATTGAATTGAAAATATAGGTAGTGTACTTAGTCAAAACACCCAAGTAATCCAAGTCAAAATCAGGCAAGGTAAGGCAAGTTGGGCACTTTGTCTCATGGTTAGTCATATTTGACTAAGAACAAAAAGGACGTTTATGGATGGCATTTTGACTAAATATTGCTAGAAAGTTAGACAATTTGTCTCATATTTGACTAACATTTGGAACTTGTTTTTTTTCTGTGTGGCATTGTCTGAGAGAGTCAGCTTGACTCTCCTTTGCTAAGTCAGCGTCAAACTAGCTCCCTTCAAGTTCAAGCATCCAATACAGCGTCTTGATTATTGAAAATTGTTAGACCCTGCCCTTTGTGAACATTCTGGCATATTTTATAGAGACTGACTTTAGTTACCCAGCCATCGGCATACTATAAATGGGCGTACCTGCATGACACCCTCTGTTGTCCTTAAAATGGCGTCTGCTGTTGTTGTGTTTTGGTGGGAATATGTGTTTGAAGATGCTTCTTCTTGTTTCCACAGGGGGTTACCTCTGATGCGTGTCTGGTTTCCCTCTGGAATATCCTCATCACACAGAAACCAGAAGACGCCATCTTGTTTGAGAACATAGACGAGGGAGGACCAGCCAATCAGTGTCCCTCCAAACAGAACGCATTCAATAGCCCCAAATATCAAGGCAATATTTTGACCCCAGCTGGACATCTTTGTGACTGCACAGGAAATGAAGTTAGTAGTAAAGTATGTATCGGAACGGGACTATAGCTAATCTAAGGATATTACTCACTGGGTATGCAGCCAATCAGAGGCCTCCCTTTTGGCAGGAAATTCAAATGTGGGGTCACGTGACCTAGACCCCCCTGGTGTGGCACCAAAATGGACCAATCAGAACCCTCCCTTTTGGCGGGAAATTCAAAATGGTCACGTGACCCAAACCCCCTGTGGTGTGCCACCAAAATGGCACCCTATGATTGGCTGGCTGTTCATGTGACCTCTATTATGCAAATAAGGTCACATGACCCTAATTTGAATGGACCAATCAGAGGTCGTCATTTTGGTGGGAAATTTGAAAAAATTGGTGATTTGACTCTATTTTTAAAATTTTTTTTGCCAAAATAGAGACCTCTGATTGGTTGGCTGTCCACACATCATACCGTCCACATGTCATACTGTATGCAAGCAAGTAGTTACGTGACCTTATTAGCATAAAGAGGTGTGGTTTATTATGTAGATGAGGGTGTGACTATAGTGAGATATTTTTTATATAAATAAAAAAAGGCAAGCTGATAGCTTGCCAAGAAAAAAATTCACCACGCCCTTCCACGAGGTGGGTAGGGGCGGGTTTACTAAAAGTAAAATTTACATAAGGTAGTTAAATATTAAATAGAAATACAATAGTACACATTCCACTTTTTAATTGTCATAATTTCATTTCATTTTTTTCACATACAAACTATCTTGGTGTCTTATCTATACATGTATCGTGATTTATTGTGGGTGGTCTTTGTTCGGTTCATATATGTTGTCCCTGGTGAATCTACGGTGGTGTCTGGTGTATATATGTTGTTTCTCATCTACTGTGTCCTCCGATGTTACAGCGTTAAAAAACACAGAAACTGTTTGTTCAAAAGGAAAAACTCCTCCACGCTTCATTCTGAAAAGCTGCAACTCGTTGTCCAGAGAGTTCAATTTCTTCACCATTTCAGTCAGCAAAATTTTGCTCTATGGACTTAGGATCATACTTTCCGAGGCCAATGGGCAGGTAGGAGCATGTCTGAAATGCTCCACGGCGATGTTGTCACTTTCTAACCATGTGTGTATAGCGACTCCACATTGGTAGCATTGAACAAGGTCCTTACCTCCGATGTAAAAGAATCCGTGGGCGGCGAGTTTCTCTGTGAAAGGACGGGGTTTATTCCACATAATTGTGTCAAAAGTGTTGAGTCTCCTTGATAAATCGACGAAACATACATACTTGACCATTCTCTCAGGTAGGTAGGTAGGTAGGTAGGTAACGTGGTGGGAGCAGTGACGACGGTGGTAGTAGCTGTGTCGAGTGTGGACGTATCAGTGGTAGGCGAGGTGGTAAATGAGACACCAGAGACGTGACGTAAGTGGTTCATATGGATGTGCTTAATCCCCCTTCCAGCTGCATACTCTCCGTCTCCACCACGTTCCTGTGTAGCGACTTAAGATGTGAGTCCTGTTGTGCACACCTCCGCCTCCTTTACATAATTCACCACGCCCTTCCACAATTACTTTCCATGTCTCATCTCTTTTTCTTTGTTTTCAAAGTGAAGCAAGTGTAGGGGTTCGTTCCCCCGTCGGGTGCGCAGAGCCTTCAGAGGGACTGTTCACAAGCGCTTCAACTTGCTAGTGCTGGGAGACTTGGAAACAGGTGGCACCCACAGTAGTTCCTGGGAACAGGAGTGCGAGTTCACTGTGTGTGACTCAGTACTGGTACCGTTCAGACTGGACTGGAGGACCGGTTCTGGCGGGATACGGTTGAAGCTGGTTGGGAGGAGTGTAGGGGTTCGTTCCCCCGTCGGGTGCGCAGAGCCTTCAGAGGGACTGTTCACTTGGTTGTGTCACTCCCCCTATGTATACCATACCGATCCAGGGTAGTTGGAAGGTGGAAATGTCAGTGGGGCCGTGTTGGTGACAGGGTATGTCAGGCCAGGGGATGTAGCTCAGTGGTAGAGCGCTCGACTTGCAAGCGAGAGACCCGGGTTCGAATCCCGGTGTCTCCAGAGACATTTTCACTGACCACTACACAATATATATCTTGCAATGTCAAACCTCCTCATGTCATCCATCAGCACTCGAATGAGCTGATGATGTGTACTGTTGGGTTTAGCTTGCCACATTTTCAACACTCTGAAGGCGTGGAGACACATATCTTGTTCTGGTTGTTGAGCAATACTATTTAGCTTTTCAGACGTCAAACCTAAATACGTCCCCATATCTTTCCACTCCCTGGATAGAGATTCAGACATGGTGACAAAGTACCTCTACATTAAAAACTGGCCATTGTATGTACTGTGCGGTGCTGTTTATTCCCTTAAGGACGAATCCCATATGGCAAAAATACTTGAAATATCTCTACCATTTTGAATCTGTTGCATTTCTGGGACCTACCCCAAATTCACAAGGGTTATAAGTACAACAGGATGTATAAGGTCGAATCCTACATGGCGAAAAATGGTTCAAATATCTCTGAGATTTTGATTGTGTTTTGTTTGTCAGACCAATCCCATATTCGTAAGGGGTATAACTACAATAGGATGTATAGAACACAAGCACTCCTTTGCTATTTTAGGCCAGAAAATATGTAATCCACAGATATAAACACAAACAAAGGCAATTGTCCCTTAAGGTCGAATCCCACATGGCGAAAAATGCCTCAAATATCTCTGCGATTTTGTCATTTGTGTTTTATGGCCTCCCTGGTGTCTTGAGTATTAGGGAACTATGTAATATCAAAGTCCCACTGCAGACTGTGCTAAGGCTTTATATCCTCGCAATTTTAGGATAGGAAACATATCAGACACAGATGTACCCATGAACTAGGACAATAAATCCCAAATGTTTTACAATAAAACACACGAGTGTCCTTGTGTTCTATGTACTCTTCTGTAGTCTATATCTCTTGCGAATTTGGGGTAGACCCCAAAAATCGCAACAGATTAAAAATCGCAGAGATATTTGAGGCATTTTTCGCCATGTGGGATTCGACCTATAGAACACAAGGACACTGTTCTGTTTTCTTATGTATTCATTGGGATAATTTGCCTTTGTTGATGTTTATATCTCTGTGAATTATATATTTTCTAGCCTAAATCGCTAAAGAATGCTTGTGTTCTACACACCTGTTGTACTTATAACCCTGGCGAATTTTTGGTAGACCCCAAAAAACGCAACAGTTTCAAAATCGCAGAGATATTTGAGGCATTTTTTTCGATATATATGTGGGATTCGACCTAGAGAATACATGAGAAAATGCAACAGTATCCGTGTGTTCTATACAGTCTTTTGTAGTTATACCACTTTTTGGGGGTGGTCCCACAAACACAACACATTCAAAATCGCAGAGATATTTCAGCAATTTTTTGCCATGTGGTATTCGAGCTATAGAACACAAGGACACTGTTGTGTTTTCTTATGTATTCTTTGGGATAATTTGCCTTTGTTGATGTTTATATCTCTGTGAATTATATAATTATTTTCTAGCCTAAATCGCTAAAGAATGCTTGTGTTCTATACACCTGTTGTACTTATAACCCTTGCGAATTTGGGGAAGGTCCCACAAATGCAACAGGTTCAAAATTGCAGAGATATTTCAGACATTTTTTGCCATGTGGGATTCAACATATAACAACTTGTCTCCATGGTAAAGTGGCCATGCCTACTGATAATTATTTTCTTATGATTTATACCACTTCGCTCATCTGTTCATATTGTAAAAAGTTAAGTTCAATCCTTGTTGACAGCCTGTACTATTCCCGCTTAGCGGATTCCTTAGTGGACTGACCCCTGCTGAAGCTGATACCTTGCGAGATAAGGACTGATAACAGCGAGCTGATGGGTACCAGGTGTTACGTAATGCACCCTGAAAAGTCGGCACTGAATGAAAGGAATTTTCTCATTGGCCAATATTATATCCCGCTAGGTTCCTATAGGTTGAATCCCACTTGGCGAAAAATGGCTCAAATATATCTCTACGATTTTGAATCTGTTGCGATTTTAGGACCTACCCCAAATTCGTAAGGATATATACCTACAGTTGGGTGTATAAGGTTGAATCACACTTAGCGAAAAATGCCTCAAATATCCCCGCGATTTTGCATCTGTTGAGATTTTGGGATCTACCCCAAATTTGCAAGGGAGATAACTACAGCAGGGTACATAGAACACAAGGGCACTGTTATGTTTTATTGTAAAGCATATGCAATATAATTCACATGTACTGGGAATAGGGACCTTAATGCACCCTGCGCTAAGGGTCTTTTTCGCAAATCCTGTCACATATTGCCCTGGTTAATGCGTATATCTGTGTCTGACATGTTTGATATCCTAAAATCGCAAGGATATAAAACTTTAGCAGAGTCCACCTTGGGACTTTGATATTACACAAATTAACAGCACACTCCTTGCGTTTTAGGGCACCAGGAAGCCTATAGGTCGAATCCCACATGGCGAGAAATGGCTGAGATAACTCTGCGATTTTGAATCTGTTGCGATTTTGGGGCCAACCCCAAATTCGCAAGGATACAGCTTCAGTGGGGTTTATAGAACACAAGGGCACTGTTGCATTTATTCCTGTACTCTTGGGAGTATTTTACCTTTGTTGATGTTTGTACTATGTATTCTCTGGCCTAAAATATGCAAAGAAGTGCTTTTGTTCTATACACTCCACTGTAGTTATAACCTTGCGAATTTTAGGTTGGGCCAAAAATCGCAACAGATTCAAAATCGCAGAGATATTTGAGGCATTTTTCGCCATGTGGGATTCGACCTCATAAAACGCAGCTGACAAAATCGATATTTGAGGCATTTTTCGCCATGTGGGATTCAACCTATAGAACACAAGCACTCCTTTGCAATTTTAGGCTAGAGAATAAATAATACACAAAGATATAAACATGAATAAATGCAAAATACCCCAAAGAATATATGACAAAGCACAACAGTGTCCTTATGTTCTATACACCCTATTGTAGATATATCCTTGTGAATTTGGGGTAGGTGTCAAAATCACCAACAGATTCAAAATCGCAGAGATATTGAGCCATTTTTCACCAAGTTGGATTCGACCTTATATAGCCAAAGTACGGACGTGGTCAACTATGAGTTCGACATAAAACATGAGAATGTATTAATACAACTTCTTATATTGACAGTACAATATTTGTACGGGTTGCTCCATTGGAAATGATCGGATAGACCATTAACATTTTCTGTATTGTATGTTGTTGTGAACCGATCAAATAAAAAAAAAGTAACCAGGTATCAATACACAATAAATCAATGAAACCCCCTCAAACAATGTCGTTTTGACAACCCCCATAACGTGAAAGTAAAGAATAGAATATATTTTCATGATTCTACTTACATATTCTACTGCTCTTCACAATTTAGTGCAATAGCTCCAATATTCATATAGACCTAATATGATTCTAAAATCTACTTGACCCGATTTCCAGGGGATGTTTACCGGAACCTGCAGAGCTTGCCTTGAATATAGTTGACGATTCTGGAATGGTGGATAGATAGCACCTGAATGAAAGGTAATCACTCAGCCTGATAATGATGAAGGGCTATAAGGCTCCAAGATACTGTTATTTGCCATATCACCTAATTGATCCGGTTAGAAGTACCAATCCCATGACTTGTTCTTCTATGCCCTCTAAGGGATTCTTCTCAGTAGTGGCAGTTCGAGCTCTCATTAGATATTCCAGAGTTGAGAGATATTGAAAATGCGGGCCATAATGCAGCGTGTTTCATATTTTCATTTTCAAGCAAGGCTACACATTCTAGGCCGCTGACGGTCATATCTCCTGTGTACTCTTCCAACCACTTGATAAATTCTCTCTATGGGCCCTTGTGGTGGACAGGTACATTATATATATGACTTGTAGTACATGCACATCGAGAAGGCAAATAATTGGAAATCTACACGTGTAACCCTGTAAGGGTGCACGTGCTAGAAATTCAAAATTCAATTTGATATACATGTAGTCTGCCATGTATGGTCTGCCATGGGAGCTATAGGCTCATATCATTATGCATGTAAATATTGACACAATCCTATCAGTCCCTCTTTAGCTTAAATGCCCCACTATTTCCTTTTTTTCTTTCTTCCTTTTTTTGAGGGGGGGGGGCTGCAGTCCATTTCATTGTGTACACACGCACATGTATATATATATATATATATATATATATATATATATATATATATATATATATATATATATATATATAAGTTATCTCGCTACCAGGGAATAATATATACCGGTAATATATGGAAGAGATAATAATAAATACCAGATGTACCGGTAATAAATGTATTAATATAATATTCATGTAATGAATGACCTATCACAGAACACGTGAGTTTGGTGGGTTACTGACCTTGGGGCTATCAGCACCATACATGCCTTTATTAAAACAACTATAATAATTAGTTGACAATAAGCATAGCCAGTAAAATGCATAATATAATAACAATAGTATAATAACAATAGTACAGAATAACAATATTAATAACAATAGTATTAACAATAGTAAAATTTAAAATTTCCAGGGAACACCCAGCGTGGTGTTACCTGTCCAGGTGAATCGAGCCAATTGACGGTTACTTTGAAACCACCTCTTTTATACCAGTAGGATGTTGACTGTGACGTCATACTATGACATCATTGGTATCCTTACGAGCTGCAAGTAGTCCCTAACCGTCCGCGGCTAATTATATAAATATACACGAGTGTATATAGTTCCATATATATATATATATGTGTGTGTGTGTGTGTGTGTGTGTGTGTGTGTGACCAGATGGGGGAAAACCTGCCTCCAGGGGGAAATGGCTTTTTAAAGTTGAAGTCATGTGCTTTAAAATGAGATATCTTGAGCAAAAATATTCCAGGTAGTTCTTCTGTAATTGCTTGTCAAACCTAGGTCATTGTGAGCAATTGAAAATTGTGAATAAGCTCTAAATACATTGTATCCTAGCTTAAATAGTGATAATTCATAAATACAGTTTTGTGGGAAAATAAACAAAGCAATGTGATTTTTCTATCATAAAATCGGTTCTAGAGGGAATTTTCTGGGTCTGTTTTCAGTTCTGAGTTCCTTATGTAAATATCCAACACATTTGTGGTCAAAGATTCTATTTAGAATAATGGAGTGGTTTCCATAGCAACCATCAATTGCCATATATGCCAATTATCTATGTGTCTCTTTTGCATTCCATAAATAGAATAATTCTGAGCATACCACTGAATTCCCCATCAAAAATTGATCTAAGCCATTTTTTTATATCTGTCAGTGTTTTACACATACACTGCCCCCTGGTGGCCAAATGCAGAACTAACCCCCCCCCCCTGGATGCACATTTTCTCCAGATGGGTCACATATATATTTTAAAGATTCTACACCCTTTTCAGTATACAATGTATAGACCTAGTTTTTCACAGGCATGGGAAGCAAATATATATTTATTTTTTTTGGAGAGGGACACAGGTTTCAGTCGGGTGGCACTATACACCCATAGAATAGGCCTATATAATATAACCATGAGGTGGAATGATCGTCGAGGATTTTGAAATAGATCTAAATAGCCTATTCCCATATGTAGTCCATGTTGATCATCAGCTCAAATGGTGCTGCCAGTTGAAAAATGAAGTTTTCATATAGGATTTGGTAGAGAAGTTTTAGTAGTGTATTCACTAAACGTATGCTGTTATTAAGGGAGTGGTGGGTTTGAAGGGGGGGGGCAAAAACACACCACTCGTGAGGGGGGTGAAAAAAACTCCTTTTGCCGGGAGGGGGAGGCGTAATAGACCAGGAGCTGGAGGCCATATTCTGCCCGAAGGGTACCAAAATGTTTGAGGGTCCCAACTAACCCAAAAAATCGTGCTGATATAAAAAAAAAAGAAAATCCACCTCTTGGTTGTTGCAGCATGTGGGAAATTGCCGAAAATTGCTGTCTCTTGAAAAAAGCTGAAATTGTTTTTTTAAATCATCAAAAAAATTGTATGAATTGATTTACCCCAGAAGCACTCAATACCAGTTCAAACTATGCATTTGGGTCCAAAAACACAGGAAATCACAGAAATATTTTTTGAACCCCCTGACTCCCCTGTGCGGAGTCTGAAGTTAGCTCATGTCGTGAAAATACAGCCAAAATTCGGGCTTTCAAATTCTTAGTAAAACCTCATCATGGATTCAGCAAAGTGGTCAGAAACATTCATATGGGACCTAAAGAGATCCTTAGAAGCCATCTTGTTGTGATCAAAAGTCATCCTAGTGAGGGGGGTCGGACTTGCTAAAAATTACTAATAAGTCAGCTATTTGGCAGGCATTTGCTCATATACAGTTCATGTGCTCATGATACCATAATAAATCAATATGAGTTTAGATTGGGCAATCTAGATCCTCCTTAAGTATATGCCCTCTGCCCATTTTAAACATCCCTCCCAGGGGACCCACTCCCCATCTACCCCCCCCCCCCCCCTATTTACCCCTCCCCACCATGTCCCATACAGTATTAGAATATACATCTTATGTTTAGATCTGTGCATATTTCCTAGTATCAGGGTATTTATATAGGACTTTGAACCTCCTTGGCCCTTTCCTTAGACCATGGTCTCCCTCTACTTGTACAGCATGCCATTCCATCCAAATCACAGAGGAGGCTCCACTCCAGCAAAATCATAGAGAATGACTATAGGCATCCCTAGGATGAACTAAGTCCACATATTAACCAAAGCTTTCTAAAACCATTCAAATAGTCCGAGATATAGAGAAAGGAAGGGGGTTAGAAGGATCCTGGCCCCCTTATTAGACTTCAATCAATGAAAATGCTATAACGTTATAAAAGGGGGGAAAATACCTACCTGTATATGTTAGAATCTAACCTTACCATCGATCCTTGGCCACTGTGGTGCAAAATTGACTCAGTAGAGACCGCTCGGGTGAGAGAATGGAACTAAATCAATAAACCAGAGTGAGGGTGACTTCCTGGATGAATCAGCACAACAAAGAAACCTCTGAAGAACGAAATACATTTTGAGAAGTTGTTGATTTATCAATTTGAAGAAGTTTATGAAAACTTAATTAATCCTCCATCAAGGATGGCTTCCACCCTCACAGTATATCCCTACAACTTATGTCCAGAATCTATGCATGTCAAGCCAAATCTAACCAATTGATCTTTGAGGTGTCCAAGAGAAGTTGTGCCATCTCCAACACCCATTATTAAAGTTAAGGGCAATGTTGGCTTCCACCTCAGCCCCCATAAAAATCAAGGTAAAATTGCCCTCTTCCCTCCTATAAACAATACCTATAATAGATCTTTATAGGTTTGCTGATGTCAGCCTACATATGCTAATGATGCAGGCTAAAGGGCTCGGTAATCAGGTATGTAAACATATTCTTCTTACCCTCAATATTCCGTAATACATGAATAGTCAAACAAATTCTAGGATTTAATCCAAGGTCTACAAACACCTTGGACAGATGCCCTCCTGCTAGAGCACACTTTCCACACTTACAACCACCACAGGTTCAAGGAACTGGGGTATTCCGCGTTAGCGGATTCTTTGGTGGGCCGACCCCTGCTGAAGCTGATACCTTGCGAGATAAGGACTGATAACAGCGAGCTGATGGGTACCAGGTGTTATGTAATGCACCCTGAAAAGTCTGCAGTGAATGAGAGGAATATTCTCATTGGTTAATAATGCATCACGCTAGGTCAGAATACTGATAAGACCTGTTCAGACATGTTGAGTCAGTATAGGCATTTATCATCAGGGCTTAACAAAATTTTAAGTTGTGCCCAGTGGACACACAAAGAATATGGTAATATAATCCAATTTTGAAAAAAAAAAAAAAAAAAAAAAATCACCTAGAGATTCACTCGCCATGTATTCACCATTCATTTTCAAAGATTGAAAACTGAAAACATGGAATTCTGTTGAAAACTGACCACATTTCTCTCTGATAATGTGTGACACAATTTTCCTCTGTAGGGCACAATTTTTTTCAGCTCTTGTGCCTGTGGGCATACCTTTGCAGACCCTGATCACAATAATCTAAAGAATCTTGTGATACTATTAAAAGTAATTGGTCTGTCCTCTAATAGTCTATCAGACTTTAATCTTTCAAAGCTAAGGCAGACTATCTGATGATCATCTAAAGATAGATTATCAAGTATCCTATTTCACTTTCCATTGACTTTACTTCCTTGGAATATGTATAGCAATGGTAGAGAGAGTATGCTGAGACAAACAGCTGTAACTTTGAGACAGCCAATTGCCAGCTGTTGACACATGCCTTCATGTCTCTGCTCCATTCACCACTAAACTAAAGTCTAGTAGATGCAGTGCTAAGAAGTATAAGTATGCACCAGCTCTTGATAAGAGATTCATATAAGGACCTCACCCTAAACGAGGGAGTGGGAGAAAACCTGTACCGGGCCTTCATTCCCATTCCCACTATTTTCAAAAGATAGCAAATGTTCTTTTATTTGCCTGGTCCCATAAACAGGGCCAGATAAACCACGGCCTTTGATCATTAAGATGTGGTTCACTGAGGGCAGGGCTGGATTTCTTCCCGGAAGAAAGGTATTAGGGCAGTATGCATACAATCTCAAGCAAAAATGGGATATTCTAGGAATCAAATTAACAGCCTAGAGGCACATTGCAAAGCACTTCCAGAGGCAACTGCAGTACACCCATAATGTCTGTGCACTTGGTGTACACATCATGGCATTACGGATTCACACTTTTGATCATTCAGAATGCTATAGCTGATTTTAGGGAGCAAGCTTTCTATGGTGAGCTGCAACATCTAATGAGAAAATACCTTCCTTACCTTCCTATTCAGTTAATGAAGTCCCTTTAAATGGCTGATGCTGCCCTGAGGAAGCATCTAAAGATACATGAGTAACAAGAATCTGGCATTCGTTTTTGAATTTCGAAAATGGGATGTAAATGACATCCCTATGATTAAGTCTCATTCTATACAGGTTATTTCCCCAGGGTTAATTACCAGACTAAATATTCATTATCTGTTTCACTGTTCACTTTCACTTTCAGTATCTTAACATATATGTGATGATTATCTAGCTTTTACTCAAAGAAGGAACAAAAAAGACACAAGAAATTATGGTCAGTTTTTAGACAGATGTGTCTTATATCCATGAAACCAAACAAGCAAATTTCAACCACTTCACCATACAGACATCTTTCCTAGGAATTCAGTTTCTTACATCACATATTTTGTAAAGCCTTCACAAGCTTATAAATACCTCACCACCTATTTAATATAGTCCTCACTCATGAGAGGTATAAAGTCAGTTTAAGTCACTGTATCTTCACCAAAGCTAAGTGCCTTGAATAAAAAAGGGCAGAGTCTCTTTTTGAAAAAAAAAAAACAAAAAAAAAAGGAAATGTAATTTTGTCCAGGTCACAAAACAGACAATATCTACTCATGATTTAGTTTCCTCCATCATGATTTTGAAAAATCAATACCTCCCCCTAACTACAGAAATTGAAAAGATTACTCTGGAATTATGTTTGTTATACTTTAATTAATATTTGGTGACATTTTGGGTTATATCCTAAATGTTTAGGGACATCTTTCCAGTTTCTTCCATTTCTCCCACTTTGAGGCAAACAAAACCTATTTCTTCCGTATGTTTTTTTCCATGGTTTTTACTAGTTTTTTTCCACCTTCCAGAAGAAACCTCCCAACCCTGACTGAGGGATAATCCCACGACAAAAGACTAGCATGTAGGCCTGGGCATATGGACACCAAATGCCCACACTACATTTAAAGCCTCCATGGAGGGTGAAAGTAAGTAGAATACAGGGGCACCACCACTCACCATGCTTAGGGGGAGACCTTTCTAAAATTTGTATTTATATATGCATTTGGATGGGGAGTGGATTCTTATTTGTGGTAAAAGATTACTCTATACCATTCATGCATGGGGCTTGGTGGGATGGGATATCTATAAGGGGGTTGGGGAGGCCCCTTTGGGGGGGGCTAAGGTGAAATGAACATGGAACTTTAAAAAAGGTCTACAGAGCCTAACCTGATCTCATCCTGATGTGTTATGCCAGTCTGAGATGGAATGTATAGTAGAAGAAGAAATGCCTTCCAAATAGCTGACTTATCAGTATTTTAGCAAGTCCAACCCCCCCTCCCTAGGATGACTTATACCTTTATGATCACAACAAGATGGCTTCTAAGGATCTCTTTAGGGCCCATATGAATGTTTCTGACCACTTTAATGAATCCATGATGAGGTTTTACTAAGAATTTGAAAGCCTGAATTTTGGCTGTATTTTCACGACATGAACTAACTTCGGACCCCCCTCAAGGGGGCCACAAAACAAGAGGTGGATTTTTTAAATAATATATTTTTATTGACAGCAAAAAGATGTCATTACTGACCTATGTGTCATACATAAATATTTCTCTACATATTATAGCATAAATATATGTCCACTGCTCTACTCTACGACTAAGTCTCCCTCTCTCTCTCTCTCTCTCTCTCTCTCTCTCTCACACACACACACACACACACACACACCCACACACACTAACTCTCTCTCTTTTTCTCACTCTCCATCACTATATACACCTGGCACACATACCCACTCTACGATACAGTAATGCTTACATTAATATCATACACAGGTAGCGTACATACTTAGAAGACACAGCTCATACATAGGTTAGCAATTAGAGTTGCTGTCTCTGTCTAAAGGCATTGTATATAAATTTAGCAAGAGCTTTGATGAAATCAGTATCAGCGATGTTCATAGCAGAAATGAATTTCTCTACATCATTCAATTCTTGATAGTTTTGATTTTTTTTCATTCATAACTTAGTCGAACAACCATCTTGATACACTATGAAAGTCACACTGGCTGAGAAAATGTATTTCATCATCTCCATGGCCACTAGAACAATATAGACAAATCCAATCACACACAGGTTCTGGAGGCCTACAATGCCTTTCTGTTTCTATACCCAGGTTATGAGAGCTGAGTCTGAACCGAGCTAGAGCTGTATGTTAGCTTTCAAGCCTGAACTCAGTTTTGAATATTTTGTATGTTCTAGGTTTTTTCCCTTCACCAGCTGATGTTATTTCATTTATTGTTTTTTCTAGATATTTCCTATTTATCAGTCCAGTTACAGCAGTTATAGCTTTAGGGTCATCACAAGTTGCCTGGTTAACCCAGAGCTGAGTATATCACTAACCCAGTGAGTTCAACAAGTAGTTAACATTAGCACACCAATTAATCTGCCCAGCAGTTTCAAGCAGAGTTAGTTTCTTATAACATTTACGTAGTATGTGTGACTCCTGGAGGTTTACAATCCTTTCCCAGTACCTGAGTGCTCGAATTTCCTAGTGCACTTTTAAAGGTACCCTCCCTGTATCTGCATATACTGCAGCTGTTGTTGTCTGCTTTCTAACACTCAGCATAGATTTAAAGTACCTTAGGTGTATGGATTCTCCCACTTTATGTCCCTTAGTCAGGCCCCATATCTCACAACTGTAGTCAAGGCAGGGCCTTATCTGGCTATCAAATAACTTGAGTGCCATCCTGGGATCTAGTTTTCCAATATGTTGATAGCAACATGAATATGATTGATAGGTAGCCTTTCTACCCATGTCATAAAGCTGATCATATACATCAAAGAAGATGTCTTTATGATTACTTGTTAGTATAAACCCTAAGTACTTATAATTTTCTACTCTTGCTAGTTGCGTTTCACCATACTTAAAGGTATTGATAGTATCCTTCTTTTTGTGATTAAATATCATGATATTTGACTTATTTATATTTACTAGTAAGTGTCATTTTCTACAATACTGAAACAAATTATCTAGCTGGTTCTGCAGACCCTTGGCTGAGGTGGACATTAGAACCAAGTCATCTGCATAGAGCAGATAAGCAACACTCATACCAGAAACATCAATACCAAGGTTAGGGTGAAGATGTTCATCATTATCTGAGAGAAAAGCATTGAATAATTTAGGACTGAGAACTCTGCCTTGTAACCCAGTAAACAAAAAAACGTTATTTAACGTCAATAAACCGTTTTTTAACGTTTTAAAACGTTTTGCCATGATAAGGAGCCATAGGGAAACGTTCTGAAACGTTTTGCAACGTATTTTGTTGACTGGGAACACAACATATAACCTATCTATATTCTCACTTGATACAGAGATGACCCGTACCTTAGAGTGAGACTTCTCATAAAGATTCATAAAGACTTTAAGTGTTTTATAATAATTATTTCAAAAAGTTTGCAGGTACTGTTCATAATGGTAATTTTCCTATAGTTATCAGGGTCGCTTGTATCACCTTTCTTGTGTAAGGGGCTTATTATTCCTTCTGCCCATCTCTCTGGAAATTCAGCAGTATCCCATATACAGTTAAACATAATTTGAATCACCTCAGCAAAAACCTTCCCTCCTTGTTTTAAGTATTCAGCAGGTATTCCATCTGTTCCAGCAGCTTTATTATTTTTTAGAGAGATCATTGCATCTTCTATCTCTTCTATAATAGAGGAGTCTAATAGGGATCGTATCAATGCATCTATATCCTCTGAACCATAGCTACATTCAAAGTTGTCAATAAAATGTTTCTATTTCTTTCATATTATCATAATCAAAATAGTCAATATGTGGAGGAGTCTGCTGCTTCTTGAAGTAGGCCTAATCAACAAACTCAGTAATTTTGATATCACACTGGGTCATTTTACCTTGTATTTGCTTCCACGACTTCCAGAACCTAGTATTATTTTCTATCTCCAACATTCTTTCAAATTCAAGAACGTTTCTCCTTTATCACTCCTTTTACATTTCTGGACTAGTCTATTGTATTCCCTCTTAAGCATGTTATATATTTCTCTATTGAATTCAACCTTGAGATAATAATTTCTAGCATAGTCATGCACTTTCCGCTTTGCTAATTTGCACTCATTATCAAACCATGTTTTTTAAGGGAATTTAGTTGTTTTTGACCTTGAAGTTTTAACCCCTAGGTGCCCAAGTGCGCTTTAAAGCATGGTTTTGAGCTTAAATGGGGCTTAAATAAATGTATATTGAAGGAAACTATCATCTACTGGTCCAATCTGCAAAGTTAGACCCTCTATAGAACCGCCATGACCTCCCCATCACAATACAACCATCCATTTTTCTCTATCACCATTATACCTAACACAGGGAGTCAAAATTTGAAAATGATTCATTAGAGGGCCACCCTCCAGGGGGCTAAGACCAGATATGACACAATTATTACGCTAGATCATATACATCTAATGTCCCATACTCCCATTAGATTCTAAAAGAAATGTTCATATCCATAGAGATAATCCATGCATTGTTACTAGCACATTATGTCTCCTGAGTGGTAGTACACATATATATGCAGAATTGAATGAGGCCTCAGAATTACAGGTATTATGGATAGGGGGGGTCTATATAGTACACAAGAGAGACCAAATGCTACCAATGACAACACATGGAATGTTTTGGTAACTATATATATGGATACCAAACCTGACCAATAAATTCCATGTCCTTAACTGAAAGTCTACACTGAGTTATGAGTATTCAGGAAATGCAATACAGAGCCAATATCAAAAGATAAGATCAAAATAACACATGGGCTTATCAACAAAGTAATATAATTGTGAAATAATGTAAAATCTTCAAATAATTCTGGGCACCAAAAGGTAAGGACAGGTATGGCCATGTCAAGAATTTAGTTGCCTAAATTGGACCACCCGGTGGGGCCTAGGCCTAGTTTTCTAAATTGGAGCAAAGTGTAACCTTTTTCTTACTCCAGTACAGAGAAAATTCACATGATATTGATGAAAATAACAAGAGGACATGTGATATCATGTATTAAAAGTTCCCTAGTTTTAAATATTTTTCAATATAATGAAAGTATAAGGATATAGAGAACAATAATGCATATTGGTCCAATTTCGGATACCAACTGGTCCAATTTAGGCAACTATAGGTGCCTAAATTGGACCATTAGGCTTTCATTTTTAATTACACACCGTGACTAGAGAAATTCAAATTCCTAGATTTTTATGCTATCGCCAGAAAGCTATAAGGTACCCTCACAAAGTTTATAAATTTTACATTCAAATTCATAGATCACTGGACAGGAAAAAATTCTTAGGGGGTCCAAATTAGGAAACTTTCCCCATATATATATATAGGTCATCACAGAAATAAAAGATTATCCATGAACATAACCATATCCTTTTATTACGCCCATGAAAGGCCTAATTTACCTACCTAATTGGATTATCATTTATATAGCTATGTTAGTGACACTAGTGACATGGATTTTTGCTTAGTGACATGGGACATGGGCATTTCTTAAGATCGACATGAGACATGGGTACCCCCCATCAAGGCCCCTTGGTACCCTTCGGGCAGAAAATGGCCTCCAGCTCCTTTTTTTGTTGTGGCGGGAGACGGTCGCAGCTCGGCAACGCACCCTAGTGTAGCGATCATGAAGGGGCCGAGGTTTCATGGTGCCAGTACGGCGCGCCATCTGGTAGCAAGCCTATGAACTTCAAACAAAACACACGTGTGACCTCATTTCCGGCGTGCACTGTTTGGATGTGGATTCTGACTCTTGGTGAAGGTTTCTACAAATCCTATCATCATGCCGCCGACTATACAGTCCTCGGGTGGTAGGGAAGGACGTGAAGACAGGGAGAGCAGACGACGACCAACAGACAGAAAGTAAGGCTAAATACAACTCTAGAAATACGCATGAGGATGCTCGAGTGAGCGTCGTCACTTTCTCTCCGTTCTTCACTTCATTCTTCAGACTTCAACTTCTTGCTTCGCTGTGTTTCTCGGTCACCATCTTTTTACACTTTATTTGTAAAGTATGGGTTATTATTATTACAGTACAATTCTGTGTCCCTTTTTGGTGATAGTTGCATTAACATGTGGTCAATGGGCATCAATGATATTAACTTTTTCTGGAATACACAAATCCCATTTCCCGGCATATAGATGGGCGATAATAGAAGCAAATTGCAGACCCAGAGATCTGTCACTTACCAGTCCTATAAAAAAGTATAATGTAGGCCTGTCAACTCACGCTAGGTGGTGTCTGTGCATCTAATATGGTGGGAACCAAAAGTTGGCTAACGGGGATAGGTCTAAAACAACCACCTATAGCTCTGAATATGCATTAGATTTGACTGTCTTCTTGTCCAATGAGATCGCCAGAAATTGACCTCACTAGTCCTCAGGTATCCGAATCAGGGGTCAATGGCCACATACAACAAGGTAAACAAAAAATATGCCTGAAATAAACCTAACAATTCAGTTTTCGGATGGTTAAAAGCATGATCCGCCCATGCTACTCTATCCCAGCCTTAAAATAGTTATCATCCTAACTCAGTGAGACATGGTTGAAACCTGGGGACCCGGACAGTGAAATAGCCATTACTGGCTATACGATGCACAGGCTTGACCGGCCAACAACGGTAGCAGGGGGAATTTTGATGCACATTAAGGAAACTATACCGCATGAGAGAATTTTACACCCAGATTGCAATATCATGAACAAGGACTGCGAATTGATGGTAGTAAGGATTAACAGAACAGGGTGTAGACCTGAGTATGTGGTAAACATCTATCGGCCCCCTGGCCCCATAGAGACTTTCATAGCCTATTTAGAGAGAGCTGTTGAACACATTAAGTCGGTGCATCCAAAAGCCTACATTCAAGTAGGAGGAGACTTTAACATGGACTTGGGCCCGGGTTGTGTCTTTCATGAAAACTTAACAAAGCTCACAGAGAAAATGTCCTTATCACACTACACGTCCACTTTACCACCCAACTAGAGTCATTGATCAGATTTTTTCAAATCATCCTGATGTTGCTCAACATGGTATAATAAAACTAAATGTCTCTGACCATGTGCCGGTGTATGTTGTAATAAAAAAGAAAAGAAATGAACATGTCAAGTCACAGTTTATAGGTAGGTCATATTCTGGTTATAACACTGAGGCCATAGAGCCTGAGGTAATTAATAGGATAGAGAAACAAGACATTCTGAATGAGCTGGATGCAAATGTAATATGGGACTCGATGTCCAAGGTGATTTATGAGACGGCAGATAAACTTTTTCCTGTTAAACAGCATAAGTTAAAAAAGCAGCAGCCAAATTGGCTGGTGCCTGACTTGGCCCACTTAATGAGGAATAGAGACAGAGCCCTAGTTGTAGCTATGAAAGATAGGACATGGGCTAATATTAATCACGCTAAGCTACTTAGGAATTTAGCCAATAAAGCTGTACGAAGAGCCCGAGCAAAATACATAAGACACCAATTGCACATTAGAAGGAAGAATCCAAAGAAATTTTGGGAGATTGTGTCACATATTCTACCACGCAGGGCACGCATAAAGCTCATATACTTGAAGGATCAGGACGGAGACCCTGTCCCTCTAGAGGAAGCCTCAGAAAGAATAAACATGTTCTTTTCTGAGGTAGGGCAACGCCTGGCCTCTGAACTGCCCCTTTCTCAATGTCAAAATGCACCCCCCCCCCCCAGGAAGTACATCCTGGTGGATTTAAGTTAAAAATTTTCACTAAAAATCAAGTCAAGAGGGAAATTCAGGAGATTGATATTCATAAGTCTTCAGGGCTTGATTCCATCTCAAGCCTATTTCTTAAAGATTGCCTTAATATTATGTTACCAGAATTCATACATTTGCTTAATGTATTGATAACTAGTTATGAATTTCCTGATGCATGGAAGGTAGCAAAGGTAGTACCTATCCCTAAAGTACCAAATCCCTCCTCCCCCAACTGCCTTAGACCCATCTCGTTATTACCTGTTCCTGGAAAAGTACTTGAGCGCCTAGTTCATAAGCAATTGTACCGGTATCTGGAGGATGGAGGTTATCTGAATTCTGCCCAAAATGGTTTTAGAGAATGCCATGCCACACAAGATGCAGTGCTCTTAGTATCTGAGATAATACAGAATGCACTTATCAGTGGATCACATGCAGCCTTGGTTTTTCTCGATTTTCAAAAAGCTTTTGATTCTTTGGATCACATGAAATTAACTGCCAAATTAAGCTCTTTTGGGCTTTCTGACCCAACCATAGCATGGCTAAAAAGCTACCTATCTAATCGGCGGCAGTCTACAATCTGTAACGGAGTGACTTCACCTCAAGCGCAGATAACTTATGGAATACCTCAGAGTTCCATATTAGGTCCCCTCCTTTTTATCCTATATGTGAACTCATTGCCAGATCTTCAGTTAGCCTCCACACTCAAGCTGTATGCAGATGATACTCTCCTAGTTTTGGTAGGGGACAACCTTACTGCACTTCAGAACCAAATACAATCTGATCTCAATAGAGTAGCACAATGGTGTAACAGTAATACCTTCACAGTTAACCATTATAAGTCGAAATGTATGCTTGTAACTAAGGGTGATGACTGTGTTTTAAACGTTAAAATAGGGGGTTGTGACCTGGAGCAGGTCGCCATGTTCAGGTACTTAGGGATCGCATTGGATGAAACCCTAAGCTTTGAACGCCAAGCTGATGCTATGTGTCAATCCATTATGCATAAGATAAGGATGCTTAGAAGGATAAGATATTATGTGAACAAACGCACAGCGCTTATCCTGTTTAAGACTATGGTTCTGCCTTTTTTTGACTATGGTTCAATCTTCCTCACCGGACTGAAAATGCCATATCATCATAAACTACGTACTTACTGTAACAGTGCCATCCGTATATGCCTAGCAATACAAGACCCACAATTGATGCATACTAAAGACTTATATGTACAGGCGGAGGTATTACCAATGGACCTTCGGAGAATCTTATCTCCAACTTACAACATGCCATAGGATGGTATACCAAGGACAATTAACAATTATGCATGACACGGGTACCAGGGGTAGCAGTGCTCCAACAGTGAAGCAACCCTGCCCTAAAACTACCGGACACTTAAGGAAGCCCCCTTATCAGATGTTTTCTCAGTGGAACTCGCTCCCTCCAGAACTGAGGTGGACTATTGACAAAAGGAATTTGCTGCAAAAGTCAAAAATGGACTGACGGCCTTCCTCCACAGGGAATGGAGGAAGGATGGACATTATGTGCTCTTGAGGGAGCCTCCATACTAGTCAAATAAATCACAGAGGCAGAATTGGCCTCCCCCTATGGCGCAGTTCTGGCGATAACAAAAATACCCAGGTATTTTATAAACCAGGAAGGCGCTGCTGATCATTTGTAACCCTATTGCTAGCTCACTTCGTAGTCTATGTACTTGTCCACATACCAGATTGTAACCGGCTACCTTAGATAGGAATAGGGAAATGGTATGAACACCTTGTCCTAATGTTTGTCTGTATTGTCCTGTGAACAGTGTATCAGAGGCCTATTATAGAGTTTACTAGATTAGTCAGTGGGCCCAAGAACAAAGACACTATAAAATGAAAGACACTTGCTATGGGAAGCAAACCTTGGGCCCTCTCCCTCTGGGATATAGAGGTAGACCGGCACATAACCGATCTATTGTACCAGATCAAAATAAATCTGTTTAAAAAAAAACAAAAAAAAACTAAACGTCACATTAAAAGACCATTAAAAGCTGGTATTCAAAAGATAATTGAACTTTTTCTTCACGAGGTGGAAGGCTAATCCAACATGGCCGCCGTTGCCATTTTTGCCCACAAATCCTTGGATTTATCCATCCCTGTAACTCTAAAAATGTGGAAATGTGCATAGAAAGGCCTCTAAGTCAGAATCAATGAAGTCCGCAATAATACCAATAGCCCTACAGCCGGGATTTTTCCATTTTCCGTACTTTTCATGCAAATTTCCACCTTTTTCAACATTAATCTATCCAAACTAACCAAATCCAACTAAGGAAAAAGCTTTTTGACCATTTCCAAGCTATTCTGGCTAACTGTCATATCACCACTTAAGGTCTCGGACCACCAACACATTTCTCACTATAATCTATTATAGCTCAACCACCAATAAAACCCTCCTACAATGATTCAAATCGCCCAAAACTACCACAAATCTTTAGATACATCTTTTATCCTCAATCTGAGATGAAAAAAAAATATTGGTTTGACCAATCCAATTTTTTTCTATTGGCCTGCATGTGTACCTACCTACATTTTGACCTATTCCACACCTAACAATTCAACAGTGCTCACTAATTTTTTAATGCCACCCACCAGTGCCTAACCAAAGGGCCAGTGTGTCACAATTTATATTCTATGAATCAGTACAGTTTAGTGATTTATTTGATGCCTTATAGTAAAGCTGGCAATAATTTCCAGACACTAATATAGATCAATCAGGGGCCACCATCTCTTAACTGCCTACATTTACTGTATGATCATCGTCACTGCGGACCTCTATGGTGGCTCTGTAGCTTAGAATACTTAACTCTCATCTCTGTACCGCGTGAGATGAGAGTTTAGTATTCTAAGCTACATATGTGGTGTGGCTGTGTAGTGACTATATTTCTAACTTTCACCTTTTATTACTAGCGACTTTTCATTTATCAACAGGAGCTGTTGTCTTGTGTGTTGAGTGAACATAGACTGATAGAGTTTTTTCACGTGACATCACACCTTGCTCTGGAGAGGTGCTGGAGAAATCCTGCTGGAACCCCAACCCACGCTACCCATAGAGAATGTATAGTGGCGTTCTACTACCCTGTACAGAATCTTGATTTTCTCTTGAGCCTGAGGTGTTATCAAAATATCCTGGAGGAACACTCGAAACTAAGAAATATAAATTTCTGATTTATATTTATATCTGAAATTTTATGTTGAAGTTGAAGGATGTGCTCTGTGAGATCGGCAGTTGCACCTAAGAGTAAGTGCCTGACACTGAGCTTTTCGGAATTCTAAGGCTCAGAAAATGCTCTCTTGTGATTGTCAGATGCTATAGAAATAAAAATTTTGAATATCTGCATAATCCTCTATATGTGAGCTATATTAAAAAGTTCATAAACAGTGTGAGAGATAAATAAATCCACAGCTGTTGGCAAAATAGTATGGACATCCCAGTCATTTTTCACCTGCTGTGCAGTGGGCCTAATGAGCATTGTTTACACTTGAGATCTCCACCAGGGCCTCCGAGGGTGTGAATACACATTCGCTGAAAGAGCTCTATTGTTGAGTGAACATTTTTTTAACCCCCCCCCCTACTTCATGAAAAGGGGTAGGTTTTTTCAGCTTTATTTCTCTGCATCCATTTGTACTTATTCATCGAACTGTGTATAAAGTTATAATTAAATTTCCCCAGTTGACAGTCTATGCAAACAGCCAAACTCTGATTACTGTGGTCGTGGATATTTTCAATGGTATAAATTTTCGCTGAAATGGTAAAAAGTACTATTTCATGTGTATTTAAATTCACGGATTTTCAAAATCAATAAATGTCCTGAATGTATGGATGACTGGTTGAAAAGGTCAGAAGTGCCAACCATTGTCAGTCAAAATCCTAGACAAACATAAACAACTAAATTTGATATTGCTATTGCATATGATAGAGAAAATAGCATATTATATTTCTAATACAAATCATAGTCATTGTTTGTTTGCAATAGTTTCACAGTAATTGTGATCTGGTGTCCAAAGGGACATTGCAGCAAGTTGCTTAATGCTTCTATGTATAACACCCCCTCCTTATATAAAAAAGTAGGTTATAAGGAGTTCTACCATGCAAACATTCACCCTCTTTTACTCTACATGCCCCTAGTTTTAATTGGCCAGGAAAGGTACTTCCATATGATAGAGAAATATTCACTTTGGACATAAATTCACAGACTTTTGATTTCCGTGAATTTCGCGAAAAGATGTACAGCGCGAAATTAAGTATGACCACAGTACTTGTATATCTGCTTGCCTTGCCTTGGTCAAATAGAATCTATCTTTATCCCACTTTGCCAAACAAACCTCTTATCTACTAGATTACAGTAAATACTGTGAACTGCCAAATAGTAAACTCTGGAATGGCAACTGTATATAACCTACCTGTACCGTTATCTGTCATGATCACCAATGCGAAATACATGTAGCCTACAGTGTAGGCGGTATGATGAAGAAAAAGTGAAAAGGAAAACCATGAGTTAGTAAAAGCTGATGACTTTTCAATAAAAAAAAAAACAATATATAGTCTAGTGGTCAAAATTGTTTGTGCTCCCCTTACTGCGCTCTTTTCTCAGTTTTGAAGCTATGACATCATCAAAAGATCAGGCTGTGTAAATACGGTACTGTAAATATGCACCCTACATATTACACGGCTCCCATGTAATACAGAGCTCTAATGCATAGTCTATGGCCTCTCTGTATTTCAATGTATTTACCATGGGATAAAAAGTGTGGTTCATTCTATATTTTGTGCTCTTTGTAACTTTATGCAGATCAGAGCTTGTGTGCAAAGTGAAATACAACAACAGTTTACCAGACATCCCATTTGATCCAAAGTTCATCACGTATCCATTTGAGTCTACAAGGTGAGTATACGAGCAACACAAAAAGTCTGTTCTGGGTTTGGTTATGAGAAATTTGATTTGTCAAGTAAAGTACAAATACGCCTTTTGGCATACATCATTGAATTTTAGTTTGCTAGAAATATTAGAATAGAAATGAGTAATATCAAATACATGTAGTACTGCATAGTTCACATTATTTTATATATTCTAAGTACATCAATGAATCATTCTAAATTTTATGTCACAAAGGACCATCTTTTTATCATTTCTATAGATTTGTGCAATATAACCCAACATCGCTGGAGCGGACATACAAATATGAATTACTCACAGAACACGACCTTGGCGTCACAATAGATCTCATTAACCCTGACACGTACAAGATAGATCTTAATGGTGAGTGATCGCCTTGTTAGCATTAATGTCTGTACTACTAAATTCATATATATATATATCATAAATATTAACTATAATATATCCAGAGATGTAAGTTGTCAGGGAATTCCCTGAAAATAGGGATTTCAAAAATCTTTAGATTAAGTCAAAATAGGGATATGTAAGGTCTTCAGGGCCATATTTGATTCTCATATTCATAACAGTCAGTGTGAATATCCATGTTCATCAAAATGAAGAGAAATATGTGTTCTTGTCCTAATGATAACCCCCTGCTATACACATACCCAGGCCTGTGTTGGATGCTTTAACCAGTGACTCCACTGAGGAACAGGAAGGCCCCCTGGTGTAAGCAGAGAGACCCAACTGGGCAGGGGAAGGCCTGGACAGGGAACAGGGGATCTCAGTGGCATACTCTACTAGGGGAGGTGAAGGGAATGCTGCTCTCTGATTGGTCTAAAATACTCAGTCTCAAGACTAGTCTACAGTTGCCCTCCATACAACCATTTGGGGAAACCCCTTCAGAAGTGCCATGTGAAACTCACACCCCCACCACCCCAACCACCATACATCTACTCAATGTCTGAACACCACACTCACCCTCAGCCACCCTTAAGTCTGAAGCATTATAGGTTGAAAGAGATGGGGGGGGGGGTGGTGGGGGAGGGGGTATACTAAACTCATAGTTCCATATACATGTATTGTGGGGAAGGACATTAAATGTATACATGCACATTGCATATATAGACTTTAACACCCCCCCCCCACCCCCCACCCTGCGATAATAGCTTTTCAGGGATTTTCTCAATACCCGACTTACATCTCTGTATATCTAATGTGTGTGCCTATGGCTCAGATATTGCATGGTGTGCATCTTGTTATATTACACTTAAAATAGTTCCGCGTGTTGCATTTTATATATACATAAAATACATGATTTAACAAATGTGATAGATGTATGGGTGGGATTGCAAGGACAAAGTGATTACTTGTGGCACATATATTATAGGATTCAAATTGACTCTGTTCTAGTAAGTATCTAAAGCGAAAATACTGAAGAGAATTCTTAATACTGATCTTACTTTGGCATCACAGCTTACCTTGAAGTTGAGGATGAGAAACTCTTAGAAGATGAAGTGGCAGTGGCAACAGACGCTAAACGGTGAGTACACTGACTTTTTCAAACTATCTAATAATTATGAGGACATTTCTCTAATTCTCTTCGTGTTTGACCTCCTTTCCTTACAGCAAAGTCGATTCTCTTCTTTCTTACCCGGGCTTCCCTAGCCCACTTAAAAGGGTCTATTTCTCCTCTTTCCTATCCCCTCGGCATGTGTGTGGTGCACATATGCGTGGGCACTGACACATTCTCCTCTGTGAAATTGTGTAATGTAGTTCTCGCCATGAATATGACCTTAGCTGTCGAAATGGCGTTAAACATCTATCACTCACTCACTCACTCTTTCTTACCCAGATCTCTTACTTTCAAGGTCGAACAATGATATATTAATATATGAAAGACTACGTTGATATCACACTCGTTAGCCTAGACTCGTTAAGACAGCACTATGTTGATCATGAATTTTGCTGATGATAAAAATCATATTTTGGTCTAGACCTAACCTTAAAGTACATAAATGCAAGTAACTTCTATCAGTTTTAATTTTCCTTTCTGGTTGTCCCATTTAGGTCACGCCATCACAACAAAAATGTATCCTGGTTGCGTAAAACTGAGTACATCTCCACAGAATACAACAGGTTTACACAGAGTTCTGAAAAGGCCGAATCCAAGTAAGTGCTGTCATATTGTTATGCTGATGTAAGGATAGAAAGTTTATAACAAGTACGATTTGGTCATATTTCACCTTCTATGAGCGGGAAAAGATTTGATTGACTGAATTTTATATACATCTATTATAAAGTGAAAATATATGTGTAGCTGCTAGGCTAAATAAAATTGATAGTCAGCTTTGCGGATACTGCCAGCATCCCTTAAAAAGGGCCGCATGTACCCTTTTTATCACCACTCTGCAAAAAAAAAATGCCCAAAAAATCAGCACCCACTGAAAAAATAATCTCAAAATCCTCACCTCCATTGTGCTACTTCTACAATTCAAAAAGTTTTGGAAACCTCAAAATGTATTCTTTCTTATCCTAAAATTGCCAGATGATTATGTGAATGGTTGATATGCTGCAAGATGATAGAATAGGAAACATATTTTCCAGGGTAGTGGGGTGTAAATCAAAACCACAACAGTTTTTACAAGCATAGATTTTGTACTTGCAACACAGTGTTATGGTTTATAATATATATTCTACATTAAGTGTGCTATAAGAAGAGAAAGATTAGCAGCATTGAAGAAGCAGACATTGTAAAAAAAAAACTCTAATTATATCTGTGGACCATATTAAATTGTGGGGAAAAAATTATAAAAATAAAAAGCCGCCTCCCTCGTCATTTCAAATAAGGGGAAAAAAGAAAATGTTACCTCCCTCACTGTCAAAATTTCATATAACAAATAAAATAAAAAGCCTCCCTCCCTCGCCATACTTTTTCAAAAAGTGTCCGCAAAGCTGATTACCGTAATCTCCCGCGTATAAGACGCGTCCTCTACGCCAAACAAAATGCTGGGGCGTCTTATAGGATCTACTGAAATTGGGGGTGCGTCTTATACGAGGGGTAATTTTACTATAGAAATGTACTAATCTTACAAATTTCAGCCTTAAAATGTGCGTCTTATACGCAAAAATGCCTTTGCTGAGTTTGGGGTGCGTCTTATACGCGCAACACGTCTTCTACGCGGGAGATTACGGTATTGATTTTATGCAGCCTAATTGTTATACACTAAGTCTTCCTGACTTACAGAGTTGGTTACAACCTCAAGAAGATGTTCAAAGAAGAAGATCATTACAAAGATCGTGAGAGCCAGATCAAGGCCATTGATGCCACATTTGAGTCTGCACAAACCACTGTAAGTAGAGATTCCTGGTATATTAAAGAGACCATATATGTACACACTTGTAGATAGTCAGTAGAAGATAGAATAGAATCAATTGCAGGGGAGGATCGAATAGTAGCAGTGAAATAATGTGAATGATGTACAACCATAGGGCACATCCGCTCACTCACCCTCAAACGAATATTCCATTCTTTTACTTTTTCATATCAAATCATATAAATATATTATCCTGTAAAAAATAGAAAAATTGAGGGTTTTTTCTTCTTTTTTTTTTGTTTCTTTTTATAAGTAAATGTTTCACCCTGTAATTTGCAGATACACAAGCACTACAGTAAACCAGGTGTTACCGCAGTTGACGTCTTACCTGTGTTCCCTGACTTTGAAGTGAGTATTGTTCTTTCATACTTATCAGTTACTGTCAATTGCAACCATGTTTATATAAAGCTGCAGATTATATACCAAATTTCTCAAAAATCAATCTTTATGAGATATCTCATCACATGGTGGAGTCTGTATGCTATTCTTAGATTCTGATCTCTTTATAAAGGAGCGTCATTCAAGTGTCCATTTGAAGCGTACCAATCGACTGAATACCAGAAGTGAGGCGCTAATAAATTTTGAGTGATAAATCATGTTGTATGTACTTATTATTATACACTTTGACTGCAGATGTGGAAACATCCATGTGCTCAGGTCATGTTTGACTCAGACCCAACACCCGGTGGAAAACCTGCTGGCACTGCGGCCGAGGAGATGTCTCAGGCTATGATCAGGTTTGTATTATATTTATCACTGTAGTCAGTCAAGAGTCTTAGCTATCTGTTCCAGTGTGGCCCTGTCAAATGTTTACGCTGAGAGAACTCATAATTTATCTTTAAAAAAAAAAGAATTTATAGCTAAAATACAGTATCTGAATAATTGTTCATGTATATCTTCACAGAGGTATGGTGGATGAGTCCGGAAACCAGTTTGTCGCCTACTTCCTCCCAACCCCAGAGACGGTCACAAAGCGGAAACGGGACGTGGAACAAGGCCAGGACTATGAAATAGAGGAAGAGTAAGTCTTTTTCAAAGAGTAAACTGTAACACAGACCAAGTGACTCTTTCTGCAATTCTACTCTAAATTTATTTGCCCCCTTCCCCAGTATGAGATGATACATCATGATTTATTTCTGTCTTATTTCAGAAGGTAGACTCCATTTTAAGCTAATTACGATGGCTTTGGCAAACATACTATTTTCTCTGAGTTGTGTTTACAGTTTATTTTGATATGTTACCTGTTTATGCAAACACGTTCAGTTATGTATATATGTCGTTATATGCCATACCATGGAGGCTAGACACCCTATGGCCATAATCATCACCATAAACCCATAGTATAGAAACTTTTCAAAATGTATTTTCAGAACAAAATCCGACTTACCAATTATTTGCCGGCTTGTGTCTATCATCAGAGTTACCGCCTCTTGTTTCTGGTCTACAAAAACTTAAAAAATTGGATGTGCTCTAATATGGGTGCTAATTGCGTTAAATACAAAATTCAAAGAAAATGTTTATGAACAACAAAAATAAGAAAAAAAGAAAATTTAGTCTCTGTCAAATCTTTATTACTATTAGTGGATGTAAATTAAACCAAACCAAAACAAACAAACAAAAAGGCATCATGCTCCCGCACTATTTTCAATACACGGACGTCACGTTTTAGAGGTTACATACGATCATCTTATGCCAGGATAGAAATCGCAGTTCAAGACATTTATATGCATATTCTGCCATTTTATTCTGCTATTAAAAATTCTTAATCTGCAGGTACGACTACACATTGGCTCGTGAGTACAACTGGAACGTTAAAAACAAGATGTCAAAGGGCTACGAAGAAACTTACTTCTTTGTCATGAAACCAGAAGGAGTATATTACAATGAATTAGAAACAAGGTGAGTTCAATTAAGTCACTGCAGATAGTTGATAGTACGGAAGAACAACGATTTTCTATGACGTGCTTCTGGGTCTTAGATTTTTGTGGCCCATAGGCTTAACCATTACAGCAATGCTATTTATGAACTTAACCTTAGTATCAATTTTTTTTTTATTAGTATCAAGCACGTCTAGCACAGCTATTGACAAACTGTGAACAGGCATGCCCGCATATAGCATTACATAATGCCTGAACTGCAGGCCGACCACAGCTAATAATTAACTCTTAAAGGACTGCATAGTGTTATATGCCGTCATGATACATGAATACAGCCCTATGACAACCCTTTTGTTTTATTGGTTGTACCATACAATAACCCTTTACAGGTAACATGATGTATTTCATTAGTTAAACCATACAATAACCTTTTAGAGGCGAATGATGTTTTATCAGTCATGCCAAAAATTAACCACTTACAGCCAACATAATGTTAAATTCGCCATGTCATACAGTAACCCTTTACAGGCAACATGATGGTAGAGCCCACACATAGTATTACATAGTAAGGCCAAGACCATTGATTAACTATTTAAGGGAAGCGTAGTGTTTATATGTCGTCATGATACATGGTTTGCTTTTTACGACCATTGATTACCTCTCTAAGGGCTGCAGAGTTTTATATATCATCATGATACATGAATACAGGCCTGGGTTTGCTGATCTCAACCATTGATTAACTCCTTAAGGGCGGCCCATTTATGCACAATTAACCCTTTATGTATGGCAGTATGCATTGATCTACCGTTAACCCTTTACGTATGGCACTATGCATTGATGCACAGTTAACCCTTTATAAGTGGCACTATGCATTGATGCACAGTTAAACCTTTATGGGTGGCACTATGCTTTGATGCACAGTTAACCCTTTATGGGTGGCACTATGCATTGATGCACAGTTAACCCTTTATGGGTGGCACTATGCTTTGATGCACAGTTAACCCTTTATGGATAGCACTATGCATTGATGCACAGTTAACCCTTTATAGGTGGCACTATGCATTGATGAATAGTTAACCCTTTATGGGTGGCACTATGCATTGATGCACAGTTAACCCTTTATAGGTGGCACTATTCATTGATGCACAGTTAACCCTTTATGGGTGGCAAGATGCATTGATGCACAGTTAACCCTTTATGGGTGGCACTATGCATTGATGCACAGTTAACCCTTTATGGGTGGCAAGATACATTGATGCACAGTTAACCCTTTATTGGTGGCACTATGCATTGGTGCACAGTTAACCCTTTATGGGTGGCACTATGCATTGATGCACAGTTAACCCTTTATGGGTGGCACTATGCATTGGTGCACAGTTAACCCTTTATGGGTGGCACTATGCATTGATGCACAGTTAACCCTTTATGGGTGGCACTATGCATTGATGCACAGTTAACCCTTTATGGGTGGCAAGATGCATTGATTAACAGTTAACCCTTTACAGGTGACACTATGCATTGAAGCACATGAAAATCTTTATGGGTGGCACGATGCATTGATGCACAGTTAACCCTTTACGGATGGTACTATGCATTGAAGCACATGAAAACCTTCATTGATGGCACCATTGATGCACCGTTAATCCTTTACGGATTGCACTGTGCATCAATGCAGTTAATCCTTTATGGATGGCAAAATGCATTGATGCACAGTTATGGCCATCGTACATGGAAGTCAATCAAGACATTTTATCCTCATGATGCATGAATAATGCACTCTATTTGTCAGCAATGAGTCAATATTTGTTAGATATTACTCAGGCCTAAAAAAAGATTCTTGTGTTCAGGTAACATAGCCCAAAAAATTAGGGTAGGTAGGTCGGATTTTTTTTTCTTTTTTTCTTTTTTTTTTTTTTTTTTAAGTTCCTGGATGCCGAAAACGGCCAAAATGATATTAAACATGGTTAACTCGAAAAGCGAGTTATAAGGAGACACCCTGGGGCCTCACACTTTCAGTCATTTTGGTGGTGCGAATAAGGTTTAAAAAAGATGGAAATTTTATATATAAGAAGCAGAATTACTTAATGAATTTGTAGTGCCATTAAAGGAGGAGATGTAGGGGTCTTGCAGGAAAAGGTATTACATTACCAAGTTTTGTAAATTTTGAGAAATAGTCAATCTTGTACAGACTCAGTTGGGTGGCAGCAATAAAACGCTTTTTTCCTCCAATGGTCAAGGTATACGATGTTGATCCATGTATCAACTTTCCCCGCCTTTTTTGGCAATGTGGTGTGAATAGCACAGTTTTGGCAGGAGTTATGCGAATAGTGGCTTTGTGGTGCGAATAACCTGGGTGAGGGAGTGCTGATGCAACAGGATGAGTGGACAACTCATGGGAGCCAATCACAGGCTTTTCACTTTTCGAGTTATCAGCAATTTACATTGCTGCATTATATTTCAAAAGACCAACTTAAAAAACTGTTGGTTATTTCAAGCTCGTAGCATTCGTGAGACTGGGCTTTAATTCAATACCAAAAATTTCTAAAAAACTAAAAAAAAAAAAAAAAAAAAAAAGATTTTTTGGCAGGTACCAATACTGAAATTCGGTATGCCCCCTTTATGGTGCTTACTTTTTGTCACCATTAGTAAATATGTCAGCTCTTGCTCACTATTTGTCAGCAGTTAGTCAATATATGTTAGTAATTACTATTTTTCAGCAATTATTCAAAATAGGTCAGTGTTAATGCACTATTTGTCAGCAATTAGTCAACATATGTCAGTATATTATATTATGTGTATAGTGCATAGCGTCGCCTCAGTGCAACAAGGTTGTATTTGCATTTTTCAAGTTTTGCAGGAGAGGCAAAAGAAGCATTATAATCACTATAACACACAGTGCATACAACCTTGTTACACTGGGCCCTGTGGGCACAAATATCATGGATAGAGCTTCAACACTTTCATAATAGTTAGATAAGGGTCAATATATGTTAAAACAACCTTGTTGTACTGAGGCGACGAATTAGTATGTCACACATTGAGCATAAATGTCACTGATATCCTCAGGCTTTGCCTGTGGCTTAACCCATGTTTTACTGTTATTTTGGATAAAGGACATTTGTCTCGGTGAAGATTTCTATCTTCACATAATTCCCCTCAATTACTGTAATCACAGAAATACCTCACTGGTTGTTATCACCTAAAAAACCAGCCTTTGTTATCGAAAGAAATGTTTCTTCTGTTTCTTCCTAATCCATTACTTTAGCAATATGTTGAGATAAAACATTATGCTCATATTAAGGTGTTACATGTACTTTAAGGATCGAAGTTCTGCAGGCGATCTGGTTAGTCTCATCAGTGCAGCTTGGTCCTGAAATTGGACACTCCATCTAGTTACTAAAACATAGATATGTAAGGTATGGCCATCGTACAAATTAGGTTAGCAATTTACCATTGGCCAGCTGACAATGACTTCAGAATAATGTGGGACAATTACACAATGCTATATTATTATATTGAATAGGGTACGTCTGAGTAAGCGTCGTAAGGTGGGCGCTACAGGTCAAGTGCTGCAAGCGTCCAAGTCAAGGCTCGTTGTCAAGCACCGAGAGCTGAACGAACATGAAATCAACCAACAGGTAAGATAACACAGTTGTGTTTGAAGATTGGCACAATGTCAGATTGGTAATAATTGGGATACAAAACATAATGCCTCAACCTTGTTAATTCGGAAAGAGTTATAGGCACCACCATGGATTAAGACGCTTTTTAGGGTCCCCAAAAACAGGCAGATGTGGATAAACCTTGTCAAAATGAAGCAATAAAGAAGTTAAATTGCACAAAACATGTTCATATACTGTTAGAATGATATCTTGAGATCATAAATATGTACTTTGGTGGTTCAATAAATGAGTGATTTGACTACAATTGAGAGATAAAATGTTGTACAGGAATAGCACAGAGGCGGCGCTTTGGGTGTCCAATGCTGAAGAATACACATTCCATTGGGAAACCTTTTTTCCTGCCCTTTTGACCCATGTGTTACCCACCATGGGCAATAACTGGCTCTCCAAGCAGATGTCTTGTTTTGTTAGGACTGTACTCAATACAAATAGATTACACAACTAAACATCTGCTCGGAGCTAGTTCCTGCCCATGATAAAAGTGCTGATTTCAGACCAAATTGAAAAGCCACCCAACCCCCTTTTGGAAACCTTTTCTCCCGACCTTTCTGTGTCAGTGTTAACCAATGCACAATGATGATGTCAGACTTTTGGAATTCATACCCATGCTGGCACCACCTCTCCCATTTACCTATATGGGAATTGACAGGTAGATGGTCCATCTTTGTCTGACTATTAGCACATTTAAAGCTAATCTCTATCATTGATTTTTTTAAAGGTTGAATAATTTTTTTATGTAGGAAGGAGGTGATAGATACAAAGGAAAAAGGCTTTCCGAGTTTTGAGCGTTTTAACGCTAACCTCTAGTATACCTCCAACCTGAGGAAATCCTATAGAAGTCTAGAACCATACCCAGTAGGTCCACAATTTCGAAATATGCTGCTTCTGCTAGAAGTGGCAAAACACACCGATAAGACATTTCATGATGGGTACCTTGGCTCTAGATAACACCCACTTCCAGGGACAAGCTGGTTCCATTTTACCAGAGGATGTCACCAGAATTCAGCTCCAGTCCCGTTTAGACCCAATAGGGCTCACCCGGGACCAGTTTAGTATTAGTTCAGTGTAGAATATCCTCGCCTATTTATAAGGTGCAACCGAACCTCATACAGACTCGAGGTACAGCAAGAGGTTTTCCTAGCATGTAAGGAGCGGCCTATACACAATGTACTACGCTAGCTTTTGAACAGAAAAATTGACTAACATAACATGATTATGTTATGTGCATATTTATTTGACTATTCTTAAATGCATACTTGATCATTGACATTAATAAGTATTTTGACATTTTATAGGATGCCCGGTTGACAATGTTGGAGCCACAAGCAGAGGAAGAAGAGGATGAGGAGGAGGAAGTGAATCCAGAAGCTTTGTTAGATGATGATATCGCCAACTACTCAGGTAAATATTGATATGTGCATCATTAATCAACTGTTTTGGCTTAGGATAGCGCGTCGGTTCTGATACAATTTTACATGGAAGTTGATAGTTGCCTATCACATTGACCCATGAAAGAAATGTGATGGATTGGTGGTTTTGGCTTAGGATAGCGTGTTTTGATCGATCTGTTTTGATCAGGGATGGGAGTCTTCAGGGATTTCCGAAAACCCTGATTTCAGGGATTTTCAAGTTCCATAGACCTTTTTTTTTTTTCTTTTTTTTTTTTTTGCACCAGAGACTGTCAACACACTGAGTTGACAGCACCTGGCAACTGACAGTCACCAAGCAACCAACCACCATGGTTACTTGTGATGTCACTGGGAGTCTTGGATACCGGCACTGTGATGTCATAGAGAACGTTCTCCTTTGAACCTTCACAAAAGCGGTAGCTGCCAACAAGGACGGATTGATATTTCGTTTCCACAACCAAGTTCCATAGACCTATACAATCCTATACACACCTATGTTTTTGGGGCTCTAATTGAGCATTTCAGGGAGTTTTGTGCTCAGTGACTTTCACCCCTGTTTGATACAATTTTACATGGAAGTTGATACTTTCCTACCACATTGACCAATGAAAGAAATGTGATGAATTGATTGTCAAAATTGATGTCGAAAATGTTGAAAAAGTACCCCTTTCCAAAAAGAGAACCCTAATATGGGAATAAAACTAATTTTTCCTTGACATAGGTAATGAAGAGGACAAGGCAGCAGAGGAGAGAGAGAGGCAGAAGGCTGGCAGTGGAGCCGAAAGTGGAGATGAAGATAGGCGAAGTGACAAGGGAGATGACGATAGGGCAAGTGATCGGGGAAGTGACCGGTCTCGCCGCAGCCAGTCGGGCAGCGTGAGCAGCAGAGGGAGCAGATCAGGAAGTGGCTCGAGTAGCTCGGGTAGCGACAGCGAAAGTGACACCGAGCAAAAGAAGAAACGTAAAGATGAGGATGAAATCTTTGGAAGCTCAGGATCAGATAGTGATTAGAGAACAACTTTGGATGCTTTTCTCTATACTATATGGAAAGGAGAAAGGATCAATTTAATCGTTGAGCTGCTAGAGGTTCTGTTGAGATCCGATGAGGATGATGCTCAATAAGTTGAACTTTTTCCTTCGTCCTCTACAGCTTTTGTTCTAAATGTCTGCTCCAGGGAGCTTACATATGTGGGGGTAAAGAAAAAAGATAGGCCCACCATAAAAAAGACAATGGTTTAAAATGTGGCAAGTCTTCTTGGGAAAGTATGTGGAGGCTTGGCTATTATGCAGCAGCGATTGTACATAAGTGATGTTGCTCACACTGATGTCTTTTACATTGAATTAAAGAAAATCTGATTCTTCTTAAGAAGAGTGAATCAAACTGCCAGAGCATGAGTTGTAGAAGGTTGTAAATAAAATATCATACATCAGTAACTTGGAAAGACTAGAGTTGTTGTGATTTTTTTTGGGGGGGAAAAAAAAGAAAAATGGTTATTTTACTCAGTAAACCTCTTTCTAGAAATGTAGGCAGGAACTTAACTTTTGGCATAGGAAGACTCCAGTGACAGCCACTGATTTGGAGTGCCCTCTGCCTCTGACAACTTTCATTGGGCTGTTTTCATTGATAAAAGAAATTGAAATTAAAATCTTAATTACCAGTAACTGTTTTTGACACCTGTTCTTTCCATTCATATCACAAATGACAGTGCCAAAAGTTCAATTTTACTACTTTAAGATAGATTTTTGATGAATACTAAGGATTCTACCTAAGGACTTCTCCCATGTGGCTATTCTTGTTTTGTTTTTGTTTTTTTCCGAATGACAAAAAGATATACTGGAGATGCGACCAGGAGGGTCCTGCCAAAAAGGAAACGTGAAGCAAAAAGAAAACACTTGCACATGATATTGGTATTGTAAGTAATTTTTCACAAACTCGTTCAGACGAAACTTGCTCATCAGAAAGTGTTTTTACATGCATTCTGCTGTATTTTTTTAAAGTTTTCCTCTACTCCTAAAACAAATTACAGAGGAACCTTCTTCCTCGTCATTCGGCAAGACCCTCCACAGTCAAGAGCCTAGTTATTTTATGTTTTGGGTACCAAAAGGTTGAGAGGTGGTTTCTTATGTAAAAATGTCTGCTGAATTCAAATCTGCTTGTCTGATAAAAGCTCAGACTTTCAGGGAAGTAAAGTGTGTGTGAACATTATCCTCAATTACTGAGATACGCTGGGCAACTGTGGTCTGTATAACTACCGCAGGCATAGGGCCCCATCTCCCACCCCCTCTCCCCTTACTTCCTGCTGTGTCAAGGTCAGGTCACAGACAGGGAGAGGGGGATTACAGAAATATAATCTTGTTATATCAAAGAGATTCTTTACCTAATCCCTTAATTTGGGGTGATTAGTGGATGTTTATTCTTCACCCTGTCTGTCTCAGTCTCATTTCACTCTCTCCCACATACTCAGATAACCTATCAGTGATAACATCTGCTGGGAGAGTGTGCTAACTTATGCACATCCAACAGTTTCCAACAAGTTAGCCAAGGCTTCTACCTGCCCCATATGTAGTGGGAGAGAAGCGGGAGGGGAATTCAGGGGTAGGTTTCCAGCCTATTTCTGAGAATCATGCAGTCTTAGTACGAATGGCCTTCACAGGGTGGCAGCACTGCTCCTATCATCTCACCGTTACTCAATTATGTTCAGCAGTACCGCACACCGGGCGCCTAACAATGTGGACATGAATGCAGAGTGAACATTTGATTATTACTCCTCTCTCAAGAACTAAAAATCGCGTTTAATTAACCCCCTAAGGACACCATAAAATGCTTTAGAATTAAAATTTAAGTCATTCTCCAATACGGTCAGTGGCGACTTTACAAGCAATGCATTAGATTAGCCTATACAGTTTTGACAAGTTCGTTTACAAGTTTGTTTTGTTATTTTTTTTTAATCAAAAAGTACAGCCGTACTAAATTACAATGTGATAACATTGATAGTATTTACACATCATTTGTAATAAAGAAACACTTTAAAAGTTGCACACTGAGATAGAGTACAAACATAGGTGAAATAATGAGATAAAAACACTAAATACAAATACACCGAATTTTGTATAATATATACTACCAACCGTCCAGGAGTCTGTTGATGTCAAACGTGTCACGATAGCCATGATATATATAGAACAAGCGAGTATCTACTGATGGGCACAGTATTCTATGCACATACTGCTGATATATTACAATTTGAAGTTTGGTTGAATGATCAATTTTTCTCATAAAAACGCCATATTTATGATGAAATATCTCAGTAATGGTTGTAGATAAAGAAAACATAGGTATTGCTCTTTCTGATCAACTAGCCTAGCTTAATCTATTACCATTTCTTCTCTAATTGGAATATTCACACAAATCCAACAGTTTTTGAGAGTTTATGCCATGTACTACAATCCTAATTTTGCTCTAAAATACTCTGGTAAAGGAAGAGTTAAATGACATTGGATTGATTTGCATATTGCAAATCACTTATTGTGAATCGCTAAGAACAATTTATCATGTTGCCTATGCTTCCACGTATTTGCTTTCTAGTAGATTTTCTTGCATTGTTTTTGCCGTAATTCCTTCCCGCCTTTATCTTCCCCTTCTTTCTATACCTCGCACTTCATTTCTTTCGCCCTTTCCTCCTTCCTTGCTCTTCATTTCACTACGCAGCGATCCAAAGGTCCACTGGTAATGGTATAGATCGAGCCCGGAAGATCGACTAAGATTTATGTAGGAATTACATGGCCAGCCGAGTGGATAAGCGGACCTTGGGGTTAGACTGTGTGTCTGTTCGTCCCCAGGCTCCCCATACTTCTGCCACATAACAGCAGGTGGCCACCACCATAGAAATGCTACTGCATGGGGGGGGGGGGGCAAACAACTCTTCCTCTTCTGAGTTTTGCCTCAACTACAGCTTCCTCTCCTCGCCACCTAGTCAGAAATGGGGGAGCTACGGTAACGCCAAGGTGTGGTACAGGCACTGTACGTAATATTCGGCATGCAGACGCGGCTTATATATGAGGATGAACAGAACGCCCACTGCACCTTAGAGGGTAAGCAAACTCTGGATGGGCCATACACGCGAGGGTTTTAAACCATAGAGTAGTACTAAAATTGGACCCATAGCATTGGACTCCCCAATATTATACCCACTAACTACTGGTACACATTGTATGTATCTACCTATAAAGGACTATAAACCTATGTAAATTTGAGGTATGGGAACACGATATCAATTGTACAATAATTCATACTTGATTCAGAGATTGGGAACTTTTCTGTGGAAATATGAAAATAAATAAGGCATTTCGCCTGTTTTTATAAGCTGGCCTGTCATTTGAATATTGCACTGGGATGCCTTAAAAAGATGCCGAGGCTACAGGGTAACCAAGTGCACGTGCATCCAGTGGGTGGTTGGGATAGGAAAACTGGGTTTGTTACATCTCGTTTTAATGTCCAATCCATTAATTATAATGACACACCCAGAGTGGTGCATTAACCCCCCCCCCCCCAACTATCATTACATTGCATCCATCTCATCACCTTAGGCAATGATGTGCCCATCATTTTTACTATTACAGTACTGTATATGCTTTTCCTACATCTGATTTCATTGCAAATAGAATCAGAGCAATATATAGAATCAAAGATAAATCAGTCTAAGGCCATCCTAACACAGAGAAAGGTATCTCAAAGTATTCAAGTTTTGGTGCGTGATGACCAACATGAAGAGCCTGCATTGTGCATGCATGGCACTGACCATGTAACTTAACATCCGAGAGGGAGAGCGAGAGTTGGACAGAGACAGAGTGAGAGAGAGACAGAGACAGAGAGAGAGACAGACAGACAGAGTAAGTGAGGATATGGGCCACTAAATTCGACATGGCTTAAACTCGACATGTGACATGGGTCTTAGTGACATGAGGCACAATATAGGTCCTTTTTCAAGTTCGAGATGAAATTGGGCTGTTCATGGAAGTAAGGTTCCTGTTGAATATAGATCTATAGCCTTAATCCAAGCAAGAACAATCTAAGTCTCAACATGAATAAATATTATATTTTTACCTGACCTTTGCACATAAAAAAAAACCAGTTGATTCAAATCATTTTATATAACTTTGCATAAGGCATATGTGCATTCTAAATACAGTCATTGTGTCATTTCAGGTGCGATATGATGGGCAAAAGATGCATGTGTTGGTGATTGGGCGGGGTAAAGGTTGGCTCCATGAAAGGATGGACCCTATAGCTAATGGCAGTGATTGACCACTCTGTGGGAAGCAGACCTATAGTTGACCTCCCTGTCATCACTCCCAACGGTGTCATCACGCCTCTCCCTGACCTTTGATTTGACCTTGACGTGACCTTGACATGGTGACGCTACATCAGCATCATATCACACATCTCCAAGGTCGCCAAGGTCACAACACTGACTGCCATGACAACCCTATCACTACTTCCCATCAGACTCTGGTCTAGACGACGAAAATGAAATTAGTGTCATGGTCAAATCGTGACCTTATTGGCTAGAGTGTGCAGTGGTTAGAGGTCAGTGAAGTCTGGTCTCAAGGTCAGGGCATGACCTGGGAGTGACAAGTGACAGAGGGGAGAGATAAACCATGTTAGAGCCATGATTAGTGAAGGGAGGATCTGAACATCTACCTCCACAAATAACCATTGGTTCAAGAGTGTTTTCTTCTCGTATATATTCAATAACATTGTTCCCTATAGCCTCTGACCTACCACTGGTATATACCACTACATCCCCTGACTGTGGCATGACATCATAAACATTCAGATACGATACACACATAAAGTAGATTTTACATCCAGTTTTTGTACATGCTCAATCTTATTATTTATGGGGATCTAACTCACGAAGCGAGCAAACCTATACCTCAGAGGGCGCCCCACCTGCCCCTTGGCCCATCGGAGCATCCCCCACCCCACCCATCTCACCATTGCACCCTGCATCCCTAACGCAAACCTGCTCACATGTAATAGCCCATGTACATGTATTATATCTGCTCCAAGGTGGAACCACATAAAGGTCAACTCTCCCAGAACAGTAACTATCCTAGGCAGTGCACCCATCTTGCGTGAAGGTCAATCGGGATAGAGAGGAGCCGGAGAGGAAGGTATAAACGGGGCTATACACTGAAAACCTACGGGCTCCAGAAATCGTCAATAGTGACGACTTTGGGTCCTCAGGTTGACAATACCCAAAACTACAGCGTTAGTTCGTCAGGGGGTCATCATAGGTGACGACTTTAGGTCGTCATTGATGACCTTAATTCATCACTATCACTGTTCTTTATAGCTATAAAAGTCCCGTGTAGAAATTACATATGTATAGGATTGTCTTTCACATTTCCCCAATATTATTTCTTTGATTATATCTTGTTACCTCATCTAACATTAAAGGGTTTAGTGTGGGTATTCCCAACCCACCATCATCGGTTCAGTGGTGCACTGTGATGTAGCACATTGTGAGTGCACCCATCCACATGGTATTACACCCTAGGTACTGTCAGATGATAGGTCATACTCTAGCAATATCAATAAGAGAGGTGTCATTACCAGAATTTGTTCCTACCTTTTCTACTTAGGAATTATTATTTTTCACAGGTACATTTATGTCAAACGTTGCCCATGTTTTCCTTTTAATAGTAGACTATACAACAAGAGCAATGTAAAGATAAGGCTCTGTAATGACCTGACGACCCTCTGACGACCCTAAACTCGTCATTATATGACGAGTTACCAATAGCGGCGGTTTTCAGTGTAGGGTTGGACACTTTATGCAGTACATGTACATTTGTAGTTAAATGTTTGATATTAAAAAGCTGTCTTCAGTTCACTGGCCAGTAGGCAATACACAAATGCACTAGCCATGCTACTGATTTCTCTCTTCTGCAGTTAGACTTCAAAACACATGTACTCAATACACATTTGACAAAAGTATTAACTTACCACAAAGACTCATTGGCTATAGGCATAATGCATGAACAGATAAAGCTTCTTTCTTCTGTTCTCTTACGAAAAGAAAACAACAAATCTACATAAATCCACTGGCATAATCCACAACACACGGTCTCCCTCTTGACTTTAATATCGTGCACGGCCCATGAAAAAGAGACAATTGTGAAATTTCCCCCTAATTGATTAGGGAGTCTATTGGTTGCCGTAGATTATTGTGGAAGACCAATCCAAGATCAATCAGAACACTGACTTCTAGCTTTCACTGGGTATACCTTCAGCTAGCATCTGTTGCTGAACATCACGTGGGCGGTGAGACGTGGCGAGAGTTGGAAATGAGTACATGATGAGTGCGTTGTCTCTATCAACATGGCGGATGTAGACCAATATTTAGTTATCATTAATCACAACACGGGACGCTGACCACTCTCCAAGAGGTCCTTCCAGAATCATACTCGAGATAGATGAGATGTATATAGCTGCACTATGGCGTATGCATTCTATACTATATCTAATTAAATGCTACTGAGGATTAATGCTGAACTCTTTGATAAATGTCTGATTTTCACGTATGTAGGCCCACAGTACACCTGCAATCCGAGGGAACGGGAGGGTGATGTGGACAGAGGCAGTGGGGCTCTAAACCTCTGGGTAAGGGAGTGGTCATTATTTATCAACAGGGGGGGGGTGGTGGGTTTGAGGGGGGGGGACGTAAAAAATTCTGACCCCTCCCGAGGGGGGGGCTAAAAAAATTCGGACTCCTCTTGAGGGGGGGGCTAAAAAAATTTACCCTCTATTTAGCAAAAAAGCCCGCGCGCTACTATAGATCAAAGAGGACACGAAAATTCTCCGCGCACCTCCAGCGAGGGGGGGGCGCAAAAAATTTTGACCGCCGTCGAGGGGGGGGTGTAAACGCCCCCCCTGTTGATAAATAATGACCACTCCCTAATAGAAAGTGACAGAGGAATTTCTCAAAGTCACAAAATCATTGATAAGTTGGAAGAAAAAATTACAATAAAAATCTAAAACAAATAAGGAATTTAAACTTGAGGAAATGTAGAAGAAAAGAAATCAGCCTACTTCATAATAGAAATAACCTCTTTAAGAAAAATAGAGAGATTTGTAAACCAGGGGTCAGTATTAGAAGGCCTCAATTGGACCCTTATCTTATCTCCTATATCCGATCTTTTAACAACTCCTCCCGACTGACCACGAACTGTAGTCATGTTCACAGTTCCATGAGCGAAAAAGAATACGTTAAGTAGAAGCGGATACACTCTAAAAATGTGTTTAGTTTTTAAACACTTTTTCCCATATTTAAAGACTTTCTTATGACACTTTGTTGGGCAAAACACTAAACATTTTTTCAAAAAGTGTTTAAAACTTCAGAAGTGTTTTGTTTGAAATAAGTTGAAAAAGTGTTTAAATGATTCTGAGAATTAAGTGTTTAGGTCAGAAAGTGTTTAGAATAAGTTTCAGACAAATTAATGTCCTTGTTATTATTTCATTTTCCTAATAAACCCATGGTCCCAGTTTTAGGATAAGTGAGTCCCTCCCACCGCATATTGCTGTCTCTCTGCAAGAAGAGAATATCGAATTAATGTTGATAGCAAGGTGATGAATGATGATCATCAATTAATTTTATCAACATTGATTCTTTGCTAACCAGGCTGGGCCTGTAGCCAAGATGACTTCAAACACTTTGATGCATAGAGTTAGTCAGTGAGTGGTGGTCGAATTTTATCTATGGGAAGGTAGAAAGCACCCTCCTACACATTTACCGAGGCAATGGTTCTTTAACATTTTTCACTACATAGGCATAGTGACAGATGGACAGGCCTGTTTTAAGTCATTTGTCTGCCATGACCGCCGAGATATTTTCCAGTACAGCCTAGCCAGGACAGGGAGGAACTCAAATGATGCCTTATGGCGTTTGCAGCCACCACTGTGCCCCGACTGGGCCGGGAACGGAACTCACGACCTTACAGCCCCTGAGCGGATGCGCTGCTGACTGTGCCACGCCTCCCAGCAGTCAGTGAGTTTAGGGCTGGGATGTATATATTAATCCTGAATGTTACAAAAAGGGTGTTTATCATAGGTTACATTGGAATCAAGGTAATGAGAAATCAATTTTTAGACATTTCTTTAACAAATCGCTTCTAATATATAGTGTCAATGTTATGTTCTATCAGGATGTTGTCTATCATTATCATTTATACTTAAAAATAGACGTTTGTGTCCATATGAATGTTACAGTAGTACCATCAAAGGTGGCCTCTGCAACCTAGTGAGTTGAGTGGAACCAAGAATTAAACACTTTTATAAACCTGTAGGCTGTTGCTTCTATTGTAAAAAGAGCTGTGAGTATATGCCCTCTTTTCTAAACAAGTTGTGCACTGCTTCACCTAAGTACTTGCACTCACCACATTAGTCTGAAAAGTCAACTGCCTTGTTTAAAATAGATAGAGCTGCACTACCAGGTACCTACTCATGTCACACGCTCTATAGTTTATTTATAGTTTATAGTACTGACTGACTTCTCCCAACTAGGCACCTACTCAAATCCCCCTTTTTGAGCACCGTACTTGAATGACCACTTGTGAGCAACAAAAGGGACAAGTTATAGCTACATGAAAAGAAAGGACTGGAAATGAGGGCATTTTTAGCCAGCTCTTCCTTTCACTATAGGAGCAACAGCCTCCTGAACACTTTTGCAGGAAAAGTGTAAAAGTGTTTTAAGAAAAGTGTTTAGATGATGAAAATGTGTTTTACCAAAAAGTGTTAAGCTAAAAATGTGCTTAGTTTAAACACATAATTATTTTAGAGTGTAGAAGCTATGCTTGATCAGCTTAAGGACACAAATGAATGGGGGTGCTTACTTGACTTACTACACCATATAGATTCAGAAGTCAACAACGTCTACAACCGTCTGGTTTCTAAACAGGCAACAGGCACCATATCCCTACGAGCAGAATGTTAAAGATTCTACAAATCGCAAAAAGAAGAGCCCTCCAAACCATCCCAAGGCCACCACCAGGTGGTGCTAAGGTGGTGCCAAGTGAGGAGGTGGTGCTGTAAGAACGAGGGGAATGATGATATATAGGAGACAACGATGCAGGATGGATCCAAACAGTTGGCAGTTTATTACTTTTCATGCAGAGTTGTTGATAACCACGGATTGATAGCTGGTGGGGAATCAGTGGGTTTGTGTTACCTTAATCTATAAGAAATTAGGGACAGAAGATCTGAGGCCTATGATTCGTAAATTGATTCACCAATCCAGAAGATAATACAGTTTTTAGGTCTACGGGAGCCATGTAATTTACTATAGATGATACGTAGAACACACTGCTCACCTGGGGAGCATGGGCATCATCACACTTGACAGGTGTGCAGAAGGAGATATAGGAGAAGGTGAGCCTGGATCAAGGACCTGCTACAATTCACTTCAAAATGTTTTTTGTTGTTATGTTCTTCCTCCCAGACAGGAATTTCCGTCGTTAACGTAGGTATGCCCCCATTCTCCTCCTCTCCATCCCAGCCATCTCTCCGCCCCCATTCCTTAAGATACCGCTATATATTCATTCAAAGGTTGCTATTTTAGCAGAGTGGCTGTGGTAAATGGAAATTGCTCACGCAAATGTCATGGGAGCACACAGGTCTATGCTTTATCGTTTCTGAGGGGTGTTTCATAAAAATATCAGTGCAAACACTGGTACCCACAGACTGCACTAGTTATCATCTATCCTTATCAAATGTGCCCAAGACTATAACATCGTTTTGGGTACAATGTTAGGCCCCATTGAAATAACCCCAGGTGAGTTTCTAGGCATCTAATTGTGGGTTAGGGGGGAGGCGTCGAATAATGCCTAAATACCATGAATCCACATCAGTATGATATAAAGTAGAACAGGACGAAGGTATCCATCTTTGGGACATATCTTTAATTATAGCTGCGCCCTCTACAGTATGAACGGACCTCTTATTCCTTGTTCCTGTTTGGATTTCAGCTTGTATGGTATAATTTTCTGTTTTTTAGCTTCTTCTCTTTTGTTATTCCACGCTACATCCCCGCCCCCGCCCTCTCCCCTCCCCTCCCACACAAACAGACCCTGACACCTCTTGATTTCCCGGCAGGGTGTCTGTCCGAGATACCCTGCACGCACTGCCCTCCTGGAGGACGAACTGGTTTCAGAGGTCAAAGATTCAGGTTCAAGAGCCAACGGGGCCAAACCCTAAGACGACCCCCGGGGGACGACCTTGACTTTCTGACCAAGGTCAGTGGTACCCAGATGAAATTCCAAGAAGGGAAGACCTGTGCTGTGACGCTGGGTGAAGGGCTTCTGTTTCCGGACTTTCCCATTTTTGGAATATATTGGCCAGCAAGATGATAGTGTACTAAATTAAAAGAGCTCAGGTTCGTGTTTCTAAGTTATGCAATTGGTATGATAATATATAATAGGTTCGTGTTGATGCGGTTTTTTACCCTTCAACCTGTGCACATGCCAAACAGAAAAGAGTCTTTTTCCCAAAATATATAATGCAGTGTGGAAAGTGCAACTCAGATGTTTATATGATAGAAATTCAAATAACCTCTTTATATATAAAGTGCGTGCACGCATTGGCCATTATCCATCTGATGGTACATAAATGTACTAGCCGCCTAAGAGTTAAGACATATTATGGTTGAATATTGAGTCTAATATACTCGGGTTAGGCCTAAAGGAAAGACGTGTTTCAGCATTCGATTTTGTGTGAGGATACATCTGTAAATGCAAGTAAGCTCTTCTTGGTGAGCCACCATGGCCTCAAGTTTAGCTGACCTCTATAGCTGGTGTAATGAAAAGAGGGCAAACGCACAAAAAAGTTTCCTGGATATATATATATATACAACCCTAGAAATAGTAGGCCTTTTCCTAGAAGAAGAAGCTCGTTGAAGGGGAATCCCCGGCGTCTGAGATGACAGTAATAGAGCAGTGGAGAAAGGGGATTCCCCTTTCTGGAGACACGCCATTAGACACAAGGTCAACAAGCTTGTTTTGTGTGCAGACGACATCCCGCAGTTAGCCAACGGCTATCTTTTCTTCCCCCGCCCCTCAACCTTTTTTTTCTTATTTCATAAGGGAGTGATCATTTTTTAACAACAGGGGGGGCTGGTGGGTTTGCGCGCGGACGCGCAAAAAAAATTTCGACCCCCCCCTCTTGAGGGGGTAAAATTTTTTCGACCCCCCCCCCATAAGGGACAAAAATCGCACGCGAACGTCCCCTTTTAGCCTATAGTAACGCGTGGGGTTTTCCACTGAAAACAGGTGAAATTATTTTGACCCCCCCATCAGAGGTATTGAAAAAATTCTGACCCCCCCGGTCAAGGGGTTGAAAAAATTCTGGACCCCCCCTCAAACCCACCGGCCCCCCCCCCTGTTGTTAAAAAATGATCACTCCCTAATGGCTGTTTTAACCTGAGGTTAGGTATCAGGGGACATGTAGTTCGCCACCTGCCCTATAGCGTGGCCGGCTGTACATCTATCACAGTATCAGCTACAAAAACGACGCCAACAGATGGATTGCTGATGGGTTGTCGTCTGCTATCAATGATTCTTTTCCATGATTTAAAAACAAATCAGTGTGTACTTCATATTCAGAGAGAGAAGCAACTTGTTTTTGAAGGCGATCTCTACAATGACGGGTATACGTAGATAGGTAGAGGGCTAGTAGATAATGAAAAATAGCTGGGCATAATCATATGCAGGCAGTAGGCCTACTGTTTATCAGGCCTGTAGGGTTTTTTGGTGTTGTTGTTTTAATCTTTTCTTTTTCTTTCTTTCCCTTTCCTATATCTCTTTTATTTACTATTTGTTCTCCGGGAGGGGGGGGGGGCTTCCTGTAAAACTCATAACGATTATTGATATATTTCCTGGTAGATTATTGTGCTACCAATTCTCTGTCTTAAGACGCATGCAATGATCAATATTATTCATGGATTTACATTGATTTATGAAAAGTCAATTTTATCATCATTATACTTCATGACCCAGTATTTCATCACTATAGTCCTACTAATCAATTATTCTGATGGCTTACGGCCCCGGCTTAAGGCATCCAATGCAATTTCCAGGGTAGGATCCAAAAGTTCAAAAAGGATAACCAGCATACCCCAATAGTTAGAGGAAAAACTATATGATCTCTTATTACTAGTATATAATATTAAGTACATTTTCAGTACATTGGTTTTAACTGCTTAGTCAGTGCTTTCCTCACACTGAAAATCTACAAAGATAAAAACAGGCCTGTAATTGTTAGTCAGTACGGACTACATTTCTATAGTCAAGTAAATGTATCTCTCACGGCTATACTTGCTGTAGTCACTGGTTACTAACTCAACTTAGTCATATAGTCACCATATTCATGCCTTGATGCTTAGCATCAAGTACATAGTCACTGTAACTAATATGTATAGTCATCATGACCAATACCCATCAAAGATGGCTGCTGTATGCCTTCTCCATGATGTGCCCAGGTGAAACTGAAAATAACTCTTAAAACACTGTAATAATCACACAATATTATGATACATAGATGACTTACCTATCCTTTTATTGTAAGACACGCTCAATACCGATGGATGAACAAGATAGGATGAAGATTAAGCCTGATTATGTCCTGATGTGTCTCCTGTGTAAAGGATCCAGCAAGCATATGCTCTTTGTTTTTGCCCACAGAAACCTGTGTCATCATCATTCTATGAACTCTACACATAGTCAGAATGACTACTTTCATGACTAATATGTGACTAATGCATATATAGTCATCTGACAATGGGGGTCAAAATAAACTATGCTGCTATAGTCAGTTCTGACTAGTATAGGTTTTATTATCAGGGTAGAGTAGCAGAAAAGTGATCAGTGCAGATGAGTTTAGGTGATCTTTCCTAATAGATGAGCAAAGGTGATCATTTTGATTACCTCATTTCTGCCACCAGGGCCCCTACTATACAATCATGTTACAGTACCATTATGATTCATACTCAAGGACATGTATTGATTTAAAGCTATACTGAGAGTATTGTATAATTTAATAAACAGACAACATTGAAAATGTGTACATGTAGAATTCATTTTACAAAAATATTTTTTATTAAAAGAGAATTGATATCAAAAAGATACATTAAGGGCTTAGACACCTTTTATGCTTCAAAAGTTTCATTCATAAATGTGAGGATAAGCACCCATCAGTAAAATACAAACCTTATGCTGTATGGGGTCAGTTCCAAAAGGGCAGGTTTACTCCAATGACGTTCTAGCATGGGTGGGGGGGGGGGGTAAATAAAGAAATATCATACTACAGCTAGCAGAATAGAAAAAGAAAGTTATCAAAGTGATCACCCATGTCATCATTTTGATGACTCTGTGTTTTGCTCAAATGTCTTAGAAAAAGTAACTAATCAATATAATGACCTAAAGTGATCACATATGATCACCCAAAGATCACCAGGGTGCTCCCCCTCATCCTCGTCATATTGAGCACCCTAAAGTGATCACTATCAGTTTTTTCAACTATGGTTTTCTGTGCGCCGTCAACTTTCCTTTTTGCCGGTACCTTAACCTTGTTGCGCCCCTGGAGCTAGTACTATGCATCTCCCAAATCCTGAGCGAGCAAATCGTAGGGACCGTTTACGTCACCGAAGACCCCAAGTAAACAATTGTTTACTAATGCATCCTCTCTGAGACAACCCCCGACAATCAATCCCACAATACCCTCCAAACAGGATCACGTGACTCCAAAGAAATGTGCGGGGTAAGGGAAGAACAAACGACAATCCACGTTGTTCACATAACTTCTTTTCTCGTGTTTTGAGCGGGAAAATAAAAAGAAGTAAAGGTCTACCTATCCTTTGTATAGCCGCAGACGTGCGTGTGTGGAACACGTGAGTTGGGATTTGCAGCATCACCCCACTGCTCTCAGCCAGTTAGGAGACACAGCTAGTCCACCTCCCCCTGTTTATTATTCATAATCTTGTTTTTCACTAGAAGCAGACGACAAACTGCTTGTTTCCCGGGTAGCGTTATAACATTGTGTATTTACCCATCTGTATTGCTGCATGGTGGCGTATGTCTATATATACATCATAGACATCATATGCCCCCCCCCCCAAAAAAAAAAAAAAGGAATATAAGTTTTACACCAAGAGCACAGACAGACTAGGAGAATATGCACCTGATTTCTAAATTAATTAGATATAACTTTATCATAAAAAAATGAGGTCCATGTACCAAGGTAGCGGATTGTCCCATGGGCGCAGCCATTGCTGAAGCTGATTCCCTGCCGTTATCACTGATAGAATCTGTCAAATGGGTACCAACTGCCCCCCCCCCCCCCGAGAGGACCGCAGCGAAGAGTTTGGGTTATTTCATTGGCTGATAATTAAGCCTGCTAAGTCGGTATTGAATTTGGAGCATGCAAGTAGCTGGTTCGAAATTATATTGTTATGGATTGTGCAATCTTGAAGTCTAAGTATAGACCCTCTTTCAAAGTGCTTGCTACAAAGTTTACATTTTGTTAGGCCTAAGTATAGTTATAGGCCTACTCCTTACTCATATACCTATATAGTGCAGTTTGTGTAAACAGGGGAGTGGTTTACGAGACTTTTTGAATTTCTCTACGCTGTATACAATCTCCATCAAAGAAAGTCTCTATTTAGTACCGCAGAGGTTTACTCGCAGACATTTGTGGCATAAAATTAAAGATTCTGACAACATTTTTTTTCTGAAGTGGAATCATTACCTTCAGACATCTAACACATGGGCGCAGCTGTTTTGGACTTGAGGAAACCTCATCTCTAATAAAACACTCTTTCTGGAATTGCGCATCGTGAAGTTAGTGTATAAATCCTCCATGTTCTTTCTAAGGTTGGACAGTAGAACACCAGCTGATATAGGAAGAGGCAAAATTCTTTTTGGGATGTAAAAAAAAAGTGCACATTTCATCCAAACGATTATCCAAACAATCTTTTGGCAATACAAAAACGTGCACGTTTTCCTTTTTGATTCACGTTTCTTTTTTGGCAAGAACCTCCAGAGCTAGGGGCAGCTATGACGAGAGAGTGCTTGAAGAGATATGATGGCTACAAAGCCTCTGGTAGGAGATCCACAGGTTTGCTTCCTTCAAGTCTCGGCCTGTTAAAAGAAGTTACAGATCACATCAATAATGATAGGCTTTGCCCATGGATGCATAGCATATAGCGGTCTTAACAGAACGTGATGGGCGCTGCAGAAGAGAAGGAACTTTAATAGAAGTTACCAGAGGGAATATATCTTCTCTTTTCTTGATTACGTGAGTTGAAAGAAAGCTTCACTAAGACCCCTGTTCATAACCTTTTAGACGGTACAGATCCATTGGTGTCAGGGCATGGTGTTGGGGGATATATATCAGTGCCAGTTTGTGTGAAGTGGTGAATGCAGAGGTATTCACGCTTCTGAATGAGAAAAGAAGTAGGAAAAATGAATTCTAACTGGTAGGGCCAAGTGAGGATTTCCATGAAGGTGTTATATAATGCTTATATGTAATAAGTACATTTTGATATACATTTAACACGTTTGAACATCCATATTAACCATATATATGAAGCACATTAGTGAAGGTGAGTACTCTTCATTCCCTAGGAGGTAGACATGCTAAAGTCTCTGATTGTGATATATCATGTATTGCCAGGAAACGGTTATCACAAATGAGGGAATGTAGCTTGCCCGTAGTTCTAACTCTGGTTCCAACTACGTGTCAAATAGGTTACCATTAGACACGACCAACCAGAGGTTTGATAAATAGGGTGGAGATTTTCCCCTTCCATCCTGACGCCACCTGGAGTTTGCTGACCATCCTACGTCTCAACACCTGGCACAGTCTCGCCCGGTCGGGATTCTAGGGAATACCTCTCTCGTGTATGGGAATGATGGTCCCAATTTTCTGGGGAAGATAACTACACGAGGTACCTGCCTACAAATAAGCACTACAGCATCCAGCGGAAAAAAAACTTCTTTTACCCACAAACGCTAGGTGCCAGAGATGAATCACGCTAGTGGTCGAGCTGGGGCCAGATTGCACCTGGCATACCTGTTGAACCTATGTGAGGGTCATGTTTCCACTAACAGACCAACCCTCCACATTACCCTGACCCTCCCTAGCCCCGCACCATCAGATTATGGTTAGGTTATATGTTATATTAAACCATGGGAGGCTCAAAGTTCATCATGATATTCTACTAACATTAATGCTAAGTCATTCCTCTTTCTTTGAACCTAACAGATTTCCTCTTGAACCTTTCTCCTGTATATGCAATCACTGTGTTTCTTCCCCCCCCCCACACTTTACTAACGGTCTTGATTTTTAACTAAGGATATAGCTTTTCCAAAATATAATGTCTAAGCTATATAGTATACAATATGTCACTATCCCATAACCCATATCTCACGTCATTCCACCTATCACTGTTTATATGTACCCACTTATAACAGTCTCAATTTCATCCCCATAAACCCATCAATTTCCATGTTCATCCAAACCTCTGACCCTCCCAATCTCTCATCATTGCCCATCCCTTGCAGAACCATATGTCCAGGTTTCTCCCTGACCAGGTTTGCCTCCCTTGCCTACACCCTCTGCCCCCTCCCCTGCTGACAGGTGCTGATATACACCCTGGAGGGGCAGTATTAATAAATAGGTGCTGTGGGGGCACTATTAGCTGACCACTGACCTGTCACCTGTGCTATGTGTGCCATGCTTTACCATGGGTAGAGTTACCTTTACTGGATACCTGAGCCTCCAGCACCACCACCAGTGGATTGAATTGGAAATTATTTTATCGGTCTTGCTTTTCTACAACTTATAAATATGAAATAATAACTTCGCAATTCTGGCTACCTCGTTGTTAATGACTAAGCTCGTTTGATCATGAGTAGATAACACAGAAAAATATATCTATTACATAAATTTATGTAGGTGCATTCAAGCAAGCCTGTTTGCCTTTTGTATATACCGGTATATTTCTAAGAAGAGGAATGATGAATCCCTTTGCTACTACTCCGCCCTCCCCCTCACACAAAAATGTACCCTACAATTGGTCACTGTTATAGGTTCTATAACATGAACTGTCCTTGAAATTGATAAGGCAGAAATATTTTTGATGTAGGTAAAGTTTAGAAAGCTCCTTCCACCTGTAATGCTGCCCATCTATAATCCTGTATTCAGATGGACCAAATATCAGAGTTTAAATATATTTCATATCTAGGGCATTATCGCCTCTATTTCACGCTTGGTGTGATGTAGGCACGACCAGTGCGATTGACGCCGCCTACAACCGACCAACACAAACTTTTCTATTCATTTCCCCTTCCCAGTGACTTGGTAGTAAACTTCCAAAACAGAATTTTTTTTTGTGATTTGTGAGCCGTAAAACCCATTATCTGGCATGGTGTACATGGCTCTCAAAATATCTGAATTACATACCATTACTCTTGAGTAAAGCTATGTTCATCTAGTAAAGCATACTCAGGAGAAAGGCCTACTTGAGGGGTCGATATTGCAGATAAAAAAAGCCATTTAAAAAAGTAAAACCCTGTACCCTATGCATAGGGGGGTAATAAATCTACTTTTCTACGGGTACCAGCTCAAACTATGCATTTGGGCCCAAAAACACGGCAAGCACAAGATAGCCACTTAGTGCCGCTAAAGTGCTGTAAAACACCAATCAATCAATCAAACCCAAAAACACGGGAAATCACAAAAATAATTTTTTTGAACCCCCCGACCCCCCTGTGCAGCGGGTCCAAAGTTTGTCCATATAGTGAAAATATAGCTGAAATTGAGGCTCTCAGTATTCTTAAGAAATCTCATGATGGGATATGAATCTGGTTGAACATGCTCATTAGGGACGTAAATGGACCATTAGAAGTCATACTTTCATGTTTATAAGGGTTTAACCTGCTCATATGCACCCCAGTTGTTATACAGTCTTAGTACATCCCATTGGCATCAAAGAAGACTGTAAATATTCCCCTGAAGGCTTCCTGCTCACCCTTTATCATGCCCCCCCCCCCGTTAACTCCCCTAACTGCCCCCCTCCATCCCCCCATCCAGCTCCGCCATATATCCCATGTGTTACAATATAAAGCAAATACAGTGTATCTCTAGATATGTTTCATAATATTGCTGAGCATAGATGCATATATATATATATATATATATATATATATATATATATATATATATATATATATATTTTGTACCTACTTGACCTGTTCTGAGACCATGATTTCCTGAAAAATGAGAAAAAGGGGAAACACCCCCCCTCCCCTTATCTGCCATATTCGATTCATGTTACAGAGAGGGGATGCCAAAATGATTGTCTGTTTCCCAAGGATGGCTTGAGACCATATTCATGCACTTCTAAACCCCAAAACTGCCAGTGATAGGGAAAGGAAGGGGTAGAAGGCTGGGGGGCTAAGCTCCCTTTTCAGACTTCCAGATATCATGAAAATCTATTGCACAGGGAAAAATACACCTACCTCCTTCTATACCTCACAACAATAAAGCTGCAATGGACTGAAACCTTAGCTATCCAGAGGGATGTCTGCCCTCTTCACACTTAAAGTCTAGGCTGAGGCTTCCCCCCATTAAAATATATAGAGTATTGCTTCCCCTCCCATGAGCATTATCTTTCCTTAAATAGATCTACTGGGCTATAGATGTCGGCAATAGATCTACTGGGCTATAGATGTCAGCATGTATAAATTAGTGATGCAGACTGAAAGGCTGCATATATAGATGGAACTTTTCTTATACCCCAATAGTACTTTAAAAAGCAAATTTTATCTATAATTTGATCCTAGGTCTACTTGCACCATGGGTGGGAGTGCTAAAGGACACACTTAGACAAACAGAATCCTGAGGTGGTTGGCTCTGTCAGATGATTCAAATACATAGTGGCCTCATGCTGCAACAACCAAAAGAAGCTGAGGCATACTGTTGAATGACCATAGACCTATTTCTTCTTTTATTTCCCTTGAATACACTTTAATTTGTTAGTGTTTTGGATATGTAGCAATTGTAAAAATTGTATATGGAGACAGAGTGGCATTGCTTCTATTGAACTGTTTCTTCCCCTATGTATCTCTGCTCTATCTTATTCATCATACTACTTACTCATTTCTAGCAGAAATAGGATGGACTAGAAAGTATAGGATGGACTAAAAAAATACAAGTACTTATCAGAAATTCATGACTGATTTAAGTAAGTGTCTTATTTCAAATGTGGAATAACTATGTTGCATAGAGGTAAGTAGAATAGAGCATAAGAAACCCCCCTCCCCAAATCAACTCATAACCACCCACTATGAGAGAGTGGGGAGGGAGGTGCCCAGAATTTACAATCATCCAGTAACATTGGCAGGGACATCTTATCTTTGATCTTTGTTGCCGTTGATGCTACATTGTGTTCACAGTATATCATAGTATAACACTATATACTGTCATTGAATGATTATGTGTGGGAGGGAAGGGGGTATGAGCAAATGCCTGCAAAATACCTGATTTATCACTATTTTAGCAAGGCCGACCAACCTCCCCAAGGCAGGTTAGACCCTTAAAATCACAATAGTATGACTTTTAATGGTCTCTTTAGGTCCCAAGTGAGGATTTCTAACCACATTCATGATCCCACCACGGGACATCTTAAGGATTATGATAGGCTCAATTTTGGCTATATTTGTACTATATAGGCGAACTTTGGGCCCCATACGGGGGGGGGGTCACGGGGGTTCAAAAAATTATTTTTGTGATTTCCCGTGTTTTTGGGCCCAAATGCATAATTCGAGCTGGTACCCGCAATCGTTAGGCAAAAAAGGCGATTGAACACCCGCCTACTGTGAGTATGCATTAGGGGAGTCCTCCTATAGTGATAAGATGGTGGCCTACCAAAAGCAAGTACCTCCAAAGCTATGGAACTACTGGTGGCAGGTGCAGGAGGAACCACCCTGCCCACCTGACTGAAAAGGTGTGTTGATACAGGGAGACTTATCTCTCGTTCCTCTTCCAACACCATCTCAGCACTCACTTGATAACCTTCCTCCACCTCTCCCCACTTCTGCCAAACTTCATAAACTCCCCTCCCATACCAGTAGTATATAGCGGTAAACTCCGCGCATAGCTACAGCTGCTGAAATCCGTTTGACCTACTTACAAACCAGAAGTGACCTAGGTTTGAAGGCGGGAAATTTGAAATCTTGAGCTATAATTGGTTGGGAGACAAGAAGTGACATCATGACCTAGTTTCTTGAGCTCTGATTGGCTGAGAGTTTCAAAGGCGGGAAATTTGAAATTTTGCAATTGAAGGAGACGTGAGAGACGGTTGCCATGACAACAAGAAAACATAAACAAATGTGTTGTTGTCATAGAACAATGATGTGACCTTGAGTCATTTTGACCTGACACCTAGCGGATATTATTGAAACTTATTTTAGCTAAACCTAGTGGAACCCTCTTGTGGTTGAAAAAAAAACTAGTGGTGCCCTGACACCTAGTGGATATTATTGGCTGCGTTTAGTGGAGCCCCCTTGTGGTTAAAAATTTTAGTGACGACTTTACGCCTGACACCTATTGGTTGTTATTGGAATTACTTATAGCTGGGTTTAGTGGAGCCTTTTTAAGCACTGATTGCTTTATACAATGATCTAATTTTCTTAAGTTTTGATTGGTTGTTGACATTTGTGTAATACCTATTAGGGGAGACGTGATATTGATGCAATTTAACCGTTACAACAAGAAAATGAAATGTGTAATTAACTCAACACAACACAATGCAGGACTTTTTTTTACTTGTATTTCATTTTTATTTTACAACCAACCTCGACATACGAATGTGCTTTTACCATTAGCAGGTTTTGTACACATGCAACAGAAAGAGCTTTTTGCAGTTAGTGATTTTGCTCTTGTCCAATGCATCGACTTTAAGATTTTATTCCAGGTATTAAAATAACATGTGCCACTGATTTTAGCTATGTTTGCAATAGCAGGTTTTAACCATTGTCTGAGTCAGAAAGTAGGCGGATTTTTTTTTCACTGAAGCTAAAAGTCCTGAAAGGTATCCTTCCTTGAAATTTAGCTTGAATGAAAAATGACTTTTTACCCCAACCAAGTTTAAAGCTGAAAGTTCCAAGGTGCGTTGTAGATAGATGAAACATATGGTTTCACTACACATTTTGTCATCGTTAAGATTACTTTTACAATGGCAGAACACACCCACTTTTGGGTAAATTTTCAGTTCCTGTATGTACGTATGCTGCAAATTTTTGCACGCCAATACACCAATCTTTTACCTGTAATGTAACGCTCTTATGTTTAAAGAAGTCAATGCAAAAACATCCCAAAAAGCCACAGTAAAGGACTTGTACATATTAAAGACTAGTTAAACAGTGGTCAACAGTGTGTGGTTAAGCTCCTTTAAAATATTGAATGTTGTCTACAGGAATTGCTTCCCAGAAAAAAAGTTTTCTACACATTCGCGTAACACACTAGATACATTATTGCCTGGAGTAATTACAGAAGGTTGACCGTATGTTGCGCTCGACTGTAAATTGGGGCGCATATAAAACTCACAATCACTTTTTTCATTTGGTTACTTTTCACACAGTATACACATGACAGAATGCAACCTAAAACTATGTAATTTTTACTTTTCACTTTTTTTTCACTTTTTTCCTTTTTCCTTTTTTCAGCCTTTTTTTCTCTTTTTTTCACACAGGATATGTGATAGAACACAGTCTTTAACACACTATACACATGACTTAAACTATACAATTTTTACTTTTACTTTTTACTTTTTTTCACACAGGATAGTACATGATAGAACACAACCTAAACCTTTGAATAACTTATCAAAGTGGTAAATCTGACGTTGTAAACACTTTTGTATCGTTTTTCTAAACCAGCTATAGGTTTTAAAAAGATTGCCACCACTAGCACCACCACCCCCTCCTCTGCAGCCCTGGTCAGTGTCTATTGAAACCAGTTCAATAGCCTGGGATTGGTTCTACACTCAACTGCATGTGTAAAAGGTTGACCCCCTTACCCTGGCAAGGACGACAATGCACCTTACTGATGGTTTCTCAGTGGTAGTCTTATAGCTGTGGTCGGTGGTTTCAAGCAAATTACACTTTGACACCATTCCTCCAAATGTACAGGGGTGGAAACCACATACCCCAGGTCTAAAGTTTTATGGTCAAAGGGAAGAGGATGGTCACCTCCCCCTCCTCCAGTGCACACTTGTAGGTGTAAAAATCTCCCGCTAATAAACATGTTAATCACACACAGTCAGGGGGCCCCACCTTAGACAAGAATCTAAAATTTGATCTGAAATGTGTATTCAATCTTGCAGCTGATGTTAAGTCACTCCCTATGTAAAACATCTACTGGGAAAACTAGCTGTTTAAAATCAGTGATTGGAGATGATTGTTTGAAGGAGTTAGCACCCACTTTAGGAATTGACATGGACGCACTACACTATCTTACATGTGAAGACAGTCCCCCCGAGCATTACGGAAGGCTTATGCTGTGGAAATACTTGGACCAAATCAACCCTTTCATATATGAAAAACTAAGGTCTGATGGTCTGCATTAAAAAACATTGGTCTGGGTAGCAAATTTTACGATTTCAACTTAGTGGTGAACACCAGAGAGAAAAAAGATTTCGTCAATGTGATAGCCGCTTGCATAGGACCACACTGGAGGCTGTTGGGAAAGCAGCTTTCATTGACTGATGCTTTGACCACACCCATCTCAAAACTAGGTAATGGTCGTAAACCTTTTGAAGTGTTGCGGATATGGAAATACAAAAAAATATCGCCGCCGTTCATGTTAGTGGACGTCCTACATGCGCTCAACTTGAAAAAGGCAAGCTGTTACGCGACAGAATCATTGGAAGCAGTGGTAAAGACCGCGCACAAAAAAAGAATGGCTGATTATGTAGTCGCTTTGCTTTAAAAAAACACTGTCGCTGCTGCTGCTGCTGAGAGAGAGAGAGAGAGAGAGAGAGAGAGAGAGAGAGAGAGAGAGAGAGAGAGAGAGAGAGAATTGCACTGGATCTGGAGCGTGACACCACAGGCAGCGGCAGCAGACAGCTTATGTCTCTAGACACCGGAAGAGGCTGGTGAAGCAGAGGAACTTATGTCTCTGGACACTCCTAAGGAGGATAGCTACTGGTAGGTGTGTCACAGAAGATCCTCAACAAGGCGCACACATGAGAGCTTGTGTGCCACAGGGACGAGGCACACACATAAGAGGTTGAATGAGTTCTGAACTGCAGCCCATAACAAATGGGGTACGGACCTTCTTGATATATTTTGGGGTGAAGGGTGCTTATATACCCCCTGTCTATGTAGAACGCACAACTAAGGTGTGCAACGACGAAGTGTGAAAATAAAAAAGCACTTTTTTTCATTTTTTTCTTAAAAAACAAAAAAAGTAGCAATGCTATGTGCTTAGGTGGTCAGCGTCTCTAACGTGGTAACCTGGTGAAAAGCAGGCGCACTCAAGTTGTGGGTAAAATTCATTACTCTGCCACCGATTTACACAAGGTTAAAGCGCAGTTCACAAACAGCACTGCACAAATTTGAGAAAAGGTGGTAAGGTCGTCGCTACTAGTCGAGCTAGAAACAGTACCAATAATATCTGCTAGGTGTCAGGTGTGAAGATAACACTAGCAAAAACCCAGCTAATACCCGCTAGGGGCGCCACTATTTTTTTCAACCTCCACTAAACCCAGTTCTAAATAGTTCCAATAATATCCACTCGGTGTTAGGGCGCTGTCAAGGTCAAGGTCACATTGTTGTTGCAACATTGCCGTAACATCAACACATTTGTTTATGTTTTGTCATTGTCATAGAAAATTTCTAACGCCAATAAAAGTAGGTCAATTCCAAGAAATTCAAATTTCCCGCCTTTTAAACTAGATCATCTCTCAACCAATCAGTGCTCAAGAAACTAGGTCATGACATCACTTCCGGTCTCTCAACCAATCAAAGTCTGAGATTTCAAATTTCCCACCTTCAAAACTAGGTCACTTCCGGTTCGTAAGTAGGTCAAACAGATTTTAGTAGCTGTAGCTATGCGCTGAGTTTACCCCTATATACTACTCATACCTGCTCGCCGCCCGAGCTGCTCACGATCAACAAAATGGCTATAAATAGTACATAGGACCAGAAATAACATCTGCACCTGCGTAGTTTCTAAAAGCTGGGTGGCTGAACGGTTCTTATGTCGAGGTAAACATATGTAAGGTGTATGCCTTTTTTAAAGATTGTGTGATGGCTGTAGGCACTCAAGGCTCCTTATATATGTAAGTTTTCAAGTAACAAGAATATTTAGGCGCGGGGAGGGTCAGTATAAAGTGCATTGGATTTAGGGACATTAGTGAGCATGGAAGTCATTTCAGTCATGCTTCCCAAGGTATTGACAAAAAATAGTTTTCCTATTCTTGTCCACCACGTTGATCAAAAACATTACCACTCCCCCACAACAGTCAATTCTAAGTACATGCTTGGTCGACTTGGTAAATCAGGTTGAACCTTATGACATTGTATTTGTACAGCCTTTACCCTAAAATTCAAAGGTTACAGACTTCAAGAACTATCCACGGTACCAACATTTCAATTTCAGGTTCACTGAATCGAGTGTCTTAGAGACCCAGTGGAATGGAATACTGAGGGTAAAAAAAATACCAAGCAGACTAGTCAATGATGGTTTTGCACCCGTTGTCTTATTTCTGAAGAAAACAATTAAACGGTTGAAGACTGTAAACCTGAATCGAGAATTCTCTTGAACCTGGACCAAAATAATGATTTTCCAAGGATCAGTATCAATATTCTATCAACATTCAAGATAGGTCCAGTTGTCTTACTACAAAATACTAATAAGTGTGTATAGCCAAGCAAAAAGGGTCCCCCAGGGGAAAAGTCAACATTTAAATTCATGCCATGAACTTTCCAATGATATATTACAGGAGAAAATATGTCTGCTAGTTTTAGAGTTATGGCTCTATTAACTTAGATGGTTACCGACCTATTCAAATCCCAAATAAGGGAGTGGTCATTATTTATCAACAGGGGGGGTGGTGGGTTTTCGCGCGGACGCGCGAAAATTTTTTACGCCCCCCCCTCGACAGCAGTAAAAAAATTTTTTGCCCCCACGCCGGAGGCACAGAGAGTTTTTGTGCCCCCTCTTTGATCTATAGTAGCGTGCGGGCTTTTTTGCTAAAAAGAGGGTAATTTTTTTTAGCCCCCCCTCAAGAGGGGTCAAAATTTTTTTAGCCCCCCCTCAAACCCACCACCCCCCCCTGTTGATAATAAATGACCACTCCCTAAGGTCTACCTTGTATATTTCACGAGATATATCAGATGTATAATTAGGCATAATTCTGCAAATTAGGGAAATTGTCATTCTCTTCTCATTTTTTTCTCATAAAAATAATTTGATCTGATTATCAGATTTTTACCATCTTTTCAACACACCGATCCTTGGGGTGTGGCTACAAAATAGGCTTTTTTGATTCCTCAATTTCGAGTGGAAATAATGTTTCCATGGCATCCAATATCAAGAAAAGCCCAAATGCCCAAAAACATTCTATTTACATTCCAAATTTGGAAGGTTTTCCTTAAAAATGGGAATTTCCCTTTAGGGCACTTGTAATCTACATAAAAAAAGTAGTATATAACTATTTTTGGTATATTTTCCCCTTTTAGGCCATAGTGGTGTCCCCCTGGTGGCCAGAATTGGTACTAATCCTCTCGGACGGTCCTTTTGACTTGCCTCCTCACAAGTGTTTTTACCTTGAGGGCATTAATAACATTGTCTAATCGGATCGTTAGCATCCTTTTAGGTGTTTCATAAAGACAAGAGATTTACATTAACTCTCAGGGTTGGTAGTAGACCTACTCATCATTTTCATTTTTTCTTCTGCTTTGATAATCCTTAATACCTATTTCTATTATCAAGGGGCATGGTGAGAGTACATGAATGAACTCTGTCTGCTTCTCTGTGTTAGCTGCTCCTTTCACTAATCATTGATAATGGCATCAGCGCAGAGGAGGCCGGGAGGCCATTGCGAAAAGATTCGGAATTGATTCTGTCAGAGGTACTATTCCCAAAACGGAACTCACTCACCTCAGGGAACTGATGCCCTAGTGTGTTGTGAAAGGAGAATTAGTCACAGGAGTGATATAGGTGTGGTCCAGAGTCAGGGTGTAATTCTCAAGTAGGAACCAATTCTCTGGGGAAGTCGATTCTCAGGGTGGGGAAGAGCGGAGAATTGGAAGATCAAATAGCTACAGTGAGAATCTTACTTGAATTCTTTTCGCAACAGCCTCCTCAGTGTAGTCATGTTACCTGTGGTTTGTTCGGTAATTGGGGAGGTGGGCAGGTAGCAAGAACAGGTAATCAGTCTCCAGTAGGTGTCAATCAGGCCCACCCCTGGAGGCCAGGTGATGGTCCCACCTGGGTGCTGTCTGCTGACCTACATATTCCCCTCATCATCTCACCTGTAACTGCTGCCAAGGCTACACCTGAGAAATGAGCAACCTCTGAGATTTAGGATGAATGCCACTGACGGGGTCACTGGCAAGGGTATCTATGGGTATTATGAATTTCTGGAGAATTCATTGAGTGATATTGATAAAAACAAAGAACTATAATGGAAAAGGTTTAAATTAGGCAATGTAGTCAATGCAAGTACATGTATAAAGTAAAAGTTTCAACCAAAGCAATAGTCCTCACCTAGGCCACCCTAAGAACTAGATCCAGAGGGTGGGATTTTTCAGACCCATGAGGGAGGGAGGAAAAACTTTTTGTTTGTGAAAAATTTCTTTTTTTGTCATGAACGCGGTAAGCATGGACAGCATGAATCTGCCATCACTTTCTAAATTTGGGTGTCTGGAAACTTAGAATCTCGTACTAAGAGACAAAAAAAATCAGAACTCAAAATTAATATAAAATTTTCCACCCTCAACCAATAAAATCCACCAGCAGGCCTGGACAGGAAACGCACATATGTTTAATGGTGGTCCTAGCTGTGATTGATTTGCCCAGGGCTAGAGAAGCCCAGTCTGAAAACAGAACCTCAGGGACAAGTGTCAGTGCTCGCTCCCAGAACAAGTGAATGCATGCTACTGATGGTGTATGAATGTCGAGATGGTGTATGAATCTCGAGGTGGTGTATGAATCTCGAGATGGTGTATGAATCTCGAGATGGTGTATGAATCTCGAGATGGTGTATGAATCTCGAGATATATGACATTAAGGGTGACACAGTATACAGCTGCTCTAAAGTATACTAGACTGGAACGTGGACACGGTTATAGACTGACAAAAGGGAATGCTGAGATATGATAAAGTGTGAGATCCAGGTAGAAATAACAGACCCTGAGTAATAGTCCTCACTATATCATACATATTTGGGGTGGTATGAGAATGAAAGAGGTGTGGGGGGTGGTGTGAGTATATCATAGTCGGTATCTACCTCAGTAAGGTCCTTGTGTACATAACCCTAGTTCACCCACCTGACAGCAGGTGGCACCCAGGAGGATACACCTGGGGCATGTCCAACCCCACTCGTCCACACTGACAGCCTATGGTCTGATAGGCCGTGTCTCCTCTTCAGTGCTACTTTTCCATGTATTTTCATTCCAGGAGGTTATTTCCAAACAGCCTAACATGGCACCCTCTGCAATGTTAGTGTCAGACTCATTTTTGTAGTATACTGCTCCCTCCCCAGACTCATTGTTGGTATCTACAGATCTCTCCCACCAAAGCTCCCAAACAGTGCAGACTAGTCTTGTGGGTACAGCCAAATCACTATCACAGCATGCTGTTCTAAGACCTTCGACTACAGAGGGTGCGATCTTATGATGTATTGAAATGACCCCCAAAGTGAGAAGTACTGTCAGTCACGAAAATGACCCCCTTTGGCCAGAGAATTCAGAATCGGTTGATTTATCTTTCAATAAGGGCAATTAATAAAAATGGCTGGAGATCCCTCTGATGATAAAAATATGAAATCCTTAACCAGGGATATGCCATGTTCAATAGACTACTATCACCTAGTATCTGAAGTACATTTTGGGTTACAATATATTCCCTGGCTGGAGGGGGCAATGTAATAGATGGAATTTGTAATTTTCAATAGGAATCCCATATATCATTTGTTTCATACCTTTGAGCAATGAGAACACACTGAACTGCTCATATAAAGAAGATTACCAGGGAAGAGTAACCTACAATATGTTGACATCATCGTGACGTCAGAACTGTGAGTATCCCGACCTGTTTAACCATCTCCCAGCAACACAAAACACCAAGAAGAGTCCAAATAACCCCAAACCTACCATGTACCTTGGGGTATATAGGACACGGCTGGAGGAGATCAGTATACATGTGTGTACTGTGAGTACAGGTTACAGGCTCATGGCCGCTGTTGGATACTCAGGGGTGCCAGGTGTATCCTATAGAGTTGTGATGGGTTGTCTTATGTAAATCACCATCTTGTCCCTTTGGACCCTGAATGTTTCCCCGATTAGATAAGGACACCGTGTTCGACACCAGCGAAGATAAGACATGCTCAAATCCCAGAAGGGGGAGGGGGAGTAACTTAGCATTCGATTGGGCACAATTACAGCAGAGACTGTCACTTGACAGATGGGATGTCAATACATGTACCTGCCACAAGTTGATATAGGAATAATAAGACACCCAATCCATATACATGTATATTCATCCCAGTATTGTCGAATCCTTTAAATCTATGAGGGAACACCATTATCTTTTACCACATAGATGGAGTTATCTTCTGACCTTTTGAAGTATGGGGGGGTGTACAATTGATGTGGGTTTTCAAATTTGAGAAGGGGTCCGTGAATGGCCAAAAACTGGCTGCTGTAGTTTCGCAGTTGGTAGGCTTATTTATGCCTCGTGCGGAACGGGCAGGACCCGCTCGTGAAGAAACTGTCGGCTCAAACTAATCATCGTTCACCTTTACCATTGTACCTACCATCAAAGAGGCAGTGTCCCCCGCAGGACTATTATAATGATCTCTGGCACTGCACTCTGAGCCCGAATTGTAAATACGCAGCACATACTGGTGAAGTACATACACCACAACCCCAATCAAGTCAATAGGATTGTATTGACATGAATTTCTGGTGTAGACCAGGAATACACTGCAATACACTATAAAACTGCTGTGTATAATCGGTGCGTTCGGAGTACGGCCGAGGGATCAATGCTGGTTTGTAAGGCCACCCCCTATTGGTCTGCTCCATGTGGGTCAATGTTGATCCCCAAGTCAACTTACTACACTTCCAAGCATAGTTAAGGGCTGGTACCTAGCCAGACCTGGCTGGGGTGGAAGGGGGTGGAGGGAACAAGCTAAGGTTGTGTAGTTAGCGTTCGAGGTCACCCCTACCCATAATGCAATAGATATCATTTGAAAACCGCTGCCCGAACGCACCGATAGTGTTACAGTGTGCTGTTATGTATAGACACAAGCTTAATTTCAAGGTAAACCGTAGAAGTCCAGGAAGGTCATGAAACATACACATTACTCGATATACATTGTCTGTATCTGGTCCTTTGCAGGTTTCAGCAAATGCACAGACACGTTTCATTAACTTCATAACTGTTAGATTCCCCTCTAGGGTTGACTTGTTCTAAGTACTACGTATACTAAGATATCGAACCAACCCGGGCCACGCCGTCTTTTACTTACAGCAATACGTATGCAGTCGCGCGGTGCCATAGTCTGTTTTTAACCATCCACTGCGACCGCCAGACGTTCCTAGAAATGTTCCTAGAGGTCAAGGGTCGCCTGACAGCTGTGGTTTGCGACCCTTAGTTCACCTAAACCACACCAGAGGTCGTGGCGGCACTCTGATCATGTGGCCAGACGCGAGCACCTCGAGAGCAGGTCTAGAGAGATCTGGTTATGTTTGAGAACATATCTAGATGGTTCTGCTTGTGTTTGAGAGTGGGGCCAGACGGGCGTATATGGTGCAGATATTAAACGCGAAATGCCTTCTTGATGCCGCCATGGTGAACAAAGGGAGAAGGCAATAGTCTTTAAAAGCCATAGGACAGTCTGAAATGCTACAGTTCATGTACGACATAGAGGGCATGGTATGATATACCCCAGAGGGGTTGGGCTAATTTTATATTGGTACATCTTGCTCCAATCACGTTGACAATAAATGCCTGGTGTACCTCCATGCACTCCTCCCCAGCATGTGGTTATTAATAGGTTCCCCTAGCCCTCAGAGGTCAAGAAGGAGTTTGTCCACGGATCGGCAGTTCTGATTATAATATAAGCATTTCCGAGCAGCTCGCATCCTTTGATGATAGCCATGGGCACGTGACCAATAGATTAAGTCGATTTCAGCCCCATCAGAGGGGGTCTTATCTTTACCGGGATGGGGGTGAGTGTATTAATTAGCAAAAGGGGGAATACCGGCAGGGTTTAGATAGGAAATGGGGAAATTAGACCCAGATTTATATATCTAGTTTGATACCAAATCGCGGTGACTTCTGTGAAGAGCTATAAATAAAGATTGGTGCCTGGATAGAATTCTGGATAAGGGGTAGCTGGTTCCTGTATTATATTTCTGATCTGACTGAAGTACTTGTTTCATGCCTGATAAGACCGTAATAATCATAATGAATTTAGATATCGACCAAATATAATCACACAATTTGGTGAGAGAGGTTAGTCTTAGGAGGCAGCTGTAGCCCTATTCTCCGCAGTCTGATATTACAATGCACCAAAGCAGATAATTTATCTTATGAATCGTGTTTGTTTTTTTTACTTTTAAATATATATAATAATCTATACAATGTATCATCAGTGTGATTCTCTGTACATTATACATCATGAAGGCACTGTTTTTGGATCCACTTTTAAAACACATTGAAAGATGACCAAACCCTGCTAGATTGATCAAAATAATTGGCTTCAGTAGAGGGCTTTTCAACAGTGTTCTGTTTATTTCTGGCTAATTGGCGCCCCATAATGTACCCTCCAGCAGACACAAACATACGATGTACACAGACCCTGACCGTACAGCACAGACATCAACACAGAACAGCTGTACGGCACAAGTAAGGCACCCCACGCCCTGATTGGTCAACCATCTGCTGTCGACACATGCGCACTCATTATCTTGGAGGGTTGGAGGGAAGGAGGTGGGGCAGTGATTAAGGGTATGGTAAATGCATCAGGGACATAGTAGTGTGAGGATGTAAATGGCATTGGTTTAGCCCCTTGATAAACATCACATTTTAAAGTGGCTTCAGATATGGCTTCGAGTATGAAGGTTCTAGGTGGTAATGTTTGATGGTACGGCTAGTGCCAGTATAACGGAAAGGTATTAATTATTAATTACTCCTCGCCATTGTACATACCCTCTTCATCACCAGGTCCTATGTACAACCAAGTTGACTTGAAACTTGTGAAACGTAGAGGAATCGCCTTCCTGTCGATTATCCACTTTTGTATAAATTGTGCCTGGCAATAAAGAATTTCCAAACCTGAAAAAAGAAAAAGGAGAAAAAAAAAAGAAAAATCTCTAATGGTTATGCATACAGGTCTGTGCATTTCAGATCATTGTAGCTATTATGTCAGTTAGGCAGGAGAAGGATCGTACAATGCTGAGACTAGGATGATTGTATGGAATTAGAAGCAATGTATCTACATATCAATCAATGTACAGTGGCATCAGATGTACATTATCCAAATGAAATGTTGATTGATAAGCATTCACCAGGCTTACGGGAAGAACTCCGAAAAGGGGTTGTTCCTCCCCAGCTTTTGAAGAGAAATCACGTGCCTCTGGCTCGCACCACTGAAATGTTGCATTTGGACCTTAACGCTATTGGACTTTTGATCACTGTGCAGGCCAGAGGCAGGTGATTGTAATCAGGCTCCAGCTACAGGCAGGTGATTTCCAAGAGACTCGTTTTCAGGTCCAATCAGTGGTGCGAGCAAGAGGCACGTGATTTGAGTTTGTAGGGGACTCCTCCCATGCATTTGATAGACGTGAGGAACATTTAACAAAGATGGATGACATGTGTAACACAAAGACAGTGGAAATAAATGCATGAACATGATGTCTCTGGAGCGTGTTGCTCCTATGGTAAAAAGAGCTGTCAGTAGGTACCCTATTTTCAAAAGAAGTCACGCTCTGCCTCACCATTCAACTTGCACTCACCACATTAGTCTGAGAAGTCACCTGCCTTGTTTAAAACAGAGAGAGCTGTACTATCAGGCACCTACTCATGTCACACACTCTATAGTATATTATACTGACTGACTTCTCCCAACTAGGTACCAACTCAAATCCCCCTTTTTTAGCACCCTACTTGAATGACCACTTGTGAGCAACAAAAGGGACAAGTTATAGCTACATGAAAAGAAAGGACTGGGAGCGAGGGCATTTTTATCCAGCTCTTCCTTTTACTATAGGAGCAACACCCTCCAGATCACATACATGTACACCTTGTACATGCGGTGCACGTGCAGTGCCCTGAAGGAATTGGGTACATGAGGGGGGGGGGGGGTAGAGAGAGAGTTCATGCCCCATACACGCCCATATACTACAGCATACCTGGCTTACACAAGGACAGGTTAAAGTATAGAGTTAGTCTCTATACTGGAGTAGGGCCAGATGTACAAGGAATGTGTGAATGAGGGGCAGCCACATCGACTCCTACCTATATTGTAGGTCTCCTACCCCAAATAGTCTGCTCAAGTACCATTTTTAATCTGGTACAATCGGTTACAAAAATTAATGTTTGTTTGTATTTTCATAGTTTTTACATAAGTATGTTTCAAGATAATTTTCTTCCAAATTGTGCAGATGGGATTTTGAGGGTGTAACTTCACTCTCAATAGCCGAACATGAGAATGTGCAAAAACTTTATCAACAACATTTCTGAAAAGTCACTATTTCTTCCCGTATTGGTCTATAGTAAAATGCATACATGTGCATGTTTGATGCTCTGAAACAAGTGGTAGTCATCTTGAGTGATGTCTTACTCTTTGCACAGAACTGCCACACCTTGCCCATTTACCTTCATAATGATAAAGAAACTTGCCCTGTCCTATAATCACTTTCCTTTCCTCTGCTAATATTTTTCCCTTTTCCTTGCTGACTGCAGTCAAATTCGTCCCTTTTCCCATTGCCCACTCCTCTGCCTACACTTGAGACCACTTCCCCTGGGTGTGAGGTTATAGATAAGGTCCTGGAGTTCACTGTACATGTTATCAGGTTGCTAAGGCAGCTGGTCAGTGTGAGAGTCACGGTCAGTGATCAGAACAGACAACTGACCGCTGAATGTCCTTCACACACCCTCCACTTATAGATCCCTCTTTTACCTAGGACAGATATACTGCCCCTAAATTGAGCCTTTCCCAGTTCATGGGTTCGGACTAAGAATAATTAGACTGGCTGTAGTCCCACCTTGTCCCAGGGTGGACCTGATTATTTGAATTGGGAGTTCCAGAGCAGTGGGTGAACTCATGTTAGTAGCTCATTGCTATAGCATGATCTTGTGGAAGTCTTTCATTTTGCATTATCATGTGCCAAGGACCCTCCACAAACATGAGGTCTTGATATTTTGCAATGACAAAATGAATGGGAACCCACTGTATGAGGTCTACTTCACACAGGTATCTCAGTGACTGTAGTCTGTCTAGGTGAAAGTGGTTGCACAGTAAAGCAGTGCACTTAAATGTGTTCTGTGAGAGAATGCAAGCTATACCCTCAGGGAGGTGACAGAATTGATGGCACAGCAAGATTGCAACATCAGGGCACTTAACCTTATCATTATCCCAACCCTAAAACGGCAGCCTTAGGAGACCAGCTCATTGGTGCCCTACAGTGAAGCAGAACCTAGATTGAGGGCCTGGATGAGGGGTTCCCATGTCTCATGGTGAATTCAGGAAATGTTCATGTCCCAAGTCACCAGAAAGAACCTACCGTGTTCCAAGTTAAGAACTATGTAATGGTTATCACCTTATTGCAAGTAAAATCTACGAGCTCCTATAAATTATAAAATCAGTTTGCAAAGGTGCCACTTAATTTAGTCTATTATGACCAACGTCTCTGGGGGCTGGCCAATACTGAGAGTGACCAACAGCAGAAATAGGTTTAGTATTGGCTTTGGCTTGAGGTGCCATGTCCTGAGTGCTGACATGTGCCTAATTGGTTTTCTTCTGTCCTCCATGTTGGTTCGCCATGTGTGAGGGAGAGGCAGACTGGGCAGCCAGGGCCGGGTCTATGTTGATTTGTGCAATCAACCAAACAGAGGCAATGCCAAACTACCGGAAACAACCTGTGCGCATGTGCTGTGGTTAGATCCCTCCCTTCGATGTGATGATCTGAGCCGGAAATCACTGCCAGCTCATTTTCACGATGCAGCACATATAGTACTGCACTGTAGCTGTCTGTTTTATTCTGTCTGTAGAAGCCGAAGACCAGAAGCCACATCTGAAGCCATTATTGGGTAACTCCTACAGAAAAAGGTTACTACCTGGATATAACCTGTTGGTCCTATACCCGTAACATTGATGTTATCTCCATGACTTACATACATTGATAACTGATTTCTGATGACTATCATATGCCGATGTGGTGTGATATGAAAAACCAAAATTAGAAGAGACTGCAATAAAGAAGAAGCCACATACGAAGCCACTTCAGATTTAACACACTGTCAGCTATTTCAACGTTCATATTATTACATTTTCTCCATAATTTCTCCACATTTGAGTCTTACTGGGATAGTTATAGGGTCTCCACATGATTTGATCATTTGAGCATACTCCATGCACTGCGATAGCCTGTTTAACTGTCATACCTCATTAATGTCTATAAATGGTTCAGTATGGATGTGCACTACCTCAGTCTAGATACCCCCCTCTGCGTAAGCCCCAAAGACGTATAATACCACAAGTCCACTGACTATGCCTCTGTCCGCTGAATTAATATAGGATTTGTATGGCCCAGTTAGGCAACAGAAGCCCAGTGGACGTTGGGTGAAAATCTGTGTAAAGAACCTTTGTGTACATGTCATCAACTCTTCATATAACATGTTGGAACACCTAAGTGGTTCTGTCAATGTGTGATAAGCAAGAAAATCTGAATAAGATAATGTTAAAACTTATATGTAGTAGGGGTAATATGATTTGATGTGTTGGAATATGAGTAATAGTGGGACGAGAAAAAGAGCTTGAATCTAAAGCCTGCTGCGGAGAAGCACGTCAACCAAAATTTAGAGTACATGACATTGTATTTAAAAGGGTCGATAGGCAGATCCTACTCAACGTGTCTTGGAGGTGTCTGCAGAACCGTAGTCTTTAGTCTCATAAAAAAAAAGTAGATAAGCAAAGTACACGTTTTTGGGACGTGAGTTGATGAACTATTAGTTGACAGACAGGTGGCCAAGGCTTCCATTTCCTACATAGCTACATAAGTAAAACTACACCTCAGAGATTACAACACGACTGAGGAATCTGAGAATTTGACGAAATACAACATAGACACCTGCAGCCCTTTGGCCTACGGCCACTGACAGGATGTGACGTCAAAGCAACTGACTTACTTCCGGATAAAAAGTACCTTTCAACTTCTATTTGAAAAAGGTCGGTTAAGGATTTTTTTTCTTGATTTCAAAGGAAGGTTTAGGTAATGGTGATTGGGGTAGAAGGCAAATATCTTTAAGATGGACGAGAAATTAGTTGAGAAAGTAGGTCTAGTAGTGGAAATCTATGGTCAGTACCACAACCATTATGGTACGTTAAACAGGTTATGATCGCACCCTACCTCCAAATTATATTATAAAAAAAAAAGTTAATTGTCTTTAATCAAAAAAGTAAAAATTTAATGTTATATTTTCGACCTGGACATGTGGTTTTCATTAGATATCACATGACATATGACACACGTCATGTGACAGCGGACGCTGTGTCTGACCGCCTGTAGGGGGCAGCACGTGTATCTAGTCCCGGACAGGTGATAGGGTTAAAGGTGTTTGAACCCTATGAAGATAGGAGGTCAATCACACATATTAATTACCAATAATATAAGGTTTCTGAAATATAAGATGAACCGGTTCTTATTAGGCCCAGGGCACATTGATTGATGGGGCAATCAATCTCATACCGATGTTCTTTTTTTTCTTATTTTTTCTTTAAAATAAACGACATAATACTAAATACAAATGTATACTTAATCTGCCTGCTCCTCTTGATATCCTTATTAAGTTTACGACCCTCATCAGAAGGCTCTGTCATCAATGATTTACTGGGGGAAATGCAGATATTGTACACAGGAGTCATAAATAAAATATTCATTTTCCCCCATCATCTCACTTACTAAAATTGAATTGTATTAATCATGCAAGGCGTCAGACATCAGGCATTTCAGAATAGTGTCTACCTAAAACAGAAAATGGGTACTGCAGTCTGGGCCTTTCACATGGAACCTCTCTGTGGGGGGTCAATTAAAATATGGGAAACATTATCACCAAATCTCTACAGGAGGGGTGACCCAGCCTGAGCTGTAGGGACACAAGAAAAAGTGTCTGGTTTTACCTGGACACGTGTCTGGAGGATGGTAACAGGTCGTTTCAGACCCAAAGTCATTTCAGACCCGGTCATTTCAGACCCATGGTCAGTTCAGACCCAACGTCATTTCAAACCCGGTCATTTCAGACCCACGGTCATTTCAGACCCACGGTCATTTCAGACCCAAGTCATTTCGGACCCATATGACATGTCTTACATCACAACTCCTCCCCCTGGCCTACTCCACCAGTGCCTGCAGCCTCTCTCCCACATTCCACCTTTACAACAGGGGTGGAGGGAGCACAGATACTATTGTTAGACTTCTAGTTCTGGCATAGGAGCTGTATCCTTAGCCCTTCAATTGTTTCTAGTTCTATTAGATCTTGGAGTTTGATTATTAATATCACTATTCATCCCAAATCATATAATTCCACTATCACCGCTGATGGGCGAGCCGAGTGGCCACCCATTGCTGCATGTGGTGTGACATACAGTCATTGACTGGTCACTGAATTGGCTCCAATGAAATGTGCGGTGAGACCACTCCTGGACCACCCCTTCTGGATCCGCCCCTGACTAGTGTTTCATGCTGACTCTATTAATGCATTATGCAGGCTCTAATTGAGTCTATGGGTCTGAAATGACCTGGGCCTGAAATGACCATGGGTCTGAAATGACTTGGGTCTGAAATGACTATGGGTCTGAACTGACCGGGTTTGAAATGGCTCGTATTCTGGAGTAGGGCTATATTGACTAGCCACACACGCAGCCAAATGATAGCTTATTTGAACCCACTCTTTGATTTAAAGTTATATAGAAATGCATGACTTTGCTGGATTTAGAACAATATTCTGGAAGGAGGGACCGCAGACAAGATAGACGAATGGTTTTCTAGGGACATCGAAGAGAGAACAGATATTGTGCGTGTCTTAATATTAATTTTCTCTCTCCTCTCTGCAGATCAGGAGGATACTAGTCTCGATTGAATGACTGATAAGAATGCTTGCAAATGACGGACTCCTGCTCCGTATTGTTGCTCTACATGTATGTTGCGTGGACATCGCCCTTCAGCAGACCAGAATGTTTTCAGCCTTTTTGCTGTTTCAATGTCACCATCTATTTGAATTTTTTTCTGGAATTATATCTGCTGATCTCTGACTATAAGGATACTCTCCCAAATCTCCTCTAATTATTGCGGAATAATCTCTTATAACCGGCCAAGGTACCTGGTAGGTTGCACACAACGTTCAAGTGTACGTATAAATTCGTATCCAGTGAATGTGGGTATGGGCATTGAAGACTTTTGAAGGTTCTGGGTATTGCGAGGAACAAAAATAGGCTGGATGTAAAATGCATGAAATAAAGCATTACCAAATCAGCACTATGACAATTTCAGGCTTCAGTTAATCTCAATATCACATGTTATTTTCTTATAATTGAGGAACTTCAACAAGCACTGCTTTAGCCAAAAGTGATTAGGCCTAAGGATAAGACATTTCCCCTTCAGGAAGATCTATTTCATTCCTGATACCATTAGTAGTAAACAGACACAGTCTTGCCTTTAGGCAGTCAACTATAAACTACATAACACTTTTAAAACCAGGGGGCGTTAGTGTAGCACTGTTGGTTACTTTAGTGTCCGTAGGGAGAGTGTTCCCACCTCGTAGATACCTTAATGGCGTCTGCACAGAGAGTGGTGCTGACCTCTGACGTCACGTCAACGATTATTCACTCTGAACAGGATCATTGGTCACGTCATGAGGTGCAAGGCCTTGTCTATTGGAACATTTACAGGCCCATTGTAATACACATGCAATGCCAGTGATAGCAAGAATTTTGGCATATCTTACTCTATTATAAAACAACACGATAAAAAGATTAGATCCACATCTATTTCTGAGGGATGAGTAGGTCGCAAGTACAAGAAACACATTGGTTTTGCTTGTACCTTCCTGTGTTGCAAGATACATGTATTTGGTTGATGATATCAGGATTAATATGTGAATACTGTAGACAAAATGTTGGGGGAATGTGTGAATAAGGTAAGGTTGGAAGCCAAGGATGAAAAGTGGTTGAAGGCAATAGTATATGTTGAGAGCTGAAAGCCTGGAGGAGGCAGGGATAGAGCCGGGGTGGAGCGGCAGGTGTTATATGGCTGGTGTTCTGAGGTACCTTATTGCTCCCTTTCATTCACGTAACGTGCCACTACCAGACCTCGGAGGAGTGCCCGATAGCCTCCACCCCAACACCACTTCCACCATTCGGTCTGCCCACCTGGAGGCTCAGGTAAACAGGGGTAGGACCTATAGTCTGCACTGAGCGATCTGCAAGCCGTTTGGCTGACCATGAAATAAGGTCGGGTCTATTCTTGCACACCCTCCACAAATTGTTATCTTTTTTGATGCAATAAAGATACTAATGTGAATCAAATAATCCATGTTGTGTAGTATTATGCTCCATGATACTGTGCGGTGATAAAATGGAAATTCAACAGGTTTCATATCATACGGATTAAAGCAAATGGCGTAACAGGTTTTGAGATTTTGCTAGACGAAGTGCCCTTTTATACTGCTTGCTCTTTTGAAAATCACTACCCTCAGTACCTTTCTTTTACAAACAAAGGTATACCAAAGCTACCAATAGGTTAGCTGCAGTGTATGTCAAGAACCCAGAGACACACTATAGCAGACCAGGGAGCGGTAGTGCACAGACGTCCTATGGAGTGTTCACCACCACCCCCTAAGATAGGGCCCCAGACGGGTAAAATCGACAAGGGGACAAGTCCATTTCTTAAAATCGACAAGGGACATAGAGCTGGGTGACAAGGGACAAGACCACTTCTTAAAATCGACAAGGGGACAAGACCACTTCTTAAAATCGACAAGGGGACAAGACCACTTCTTAAAATCGACAAGGGGACAAGAGCCATTTCTTAAAATCGACAAGTGACATGGGACCCCCCTGTCTAGGGCCCTTAAGATGGAGCAGGAACCTAATTGTGAGACCTACTTTACTAACAGCTCATACCCGCTCCTCCTTCGGGGAGAGGAGCAACTCTGCCCCCGTCTGCTGCTTCGCGGAGTGAGCAAGGAGACGCCGGGAATTGAACTTTTCTCGGTGCGCATGTGCAGACGCTGACGGTTCTCCGAGTAGACGTAACTATAGACCTGGCTTATAATCAGACAGCATAAACGACATGCATTCTTTTAAATGCCGGCAAATATTGGAAAATGTCTGAATACTAGTATTCCTCCCTCTTGATCTTGTACCGTTGATATAATTTACTGTTGTTTCTGCATGTAGCAATTCTAGCAGGTCCAATCATAAGGAAAAAGATTTTGCTCCATTTGTACATAACGGTAATTGAGTTTGTTTGTTTTTTCATCTCTCCCAACCCTATCGTCATTAATGTTCCTTTTTTTCCTGTCAAGATTTATCATCTATTCACCTGATTAATTTCTTTTGTCTAGTATTTCATAAAGGATGACTCAAGCTCCAGCAACAATACAGCTATTGCTAAAGGGACACAACATTGAAAATAGCAATTGGGGCGATGAAAATATAAACATCTATTAAACCAATAGTGGGGGTCTAGATGGGGGGTCCCCATGTCACTTGTCGATTTTAAGAAAAGCCCATGTCACATGTCACTAAATTTGCAATTTCCCCTGTCCTTGTCACTAAACTCCATGTCACATGTCGATTTTCAGAAAAGCCCATGTCCCATGTCACTATATATCTTTTTTTCTCCCCTGTCGTTGTCACTATAACTCAATCTCCCTTGTCGATTTTAAGAAAAGGCCATGTCACACTGTCGATTTTAGGGGTCTAGACCCATAATAGTAAAAAGCTGCAAAATGTAACCTTTAGAACAAATTGGATGTAAATTCACATCAATATTGCAAATGAATGTATCAAATAAAACCCCTCTTTTCTTTCCAAGAAAGTTTTTACTGCTAGCTACTTCCAAACCAAACATCTTCTTTCACCTTTTGCCTCTTGCCACCTGCTCATGAAGTTGGACCCATCTGCTCCTCCATCTGCTCCCTCCCTGTACCACCTCCCCTTCCATGCCCCGTCCAGCCGGCGACGCTGGCGCCGCCATGCGGCTTAACCTGGCACATGCGCAGCAACAGGGATTGGTTGTAACACTTGTCTGACTTGGCGGACATGTCCCTTCTTGTCTCTACCCGAGTACTTCTCCATCCTCTGTAACTCTGTGATTTGCGTCTGCTAAAAAAGGAAAACATTACAATCAGGAATTGGACACAGTGCTTTGTAAGCTGCTGTGTATTAGTATATGAGAGTGTGTGGATTTTACCCTTATACCTACAGCCTAGGGCACTGAGCTGCTCGCCTGCTGGATAATGGCGGGTGGGGCGAGAAATAGGCCTACCTGAAGTGGTTGGGACGAGTAGGAGCCCCCCCCCCCTCCTGAGTACTTACATATACTATAGACGTGTGGTATACCAGAGCCTGTGGCTGCAGGCCTGGACTGGAGGGATAGTACAAGGATATACCCCAACCTGCTGTGTTACCAGAGGTAGGTAATAGTACTTCATTGTTTACTTTGGCATGTCCCAGGTTGATGATAAGATGTGATGTTATAGTTGTTAAAGTCTCAAACAGTGCATATAATTATTGAGGATAGTCAAAGATGTGCACCTGAAGTATGTGGTTATACTTGTGGACATGTTCAGCTGGGTATTGTAGCATCGGCTATTAATTCATACAATCAATATATTTTTCTCATCTCTATCCACAAGGTGTTATCTCATAAGGACTCAAAGAGAATGCATGGTAGAATTCTTTACATTAGATTGTCTATGATATATGCAATTACTAAAGGAAAAAGAACGCCCCTTGTAATGGTATAAGTTTATTAGTGATGATGCATGTTTGTTTTTTTTGTTTTTTAGGGTACCTAAGGTTTGTAGTGTTGCTATCAGTATACTTATGAGCAGCTTGGGTCTATTCCATACATCCAAGCAACCCATGCAACCATACTAATCTAGTACAAATACGGAAGCAAAGCAGGAAGTGCATCTTCCAACTATGACTCTGACCACCAGGTTGAACTTTAGTCTTAATCTCAAGATTAGATCATCATCTGGCTGTGATATAGAAAGGCATGTTGTGGTACAGTGTACATGCCCTTTCCTCAACATATGATTTTCTAATTCTTTTTATTCTCTATTTTTTCTGGTGTCCTAGATAAGCTTAAGGTGAGGTTATAAGAGAGTTGGTGTGGAGCCTGGAGTAGTAGTGTTTCGCTGGTTGCTGCAGGCACCGAGTATCCTCCAGGAACCTGTGCTGCAGCAGGAGCAGCGTGAATTTTGTGTAACGTAGGGTAAGAAGAAAATAATAATATAGTGGGGGAGAGAGTTAGAAAAAAAGAGGAAAAGGGAGCAGCAAGCTAGCTGTTAGCGTACACTGAGGAGTGCAGGCTGACATTCTAGATGCCTGGAAATGTGCTACTTATCCTCCAGCATTACCACCACTGCTGTTTACCCCCATCACATCTCCCTTAGTAAATCCCACTATATCAGTGTATTAACTCTTTTGTGCCCAGAATTATTTTGAAAAAAACTGATTTTTCTAAATAGTTTACATATTAGAGGCCATTTCTTGTATGACAATGAAAATAAATCATTAACTCTAAAGGAAATTAAAGAGACATTGAATTAAATCTCAGAAAATGTAATATGAAGCAGGTATCAGAGCAATTCATGCATTGACAGGGAAGAATAATGGTCTAAACAGTTGAATCAATTTGATTTCAATAAAATGGCCAGGTCTATCATATTTCACATTTTTATCTGGAAATATGACATTTACAGCATGGAAAATAAGTTTTTTGATAACCAGAATGATTATATTCTTATGAAAATAGAAGAAAATGAAGGCCATGATTCGAATCCATGATAAAAATGAAGAAAAACAATATTTATCATCATTCTTTTTTCATTTTTATCTATTTTGTTTTGTATTTTGTTTATTTTCCCACATATCTAGAGCACACACCTTTGGATGGGTTTCAAACCATTAAATCATATGTGACAGCCAACCAACAATGACTGACATCTACTACCATAATGTATTTGGTACTGTTGGAAAACCCTTTTCATGATGATTCTACTAGTTCTTTAATCATCTCAATCTGACGAGTATAAAGGCTAGGGTGGCCTCTTGAATCTATATTCATGCCTAGAGCGCACTTTTTTAATTCTGGGCACGTAAGGGTTAAATACTTGGATATGTGATAATAGGACAATGCCCTAAACATCATTTACCCTTATTTTATGTAACCTCTGGAACATAATTCCCTTTCTATATGTCACAATTGGAATTATCCCAAACCCTGTTCACGTGTATACCGGGTATACAGAAAACATATCTGCACTTAATAGAAATATCTGGAGGGCATTTCTCATAATGTTGTTAGCATTATTAAGAAATTCCCTCCAGGACTCTCTTGGTTATTTTGCTATATTTCCACCAGTTTATATGATTGAGGGGAGGGGTGACTGTCATAAGGCGATCGATGTTTTTTAGAGAACATGAAGAAACCTTTCGCCTAGGAAGACGGGATGGCACTGTCCATGGAGATGGGAGTAGGGTGTATACGTTGTTCTGTCACCAGTAATTCCATGACATACCTAACACCCTTTCTGGTGGTGAGTTACTGGAGGAGTAATCTGCTTGTTTACCTGGGGTGGTGCTGATGATGTAGGTTTATTTACAGGGTAGGCGTATTATTGTTGTGGAAGTAGGACATGGTGGTGCTAATTTAGGTAATACCCCCAGCTCGTGCCTGGCTCTTCAGGGGTGGCACACAGTGTGTGGACTGCATGTTTATAAGCTGCATATCTATAAATGAGTGTCCTCTGACTCACTGGAAGGCATTCCTCAACATGGAACGACTGAACACAGCCCCTACAACTTGAAACTCTTAAAAATATAGAGAGTAGGTGGCAATATGGCTGCCCTGTATGATCAGTACTTAATGTATCAATTACATAGGGTTTGGAAGGGCAGTCGTGACCACTAGATTCAGTGCTGTAATGGCATTAGAATGAGGGATCTCACTACGATTTGTAGGGGTCTAGTCGTGCCATCTTGAGAAACGCCTTCCAGAGGGCTGATATATTGTACCCACAGAGTACCTCTCTCTTGGACAAAACCGGTTCCAAGAAGTGAACACACAGTTATCACTGTCTTAGTTATTATATAGGTATGGATTGAGTCGTTATTCTCCAGGAGGACACTAGCTGTCACTACTAAATACATATAGTTAATTCTGGTACCATGGCAATGTCACATAGATATGATCATGCAGGTTTATATAGAAGTTTCAGGCCAATCTAAAATACAAGTGTCTAGAAGGTTAGCAATTGGAGACAATGCACACAGTGCAGATTCCAAATTCCTTGGAGGTATACAGCTAGAGTAACGACCATGTACATGTATCAGATGCTTTACCGTACTATTTTCCTTGATACAGGTAGAGGTACCATGAGACTCAGAATACTGCATGTGTATCAGACCTGTCTATGAAAAGGCAGAAGGATAATGAGAATCACTGATTGTAAGCTAGGTGTTAGTTGTACAAAAAGGGGTCAATACGGTACCCAGGCTACATAGGCCCCTGGTACTGCAATTCTCTCTTCAGAGGAAATGAAACCCTTTCCCCTGATAGCCAGAGAATTTGATCCCTTTCCCCATCTTCAATCTGAAGGTTTGATAGCAGTTCATAAGGGGTGTGGCATGTATATTTAGCAGAGGGAGGTGCCTGGGACTGTGGGGTGGGGTAAGCACTCACACTCACCCCTCCCCTTCATGGCCCCAGTGGCCACAGCAGACACAGGGGGAGTATGATCTGTCTCTGTGTCAATGGTAAGGGGAATGAAGAAAAAATCACATTCGGGAAACATTATTCTTTATTTTTGGAAAAGAAAAGATTTCTAGGAAAGACTTGGCATTTTTTGAGTCTATTAATCGCCCATGAGTTGCGATTGTGTGTTGTGAGTGGCCATTTCAGAAAAGAAAATTTGCTAATTCCAGAGTAGACCTTAGGGCCAATGGAAAGGTCAGGTTTATCATTTAATAGACTATGCATTTAGATATTTAATGGCTATATCATGGTCAGGGTCAGGCCTTCGTCTTAATGATTTGATCTTGATTTCAAAGTTATAATCATCTACCTCTTCAGGGCGCCAGAGATAGACTATACAGGTAGCGGTAACGGCACGTACCAGTGCTATCAGTCCTCTTGCCTGTTAATGGGTGAAAGATGTAGCCTGTTAAGTACCCCCATTTATAACAACCCAATACCCGTTACAGCACTTCAGGTTGTCCAAGATCCAAGTCTCTCCTGGAAGGCTCCACTCTCCTTTATTGAGACCTCCAAGGCAGCTTTCCTTTCCTAGTAAGAGTACCGGGTGAGATGAATGGGAGAGCACGGAAGAGGTTTGTGGTACACATTGTGATATAAGATAAAATACATACACTCGTTCTTTGGATCCATAGGAGAACTGTATGGATCAAAGCAAAACAAAATGGCTCACAGAAGAAAAAAATGAAAACTATTGGCACCACTCCGACAGTATTCCAAAAAGTTCTCTGAATGTGATCAGTTAAAGATGATAGACAAAGCTTCCTAGGTCCAACTTTCTCCAGGGAATGTGTCAGGAATGTGTTTTGAAGTTGATGGTCTATTCATAAGATTCCTTAAAACACTCAATTTACCCAGCAACCCTGCAGCCACGTCTAAACCGTCTACAGTAGACGGAGATGTCACATTTTGGTATAAGAATGTAAATTCCAATTCCATTTAATGGGCTTGGAAAAAACCGTGATTTCCAGTTAACAGGATCATTTGGCTCCTTATGACTTGTGTAATATATATATATATATATATATATATATATATATATATATATATATATATATTATATATGTCATATATATATATATATATATATATATATATATATATATATATGTGTGTGTGTGTGTGTGTGTGTGTGTGTGTGTGTGTGTGTGTGTGGTGGGGCTCCAGAAAATGGGTGGGGCTCCAGAAAATGTCCATGTAGCAAATTTGTCAAGTTTTAACTCTGTCATAAGATCATTTCAGGTGATATAAACCGCATGATTAGAAAGATCTCAATGAGGACTTATTTAATAATTAAGGAATCAATAATATTTTCCCTGTTTTTTTTTCCAGAATTTCCCCACATTTTGCTTGAAAAATACCAAAAGATCCATGTCCCCTGAGAAAAAAATCATTCAATTTTGTTCTCTATTCACAATGTGATTAGCCATTTTACAATTTATACAACACATTATAAAGATACTTCTCTACATCACCCTTGATTTTCAAGAAAATTTTCAAATCTTTTCATAATTTGGTGAGAATCTTTAAAAATAGAATTTTTCTCAAAAAATCACATTTCTACTTAAAGAAGTGATTATTTAAATATATAAAATGATTTTCTGTTAGTCTTCTGGCAGTAAGTGGAAGTCAGACACCCATATCTTGGACCAGATGTGCAAAAACCTGAATATCTTACGGTTTTCTCCCCATAAATGAGGCCCAAAGAGGGGTAGGAAAGTGACCCTTTTAAGGCTGTTTTTCTTGGGGAATTATTTTTTATATAAATATAAGGCAGATAAAGAAGAAATTCAGTTGACATTGTGCATAGTTGGGGGCTCTACAGCACCTTGTCATTTGATTTTTGAAATTCCACTTCAAAGTATAATAAATGACATTAAATGGTGATGTTACGTTCATCAGATTGATGTTACGTTCATCAGATTCACATAGGTAATTTAGCTGTAATATGCCTAATTCTTCCATAACAATGAAAACAAATATCAATTGGGTACCCTAGTAGTGCACTGCACCAGCTACTGTAAGATCTTCTCTAACATGAATGTAATCATAAGTGTTACATTCATCAGATTTATGTTACGTTCATCAGATTTATGTTACGTTCATCAGATCATTTGAAGCCTTGATGCAATATTAGATATTTTGTAGTTGTATATATTTTGAGCAACCCACTTTAGTAGGTTACATGTGTGTCATTAACATGACAATTTTACTCAAAATCCATAAGAATATTTGTATAATTTCTATATTTTCCATCAAGACCAAAGCTACATGTCCTTTATTTCAAGTGATGTTACGTTCATATATCAACCTATATCAACCTGTTTTTAGGCAGATACTTATTTGATACCTTTATCACTGTGTTACGTTCATTGGCCTGTTACGTTCATCGGATAAACTGATGAGAGCATATATATGGCATAAATTATCCATTAAGGAAATTTTCAACAAACAGCATGGCTAAGAAAACCATTGTAATCATTATGGGATATGAATTTTCTGGATAGTTATATTCTTTTAGGAGATATTTCATAATATGTTACCCATCTGGAGAAAATGTGCATCCGGGTGGTGACTTTTAGTTCAGCATTTGGCCACCAGGGGGCAGTGTATAAGTAAAACACTGAAAAATATACAAAAAAAAATGGCTTAGATTAATTTTTGATGGGGAATTCAGTGGTATACTCAGAATTATTCCATTCCTACTGAAAACGTTCCATTTATGGAATGCAAAAGAGACATCCATTGCCATGGAACATAGATAATTGGCATATATGGCAATTTCTGGTTGCCATGGAAACCACTCCATTATTCTAAATGGGAATTTTTGCCACAAATGTGTTGGATATTTACACAAGGAACTCAGAACTGAAAACAGACCCAGAAAATTCCCGCTAGAACTGATTTTATGATAAGAAAATCACTTTGTTTATTTTTCCACAAAACTGTATTTTTTGCATTATCACTATTTAAGCTGGGATATAATGTATTTAGAGCTTATTTGCATTTATCAATTGCTTACACAAACCTAGGTTTGGCAAACAATTCCAGAAGAACTACCTGGAATATTTAAGCTCAAGATATATTTTAAAGCACATGACTTCAACTTTAAAAAAGCCATTTCCCCCCTGGATGCAGGTTTCCCCCATCTGGTCACATATTTTCTCATTTTCCCAAAAAATATTACGTTCATCGGATTCAGGCTAAGCACTTACCGAAGAGAAAATCCTTTATAACGCATAAGTAGATCAAAGAAATATCTTTAGGCATCTTTAGGCTTTACTTGCTTTCTTGCTTTACCTGATATTTTAATCATGACACAAGAGCTCTATGGTGGAAACTAAGGAAAATATAGATATGATATTATGTGCATGGAAGAGACACATCTCTACCCGGATCCAGTGAATATATTTTATGGTATATAGTTTGAAAAACATTTTTTCACAATTTTATCTCATATAATCAGATCTGATGAACGTAACATCCCTCTTTATCATCAAGTCATATCCATTTTGATCTCAAAATTAGAAAATTATGGAAAAATCCTAACTTCACAATATTTAGTATTCTCATGGTTTATCACCTCCTCCACAGACATAAAAAAAAACTTTAAAAGTCTAAGGGTACTTCAAAAATTTGATCATTTTTTCTCAAAATTGGACATTTTCTGGAGCCCCACCCATCTATAGCCAAGCGAAAAGGGTCCACCCAGGGAAAAAGTCCTTTTTTTAAATTCAGGCCATGACCTTTCAAATGATGTATGACATGAGAAAATATCTCTGCTAGTTTTAGAATTACGCCTCTATGAACTTAGCTGGTTGCTGACCTATCCAAATCCCAAATAAGGTATATTGTTCATTTCACGAGATATCTCAGATGATCTATATAATTAAGCATAATTATGCAAATTAGGGAAATTGTCATATTCTTCACATTCTTTTTCTCATAAAATTTGATCTAATAATCGGATTTTTACCATTTTTTCAGCACATCGATCCTTGTGGGTGTGGCTACAAATAGGCTTTTTGATTGCTCAGTTTTTAGTGAAAATAATTTTTCCATGGCATACAATATCAACATTAGCACTGATTTTTGTCCCCAAATGCCAAAAAATGTTCTATTTACATTCCAAATTTGGAAGGTCTTCCTCAAAAATGGGAATTTGTGAGCAGGCAAGCAGAAAGGGACATCCATCCTAGGCTGCATGGATGATCCCTTTTGCTTGCCTGCTCACATTTAACTTTAGGATTATTGTAATCTACATAAAAAGGTAGTATATAGCAATCTTTAGTATATTTCCCCCTTTTTAGGCCATAGTGCTGTCCCACTGGTGGCCAGAATTGGTACTAATTCCCCCTGGACGGTCCTTTTAACTTGCCCCCTCACAATTATTATAAGCTCCGTTGTAGATCAGTCGTAGCAATAATTAGGCCTACGCCCCTTTCTTGTGTTGGAACGCATATTTTGTACATGTAACACCGAAAGTGCGGGGTAGGCCATCCAAAAAGCATCTCTTCTACCAAATGACTATAATAATGACTAAAGTCTATATCATATAGATGGTCTATTTTTTCATGTCATTGGCAGAGCAACTGGAATTCGTAGCTAATACCCGCATTAAAGGCGGCGATTTTCTATATTACCTTCCTCAAGAGAGCGGACAACTTGATGGAATATGGTACCTCAGAAGGTTAATTCAAAACAGTGGTAAATTATAGCGCTGTTTTGAAATAACATCCAGTCTAATCCTTTGTCTTACCTATGACATTCCACTTGTTTACATGTATACACCTGTGTCTAAATGAACTTTTCATTTGGGTCATTTATGAATATTATGTTAGTGGTATCAGACAAGCCGTCCACTCATAGTTTATAGTAACATCTGCAAATGTCCTTATGACCAATGAGACAGTGTTTGGCCATATCATTGCTACTTCTTGCTATCTATGTGACATGGTGCATGACCAGCTGATGGACATGTATACTGTGGGATACCTCACCAAAACACCCTGATTCATTCTGTATGAATGCCCAACCTGCAGCGTGCTGTTCCTGTACTAACACTGTATGGGTACATGGTCTCAGGTGGAAAAGTCTAGAGGGGAAATGTTTGGAGAAAGAGGTAAACTACTACTACTACTAGAGAGAGAGAGAGAGAGAGAGAGAGAGAGAGAGAGAGAGAGAGAGAGAGAGAGAAAGAGAGAGAGAGAGAGTGAGAGAGAGAGAGAGAGAGAAAGAGAGAGCAATATTAGAGGCTATCGAAAGTTATGCAAGACATGTGAGATAAGACAGAAGGAGACATGAAATAGACAAATAAAGATATAATACTGTACCACTTGTAACCTATTCCAGACGTTGGCAATAGTCCATTCCCCATTCCTTTATTATTGACTAACCGGTTAACTATTTAGGAATAGACATACAGGTTGGAAAGCCATGTCCCCTATCTATTTCTCATCGAATTCCACCGGGGGAACAGACTCTTTGGACATGTGCATGCCATAATTCAATTACATGTACAGATTTATGACAACTGTTATTATGAATAGTCAGGATGACCTTGAGTAAAAACGCATTTGTATCACTTATGAAATTTGGCGGTACAATACTGCTAGCATGTCTGAAGAATTGCAGACAGTCTTGGGCAAATTACTTTATTTTCATATTCCATATTTCACCATTCATAAAGTGCCAGTATATATATATATATATATATATATATATATATATATATATATATATATACATATATATATATACATATACATATACATATACATATATATATATATATATATATATATATATATATATATATATATATATATATATATATACATATATATAAACATACCTCCATTTATTGCGGGGTGATTCAGGAGAGTTGCTACTTGAAGTGGGGCTATGGTAGGATACTGTTCACAACGTACGGTACAGAACAAATTCTTAGTCCGTTCATGCGAGGATTCCTATACGGCAGTTGAGGCTCAGAAATGAGGGGATGTGTCAGTATGGGTTTTAGTCATCGGGGGAAGGGGCGAGGACCTAGTAACCCCAATGCACCCCAGCCTTGCTCACCATATCATATACACTTATAGGGTAAAGATTCTGTAAAGAGCATCCTTTTACAAACTGACATCCATTTTGAACATTGCCTTCAATTTTGATGAGAGAGCTCCTTTCAGCCTTATTTTGCAGATTACATTAGATAATTAGATTATACATTTGTACAAATAATTACGATTTGGCTGGAATATAGCCAATAGGGGGAGCTTCAACAGGACATAGAGACAAAGAAAGGAGCCTGAGATGGGAAGTAAGAGGGGCAGAGGTGCAGACAGAGTAATTAGAATGGATAGGAGGCAAGCATGGTTAACATAGCATATGACTCGAGTAAATCATGGATCAAACACCTAGAATACCTATACTGGGGTCAGGCACCACAGGTATATAGACCTTGGGTGTATTTCTAACACCTGGCCTTTGAAATTCAACCTGAAGGTCACAGCGGCCATTTGCAGCATTCTGGTAACCATACTATAGAGTGATAGTATTAAGAATTGACTAAATCCTCACAGCTATCAAATCTATTCAACTCTGTTATATTTTGTTTGATCTCACGTACCCATGACCTTTTTGTGGAAACTATAATTGTTCTGACACCATTCTTCACAATATTTTTGTCTTATCCCAGCTATCCATGATTCGATTACCATATTTAACCTTGGATCAAGACTGAAATACGGTATTGTCTGGGATTGTGGAGACTAGACTGTACTTTGCCACTCTGTGACTTATATACTGGATATAGGGTAGCCTTCATTAGTGGGTATTTATTCCAGTGGGCAGGACAATGGTTCAGGGACCCCACAGGCTGGTGAGGAGTATATTACATCAACATGTGAATTCGTTAACATTGGCATTCCATGTTTGACAACTGATCCCTGATTTAGAAAGATTGAATTCATTGAACAATCAAGTGATCACATCACCTTCATCAAATCTTTGTGAGAAGTGTATATTAAGGCCAAAGAAGGGTGTGTTTCAAGTTACATATTTTTAAAGCCTATAGTCCCTTTTCCCCTTTTTTACTTGGGCCTCATATTTACTCGATAATTGGCCCTCAAATTGCTCCAGTGACTTGGAACGAACAGCCATGATTTGAAGACAATTTATCACCCAAAATTGTCCTCGGGGTCTAAGACAGAATACAAGAGTCGGCCATGTTTTGCCAAGTAGGGTCGGGCTAACACGGAACACACTTCTTTTTTGGCTTTAGGAATGAATTGGCCAAATCCACCACGAGGGTGTTAAACAGTGAAATGGGAAAGGATGCAATAAGTAGTAAAATTTTACTTCTCATAGAAAAGGGTACTTCCAATTAGAGCGGGTATCATAGAGTACTTAATGATTGAAATAACTTAGGGACGAGTCATTTATTGCTAGGCGGGGAGGGGGGTAGATAGATTTTGGTGGATCAACAGATTTTTCCCCAACCCCCCACCACTATCGCGACCCCCCCCCCCCACTAAGAGCTGATTTAGCAAAATGACCCCCCTTCCCCCCCCCCAAAAAAAAAAAAAAAGGATACGCACATGGAATGATGCGTCACGATGGGTATTTGAATTGCCCATATTTAGTTTTGACCCCCTAGTGTGAAGGTTTATTGGGTTTTGGCCCCCTACCGAGGAGCTCATTTTCAAAATGCCCCCCCCCATATCTAACAAGCCCCCCCCCCCTACCAATAAATGACTCGTTCCCTAACGGTGGTAGGGCCTCCCAATGGAGAAATAGGGCTTTATTGCAGCTATTCCAGATTGAAACAAACGTGTATGGGACGGTAAAATGTAGAAATAAGTCTGTTTCAAAATGAAGTTAGGTTTATGGAACACTACCCACGGCACAAGTTTATAGGGTATAATTATTCTTAACTGATTTAGATTATAGATTTAGTCTTTGAGCAAAGTAGAAATATCATGATCATGATTTCGTTGATAATCGTTGTAACCACCGTGTTGTAACCTGTGTCTGTAATACATGTTGGACACAATATCATTGCCACAATGTCTGAACACGAACCTTATCTCGGTGGTACAATTGTACGGGGGTGGCAAATGGTTGTAAAACATTCGTGTGTTCAACAAACATGTTCTAACAGATCTATCCTTTCCTCTCTCCATCCCAGGCCAGGCGCAGAGTTAACCTGGGTCAGTTGGTCAAAAGGAAATTCGCATTCTAATTTATTCTTTATCTTTTTGCTGTTTGAAGGTAGGGAGTTGGTCGTTAATATAGACAATACCCGTGCCATTCCTCGGATTCCTTGGGGGACTTGGCCGTATCTGTACTATGAATAGACGACGGGAAACTCAATTAATTTCTTTTAAAACGCAAACCAAACGTGGGATAAAGAAACAGGTACACAGTTTGGGTCCATTGCTACTCAAGGAGGGCACAAGAGCTAAAATAACCTCTAACGCCGGATGGGAACGTTATGTTTTAGGCTATACATCCTTACCCTCGATCAGCCACCATCTTCCTTCGTGCACCTGAGGACGAAATGACCCACTGGAACTATACTAGAACAACCCTCTATGCGTATTTTCCTGAGAACCCCTAGGACGCTGGCTATGATGTGACAGACCTAACTTAAGGGTTATGGCTAATTATTGTAGGCTATTGGCCACTAGCTGGTCTGGAGCTGGTTCCGGCCACACACACTGATAAGATGGGACCAGCATGTCCCTGGAAGTGGATGTTACCCAGGGACAAAGTACCCATCATGGTATGTCTTATCAGTAGGGTTTACCTCAACCAGGGAAATTCAAAATGGTGGCTCCACTAGGCCTCCATACTGAATCCTATAGAAGTTAGGAGTAGAACCAGGGAGTAGAGGTGGAGCACAGTGGTCAGTTAAGGTGATTTTTTAATCATAATTAGCGTCATTGAGGTTTGGCCTGCAGACTTCTACCCTGGGTCATCTGTTTAGCACCCCCTGGGCCCTCCGGTTGGCAGTTCGACCATCCAGCCCAACATACACGATATCTATAGACACGAGCCTTGTCTGTCCAAAGAGAAGCACCAAGGTGTCTGTCGGTAAAGGCGCCACTCTACCACGCAGGATTGGGGGCATGGCATTTCCACCATTCTTGTGGAAGTTTTGAAGTGTCGGACTTAACGGAGCGTCTCCAGGGCGTGTTGATTCAGGGGATGGGGGAAGGTGTACGTCCCGAGGCCATGTGTAGTACCTTTAGGGGGTATAGGCACACTTATATGACATTTTTCTTCACATTTAATTATTTTAGAGAAGAATCATAAAACTTGATGTAAGCGATTGTCTTCTCACATATAATACCTATATAGCTCTACACACATTTCAAAACCACAATGTGCTTTCTCCTACGATGTGACAGTCCAGAAAATAGTAGGCGGGAAGTAGAAAGAAAAGTACAAGCCAAAACCACAGAGCTTAGTGTTTAGTTAACTGAGAGCAACGGTATGCAGAATTTCAAGTCTCAAGAGCTGAATGAGTGAAAGCATTGCCCTTGAGAGCTAATGGGCATTTTTTAACCTCATTTTCAGAACTTTCAATACGTGACCTGCCTGACCATAGCTGGTCAGTTCTTGGTACTAATGGCTGATTCTCTGCTAACTAACTTATTCATGGATCAAACACATAGAATGCCCATACTGCGGGCTAAAGTTTATTCTAGAATGCAGGGTTGCCAACTCTCACGCAATTGGCCGTACTGTTTACAGCGCCACACTCTACTGTAGTGTGTGCCACTGCGTGAGAGTTGGCAACCCTGAGAATGGCATCTCTAAAATATAAATACCTGATAGATTATTTGTTGTTACATTTGCTAGACCAAAAAGCAATCATGTATCACTTGAATCATTACGCATATTATTTTCATTCATTTGATGTATGGTCGGGATCAGGATAGCAGCATAATATTATTGTTATACCACTACAACATTCAATTGTAAGAGTAAAGGCCGGTAAACCTATATCTGTAAGGAATCACATTAATGCAAGATCTGGCTTCATGTCTAAAAGATGTGGGTTTTGGGCTTAAATCCTCCCTTCTCTTGCATGTACCAGCCCACCTGCAGCCAGTAGTGTCTGTCAGTGTCAGTAGGGGGACAGTAGGGGCTGGCAGTGATTATTTTCATGCGGTTTCCTTAGTGGTTTTGCTAACAAGTCAGGCTGGGATTGCTTCCTGGTGGCCATGCTCGGTCTACCACGGACCGCAAGGGTAATAGCTACCTGGTGTATGAGAATGGGACTGGGGTAAGCTTAATGTTAGGGAAGCATGGACTACATGTGTACTGTTTAGACATATGAGTAGTTGTCTTATCCAGTTTGCTATTGGCCATCATAGGTTATAGGAAATGTGATTGTTTTCTGTTCTTTTTTTCCTTTGTCCAATGCTTCTCAGCATAGTAACCATAGTTGAATATATCGAGAGGAGTCATTCACGTATACGTGTGAAATATTGCATAATTGAAATATTTACAATTCATTCAGAATAACCATGATATATTCTGACCAAAGACAAATTGCAGATGGGAACGAACCGGAATGCCCATGATTCCGGAATACTTCTTTAGATATGAGTCAGTCGCGATGACAAGGTTCATTCTTTTGGAATAAATGCCATTATATCATAATATCTTAGGAAGTCTTTCAGTCTTGGGATGTCTTAACGTGGAATGTACAGAATATCTGATTTTAGATCCCATCCCGCTTTTAATTAAAAGTGTTTCATCAACGTTTGCTCAGATGGTTTATGTACAGTACGTAGCCCTGGAGCGGACATGCACAAACAAATTTTCATATTTTTGCACCCGCAAAAATATTTGTGCACCCATGAAAAACATTCTTGCGGCCTCGAAAACACATTTTTGCGGTCGCAAGAAGGTTCTTGATTATGTTTAGTTGTGAGGGGAGGCTGTAACAACCTATCCTCTTTTGAATTTTGAAAATCCATTGATTAGAACAAAAGTTATGCCATTTTGAAATATTATGGGAAAAATTATTTTTGAAGTTGCAAAAATGTTTTTTTTTTGCAGGCGCAAGAATGATTTTTGCAGGTGCAAATAAAATATGTTTTGTGCTCGCTTCAGGGCTCGGTATATTATGTCAAGGTGAATATAGATGCTCCATAGACAAAGCACTGAGACCGCGTATTGTACCCCTGCGTTGAATAACCCGTTTGAGCCTCCTGTTTCTCCATTCGGGGGATTGGGCCGTTAGGCCGAGTGCGGAACAGTCCCAAACCCCCTCATGGAGAAACAGTTGGCTCAAACTGGTCATCGTTCACCTTTACCATTTTACTGACTACTACCAAATCGAAGAGAAAACATATATCACCAATAATCCAATGAGACACTGCTCATTAGCATGAGTATTTTATGACTACATCCAAGAAATAAATCTTTCATTAAAATTAGTGACAATGTATTGATATTTTATTTGCAATAAAATATGAACCATACATTTATTAATAGCCTTGCCTCAACCATACTTTATCGATGCACCTATTAAATCTGGGTATGCGTCCAATAGTAAGTGTAGTTCTGCCCTCACCTCCCCCCCCCCTATTTCTACATCTGGTACTGAGTGTAAACCTGGTTGATATTAGACCTTCCTGGGTCTAAATACAAGGTCCATCCACCATCTGTCTACCCCTTACTTCTACTGACAGACTACAGACTCAGCTGCTCAGAGCATATGCGTCCAAAGGCCAAAGTGCAGTCGGCTGATTGGTTGTGGCGATATTATTTTATAAACAACAGTTATGGAAAACACTCGCCTTGCTCTGGAGGGCATTGTACAACGTCCTACGACTGGGCAACCTCAAATCGCAGTGAAACTCACGATCAGGCTGTCGATAATGTCGTACATATACCAAACCCTACGTGTATGATAATGCCATATCTAAAGGACTTTCACTGTAGGCCAGAGTGGTGCCGTACGATTTGATGCTAGTCCATAGTGAAATTTAAAATCATAGAGAAGGCCTTTATGCAATGCCCTCCTGGGGTGATTAGTATTGATGCGCAATAAGAGTATGCCCTTATATTTATAGAACATACTGAAATAGAACAAGAAGCCATTAGGGTACGCAACATGGGCTTGGCCAGGATATTTACATGTAAACTATGTATATCTACTCTGGCACAATATACCAAAATCCACAGGTCATTTCAGGAACTATTTCATAATCAATGGTGATACAGCCTCGTGGCTATGCAGCTTCAGTTGACCTATTAGCGAGCTCAGTTAATAAGAGTAAGACCAGCCTAAAAGCAATTCTATATTCTCGGTTGTTTAATGGGTGGATCTAAATTGTTGCGATTTTTAATGATTTTTTCCCCAGTAATTTTAGGTAATTTTCAACCTCTTTTTGAGAATCATCAATTTTCAGCAAATTCGCACAAGCTGCGACGTGGATATTCTTTTCGAAAACAGCATAATATTTTGGGTTATAAGACCTTCAAACCTGTGGTATCCTTCAAGCTGGAAAAGGACCCCAGCTCCTGGTCTACATTCTTTAAGTTAACTAAAAGCTTTTTGTTCATTTCCCAGTTTTCATCCTAGGGAAGATTCAAAATTACTGATCTAGGGGTTGTCTTTATGATTTCACAATGAACGTGTGTTGTTTTTTTGTTGTTGTTTTTTGTGAAGTCGAGTTGTAAACATTACGAAGTCGGAAATGTGGATGTTTTGGAGGGTTGGACAGATGGATGTGATCAGTGTACCTATGTCACAGAAGGCGGAGAGACACACGACCAACACGAGTCACAAACAGATTACTCCGCGCTAGAAAAGTCCTTCATATGTGGTTTGAATCATGGTTCAGTTGACAGAAAGTGTCTTCTACCTTTGTGCACTATAGGCTAAAAGTATAGGATTGAACATAATTAATTTGGCCTCAATTATCAAGTAGTTATTGAATAGAATTAATGGGATATAACATTGAAACAATTTTGATTACCGATATAAATAAATCACTGAGATTTAAAAGGCCCTCTCATCCAGTAGAATTGATTTCAGGAGAGAGTGAGTGGACTTATATGTAGATTGAGGAATTTCTGTTGGGTTGATAGGGGCACACCAGAGTGGATTTCTTTTTAATCTACGATGAAGGATTTATTAAAGCGTAGTTTAGTTTTGTGGTGTAAAAAGAAAATAATGATAACCACAAAGGACTCACAGTTAAGACACCAAAGAAACAGTTAGAATTGGTGATTTCCTTATCTTTCAGTACAGATTTTTGGACCAGCTACAAGGAACTAGATAAAGACCCACTCTCCCACTATCAGACCTGCCGACTGACTAGTACTGCTATACCTAGAGTTCCTAGACAGAACCTAGACAAAGTTGATGTCCCTGGCACAACTTGTGGTGTCACAGCAGTATTCCGCCCCAGTAAACCTAGGACAGCTAAATAGTCCCAACTAAAAACAGTGTTTTGCTTGGTATAATCAGTGCCAGGGGACCTTATTTTTATCGCAGATTAATAATTCTGGTACCAGTAGAAAGGTAATGATTTGGGGGGGGGAAAAAAAGTTGCAAAAAGTTTTTGGTCATCATGGAAACCTATTGTGTCAGAGAGGGGTCCAATGTCACATTTGTGACCTGTCAGGGGCACCTGTATCATTTAATCTATTCAAGATGGTGGTTTCCATGGCAACTGGTGCAAAAACGGATCTGACTCCATTATGGGTGACCATGTTATAAAAAATCAAGAATGACTTCAGCTTTAATTTAAGCCTTTAAATATGAACGCCATCAAATTAGAACCCGATTGATGCCAGTTTTATGGTGGAAGATGGGGGGAAATCAGAACGTCCTTGGCCCCATTAGTGCCATGACACCTTGTAGTAGAACTTTGCCCTATCACTGCCTATCATTATGTGGCTGATCCCATGCACATGGGAATCCATGTTGTCCTCATAAAGTGTGAAATAGGCGGGGTTGATAGGGGCATAACACTTATGAGGATGCATCAGGGATGTATCCACGTGTCCATTATGTAAAATTCGCATAGTGTTGTATCGGGTATAGGGTCAGTTTACATTGGTGCCCTGGTTATCGTCATGCTCCCCTAGCTGTTAGATCCAGATGGACCAGAAGTGGTCAGAGGAGAGCGTGGACAGACAGAGGCCATGGTTAGGACCCGGGCACGTGGATCAAATCACTGAAACAATTGTAGGCAGGTTGGGCCAAAACGGTCCTAAATTTAACCACACATAGAGCTACATGTATAAGGAAGAACCACAATAGTAAAGCTTAGAATGATGTGATCTGGGTTTCTTTATGGCTTGTATGTTGTATGCGGGTGTCGTGAAATAGCCATTCAGTATCGAAAGCATTGCTGTCCGTCTCTGTTTCTATTTTGTGTGAGCTTGCATGAGATTCCTTTCTGTCAGATTCAGTCAAAAGTATGTAGTGAAAGCTGTAAAAAAATGCATCATCAATTGGAAGCATATACAACCACCAATGCAAAAAAAAAAATCATACCAAACTTTTCTCTCTTTTTTAAAATTTTTCTTTTTAGGAAAAGATGTCTTTTTTTTAGAAAGAAAAACGTGTTTGAGAAAGATAATAGCAAACCAACCAAACCACACCCACCCCACCCTAATCCATCCCTGTACAGCCAACCTGGCGGGGGTGTAATACACAAACAATACAGCCATTACTCTCCTCTCCAGTAGATTAGACCAAGGTGTTCTTTGTGTAACCATGGCAACCTGGTAACCACAGGTAGACACCTGGTGGGATAAAAACACACTAGAGTTATGACATGAGTTCGCTGCCCTACCTATATACCACTGCGTGTACATGCAGACCTGGCTCTTTTGACCTAACAACATAAATTCACCTATTCAGCATTTTTTTTAAAAATGCCGACACTACAATGTTCTCATCTAAACGGCAATACTATAACGATCATGGTGTAGTGCACCTTGCCATTTACCATGTGGAGGCCTATTTTATAGTTACTCAGTATGCTGGAAGACTGACCTATCGATAGGTTCCATTAGGCCCAGAAGAAGGTTTCTTTCCTGTCACCTGACCGACCTCAGCTAAATAGGGCTGACCTCAGAATGTTTTTGAAGATTTTATTTTATTTTTCCCGATTTTTTGAAGATTTTACAATATTTTTTCTTTTTTTTTTCTTAAATTTCCCTTTCAAAATTGTTATTTCACAGACATACATATATTTTCTCTTCATTTTCTGACATTCCGTGCGGGAAATAAACATTTCTCATAATAACCATTGTAAACGTAGCAAATAATGACTATTTAAGGCCTTGGATACAAAAAAAAATTAAAAAAAAAAAATCCGACCCACCGACCTCAACTATTTGGAGCATGCTACCGGAAACACAGCTTTCTTTTAGGCCTTACAGAAATGTTTTTCATATGCATGTTAGTTTGCATGTGAATCCAGTAGATGATATGTAAAATTTACTTTTTCTCAGCTCAAGTGCAGGGAGAAAAGGATTCAATTTCAGCCTTCACCAATAGAGTCACATCAACCTGCTAGCACAACTCATCTAAATGACGTATTTTTTTTTACGTAAAAACGATGAGTTTTCACGTAAGAATGACATCAATTGCACGAGTAGTGCTAGCTGGGCAGGGGAGATTGATGCTGGATGTTGGCCAATGAGTGGATTCTGCCCAAAGATAGAGAAGCTATAGACCCCCCCCCCCTTTGGTCTCTACAGTCTAGACCAGCCCATTTAAATCTATTATAAACAAGAATGGTCTACCATTTACTCCCGACCATGAGCACAATATGTGAGGTGAGGGGAGATAGCAAGGTATGGGTGTCAGAGTGAAAGGCCATGGGGCCAGAGAAAAAATAACAAAAACACCCCCTAAATGTGGCCGGGAAGAGAGGTGAAGAAACATGTCGTCGTGATGTATAGGAGGAAACAGTTAAAACATGGTCATGTCTCACCCTGATCCTCGTGGGAAAGAGGATGCAGAGTTTATGTCTCACTCCTCAAGTACATTTCTTTTTGTTTAGAACTTTAAGGCTAATTGCTATTAGGGAGAGATTGATGGTAGTGTTGGGAAGAGTAAGTGCTCGAGTGTATGTTGATCCAATTTGAATTTGGCATGGACATAAGCCGTATGGCATAGTCATGATAGATGCTATTTCTAGTTTATTTCAATAGCGTCATCTCTAGTGGCTTATAATGCCCACCAATTATAAATCTAAATTATTTGAAAAATCATGATTTAATTCTACGCCTTACATAAGAGGTGCCTATTTACGTTGGGTGAATGCCTTGACAATAGCCTCTATCATTCACTTGTAACGTCATATCATAAACAAACAATTTTAAAACTATAGGGGCCTATTTCTGCACATTGTATTCTAGGTTTATAATTAGTCCATTATTTGTGCGACAAAGAATCGTCATCTCGTTAATGGTAAACAAAGTATTTCCCTGGGTATTTCATTTTGTACCATTCCATTTATAGGAAACTAATTACTTCTATTGTCTGTGGACATCTCTCCAGATATGGGTCTAACATACTTAAAGTCAGATATTTAAACTGATACACTTGATCGATTTAGTGAGGAAAAGCAGAGATATTTTATCATATTATTAGTCATCATATTCAAAACGTTTTTGTACAGACATATGCACCCGATAGTGTCACAATGGGCCATCGAGGTTAGACTTTTGGATATAACTGATTCTGGTAAAGCATCCTAACAGATACATGTACATAACAGAGCATCCTTGAGTTCCCACTGGGCAAGGAACGTTGAATCAACGTTGGAAATCCACGAAAAACGTGTTATTTTAACATTGAGTCAACGTCCTTTGCCCACTGGGTTTCAGGGCAGTCTTTACGTCAAGTCTTGTATTAGAAACTGTAGATGCTGGGTCTACATTCCTCTATGGACAGTCATTGAACTCAGTACGTCACATCTGGCAACGTCAAACTACCACGGCGTCCACTTTACGTCATCTATCCCGACCCCAGCGCCACCTGTGGTCAGATGTGTTAAAATAGCAGCATCGAGGCACCCAAAAAGCTACACTAGGACGTCAGAGTGGGCGGGGTGGTCTAAAATTAGGTACAACTGACCTGGAGCCAAGTCAATATTGTGTGCATTTGTAAACTGAAATAGGAAAATAGACATATTTAGAACATAAACAGGAGTTTCCAGGATCAAGGCGTAGAAGCATTAGGATGTACTGAAGCGTGAAATGATGTGATAAATGATACTGTGATTTTGTAGTCATATCCTAAAACAGAGTTAAGAGGGCAACGTTATAATCAATGCATATGATTATGAAGGGAATAGAAGTAAAGAAAATGGTGAAAACCCGATGTTCTCGACTTCAAGTGGCTGATCATGTCCACTGAGCAGCAGAGAAGCAGGGGAGGTGTAGGTTTTCAAGTGAACTGGAAGTACTGTTATTTCTCTCAGCTGGACTTCCATCTACAATCTGTACTCTGATCTGTGTTCAATGGTCAAACAGCTGGGGCCATGTTCACATTGACGGCCCCCAGACAACATTTGATATTGCACCAACACTGGTTCCTAAAGATTTCAGTAGGTGGTGCTCTGGCCTAAGTGAACGTTCCTAAAATGATGCACTGGTTAGGGGGTGAGCTGGAACTACAATTGTAATCATTTTTGAATGGGTACTTTAGAACTTACGATTGTACATTATGAATGTTTCATAAAGAGACCATATGGGGCTTCAAAAATATTTATTTCGCTCTTGTCAATTTAGACTTTAAAACACTTGTGTTGCTATTTCAAATTTTCAACGTGTTGATTCATTTTCAAATATTTTGGTTGATGGCACAGTCTCTGAACGTGTTGTGTAGGCCATGGGAGTGGGAGATGCACTGTAAGCCTGGAGGGGTATTTCATTGCCTGGAGGTACATGTAATACTGTATGAGTTTAAACTGTGTGGGCCGGAGGAGAGCCTTGTTGCACTATCCTTGTTTCAAGAGGAGGGTCTTGTTGTACTACCCTTGTTTCAAGAGGAGAGCCTTGTTGTACTACCCTTGTTTCAAGAGGAGAGCTTTGTTACACTACCCTTGTTTCAAGAGGAGGGCCTTGTTGCACTACCCTTGTTTCAAGAGGAGGGCCTTGTTGCACTACCCTTGTTTCACGAGGAGAGCCCTGTTGCACTATCCTTGTTTCAAGAGGAGAGCCTTGTTGCACTATCCTTGTTTCAAGAGGAGAGCCTTGTTGCACTATCCTTGTTTCAAGAGGAGAGCCTTGTTGCACTGCCTTTATTTCAAGAGGATAGGCATTTTGCAGGACCCTTGTTTCAAGGGAAGAGCATTGCTACACTAGATCTACCTTGTTTAAGCCATCGCTCACACTCACAGTGGTTGTCAATGCAGCCATAAACCATCTTAATCTTAACCAAGCACCTATTAGGGTAAAGGCACCTATTTTGGCCGCTCCTGGACAAGCAAGACAGGATCATTTTCAGCCAATGAAATTAATACCCTAACATGTTGTGCAATTTCCAGTTGTGTGCCACCTACTTGCCATCAGGGCCAATGGTCTATAGCTCCCTTGAACAAGCCTATACATAATGATAATCTGAGGTAAGCACAGGTTTAGCATGCTGCAGGGGGGTATTTTCAGAAGAAATGTTCTTTTACTATGGGGTGGGGGTCTCTTTTTCTCTTTCTCTTTCTTATATGCAATATATGCATCTTCACATTTCCATACGTGCATTCTGGTCTTGCTTGTCCTCTAGATAGGAAGAAATCAACTGTAAATAAATTGCCTGTTCCCCCTTTCTCTACATAGCACATGTATCTGCGATGTTTTTTACACATGCCAACGATGAACAGATAATTTTACTCGCTATCTCCATATTGCACCAATGCCCTGGAGGTGGCCATGGACTGCGACGGACAGCTGCCGTCACTGAGTATCAGTATGGAGAAGAGAAGGAGATAGTTGTGCTGCATTCCTGCCCTGTGTGTCACACCCTTAGTTCAAGTAGACAGACAGTTGTTGGTGGATGTCCCACCCACCAATGCCATAGGCACCAAGAGTCTTTTATAGATGTGTTCAGTGACTTTCCTGCCATACATGGGTAACTGTCAAGCAGGCTTCTTTAATCCCACAGTGGATTAGCCTAGATGTTACCACATGTTGCCTGCTTAGGAGATGGATGGGCACGACCTTGTTGTGGATAATTGCCATTATTGATGCATTGGTTTGGTCTGGAAATTCACAGAAAATAGTACAGACTATCAGGACTATTTAACAAGCTTGGACTATATTCCTAAACTGGTTTACTGGACCTACCTGCGACCATGGATAGGATTACCATTGCTAGAATTGGTTAGAAATTGGCTGCTACGGATATTATTGAAGTGAATATAATTAACATGTATTAGGGCAACTGGATTGAATGCATTGCATTTTGATGGATGCCGTTTGAAACAATATTATATTATATTTGGAGAGGTATGCGAATATAATACGACTGAGAGAAATAAATCTGAACATTCCCCAATTGTCTCAGCAGTGGTTTATCGCCTTCGTAACCTGCCCTGGATGGGGATGAATGCTAAAGCAATCATCTGACCCGCTAGGACTAGATTCAGCAGGAGTCCATCCAGACATGCACCTCTAAAATACACCCTACCAGACACCATCTCCTATCCCTCTGTACTACAGATATACACACTGCTACATGTACCACTCTCTAGAGAGTGGTACATGTAGAAGTAGTGCTTACTTGAGAAACAAAATGGCCGGCGGAAGTGACATACCCTCACTCTCCTGCCCCCTATCGGCACACGCCGAAATGGACCACGCGGAGTAACACAACCTCACAGCAGCGGCTGACAGTTTGACCTTTCCCTTGACCTTCATCCCTACAGAGGTCACCCAAGGTCAACTCAAGGCCAGTTCAAGGCCAATCATCCCAGCTGGTGACCTTGATCTTGAAAGATCAGCCCGTGAGAGCATCGAAGGACTTGCACATGCGTATACAGACCGGATATACATTATAACAAGGTAATACTTTACCATAAAGCATAGTTTTCATGGCGATATGTTGATAAGGGCAGACAGTGATCGGGCTTGACGTTTTTTATGACGTCCGAAGACGTAAATCTCTCTACTTCAGACGCACACCGACATGGGAAAAGAAAAGAATATAAGTAAATCTGGCGGAGTGCGTGGCGGGTGCCATACCCAGTGAAACATTTGTGGGTCATAAAAGATACGTGATGAAGTCTAATGCAGAAAGGGAATGTCAGTTGGAGAATAATGTAAGAAGCAGAAGGTTCGATGGTCTATAGTAGTGCGAAATGATATAGCTCTCTGTACTGCTATAGTTCCTTCGTAAACGTTTAGCTGTCTGGAAAGTTCGGCTGGCTAGCTTATACAATAATTGATCTAAAGATTCAACTTTGCGTCATATCATACCGTAATTTGTCCTGATCATTCCTACAGGTGCCACACGAAGAACGCATGAAAGTACATGTACCTCATTTGTGCAAGGTCGGAATAACAGGGATAATGATGTATATGAGATAAGTTATAATAGTGACAATATATACATGTTTATCAGGGGAGGAACGTACATTGTATTGCAATTCGGCATTGGAAAAAGGGATCTTGCCTTTAGTTTAGATAGTAAATACTCTCCACAGTGAAAATAAGATACTTAGTCCTTAGAAGTTTGATGTTCCAAGAGTCTAACCTCTGTACATAGCGACCCCTGATTGGGGTCAGATGAGCACCTCATGCCAAAGTAAAGTTTGTGTTGAGACAAGGCTGATCTCACACTTAACTCAAATGTCCATGCTAAGCCTCTCTATCTATCTGTGTGCCATGATTTCGATCTCTCTGCGATTAGAACCAGCAAAGAGCTGCTCAGGATCCTGCAAGCAGATCTAACAAGATTGACCTCATGCAGTGAGCTAATGAGCTCAGGGACTACCAGCAAGCCTTTCTCTAAAGCATCCCCTTGTCATTCCCAATTAACTAAAGGCTATAAGGAAAGATTTTTTCTTGTTCTTTGTAGCTTATTCCTATTGAGGCTATTCCTTTGTGATGAGAGCTCGGGAAGCTCCTTCATAAGGTTCATATTGTGCTACCTGGAAGTATGTCAATAGAACTATTATTTTTTTTCTATTTTAGCCCCGGTGATGTGGATGGATGGCTTATTCACATATGAAAACAAACAGAACTAAAGTATGTAATTATCTTGCGTAACCAACGCCAATATGATAAACCACTGTACTTAATTCTAAATGACCGATTCATGAATACCACCCACCCAACAGGAAGTCCTAATAAAGCACCCTCACTTAAGACTTATCTGATTGGCAAAGGCATCTTTCACTCCACACCTGCCAGCCCATATATACATGCTGGGAACCGCTACCAGAGAAAAGTAGTTTTGGCAGCTGTAGCCCTGTTGGAGGCTGGTAACTGTGGGAACAGACATGAACAGGTCTTTCTTATACTGAGGATGGAAAAGAATGCTGCTAGTATAATTTATGAAGCCCCAAAGGGACATAAATACAGAAATGTGGTCTGCTGCAAGGCTTCAGGGACAATGGTCTATACCTCCCTTGACCAAGCCTATACATAATGATAATCTGAGGTAAGCACAGGTTTAGCATGCTGCAGGGGGGTATTTTAAGAAGAAATGTTCTTTTACTATGGGGTGGGGGTCTCTTTCTCTCTCTCTCTCTCTCTCTCTCTCTCTCTCTCTCTCTATCTATCTATCTATCTATCTATCTCTTCCTACATAAATCCACAATGACAACTGTTGCAAAAACAGTATTACCGTGCAAGGAACGTCAGTGTAACGGCCTGGGAGGGAAGGCTGGTGAAGTATCAATATTTAAGTGTCAAAACCATCCTGTGGAAAAACACCACATAACAAACCACCAAAATATTTGACAGTCCCGCCAACAAGAATGTGACAATATTTACGTCACTAGGACGCATGCGCGCAGTGTTGTCAATATGTTCTGGGGATGATAGATACATTGCTTGAGATATGAATGCCCTAAAATGCCGTTGCAGGGCCCCTTGAGAGGGCTTATCTCCTCGTGGCGGCTTTTTGGGAGGCTTTAAGGCCCTTTTGTGTTATACATTGTACATATATCAATGCTTACCAAACAATCGGTGGCACAAAGAGAAGTAACCATAGACGTCACACCTGCGCAAAGATTTATATACCTCTTTCAACTCACATACTTTGTTCCTTTTGAACAACACCTGGGAGTTATAATTGCTTTAGGCATATGCAAACAGAATAAGCCTGCCAGTATCCACATAATCCTAGAAGTACTAACAGGAGGATTATAACCTTGCTGATAATTGGACAGCAGCATTTCTCCTTTTAAATCTGTACCTTTTTTAAGCTAGTCTTGGATCTTGTTCTGCTTCAAAATCTTTTTCCTTTTGCATTTATGTGAGATCAGTACATAGCAGAGAGAACGCTCAACCACTCTTGGAACGAATAATGGATAATTTTAATGATTGTAGTTGCAGGGATTGAGTCTTGTGATGGTAATAAACATGCCGGACAGGGACAATGCAGAGGAGTGCAGAGATACAGAGAGATAAAGACAGAGTTGTAGTTAGGGATAGGGTTAGAGATAGGTAAGGATCAGAGTGGGAAATAGGAAAAGGGCGGGTCTTCCCGTGTTGCTGTCTTACATTCTTCATATATTAGAGTCCTGCAAAATGGACTGAAGCAAAGTTTAAGTCTCGAAAGGAAAAAGGAAGTTACAAATAGAATTGCATCGGCATTGACCTATTTGCACAGGATCATCGAAAGTGGAGAAAATGAAACATATGTGTCGGTTTTTCGGGGAGAACGGGATATTTTTGAATCTTCGTGCCATTGCATTCTAGGGAAAGAGTCATTTTCCAGCCAAACGTCGCGGGCAATGACGTATTTGAGAAAGTGGGAACGTAGGTGTCTGCGTTGTTGAGTTTGGGAGTGCAGGGGCTGGGGCCAGTGTGAGTGCTACATGTTTTTTTTTATGTTTATTCTTTATTTGTGTGGGTGAGATATGTCTATAGGGCTGACATACCACACTATGAAGTAGCACACCAGGTGTTGGGATGGATACTGAGATGTTCTTTGTTTAACCCCACCACTGTTTGTAGCATACACATCACCCATAAAGAAACAATTTAGTGTGTATACATGCACATATAGCCAACCACCATAGGGAAAAATTAGGTTCTTCTATTCATTTTTCTTTTGATTTTGTGTCCACTCAATGTAGATGCACGGCGGTGGAATGCAATGGAGGTTGGCATGTTCCACTGGTAGCCACCGACCCCACACAAGAGCCAAATGATGCATGACACCTCCCCCTTCAATGCCTTCTCTCCATGAGCAGTAGCGAGCCCCATTTGTTATTACTATTGTCAGTTCCTTCAGAAACTGACAGCTTACTGTCTTCTGATGCATTCCTACTGACATTGGACACTGCTAAGATACAAGATGAGCAGCTCAGTAGGAAGCTCATGCAGGCCTTATACATGTCCTACACTGAAGTCTATACACTCTCAGCCCCCATTGTAAAGCGGCTACAAATAGCCCTGTAATTAGGCAGGGGAACCACTTGGGACTACAGTACTTTGTACATCTAGTATGGGCATTCAACCCTATACAAGGTAGTACTGTAGGTCACAATAAAAAAGCGTTGCACTGTTTATTTACAAGGGCGGGTTGACAGTGTAGCTCATCTAATCACTAATAATTTGTACATTTGACAAGCTAAAGAAGCACATATGTCTGAACATGGACCTAAAATGGAGATCTGGTCGCAGGATCAGGGATGGAAGTCTTCAGAGGTTTCCCTAGTCCCAGGGAAAAGACCTATACATTCCTGTAAAAAACATTAAAGGGTTGTACTGGGATACTCCAGGGATTTCTTTTGTGCTCAGGTCATTTCCATCCCTGTAGAATAAATACATACATCTTGGCATTGAGCCTGTTGAGAGAAAGAGGAGTGGTTGAAATGGAGACTCTATTGGTCACCCTAGGGGGGGCATTGAGCCTTGGTTTGGGTACCAACTGTGGAACAGACCTAGCGGAGCAGTGGCTGTTGACACAGCACGGAGGGAAAAAGGCGGGCTGTTGAATGAATTGCATCTTTACATTAGGGGGCTTTTAATACCTATTATAACTAACATGGAAAGGAAATAACTTGAATATTCTATGTGTAATCACTCTGGTGATATGAAATTCCTGAATATTATTGTCAAAAACCCATTGTTTACATGGAAGAAGCCAAAACAGGGGGGCTGTTCTCAGACTCCTTAAATAAATGGGGGCTGTAAAAATTGAACTGTGAACTGGCCAAAAAGGAGGGGCTATAGTTTGGCAGTTGGGACCTACAATCAGAGAGTCAGTGCCTACCCCGGGATTGGTCAGGAGTGTGAGGAAAGGAAGAGTGCTTAGTGTCTTAAGGTATTAAGACCTACAGGAGTTTAAGTATAGGAGGGGTGAAGGTGAGAGAGGGTTCAACATCCCGTCTAGCCGCCCCTCTTTGTGGGTGGTAAAAAGACCATCCAAACAGACCCTGGGTTACTGAGTCCTCTCTCCTGTGTCTGTGGTGTCTACAGACCAGGGTGGCAGACACTCTGAAACTTTAGAGCAGACCACCCCCTACCAGGAGGCTGGCACAGGAGAAGGGGTGGGGCTGCAACAGCAACGCCTAAACACATTCCCCTGAGCTGCTCACTATCCGCAGTGCCTCATCTTTAGCACTGAGTGAGCACAACAGCGCTTCCAATGCAATTTCAACTCAATGTATAGTGTCCTGAAACTAGATTTACCTATTTTCAAGTTGCAGCTATTTTCTTGGTATACTTGGCCATGATATTCAGGAAGATCTATATTTGGAGCCAAATTGCCACCTTGCATTTGTTCATATAAAACAATACGATTGACTAGTATGGGCTATACCGCGTTCAACATGCCAGTTTAACCATTTTCCACTGGGATTTAATTCAGTCTATCACACTTCTGCTTGGAGAGTGAGACCTACATACCCCCTCCCCCCCTCCATCCCCAATATACACATACACCTTTCCTCCACCCACTCACCTGTCTCTATCTGTCCAGGTAGTGTCTACCTGTAGAGATCGGTCCCAGGAAGGTGTAACCTCTACTAGACGTCATCCCGTGATCATGAGGCAGGTTTCCTAGGAAGACGTCTCCATACCAACCCCCATAGAAAAGAAATGTACCTGCTGAGTTTATTTCTACAGCATACAATTCCTGTTTTCGGTCCCGTAGTATATTTTTCTCGCTCTTCATGGTCTTCTTTCTCAAACAAGTAACATGAAATATTATTTATTTGGAACGTGTAACATATGAAGGCTTCCTTTCACGAGTAGTTGATTGAGGAAATATAAAGTAAATATTAGGTTACAAAGGATACCTCTGATAGCTTTTCTTGCTTCTTTCTCCATGAGATTTCCTGGTAGGATATTCACTACAGGGATTATAGTAGCAGGGAATATAGTAGAAGTATAGAGAAATACATATGATTGGCTGTTCTATTGTTTGGGTAATACCATGGCCATTGAGTATATCAAATTGATTTTTTGTTGCAAGTTTTGGGTTATATGCCATAATCTACGTTCCGCTTAGAATATTGAATAGGAGTTTCCAATGAAATAGGAAGTTGAGCACACTTCCAACATAGACTGAAGCAAATGACACTAGGTTTGATACACTACTCTCTTTTGAGTGTAATGTATTATTAGACCCAATAAACACTCTTAAATACTGGTTGCAGATGGTAGCACAGGATCCCGAGAAGGAAGAGAAGGGCAAATCCTCTGATCCTTTGATTACAAGTGAATCCGTTCCGACAGCTTTGTCTCTTCTCTTTGCCATAACCTTGACATCCAATACCCTTTCACTAAATAACCCATAGACGTTCGCGACCAACAAAGGGATTTGACCAGCTTTGAGGTGGGAGCAATTTTATTTTCCTTGACGTGGAAATCTGTCATCATAGAATTTCTAGGACTACCTGCAGCTGCAATCAGAGTAGACCATCTTAAGCATCACTTGGAACATTTAAGATTTGCTTTTTTGGGGTGGGGGTGGGTGGGGGTGGCAATTAGGGTATCAAAGGTAGGCCCAAACTGTTAAGTACTATCTATATTGAGATCTGTGTATACCATAGTTATTTACAAGTCATCAGAGACAGCTTAGAGTGAGTTGTGGTACGGTGTACCTCCCATACTCAATCCATCTTGGTAATGTTGGCGACGCCCAACCCTAGATCATGTATACCCCGGGTGGGATGGGCCATGTCCAAAGTAAAGAGGGAGCTGTCTGTCACCCAGCTCACCTGCAGTCACACTCTCCAGATCTATAGATGTCATAAAAAACAGTCTCTCTGCTAAATTGTAATTATGATTAGTGGAGGTATAATCAACCAAATTAACATGCTCACCTGTAACCTATTCAATATTTAGAGAATTGACAACGATATTCTTCATGTCGAAGACATATGAAGGCCCTCGACCATCGGGCACTATAGTCCAACAGAGAGTCAAGACATGAAGAATGAGTTGTCTATTGTCTTTATAAAACATGTTAGCATTTACAACGCATTGATTAAAAGAGGTGTCACAATGAATGCAGATGCACTAATCATTCTGTCTTTTATGCAGCCATCCAGTCATTTGTACCCAGATGTATCGAAGTCACAGCAACTGCAATTGCACTAGTTATAGCCACTGTGACTGCAGCTAGCTGTGATCAAATTATGGGCACTGATGAAGTCTCCCACCTGTCTATGCTCAAATCCATGGGTTTGAGTAGTTGACTGTGGATAGTTGTACAGCAACTCACTTGTGTGGATAAATTCTGGCCTAACTCCCAAGTTATGAATGTCTTCTTCAGGATGTCATCTTCAGGACTTAATTACAGTACAACTAAACATTCATATCACATAGTTATACCATCCTATCACACAAGGTTACAAAGGCAATGCACAGAAAGATATGCAATATCATTATGTACAAGAGTTGATAAGGCCCAGTTCACAGTTTGGGTCATGTGACCAGCATGTGTTCTAGGCGCCCTGTTTAACCCTGACCCCTGTACAGCATTTGGATCCTGATCTGACCAGTCACTGACCCCAACCCATGGGGGTGGTCACCCCCTGCCCCTGACACGCACTCTCTCCTCCAGTATACCCCATGTCCTTTGGTATGAGTGAGTTGCTCATCTTGTATATACATGAGCAGCTCATGCTATCAACACATAGCAGCTCTCCCCTCTAAACCCTGTCTACAGGACATACTTGTCAAACATTCATCCTTCATCAGTGGTTGATTTCAGGGCCCGGGTTTCAGGGAGTGGACTTGGTGGGGATGCCAATATTTTAAACCTGTAATGATCTACCCCCAAGTTCTAGTTTAGCATTGTATTCATCTCTCGTCTGGGAATAATTGTTGTATCACAATTAATGGTTGAATGTCCGAAGGCAGGGTTATTAACTCCACATATTTCTGGGGAAAATGTTATCCTTCCTTTGACTACATGCTTAAGATAATGTACATAATATATAACATGGCAGAAATGCAAATACAGGAGAAAAACATATTATATACTATGTATTTCTCCTCATAAACAACATAAAAATATTTGAGAGTAGGTGAGTTCATGTATCATATTTTCAGGTGGGATCATTATTAGGTACAGCAATTAGTTGCATATGTGCCAATAACTATTAGCTCTGTTAGAACACATAATATTATAAGCTGAGATGAATAACACAAAAGGTTGGATATATTCAGCTCATGCGCTCAATCAACGTAAGGTTCACAAGTCTATTTTATGAAGCTATACCATTACATATATCAAGGAGATGAACGTATGTGTAATTATAACTAATGTCAATTGAATAGATTCTGTCTTATTCTGCATAGGCTACCTTGAATCATATATATGGGTGTTACATGTTACTTGCATTACCATCAAGGCAGAGAGGAGAATAAAACTATCGCTGGAGTCTTTGCTTGTAAAAAAACACATCCAAGTGCCCTCAGTTCCCTACTTGGCTATACACTGTAAAAAGAAATTCCGTTGAAAAAACAGAGATTCTCTGGCACCACTGGGTGCCAGCCAATGGGTGCCGGCCATATTTTTTACGGTCACCGTTTTCTCCAAAATGACCGTCTTTTTAACTGGTACTTCTCCGTTACCTAAAAATGTTGATTTACCATTCTTGTATTAACTATAATTCTCAGTTACCCAAAAGTCTCTGGCACTACTGGGTGCCGGCCATTCTCAGTAATAACTATGGTCACCGTTTTCTTGGAATTACTGTTACTATAACGGAGAATGTCGTTCACCCAGTGGTGCCAGAGAATCACCGTTATTTCAACGGAATACTTCAAATCACCATCATTTTGATATGGCATCAAAGGATGGATTATTATAGTATTTCTATAATCCAGTTCACTTGTGCTCCAATCCCTAGTTCCATGAAATCATCATAGAATAGTACATTACACTTTGTAATTACAATCTAGGATTGCTACAAAGCAATATGAATGGCAGGGTGGACATATATATTTCTTATCAGCACAGAATAGGTGTTTTCACTCATCAAAATATCTCACAAAAGTAGATTACCATACCATTAACCATTTTCTCACAGCCCCATAATTGGCCATCAACATTGATGTTGCATTTAATTCAAAAGTCATAAATCATTATCATTTTTTGATACATTAAGAAGTGTCTATAGAGTAGACTCCACAAGGAAATCTCATCATGAAATAGGCTGCCACCTGGTGTGATCAAACTAAACAATAATCAATACACAAATTCCCTGTAAATTGATAAATGGTGTTTCACTGTGATGGATTACAGATATTCAATATTGATAAATAGTCACTACACTAATTCACCGTAATTTTTACTGTGATCCTCCGTAAATACATTATAGACACACAAGCACATATGCTTCACACACACACAGGGACTGAATCAATACAAACATCAAACCTTTTTATATGTGTAAGATCATTTTCTTCTATGGCACCACCTACTCTCAATTTTAGAAACTGAAATAAACTATGCATTATTATATTATAAGTGCTTTGGCACATACCAGCTTTCACAGTATTCAGGAAAATGTATTTTTCAGAACATGTTTTCTGGGTTTCCTTATAATATGCTCAATATCTACAAGGTTTCATCAGGATTAGAATTACAGAGATTCATTGCAAGTTATGCCATACTGTGGTTCATGATAAATGTTTTGAAATATACCGAGTCTCACTAGATTCAGAAAAAAAGGTGTTTCTCTGAACTGGTTTGAAGGATTATCTTGTTATATGGTTAATGTATACAGAGTTTCACCAGAATTTAAATTACGGAGATTCTTTGTAAGTATGTCAAAATGTGCATTACCATAAATGCTTTGATAAATACTTGTTTTCACAGTATTCAGGAAAAAGGTGTTTCTCTGTACTGTTTCACAGAATATCCTTGTCATATGGTATATATCTACGGAGCTTCACTGGATTTGAAATTATGGAGTTTTATTGTAAAATCAAACGGTGAATCTCCGTCTATTCAATGGAATATTTTTACAGTGTAGGCTTATTGACTTACAGGAATGAGCTTGTTCAAGAGGGGTCAACTAAAACAAAATGGCAGCTCCCATACAATGATCAGTTACAGGCCCGGGTTACAGGGCTCTATATTCCCAGCATGCCTTAGCGGAAGCTGCCTGTCATTACTCGATACGCATGCGTCGATGGGGACGTTTAATAAGGAGTCACACATAGCCCGCCGACACGTCGTACATTAGGGTACAGATTAAGGACGGGAGGAGGTAAAGGAAATGGTGGGGCGGCTACAGGTAGCAAAGATGATAGGTAGACTTAGTACAGCATCACCTGGTGCTTTTGGTCGCCTGGGAAAAGATACTGGGGGAAAGAGTGAGGCAATTCAAGTTGTATTTTCCAGTTGTTTAAAGGTAGATTAAATTGGATCCATACATTTCAGAGGCACAGGAAACAAATTGTCACAGGAGGGGAGGCATGGGTCTCGGTTGGAGGGGCCCGCTACCGTATACTCTTATAAATACAGGTTTATATAGGGACCCCTCCCCCCCCTTTTTTTTCCCTACGCCACTTCATATCACGACCAAGGGCATACACCTAATTCAATTCTCATTCACTCATCCATCTCAGCAAAATCCATAAAAAAGAACATACATCTGAGGTAATTAAAGAACCCTGGGCAAGGAAAAGGAGTTGCAGAGTTTTACCAATATGTAAAACTAATTACCAAGAACCTTCAGTGCTTTACTTAGATTAGTATAGCCCTTACCACTTTCATTTGATATATACATATATATATATATATATATATATATATATATATATATATATATATATATATATATATATATATATATATGAACATCTGATAGCCGGTATTCAAATCGTATGAGGGAAAGGAGAAGAAATGGAATATCTGATATACATAGAGGTCGTACAAAGAGTGGTGGGTAGGTGCTAGAGGAGACAGCAGGTGATGTGAGGTACAGGGGTAAAGTGGTAAGGGTGGGGAGGATTACTGGATTACCCCCGTCAGGTATCTATCAGGTATCAGCCTGCCCAGGTACTCAACCCTACACCCACATGGACCCCATAACTAACCCCATTATCACCAACCCTAATACCACAGTACATGTATAGTGTATCTATTAAATGTGGGGCCTGTACCCTTGATTATTGGTATATGTGGACTGTAGCACTGTTATTTACCCTCAGTTTGTTAGGTTGCAATGTTATAAAGATGCATTTCCACTTGTAAGTTGTATCACAAAGAACACGCTTATTAACAATACAGGCACTTATCTCAATACCCCTGTTGATAACATAGGCCCCAAATCAGCTCATAGACACCTACATTTGGGGCTACAGTGCTACGTCTGCTCTATCAATCTAGGTTGATGATTAAAGAGGAACCCGTTTCAGGAAATGCGGATGAGAGAATAATATGACGAAGTGCAATATACTGATCAGAGAATTATCGCCGACACCCCCCCACCCACAATCATGTGTGGCATCCTATTATACCTGTATGTAACTTTGAGTTGCTCATCTCTCCCACACTGATCCGCTCACTCAAAACGTGGACAGACGGTCACTTCCACCCCCTGGTGCAGTATCTGCTGCCTCTCCTGGCGGGGTCTGATGGCTGGGGTCTGCCCTGAGCTACTCTGAATAACTGAGCCACTCCCAGTGAAGAGCTGCTCACCAGGAAGGTGCTTTGGGAATATATTTTACCGAGGATGAACCCTAAATGTGGATTTCTCATACTGAAAAGTGGACACAAGAGATTTCTCGCGGAGCACCTCAAGGAAGGACCTGCCAGAACTGGTACTAATCGCCCTTGAGGTCCCTTTAGCTTACCTGCTCACAGGTATGAATGTAATGGCTTAACATAATGCCTGACATCATGAACTCTCCATGGTGTTATTATACGTATACAGGAGGATAAGATTTAATTACTGTATAGGAAACAATGATGAACAAGTAGAGGTCAGATTGAGAGTACAGCGGAAGAGAGCAGGTACAGGAACATGGGCAGGTGAGCTTGGGGTAGGCAGACTGTATGATACAGTGTATACTCCTGGCCTGCTGTGACCTGCGCCGACCTGGCGGTCACTTCAGATAGCCAACTGGTATTAAATAGCTCCTCTTATCGCCGAGGAGGGAGCTGACCACGGGAGCCCACACGTGCTCATTGCACTTTATTGAACTGGCGGGGCAGTCCCTATCTCCTAATGGCAGTTACTTGTCCTGCTCTGTAGGTTGGTGTAAGTTAAGGGTAGGGCTGGGAGTGTTCTATTAAACCTGGGGTCAGTTAATACCAATGCCTCGATAAAAAGGAGACTTATATATTGAATTCAATACACTGTAAAAGAGGAGCTTAGGTTTTAAACATGTTTAGGTCTAAACATGTTTAACGTCTAAACATATTGGATATGTAGGTGTGCTCTTGGCTATCTATTTAGGATTTCAACACTTTTATTCTAAATGCCTAAACACATATGCTAAATATGTTTAGATGTTTAGTATTGAGACAGTCTGAACTTCAGGTGTTTAGGATATCAACGTGTATATGTTTAGGTGTTTAGGTATGAAAATCTCACTAGGTGGCAGCTCTGTGCTTGACTGGAGTTTCTAAAAAGAGTTGTGCCCATTTCTCATGAAAAATATGTTTACAATTGTTTGTAAATCATTAACCAGGAATTTCATATGAAAGAACATCAATGCTATGATTAAAATTATGGATTGGCTATTTAGATCCTATATTATTTGGATCAATGATCACTTCTTCCCAGAGACACCTTTTCTATTTAGGCCAATAATAGATTCATTCATTTTGTTGTAATCTACATGCATAGGGTTACTCCCTATTGTGGATAAAAGATGTGAAGTAATTCCTTGAGAGTATGATGTACTCTCTTTCTACTATAGATTTAGTAGAATAATTGAGATGATCTACAAGGTTTGATATCTAAACACAATAATTATGTTGTTGTACGGAGTAGCTGTCGGTTTAGCAGTTACCGCTGGAATGGCACAAATTTTGAAAAAGTGCCCATTTATAGTGCTTGACATGTGACCTAGATTGACCAATCAGGAGTGATGTGGCTCATCTCATGATGTATCTGGGACAATGATTGGTTGCCATGTGTGGTGGTAACCAGGGTATTGTTTGCTCGGCAACAGTGTGCTAATGTGAGTAACTGGCGGTTTCACCTGTGGGGATCCTCAGACTGCTTTGGAATAAAATTATTGATGTCAGTTTAAACAGTGTTAAAAATGATAAAAATAATTTGAGCGGTACCACCATCTCAGGGATGGTGGGTGGGGAAAATTTTAACATGGGACAGTGGGTGTGCCGGTGTTATAAATTTTCTAATGGGATTTGTTAAATTTTACACAGTTGACTCGGTCAATTGGTTATCTAACAAACCCATTGATTATTTTATTACAGTGATAAAAATTAATTTTGAAAAAAATTCTAGAAGAGATTCTAGAATTTTTTCATGGGTCAAGATTTATTCAGGGTGGATAAATAAATTAACATGTCATTTTTCGAGTCCATGAAGCTGGCAGGGCACTATATTTTACCTATGGTCCTATACCAGGTAATATCCGATATAGCCCAGTACGGGACCAGTCCTGGTGTCATCTAATGGACCAGAGGATCACTCACATTTAAGCCTCTAGGGGCATTTGTATGGAGTCTCTGGATCCAGTTAAATTCAATCACATTCCGTAGGTGCTTGGCCCTATTGGATTTTGAATTTGCATGGATAAAATCTACCACATGGATGGTCAGGTCCCTGTGTTTGTAGTTTTGTCCACGACTTGAGCAGGAATTCATGTGTCGGGAGACCTCACTTCGTTTGAATTCTTTGCGTTTGATTTTCCCAAAGTGGTCAGAAAATCTAGTTTTTATGGCATTTTCGGTTTGGCCGACATATTGTATGCCACAGAGTTTACAGGTGATGCAATATATCAGATTTGTGCTGGAGCAACACACATTGTATTTGCTTGTATATTCCCTGCCTGTGACAGTGCACTTTATTTTGCCACTTTTGTCCAATTGTGGGCAGTAGTTGCATTTTGGCCAGGAAAGGCACCTGTTTTTGTTTGGTTTTGGAGTAAGTGACTCCTCCGGTGGTAATTTGGATTTTACCAACATGTCTCGCAAGCTTTTGGGGCGTCTATGGGACATCCTAAAGCCGTCTTGAAAGACATCTCTTGTACTGCAAGATTTCCCTAGAAGGTCCCAGTTTTTCTTTGCAATATAATGTATACCATTGAATCCAGGGATAAAGGTTGAAACCAAGAAACTGGCCTTGATTTTGTCCTTTTCTATGGATTTAATGGATTTTGCCTTCAGAAGATCCATGCGGTTCTTTTCACTAGCTTTGAGAAAGCATTGTGAAATGAAGGCAGGTGGGTATCCCCGTCTGACAAAATGTTTGCCCCGATTGATACAATGTTCCAGGAATTTTGTATCGTCGGAGCAGACACGACGAATTCGGAGGAATTGGCCATACGGGATGCCCCGAATACTATGTCGAACACAATAATTATCATAATGCTAAACACTAAAACCTGGAAATATCATCTAACCATGTCATATCTAAACACATGAGTGAACCTAAACATCAACACAGTAAACACTTTACAAACCTAAAGATAGACCTAAACATATTGAAATCTAAACACAAAGGCTAATCACATTATGAGGCTAAACATGTTTAGGTTTATAAAGTGTCCCTTAAAAAACGGGACAAGAAAATGTTTAGCAATGTGTTTAGACTCTAAACACCTTTTTTACAGTGTATTATGCCATGTGGATAGCACGCCAGGACAATCATTTATATGCATGGTCTTGTGAATTTGTTTTATGCATAGTTCTATAACACATATGATATAGAATACTACGTTGGTAAAGCACAATCCGATTTAATTGTATGCCTGGATCTATTGTGCGTTTCGATGTGCATCTGCTCCATATGTAATTTGGAAAAGTTTCGCGTTATGTCCCTAGATCAGTGGAATAACAATGCTTGGAACCATCTAGGGAGCCTGGGTTATTTTGAAATATGAGTCACGTTCGTTATAACCAATGAAAATTATCATATGGATGTATTCTCGTAGTTCATCAAACTTTATTTTTTATCCATCCAAATACACACACGTGATGTTGACGTGTGGTAACTCATCCTTCCCAACCAAAACACCAGATGCCAATATTGACCAATACGATCACAGATAGGCAGTGTACAAAATTAATGTTGGGTGGGGATTCTTCTATTTCTTTTATTTTGATAGAAAATCAATGAATATCAGTACAGGTAGTACATGTGTTGGGTAGAAAGTGCGTTTTATATCAGGGACATATCTAATTTAAATAATCGGTTAAGGAATATGCTGCTGTAATTAGGGTCATGTTTCAATAATAGGGAACTGTTCATACCACATGTAACATTTGATGATATGCATTTTGCTACATGTACTTGCCTACTCATACATGAGTCTAGCCTTGTCAGACAAGAGTGTCTAGGCAGAGTATCATTCACCGATCTACATACAGCCACAATACGTCCACACACCTGTGCAAAGCCAACTGAAAGCCTGACTTGGCTATTTAATGTACAATCAATCCACCAGATGACGCACCAGTCACAACTCACCTGTGAGCAGCTGTTTTGTTGGAAATACCCAGCACATGTAAGGAACACTCTGCTTGGAGACTGATCTTACCGTCTGCAGGGGTGAGGTGTGGACAGCTGCACTCACCACTATGTTTTACCTGGTTATGTTTACAGAGTACTTTAAGATAGTGGGAATAAAACTTGGGTATAGGGCTACAGGAAAACATGATGGCGCCTCGTTGTTAATCGTATCAGACCAAATATTGTCAAATGTGCAATGGGTCCTATAACTAAATGCCATTTTCTGTCTATCATTCATTCACTTGAATCTCTGGGGGAAAAATGAATAAGTCAGAAAATGACTAAATATGATGAAAATAAATTCGTTTCGAGAACGTGTTGACAAGGGCGGCATAAATGACAAATATAAATTCACAAATTGAATGCATTTATCAAAAATACAGTACAAATTAGGACAAAAATAAGAGCACGAATATGAGAGATGTATCTTTTCTCAGTTCCCCATCAGTCATACGTTTAGTGGTGGTTTGTGGTGGTACTATAGCCACAGTTTTTCAGTGAGATAAAAAGAAAGTTTAAATATATGGCGCCAGTACTATGAAGGTTTAATCAATTCCTACTAAAAAAAGGATATTCTGTGCTTGTTTCTTATTTTGATGAATTGAAATTATCAAAATAAATGATACCAAGGTGACCCTGTTATATTTACCATGATATTGATGGCTCATGATATTGATGACAACCTCCATCCAATGGTGGTGGCTAGGGCAAACTTTCAATTCATAAAAATGTAGAAACATCATTAGGATTATAATAAATGATGAGTTTCACTGCCACGATCTGTATATCACCAATATAAACCAAGAGCATCACTCTATATTTGCCTGATGACACAGGCACTTGGTTAGGCAAAAAAAAGCTTTCCGGTCACCCGACCGTCCTCAGCCCAAAGGGGCTGACCTCAGCATTTTTTGAGGATTTTTTTCATAATTTTCCGATTTTTTAAAGATTTCAAATTTTCCTTACTTTTTGACATTTTCATCTCAAAATTTACATTCGAATCCTAAACACCTATTTCCCCATAATTTTGTCAAGTTCTATGGAAGAAACCATCATTTCTTACGATAAGCAATGAAAACCTAGCAAAGCAGACTATAATATCTGGCCTTGGATTCTAAAAAAAAAAAATCCGACCTACCTGCCTCAACCTTTTTGACCATGTTACCGGAAACATTTGTTGGCCTTAAATGAAAAAAGAGGGTGGTAGGGTACCTGTCTACTTCAGGTATCAGACTGGTAACCTGTACCGCCCTCATTTAATAATAACTGTCTCTATCGGTACAGCCAATCAGCGAGCTCCTCATATAGCTTGGCTTCCGGTCAGGTGACATGAAGGATCCCTCAAATCAGGAGCGACGGCCCATCGCCGACACGGCAAATTAGAGGTGGCTGGTCTGAGGTGGTTTTCGTCTGGCCGGGTCATGGAAGAAAAAAGAAACTGGCACACGCCCAAGGATAAGCAACCTTTCAACTCCAGGAGTCCGGATGTTGAGGACACAAATATTGCATCGGGGCAAAGGGTTTTATTGTACACCCCTCGTCATTCTATAAAACAAAGGCCCGAGATATCATGGCCGTTAACATTTTAGTTCCACTCACCTTCCATTCCAATCAATTCCCCTCCTTTGTCAACCCTTCCACTCCCCTTCCTCTAGTTCAAACAGTTCTTTCGCTAAATTTTTTCTATCACGACATTAATTTCCCCCACTATAAAGCAGAGGAATAGAATCTAAGTTGCATCATTTGTATTACGATTCACACTAAACAGCTATCAAAAAAGTCAAATTGAGGAGACACTGAGTACAGATTGGGTTTCTTCTCTAAGACCCGTAGGGCACATGCCATTCATATTAGATAGAAGGGCACTACTCGAACAACGTCCAAGGGGAAAAACCTCACCTATTTCACCAAGACTTCTTAGGTACTTGAAAGAGAATACTTGTAGTGTTCATGTAATTGATTGTTGTCCTTGTCTGGATTTTTTGGATTTTGCACCTTCTCGATGTGATATTATGTCTAAAAAATAGACAGTGTAGCCGTGAGAACGCGAGTCTTTCCACAAGGGATCCACTTGATAGGCGTGAGATAGACCTGCAACTTGTCAAGGGACATATATCTTAATAAGAGTATTGTGATTATCCTATTCCAACTTAAGTCTCTAAAACAATAATATTTTGATCTCTTATAAATCTGCGTTATCCGCACATATTTGATTTCTGAGTGTGCTATTCAATCTGGACATTGCTTCTTATGTACGCCATAACTTATTCATGTAAATTCTCAATTCTGACTATGCTCGACTAATCACGAGAAATTCATAGACTTAATTACCTGCTCATAATTCTAGATTTTTAATGAATGTATAGCTATTGCTTATGGGTGAGGTAAGGGTAAATAACCTGGTGACCATGGCAACCAGCCAGACATTTGAGTTGGTGGACAGGTGTGCATACAGTATAGCTCACATAGCCATTATCAGCTGGGGGCCGCCATTAGACCTCGACTCCACTATGACTAACACCTTCAGCCCCCGACTCCGCAGTTTATGCCAGGGATGCCTCCCATTGGTCAATAATACAATAGCCATGTGCCGTATAGAGGTAGGTGTGACCTTTATAGAGGCCTAGATCAGAGGTGACTGGTGGCGACGTCTTGTGGCAAAGGGGGCAAAGCGGATCCGCCGGTAAGAGTTCATGGGCCAGAGGGTGGGAGGAGGGAGAGGTATATACCGGTTGTGAAGGACGGGGTTGGGGATGGAGCCCAAGGGTGTTAGTGAGGGCAGGGGGCACCACAAACCAACTAGACACAACATCGATAAGCAAACATATTCCAGGTATTTTGAACTGTGCATATTATGGGCTCTCGTTATGGAGGATCCTTCGGGAAGAACCGTACAATGAACAAGGAACCACAGCAAATTGCATTGCAGTGAACTTGTGAGAGTAAAGCAGTGTAATTTCAACTATGAAGTAATACAGTACATACAAGGAACCTCATTTTAAATGACGATGGATCACTGACAACGTTGAGACAAGGATTTGCCCATTATTTCTATATATTGTTTTTAAAGTGTTAGCGGTGTCTTTTTAACAGTGCTTGCAACAATTATTTTCACACTTGGGCATCCCCGCTGGAAACTAATGAAATGATATGATACAAAGCCGCCACCCCCTTGTTGATATTTAAGCTCAAGTGATCACTGCTTATGATAGCAAATACAAGTGTATACCTTTAGTTGGTTCGAATCTAACACCACCACACGCCTTGTTTCGCAGCGACCATTTTAGTCCCATTTATGCTTGCTTAATACCAACATTAATAGGATGCCCAACCGTCCTAGGATAAACAAAAATGGCGACACAACTACGGGTATTTCGCACCTTCGCACTCAGGTGGTATGGAGGACCCTCAAGCTCCAACTTCAGGGCGCGATTGATACCTGGGGCAAAGACATGGGTGCACCACACAGAAGGTTAGCGAGGCATTGGCAAATTCCATCACATTATGCCCTGTGGAAACAAGGACGGAAGCAATATAAATTGCCCCCCCCCCTTCACCCTCGATCCTGTATGAAATTGTTTGAATGATACAAAAGCAAAGATGAGAGCATAACAGTGTCCACAGCAGTAGGTCATTGGTATAGATGGGAGCACCTTGGGGTGTTCCAAAAGAATCTTGTGTGATGCTTCGTGATATTATGGTAGTCCACAACGTGTTACAACATTACTACACAGTATGAACCACATTTTAAATGGCCTCTTGCTGATTTTCTGGGCAGATCTCTCCTGTACCTCAGACACCACAAGTTGGTGCTACGAGGCCCTGGAGGGGTTTAAGGGTGGCTCCTCAACAGCTGCAAGTGAGATGTGAGATCAAGCTGACATCTTACCCTGTCTGATAGTCTTATTTGTTTGTTTAGTCTTTTTTCTATCTATTTTTTTAACTAAAGAGGTATTTCCAGACTTTAGCATGGAACTCTCGAGATGTCTGAATGACCTTATATGCACTGACTATTTCAAGTATTCTAATAGAATGGGCATTTCATGGAAGAAAGGGATACCTATTTGCAATGGCCAGAGATATCCTTAGAAAAGTTTACTGAGAAAAGCCCCATGTTTATTCTAACAGCAGGAGGGTAACTGAAACTGATCGTTTCTACTTGATAAATGACAATGCTTTGGCTGTTCATATTGCACATGACCTCATTTTATAAAACCACTGTTGGGTGGTCTATTGATAAGTATGTGTCCAAGCAGAGTGTAAATCGTGTAGTGTATCTAACTTGACAGTCTGATATACAAAGGTATGTTTAGACTACAGTCGTACTGAATGATTTAGTGACGTGTCAAGGGTTTGAACCCAAATGCCTCATATATCATCTGCATGAAACTGTCAGTTCTAATGAAATCGGATTATGGTGGGAACCTTACTGGAATGTGACTTATTTTCCTACCTAAGAAGGCAAAAATATAATTTGTAGAAGTAGTAACTAAAATCCCATTATATAATTGATGAGAACCCAGACTAGCCAATGCATTTACGATTTGCCCATTAGAATGCAATGTCATTACCTCTCTGACAGTGGCTGTAATTTGATCATGTGTATGGGGAAGCACTACTGAAGTTTGTCTTTCTTTGCTGGCCCTCAGACATTCCTAAAATAGAGAGATTATGTGTATAAAAATTCTAAGACCACCACAGATAAACCACAGTGACAGTGAGGTGATAGGGTTGTTTTAATCCGTTTGGATTTAGTGTATATGCATAAAGCAGATTTGTCACTTTTTCTCTCTTTCTTTGTGATAACATTTACTTATATACAGAGCATGATCAATGCACACTTATGGAAATACTGAGGGTTAATCTGTGTAGATAGTGATAGTGTAGACATGTAGTCCTTTCGTTACAACTGTAAAGAAATGTAACCCCATGCAAGGACAATCAATCCATCAAACAGTTGTTTTTACCGATACGAGTACCAAGAAAGTTGAACTTTTCATTTCATGTGTGGGCCCTATAACATCACAATCGCTAACAATGAAATGAAGAAAAAAGTTGTCAGAGATAAGAAGTTGCAGTGAAATACGCGTCTTTTCCATGTTTACACAGTGTTAAACCTTATGTAATTTTATCAAATTGGTTTTTAAGTGACAATTCAACTAGAGTCGTAAGTCTGAAATGATTGAATTTCACCCATATGTTAACTATGTGAAATTGGCCGTGACCGTGACTGCGTCGTCAATTAAACGCGGTAAAGAAATATATCATCATTTCCATGATTACAACCGTTCCTAAAAGAAAGGAAAATCACACTACTTGTGAGCCAGCAAGCAGAAAGGACAGTTACTGCAGGATCTAGTACCAGATTTAGCCACCAGGGGGCACCACTATGGACTAGAATAGGAAAAATATGACTAAAACTGTTATAGGGTACTTTTTTATGGAGAATTCAATGGTTTTTGATAAAACGTTCTATTTTGGATGGAAAGGTTCCAAATTTGGCATGTAAAAAGAATGTTTTTGGGCCAAAATAGGCATTTTTGTTGATTTCTGTTGCCATGGAAACATGATTTTCATTCTAAATAGGAAAATCAATGATCCCATTTGAAGGAACATCCCACAAGGTTTACTATGGTGAAAACAGAATGAAAATACCATTTCTAGATCAAAAGTTATGGGCAAAAGAATAAAAATTTATACGAATTTAGCTAATTAGCATAAATTAAGCTAATTAGCTATATATCTCATGACCAATTAGACATAGAGCTTATTAACATATTTAAAATGGTCACACCTACCCATATTTAGCAAGGCATTCCTCCAAAACTAACAGGAGTATCTTCTCATGCTATATATCACTGTAAAGCTAGTGATTTGAATTTTAAAGTTGACTTTTAGCATGAAGCACCCTTTCTCCTTGCCTCTACACACTTACGTAGCTAATAGATGTATCCATGGGTGTTAATACGAATGAGTCGGAGGTAAGACCTATGCATATTGATGGGAAGGAAGAAGGGGGAGGGGTGTGTGAATTGGAAACCACCCAACCCCAGCACTCCATGGGCTAATGATCTGATCATGTCTGACCCACAGACCGGAACCACCTCTCCAACCCTATCCTTAAACCATTGCTATTCCTCTGTAACTACTCAGAATCAGCTTGGAGATTGTACTCATTATCAAAACTTGTTATGTGGGATTAGCACCTAATAGATGCATGATACCTACAGAGCAGTTCTCCATCCTATAGCCCCCACATCCACTCTAAGCACTGATAACAGGCATATAGCATCAAAAACCTCTCAGACAGGGACCTAAGGGTTGCCTAGAAGCATGGGGTTATGTTAATCATACACACAGGAAGGAAATATACACTACAGGTGTTATGGTTAAAATAGACCCATCCTGTGAGATTAGATCTAGTCTGACACCTACTATACTAGAGAGGTGCTTGTATCATTACTCTTTACTAAGGTAAGGTTGCGAATTTATCTACTTAAAGCTGGTATTTTGGCAGCTGTTTTCTGCCCTGTCCATAGCTGGTAGTTAAAAGTGCACTGTTGTTCCATTATATATTAATCTATAGCTGACATGGATTGTTTTCTCTGGACCAATGCCCATGTAGTTTCGACTAGGCTGTATCGAGCCATTTAATCATTTCCTACATTCTCCAGTGGGTATCATTTACAGAGCATGGCATTTGACTTTGCTCTAAAGCAGTGATGGACAAGCTTTAATGATTTCATATGTGATATGCTATAATCATGATGAACTTCCTCGTGAAGGTGAGACGATATATCCTCACATTTTCCCTGCTAATTCATATATACCCTATGGTCACACTTTTATGTTCTAGACAAGACATGCCAAACTGTCTTTGAGGGTGGTGGGAAAACCTCTTCTCACCTCCTGTTAACCTCTGAAGACAGACCACACCCTCCTGTCTCCTATATCCCCTACAGTTATAACCACCCTCCTGGGATCTCACCAGATCATCTCCCTGCATCCTAGACACTATAAAAACAAGCTATCGTAACAGGGACCCTTCCCCTCCTGCGGGCTTTCTACTTCTCACATCTCAGCAGGGATTTAAAACGCGAGGTTTATATGGATGGTTTGGAGGCAAATGGACTGGAGTCCTCCCAGCATGTGAGCATGTGAGGAGGTTATTTATGGAGAGGCTATTCTATTGTAACGGTTAGTAATAGCAGATGCAACACTTGGATTCCTTAAGGTTTGGACAGGGTATAGTAGGTGTGTGGGAATAGTGTAAAGGTCCCCAGGTGATGCAGTCTGCTTGGCCAGGTCTCAGTGATGGAGTCTAACTGTAAATACCAGTGATCCAAACATGCACACCTCTCAAGGGGAGATGGGGTAGGGGCATCCAATGACTCCCAAACCCAAGTACCTTCTCTGGTCTTCCAGTGCTAGATGGAATGGGTATAGTCTCTATCAACAGGCTTTTCCATGTCACCATCATGAGCAGTATGATGCACTCAAAGAGAGCATTCCCTGTACTGCATTATGCTAGGAAAACTAGAGTATGCATTCATGACCATACCACATAACAGTATACATGAAATTAGAACATATAACATGTTTAAGCCAATGATTAACTATAACAAATATAGGCCTACATAAAGAGGGGATAAACTATGACAACTTCATATACAAAAGGAATATATAAAATCAATTTAATATAGAGAATGTTCATTCTTTAGGCATTGTTAGGCTCAATTACCTCCCCATAGGTATTTGTGATAGTATGTGTTTCATTATTTGGAGTTATGCCATTTCCTCTTTAACAATGTTAATTATGTTTTGTCTTTCATTGCAGGTGAGTGACATCCTTTTACGTCCCCTGTGTCAAAAGTGCAGGTTTGTAATCTAAAGATCTATTATTCAGGTTTCCACCGACAGATTAAAGAGAACAACTCTGTGCAAAGTTATTACCCTTGTACTAATAAAAGGTCACGCAAATAGACACTGTGGATGTATAAAGAGTCTGAGAGGGTTAACCAACACATGCGTAGAAGTCACTACACAATTACACACATGGGTGATCATGGTGACAAATGCGCATGCGTACAAACCACAGGCAGGTAGCCTGGGAACGCTGCACCGTACAGGGTGTGCCACTGTCACAGTGCATGTATACGAGAGTCCAATGTGTCTTTTTCTGAATTTTCAAAATACCATTTTCCCTCTCACTTTTATCACAATCTAAGTGAATTCCTATGTCATCCGTGAACTTTCGAATACAACGAAAGACACAATACTGACTAACTGGTTGGAGAATCTGTTTGAACAATCAACTTGATTCCTCTATTATGGTCAAGCACGTAGGTCTAAGGGCAGTATAAAAGGTCAACTACTTGTATGAGCTACTGATGAAACCACAGGGCATTTGGAAGCCTGTGGTCCGAGAGTGAGAGTATAGGTGTTCTAATTATAGAGAAGGGGTGACACTCCTGAGGCACAGTCATCTCTGCACTACAGCAGTGTTCAGTAGGCACACATCCAGGTGCCCCACTGCAGTAGTTTAGGTATATCATTGTGCGCCTCTTGCATAGTCTACTGAACACCCCTGCTAGTCTCCCTTCATCTCTGTGTCAACATTGTGCGGTTCTGAAAGCACATGGCTAATTGACATACCTACCCTCATGCAGTAGGCAGCTAAGGGGAGATTGACTAGTACTATTATTAATAGCTGTTGATTTCAAGTATGTGTGCCCTATCAGTAGGGCAGCAGGCTTATAGGCCCTACACTAAGCAGTAATGTAAGGCTGTTCTGACTTGTTGGCACACCTGAATTATAACTGCGATGACTCCCATATTATATTCTTATTAAGTGAGAGGAAAAATACATCAATACTTGAATCAATTACAGTTAATTCATAGAAAGTGTATTTGAACCTAAAAGACACTAATTACTTTGGTTCAATTTTAATCAGCATGAATGCAGCAAATATAGTCCTTTACAACATAGTCCAACCCCCACACCAGTCTCGTCTGGTTGCTATAATCATGATGAACTTCCTCGTGAAGGTGAGACGATATATCCTCACATTTTCCCTGCTAATTCATATATACCCTATGGTCACACTTTTATGTTCTAGACAAGACATGCCAAACTGTCTTTGAGGGTGGTGGGAAAACCTCTTCTCACCTCCTGTTAACCTCTGAAGACAGACCACACCCTCCTGTCTCCTATATCCCCTACAGTTATAACCACCCTCCTGGGATCTCACCAGATCATCTCCCTGCATCCTAGACACTATAAAAACAAGCTATCGTAACAGGGACCCTTCCCCTCCTGCGGGCTTTCTACTTCTCACATCTCAGCAGGGATTTAAAACGCGAGGTTTATATGGATGGTTTGGAGGCAAATGGACTGGAGTCCTCCCAGCATGTGAGCATGTGAGGAGGTTATTTATGGAGAGGCTATTCTATTGTAACGGTTAGTAATAGCAGATGCAACACTTGGATTCCTTAAGGTTTGGACAGGGTATAGTAGGTGTGTGGGAATAGTGTAAAGGTCCCCAGGTGATGCAGTCTGCTTGGCCAGGTCTCAGTGATGGAGTCTAACTGTAAATACCAGTGATCCAAACACGCACACCTCTCAAGGGGAGATGGGGTAGGGGCATCCAATGACTCCCAAACCCAAGTACCTTCTCTGGTCTTCCAGTGCTAGATGGAATGGGTATAGTCTCTATCAACAGGCTTTTCCATGTCACCATCATGAGCAGTATGATGCACTCAAAGAGAGCATTCCCTGTACTGCATTATGCTAGGAAAACTAGAGTATGCATTCATGACCATACCACATAACAGTATACATGAAATTAGAACATATAACATGTTTAAGCCAATGATTAACTATAACAAATATAGGCCTACATAAAGAGGGGATAAACTATGACAACTTCATATACAAAAGGAATATATAAAATCAATTTAATATAGAGAATGTTCATTCTTTAGGCATTGTTAGGCTCAATTACCTCCCCATAGGTATTTGTGATAGTATGTGTTTCATTATTTGGAGTTATGCCATTTCCTCTTTAACAATGTTAATTATGTTTTGTCTTTCATTGCAGGTGAGTGACATCCTTTTACGTCCCCTGTGTCAAAAGTGCAGGTTTGTAATCTAAAGATCTATTATTCAGGTTTCCACCGACAGATTAAAGAGAACAACTCTGTGCAAAGTTATTACCCTTGTACTAATAAAAGGTCACGCAAATAGACACTGTGGATGTATAAAGAGTCTGAGAGGGTTAACCAACACATGCGTAGAAGTCACTACACAATTACACACATGGGTGATCATGGTGACAAATGCGCATGCGTACAAACCACAGGCAGGTAGCCTGGGAACGCTGCACCGTACAGGGTGTGCCACTGTCACAGTGCATGTATACGAGAGTCCAATGTGTCTTTTTCTGAATTTTCAAAATACCATTTTCCCTCTCACTTTTATCACAATCTAAGTGAATTCCTATGTCATCCGTGAACTTTCGAATACAACGAAAGACACAATACTGACTAACTGGTTGGAGAATCTGTTTGAACAATCAACTTGATTCCTCTATTATGGTCAAGCACGTAGGTCTAAGGGCAGTATAAAAGGTCAACTACTTGTATGAGCTACTGATGAAACCACAGGGCATTTGGAAGCCTGTGGTCCGAGAGTGAGAGTATAGGTGTTCTAATTATAGAGAAGGGGTGACACTCCTGAGGCACAGTCATCTCTGCACTACAGCAGTGTTCAGTAGGCACACATCCAGGTGCCCCACTGCAGTAGTTTAGGTATATCATTGTGCGCCTCTTGCATAGTCTACTGAACACCCCTGCTAGTCTCCCTTCATCTCTGTGTCAACATTGTGCGGTTCTGAAAGCACATGGCTAATTGACATACCTACCCTCATGCAGTAGGCAGCTAAGGGGAGATTGACTAGTACTATTATTAATAGCTGTTGATTTCAAGTATGTGTGCCCTATCAGTAGGGCAGCAGGCTTATAGGCCCTACACTAAGCAGTAATGTAAGGCTGTTCTGACTTGTTGGCACACCTGAATTATAACTGCGATGACTCCCATATTATATTCTTATTAAGTGAGAGGAAAAATACATCAATACTTGAATCAATTACAGTTAATTCATAGAAAGTGTATTTGAACCTAAAAGACACTAATTACTTTGGTTCAATTTTAATCAGCATGAATGCAGCAAATATAGTCCTTTACAACATAGTCCAACCCCCACACCAGTCTCGTCTGGTTGGGATTCAGGGAACTCCCTCTCTCGTGTTTGGGGATTGTGGGTCCCCATATTCTGGGGAATATTACTACGCATTGTATCTGCCTACATTTAACCACTACAGCAACCTGCGCCCAGAACTACTTTTACCCAGAAACGCTGGTTGCCAGAGACGACTCATGCTAGTGGTCAAGCTGGGGCCAGATTGCCCCCACACAACAACAATAAATAATAAATGGCTGACCACCAGGTGGCATACCTTTAGGAACTACCTCATACTGTCTCCACTCACAGGTTTAGTCCATCGAGCCTGTGGGTGAAACTATCGTATAAAACGATTAACAACCATTAGTTCAGCACAATGTGTATTGTTGGGAGTCCAACAGATAGAGTAGCTATAAACAAACGTGCTACAGATGATATTAATTTCTCAGGCTATGATTAGACAAGTGATCAATTCGTTATGTACAGGATGAAGTTTAATAGCAGTTTTTTAGGGTACCGGTATACAGTTGGAATCCTAGAAACATATTGATATAATCGACTATGTGTTTCCAAGACTCTAATTATCATCCTGAAAATTCTAACTAAACCCACTCCTATTCAGTGCTGGGGCAAATGGGGGGTGAACAATTAACATGACTTCTTCCATCGGAACAATAGTGCAACCTCTTTTCTCCTTTCGATCAACACTCTACCATTTACCTGTATGCGTGCATACATAACTAAGTGTCCAAGATCACGGTCTAGTTGTACTTAACCCACCCCTGTCACCCCTACCAATCTCCCAATAAAGCATTGCAGTTCTAGGCACCTCCAGGTGGTGACAAAGTCTCTGCAGGACACCCTCACACCTGGCCAGCGTCTTGACGTGCTCCTAGCGCCCCCTGGTGAGGATCGACGACGGCTGAGCGACGCTGGGGACGCGTGTTTCCCATGACCCCCTTGCACCCTCCTGACATCAGCACCGTCCGTGTGCTATATACAGGGTAAATGGGGATTTCATATGAGCCGCCATCTTGTCCCCCAAAAGTGACTCCCACTGTCTACAAAAAGGGAGTGTGCTAGACACTCTAATGTTGGGATAGGGAGGTCAGTTGCCACTAGCAATAAAGGTCTGCAATCATATTTACTGCCTTCTCTTCTGCATCCACTGCGAACCTGGCCAAACAAATGTGGCATTGGATCTGGTTTGATACAGTCTTATGAGCCCCCACATCCTACACCGAATTGTATTTATATTTTATTGTACTTGAGAGATGGACACATAGTTGAATTGGTCACTTACGGCTAAGGCTACAACCCCCCCCCCCCCCTACACACACACACACAGAGCTCCACGTACCCACCTTTTAGTAAATAAGATACTCAAACTCAGGTAGGAAAGGGGACATGCTATTCAATTTACGAATCCGACTTCTGATTCTATAAAAAATAATAAAGGAGAGCATGGCTGGGAGTGTATCACTCTGTCAAACGAGAGTATCGATTACTGTACTTTTCACCAAACACTAAAAGCAAGACAAAATGAGAAACTTATTGGCCTCCTCCCTGTTCTCCATCCTCTCTTAATTCCATATTGATTTCTTTATATAGCTTTCTAAAATATGAATTCAGAAACGATTTGCCATTTTGTGGTCTGAATGGAGAGACATAGTTTCTGTTTACAGCACAACGATGAGCTCGTGCAGAAAAAGTTAGAGGCCTCGGAAACTTTATTAGTGTTTTTGAATCATATTGAATTGTCTGCTTCAGTGATGATGATTGATTCGTTTGGTTTGAAATAAACTATCTTGATAACCCCTTCCATCCACAACCCTTTCACTATAGTGTATTACATACCCTCTGTCCTCTTCCCTTCCCCTATTACACAGCAGCTTGCTGTTTAATCCACCAAAGTAAACTATTCCTATGAACAATAGCAAAAGGGTTTATGGTTTAAATCGTGCAATTTCCATAAACGCCCCCTAGTTTAGACCTAATGACACACAACTGTGACCCACCCCGACATAAAGGGGGCTAAAAGACCCTTAACTCTGCAAAGGGGTGTGGGAAAGTCATGGGAAAAGACCCTGTGGTTTTCACACGGGCACCATACAGAAGAGTATAATGATTTAGTACAATGCAGCGAAGCTAAATGTACAGGAGGGAGTAATGTCAGTTCACAATCCCTTTCATTTTCTGTTCAATACCTGATAATTTACCATTGGGATACACCCGACACTTGTTTTGTCAGCCCCTGCTGTTTGCGTAGATATTGCCTGGGTGCCATATATATGAGTGTGGACCACTGAATTTGACATGGTGACATGGCAATTTCTTAAAATCGACATGTGACATGAGAGGTTCTTAGAGGTGACATGGGACATGGGGATTTAAGTGACATGTGACATAACCATTTCTTAAAATCGACATGTGACATGAGAGGTTCTTAGAGGTGACATGGGACATGGGGATTTAAGTGACATGTGACATAACCATTTCTTAAAATTGACATGTGACATGGGGGACCCCCCATCCACACCCCCATATATAACCACAGGCTAGACTCTACTAGAGTAGTCGCTTTCCTGCCAAATAATAATCCATTGTCTTGCCAAATAACTAGTTGAGATGTTTCAGATAGTAGGACATACCACAAGCAGGATGGGAACCCATGGGAAAGTGAGACCAGAGACAATAACTCTATTCTGCGTCATCCATAGGCCATTCCAATCCTGATCACTCTCAAAAACCTAACAAAAAACATTATATGTAAATTTTGTAATTCCCGAAGAGTAATTCCAATAATGATGAACCTTTTACCACTGTTTACCTAAATTTCACCATAAAAATCATTGGCATTTAAATAAATGGCATCTCATGGCCCCGACACATCATATAACCGTGAAAGGGACACATAACAATAACCAAGCGTGGAAAAGTATTGAAGAAAACAACAAAAGGCTTGCCCCAATGCTCTAAACCTGACCAATCATACAGGAAGCATACAGGAAACCATGTAACAGAGCCCCAATACGTACACAACACAATCAATATGTATCCATTCACTTGGATCCGGACGTCTCATTGAGCGTATGGAACTGTAAATGTTGCCTCTAATGTTGCCTCCGGAAGTGGAAAGGTAGAGACGCTGAAAGAGGCATTGTTGACAGAGATGGTGTGTGGAATTCGCCTCTGTATAGGGATAAAGAAGAGATCGATTCTATTCTGAGGTCTTTTAGGGGGGACTAGTTTTGGTTGGGAAGCCATGATTGTCACAAGAATGATTTCCATGCACCAAAAGGATCCCCGCAAAAATGCAGAAAGAGAGGGTCCGAGAGAGAGAGAGAGAGAGACAGACAGACAGACAGACAGACAGACAGACAGACAGAGGGAGGGAGACAGAGGGAGGGAGGGAGGGAGGGAGGGAGGGAGGGAGGGAGGGAGGGAGGGAGGGAGGGAGGGAGGGAGAATCTCAGACAGAGAGAGGAAGGGGTAGGGGAAGACAGTTCCTAAGACCAAAGGCAGACAGACATACTGTAAATGGGGAGTGAAAGATGACGAGGGAATGGACTCCATATTGACCACTAGATGGTCTGGAGCTGGTTCCGGCAACACACACTGATAAGATGGCACCAGCATGTCCCTGGAAGTGGGTGTTAACCAGGGACAAGGTACCCATCATGGTATGTCTTATTAGTGCCTTTTAGCTCAACCAGCGAAATTCAAGATGGTGGCTCCACTAGGCCTCCATACTGAGTCCTATAGAGAGTATTGGAAAGAGGCAGTGTGAGACAAAACAATAGATTGGTTCAAGGGAAGTATAGCAAGCTTTTAAAGGGAGAAAGTTAACACCTATAATGGGAAATGTTAAGAGCGTATTAAAGTCATCCTTTATCAGTAAATTTCCATCTGCAATGGGTGGCAACTCGCAGGTGACTAGCAAATCAGGTGTTGTCACCACCTACAGTGTATTTACCGTTTAAACATGACAGGCTCCTTTGGGGGATGAGTCGTATGTAGGTAGGCCTCCACTTATTTATCACTCCTCCCCAAAGGGCCCTCCCTCAGTGGACGTTTACGATGGAACAAATTGAACATCTGCCAATTAAAGGGCTGAAACATTTCCAACGGCCATGGGAACTCTTCTCAAATATCAATAGAAATAAAGGAATTGGGACATTGTTAGTCCTACATATACGTGTATTGTTAATAGTAAGGTTATGACAGAAAGGTAGATTTATCTCTTTGTTAACTAGGCCAAAGGCATATGCCCGTTGGGGTGTTCATTCATCCACAGCCACAATATCTGTCAACTGCTTCCTTTTTGAGGATATGTTTTGCAAGGTTTGACAAGGCAAGAAAACTACTGAATGAGATTCTTTTCTCTGTCCATACTTGGCCTCTAAGCCTTTAACTTATGAGTATCAAATATCCAGATAAACCTGCCGCCCTGTTCTCAAACAAAAATCCTCCATCATAGTTGTAGAAGTCAGGGTCCTTTAATTGAACGTCATAAAGGAATTAGTCAAAACATGTCAAATTAAGCTTGTCAACCCTAACAGAGACCCCCCATTTGACGACTTTAGACAAACCTAGAATGGCACTTCATGAAGTCGTCAACCTAGCCACACAAGTTGTCAACATGAAGAGTCTGTGCCAGGTCTGACAAGTTTAAATCTGACAGGTTTAGCCTCGTTTATATTATGGTGCTCACTCTGAAGAGCCCTTTTTTCAGTGCATCTAACCATCTACCACACTGCCATAGTTATACTCACACTGTTACCTGATGATACTAACAATATGGCAGCTAAGATACTTCCCCCACCTGCCGCTAGGGTCGCCTTACTCCGGGGACATTCTGGCAGGCCTTTTTCTGGTCCTACAGTAAATAGAACACAGTCCTATGAGTAGCTCCAATACCACATGTCTGTGACGTCACGTCTGTACCTAGTGACCTTTCTCTCAATGCTCTATCTTACCTGTGGCTCTGTCTTCTCTCTCCCCCCTCTCTGCTCTCTCTCTCTCTCTCTCTCTCTCTCTCCCCTCTCTCTGCTCTCTCTCTCTCTCTCTCTCTCTCTCTCTCTATCTATCTATCTATCTCTCCTGTTATGAGTGTAGTTACAATTAACATTCGGAAACGTTCATTATAAACTAAACTCTTTTAGCTTCTTTTAGTTTTTGCTGATTGGTCTCCGAGTCAGATCTTCATTTACACTATATTAAAAAAAGGCATTATTGGTTCGCTGGTTATAGAATCTAATTTATTGACTGCCTCAGCATTGAGTACTCTTGGGGTACCAGATGAAGCAAAATTTTCAAACAGTGAACCAGTTAGGAAATTCTGAGTTAACTCGATTTTTCTCTTTATTTATATCAAAATTTATATTTTCAGTCTTTGAAGTTTCCTTAACTCTCACCAAATCCCATTTTTCTTCAGAAAAGAATATAGTTTAACCAAAAATTGATTATTAACACACATACCCTCGACATTGGGCCTAGCAACAAGCCAAAAGAATTTGAGAAGAAAACCGCTATTGTTGGTTGATGATTCAAACCATTGAAATAATCAATTCTCAAATCAGTGATGTCCAAGTAATACATGATATCGTTGCACTAAATCTATTTCATCTTCCCCAGAGATATTATGATGAAGTATATTGAACTAGTTGAGATAACTCCTTCTAAACCTTTGAATTGAGCCCTTCCGAAAACAGCTGCTTGGAGAGTGACGTTGCTGACGCATTTTCGTGCACCATCCCGTCACTAAGCAACGTCATGTCACCTGGTAACGTCTGGTCACTAGGCAACATTATTAGCGTTGAGAAACCGGCCTCAGTTTGTCTGCAAACCAGACTACACTTTGCCGTGAATTCAGACTACACTTTTCCTTGAATACAGACTATACTTTGTCGTGAATACAGACTACACTTTGCTTTGAACCATGGCAATCTAGTGGTAGTGCCCCAAACTCTAGTGGCGAAGCCACTAGTTTCTATAAAGACAGTCTCCGTTGACGGGTCATTCAGTTTCTGCTGCTCTCAACAAAAGATTATGTCCGGTCAGCGTATTATGTTGATAGCTCTATAATGCCAGAGGTAATTAGACATGGCACTTTTGTCAGCATTCCTCTTATATCACCAAAGGCAGTTTGGCATACGCTCTCTATTTAACTGTGCATATGGTTTATATCAGGAATAATACCTGTCTAATATAGGGGTGTAATGGGTACAGCCATTAGAGGTTCACTGCGTTTGCACAATTGTATTTGAACGCAATATGTATAGGATGAATATATCTGTTTTTGCATGCAAACACACTCTTCCTTAAAGATTACCTCACATATGTAGTGGAATAACTTTAAATTTATCACCGTCTCGCCAATAAAAGAAAATAAAGGAAAAGTCTATGGAAAAAATGGGGGATAAACTGATGGCATCGCACAGTCTTCCTATCTTGATTAGTTATAGTGATATATATCCCAGAATAGCTATGGAGTATTAACCTAGAAATCTCAGACAGACCCTGGGAACTAAACTAGACCCAGCTGACACACAATAGATGGCTGGGTGATAGGTGGAAAACTAATATCAATGTGTAGTATGGATCAGGCAATGGGACAGGCACAGCAACACATGCCCTGGACTATAATGCCTTAGCTGGGATATCTTTCAGATAGACTACCTGTACTATATATGAACGTCCTTTATCTAGGACAAATATGGTTCACATTGCAATACGTATTACCTGGAGGATAGCAAAGAAGATTATGGTGAAAACTTTTTTATCTATTAAAATGAAGGAGGGTAAGACTTCATGTCCCAATGGGCACAGAACACTGAATCAATGTTGACGGCTAGATCACTGTTGATCAACCAACTTTTAACATTTGATTCAACGTTCTGTGCCCACTGGGTAATCCAAAATTGGTTTCATACAAAAGGGTTGAAAGAATCAAGTAGGTAGGTAAGCAGGCAGGCATGCATGGGTTTTAGTTTGTTTCATAGAGAATCTGTATATTCTAACTTAAATTACATTATGAAAATTTTAACATTAATATTGCCACTCGGGATCCTAAGTCTTCCCCTTTTACTGCACAAACCGTGATAAATTATTGAGTTTAGGGTAGGACTAAAAACATGAGATGTACCTGGACACAACACTTTGTAGGCCTTATGAAGTTTATTATTGCCAACCCTCAAAAAACAACCATAGACTGATAGACATACAACTAATAGTTGTAGACAGTCAAGGAGAGTTGATTTATATTTACATTAACAGCACAATATGGGTACAAGAGGCAGAATTATCAGAGCGAGAAAACTGTTACACCTCTCCTTATGGACCAGTATGAAAGAAAGAGAAAAATGATAGTAAGATAAAGCAAAGGGAAAGAGGCACATAAATATAGCCCAGGTTTGTTTACGAGACGACATATTTCACCCAAGACATGGAAGTAAAAGTTAAATAAAAATGAACAAACAAATATACGCCCCAGGTCTGAAAGTGGGGGAGAGTAGTTTTCTAAATGTTAGGAAGGTGCTTTATAGTTTGTCAAAGATTTCGTGTTATGTTCACTAAGTTATAGACTGGGCAATTTTTCTAGAGTAGGCAATGATGGACAGACCGTAGGAAGACAAGAGGTAACCAGTTAGCAACTCCCTGGAAACCCAATGGACACTGTTATAAGTATGCAGTGATTTATAGACGATAGGGAGGGTAGAGGTATACTCAGGCAACATCTACCTAGGAACCCGATTATAAAGTAACCAGTGATGGCTAGACTACAATCGTGGAGGATACGCACATATAGTTGTAAGTGATTACATCTCTCTGTTAACCCAGTAGATACTATGATAGGGTAAATAATGACCAGGTGACATCTCCCTGGTAACCCAGTTGATGCTACGATAGGGTAACTAGTGATGGATACACTATAGAGAGGGTAAGGTAACCAGGTAACATATCCCTGGTAACTAGTGATGGATACACTATAGAGAGGGTAGAGCTGACCAGGATGGTCCTGCCAAAAGAAGACGAGGAAGAACTTCTCTATTTTTTTCAGAGAGTGCCGAGGAAAACGAGTATGGCCTAACACGTTTATATAGTGTTGACAAAAAAATTAAGCTAAATCATATAAAATGCAACTGGGATCAAATTTTGGACATTTTAGTACTATTACATAGCGTAAAATCCTTGCATATAAGACGCACCCTGATTTGAGCTCATGTAATTCTAATGTATAAGCTGCGTCCTGCAAGGATTTACGGTTGTAATGGACAGACTATAGACAGGGCAGAGGTAAACAGGTAATATCTCCTTGGTAACCAACCCATCATTTACTATAAACTGGTAACTAGTGATGGACAGACTATAAGAAGGGTAGAGGCAACCAGTTATAATCTACCTGGAGGGTCTTGCCAAAACGGAAACGTGAACCCAAAAAGAAAACGTGCACATTTTTGTATTTGCTAAAAGATTGTTTGGATAATCATTTAGAAGAAACGTGCACGTTTTTTTCACTTCTCAAAAAGAGTTTTCCATACATTCTGCTGTAATTTTTTTGTCAACACTATGAAAACGTGTTAGGCCATGCTCGTTTTCCTCAGCACTATCTGAAAAAAAAATTAGAGAAGTTCTTCCTTGTCTTCTTTTGGCAAGACCCTCCTGGTAACCCAGTAGATACTATGGTAGGGGGACTAGTGATGGACAGACTATAGTGAGGGTAAAGGTAACCAGGTAACATCTCCTTGGTAACCCAGTAGAGACTCTCTCTGCGCTCTCGTTGGTAACTTTCCCACACACCTCACTCCGCCACTCAGGGGGTGGATAAAAACTTTGACGGCGGCTCGGGCCGGAGGTTGTCCCGCCTCATCTCAGCCCATTGTGGTTGATCAAAAGGACAGGAGATGGGGAATGGGGAGGGGTGAAGGGCTTGATGGAAGATACTTTCTCTGGGCTTAGCTTTCAGGTGGGACCTGACTCGCGCAGTGCATCTTGGGTAAACACAGTCCTGCCCTCTAGTGTCATACAGGTAGGGCTGGGCCATACAGGGTCTTACATGGAAAGGTGGGACGGGGGGGGGGAGGATAATGGGAAAGTGACTGTGTTTAAAGCTTGTACATACATTTGGAGTTGAGTATAGATGAGATTTGACTACATGTTGGTTCTCTGTACATTGATGGATTTAAGTCCGAAGTACAATGGTGAGAGAGCGAGTGGAAAAGAAATAAGCAGAAAACAGTATTCTTCACTTGTATTAGGAGTGTCATCGATACCCCCCCCCCATATCGATACATCGTCATGTACAAAATATCGATAATCGCATCGATAAAACAAGTATATCGGTACAATCTTTCTTCACCCCTCGCGTTTTATTAAATACACCCAGTCCACTATCCTGCCAAAATGGGAAAAATCGAATCTCGCAAAGACCTTTCGATTCTCTCTGAAGGTTTCTAAATAGTTAGACAAAACAAGCAGGTTTGAGTAGCTCCTCATTTGCTCTTCTTGTTGATGTGAGCCTTGATACAACCCGCGGACGTTTCTGTTTTGGGTTCACAGTCCAATTTTGGCAACACCCTCGTGGATAGATATTAAACTCTGGATCCTGGGGCAGCACGAAAGGTGTCACGATGGGGTGCTGAGAGGACAGGGAGGTGGGGTATTCGTTCCGCCCTGTGGTCGGGATTTGTCGGTGTTGAGCACACACAAAGGGAGGATGAGCAAAGGTGGGGTGGGCGGGAGCTGAGACATGGGGCTTGGAACGTGGGAAAGAAGACGCAGGACGCGCGTCCGCCTCGTACCGTGTCCCGAGCCATCAACCCCACCACAGATGGATCTTGAAGTTGAACCCCCTCCCCCACCAATCCTCATCTTACCTTAACCTTCTACCCTTTACATTCAAATACACATACACACGCCGGGGGCTACTTTCTATGTGGGCATTCATCGCTAGGTGGCTTTTGGGTGAAACTGTTGCTTTTGGGTGCTGGATAGATTTGGGCAATCTTTAGAACGTATTCTGATTAGATCCGTTATGGTCCAACAAGTACTGTATATAAAAATGGACTGTACTTTTTGGAATTACTTCTCCTTCCATTGTGAGAGTGCGCCAATGCTTCGCACTGATCTAAGCCAGCTTTTTTCGTGTGTTTTCTTTTTTTTTTTTTTTTGGGTGGGGGGGGGGTTAGGGGGGATGTAATCCCCATGCACATCCTCATCACCAATAATGAGTTGTAGCAGAACACTCTGAATGCAAGGGGCTCCAATAAATAATAACGAATGTGCGCACATTTTATCATTGTCTTTGACCCCCCCCCCCACCCTAGTTTTTAAAGGTATTTGTATCCAAGACATTCATATCATATGATTTTGAGGTTCATCATTTCTTAGCATATGTCTGTATATCGCTACGCTTTACTAGTCCATTAATATATAATCCATCTTAGGCAAATCTTTTCAAACGAGTTTCACTCAAATTGATGGTCAATCCTAAATCAAAGTAACACAGTTCTATAGTTGCACCGCAGGATATGACATTTCACCCAGAAGGACCATATTCCCACGCACATTGAAAGCTCGGCCAAAAGCACACCAGGATTCCAATGCCATGACATATTGCAGTGCACCCAAGTCAGCCCATTCCAGGGGAGGTTTTATGATATTAAATTTGTTTCAATTTTATGTTTGTCCTAGTTTAGCCCCTGCCTACTGGCATTATTTTTTTTAGAGATGTGTTGCTATATGATAACAGCTTATTATTATGGTTGAAGCCAGTTAAGCGTGGCCATTTCTATAGGAAAATTGGAATAAAGTATAGCAATAGGAATATCTTGCCTGACCTTGACTTTGACATTGAGAAAATCGTAAATGACTTTTTCCCTTGACATCAAAGAGAGACTGACTCTCCTTTCAGCACGGACGCAGGTGTTGCTTCATATTTTCATGACGGTCATCGTCACGACACCGTCATGGGATCCAGATATGATGACAACACACCTCCAAGAATCCAAATTGGTGTCATATTTTGAGCAAAGAATGATTGGAAAGGCTAGGTCTTGTATGTGTAATGGCTGAAAGGTGTGTTGTCCTAATCTTTTTAAAAGTTTGCATACTCATATCTTGTCCAAGTCCCGTTATGCAAATACAAATTTATATACTTCTGTCACTTTTGGGATATTGTGCATAAAGAGGAAGACAATAAGAACAGTCCCACACACAACATGACTTCAGGCTTACATGCCATTCTTTCCTCCCATGACCCTACACACTTAACTCTAATAGAATCTTGACTAACATGAGGTAGTCACGAGGCCAGGGACTCTGATTGCATGTTGAACACTATGACAGCAGCCTGTTGCACTATAATCTTCAACAACCAAACATTAAACTATTATCATAGTGATTATAGAAAAACCAAGAAACCAAAATAGTGCAACATGATCATACCTGTTTCCCATACCAAACCTGAGCTCGTGTTTATAGTACTAGTACGGATCCACACATTCTCACGATACTCCCTCAGAGCCCAATTCAGGCCAGGATGACTGGGGCCTTTTTGCTCTGAGAATAAAAGACAAGCAGAAATACCATTTAGATTTATCATTGCGAGGTGTTGGTATAGAGGTGGTTTACACAATGATGATTTCTTTTGATCTTGTGTTTTCAATTGGTTATGTATGTTGGTGGTGTTGGGGTCATGGACTGTAGTGGTTTGATGGATAAATACCGACAAATGAGACGATTACGTTGTGGCTAAAGGAGGTTTAGGCTAAGGTCTACTTTGTACATAGAATCCTTCGTGTCCTTAAACACTTGACAGAGATTAATCAGGTTGTGGTTGTTTCTGTCCTCAATTCTGAACCTATGACAATGCATATTAAAATGTATAAAATCATATTTGAGCTGGAGCTTTGGATTGAATGGGATTATACTATAGGCAAACTTGATTTGGGGCAATACGAAATATGTGTGAACATTTAACAATTATGTCACTGATTTCTCGGACTTTTTCATGGTCCCACCAACATTTCATTTCCTATGGTATCCAAATTTAGACCTTTTTTAGTATGATAACAGTTTGTTTTTAATCAACAATGATTAAAAGTTCTTCAAAAAATATAATCTTCTGAATCTATTGAATATATAATGTTGTTGCTTTCTCTTTTTTCTTTAAAGAAAAAATACTTAGTTAAGTAATATGTTACCTATCATCTATAGAAAGGTAAGATTTGTTTAGCCATATTCTGGACCATGATCTAGATACCAAGTTTAGTAAAAAAAAAAAACGCCCCCCCCCCCCGTCTAAATTCGCTCCTGTGCTCTCTGGCATTAAGTGTGGAAGTCTTTGACTGAACAATTATAGATGGCTCAGAGACGAGATCAGACTTGCATGTCAACATGTGCCTGGTATGTGCCCTGTCCACAGTGTTGTGTGATGTTGCCAGCGGTACCATGTAGCTACAAAACCTGACAGGGAGTTTGGTATTTTGGGAAGGGGGATGTCCACCTTCAACGACCAATCCAAAATAAAGTACATGAGGTGCTTAAAGTGTAGTCTCTGAGACCTTCTCATCACTTGTGGGTCTTTGAATATAATGCAGTGTCTTCTTCCATATTGATCTACTCGGCATGGTTCCCTACTAAATCCAGTATAGATGAGATTATGTACCACCTCGCACAAACAGACAGTCCAAATTAGAATAAAAAAAAAATAGTCTATTTTTTCAAAGTACATGATGTTAATAACATAGCAGACAACAGGCAGGGTATGGGTGATGGAGGTGGGGTAGGGGTAGATTCACTCTCCCTCCTTCATCTGATACCCATCTGACAATATATCATAATCATTATAACATGATCAGAGACTGAAGCAAGTCTAATGACCTAGAGTGAATACATTGATAATAATTATGTGTTTTAAAAAATCATCAATGGTGATGACCTCAACTCATCATTTTGATGAAAACTGAGCACCCCTTCGTCATTTAGGTTATAAACTTATATAATTTTTAACCATTCAGATCTAATGAGAAAGAAACTTGAGAGAGTCAAACTGATTATTCATGTCATAACTCATGATATTACTTATAACGAGAAACTAACTTTAAACTTAATGCCGGTCATGGCCACATAATCTCACAACCATATCCAAATCAATTCCAAACTGAATCTAACGAATTCAAATTAAAGAGCAATAGAAAACGCAGTGACTTTGCCAGCGTTCCTAGGCCCTATACAAAGCTATACACAGACTAATGAGGGAGTTTAGATGTACAGATTGCAATGGGGTGAGATTGTGTGCATGTTATCAGGAGACCATCTCTGCTCACCTACAAGCATGGAGTTGAGTAGATGCCTAAGGGAGTGAGGTGTCACCAATTTCTTCAATAATTGGCTGAGAACTGCCACTGGTATTCCCTAAGCCCTCCACTTGTCACAGGCGTGAGGTAACAGTACTTTATCATCCACATAGTTAGCTCCAGACACCTGCGAGGTACCAGCGGAGATGGGACAATTGTCGTCTGCCGCAGAGGTGTAAAGATTTCCCTTTATCGCCCTCATCTTCAGCAATTTAGCTAAAATTACTGCGCGTCTCCTTTCTCACACATTCCTCAGGACAGAGGTTCAGACCATTCTATGTACAGTACGATCTAAGGCATTGATCATGGTTTTCTAACATCAGCTAATATCAGTTCGCCTAAATGTAGATAATGATGCAATTTGTCGGAGACAAACCATATGGGCTAGGAAACAGCCTTGTTTTTATGGCAAAAGAAAAAAGAAGAGAACCTTTGGAAACCTTTACCATAGGACACGTTTTCTTGGTTCCTTAAAAACTGGAACATTGGCTAGATATAAGCTATACCCCCTCCCCCACGAACCATTCTGTCAGTAGCCTGAATGATGGAGGCCAGGGCACAGGGGCATGTTTTTCCGCCTTTCACATGCACACTACACCCACAGGTACCAAATGTTGTCTGCCAGTCTGTTCAGGTGAACGTGTCGCCATGGTAACATGTACCTAGCAACCTCCACTCGGACGAGTTTACCAATTAATTGTGAATAGAGACAATGAGCTTCGGTTTTCTCTTCTTTTCGCGTCAAAATTAGGAAGTTTATTTATTATAACCCTGGTTGCTATCAACACAGCCTTTCAAACTAAAAGCCTGTATGTCGAGAGTATCAAGGGCCTTTAGATCTACCAGAATAAATGTAGTTATCAAAAACTGAAACTGAGATTTGTTGGAAATTGTCATGTGCAAAAATAAAATCTGATACAACAGCGAAAGAATACTTTATCTTTTTTTCCTTTAGTTTAGTAGTCTTAGCTGTTGTTATAATGGAAGATCTACCACATGTCACAGTGTAGATGAAAGGCCAATGTGTCAGGATGACTTTGAATAGCAAATTTTCTCGTTTTACACCCAATAAGGCATCAGTTGTTCAGAATCCCCAAATGCCAGCTCCATTTTGGCTGTGAATAGACAGAGATGCTACTGTAGCTTTTTGGTAGAGGTTCACCTCTGGTATTGGACCAAGTCCAAACACCTTTCAACCCTACTCATTCAGGACAACACTGGGGCAGTGATCTATACCAGTGTGTGTGTCAACAGTTAACTGACTCAGTCTGTCTACTCTATGAGTGATGGTGAGGTCTATGGTTACAATTTAAGGCTACGTGGGTGGAATATGTGTATTTCTATTGGGTCTAATATGACTATCTTCACGGTGTAGAAGGTACATATATACATATTTAATAGTTAAGGTATGCTGCACTACTCTTATTTAAATAACATTTTGAGAAGGGGGGCATATGTGTATCATCCGATGGTCTTTATCAAATAGGTTTTTGTCTCGTTTGTCTGTTTTTATTGTTTACTGTTAATATTTGTTGTTGCTGTTTATGTACCTGTAGTATCTATACTGGATGATCATTGGAAATGTCAGCTAGCACGTTATGTGTTTCAGACCAAGAAGCCTGGGTTATAATTAATCCAATAACAAACAACCCTAAAACCTCTCCATGAACACATTCACAACTACCTGTATAATGACACATTCGTATATGAATTGTTAATGGCCAACGGGGGTTTTGTCACCAGGATAGGCTCAGTTGGCTTTTCATTCATACCCACAGAACCAGAATGCACCACGAGCTCGATTGCGGTTCAGTGACCTGAGGCTACCTCCCATCACCGCCTATTATGGACCCTCTGTATCCCCTGAGGCCTTAGAAAATCGCTTTTATGAGAGATGCCTCTGCTTTTTTAATGTTGCACCTGTGGTAGAGACATAGGACTTATTCCCACAGTAGTAAGCTGTGCTAGGGACCCTACCCATGCACACAGAGAAAAGAAAGAGACTCAACCCCATCGAAATGCATTCAAGACGGGAGTCATGGGGATTAATGACTCTCTTCCCTTTCCTTATTGCAAATGACTCCAGAAGGGGAGGAGTCAAAGCCTGACAGACTCCCAGTGTGGAGTCAGGGCCCACAATGTTGACTCGAACAAATTTAACTATCTGATTCAGGTGCATGGCTCAAGCTTCTCATGAGATCGACTTCCATCAAAGGGCCTCTCAATATAGTTTCATATGTGAGAGTAGAGAGTCAAATGAGTATCAAAATACAGAGTCAAGGACCTCCAATTACTCCTTTCCAAAGTAGCCAACAAGGACTCTCTGCTACCAAAGAGTTCACCACCCATGACTTCTTTCTAGAGGGGTTAACACCTTTTACCATAAGTCAACGTGATAGTGACTCTTTATCTGTAGAGGAGAGGAGACAGAAAGAAGTCCCAAAAGGTGCATGATCACCCCAGTGGTAGAAGCTAGAACACCGCTGCAGAGTTACATGTACTCTTCTTTTGTTTGTATGTATAAACTCTACAGGGGCACAACCGACATCATCTTTAATACTGATGATATTTTAGAAACTGCTAACCACCAAATCTTTAGTAAATTAAGGTGTCCATGTCTCATTTCTGTGGTGTTTTTTTTTTATATATAAATATAAAAAGGCTAATCGCGTATACAGATTAAGTGTGTACACCTAGCCTAGTACATGTACCTTACAACTATAAAAAAAAGTAAATTCTACATCATAGGCCTCATTGTCTCATTGCATTTTTGCCAAGGTATTATGCGGTATTAGAGGACATGGCAAAAGGTTTACAAAACCTTTTTTTATTTTCCCTTTATTTGGTTGAGTCAGCCTTTCTGTCGAAGCTGAGAGTTTGAGAAATATAGTTGTTTTCTGGACCAGGCTCTGGAAGTATACCGCATGCTCTTATCTTGAGAGGGAAAGCTCCTGTATAGGTCTGTCATAATGTTTGTATGGTGATCAATAGTTAATGCACTGAATGGCTATCACCGCTGTAATCAATTCGATAATTAACAAATCAAGGTAAGAAACGCGATGGGTGCCAAGAACATCAATATTGAAGTCACTTCTAGAGGTCATTTCTTAATGCACTACGATCACACACAGCTCTACGACTTGAAATCTCAATGCTATTCCTATGCAGGGGCGTAGGAAAAAAAAGGGGGGGAGCCAATAATGAGGTTCCATATATAAGCCTATATAAAATATAGCAGGCCCCCCAACCGAGACCCCTGGGCCCCCCAATAAAAATTTGCTTCCTTACGCCCCTGTATGGGAATTTTGGTACGACCTGGAGGGTGCATTCGCAGTCTGTTAAATTGCCATCCCTGTCGGTGGTTCTGTGGTACTCCAAACATCCTTTTAAGCTGAAATAGGTATTGGTTCGAATGACTTGCTGGATAGACGGGCTGGGGTGAAGTGATGCGCCTACATATGACAAGTCAAGAGCAGCGTTCATTATGATAAGGATATTACATCTAGGTCCCACTGACCTGATGACCCATAGCAGTCAGTTCCCCCACCATCCCCAACCTGCCCCCAACACACCTGCCAAACCTTCAAACCAGAAAACGTTTCGGCAGGATCATCCTGTAACGCCACATCTCATTGGCTGGTCTCCTGGCGCCGTCCCCTGCGCCACCTGTCGGAGGTACGTGCGGTCGTCGTGAGAGGGCGCTACGGCGGCGACTTGGCGAACTTTGCCTTGGCGAAGACGGACGGAGGGAGGAGGGGGAAGGTGAGGTGGGAGGGCGCTGTGGTAAGAGCTGACTGAGACAGGACAGACTTTCCCACACTCCACGGAGGCCTCGCGTGACCTTTAATATTTCACTCTGTCAGTCAAAAAAAGAAGAAATAATACTACACACATACAAAAAAAGACACACCTAGCTTCAGCCGGCCGGCTGGGGATATCTGTAAGAGCGAGTAGAGCTAAGACAGAATCAGCAAGAACTGTTGGGAGTAGTGTGCCAAGGCAGAGGCAATTTAGGATTGAAGAATCAGCCATTTGTCATCTAATCTGCTGCTCTGAGCGGAGACCATTGGGGTGAGAAATACGAGGGCACCTCTAGATTGGAGATTATCACTTACCTGGACGGAATACCCCGTGTGTGTGAGAGAGAGGTTGGGTGTGTGGGTGTGGTGGTGGGTGTGGAGGATTGAAGAAAGTGATTGTTTAAGAGCAAGAACAGCAAGAAGAAAAGGGGAGATACCTCTAGTTAAGAAGAATTGAAGAAATTAGGAATATTCTGAAAGGAAAGCATGGAAACCAGGGAGGAAGGTTAGGGAGGGATGGAAAGAGAGAAAATGGGCAGATGGGGCACAATAGAGGGCATTTAATATTTTTAGACGGGTGTCATGGAAATGGTTAGTTGTGGGATGGTGACAAGGAAAGCCAGGTCCATTGGGTTCCAGCATGGTTTTCTTACAGATAGAAGGGGACCAGGACAGGAAGGGAGAGGACAGCAATAGCTAATACTGTTACTTGTAAGTAGCAGTGGAGTAGGGAGAGGAAAAGAAACGAGCTGGGTAGATAGCAAAGATTGGAGATAACAGCTGTAGGAGAGAGTCACAAACTGATAAAGGGTTAAACGGGTGAAGAAGATCAGAATTCATTGAACCGTGGCAGAGGTGCGTCACACCTGAGGCCGGACACGGGCGGCACGTGATCCAACTGCATCCGTGCCACCACCCGGCCACCACCACCAGAGGGCTGCCACCACCTCCCAAACCCCCCTGCCATCTGCACCCCCCCCCCCTCCCACTTTACACAGCACGTGGGTCCTTCTCTCCAGCCTCACCATCCTACCCTCCTGGTGCAAACACACCTGGAGACAGTAGGTGCTACACCACTTAACTCACCTGTATCGAGGAAAATACAGGTAAATTGACCTGTATAGATATATTGGATTTATATAAGTGTACTGGATATCTGCACTAACCTATACACTCCTCTGGAAACCTGCATCAACTGTTCACAGATGAATTGAGGATAGGGCCATTTGACGGTGTATTTAGATACTGGATACCTGTACTTCGTGGATTTTACCTTACTGGCCACTGTCTTTCCATAGGTACTACCATTTTCGTGTGGATTTTAAGTGGATTAAGGCTTTTCTAAGGGGATTGTCAACTCATTGCCTTTACCTGACACTACCTGTTGTGGGAGCCCCTTTATTTTTACCTGGGCAAGGGTGTTACTACTTACTCAGGTAAGTTTCTTTCCCTATCTATATAAACATATATATATATATATATATATATATATATATATATATATATTTATTTATATATGAGTAAGAAAGGTGTATGCCTTGCTTCTAATTTTAGAGAATGACTTCTATAGAAAGTTATGACGCCTGTAGCATTGTAACAGCGTAGGGAAAGTCCTCGAGCCTAGGAAGGTCTAACTCCATTGGGTTCACATTTCATATATAATGCTATGATAGCCTTAATGTTTACCTATTATGGTAATTATGATAAGTTGTGCTTATCCTAGTTGTTACGAACCATCACTAAACGAGGGGTGGCTCAGAAGGGATTGGAGTATTACCCCAGAACTGTGTGTATGAAATTAAGTATACTATTATAGGGTGGGACTATGCTAATAATAACAGTAGTAGTAATCATGATAATAGCATTGGCTTGTTGTCATAGTTACACGATTAAAAGCCCATCCTTCTTCATGCCATGACGCCTACCTACCCCCCCCCCCCCCCGTAAACTAGATACATAGTTATAATTAACAGCATTTAAGGACTGGGGGATGTTGTCATGGCTGCACATATGGGAAATGTAACTGTTGATGCCCCCTCCATATCCCCTGTCTATATCAGGTGTGTTGTGGTGGTGGTTGTTGGGTGATATAGGGCCCCAAGGTAGTCAGGGTGGCTCACCCCAGCCTGACGTCGGGCCACGTTCTCACGGTCCTACCTGCGTGCCTGGGGATGGCCCCCTTAACCCCCCCCCCCTCCCACACTTACCTCTCCTCACCCTCCACCCAGTGTCATCGTCCCTTACTATATCCACATGTGCATTTCTCAGCCTTTGCCACAATCTAATCTCCAAGCAATGATCACTGCAATGCTGGAAGGAGATGAAAGGGGGAGGCCACTCAATTATATAGATTTCTTTTTACATGATCTAACAACCACCATCGCACCTTTAGATACAATACGCATGTATAATCTTGGAAATTTGTGAAACGTACTGTAATATTATTGCTTCTATTGATATCTATTGTATTTGTAGATGTAAGAAATATGCCCTCAAGCACAATTGCCAGGAAGCACTCAAGTTTTAGGACAGGATGCATCATACGTAACCCTATAGTTTGAGAGCCACAGTTGATTTTTTTTTTAAAGAGAATAAAAACAAAACAAAAAAAAACTTCCAAACCAACTATTTATAAATTCCACGCTGAGTCACCAGTGTTGATAGGTTGGCCATCACATCAAAGGCTAAACCACTTAGACTCCCACGTCTGCATGCTAAAATGCTACAAGCCATGATCACATACTGTCAACCCCCCCCCCCCCACACACACACACACCTGACAGCACATCCTTATACATGTATAGGTTACCATACCTGGCACAGACCCAATTTGGTTAAGTGTTATTAAATGCGCAACATCTTTTAACCCATACATGTATACATCAATGACATGCTCCCTACCCAGACACAAGGCCAAAAAAGAAATAAAATATTTCAGGTAACCCGACCATATCAAGCAAAACTAGTTAAGCACTGCACTTTTATTATATTACAAATCGGTTTAGTACAATAGTCAAATAGTCGTTGTTACGGAGATGGTCAAAATCATTTTCAATAGAGGGATTATTAGGAATATAATACGTGAATTAAGTTATATTTTGTGTTCCTTTCCTTTTTTCACTTTCCCAAATTTCCAAAGGGTGTGATATGTTAAAAACCCTAAGTGTGTGACTTTGTGGGAAGTAGACTGAAGTGACTGGGGACGTCTACAGGGATTATCCTTTAGCCAACCTCTTCTGTTTTTAGATACCATCCTTGTTAGCTAACTATCTTCATACCTTTTGTAATAAATTCATAAATCCAGGGTGGCCCATCTTACAGTGTACCCTGTAGTGATATTGACCCCCAGGGGGGGGGGGCGACTTATATTTTTTTACCCGGATGTGTGGTCATAGCTCTGGGAGACTGGTCCATAATGGCATAGGCCTGGGGTTAATAAACATGACCCATAATGGTGTAGGGCTTGACAATATAACCCATAATGGCATAGGTACATAATGATGTAGGGCTTGTCAATATAACCCATAATGGCATAGGTACATAATGGTGTAGGGCTTGTCAATATAACCCATAATGGCATAGGTACATAATGATGTAGGGCTTGACAATATAACCCATAATGGCATAGGTACATAATGATGTAGGGCTTGACAATATAACCCATAATGGCATAGGTACATAATGGTGTAGGGCTTGTCAATATAACCCATAATGGCATAGGTACATAATGATGTAGGGCTTGACAATATAACCCATAATGGCATAGGTACATAATGGTGTAGGGCTTATCAATATAACCCATAATGGCATAGGTACATAATGATGTAGGGCTTGACAATATAACCCATAATGGCATAGGTACATAATGGTGTAGGGCTTGACAATATAACCCATAATGGCATAGGTACAAAATGGTGTAGGGCTTGACAATATAACCCATAATGGCATAGGTACACAGTGAATAATCAGATAGTCTTCTCTTACCAGTATCATAGTTACACTTCTAAAGTTTCATTTGTTTGAGATGACCACTACCATACCAATGAGGGGATGCTTTATATTGGTGTACAATAACCATAAGTAAAGGCATCCATTGAACCCCTCATGTGATTGTATAAATTAGCCCCTCCCCCACCCCTTCGCCTCCCCAATAACGAGAAATGACACCCATAATGGTGTAATCCCTGAAAAAAAAGATCCATATGGGAGTATACCATCCCCCTCCATACAGGCTGAAAAAGGACATATATCCCTCCAATTCATGACACATCCGGGTAGGGATAGAGGGGAGTCGCCCCCCGGGTATTGACCCCATACGAGCATGACGTTAACTTCCTGAAAACATTATTATGCCTGTTGTCTAAGGAATTGAATGATTATTGACGCATTTTGTATGCAAAGTATTTGAAGCATCACCTTTTCAACCGCTTAGATGTATTCAAACATTCAGATTGTGCTGAATGTGTTGCACACTGCCTCTCAAAAAGTCTTTGAAAATATTGAATCATCTGCCCATAGCTATAATGGCGACAATACCTATAACATAGGATGCACAAAATGCCCACAGGTTACTGGTGACCAGTGGTCATCCTGTTGATTGGAGAATTGTTCTTGCTGAATCGATACTTACTATATGGCCACCTTTAATATCGAAGGAAGGGAGAAGGGAAGAGCAGGAAGGAAGGGAGGGATGTTCCATGTGTTCATCCCATCAATTGGATGCACATTTAAACTAGGATGCAGGACGTACGCTGGGGGCTAACCCTCTATTTCCTTCCATTACAATCATATTGAAAAGGCCAACGATAAGTTTGAGTACCGGAAACATAGGGCCAGCTCTGGGCAAGTGGTCAAACAAACGTTGGCCTAATATCAGAATTTCAATGCTGGTCCAATATTCCACTACCACTATTTTTCTCACCCCCCCCAAGTCCACCAGGGCAAGGTCTGATAATTCTGATAAAGTAATGGTATTGGCGTAGCTGAAATTTACCCATTAATCATACCCTTGCTACTGGGATAATTAAAAACGATACTTGGGAATTTGAAAATGAGCTTGATATGCATGCTGGTAAATAAAAGAAAGACCTGATGATTCCATGGCTGTATAGTTCACTCAGAGGATTGGTCTTATGTGATATGCCTACAGCTGATTAAAAGCTTTGCAAACAGGGACCATAGAAAAGCAAGACGACTAGTATACATATAAACCGTGGGAACCTGGTAGCGAGAATAGACCCAGCCAACCATATCCCCTGTAGAGGTGTTTTTCTTTCTCTTTTAATTTTATCTCTACTTCTTCATCGCCCCCTAAGCCGGCTGTGTAAAAAGCCCTGCGATGATGTGCCTCTGTAAACATTGAGCCAGGCATTGGCGTTTCCTGAGAGAATGTGATGAATGGTCATTTACAGCGGCCATTTTGGTTGCCATGGTAATGTTAGGGTTGCTACCCTGACAACAAACTATAGGTGGGATCACAGGGCCGTGACTTTAGTGACCACGCCTCCATCCTTACACACTATGCCTCAGATGTTCTAATTAAGTCGTTAGGCGGTTAGTTCCGGACCTCCCAATAGAGGGGGCAATGGTGGGAAGAAGAAGGGGTGACACCTGCGGTGAGATGCATTGTGGGTTGTGTGCCCCTGGGGTAAGGGTAATACTTACAAAGGTAACTAGGCATGAGCACCTAGGCCAATATACCCTACACAGGCACGCCCACGGAAGTAGCACCGCCACCTCCGACTTTCTGACTCCTGGGATGGCCTTTTCTGAGTTTAATTCAGCCGCAGGCATTGGTGAGAGTGGAGATTAAAGGGAAAGGAAACAAAGTTACCACTTTCAAAGTCGTCCCATACAAGTTATCATTCACAAAATGTTAGTACAGCGTGTATAGTATGACGTTTTAGCAGTGATATTTGGACCTTATTTTGAAAGCAATTTAGCTGACATGCAGTCCCTACTGTTCGTAACCGAGAAAACCGTAGCAGGCGATCAGAGATAATCGACCTAATACAAGTACAACTGCTCTCTATGGTTTTACCCATAAAGTTATCACATAGGATTTAATAGAGCTGTCGTAGCACTACAATTATTAGCGACCACTGTCTTGGATGCTATTTGAGCTTTTGCGATCGTAGGGTGTTTTGAACCATCATCTATGAGTATGTACATAAATGACATTTGCTCAATGCAATTCAGGAGGAGTCTTCTAGAGAACTTTCTGCTGAAATAAACTCCAGTCCACAAAGTTGCCGCTCTCCTCACCCCTCCAAAGCATGCTACAGTGTACCTTAAAAGTAATATTTGAAATCAAAAGAGGAGTCGATAGCCAGAAAGCTATGCCTACCCTGCATGCAATGCATGTGGCATGCCCAGGGCTGGACCCATTAGGGATGGGACACAGCCTAGAAAATTTGGTCATGGGGGGGGGTGCGAACAGCCAGGGTTCGCTACCACATGTCATATAGGACTCAGTATGGAGGCCTAGTGGAGCCACCATTTTGAATTTCGCTGGTTGAGGTAAAACCCACTGATAAGACATACCATGATGGGTACTTTGTCCCTGGGTAACACCCACTTCCAGGGACATTCTGGTCCGTTCTTATCAGTGTGTGTCGCTGGAACCAGCTCCAGACCAGCTAGTGGCCAATAGTCTGGAGCATAGATTCACTCCAAAAGATTATAATAGATATGTGTAAACAAAAACATTAATTATCCTGCACGCCCTTGGCACTAGCAATTGCTGTATTCACTGTGTCCTAACAGCCTTGTACTCAAACCAAGACACGTCACTCTAATTCAGAATTTCAATATCATCCCTTCTGGTCAGTTCTCCTTTTCCACCTCATATAAATAAATTTAACCTTTTGCAAAGCACTTCCTTGCAATGCTTTGACTTTTAAGACGGCTTTCCAAACCGACTATTTAGTGCCCATAGGGGGAGATGAAAAAACTCATAATGTGCCACTTGATCTTGATTGCAGATTTGTAAAATTACTCTGAAATAAAACACATAAATACTGTTGAAAGGGGAAAGGCTTCAAGTATGGACTTTAGGTGATGCATTAGCTTTGATGTTTGCCGCCTTTGTGATTGTCCCTAGGCTATAGACTCTTATTATTTCTTTCTTTCCCTTTTCCCCTCTTTTCTATTTACAACCGTATGATATCACGGTAATCTACATAGAAACGAGCACTAAATAGTATGGACGTCAATAAATTCAATATATAAAATGATTGTATAAAACAAAATCATGCTACTAATGTAAGGGTGCTGACCAAGCACTGTGACTATTGGTGTATATCTGGTGGGGGAAAATGTATGACAAATAGGAATGGAACCCAATGGCTAGAGAGGATTCCCTCCCTTTGCTATAACATCCGAAGAAGACCCTGTTGTTGGGATGCACTGAGTCTAGGGCAATGTTGGATATGACTATTGAATTAATCGTGGTTTCTGATTTAGAATGAGAACTTTAAGACATATATAAAAACCCTATTGACCGGGACTACACGTATTGATAGGGGTTACAATCATTGACGGTAATAAGTATACATGCCAGTGCCTATTTAAAATGGCGCCACGGATCATAAGTATATATGTTTTAATATGATGATTATCAATGCAGTAAATTGCGAAAAAAAGAGAGGAATAAAGAGAGGAAATTGTCACCAAGAGTCAGCAAACCTTTTGATACCACAATTCTCCTTTTCCGGCAGTAATTCCATCGTACTTGGTACCTCCATGAACACAATGTCTACTCTGCAGGCACCTCGTGACATGAAATGATATCATATTAACATGTACTTACATTAATGGGATTACATGTATGTAAATAGAATTCCCCAGTGTTGCCGAAATGACGCCGGCATGCCGGCTTTTGCCGGCGTAGAACCTTAATGGTCGGCGTATGGCCTTGGGACGCAGGCCAAAATGTCCTGGCATGATCTCAGCTTTCAAATCCGACCATTAGAACCAAAGATAGGGTAACTTTTGTGCATATGTTCTACATTTGAGTATTTTTCAATTGATATCAATATGGCCTGCATGAGCAGGAAATGTCCTGCGTAGTATGCCAAGATGCAGGCCACATTGGCCTGCATCAATAAAAAGTTTTCAGCAACACTGAATTCACAAATACAGGCTTAGGAGGTACACATCAAGTAGCATAGTGCAAACATGTACACACGATTACCTAGTACTGTACTCTTAACGTACACTAATTAGATAAACGATGTCTATTAGGCTATTGGGAGCCCTGCAAGGTGATTCATAAAAAGTGACGACCCATCTAGAATTAAGTGATGAATTAAGAAACGATCCTTCCAGAATAGTATTTCTGGAATTATTTGCAGAAAATGCAAATCTTTTACAACTTTTCATGTCCTAAAAGAATATTGATTGAATTAATGATTATTGTGAATGAAATAGTGTGCTCCAAAGGTGTAGTTCTATTACTTCCATGAACTATCAATATTGACGAATTACACAATTCTCTGGTCGTTTTACCCTGCTGATATCGTGACTTTTTATGAATCACCCTCTATCCTAAGCGAAAAATGTTCCTGATGAGTCTTTGGGGGGGAGAGCAGTGAGACTCCAATCTTTTATTTTCTGACAAATATTGGTTAAATGTACAAGAAGTATACATGCTTTCTACTACCTCGCCAAGTTCAGTGTAGGTGTCATCATACTGCATGTAATACAAAACAGAATGTAGTACTCTCGGGCAGACCTTTTTGCTGAATCCTTGCACAGGAAGTAGCATTTATATTTTGTCTACTCTATACTCTATAGCAATGAGGACCACAGACTAACATCCGGCTCAAATGTATCTATTTATAGTTTTTAAGGAAGAGGGCTACTACATAATCAAATGAAAGATATATCAATTCGTAGGTGTTCTTCTACACACAGAAAAAAGGGAAGGCGTCATAATAACACTGTTGAGAGAGTTATATCATATTTGACTCTCCCAATTGGCACTTTTGACTATGTTATTGTAGGAGTGAAACACCAATTGACACTTTTAACACCATTGACACTCTGCAACTTGTAGCGTCATAAGGAGTTGACACCTGTTAAGAGTCACACTGCCATTGGTGTTTACAAAGCCCCCCCCCCCCCACCACCACCAACCTACACCCTTTACCAGTGTGCCAGGACCCCCCCCCCATCCTGCACTCCCCTTTTGAATTAATAGTGGCGGAATAGAAGCATCAGTGTGTAACGGTCACTTTGCCTTGATGGTAACTCCGTGCAGCTGTGGATTTGCAATAGATCCCTGGACAGAGTGGAGTGATGGAGACTGTCTGAAGGCAATGCAAGGTAGGCCAATATTTTCCTCATATACCAGTCTTGGATTTGTAAGAAGGGGGGGAGAGAGAGAGAGAGAGAGAGAGAGAGAGAGAGAGAGAGAGAGAGAGAGAGAGAGAGAGAGAGAGAGAGAGAGAGAGAAAGAGAGAGAGAGAGAGAGAGAGAGGTGCAAGAGAGCTCCATACATATTGAATGCATCTCATAATAAGTGGGTTCTTGTATGATACATAGACATACATATACATGTACACATGCCAAAGGTGATCGGAATATAAACATGTAATGTATGTACTGGTAACTTGGTAATTATTGCTAATAATACAATGAATCACGTAAGTGTGCAGCATGAGGCAATCTTATTTTCATTGTGCTAAATCTTAAGACTTCAGTTATTTTCAGTACATCTATACCCTGATTTATAACTCTCGCAAGACCCTAATTCCTTTATTTGCTTTCATGTACATCATGTGTGTTTTTTTTCTATTCCAGGCTGGCCTGTTATTCTACAATGAACAAGAAGAATGGTTAAATGTGAAGAAATGATGAATCACCAAGAAAAACAAGATGCAAAAAAAAATAAAATATCTACCCACAGCCCTCATCTTTAACATTCATTTATAGCGGAAGTGTCAATTTTATTTTGACACTTCTGTCCAAAGGTGTCAACTAGTTTTAACACCTCTGCACAGAGGAGTCAATCCTGCAGGTTTGACTCCTTTGTACAAGAGAGTCAATCCATCAATTACTCCTTTGCGTAGGGGAGTCAAAATCAGAGTTATTCTGGTGATAGAATTTTGACGCTTCTAAAAGGGTTGTTTTAACACTTCTACTTTCTTCTGTGCATGTAATTGTTGCTGATTATTATTTAAATTTATCAAAGGATAGTGTCTAGGTATTTCGTCTTATCTTCTGTCTAGAACACGAGGAGAAGAGATAAACATTGATCATGAGCTTGATATACGCCTGTTGTGTCCCTTCAACTGGCATCATAACATCCTGATGTATATACAATGTATTTTACAAGAATATTCCAGGATGGGGCATTTTTCATTTAATTCTTAAAAAGTAGATTCCATTTCATAGTAAATTATAAAAGCAACTGGAAACGGAACACCTTGTCATACATGGATAGGTCAATGAATACTGAACAAACTGTTCAACGTTTAAAAGAGAAAAAAAATCAAGAATGGGGTTCAGAAATCTACTAATACATTTCGTTGCTGTGAAATCTAGTATTTTCCCATTTAATTACTTATTCCTGAGGATGGAGCTGGAATTGATGTTTTATTCAAAGTCCTTTTGAATGAAGACTACCATATATAAAGTGCCATTATTGTACATTTTAACTCCTTCCTTTTGCCAGGTCTTCCTGCTACTGTCACACCTGGTTTGTAACATAGTATAATACATGTATACCTGGGCAGTATACCTCAACATTAAAACCGTGCTTGGGAATCCTACCAAAAGAATCCTCCTGCATGGAATGCCTACCCATCGAGCAAAACTGAAAGAAAATGAGCAAACATTCAAAGAGAATAGATTGTTGAGAGAGACTACCTAGACCTTGTTCTTTAGAATGAGTATTATACCTTTGTTAGACTATGAGTACTGTTTTCTGTCTTCCCTAATACCTACTCGGCGTGAGGATGGAGTGGCGGCGGGCGTCATGGGAGCGTGGAGCTAGGACAGAAGGTGTCTTGGGAGAGAAGTGTGTCTTTTTCTTCCCTTTCTTTTTGATAATCTGTTTCTTTTATTTGGTACTCATCCTGCACCCAGACACACCTGGAGACACAAAGACCCCAACCATGGCCACACACCTACCTTTTGTGTTGAGCTGCGGTAAATTAAAGGGGGTTTGGGGATTAGGACTAGACCTGGGGGTGCTTGTGGTTAAGGAGATGTCTCAAGACTGTCTCTTCACATGTTTGCTATATCCTCATATAATATTATCATTTGTCACTGTCTAGTTTAGAGATAACTCACAATTCTTTCTGGTTTCTGCATTCACTTCTCTTTAGACGTCCACTCGCATGTTGTACTGATTGATTTCCGTTTTTGTTTGCATATCCTCGTTGATTATGTCTCCATGCATGTAGCAATTTGTTGTTTTATCAATTTTCATCACTCACAGAAGCTGCCTCGAGGTTTAGAACTGGAGGTGGTAGTGGGGGAGGGAGGTGGTTTTTTTTTCTTTTTCATGAAGTCTGACTAGGTAGCCTGTTCCCGGTTGGTACCTGCATTCCCCCTGCAGTAGTGCGTCTGTGTACCTCTCACCTTGGTATTTCTGAGATAATCGCCTCTTCATGGGCACCTTGTGAGATGATCCGCCCTTAACACACTGGCCTTGCTTTGGGCCATCGGTAAGTGGGCAAAGAGAACGGGGAGGAACACAGGGATAGAAGTTTTTCCTTCAGAGGTGGAAAACAGGATAAGGACAAAGCCTTTCTTTCCATCTTATTCCCTCTCCCTCTGTGGCTCTCTCTATCTCCCACTGCCTCTCTCTCCCTCTCTATTACTGCCTCTCTGCTTCTCTCTGTCTCTCTCCTCTCTCTTCATCTGTCTCTTTCATGGACTTCAGGTATACAGGTTCATAGATTTCACAGACAATTCAGGGAACAGAAACTTCATATAATACCAATTTAGATGTGTGCAATATGTGTTCGATCCATTTTGTTGTGTTTACTGTTTTGACAAACTACACAAAGTGCTTCAAATCCCTGATATCATAGACCAACTGTTTGAATAAAGCAGTCCACTATAATTATCTCTGTCTAGACATTCACATGCTGTAGGTACTGCTCCCAGCATGGATAAGATAAACCTTACCTGACGTTTATTACATATTTATAAAACTCTCTAATGAATAACTACTAGTCACGTGACAATCAACACGCACCTAAACACTGCGCACATGCACCGGAAATCCCAGAGTTTTAAGGATTAAAATTTTCTTTCTACATTTACTTTATTAAAGGGGATTGATGTTATCCTCACACGCAATCGTTCACATAAAATCGAACTTAAATGAGAGAGTCGTATGTCAGAGCGAGATGAGATTCAACCATTTAGACTTCAGATGAGAGCAGGAACTTGGTCTTAGGGGAAAAAAACTCTTAGATATCTCATTTCCAGACGTATTCCTCTGCCTTTTTCATTGCAAATACCCTTCTACACCTGAAGGGTTTTTTAACAATGATAATTGACATTATAGAGAAATGTCCTCCTGATCTCACTACAAGATTATAGACCTAATTTCATTTTAATGTCATTTCCTCCAAATGTCATTTATTCAATAAAATGCCAGGTTTTACCTCGGTAAAAGAACTGGGCAGCTCTCCAAGAAACATCGTGATCTTAGTAGCGCCCTAGACCAGTGGGTGCTTGTACATGTTGTGCAAACATAGTATACAACGTTAAACATGAATGGGAATGATCGACTTCTAAGATATCAGCAACCTGCAGTATTTGCAGAAGGTGCTTGGTAGCGTTAATTATACACCCTGGATTTAATTTGTGTCTTCTTCTACATGGAAATATGTACTTCAGCGAGATTGAGAGGGACCCCAGCTCCCCGGTATCGTTCTAGCTATCATCATGATAAGGTGCCAACGTCACAGAGGATAGCACAACTCTTTACAGAGCAGTTGTTATAGAAAAAAATCTATAATACACCATACCACAAATCCTTGGAGAGCACGGCAATAAATCAACGTTGCTGGGTCTGTAACACCCCTGGAATAAAAATACATACTGAGTATATCACTTATTGATACAGCATTGATTCCAGGCTCCCTTCCCTGGTGAATAAGAAAAAAAGCGTGTTGATTGTCACTTGACTAGTAGAAAAAAAGGAATAGTTAGGATGCATTCGCGGCTGGGCTAAGTGTACACTAAAATGCGGGGAATCTGAATTGATAATGGAAATGATAAAAAAAGAGAAGGAATTCAATGAGGTCATAAATGATTGATGAGGGTCCTACCACCACTTACGTCATGTATGCCTTCGGTGACACAACTGTTACTCTTGTGTATAGCAGTACATACCATTCTTCCCCGAGATCAAGGCAGATCCCCAATTTTAGCTTTCATCATTCAGAACAGGTCAATATGGGCGGGCACTCTAGAGCTTGGCACTAACCATTTAAAGCGCACATCATTTCAGATATGATGGAGGTGCATGTGTATATAACATGTGCAAAATAAGGGGTAAACCTGGAGCATTCATATAGAGTCCCTTTGTGTTGTTAAAATAGTTAGGATGCTGCCGCATTATTCAGCGTGGGTTCCATTTTAATCTCTACGTATACAATATATTCAGGTTGGAATGCCAGACAGTAAAATTGATCCTCAGTATAATGTTCTAGACTGTAAAAATGACTGTTGAATATACCAGGGATCCTCATAAAAGGTGAATAGTTCAATTTCACCCACCGTAATTGAAAAGCATTGCCCAGAGTAGTTTCTGCAAGAAGCCCCAGGTGGCAGTGCAGTGGTGCCTAAAAGGAATCTCTGTGAAAATAGCATCAGACCTCTGGGAATTCTGGGACGAGGAATGCGCCGTTATTTCGCCAATATTTTTATACAGTGTACCTCATGTTCTATCTCATTATGACCCTAAACGTGTAGTTCTGTTTATTTGCAACCTTTAGTGTCTTTGCATTGCTGCAACCCATTTGTGCCTCCCTCTTTCTTCCACAAGTGCCCACTATACGTATATGTCTTCCTTTCTCCTCCCCTTTTAGTGAGTTTTCTCTTTAGTCCCACACCCCATGATCACAGCTTTCGCGCTTAGGAATAGGCCCCTTGCAACGTATCTACCGTAATTACGATCTTTAATATTTGTACTAGATTTCTAGATCCACCATAAGATGATTGCTAGAAAAAGAGTAGTTTTTTTTATGATTTTGAATTATTTTCAAGGACAAAGGAAAGTCTCTATCACACCTGACAAAAATACCTCAGGGGGATTTAGTCCCCAAAACTCTCGAAGTAAATACATGAAATAAATGTACGCTCGCTACATAAAGTACATGTAATTTACATGGGTGTAGCTTAGTCTATAAATCTACAGCCCATTTCTCCCCTCAAAGTTCAAATGATTATTTAATCAACTAACGCTGAAGCAGACTCCCCATGCAACATTCCATCAGCTACTGACACCTACTGAATCACCCAAATTAAAGAGGCAATTGGGTGAAATCAAACCGAGATTGACAGCTAATGAACCTGTTTTAAACGTTCAAAAACAAACACCAGTTGTAGGCCTATAGCTTTTAACTTTTACCATTAGAACTAACTCCTGAGCTAGTTCTCGGGTTATCCACTGATCGCAGCACTGTACCTGAGTCATACTGAGAGTGGGTTTAAGTCCTTGATGGTTGTATACTATAGTCTTATGGATGTACCTCTACACTGCATGCCTGGGAAGGACCAAATTCACCTGGGTGTAAAGATTCGTTCAGTTCAGCCTCATTACTGTATGTAACTTATTATTAACAATAGCACTGAATTTACATTGATAACCTTGCTGCTTAATACTGAAGTATTAAGCATTGGCAATGTGCATTGGGCAGGAACTGGATTGCCATTGCAGACTGACCCTGGTGCCACCTGGTGTGAATGTCTGATGACCATGCCTTATAAGGTGAATGATTTAATGGTGCTGATTGGCTAAACATGTCAGTACAGATCTCTCTGGATAGAGTCCAACAGACTCATTTGTTACCACGTAGGAGTATCTAGCTAGTGATACTTGTAATGCCCATTCCAGTCACGGTTTGGAGAGGACATAGGCCATTTAGAATAGACTTAACAATAACTTGCAATATTTCAATCATTTATGCATGATTGCCTGTTCTAGTTTGTGAACCGTTTTATTTTGGTAAAATTTAAGAAATGAGATAGATAGGCCTAAGCTGCCTAGTGCTATTAGGAATATCAAAAGTAGTTGTGATAAGCCACTTAAAAAAGGGGGAAACTATGAAGTCGATAGTTCAATCTATCACATCCATTCAAATATCAGAGTCTATAGTGAGGAGAAGGTAAAAAGAAAGCCAAGGTTAATCAACCGAATATAAAACTAATGTCTGACTGCTAGACTGTGACCAGACAGTCATGTGATAGAAGAAGAAAAAAACCTCTAAAGTGTAAGCAGTGAGTACAAACTGAGAGAAGTTCAGCGTGTAATGTTTTAAGATGCTTTTTTTCTTTTTAAATAACACTTAAAACGTGTTTGAGGTGCCTGTTGCTTGGCACCATGGAAAGAGCCTGCACAAGTTGCATGTTACTTCTCTGACTATCATGGTGGTAGGTGAGAATAATTCATGAATACACACTAACCCCCCCCCCCCCCAACACACACCTTGGATGTGTTGTCATGGAAACCTCCTCATCAGACGTTGGTCTGGCACATATTAGTACTCGAGATTAGAGTGAGACAAAAAATAAGCCTCAAACGGCCTATATTCCTCAGGGCCTAAAATCAGTGTGCCTAACATCAGATGACCAAAATTCCACACGGCCTACACTTAGGTGGCCAAAGTTCCTCAGGGCTGACTATCAGGGGGCCTATTTTCCTCAGGGCCTACGTTCCTTGTACCATAGGGGCAATGAGATGGATGGGGCAATGGATCCAAGAGGGATTGGAACCTAGAGGGATAGCCGAGGTACAATGAGTCACTGGGTGTCTACAGCCTAGGTGACATGACGCCTTTCATTGCTGCTTGACACGGTGTAACACATTCACAACTCATTGTACATAAGTGTCTTCAAATTGATATCACAAAGACTGGATTTGATGACTCAAACCCCGGGCTCAAACCTTTACTCCCTGCATAATATGGGGAATTTAATGCTGCTACAAGATGTGATTTATGCTATTCTGATTTCTATCTCAGAGGATTATACATTACTTTCCAAACAATTTCATGGTATTTAATCTAGTTAAGAGTGGGTATCAATACATACAGTTGAAAACTCAATGTCCAACTCTGCTTGCTGCATTGGTGGGATGGTAAACTGCTTTGGTTAATTAGTTCTCATCAAAGCCCCTACTTGGTAGCACTGAACAGTCTGCAACCCTGTAGGCTTCCCTTGGGAAGGTGTCATTGCCATAGAACACCACAGTCTGATTTCCTAACTACAGGTGGCACCACTGAGCTGATGTAAATATATATATGTGCTTGTCAACAGAGATACAATGCTGAAAGCACCTTATGTCTAGACATCTATTCCTTTGAGATTAGCAAGGTTAAAACTCCCAGAATCAGTTGAGCTGTCAGCTGTGCATACAGGTAGGTGGGCTGAATGTAGATATGCCCAAAACAAAAATTCTATATATTTCACATCTTGTGCCAGCTTTAAGACATAGCACTGTACTAAGTGAGATTTCGTTTGCCAGTCTCAATTTCTTTATATCATATGCCGAGTTGCAGTCACCTCCAGCACCCGCAGCCCTTCATGCTGACTGTTTTAAATACTCTTCTAGACCCACTTCAAGACACCCAAAAGCTAGTCCACGCAAAATTAGTTTGCCAAAAGATGAGTACCATAGACAGTGTAGTACGCCAAATTCATTAGCGATAGCAGAGCAATTGCTAAGAATCTGAGAGGCATGCCGACTTAGATGATTCAGAATCCCCCACTTTCTATTGAGGAATAGGTGGGAGAGAAAAAAAAAGCCTGTTCTAACCCAAAGATAAAGGTACAGGATTTGGTAATACATGGTATCAGAAAAAGAGAATTCTGCCAAAGGGGTTAAACTAGTTCCTTTTATGGTAAAACTTCTTAGTATGACTTATTTACTCTAAAGCAATGTACATTGTTTTGCACTTTGGAAATTGATAGGGCTAGTCAGTGGAGGCAAAGGCTGCTTTCCTTGAATGGTTCTTTGACATGGACATCTTTCATAACACCACTAAACGTTATGATATCGGTCTGGATGCAGGTCGAAGGAAGTATGGAGCACACTTCATAATATGCACAAATCTAGTGCTTTCTTAACTAGAAAACTATTTCACTACAGCAAACCCCCACTCTATTCATATACATTCATTTGCCCAGCTATTCGCTTTTGAAATACAAAATATAATTCATAACAGAATACAAATTTAATGATTTGCAATGGTTCTTCTTCTCTGTCTTACTGCTGATTTCCCTCATGTATTCCGAGTAGCATGTATCCAATGTGCTATGACTAACAGAATAAGACCTAATTCCCACGACCACCATTGCATGTATTGTTTTTATGCAACCTCACAGAGTTTGCAATTTTCTATCAGTGTAATCTTAACTTTTCTTCTCTATTTGCTACATTTCTAATATTTGTAATCATAGCCTCGAGGCAACCGTGGGCGATGGACTACGATAATGCTTAAAGTTTAACCTGTGTTTCATACAAGTAGATTATCCCATTGTGGAACAAATAAGTAGGTAATGTAAAACTAAGATAAGTACCATAATGTGAAAGGATTTCCCTTAGTCGCGATTTGGTCCAGTTAGCCTCTCGTGTTATCATGATTACTTCATAGCTATTTGAACCTGAACTGACAACTTAGAACCATGTAGTGATGCAAATTTAATTCGGTAATTACGTGACTAAGAGTAAAACTTTCAAGCACTGTATATTCTTTCCGCATGATGTTTCAGATCAAATATACTTATCATATCTAGTTGTTGAAATGAAAGTGTCAAATAGACTCAGCATTAAAAGTTGATAGAGCATTTTGACTATTAGAAGGGAGTACGTGTATGTATAGAGATGGAATGGGAAGACAATAAGAAAACAAACCTCTGGAAAAATAAAAGAGGTGGTGATAAATTTTAAAGGGATTGGATAGAAGAATGGATAAATAGGTAAGGCGAAAAAAAGCTTTCTGCATTTTATGTTTATTTCTAATCCAATGACAGAAGAGCAATGCAGTATCATATATAATTTATGCAAACAAACCAAGTAAGCTTCACTTTCGGCAATGTTTGTATCATATAGGACTATGGAGAGATGTATCACATGTAGATCTATGGAGTCTACCATATGATCATATCGTATAGCCATTAGACCAACACTATAGAATGGAGTTTTCCCAAAACGCAGGCATTATAGTTTACCCAATTTCCCATTAGTATTCTAAAGACAACAGGTTTAAAATGCAAACTGACGCCCAATGTCCATACACCCCTCCCTTTCCAACTTCCATAGACAATCAGCAAATATATGCACGTGATGCAATGCATTTACCCTCGGTCACTCTTGATTTATGCCTCCTGTCCAGCCCACATCGCTCCATCTTTCTGCGCTACTGACTCGATATTGACTGAATGAGGTTTTAACAGAACAACTTTTAAAACTAGCCTGACAATGTTTGGTGTCGGTCGCTATGACAACGACTGACACAGTTGTAAAGGCGGCCTGAGCTGGCTTGGGGAAACCTGGCTGTGTGCACTCATGCGAGCATCTTCAAGTATTGATCATGCAGCCTTCATGTCGGCAGACTTACACGTACACACACGACTTCCATGCTTAAGGTGGATCTGAACTCTAAACAATGATTTAAAGTGGGGATGTGTATTGAGGTTACAAAAATGTCTTAAAGTTGGGATGTGTGAATAAAGCTTCGTACTGTACTTTATCATGATGATGATGGTGATGACGATGATGATGACGATGAGGATGATGATGATTGCACGCCGGATTTTGCCGGCGTAGAATCTTAATGGCCGGCATAGGGCCAAATCCGACCATTAGAACCAAAGATAGGGCAACTTTTGTGCAGATGTTTTATATTTGAGTATTTTTCAATTTCTATTAAGTTATGATAAGTAGATAAGGATATTGATATCAATATGGCCTGTGTGAGCAGGAAATGGCCTGCATAGTATGCCAAGACGCAGGCCACATTGGCCTGCATCAATAAAAGGTTTTCGGCAACACTGGTCTATTGTCTATTATAGAATATATATCCAGACATGTAATATAGATCCATCACTGCCTTTATAAACTTTTTGGGCGAAACCACAAAGCTCGAAATCAAAATCGACCAGCTTTCCTACACTGAAAACATGGAAAATCCAAAACTAGTCAGCGGTGACCACTTTAGGTCCTCAAGTTGACGATACCTAAAACTACAACTTTAGGTAGTCAAAATGACGACTTTAAGTCGTCATCCTGACGACCTGAGTCGTCAATATGACGACTCTGTACTGTCAGTATTGTCATCCTGATGACTCAGTTCATCAGGATGACGACCTAAAGTCGTCATTTTGACTACCTAAAGCTGTAGTTTTAGGTATCGTCAACTTGAGGACCTAAAGTGGTCACCGCTGACTAGTTTTGGATCTTCCATGTTTTCAGTGTAGCAATACACAACAACAAAAAAGAGTCAAACACAACAAAAAGAGTACCGTAGATTTGCATTTCCGTTTTGTTTCAGTTTTGACTTGCTTTTATAAACAAACTTTCCCTGCACCCTGCTTACCAGTCAATTGTTATGTGGTGTACAGCCAGACTACAGCAGCGTCCATCAATTGCCCGTATGTTGATACTGCTGCCCCGGATGTTGATGCTAGTTGCCCGGATGAGGTCTGAAAGGTCTGAAAGGTTGATCAGAAAATATACTTTACCTTCGTGAGGTCAGACGACTAGAGAAAAAGTCGATACAGTTAATGGCGATGTGCTTTATGGCCCTGAAGGGTATTTCGCGTAGCTCTGCCCTCAATTTTACAGAGTCTGAGGCAGTTTTTTAGACTTTGTGGAGATCGCATGATCAAAGCCTTCTCCCTGTGCGGGATGCCGTGATCTGCTCCGCCCTTTCTGACTAGGCTAGGTAACTCTGAAACTAATTACCAGAGAGACAATCTCTCCGGGGATTTTTCCAATTAAAGAAATTCTTTTCAGGTAATAAGTTTAGGAACTAGAATGATGGATGGTTATAACAATGTCGCCTGCTTTTTCTAGTTATGCTCTATTTTTGTTGTAAAGTGGGTTTTGTTGTAAGTGCTGTCTACTAGTCTAAACATTTAGCAAAGCACGTTGCTTTGACCACTCGCAGTACTTTGCTGACTAAAATACGTTGACTTAGTGGTAGAGCCTCCTGGACCATTATCATAAATCAGAGACTGTTCATTCGCAGTGCAGTGTCCAGTCTTCAAAAGATTTAACATGTGATATATATCACATATGGCCCAGGGTCTACTACCATAAAAACCCTCTATCAACCCTGTAGGGTCATAGGAATCAGCATTTGCGAAATATTGACTAATTACTTACAAATAGAGACTATTATCTATACATGTACTGACACCAGTCTGGCATAATCTTCTCTTACTAAACCCCTTGGACCGCTGGCCCCCTGGTGTGCTGGCCCCCGCACACCTGGCCCCCGGACACCTGGCCCCTGGACACCTGGCCCCTGGACACTTGGCCCCTGGACACCTGGTCCCCTGGACACCTAGCCCTAGACACCTGGCCCCCTGGAAACCGGGCCCCCTGGACACCTAGCCCCCACAGAAAACTTTATCCTTAGCATGCTTAGTTTATTGCTCAGTCCCCAATGTGTTATGTGTATAGCTTGGATACTGTAAACATTGCCGGCTGAAAAAAAGTGTCTAACTTGGTGATTACCCATAGGACTCCATGTGCTAATTTCATTGCCAAAATCTATCTGACCCATAGACCCAATGGTTAAAGAACTTGTAGTCAGTATAGCTCCCAAAAACATGGCGTAAGTACAGCAGATTTTTTCATAGAGAAAGACATCACTCACCATAAAGGACAAAATGTTGTCTGATAGATGAGATTTAAAACTTTCCTTTGGCTTTTGAAAAATGTGTAAACTAACAGTATATCACTCAATGATTACACCCTAAAGTTGGTGATTAAAAAATTGTGGATCTGACTGAAAACCCGGCTCCAATAGCCCAGGGGATACCCTGGGCCAATAACATAGCCTGTGCCGAGGCCCACTTTCCTTATACTACTCACTCAATACATACAGCATAGTATGGATAGACGGTCAACTTGGCCTCTCTCCAACACCCATATAGGTCTCCTGAACAAAGTATTTGAACTTCCTCATTTGCCAGGATTTCTATGTTAATATTATTGCCTCATCAAAGGTTAACCATGAGTATCCATTCCCACTGTATTAACCACGCAAGGTTCTATATCCCATGGTAAAACATAATATATTTATGTATCTGTGCATGAGGATGTACTTTAGAAATGCCACCTTTTCATGTTTCACCACACGCACTGCCATTAAAAAAACATAGAAATCCTGGCCATAAAACTCAGTCCCGTATTGGAGATCAGGCATACCAGGGATTCCTGTGGGTTAGTACTTGATTCCCCCTAGGTGTATTAAAACAGAGATGCATATCCTCATAATGAGCACTCGGTTGAAACCTCATCCTTGTATGAGTATAACACCTGCTTGTTTGCCCCCAGGATAGGACAACCAGACACCCAACCCCCATCATCCAGTTATCGACCCTTCAGGGGTGGCATAATGCCTCATGGCTTCCCACTTAGATAACTCTAATTATGTTGACTGTATACAGTGGTGACAACTTTATTATACTACATCATACAGCATCTCAGGTCCATCAACTAACCCCTCCATAATGGCTCAAATCCACAGGGTCGACAGCGTCTATAATGCTACTAAGGCAAGTTGGAGTTGATGCTGCATTCATGCATCATGCTGACAGAAGTTTACAGTACATCTATGAGATGCTGCCCTTATAAGATAACCTGACCCCCACCCTTGTGCTCATATAACCATGGCCTGTGATAGGGGTAACAGTGCCTGCCCCTTTCTATATTTCTAATGCTGATATGCTATTGCTGATACATATTTACCTGTCGTGGCTTGTTCGCAGTTCATATTATCTACAGGCCTATCTAAAGGGTCAAACTATACAAGTTCAATCCTTAGTGGTTCTATGCGCAGAGTATGCCATTTTTTAGCCATTGGCTTTTCACTTTTCCTCAGGATTTGTTTTGCACCCTTTAGCAAATACACGCAATATCCTCCATAACTGTTTGGTCCATTGCAGTCTACAAATACACTATTCAAAATGTTGATTTTCTGGTTCTATCCCCACCCAATAACTGTCTATCACCCATACCCATTCAAATGGGAGAGTAAATACAGAGATCCTGAGGTAGGTGGCAGGATGGAGGTGTGGATATAAGGGTCTGTACCCTGTTTTGATCAAACACAGAGTACCAAGACAAATATAACCTCGCACAGGATATTTACAGGGCTGTGTATTGTCGTAGTAGGGGTGTAAAGGAGGTCAATTTGGGATGGATATGTGCCACCTGCAAAGGAATATTTGTATACAAATAATTACATTCACCACACATGCCACATTTTACAAACGCCATCAGATCACATATCATTGAAAATAGGCTTTGGAATATGTTCATCTTCAGCCATCCTGAAAGGTGGCAAGTGGAAAATATGATTATATGAATCCAGCAAATATGATTGTATGAATCCATATGATTATAGGAATCCAGTAATTTGATTTGGCGAATAACAGAGTATTAGATTCCTGTTGTCCATGGCATAACGTCTCAATGCCCTTGGCCAGTACTGGTACCTGGTACTATCAGCTTAGCATTGGGTTACCCTTGTATCTCAATGTATGTATGCAGTATGCAGCATAGATATAGTACCATTATGTAGGTGTCACATGATGAATTGTGCAAATGAATTCTTTTTTCACTTGGATTCACAACAATTCAAAAAAATATAAATCTATTTATTTTTAATCTTATAGTTGTTATAAGTCACATTTCAATCAGCCAAAAGATTTTATTCACGAGGGAAGGTATCATTCTTGTAGTAATTGTAATAAAACCACCATCATCTTACAAGGGGTGAAGTTTCAAATTCCTTGAACATGACATTTGTGTATGACTTCTAACCTTCAGGGGATTAAGCTTATTTAAAGAATAGATTATATGTATAAGGTGTAGGAGAGCCTAGGCCTTTTGGTTGAAAGCTATTCAATTTTTAAATTAATCAATTGTATGAAGAGTAATTACTTGGAGTAGTCAATGAAAAGTTCCACTGGTGGGAGTTTCATGATTCCATCTTTTTTTTATACTTTCTTTTCTTTGGAGTTTGAATTGAAGGTAAGATTAATTACATCATGCTTAGTGATTATATGGGACTTAGCGTCCAACCTGAAGGTGTTAGAAAGGTATAAAAAACAAGGTGTTTTCACTACTTAATCCAAACTGAGGAGCTGAGGGGCTAAAATGAAGCGGAATACTCAACAATATACCGGTAGATCTTTCTTGGAATTTTGTTTTCTTTCAAAACAATGTAATGAAGAGCACATACATTGAACTTTAAAAACATGTCAGTCAAAGGATCTATGAGAAGTAGTGCACTGTCGTCTTGATTCTACGTGGTTAAAAATCCTAGGAATAGGAAGCAACCCAGACCAAAATGCAGTAGAGAAGCAGTACTAAAGCAGCTGGAAAATAGTGTGGTGTGTTAGTAGTGTTTCAGTGTGAAAGCAGCATCAGAAACAGTATTGTATCAGCATCTACTGGCATTCTACTGCTCAGATCCACTGAACTTGCAGCAGTGGTACAGTAGTAGAACAGTTGTATTAGCAGACTGCAGGCATTATTGAATCAGTTGTCCCAATTATGTAAATTAGATGGCAGCATTTGAACAGTATCTACTTATTCAATGCTGCATGACCATATATGGGGTTGGGGCAGTGTCTAATCAGCAGTACTGCATGACTGCTCCTATAGCAATAGGTAAGCAGTAGATCACACTGAAAACTACTGCTGGGGGCAGGTGGAGGCATATAAGAAGCAGCTACTGCTTTACTTCTGGCACTACCAATGCTGTTTTAGGTGGTCCTTGCTGGATTTGAACTTGGGATCTCCTGATTACTGTTCCAACGCATTAGCCCCCTGAGCCATCTCCCCATCAGCTATGTGGAGCTGTCATTACTTCCTAGCAGTACATGCAACTCATATAGGAGGGGGCTAGGGAAGTATTGAATCAGTAGTATTGGGTATCTTCTACCATAGCAAAAGGGTAAGAGTTGACATGTCTGATAAAGTGCTGATATAGCAGAATGCTGTGCACTTTACTGATGTTAATGTGATTAGTTAGCAGATTTGAAATTATCAATTATCAATGAAAGATGTAAAAAAAAAATGTCATGATCGAATGAACACCTAATGATTGAGTACAGTAAAATTTATGCCCTACATAAATTCAATTCTCTAACCTTCACGCACCACAACATCCATGTGTATCCATTACTGAAACCCAATAACATGATAATATGAAAAACCTTGATGGCTGTTTTCAACCATACTGACATTCACACAATTGACTGTCTCAGAAGAATCAGGTCAGAAGCCCAGTAAATAAGCCATGAATGGACAGAGTGATACCAGTAGATGGTCAGTAGACTACTGCATCGATGCTGCTGCACAGAGTGTGCCATTTTTGGGATCTGTTAACATTCAGTTGAGGGTCAGTAGACTACTGATTCTAGTGTGAAAAAGCAGTACACTTTCAGTTGAGAATCAGTGCACTACTGCGTCTAGACTGAAAAGGCAGTGTAGAGTCAGTTGTTTTGCGAGCATTTCAGCAGGATCTACTGAAATATGGAGCAGTTGATCAGCATATTCTCAGTAGCCACTGATAGAAGGAGTAGATACTGCCTTGTGGTCCGGGAAATCTTTATGGGAGGCCCGGGGTTACCCCAACCAAGAACCACAGACCTGTTCACAATGAGGCCTAGACATTGTATAAGCCTTTGGTGAATGTTATCTCTGACTTTAGGCACATGACACTCTTCCATACTCAACTACTAGTACTACTGATGGTATTATATTGGAGGTGTCCTTTTGGAGTTTTTGTACCTTTTCCGATGAGGTCTCGTCATTATTTCTTGGAGGAGGAGGGGGGTGGTCCACAATCCTTTTTACCACGTCATCTAAGAAGACAAAAAGAACTCAGGGCATTCGGCAAAACTCATTCATTTTGAACTATGCCCGTCATGAATGGACAAGTTACGCGAGAAGAGGGGGTATTTTTTATCATCTTAGATTGAAGAGGGTTATCGATGATTTATTGTACCTTGTCATGCTATGTGTAGGAGTGAAGCCTGTTTTATAAATCACACAAGGGAATCAACGGGTTTTTTTCTGAAGAACAGGGAGTCATTAAAGTTTATTCTGCGAACTACTCATTCTTAACGTCCACCAGATGCTAACAAAGTTATGTGAATACTCCTGAGTCATGTTGGTTAAGATAAGGTTACCTGGTTCACAACTTTGAATGAAAAATTTAGGTTTGTTGTAGGCAGAGGCGATAGACTAAAAACTGCACAAATTCATGATTCTATGAACTTATAAATATACCTTGACTTTCAGGCATTAATGCCATAATCAAGTTACCATAAAACTTTGTGTTTTATGGGAGGAATATGATATTATTTGACTTTATAGGCCTCCTATTCATTAAAAGAATTGTGATTATACTCGTAAATTGCTGTAGAACAGTGGCATACACTAGGAATAGCATGGTGTGTTGTATTATTGTTCAATATACCTATATGATATACAGTACTGAGTGTATTACCAGGCACTGTATATAGTGCACCTGCAGGTAGTATACTGCAGGTGCATATTTGGAGGTATGGTAATTCTATCAGAATCTATTGATTATGGACATGTAAATAGGGACAAGTGTTCTAAAAATGGAGTATATGCTATATTATTAGATTTGGCCACTATATGATTGGTTCACACTGATTTTAACCCAGTCTTTTAAGCAGACTACTAGTTATTAGAGGAGTATAATGATTGTTGACTGTCCCATTAAATTTCCTCATGCTGGTAGAGAACTATCATGTGATCAAGTTTGTAATTTGCTCTTGAGCAAACTGTAGCAGTTTGTGTCCAATGGACAACATGTCAGAATCTCTTCAGAAATCAATAGCATTTACAAATTGAAATAAATGATTAATACTCATATTACCAGCCATTCAGAAGACCTTTCCTTCAGTAGTTGTAGGGTGTACAATCTCCAAACGTCTTTTCCTCAACACCTGATTGGTTGATGCTGATAATGCCACCGGCTGATCAGTCAAAGACCTCATTAATATTCACGAGATGCTAATCAATCCTAGGTATCGACGCATGGGCGGCTGTGGGCCATCTATGTGTGTGTGTGGGTTTTGGAGGCAGACTTCGTGGGTGGGAGGGGGTAGAGAGATGGGGAGGGGAGGGGGTGAGTGACTGCCGACCACCAGGTAATAGGTGTGCTGTACTCCACCTGAGCAGGCCTGGAGAGTGGAGCCGAGCTAGCACCACCCTGCTCTCAACTACTACACACCTACCTACCACACCTCCTCCTCACCTCACCTGGATTCTATAGAGTGCCATCTCTACCCTCTAGAGGAACTGCATACACTGCCTCCTCCTGCAGGCTAATGATACCAGAACTCACCTGAGTGAGGACTACTACTACTCTACCAGTTACCTGGTGGTTGCCTTGGCAGGTAGTAGGTAGGCATTATACCAGCCCCCATCACACCGGGAGTTAGTATCTGGAGCCGGTACCCACTATACACCTGCAGACTCCTGCCTCCTCCAGCAGCCGAATACCAGCCGTGCTGCAGCCAGGTGAGTTAGTCTCATACAGATGGCTGATAAGGCTGAGTCTAGTAATAAGGTTGGTGAAGACAGGAGCAACTTTATCACTGCTATCTCCTATAAGGTTGTTCCTGATCACAACCTTATGGCATCTTATTCAACCTTTAATCTTGTTCCTGTTGACCACAATGAAAAATGTTGTGCATAGTTTGTGGAAACTAAAAAGGTATCAAGTTAGATGACCATTCGCTGTCAATAATTCTGACAGCCTGGCACTGCAGTCAATAAACATTACAACCCTTGTATATTCATTGATATACGCCCCTTAAACAAGCATGCGCAGACAAGGGTGTCTGCCATGACCGGAAATGAGTGAACTGTACATGCGTGCTTGGGGTCACGTATTATATTCGGTGTGTCCATTTTAATGAGTCATGCGATTTCAAATAACAATAAGTAAAAGGTGCAAATAATAATGAATATATCCATATATATGTATATATGAACATTCTCACACAACTTATACACACGTCTCCATGATATGATTTTGTCTAGAACCCTCAGTCTTAGGACTCTGAAATAAGGACCCATTCCCACCCTGTCTGCTTAGGCCAGCTTGGGGGTTATATCGTGAAACATGGTTGCCTAGCAACGCAACTCTGTTGTCATGAACAACGATGCGTGGTAACGCCGATAAGTGGTAGCTGGTAGTCTGGCAGGCAGGCAGGCAGCTAGCCAGTCAGTCAGATAGGGAGAGGCTGCCTCTCCTGCCAGAACCATCCCATAATGATCCTTCCCACTCTCCACCCCTAAATCCTTCACTCTCCATCACAGGTGACAAAAGAGATCAAGTACCTGTCCTCCTCGGCCATGGCTATTACACCTATGTCAGTCTTACTACAAAAGGCTTATAGTAGCTGCCAATGACAGCTCAAATAGCTACCATTGACAGCTGATGGTGCAATGGTTGCCACTTTAATCACCCTTAACTTCAAGTGCACCAGCCTAAGAGCTGTTCACTTTTACACTCCTGATGCTGGGCATTGTGCATTGGCCACTTCTGGACCACATCAATTCTCTTTTTTATTAGGGTTAATCAATGTCCCATGCATGACGTGCCAAAAAAGGGTGAAGAGCTAGGGGAGGGGGGGGGGGGGTCAATCCATATCAGCCACTTGGCTGCCCTTGCAGGTCATCAATAGTTAGCCAATAGGCGTACTGACAGGCCAACATGGCACTGACCATAGGTATTGGATATCTAGTGGGTTTATATAAAATAGTTGGTAACAGTATAGAATACCAAGTAGATGCAGAGCTGCTGCAGATCACCTTTTGTAATACACATCGTGGGCACATCAGGTAAAGGGTGCCATGAGTCATTAATACACACAAAGTTCAACAAAGTTAACATACAGATGTTTAGGATCTTCTTACCCCCTTCCTTACTTCCTCAAGATCCATCTTGAGTACCTAGGGGATATTTCAACATTACCCCTGCCTATTACAATACATCTCCACTCTCAGCCTTCGTATAACACATGCCTTTTTCAACCTCCGCTGCTTAAACACAACAGTACGGTACATGACGTTCCGTTCACGTACATGTTAAAGTATGCTATATTTAATGGGATTCCATTTTGTCTTAATGTGCCTAAAAGTGAAAATTGAATTTCATCAGCAATAGGAGGTACCAGCAATAGGAGGTATCAGCAATAGGAGGTTGTTTCAAAGCAGTGGTAAATGTTTTGAATTAACCTCTAGACAATGCTTAGAGCATAGGGGTAAAACCTATTGGCGAGATAAGCACTGATAACAGCTCTCAAAATAGGTACCAGCTGCACCCTAGGGATTCAGCAGTAAATAGAGGGGATTATACCATTGGTCGAAAATCTATCCATACCGACGAATTGTGGTTATCAACTTTCATACAGGTAATGTTAGCTCTAATGAGGGATGATGACATAATGCAACGATAAATTGCATTAAGCCCTCCCTTGTTAAAACATAGATTCATCTCGATTTAGTATGCTTCCCAGCCTTTAAACATTAACTCAGTAAAATTCCCGTCAACTTGTGTATAACATATACCCAGGGCAGGACTTGTGCAGCATCTGTCACATTGATTTTGTCTCCCTTGTACAAAACATAGACCTGATGGTGCATGATGTTCTGGATTATAATCACAGTGACTATGTATCGACCCACTTTGGAATCGCACACAAGCAAACAATCTGGTGCGCATTCAGCCTTTTGTCATAGATATTTATACAAAACACATCATATGCGTCATCGTACTACATTGTTCATACATTTTGAAGGTGTAGATATATCACATGTTAAACCTTTTTGAATCCCAGTGGTGCTGTAGCTAGACATTGTGTCATGAGAACAAGCAAGATGTGTATTGAGTTCTGACAAGTGAAGCACATTACTGGAGAAGTGGCTAATTTTCTGATTATGTTTATCATATTAAACTACAAAGAAATTCACCCTACGTTTATCTAATTTTCTTATTCTGTTTACATTAGAGCCAGACCAATGTTGCAGCCAGATATATCGCTAAATGACCCATTCTAAGAAGGCCTAATTTAAAGTGGGCAAATGGTTAAACCAAAATTGGTATCTGGCGTGCCAATAGATGCCGTAGGAGCCCTGCAATGGCTATTCTACCGTTTTGAAATGGCGGCATATATATTGCTATCAAATCCTCATGGGCTATCTGTGATTCTATATATTATAAGTTAGTTTCGTGCCTGAGCATGTATCCAATTATATTTAGATATTCCACGGTTGTGACCCTAACGTAAGGTAAAGTTTTTACAATATATGGAGACGGTGCCTGAATGTATTGTCGCTATGCAAGTAATTCCCACCAGCGCTGATGTGGAATCGTCGTTTTGGTTCATATTGATCCTTTTTATCAGACGCAAATGCATTTATCATTATCTTGGCTATAAATACCTGAATAATGTCGTTAGTATAGAAGACATTGGCAATGCTGCATATCTTGCAAAAGATAGAAGAATAAAATCAGAACAAACAATCCACAATTCATGTGTATTAACCTACCTTTTATGCTCTGTCTTAAATTCACCTTGATGTGTTTCAAGCTAGGTGTGGCTTATGATCATAATGTATAGGTGAGTAGTGTCTGGAACATATGGAAATAATAGTTCAGCACAAGACATATCTTCTAAAATGTTGATACATATAAGACTAATCCTCATGCCCTACACTAAAGTAAGATGTTTGATAGTAAAACCTCAAAGATATATTATTATGTTTCATATAGGTGAGACATAATATAATGTCATGGTATTAAACAGCATATAGCAATCTGGTTGGTTGCTATTTTGGAAAAACATATGTAAACAAACCGATAAACAGCTCCTTCTTACTATTCACTATACTACAATATCACACTATGTGTCATATAATGTAAACAACCCCGTACTACGCACCCATACTATGAGTAACCTGAACTATAGAATATAGCTACAATCCTGGCCCATTTATGGTATTATCACTCCATCAATTACCCATCAATTACCCATAACCCCTCACCCTGCTGGATCAATGATTGACCGGGTAGGGAGTGGGACACATCCGGTAATGTCGATACATCGATGGTGCTGCCCCCATCGACCAGTGGCCGGCAGGACTTGGACTAGGTCCACTTTTACTCTTTTATCGCTTGGGACACTTCCTTATGTTGGCCTAATCTAGCGACCCACAGACGTTCACAAAGCCGATGGGTGGGAAGGGTGCACATCAAAGTTGGTCCACTGGCTGCCCAGTCTCTGTGTTTGGGGGAATGAGATGAAAGTGGAGATGGACTGGTCAGGGGTGAAGGTGGGGGATATGCTCAGCTATTTTATTCTTTATATTTTTACTTCTTCTGCTATCATTTATAATTCAAGTATTATATTTGGGTATTTTCCTTTCTTCATTTCTTTAGGTGAATTGGGGTCGATATTGTTATTGCTGTGTGTAAATAGTTGAGTACATGTACTATTGTGGCCCTATTCTTTCTTCCAACTAGATGTTCTTAGTCTTATGCATTATCAGGGGATAAGCAAGCAAAATAACTCACATATGAAATTGCCCAAAGGTTCAAAATCTACCTTACCTATTAGGTCTGTTACTGTTATCTGATGTTATCCCCAACCTCCGTAACCCTAACAGCAGCAGTTCAGGCACCGTTTTGGGTTCTTGTCCGTCGTTCTGCCTCACTGAACCGGACATCTTCGTGCTCATTGGGCCGTGACCAGGTTGACCTTGAACATGATGACCTTGACCTTGACTTGATCCCTGGTTGGCTGATGAGGCATGATGAGATGTGTGCATGGGGGGGGTGTTAATAACCCTACATCTGGCCCTACGTCACCTGTTGGAAAGAATGTAAATTCCGCTATTTTTTAAAACCATTAAATTGCTGTCAGGAAATTGTATCAGTTTTCAATATCTGTATTTGAAAAAATACAGATATCTTATTTCTTTTTAATATTGCAGTTGGTTTTTATTGGTCACACTTCATTGTGGGTGATTTATTGACTTGTATAAGTACGAACAATTCGTCCTGCTCTCTTTTGTGCTTCTATATCTGGTTATAATAACGTTGAAAATAAGACGTCCATGGTGCCTTTCTCCTTTGCCCCCCCCCCATCTGTATCTTTATTTCTAACCATCCCTGCCCTACCCGTCTCTACACCTATGTGATGTCCAGTATCAGACTGCGTCTGTATCACTACTCCCCCCCCCCCGCCGAGTCAAGTGAATGGCAAATCTGGCTTGGTATTGATTTTAGATTGATCTTGGCCAGGAGGTCGTGGCCTCTAGAGGTCAGAGGTAGTGACCTTAGACTTGGGGTAGCCTACACTGGCGGGGTTTACATAGAAGAAGTGGAAACTTTTGCCTTTTTAAATCTATTAGTGTTGAGGAAGAGCTGGCTGTAGAACTGGCTACAATGCTCAAGGAAGCCCATCTCCATGTAGGCCCTATATGTTTCGAAGAAAATGATGGGATTGAGCAACATATTGACTTGGCACTTAAAACTATGGTTTGAGGTAAATCGGGTGCCTTTCATTAAATTTATCTTCATTCAATATGGGAACGCAATGCAATACATAAGCTCTATATAGATACAGGATTTTACACAAGGGTAATGACTGCTCTTTAAAATGAAACGAGTTAAGGTTAAAGCCATGATTTCAGTGGCTGCTCATCAAAGAGGACCTTGGTGTTTTAATGCTAACCTTGGAAGATTGAATAGAGCATTTATAAAGTGAATTGTAACCTTGCATGTGGGAATGTACCTATCTGTTGTCTCTTTAAAAGTCGTGTTAAGATGGGTTCTACTGTTTATGAGTGATTTTCCTTGTCCAAGGGAGTACTTGACAATAATTGTCACATTTAACTATATCTATAGACACAACATTATTATACCTGTCCCTACGGTTCTGACCCCATAACGTCTGCATAGTGCATGACTACATGAATCATGCCCATTTGTCATCGTGATGCATGAATGCATCCCTGGTGAGTCCATGACGACATTCATGCACTCTCAGGGGGTAGGCATGATGCACCGATGCACCTGTATCGATGCATCATGACAAGAAATGAACGTGAATCTGCCGACATTATGTGGTCCCCCAAAGCACTAAAGTCCCACCTCACTGATTGTACAGAGTTTCGGGGAGATTAAGGTTTATTGTAGAATCATCCTACATTATCTCTTTTACTGTAATTGTTCAGAATAATTTGACAAATTGACATTATACACATGGAGCCATTAGGGGAATTTTGGTGTCACAAAAATAAGATGTATGTACACATAATGCGACCCCTTTGTTCAGTCCAGTAGAAATTCCCTTACATTCCACCCATTTTTCAAGTTGGAATGCCATGAAGGCACTGAGCGTATTCCTCTGTAGATGTCATTATATACATTGATAATAATAGTCATTATACTAAGATGTGTACATGCTCCCATACCTCGGCAATTACCTTGATAGGTTTGCTATCTTGTCAATGGACATCTCAATCATTTACATGTTTTTTTTTTTCTATCTGTGGGGGTCTAATGATCTGTTGTTAAGGTGTATTTTGTAGCTGTCTGGTAAATGTATATATGAATCAATTATTGTCATTTATTATAAGGCCACTTAAAACATTTATCAGCTTTGCAGACACCGCCCGCACCACCTAAAAAGGGCCGCATCCTAGCTTTTTATTCTGATTTTCCTTAAAAAATTATTTGAAAAATCCGCATCCACTGAGAGATATTCCTCTCAATACAAAATTGCTCAGCTGTTATATTGAGTTGAAACACAATTCAAGCAGCATATTAATTCCCATTTCCCCATCTGCAATTCCAATATATTGTTTACATGGGGTTAATTTGGAACCGTTGATGATGATACATAAAAATAGTATCTCAAAAAAATATTGAGCTAAATAAAAATAAAAATGGCCCTCCCTCATCAACCTAAACCCAAATGAAATAAAAAAAAATTAAAAAAAGCCTCCCTCTGGGACCCCTTTTTTAAAAAAAGTATCCGCAAAGCTGAATTTTTTTTAAGTGGCCTAAGTATTGCTCTGAAATAAATTAACTCACTCCAATTTATTCCCATGATAGACGATTTAACCCATGCATTGGCATCACATTGCGATCGATACTTTATGTTCAATATAATATGACGGGTTGAAATGCAGATATATTTTTCTTATATTTCAGCATGACTGCGGCGTTTGGTTGAGGAGGACGTCTAATTAAGGGATACAGATCTTCCTTAGGTAGGTCTCAATTACCATAAAACCCCCGCGTATGAGCCGCATCCTGGGTTTAAGAGAATGCTATAAGCCTCATCTACAGCCTGAGATGGTTGTCATTCCTTCATTTAGTCTACAAAACCTCTCGTATAGGCCGCACCCTGAGTACAAAAAAAAAATGTTATAAGTCGCACTTATACGCGGGGTTTTACAGCAGGTATTATTGACAATACAACGTGGTAGATGGTCCCATGCTTTATTCAAGAAGTCCATTTGTATTGTTGTATGTCATTGAAGAGCCATTGTTATGGACTATAGTATATATAGGTTCATCGTCTACCAGCAGTCGAACAGTAATGTGTGCCTGAATTAGGCATATATAAATAATCCCAAATAGAAACTGACAGTTGGCATTCGGGCAATAATATAGCCAACACTGCCCGAATGCCAACTTTCAATATATTATATCTTCTTTCTTGTGATATCACAATTGTTTTGTGTGAAATATCTTTCTTTCATTCGAATAGACAGGCGTTTGCTTGTGTTCTTGTCGTTTAGACACCTTGATTAGGAATACCGATGGGGGGGGGCGTTAATTTAACCTTGCACACATAGTCCGATAGTGCTAGCACCTAGTATAGAGCGCATGGTGTTTGCACTAATTATCTTATGTACGGCATTCATAATGTAAACGTGGCCACAACAGGGACATACATTCAATAATTAAATCTCAAACATAGCTGGATCTCTAATCATCTCACTTTGAACCAAGGTCTTGTGTATAACCTTAGTTTAGAAAAGGGGTTACTTACCGCATTCCAGTTCACAATATAATATCAAATTGAGCATAGATGTAATGCCAATACATCAATTATAGGTATTCCCCACTCTTCTGGGATTGAAATGGACATAAGTGCGATGGAAAACTATTAGTGGATTCTAGAGACCCAGCATTTCAACATTTAATGTTCCTATAAGCTGGGTAGTTCTTACCTTCAATAGGCTATCACCTTTAATAGGCAGAGCCCAATGCTGACTAGGGGATAACCATATGTAGCCTCCTACTTAGCACCTTGGGGGACCCCTCCCCTACCTAAATGTCCACTCTCAAGGACCAACTGTCAGTGACGACAAATAAGATTTAAGAGGGACATTTTTATGGAACGGTCTCCGTTACCTTCATCTTTCTAATTTTTATAGAGCACATATAATATAGGGAAGTAGCCATTCGACAGCAGCGACATCTATTATTGTGGCTGGAAACACCACTATAGATGTTAGCTGGCACTGACCAGCACCTTGATTTGGATAGTTCCTGTATTGATGTGATCGTCTACAGGGCCTTATAATGACTGAGAAAACACACATGTGTCCAATATATTGTCTAAATCCTTTCAAGCCTTACACTGCCCCAAGCCCCAGCAATCACCTGATCAATCAAAAGTGTTGGTTTTTCGCTCGTTACCTGTCCACGGGTCAAATACTTTTGAAACAACTCCTCTATTTCACACAAGTTTTTTTAAGCCTTGACAAATGTGTGACCTTCTATCATAAATTCCAGTTGATATCTAACCTTGGGCAATGTTCTCATTGTCCATGGAATAATTGTGTAATTTCTAAGGAATTTTTCACTCGTTTTCTTTCTATATGTGGTGAAGTCATAATAGATGGTATTATATATGTTTCTTTGTATTCTCATTTGCGTGGAAGGCTACCATTAATATGTAGACTAAAAATGTAAGTGTCTCATACTAGAGAATCACAGATAGTAATCAGTATACGATTGTATTCAATAGTAGAAGATTGATAGCTTTTGTAGTGATGAATAGTGGTGGGGTAAAGAAGGGAATTCCCCTCCCTTGGAATATCAATATCCTATGGCTCAGAGCTGGGCTATGTATGAATCTATATATTGCATACAAAACAATGCACCCTAGTAGCTTACATATTAGAGCAAACACTTGTCCATGATCATCGTCCATGATATCAACATAATGCGACTGCTCCTTCCAAGTCGTACAGGAATTACCATCGGAATAGCATTGAGAATTCAAGTCATATATGGCTGTGTGCGACCGTAGTGTATTGAGGAATGACCTCCAGTGTATCATATCTACTTATAAATAAGACCATATGGAAGTTTTCTCAGCTACGAATGGTTTATTTAAAGTACATAATAGATTCCTATGTGTTGCTCTACAGAATAAGTATTCTTCAGTTGTATCTTTTAAACGTTGCACATAGTGTAGTAATACTTAATACCGGTACCTCCGGCTTTTCTCAACCTGAGGCACTACTCACCCTTCTACAATGCCTGAAAGAGAAACATTGCCTCAAGGTCACCCCAGGGTCACTCCAAGGTCATGTGAAGGGCTTTCCAAGGTCACATGCCATCAAAGCGGATGGCGTCCTGACTGCAGGCCCTATAAGCACAGAGGGAAGGGATTACAAAGGCCTTTATCACTTCTAACATAACACCTACACAATGGTAACAAGGGGTGCATGGAACTGCAGGACAGATCTATGCCACTGGTGTTTTGTATTTGGGAGTTCTTTTTATGAGGTGAGAATCAAAACATGGAATAAGAGAAGAAAACATATGATGTTCAACAGAGAGGCATTTAGATACTCGTATATCAAATGCTTGCTGAGGGGCACTTGGAGCTGTTCCGGACAATCTTGAATCATAGGCCCTGTAACTGAGGGAGAAAATATAGTTCGGGAGTTGTGGGGCTTGGTAATTTTTTTGCCATTTCAATGGAGAATCTGCGCACATGTGTAGGGATGTGTATCATGATCAACACTAAATTGATTAATCACGACTTGGAGAGTATTACCTGATATTTGATATAATATGATAATCTTGATATTGCAATGAAGCCATAGGTATATAATATAGCTGTGGTCCAGAACTGCTTATATAGGTGTATGCACATAGGGCATACAAAAGGGACATGGAACGATTTGCCATAGGGCTATGACAGATCAACCAAGACCAGCGCGAGGCAGGTGCATCATGGGGAGATCTGCAGCTGGTACCTGTATAGTCAACACCATCTCCCCCGGAACAGGCGGAGGGACGCTCTACTTCCTGTCCTGCGCACTGAATGGCACGGTCATTGTGCTGTACAAACGGAATAAGTGTGTTGGCTCATTTTCTACTTATAAACCCACAATAATAGGTGTCGGTTAGGGACTACATAGGGTGAAGAAATTGATTTCTAAGAGGGCCACTCAAAAGATTTATGTTATTTAATTTACTGGAAATGGTTGACAGCCCGAAAAATAAACCTGACAGGTGGGCTGAATACATTAATGTTGAACATGTTCCATGTCTTTTGTAGGGAATATATAAAGAAAGACGAGACAGGTGGATGTATCGTGTTAGCTTACAGTAAATGGCAATGCTTCAACTCAAAGATAGTAATCTTCTTTTGGTTGAAGATTTATAGCCCATGTCCATTTGTGCTTTACAGGTGGTGTAGTTTTTTTTATTGGTTATACACTTAAGATAACATTCAAGATTAAATCAACCACAATTCCGCTATGGGGTTGTGGTTTTAAAAGCTACAGTAAGGCTGATCATAATAAATACAAGGTAATTGTAGTGGGCCTAACGGAAACATGTGAATTGTAATCAATAGCATAATGTACTAAAGCAAACAAGAACAAACTGTATATGATAGAACAATTTCAAGATTATCACAAGATTATAGAAATAACGACCCCCAAATACCAGAGCAGTATAATACAGTATACTTAAAATAGATTGGCTACATGGCTGGCTGGACTCTTACAAACAGCTCACTTCATTTCTCTTAAAGTTATCAGTGAATAAGAAGAATTTCTTAATTTCTATAGAGGAAATCCCCCCTGTTGATTTACCTATTTGGCAGAGGGTTAGCTCCGGCATCCTGCTACAGGAGTCTCTAATCACTGTGTGGGTAGGGTGTGTGGAGAAGATGGAGAAACAAAGTTAATTTTTTATTACCCCCCCCCCCCACCCTCCTCTCAGGGGTTGTAAGCCATACAAACATGATTGTCCACCAAGGCTACCATTGATGGATTTCATGCTAAGGCAGCAATAGGTGGAGGGGATTCCCCAACATCAGGTATGGCGATAGATGGAGGAGGGAGTATTACTGGTCAGAGATTAGAGTTCCAGACATATTCATAACCTCTTCCTCTATCTGTTGAGGATTCCATGGATTATGTCAAGTTGATTCAGAAATCTAACCATTAGGCTCATTTGCTGTGCCAACGTGAACGGAATAGGATTATATATGACAGCTGTGCAGAAGTATACAGCTTAACACTGTAGATTTCATCAAATCTACAGTGTTAAGCTGTAGATTTGATGAAAATGTGACCTTGTAGTGAATTCTTTTCAAAAGTCCAATGTTATACCCTCACCACAGACTTGTACAATACATGTATACTACGGTACACGTCTATGGCCTCACCACCTTCTACCAAGAACTTCCTTCTTGGTTCTGTCGATCAGTTTTCTTTCATATTTCTTTTAAGCATTCTTTTTACATGTCACCAGTGAGTCGTGAAGGGCTCACACATTGCTTTGTGGGGGATCGATTTGTTGATCAATTGCCAGGGGAGTTCCCACGGGTGGGCGGGGGTGTCCTCCATTTGGCAGGGTTTGGGCATGGGGGGGGGGGTGGTGGAAATGATTCGTTGTGACTCTTAACTGTTATTTACTGGAAAACAGGTAGTATGTATCTAGCCTTTCTGAATCTTTATTACAAACAAGTGTGCAAAGAGGTTGATGTACATTTTATAGGCCTAAAGTGCATGCTGGTAGGTGGACAGTCATTCTCTACCTCATTGGCATTAACAGCTGACTGTGATTGTTCTGAAGATGATTTGAAGGTAACACTAGCTATTGTCTATAAAATATCGAGTTATAAGACAAATATTGATTATCTTATAAATCTAGTTCATGTAATAAGATTTAATTAAGCAGAACTGATAATGGCTGGGGGAACTCCCTCCACATATACACTGGAGAAGCTTCAGTGCGTTAGGCTACATCCAATAGGTACAGCAGACACATGAAACCACCACACCTACCCCCCACCTAGGTGGCATTGGACCAACAGACAAAGGTTATGAGGCAGGGGGCTGCTCTATGGAATAGATATTATATCTGCAGACAGCAATGTAGCTTGTCATGTTAACGACACATATTTTCAGAAATAGTGCATGGCAGTGTTGGAAAAGAAGGAAGAAGTGTAGGAAGGTATGCGGATATTTGTAAGTTATTATATATGGTATATAATAGCCATGATTATTAAACTGTAAAGAAACAAAGTACATGTGCCTATAATGAACTAAACAGGGGAGCTTTGAATAACCTAAATCCGCATTTGATACTAAATGTTGGGGAATGACGGCTGTATTTCAAATGCTATATCTGACATTAGCTTAGGCTAAGAATAGCTTTATGATAATGTAGGCGCCCTATAGAATGTCTAGAGACACTCTTTGACATGTAAGCTGTCTTACGCATTGCACATCATGGTACAATGTTAGCTTGTTGGCATTTCTTCCTGCAAATAGCTATACATATATTGACAGTAAACACCTTATAGCCTTCATCCTTTTATTGGTGGCATTTAAGACCACACCAAACAACATTGGAGGGAGGTCTCATCTGTTTCTCTAAAATGCTCATCTGACTAGGTAGATCCCTATGAACTTTAAAATATTTCTCATTGAGTTCACCACATTACCTCCATTATTGCTTATACCCTCACTTACTGTCCATATTGTTGAAAACATCCTTCACTCCATTTACTCCTGTACCCTCAATGCAGCTCCCTAAGGGCTATATGATCCTGTGGTGTATCTACATTATAGGAGCAACAGACCACCACAGGCTATTGGCAGCAAAACTGCAAAGTCACCAGGAAAGTCTAGGAACCAGAGGGGTAGGAGGGCAAATGAATTGGAAAAGAAAAGATCAGGGCTGCATAAAGCATGGTTGTTGAATGGAGGTTTCCGTGCTGATTAATGTGCTTCACAAAGGGGAGTCTAGGATCTAGAAACTAGTCTAGAAGTTTACTTTTTGTATTACAGTGGCTTCTAGGAATGGTCCTGCATGTAATCAGATTCTGTATTAGAACTGGCGCTGTAGATGTGAAAAGGGGAGCAAATACAGGGAAGGGTTAATTTGGAAGGACATGCATAAAGTTGAGAGCCATGCAGTCTGACAATTAGGAAGACAGTGACAGGTTTGTATGAAAAGGGCTGGTAAAGTTTTGTGTGGCTTCCAAAGCACTGGCTCTACTCCGATTCTACAGGCTTGTCACTTCCTTGTCAAAAGAACCTATATTTAGGCGTCTAGACGCTGAATCTTGGGAATTGAGAGTTGACGAGTGCATGGAGAGGATGTATTTTATGTCTAATCAGAAAACATTTACAGTCGTCCAAAAGCTAAGTCCAAAAACCCTATTGTGATCTTAGACCTCAGCAAGGTCAAGAAAACCCTGGTGTAGAATGGGGGCGGGGCAGCGACTTATTGGTCCTCATGTTACTTGTCGAGGGAGCCCCCACAAGTCCCCCCCCCCACACCTGTGCCTCACCTGAGCCTTTTCCTCCAGGGCTTGGTGATTACCATGGTAACCGGTAACGGCAGGTAAGTAGACCCTACAATGACTGGTCATTAGTGCCTGATCGACTAAGGCATGCGCTTAGGTGGGCAGAAGAGGCTGGGGTAGTCTATCTTAGGTTAAAGTGGTATTTACGTGGACAAGACCATTGGCTTTTGGGCACATCCCAGCTCTAAATCCCCTAATCTTGCTGATGGCTTGTCAGTTGGATTATTTGTTCCACACAGAACCACCTACAAGGGTGTGTACCATTACAAATGAAAGATACTAGGTCACTTTAAAAAAAAAATAAAAAATAATTATCTGGAGACTTTTAAAATTATAGAAGGGTAATTGAGCTTTTAGGAGCCATCCTTTCTTTATATTCAGAAATATGAAGCCCTGAGTCATGCGCCTCCTGCATTCGATATGCTTATAGTCACAATAATCAGTTTATGATCATAGATCTGATGCTAATGCAATTAGAACTTGACAGAGAATAACAGAACTCTGTATTGTATACAGAACGAAAAGCATCTCCAAACCAAAAACCCCTTTTCCTGGTACATTTCTACGTGCTGATTACATGCCCATCGATGATATGAATGACACAGGAAACCCATAGATCCGTCTCTCGGTGGGACTACCAATGTGCAATATTGACATAAATCACAAGTAGGGATTTACCCTCACTAGCATTATGAATTACCACAACTCATTACTGCCACCCTTCACATGCTATACCCTGTCTCTAGGCATTCTACAAAAGACCCCTATAGCCAAACTGCTATACCCTATCTCTAGGCAGTCGATGATGCCCCTCTAACCAAAATCAAAAGATGACCCAAACAGATGACCGACGTCCAATTTAGCTATAAGAACAATGAAGTAAAGAAGTATGCTTTTGTAATAATAGGATTGCAAAATCTTCAGACACAGGCTTTATGTCCCAAGGTGTTACAACCTCCCAGTTCCCCCCCCCCACCGACTTGTAGAAATATTGGATTACCTGGTGGGAGGGTGAGTGGTATGCAGGTACACAGTGTTAATGGTAGTACAAATATGTATCTTCAGCTTCATTACTGGGGTTATGAGGGGGTGGGTAGACATATTGATCTCTTTCTGATTGATTATCAATACTTTGTACTGTGGTTATAATTAAATCTACCCAGTTTTGTTCTTCCTACACAGTTGGCAGAAGATAGAGGGTTAGGATCGGTACCATAGCATATCGCAGATATCGATGTAGAAATACCTGCATGTCCTAGTACTTTGTTGGTAGTGGATACTTCTAAAGGTCCTTCGTTAAAACAAAAGACAGCTAGTTTTCAGGTAGTATTGTAGGGTTATGGGCTATTCCGAGTTAGCAGATCGCTCCATGGGCACCGCCATTGCAGGAGCTTGTTACCAGCGGGTTCTACTGATAAGACCTCTCAGAGGGGTACCAGTCGGCCCCCGAGAGGACCGCAGTGAATCGTTAGGCTTATCTTATCGGCTAATAAATGATCCTGCTAAGTCCGTATACTAGTTTCAGATTGCCTAACTCACGTTAGAAGCCGTTGTCAAGTTACGTAAAATCAAATGTCAGTTTTTGTTCAGAGTGAGTGAGTGAGTAATAGATGTTTAACGCCATTTCGACAGCTAAGGTCATATTCATGGCGAGAACGACATTACACAATTTCACAGAGGAATGTGTCAGTGCCCGCACATATGTGCACCACACACATCCTGAGGGGATAGGAAAGATGAGAAGTAGACCCTTTTAAGTGGGCTAGGGAAGCCCAGTATAAGTCAGAACAGCTCTAGAATTTAGATTATATGATTTCTTGGGATTCGAGAATTAACAGAAGTCTAACAAAGCCTGTCAACATTTCCCACCTCACCTTTCCGACCTTTGCACTGCCTCAGACATATCCAATGAATTCACTTTTTATTCAGAAGTCTGGTGGTTTTTAGTTCTAACAGTATTGATCTCTCTTATTTTGTTGAGTTTTAGTTTTAGACGGAACTGGCACTCTACCAGACATATATGCTTTGATTCGTGGTGCATGGAATATTGGAGAATGATAAAAACTCAAGACTAGCATATTATAGTCGCCATCAAAGGTGAACAGTATAAATCAGACCTGTATGTACAGATAGGAGTCAGAGAAAGATCAAATTATGATGGGTAGATTCTGTGTCTTCCTGGAATAGCGTCACTATGCTATCTATGTGTTAACGAGTAGGGTCACTTCTGCAGAACCTGTTTGTCTATTATGTCTTATTGGTTCAGTACGTGAGTTGCTCAGGACCTGCTCATACATCATCCATTGGAGTGACGTTCAGACCTTGACCCCTCAACCTTAGAGACTTAAGCCTAGATCTGTAATCAAAAAGAGCATAATGGACACAGAAAGTTTGCCTGCTGCCATCGCAGGTGAAACTTTGGTAAAAGATAGGAACAAATTGTATAGGATACTATATTCTGAGTTTGGTGTTGTCTTTCTTTTGGACGTTCGTGCTTCTCATAATATTTCATCAAGCAGTGATCCTGAGTTCTAAAACCATAAAGCTGATAAGCCCAGACTAGGAATGACCATAAACCTTAGAAATATTTTCCTGTTTTGGCCACTGACATGGTCCTTTCGTCATGGTGTGTACATAAAGATCTACCTGCCCCTGAATGTCAGAGCAGTGTAAATGATTTATTAAGCTGCTCTTTCATCATCTTGAATCGATCTTTTACTCTTAAAAATGCAAACGAGACCACGCTTTAATGCCTCCCATAATGGCCCCCATCGGATTGGTAGGATATAAGGTAGGAGAATGTAAAGGGTTGAAGATAATTATTCACATGCTGCTGAGGTGACAAGTGTAAATTTGATGTGTATATTTGGATCTCATGGAGAGTCATGTGACCGCGTCAGGTGACCAATGTGTGACTATTACTGCAGGAACTAGCGCAGGTAGCGTCCTATCACCATGGAAACCAGAAACTGATCTCACCCTAGGGGAGGGAGGGGAGGAGGTAGCTGGTAGTAAAGGCAAGAAGAATGAAACTGATACCCCTTTGGGAGGTAGCATGTTTTTCGGGAAAAATGATAAAGCAGGAAGGGAATCAAGGAATGATTAGGACATCAGAGAAAGGTCTGGGTGTCTAGCGAAGATCATGAGTACCAAATCTAGAATTGACAGACGGTATTCACGTTAGTGTTATGTGTTTTTATTGACATGTAGGAAAACTCCTATCGGTATATTATTAGTATCAATTATCATTAAAAAGAATCCCTTATCTTCAGCATAATGGTCACCCCACCATGTAAATGTAATTAAAGAAATAAACAAGATAGAAAATCTGGAGAGCTGAGTACATGGGACATGAAATGGTCTCATTATAGATTATAAGGCGGGAAAAGTAACCCGAACGCAGACGACATTTGGCTTCCAAAACGTTCAGCTCCAACGCGCAGGCGCAAAGCAAATCAACCGAGACGGCAATAGCCTGCGGGTGTGGATAAATGATCGAGAGAGCCGGGAGAGAGAGAGACAGAGACAGAGACCGACAGAGACAGACAGAGACAGACACATGGGAAGACAGACAGAGACGGAGCAGACAGAGAGACAGAACAGACAGACAGAGACAGACTGAGGTACAGACAGACAGACAGACTCAGAGAGCCAGAGAAACGCACACACAGACGGGTAGTTATTAGCGGACAGAAATGTGCATTGGGGCTGTGTACAAATGACGTTATGCAGGAGGGGGGGGGGGGTAGGGAGGGGGGGGGTCCCACTTGCCATGACCAAGCATGACAAGGGGGGAGGGGGGTCATGGGCTGCATGACATCATGTCATCAAGAAATCACAATATGCTTTGGTTTTGGCAAGAACAAAAACTTTTGTAAAAAAGATTTGTAAAGGTAGGGAAGTTTAATGCATTCATCTGAGTGAGTGAGTGAGTAATAGATGTTTAATGCCATTTCGACAGCTAAGGTCATATTCATGGCGAGAACTATATTACATAATTTCACAGAGGAATATGTTGGTGCCCGCACATGTGTACAACACACAATCGAGGGGATAGGAAAGAGGAGAAATAGACCCTTTTTAGGGGGCTAGGGAAGCCCCTGCATTCATCTGACATAAATTTATTACCTATAGGCCCTACATGCATGCATTCCTTAGACATCTCACTCAATGTGTGTCACTGCCATCAATGTCAGTGTAAAATCAAGGTGGTGTCCAGGCCACTATAAGGGGGCACCACTATCCTACCTATACCAATTTAACCCTTTTTGAAAAGGGCCACTGCTGCCCTCAGGATCTCAAATGATGCATCTAAAATACCCCTGTACTGCTGCTGTTGCCTCAGGGCAGCATCCATAGTAATCCACAGGCTTCTTTTTGAAAAGGTGTGATATTTCCCCCCTCCCGCGCCCTTGAGGTGTCAAAATTATGTTGCTCTTCCCCCAATCCACCCCCTCCTGGAGTCCCACTGTTGATAAATAACAAACACTCCCCTGGAGCTCTCCACCACCCTGTTGCTATTTTAACTGAGGGGATGTAAAGGGGACCTCCCCCCAAACTTACTCTCCACATCTTTGTCTGAATGAAACTCTATCAGACTCACCTTATTTGCAGATTCTACAGTAAAATGCTGAGGTGACTCAATTGCTTTGTAAGATCATAAATTGGAACTAGGATTGCAATCGATGGTCTCCTGAGAATTTGTGATGCTTTCTGAGATTTTTTTTCTATTAGGCCACTCACTAAATTCAGAGTCTTTGGCCTGAAACCTAATTCTAATAGGCCTACACTGAAAACATGGAAGATCCGAAACTAGACAGTGGTGACTACTTTAGGTCCTCAAGTTGACGATACCTAAAACTACAACTTTGGGTAGTCAAAATGACGACTTTAGGTCGTCATCCTGACGACCTGAGTCGTCAGGATGGCAATACTGACAGTACAGAGTTGTCATGTTGACAATTCAGGTCATGAGGATGACGACCCAAAGTCGTCATTTTGACTACCTAAAGTTGTAGTTTTAGGTATCGTCAACTAGAGGACCTAATGTGGTCACCACTGACTAGTTTAGGATCTTCCATGTTTTCAGTGTACACTTGTATATGGTTCAAGTTACAGATTAAATCAATACATTGAATATATCAATACATTCAAGCTCTTGAACTATATGATCCTTAATAATGACTGTTCTCGATTTTCTCTTCGCTGACAAGTGTACAACTTTCGCTGCAAAGAAGGCAGATTATTAACTGTATTAGACTATTGATCTTGACAGTTTTTAAGCTCTTTTGTGACAGGAAATACTTGTGTATGATCACTACCATAGTACTCTGTGTGTAACTATAAGGCACGGAAATGGTACATCCTGTATATAGGGACCCATATATTATATAAGCTGACAGTGTTTGGCATGTTTCTCTGTTTATTTGTTGATCAGTGCTAGTTCTTTTTTTCAATTTGCATGTATCTTATCCTTTATTGCCAATTCACACCCACTATATGTCCCTTTGAACCATTTTAATTTGTTTATAGCCTATAGGCCTTCACTATTCATGCACTTTGGGGGGGGGGTATCTCTCTGCATGACGTCATGCTGAGGGGGGGTCAAGTGTTGTATGACGAAACATGATAAGGGGGGAGGGGGGGTCAAAAAATGCATGATGTCAATTGTACACAGCCCCATAGATATGGATGTAACGCCAGAGAGGATGGCAAAGTAGCATATAACATCCATATAAAAGGTTAATCAAAATTAGAAGTCAGAGACTCAGACTGGCTTCGCCTGTGCCACACAGTATGTACAGTTAGACCAAGCCGTGCTGATATCGCTGATTGCTTGCCATCATCAAAGAGTCCACCATATGGTCAGTGTATATGTAATACGAGCAGATTGATCATACCTGACCAAACAATAGTGTATTATGAAACACATACGTATCAATATAATTATGTGTCAATGTTTACATATAATGTGTGGACTATGTATTGTATAATAATATACTGCGTACATACAGTTCTTTTATTTTGTATTGCAGACTGTTCATCTTGATCGTTACGGCACTATGTTGTTAAAAGATCACTGCATGAATTAAATGCATACCATATCAGTACATCAGTAAGTCCTTTTGTGGATGGATATAAATGAGAGACAACACACAGTCCATCCAAGTCTTTTGTGAATGAACAATGAGGAGCTTTCTACAAAATACTCGTCTTTTTTTTTATTTTTACGTTTATCCTGGAACTATGAGTATAGGGGAAGGTAAGTCTCCCTCAATTCCACAATTGAAAAGTTTAAAAGCTATGGTGGAAATATGATCTAGCCACCATACCAGGGTAATTGCTATGAATTGCACGGATCCCACTTGATTGTACATGGCATACATGATCCCATGATGAAAAGGCAAAATATACCCGGGAAAAGGTACATTAAGGCACCCTGCACTAAGGGCCCCTTTCGCAGATCCTGTCACATATGATTTTGATAAATCCCTGATATTTTTTTGCCATTCTCCTTTCCTTCTGGGAGCCAGAAGCCTAAAGCTATATGTTGGGAATGTCTCCTCCTATGAGGAAAGCTATATATACATGTACATATATATACATGTACTGGGATTTTTTTCCTGTGATGAAAGCTATATTTTAAGAATTCTTTCCTATGAGGCAAGCTATTGGGAAGCCTTTCCTAGGAGGAAAGTTATATATTAGGAATCCTTTCCTCCTATGAGGAAAGCTACGCTGAAATATACAAATAACATCATACATAAATGTATAGCCAATTGGAGTGCACTTATGTCAGCCGCATTTCCATCAACATGTTTGTGCTGTAGGTACCAGCATTCGTGGTGTATTGAAACTCTTTAATAATTCATCTGAACCATTCAGACCCCTCAGTTAGTTGGTTTACAATGCCATTTATTATATACAAACTCGACGTAGCTCCCGACCATTTGGCCTATTCAGTAAAAGCGTGCCCTCTGGCCTTATACCAGTGCCACAGATTGGCAAGGTGCCAGGAGTATTGACATAAATGTGTTAGGAATATTGACACTACCAGAACATCAGAGCATATAAGCTATAGGCCTACAGGGTAAAGCCAAGGGAAATGTCATGGGCCACTGGTTTCAATGAAATATTAAAATTCAGATTATTTCATAGTATATTTATCTCTATAGTTGTAGACAATAGCCTCCCCTGATCGATGGGGTTTAGATCATAAATGGTGTTTTTATTCCATCAATGCCTTTATAAGCGAAAATGCTCTGTTGACGTCATCTCCTTATGAATTGATCATTTACACACTATGCTTTGCAAGTTGTATCAGTAAACCATCACAGAGAAAGGAAGACTGATTGCTTTGACGCATACTGCACAGGTCACGATTGTCTCCCACATGACATGCGTGAAAGGCATGTTAAATCAGGTTGACACTCTCACATTTGGCTCGTCAACTCCACTTGACAAGCGTAATGAAGACAGTTGTCATGGTGACATATGTGCCATGTCCCAATGACATGTGCTCTCTGTGTCAAATCAAGTTGACATGGATATACATGTCATTTTATCAGGAAGACCTTTTTCAGTGCAGTCAAGGAATGGCATAGACCAGATCAAAATTAGCCATGTTATAGCAAATCAAAGAAGTGTATCATAGAAATGCGGTCTGGTAATGAGTAGCTCAGTAGCAGTAATCGTACGTGGACAGGTGAGCACCTCCTCTTAGTTCGGCCATAAGGTTAACGGGAGGTATTCAGTACAGAGACCATGCTTCCAGGTGATGTGTGTGGGGGAGAGGGGGGGGGGTAGCCAAAGGGGGCAAGGTCAGTGGTAATTAAATGGAAATGAGATTGATAATGAACGACTACCCGACCCCCCCCCCCCTACACACATACACACACCCACCCTACAAGGAGAAAACAAGAACTACTCACCTGTAGAAAACAATACCTACTCTCCTGGAGATTGTTTGTGACCAGACCTGATTACCTTCACTCCCATTCCTTCCAGCCCCTCCACTCCCCCTCCGCACATACCTTTTACTGTGATTGTCTGGCAGGATTCACTTTGGGAGTTCTTTAACCAACATACTTCCTTGCTTAAAATGATATTTTCTGCCTACTAGATCTTCACAGTCTGTCTGCCACGCAGCCTATACTTTTCTGATGCATTCTTGTTCCCTATCCCCTCCCCTTATTGCCACCTACTTTAATATTACTACCCTTCCAATCAGTGACTCACTCGTTCATTTTTAATATGGTAGGGACTGAACAGTCTGCAGTGCCTGTCCATTTGACCTTGAGATCCGTCTCATTGCACACGCCATGGCAATCTGTCTGCCGGAACGCCAGATTCCTCTGTTCCAAGCACCCACCCACTCCTGCCGATTATGCCGGCCAGTTTGTCCAAAAGCTATTATCCTTCTAATCACCCTGTCTCCCTGCTCCTTGTCGCGATTTCGGTTCATGCAATTCTATAGTACAGGGTTAACTTATAGAAACTATGCCACATAGATAACAAGCTGTTATTCTCTACAAGTCGTTTTGGACGTCGTTTTATCAACACCAAAATGTAAACCAATGCCTGCCTTTCCCCCTGGACCTGTGACTAGACAAACTCTCGCCAGTCGCGTGACTCGGTCCGTGACGTCGCCGTTTAACATGCGACAGTTCATGCTCAGCAGATGGTCTCCTCTCTTCCTGTAATTAATAACGTGGCAAATACCATGGCAACCCGATCCCACGACCCCTCTCCTCCCTCTCCGATCCCCCTACCGTGCTTGAGGGCCATATGTGAGTAAACTGCCATGCTCCCTTTAACATGTTTACAGGATGGACATGGGTGTCTACACAGAGATCTGAGGGCTCTGATAGGATCATGAATACACCTAGGGGAGGTATTTGGCCTCGATTTGGGTACCAAACTGCGGTACCAGCCTCAAGGAGTTGTGGCTGTCGATGCGCCAATTAGGGGGTGCCAATTGGATAACAGTTTACAATCAGGGGGCTTTTCATTATAACTTATTTAATTCATAAATACCCTCACACTCCATACATCCATTCCAGCTTCGCAGTTGATATCTATACCACCAAAAGGCTCCCCCCCCCCTTGCCTTTTGACTCCCCTACATGTACTCTGGCTTAGGTTATGGGTTTGTGATTATACATGTGATAATAATTCTAACAACCTTAAGATGTTATATAATCTCCATGGTTAGCCTCATAATAACACCATACATCGTGATCAGACTTTGGATTTGTCACAGTTCCTGCAAGGTAGCCAATCTGTATGCACTATCAGTTTATAGTTTACCTGTAGCATGATTCGTCTCTGGCCTCTCCCCTACATGCTCACCAACTTAACGGTTCTATAATCTTCCATTCCCCACGCCGATTCAATCCCAATCGAACACACGCGACAACTATTGCCAGTATTATTCGAATCTAAAAGTTTACTAATTTGCATGAAACATGCGACATGGCAATTTTTATTGCTATGTGAATATTCTGGCATGTTTGTCGTTTCGTTAGCAGTATTGTTGATTTTGGATTTCCCTTTAGTTATTGGTAAATATCCTCCATTTCGAATAACACAGACAATCACTGTCTGCCAGTAATTTCCAATAAATTGCGTGGGTGTCGGCGTGGGTGTCTTTACTTTTAATGGAAGCCAATATCCTCAAATAGGATGAGTAAACTATCGGTCAAAATGGTCCATATTTGAAATATTTGTGAAGCAAATTGTGTCGGGCTCTTTGGTTGTATATCTATAGGCACGGATTATAGGCACGACAGCGGATTAAAGTATTATCCTAAAGTCTACATCTATGGTTAAGTAAGGAAGTAACTGGTATTCAAAGGTAAGGCAATGGTAAAAGAATAATGATTATTTGGCCCTTTCTAGGTTGAGGCTATTGGGACTGTGGAGTAAATACCCCCACCAATACTAACCTATAGGATTTCAATATCATCACAGGTCATATATGTATATCCCATGCCATAAACCCCTCAGAATACACCAGAATATCCCTGCAGCTAGAGATTGCCTTCTGCCCTTGCTGCTAACACACTAATACCGGTACTTTTTTGTGAACCATCTGACTCATTGGTAGGTAAAAGCTACATATTTGCATCAGAAAGAAATATCATATTTTATATCAAAAATGTTCCTGGATTACATGTGAGACTAATCTTTCGCTGACATGGTGTGACATGGATAACAGTTGCAGGACTTTTTGCCGCCAACCCCCCAACTCCTGTACTACTCGCTCTACCACCACCCCCCGACCGTCACACTAACTGACCTCCATGCAGTAACCTCATCATTATACCCATATTCAGCATGGATCATCGTTTCCCAAGGTCACACTGGACATACCTGTACTTATCCCTCTCGACACATCCTCCCTCCAATCCTAAACCTAAAACCTACATTATACCCATTGGTCGTCATGATGCACCAATGAAGTGCTGGCGAGTAGACTGTATCAACCCCATGGTTAAGTAAGGTTTGGCATGACGCATAAATGTACCCCTGGTGAGTTACTCACTAGGGCTGCATCCATGCATCATAATGACCAATGGGCATGATGCATTAATGCATCAGCGGCCCTTAGAGAGTTAAGCCGTCTGTCCTCACATTCACCATCCCTACCCCTCACTTTACATCCCTGTACGACATGTTGCCGGCAGCATGTCCTTTGGCAAGGTCAGGGGTAATACCATAGGGGTGGGGGTCATCCAACATGCACCGTATCAGTTATGTATAATCCCACAATACTTATCCATTGGGGGGGGGGGGCACTTCTCAAGTTTCTGCAATCGTAAACTGCCACTGTAGCTACGATAGCTGATGCTCGAGGAATTTATATAAGATCCGTGGTAATATAATGGGTGCGATCGTAGAATCTTGAGAACTAACCTCCAAAAGAGTTCAGAAATAGATAAATCGGAAAAGATGGAAGTTGATGGAAGCTTCTCTGAGATAAATCATCGATACAATTTGTATGGTGTTGAGTAATGCTATGTTGGTTGCAAGGGTGTAGTCGTGCCTATCTTGAGCAGCTAACAATTCAGGAAGCCATAGGAAAGCGACCTACAGCTGTGCTTTTTCTTGATGTCAGACTTTGCAGATCGCTGTATGGATTAATGCACCAAGCCCATTGTTTGTCATGATGCATGAGTGTAGCTCTGGCGAGTTACTCCCTAGGGCTACATTCAAGCATCATGCCAACCCTACGTTGTTAATACACTCCATTAGGGTCGTCACGAGCTCCGATGAAGTACAGGTGAGCTGTCTCGCCAGCACTTCATTGGTGGTTCATGCTGCTGCATCAGTGGTCCTTAAAGTTTTAATTATCCCTGCTGTCGGTGTGAGGATTAGTGTGGATAGGTGAGGGTGTCAGTGTCTAGCTGTCACCATGCTGTCATGTGGGCGTGGTAGTAGTAAGGATGACCTTAGCAGTTGTAGGTCACCTGCCATTGGCCTTTTTGTACTCTCCACCCCATACTCTCCTAACACAAGGGGACTGTTAGGCTCAAAAGGTCAAGCATAAGGAGAATAAGTCTAGACATCTCTTTCACATGAGGAGGTCAAGTAGAAAAATGGGTCAGATATATAAGTCTGGATCTACTATTAGATATAATTATAATGAAAGAGAAAAGGAGATCCACTGTGCAAATTTTCAAGTGAAAAATTACATAGGGGCATAGTTATTTAGGATTTCACCCTGGTGACTTAGAAAGTCAGGAAGCCACTTCTGAAGCCACCTATAGCTACCCTAGTTCTAAGATATAGTCATCTTATAGTAACTACTTATACAAGATGCTAGAAAAAAGCCACTATCGGCTGTACCTTTTGAGCTCCCTTTGAGCAGCTACACCAAAACATTACAGATCTCTTAGCTTGTCTTTTAAAACGTCGCTATGGAATTTTTGGTGACCGACATGGAATCGACAAGTTTAGATTTATCTGAGTGACTCCAAAGTGCAAAACGACTCCAGGGATGTCAGGGTTGACAAACTGGCATGGATGAAGATCTATCATTGAGTCCACTTTGAGCAGCTATTAATTCGAGGAGCAATTGTTAGAAGCCAATCACAGTTGTGTTAGATTTATAGCATAGGCCCTTTCTGGGCGGTTAGCTCTTCTAGAATCCACTTAGTGAACCTCTCCAACTCTAATTGTTAGAGCATAGTTACTTTGGACTAACAAGTTGAGAAACCACTCCCAACGGTTGGTTAGCTCTAAGATCGGTCCATCTTAAGCTGCCCGGGAAGCCATTTATGAAGCCAGTTTTCAGTCTGCCAGTTGTTCTAGAATTGCTTTTGGTAGGCAATTCAAGTGGCATTTTGGCAACCCAACTATAACTAGTGCCAAAATATTTATAGCTCAGGATATACACCGTATTGTAGTGACTATCTCATACACATATAATGTCATGTACAGAGAGAGATGTGCTCAGGTGTGAAGTGCTCAGCCATTGGCCTCCATGTATAGACTGCTGGAGGGGGAGTGCACGGAATGTAGGGGAAAGGGGAAACAAGTCATACAGTTAAAAAAAGAGATAGAGGCCAAGATAGGGAAAGGGAGAGCACTGAGAAGCCAGGATAGCCCCCTGTCAATCAGAGTACATTTACCTATATGGACTGAGGAACTATGCCCATGGTCAATGCACAGACCTTTAATAAATAGATCCCCATATCTCTCAGGGCAGCATGCTGCTTCATCTGCTACTCACCAGGGGGCATTCTGCTCTGAGCTGCTCCCATCTGGACAAACAGACAATTAGGGATCTTAGGGATGCGCATGCGTGGCTGCACAGGAGGCCAGCCTCGATCTGAGACTACCGGAAGCGAAAATGATATGGCGGCCATGACAGGTACCTTTCGGCTGTGGCGTATGGGCAGGTGAGACTGGGTAAGGTGGATGGTTCTGTAAGCTGATTGCTGATTGGCTGCAAGCTAGTCACATGGTAGAGGAAGGGGAGCAGCTCGGGGGCTGTACGAGGCTCCACCCGTGCGGAACATCTCGAGCCCCAGCCTGGATTCTGGCCAAGAGACGGTGGAGTAGAACGGGGGGAGGGGGTGGCTGCAGGGGCTATGCTGTATATAAACGGTGTGGTATTATTGTAAAGAGTACCTGTCTAGGCATGATATAGATCTAAAGTTAGAATCAAATTGTTTTGTAATTTGAAAATCGACTTTGTTATTGATGATTATAGAATATAAAAATATAATCATAATGCTGCCCCAGTGCAATTTATGTATTCATGAACCTACAGCAAGCTGTATCTGGTAACATAATGAATAAATATCCGTTTGTCTACTCCATACACTCAGTACAGTAGCCAACTCCTGCACAGCCCCCCCCCCTCCGATATGATATAACCCATGTAGCACTAGGTAGACGGGCCTAATTCAAGGCCGCTAGGCGGACAATTTTCTAGGAACCAGATTGCGTCCAACCGGAACTAGGCCGGGGTCGGTTTCTAGGCTGGCATTTGTACCCAGCTTAAAGTAGGCCAGATAGAAATCGATGGAAACAGGATTGAAAGTGTCATGCAATAGGTGATATTGTTTTAAAAAACAATTTCAGATCAAGTGTTAAAATCTTTGCCAAAGTAGTCATCCTGGGGGGACAGTATAAACGTATCAGATACAAGTATTTCTCATAAAGTGTGCTTGCACTTTGCTTCCTCTCCCAATTTTGCTTAATTGTAATGCGATTATGATATGTTCATTTGGTTAATAGTGAAACGTATAATATCGTACCTCATCCTCCTTATTTATAAAGGATGTGAGTATCGCTAAAAGAATCTTTCCAAAACTTGCAAATTGTCCACCCAAGTATGAGATGAATTCAGACGATATTAAGAGAGGAAACTTAAAGGTATATGTCACTAAGAATATATTACTATAATTTTGCTATGTTATATTGTTACATTGAGTATTATTCCTGTATCCTCACGCCAAAATGGGGTAACACCTGGACCATTTCATTTAGCGTAATTCCACTATGACCATGCTAGGTTTGGCAGGGAGCAATTAATAGACCAGTAAACAAGCTTTGAGTAGCTCAGAACCTTTGGTGTTAAGTAGGTCACTAACTTGACTAGCTCACTTTGACTTGACACAGGTAGGCCGTGTTTACTCTCTGTAAATACTAACCTCACCTGGAAATAGGCCAGCCCCACTGCTGTATTATCTCACCTGTAGGTGCTAGAATATTCAACATATTCAAATAATTATTTTCAAGTTTTCTTTCATTGTTAACACTCAATGGCAGTTCCTACATGTGCATTGTATACGCAACTATTCCCAGATTTTGGACATGATATACAGCCTCTCATTGGATTAAATCCCGAGAGTATTAAATTAGTACTCCAAATGTTACCGATATTGAAAGAGGATTCTTATTTTTCTAACTGGGACTCTCGCATTGAATTGTGTAATTTCTCCATGGAAGATTTACCAAAATATAAGACTTTATTTAGCATTGGGGAGAGGTATCTCTTAAGAGAATCACCGGTTTAGCAAGAAAACGAATTGGAGAGATGGAGGATATGAGGTAGGAGGATAGCATATTAATCATAATCCGGATCCTTTGCTATAGGAGAATGTGATTTGGAGGTGGGTAATTATAAGATAAATATTGGTATGGGATATGAATGAGGTATTTCCACCTGCTATTTCCCATGGCAGTAGGGCGTGAAAGGGTACATACATGTATAGCTGTGGGAGAGGGTGGGGGTCTAGGCTTCATATGACTCTTTGAGGACTTGCCTTATCATTGTTAAAGTATTCCTATACCAGCAGATCATGTTGTGAAATTCTCAACCGTGCTAAAAAAAAGAAAAAAAAAAGAAGTATATGGGGAAAGGCTTTTGTGCCAAATGAACAATTGCGAGTAACTATGAGCGACTGCAGTGGCATACTGGCATGGCTGCAACACCATCCAAATCAACCCCATGGGTGAAAGGGAAACTGCAAAACAATATCAGCTTGACCTGACATGTTGATAAGAACTTAATTAGGGAATAGCCACATGGGATTCCTTAATTATTAGAGTTTTTTCTACCACTCTACAGCTACCGATTTGAATATTTATAAAAGAGTGCCTGTGAAAACAGTTTTCTTAATAATGTCACATTATGCCGTGCTTAGAAATACGGGAGGGGGTGTTTTGAATTTCAACTCAAACCTGTATTAGTCGAAACACAATAGTATTATTCAGTAACTGAGAAGGGGGATGACAATCCGGGGATGACAAATTTCGTGTAGCCAATCCAGGTGATCTGAACTTCATCATGTCCATCAATAATGTAATATTGTTGAAATATCGAACAACAGACAAAAAGGAAATTTATTATTGCATATTGTCAACTGGGTATTTGGCACCAGTGAATTCCATAGACATAATACTATATAGGCCTATACCTGGCATGTCTGTGCGCAGATTCCCTCTAAGTTCACATCAGTCTAATTAAAGGTAATAATTATATTCAGAGCTTGGTATTTATCATATTATATTATCTAATTTCATAGAACAGCCTTCATGGCTTCATGGGCTTAATAAAGCCAGAGCGGCTGATTTTTCTTTTCATGTGGAACATATATGTAGGCTATTAACCTAGACAGTTATACATGCTGCAATTTGCCCAGCAGGAAGGAACAGGGAAGAACTTCATATTTGAGTGGGCGAAAGGCAATACGTCCTTCTGTGGTAGAACTATGAAATGAAATAAAGTGAAAATCAAAAGTTAATGAATCACAATATTTCTTTTTACCTTAAAGTTTACCTTTAACTGTTCAATGTTTATCTTTAACTATTGAAGGCGTGTTTGGTCTGTCTCACCACTGAAACCTCACCCTCTTCTGCCCAAAAAGGCCATGTTGTGTTTTTCTTTTCTCTTTTCATTCTAGTGGGGATAAGACCTATAGTCACCCCATCCCCCTCACGTTAATAAAACATACAGGATGAGTGGAGAAGGTTGAGGGGAGGGGCGAAGGTACTCCGCACGAGTCACATCTGTGGGAACTCTCCCACGCCTCCTTAAGACCCCCCCCCCCTTCCTTGGTACACCTGGCTGAGGTACACCTGAGACACCTGCATACTAGGATTACAGGTGAATAAAACCTATAACAATGTAAGAGGGCATCCATAGTGGGCCGCCATCTTGTCAACCATAGGAAAATGGAAACCAACACCTATAATACACATTCATATTTACTTTACATGTATATATGTAGCTATAGTTATCTTATATCACTGACCGAGGATATAGCACTTCAAATAGTTATCTTGCTATTATTGGTATGCCCCAACTACATTGTATTCCCTCCCTCCTCTCATTCCATCACATGCACTGTCCCAGCACTGGCCTTCTATAATCTACAAAAACAAGCACTATAGCACGACTCAGGAAGCCAGTATCCATACCACACAATCAAATATTCTAAATCTACTGTACACGTCTGTCACTACCCTTGTATCGGACTCCACTTCGCCCCATTTTGCTTTTCTATTTCAGCGACTCCCTTGGGGATTTAGTATATGTATGTGTATTAATTCCAATATACCCTTCCCTAAAAATGCATATATAGTAAGATATACTGTATGGCAGAATATCACACGATCATTTCCCCTCGACTGCATCTTTATATCAGAGATATAAAGGTTCACATTTATGTCTCTGTTTATGTTTTCTCACTCTCCATGTAGAAGGCTTTGCAGAAACATTGTTTGGTGCAGGTTTCTTGGTGAATGTAATTGTATTGCTGGTTGACCTCTGGGAGGTAGGGCATTTTGGCGGGGGGGGGGGAGGGGTTGAAAGAAATTCGGTTAAATAGACTGATACAGACAACGAAATATCCAAAATACTCAAATATGGAAAGGCTCTCGACATGTTGAAAGATGGGGGTTAGGCTCTGAGTGCGTAATACAGCGGAGCTTTGAAATGTGAGCTTCAAGAGGAGGTATGCAATTGCCTGGAGTTGAGATCACAGCCGTGTCCCGATCCTTTCCGGGATCAATTCAATTACTTCCGGGTCAGTAGCTGGGTCCCACCACTATTAAAACCACCACTTTGAAGTGGTGCCAGCGCCACCTCCGACACCTAGCAGCACCACTTACAAAAAGAAAAGATGAAAAAAAAAAACTTCCATCAACCGTATAGAAAGATGTGAAGTAGTACAAATAATATGATTATTCTTTGAAGACAAAAATCGCGAATGAATACGATCCCAGCAAGTGATCTAGTATATTATCATACTCATAGCCTTGGTTACCGGAGGTGTATCCCAGGCGGGCCATTCAGGTTGGAGAGGACAAAAACGTAGATTTCATTCAGTGAGGTGTGGAACACATGATCCTAAATGCAAAATTTGTAAGTTTTCCATCAAAGTACCCAGAGTGTGTCAGATCTGGCCATGTACATGTGTATACCGGAACATATATATTAGCATACAGATACAGATCTAAAGTGGATATAAACTCCTAGAATTTGTCCCAGTTATTGATAGTAACTACGATGAGCAAGATAAGAATGGCCGCCCCCAGACCAATGGCAGGTATAATACAAAAGAAATGCCTCCAGCCTAAAAGGGTGAGGTACAGTATACATGATGATCATACTGGCATGTATGGAAAATATACTTTTACTATAACTGCCATCTGCCACATATACCACGGATAATACATGTAGCTGCTATATTGATAAAGTTGCCAGAAGTTCTCTGTTCTTTCTGAATCAGTAATATTCCCAGGACGACCTAATTAGCATGCATATCTATAAATACTGTAGCTATAACTGCCATGGATAGTCTGCCATACACTAACCTCGTATCAGATTTGGAATAGGAGTGGTGATCCTGTCAGTAATTGATGTTTATTGATGCGGGGTATAACCTTAAAAAACAACGCCTCTGTTGTTACTCATAGTCAACTAGTGCTGCTATTGATTTTAGTGTAGCATCTAACAGTTAAATTCAGTGGCGTAGTAGAATTTAAGGATATTTCTATCATAATTTGGGATCAAAACTGATAAAATAAACTTTCAAGTTCAGACCAAAAAGTAGGGGACAGGGCCCCCCCCCCACACAGACACTAAACGGCTGATATATTTTAGCTAATCCCATTGCCCAAAATGCCTACTGTATCAAAGGCCCCCTACTCCTGCTCGGCCTACTATTGCTGGGCCTACTATTGTTGTTCCCTTCCCCTCTTCCTGCAAGTACTGTACTCTAAATGCTTTCATTGGACACTATAGGTCCAATTATTCTAGCAAGTTTCTGCTATTGATAACAATACTGCTATTGGTCTATGTCTACTGCATTGTTGTTGGTGTTGTAATTTTTGTTATCTGACCATTATGTGCTCCATCCTGTTTCCGCTATATTGACCGAGATGAGCAGTTGCTGTTATTTCTGTTCATACCCTGGTCTTTGTACACTGTAAAAGAAATGTCGTCAAAATAATGGCGGATTCCTCATCCCAGAGTTGCTAGAGATCCGTCATTATTTTCACAGAGATGCCTTGTACCACCATACTGCCACATGGGGCTTCTTTATAAAAACTACACTGGCTCCCTATGATTACAGTGGTTCACTATTCAATTTCACAAGGATCCCTGGTAGATTCAACGGTTACGTTTTACAGTGTAGGTAGCATTGTGGGTCTGTCCTGCCGTGAACGTCAATCATACACATTAGTCTCTGGGAGTGGGGCTGTCAACAACTTATCAACACCTGTACATGCATGTGTCTACCTGGGACCTCGTTTGGCAAAAACAACCATGGCCGACCATGACAAATAGGTAGATTATCGATAAGAACAATAAAAGCAATGGGGGAAAAAGATGGATATTTATATGTGGCCCATGACTAGGGGGCAAGAAGTAGAAGCAGAGGGGGACATCGATTTCTATCAGAGTGAAAGATATGAGGAGACATTGAACAGATGAAACAGTATTTTTACAGATGTAAATAAGTGTGGAGGGGGGGGGGGTGAAGGATAGTGCATGAAACGTTTTAAAGAAAGACAAATGATTATAGAGGAGGGGAAATGATGAAGACACACAAAAGCGAAGTTGGAAAGATTGGTGAGAAGGGAGGGCCAAGTAGTTAGAAAGCTAACAACTAGCTGAAAACACATGTAAAAATCTAGATAGTCCCAAGACCACATTCGTCCTTACAAACTGCCTTGTAGATATGACTAATCATATGTATCCTTACAAATGGCTCCATTTTTCCTCTAATTATCCCCTTATCTATATAGCATCCATGTTACTGTCAGACATGTTGTGTGATTTATACCTGACAACCTCCACAAACACTGATAGCCACCCCTGGTTACCCTGACATTGTTTTTGGAAACCTGTCCCCTGCGTAGCTGCTATGAAAGATGGGGCTGAGACATAGAAAAAAGTCCTTATCTTAGCATTGGTTAGACGCTATGTTGACCCGTTCTGATAAGCTCTAGCAATAAAGGATATATCAATGTCTGCTTCTTGATTGAGCTAGATATGGGACACGAGAGTACAATGTCAGTATCTCCACGAGGTCAGGAGCAATATAGAAACATGATCAATTTTTCCATCTTAGACAAATCAAGGCATGCAGTATCAGTAGCTTGATATCCCTGCGTGAACTACAGGCCCTTCCTGAGGTACACAGTATAGCCTTCTAGCTTGACTGGAGCTGATTCTGGTGACGTGAGCTGATAAGAAGCTTGTCCCTGTAAGTAGGTGTAGGGCCCTAGCCAGGGGGGTACCATGTCAATTGTCGATTCTATTAAAGAAATAGTTCTTGTCCATTGTCTTTCAACCCCATGTCCCTTGTCGATTTTAAGAAGTGGCATTGTCCCCTTGTCGATTTTACCTGTCTGGGGCCTGAGGTGTTACCCAAGGACAAGGTGTCCATCATGGTGTTATCAGTGGATATCACCTCAACCGACGAAATTCAAAATGGAGGACCCATTGTATGTCCATACTGAGGCATGAACATAAACTGGCCCATGATGCTCCACGGTGTGTGGTGGGATGCTGCGATATTGTATGTGGTTATTATAGGTTTAATAGAATGAATACAGGGGGTGTAGCATGAGGTGTATTGTTCTATCTAATGGAGTTATCGAGCATTGTGTGCGCATGAATCTGGGAGAATGTAATCTGATGTTTACTTGTATGTGACATAAATTCTAGGGTTTGTGCCAGAAATGGGCCAAGATATCCTGATCCTACTTCTACTAGACATCCTATAACTTGTGATCAGGTGATATCATCTATGGTATAGGGGAGTTAAAAACTCAAGGGTAATATATAATCTATTGCTTTCTCCGTTGTGCCAAACTGCCATATTATTTATTATATCATATGAGACTAAATTTTCAATACTCCTATATGATATTAGCCAGGTACAAAGTACATGTAATGGTTTACTATGGACCATACTGCATATAGTGTAGGCCAGAGTCAGACGTGGAAACCTGTTTGTTTTAGTGGGACCACAGTCATCTGTGTCCATATTGACATCAAAATATAAAAGTAAAACAAAGAAATGTAGAATATACGCTTTTTTAAAATGAAGACAGTTGTCACGGATCATATTCTGTATATCCAGATGCTATCCTCTTATCAGCTGCTTAAAGGCTATTTTGATATGAAATAGTCAACTAGCCCACAGGAACCTAAACAGAAGGGGCAACATAGACATTTCATTGGACTTGATTTTGTCTTTCAAGCTTGGCGATGATATTGGTGCCTAAATGTCGCATTATATACTTCTATTGAATCAAGTCATGATAATGTGATGTGACCAAGCTATATAGATTCTAACAATACCCATTGTGGGGAAACCGTTATAAATAGCCCACACCAACAGTATCTATGGACATAAGCATACTTGTATATATTTGGTCTGGTAATTTTAGCCCTGGCCGTCCAAATAATTAATGACCCACTACATGCCCTGCAAACATATTGGATCAGGTGGCTAATAATAGAAACTGCAGTTTCAAAATGGGGGACATGATATGTATGCGCTATTAAAATCTGCAGAACTTTCAAAGCTATATAAATTTTCATTAGGGTGACAGCATGGATATAACATGGAGGTATGAGGTAATGCTACAATGCAGTATTTGAGTGTGGCAGAAAGTTAGTCAGAATGCCTTTGGAGCTAGTCTTTCATGTAATACAAACAAAGCTGTCGATGTGGCCCCTCTGATGCAAACATGGCTGGTAGCAGGCCACCAGCCGCCACCCCTTCACCCCTCCATCACCCCACTAAGCAGATTACCAGCCCTACTATTGATCCCTTATAGATTATCTATCAGCATGTATTGACTGGGCTCTGCTCGGGGGTTGGGGTATGAAGGGGAGGGGGTATCGATGGAGGCTAGCAGGAGGTGAGGGTAGGCAAGCTTGGAGGTGATTTAGGCTGGAGACGATGTCCCATTGTATTTGTACTGTGTCTCCAATCTGTATTCATGAACACATGTATAATGTCTATGGCCATACAGATCTGATCTCAGACAGGTGCCCAGTCTAGGACTGGTGCAGCTGCTTCCAGAATCCGCTACATGGGGGCAGCACTGATCATGTGCGAGGCTTTACATGTATCCACATGTGTTGCTGCGATTCCTGTCATTCTGGTAACCCGCATGTTAAAGCTGCAATAGCTCCCCTATTTATGAATAAAAGCAGTTTTGTGTGTTTCAGCTTTGTAAATCTGGCAGCTTAATAATGTTTTAAGACTTGTAATGACCGTGTTTTATCACTTTTTCAGGAAGCCACGTCAAATGGGCTCCCTGCTCTGAGGTAAGCTATACCGTCTATTCTATTTCAGTTTAGTCATAATAGTGGCCTTGTTTGAATAATTGCTGGCAATTGATACCATGCTCTTCATGATAAAAGAGGTCTTGCTAACGAATTTCAAGTTGAAAATGATATGTAGTGAGTCGTGAAATTTCTATCTTCTTGGGCTATCAATCTTCATTTGTGTTTCTAGAGATTTGTATGATAAGGAAATACTTCCATTACAATTACATCTACAGTGCAGCACCATTATGAGAAACAAGACAAGAAAAAATGGGTCCACAGGTATTCATCATTGATATCCCATTAATATATATATATATATATATATATATATATATATATATATATATATATATATATATATATATATATGATAAATCCGCAATTTAGAGGAACAATGGTTTATCCACAACATTTGCACATGCACATACATGTATGTGCAGAGTAATTGTATTAATTATATCGACCTGCTAGCACCCCAACACCTCATTAGGTAACCCAGACCCAGACTAACCCCACTCCCACTCCTACATTCTCAGTCCCCGCCATCTGCTAGTACTGATTGCACTCTGGTCATTTTTATGTTGTACTGTATTATGTAGAAAGGGAAGGGGGCATGTATAAAGTCAATGTGCTTCAGAGTTACCATGATTTCAGGGATCATTCATGGTCCAAAGACCGCACAAACCCTATGTTAAGGGGGGGGGGTTCACTGATCATTTCTTAGATTTTCTTGGTCAGTCATTTACAACCCTTTAATGATGTATGGGGTCAATATTATATGTCAAATTTTGGTTATATTGCTGGCATGAAATTAATTAAATCCAAGTATCGGTGAAGAGATAAGTGTATAGAGACTTAGACATAGAAATTATCAAGAAAAATAAAACGTCATACAAGGAAATGCAAAAACCAAGGTTGGTGAATAGAAACACTTGTACATTATCAATGATTTCACCTTTTCAACAAGTCACTAGATTCACTCGGGATTTGCGATGAGTGGTTTATTATGTATCTTCTACATGTATGAGGGGTGGCGACAGTTTGGCTGTACAGCAGGCATTTCTTGGTACTTTTCCCGTTTCAGGCCTATTCTAGGGATTTCTAGGAACAGGGCGTTGCCTGTCTGGAGGCTAGCTGACACTGCTGTATACACATCTCACAATTTTCCCTAATTTTTGTAGGCAAAGCTACAGTAGATTATAAAGTATGTGGAGGGATGTTGCATATTAAGTTCTATAGCAAAACTAAAATATCAAGAGTTTTGGGTCAATGATAGAAAATGATATTTAATTCTAAATATATTTTACATATTTATCAGGTGATGTTAAATTCATAGCTGTACCATATTGGCTAATAGATCGTCACAAGTATATTGTAATCTATTGTTACTGCGGTATTTGTCATCTTGATAGTTGAGATAATGCGAATTTGATTAAATGCAAACCTACACTAGTACTTGCATCACCAATCCAAATGAATCACTTTGAATCAATGACAAGAAGGTTCTGGAGTTTCAAATAATTGGCATAAGGGTGAATGCTGGAGTATGCCAACTATCAATATCTGTAGACATTGTCACTGAACCAAAAATAAATATATCCACAGCAGGGATTTACGCATTGATGGCGTTGGCCAGTCCCACAACAGAGGCGTAGGAAGCAAATCTTCATTGGGGGGGCCCGGCGAGGGCACCATCGCGACCACCTTGAATTGTCGGCTGATGCGTGATGGCGTCTATATAATGCGTATATAGAATTCATATAGAAAAGTAATTTTTGGTAAATTTTGGATCTGACTTTAGGCTCAGACCCCCATTTTCCCTATGACATCACCATAATAATCTAATTTGAGATGTAAAGTTTTAGCTTCTTTTCCATTGTGTTTATGAGTTCTTGGAAAATATTGGGGGGGGGCCCAGACATACTCAGGCCCCACCTCCTTCATGATTGGGGGGGCCCGGGCCCCCCTGGCCCCCCCTTTTCCTACGCCCCTGCACAATACTAAATTATGAATCACAGCTTATACTATGATGTACCATCATTCCTCATGCACTTGCTACAACAATGTGATCCAGCCATACTGACCAGGTCAATATGCTGAAACCTTTCAAGTCATTCATTGGGGAAAAAAAGTTATATTGCCAAGTAAGCATTACTCAATAGAAATCACAGGTTCTCCTCACTCGAGTGTGACATGTTTCAAGAATGTTCAGCAGGTACACAACGGATAGTAAGATGGTGGGTTCAGGCAGGAATTCTAAATTGAGATTCAATGGCCAGGTTCACCACCAGTTCTTATTCTCTCAGCAGTCAATCATTGTGTTAAACCAAGGCAGCCCTCATTGATCAAATAATAGTTTCCCACTTTCTTATGCTAATTCCCGTTTTGGGACAACTGCTGGATAATGCTGTTGTATTATGGAAATTCAAACAATTACAGAGCAAGGCACATAATCATTGTTATTTCCCTTGACATTTGATGTGATCCCTCATGACCTTAGAGGTTGTCAATCATTTTCATCAGGGCATTTGGTTTTCATCCTAGCAACATAATTCATATGCTCATTGTCTAGCCATGGGGAAGTGACATCAATAGAATCTGATAGGATGAAGTTCTATTTGGTGATTGTCGTCTGTTCTTGGAATTTAGTAGGTCATGTCTAAATGTACATATAAAGTTGGACAGAAAGTAGTCATTCTCTAACATCGACATATTGTATTGAACGAGATGACTCTTAAATTTTAAGACAAACGTTGATTAAAAACTATCAAATTGGCATGTAGATTTGCCTACTTGCACTTGTATTTTTATTATTCCTGTAGTGAAGGTGATAACACACGGTAGTAATACTAGTACTCTAGTTGTAGTAAAGGTAGTACTACTAGAATGTGATTTATGGATGGTTCCCCCAGTTTGAAGTATATTATCTCTGGCTGGTCCACTGCTGACAGTGAGTGAGTGTGTAGTATATGAGTGTAGTGTGTGTAGAGTATATGCACGCACGTGTGTGGGTAAGGCTCTGATGAGCTGCTCTGACCAACTGACCTGGACTCATGAAAGGCATGGAGAGGTGAGTTTCTTGTTAACGTTGCACCAAGAGGATATGGATTTCCTCCGCTATTCGCTTATACAGTGTAATCTTAACATAATATCTCAAAAAAGGGCTGAAGAAGCACCCACCCAACCAGCCGAGACGAGACATACTCACTGACACTCCAAAGGTTCTGAACGCCGGGGTAATTTAGGGGATGCCAGCCCCTTCCTGACCCTTTTTTTTAAATATCGGAACAACCCAAATTAATTTTGGCACCTTTTGGTGTTCAGCTGACCCGCCCCCTCCCTCAAATCTGCCCTTCATGTAACACTAGGTCAGCCCCTGGAAAATGAGGTATCACAGAGTAGAGTCTTCAGGAGGGATTGGAAAATGTACAAGTATTATCTGTTGGCACTATAGGAGAGGCTTTGTGAGTTATAAGGTGGTGAGCTGGAGATTGGGTGTGGGGGTCTGCACCACCTGGAGACTACCTCAGACCTGTGTCTTGGCACATCCTGGCACCTGGCTGCTGTAGTTCCGGCCACTGCCACGAGAGGGCCTTGTCTGTCGGGCTCCACTCTGTAAACTGCCCGTTTCCATGGATCAGCTCAGTGGCCCATGTACTTCGTGTGTTAAGCTATAGACTGTTATATCCACCAATATTAAATGCTTACTATAGAATTCTCTACCTCTATAATATCATACTTATAGGTCTGCTACTCATGTGGATTAATTCCATGTCACGATTTACAATGCTTTGAAGAAAATAGGTCATTGTGCTGATCAACTCCTTCTTCACATTCATGAAAGTAAACGGGGGGGGGGATAATGCTGGGGGCTAAATTTATGACAGTCAAAATGCCTATGCAGACATTTAACATGCATTCGTACATTGGGGGCTTATCATGGTGTGGATGGAGAAATCCCAGGTGAAGGGGCAGTGCGACATAAAATGTACATGTACATATAAGATATTGTGGAAGAAAAGTAGACGTGCATGGACAGTGGTATGGGAGAATGTGAGATCTAAGGGAGTGGTCATTATTTATCAACAGGGGGGGGTGGTGGGTTTTCGCGCGGACGCGCGAAAATTTTTTACGCCCCCCCCTCGACAGCAGTAAAAAAAAATTTGCGCCCCCCCCGCGCCGGAGGCGCGGAGAGTTTTCGCGCCCCCTCTTTGATCTATAGTAGCGCGCGGGCTTTTTTGCTAAAAAGAGGGTAAATTTTTTTAGCCCCCCCCTCAAGAGGGGTCAAAATTTTTTTAGCCCCCCCCTCCAGAGGGGTCAGAATTTTTTACGCCCCCCCCTCAAACCCACCACCCCCCCCCTGTTGATAATAAATGACCACTCCCTAAGGGAAAGATGGGATGGGGCACAGCTGGACAGCACACATATTAGAAGACTTCTTATGTACTGACCTCCCCATATACGTTCAGTAAGTACTTCCTGGGGGTCAAGTGGTCTGCTCTCCAGTGGATCTCTCCAGTTGTCATTGTCAATTTAAGGACTTTACAGGAAGACTTCTGTAGCACTCTGTAACAAACACGGCATACATAAATCATGCTATGATGCTAGCTATGTTACTGCTCTCTTAGATCATGGGGTGACAGTAATTGCATTGAGAGAATATGATGCACCAACGATGCCACAAATATGTCTAATTGGAGAGTAGAAGAGTCTGGTTATATAACCAAGTGTATGACCAAGAGAGTTGCATCATTAAATCTGAGATTTCCATTGTTTCTAATCTACAAGGAAGATTGCTCTAAGGTGACCAGTAATGCCCTGGGAGCAGAGAGGGGATACACTACATGGTGGGCAGTAGTTAATAGTTGACCCCTCCTCCTGCTGGTCAGTCCTCCAAGTCAGCTGGGCGTGCCTGCAGTGGTCAGTCAGCCCCATGTGGGACTGCCCCACGCCCTGACCGTTAGTCATGCAGTCTACACCATTTATCACCTACCTAGTGAGTGACTGGAGGAATCCCTCCCATCCTACTACCAGAAATCAGATCCTACTCTCACCCCTCCCTGCCCTCTCAGTTTAATGGGTCAGAGAGATCAGGTCTAATGGTGCAAAGAGTCACTTACTGACTAATGGGGTCTAACAGCCTGGTGGGATCCAGACGCAGAGCTGTCTGTCTACTCCATACGTATAGGGTGGAACACTATCTAGCGGCACTAGGACAGTGGAGGAACATTTTGAGATTTCAGGGGCGGGGGGTCAAAGCCAAGAATTCCGAGAGGTCTAAGAGCACACGAGTCTCAAATAATCACCGCCTCTCAAATAAACACACCATGGAATGGTTATGACCTAGACTCTCCTCCAACTGCCTCGTTAACATGTACATAAACCATACAGCGGTCGATACTGTGGTGTAATGAACCGCAGTAATTAAGTATTAATTTGTTACCCCTACAGGGACAGGGAAGCAGGCAATACTGAACCTGCAAATATTTACTGTGCATGAACCTACTCCAAAACTTTTCCTCTTAAATTAGGCTTGATATACTAACAGAGTGAAGAGGATCTCTTTGATGTAACTAAAACATTTATAAATGGTCAAAGTTAATTCTAGATTTCAAAAACTGTTTTCAAATATAATGATCTTATTTACTTACAACTGCTGGAAGTCTGACCACTCTAGCCAGAGGAAGAAGATTTGATGTACATACTTGTACAAAGATGGATCTGTTCTGAAGCAGGAGCTCTTTCCCAGCCTTTTCATACCCCTCCCCTTAGCTCTCCCTTCCTATACCCCTTCCTATAACGTCTATCATGTGACTAGGAGAGGCTAGGTGTGTAAAGTATGTGAGTTATTCAGAACATCTGCCTATAAAAGTATTAACGAGACAGATATGGTCTAATGATGGGGATTATGATTAACAGTAGTTCTACATGAAGGTGGACGGGACTGCCCACACTCTAAAAAATAACTGTTGAATCTACCAGGGATCCTAGTAAAACTGAAGAGTGAACCATTGTAATCACATTGCAGTGAAGCAGTGTAGTGTCTTCAATGAAGCCCCTGTTGGCACTATGTAGGTATGGTTGTACAAGGAATCTTTCCGAAAATAACAACGTATCTCTGGTAACTTTGGGACAAAGGTTTTGTCATTATTTGACGACATATTTTTTTACAGTGCAGGAGGATGACAAGAAGTGGATGGGGAGTGGAGGGGGGGGGGGTCTGTTCACTCACTGTTGCACACAAGGTTATCCGCTAATAATGTCCAGCCATTCAGACATTGCCGGAGGCAACTCCTCTAGTGACTAGACAGGTTCCAGTGTGTGTTCATTATAGCATATTGGATAGTTCATACTGGAGAGGACATACAGCATGTAATGATAAAACCAGGCGGATATATAAAGGTGCATACTATGGGAGAACCCCAGCCTCCACAAAGCTACAATGACATCAATACAACATGGAGATTCTCATTTATATGCTGAGATGCTGCAACTGTATATAGCACACTTCCTGAACCTCTGGAATCTTTCATGTCTTTAGTGGATGGAATGCAACTATAATACGTGGATCAATACCTGGAATGTCAACAGAGGAAAGGGTACATGCCAGCTGTTGCTATAATAATAATGCTTGGTGGTACCCATTGGTCGGTGGTACCCATTTGCATCAGGGGTTAAATCGACAACAGTTTTGGCACAATCGGAAGTCGGTCCTTGTGACTTCCAGTCTGGTACATACTTGGCGTATATATATATATATATATATATATATATATATATATATATATATATATATATATATATATATATATATATATGGTATCTTATGGTCACTCTCAGAGGAATCGGATTTTCTGCAAGGTAACTAACACTACCATAAGAGGATTACTCTTGAACTTGTCTTACAAGATTTGTAGATATGTGGATCGATAGAATGAGAATTCAGAATAGTCAGGTAAGCATCTTCCTTCTGTCTCCAAAACAGACATGGAGGTACATAGAAAATAATAATTTAGGGCATCTTTATAGAAAGGATGTGTAGAACATCCAGGGGTTATTAAGGGCATTACAGGAGCATCTTTCCTTATCCTTATCCTGTCCTAGGCCCTGTACCCCCCTCTCCACACATGTTGAGATGCACCTGAAATCTACCAGGTAACAAGGTGTATTATACCCTCACTGTTTACCTCCTGTCAATGTAAGCTTTATGAATCTTTGGACCTGGAGGTTTATAAATAATAGTCTATACTGCTGCACCCTCTACCCCCTCTACTCTATTTACCCACCTGAAGCACCCTCTACATGTGTCTATTTTGAACAGGATACCAACACCGTTATGCATTCACTGAATGAAGTCTGTGGTCTGCAGATTTATTTGTGTGGTTAGATTCTGGTTTTCTTCTGTATTTTTTTACCTAAATATTCTTGTAGTAAATCCTTAGCTAGCAGGTGAAGTATTAAGCAAAGTATTTCTTTTCTTTTTCTGAAACTCTGTAGATGTAATGAGGCATTCAGGGGAGATGTTGCAGTAAATGGAAGTGTGGGAGCAGGGGTTCATGTGTACATGGGGGTTAGGGGCAAGGTTATTACCATGATTCCAGTACATTAATATCTGTACTTAATGAACTTAGAAATTTTATTTGATGTATACATGATCATGTGGATGTATGCTATATCCTGTGAGAATTACCATTTTTCGAATTACATAATACAATATAATACTTCTCGAATCTTCCTTGTGTATATACCTGTACATGTGTATACATATCAGTATCCCTGATGCAATGGCATTGGCATTTATGTTAACAAAAACAAAAGAATTTATTAATGAGATAGATGTTGACATGTATGTAAAATACTGTCCTGTCTCCGATCCTTCCAGTGTCATCATTTTTGTACATTAAATCGGAAAACTTCCTGAAAGTCTTGGAGAGGGGAAGTTCAACATCCAAACATATAGCCTCGATCCACATATCACGTGTCTAGTTTATCCCTCCCAGTTATCACGAGATGAATATGTGACATGACTTACCGTGATCTGTACTCCCCAAGCACATTCTACATCGAATTCCACGATATACACTCCCTTAGCATCTGATTGGAGGGTGAGACTGACCGGATGTCAATGGCGTCACTTAGCGGCTAGTTGGCGCCCTTAGTTAAATGCCTGCCCGCTATGGGGAATGTGATGCTATCTGGTGGCCATGTGACTAACGGGTTGTCACGTGATTTGGGCAGGAAGGCGGGTGTCTGCGCACATGCGTACACGCCCCGTCCATCAGGACCTCCTGGAACATTAATAATGAGGGTTTAGTTGGTTCCAACAGTCTGAGATGCCAAGCCCTTGACTATCTATAAATGAATCCTATTGATTCCTTTTCAAATGTGTTTAGCAAGAATGCAGTTTAAACTACTGTTCATGTAATAAGACATTGTAGAAATCTATTTATATGCTGAATCTTGCCATGACACTCTACTAACCAATCAGTATGTAAAGCCAAAATATCAAAATATCAACATCAATATCTTATAAATGTTTATGTACATGTATCAAGAGTGGCACATAAATGGTAGCAAACACAGTTTGGCCAACAGGTGTTTAGTCCTCTGGTAATGTAGACTTATTGGTACACTACACTTTCTGTACAAAGCCCGCAGGCACCATACATGTGACAACTTGAGAATGCAGCTTGGCATTTAGTGATATCAAGGAATTCAATCCTCAAGGCACTACTTCTATTTAGTGCCTTGACACCACTTATTTTTTACTCAGTATGAAGCATGATTACCTGCAAGCTTTACCTGGGGCAGTGACAATTCCATGGATGGGGATATTGAGGGGAGAACTGAAGGGGATGATTATGATGGACTACCATGCAGAGGAAATCTGGCATCGAATTTATAAGTGACTGAAAAAGAGCAGAAAGATTGGCATACATGTACAAGGAAGCACGAAGTTATGATGAGAAGAAAATGGATAGAAGGAAAAAGTGAGAGTAGGACTTATAAAACATGTCCTAAAGGACAAGAACAGCATTTTGACATACTGAATTTGATATAGATAGCTGTTTTTAAACAGATAGTAATTGAATGTTCAGCCTCTAACTGCAGTACCCGGCCCCCGCACTCCCAAATTCATCCTGACACCATGTGCGTTCTGGGATCACAAATATACCCCTTTCCACTGATTTCTGAGTGAAAAAGGACCCCTTTTTATGGTAAAATCATGAATTTTTAGGGCCTAAAAAGTACCCCTATTCCATGGAATGCTGACATATTTACAAGGCCTACCCCATTCTATGAAAAAAACAACAACAAAAACAATAGACCAATTTGGATGTCGTGCACTTATTTGCATGCCAAAATTTCCATCTGTGGATGAGATACATGGACAGCTGGAACTGTGACAATTTGAATTTCCATGAAGGCACAATAAAATATACCCCCTTTTCAAGGAGGCTTATGTGTAAAATCACCCCCTTTTCTGGTTTTCACTGACTTACAAACACTTGTAAAAGGACCCCTTTTCCGTAAGAAACATGGTGTCAGTTGGCAGCGGTGAGTGCAGTGGCCGGGCTGCAGTACTACAGATAGTGGCTCTTCACACAGATGGTGGTTGCACAGATGTACGTGGGGCATTAGGCTCATTTTCTACATTTAACCCGCTCCTCCCTCCTCAATCAGTCCAAACTTCTTTACCCCTACAGTGAGCCCACTCACGCCCCCCCCCCTCCCACCTAACTCTTCCATGCCCTGGAGTGACAGGAGCAGGCCTGTATCTGACCAGGCGGCAGTTTAATTGGATCATCTAGCACTGGAGGAATCCCCGCCCCCAGGTAACATCTACCTGGTGTTGGTCTGCCGTGTGGAGTAGTACAGTGTCCATAGGGACATAAACTCTAGCGCATCGCTGGTCCAAATGTGGCCTATAGTCACGAGTTTATTTTCCTCATTAACAGCCCCCCCCCCCTTTATCGGGCCCTCTTCCATGCAAAATAAGAGTCTACGGTGGTGAGGAGTTTCATAACCCTGGAATAATCATATGCAATTTCTAGGTTCTGTAGATACCATCCAAAATAGACACAATAGGTTTGAAAAGACCCCTTATCCTAAAATGTAATTTAATGGAAAGGGGAGATTTTTTTGCCATAAATGTGTTTGGCCCTAGGATAACTGAATACGAATTTGCATTGGCGGATTTAGACGGGGGTGCGGGGGCGCACGCCCCCTCCTTTTCTCCCGTACTTCAGAGTTGTTTATTTACCTCTTTTATTCTAGAATTTATCCAAAATTAGGGGCTAAATAAGGGGCGCGCCCCCTCCTTTTCCAAATCCTGCATCCGACCCTGTTATAGATAAAAGGGAATTCAATAACTAGTATAGGATCAGAAGGTGACCTCTATCTATATTTTCATAACCATGTAATTCCAATGATAGAGTATTTACTTACTGCACTGTACAGAGAATTGTCAACATACTTATTTTCCGTTTCAGCCAAGCATCCCGCCTTGTCCTGTTAGTTATTTCCTAGTAATCTTTGACGACACAAACACTGAAAGAAATTGTAATTTAGGGCTGAGTCCTTTATTGCTGCCATGTGGAGGGGGGCTTGGTTTATTTAGGGGGAGCCGATTTGAAGCCTGACGAAAATGAATCGTCCCTTTATAGTATTCAATTTATTATCACTTTATGAAATTGCTTCAGATGTCTACAGATAGAATTCAGTGCGTCATATAAGAAAGCTTTTTATCTCAAATGTCCCATGATGATGATTTATGCTTTTCTTTGGACTTCTCAATGAACTCTACACAATATAGAGTGTACTACTATCATATCATGGTGCCACTCCTTTTTAGACATCCTAGTCCACTTAGTCTGAGGCAACGTATCGAAATTGGCCTTTTCTGGGGAGTGGTTAATTTTGGAACTGATTAAAAAGACACTGACTGAAGTTCATGAATATAGCTCTCGTCCTTTCGCTCCACTCCCCTGCCTCAATTTCACTCACCACCCTATTTTCTGGATCGTTGGTGGTCTTGTACTAAGACAAGGCCCTCAAAGAGTGCTCTGTGTGCCAACAGGCAGTAATACTGATGGCATGAGGTGTGTGTGTGTGTGGGGGGGGTCTCTAAAAGGCATTTAGGAGAGGCTACCCTGTTCCTCCCCCACCCTCCGCCTCCATTCCTCTGGCACTGTTGGCATTTAACATGTGTTTGGTAAGCCAAACCAGCAGCCCGAGGCCCAAGTGGGCAGGGCACTGGGAGGCTCCCATTGCAAATGAAATTTAAGGGTTTGTTTCCAAGACGCAGAAAACGCCATTTTCACAGAAAGAGACAAACGATTTCAAAGGGCTTGAAATAAGAGACGGGTAAATGTAACCACTGTTATTTTCGCTAGTTTTATGTATATGTTTTCAGCTGTCTCTAGTGTTTATCTATAGCAAAGGTGTTGTGAAGCAAGAATGGCTGCTAGAATTCGAGAATGGATTCATTGCGTTTATAAACTAAACTATTCAAATGTAAGAATGTTCTCCCACAAAATTCTACAAATCAGATACCGGTGGACAGGTGGTAATTCTTATACGTGGGTGTATACCCTGAATACCATTCCCTATTCACACCTTGAGGGGTATGCCTTCCATATTACCAATATATAATATCCCCAGGTAGCTAGGTAGGCTGTTATCTACCAGGTGGTGGTGGAGGAGGATGCTGGAGGAGGTGGTAGCAGAGCTCTGAGAATCTCTACTATGGAATCTGGGGCTGGACCTTAGAATACATGGGGAGGGGTGGATGGGGGAGTGGTAGGCACTATACCTGTGGTATATAACTGCTCGGAGCTGCTCCGTAGTGGCTCAGGTAGGCGGTTTAGTGTGGGTATAGCGGTGTTACTGGTCATCCAGTGCAGGTCGCCATCTTGTCCCTAAAAACAAAGACATTTCTTTCAGACTAGCTGCTTGGGCATTCTAGAGGATAGGGCAAAATGAATGGTCTGATGAAACTAGCAACGTTATGAACTACATTCGAGTATGGTTTGAATTGGGTCTTTTCCTATTTTCTGTCTTTTTAGGCGGTTTTGGCCTACTATATCCTTATATGTGTCAAACAGGTATTCAGGCTATGCAGGTGGGTTTACGTGGAGTAGTACGCTGAACCGTCTGTTACCCTCCTCCGTCAGACTGACTAAACATCATCACGACATAACAGCTAACCCTCTGCTCCTTCTACTACAAGAATACTGGTGCCAAACACTAGCACTTGATTTGTTATCAAAGACAAAAATCTAATTATATTTACTTCTAAATGGATTACATTTTCCTTTCCTATGACTGCATTTTGCTTAACACATTCAAAGTAATCAGTCTTTTGAATCTTGTGACATTTTCCACATCTGTGATAAATGTTAAACAGATTATCATATACCATTAGTGGGAACAGCATTCCATGCCCTCGGGCAGCGTAATTGGGCCATTTTATTTGGATCACTATTGCCTCATTTCCAGATCAGATCTTACAATTTACATCCGGGCTTCAACGGAACTGAGACGTGATGGTGACGTCAGAGAGCACATGATTTACCCTAGAAGAATTGCCCTGCAGTAGTGCTCTTTTTTCTCTCACCTTTCTTTTGCGTCTATGGAATATGTTTATAGATGTGTATTTTTTATGTGTACATTCTGCTCTATACACTTAAAAAGAATTGTAGGTCAGCTTAATGCCGGGATGGGCTACAGATGGAGGTGGGGATGGAGGGCCCCTTCCCTACCTCTTCTCTACTTTAAGCTAGCCATAGCCAGACTTATTCCAGTTCTTAGTGCGTTTACTTTAGTATGTTCCATCAATACTACCGTGATAAAGTTATTTGTACAGTTTTTATACTCTCACCCCACATACCAAACTGTGATGACCCTTGTGTTGTCAATATTCATGATAAATAAAGGGACATATACATCACCTTCAGGCTATCCCAATGCACACTGTGCAAAGCCAATCCTTGTCCCTCTCCTACATGAAAGCACAGAAGCTGTAAATCTTGCCACTTTGTCTTATATATAGCATTGTCTTGGAGCTGCAGTTCTTCATAAAAAGCCATTATCAACTTAACAAATTCCACATGTATAAGATAGGTACCTCAAAGGTACTCTATCTACATACCTCACTCCTCACCATTACCGTGTTATCTATAACACCTTACCTGGTTACAGGTAGACCCTTACAGGTAGACGAGGCAGTAGTAGATCCCTCCCAGACCAGTAGCGCTACAGGCATCCAGCCTGGATAGTTTGTTTGCTATCTTTGGTCTCAGACTTAACCATTTACCCCAGGGCCTTCCTTATACTGGTGTGATCCCCAAAAGCAACCAGCTATTAATGTATTTATAGGTAGAGTTTGTTTTTAATCATTCTAATTATCCTAATGGTCTGATCTTTTTCTTTTTCTACAAACGTTTCTCCACACATTATATTCCTTATACAGTGTTGTAATGTGCTAGTAGTTTGGAAGCACTCCCTGGCATCTAATAGGAGAGGCGGAGGGTAAAGCACCCTGGAGACAGTGGCTGCTCACAGAAACAGTTACCTACGTGATACATTATGTCCGGTAAATTCTAATAGTCTACATATATTTCCTCTTGACGTATAAGATTTGAGGCGGCCACATCATTCCCAGAATAATTACAGTGCAGGAGAGTGTCTAAAGTGTACTTGATGCGAGAAAGGGGCAGATTTCAGGTTTAGTGATAACTAACAGGGTGTGAATGTAATCAATGTACAATATTTAGCTAAGCCTAACTCTGTTCCTTGACCCCTTGGGCAGTATTGCAGGTGTATTCTCAATTACCAGTTCCACTTCAATATAAGTGGCTTGCACATTGTCAGAAACCCATCTCCATTTGCATGGATATCCAGGGGCGTAGGAAAAGGGGGGAGGCAGAGGGGCCTGCCCCCCCCAATCATGAAGGAGGTGGGGCCTGAGTATGTCTGGGCCCCCCCAATATTTTCGAAGAACTCATAAACACAATGGAAAAGAAACTAAAATGTTACATCTCAAATTAGATTATTATGGTGATGTCATAGGGAAAATGGGGGTCTGAGCCTAAAGTCAGATCCAAAATTTACCAAAAATTACTTTTCTATATAAATTCTATATAGGCATAATATAGATGCCATCACGCATTAGCCGACAATTTAAGGTGGTCGCGATGGTGCCCTCGCCAGGCCCCCCCCCCAATAAAGATTTGCTTCCTACGCCTCTGATATCATCCCAAACATGCTATCTTTGATAGCCTGTGGAAGGTGGTAGACCCAAAGTGCCAAAGATGGTAAGATATCAGATAGCTACATCTCCCAACCTTGCTCCAATGTAAATAGCTCAAAATCCTGTTATGGGTCATTAATAAGTTCAATTTGGCAGTAGTAAACATGCAAAATGGCCGACTCAAGGTACATGGACGACTCAAGGTCACTCTACCCTACAAGATAAATGAAAGTAGATACAGTGTGCTTCCAAGTCTTAAAACCCTTGCCGCGGTAACGCAGAAAATTGCTTAGGTCTTTCCCATTTCATTATTTTACTCATATGAACTGACCAAGTTTATTTCATGAATAGCACACAGGGAATCTTTCGAGACACCTTGTCAGAGGTTTACAGCTCGTGCACTTACTCCACAGCTGATCAGGAGAACGCCGGCAGATGGGGTTGGCGTATCAAAACTATATTATAGGGGAATGCACAGCTCAGGGAGGGAGGGTGGTTTTTACCAGCAATCGTTTCCAGACGCAGGTATGGGTGTTTTAAACATTTGTTTGGAACATGTACATCTCTTGTCGATATAACTTTCATACAATAATTGACCCATATAGTAAAAAAGAAATGTGGTGCTGTTACTTGCAATGCATACATGTATAGTAATCAATGGATGCGAAAAGGAAATGGAAATAGAAAAAACAGCTTGAATACTTGCTGGAAACAGTAGCGAGAAAAAGGTGTAAATCATATATAATTGAGGCTATTGTAAGTTGGTTATGCCAGAAGAAAGTACATGGGTTTAAACAGTAAGTGCGACAAAAAAGGGACATTGCAGATAGCCTTGCTGTCTGTGAGCAAAATATACTATTTGGCTACCTCCTTCCATCCCACCTGCACACATATACACACACACATACACCTGAGGTCAAAGGTGAGACTGCGTACGCGAGTTGTACTACGGTCACGAACCCAGGGGCGACTTCATGTACTACCTTAAGGCTTCAGGAGCAGCTCCAGAGTTGCTCATCTGTTAGTGGAGGAGTGCTTGTAAACAGGCTTCTCTGACACTACACAAGCTGCTCAAGCCTGCAGTACCTGAACAATTCGCTCAGGTTCAGGGATAGTATTCAAACAAGTAGCTTAGTGCTCTCTCCTAGACAATTTTCAGTATACACTGTTGATGTTCAATTACAAATAGAATTGGTAATGGACACATTTATTAGATGTATATTTTGTGAGGATTGTTTTAATACATGTTCTTATTATTTTATTTGAGTAGCAAACCCGATTGAGAATGAGCTGCTTGGCCGTTTAGAGCATCAGATGTGCAGATACATATAACACCATATCAATAGGCCATGATTGTATGTGTTATAGACATGATATTCCATGGATGCTAGTAATTTCATTCGAACTTTATCATGGATGTGTCTCTCTATCCCTGGAGGCTATTGTCAAAGTAAAACGTATATCGTCCATATTATACACTTAGCACATCCCTATTGCTGACCGTTGCCATGGACAGTTGCCTATAGGTGTATGAATGCCAGCTTCCCCACTGCCCCTCTGCTTTTACGCCAAACTCTGCTGGTCATATACTATACCCAACCCCACACCTGGGGGCTACCCTTTAGAATAGTGTTCTAATCACAACACAGCCAGGGGCGTGTGTCCGAGCCTTACTACCTGGCCATGCATGCACCACATGTGCCTATTTATACTGGCACTGGTCAGTCAGAAAGGTGGGGGTGAAGGGGGCGAGAGGGACTAATGTCTATTCAGAACTCTGTGTCTGGCTCAAGAGAAGATATGCGCTACATTGTTAATCTGGCCAGTGGGGCATTTCTTAACTTTGTCGTACCAGAAGCACCTGTCGTCTTTTTTTTCAAAATCACAAAATCATTTAAAGGTTAGAAGAAAAATGAACAGACAAATCGAAAATAAACAGGAAATTTTAAACCAGAGCATATGTAGAAAAATACAGCCAATTTAGTAAAAAAAATAACTCCTTAAGAAAAATAGAGAAATTTGAAACAAGGGGTCAGAAGTAGGAGGCCTCAATTTGGCCCTTATCTTATCCCTTATCTCCGATCTTCTCAAAACTTCTCCCGACTGACCACTAACTGTAATGTGAAAATGATGAAAAAGATTTAAGACAAGGGAGAAAGACTCACAGGGCATTCATAGAGCAGTGTGCGAGCATGCGTTTCTGCATGAAGGTGTTGCATATGGTACCTGCTATATGCCGACAGTGGTTTTGATTATTGTTACAAGAATACCATATATTACTGCTATACTCCGAGTTGAATTGACAAGAGACTGGAAAGGTCATATAAAAAGCGTTCTTGAAAAGCAGCTGTCTATTAAACCAAAACCCAACATAACACTCTTAGACCTGTGTCAATAAGTTTTGTTTTATTCAGCAACATCCTGTGGGTTTCCCTACAGCCACCTCCATGCAGTTTTGGCTGTACTCTAGGTCAGGTTGAGTAGTTCAGACAGAGGTATACTCTAAGGTACAGAGCAGCTCCCAGAGCAGCATATATCACACCACCAATGTATGTAGTGCGTAGAGCACCAGTCTGGCACGTGGCTACTCACTGCGCACGCGCAGTACGCCCGCCCATTGATGGTGCCAGCAGGCGGTCAGCGTCTCTCCCAAGATGCATCGCTCTCTTGCAAATCCACCAGAGGGAGCTACTCTACCTTAATGACCGTTTTAATGGCGGGAACAGGGGTGTGCAGGGGTCGACGGGATACCGGCCGTGGGAAACCTGTGTGAAAGGTTGAAGAAGAGATGTGTGGGCTGACACTGCTAAATCTGTTGACCTGCAAGAACGAAGAAATATAGGGTCTCACTAACTTTCAGCCAATGATTTTAGCTACTCAGTAGGATATGTAAAACATTGTTAAACTGAATTATACTCCTTTATAGATTATAGAAATACTGGTATATGGATTTACAGTCTTTTATTATTTCAAGGATATCCTCTAATAGTCTATTGAATGTCTACTCTCACCTTGGGTGGTAAATTAGTCAAAAGACACAGTGTCCTTGAATCATGGAGATACATGTATCATAGGACTCCATCTGGATAGTTAGAGTGATAATGGCATATGGTATTGTAGCTAGTTATCTGCGTTTGCCATCAGGTGTCATCAGTTTGCAGTCATCAGAGTTGTTAACATGTTCTGTACATTTGCTCCTCGCAGTGACCACGTCTAAATGACCCACCTGCACACGTGTACCACCATGGGTTTATAACATAATGCTAATTCAATGCCATATGGAAAAGTAGTGCATTATTGTAATGTACCAGCATTATCACTATCAAATCGTAGTGAGAGCCACTATGACGATGCCTTTGCCTTTAGGCCACTTAAAAAAAATTATCAGCTTTACAGACCCGCTCGCACCATAAGAAAAGGGCCGCATTGTACCACTTTTTTCCATATTTCCTTAAAAAAAAAAAAGGTGTAAAAATCCCACATTCACCAAGGGAAATTCTTCCCAATGGTTCATATCTCAGCAAATATTAAGAGTAGAAACATGATTTAAACAGCATATTAATCCCCTTTTCTCATTCCACAATGTTACTGTGTTATCTGTATGAGGTTTGATCTATTGATGATAATACTAAGAAAAAAACTTTTTACAAATATATTTAATAAAAAAAAAATATAAAAAAGGCCCTCCCTCGTTAGTCAAAACCCAAATAGAAATAAATAAATAAAAAAAAACTCCCTCCCGCCCCCTTTTTGAGAGAAAAGTATCTGCAAGGCTGATAAGTGGCCTTATAAGCTTTCATAGCGAGCACTGCCGGAGCACTGCCTATTCCCTGCAATGTTACGACCACTCTCCCAAATCCTATGTAATTGTTGACATGAGGTGATCATATATAGAGCAAAGCAGAGTACACTGCAAAAAGAGGTGTTTAAAGATGCACACCAAGTTTTCTCAACACCCACATTTAAACACATTAACACTTGAAGTGTTTAGGTGTTTATCTTTTGCACACTTCTAAACACTGAAGTGTTTAAGTGTTTAGAATTTAAACACTTGTTAAACACTTTGTAGTTAAACATGTGTGGATCAACACAGTAAAAGGTACCCCCGCGAGAAGGTGATCGGGCATACCTTTTACCATTTTGATCCACATGTTTAGAATTGAACGTGTTTAGCACTAAAGAAGCTTTTAGAAAAGTGGGACAAATATTAAGTGTTTAAACAAGTGTTTAAGTCTTAAACACTGGTGTTTAATCCCTAAACACTGTTTTTACAGTGTAGGACATTACCCGTGACAACATGTTACGATTCGAAAGGTTTCAAATTGTAGGGTACCAGTATATGCCCCTAAGCTGCATGTATAAATGTCTTGTGAAGTATTCGAGGTAAAATGGATATAATTACAGCCTATTACAAGGGGTTATTCCTCAGATGGGAGATCACATGGTCAAGCAAAAATCTGATTGATATGAATATAATAATACATAATGATACCATGATAATGATATCACTTGTAGGCCTTCTTTGAAAAGCAAGCTCTGCAAAGTCATTAATTACTTTGTATTTACAACAAGCACCCTAACTATGACATAGGAAAATGTTGTACCTGTAAGTATTATACCTGGCATAAGCGGCTCGGAAACGCTCATGAAATATTGGGTGCTAATCCACAAATATTGATAGATAGACACCCTTCTCGGTATAACTAACAACGTTCTTGGCAAGATCCTAATACTTCTACATGTATAGTGTATCAAAGAAGTGTTGAATGGTCAGAGAACCCTCTATGTCCACAGAGACTCGTGCTATATATGCCGTTAGACCTGGCACAGGTAGTCAGTGTACGTGCCACACGACCATATTGCCCCCTGCTGGATATGTATAGTGTATTACCATTGTTTACCTGCAGGTTTGGTGCTGTTCAATACAATCATATGTGTAGGATGATACTGGCATGTAAATGCTGTATTATCGCTCTTTTATTTATGGTCAGTGTGTCTTTTGATTTGCTCAAATGGTAGTAACTAAGTTTGGAATATCATATCATGCCAAGGGCAACCTCCCCACTCCATTTTACCATGCATATAAGACATGAAGTTAGGACAAGAGAAAATCACCTGTGGTTGAATGAATGCATACCAATGTGGGTAAATCTATCAAGATGCACATGTCTCTGATATTTGAGATTGGTCACGATTACTCATGGGCACGGGGCCCTGCTCCTTAACCTCCATCTCCTCCATACAAGACGTGTTTCTATGTTTACTCATTAGTGGGGTATGTGTAGACACAAACTGCACGTATCACGCCTGGTACACACGTACATTACACACGTATAGCACGTACCTGACACTGTCAACAACTGTGTACACACAGACAGGGTGTTAGTAAATTAGGAACTTGTGAGGAGGGTACATGGAATGCCCTCAGTATGATTTACACCAGATATGGATTTATCATTGTTATCAATAAAGTTGGATAATTAGCTGTGGTCAGGGGAGGAGCAGGAAGAGCAGGAGAGATTATGCTCGGAGTGCTATCATTGAGAATGCTGAAACACATCGTATGATTTTGCAGGGGTTTTGATAACAGCATATCTATTTAATGAAACTTGTTATACATGTTCTCAAATTCAACATTTTGTCCATGATCTAGCCACATAGGACAGTTTCATCACGTAGAAAATGGATAATCATCTTTCTTTTCCTGGGTACATTTTTCAGTGGACTAAGACAACTGCTCACTTGGGATGCCGCATGAGCTCAGCTGACTGGAATACCTGTGATCAGTGTACTCCATAAAGCTTTCAGCTTGTGAAAATATCACCACCCCAGTGATCTAATACCACCCACACTACCCCTCATTTACCACTGCTTACATTATGTAAAGGGAATTCCTCCAGCATTTAGACCTACTAATTAGGGTGCTCCAGGAGCAGGCTGTGTAGGTGACAAACCTATCAGGGCTATAATTAAAATATGAGTGTGGTGCAGGGGCTACTGGAGGTAGGACCTAGTGGAGGTGGGTGGTCTATGCTATAGAGGTGTTTATGAACTATACGTACACACCTGGTGGTGCTTATAGCCCCTGAAGTGGTCCCCCATCTGACAGAGGGGGTGAGAGCCTGGGACGAGCCCTTCTGAACCCTACACACCCCTCCAGGTGATAAAACCATCCTAAGCAGTGTCCTCACTCACCCACACAGGTCCTTAAACAATTACTCCAGAGGCAGTGACATACTGTAGGCTTGCCAAAGTCTTTGATTATCATAATACTATTGTCCTTAGAGCCCTTAAGGTTAAGGTTAGGCCCTGTGTTCTCACAATTAGAGTTGGGTCATGATATTATATTCACAGTTGAACATTTTCTAAGTTTGCATAGACCTAAATCAGTATTCCAGCGGTCTATCTTTTCTTCACACCATCGTGGGGAAGGAAGAACAAGTGAAGCAGTTGCCCAACATGAGAGCATGTATAGGACTCTAGCTGTAAGACTCTAGCTTCTCTACTCAATTAAGGTTACATGGACGTAAATGCTGCCCTCTCGTGAGTCATATGGTATTCAGGCCTGCACTGAAGGTGATCTGGGTGCTGATTGGCTTAGAAATCATATGCAAGAAATATTGGTAAAATTATGAAAAAAATCACAAGTGACCCCAAATAGTTCCTAAATGGAACAGTAGATGAGTTTTTATATTATGCCAAGGTTTGGGGATTTTATCAGGTCTGCAAATGTTCATCTGGCCAATGGAGGTTTTGAGGCCCAAAATAGGGTAGAATAGCACTTGCTGTACATATCGCTCCCTTAGTTAAGATTTTCAGGGTTAAGCCTATCCTATATTCTAACACATTGTATGTGAGAGATGGTTTAATCTTGCTACGGTCAAAAATATTACCAACGAACATTACGGGGGGCTGTCTTTGTGTGTTATGCTATATAGAAACATAGAGGAAATGGAATTAGTTCCACGTAACCTCAAGAGAACTATGTAAAGGGTTAGACAGAAGGCATGTGAGTACTAGTATTTCAAGAAGCTTTGACAGTGTAAGACCAGTTTGAAAGTAGAAGTTACTTAGGTCAAGCTAGGCTCAGTTATCTTACTTCCTATGTCATTCTAATATCAAACAGAGCGTTAGTTCTCTATTTCTTGCATGATATTTGTAGGAAGCTAATAGAAAACAGTCTTCCTGGAAGCATATTTCAGAGGGATGATGAACACCATCCACACATATTTCTCATAAAGAGCATACTTCTTTTATACATATGGTAAAGCTCACCTTCAACGATAGATTACAAATATACTATACAGGAGCACGTACAGAGAGTGCACAATTCATTTGAAAAAAAAGATTGCTCTACAGTATACAGGTTATTCTGAACTGACATCAACGTTTAAAGTGAATTAGAAATTAGACAGAGTTTATAATCTGAATGTCTATGTCAAATCAACCAATGGCTAACTGAATCTGAGACTACCTATGAGAAAGAAGAGATCCCCTGGACACAGAAATGCACTTTCTTTCCACATTTCCCACCTGTAAGACACCTTGTTCACATGTATAGGTTTGAAGTGTGTATGTATGGAAAGGGGTGTGAGGTGATAGATTGGGTCTTTATCTCTACTCTACCTGACTGGTTCAGATAAGATATTCTCACTGATTGAGTAGGCCATGTCTACCTGAAGTGAGGACCTGCTATATGCACTTCCCTACGCCTCTAATAGGGAGCTGGTAGTGAGGAAATGATACACCTGTAGGTTCAGCATAGGCAGCGTAACTATACCTTGGATTGAGCTGAAAATGGACTGTGCTCTGTGAGCCTGGTAGTTACAATGCAATGGGACTTGAGATATGAAATCTTTTCTAGTTATGAGGAAAATTCTGGTTATAAGATTCATCAGTCATCTTGTCTTTAAAAAAAATCAACAAATCTGGAGCTGTTTTCTTGATTTAAGTTTTCAAGATTATTTTTCTTAAGAAAATTTCTCAAAATTGGTAGTTTTGTCCACCAGGTAACATTATTTATCTTATAAACTTAAGACAAGAAAGTCTAATTTCTTGATATGAAATTTATTAAACTAAAGTGTTTTCTTACATCTAGAAAAGGGTAGAACTAAGATCTTGTTAGAAATTGGCCAAGGAATATTATCTAACATGCCAGGTAAGTATTATTTTCTTAATATGAGGAAATTACATAATCCACCACTAGGTGCCAGTACTACCTGTTATGGTGAATTATTTGCAATACAAAGTATAAAGTCCTAACTTAAACCACGGTCCTAAAACATTAGATGTTATAAAATAAAGTGAAAACTGAAGGAAACCTATTTGGAATTAATTTAGTATCAGGTCCATTGGTCTGATAGTTGATTGAGGGGATTTCAAGGCATCAAAGAAGCTAAACACCTTTTGCGTAGATAATATGATAATGTAATTGTGGGATGTGCCACATCCTTTCATTAAGTTAAAGACTTTGAATAATGGTCTTATTCACTTATGAAAATGTGGCTTCAAAGAGCTGCATGTAATCTGATGAACCTCTGTCACTGAGGTAGCCTTCTATTTTATCTAATTCTAAAGCATCTTCATAAAAGATGAAAATCATATCCACTTTACAAGCAAGGAAATTAATGTTTTTGAAATACTGGAAATTAGAAAATATACCTTATTTTAAGAAAAATTATGAGTAAGTTTATCTTGAAATAATCCTCTTCCATGAGTTTTATTTACTCCCTTTAAGAAATATTCTAGAAAATTGAATCCTGATTTCAGAATAAATACTTGATTTAAGAATTTATTTCTTAAGATTGCATTTCTTATTTCAAGTAAGCTGGACATACCAAGATTTCAAGTAAAGTTTGTTACCTGGCAGGCAAACTTGTTTAAGTTAAATTTACTTAAATCGAGAAATAATTTCTTAAAATAAGAAAGTTATTCTTGGATGTGCAGTGTTATTCTGAGCTAATGAGAACCTCAAATTTCCTTATTTGAAGAATATGTTTATTGTTAAGTTGTATATACACAATTAGTAATTCCCTTATATCATTCATATACATGTAAATGGTTTTGCCACTAGGACCTTAGAATAGAATTTGGGTCCTTGTTATGAAGATATTGAAATTATACATGTAAGTAATTTGGAGTGGTTTTAACTTCTATACATAATCAGTTTCTGTTCAAAGAAGACTAACATCTTTAAGCGTTGCACTCAATTTTGTCAAGCTTTGGTGCCTGGATGCAAACCTTAATACTGAGCAATGCCTTGATAACATCTCTATTTCAAAACCTGCCAATTATAAGCCAGTGATTACCAAGAACACCTACAGACTGGCTTCTTATATGATGCAATTATAAGAAGCGCTATTAGGAAGCAACAACATTTTCCCATTGGTAAAACTACAATTACTTAGGCATACATGATTGTGTCTCCTTGTGACTTCAATTATGGACATCAACTTCAATGTCTCATATTTTGGTAATTAACATTAAAGATGCTATATAATAGCCAACCTTAACTACAATACTATGGGGAATTTACACAGATGGGGCTGACCGGAAGGTTAGGGTGATTTTCCACCTACCCAGTATAATCTCACTTAATACATAAGGATGAAGATCAAAATATATTTTAGACATCTGGATATGCTAGGTATGTTGGCTGTTGTCTGTCTGACCACAGCCCCACCCCACCTACTGACACCTGTATACACCTGCCCACCCCTACAAGGCTTACACTGCCGTGGGAACCATTGCCTCTCACCTGGCCAGACATCCACAGGTATGTCACAGTGGTAAAAGTATATATTAAGAAATTTAAAATATTATAAAGATGAAAGGGCTGTTGAATAGTATAAATAGTTGGGTAAAGCTTGAGTATACTTGTAGGAGGTGGGGTCCAGGAATCTTTGAAAGCAGGGGTTCATCATCAAAATGCAGTAGAATATGAGGTTTCCAGGTGAGAAATATATTTAGAAAATTCTCGTTTTCTTCAGAGTAGAAAGGCTTCCCTCCCCCTTATATCCGGCGAAACGTATATTTGAGGTTAATTTTAAAAGTTCTATCCGTGGAGCATTCAATCCCAAACAAACCTAGAGTAAGCTCACACGCCCAGCACAAGTAGAGAATGGGACGGTAAGACATGCAAAGGGGCCTCCAAGAAATACTAAAATAGAAGCACATTTACAGACCTTGTTCCCACGACATTCAAGACCGGGAAGAGTCACCTTAGGGCACCCTAGGAGGGATAAGGAGGGATCGTTGTCCTTGCACCGTCCTAACATAATGAAGAACCAGATAAGATTAAACCAGCTGCACAAGAGGTTGACATGCTTGCTGCTATGGTCTACCCAGCATCTTTTGACCATTGTTAAATGTGCGTTCTAAGAACTGCCTTGGTAGGCATGTTTCCTCTTTTTGTGAGAGTCTAAAGGGGAAATACTTTGTACTAGCACATTCCTTCCTCTCCCGAGTTAGGATTTCACTTTCAGTTACTCCAACAGCTTCTTCAGTCCAGCCCATAGTGTAGATTTGAAAGTGCATATTGTAATTGTTTATGATTATGAATTCCACCTACGCATTCAGACCTATGTTCATTTTATAGTTGTCCCTTTCACTTTTCCTCAATCAGAAAGTAGTGAACATAGCAGCCTGCTGGGGGTTTCATGGCCCCATGGCTTATCTCTTCGGTGGTTCGGTTTTAGTGCATCACATTCCACGCCAAAAGTAGGAAGATCTCCAAATTGTGTCTACTCGTCTTGATTGTGTCAAACTGGCCACCCTGACTTCACCAGCAAAGGGGTCGGAGGGACGGAAGTTGATACCTAAGAATTCTGATAAGACTAGAGATCTTAAACAACATAATGACGACTGCTAAATGTACTTGTGGTTGACAAATTTACAAGAGAGAACGTTCATTAAACTCAGTTAATTCCTTTCCATCACAGAGTGGATAATATGTCTGCACTCTTATGGAGGGCTATTATCCATCAATCGAGTTTATTTTCTTTTTTCCGACTGAATTAAAAATTAGTATGCATCCATGGAGTAAGTCTGTAAAATACCAGTACGTACAATGCTTTTTGCTCTGCTTCCCATCCCTAAAGTTTATGAGACAAGCCATGCTTATCCTCATCAGGCGATAAGCATGGATTTTTGAAAAGGTATCATGTCTTTAAACCAGGGCCTGAAGGTTGCATTGTTTCAGGTAACCCGACCCCATTAAGAAAAAAATGGCTACCTTAATTTCTAACATTTCCTTTACTATTATTCACCATGTATAATGCATTTTGGGGGAATGAACACAAAATTAAAAAGTAAAGTAAAATAATATAATTATGTGCCCAGCACAATCCATTTTCGTTCATGCTATCTGAAACAATGATTCTTTTGCATGCCTAACCACATAGGAGGGAAACAAGGAAGGGGGCCACAACCTTCCAACCCTCCTTAGAAACAGTAGCCAAGTCTGGATGGGGGGAGACTGTGCAACAAATAGTTGGGAAATCCTCAACTGTTTTACATGCTGTCCCATAGCCACCCATGTATAGTCTACACTATGCACAGAGTCAGTGGGAACATTTTGTGTAATGACCCCTCAATTATCTGCTTTGAAAACATGCCAAGGCCTATCATAGGCCATATTACATACCCCAGTTATGTACATGGAGCGGCGCTAGGACAATTGGACGCTTACGCTTACTTTTTTACTAATGACTAAAGAGGAAGGGGCATTTGAACAATAAATCATGGGACAGTAGACTATTTATCACTTCAAAAGTCTACAGGTGGGATATCATGACCGTGTGAATTCTGTCGTCCCACGTATATGTATATATACCTAAAAACTTCCTAAGCTATGTAGGGTATGTGAGGGAGGGGTACGGACAACATATATACTAGATTTTTTGTGAGGACTTTTAATTGGTATATAGTGGGGTGAAATGTTATCTGAGAGATGGAAAATCATTTCCTATGAAACGGTAATGACGTTTACAATAAGAAAAAAATGGGAGACTGGCCAAATTAGCTGTTATCACCAAGTATAAAATCAGAGCCCGAGGGCCAAAGTCGACCTCAGTTATTACTCCACATTTGGACGACTATAGGCGGCTTGATACGCCTAGGCCAAAAACGTTCCAGGTGTTTCCAGTAATGTTCATCGCTCAAAGACCTAGGGTCGGTATATTTGGGTTTTTTTGTTTGTTTTTTTTGTATAGAAATGTATGGGCAGATCTATCTGATTCTTTGATTTTACGGTAAGAATATGAAAAACATGAGAAATATAAAGAGAAATATTCAAAAAGTACGCATAATTAAGCTAGTAACTGTAAACACAGATAATATATCCAAGAAAAATTGGATGAAAAATACGGGGGGGGTTCGCTAAATGTCTCAAGAAAAAGAAGTGCAGGGTCGTCCTCTTTTGCTTGGGTCGGTCGGATGACTGGACCTTTCTTAGGCCCTATAAAGAAAATTCCTCGAATGTGTTTTTGAAATGCAAGACCATTCCAATAATATATAGTGTGTGATACTGTTTAAGACCCAAACTGAATTTACAATATTGCTGCAATGACCATGCACGTCAGGATTATAAAGAGCAATTGAAGGTCTGCCAGGAAGAAGCCACGCCGGAGCGTGTCTCACCTCGGCTCTATCTGCATTAATGTATATATTATAAGAGAGAGAGAGGCATTAGTGGAGGGGGTTGTGCCCACGCATCCCTCACCTCCTTCAGGAAGGTATTCCTCAACATGGTATGACTGAACACAGTCACTACAATTTGAAACCCTTAAAATTAGGGTTGGTGGTCTTACGTAATGCACTGCGACTTAATGTAGTATTTACATAGTGTTTGGTAGAGCAGTCGTAGCAGTGCAATCATTTGTGACCACTAGATGCAGGGCTGAAATTATTGTGAGGGACCCCACTATGATTTGAAGGGGGCCTGGTCGTACCATCTTGGGAAACGCCTTCCAGCGTCAACCCAGGCTCTCATGTACTACATTAATGAGGCACCTGGGGATGGGGTCAGACAATTTACCTCAATTATATCTGAACATTTAACCATGGACTTAATGTTAGAAAACATGATCTCTGTCCCCTTTCCTACGCCTCCCTGATTTCCTCGTTCCACGTTCTGCACTCCCATGTCCCCTGTTGTCTAAAGGCATGTCCATCCATTGATACCTGTGGCTGATCTCAGCGAGTGTTGCCACCCAGTGGTCTACCCATCTCCAACCGCCCCCCCCCCCCCAACACATCCTCTGTGTAATTGTGGGTTGGGGTAGTTGTTAAAGATAGCCCCGGGTTATTCTTTGTATACCGATTAATCTGGTATATAAGGGACAAATTCAGATAAAAAAAGGGGTGGCGGTCAGTGAAGGTGATCTGTGAAAAATCTGAGTATTCTCTATTCTGGTTTTCCTATCACTCTTAATGGATCTTTTATCATATATAATTATTTTTCTCTGGTCTCCCATTTTCAGTGTGTCTCTCTAGCTTTCCTGTAATTTTATCTCATTCCTCTCCTCTCTCCCTTCCACTTTCTCTGTCCTTTTCCCATCTCACTCCCTTCTCCCCTCCCCCTTCTCCTCTCCCCCTTTCAAATCCTTGCTTCTTTCCCCATCCCATTCCCTTTTCCTATTTCCCTTTCACCTTCCCCTTTACCCATTTCATTCCTCTCTCCTTTCACCTAGCTTTCCCATATTTTCATTTCATTCCCTTTCCTCCCTCCCTTCCAGCTCCTCTGTCCCTTTCCCATCTCAGTCCCTTCTCCTCTCTCCTCTCTCCCTTCCACACTGCAAAAATGGAGTTTAGACTTGAAACATGTTTAGGTCTAAACATGTTTAAAATCTAAACATTTTGGTTCGATAGGTGTTTAGCCAACCATGTGTTTAGGATTAAAACATTTGAATTCTAAACAACTAAACAGTTACATTAAACATGTTTTTATGTGTAGACAGAAACAGACAGACAGACAGAAAACTAGGTGTTTAGCTTTTAATATTTCTTGGTGTTTAAACATAAAATATACACCAGGTGTCAGCTCTAATCTATAGTTGACCTTCTGCATGCAGTCATCTGTTATTGCTTGGTTACAATATATTGCAGTATTCTCCTAAATCACAGTTTTACCTAATACAGTATGTATATTACGTTAACAATAAGACGCTATGCAATTACACCCTATGGCATTGCTACTAGTGCATCAGGGGGAAGCAACTAGTGCTTGTACACCCATTTTGTGAATTAAGAAAATATATAAGCCAAATTCCTTTCTGTGTATCAGTTTGATTTGACAATGGGGCCCTGGCACTGATGTGATATGGGTTCAATACAGTATAGATGAAATACTTGTACAATATAGCTGTCCCTGTAGACGAAGGTGCATTCATCCCCTTCAAAAAGTGGGCATGAATGATGCATAGGGTCCTCAACCTAAAATCATTCATAAGCCAATCCCCAAATACAATATCATAGTATGCATAGAGAAGCAAATCGAATATCTAAGAAAAATTCTTCAAATCAGAAGAAAAAAAAACAGTATAAACCTAAACACTTTATAGCATAACACATTAATTAGCTAAACATGACATTTCTCTTAACACTTTTCATGTGTTTAGGATGATAATGTGTTCAGAAAAACGGGACAAGATTATGTTTAGAATTATGTTTAGGATCTAAACACCATATTTGCAGTGCACCTCCTCTGTCCTTTACCCATCCCATTCCCTTTTCCTCTCTCCCTTCCACGTTCTCTGTCCTTTCCCTATCTCATTCCCTTCTCCTCTCTCCCCTCAGCACCCCTAGTATCTCCTACAGCCCCCACCACAGAGTGTTATCCCACCTGCCCAGGTGTGTGACAGACCTGAGGGGGGAGGGGGAGGTTCCTGCCGTCTGAGGTCCGTTCCCACGCTATTACGCAGGTACGTCGGACGCTAAGTGCGTGCAGGAGTGAGTGGGAGGGTGCTGGAACCAGCAGTGCGTTACTATAACCCAATTGTCCCTCTCAATCTCCTCCCTACCACTGCCTCCCAACGGCACTATAGTATAGAAGTCATAATGAAGATGGTCTCCCACAATACAGTAACACTCAACCACTTTCACCAGGTGTGCTAGGACCCAAGGCACTGGAGTAAACACTGGAGTAAGGATACTGGAGGCAGTTGATAAGAACCTCTTGCTGGATTCAGAACCCTGGAGTAAAGAACATAAGGATTTAGGATTATCGATCTGTTACGTTCATCCTCTGTTTTTAGAGAGATAATAAGTTCCAGAGGTCACATGCTCCACCAGGGGCATACGCACCTCTAAACAGGAGGCAGGTTAATGATAAATCTGGATTAAGGATAGATATCCAGCGTTTTATCACTTTCTTTGACCCCATGGAAGGTAACCACTAGCATCATCCTGTTTTCTGCAGAATCCTCCCATCACAGGATAGATTTTTACTTGGATGGTGCCTGTCATCTGTTCATGTCCGTATTTGTGATTTGTGCCGAGGGATTACAGTTTAGATTATCCTACTGACTCCGCTTGGATTATTTCTATGGATTTACATCATGTATTTAGCATGACCATCAGATTGGCCTGCGTAGGGGAGATGCTGGCGAGGTGAGTGATTGTTATCAATCCAGAGTGATCCAGTGGCTAAAAATGGTTAATTATCTTGCAAAATAAGAAAGAATGTATTTAGGGAGTTAATATTATGCGAAAGAATAGTAACTTTCAATGTGTGAGTGGCATAATTATTATTGTAAGGCTTATTAACACGGTATGAAGTCTGTATACTGTGTACGTTCAGTGGGACATGCACGTATGAGATCAGGTTTGTTTTAGAGTGGTGCTATTCTCGCTGATTTCCTTGGTCTGCTATGGCATTATTGTAAATACCATTGTAATATACTAGAAATAAGTAGCTATGTAATCCGGTATTCCAGGTCAAGCCAAATTTGACCAAGGTCAGAAGGTCAGACCAAGGTCATAGGGCCGTGACGAAGGTCAAAGACCTGTTATTATGTATTTAGACCTGTTGTAAAAGATTTGCTAGAGCAGTAACCACCACGTCAGGATTGTCATAGATTGAGAATTATAATGTGTGTCGGTGGGAGGGGATTACATGCCCTACACTCTAGGTAATAGGTAAACTGCTAACTGGTCATGCTGAATTTTCAGACAATTTACCAGTCTGCCGTTACCTCTCGTTTACTACTTACATATACCCTGCCAATAATGAAACATGTAAACACAATGTGTTATATTCTAAGGCCCTGGGTTGTTAAAGGTACATTCGGCTTGCCCTAAGATTATTTTCCATCTGTCTACATGTATTGGGTGTAAGCGGGAGTGGAGCTGGTTCTACGACTTGCACTGATAAGCTGATAAGATGGGGACCAGCACGTCCCTGGAAGTGGATGTTATCCAGTGACAAGGTACCCATCATGACAATGCCTTATCAGTGTGTTTTGCCACCGTTGGCATAACCAGCAAAAGTTAAAATAGTGGACATACTGGGTATGGGTCCAGGCTCCTATACAGTATTTCTATTGCGTAAGTCTGGAGGTCTTGCACATTAATGGCTAGGTACTACTTACGTTTAGATTTGAGAATAGAATAAACCCAGAGGAGGGACTGCACATAATATCCAGGCTAGAGAGAGTTGGGAATTAGCATGTATGTATTCAATGTTTACTGATGATTAATGGCTGTCTGTGGTTATGACATTTGATGTTAGATAAAATGTAAATATTTACCTCATATACTTATATCACTACCCATAAATGTTACATCAATTCTGAGTAATAATACCGGATGATCTGACGATGAGTCCCGTTAACGCAAGCATGATGACACTGTTATCTCCACCAAAGAGACTTTCCCACGATCAGTGCTCTGACACTTGTGGGAAAGGGCTGTCTCTTATCTCATTATCTCTCCTGTATCTGTAGGTATCAAGGTGAGCCTTTTAGTCTGATCCCCAGACAGAGACACCCAGATGAGCCCTTTTAGCAGTCACAAAAGTAGCTATGTTGTATATCTGTCTGGGTATACTATTACTGTAGCTTTATGGAGGGATGAGTGAAAGTTTTCAGATGGGTTTCACTCATGTATGACCAAATTTAGAATTCAAAGAGTTCATGCCTAAGGTCATATTCTATCTGTATGTGGGCATGTAATGGGGATAACCATTTGGATAAAAACCACTAATGTAATCCATATTTTCAAGTTGTAGGCCTCCCTACTTAAATTGAGATCTGATTTCTTGTTTGATGCCAATACATGCAACATGAAAGTGAAACATGCAGACTGCATTTCATCCCTTTATCCATGTAATATGAATTATGTGAGATCAGTTATATAAAGAATCACAAAGTAATAAGAGGCTAGGTAGTGCTATACAGAAATCCTATCTGCAAATCCTAGCTGAAATAAATTATGGCCATAAAAAAGTTACAAGTTAGTACACAAAGAAAGTCAAGAGAATTGTATGCACTGTTTACCACAGAAACCAACAAGAGGATACGGATATGACCTTTGAGGACCCTGCAGGGGGATCTATTTACTTTTAAACATAGGACTTTTTATACTTAAAAAGGACCCTGACCTATGCTTTCTTCCCATGACCCTACACTTGTTGCCCCCTACTCCCTTACCTCCCTATGGTATAGGCTTGGTACTCAAATATCATATGGCACATACTGCTTTGTTTCCACCTACCTGTTCAGATCACATCACCTGTTATCTGAGGTTGGCTTTTATCATCTGATAATCCTCTTATAATCTGATAAGCAGTTGTCTGGAGGCAGGAGGGATGTGAAGGCTGAGACCAGTTTCCCACGCTACTCAGTATTGATCAGAAAGCAGAGGTCATCTCCACTCTATCAAGCTATCTCACCTTTTGTCCCACTCGAGTAGCAATAGTTATTGTAGGTCTGTTTGATTTAGACTATTTAGAGATAGGCTAGGCATCAGCCAATTTCTTTGATTTCGTGATATGAACTGATGTAGGCCTGATGTATGAATATGCTTAAACAAGTATCTCTATCACCTTTCAAAATAAATATTAGATTAGGCCACTCAAAATAATACTGGTTTCTCATCACTGCGCGCATCAAAAAATTGTGTTTTGAAGGTTTATCTTTTTTTTTACAGATTTTTAGTCAGAAACATGGTAAAAATAGAAAAATATGGGCATATTTGGTATCAAATTAAAGCTACTAATGCCAACAGTGCAGTGGACTAGAGATTGGGTGAATTTGCACAATTTTCCTTAATCAGCAAAGCCTTAAGTACTAAAATCAAAATTTTCGGTCTGAAATATTTGGGACACTGTAAACCGCAGCACTCAGTATAGCCCAGAGCAAAAAAAATAAAATAAATAAATCGCCCTCGTCATATTTCTCAGGGGGTGGTGATGAGTGGCCTTAAGTTAACCATCAATATTATATTGATTTGTTGGTGTCACTAAACTTGAGAAAGAATGGTCTGCAAAAATTAGGGAATTCGCCTTTGATTCATCACCCAAGAAGGGTAAAAGTGCATGCAAGAGACCCAATTCACACTGCTCCTTACAGTAAGGTAGAATACGACGGTACAGTGATAACATATGAAATGACATGAACCCCATAAGGCCACAAAAAATAAAGTTGTGTTTCCAGTTACATGCCTCAAATATCTAGGGTCGGTAGGTCGGATTTCTTTTTTTTTTCTTTTTTTTTTGATTTTGTATAGAAATGTATGGGCAGACATGTTGTATTCTATGATTTTACAGTAGAGTTATGAAAATCACAAGGAATGTGAAGCTCATGTAAAAAATATGAATGAATGTTATGAACTGTATACCAATAGATAAGGACCTAGATAAGCTCCACGAAAAACTGATGAGAAGAAATATGAAAATCACGGGAAAAATGCCTAAAAATTGCCAAAAAAATGTTAAAAATTCGCAATATAAAAATACTGCAACTGAATAGGTCCAAGGCAAGAATGAGAAAGTAAACCCACAGTTTGAATTAGAAGTATTTACAAATTTGTCCATTGCCATGTAGGTCCCTGTAACTACACATGGCCTGTTATATCACATAAACCTACCCACATACCTTCTAAGCATGACCTGAGAAGACTCAGAGTCTGTAGCCTGGGACCCTGGCTGATTGCAAGACACCTCTAGATCTAGTCATATAAAAGAAATCATACCCAAGGCAGCTATACAGGAGGCAGGAAAGAAACCATGGGGTTCAATATGAATTGCATTTATCACACTTTGAAAATATTATGCTGTTCAGTTTGTCATGAATGAAAGAAACGCCAAAAAGGGGTAACTTTTATACAGCCTGCCTGACCTTGCCTTGCAAAATTGGCAGTTCTTGTCCGACCACAATCCAGACAACCTGATTTCACGGCTGTTATAGCTTTCTATGTGAGATATCATTAAAGGGCAATGCTGGTTCTTAACATGAACCCTACTACAGTAGTCAGAAATGGCATCCTGTCACCACTGCAACAGTCTGTGAATGGCTACCCAGGGGTAGACACTAACATTTTGGGCCTTTGGCCACCCGGGCCAGTAGTCTGGTATAGAGCAATGTATTTTCAAATATTTTACTGGCGAAATGGCCAATTTCAAAGGAAATCTAGAAATAATCACTGGCCCGTAGAAATAATCACTGGCCCGCAGTCAAAACTACTGGCCATTGGCCAACGGGCCAGTGTTAGTGTCTACCCCCTGTCATAGGTACAGTAGTCTGAGAATGACTCTTTCCTAATAGTGTGGTTTTCAGAGAATGGCAAGCTGCCCCTATAGTGCAGTAGTCAAGAATTCTTGACCTGTAAAATAATGCAGTGAGAGAATGGGTACCTGCCCCCCAGGGGCCCCAATACAAGAGTCAGAGGATACCTATACCTGTCCCTATTGCAGTGACAACAGCTATGGGACATCGTGCCCAGGCTATATATACTTCTGATAATAGTGCCAGAGTGTAATTAGACTACCTGCCTTAACTAATAACACCATGCTGGGATCCAACTCACATTGAGCCTCCATTACCTGTATGGTGCGTGGGAAACAGTGGCTAATTAATGCACATTAGGATAACACAGTGCCCTCTGACACCAATGTTTTCATTTTTCACCTCCAAGGGAGAGGAGGGTGACCTGAATTTGGAATAATAAACCACAGGCAGAGTAATGGCATCGTAAGAGGAAAGTAGGGTGACAGAAATAAAATAAAGAGAGGTAATTGCAGCTGGATGTGTAGAAGTGGCGTGTTAAGGCATGACTGAGGTGAACTTAAATGATTATAATGTACTATAGATAGATAGTATAATGTGAAGAAAGCATTAGGTCTATGTAGGTGTATCAGCCATCAGCCCATGCCCACCTGATACTGGCCTATTTAGAGATGTGGTATGTGGATAAATGCATGTCACGGGGGGGAGCTGATTCTAGCATTTAGGCATTAAAACATGAAGATGAAGTTGATACACTAATGATAATGGTTATTATTCTTCAAAGATAAATATTTGTATATATGGTATCAGTATAATATTATGTCCTATTGATATTTACTTATCTATTAAAACAGGTTCATTTTGTTAAGGACATATCCTAGTGGCATCATCATCTATCATGATGACTCTGCCAGGTTTTTGTGATGTCCATGTACAATGTACTATATCTAGTACTGTATTGCATCCTGTAATGACATCCCTGCCCTTCCTGGTTGGTATTCGTCTTTGACCCACAAAATATTCATTATTTTATTTATATTTGGATTTATATTAGAAATGTTCCCTGCCCTTTATATTCTCACATTTCCTAGGACTTATCCAATGGTAGGTGTATACACTCACAAAATTCACATCAAACGGAAACGATTGCCTTTACACACTGAGTCAATAATAAAAGTTGGGTGGGTCTCACACATATATGATGACAATGACCCTAGCTGACGTCAAGAAACAAGTCTGATGCTGAACGTGGGAACTTCTTCAGATTTATACGTTTCATGATGCGAGGCAATATCTTCTTGGTGACATTAAGGCCACTCCAAAGAATGCATTGTTTCTCACCACCCCCTCATCAGAAAAGTCGCCGTTTGGTATTTTATAAATGGAAAAATATGGCCAAGTTAGGTATCAAATTAAAGCTTATGGTCCCAGGAATGCGGATGGCGACGCTTTTTACAATGTTGAAATTCAAATGATAATTGTATCTACAGACAGCGGCATCCACTGGTTTTAATTTTTAGGTCCTTATTGCTGATGCAAAAAGGAGATCATCCATCTTCACTTTTCCTGGCTCATTGATGGTAAACAAGCTTTTTGGAGAAGTATTTACAATCCATCAACAGAGGGAAATGACAAAGCTAACCTTAAGCATTGTGGATTGAGAAACACCTCCCTGGATCTGAGACAGAGACACTGGTTGCAGAGAGTGGGACAGTGATCTCACGTGGCAAACACTTTTATCTTACGTCAGCCTCTTTATATAGAGGTTAGGGGGTGGGGAGTGACCTCTGAGGACCCCTCCTCACACCCGTGGGAACCAGGCGCGTGGGAGACACACTGATCCCCCACCCCCTCACAAATTTGATCCCCCTGCATCAGTACCCTTTTTTCAGGGCATGTTGATACAATGCCATAGTTGTGAAATGTCCCACGTATATTCCTGCGATTTTGCATTTTCATGTATCACATCAGCTCTATTCCATTACCACCATTGCTCTTTATGTGTCTGTGCCAACGGAGACGTGTAAGCATACACCTATTTCTTTTTGTCAATATGATTCCTTCAGAATTAATTTTACTATGTTTTTCATTAACATTATTGCGTTAAATTCCATTACCTTTTTTTCCTTGTTGAGTCTATTTGTATTTTACTATGTGTAAATAACACAAACATGAAATTTCAGCCATGTGAACTGTGGGTTTATATCAATAGCCATGCCTCACACCTCAAATATTCCATATAAGTCATGCTACCCTAAATACGTTGCCATTCATGTGCTTTGTGGTTTTCATAATAACATTCCCACAACAATAATTCCAATCTCCCATTCCAATGTCAGTAGTCACCTACTTTACCCTGCTCAAATGTGGCTCTCGGAACCTATAATTTACTACTTGTTAGCTTAGAGGAGTGTGTGCTTTTGACGGGGTGGGTCCACTTGGTCCTAGCATGTTTAATAACACTGGTGGGTACAAGTTTAGGTATGTACACTATTGATTAGGAACACCAGCCAGTAACTCACTTTCCCACGTGGTCTCGGCTGAGAGTTTGAGTAAAGCCCATGATACACGGCGTGTTTTTTTTTTCAGCAGACTACTGCACACAAGACTACTGCACACACGTCTGTAGTAGTCTTGTGTGCTGTATCATGCTTCGAGACAAATGTCTGCAGTAGTCTCCACTTGTCTGCACATATCAAACATGTTTGATATTTTCTGTCTGCTGTCTCCTCAAACTGGGTCTTGTCTGCTCAAAATGTGCCATGTATCATGGGCAAACTTCCACCAGGATTTTACTCAAGACTTCAGCAGACAAGTCTGTTTTAGGTGACATGTATCAGGTCCTGCAGACTCCTCCAGACAACCCACAACACCAGCAGACATTTGTCTGCTGATGTTTTGTGTGGTCCAGTCTGCTCAAAACTATGCCGTGTATCATTGGCTTAAGTGACACCTAAATATAGACACCATAGTAGTCCATATAGTAGTCCATATATAGCTTGGTAAAATATATAATATATATTTTACCATCTAAGCTATATATGGAAAAGTTATTTTGACGGTAACATGTTTATCCTTTATTATCAATTTGCTGACCATTGCATCTTCATCCAATTTGTACCGTGCTGTGGCCATCATCCTCCCAATCCTCAGAGTCCATATTCATATTTATCCCCTATGCAGTATTATTATTTACATGCAATTCATTCCTACGTTTTTATTTTTAGTACATAATGTTAACATCCAACCACACCCACGCTTTGGCCCCACTTGCCACCCTTTCGACATACAAGTGTTAGTTTTGACAGACAGAATTTCATATAGGGAGGTCTGATTGCAAGATGTCACACTTGTTAAGTCATTAGCTCATATGAATGATAGGCAGTAATTTGTTAATAAACTCCAGCCCTATTATTGTATAGAGCCAATGTTAAAAATGTAGAGTATGTTCTCACAGCAAAGTAGTAAAGTAGTGAAATTAGTGCATAGTCATAATAGTATTCATGACTTATAAGATGTCTCTGTTTGGGTATTAGTGATGCTTTCAGGGCGGAATTAAATTATATGGTCTTTATCGCCTCTTTCTATCTTTGATATGCATTGACCTTGGTCTAGTGACACACCCAGCAGTCTTTTTTCTCTTCTGGACCAGTGCCCTTGTATCATGTGTTTATGACCATGCATTTTAATGTATGAAAAGCCAAATTAGGTCCTATGAAAAGGAAAGGAGGGACATTTTGACTTGCTCATGGCTCGATGTGCAAATGCCCTATGATCTATATGTGCCTACAGAGTGAGAGCAAGTCATGAATAGTGATAGAGATGGATGCAAGTCTAAGATGATTCCACCACGGTTCACTTCCCATACTGCCTATAAGTATGGTCCAGGGAGCCAATTCGATAAGGTTTTGTAAAATAAATGAATGAAATACGACGTTATTCATTCATGCCCATGCCCCCCCCCCCCCCCTCACAAACATGCATGTGTTCATCTACAATATACAGCCATGCTCCACCGGTTTATTATGGTAAAGGCGGAACATGTAAGGTGTTATTGACTTAGCCGCTGTCTGGAGGGTCTTGCCAAAAGACAACGAGGAAAGAACCTCTGTAACTCCTTTCAGTACTCAGGAAACGTGCATGGCCTAACTCATTTCCACAGTTTTGACAAATTGTTTTATACCAGAATCAATGGAACAAACACATTTTGAGAAAAAGAAAACATTAACCAATACAAAAGCATGCATGTTTTCTTTTTAAGTTCTCGTTTTCCTTTTGGAAAGACCCTCCTGGTAGTGGTATACTCACCCTGAGTCAGGTATACAGTGATCTGTTCTACTGGATGGTGATCTATTGACACCTATTGTACTAAGGGGGCATCCATTAATTATGTACGCATATTTTCTCAAAAAAATAGACCCCCCTTGTTGCACTGTGTACGCATTGGGTCATCCCCTCCCCTTGCGTACATACTTTTCTACCAGACCCCCCCCCCATAGCAAGGGAAGGTGGTAGGGTTCTCCACTGTAGAAACAAATGAAATGACCAAATGAATCTAATTTACACTTGTATTTATTTATTTTTTCTTTTTACTCAATGTTGAGTGTGTCACCCGGTATAACTTTCCCGGTGACTTGAGCTTGGGGAAAAAAATGTGGCTGGGACCTACATTTTTATAAAATTTCCTTGAAATCAAGTCATATATGAGGGATATGACTTTTAAATCCTTAAAGTTTCCTTTTAAACACTTTTAATGGCAAAATGTTGGGATTTCTTATTAGAGACTGAGCCAATCAGAAGCCTACTACAGTATCATGTGACCTGTCCTAAAAGTGAGGAGCGACAAAAGCCACCTACCTGGGTCTTTTTGGAGTGTAGTGTTGGGAGGAACACACCTGCCTCGTACAACAATCAGTAATTTACACTTGAAATTATTAGGAACCATTACACAAAACATAACCCTCAATTGCTATTTGCCTACAGGGTCTACTTAAAAAAAATAACTGACCTTTGCCAAGGTTACTAATGCATATTCATGGCTCTGCAGGGCTTTTTCTATACACCTTATGCGTACACAATGAGTATGCTAATATGGCCCTGGACCCCCTCCCTCACCCTGTATGCATCTGTATGCATTTGGCCTGACGCCCCCCCCCCCTCTTGATGCGTACACAATTAATGGAAGCCCCCTAAGATCTGTAGTGCCATATGTATACAATATATAGACATGCCGCGGTCTGTGCCCAAGGAATAGGTTTACATTATATTTGTGATACTTTAATAATTATACATGATTACTACTAGGTAATCTCTAGAATATTAGACAGTATTTGGAGACGGAAGATCCGTCTAATGTAAAACTTTATTAGCTCTTCCTTTGCCCCACCTTACAAATCACAATTGGGCCAAAAAAAAAAAGTTTTATTTCCGGTCACCCGACCTACCTCAGCAAAAGGGGGCCGACCTCAGAAATTTTGAAGAAAATTTTCATATAATTTTCATATTTTTCATAGGTTTTCCATATTATTTTCATAATTTTTCATATTAATTTCATGTTTCTAATATCTTGAGGCATTGCTTGGGTTCAAACATGGGATCCAGCATTTCTGCCCGAGATCCTAAGGTTTGGCTGGTGTTAGAGATGAAATGGATCATCCGTGGGTTAATAATCAGTAATAACAATTCAATAGATATGTCAAAATCTGTTCAGCCAAAAAAAAAAATTAAAAAAGAAAATCCGACCTACCTACCTCAACTTTTTGGAGTATGTTACCGGAAACTTAAAATATATTTTTTTGGCCTTACTGTCAGTCACAAGTGCCAAGACAGCATTGCGCTTCTTGGCCAACGCATGGCACCAGCACACAAAGGCTGACGATTGTCTTTGCCTTTGAATGTATTCATAAGTATAGCTCCATTTGAGGAAGCTCTGCAGTTGGATATTAGTCTCGAGACTTAGTAGGAGTATATTCATATATCCACTTGAGGAACTAGGACATCTGAAGGTCAAATACTTAAACCGAAAAACCTCTGGGAATCCTGGACCGTTTGTCTCAATAATAAGTAGGCGATTTTGTAGTCCCGTGTTTGCATTGATATTGGATTATTCCTTTTTGGTAAGTTAACTTTTGGAATCTGCTCTCAGGATGGTAATTTCATTACAACTAAGGCCACTCCAAAAAAAAAAAAAAACGTGTTTCTCATCACCAAGTCATGAAAAAAGTGACGAGGGAGGATTTAAGATTTTTTTGCCGTAGCATTTCATTAGGGCATGAATGCAGCATGAGCGCATCGTGATTGGTTGTGTGTAAGAAATACTGCATTTTAAAAGTAAAGTTATCATTGACGTCATAAAAATGTGATAATATCTATTATCAACAGCCAGCTGCATTCCCTTGGTCATAAGCTTTTGATACCAAACTTGACTACTCTTGCTCATTTTTGGTACATTTTTCTCAGAAAATTCTCCAAAAAAAACCAATTCTGAAATGACGGTTTTTCTGACGAGGGCAGTGACGAGAAACAATTTCTTTTTTGAGGGGCCTAATATTAAAGTCAAAATCGTTCCACGAGGTACTATGCAGAAGGTTGTGATGTAATTGTGTGTACTCTATCTATACTCCGATCAGAAAGACTATAATAACCTCTCTGCTTAGATATACCGTGGGGGGGGGGGGTTTGGTCTCCTCCCTCCACTGCCTTAATAGTAATGTATTAAACAAGCCGGACAGATAAACACTTCCTCCTATGTCGCAATGGTTAAGTACAACTCTGGAGACAATCAACAATAGTTCCCCAAACTCAGGCAGACCAATATCAGTGACCTTTTAATCAAATGAAAAACAAGAGTTTAACCTGAGGCCCTCTGGCGATAACTTAAATCCCACTTGGCACCTCCTCAGTATTGCAGACCTACTAATTAGGTAATTGATATGATTGGTGTCGATTATGGCTATGTTTAGTGTAGATGAGCTTTATTCTTAGTGAAATAGTAGGACTTACTGTGCGATATCAGCGTTGGGAGGCGTGGGAAAGGAACGTGACTAAGGCCCTGAAGGGTAGGGGTGATAATTATTATTCTGATCTCCTGTTGATGACTTTAATGTCTTAGAATATATAATTACCATTAGGTTTAGGTAAATATAGAATCATGAATATATAGAGTGAAACAGAATGACATTATCTGGATGGATATGGAGGATGTAATATTTGTGAGGAGTTTACCCTATAGAGGGTGACGAGCCATGCATGGGGGGGGGGGGGTGGAGGATACATCCCTTCCTTTGCTGATGTCATTATATTTATGAGAGGCTATACCCCATGTCCTTACCCCTTCCACATCCACCCACCTCACCCCAGAGAGAAAAGTTAAATTTGAATTGTAGAAAGGTAAACAACAGTCTGGTTCTGGCCATACCAGACATGTGGGTGTAGCACATCTCTTGAATGACTGTCACCCCTTTGAAGCCCCTTCCAACACTCATCCACATGCACAAGTTTGCCCTTGTACGTATGTTAGGAAGTACATATGAAAGTTATAAATGTTTTCATATTATACTCCTGCACCAAGAGGTTTTAATTGTTGTGTGCTAAACATGTTTGTGCTGACTGGTTAGGTAGTACTGCTACCATAGGAGAGGCAATATAAGATCTTTACACGTAGCACCACCATACCTGAAGAGGTATATATGATCTACCTGCCTACACCTCATATATCCGACCATCCTTCATCGTGCTTTCATCTCCAGCTTCCAGGGCCCTTCATGCATATGCAAATTATTGCAAACTTCCCGGATGCTGCGGCTGATGTTGTGGAGCCAGCTGTTCCTGGACCTTCTGACTCCTGTTGCTTCCACCACCATCCCCCCCCCCCCTCCCACATTCCCATCCACCTCCTTATCCCTATACTCCAGTCCAACCCTCTCAGTTCAAACTTTGTGAGGTGGAGATATCAATACCAACTCTGCACCCCTCTCTGCCTGCTGAGTGAGTGCAGGGCTGGAGTAGGAACTCCATGAGCAGCTCACAACAAGGTCTGGGAGCAGTAGATCCTAGAGGGCGCAGCTCATGGTGAAAGAGTTACCCAGGTAGTTGTTACCAGGTACCATAAGGTCTACCACCACCATCAAGTCCATTTACAACATGAGTATAGTGGAGTCGCGAGTCCTCAATACTGTTTCTGTTTCACTGTTGATCCTAGGGTCATAAGGAACATTTACACAAAAATGTATCACTCTTTGGAATATTAATGCTAGGAGAAGCACCATCGCCATACCTCAAGTGGGACTATCTGATCGGAGCCAGGTATCACGATATAGACTGTGGATACACTCTGCAGAATTGTTCCCATGGTAACAACTATATTCATACATCACTATAGAACCTACATATGATAAGAACTAGTCTTCTTCTTCTTTATAAGACTGCTATGGTATAGGGACCTTGCAAGCTGGAATATTGCCCGTACACATGCATCGGTATATACCCTATACAAGCAAACTATAATACATGGACTATGGAAATACCACACCATCACCTCTACTACAATTAGGTGTATACAAGGAGCCAGGTATGGCATCAGCTACGTAATATATAGTGGAGTTGTAGGCACCAAATGTGATGGAGGAACCATGAACCTACCTTAACATTGCCCACTGCCTCAAACATCATATATTTTATGCGGTATCTTCCTGTATATCTGTAGCTAGCATCTTTTACCCCATGGGATAACTTCGCATCTTCTATCCCACCATGCAAATAACTTTGCATGTTTCGCTTTAAATATGTCTGCCACTTTTATCTAGCCTATATCATGATATAGCCTACCCATCACAACCTTATACATGATAGTGTGTTTTTTTTCTTATTGTAGGCCGGCCAGCGGACGGTAGTGAGGCCCCCTGTAGCCTCCTCCCTCCCCCTGCCGCCCCTGTCTGCCCCCAGCTCCTCCAGGTGTTATCGACAGGTGAGTAAAAGTGAACTCATTTTATATAGCAGCCTATTATGAATCTACCAACTGAAAATCATTATCTTGTTTCTGTCATGTTCCTAGGATGTTTCCTGCCATGAAAAGCCTCTAGACAACATGATGGTACATGTTCTGTATCATTTGTTACAATTACTTAACTAGAGGAGCTGATTTAGACAATTATCACGTATAAAGGAGTGCTACAAATATAGATTTGGGGTCGCCCAAATTGTATCTTTGAATGTAATAGCTGCTTTCGAGCTGGCAGATCTAAAGGAAAAAATACTCCCTGTATGCCATTACTATAGTATTATGCTAACCGTGGGCGTGGTATGTAAAAACACTATTGGTGATTATTTTCATGGAAGGCTAGGGGCATGTTTTGGAAATTAACTTCATATTTGCGTTGTGAAGGTCATCTGAACTGAAAAGAGTGAATGTGTGAGTACTGAACTGGAAATGTGGATGCGATATGTTTTTTTTTTGTCACGTCTGTGATTATTGTGAAGGCGAACATTCACTTGATTGCTCTATAAATCGGCTTTCAGTGAAGTTTGTCTAATAAAATATGTGTTAGCGTTCTGGTGGACTTCAGATTAGTTGTGTGACCGGCAGGGAGCTTGGTGGGGGAAGTTGGGATAAATGTTAACTGATAACCTGACTGAGGGAAAACAGGTCGTGTTTCCAGACAAACTGTTCCTGTTTTCTGTGATAAACTCTTTAAGATAACATGATGGCTGTGACTTCATAAAATTCATTTCAAAGGCAGTGCAAACAGAGAACTACCGCATTAGGACTGTAGGGGGCCAGCGTGATGTATTAATTTTAAAGCAGTACTAAATGGCCCACTCACCAGTGCGCCAACCATGCACGAGAGCAACGTGCTGTCCTCAAAGGGTTTAGTGGTATAGGCTGAAGAAACAATCCTGAGCTGGACACAAGTACTTTTATAGACCATAGAGGTGGATGGAGGGGAGGGGTAATAGAGGGCATATGGATCCGTGGGAAAAGACGTGCTCTATTTGATATGGATGGTGCCCGGGATGGTGTGTGTCTGGGGAGGGAAGAAGGAGGGAGTTTGATGGGAGGGGCTTGTCTAGCTGAAGGGGGTGGACATAACACCTATACCGTTCATACAGTAAAGCCTGTCGAGCCTTAGTTCGACATCATAAACTATCCAGCCATCTTCTTAAATTATGTTCTTAAGAACCAGATTAAATCATTTCAATATTTTAAAAACCTAAAGGTTGCTAAAATGGTATGGATGGAGCATCATCAACAAATGCCTAGGCCTGGTTGTAGGGATGACTCCAGGTCTATTGATGCCCGTGTATGTGTATTTAGGTGACCTTAACCTCTATGGTCCATACCCAAATTCACCTAAAAGGAAGAGGGTAAAAGATTGTTGTGTCGGAGACTGAGGGGTGTGAGGTATTAGGGCAGGGTGGGGGTCTTAGCAGGTCACCCCAAGACCCCTTTGAAGACCCCCTTTGCCACAGAGGTCACCACTCTCTACCCCCCACATGGCCCCTTTCACTCTGCATTTCCTATGATGACCTTCTAGGAATATACATCTGTGGGACCTTTCTAGGAATACCCACCATTGCAGCCACCACCTCTGGCCCCACCATGTACCCTACCCCTTCTGACCTGCCCTGGCCAGTGACAGGGCTGAGATGATTTACAGGCCGGGCACGCGTCGTGTTAAATATCATTCAGACACAGGGAGATTGGGGTGGGGGTGAGTGAACCTAGAGATGAGGGATGCTGTACACAGTTAGGATGGTAGAATTCAAATGGTAGTAACAGTAGTCTCTGTTAATGGAAGGCCCAGTTGGGATTAATGAATTTGGAGAATTCATAATGATTTGAGGTGGGATAAACATGATGTATTAGGAAACAAATGCATAAACTAGGATACCCTTGCCTTTGAGTACTAGATTATGTCTATTTAGGTAATGATCCAAGCCAGGATTGGCTAAGGGTAGTTTGCTTTGATTTAGATAAAAGGGATACACGGACTGATACTAAATCTTCAACACCCCCCCCCCTCATTTATACCCTTATGCCATAGTTTGTTGACTGACTAATACCTCACACCCCTCAGTCTCCGACACAACAATCTTATGCCAATTACAAACAGGCCCTACTGTATTGTCCTCATTATTCTCATCTCAATGTTACCCATTTGACTCATCAAACCACTGACTGGCAATAAATGGATAGCACCAATAACCCACTCCTTAAAATATTTATGACAACAATTCTTTTCTGTACAATTTTTATAATCTGTATACCACTCATGATGATATCATGTATACCTAGAGCTAAGCCTGGAAGCTAATGTAACAACTGAACCTAATCAGTCAAACAAAATCACTTACGTGAATAAAAGACGTAGTCTAATCTTTTTTTTTAAATAGTGACTCTCCAATGAATGTTTATCATATAAGGAAGTCCTTAGTCGTTCTAATTGTCATTTCATCCACTCCCTTTGTGAAGATCATGGACACATTAAATGATGGACTAGATGCAAGTAATATACCATGTAGACATTCAGCTGCTGCCCCCACTCCCACCCCAATATAATCCAAAATTTGGCATTGCCTTGTTACCCCCTCAATTGATTACTCTCCTCACTAGAGGCAGTTCAGCTTCCACATCTCTACCCTACTGGTGTTATCGCCAAATCCGCTGAGCATGGCTGAGCTTGGTGTTTCAAGACATTAGACAAACATGTCTGTTGGGTTTCCATGTGCCAGATAGGCACAGGATAAGGCAGGCAGTTGTTGGATGGAGTTGAGACCAGTAGACGCCCAGTGTTGCTAGCTTGTGTATGTGTAAAAAGAGGAGAGTTTACAGCTGCCTCAACAGCTACTGCACACTTCTAGGATCATCACACACATGGTGGAAACTTGGGTCAATTAAATTACAGAATAGCAGTGTTCTCTCGGACAGACATAACCTTAGATGGGTCGTGAAAATATTTTATATTAAAGTGTTTTTATTTCGCACTTTTCGAAATTTCGAATTATTCGTAGGATGTTTAAACAGACTTCCCAAATTGTAGTATACTTTCAGGAATAGAAAACTACTACCGCTATTCATTTGGGGTATATAGCAAAATGTTGTAAGTCCTATATATAGAGGCTGTCTAAAGGTTTGTAGTTCTATATCTGTAGGTATAGGGCATCTAGAAATCTATTAATCAAGATGGATGTGCTGATAGCCATGTGGAGACGTCAATCATAAACCAGAGCAGGCTACACTAAGCTGTTGCACCATACTGAAACATTCACAAATTGAATGAGGGATTAATGGTAGCAAAGGGTAAACGTTTATCCTTGACTAATCCTGCTGAACTGTTCATGACTTGATAATTGATTGACTGATGTATAATCATTAGCTTTATAGATTATTGGGATCTGCAAAGGAGGAAAGATAATTGTCGTCGGGGCATGTAAAGAAGCGATAACAATTCATTGAGTAATGAACCTTGAGGGATTGAACTAGAATGTATAAGATGATACAGCATTTTAAAAGATATATTTAAAGGTAGACTGACATGCATTCTGACTTGAAATATGACACATCAAAAATCAGCCGCATGCAGAGGCAGTTTGTACCTCCTCTATAATACAGTCTACCATGTGTGGCTTTGACCCTGTTATAATAGTGATATATCAAACATGCACACCTGGTTCTACTAGGACTATAACTGTGTAGCCGATAACCCACTAAGGGCCACCATTTTGCCCCTCCTTGATAGCACACAGCCTCAAAGCAGCTCTGGTCTGGGAGAAGCAGTTATTAAAATGAATTAGAACTACTAGGCTAACTGGTTTAGATTCTAACCTTTCTCTAGATAGTTGTTATCGTTGTCATAATGGTACTACATTGTACATGCATACATGTCATTTGATGTGTATGAAGTACATATATACAAACACCATACACCTTTATGTAAAGGTGAAGAATTGGCTGAGGTCAATCAAACTTCATCACTCATAAAGCGTGCACTGCGCACGTCTGAGCATGCTCGGGACACCACTTCCGGTCGCCATAGGTGGCCAAAACTGCCACTAGATGGCACCACTTCTAGGGAAGTCTACAAGTGGTAGTTTGTGGGGCGATGGGGGTGGGAGATTAAGTAGGTTGATGGAAGTGTTTCCTGATAATTCTCCCTGCGGCAATCAAGCTGAACATTGAGGGGATATTTTGCCAAGCGCTCACAAACAAATATTACACAGCAGGGGAGAACGGCGCAATGAGGGAGTGGGGGAGGGGGGGGGGGACTAAATCACAACCAATGGTTTCATGCATGCCAACAATCCTTCATTCAATCGTACATGCATATGATATATTGTAAGCTTGTGTAGACATGCCTATTTCAAATATTCTTAATCTCCATAAAGCATTTTATATAGATATTTGAGCAATAGATTCTTGTTTATTGCTTAGGATACTATGAGCGAGGTGATCTCAAAACACACAAAAAAAACTTTATCTGCTCACTTAACCCTCAAACCAATCTGCAGAACAACCCCATAGAAGATATACACTCCACCTTGGTCCAGGACACCAAATGTGTTGTGAGTGCATTTTTCTGAAGGAATCATGCACCTCTCATACCTCATCACCAGCTTTAATGTTGAATGGTCAACGCATATCCATGCCGTGGGAGTCCACCACAGGCCAGGTCCAGCCTCGGGGCATCAGTTGGCATCTCTACCCCTCCTCCACCTCCACACACAACATTTATTTATTTGACTGTGTCTGTGAGCAGCTCATTCCCTGTTAGTGTAGTAAGGTGACGACCAGGAGCCACTCAAAGCAACTCCCAGATAACAACAGACGCTACTATGGAATGTTACTACTACCGAGGGTATGCGCGCGCAGCCACCCGCGCACACCTACATCCGGCGAGTAGTTGAGTCTTTTCTGAGCAGAAGAACAAAGACAGTGCAAAGAGCCTCTATAGGTGTACATAGGTGGTCTGCATAGCAACAGCTGCCTGCCAACACTAACCTCTCAATCCTCCACTGCCTCAAGATATGAAACCACTCCAATTTTATACACTTGCAATATCAATGACAAGATGTTCGATCAATGTCATGTAGATGTAAAAGATTAAAAGATCCTAATAAGGATCCGAGTTAAGTAAATGTAAAGGGACCGTTACTTTTGCACCATACACCTTTCATTATATGGTGTGAGTTAAGCTTATAGTAGTGAGACTTAAGAACAAGTCCTCTATCCTGACCAGAAATCCTTAAAAATCAAGGAAACCAGTTAACACCATCAACCCGCAGCTGGGTCCTCATTGTTTTCATCCTGCGGAGGTGAGAAGGGAATAAGGCTGTCAGAGTAAAGGTGGGGATGGTTAGAGACCAGGTGGGTACACAGACACAGACACCCAAAAAGCAGACATTTAGACAAAGATGGCCGCCGGCGGAGAGTACAGACGCCGCAACCAGAGGGCGTCACTTCCGCCTGCGTCCCAGCCTGGGAATGACGTGACCCGGTTCGGTTTTCTAGGACTTCTGACCCAGATCTGCATACCATAGCAACCCCCTGTCACCCCCTCTCTAGACATCCTTCTCCTCCTCCTTGTGCCCTGTTCCTGGCCCGTTCTCACCCCCACTACCTTACTACTCACACCCTTAGGGGACAAAGCAAGTCCCGACATGCCCCAGAGCAGCGTCTCATACCCCACGTGACGTTGGATCCGACGTAGGACAGGGACAAAGAAGTTCCCAAGGTTAAATCTGTCCTCCTACTCCCCCCCCCCCCCCCGCAAACACTAAAACACAAGCCAAGACTCACATTTAGACTTCTGCATCCTGTATAAAAGATCAATTCATTCAGTTTACCATGTTAGCCAAATACACAATCAATACCCGGTAGTAATTTGGGAGGTACAGTTTGATCCACCTATTTCACAATCCTTATGAATTCCAATTACACATACATCGATGTTATAATTTAATTGTGAGTCACGGGATGATTGTTTAATGAATAACAATGGTATAAAAATAGAACTTAAAACTTAAAACAAGATGCAAGAACACTCAGCGCACATATCCATTAAATGTACCTGTGTTGGCCCACACCTGTTATTAATACTATAATTCATATATTGTCACTAATTAGCTCAGAATGCAGTTATTAAGATTAGATAATTGCCAAAAGGTTTCTTAGAAAATGAAATAAAACCGTGTGTTCAGAAATTGCGACAGCAACTATCCATTGCCTCCCGTTGCTAAAAGGTTTATTTGTACCATATTACAGCATTGCATTGACTATGAAAATTAATTAAGACTTTCTAATAAGTAACCCACTAAATTATTTTATTCAAATACAAATAAAAAGACCTTTATATGGTGTGGGGTTGACTTATGGGTGGTAGTTGGATTGGGGTCGGCTAGGTGCAGTGGTCGTGGCCACCCCTTAAAAACAACATTATCTTGTTTCTGGATCCATGACTAAACTTGTAACGACAACTGAGTTCCCAGTAGGAATTCAGACATGACGGGCCAGGTGTGGGGGGGTGGAATCGTAGAATACTTTTCTCCTGGTCTGTTATTGCACTTTAAAAGTGTCTGAGTCTGTTATATGCCCCCAAGACTTTGCTAGACAGAATGACCATGGAGGACAATGAAGCAAATATCTTGGGAATGTTCAGATATGTGTTCAGATAATGTTCTTCTCACTGACACTTCTAATTTACACATGGGAGTCATGACTTAATGATCATTGTCAGTCATGGCCACATGATATGGATAGTAACCTGATTGATATACATTAGCCATAATCGTTTTATTTGTTCTGCCTCGTGAGAACTAGCTCTCTTTGCCACAATCCTACTTGCTCAACACGTCTAGCCAGTAGACACTGGGTGGTTCTGTTGTTTTTATTTTCCTTTCTTGTATATGCCTACTGCATCTGATAGGTAAATTTGATGGGACAAATAACCCTCACGGGTAACCATGCATGCGCCCACTTATCAAGACATATATGTGTTATTGTGTAACATGATAAAACTTGTAGAATCCCAAAAATCCTTCAAATGCATGACAGCGAAAATAAGATGAAACAAGCCTGCCAAAACGATCAATCTATATTCTTAGAATTGATTCAGGTATTCTTGTTTACATAATTGCCTCTAGTGGCACGATGGATATAGCAGACGACAATTTCTTGACAACAAATCAATGTCTCTACACCCCATATACCCACCTGCTCCTTACACCCAGACTAGAACCAGTTGGCACCATGTCCTCTTATTGTCATAGCAACATATAACATCCTGCATATCACGTGTCACCACCACCCCCCCCCCACCCGGTGCCGGATTTCTTAAATTAGATCCTATAGGATTCAGGGTTAGTTCCTATACCAAGGAACAATATAAGGGCCCCAGCATCCCAACCCTGCCTCTCCCTTGTGTCCGCGTTCCTCCAGCGTCCGTGTCTTTTTGTTGTCTTGGGGGACAAAGGGACCCGGATGGAGACTTCAGTGCGCATGCGTTCAACTTCTGTTTGTAAACCTAAAAAGTTGGTGTGACAAATAAATCTCAAGACATCCTTGAAGCAGTCTGTCTTTATCATGGGTATTCCTTTTTTCTCCCAATTCACATTAGACTAGCTCTATAATATACGCAAGCAGAGAACGGATTCAATGACACTGTGATTTTGACCAGTGATCATATATAATCATCATTATTAGGATGGTGCCCTGATGGCGCTTTCTGTATCTACTTCCGGTTTATCCCATTTATCCAGTCACGTTACAGATGTATACTTCCACACCTAACATGCTTCTTTGGTTTTAATTCTGAACTTTCTCGCGGAGCTAAGCTATCAGATTGCATCCTACCGTAATAGGAATTAGCGGATGAAAAACGGATATTGTACGTGGCAGAGACGGATCTTAAATGGAGTTAAACTTAAAGTGTCAGGTTCGCGGAAGACATGTCCAAATACATTTTTAATAATATTGGTAGGAGCTATCTACAGTCTAAATTATAACCAGAATATTATAGTAAATAGAGAAGAGGAGATGTGTGCGTGTGGGGGGGGGGGGGGGGGCATGCTACAATAAACACACAACTAGCGGGTGTCACGGCGGGGCAGAGGTCAGATAACGGGTCTGGGGCCAGGGGGTAGATCACAGAGGGGGGAACAAGTAGATGGGACGAAGATGCCAGAGATCAGTCCTAAGTTTGTGAGGTGTGGTAGTAGGGGGTTAGGGATCAGTCCAGGGGGGTAAGAATCACTGCTGGGGGTGGTGTAGATGTGGAGGGTATGGTGTTTACCTGTGTATTCTATGAACACAGATAGAGGAGGGAACGTACACAGACACATGGACATGTACACAAAATCACTGACCAGTACTGACCAAATAACACATCAGGATACCTACATGCACACAGCATGAGCACTGTAGTCCACCCGTTATTTCTAATGCCCAGTGTGATTAAAGTCTATTATATCCGGCCATTATATCTGGACCATGGTAGGATAGACGTGGACCGAGGCTGCGTTTTTCCTGGATTAAACGTATACATAGGAGATATCCAATATGTCATATTTTGAAAACTAAAAAGGTTGGGTGGGGGAGGGGGGCTCCATCAACCCAGTTATGAGACCAGGAGGATCAGGAATTGTTGACGTGGAATTTAAATTAGGGGAGGTGAATAGGTTCTGGTTGGGGAGGGGGAGGTATTATGACAAAGAAAGCATATCTTTTAATTAGTAGGGAAGGGGAGAAAGAAAGAAAGCTAGAGGTGAAACAAGTGTGATTAATTTGGATCTTCTGTGAGAGGAAAGCAGGCATAGGGCCAGCACGTGTGTTAAGGTATGGCTTCTATATTTGGCTATGATGGAAGCATGTGTATGTGTTGTGGGAATGGGGCAGGGAGGGGGTTGTCTGTGTGGTATCCAGAAGCGTGGGAACTTGTTGAGTCCAAGCCTTTGTCGTGTGGTCGTGCCCGGCACACACCATCGCTTCTTGGTCCTACCCCAGGAGTCTATTTCAATAGGGTTCACCCGGGATATATTATGAACCAATCAGATGGTTCCCTGTATTCACTGCAGAATGTCTTGGGTATGTTATGTAACACCTGGTTGCTGGTTGTTATCAGTGGTTATCTAGCCAGGTGCCAGATCAAGCAATGGCCGTTCCACTAGGCGTCAACACTAAGGCCTGCGATCCTCAAATAACTCTACGATCATCAAAATACCACTACGATCGCAGAATCGGGTCAAATCTTAGGGTCATTCTCCTCATGTACAGCATTGTACAGGGCTTGAGTACCGATGCAGTAGGTAAGAAACCAAATGGGAAACAAATCGTTGCCTGTTCTGAAATGGAACCCAGCACCTCCCAAATCTCCCGCACTTAAAGGCACTATCACAGTCGCCATGCCGCACATCGCTGGTTGCCGCACGTCCGGTATTGTGCAGTATCATATAACAAGACATACCACAGAAACCAGCGAACTAAACATGATACATGCCGGATACAGTCCCAGTACCAGACCAAAAGAGAAAAAAACGCGGAGTCCAATGTAATCTTCATAGGTTATGTGGGGCATATCTAATTTTCCTAAAATGTAAGATACAAAAATACCATGTGCAAAGAGGGCAAAGCGAATACAATAAAACCCAACGTATAAGCCGCAGCAGCGTATAAGACGCACCCTGATTTCCTGGCTTTCCAATAAGCCGTACCATCCGTTTGAAAATGTCATTCCTTACGTCTGTGTACATGTAAACCCCAGTATTAAACCCTTGGTAGTAACGTATTTCCTATAATACGCGTGTTTTTTTTTTGTTTGTTTGTTTTTTTTTGCTGTTGTTATTTTACGGTGCTCCTCACCTCTGACCTGCACCACAATCAGATGCAGCACATCTGGACATAACTTTAACGAGGGTATAATACGACATGACATCTTGTTTGTGTACTCCCTGTAGCATGTAATAACAAGTATTACTATAATATACAGGTGTAGGTGCCTCAGGGTGGAGTCTTCTATTCTAACTGTAAAATTGCCCATGGTAATAGAGTTATGGTGCACAGTTTGGGTCAGAGTGTTTAGCATTTCTGCATTAATCGTGATGTCTAGAGTGGATCAATTCTGTGTCTGAAGAAGGACGGATCTGCATGAGATCTCTAGAAAAACCTCATGTAGTTCCTGCCCCCCCCCCGCCCCTTCTCCTTCCATCGTCTCCCTCTTTCTTTCCCTTTTCATGAGCATTCCCAATTTCTATCCCTCAATTCTTCAAAGTCTCTGTCTCTCTCTCCCTCTCTCTCCCAATGCTTCCCCTTCCACCCCTAACCTGGTTCCAGTGACAGGTTCAGGTTTTGGTAAAGGAATGGTGAAGCCTAAAAGGAACAACATTTCCCGTAATCTGGGGCCATAAATCAACGAATAATCTCATGACTAAAGGCAAGGTGGCTCATCTACATGCCCAACTGTGTTCATCAATGATACGTCCCAACGACTGTAACAGCGGAGCCTATGGTAGAAACCTGAGGAAACCCTCACCTTAATTCTTAATTCAAAATCAAAAGACAATATTGATTAACCCTGTGTTGATGCCTATTGATTAAAGTTGAAGGTGGTTGCACTATAGGAGGCATCTTGACCCTGTTTTTAGGCCATGAAAGTGCGTAACCATCTCACCGTGACGGTGATTGAAGCAGGGAGGGGGAGGGGAGGTGGTGGAGGGATCAAACTCAAATGAAATGCAAAAGACCCCCTGTGGGGTTCTACAGGTGCAGTGTACTGGAGTATAGATCAAAATGGGAATGAAGCAGTGCTTTTCAAAATCATGTTGAAAGCATGGATGCCTCAGGGGTGTCCAAAGTTCTAATGATATCGGTATGATTGCATTACACACCCAAGTACAAAATGTATAGTCATTTCGAATGAATTAATTTTTGCACTGTTTGAAAGCACCTTTAGGGAGGCAGATAGAGGTGTATATGGACATCTCCCGTTGGTCAATATAGTGTAGATACAATGTACAAATTGTACAAGGTATGGATAAGGCACCTCTACATACACCTGACCTCATGTCTCCAACCCTCCAGAGATGGCAGCACTTCACGGCTCACCTCACCTGCCTGCATTGCATGTTCTTTGGCTGGATCTGTGAGGACTATTGTGAGGAGTGCTGAGAAATACACAAATATAGGTAAAATCTAGGAAGTTATTTCTCATATAGATCTATCGGTAAATCGCATACTTCTAATGGATACCCCAACCACCACCCGCAGCCCGTGAAAAGTAGTTCCGCTGTCCCATTAATAACAGTTGGGATATTGTAGGGTATGAAGAGCCATTGCTCTGTAGAAGAAGCATGGCAAAATATTAAGTCATGCATGATGGTAACCAACTGCATAAACATGACAATTAGCAATGCACCACCATTCTTCTCTGCTCTTAACTGCCACAAAGGTATCTCAAATACCAGCATGTGGCGTTGGTACCACGCCCCGTGTACCACACCATTCATATATGAACCCGTATAACGGGACTAGCACATTGCTAGTGCTAGGAGGATCATCTGGGTGGCTGATGTAGTCGGGGGCTAGATCCACCTTTGGCCTCTTTATATAGTCTAATTTGACTACCTGCCAATTGATTACTACCCATTGGAATTTTCTATAATTTATATCTATGGGTTCCCTATATCAACAGCTTTAACTATGTAATCATTGATCAGATGAAATATTTGAAATAAAAGAGCAAAAGGTCAAGTCCTGCTTGATAACATAGTTCAGTCAATGTCACCCTATCATTGTTATCACCTGACTTCACACCTAACACAAAAGAGAGGTACTTGGGGTGATTCAGATAAGGGGCAGGATGCAGCTTATCAGTCTTATCACTGGCCAATGTTCTGTAGGCTGATAAGAAATTTACCCAGAATACCCTGCTCTGGAGTCGGGGGCTAAACCAAGATGGCGACCTCCATAGCCTGATATGCTAATGCCCTATAGAATCTTTACATGAAGCATAACATGTCATTCAATGTGGATCCTGAATAGGCAGACTGAGTATGCTACTGAATCAAAGGGGTTTCAAGATTTATGGGGCTTACTATTGAGCTCCAGTGGGTCCGCCATTGCTTTACCTGAGACCTGGCGAGATAAGCACTGATAACAGCCTGCATGATGGGTATCAGGTGTTACATAATGTACCCAAAAAATTCTGCAGTGAATGTAGGGAGTCCTCTCTTTAGTTAATAAAGTATCCCGGGTCAGCCCTATATGAGTCATATAATACGTATAGCAATCTACGAACTTATCATAAGAGCAATAGTACTTCTGTTGTTCATATGCTTACTAAGACAATACTCAAATTGGACCAGGCTTATAACATACAACATACATGTACATATTGAAGTGTAATCAGCCCATGTCCGTAACATGTCCAAGTAACATGTTGCCAATCATGTCAGTCTACCCCAACATTACAACCACTTAGACATGATAATAGCTGTTGTTTGGGGTGCTCTGGTGTATAAGGGAACCAAGACACTTCAGAAAATTGCCCAGTCCAGGGTCAGTCTGTGCCAAATATCTATGGCATTCTAATAGGTTAAAAGATGTTTAGTCAAAATGGCTGACATCTACGGCATTCCTTGTCTGAGTTGTGTCTTACGGAAGCAGTACCCCGTGGGAACGATCCTTCTATGCTTTCGGCATTGTTGTCTTGATGAACTTGACCTTGAGAGCACGTAAGACAGATGAGACACCTGACCCTTACTGACACCTAGTGGCAAGGTGTCATAACCCTACCTGATGCTCGCATGCTCGGCCAATTTGGCATGCTCTACATCTATAAAGGGTATAATATAAAACCCATATATAGATTTCATGAATGCCAGTGCCATACATTGGGATGGATATTTGTGTGAAGAAAGAGCTAAGAAAAATACATGTAACAAACAGTAGCTGATTTTACAGGGATGTATACATGTCAACCTACCCCAACCACCAACACAAGCACAACTGCTAGTCCTGAACTACCGCTGTGACCAAAGTTCAGAACCCTAGTCCCCAAAGATTATGCGGATGTCATCTTTCATAAAAATGTTTCCCTTTGTTTTGAACTTGACATGTGCCAATCGTTGCATGCATGTTCATATAATTTATTACCGATCTCATCATGTCAAGCCTCCTAGAATCATGGTTTCATGTAGATGTACACATAGGACGCAGGATGTGTCTAATATAGGTCGTTACCATGGTAACCCGGTGTTGGGGTATCTGGGTCAGGACAGCAGACGACATCAAAGTCACCTGACCCTCAGACTCCCGCGAAGTGGCCAAGTGGCGTCCCGCCGCTCTGCACTTATGGGTGGAAGAGCACAGTTTCCTGGCAGCTCATCATGAAGGAGTGCTTCCCTTTCAGCACCCTATACACCATTGTAGACCGACATCTTTATTTTGTCCTGTCTATCCCCATCCTCTGAATCTCCCAACTCAAAGTGTTGACCCCCTCACAGGTAAGTGGACAGGTGGTAGCACCTAAACAATCCCCCACCCAATCTCCAACATACTTCAAGATCATCTCTGGACGGGGGGGGGGGGGTCTTTCTGTGAGAGACAGTAGTGTGCACTTCTGTAGGTGCCTGTGTCCATATGGTCAGATCTAAGGGACCGCCCAGCACCGGGTGTACCAGCATACAGCACAGGGTACACAGGAACGCTGCACGCTTCACCTGATCCCCGCTGGAGGGCGTAACCATGCGTCTCAAATGACCAATCAGCGGCGCCTTTTCCATATACTGCATATGAGTTCCCAGGAGGAGCCAAACCAACTCTTGATAGAGACTAAACTGCTTACAGGTATCCGAGTCGTATCACAAAATATGTTTAAAGCACCTGCACAATAGGTGACCCAGGTCTTAACCGAACTACTGGTAGGCCCTACCTGCCATTTTGGCAGAGGGGGGCAGGTAGGTCTGGGAGAAGGACAGATGCAAAACAGGATGTTGAACCAGTAGGTGTGATATTGTGATTGGGCACATGTGCACCTTCTGCTTTCCCCGATAGCATGAGAACTTAGGCAGGACAAAATCAATCATGGTCTTAACAAAATAGTGTCTGCAAGCTTGCCAAATATGCATATTGTGGGTAAGTGGGCTGGGCTGGTATGACTATTTTCTATATCTACCGGTTATTCCATTATGACCTATCAGGTCGCAACTATCCGCAAATGCATGTTCATAGACCTAGTCGATTGTAGTTCTAGACATGTTAAAAGTCTGAATTCCTTATGGAGTAAGCAAGTAAGGTGCTTAGACAGGCAGAGATGCCAAGGAGCATGTGGTTGGTCAGGCGGGTCAGGCAAGCAACGATAGCCTGTGGAACCGATAGGAAGAATTTGGCGGGGGGGGGGGGTTGAACCGTTAGATATAAAATGTTGGTACCTACAGTGTAGTGGTTTGGTAGAGGGATTCTGACAGCTGAATGATCCAGCCGCCTGTTCTACCCCCACCTTTCCCGCTCACCTCACCTGCCCAGATCGTCAGCGCGCCATTTGACCACCCTACACTGACATGGGCCTCTGGGTAGACTCATACATGCAGCAGGAGATGGAGGGAGGTGAGGTACTGGAGGAGGGTGGGGGGTGGAGGGGGGGGGGGGGTCTGAGAGAGATCCAACAGGCGCCTGTATGGAGGCTGGAGGCTGTAAGATTCAAGGGAGCAACATAGGTGCAGACATACTGTGCTAATTTACCATGAGGTAGTGGGTAGGCAGTGAGCTGCTCCTGTATGTTCTGTTACTGCAGGGTGAGCTGCTCTTACGTGGTCCTACTGCCCGGGTCCTACTGCTCAGGGCCGGTGTGTATGAAGGCCATGGTAACTAAAGTATGTGACATAAGACACAAAAAGAGCCAAAATGAGTCATTTCAATACTACTGATCCAGGAGGTCAAATAATTCACCCAAAGTCCTTAAAATGATGGCTGCATGCACGTTATTATATACTGAGTATATCACACCATCCTTTCATACATGATCATACCCACTTTTGATAGAAAGACATGCCTGTTTTAAAGATCAAAGTGTGAAAAAAAAGATATTACTGCACATGGAAACGTTGCCAGTGATGTCAACCTAGGGTGAACAATTACCTCGTACCTCATTATACTTCAGACCAGGGCGGCAGCATAGATATGTTCTCAGAAGTGGTGACACTCCTCGAAACTTCCTACTTCCTAACCTCCTCTTTGGACTCAACACCCCCCTTTATTACGTGTTCACATGCTACCCTAAACGTGCCCCATCCCTAAACACAATATATATATATATATATATATATATATATATATATATATATATATATATATATATATATATATACCGTAGACTCAGACGTGTACCCCTACAGCTTCCACCAACTCACATACCGACCTCTATGGATGATGATTGATGGCTATGCACCTATTATCGCCCCCATGAGTAGCTCAGACTCAGGGAGGAGAAACACAGTAAGTAAGCTGGCATAGTTTACTGAGCAGTTGGTGGGGGGGGGGGGGGCTATCAAAGATGCCTCACCGTACGTCCAGTATTTCCGGAGCACATTCTCTTGAAGACTTTTTACGATCTAAGTTTACTGTGGTAAGGTGATGGCGATATGGGATGAAGGGGTGGAGAGGGACAGGCCCATCGCCCTAATACCAGCCTCCAAATGCCTAAAAATAAAACCATTTCCTGGCAGGAGTTGACAAATGCTGTGTATATGTGGCTGATGGTATTGGGATGCTGTACATGTTAGTGGTGGGGGTGGTTCCCCAGATCAGAGTCTGTGCCACCCTTCTCCTCCCTCCGTCTTCAAGGAACTCACACGTCACCCCCCCCCCCCCATGTTATACCTCCCACCATTCATGACTACTTAAATCTTGGTTCTCTAACGTAGACTCTTAGTGCTAAGAATTGTGATGTTGAGGCTCGGTGTGGTTCATACCTGTAGGATAGACATGTTCAACAGAGATATGTGACCAGTGCGCATGTACTTAATTGGATTTTACCTGATTTGTTCACCTGTGGTTTATACCTGGATACTTTCTAGAAGAGGTAGGTTTATGTGTGATTGTTTCTCTCGAAATTATTTCTATCTTTACCTGCGTTATCTATTCATAGGCTCCACTATGGATGTCTGGTACCTGGAGTGTCTGGACCGGTGATTTGTTTGTTTGGCTACCTTGTCACTTGGATGTCTTCCAATCTAGGTCAAAATTTTCAGTTACTCATTCTAGAAAACCATTGAGTAACTCATTTACCTTTAATTTCTGCTCAGTACTGAATACGCTTTAAATGATTTTTTTAATATTTGACCGAGAATGGAAGTGGAATTGTGTCTGCATATATACAAGACAGAACTAAATGCAACAAGGAAATTTCATAATTGAAAGAAGAGAAATGGAATGGCCAAAACGACCTTTGGTATTTAAATCTCATGAAGGACCGCCTATGTAGGCTCAAGTTAAGTCTACATAAGAAAGACTGAAATTCACATCGTCTAAAGAAACCATTAACAGATTGGTAGCTAAGGCAACAAGATCGCTAACATGTTGGTACATGCACAAATAGTGTACACTGGAGGGGTGTAGGCTATACCGTACTGGGAACAAAGTCCACTGGTCTACACCATGTTTACAACTCGACAGAAACAGCTAGAGAGGAGAGCCCTATTCAATGGATATTGTAATGATACATTTATACTTTGTTCTGCAATATTATTATTATTCTGATGGGTGATTGTGATTATCAGATAATATTGTCCTTTGTTTATAAAGGAGGCCCCTGTTAGCTCTTATAACACAGACTGAAGAAGTTTATTGATATTAAAGTGAAATGACTCGACCACTGGTACAGGATTGTAATAGAAAAACAATTAATGACACAAAAATATTCATAATTATGTATTCAACACGATGAGGTACCACCTTTCCTTATCATGGAGTTACAGAGAAGCTCTCTTTTAGCCCTCTTAGTGACGTTTTTATAGCCACCATGGAAGGTCAATTGAACCCACGTGTTCTACTGCCAACAGATGTCGTCTGACTCTCTCACTATCACTTCCGGTCAGGTCGCCGGAAGGTCACATAGACGCTGTTCTTTACGCATGCGCAGGGCACGCGACGCGCCACCGAGTTGTGACAAGGATGGCTCCCCACCCTGGAATGGTAAAGCACCTGGAGGAGTGTGTGTCATGAAGGGGAGAGGGAGTACGGGGGGGGGGTCTGGTGTGGTATGGGTACCATCAGTTAAATAGGTTCCTAGCAAAGACTGTCTACATTTCTCTCACTTCCACAGCCTCTGCACAATATCACCTAAGGACAATAGAACCCACAAGTGGCACAGAAAAGCAGGACCGGATATAAAAGAAAGGAGAACAGCATATATGGTACCTGAGCTGCTCGTTGGTACTTCCCGGTCCAGCAGCCAGGGGGCGTCTGAGTCTTTCACACGTCTCCCGCCGCTTACAGTTTGACCCTAGGGTAACCAAGCATTTCCGGGTCAACCCACCGCCGTGTCGCAATTTCCGGGAGGCCCTTCTTGTGAAGTAGCTAGTCATGGCTCGTCTCCCATCCCACCCCCTCCCACCATTCATCCCTCTGTCCTATTACCCCTATTTAACATGATAGCTACTGTTCTATACACAGATATAGGTGTGTATTGGTAAATTGGAGGACTGTGATGGCGGTTTTAGCAAGAAAGCTGCGATGCCACAATTTGAACTTCCTGTTATCCTTGGTGAGTGATTTAGAATGGATCGACATCAGGATGCCTTTCATCATCTATATTCTTCTGAAAGCAGCAATGTGGTACCCAGGAGGGACAACATGGTGACCTACGCTTGGTGACATTTTACAGTGCGTTTACACTGGAGGTATTTCCGGGGAGGTACGCGACACACATGCTGTGTCAACCCAACCAGCGTCTCCTGAGCGTCTGTCCCGTGTTCCGCAACCCCTGCTGCCATCTGCCGGCAGGAATTGGTGACAAAAGACTCGGATCTGGCACACAACATGAACATGATTCCCCCGTGGGACGATACTTCTTACCCTTGCTCGCATCCTCTTCCTCCTCGTGCCCCCGAGAGCCCTTCCTTTCCACTTTCCATCATACTTTAGTTACCTGTTCATCTTTATGTACTTTCCATATAAATGTAGCCACAATAAACCTGATCCCAATTTCCGCATTATTCTAGATTGGAAGGATCCTGGTCTGTTTGGCTATGGTGTGGAGGGGATAGGGTGGTGAGTGAGGGGTGAGGACGGGGGGGGGGACTCCCACGGAGAGCAGCTCAAGAGTCAACAAGTACACGGGGTGCTTCAGTCGTGATCACCAGAATGAGGGAGTTCCATGAGATTCCTTTGGGGGATCACCTTATATGTACATTGTGAAACAAATGGGAGAGGTTCTAGAGAAGGAAACAATATTGACCTCAATGATCACACCTGGTAGTGGGATTTGGGTACCTAGGGAGATATCCATTGTGGCCCCACGCTACCCAGGCGGCTCAGGTTTGATACCCCCTTGTGGTAAATCGTCATGTTACAAGACTATGGTACTCTGTGATCATTTGGTGCTTGTGGTGCATGAGCTTCTGTTTCTAAATGACATAAGGCAGGCTCCTGAGTGCGCATATCAATGAATAGGGTACTCATTCGAGAGACTACCCCAATGTGTCACACTGCACTTCGCCCCTTTCCCGCCCTCTCTCTCTCTCTCTCTCTCTCTCTCTCTCTCTCTCTCTCTCTCTCTCTCTCTCTCTCTCTCTCTCTCTCTCTCTTTCTTTCTCTCTGTTTGTCCGTCACCTCACGCCTGTAAATTCTCTCCATCCAAGCTTGATATGAGATAGCAGACTGAATGAATGGCCGTATCCTTCTGATAAAATTAACGATATTTAGAACAAAGCTACCGCCAAGGGATGCTATCATAATCATGCCCATCTGTCCCCTCATCTTTCCTTATCTCCCCTCCCCCCCCCCCCCAATACACACCCACCATTCTCTCACCCCCTGATTCCTGCCTATCAGCAGCCTGACTGCTGATAGGTGATTGGAGGTCACGTGACTCGTGTATCGGCCTGTGTCGGCGTCTGTGATGTGTTGTCATGTGACCCGCTTTAATTTGTTCCGGTGTAAATCTACCTGTGATGACTTCAACTGGACACCTGGGCACGCCGACAGGTCCCCCTGCCCCGACATACAGAATATCATATCACCTGTACCCATAGACTGTAGAGTGTACTTTGGGTATGCTGTGGACGAGGGGTACGTGAGGTGTTGTGCTGGAGTGGAACTATTTCTGTTAAGTTGAGTGTAAAGGGTTAAGTTCGAGGGAAAAGGGAATCGCGGTAATGTGATAAGAATGTCAGGATAGTGTTGTGTTTTTCTTCTTTTTGTTTTACACTGTTAAATCCCCCCTCCGCCATATTCGAAGTAAATGCCTAATTTGTCTACCCCCCCCCCCCAAAAAAAAAAAAAAAGAGAGAGAGAGAGAGAGAGAGAGAGAGAGAGAGAGAGAGAGAGAGAGAGAGAGAGAGAGAGAGAGAATGAGAGAGAGAGAAAACACCAACCCCTCTCATGACAAGTTTACTGCACCCCAAAGACAAAGGGCATGGGTATTGGGCATTAGAGCAGAATATAGCTGGTATAGTCTGTACGTACCTATCTCTTTTGCTAAAATGTAGCTTTATGTTGTTCTATAATAATGTCTGTATTGGCTACATTGTATACCCGGGGATGTATGCCTTTGCCAAAGCGCGAGGACAAATGGCCCATCAGCTGTATATTTTTAGTTTCCTCAGTGTCCTGTAGGTGTCATCGCCGGGCCGTGACCACCCAGGTGGCTTCCACAAAGGTGGGCGGTAGCAGTGTCCCCCTCTCGTGGACAGGTAGCGAACTAAGCCCCATACCCATTCATACCAAAGACGCACCGAATAATTATGTATGCCGCTACCTTGTCATCGCTACCTTGACATCGCCCCACCTTCAAACCTTGGGTCCCCATACTTTTAATTCTACATTTTAATTTGTATATTTACCTACATCACTGGGACCCGGGTAGGCCTACTGGATCTTTCGCCTTGTCCCCTCCAGTACACATTAACGTACATGTAGAAATATAATGACATTATATTACCATTCATTCATTGTACTAATCTAGGTGTATCGGTACTATGTGTGTATACATGTATGTGGAGATGAAAACAACATTTCTACCACCGCCAGTGTTTCAAACATTCTTTAGATGGCACGTTATGCATAATGCAATATTAATTGAATTGTGGGGTTATTGGACCAGTCACAGTGATGGGCATGAAATGTCCACTTAACTAGTTCTCTGAACCAATGTTCCTTTTGCCGAAGGTGGAGACTCAAATAGCCTCCTATCCATCTAATCTATACAAAATCCATATCTAGCCTGCACTACCCATCATCTCCCCTCCTGAGGGCCCTCACCTGTTCATCCAGCACAGGTGTGTGTCATGGCGAAATGGACACAGGTTTTTGTCACACCTGAGCAACAGGTGTAAGTGAAGGGGGGGGGGGTGATAGTAAGTGTATCTGTGTGTGGGGCTAGGTTTGGGGGGGGGGGGGGTAAGAAGATGGGCAGGTGAGAGTCATCCAGGTGAGACAGACACTGCGTCTGCATGCTAGACATCTACAGGTGTCTTATAAATGTAGTCCAGGTAGAAGACATGTATAGTTAAGTTGTTATTGGTATATTTCACACAGGTGAATGTACATTAAGCTGATAATAAGTCAGGTTTTATAGTATAGCCCGGAGTATAGCAAATGCCGGGAGCAAATGATATATTATAAGTCTATCTAGATGTTCAATGCTAGGAGAGAAGCTAGTCCCAGATAGCCAGCAAGCTTCAACATTTGATACTGGGAAAATCGATGAGCATAGATATGAAAACAACCACTTGTGTTAAGATAAGAATACTATTGCTGAAAACAATGCTATACATAAAATAAATAAAAATGTACTAGATTACTATGTAAATAGTAAGGGATACGCCTCCCTCGGTGTACAGTCTTAGACACATGCAGTATGTTATTGAATATTGAAGATCTCCAGGGAGGTTACATTATTGAAGATCTCCAGAGAGGCTATAATAATTGGAAAATTGATCCAGAAGGTAGGTCTAGTTAGAAATATGTAAGTACCTCAGTCTAGGGGTTTTAGGTAATGTCTGAGATTATCATATTGCTGCTGAAGACCGGTAAAACAGTAACACTCAAAACTGTTTAGATTTTAGGATAACACTATACTATATTAATTCATTGTTCCATGTAAAATTGCCTCTTGTAATGGTCAATAGTGAATAATTTAATCACTCTCCCTTTGGGATCGGAGTCTAGGAGGACATACATCCCAGCTTATATATGCCTTGGTATTGACCCATAATATCAGTGTTATAACAGTGTGACTATACACATTACCCTAAGTAATTGCTATACTAACGGTGCGAGCAGGTGCATGTACGGAGTGTTATATTCTATATGTGAAATATAGGTAGTAACGAGCTTGGACATGTTTTATCTAAAACCTAGTATTGTGTGAATTGTCATATATTTAATTACCCACCTGTATCATACAAAGGGGTATAATTTGAATTTAAGTATGACTGATGTGTGAAAGACTGTCAGATTCAAAGGGGGTAGGGGCTTTATATTCAATCAAATTCAAGCCTTTGGTGCCTGTATAGACATGCAATGGGTGATATGGAGACTATCATTAATAGTATGGGTGTCCTCTATGTGGTGTCCTAGCAAGACACAGCCATAACAACCTAGGCTCACTAAATCCTTGAACACTATACCTGAATATTTTGGCTTTGATGTTGATGAGATTGTGTAAAGGGTTGATGCAATTTAACGTCAAACATGCACTGACCTGTGAGACAGTTATATTACTGCAGAGACTACCCCTGGGACTATACATACTGCTAAAGCTGTCTTTTAAGCCCAGTTCCCAGATTTGGGGGAGTTCATGAAGATGATTGATTGCCCCAGAGAAGGCAGCACACACCTTGACCCAGACGGTCACCTGATACAACAGGTTGTAGTAGTATAAGAGTAGGGGCTGGGTGGCAGGTGTGCTGGAATGGACCAGGGCAGTGGGGGAGGGGGAGAGGATAGTAGAGTGCAGGATAGGTTATCAACAGGCTCAGTCTCGTCCGGTCGGGATTCAGGGAACTCCCTCTCTCTGTTTGGAGATTGTGGGTCCCCATATTCTGGGGAATATTACTATGCACTGTATCTGCCTACATTTAACCACTACAGCAACCAGTGACTAGAACTACTTTTACCCATAAACGCTGGTCGCCAGAGACGACTCACGCCAGTGGTCGAGCTGGGACCAGATTGTCAACAGGCTAGCAGGTCATGAGGTCAAGGGATAAGATGACAGAATAGAAACAGGCATGGGGAGAAAGCATATTTAGAAAGAAAAATAACAATGTTAGAACTTCACTATCTATACATGTAAGGAACGGAATGCTATGGTTTGCGTGGTATGCACATAATAACTATAGTGAATATCGCAGACCACGCTCACATTCAAAGAGTACATACAAAGGGAACATGTGGACTGACTTGCTTGGAGAGTTGAGCGCTTGAGAAGTCCTGACGGTCTACCGGTGGGGTAGCAGTATATTAGGAGATCTTGAGGGCCTGTGACACAGATTCTCCACACGTCCCCACGTATCTCAGTGTTAAACAGACACACAGGTCGAGCGTTTGGATTTTGCCGCCAAAATTATCCAAGCGGGACCCGGCACGCGCCAGGACAAGGATCGACTGAGATATTTTTAGATCAAATTACTCAGACGGGGATCTAACCTCCCCCTCCCCCCCCCCAACTCCTGCATCCCAAATTTTACACTGCCTCTCAGTGCGCTTGCGCTTGCGCTTGCGCACAGGGGGCAGGTGGGGTGCCACCTGTCGCCAGGTGGTGGCGGCAGGATCCGGTCATTACCTGCTAGAACGATTAGATGAAATGTCGTCTGCCTCAAGGAGGGTGGCTGGTTAGCGGCGCGTGGCGGCACGGGGCCGGCACGTGGCTTGGTACAAGCGTGGGTGATGGTGGGAGGGAGGATTCAAGGTGATAGTACTACTTCCAGCTACAATAGTCAGCCACTCACCACCTGTATGCATTATATTTTAGATCCCCCCGACTAACCACCCACCCCACTCCTCACACTTTCACCACAGGTCGCTACTCAGTTCCAGCACAGCAGATCCTGGTGATGAAGTCTCTCGATTAGTGTCTGTGTGTGGGGGGGGGGGGGAGGGGGGGGACTCTTGATCAGAACGTTGCAAATAATATTTATACAAACATACCTAACATTTCCAAAACCTGATATGTCTGATCGATCTGCTCAATTGACCCCTGAATGTATGATATATACATTGTACGAAGTAGTCTAGACTGTCGTCCTTGTCGTCCTTTAGCCCAATGATGTGTTGGACTGAACTCTATGGGTGCTATTACAGGGACGCTTTAGCTATCATACCTGTGTTCTAAAACTAGCACACTACCCTAGCACACTACCTTCTCAACAGAGCCACCCAATCATTCAACCCCGGCATTCAACCCCCACCTGCATGTATAAATTAGACCCACCCCTCCCCTTCCCTCACTATTCTCACCTCCTTCGCACACATCCCCCTCCCCCGATTTCAGCTGATCCCAGAGATCAGGAAGGCATATCAAGTCACCAGGTAGGGTGTCGTCTGCCAGAAGCTATAGCAGACGACAACTGACACCTGGTCTTGGATCTCTGTCTAGAGCTGTCATGTGCTTTGGGACTGAGGAGGGGGGGTGAAGAGGGGGAGGGGGGGAGGTCTATCCAGACAACGCCCAGGGAAGCACAGATGGTGCCAAACGCTTATATTTACATAAACATAAAAAATGCATGCTGTTTCTTTCTTTCTCTTTTTTAATGAAAACAGATAACATCACAGTAACTGAATGTCCATATTCTATGTACAATATTGTAAAAGTGTAATTGGCAGAATAATTATAATTATTATTACATGGGTGGTTTAATATTGGAGTCTCTGATATTAGTAGTGATTTAATGGAAGTGGAATGTAGAATGTGATGTGCATCTATATCAATATGTATTTTGACCTTGGTGAGGTCAGGGGTCCCGCATCAGTCCTGATGGGAATGCCTTCAAACAATGGTGTAAGCACCCCCTCTCAATTTCACCCCTTATCATTGGCTCTTGGTGGAAGCTTCAGGCAATTTGACCTCAGAGAATGGCAGGAGCAAGGTGAGGGACAATTAAGGGTACCTGTTGTTTTAACGGGGGTGAAGTGGGGTGATCTACATACCACAGAATGGGGTCTCACAGATGGGCACCCAATTAAGGCTGGTGACGTCAAGTTTGTTGTGGGGGGGGGGCTGATTAGGGGGGTGAATAGTGGGAGAGGTGAATTATTACCCCCCCCCCTCCCAGATAACAACAGGCAGACAGGTGCGTGCATGCAGTGGCAAGTGCATTTTGACATTTTTTAAAAGGTAGGCCTTATTTATTTTAGTGAATTTTTAAATGGTTTGATTATTTTATTGATATGTTTCAGTATAATGACACCTACAATTAGATTATATCCTGCGTGTTGCATGCAGGCAGGGTGGGTTTAGTGAGTTATAGAACTTCAAAATCCATGCACCATGTATAACATATAATCAATAAGATTATCTAGGTCAGTTATATTCAACCCATAATGGCAACCTGATGGAATATGGCCACTGCTATTCAATATACAAATTATTTAAAAATATTGTATGATTTTTGCCAGCTACATGTATTTCTCTCTTATTATGATTGTTACAAATATGAATTACAAATTAGTTCTTTTCTTCACCTCATTTGCCTACAATCCAATACTGTAAGCAACAACTTCTTATGACCTCTGTCCACCCCTTTCTCAGGGCAGGAAGCTTATTCCCTCACTCACCATCCCCCAATCACTCAATGTGCATGCTGCTGTCGCCAATATACTCATATGGTGTCATGTGTACATGCTGATAAAGTGTCAATACAGACATGGGATCCACTATCTCCTTTATTGAAAGTTCGCGTGTAAACAGTGAACCTTGACTTCGGTGTCACCCCTCCAAAGATTTTTATCACTCTGTGCATGGCACTAATCACGGGATTGGCGGGAAAATTGGCGGGAAAATCGACGATAGGCTAGCAAGACAACATTTACCGCAGATGGTCAAAAAGAGGACGCCGCGCGTCCCCGCTAGGCGGCATCGGCGTCCTGCGGTGACCACGTGACTTCAAACGGATGCCGCTCAGTAATGGCGGCCGGATATATAAGAGGTGGGGGCAAAGAGGAAGTTTGGAGGTGATCGATTCCAAAAGCTGGGATTGAAAGCAGACCGGTCACTGCAGGAGTCCTACTCCTCTCATTTGTAGGAGACTTCTAATTATTCTCCTATTAGGTGATGAGAGGGCTGGGTAACTGGACCAGTGGGAGTCTCCCTTGGGGCTTATACGACTCACGAGCGGCGCTTATACCCTCGTCTTACCCTCCTGGACTCTAATCTCTCTCAGGGGTGTCTTGATAACAACCAGAGAGGCTCAGATATCTGCCCTGAGGAGGATGTGGGGACAGCATTTGTGGATGATTAGAAAATGGAGGTTAGAAAATAGCCACAGGTCTTCATATAGTATACAGTTGGTTGATGTATCAATTCAAAGGAGGTGTCGAGCGAGGGTATGGTCTGTCTTCATATTGCATTTGGCTGGATACGTCATTGAGAAAGTAAGTTAAGATACTTTTTACATTTACATGGGTAGATGCATTTCCCAGCCAATTCCCTATGGAATATCTTGGGTTAAAGAGCTTCCAATGTGACCAAGGGTTAAATTGCAATTTTTAATTGTATTGAAATATGTCTAAATGATGTGTCTAATCATTCTTTTTTTTTTTCATTTAGCAATAGCATCACCCATGAAGATGTAAATGTGTACATTACTAGTTAGGCCCAAAAAAATCTATGTTTCCGGTAACATAGCCAAAAAAGTTGTGGTAGGTAGGTCGGATTTTTTTAGATTTTTTTTTTTACCTCAGACCTATTAAGGTATACATTGTATTGAATCAAAGATATCATAAATAATTTGTCTCCTGTTATTATGGTAAATAAATGATTTCTTCGGAAATACCACAACAAACAGTAAATAATGGTATATATCTTCGATAACTTAATTAACTGATAAAAACTTTCAAAATGAATCAAAAATTTTGAAAAAAAATGCTAAAAATGTACCAAAAATTATCAAACATTTACCAAAAAAACTCTGAGGTCGGCCCTGTTTGGCTGAGGTAGGTCGGGTGACCGGAAACAAACTTTTTTTTGGCACCTACCACAACTTTTTTGGCTATGTTACCGGAAACATAGAATTTTTACTTGAAATATAGCCAAAATGCCAAATCATCGAGCTGGTTTATCCCAATCTGTCTTCAAGTGTTGTGCACCAAGGACCCCCCCCCCCCCCCACACACACACATCATCTCTTCATGTGGCAGTGATTAGAAACACTACATATGGCATGTTCCCAATGAGAGCCAAGTGGGCTTATATTTTAACCTATTAGAAATGCACTATCATCTAAATAGGGACATTGATTAACCAGCATATTCAGTTCAATAAGTCCATTCAGATATCAAAGTCCATAAGTATCACTCACCCTTATACCCCTCAACCCCGAATGGACTTTTCATGCATGGTTTGACTCCTTGAAGGAATGACTTAGTTCTTCACCTTGCCGGCAGATGGCTGGTCTGTGACCTTGAACTTTCGGACAAGATGTTATCCACGAGTCCTGAGACGCACGCATGGGCACACGCACGCATACCCATACACCTTGTGCCGCCGATCTTTGACAGTCAAGGATTACAAGAATAATTGGATTAAATGTGTGCCCCAATCTGGGCACATTGGCAGCAGCTGGGTGACATTTTGGGGTAGGTGGATGGTGGTGTGTGAAGAGTTATCTTGATTTTCTTGCTATGATATGAAGGGGAAATATGTGTGTAGGTGTACACTATGTTGGCATTAGTGGGCCTATAACCCGGGGCCTATAATATCTTTCTGTGATATATACCAGCTGTCATTATGTTGAATATATTTGTTTGTGTACATGACTGCCATGCCCATATGCATCATTGTATGCATGGTAATTTGTCTGTCTGGAGATCGTTTAGTTCTAGACATGTGCCTCTGAGCATGTGTTAGCATCTTGACATATACACATATCTCCACACTCAAACAACCCCTAACCACCAAATGTCAGATATGTAAATCAGGGCGCGTGCCCATCACTCCTTATAAGGAAGTTGGACGCTGGGGCACGTGTTGAGTGTTGACAGCCATCTTCCAGGCCCTCCTGACTTTCTTCTTTGACCCTTGACCCCCTATACCAACTCTCCTCTTCCCCACAGCTGGTCTACGCCTGCGCACTGTGTCCTTCTTCAAGGTCCTGATAGTCAATATTTGTAGGTCCTTAAAGGGCCGAGGTCATGTGACATGGGAAGACGCCATCTGGTGTTTGGGATCGCCACTGTTGTACTGACCAGGAGGTATGTCACCTATAGGAAGGGCACTACTGATATAGATGTACATTTGTCTGTATATATGTGCATGCCTATAGTATGGGTGTATCATCATAGAGTGATAAGTGCTATCGCTAGTAGATTAACTACTACTGTATAGAGTGTATGTAAGGGCTATAATACTATGGACTGGGGTTAGGGTGATAAGGGATGAAGGTCCTGGAACCTTTATTTACTATTGATGGTTAGGTAAAATTCTCATCATAGGACCCTGTAGACATGGATATAATCTGCATACAATGTATACTTGTCCAATACTACGAGAGGTGTACAGTAGAGATGCCAAGAGAAGAGCAGGATCAAATGGTTTGTGTTTCTAAGCAGCCATTAAATAATCTAAATATTCACAGATGTTACCTTGTCAGAGAGGCTATTGATATATCTGCTCGTGGTTTCTATATATATACTCAGAAATGTGATTGTCCTATAGTACTCAAATTTACCTTCTGTTATTCTGGAGTTAATTACCCTACCTTCTGGTAGTGTACCTTAGGCCATATCTGTACCCATATCCTCACAGGTGGGGTAATGATGGGGGAGACCAATATGTCATCACCACCACCCTTACCACATACCCACTGTGCATAAACCTGTTGCAGGGTGCACTTTACACACGTTAATGACAAGATTGTGACCACTTTCCTTGCTATGACACGTGCCCCATATCAATCCTGTACAATAGTGATGCCTTGACCCCCTCCTCCCCTAGCCTGCAGCCATAAAACAAAACAAGTGGAATGGCAGGGCGGGGGTAAAGCATTATATACGGTCTGTAGTTCTTCTAAACCACTACTACAGATGAATTGTGCCTTAGGAAACGTTCGCCTTATACGCCCGGTACATGTATATAAATGAACTGTGGTACAACATATACTGGTCTGCCATGCATGATTGACACTGGCTGCTTTGCACTGCCTTTGATATCAGACTTTACGTGTTTTTCTTTTCCTTCAGAATTTACATCCCAAAATAAGTGCATCAGCAACCCCATGCATCCCACATGGTTCTAAATTAAGGTTGTCCCAGGAGTTGGGTGAGGGCGGGTTGGGAGGGGGTATGGAGACTGTCTAGTGCATTAGTGCATGACGGCAGGTGCAGATGGTGCTGCGTGACGAGGCATGGCCCCAAAACCTGGATATATATATATATATATATATATATATATATATATATATATATATATATATAAATATATATTATATGTCTGTACTGTGTGTGCTTTATTGGCTTATAAAACACGGGGCACTATTGTGCCAGAGGTCCCGGCATACAGGTTGTAATATTTAGACATAGCATTTTGCTGTGCATAAAGCCATGGCCACCACCCCTATAACCACTAACAGGGGTATCAATAGCTCGCATGTCTATAAGTAAGCCTGCATAGGATTGGGATGATCCTTGTCCCCCTTCTCCTGCACATACCCATGCACACAGTTCGGAGAGTCCCAAGGCACTCTAGGGTTTACTCTGCTCAGAGTCTGCCTTTTGAATTGGGAGGATTTCGAATAAAAAGGACTAGCAAACTAAAGGAATGGAAATAATAAGACAAAGAAATAGTAAAGATGTTTTATTTTGATGTTGGACATTTCGAAATCTAAGAAAGCAATACAACTATAATGGCATAAGCGAGTAACAGTAATATTGGCAAGTATGAAATCAGTTTAGAGTTTATAAAAAGTTGTTTGTGACTAGAGAGGAACCAAGTCCTGGGATGACTCATGAAAAACTAATGTCTATAAAAAGAGTTTCAGAGCGGGGTCCAAGTTGAGGACCAAAGTATATCTCCAGAAAGCGATCAGTTAGATAATAGTAGATACACCCCTATAGGATATCGGATGACAGCAGGAAGAGTTGGCTAATGTCTATAAAAAGAGTCTCAGGGCGGGGTACAAGTTAAGGACCAAAAGTATATCTCCAGAAAGCGATCAGTTAGATAATAGTAGATACACTCCTATAGGATATCGGATGACAGCAGGAAGAGTTGGGGTCCAGGGGGTATCAAGTTACAGGTCCATGACAATGAGGGTATAAAGGCCGGCTGTAGTGCAGACCAGGGTGTGAATTGGTTGGCAGCAGCATCGTGTGCAGTTCACCCTGGAATCAGAGGAAGTTTATATAGTCCACAGCTCATACAACATTTATATTTACAAGAGGAAATTGTTTAAGACTGAGGTGCTAGAGACAGGAGTTGTCTTTGGAAGTTTAGGATTTATATAGGAACACATACATTTTGGAACCGGTTACCTCACCTAGCCTCACTCACTTGTTACAACATCAACAATTCTGAAGCTTACTACCATTTGGAGATTGGCATTTATAATCTATTAGGACAAAGTTCTTATACAATTGACATAAATTATATGGAGTTAAAAGTTGCTCTCCACCTCCATCGATGAGAGTTTAATGGATATGCATGATTTACCAGGGAAGTGAATTATGCCGATGTTTAGTTGTGATTAAGAACGGAATTCATATGATTTGTTGATTTATATATGGAGACTATTTAAGATATTGAAATATTTTATTGATGTACACATGGATGAATTGGACATGAAATTAATGAGGATGCGAGAGTGTGACATCTAGTTTGTTCCAAAGGTCTTTGACCATCTGGACTATTGGATAGATTTGGTGGTTGATTGTGAGTTATAATGGATTGTTGCTACTTGACGACCTAAGGCAGACGTTAATAAAACTTCTCAGAGTTGATTTACCCGTTGTGTCTTCCTTTCATATGGGATAGAAACTTAGACACAAGACTCTACCACTTGACGCTAGACTATACGCTTTCCCATAATGAAGGATTAAAAGTATATGGCATGATAATGTATCGGTGATCATATTAAACACACTGGGAACTAGATGACATACTATCAGGGGACATGAATAAAAGTCACCAAATAGCACCTTAACGCAAACCTCCCCTCCTGCCCCTATAACCCAGGTGGTGGAGAATAATGACCGTGTCTCCTAATGAGTCAGACACCGTTCCCGGTACCTCAGGGTTTAACGCCTCTGGGGGGGACGCCTGCAGGAAGTGATGCGGCACTAACAGACTCGGGCAGCACTAATGTTGAAGGGGTTTATCAAGGAGAGGAGAGTGACCAAACTTCTACAGCTGAAGTGAGGGATAGTAGTTCCAATGGAATAGAAGACAGAGTAACTAGGGACCAACAATGCCAAGTGTCTTTAGAGAGTCTGGAACAGGAGGATGTTGGCGAGTATGAAACATTAGAGGAGATAGCGACAGAGGAGCCAATACAACCTACTATAGTGGGTGAGGTAGCTACTATAGCTGGTGAGGTAACAACGACAGAAAAGTTAACAACTACAGTAAGAGGACCAGGAGCTAATCAGGGTAGGCCTGATCAACCTACCAGAAGAGCTACCCGGTCAGCTGGACCAGCAGAACCTATACAGTTGGGTACCAAAGACACACAGATTGGAGTTATAGCACCTGCTTGGAGGTCGAAGGAGCTGTCGACTATAGGAAGTCCTGCTCAGGTGGAGGACGAAGAAAGCTCCGACTCTGGGCGCCATTTTAGAGATCGGAAATTTTCAACAGAAGAGGAGTCGCTGAAAGCAAGGGCTGAAGCACGAAGGAGACTCCTCAACTCCACTCCACAGCCTTCACCAGTGGAGACGAGCCGACGCGAACCGGCGGATTCGACCGGGACCAGCGGCGTCGCGACCTGGGGAAACTTGCGAGATCTAAAAGACTCACAGTGTGAGCAGTTTGACAATCAGGCAGTGAGGTGTCCAAAGGCGTCATTGGGAAGACCTGGAGCCAAAAGTAGGACAGGTCAGGTGGCGTCCGTAGCAGACACAGTCCCCAGGAATTCCAGTGCCATAATTAATAGAACTGACAACAATTATAGAGCTACCGAACAGAGAAACGAAATACAACCAATATTATCTAGACGTTGGATTGTAGTGAGCGACGAGGAGGTTCGTAAACAACAAGATAATGTATATGAAAACGTCAGTGGTTCGGTACAGGAAACTGCTGACGTGACGTTAACAAGTGTGGTCGGAACTGAGACAAAAATACAAGTGATAGATACATTGAAGGGAGTGAATCAGGCTTATAACCCAGAATCTGCTCCAGTGAGAGAGACACCGACAGGAATTACCAATCTAACCCTTGAAAGAACTGTCGTGGGAGAAGAGGGCGTGTCATCGACAACGGTATCAGAGAAAACCCGGAAACCACCCCAAGAATTGAATCCCAATATATATCCCAGGACCGAAGAAAAGAGCCGAGGAGTGCCATCAGCAGAGCGAACAGAGGGAGGACAGACACCTGAGCGCATAGCAGGAAGCCCGAGGGATATTATCGAATCGTCTGTCCCTTTGCGCCCATCTGACTTGGGTTCGAATCGTTTTTCGCTATCGGGTAAACAAGTGGAAGGTAGCGAAACTGGGGAGCTTAGTGAGGCAGGGACCTTGTATCGTCGGTTTCTGACTCCCAGTGGTTCAGATATACTCGAATGGGACTATAGTGGAGTACCAACAGAAATAGCAATAAAGCAATGGTTAAAAAGTGAGCAGATTCGTGCCGAAAGGGAAGATTGGACTCGTGAGGATTGGGAAACCTTGGTAGCACAGACGTGGAGACATAGTCGGGAGACCAGACCTTTGACAGAGGATCAGGATTCTCTGAGAGACACCCGAAGATGCCTGAAACCGGACTTTGATAGGGAGAGAAAAAGGGCTCAGGATAGGGTGATCACCACTGGAAACTCACAGGAAAACGATTCCGAATTTGAACATTGCGGACAGGAAAAGTCATTGACCACCTTGTTAACATTAATAAACTGAAACGAGCCTATCCTCGAGAAGACCCGGTAGTCGAAGTCGAATCTTCCGAAGAAGAGGAAGAAGAAGAGAAAGAAGAGGAAGAAGAATCGGATGCCGACGGAGAATCTGCGGCGTCCACCCTGGAGCATCTTGGCGCCAAAGGTGACGGAGGAAATTCGAGTACTCGTAGCCCAAGGAATAAAAGAATAGTGAGAGGGTGGGATCTCTCAGACGGTGATCACGCTGGTAGGGGTCATTCGTCCAGTCCCGTCACGCCTTTGGTGTATAAAGAGACGGCCTCAAAGAAGGGACCGCCATCTAAAAGGGTCGATGCAGTACCGACCGGTTCGTGGCACACAGCTCAATCCACGAATCTTAGCAACCCAAGTGCTCCCATATTGAAGAAAGGAACTCCTAAAGGAAAGGAGAATAACTTAGAACAGGTCTCAAAAGGAAAGGGACCTGACCCGTATAGGAAACGAGGAACACCTCTAAATGATGGGGGGAAAGTGAGTCGAGAAGAGACACACATCATCGGAAAGAATATAGCGCCGCCCAGAAAGAGGCGAGTACGTTTTATGGACGAAGAAACAATTGAGTGTCCTGAGAAACCTAGATGCTCTGGCACCGTACGAGAAGATCTGAGTGATCAGGAGGAAAATGAAACTAGTTCCGACGAATCGCTAGGATCTCGTGACGAGTTGTCAGAACGAGAAGAGGATAGTCCTGAGGAAATACTATCAGAAGACGAAGATAAGAGAAAACGAGAGCGAGTAGAAGTCGAGGAAGTCGCGAGTGGCAAAGAAGAAGAAAAGGAAGAAAACTAGCAGCAGAAATAATAATAATTTCAGTGGTTGAGAGTTAAGAGACAAAGACCTGTCACTGACTAATTGGGAGTTATGATTCTGACAGGATGCCATGGTGACTAGTTATAGTAGGGATACCAACCTAGGAAGGTGAAGGGACTGTAAAAAAAAAAACATACACAAACACCAAAAACAATACTACGCAGTGCAAGGGTGAGGTGTTATTGAGGAGAAGAGATATTTGGTGAATATGGGAATCCAAGATGGCAGATGATTCAGTCACACCCAATGAGAAATTTTTGTGTAAAGTGGCTGAAAACTATTATTGGGGACTTTTGATTGGGATTATTGCCCTAATTCTGGGCCTTACCATAGTATTGAGCAAGAAAATAGCAATATTGAAGAAAAGGCACAAGAAAGATGGTATTTTTCTACAAATAGTGACCGATTATACCTGGGATGTTATAAGATTAGGCGAATCCTGTGTACCCAGTGAACAGTTGTTTTTAGCAAGAACCATACAGCCATTAATAATTGAAATTAATTTAGTAAGGAATTGTGGCAGTTGGGAAGCATGGATCCTGTGGGGACGATCACTACAGGCCATTAGTGCCACCGCCAGAAGAGAAGCCAGATTGGTGGCTTTACCGCGCAATGTTAAAATTTCTCAACGATTGGCCCGAGAGTTAGACTCCGAGAGGGGGTGCGTTAAACTGGCACGACTGGTTAGGCAGGTAAACGGTCTCACGAGCATAATACCTCTGGGAACCCCCATGATTAATGGAGACGGGTGGTCACCCATAGGCGGAGAAATACAGATGAGTGACCTAGACATCACTAGAGAAAAGAAGAAAACTAAGGCAGCCAAGGTGAAGAAAGCTCACGACAGCCCAGAAAATATCCCCAGGGCCACCACCTCAAGGAGAGTGGATTTTGAAATGCGATGATAGGCTAATTAAATTGGAAGACCAGCAAGATGAAAGGCATTGGAATATTAACATTAGCCTCCCTGTTGGGATGGGTAATTAGCACACCTGCACCGGCCGGAATGAGTGTAGAACATGTATTTTTCCGCAAAAAGGCCGAAGTACATACTACCCGTTCCCAGTGGATTATTGGTCTGGTGTTGGATCTGACTCTATATGAAAAATATCTGCTGTTTACAAATGAAACTTTGAGAGCAGCCAGAGATACTGCCGAGAAGTCTATGGTATACTTTAGGAAATTAAAAGATGACCCGAAGTTTCGACAATTAACACTCGGTAAGCAGCGCAGTCTCCTTGTTACACAGGACATCTGGCGGAGTATGGAACAAGCCCTTGTAAAATATTGTGATATTCTCATGGAACAAATGCAGGAGCTGACCATCTTAGAGGGCATCCACAATAAGAACTGGAGAGATTTCCAGGAGCTAAAGCGGATAGGTCATAGCGAGCTGGAGGAAAATCGAATGGCCACGCGAGCACCCGAGCACATAAGACGAAAAATTAGAAGGGGGCTGAAGTGGAATAGGAAATCATTGAGGTCCAAGAGAATGGTGGGAGCTATACTAGGCGGGTTAGCTGGACTGACATCGGTGTTTAACATCTTTTCGACATACCAGTTAAGGCATGAAGTCGGTCAGCTACGACAAAATCAAGAAGTCATCCGATCAGTCGTGAAGAAAGGACTGTTAATGGTAAATCTGACCCGAATGGAAGTGGCTGAAAACCGCGTAAAAATTCGCCAAATTATCGACACGCTGGGAGGACTGATAGGAGAATTTCATGCAGAGGTGACTCCGTTGCGAAAATTTGTAATAACCAATGGTCAGATGCGTACCAATTTAGGAAAAATCAGAGACTTAGTGTCAGCCGAATCGGATCTAATGAATGAACTATTTCAGAAGGTGGCTGAACTGGCGAATCAAAGGCTGACTCCCAACATATTACCGGCGCCAGAATTGGTACAAATACTTAAGGGTGTGGAATTGGAGCTTCCACTGGGATTGATGCTGCCTCAGGATCCTAGAGAACGACCCTTTTATTACTATAAGACCCTAACAACCAGTACTATTGCGCTAGATGACAACCTTCTCATTGGAATTGAAATTCCATTACTGGATGTGGCTCGGAAGTTTCATGTCGTACAGGCTATATCTTTACCTGTCCCCTACACTGGCACCGATTTAACAGCTGCCTATGAGTTAGAGTTCAAAGACTTTGCTATATCTGAAGACGGTCGTCAGTATGTAGTGCTCACCTGGGAAGATCAATTAAAGTGCACTAAACGCAGCATAGGGTATTGCTCATTGACATCCGCCATAAGAGAAACCAACCGACATTCCTATTGCACTTTAGCATTATATCGTAGGGATGAGGCCAGAATAGAAAAACTGTGTCAAGTGAAAGTGTCCAACAAGGTAAAATTACCAGTGGCCCACTATGTATCCAAGGGAGAATGGCTAGTAGCTACCGGCGAACCTTTCGATTTGAGAAAGCATTGCAGTGGTCAACAAGATGCTCAGATTGTTCCAGTGGTGCCACCTTACACTGTGGTGAGTCTGGAATCAGGTTGCAGTGCACTGGCCGATGTTATTGAACTACCTATTTATTTCGAAGAGAGACGCGAATATCATGTGCTGAGAGAAGAGCGTATTGTGGCGCCACCCAAGGGTCTCAAAATGGCGGAAATGACCATATGGAAAGACATTGGACCAAGGCGGCCCGACATATTGAAGCATTTAACAAAATTGGGAGATATTGAGGAACAACCTATTCACACATTAATAGACAGATTAGACAACATAGAGGCGAGTGAAGCGGGAAACATACCAGATAGTATGATACTGTATGTGTTGGTGGGAGTAGCCATATGTGGCGCTCTATTGATAGTCGGAGTGATATATGGGCGTCGGAGACTTAAGAGGCGCACCAGAGCCAGAAGAACTGCCAGAATTGGAAGGAATCAGGGCCGTGAGACTCCCTTAATTACCATGGTGCGGGAACTACCTGAAATACCAGAAGTCATCATGGGGATGAGGGATCGCCGCAGACCTACATCTGGTGTGAGAACAGTGTCGGCCTCACCAGAAAAGCTTGAAGATTTTTAAAAAAAAAAAAAAAACAAACCTGAGAGAGTCTGAGTTGACCTAATGAAAACCGTTGGGGTGTAAACTGACAAGTGATATGCAAAATTAGGATTTGACCTTTTTCATACTAGCCCTACCTGACAAAGGGTATATTACTGCGAGGCTAGAGACTTACATATTGGAGTGCAGCAGAGTTACCTGACAAGTGACCGAGAGTACCAGTTAGCTATAAGACTGAAAAGAGACACAACAAGGGAGAACAAGGGCCGTCAAGGCCGAATTATTATTAAAACAAAAGGGGGAGGGGAATTAAAGATATGGGGATATTATAACATAAAAAGATACCAGAGACCTTAATAAGGACAGAGATGTGCCCATTGAAATATTTATTTTTAGGGTGATATATGGGCGAATAGTACTATTGAATGGTAGTATATTAATATGTAATATTTAGAAGCTTATATAATTGTATAGAAATACAAAACGAAAAACTATTGATTTTCGTGAAAATATGACCCCAGTGATTTGACAAAATGAGTGAGAAAATGAGATAGATACTTGAATTGGTGAAAATCCACAGGAGACCGGAATGCCGTGGGGCATTGCTATTGCCAAGAACCGGAAACTAGATTTACCAATATTGATTTCTATAAAAGAAAGAAATATAGCAGGTGTGAGTGCCTGTGTATTTGCATATATGTATGTATATATATATATATGAGGACTCATTTTTGAGAAACTATAGCTGGGAGACAGAGGCTATGGTATGCAGTGTATACATATATATTTATATACATGCTTGAGAATGACATTAGAACAGGGGACCCTAGGACTACCATAGGGAACCTGATATAATACATGTATTCAGCCAAGATGATTAATGCAGGGAGAGAGTATGTATGATATATGATTGCATATTTATGAGAATATTTATGAAGGTATTATGACAAGGATTAAGAGAGTCTTTTAGAAGACTACAACAATTGACAAGTAACAATAAAGAAATACAAATTAGAAAGTACAGGCGATACTTCTCTGACATGGAATGACGATATTAGGAGAGCAGAACCAGACGTCTGGAGAGGGGCCTTTGTATGGTGTCCGTGACATGACTCACGCCCTCCGAGCAGCTCAGGGATAGGGAACGCCAAGACATACCGTAAACCCTCCAATAGTGTGAATAAAATGTCAGCCAGAGACAATGAGAGACAGGGGCACTTAATAGGGGGTAACGATTTCTGATGAGGACGCGTGATCGGGTGACGCATCCGGCAAGAATGCGGATTCTGCGCAGTAAGACGCACAACGCCCTAACGCCAAACAAAGGGGCTGGCGACATCACGAGCAGCTTCAGTCCGCAAGTGGGGTCCGGAGGAAACAGATCTGCGCCACCTCAAGGGGGGTGGACACATAGAAACCACTGTTAGAAATATATATTTTTGGAAATAGCCAGTGGAGCTCAGACTGGAGAGCTGAGATGAGGACTCTGATAATATAGAATTAACACAGAGCAGTGGGGACTTATATTTATACTCCACACACATGAAAGGGTCACTTTGCATGGACTGAAAGACTGTGTGGCTCCACTTCATTATATGAAACTTATACACTGGATTTATGTTCAACTTCTTGTCATAGAGAGAATACCTGGCACTATCTGCAGGACTTATAACATTTGTGGTTCAGCTTTGTGTCTTAGGGCCTATACCATGGACTTATGCCCAAATTACAACCCATGGAGGGAATATCTTATATAGACTAAAAGATTTAGACATTTGTGGTTAAGTTTCTATACCATGGATTTAAACACTGGGTCTATGATTTACCATTGTGCCCCATCTTAGACATTTGAGAGACCGAGGGAGATGGCCCCTTTGTCCAGTAAGTTTGTTTAAAAATGATAAACATGGAATGATATAGAAAAACCTGAAATGGAATGGGACAATGTCACCCCCCTGGAAGGCCTCACAGTCAGAAGGCCTCCCAGTCAAGTGGTTCTGAAATGTGGGACAAAGACATTTGTCATTTGGGGTAGCGGCACTTCTCCTCACATGACCCTGAGTGATGGGAAACATGTGTTGTGGACCAAAGGGGGAACGGTTGCCATGGAGACCAGTGTTACTGTCGGGACATAATGGCTGTTTAAGTCCCACTGATAGGCCTGTTAAAATTAAGAGGAATTGACAGCAGGAACTCGTGAATGGGACCGGATTATATGAGGTGATGGTTGGGCTCATCTGTACTAAACCCTGAATGCAGATTAAAGCCTGAATCCATCACTTCATGTTGCCATAAGATTGCGCTGATGCCCAAGAACAATTAAGACAGCTTTTATTTAAAGAAAAACGAGGTTTTCCGGAGGCATGTCCGAGTAGCCAAAGTGGTGCGAGTCGGGTTTGTTTGCGCACCACATGTCAGAGATACATGAGGTTGTCAGAGGCAGTCACGAGGTCGTCAGAGGCAGTCAAGAGGTCGCCAGATATGGAGTACGATACGAATGCAGTTGCACCCAGGCGGATTTACGCATTCATCCAGAGAGTACGATACGAATGCAGCCGGTTGGAGGATTTTACGATAGAGTGCGGCAGGGACAACCGCTGTGCTGATAGATTATTAGTGCAGTAACGAAACCATGGAGGATTTTACCATAGAGTGCTGCAGAGACAACGGCCGTGCTGATAGATTACTGATACAGTGGTGAGATTTTATATTTTGATAGGGCAGATAAATTATTGTGCTGACAGTAAAAGTGGCAGTGATGAGACTTAACGGATTTACGTTTGCTGAAATTAAGAGGAATATTGCCCGCGTGTTTTGAAGGTTCTAGCCTGGGCGAAATATTGGTAACAGTGTAACAATTTAGATTCTGAGCGGTAAAGGCTCAGGAACCGTCATTAAAAACACGGTTTGGAAAAGTAAGAACTAGAGACCCTGCTTTCCAAGTTAGGTGGATGCCTACGTTGCAGTGTGAAGAGTGAAGATTGACCGAAGTAACTTGGAAATGGTAGGCACAAGATTATTTGTGAATAGACTTTTTATAGAAAGAAATGACAATTGACATTTAAAGACAACATTGAATGAACAGTGTTATTGTAAAAATAAGTGGATTAGCAGCTTTGGAATTATTTCAGAGCAGAAGAGACCATGAACTGAGTTGAAATATTTAGTAAGAGTGATGTGACCCTTAAGGTTAATTAAAGGGAATGTGCCTCAAGCCGAACAATGGAACTTTATTAAGGCACTAAAAGACAATGGAGGGCTTCCCTAGCCCACTGAAAAGGGTCTGGATTCTACATCTTTCTATAATCGCTCACTTAAATAATTAGGGGTATGATTTTGATTACGAGAATAGAATTAATTACTGTCATTTCTGAAATAGAAGGTTTTATTTTTAATATTATCAGCAATTATGCATGAATTTAGATAGTATAGTATAATGAGGAGTGACATATAACAATATTAATGTTAATATGAAAATGATATATATATGGGTATATGTATGTATTTTTATGTATTTTGCCTGAAGTCCACACGTATTCAAAAGGTAAAGCGATAATTGAATAATATAGTATATGTCAGTCAAAAGCTTTGATAGTCACTAAGCCTAAAAGTCGCTAACCTCATCATAATCTTTCTTTTCTTTGTGGTGTGGGTGTATGTCAAACTCAGAATTGTAAGTCGTATTATTATTGAAAATGAATATATAGATTTGTCCTTAGCCTCATTTATGAGGGAAAGAAAATTCTTACCTCCAATGGACAACAACAGCAGAGTATTTTTTTTAGAAAAGGGGCAGATTAGCCCGATGCTGTCAGTATCCATGTTTCGCTTGAGCATGCGGAAGGATAGAAATGTGTTGTCCGAATGAAATTGTAGAGTGGAGTAACTTACTTTAAACAGGAATAGGAAATGTCCTAGGATGGAGTATTCTCCACTTAGACTAACTTCATATACTAATGCTCTATTCTCTCAAAAACGGTTTAGACGAATATTACTAATTGTCTCTTGATTTTGGATTATTGGAAGGCCGGTGAGACTTTCTTACTCGAAGGCCATCTGTCTGTTTTTCCTGGATGGTGATGAGTTCTTGCGTAGGTTCACTTGAAAGCTTTGTGAACTTTGTGGAGATGGTGTTTTCACCCTTGCGACAGTACTTATATATAATACAGGTTCCCACATGGAGCAAATAATTGATAGAGTAAGGAACCATATTGCCATCTTTATAAATTAAGTAGTACTTACCGACCCTTTGGGGTTGACTGAGCGGCCAGAATTTCTCTCGTGGACAGTAGAGGATGGTTTCACATATTGACATGAACGATGCAACGCTCTGCGTGTCCAGGTACACGGAATGCTCGTACATGTGCGGAATGAGAGGAGAATAGTACTTACCAAAGCCAAAAGGCTATAATGGTTCATTCATCCACTACTCATCTTTCTGAAATAAGGGCTACAGCACTAATTTGAAATTGTATGCCTGTAGTTTATCAGCCAGTGGTCTTGGAAATTTAGAGAATAGGATACTTGGTATGAACACTGATTTGAGCGTATAGGTGTCGCTCTGTAATGGTCGATGGGACCATGTGTCATGGTAAAACTGGATTCACAAATCTTACTCCGAAATGTCTCTCTTGTATCCTAACACAACAATTTTTTTTTGACATTTTCTCCTGTCTAACCGCCTGTAGATCTTCTACTTCAGCCTAAAGTGTATGGCCACTATCTATAGTCTATAGGTGGCGTCTCGCAGCGTTGTAGTCTGATATTAACTCATGATAGGGGATTACTGTTGATAGTTACACATAACACACTATTTGAGTTTGTGATTATTGTGTATGGCGGATTGATCTTACCTTTTCGGGAAAACCCTGAAAAACATAGTTGTATCTGAATCTGGTAATACCACTTGGATCCCTTAGGGACAGGCTGGGGACAGAGTTTATTGTGTCCTGATAGTTTGAATTAGTGTTTATTTTAGCTTTGATTGGATGGAGACATTCTTTGAATTTGAACATGGTGGAAACTTACTTTCCTCTTGACGTAGAAATGTCACGCGGAATATTTTGCAAGTAATATTGTATTTACTAGTGTGACAAGGAACCAAAGTACCCTTGAAAGCAAGACAGTCAATTCCATCTAATCTAGAGATTTATTTGATAAAGAAGAGAGAGATAGCCTGTTTTTACCCAGGGAAAAAGGGGTGTATTATAAGTAACTTAAAGAATATTCAAAACTTACTTTGTTAGACAAGAAGAATTCTTGCAAGAAACATTGTACTTACTAGTGTACTGTTGACCAGCAGAGCTTAAGGACAACACACAATCAAAGCTATATCAGGTTTTGTATTAGCTTTCAATATGACTAGCTTCAAGGGACCTGTCCCAAATCCACAGACCACCATGGACCATAGGAGGGTCGAGGAGAAGAGGTTTGGTTTGTGATATAATTTAGAAAATATTGAATTTGGACGATAGTAACGTAGTTGTCAAAACTCTGCCATGAGCACTATGATAGTAATATTCTCTCTCTCACCCACTCAATGAATAGTGTTTACTTGGGGTAGCTGGCAGCAAGTGGTAGATCTATATCCACTTCCAGTGCCCATTTAGGGAAAAGACAACACAGCCATCAATTTAGTGAGGCATTATGTGTTGAACTTATGGTCATAAATTGTAAACATGGGAAACTGAGGTTTAATTGAGACAGAGAGAATTAATTTGACCCTCCGGGATATTTGAGTTAGAATATTTTGGAGGAAGGGATTTGACTATGCCAGCATGATTATTGAGGTTGACATCAGATGTTTTGAGATTTTGAACCTCTTGATGGATGAGTGTTTGATTAGTACGGTCAATGCAATAGGGGGTTTAAGGGTATATACCTATATACACAGAGTGTGTATGTCTCCTTGTTTTACTCCTGCTACCCAGGGTATCTTTCAGTCCGTGTCCAATCTTTTCCCTGGGTCTGTTCATGTCCACATGCACTCTTTACTGGGAATCTTAAGACTATGCTGTTTGATATTATTAGTCATATACTAGCTGTGGGTATTGACTAAAACTTATTTGACAGCGGGGTTTCCTTTTCTATCTGACTGATGCTGTGAAAGTCCCAGGTACAACCTTGTTGAGATATGCAGTTCAATATAATTTTCTAACAGTCATACTAGGTATGACTCCAGGGTATTGGGGTGATTTGTTGTTGATCCAACCATTTTGTTGTGCTCTTAGTCCTGTGGTGGAGTTTCTTATGTGTTGTTTTAGTATTGGGCCCAGGTGACGCAGAGAATATGACTTTATATAGGATAGGCAGAGATTCTTACCAATTTATGGAAACATAAAAATCCTAGAAAGTGAACACCCTTTGTATGATTAGAATATTATAAGGATTAGATATACTTCTGCCGGCGCATAGCCATGAAGTATGACAGTGTGTCCAGATGACAAATTTAGAGGGTGGTAATGTATTTCTTACTTGACAATAGCTTGTTCACTGGACATTTTCAGTGATCACGGGCTCAAATTTAGCATATTTCTCTGGGACATTGTTGAGATATTTATGAGTAGTAAGATTATTAGTTTAGGGTCTGTGATTTAGGGAAGAGAAAGGGCTTCCCTAGCCCACTTAAAAGGGTCTATGTCGCGTCTTTGCTGTCCCTCAAAAGGTACCAGTATTTCTCAAATCCACTGTCAATCTTTGAATTTCTCCGATTCACCATTGGTTCTATAGTTTTATGGTATTTTCTTTTATTTGTTTTATTCTGGGTTCATTAGAAGTAGTTGGTATGAAAATAGTTTTTCTATGTTGTGATTATTTTTTTTTGTTGTATGTGCCCTGAAAAATCAGGTAACACGGAAGTCTGTCACTGGCCGAAGATAGGTCCTTGGGAACCAGGAGGGCAGATAGAAGACTTCACGTGCGCACTATTTTTATTATTATTTTCATTTTTGCCCTGAAAAATCAGGTAACACTAAAAACTGTTACTTCCCGTCGATAGGTCCTTGGGAACCAGGAGGGTAGCTCGAAGTTTTCTAGTGCGCAGTTTTTGTTGTTTTTGTTTGTATACATACACCCACATTACTGTTTTCTCTGTATTGTCTCGCTGAATTGTCATAATATTCTATTATCTTTTGTATAAATATTTCTATATGCGTATCTATGTATTTTAGAATATTATATACTTACTATTAGAATATTGGTCCATCCAACTGCAGGGTATTGCACATAAAAATATATTTGCATGTACCAATTGGTTCCATATAAATGAATATATATATTCATCGCCGATTAGATTGGACCTTTGGACTTTTTTTTACCGCCCTAGCTGCCTTGGCGGCTGGCCTTAGCAAGATTAACTTATTTTATCTCACTCACAGTCTTCCAGGTCGAATGTATACATATAGATACAAGGGTAAACTAAGTGCCCAAAAACACTGTCTACTTACCATTATCATATGGGGTCATCCACTTGCTTATCTAACTATAAGATTTTATCCCACTCAGACTAGATTAGAGGGAATAAAAAAAAAAAAACTTACCTGAGGCGACCTTTCATTTCTTTAGGATAAGCTTAGAAAAAGGAAACCTCCAATTATTCTAACACAATGGCATTGATGCTCTGCAAAGACGGAAACCATCTTGTCATTAAAGGGGCGGTTTAAAGAAAATGATTACTTACTCGAGGCTGCATTAAAGGGGCTTTTCATCTCTACTAAGGGGGCAGAGATGGAAGCAATGCAAGACCTCCATTTTGGTCCTACAGGTGACGTCCTTGACACATAATGTCTCAAAGGTCACTATTAAAAACCAATAGATTTTGTCATTCGAATTAATTGTCGGTATGATAATATATATGTGAATGTAACACACTGTGAATGTGAACGGAGCCGTTTACTTACCCACAGAGATCGTTAGACAGTCTCTTACAATACAGTGATCTTTTATCTTCTTTCCGTTTTTCTCTCTCTCATTTTTGCCATGCGGTACACATGTACTCGACATTGACTTTAAGTGGTACTTACTAACGATAAAACGTCGTTAAAGTTGTTGCTGGACACAGTAGTCTTGAATGTTAGTGAGGAAACAGATTGATGTAGAAATATTGGCGGATTGAAGACAAGATAATCAAAGAATTCACTTACAGAAGAAATAAAAGCCAGACACTAATAGAAGTGTTACAGGTTTATATTATGAGGAGAAATGGTTAGCTACTTACTACTCTTAATTGAGATTATAGCGGTTGGGTTTCTTCATTAAAGTGGAGAAAATTGTATGAGGAAAATTTGGTAGAATGCGTCCGTGGAAATCATGTCCATGATGTGCAGTCAAGAACTGAATAAGGCAATAGTGTTTGTTTATTAGATAATATATATGTCTTACCAAAGTCATTGTCAACATAACAAATGACGTATTTTGCAGTCTGATTATGAATTGTAGACTCTAGAAGGTCATAATAATTAGATAATGGCGACAAGGAGTTGATACGTGTGGACAAAGGTATAACTGTTGTAATAAAATGGCACTAAAAAAAAATGTTAAAACAATATATATATTGCATGATATTGTATACATGTGTATTTATGCATTTGCAGGTTTAAAAAAAAAAAAAAAAAAAAAAAAAAATTATTTGTCTGTGCGTTAACAATAAAAATATAAGGTGACGAACATGAAAATGTGAACAAAGGAAATAATCAAGCTTGAGTAGAATAATATGTGTAAAAAAAAAAGAAAAAATCAACCATGAGAACATAATAGATGGTGGAGAAAAGAGGGGGAGAGCAACTAAGTATATAAAATAATAACAAGGAAATATATGTTGGAGGTTGTGAGGTTGGGTGAAGGAACCCGGGTGAATATAGCAAGACACAGATAATATACAGAGAAGGGACAAAAACAAGTGTGGTCGGAACTGAGACAAGATTTTTAGACAATCATACATTAAGGTCCAAAAATGGACCTTGAATGTAATTGAGGGGGGCCTTGTGAATTGGGAGGATTTCGAATAAAAAGGACTAGCAAACTAAAGGAATGGAAATAATAAGACAAAGAAATAGTAAAGATGTTTTATTTTGATGTTGGACATTTCGAAATCTAAGAAAGCAATACAACTATAATGGCATAAGCGAGTAACAGTAATATTGGCAAGTATGAAATCAGTTTAGAGTTTATAAAAAGTTGTTTGTGACTAGAGAGGAACCAAGTCCTGGGATGACTCATGAAAAACTAATGTCTATAAAAAGAGTTTCAGAGCGGGGTCCAAGTTGAGGACCAAAGTATATCTCCAGAAAGCGATCAGTTAGATAATAGTAGATACACCCCTATAGGATATCGGATGACAGCAGGAAGAGTTGGCTAATGTCTATAAAAAGAGTCTCAGGGCGGGGTACAAGTTAAGGACCAAAAGTATATCTCCAGAAAGCGATCAGTTAGATAATAGTAGATACACTCCTATAGGATATCGGATGACAGCAGGAAGAGTTGGGGTCCAGGGGGTATCAAGTTACAGGTCCATGACAATGAGGGTATAAAGGCCGGCTGTAGTGCAGACCAGGGTGTGAATTGGTTGGCAGCAGCATCGTGTGCAGTTCACCCTGGAATCAGAGGAAGTTTATATAGTCCACAGCTCATACAACATTTATATTTACAAGAGGAAATTGTTTAAGACTGAGGTGCTAGAGACAGGAGTTGTCTTTGGAAGTTTAGGATTTATATAGGAACACATACATTTTGGAACCGGTTACCTCACCTAGCCTCACTCACTTGTTACAACATCAACAATTCTGAAGCTTACTACCATTTGGAGATTGGCATTTATAATCTATTAGGACAAAGTTCTTATACAATTGACATAAATTATATGGAGTTAAAAGTTGCTCTCCACCTCCATCGATGAGAGTTTAATGGATATGCATGATTTACCAGGGAAGTGAATTATGCCGATGTTTAGTTGTGATTAAGAACGGAATTCATATGATTTGTTGATTTATATATGGAGACTATTTAAGATATTGAAATATTTTATTGATGTACACATGGATGAATTGGACATGAAATTAATGAGGATGCGAGAGTGTGACATCTAGTTTGTTCCAAAGGTCTTTGACCATCTGGACTATTGGATAGATTTGGTGGTTGATTGTGAGTTATAATGGATTGTTGCTACTTGACGACCTAAGGCAGACGTTAATAAAACTTCTCAGAGTTGATTTACCCGTTGTGTCTTCCTTTCATATGGGATAGAAACTTAGACACAAGACTCTACCACTTGACGCTAGACTATACGCTTTCCCATAATGAAGGATTAAAAGTATATGGCATGATAATGTATCGGTGATCATATTAAACACACTGGGAACTAGATGACATACTATCAGGGGACATGAATAAAAGTCACCAAATAGCACCTTAACGCAAACCTCCCCTCCTGCCCCTATAACCCACTTTTGTCAAAGTCACTCTGTTCAAGTAGCCATGTACCTCCAGTCCATGCATACCACACTGACAACATTAAAAAAATAATCATCCTCACCAAGATCAGTTACATTAAGGCTTAAGGTATACTTAGTTACAACTGCAAAACATTTATGCTTATTTGTTTCCATGTGCCACAAAATATTCACAATGTAGCCCGAAGCCAACCTACACAATGCATATTATACATACGAGGCATAGGTATAGTAGGATATTGTGTATTGCCTTGAATACCCCCATATGTATACATGTGCCAAAAAAATATTACACTATATGCCCCTACATGTGAGGGTTACAAGCTCATTTCCAGTTACACCAATGCAGGTGCACCCCTACTCTATTGCCACCACCCCTATGAAGTATTCATTTTTACTAGGGGGCCTAGTGGTACACCTGTGCTACTTACAATTTGATACGGCTATTTGCATTTCAACTCCGCTCTCCCTGTTTGTATGTATATGAAGTGACTTTATTTGTAGAATGAATCATGACTTAAAAGGGGGTGGGGTGTGGGGTAGCATGGTAAAACCAGAGACTTAATTCCACATCAGAAGCAGGTGCAAGACTGATACAATGGATTACCCATAGTCACGGGACCCCACCCTAAGACGAAGATGATGCATGGAGCAGATAAGAAAGGGTTGCCTAGTGACCATGTCTATTAATGTTGTAGAACCATGGAAACATAGCAAGTGGTTCTTGATCTATAGATAAACTGTGGGATTTTCTAAGTGGACGATGGAACAGGTGTGCGTGGAGGGTAAGGGGCACAGGTGAATAGTAATTTGGTGGTGGGGAAAGTTGAGTGGGCACACCCCTAAAGGGGATGCTAGGGGTGGGGAGGAGGAGGGGAGTGGGAGCCCATACCATGACCATTAGTGTCACTCTGAGGTTTATTAAAGGTGAAACTCCCCATACCTCCATACCCTAAAGCTCTATAGGCATGTATACATACATGTGGCTACAAGCTCTGCCCATATTTACCTCCGTGAATACACACTGATTTTTTTTTATTTTGTTCATCGGAATAGTCTAATGTGTGGACCTTGATAATGTAAATTCCCAGGTAAGTTTTCCCATTTGATATTTATAGTAGTGAATGGCCAAATTCTGACAGTGGTTCCCAAACATTCCTGGGGTTTTGTATAGTTATTGTTTATTTTATACATATAGTTTAGAGTATAACTACATGGTTTTTATCGACTGCCTCGCATCGCCCATATCCCGCCATATCCCTCCATGTCCATACTCTCAAATCGTCATACCATATCGTAACCACAAAAGGGCAATTGAGGGCATAGGTGGAAACAACAGACCCTTCTTCTGTCTCTTCTGGTTTAATGGTAGAAGTCAGGATTCAATGGTGTTAACTTCCAAGGCAAAGGCATCACTTTACCCCATCACCATCACTCTTCACTATCATCACCAAGCAGTAACATGTTACAGTGTATGTGAATTGGGGGGGGGGGTCTATCAGACTGCAGCAGGTGAGATCGTTAATCTGCACCGTCAGGTGAGACGAGAAAGTGGGTCTTGGATGTGCGTGTGTGTGTGTGGGGGGGGATCAGCTCTGATCACCCCCCCCCCTTCCCCTCACCATACTCCCTCCCATGCTTCTATCACTCTCTCCCCTCCAGGTCGCCCCAGCTGTTGAAAGCCCCCTCCCCCCCTTGACTCCCCCAAATCCCCCTGCCATCCCCTGTCCCGGCGGCACGCGACCCACGGCCCGTTGGGAGCTCTGATTGGCTAAGAGGTCAGCCAATCAGATCAGCAGTCGGAGTTGGCGCGCGTGCCGCTCGTCCCCGGCGTGTTTACCCTGGAGCTGCCGGCACCAGCGTCAACGAAGGGAAGGGGAGGGACTAGATTGGTGGGACACTGCCCCCCCCCCCAGTCCCCCAGCTCCATTCTTTCCTCAGGATCCCTTCTCCTCATCCTTGTCCCGTGTGTGACAGACTGACTGAATGTCGTCTGGAAGTAAACAGTCAAATAGGCACACACCAACAACAGATGCCAGGTCTCATCAACCCTGCAGGGTTTTGGTGGTCAGACGACACCCCTACCCACCATCCTACTACATATACACCTTGGTCTTACACTTAAATGGTTCTTGTCACAAAGCTTTTCTATGACCTTCTTGGAAACAACAGGCTGCCTTTTACATTCTACGTCTTATTCATTGAAAGCTTCTCTTGTAATGAGCATTCAGGTATGAGCAGCTCAGTTGTACGTTCACAATGCAAGGGAGATCAAAGTTCATATTCATATCCTGATGGGGTCTATAAGGCCAAGACAAAATAAAGTTGTGTTTCCAGTAACATGACTTGAAATGGTAGGGTCGGTAGGTCAGATTTTTTTTTTTTTTACATTTACATAGGAAATGTTAGGGCACATATCAATGGATGTATCAAATTCTTTGATTTCATTGTAAAATAATGATGGGAAAATGATAACTGTGAGAGAGGGGAAGAACACGGAAAAGGTACAGGAAAAATCCTCAAAAAGTAATGAAAAAAAATTAAAAAGTTTTTTTTGCCCCTGTTTTGCTAGGGTCGGCCGGGTTACTGGAAACAAACCTTTTTTATTTGGCCTAATGGTTTCTTAACAGTTTTTAGAGATCGCTCAGTTACCTAGCATGTGAGCAATACTGAATGACTTAGACCTAATCTATTTTCATGGCACTACATTTTACATGTAGTTGCATCATGAAATCACTGCAGTAGCGGATCCAGTGGGTGACCACCCCTAGACCATCCCTTCTGGATCCTCTCTTGAATTCAGCATGCTTAACTCTCATTTCGGATTTCCATGATAGAGTTAGACCTAACGTACTCTAGTCAAGAAACATTCAAATACATTTTCGACAAATGGCATTAATACATTGAAGTAGGGTAGATATTTTTTAGAAACAACCAAACCGATACTGAAAGTTTAACACATGAAAGTGCGCTTGGCTAGTCACACCCGCGGGGTCACACGGTCACCCCACATGGGTTTTGACCACACACCCTTCAAACATGGCAACCAAAAGGCAACAGTACATGACGTGTATCATTTCAGTCCACAGCTTCCCACCAGAACTACATGTTGTGTGATGCACACATGGTGCTATTTTGTGTAGCGGAATGATATTTCTCAGTGACATAATTCCACAGTCTAAGTGGGGTAAAGAAGGGTACGAGGGTACACCCCACACGTGTTCAGTGTTAGCAGACGACATTTGCCTTAGTTCCCCGTTTGCCTACTTGGTGGCAGCAGTGCGCCACTGTCGCGCTGGCCAGTGCTTCGGCGTCTTGTTCTGCAGAGTTTGGAGAGAAGAGGTTCTCGATGACAGCAGGGGAGGGGGCAAGTGGGTGCATACAGGGGTGGGGGGTATGGTGCAGGGGGACATGGTGGTATGTTGAGGTCTGCCCTCTCTGAGGGTCACCAGAATTACACCACATCCGCCCGTGACATATAGCCCGCCCAGCCACGCGACCCAACTTCCATATATGGGCTTCCATTTGCATATGAAGTGGCCAGGTAGGCTGGGCAGGTGTGCCTGGAGGGAAACAGCTGAAAACACAAAAGGCACCTTTATCGTGGGGGTGCAGGGGCATAGGAAGGGAGGGGGTGCTCAACAAGCTAGGGACACACACGCCCATGTCTGACTCTCCCAAAGATGAGAGCTAAAAGTAAATAAACTGTTAGATATAATACTGTTTGTGGCGGGAATATAGGTGTGTAGGGATGTGCATTGGGGATCAGAGAAGGGACGTCCAGAGGTAGGTGTGGACACAAAGAAGGGACACTGATCAAAGGAGGGAGTCTAGAGAGGGACCAAAGAGAAGTGAAAGTTCCCAAGGGGTACCCACCTGAAAATCCAGGTAAGTTCTGCCCAATCAAGGCATAGCTCAGTACTATTGTTATACCAATTATACCAATTCCGCGATTATAGCTAAATCCTACAGTTTTCCCGACTCATCACCTTTCTTATGAGATTATCTCACCTGTTCAGCCAACTTTGGCACCTCCACTGATACCCTGCTTTCAAAACTCAATCAGAAACATGTTAGACGACGCCAGTCTTGGTTAAGGGTGTGGAAAACTCTGCCCAACTACCAACAACATTCACCTTTGGGATAATATCCTAGGTGCCTTGTGCTATTCAGTGGTGGGGGTGAGTACGGGGTGTCTAGAGAGAGTAGAGAGTGAGTGAAGGGGTGAGTACGCACTTGAATGGCGCGGGTTGGCTGTAGGTGTGGGGTGGGGTGGGTGGGAGGGGGTAGTGGGTGGTGCGAGGAGGGCGGGAGGGGGCTGTATATAGACAGCTCGCGGCACGCGTGCACGCTCAGTCCGCCCTTCGCCTTCCCAGCTCCCGGAGTACGTGTAGCCGGTCTGTGTAGTGTAGTGGAGAAGCACACCCAACAGACAGAACCCAGGACAGTGTTATCATTATAGAGATAGGGGCAGAGGAGGGTAGTACTATCATATACATACTTCTACTATTAAACCAGTAAAAGATGGAGTACGCTATGGACTACAGTAGAAAGGAGTCTACCACTTGTGCCACTACTACTACCTACAGTACTAGTGCAGCCACACAGAGGCCGGGTGGTCTACTGGAGTGCTAGTAGTACCTGGTTTACTACTACATCTCCCACCCCTCAGCCTCCCTGGGACGCTGCTACATATCTTGGAGTATTAGCATTAGTAGGGAGGAGTTCTTGCAGAAACCCTACTTGTTGTTCTATACCACAGTCCACATGTGTATTGGAAGTGTATTAGTGTGTGTAAGTGTGTGTTCTTCAGTACTTCAGATGCCTTCACAACTATTGCCACCATCTATGGATCATTATTGTTGATTGATATATCACACAGTGTCTTAACATAGAGACACCTTACTAGGATGTTGTCTTGTGGAGTTGTTACATAGTGTTACATCTTGTTTCTGCCTCTTGTTGCTTGTTGGAGAGCAGTATCCACAAAAAAAAACCCTCAAAACGGAGCCAAAACTTAGGACCCCTTTACTTGTGCTTGCAGTGGTTGGCTGCTGTCTGAATCTGGCCCCCAAGCGGCAGCAATCATCACCATCATGAAGCCTTTGATTCTGTTAGGGCTCTACTTTACCATTGCCAAGGTGAGATAATTACCTTTTTTCACTTCTTTTTAACGATTGTCAAAATATACTGACATTTTTTTGTGAGTATTGTATCAGAAGTTACAAATTTGAATTCATTTCATGGCCATTTGTCATATTTAAAAAAAAAACAAAAAACATTACTTTCCAAAGTCCCAGTTTTTTAATGTTATATAAAAAGTAGAGGCCACATTGGTACTGTCATGTCACACAGGCATGGCTATGATGGAGGAGGCTACCACACGTGGTTCTGAACTAATTGATCGCCCTATTGTGTACTATAGCAGCACGTTTTGCACTTTTCAAATGGCATTATTTAAACTAGGCCACCCACATGTCTCACTATAGACATAATGCACCCAGACTTTCAAACCACATGGTGTGGAACACACCTATTCACTTCTTGGAATCATAAATAGTAGTTTGGTTATTATTAGAACTTAACATGACCCTTAATAAAAATTGTCTTATTTGGGGAATGGGACTTATGTATAATAATCTCCAATTCATTTGGGAAAAACAATAGGGGATGAGAAACCTCCCATCCTACATTCCTCATGTAGTATTACACATGTCACTTCTTCTTCATGTTCATTCTAAAATAATATACAACAAATGCCCTTTTATGTGATTGTATTGCAATGTGATGACATTTCCACCAAACTGACCATCTCGTTTCGACCCTACCCACCCACAGGTGTCCAGCTCGGGTGTCTTCGAGTTGGAGCTTAAGTCCTTGACAAACCAAGGACTAAACAGTGAGGGGGCTTGCTGTAGTGGTGTGAGAAGACCACCAGGGAGTGGAAGCTGTACGGGCACATGTAGAACCTTTTTCCGCATCTGTCTCAATCACTTCCAAAATCACATCTCAGAAAACCCCCCTTGTACCTTCGGGTCGCTCGTCACGGATGTACTTGGGGAGAACTCCTTCCGGGTTCCAGCCCCCAGTCTCATCCGCCTACCATTCGACTTCTACTGGCCGGTAAGTTCATAGTTACTCTATATTCAAAAAAGAGATCTCTCCTTCCCAGGATCCTATAATTGCATAGTGTATATTGTAATTGCCCCAAGGCTATTGAGTCTTTTTATGAGATGCACTTCTTAAGCCATGAATGATCCCAGCCCACTGTGACCAAAAAGTAGGACTACCCTGGCCAAGCAGCATTGTAGTATTTCTATGGCCACAACTGTAGTACAGGTATACTATTAGAAGATGGAGGGGGGTCTTAGAGGTTGATGGTTGTGAGGGTCACTCAGAGGGAGGTAGATGGGGGTGTCAACCCCCTCCCCTCCTCCTTATGCCATGGGACAGGTCGTGTGACATACCGATAGTAGGGGTCAGACATGCTCGGGGGTGGGGGGTGACAACTACCTATAACCCCCCCCCCCCGAACCTACACACTTACACACTGCTCCATTCACAGACCTTCTTTAGCCATTCAGCCCCCCCCCCACACACACACACACACATACCACCTCCCATCCAACACCCATATATCATCAATACAGATAGCACGTATGGCCCATGTATGTATCTACTACAGCTCATGTGCCCAATGGTCTACTACATCTGACCACCCCTCCAATTACCCCCAACCCACTCTTTCAGTAAACCCCAATACCAAGGCTTTGATAATACCCAATCCGTCCTTCCACTCTCAAACAGCTCTGACACGAGCAGTCCCATCATAATGTCTCCAATTTCTATTGACAATATGCATTATACCCAAATCCAATCCCAACAGTGGATTAATACTAATCACTCCACTCATTGGTTTCATCTACTGGAGGCCAGGGTCCATTTGCCCATTTTTGCCTCCCCTTTTCCATGTATTACTTATATATTTATATCCGGCTCAGACGAGAAGGCGCAGAACGCTAGCTGATTCCCACGCACTTAGCCATGGGAGAGTAGCTAATGATCCAGGGGTAGTTAGTGTGTTTGTGTATTTATGGTTAAGTAGAAATGAGATTAAAAATCCTTAAATGGGGATCCCTTTCTGAGACATATATGATGTATTGTGACATGGCCAGGGCCAGTTAACTTGTCTGTGTATGCAATAGTAATAATCATAGATCAGGGGGACTATGGGAGGGGGGGGGGGTGGAAGGGTCTCTTGACCCCCCCCCCTCCCCTTTAATACACATCTCCCATATGCATAAGCCTCCATGGGAACGAACAGCCTGATGTCATTTATATCCCACTGTTCACGGCCCTGGTATATTACCAAAGGTCGCCATCTGATATACTGATAGCATCCAGGGGATATGGGTGGGGAGTCGGGGGTCAGTGTCCCTAGCTACTGTATTTTCTTATCTATGGATTCTACCGTTATGCCTTTGAGTTTGACAGATGCGGTTTAACTTTGAAATGTGGGTACATGCACTGCATTATTTTCTTAATGCCTAGGTTTGTCCGTATGAAATGAGACCTTAATATCTGGCTTAGGCTTACCGAAGAAGACATCCTCCTTAGAGCTAATCCTATGTTATTTTACATGCAAATTTAAACTTTCAAATCCATTCGCACTTCATTTACAAGCCCCCCCCCCCCATCCACACCCCCCCCCCTCTTCATATACTAGTACACACACGTGGGAACCATAGGTGTGTGTATGCGTAGTTTACCTGGGTGGAATGTTTGTGAACACGATTGTTTACGATTGACCTACATAAGAGTGAACATCTGTCGGTTTTCAATGTCGTCTGCTCTGCTCGGCGTACTGTACCGGTCGTCTGCTACCTCCCAGTCTGATTAGAACAAATACAAGCACACCTACTCCCATGTTGCACGTGCAGGAGGGTTTCCTATCCTTATAAACATATTGACAACCCTCCTTAAGAACCCCCTTCTATCCCTAACCCCCTCAATTGGGGATTTTTCCTAGGAAACTGGATTAATAGGGAGTGCGTTCAAATAGTACCCCACTTGATGCTAGTGCAAACACATATACACTGTTAAAACCCAACGGAAATGTGTGTACATGGATAGAGTATGTGTGTAGGGGGATTATAGGTTTTAACGGGATATTGGTCTAAGGGGTGCTTATTTTTATAAGCACCATTGTAAAAATAACCCATTACTAGTTTGTCAAAGGTTTACTTGTGGGCATACTTATACCCTTTACTCATGCTATTCTTTCTTCCTTTACAGGGCACCTTTACTTTAATAATAGAGGCATGGCACGATGCCACTGCTGACGGTCCCGCACCAGGTGAGTTCTTAATTGCATACATCTTTTGGATCAGGGAATATTGATATCAGGTAACCATTAATGTAGGCATCTAACGGTAGTTGTCTTCCGAACTCCACGTCCTACCCAGAAAGACCATGGAGTAGTACATGTAGGACTCTGTGGTGGCATGTACTGTACAGTGGTGCCCTCGAGTGTGAGTTTCGTGCACTGAGCGACTGACAGGTTTCTTCCTGTGGCGTCTTGAGACGCTGATCAGTACGTGGATCCACCTGGCGAGTGAATTCCTAACTAGCATTGCTCAGGAGGTCTACTCAACTGATTTTAACCACATCAGTAAATATATGGACCTGACTGGGGTAGATTTCATACAGAATAATGTATGTATAGCACACAGAAAAGAACTATGGCCTATCGTGATAGACTGCATTGCTTCTGCTATATAGGAAATTGTCAGATAGGTACGATTAGCTGTGTTTATATTAGGGGCAGGTCACTAAGCCTAGATTAGGCATGTCTTAGAAGGCAGCGCCTGGGATATAGGCCTGTATGCAGGCATAGTCCTATAGATTTATCAGAGATGGGCTGTGTGTTCTGGATGTGATTAGTACTATTAACAGGATCATTCAGGGGGAGGCCAGCATGTGGAGCTAAGATGACTGATAGTAAGTTACCATAGTTACATCACCCACATGACATGTGCCACATGTGCACTACATGATCGCCACAATATGTGTATGATTTGTAAGATAGTATGATTTGAAATAACTGAAAGAAAGGACTGCGACCATTTGCTGCTATAAGAGGAAGATATGGGAAAGTTCTATGTACATTGTGAAGTATACAAAGGAGAAAGTAAAGGAGGAAGACAGATGCAAGGGCCTCAGCGGGGACTACACAGTGAAAATGGGATAAAATACAGAATGAAATTGCATTGGTTATTGAGGCTGTGCATGAAGGTTATTGGGGGGGGGGGGTCTTTGTGTATTAGTAAAGGCGGCGTGATGGGGTCGGGGATGTTTTCTCATGATGAGTGACTGCACATGTATGTTTGGGGTGTGTGTCAAACATTAGGGTGTTTATAAGGAAACATGCACACCACGTGTCATAAGTTATCATTACAACTCTGTGACTGTCCCTGCCAATATCCCTCTACCAGAAGTAGCCTATCGTGGATATGCTAAACGATACTGTAGCGTACTGGACACAGAGGTAACAGAAGGCAGCATAGGTCCGTTATTGGGGATGTCGGAGCCGTGCACTGAGTACTTCTATCCCCCTGAAGGCTGAAACAGACGGTCTGCCTGTCTATGTACCTTCTACAAGGGCACGTGCATGGCACGGCCCCCAGGGGCATGCAACTCCAGGGGGGAGGGGGGTTCACCAGGTGGTGTCCATCTTCCTCACTGGGCAGATACTCACTGACCACCTCCAAACAGAAACAGTACTCAATCCATACCGTTCCCCCCCACTGCCCCACCCCCACCACCAATACCATCACGCTGTGGCTTCCTGGTGTGGCTTCTTATATCCAATTCATATCAGCTCCAACTAAATCACTTGCACGTATCGTTTTTCCTTCCTAGTTCCATTTAATACTTCCTTTACTGGTGAACTCTCCTGCTATAGTCTATCCTTCCATTTACCCCCCCCCCCACCTCCATGTTTCTCTCCCTGTCCTACTTCATTCACCCTGGGCTCACCCCCTTACACAGTCCAAACTTTCCCAGGTGGAAACCTTCACCCCTGGCCCCAGCCCTTTACCCCCATAGACTTTGATCACCCCTACCCCCCCCCCTCCTCACTTCCCTCTCTCTCTCTCTCTCCCTCTTCCAGTCTCAGTCCTTGTTCTGCCTAGTTGAGGGGCTGAGAGCCCAGGCTGGGAGTTTGAAATAAAGGACGGCGTAGAGTCTGGTAATTGTGATGAACAGTGAAGGGAGAACAGAAAGGGAAAGCCTTTGAACTCTGAGCATTGTTTACAATAAATGCCCCTCCTCTCAAACCTATCAGTGTGCTAGATTAGTTTTCCCAACTTCTCCTTTTTCTTTTACCCATCTTCCATGCCACTATTGTACGACCACGAGCACCCCCACCCTCCCACCACCGATCCTTACACACTCTGATCCGCGTGGGATATGTAAACCCTGTGGTCGGTTCATCACAACTATGTCAACCCTCATACCCCCCCCCTCCTCCATCATCCTCACCCTCTACCAATGGTTCATAAAGGCCCTCTGAATGTATGCATATTCTGATATGGCCCCCTGCATTCAGACCTTGTAAAATACATGGATTTATGGGAATAGAACTGTTGAGAACATGTTGGCCCCTGGACCACACCGCCCACAATCTACATTGAATAAAACCCACTTGCTTAGCAGACATTATAACGATACAAAAAATAGACTAGCAATTTAGAAAAGGAAAAAGCGGCTTGGTATAGAGGAGAGGATAGGAGAAAAAGTGGAACATAAAGGCTGCTAGTTCTTTTTGGAGGAGGTGTGACAGAAATGATTTAAACGGACATCTGGTCTATGTAGAGGAATCTGCCCCACATCTATTACCCCCCCCCCCACCATCTACCTTGGTGCCACCCACCCCACAGGTCCTTGAGACTACTTCTACTAGAGGGTGGGGCTGGGGTGAGGGGGTGCGCTGGTTTGGGGAGGGAGGTTGACAGATGGCACGGGTCCGGCGTGAGGTCTGTTTAACCCTCAGCAACTGTCTGCACTGGACTACTTACAAGTTCCCCCGTCAGCTTGCCTGGCACCAATAAACAAGTTCCACAATGTGTTTGTGCAATATAACATACAGTTAGTTTGTTATGTTTGTACAGACTGACAACTGTTAAATCAAACTGCATGGTGTGGGCGATCCAGTCCTTGATGAAGTCTGTTGGTAAATTTGATATGAGATATATCGCCTACTGTGAATGGAGAATTACAACTCTTCACATTTCATGTATCCACGGCAATAATAAAAAAGATAGAATTATTCGTGTACCGTATCCCAAATGGAGATGTCACATTACTAGTGCACTTTGCTAGACGGGTTGCTAGAGTCTAGAGTGGCGAGGGACATGCATACCGGCCCAGATCAAAGAGATGTACCTAGCAGTGGGGGGGGGGGCAAGAACTTGAAGAAGGCAAAGGGCATTGATTGCCTTATATGTAACTTTGCCATAAGAAGGGAATAAATGTACCAGAAATGAAGAATGCCATTAATTTTGGGCATTGCCAAATTCCGATGTGTTCCATTCCAAGTAGACATCTATGGCATATCCACCCCTATATTAGACTTGACAGCCTACCACACCACACAGTTATTAGTACAGGTAGTGCAGGGATGAACAGGTCATAAATTACAACAAGTGGTGAGCAGGGTGAGTGGTGTGCAGGTGTATCTGGCCGCCAACACACCTGTCCTGCCCCTTCCCTACCCCTCATCCCGGCCCCTAGCAACCCCTGGGGACCCCAGAGGACCTTGCATGAAGGGGTAAACACACCCATGACGTGATGGTGTCCTCTTACCTCACAGCTAACTACCCACATCAACTTGTTTGTGTTATTAGAATGCAGCAGACGACTTTGGGAAATTTGGCGGGAGTTGCCTTGGTAATTGTGACGATCAGTGGTTAATACATCCACCTCTAATGGAAGTATGTAAGACAGGTTATGTGAGAGGGTGGTTGGGGTAGGTACTGCAGGTGTTTTGGGGCCCCCTCCTCCTCCTTAACCCTCCCTTCTTTAGACTCTCACCTTTGTGCTACATCCACCTGTTTAGTGCCTTCCCGCCCTTAGGAAACTTCTACAGAAAAGTACATATGTATCTCACTGAGAAAGGGCCAGGGAGTCTTCCTGCTATACTCCATTGTAGTTAGCAACAGAAGCAGAGAATCCACATGACAATAATTCTGCTGCATAATACATGTCAGCCACCCTCATGACTAGCTATAGTCTACGTGTCAGATTCCATTCATTCTCGACTGACATCATTTGAGCGCCAACTCTTTCAGTTAAACTTAAATCATGTACAATTCCTTTTTTCAATGAGCATTTCATGAAAGATAGATTCATGAAAGAGAAACGCCCTGGTTTGTATGTCAGACTGCCTCAGAGACAAGAAAAATGGCATCCGATCTGAATCTAAATGCATGGATTAGCATACATAAGCCCATAGCAGACGACAATTTTCAGTTTGCATCCAATGATGAATAAGGATTAACATGAATCAGACAATAGCAGACGGCAATCAAGAAGGAGACCTTTCTTGTAGACAACATTGTCTCCCAGTCTACAGAAGCCATGCGCCTCTAAGCACCCATATCCGTGCTTTATGACTACATGTATCTGGTAGCCTAAAGGAGTCGCGCTATATCCCCACATCCCTATTGTCTTACTCAACTCTCAACATGGCGGCATCCATGGACGCAGGGAGAGCCTTTTCACTTGTCTGAGTTCCCCTCCTGCTGGTGTCACCCGCACTTAGATTAGGACACGGCAGGAACATCCTTCTTAGGGTTAAGCTGTTAATGAGGGTTTGGTCAGGTGATGCATAGAGGAGGGAGGGTGGTGGGGGTTTAGAGCTTGTCTGGTCTCCTCAGGCATCCCAGACTTCAAAGGGGGAGTGTGGGAAAGTAGACGCCGAGGTCATTGGCAGCGTTCCCCCTTTCTTAGTTCCAACCCAGCGTCCAGCCTGACCCACCTGACAGGTATTTACAAAGGGATATGAAGGGGGATAGGAGGATTAGAGCTGTGATGGCGTCAGTATGGAGTCTAGTGCCATGTAGTCCACAATTCCAAAGTCTGTGTTAGATAATTCAATATATTAACACTGTGGATCAGTTACTAAGCTCATAATGAGGCTAGAATAACGTTGACAGTTTGCTGCCCAAAAGAATTAGATTAAAACCGCAATTAATAAATATGCATATACATGTACTTTACAGAACATAAGAAAAATGTTACCCACTATTATTCACCTAGCATGAAAATAAGACAGAAGGAAGAATGTGTAGAATATATATACATATATATATATATCACTTTTAATATATCCTAGTATTTTCAACTCAATTAAACAACATTTTACTTTTTATTTCCACAGGAAGCCCTCGTGACCTGGTGCTACGTGAGAAGGTGGGGAGGTCGGTGCAGGTGGGTGAGGACTGGAATCACTTCTCCTACACCCCTCCCAAGGTGTCCTCCATGAAGCTGGACTACAAGTACCGTGTGATCTGTGACCAGGATTACTATGGACCTGGTTGCTCCACAGTCTGTAGACCCAGGGATGATGGCCTAGGGCATTACAGCTGCACCCAAAATGGCACTAAGGTCTGCCTGGATGGGTGGACAGGGCCCTATTGTGACAAAGGTAAGTTACTGGATGCATTGATGCAATTGATAGAATGAATAAACAAAGTTTAATGATTTGGATGTGAAAAGAGCAGGAGATGGCCCTATATCCCACCACACACACATACATTTTATGCTACCCCCCCCTGCCCCTATGGGCACCCCCCCCCCCTGCCCCTATGGGCAATGCCACACAATGCCACATCATTTCCTCTCGTCTCTCCACTTTATAAGTCTTCTGGAAATTGACCAGGTTGAAATTGACCTGCCTGCAGGACACTCCTTTAGGGGAATATATATAGAACAGTCATGAAGATGTATCATCAGTATGGTTAAAAGGAGACTCTGTACAAGAGAAACTTTACTCTCCTTCATCCCTAAAGCAGTGTTTAACAGTAGGGGACACAACAATTAGCAGAACAATATGGGTCTCACAGCATGGCCAGTGGTCTGCCAGATGTTAGTAGAAACTGTGAGCCGTGTGTATCAGATTGGGAGGGGGAGGGGGTAGGGATTTCCCCTGGAGGTGTAGCAGTCTGATTGTACCTTACCTGTGGGACATCTACCTATATACCTAAACCTGTGGTAACACCAAGCCCGGGCACCAAGCCTGCAGGCAGGCCTCTGGACATAGCCAGGTTGTGGGCTTTCATCTGGACTTTTTGTTATAAACACTGTACAGTGTACTGTAAAGCTGACTTTCAGATGAGGTTGCTTACCTTTAATGGAGGGGGGGGGTGAGGGTGAGGACTGGTACCTACCCTGTGGTGTCACTATACTACTGGTCCTGCTGCTGGTATGCTGCTGTGTGCCCGCGAGCACGGCCCTTTGCCATGTTTGTCTGATTTATGTAATGTGCTTTATCATAAGCTTTTTTTTGTACCTATATAATCAGCAGCTGATGGCGTGAGACATGTGCTACTGGTATATATAGTACTCCTACATATCCCAGCGTGGCGTGTCTTTGGGTGCCTTTGTCAAAAAGCCATGTGGCACGTTACACACGACCAGAAAGGGGATATAAAAAGGCAGGGGAAAAAGAGGTTTACGACAGCCAGTCTGCTGCCATAGTAACATCGTCGTCAATTCCCAAATTACATCAATAAGTATAGCTTCATAAAAGGGAGACGGGCATTTTTATTTCTCTTTAGCACTGTGCACTGAGAATCTTTGTCACAGGAGAATTCTGGCTTTATGCGCATGCGCGCACCTTGTGCCTCCTGGTGGCGGTGTCTCCCAAACAGGAAGTGGGCGGCGGCGCACGCGCACGTGTCCTCAAAGAACCGGAAGTAGAGGGTATGTAGTTTCACCCAGAAGCCCCTGCGCGTTGCCACACGACAGCCTAGACACCCCTGGTGCCTGTTTTTGCTACTTTATGTATTTTCTAGGACCGTCTGTGGTTGACACAGGGAGGGACGAGAGGGAGTGAGATAGGAGGAAGAGGTGGGGGTATCTCTTCAGTAGTTGGGGGCGTGGGAATGGACGCCTCCCTGGTATTATTATTCCATCTGTTATTTATTCACTGTCTATTGCCTGGATTATATAATTGGCTTACTATCCACAGAAAAAGGCATCCCTTATTTATACGAACAGATATGTATGTATGTACACATGATAGTGTGTATATAACAGTGACATATAAGGGTCCTTCTCATAACTACTGGCTCTATCATTCGGTATATGTAGATAAATAGCCAGTGAATAACCATCTAGTGAAGTAGTCTGGTTTGGAGACACTGCACACTTACACTGTTTATCATGCTCTGGTCTAGATGGGTCTAGATTTAATACATAGGCCTATAACCATGGTAAATTTAGGTTACCCTCTGGAAACTGTGGAAGAACAGAAATCTGCTTGAAAAAGAACTCTTCTGTTTTGGGAGTGGTTCCTATCCACACAACGTACCCTTGGGTAAAGTTTATGAAAGATTTCCGCGAGATTGGGTTAGAAGGTGTTGGGAGTGGGGATGTTGGGGTGATGGGTTTTGGTGTGGAGTGTGGAGGGGGAGGTTCAAGGTCAGACAGAAGGTCACAGACTGCATACCTTACCTCCTGTACCCACGGGCAGGAAGGGGGAGATCACCAGGCCTGGGTCCCATCCTCTCCTCCTACCACCCACTATACTATACAGCCCATCTCTCACCACCGTGGGAAACTTGGCCTCTCAAACGACCATCACCTCCCCCTCTCCTGCCACTACCACCAAGTTATCATTCTTGCATACACCCATCATGCCACCTTCCCTCACTTTTCCTACTCACACAATACAGGGCTATATACACCCAGCCCCCTCAGAAGGAGCCCGCAAGTCGCGTGCCTAGATCAGCATAACAATAGAACTTGTCCATTATGTATGTGGTGGTAGACTAGGGTAGGGTTCAGAGAGGGGTGCAGTGTGCAAGGGGATGTCGAAGGGTGTCTTGTTGCCCTTAGGGTATGGGGTTTGGTAGGGGAGGGGGGCTGCTTTGGGCCCGGGCTTTGGGTATAGGGGTCAAAATCAACCATACACGTCGTCAAAGGTAAATGTGTCTATGCTTGGTTGGCTTTGGGTGAAGGGACTTTGAGGCAGTAGTTCTAAGTCTCGGGGGGTACTTTCTAATGTGAACTGAGGGCCTCCAGGCATATACCCAGCCTCTCACTCTCCAAAAGTGGCCTTCTTCAGACTGCTTACTGAACGGACCTGGGAGGGGTTGGGGATGTGTCTGTATGTTCGCCCTGTCACACACACACACACTTTCAGTCACACTTTTATACCCTTGGAAAACACAGTCTCTTTTGCTATGTTCTCTTCTACTGTCCCTACACTAATCGCCAAAAACGTGACAGTGCTATACATCTCTGGCAGACTCTGCTCCAACTTCTCAACATTCCCAAGGAAGCCCTTCCCAGCTGCTTATAGCATTGCGCACGCAGCAGCTCATTTGCATACAGACGCGTGCCGCACGCGCGTCTCACTTCTCAGTCTCGTTTCGGTCACGTGATTGCCCTATAGCAGAGCGTGGGACCTGTCACCTCCTAGCATCCCTTTACACCCGACCCCTCTTTACATACAGTCAGCCCTTCAGTCCCTAAGCATTGCGTTTTTACTTAGGATAGAGTTATTATATTTGTCACTGAACCGACGCGCCCTCTTGAGTCCCACAATGACACTACAGAAGTGTACTGAGACGGGGAAAGTTTAGGAGGTAGAAGGTGTGCGTGTTGGGGGCTAGGTTTGGGGGAGGGGTACAGAAGACACCCCTTTGGAAGTTCCTTTTGCGGGGGGCCACTTTGCCTCAAGTTTGGTTGACCGCAGGATTTGACCACACTGCCCCCTCCATAGCCCCTGATACGTTGGCTGCCATGGCAACGGACACTTTCCCACGGTTTCCCACACAGGGTGTAGTCCATGTCTGCATATATCAACATGGTAGGGTATAATGACAAATATACACCAACCCTACACGGATATAGCCTCCTATAATGCCACATACCCCTTCCAATGAAATGGCATTGTTTCTAATGCCATTCTATGTACCAGGACTTCATGATAAGCTGTCAGGAGAACATCCACAGAATGTTTCCAACTGTTCAGCCCTACCGACTATATATTATTTCTTTGACCGACAAAAGACTCGGTTTATTTACTACCAAAGTCATTGATATAAACAACCCTCTCAGAACTACAGGACCATCCCCTCCCTGTTTCCCTTGGCCATCTCCTTTCTTCTCTGTTCTTCTGAAGGGAATATACTCTAAATATTATAACAAGCTCATGATATACAAAGGGAACTACATGGTTTTTTAGGCCAAGTCCTTGTGTCATAAATAAAAGCTATATGTACATTTGTCCTCATAACTAACCAAGCTTTCTCTTTCTTTCCGTACAGCTATATGCTTACCGGGCTGCCATCCAACCAATGGGATTTGTGACAACCCCAACGAGTGCCAGTAAGTATATTATACACTATCCTGATCACTGATAATTTCTCAATGGGCTTCAGAAGAAGAAAAAACTGAAACAAGACTACTTATAGCCTGTCTCTCCTTCTCTCGATCCTCGTGGGAAACCAACACAAGTGACCCAGTGACGAGTTTGATCAATTACCCTAATTTAGGGCGAGTAAATAAGAGACGTTTCTGGGTAATATTTACCTCTCCTGTCCCTTCATAACCACCAAGGCACCAGCCAGGGGTCATGACAACTGCTTGTAGTAGGACGACCCCAGGAGGGACGCAGCCAAACTAAAGCCACCTCACTACCAATAGTTGGCTAAAATGTGCTGTTTTTTCTCTCCCGTTTTTCATGTTGAAGTACATGGTGTAACCGACTTGAAAGCAGCACCTACACATGCATTACATCATGATTAATGTGTTCATGTAGACACTATTACATTAGTTTAATTATCGACAATTTTCATCTTCTAGGCCATCAGATAAAAAAAGATAGAGCTTGTGTTAGATTGTACAGCATGAATGTACATAGATATGGTTAACATGTATACATTTGTATATGTATACTTATGTGATTTCTTCTTGTTCCTCTAGGTGCCGCCTAGGTTGGCAGGGTACACTGTGTGATAAGTGTATCCCCTACCCTGGATGTCAGCATGGTACATGTTCCCAGCCATGGGAGTGTAAATGCGGCGAAGGGTGGGGAGGTCTCTTCTGCAACCAGGGTAAGTTTCCCTTCATAAATCTATTAATTTAATTGATGATTTTAACCATCTTATTCGATATAGATTGGATCGTGTGTGACATTGCTGAATGGATCTCTTCTTCATTCACAGTAAAACGTATAATTATCACTCGAAAAGCTACAGAACCACATTAGTGTATTGAAGAAATGTGAGAAGACAAAACCCCTGATTTACCTTTCTAAAATGTAACCATCTATTTCTTTTACAGATCTCAACTATTGCACACATTACACCCCCTGTAAGAATGGTGCCACGTGCACTAACACTGGGGAGGGTTCTTACACATGTTCCTGTCCCCCAGGTACTACAGGAACTAACTGTGAAATCATGGTGGATGACTGCCAAAACTCACCCTGTGCAAATGGAGGCACCTGCAAGGTAAGAATAGTTTCCAAAATACTGCCTACTTTTCACTTCCCCCTCCTAATCATAAATCATTTATTATCCACTTAAAATAAGGGCCTTGGAATCTAAATGCCCCATGTAATCTAAAAAAGGACTTTCTTTTGTTATCTTATACTTTGGATCCCAATTACATGCATGAATGTAATGATCATTAATTAAATAATGCTAATTTGTGGTTTCAGGATGTTGGAAACAGTTACGAGTGCCAATGCCCACATGGGTTCCATGGCCGACACTGCGACACTACCGCAACATCTTGTGAGGAGAGCCCCTGCAAACATGGTGCATCTTGTATCTCCTATGTAGGGAGTTACAAGTGTATGTGTCAACCGGGCTTCACTGGAGTCAACTGTGACAGCGACTCTGATGAATGTGCTTCCAATCCTTGCCAGAACGGTAAGTTTTCTAATATTCTTTTGAAAATATGAAAAAAAATCTATGTCAAGGGATAGAAAATCACTCTTCCTAAAAGGAACATGTCCCATGGTATACAAGTATTTTTCCCATGATTATTTCAAAGCATAGTGTTTGCAGTTAGTTGGATACCAAACAGTAATGGCATGTACCTTTACAAAGGCACTAAATCAGGCTCCACAGAAGCAGGTAGTTTGGTCTAAGTAATAGCTTAGCAGTGTAAGGCACATTGGTGGAAGAACCCAATGGTGGCCAGGTCTGCAATCATTCCGGTCACCCTGTGGAAAATGGTGTCTAATTGAACGTTATGAATGGCGGTGCGCTTTGGGTGTGGGAAGGGACGTACATAACGTCAGACAGCGTCACTGTGACGTGAACAATATTCTCCTTGTCGATTTTATAGTCTAGACATACATGTATTCACCTCCATGCAGGCAATAGATCATTAGAATGCCCCCCTGTCCCCAATGTAAAGTTTGGCAAGTAGAACATACCCTAAACGTCTCAAAGAATACACCCATGTATGCCCCTTTTTTCTGGAGATAATACTGTACAGTATGTTAGCTGAGCCCATGCTAATATTCTTCTAATTTGCTTAACAGACGGACGCTGTGTTGATGAGTTCAACGGTTTCCGGTGCGTCTGCAAGACTGGCTTCAGTGGACCTACGTGTGAGCGTGACAACAACGACTGTTCCAACAATACCTGTCTCAACGGTGGAACCTGTGACGACAGAGTCAACGATTTCGTCTGTCGGTGCGTCCCAGGATTCGTGGGTCCACTTTGTCAGACGAACGTTGATGATTGTGTCAACAAGCCATGTGCCAACGGAGGCACATGCCACGACTTGGTTAACGACTTCATGTGCGACTGCGCACCTGGGTTCACGGAGAAGGATTGTAGGAAGAATATTGACGAGTGTGCTGGCTCACCTTGCCTTAATGGAGGCACCTGCATAGACATGATAAACTTATACCAGTGCAAGTGTCCTCTAGGGTATACAGGTAATAACTGTGAGTACCCACCTGGAGTTATACCACACCTGCCCAATGGAGGGCTCCACCAGTCGTCGACGACTGGTAGTGACGTCACTGGGACAGAGACGCCGGTAAAGCCCCCGGTAAAGGGCGCTACGACGTCATCGGTCATCCCCGGCATGACGTCGGAGGTAAGCGCCGATAAGTCAATGGTGACAATGCAGCAGTTACTGCTCATTATTTGCCTTGGGGTAGGGATCCCCATCACTATTATAATCATCATTATCGTCTTCTTGCTGTGCAATAGAAGACGAACGCACAGCAATGATGATACGAACGTTCATAAGGAGAACGAGGAGAACATGAACAATCACTTAAAGTGCATTGACACGATTGACACAATAGTCAATCAAATCCCCACGAGTCTTAAGCTTACTAATGAGGCACAAGACTCGACACGGACATTTGATAAAGCCAAAAAACAGCTTAATCTGGACAAAGTCGGCAACGACAAGTCCAGCAACAAAACCTTTCTAAAAGACTTTAATACAGCACGTTATTTACATGTGCATAATACCAATACTACAGACATAATACAGAAGTGCAACCGGATCGACGAGAGCACCAAAAATAACTCTCTAGAACGGGAGCCCTCTCCAATAGAATCAACGAGTGTTGATATAAGGTAAATATCATCAAAATACAGTCCTAGCTACTAACAGCTGATGTAGTCAAGCATAGTAGGACATTGGGCTGTCTCTGCTACTAATCCACGCGAATGGTGAATGGCTCGTGTTTTATCATCAGTTTTGATAGCTATTATTTCAAGTGGAGAGATATACCCCCCATGGTTTCTGCAAACCACATGAAGTATTAATGAAATTGCGTAATACCAATGGATGGTTGAGGATGGTCTTTAATTGTGTGTGCAACTATATAATCGTATACGACATGCAACGGTGGTGAAAGCCCAGGAACACGCAATGTTTTCGATGTATATATTATGCAAGGCATATCTATGTGTAAATACACAGTCTTGTTCCATTAATCCATCCTCTGATACTCTGCTACACTCTAGATCCGCCAGTATATAATTTCGATTATCCAGCACAATCAGTTCACTGCCCGACCCTCCCATCCACCCCCAATGTGGGAGATGATGCATATTTCTATATTGCTTGCATGGTTTGTTTCCATCAGTTATTAGCATGTGTTCATTTTTCATGTCGATATTCTGAATTTAGAGTTATCAAAATTAGTCCAATCCACTTACATCATTTGATGAAGCAATGAGAAAATTTGGCTACAATTATCCAACTTAACTCTAAATGTTTGAGGCCCGGGTTTGAGGCCCATGCTACCTATAGCCAATGCTTATATGTATGATTTCACACCACCATTCTACAGTTTTCCTCCCAAAAGAATCCAAGAGCACAACCACCTTCTATGTTGTAACTTTATAAATCATTCTTTCAATATCCTTTCTTATCCTCATAAATGTCAGTACCCACTGTTGCCTTAAATGTATTTGAAAGTCATTATTTTTGTTTAAAAAAGAATACCCCCCAATGATTATTCTTCTTGCATGTGCTATTAATTTTGTGTTGTGTCCTCCTTTGTTTCTAATTTCGCCCTATTCCCTTTGTGTCATTCCAGTTCACCGCACACGGCGGCCGATATACACCATGTACAGAATTCAATATTATATTTGGAAAAGTCGCATCGACATCAAGACTACATCGAAGGGACATTGTCGACAGAAGTATAGTTTCTGTTGATAACATGTAATAATATATTTATTGAAAGCTGTAATATATGCATTGTAAAGTGTAATTTAAGTGCCTTCTTTGATAAAGTGTATACAGATTGTGAGAGAGAAACAGAGTTTTATACAATATCAGATTTGAGAAATTTTCTATGAGATTATTTAAGAATCAATTTGGGAGTTTCACTGTTATTTATGGCTCAAAGCCCCTATGTAATTTATGCAAGACAAAAAATATAACCAATAGAGTTGGATGTGCAGAAAAAAGGAGGTCTATTCCTGAGATAATTATGTGGAGTAGTATTTCTCTAGATACTTGTTCTATAGTTAAATACTAGACCAGCTGTTGTGCTGTTCACTATGGTATACCAGATGTACATGTTTCAGATAGTGCATGAAAAGCCACAACCGATGAATTGAATTTTACTGTACAGTATAAATAATGTTTCTGATTAATATCAGAGTCGTCCATATAAACACATAAAAGCTGTGGATGGGTTACATTTTTCTTTTATGAAAACAAAAAATTGTTTCATTATATATGAAATGCATGCTGTGGACAGATGTTGTTAAAGCGATACCGATAATCAATCGGAGCTGTTTTAAGTACCTATAATGCAGGTGTATACACATGTTAGTTCTTGTTCCTCCTCCTCCAGGGTTCGTATCTCAACTGCCAGTCTCACAGGCAGGGCCTGACGACCTTCCATTCAACTTGTTATATGGTGATATAATATTATAGGACATCTCGATGTAAAAAGAAAAATCATCGAAATGACATTCAGAAAATTGGGATACATATTGATGATGCATATATTATTTCCCCACAGCAGCCATGTTAAAGTTAAAATATATATATATATATATATATATATATATATATATATATATATATATATATATATATATATATTTAAGGGTATCTCTCTGTACGTGGTTTTATTTGTGTATCTGAGAAAGTTTAAACCACCGATTAGGATGTATGACCACCTACCCCCCCCCCCTTTCCCCCACCACCTGCTTCTCCTTTTGGCTCATGATGTAAGTCTCCACCCCCATCCCAAAAACAGCACCCAGAGTGTAAACCCAACATATCATGGCTACTAAAACCGCTTATTGATATCAAAAACAAACTTCAAACGTCAGATACTAGTCGGGTTATGAGGATGACAGTTGGAATAATACAGTTGGCAGCATTTTTTGTATAACTCAAGAGTTGCATGATCTCTACATTTACAAATAGTCTATGAGTGTGACCTATTGCAGAAACAGTTGAATATGAGGAGTTTTCTACAACAAAGTTATGTAGCGTGAATCCCAACATTTAGCCCAGTACTTGGCTCTTTAAGGACAACTTGATGCATGAACATTCTTATCATCATGCAATAAGTGCAGCAAGCCAGTGGGTTTTATCTCACAGGCTTTGCATGGTTCCATCCTGCAAACCCTTAAGGGGTGTATCAACCTCATAGGGTCAGTAAAATGTATTGTTGCATCATGTTGCCCCTAAAGGGTTAAGGTTGTGCATCCTTGGTATTGTTAAGCTACATCAGGCCTGCCAGACTGACCTTCTGGCTTGTTATTTCACATCTTTGTATGAAGTAAATATTTTGCTCAGATGATCACAATCATGTTAGGGTCAGATTTGCTTGGCCTACACACTTATTATTACAAAGTCTACAAAGGTATTTCAGCCTGAGGGAGAATTCACATGATTTTTAGTAATAACACTATTGCACAAATCTGTACACTTATGAGTTTGTTTGGCCAAATAAGGCAGTCGCCCGGTTTCAACGCAAGGTCATTTCAATGCATATCAAAAGGGGTTGTAGCACACATTTGCCTTTCGATCCTCATATTGTATATAAATATGAATATGTATAGTGTATAATATTAGCTGCATGTACTTAACCACAGAACCCGTGCAGAGTCTGCCACCAAAATTGTTTCGTTTCGCACAATTCCTCATACGGGGTATGGGGATAAGACAGTGTACGCTACCAGCAGCCTATCATATTATAGTGTTACCATAATAAAGGGATCTATCCCATGATAAGGGGATCCATCCCATCATATGGGGATCTATCCCATAATAAGGGGATCTATCCCATAATAGTTGCTTATGTTGTAAGGAGGTCGTCAGTGCGCGTGTGTGAACACCAGCATTTGTACATACCGCGTGTGTTGGTATGTTGGTTGCTGCAATTATTTTAGTCATTTTCAGTAAATCAGTCTGTGATGGTTGTACATAAATGTATATTTATATAGAATAATGTACATACTATAATATTATCATTATCTACTATTGATATTTCCAATCATGAATAAAAATAGGTCACAGTTGATATTTTTGCAAGTACAACTCCTGTCGTTGTTTTGTTTACCTGATTTCATTACATACATATTTAAGGGCTTACCTTACCGAAAGAAGGGGTGAAATATCCAGGTATTAGTTGTAGAGGCCCTTGATTATCCACGAATCCTTTAAAATTCAAACCCCAAGCTTTTTTTCAGTAGAAATAAGGCACAGAAGAAAAGTTTAAATACAGTTTCCTCCTCAAGATACTTTTGTTGCAGTGTAATGCAAGTTAAGTTGAAAAGTCAATGGTTATAAATCTAAGTAAGATTTAGATTGGTTACTTAGATTTCAAATGTTCATAACTCTGGTAGTTATTTTCAACACGAAGAGCTCAAGTCAAGACTGATGAAATATTAGGAAATATCAGTCTTTAAGAATTTCGAAATGCAGGAGACTTAAAGGATTAGATCAGAAATTTGACTTTGGAATACTTTACACGTGTTCTATAGATATTATTTTGGAAAATATGCAAAGTACATAGTGCCCAAACTTTGTGAAAAGGGGTTGACACGAGGGCACCTGGCGCATTTGAAAAACGTGTTTCTAAAATTTAATATGCCTGTGCATAAAGTAAATTACATCACCACCAGGCTCCCTCTCTACTGAGAGGTTTTTAAAAAACCATAGCACTGTCAGCACTGGATGATATAATAGGCCTCATATAACTTGAGCCACTGGAACTGATGGCAATTTGTGATATATGTAACTTTCACTGCTTATCCAAGTGAAACTCATTGCCCAGCCACCCATGACGGTTTTACCGTTAGTGTGGAGCCCATCCAGGTGTGTGTTCACCTTGACTGGAACACCTGGCATCAAGGTAACTACCCCAGCCTGGGACTCACCCCCTGATCACCCCTAGAGGCCTGCATGTAAGGGCTGGGGTGCAAGGGAGGGGTGGGTAACAAGGCCTTTGTCCTCCAATACCCTAGCTGCTAGTTAAAACACTAAATGCTGTGACCCAATTTTAGTTAATTTCCCTCGTAATATGTTCATAATCGTGTTGGGGTGTTTGAAGAGGGATGATGTGGGGTGTATTAGGAAGGGATGGGGTGGAGGTTACACCCCTAATATTATGATTTTGCTCCACCCAACCCCTCACGGACCATGTTATAGCATAAAGAATCCACTATTCATCTTGTGATCCACACATCACCACACCCTCTAATTTCATTTTATGGATGACACCTTATATTTTATTGGTCACTTGGATGAGTATGGAAAGAGGAATGTATAACTTGGGATGGGGCTGATGGGTGGAAGAGTACAGGCAAAGTTAGTCCTTCAAACACTTAGCCTACATTGATCCTAAACCAGGTCAGATACCTGGAAAACTGAGCTAATAAACAAGGGAAAATATGGCTGAAAAGAAATACAGGGCATATGTGGGGAATCGCAAGAGGAGAAAAAGCATAATGAGAGCCTCATATTAGAATGTTATGTGAAATCTTAAGTTATTTAGCAACGAAGTCCATAAGCTAGCCAATATGAAACAGGTAGATGATGAGGGGGGGTGCAGGCAATCAGGAGCCAAATCGATCTGAGCATTATTCACCATTTATAGGTATCATTCAGGGAGTGTATAGGTGTCTACTTATCATAGCCCCATTAGATGTGACGTAAACCCTCCATTGTTGCCCATGCTACCCATTGTATTTGCATTACTATGGGTGATACAGTCTGTATAATGGTAACCAGGATTTATTATAAGCAGACCTTAATCAGGGCTTAATGGAGCGTGTATACGCAATGGTGACTGGGGCTGAAAGGACGGGGGGGTAGATGACATACAATATCATGAGAGTGGCGTGGGTATGATCTGCCATGGCAAGAGTCATGTGATACCATTCTGGTATCATGTGATGATTGTAGATTATATGGGTAGGGAGTAGAACAGGTATAAAGATCCACGATGTTGTCCACCCCATGAAAGGTTCATGAGAGTGTGTACCAGAATCTGCATTCACATACCACTTGATTTGACTTATCATGATACGCCCATTTTAAGAGGAAAATGAAGGATCGGGGAGGGATAAGATTCATTTTAGTAAAGAAAGTGAGGGATAAAACTAATGTTTGCCCATTCCTGCTGCCTTTCCATTTGGAATCCCACAACCATGGTACCACATGGAGATGGCTCTATAACTCCTCCTACCTAGTTCCACTCTCGCAACCAGCTAATCAAAACTGCCCAAACATTTAATGCGTGTAATTAAAAGGGATTCAATTCCATATAACTGCATGCACAATGTGCTATTCAGGCATTGCACAAATCGAGCAGTATCAGCACAACAGCATGCAGCGGAAGCGTTCTGATAGCCTGCCATTTACATCAAGTGGGGTCGTGTGTGAGTGAAATGTATTATTGGTCCCTGGAGGCTGGTAGAGCTGCAGGGGGGGGGGGTCACACTGGGAGAGGCAGGGGCTGCTGTTTTTAGAGACAAGTTGATTTGTTGTCAATGATTGAGGGGTTTCTGATATCTAGGCACTAGATGAGTGGTTAAAACTGTACTGTTATACTTGTGCGTGGTTGTGGTGATTAGAGGAGAGATGCTGAGGTGGGTATGTCTATTCTTTGACAAAAAGGCAGGGGTAGTGCACATGTCAAGTCTCTTTGGTCTTTTTATAAATTACCTTCCGTATATACATATGTTTTCCAGATCTGCCAGCAGGTCTCCCATCAACCTATCACACACATGCACTTTCACTCTCTGTTGCCTTTTTCCTTTTCTTTTTCATTATTCAATCATCTTGATGATTCATTATGTAATACATGGTATCGTTTTCATAATCAGAATTACCAGCAGAACCTGCGACGATGACCTGAATTTTAATTAGAAAAACACACTGTTAAGGTCAACACCAGCGAATGAATTCAACCACCAATCAAGGTAAATAGAACGAGACAGATTTGGCATGATATTAATTCTGACAATTAATTGGCACCCAAGAATTGAATTTTGATTAATGCTCAATATTTTATCAGGAGGCCCCTAGGCTATACAAGCACCTTAAATGAGGTGCCTTAGAGGTTAAAATGCTATGTACTGCACACTAGCATATCGAAAGTGCACGTGAAAAGTGGATGGGATTTTACCCCGGAATTTTACCGAATGCTAGGAAAAACTTCAGATATAAAAAGCTTCTTTCATGGGCTTTAGCGACATGACAGGTTATATGAAAAGTAACATATCCAAGCACAAGTTAATTCTATGGATTACACATAATCACTTTTCCTTAAGTACCTACCTACCTAATGTTTATGCAAAGAGTATATGTTTTCTTTCTCTACATTTCACTTTCCTGACAATATTGATAGTACATGGACATAAACGAGATAACCAACTACACAGGTACCTTTTACAGATCCACTGATATATGGATTCTATCTCATATCATTAAGAGTTGTAGAAAAGAGATTCTCGCGTTTATCAGTGTAACAACGAGCTCCCCATTTGGAAGCAAAAGGTTAGATAAGAGTCAAATGGAGCACTAAAAGATAATAAAGACTAGCTTAACTCTCCCATTGATACAGCCCATACAGAAAGTACACCACACCATTGCCCTCCTCACCCCACACACGACCTATTGGCAGCTATCAAAAGACCAGCTTTATTCAAACAATAGACCACCACAGCATCTGAATAGAGTCTCTATCAAAGGTAATGCAATATGTATATGCCAGTGTTAGTACTAAGAAAGTGAGTGGGTATTAAGGCAGGGACTGGAGATTTTAGTCATTATGACTGACCACAAAGGCCACTCTTAATCCTGGCACAAATCCCACTCTCAGGGTACTACTCACAGTGGTGGCCAAAACGCAGTGAATGGTCAGTGTTTCACTGTGGGTGGATGGGGGGGGGGGGGGTTGGAAGTGCGGGGGGGGGGGGTGGCATGGTAGGTAAGCCATAAGAAAACCCGGCCAGGGTACGTGAGCCTGGAGGAAAAAGGTGAACATGATAGGGAGAGTGTACATGTATACCAGGTACGTAAAGACATGGGGTGCGACAGGGGCCTGCAGAAGGTGGATTGTATACATATACTATGTAGGTGGCAGGGGTGCAATTTTATCTTCTTTTTTTTTTTTTGGGGGGGGGGGGGGGGGTGAGAGTGCCTCCTCTATCACCGGTAGGCCTCTTGATAGGTGGGTTGGAAAGTAGTCTAGCTCAGCAGTCAAGATATCACAACTCGACATCCCTAACTGAGACTGGGGCTGGAGTCTAGTTGGAGAGCGACTAAAAATCTTCTCTTTTTTAATTTTATTTTTACCGTCAGATTTTTGGTCATGCCACAATGAAACTTGCTTGCAGTTTACGCTCTGTCTACGGTGTGAACCGTGAATGGCCTGAAATGGACGGACAATAATAGTTTCACAAAGATTGTCAATACTGCGCATGCTCCCGAGATAAGACTGGTCCTAGACTTGGCGGCATGCCAGCTCCTTCCGGTCGTCATAGTCACGAACACCGTTCTATTTAGAGTTTCTGCTGAGTAGAAAAAGAACCAGAAATGACCAAGAAAGAAGGTCGTGTTCTAGAAAAGGTAACCCCCGTGGTGTCACGCCCTGGTTAGTGCCACGCGCCGCCGGGAGGGGCGCGTGTACATCGTGTGACGTGAGTGATGCAGACGACATTTTCGGTTTTCACGAACGCTGCGACACGGTTTGCTGGTTACCTTCAAGTGTTATTAACTCTTTCTAACAATACTGGGTGGGTGTATGCCTTACTGCATTGTATTTCCTATCAGATTGATATCTATAGGCCTGCTGAGCTATATTCAGATATGCCATTTAACCTACATCTTAAGTGAGTAGAGAATACACTGTAGTTCTGGGGTCATATATCTGGTGAGGTGGTGGAGGTGGGGCGTGGGTTGGGGGGGGGGGTCGAGCAGGAACCTCACCCGTGCGTTTGTGGATTGGGGGCAAACAACCTAGGTCTTCCAGCAGAAGAGCAGTCCAGAAAATTAGAACTAGGCCTGATCAGGCTGGATATCAAGCATATTTGATAAGTACTGACCGGTCACAATTTGATTAATATGGAATGCATTGACTCACAGGGCCGCTTAAGATAAGAGGGAATTATTGACTCAGGTAAAAGAAAGCAACATTTTCTTGCGGACATATTCAAATTTAACGACCTAGCTCAGCTATATGTAAATGTACCAACAGAAGAACATCGATGAGAGGTGCAGGACTCAGTATGGAGGCCTAGTGGAGCCGCCATTTTGAATTTCGCTGGTTGAGGTAAAAGCCACTGATAGGACATACCATGACAGGTACCTTGTCCCTGGTTAACACCCACTTCCAGGGACATGCTGGTTCCATCTTATCAGTGTGTGTGGCGCTGGAACCAGCTCCAGACCAGCTAGTGGCCAATAGACATATATGACCATGCTAAACATTATGTGTGTCACTTTTATATTTCATATTTTTACCATGGATACGTGTATACCATCAATACTATCATACTATCAGCAATGTAAAGCTTGTCATAATTCTAAATAATATCGTGTAGTATCCATAGACACCTATTTCATTTATTTACTGCACGAAGTCATTGTGTTTGGTCCGACTCTAGCAAAGGTTCAAGTCCCAATCTTACTTGTATTGTTTCTGACTATAGTGTTATAGGCAGAGCCTGCATTATTTGTAAACACAGACCTCATTTATAAAGGTTATACTACTTACCAGCTATCCTGATTTTGCCTCATATCGTATCCATCCCCTCTGTTCACAAAGGTATAAACACGAATTAAATCCACCTCTTCACGAATCAGTCCAACTCTTATGATGATCTCACCAGACAATGCAGCCATTGGATCCAGATATCGAGATAACATGCCAAAAATCTAGATCTCCACCAAACATGCAGAGGACCTTTAAAACCTGTTCTGTATACCTGTGTATACCTGGTCTACCAGCAGGATAGTGGTGTAAGTAAGACGCGTGTCTGTTCTGGCCTACTTCCCGTGGGTTTGTATATATTTGTATGGAGGGAATCAGACTGAGGCAAGCAGACGACATTTTTTGCCTTCTTGAGTGAGTCTGACATCAGCCCAGATGATCTATTAACGGCGTCTGACGGAGGATAGAAGTGTGCCGCCACGTGAACGCCCCGTGCCTGGCAACAGGTAGCTAGAGGGGTTATTAGGAGACTATTATGCTATATTGATATTTGGTTGGTGAGAATGAAGGCATGAGATAAGCCTGGACAATGAAACTCTGACATTGAAAACTGCACCGTGGAGCTACTGTTGATATGTTGTGATTAACGTGTAGGACTGGGGTAGGCCTACATGGTGGTCCATGAGCAGTGATTTCAATAAGGCCAAATAAAAAAAAAGGTTTGTTTCCAGTAACACAACCGACCCTAGCAAAACTGGGGCGAAAAAAAAACATTTTTTTTTTGTGATTTTGAAGAACTCATTTTTTTCATAATTATTTGAAAGAAAGTTTTCATCACTTTGTGAGTATTTTTCCTGTATCCTTTTTGTGTTCTTCCCCTCTCTCACAGTTGTCATTTTCCCATCATTTTTTTTACAATGAAATCAAAGAATTTTGACTTCTATGCCTTAAAACAAGGAAGAAAAACCCAAACAATAAACACATTGAGGTGATCGTAAACAATAAAACGAGGATTACCAACAGGCAATCAAGGTATAGAGAGGCAGCTGCGTATACATACGTAGAGTGGGTGCGTAGAAAGGGAAACAGTGTCGGGGACTTCAGATTTTAAACTTTTGTAACAGGAAGTAGTTCGCCCCCCTACCCCCCCCCCTCCAGCACATGTACACTGGCGTCTTCTGGGAAGCCATGTTGACCTTGAGGATGGAGTTGAAGTTCGTTTACGGGAAACCTGCCAACAGGCACAGGGCGGTAGTCACCTGACCAGGTCCTAAAACAAAGTTTGAACAAAGGATCTGCTTTGAATCGGCCTCAAATGTAACAAAAGGATAAGGGAGGGAAGAAGGTGGGGGAGGGGGTTGGGGCGTCGATGAATGGTCAATGGGTCAACATTTTGAAGGTCATACCTTCCAATGGCTACACAAAATGGATTGGAGCGTGGGGATTTTGGCACGTGCGGGTAGGAGTGTGTCGTGTGGTTGTGTGGTTAGAGAAACAATAGTAATCCTAAACACAAACCTTTAACACTACCTCAAGGGGCTCAAAGGTATGCTGATAACCAACTTCTCCCCTCCTCACCCCCCCCCCCCCCACCTCCAGCAGCCGACAGGTTGTGCAGCTGTTGTCTGATAAAGCCCTAAGTACCAAAATGGCGGCACCCTGATACGATCACAGCGTCTGTTTGATGCGCATATGCAGGGCTTACTTGACTTAGGTCGACTTTAGGAAGTTGTTAAGGCTTCATCTGGTACTATTACCTGTCTTGTTATTGGGCAGTAGATAGGGGCAATGGGTAGGTATGAGGGATAAAATGGTGTGTGGTAGACAAGACAAAATGCAGACCTGCATTAGAGTTTGTCCAATGCTAAAGCTTGGAGTTTTCAAAAGACCTGGTCAAAAACCTTAATAGACTCAGCAGTCTTCAAAACTATAATAGGTAGGTCAGACTTTTTTATTTCCATATTTTACTCAGCCCTAAAATCTAACCAGAGCTCGCCTTGCACACGACGTTGAAAATAAGGAAGTAGCTATGGAGATTATAATGGAATATTAAACCAATCGACCCGAGGACTGCCCTAAAATGGCTTGATATTTGCATGGAGGTACCTCCATGGTAGGCCCTATTTATGATTATTTTTCTAAAGATTCATTAATACGTCTAGGACCGGTCCTATTCTGATATTTATATAGGGTTGGAAAGCTAAACACACGTGTATACCTCGCTGCGATGATAAAAATAATGTATCTGCCTGCCTTATACATGTATGTTCACTTCATATATCTCTGTCAAACCACAGGGGTTCTATAGTCCTCAACGCTCTATGTTCAAACCTACAGTAGCACTCACCCCTTCAATGTATCATACTCATCACGGACTCTGACTTTGACTCTGAAGGAGAGGGGGGGCAGGAATAAATAGTAAATGGGTGTGCTATTTACTGGTATGTAGTCATACAACTGTTATACCTTTTGTCACTTTAATACTTGATGCCTTTTACTACATATTCCTCTGCAGTTATATCTTGGTATAGATGTTATCAAGCGAATACTATTTATATTCATTCTTCATTACACTGCTCATTATTATATGTAAATATGTGCGGGTGGAGGGAATTGTTGCTGGTGGATGGAATCAAAGTCAAATCTAAGTCAAACCGGCCACAAAAACAAAACAAAAAAAAAAAAAAAAAAAAAAAACTCTTCTTTACTATGCCCACACCTATATGTCCCAATGCTTTGCAGCCATAAGCATTTCCTTGATAGGTAAAACCGAGGCAAGCCGGGGAGGGGTTCCACAACTGCACAAAATAAAATGATATTGGTAATGGTACATATGTATTACTATATGTTATAGCTCTATTGATTGTAATGATTGTTGCCACATGGCTAATGAGCTACTTTCCTAGTTTTAAGCTGTATCTCACATTTATATGAAATACATATCAATAAGTGACTCTCATGCACACACAATGTGCCAAACCAATAGACATGGCATAGAATGCCTGGACAAAACTGAACTGTAAAGGACCCTTCAGAGAGTGATACACATGTTATCATTGATGAAAAGTAGTTAATACCATATGACTAAAGTCAATGGATTGCAATCCACCAATTTCGATTCGATTCAATGTAAGAATTACCTTACGACCATCTTCCACGTGAGATTACATTGAATAAAAGAAGTCGCCTGACTTCATTGAAACGAAAAAAAAAAAAATCACCAACAAAAAAAAAAGATGATCAATGATTATAGGGCCCAAAAAAATATATTGTAAGTTTCCGGTAACATGCTCCAAAAAGTTGAGGTAGGTAGGTCGGATTTTTTTTTTTTTTAAATTTTTTTTTTTTTGGCTGAACAGATTTTGGCCTATTTATTGAATTGTTATTATTGATAATTACCCCACGGATGATCCATGTCATCCCTAACACCAGCCAAACCTTAGGATCTCAGGCAGAAATGCTGGATTCCATATTTTAACCCAAACAAGGCCTCAAAATATTGGAAACATGAAATTATTATGAAAAATTATGAACTTAATATGGAAAAATCATGAAAAATATGAAAAAATATGAAAATGATATGAAAATTTTCTCAAAAAAGTCTGAGGTCAGCCCCCCTTTGCTGAGGTTTGCTGGGTGACCGGAAACAAAACTTTTTTTGGGGGCCTAGCTTAAAGAGGATAGTTATTCTCTGGGATTAAATCACAGCAACGAATAAAATATACTCAAAGCCTGAGAATGTAGATTGTGTGGATGGGTAGGATTTATTCAAGGTTGTGGGCTTTTATTCTGTTTATCAGATTTTCTTTTTGTTTGTCAAATATAATCTGATACCATCGGTGCAATGTAGTAGAAGAAGTATAATAGTACCCTAACCTTACTGGTAGTCTATATCTAGGTACTGGACATCAGTGGACGTCTACCTTCTGTTTGTCCTGATTGCCCACTCCCTAATTAGAGATGTCCACTGTAAATGGCGCCACCCAATGGTCGCCAGCCTCATTAATTATTTTGACTGTCATTAACAGTGTGGGCATCATGCACACCATGGTGATTAGTCTTGAAAGTCTAAGCAAGTAGTCACCAGCCGTGGAATCAGAGATGCATGGACAAAGTCTTGGAAACCTTGGCCATTTCTGGGTTCTAAGCTTTCTACAATATAAATATTGCATCGGTTGTATATAATTTCAATCATGATAATATATTATGTATTTCAAATTTGGAGACCACGGGAACTGAGATAATGGCTAAGTCTAGCATCACCGAAATTGCATTTCTTTATCATTCATATGACAATTACTTGGGGGTAAAAAGTACCTCATAGAAGTTACCCCATTTTGATTTACTTCCTGGTGTATATGAAATCACTAAATTGCAAAAAATAGGAGCTGGGCCTGATATTGCCCCCAGGGCCAGGAATTTGAGACCTGGTCTAACCGCAAGTAGGATAAACTAGTGAAAGCTTGGCTGTCACAGAGACCAGCCAATTACAGGAGTCAGCAACTTTTTTATCTGTCCAAGTGTAAGTGCCCCATATGGGGCAGTCTGACACTCCCGCCCCCAACTTGGCAAAAAGGGCCATCAATCCTTACATGTCCACTGCCCACCAGGTGGCTGCCTGTGACGTCACGACCTGTAATGGCCACCAGGTGAAGGGATACGTCATCCGTAACGTTACAGGTGAGGTGAGGCGTCATCTGTAACGTCAGGGAATACGGCACGCGTCAGCAGGAAGAGGACGCCAGCAGAGTGTGACTGGCGTCTGCGCAGTAGGGCTTCCGATAGAGAGGGAAGGTGAGGATGTCTGAATTGCTCTCTGACCCCAGTAGAGAATGGGGTGCAGGTTCACTTTGTATTGTTTGCATGAATCATTATGTTGTGTATTCTGATTGTAATAATTAGAAACTGTTGGGAGCCAGGGATTTACTCGACAGGATATTGTCCTTGGAAGTAGGCCTGTACCCTGTGACCACCAAGTAAAGATAGGTGAATAATACCATCTGATAATATTGCCTCCGCAATTCAATTTCTTCAACCATTAGATTTGCTTACATACATGCAGGCTATGTCTAGGACTCCTTTGATACAAATGAGATACCTTTGGAATAAAGTTTAGACCAATAGAAGTCTTCTATGCTTGTCAATGTGTCCCAAGATAAAGGTTCTTGTAATATGTCACTTATGACCTATAAAGGATCTGTAAATGTGTTTCTTATGACCTAGGTACCTTGCTACTATTAGAATACCGGTATACATAGACAAGGCATTTACACCATTCCAAAAGTGGATTGCGTGTAGCTGCCGTAAGTTGGGACAAACCCCTCTTTACCCAGGTGACACCTAAGGGTAATGATGCAGTGAACCATACCTGGAGGATGGCAGACTGCATGTAGCATTAAGGACTGCCAAATAGGGGTGTAGCTGAGCTATGTATGCACACCTGGCCCTGAACACAACACTAAGTTGTTTGTTATGTAACACTCTGTAAAGAAAGTGTTGACTTGTATCCACCCCATGTATCGACTGTCAGTCAAAAAGTCACTTAACCAATAAGGTCAGTCACAAAGTCACTGTCACTTGTTGACACTTGATACAGGCCTAAGTGGATTCACTCTTTGTCATTGATTATATCGGTTTTTATTTCACTCTCACAAACTTTCCTTTTTTTCTCCCAAGATTTATTGTTCGCACACCAAATGGCATATGTAATATTCGTGTCAGTCTGTGGCCATAAAGTACTTTTCCACTTAAGGTGCCATTGAGGCAAATTCAACTGGTTACAATAGTTATTAATTGTTCACTTCTTGGTAAGTTTCTGTGTTTATCAGGCCAGGCCAGCTGGAATTCCATTGCTAGAACTATTAGAAAATAGCCGAAACCACTCTTCTAATGCCATTGGAATGTCACATTTTTTTTTCTTTCTATCATTTATGATTATCAAGTACATGTGGTAGAATTTCCTGGAAACATGAATAAAGAAAATTGATGATCATTATAAATCATGGACCCTTGAGGCCAGAGATGCGGCTACCCCGGTAGTTGTCAGGCATAACTGTTTGAATTTCTTGGAAACATCCATAAAATATGAAAGGAAAGATTACTAATATCATTCATAGGTATTGGTAGCATCTGAAGTCATGAATACATTTGTTGCCATAGCAAATTATTTTAGATTAATCACTGCCTGGGCCTACAAAGGAAATGACTGTTATAAACTCTGTGAAGAGAGAACTAATATGAATAAATTGTAAAATCACCAGTCATTCCTCATACACATATACCTGGCAACTGCCTTTTTAATAATAGGCAATCTATATGCACAAATACCAATACAGGCTGGTGCATCTATACCTGTCCATTCTTTCCCGACATAAGCTAAAGCGTTATGTGTTCATCACTGTTTCCATCTACCTACTGACAAGACCCGTGTCCATTGTCTGTAATAGGAGTTATGTGACAGAACCACCATCGACTACAGCATTTATCTATTGTGGTCCCACACCTAGCTCTCTCCTCTATTATTGTGAATTCATGTTTTCATTGCATTGTATACCTATTCCACTCTAATTTCCACACTGCAGCGTGCCCATATTGAATGTTGCCGTGTGTGGGAAGATAAGAACCGATTATAAGGGCTCCAAAGCACCCTAAGGAATATCATGTAAAAAAACAAGGGAATTCTGTGATATATCTTAAACCTATCCCGCAACTGTCCTCATACAAGAGGTATGCCATCTAGCTCTGCCCGGGCAGGGCAGGTGAGGTGTCCTACCTGGTTACCATAGCAACCCAGGCTTGCAATGAGAGGTGTGCATGTTGGGTATGTAGGGAAAGTGGTAGGGTGGAATCCAGGTGGAACCATAGAAGCCCTGTAGGGGTCATAGTTTGAGGGGTAATCACACCCTCTTCCCCTCACCCGACCCTTAACCCCATCCTAACTCATCCCCCATTAACTATAGTTTATATACAATACACCTTTGCCAATATATTGTAATTACCTTTCGCCATTTATGCAACTTGGCTATAAATAAAATGAGTTGATAATGGGACCTGACGTTATCACAATAGATAGTTGTGCAACTTGTGTGTTATAGTAGTTTTGATGTTTTTTTTTTCTGGGTTTTATTAACTGAACATGTGCTGGGAATTGTATAACAAAGTAAAATTGAAATTGGGTATTTTCTGATGTGAACAAGTGACACAAATGGGAGGGTATTCATGAAGGATTGCCTCATGGTATTCATCTCGAGCATATAATGTTACTCAGATGATGCCTTCTGCTAGAGTGGACATGTTTCCTACTAGCACGGGAGAAGGTACATGTATTTAGCCTTATAATATATCTCACCGGTAAGCTATCATTGGCATGTTTACTCCCTATTCACTGAAAGTGGCTGCAAATGTAAAACGATTAAACTCAATTGACCTCCAATTGACTTGAAGGTTGCCAATGTTTAAAAAGGTCAATTGTGCAGCTAGATTAGATGATATAAAATACACAATGCGCAATGTCAACTGTCTTTTCAACTCTTCTTCTAAAATAAGATTGCACTGGCGACTGTAAAGCTGGTGTTCTAATTGCATTCAAGTCCATTCTTGCTTTTTAACCTATCAGACAAATCCATGCAAGCTTATCATCTGCAGAGCCTAATTTGACCTCACGATGAGTAATATATATTATTCAGAACATGGAGCGTAACATAGCTAATAAGGAAATTAGCAGTTTAATTATTCACACAAATTGGAGGCATCAGGAGAAAAATGTCGTCTGACATGCACCAAATAGCGATCACCCTTCTTCCTAGACATGTTCACCGTTATGATTAATCTTCAATACCCGTGTATTAAACTATAATACATTTATGTGAGAGGATGAGTTCCAATGAGCTTTCCTTATTTGGTGACAATAAAATGATTGAAAATTTTTCAAACCTCGGTGGTTCAACAAGAAAGTTACTTGACCTCAGTAAAACCACGAACTATTCTTAGATCGTGATTAGATATTCTATCAGCCTGGTCTGATTATTATACCAGAAGTGTATTTCAGATTTTCCCAACTTAGCAACACTCCTGTCCTAATTTAGCTTTTTTTCACCTTTGAGGAAAACTTGGCCTATAATTTTATGCCATGCAACCTGATTATTTATAGTACCAGAAGTGTTTTTCAGGTTTCCCCAACCTAGCAACACCCCTGTCCTAATTTAGCAATTTTTTGTTCACCTTTGAGGAAATTCGTTCACTTTTGAGGAAAACTTGGCCTATAATTTTATGCCATGTAACCTGAAAATACCATTTGGCCCTTCCCAGCAAATCCGAGTGAACATGAGTCATGCTGGGTGAGGAATGTGTGAGTACATTGAGTGATAACGAATAATGTCATTTTGTGTGATACAATGTCAACTCTCACTCAGCTTGACAAACCTTCACTTACTTCAGTAAGACCTGAGAGAGCATGCGTCAACATGTGTCAATACTTGTCAACTCTCACACCGCTTCACATGTCTTCACTCATTTCCATAAAGACGTGAGGGGGACAGGGTGAGCACATGTCAACATGTGTCAATGCTTGGCAACTCTCACCTAGCATGACATTTTTTCACCAAGCCTTCAACAATAAGAGACTATGGAACCTGTATGGAATCTCATGGCTTGTACATTGCAGAGTGGGCCTATTGAGTAAATGTCAATATGAGAATCTATGTTTCACAGAGCAAGTTCCTGTCTTACATGGCATGAAATACATATGAATCAGGAACATAATGATAGCCAAGTATATGTGATTTAGTGCATACATTAGACATAATAGCTCATTTGTTTTGTCTATGGGACATAGCACTGAATTGAAATTGCCTATGTTTTACATGATATCTTAGTATCTGTTTGTCCTGGTTTGATAGGATATGAAAGTTTAATGTCTACACTGTTCAAAATTTCCGTAGATTTTACAGAGAATCATTGTTAAATTTTACGGGTGCTCACCATTATTTTTATTACAATGAAACATCCTTAGATTAGGTGATGTTACAGTGAATCTGTGTAAAACACTATAGAAAAGTACCGCTATTTTATTTACAGTGAATCTTTGTCCTTTCTGAAGTTTCATATCTTCCCACTAGGTGGCCTCGGGCTCACTTTGAGACTTTCTTCAATGCCCTACACCCTAAACAACTCAAATTGTCACAAAATTCAAAGCATATCCACTTTGGTTTATGCACCATGTCATCAAACTGCAAGTCTACATTGTAGTTTCATAGATTTCAGATATTCAAAAAATAATCCAACTTTGTGTTGCAAAGGGGAGTAGCAGGGATGTCATAAACACCCATTATGTGGTAATAGAAAAAAATACATAGGCATATCAATGTAGTTTTTAATTCAACACAATTCTGAAGTAATCTATGTACTTAGATTATTCCTCCAAAGTTATGAAGGGCATGATGTGCCTCTCAATGACTAATTTATAATTATAATGATTAGATTGTCCTTATACTAGGATGTCCAGATGAACTGTACATGCAACCAAACCATGTATAAAGATAACCTAGTCCATTGTGAATTTAAAGTGGAATTTCTAAAATGTCAAGCCAGAGGCTGAATATTGCTATGGAAAGTTAATGGTGTATGGCATTGAAGCCAAAACAATGTGTAATTAATTACCTTTAATCATTGTTTAGAAATAACGCTGAAATTCCGTAAAAATTACGGTGACATTGAAAAAACGGTGACCGTTAAAAAAATGGTGAAAGATTGGCAGCCATTGTTGCCAATGATTCTTTGTTTTTTCTACGGAAAATTTTTAACAGTGTAGTGATCAGCTAGGTCACAGCTGATTAGAGCAAATATACAGGAACTTTTCATAGGCTGGTTAAAAAACTCTGTATTGGGTGATAATAGGGGCAGATACTTTGTCCAACATTAGCATGACAGACTGTGTGAGGAGATGTGAGCATGCATCAAGATTCGCCAACTCTCACCCACCATGACACAACTTCACACACAATGACACACTATGTACTATTCTGTACTTTGATTGGTCCATTTCAAATTTCCCTCCCATTCCTTTGTTCTCCTGCTTTCAAAACAGTCAGGCAGAGGCAGCCATGGAGAACAGATCTTGTGGTAGGTGGTCACACAGTTCTAGATTGATTTGACTTGAAATCCTATGTGATAAGCATTTATACAGTAGCACATTGATATTATCTACAATCCCTGAACATCTATATGTCTTGTTGCTGAATTCAACTATTTGTCTCAACACCCAAATTAATGTAGAACTTTCTATGTGAACAAGGCTCAGGGAAATTCTGGGGGATTCAGGCTGCCATATGGGAGTGGTCATTGTTTATCAACTTGGATGTGAATGGGTGGTCAAAATTACATTGCTGCTGTTCCTTTATGACCCTTTCTTTTCATTTCAACAGGCATTCCCAAGAATGATACAAGGAAAATTCAACTCACACAGCTGACAGAATATCTATCCATTTTCAAGCAAAGTGGGCAACACATGACATGCAGAGGAGAGATATCTTCAATGGGAACCAGCATGAACAGCTGAATTGATGTTAATAAAGTTATGAAATATCAGAAATCCACAACCACCTCCAACCCCCCCCCCTGCCTATCCCCACCCACAAATTAGTCTGTGCGTCAATATATGTGATACTGTGTCATGACCCATGTGTCAGTGTGTGTGATAATGTGTGATGACACATGATGTCATCATGTGATGTCATCATGTGTCGTTGTTGGTGAAGGTTCACGCATGTTGACTTAACTTCACAAATTTGGCTGCGATGTTCACGCTTGCGTCATATCTTGTCATGGTCTGTGATCACCCACGCGTCGAGTCCTAAGAGCGCATTGGGTGAGCGCTGGCGCAGCATCACAAAAGTTGACACAGATTTGCTGGTTTACTGCATCATTTTACGCCCGTCACCATCTGCTCAATATTCAAATAGACAGTCAGCCCTCACTTCCTACATTTTGTGGAGTTAAATCCTCAAATATCTTCCTTCCTCAGACATTTTTCTTTTGCATTTTTCAAATTAAGGGCTTACTGGATTTCTTAAACCCCAGAGAAACTGCAATTCCTTTTATCTGGATCGCCTCCTATAGATGATCTTCCCTTCACATTCTGAGCTTTTGGTCATTATCTAGCTTCAAAAATACATCTTCCTCCAGACAGCAGATGACTTTGCAACTATTCTGAAAAGGTAGACGACAATTTTCACAACAGACGACATTTAGCAGCGCGTCGGAAGACGCCGGTCATTACAGGCACGGGGCAGGGAGATAAGGTGGGGGATGGGGCGTGGTTTAGGGACATAAGAACCCCAGGTGCAATCCACAGTCTGCCCGATAGGCGCCACACACAGACTGGGACAGTGATTTATTTACATTTATATACACACAAGGTAGTCATTTCGTTTTGTTTTCTATGCCCTCATCAAAGGGTCTTTAGCCCTGTGGTGTCTGATACGTCTGATGGTGTTTTTTGTGGATTTGGCTTGGGATTGTGTGAAAAGAGGGGGTGGGGTGTCAGGTATTAGTGTCACTTAAAGCGACAGTGTCAAGTTTGTCATATACCAGTGAGTGTCTGTAATGTGTTAGTGATGTGAATGTGTATGTGTGGTGGGAGGGGGTGGGGTTATGTCATTAGACCGGTGCCATATGCCAGCTGTCAGTGACAATGGCTAGGGTGCCAAGCTCTACTGTTGCGTGACTCCTGAGGAATTGTCGAGGAAAATTAAAGAGAGATAAGTCAAAAGAAAAAGGCAGGGAACAAAGCGAAAGGAAGTACCAGTACATGAATTATATAGATAATGCATAGGTGGAACCAAGATATGGGGAAATAGAAAGAAGGAAGAGAGGGCGGTTGTCTGAATATCATACGATGCCACAACAAGCTGATTTTTTTTTTTTAATTCATTGAACTCCCTTCCAAGTTCCATGCAACCATGCACATCCACCTCCCAGTCCCCAAACCCTGTGCGGTAGAGCGTCCCGTGGGGGATGTGGTCGATGTAACCATGGTAACTAACAAATAGATTGTGCATATTAATCTGTGTGCAGTAAAATACAGGTAACACGGCCGGCAGCCAATGAGCCGTGACCAATGAGTTGGGGAAAGGGACCTAATATAATGCCCATGGAGATTATATGGCCACTTCTCAGAAATCATATAACTATGGGGTCTTTGTGGTTTCTCTTCATCTCAAATCATGTAGTATCACATAAGGGTCTTTTGGAACATCTACACTGTTGCGCTGCTGTAGTAGTTTACCATGATATAGGGGTTTAGAGATTTGATGTACATTTCCTATGATTTTTTTTGTGACTTTGAATTGTTGTAAAATTGTCATTATTCGAGGTAGCTGCACAAAATAAGTTGTCTATGACTCCACATAATTTTAGGACACAATAGATGGAATGCTATTCTGATAGCAAATGTGTAAAATTTAATCTTTCTAGCATGAAAAACACCTTTCACTGGAGCTAATATGGCCACATGTCTATCTCTAGGAAAATAATATGGCCACATGACCATATTATCTCTATGTATTCACTATGGACTGTCAATATGGTCATATTAGTCTTTATTAGCACCTATGGAGATTTACTGTTAGACAGCCATATTACCTTACACTCATCCAATATCAAGAATTTGGGTCTGTGTGAAAATTATGAATGCTTTATAGGTGTCACTTTGGTACATATACTAGGACAGGAGCCCCCCTGAGACAATCCATGTACAAATAACTCTGCTAGATGTATTTCTATATAAGCCCTGCTTTGTTTACATTGGGTGGCCATCTTATGGCCCTGCTATGGCCATATTGCCTCCCATGGAAGGTAATATGGCCATGTCTGCATATTCTAAAATATGAAATTATTAAAAAAATTATGTATGGTTATACAAATGTAATTGCAAAAAGCATCATATCTACAGGGGAATTTCTTCCCCTGCTTCTTCAATGTTATGAAAGACTCTGATCAGATCATGAAAAACCTTTCAATTATAGCAGCGTTTCCTTAATATGGGCATATTAGGCGACCCTACCTTAAATCCCATCTCACATGGTCTGTACGCAGTTTAAACTGCATATAGGCATGCTGTGCAGTAGGGGAGTGTTCATCCCCCACACACACACCCGAGGACTCCAAAGAAACTTCATCAATATAGATTTGCATATGTACATAAGTCCATGAATTACAATTTGGGGTTATTGTCACTTTATGGGCGGGGCGGGAAAGGGGGGGGGGGGAGACCCCCGATTTGAAATGTTCAAGGAGGGTATGTTTCCATACAGGATTACAGTCTAGCAGGCACTGGGGAAAATCGAACTGCAGAGCCATTATGAATCTTCCGATGAATGTCATTAGATTAGATTAATTCTTTCAAGCCACACGGGGACTTCCTCGCGTCACTTGATTAGTCAATTATGGACGCATAATTTACAATAGACACACGAGAGATGTTGTTGTTTAAAATCCTGTTTGGTCTCTACACATACGAAATAGAATTGTCATTGGGTCATACTCTGGTTTCTAGCGCAATACACATCAGTGATATAGACCTTGGCCTATACATGTAGGGGATTTATATAGTGCAGGAGAAAGTGACGTTGGTCGCCCAACCTCTCCACCATTATTCAGAGGTAGCATGTTGCCCCATGGCCGCCGCCATTGATGGAGCTTGTTATCAGCGAGTTCTACTGATAAGACCTATCAGATTGGTACCAGTTGGCCCCCCGAGAGGACCGCAGTGAATGATTGAGATTATTTCATTGGCTAATAATTAATCCTGCAAAGTCCGTATAAACACAACGTCAACACCAACTACGCACGTGGACTTCCTGTCGGACACACGCATGCGTGTTTATGCACGTGCTCGTCGTCAGCGTCTTCCGGTAAAACATACGTCACGTCACGTCTTTGACGTAACAGCGTCTGTGCTCACATGAGATGCGCAGTCATCCGCAGGGGTCAACACTTGTACACATAGAACTTCAGCCTTCAACCTTACCCATTTCCTGTAGACAGGGATTCTAAATCCGTCTTTATGATATCAAGCAGGGTCTATTGTTGTCATTGCGTCAAGACAGGATGAGAGCTGTTAACACTTACGGTCGTGTCAGTAGAAGCAGAGATATTTTTATAAGGGGAGCCCCCCTTCAAATGATTCAGAGAGGTGTACTTTAGTATGTAAAATAGGGGGCAGGGAGACCAGAAAGATCAAAATACTGTGTTTGAAATGATAGGTCAACACAAATATACATGACTTCCGGGACTCTGTAACCTAGTGATTTTACAAACCCAGCATGTCAAATTCAGCCATACATCTCAATCTGCCGGACCAATGGCCTTCAGCAAAGAATAGGTTCTGTGAGAAAATCAAATCCTGTGATTCTATGATTTTAGCAGCATCACACTCTCAGTCCCAATTGTAAATGGGTTATAAAGACCACTGTAGTATGTATAGTAGAACCCACTGTTGGGGCAGTGGATTTGTACTGACAGCAGTGCTAACAGTAAATACCACTGTTTGCCAAAATAGAAGCAATCTACTGTTAAGCTACCCGTTATCTGACAGTGCAGACGCCCGACTAGTCTATAGCTCTGCACAACCTTTCTCCATGTGGTAAATGTTGTTACAAGACTGAAGCCCGACATGTATGACATACGACGTCAACATCCATCAGACATAATCACCACTGTGATGGACCACCAAGGATGGCGCATGTGACGTCATGGCAGACGCTGTGACGTCATGATAACCCAGATAGCCCTACTGCCCTACATGTAGGACGCCTAAGTGACATAATGAGAAGAGGTCTATATCCACACATAAAATCAACAGATATGGAAGTTAAATGTTGCATTCTATTGTTCTAGGTCCAAGGCTTCCAAAAATGCTCCATACAGGTTTTCTTAGGCACTTTAATCACATTACACAAATGTCCCAAAACACCTACTACCTAGGAAATGACTTCCTGCTATAGATTTTGACCTTCACAGAGGGGACAGATACCCAAAGTCCTACTGTCCTATATGTAGAAAGGTCCTTATCTCTGAATCCGCTATAGGTAAAGCTTTGAAATTTCTTGTATTGCATAAATGGCCATATATAAGCCTACTTGTCAGTTTCTGGCACTCTCTTACAGGAATTGTGGTTTCCATGGCAACCAGAAGAATACAAATTTCAAAGGACAGCAGTCCTAAGTCCTACTGTCCTACATGCATGTAGGACGGTAAGCAAACCCTTATATATCCGGACACGGTGCAGGTAAAGGTCCAAAATTTTAAAATTGCCACTTTACAGTTATCTGGGATAAACGCGGGCACGTGTAGAAGCCGTCTGCTCCTGAAGGTCTGAGATGTATTTACAAGTGTCCACAATCATAATGGATAATCCCACCTGAAGTCGCATGTATCACATAACAGGTATCACATGCATGATGTATAGTTATATGCACAGAAAAACTGAAATAAATGAAACTGTCTTTAATTCATAAAAAGGAAAGATGAAAGGATGTGCAATACATGTACTAGTATGGCTCTAGACCCCTAAAATCGACATTGCGACATGGGCATTTTTGTGCTTAGTGATATGGGACATTGGCATTTTCTTAAAATCGACTTGGGGACATGACCTTTCCTTAAAATCGACACAGTGACATGGACATTTCTTAAAATCGACACAGTGACATGATCATTTCTTAAAATCGACATGGGAAATTGGGGACATCCCATCAAGGGCCCCACTAGTAATCTTAGAGTATTAGTGTGTATGGTAGCACACGCTGTAGACGTACCGTAGGTCTGAAGAAGGAAATATCATAAATGTGGTGATGCAACAGTTGACATTTTGTAAGTGGATCTGTTCACATGTTATCTATAAATTCTCAATTCAAGTTTCTCTACCTTATACAATTGGACACGAGACAGATTCAAACAGTGTTAATCAAATTGAGATGATGAACAATCTCATTTATGAAAATAAATTGGTCGACGAGCTTTAGTAGATTATTGTTGTGAGTCCAATAATCTCATAATGAATCACGTGTGACTCTGGGTTGATCACTAACAATGATCGCTATCACCCCCCCCCCCCCCTCTTTCCTCCCACCCCCCCTAACTCCCTTCCAGAACACCCAGGCCCTTCCAGTGCCACTAATAATCAGGGGGTGAGCATCTATGAACAACGACCCTGGATGGTAGCATCAAGGGGTGGGTGAAGGATGGATGAGTGGGGAGGTATTTATAAGGGCTTGTAGCCAGCAGAACGCCACTGTGGTGGGTTCTGTGGTGTTGTGGGTTGTTATGGTGTGACAATTCGGAGATATCATGAGTACTATCATGTACTGAGGAGGGGTGCTGGGTCATGGGTTGTTTGTTCCTAAGAGACCTATTGTTATTCTATTGTTTTAGCCTTTATTGTGCCAGCAGCACACAAGGATCGGCTCTCATTACTTGTTGCCGGACGTGTTGTTTAATGTTCTGTTATACAGTCTAGACTGTTACTAATGTATAGAGAGTAAAAGTTCAGACTGTGGCATGACTTTGGGATTAAATATGGATTACATAACGTGTGACATTCAGAAAGAGTTTATTTTAAGATTATGACAAATATATGAAAAACAGTTCGTCAGCTCTAACAGGAAGGCATGCTGCCAAAACGTGTGAGGTCATTCCAAATATTAGTACTTCTGGGTAAAGCCACCAGGGAGCTACCAGAAGCTATTCTAAGAGACCTTGTACGGCATAATTTAAACCAATTGATGTTACTAGGATTGACGAAGTTGGGCACAGAATGAACCTTGGCATAACAACGCGGTCTTCTGAGAAGTCCTTTATGGCCTAGATAATAGGAATCAGCACCAGTTCTTGGTTCAAGACTATTAAAAATCATAATGATAATCATATACAGTACCTGTAGTCAAATAAATTAGCTTTATCTTTCAATGAAGGCGATACTCGTAATGACCTCTGTCCTGAAGCAAATGTACAAACATGAAGATCCTTCAACAAAGAACTTTGTATAATGTTTCAGAACTTTCAGAACTCCATGGTAAACAATCATAGCTAAACATTTATATAAAACGTTAGAAACGTTATTTTGACGTAAAATAAGGTGTCTTTGTCAGCTGTGTAGTGTGTTTTAGGTAAACAACACGAAATAAACAAGCAAACCCCCGTCAGGATAGCAATCTGGTATCATGCCACTAGATGTCTATATGTAAGGGACGAGTTATGGTATTGCCAGCTGGGTGGGAAGGGCTAGTAGTTATAGACTAGGAGTGTTATTTCAAACTTTTTTCTTTTTTCTTTTCTTTTTTCTTGAGGAAGGGGGGGTCTCGTATTTTCTATTCTCGTTCAGTACTCGTTCCCTTAACAGGGGCGTGGGAAGCAGTTTCAGAGTGAGTGTGGGACCAGGGGGGGTTTCGGCAATTTTTGACCTCCCTTTGCTTGACCTTTTAGTTTTGACCTTTTGAGGAGTTGGCCAAAACTGGGGGGGGGGCATGTCCCCCCTGTCCCCCTGCTTTCCACGCCCATGCCCTACACTCTCAGCCCGAATTGTAAATAGGCAGTAGATACCACCGTAGCACCTACACTAGACCCACAATCAAGTCAATGGGTTTGCACTAACATCAAGTCCTACTGTAGTGCCCAATAATAAGCTTTCCACTGTAAAACCGGGTCGCTGGGCTGAGAGTGTGGGGGATTCGCTCACCCGTGCTCTCTATCCCTTAGTTTCTCTCATGTTCTCTCTCTCTCCCTCTCTCTCTCTCTCTCTCTCTCTCTCTCTCTCTCTCTCTCTCCAGCGATCTCGCGCCCTGTATTGTAAATCATAAACCATATCCAGGCCTACATATATGTGTACGTGTAGTTAATATTGCATCATGTAAATGTTACATAACAGATACAGCGATGGTTCATAGCCTTCGATGACAGTGCGCCACTATCTCCCCTAACGCTGATGTGTCGATCCCTGATTGCCCAAGTACGGTGTACGACTAGCATAGGCCTCACCCAAGCTGGTCTCAACTCACCATTGCTAACACCCATAGACCATCCCTGGTATGGAGGTTGGGCTGGCTCTGAGTCACCTCCACCTGAGTATAAACATACCACATGGCATACAACCCCCCCCCCCCCACATAAGCACAGGAGGAATACATTCCAGAGGCTAGCAACTGTCAGAAGAACGGTTCAACCCAAGATTTGGTCACATTAAGGGGTTCCCTATCATAATCAGAGAGGTATTCCGGAAGAGAAACGTCAGATTCTGTTTCTGAAAGCAAGAAGAGGAAGGATCGAGTGCACTTCCAGGCTGGTAAGCACGGTTTTGGTGTAATTCCAAGGTGTAGCTGTCAATCATTTTGCCTGGCACTGACTTATAGACTACCCTGTATGGCTATATGTCGTCATCACGGTCATGGCTTTGTCATAGGACATAATATTCTATCAGCCTACGTTCGTGTAGACACAAATCTTAAGAGATTGAAACTCTCATGAGCCAATTTGGAAAAAAAAACTAACCTATAAACACCTACAGTAACATGAGGCCACTCCCTATGTTATGGGCTTAGAGGATTAAATCGTGACCAGAGTTAAAGACTTCCCTCCCAATACAAGCACAATCATAATCAAATTGTACTCCGGAATAACCGTTCTAAGCATATAATATCACATATGTTTGTTGGGTTTTTGGTTGTTTTTTAGACATCTGTTTGTGCATTGCTTTTGTCGAATCCTCATGCAGTGGTCTCATGAGCTTGATCTAATAAGGGCCGATCCATAAGTTATGTCACATCGGAGGGAGTGGGGGGTGTCCCATGGCTCCTATAGTAGGGGAAAGTTGCCTAATTTGAACCCCCTAAGAACATTTTCCTGTCCAGTGATTATTTCTATGAATTTGAAAGTTGAATTTATAAACTTTGTGAGGGTACCTTATAGCCGTATTACGGAGCCCCTAATAGGACATACCAAAAATAAAATTTCCACAGAAAAAAAATTCTTGCGGAAACTGAACAATTCTTGCGGAAACCGAGCATTTCTTGCGGAAACTGAACAATTCTTGCGGATACTGAACAATTCTTGCGGAAACTGAGCAATTCTTGCGGAAACTGAGCATTTCTTGCGGATACTGAACAATTCTTGCGGATACTGAACAATTCTTGCGGAAACTGAGCAATTCTTGCGGATACTGAACAATTCTTGTGGATACTGAACAATTCTTGCGGAAACTGAGCAATTCTTGCGGAAACTGAGCAATTCTTGCGAATACTGAACAATTCTTTTGGATACTGAACAATGTCTGCATGTACAAAAACAATTCTTGTGGATACTGAACGATTCTTGAGGGAACTGAATCCGCAGGAATGTTCCTGTTTCCGCAGGAATGTTCCTGTTTCCGCAGGAATGTTCCTGTTTCCGCAGGAATGTTCCTGTTTCCGCAGGAATGTTACTGTACCTGCAGGAATCCTCCTGTACCCGCAGAAATCCTCCATGATCCGCAGGAATCCACCCAGTACCTGCAGGAATCCTCCGTACCCACAGGAATCCCCAAATACCCGCAGGAATCCCCCAGTACCAGCAGGAATCCCCCAATACCCGCAGGAATCCTCCAGTACCCGCAGGAATATTTTTTGCATGAAAAAATCTTTTTTTTGTATGTCCTATTAGGGGCTCCGTACTTTCTGGTGATACCATATAATTCCAGGAATATTAATTTCTCTAGTCAGGGTGTGCAATTAAACATTAAAGCCAAATGGACCAGTTGGTATCCTAAATTGGACCGATGTGCATTATTGTTCTCTATTTCCATATACCTTCATTATATTGAAAGTATATAAGATTAGGAAACTTTTGATATATGATATCACATGTCTTCTTGTTATTTCCATCAATATCATGTGAATTTGCTCCATACTGGAGTAAGGAAAAGGTTACACCTTGGTCTAATTTAGAAAGCTAGGCCGAGGCTCCACCGGGTGGTCTAATTTAGGCAACTAAATTTGACCCAATACTACACCTATGGTCCAATTTAGGCAACTCATGCTGGTCCAATTTAGGCAAATTTTCATCTTTCTCATTAATAGTTTGTTTTCTAAAACATGACAATGGTTTTTATCAAATTTCATTTTAGCCTAAAATTCTAATATGACATCTAAAAATCTGAAAGGATTTTAAACAAAAAGATGTTGCCTAGCAACCAGGAGGGCTTAAGTAAGCAGTGATGCAAACAAGATCAAAAGGTCCAAAAACCATTTTTCACAGAAAATGTGCATAGAATTACAGAAAAGATACGTTTTTGAAAGTTAGTAGGAACTTAAGTCATATTGACCAAAAAATGGCAGCATTGGAACCTTGTTCCTATTACTGCCACTAGGGGAAACTAGGGTAGTCCAATTTAGGAACCGGTCCAAATTAGGCAACCTTCCCCTATATACATTTCTAGCATGTATTGCATTTTAAATATTACATTCAGACTGAATTCTGTGTCACGTGAGACAAAAAATCATTGACGTATATATAGCTATATTATGTGTTTATAAGTTTTGCTGTGCAAGATAATGACAGATAGGTCAGCAATGACCTCACCCTTTGTTGTCAATGAAAGCTATTATTTGGAGTTGCAAACCGCATCAGCAGCCGGGGGCGTAGCGACCGTAGCAACTCCATAATGTTTTCGGTTTTCTCCCTGTCACCTATGACGCCATTGGTGACGTCATGCTGCCTCAGTGACGTCACCCACAGTGGCTAGCGGTGGAGCGGCAACTCCTATCCGTGGTCCTTGCCACATTTTTCTCGTTATTAAAACTGTCAAAGATATACCATGCACATTTTGTACCGTTGTCTGTAGAAAGATCTGTACACGTCTTATCAATTTTATAGCCCCACCATACATGTAGTGTGGCTTGACGGGTGATGATATTGATAACCATTATGGATTTTCTGAAACCAAAACAATATTATCATTTTAGACCATAGAGATAGTTCTATCCACACAGGCTACCACTCGCAATGCTGATACATAAGGTTAGACTAATTGATACAGACAACAGCCGGATGTCCCATTGCAGGATGATCCCGGAATAAAGTGTTTATGTCTTGCAATGGTTATGGCACCCATAGCAAGTGAATGGTTATAACATTGGGCAGCATTAAAATAGGGTTTAATGGTTCATAGCTTCTTGGATTACGGATGAGTTGCTGTTTTTTTTTCTTCAGGTACGGGGCTGTGTACAAATGACATTATGCATTTTTGGACCATTTTTGACCCCCCCCCCCCCTTCCCCCTTGTCATGTTTCATCATACAACACTTGACCCCCCCCCTCAGCATGACGTCATGCAGAGAGATACCCCCCCCCCCAAAGTGCATGAATAGTGAAGGCCTATAGGCTATAAACAAATTAAAATGGTTCAAAGGGACATATAGTGGGTGTGAATTGGCAATAAATGATAAGATACATGCAAAGTGAAAAAAAGAACTAGCACTGATCAACAAATGAACAGAGAAACATGCCAAACACTGTCAGCTTATATAATGTATGGGTCCCTATATACAGGATGTACCATTTTCATGCCTTATAGTTACACACAGAGTACTATGGTAGTGATCATACACAAGTATTTCCTGTCACAAAAGGCTTAAAAACTGTCAAGATCAATAGTCTAATACAGTTAATAATCTGCCTTCTTTGCTGTGAAAGTTGTACACTTGTCAGCGAAAATCGAGAACAGTCATTATTAAGGATCATATAGTTCAAGAGCTTGAATGTATTGATATATTCAATGTATTGATTTAATCTGTAACTTGAACCATATACAAGTGTAGGCCTACTAGAAATAGGTTTCAGGCCAAAGACTCTGAATTTAGTGAGTGGCCTAATAGAAAAAAAATCACAGAAAGCATCACAAATTCTCAGGAGAACATCGATTGCAATCCTAGTTCCAATTTATGATCTTACAAAGCAATTGAGTCACCTCAGCATTTTACTGTAGAATCTGCAAATAAGGTGAGTCTGATAGAGTTCCATTCAGACAAAGATGTGGGGAGTAAGTTTGGGGGGGAGGTCCCCTTTACATCTTCCTAAGCATCCCCTCAGTTAAAATAGCAACAGGATGGTGGAGAGCTCCAGGAGAGTGTTTGTTATTTATCAACAGTGGGACTCCAGGAGGGGGTGGATTGGGGGAAGAGCAACATAATTTTGACACCTCAAGGGCGGGGGAGGGGGGAAATATCACACCTTTTCAAAAAGAAGCCTGTGGATTACTATGGATGCTGCCCTGAGGCAACAGCAGCAGTTCAGGGGTATTTTAGATGCATCATTTGAGATCCTGAGGGCAGCAGTGGCCCTTTTCAAAAAGGGTTAAATTGGTATAGGTAGGATAGAGTAGTGGTGCCTCCTTATAGTGACCTGGAAACCACCTTGATTTTACACTGACATTGATGGCAGTGACACACATTGAGTGAGGTCTGAGGAATGCATGCATGTAGGGCCTATAGGTGATAAATTTATGTCAGATGAATGCATTAAACTTCCCTACCTTTACAGATCTTTTTTACAAAAGTTTTTGTTCTTGCCAAAACCAAAGCATATTGTGATTTCTTGATGCCCATGACCCCCCCCCCCCCTCCCCCCTTGTCATGCTTGGTCATGGCAAGGGGGACCCCCCCCCTCCCCCCTCCTGCATGACGTCATTTGTACACAGCCCCTACATGAAAATGACACTTTTATTTTATTTTTTTCTGGTTGCCCACAACCACTCGAGTCACAATACATGTAAGGTATGTAAAGAGGCACGTGTTAGCCTTCAATGAATGGATTTGTCTAGTTAACTTAAGTACACGCAGTATGTTTTCCATGAGTTTTTAACTCTGGCCGCTAGGATATAATTATACTTCAGTGGTACCTCGGAACTTTCACTTTCCTTTTTAATCAAGAGAGTTTTGACGTCATCATACATTTCACAAGTGGACATGTGTTCTATGCACGAATCCCCTGACGATCCCTTCTTAAATAATCCCCAAGTAATTTCTTTAAGTTCCTTAATTGGCCACTGTTTCCTGGTTCTCCTGGTTTAGAAAAATAGCCAGGAACGTTTTTTTTTTTTTATTTATTTACATATCAGCAGTGCACTAGGTCTACATACTTAGCCTAACCTACCCCCCGGACCTTGGCCATACTGAACTTGTTTATTAAAAACGCCATACCCCATTCGGATTTTATCTCTACCTTACTGATTTTCGTGTGGGTGTATATAGAATCAATCACTCGAGACACAACACTGGTAAAGGGACCAAAGTAAGCCTTTAAACCAGGGCCTATTATGATTGGATTGCTAGTTAACTTAGTTTGGTCCAAATATAGACACCATACTTGTAGAGCATTATATCTCTCACTCATATAGTAGGCCTACTTAGTCTTACTCACCTCGCACTCAACACTATTACGTATTATTACATTGTAGGTGCATGTAAACCCTGGAATACAGAGGACAACAACGGTTAAGACCATTACACGTCGTAAATATACACAACATCTACGACGTCTGATATTTTTGGAAAGCAGTGAGGCTAGCTTTCGTGGAAAAACACCGAGCAGCCCCCCCCCCCCCCCCCCGCGGGAGTTCCTCCCTCATTACTTCATCATTGTCACTAAGAAGATCAAACAACCCAACAAACAACACCAACCCAACAACTCAATTGGCGTCATTATAAATAGGAAAGCGGAAACAGCCGAGGAAGTTATCGGAAATAGTCGTTCCTATCTCTTTATAAGGAGTGTCTGTCAGGAAGGCAATCAGCTGATAGGTGAAAGTGAGCGATATTACAGGAAAACATGGGTTGGGTGGTATTTCGTCATGCTCACCCTGCCTCTGTGCTGTGCTCCACGTGCTCAGAAACTGGGTCACAACAAACCAGCCAGCCAATCACAGGGCACCGACCTAGATATGGACGCTGCTCATTGGCTAAGGGTTCTCGTGACGTCAGGAATAGGTTGTATACATCTACCTCGTGGTTGACATACAGCATTATTCTCATCTCTCTGCTTTCCTGTCTTTGCTCCATAACTCGGTCTCAATCCTTAGCAACCAGTTGTCTAAAACCACCAAAGGCGGAGGTGAAGTGTAAGGAATCAGGAGGTTGTGAAGATTCAACCATGGGACACACGGAATCCCCCGAATATCACCATCTTCAGACGTTATTGGCCACCACAGAACGTCTATGGGTGTTTGGCTATGGATCTCTGGTGTGGAAGACAGGATTTGACTACAAATCTCGAAAAACTGGCTATATTAATGGCTTTGTGAGACGATTCTGGCAGGGTGACACAACTCACAGAGGCACAATATCCGCGGTAAGTATTTTATCTGAGTTAATTCCATATCAGATCAATAATTTTCATTGTCCCTCTCATCTCAATCTTAACAGTAAATTTCCACAGAAGACAGCATGATAAGGGAGCATTCATTATTTATGGCAGGGGTGGGGGTGAGCAAATTGAGGGGGGGGCCATTTATTTTCAGGGTATTCTTAGGGGGGGGGCCACATATTTTCAGGGTATTCTTAGAGGGGGGGCCGTATGTTTTTTACCTATTCTTAGAGGGGGGGCCATTTATTTTTAGGGTATTTATCCAAAATGCCGCAAATTTCATCACCATAAAATGTCTTTTAATGTATCAGAGACTCCTTTTGAAAGATTAAAGGTAATCAAATTGGTCCAGTTCAGTGAAATCTAATTGGATGGAACTATATTCAGAGATCTTTTTCAATTGATCAATACCAATGTGCATTTCTCGTTGATGACTACCAGTACATGTAGCTACAAGACCACCTGAATGTGTAAGGACATGTTATAAGGCACATCTCATGTGGGTATAAAGTCGACCCTTGCTTCATCAGATTTAAAAATGCAAGGAAAACTGTCTGGGGAAGCAAATTATCCGAGGATGTAAGTCCAAATATAAAAGAAAACATAGAGATAGTTGAAGATCATCTGTCTTTTTAAAGGGTCGAGGAAGCAAGGGCCGACTGTAAGCCCTGGGTCAAGGTAAAACCCAATTGGCAAATGTTGGGATTTAAAAGTACATACAAAATATCCTGTGGGTGAGGCACAGATTGGCTGAAAGTTGGAAAATTAAGTACTGTTCTACAATATGATATCCTAGCATACCCTGACTTTAGGAGGATTCTTTGTGGGCCTGACTGAAGGAGCTATCCTCGTGTATAATCTCCACCTTATGCATGAGTTTTTACAGTAGTAGGTCTACTATTCTACACAAAAATACCTTGTCTATAAGGTGTATCTGAGTTGAGACCAATTCTATCACCTATCCCTTGGAGTCTATTAACCCAATGAGGGCAGAAGACACATGAGTTATCTGGCCATGGGGGCAGCCTTTAAATTTCCTAGGAGTAAGGGCCTATATTTTATTAAATGCACCTGCACTAATAAGCGCACCCCTCGCCTTTTGGGCTGTAAGCACACACCCCTTGTGTCAAATCATGCTTATGTAAAAGTAAAGTTTTTTAGAGCAAAAACAATGGGTTTTAGACTTTTATAGGGGTGTGCCTTTTGGAAATGATTTTTGTATTAAGATTTCGACCATCTTATGATTAATTTTCAGCACCGGTGCGGTTATTAGAATGAATATGGTACCGTATTCACAGTCCCTGCACAATTCCTATATAAGGAGGCCTACATGGTGTTGACTATAGTCGATGCTAGACCCGCCACGGTGTTGACTATAGTCACTGCTAATCATTAAAATATTAAATACTACTCCCATGAATTATAGCTAAAAGAGAGGTATAATTATATGTATCACACAATGTATAGGCATGGTTTTGGTATTTATGTTAGATAAAAGAATATTCATGGAAGATCGTCATTGGGGGGGGTGCTTTATTTTCAACCTATTCTTGAGGGGGGGGCCATTTATTTTCAACCTATTCTTGAGGGGGGGGCCAAAAATTTTGGACGTATTCTTTAGGGGGGGGCCTTTTATTTTTGACCTATTCTCTTTTGCCAAATGCTCACCCCCACCCCCGCCATAAATAATGAATGCTCCCTAAACATAATGAGGGAGTGTGATTTTAATGAGTTTCTTTACCTTTCATCATTTCAGCCTGGACGTGTGGCAACATTGGAAAAGGATGAATCGGTGAGTTTCATTAAAAATATCTATATACATCGAGTAGACCCTAGATATTGTATTGAACTCCAGTACTCAGCCTCAGGGCCATAGCATTGGCCTTGCTGAGTGCACTGGGTGCGTTGGCTTAGTAAGCCAAGAGCGTCCTTGCATCACCTCTCCTCATTATAATATTACAATGAGCCATGTGGAACTCAGCTGTCAGTGTCAGTGAGTGTGGGCGTGGTGGTGCAGTGTCAATGGCAATGCTCTATCGGTTTGTCTGTCTTTACCCTTTGGATATTGTCTATGATTTTAATAGACCCATTAGGATCAGTTTGCTTCTTATGGGCTAACTTGAATGTGATGCAGGCCTCCTTTGTTTCTTTCATTTCAAGAACAGTAGCCTTGGCGAGGCTTATACTGTCAGACTGTCTTTTGGGTTATACCTACTTGACTCCCTCAGCATACATGTACTACCGGTGTGTCTATTTTTACACGAACAGAATTATTTCTATGCACGATTCTGCATGGATTAGGCCAAAAAAAAAAGAAAAGTTTAATTTCCGGTCACCCGACATTCCTCAGCTAAAAGGGGCCGACCTCAGATTTTTTGAAGAAAATTTTCATATTTTTTCGATATTTTTCATATTTTTAATGATTTTTCCACATTATTATCACATTTCTTATGTTTTGCCTGTGTCCAGGTATAGAACCAGCACTTTTGCCCAAGAACTTTAAGTTTTGGCTGGTATGATAGATGAAATTGAATACCCATGACTCAATAATCAATGATATCAATACAACATATAGGCCAAAATGTAGTTCAGCAAAAGAAAAATCATAAAAAAAAAATCCGACATGTTACCGGAAACTTACAAAAAAATTTTAGGCCTTAGCAGTGCTCGTACAGTAACCTACAAATGGGCTACATAACATAAGTTATAAACTACAAACAGAAAAATAACACATCGATGTTTAAAAATAGGAGGAAATTTAGTCTCTAGGCAGAGTAATATCAGGGCGTTATTTTCTTACGATTCGTATATATAAAGAAAATCACATCCCTTCAATCATAAGCATTAAGGGTAAATTGGATTGCATTGGATTTGGTCCAAATATACAATAAGTCCATAAAGTGCAGTACATTACATTTGTAGTAAATGTACATACATGTATAATAAAGGGAATGTGTGATTCTATATGTGACTACGGTGTCCTCCTGTGAAACGCCGTGTTTTGCTAGAATGACCACCATGTCACGACCAACGGGTGGGTGGGGCACATTATATAAAAATAGGCTATAGGGTGTAGGGGTGTGGTCCAATGTGGTGAATACCCCGGGGGTGAATACTCTCTTTGAGTTAAACTTTGATCCTCTCTTTCATCATCCCCATTCACAACATATGATTATTCTCTCCCCCCCCCATTACAATATAACACATGTAAAAACGATATCATATCATTATACCACACATCATGTTTCTAATGTCTATCATCCATCTTGTGTTTTCCAGGGGCTAGTGTGGGGAGTTGCCTTTGAGCTGGAGGGTCGAGAGCAGATAGAGATAGCCCTTGAGCACCTCGGGATGAGGGAGTGCCGCCTGGGGGGTTACGACATGCACCTGGTTCCCTTCTTCTCTCACGACACCAGTAAGGACAGCAACAATAACATCAATAATGATAATAACGCCAATAGGGAGCAACTAGACACACTGGTATTCTTGGCCAGTCCTGGCAATAGGAACTACCTGGGCCGTGCAACCATCGAGGACCTCACAAATCAAATCATCAGTTCAAAGGGCCATGCAGGCCACAACGTGGAGTATGTGACTAAACTCGCTGACTTTGTCAGAGAGACTCTACCCTCCTGGATCGTTGATAATCACCTGGATGAGCTTGACTCTAGCATCAGGAGGACACTCATACAGAGAAAGATAAATCTGGAAGCATTGCTTGCTATGGAAACCGACGGTTATAGTTATATGTACCAACAGGAGGTTAGCAAACACGCCCAGGAGGACGTTATGGATGAATCAGTGAAGCGTGACAGTAACACTGTGAACATTAAACAGGTAGAAGAGAACAGAATTGGGGGTCTACATCAAGATAATGGTGACCAGAATGCCAATACATTAACAATAGATCAACAATCAATAGATGGCATTGACGGCGTCATAGGTGACCTTGAATTGACTCCTGAATTAGATCTCAATAGCAATTCCATAAAACTACCCTCAGAGGTGCAAACTCAATCTCGTAAACGTAAACTGTCTAGCCAAGGTGCTAAAAGTATAACAAAGGATCACACTAGTGAATTATAGACAATGGTACTCTTGGGCTATCATATTAATATACGCACGTGCATGAAGGACTCTATTCTATAGATAGGTGATTCGTGCTCAAGGTGACAACCGGTGTTGATATTACATATTTAATGTTCATGGCCAGGGGCGTAGGAAAAGGGGGGCCAGGGGGGCCTGGGCCCCCCCAATCATGAAGGAGGTGGGGCCTGAGTATGTCTGGGCCCCCCCAATATTTTCCAAGAACTCATAAACACAATAGAAAAGAAGCCAAAACTTTACATCTCAAATTAGATTTTTATGGTGATGTCATAGGGAAAATGGGGGTCTGAGCCTAAAGTCAGATCCAAAATTTACCAAAAGTTACTTTTCTATATGAATTCTATATACGCATTATATAGACACCATCACGCATCAGCCGACAATTCAAGGTGGTCGCGACGGTGCCCTCGCCGCCCCCCCCCCCCCCCAATGAAGATTTGCTTCCTACGCCTCTGATGGCTAAGTCAGCATTGACTATGAGGTGCTGTGACTGATGTGGCCGAGACTTATTTCTCATATTATTAAACTAGGCAATTATACTTTATTTGTACATAGAGGGCAGGTCACTGACGGTATCTCAGTGAGGACTACAGAAGAAGGAGAGAGAGAGGGAGAGAGAGAGAAAGAGAGAGAGAGGGAGAGAGAGAGCAAGTGGTACAGAGGATATGAGAGAGAATGAAAATGAAAGGTTAAGATATAGCTAGAGTATAGGGAAGGAACAAAAATATTCTGTTGCTGTCCAACATAAGACGCTATGGTATTGGATTTGGACATATATCTCACTTCAAAAGCTATGATATTCGTCGATAAATATGGGATATATAACTAGCTAAAGGTACGTTCATTATGATATTGTCTGACAGTGATAGCTTCGATGTGATAATATATAAGTCCTCATTAAGAACTTAAGACAAGATATGGTGAATAGTGGAGTTCTATGATTAAGGTGATCAACATGTAGTTCCCGGTGCAATGCTCAATATCAGACTCCTTTGTTATTAAAATGATAAACATTTGCCAAGTATGTCTTTCATAATGCTGCTGTCAGGATGTATGCCGTTAGAACATTAACAGTGACTTTTACTTTGTGCATTAATCTCAGAGTTCACTATCTCTACAAAACATGATGGTTGAAGTTCAGATACCATGTTCAATTCTGATAGTTGAACCTGAGATAGATCTGCAGTATATTCGCCTGTATTGGAATATAAATATTGTTGATATGTTATCGACACGAAAACAAAACTTAATAAATATCAAGATATTTTTATAACAAAAAACAAACATATTTGACTTGTCTGCTTGACTCTGTTATGGGGAAATGAATGATAATGCACATAAATGACACCTTCGTATGCTGCGTAATACGGAGCCCTGGAGGTGACATGGTCATCTTTTTTTCTCAACTACTGCAACACTTTTTCTAAAGTTTGTTTTCCTGAGTTAATAAATATCCCGAGATAATTGTTATCTCATGATAATGAACATCCCAAGATAACAAATATCCAGAGATAACCAATATCCCAAGATAAGAAAAATCTAGATATAATGGTAAAGGTGAACGATGAGCAGTTTGAGCTGACCGTTTCTTCACGAGCGTGTCCTGCCCGTTCCGCACGAGGCCGGTAGGCCGAGTGCGGAGCGGGCAGGACACGCGAGTGAAGAAACAGGAAGCTCAAACTGCTCAGAGTTCATCTTTACATTTATGTCAAGGTGTTTGGGTTGATAATTAATCAATATTTCATCAATAAGATTGAAATTAAACCCTTATTTACCCATCGTCTTCGCGAAATCCTGACCACCGCCATTTTGAATGTTTACGTTTCAAAAATGCTGCGCATGCGCGATAGACCTATAACGTCATCGTGCGGATTTGGCGCTGGTTATTTAACGCAGGGATGCAATACGCGGTCTCAGTGCTTTCTCTATGGAGCTTTGATATTCACCTTGACATAAAAAAGATGGACTAAGGCGCCAAGGGGTGAAGGTAGACAGGGGACTGGAGGTAGGGAGGAAACTGGCGGTAGACAGGGAATTGGCGGTAGACAGGGAATTGGCGGTAGACAGGGAACTGGCAGTAGGCAGGGAACTGGAGGTAGACAGGGAACCAGAGGTAGGCAGGGAACTGGAGGTAAACAGGGAACTGGAGGTAGACAGGGAACTGGAGGTAGTCAGAGAACTGGAGGTAGGCAGGGGGACTGGAGGTATAGGCAGGGACCTGGAGGTAGGAAGAGAACTGGAGGTAGGCAGGGAACTGGAGGTAGGCAGGAAACTAGAGGTAGGCAGGGGACTGCAGGTTGACGGGACTGCAGGTAGACAGGGGACTGCAGGTAGAAAGTGGACTGGGGTAAACATGGAACTGGGAGTAGACAGGGAACTGCAGGTAGACAGGCAACTGCAGGTAGGCAGGGAACTGCAGGTAGGCAGGGAACTGCAGGTAGGCAGGGATCTGGAGGTAGGCAGGGAACTGCAGGTAGGCAGGGAACTGCAGGTAGAAATTGGACTGGGGTAAACAGGGAACTGCAGGTAGGCAGGGACCTGCAGGTAGACAGGGGACTGCAGGTAGACAGAGGACTGCAGGTAGACAGGGGTCTGCAGTTAGGCAGGGGACTGGAGGTAGAAAATGGACTGGAGTAAACAGGGGACTGCAGGTAGACAGGGGACTGCAGGTAGACAGGGGACTACAAGTAGGCAGGGTACTGCAAGTAGAGAGGGCACTGGAGGTAGACAGGGGACTGCAGGTAGACAAGGGACTGCAAGTAGGCAGGGGAGTGATGGAAGACAGGGTGGAAGGCAGGGAGTGGAGGTAGACAGGGAAGACAGGGGTTGTTTGACTTCATGGGAGTGGGAGAAAGCAGATGAGGATGCAACACAGGGTATGATGAAAGACAGATGTTTTCTTCCACAGATAACAATTGTCCCTAGATATTTGTTATCTCCAGATAATGAATATCTCCAGATAATAATTATCCAGAGATAATGAATATCCAGAGATAACAATTATCCCAAGATAACAAGGCAGGGGATGTTTGGATTTTTAGGAAGTGTCAAAAAGCATTTAGGAAATGTTGAAAAATGTTAACGCAATGTCAAAAAACGTTAAATCAACGTTGAAATTAAAAATGCAGCTAAACCTTCAAAATGATGTTTTCATTGTTAGAAAATGTCCTAAAACATTAAGGAATGTCAAAAAAGCTACAGAAATGTCAAAAAACCGTTAAATCAATGTTGAAATTAAAATTACAGCTAGACCGTGCATAGGAAATGTTGAAAGGTTAGTAATAATACCAAAAACGTTCTTCACCTTGTCATAACATAAAGCCCTTTAAGGGCCACTGCTGCAGGAGTGCATCATGTACCAAACACAAATAAAAGTAGTCGAGTTTGGTATCAAATGAAGGCTCATGGTCCAGAGAATGCAGCTAGCAACAGGCATTTTCACAATTTTAAAATATCAATAATAACGTTTCTATTACAATACAGTTTTCCTTATGCACGGCCATCCATGACGAGCCCGTGATGCATGCCCTAATGAACTGTTCAGGCAAAAATGAGGAAATAGAAAATTAAAATCCTCCCTCGTCACATTTTTCTTTGGAGTGGCCTTAACTTGATTTATTAGCGAATTTATGCTGTATTTGGCATGGTGTATGGGTACACGAGTAGATGAGAACTGTCATTAGAAATCCCTAAGTAGTATATATATAGGTCTTCTTTGGATATTTTTAAAAAAAATATCCAAAGAAGACCTATATTTTTTGAATATCCAGAAAATACCTATTATTTTGGATATTAGGATTATTTTTGGAAATAGTAATCATATCATAAATTTTAAATACAAAAGAGAGGTCAAGTGGTTCTCATGTCACACGGTTCTTAGCTGAGCTTTCGGTACAGAGGAATGAACTAAGTGCACCAAGGATTGAAGGAGGATTGAAGGAGGATTGAAGGAGGATTGAAGAATTGAAGGAGGATTGTGGAACACGTTCAATTCCAGATCAGTGCTCTAAGGAACGGTGAGCGTTACTGAAACAGGAGGACCATTATGTATGGTTGCTTCTACCAACTGATGGGAGCATACACGCTTCAACCAACAGTGGGAGCATCACCTAACAATGAGAGTATCAGCCGTTCTAAGTTGATAAGGTCGCACGAATAGTCGTGATTTTGTTCACACTGAAGCTAGTACTTGGAGCTACAGGCGTGGAGGTTTGTGACATGAGGGCCGGACCTCTCCAATTAACCCCAGACATTGCGTTCCTTTTATACTCCACCTCAGCAGTGAAATCATAAATGTGGTGTTACACCTTTAAGTCTATGAACAAATAGACATTCAGTTTAAGAGGATATAGATTTTTTTCAACAGTTTGAGTGATTTAGGGACAGAGTTTTTTCTCCTTTATTTTTTTGTTATGTTTCATTGATATCAGCAAAGAACATTTCCTGAGTTATTAGAGGAATTTACAGCGTTAGTTTACAATTGAAACGATAGATTTTCATTTTCATTGGATTTAAAGCAATTCTTGTATTACGATGATAAATAAAATATGTGATGTACAGATCATTTGACACTTTGATTGAAGTATTATGCTGTCTATAAGTGAAAATAAAAATGAAGTGAAACAAGTTGTTTGGATATAATACATTTTATTATAATAATGTAATAGAACAGAGTTAAGTATTATTATAAAATCATATCATTAGAACATATGTGTTTCTTTACGCCACTGTTCATATATTTTGCTGTGTCTTAATTGGAAACATATTTTCGAATAAGGAGTATCTTTGAGTTTGTTAGATTCTTTTAATGTAATATTATATATTTTTTCCAACACAAGTTGTGCAATCGGATCTCCACAATTTATTTTATATTCTTTTTCACCAAAATTTAAAAAAAGGATATGAATTTGTCCTCTGTAATCATTGTCTATGATTCCTGCCTTAACATTTGTATACTTAAACCTATGCCCACTTAATGGTGCTATACGTGCATAATACCCAGTAGGGACAGCAACTTTGATGCCTGTTTCAATTAAACATTTTTCTTTGGCTGGAATTATATAACTGAAAGCACTATATAAATTAAATCCTACAGCGTTAGTTTTTTCTTTGCTTAGAGGAAATGTATTGGAATCATATCTAGTATATCCTAAAACAGGTTTGTTTCCCATTTTTTTTATTGACTGTACTTTAAGACTATTAAGAAGCGTGCATTCACAGAGACATTTATATCATTCAGAGACATTAAGAAGTGTGTTTTACCTTTAGGATTCTGTTTTTCTTATTCTTCTTCTAAAATGTACAGTATATCAAGATAGTCAAAAAGTTCTTTGTCTTGAATGTCTTCCATCGCAGTATTCAGTTTATCTAACTGATTTAGTTTTAACATGAAGTGGCTTTCAATGTTCTTTGATGCGAACAGTAACGTATCCCAGTTTAATTTGGTGACGGTGAAACCTTCTATTTCAATTTTAGAGTTCATGTTAACGTTCGAACTAAACAGATGTTTTATTTGATCCATTTTAGATGAGAGTTCGGTCCATTCTTCTTCGAAAATTTCGATCTTTTGTTCTTTTTTTACATCCAAGTATACGAGTGTGTTGTCTTCGTGCGGCACGTCATCGTACATAACAACTAAATCGAGATTGTAGGAAATGTTATAACATCCTCGCAAACACGTTTTCACTTCACCTTGATCCGTGTAACTATGTGCTCGCACTGTGAAATTGGTTTCATACCGATGATGACTTTCTTCTGAACTTGTTTCATCTTCTGAGGTTGATGATTCAATGTTATTCATTATAGTTTCGTTGTCAGCCATTTTTTTGACGCAATGAATTATGTTGCTACGTTATGTTGTCATAGCTACACTTAGTAACGAGTGTTTACTCGATTTGTAGCGCATACCTTAGCAACCGTGTTACACAGAGAGTGGATACCAAAGACGATCTAAATCATAAATTTCTGCTGGTATTGATTCATTTATATGTCTCCAGCCGGGAAAATAAAGAATTAAGTCATCATTTATGAACAGAGTGGCAGAGAATGAGTTACATATGTGTTCTAGTATACTTTGAAATTGACTTCTGAAAGTGATTGTTTGATCTAAAAATAGTATATTCGCAGATTTCAATGACTGGATAAAATTTTTATATTCTTTAGACTTAAGTACTGTAGTAGTTTCATTGATACGACTATTTCCATGGAATATTATTGAAATCTTGCTGTATCTTGAATTATCTCGGGTTTGCCATTTAACTCCAAAGTGATCTGTGTAATACATGACATTGATTAATTTTTTTAAGTTTTTTATTACTTCATTTAAAAGTGAAGAAGTTTGAACTTCATCGTTTTTCCATTTATTTAAAAAAAGTTCTGCTATTTCATTTTTTAAAATAAAAGTAATTATTTTAGTGTTTTCATATGGAAAAATATTATTTCGAGGTGAATGATCATTGTAATCAGAATCTTGTAAAATATAAAGCAAGCATTCATCTACTTTTGCTTTGTTGCCCATTATGTTTTTTTTGGTTGTATGATTTTTTAGTTTATCATAGAGATTGTGTGATTTTTTAGTTTATCCCAAGGATATTTTGTTTGTTATATTGTATGCATAAAAAACATAACTCGATTTTATTTAATTTTTTTATTAGGGATAATTTCACATCGAGAGATGGAGGGCATTTCATTGATTTTATTAATGGTTTATATGATGTTGATTTTTTTTATTTTTAATGCTTTTTCATCATAGGCTTGTTCTTTAACTGCATCGACTCGTTTTTTCTTTTGCTGATTCTTAATTTGATTTTTCTTCATAGGCTTGTTCTTCAACTGCATCAAAGAATTGTTCTTCATCTGCAGCCTCTTCATTGACAGGGTTTTCTCTTGATGGTTCTTCATCCATTTTTTCAACTGGTTTTTCTTCAGTTTCATTAGTTGTTTTTTCTTTCCCTGATCCGAATCCTCTTTTGTTTCTTTCAGTTACATTAAGAACAGATACTTCTTCAAGGTGAGGGATGCAAATTCTTTCTATGATGATTTGAGCTATTTGATCTCCATGTTTTATTTCAAAGTTTTTATTACCAAAATTGAACAGTAGGACGGCAACAGTGCCTCTATAGTCTCCATCTATTACTCCTGCACCAACATCAATAAAATGATGAACTGCAAGACCTGATTTAGGTGCTATGCGACCATAGCATCCTGGAGGTATAGCAAGCGTTAAATCAGTTTTCACCAACATTCTTTCTTTAGCAGGAATAATATAATCATAAGCACTGTATAAATCAAATCCTGCAGATTCTTTAGTTGATCTTGTTGGTTCAATCGCTCTTTCTGTATTTTTTATATAATATATCACAGGTTTACTTATAGGATTTATATCAGGCGTGGTAACAGGAGTATTGCATGGTGTTATTAATGCTGTATTTCTGTTATCCGTAAGTGTTACATAATAAGACTCGTGTGAATATGCCATTTTTGTTGATATTGATATATAAAGATATCAGTAATAATATGAAGTTATAACTAATATCAGTAATAATATGAAGTTATAACTATACTAAGTACTTATGACTTGTTTAATGACTTGTTATGATATAGTTATCTAAGCTTATTTCAGCGATATTTAAAGCGATAATACAATATAATGTTATAACTATAGTATGTATAATACTAAGTACTTATGATTATTGCTATACTACTTGTTATATGATATATAGTTATTTAGTTCTCAGCTTATCACAACTATATTAAAAGCAGTTATAAACAGATAACAATATTATGTTATGATAATAGTAAGTTGTTACAATTGTTATATCACTAGTTATGATATATAGTTATTTAAGATCATCATAAGCAATCTTATGATTAGATGACAATGTGATAAAAAATCATAACTATATCAAGTTATTACAATCTTAGCTTATCACAACTATATTAAAAGCAGTTATAAACAGATAACAAAACAGATAACAATATTATGTTATGATAATAGTAAGTTGTTACAATTGTTATATCACTAGTTATGATATATAGTTATTTAAGATCATCATAAGCAATCTTATGATTAGATGACAATGTGATAAAAAATTATAACTATATCAAGTTATTACAATCTTAGCTTATCACAACTATATTAAAAGCAGTTATAAACAGATAACAATATTATATTATGATAATAGTAAGTTGTTACAACTGTTATATCACTAGTTATGATATACAGTTATCTAAGGTTATCATAAAGATATTTTAAGCAATCTTATGATTAGATGACAATATGATAAAAAATTATAACTATGACAGTTGTTACTATTGTTGCTGTATTATTTATTATAATATTTAGTTATTTAAGCTTATCACAAGATATTTAAAGCAATCTTATAATCAGATAACATGATAATATATTATAACTAATAAATTGTTATGACTAACTGTATTGTAGTTATTAAAGCTTATCACAAAGATATTTTAACATTTTAATTAAAGCCTGCTTGTTCACTTCCTGTTCTTTTATCGAATTCATCGAAGATAATTTTCAAACCATCTTTTCTGTTCATGTCAGACAGAGCTTTTATGAGATGGTGAGTTGCACTGTATTTAGATGTTTGCCACATTTTTAGCACTTGGAAGGCATATTGAGTTAAGTCACGTTCAGGTTCATAAGAAATATTTTTTATATCTTTATATGATATGTTTAAATAAATAGCGATATATTTCCAGTCTGATGGTATTTTTTCGCTCAATTTGCTCAAGAAAAGATATATAGCAGTGGAATCAGTATGGTAATTTTCCAATAATTTTTCGCCAAAATATTTTTGAGTGAATTCTATTAAGTCTCTTCTGCTAGTTTCCAGAAAACTTGTTTCTAGTTCCTCCCATCTCTTGTATGGAGGAACATTTCTCCACCATTTTTTTAACATTTCTAATGCCATTTCGCATGGTTTTTTAGACTTAAAAATATTTTCTAAACGGTGATCAGGTATGCCTAGATAAATACCTAGTTTCATCCAGTCTGTACCTAACAGTACAGATATTTGTTGTAAGACTTGATCAGAATAACCTAAGTCTTGATTGAAATAATAGGATGGCAAAGGCATTTTGAAGTTATATGTAATCAGATGTAAAGTTAAGATTGGTTATGTTAGCTGTATCACAAAGTAGTATCTGAAACTGGTTATGTTAGCTGTATCACAAAGTAGTATCGGAAACTGGTTATGTTAGCTGTATCACAAAGTAGTATCGGAAACAAGTATACTATGATGCAAAAACAGAAATAATATAATATGTATAAGGTTATATATGATATATAAAAAAGGACATAATATTACAATATGCATAAGTTCATATATGATACAGTAAGTAAAAAACAAATATATAGCCAGTAAAGATATCGTAAAACTTGTATATTTAATGTTTGTGATTTGTGTTTTTGTTTTTTTATTTACAGAATTTGTAATAATATATTTTTTTATTTTAAGCATTTTTTATTGCTGACTTAGAATACTTTTCCACGAAGCAAGATAAAAATTTACTTTTTCTCTGTCTTCGATAGTGTATCTACTAAAGAAATTTGGATTAATGTTTAACATTTCATGAAAGGTAATTTCTCCGTTTAAAATATCATTCACAGTTATATTTTTAATTTTCAAATCTTTTTCTATATGACAGGCTATCATATCAAATACACTTTCAATTAAAGCATATTTTTCCATGTTTTTACCTGAATATTATTCAGGGTGATGATCATTATTTTTATAATGATGATCTAATGCATTTTCCCAAATTTTTTTGTCTTTTTCATCTTTAAGACCTTCAGTAGAAAAGAATTTTAAGGTATAACCTATAGCTTCTTTTACTGATAATTTTGATAAATCATGCATATTTAATCGTTTTATAAGACATATTTTTTCTGCATAATTAAATACTGTTTCTCCTATAACGAAAAAGGCTGCAGATATTATTTGCCTATGCTTGAATACCTGTTTATAGTGTTCAAGGAGTATGTTTAAGAAAGCAGAATTGCATATAATTTTTTCTTTTTTAGCATTAAAAATATTTGATTGCTATTTCGTCACTGATGTTCTTATTTTTTAAAAGATTTCTTATGCTGTATGTTTGAAAACTCATTTTGAATTATATAGCAGTGATTAAGTATACCTAATCACATTCATGTTTTTCTTCATAAAACACTTCATCAGGTATACTTCTATATATGTTTAATAAACTCTCACGAGGGAGATCTACTATATCTATATCTTCAGCAGCTTCTTCATCCTTATCATTACTGTCTGATACTATAGTGTTTATGTAAATCGGACCTTTTCTTTTCCTGTATTCCCTCTCCATTTTAGCTATGCCATAGGCTTTTCTATGTGCTAACATACTCATGACTTCTTTTTCTGTCTCTTTTATTTTATAAGAGAGAGAAGAATTTTTTTCTTCTTCTTCTTTTATTTTGTTTTGATATTCAGTTTTCTCTTTTTCTAACGAGCAAATGTATGAGTGTTGATGGTGACAAATTTTTTCTAGGATTTCATTACGTTCTTTTTCATAGTTTAATTGAATCTTTAAATAATCCATATTTAAAATATAAGTTATTGTTTATAGGATCAGCGTGATATTTTTTGATCAGTTGTAAGTTGGAGATGTGGTATTTATCTCAGCGATTTTTCTTTGTTTAGGTATATGTATTACAACATATCTATTTTTAAGAGAGGAATTTATGGTTATTATATCAGTAAACTGATTTACTCTTGAGCTTTGGTTTGTTTGAGAATTATTTGAAACAGACTGTCCTAAGTAAGGATAGGACCAGCTTTTTCTCTCATTTATGTTTGTTATGTAACAAGTTAAAAAACTTTGTGTTTTTTCTCCATTGCGAAAAATGTTGCCAGTTTCTGTACAACATAGGAATATTTCATCTCCTTTTTGTAAAGGAGAAGAATATTTTTTTTGTGTTTCATTATATATGATACCTGTTATAGCTAAGACAAACATAACTAAAATACTACTTGCTTGTATAGCTGGTAGTTTCTTTTTAGTTGCATTATTGATTTTACTTAAAAGGTTTGATTCCGTCATTTCAATTTTTTAGATTTTAAAGTGTAATTGTTATTTAAGAAATCGTTTTTAGGTAAGCAGCTTTGACAAATTTGATATGGGAAATAAGCTTCTTTTATCACAGGTATTTTTTTCTTTTTGAAATGATTTATTACTTTATTATCGTTCCAGTCTGTATCAGTCGTGAAACTAGATATTATATCTTGCATGGACATGTTGTTAGCTCTTTTCTCAAGATAATATAAACAATATTGTCCGCAAGTTGTAGAAAATAAACCTTGTATAGCATGAGTTGAATATTTATATTTTTCAGGTAATGCTTTAAGAAAACTTTCACGAAGAGGTAGAAATCCATATGAATCAAAATATTCAGCTAAGTTATTAGGTTTTTCATAATATAAAGCTACCCAATGCTCACCAGGAGAATCACTGTTGTCAGTGTTAACTATGTAACTAGTAGGGTAATACGTCACTTCAGGTATGGTATCTGCTGAAAACACTCCATATTCTCCTTTTTTTTCTTCTTTTATGAGATTTAGATAAAAATTTATTTCTTTTCCATTCATTTTGTTAGGTTAGTCAATTCAGACTTAAATTTTAGCATATTACTTGAGTCTAATCTCATGATCTCATCATATTCTAAATATACAATGGCTGCTACTCCATGATCTAATTCTTCTTCTAATTTTATTACAAAACCTAAAGTACCAGTTTCAGTTAATTCAAAAGTTTCTGATGTTGCTCCGTCTTTAGAAATATCAAAGCAAAATAATGTTGTTCCCTCTTTAAATTCGTCTATGGTTACATTTTGTGCTTCATTTCTGAATATATCTCCTGTAGATTTAAGGAGAGCAAGATAAGCCATGTTATACATATTATTTGGAAAATCTAATTCATAATGATAAAAAGGAGTTCCTCCATCGTTTACTTTAAGTTCTATTTCTTTAACTTTAAAGTTTTCAAATTTAAATGGATTACGATTATGAGTGCCTGTGAAGCCATCTAAATGCACGAGACCAATTATGACTCTTTTAGGTAAAGGTGTGTTATTCACAACATGTGAAGCTTGAAGAATAGCTTTTTGAGGACCGAAAGTGACATATTTCATGTCTATTTTATGGATAGGAATATCCCATATAGGTAAATTAGTAGCTCTTGCTTCTTCTAATTCTTGATGAAAATCATCTGTTAATCTAACTCTTTTCACATACAAGTTTATTTCTTGTACATCTATAATATATTTTTGAGCTTCTACTTTTGACATTAAACAAAAAGTTTCATCTGCTCTATCTAATTCAATAGAAAGAGGCAAGTCCCCAGGTAATAATTTAGACTGTGAAAAAAGACTGTCATGTATTCTTACATGCACTTCAAACAATGTTCCGTTTTTTGTTTTTTCATATCTTTTTTTAGCTCCTGCATTGTGAGCTGTACCTGTTAAAGTGTTAACTTCATTGAAATCTTTATTGTCTTTTATGTAAAAACCTAATGGTCCTAAACATTTAGCTGTAAGAGGATCATAACTTAAAGTAAATTCTATTATTGATTTGTAACCATATAAATCATTGCTGTCTGATATTCTTATTCCTCCTACGAAAACTTTTACATTCTTAAACATAGTAGCACCAAAATAATTAACAGGAAAAACTTTAGCATTATCATTTATAGTTCCATCGTTAGCTGGAGCGTCAGGTGCTGTTTTATCTGCTTTCAATATTTTTGCTTTTATGTAAAGGTAACTGTTATGTAAAGAAACATAATCTTTTTTGTTAGATTTTAATGTAAATTGAACAGTGTTGCTGTTTGGTGAAGCTGTAGGATCTATTTTTTCATAGTATGTTTTTATTCTTGTAGTATCAGTAGGAGGTATATATTTATAATCCAATTCTGAGCTTATACAATGATGTAAATTTTCATTTAAAAAAGACATATTTTTTGTTCAGGTGTATCTTCTTATTTTTACTTTGACAACATAAAAAGATCAAGTTATCGGTTTATCTCAAGCTATTTATTCTATCCGAAAATATCACCATGCCTTCCTTTCTTTTTTCTGTTTCTCTTTTTTATAATTTTTGGCTGAGGAGATAATTTCTTTCGATTTGAAAAGTTTGAAATAACTTGAGAACCTAAATCAGACAAACTTTCTTCAGCTTCTCTTTTTATAGCCTTTTTTATATTTTCACCTTTTAAAACATTTTTTGCAATTTTTATTCCTCCTTTAAGAGCTCGTTTTCCTATTGCTTTACCTGCACTTTTCACCGCAGGAGTAATGAGAGGTACGACTGTTTTAAATAAACCTTTTAGTATGCCACCTATACCATATCCTCTTTGATTTCTGCTTCCTATGAAAGGAGTTAGTGTATTATATCCACTTCCATATTGATTGTAAAATAATGGATTTTTATTTTCTCGTAAAAATTGCCTGTAAAGAAGTTTTTTATGAGCACAATTCGAATACATTTTTATTTATTTTCCTAGGATTTTTTCTTCTTTATCTCAAATGCTTTTTCTTTATTTATTACTATTTTTTCCATTTCGTGTCCCAATCTTTCCCATAATATTTAGGGTTGGTTTTTTTTGATCTCCCATAACGTGTTTTACGTGGTGATGCTTTAGACGAACTTTTTTTCTTTTTTATTTCTCCAAAAATATCTTCAGAAGGAGGGGTAGAGGACATAGGTTCTATTTCACTTTCTTCATCGAATTTTTGTTCAAAAGAAGTTGGTTTTATTTTCTTAATTTTTATTTCTTCTCCTATTCCTCCACTTGCTTCATCTTTTTTATTTTCTTCAGATTCTGTGAAGGTTTTTTCTTCTCCTGAAGGAATAAATAATTTTTGTTTACCATATTCTGGAGGATAATTTAAATTATCGTCGTCCACGCTGTCAGAATCTTTAAATAATGATTTTTCAATTGGATCATCGTAATCATTTTCTGAATATTCATCATCTGTTGCTTCTATGGATTCTATCTTTCCTTTTTCAATTTTTTTATGTATTTGTCGTTGTCGTTTTTTTATAATGTCTATATTTTGATCTTCTATAGGATATTTTTTTATTTTATAAGCGTCAGCATCTTGCTTGCTTTTTCCTGGTTTATTGAGAAACCAAGATTTAGGTATATGTGGAGATAAATTATACCAAAGTTCATTAATGCCAAGAGGTTCTTTTTTTATGCTAGTATTAGAAAAAAATTTCATTATGTCTATCACATTAGAATTTTTTAGCAGTTTTCCGTTCATTATTATTTCACCCTGATCATTCCAAAAAAATTGTAAAGCTAACATTTTTTTTAAAATTTCTTTTATGTAAGGTATTTGTGCTTGTCTTATATGTGATAATATTTCTTCTATAGATATACCTGTATGAAAAGATTTTTCAGATTGATTTTCTTGAAAATAAGAAAAAAAAGTAGGATTTTGTTTAGATATATCTTGATTAGTACTTAAAACTTTATATGGTTGAATATTATACATTTTTTCTGCTAATATTTCTTTTTGTCTTTCAAGAATAGGATTTTTTTCATTTTTAGTTTCTTTCGTCTTAATTTCTTCTATAGCTCTAAGTTTTTTATATGTAACTAAAGGAATGACAATACTTTTTTTGAAAGAAGCAGTCATATTATTGTCTACTTCCTGCTAAACCTCCTAGTAAAGTTACGGCTAAAGGAATAAGCATAGACAAAAAAACCACCTTTTTGTTTCAATACTGCTTTCCTTTTTTTGTTATTCACACGTCTATTTACTAAAAATCTTAAAATTTTTTTATGCTTTTTAAGTTTAGCATAAGAAAAAGGACTTAATTTAATGTTTCCTTTCAGTACGTTATAAATGCATTGACATATAGCATCTATGTCTTCTTTTCCTGCATATTCTATCAGAAGATTTCTTCTTTTTTTATTTTTAGTGTTACTTAAGACCGTAAGGAAAGCTAATTGCCTAGACAAATTAGGCCTTTTGTTTCTTTTAGTCTTTTTCTTTAAAATTCTTTTTTTCCCTTTCCTTTTTAATATAGGTCTTTTTTTTAATAACAAAGATTTCCTTTTCTTAGGCATTTTTTAAAACGTAATAAACAAAACTATTTCTTGTCTTTTATATCATTCTTTATTTCATTTATCACACGTACATTTTTTTAAGTTTTATTTGGAATATAAACATCTTGGCCTACATCAAAAATATTTCCTCTTAATCTGTATTCTTGTGGAGTTTTTTGATGTCCGTCTATTAAGAGATAAGAATGTGGTTTTCTAGTTGCTTCATTAAAAATATTGATAAAAGTTTTATGATTTTTTGGTAATAATTTTCTTCCTAATATTTGAGGCACTGTTTGATCTAAAGGAGAATTAAATATAACAAGGTAAGTAGCATTTCTGTTCACAGTTTGTCTTTCTTTCCCTTCAGAAAAAAATTTTTGAGATATATATATCACATTTAAACCTTCATGATGACAAGTTTGAGTAAATAATTTTCCTATTTCTGCATTATTACTGCTTTCTTTCATTAAGTCATCTAATATAATAAGTCCATTTAAGTTCGGTTTTATGTATTTATCAAAAGAAGAAGGAATACCATTAATGAAAATAACGTCTTTATCTTGCATTATAGAAGGTTTTTTAGGAGGTGTTTGACCATAACACCAAATAAAATAATCTATGTTTTTGTCTAATATGCGATCACTGTTTTCTATTAAATTATGAACAAAAGTAGTTTTACCACTGTTACTAGGACCTGCTACTATCATAGAAAAAGGTATTCTAATACATGCATTGAAAATAGGAAATTCTATGTGCTCCATTTTTTTTTTTTTTTAAATTCCTTCAATTTTAACTAGTTCTTCTTTATAAAAATTACCACTTAATATTTCATTGTTTTTATCAATTAATACATATGTTGCAGGCCAAGTTCTAAGAACATAAGCTACTTGAAAAATTTCTTTTTTCCAATGAGAAGAATATCCTTTTCTAAAAGTAGTTTTATATTTAGTAATTCTAACTTTATCTCCAACTTTAAAGGGTAAATGATGTTTTTTAGAGAATAAATATTTCCCGTATTGTTTAATCCATATTTTTTTTTCGTTTGCTTTAGTTACTTCTGAAGGACTTATACCTAAAGTTCTATGCTTACTGTGATTATAACTATATACTAAATTTTGAAGTACATCTATATATCTCAAAGTCTTTTTGAAAGTAAGATATTTATATATTTTATCTTGTATAGTACGATTGAATCTTTCTACTATTGCACTTTTAGTGTCTTGTGATGTACTGAAAAATTTAATGTTATTTTCTTTTAAATATTTTCTGAATACACCTTTAAATTCACTTCCGTCATCAAATTGTATAATTCTAGGCTTAACTTTGCTTTTCATTAATATATTTTTAAAGCCATCTAAAGTGACGGAAGCTGTTTTGTTTCTTAATGGAAAAATATAAGCATAACGAGAAAAACAATCTATACAAGCAAGTAAATATTTGATATCATCATTTTCATTTTTTAAATTAAATATACTAATTAAATCTATTTGCCATTGATCATTTATACCTTTCACTATAGTTTTTCTTCGTAAAAACCTATGTTTTATTTTTTTGTGAGAAGTATAGGTTCTAGTGTTATGAAGAAAAGCTGATACATCCGTATGAGTTATATTTTTATTTTTTTTCTTTGCACTTTCATATAATTTATTTGCAGAACTGAAAGAGGCAGGATCAGACGGATTGAAAAATATTTCTTTTAAAATATTTTCTTTGTTTTTAGTTTGTTGGTTCATATTTTTTGACACATATTTCCTGTATTACATTACAGAGACGGAAATCCGATATGCATGGTTTCGTTCTAATATATCAAATAATTTTTATACATGAATAGAACGATACATATAATCACGTGATTTTAAACCATCTCAATGTAATAGAAAGTGTGTCGATATATTATACTGTCAGATTTCACGGTTATCCATGAAATTTTTTAATTTTATTCATCCAATAAAAAAATGTTTACTGATTAACAGGCATGTAAATTGGGATGAAGCCACTCGGTTTCATGTTTCCATCTACGTTAAATATCAGACTTTTGTTTCCTGTTTTTGTTTTCCTTGAACTAGAATTAATTTTAGTTTTATTTCGTGAGGTATTAGATTGCTGCTTGTTCACATTTCTCTTTCTTTTAACCTGCACCTTTTCCTTTCTTCCTGCTTTTTCATTTTCATCTTGACTTAAGTCATCATCACTTGTATTATTTTCCACCCTGCTAGAAGTCTTATTCATCTTTTTCTTTTTCTTGACTTGTATTTTTACTTTTTTTTCTTCATATTCATTTTCGTTATGACTTACATTATCATCACTCTCTTCTTTTCTTCTTTTCAAGTTTTCTTCTTTCTTGATAGGACGAACAATGTTTGATTCAATATTTTTGGTGGAGTCATTTTTTTCTTCTTCTGAAGATATGCTGTTCGAATCTTCATTTTCGCTCATATCTTCCATGACTTTTATACTGAAATTTTGTGCGGATTTAGCTTTGCTTCTTAGCTTTTCTTTCATGTATTTATTGTAACAAGCATTACATCTCAGGTGATTTTCATCAGACGTAAAAAAATGATAAGATTGAAAAGGTCTATGACACCTTATACATTCTTGTACCATTGACTCTGCACATTTTAAACAATATTTTTTATTTTTTACTAAATCAGCATTTTTACCACAAAATTCACATTTAGAAACCATTTTTTATCATAAAAAATTGAAAACGAAAATATATAAAGCTAATTAGCTAAGTTATTCATTTATCTCAATAATATTTTTATAATATTATTTTAAAGGTAATAAGGTAAGTCATTCATTTATCTCATTAATATTTTCATAATATTATTCACTGCTATCATTTTCACTTAATTCCATTTCACTTTCACTGTTGCTATCACTACTTAAATTTTGTTCTTTTTCTTTCTTTTTTTTTATTTTTTCTTGCTTGTTTTCTTTCTTCAATTTCTTAACTTTTTCAATTTTTTTATATATTTTATTTTTCATTCGAAGAAGAAGGTCAAACTCTTCTTTTTGAAGAGATATACTTTTATCTTTAGTCAAGTCATAATAAATGTAAATATATATTTCCTTTAAATTTATTTATATCTATTCTTTTCCTCCGACCAAAAGCCAAAGTAGGGTATTTTCCTGATTTGTTCATTTTTTCTTTTATTATGCCTTAGGCTTTCTTTCTAATGTTAATAAGGTTAAAGTTTTTTCAAGCTATCTCATGATCTTTTTTTCTTTTTTATTTCTGGAAAAGGTATTTCGTTTTTTTTTCTTTTTTTCTTTCTTTTAGGTATACTATAGTGTCCATAAGCAAGAGATTTTATCCCACTATCACATAAATATCTTTTATCTTCAAAAGGAGAAAGAGAAATCTTATGTAGGGAAATGGTATACACTTTATGTTTAAGACTTACTATATTACAGAATTGATCTTCTCTTATTTTATTTTTAAATAAGACTTTTTTAAAGTTACTATGTTTTATTTCTTGTATACAACTTTTTTTTATGCCTTTCACTTTTTTCTCTTCTTCTCCAGTTTCATAAAGAATAGAATACATTTTAGGTCTTAATGCTATAAATTCTTTTATTTTTTTCCCTCCTGTTTCATCTTTGAATTTTCCTAAAACTTTCATATTTTTAGAGGAAAATAAAGGATGACTTTCTTTAAGATTAGAAAAATCAAAATAATTTTCAATATTTTTTATCTTTTTTAAGAAATGTTCATCTTTAATATAATAAATGAATGAGTCTGTATCCGTGTATAACAATTGAATAATGCTTTCTGAAAAAGCAGGTAACATGATATTATAATGAAAATTAAACATCCATAATTTTGATAGTTCTAATACTGTAAATCCTATGTATATAGGTTTATTTAAAAGAATTCGTTCTTTGTTATATTGTATACCTACGAAGTCTTTTTGAAAGATATGTAGTGATTTAAAATTTGGTTTTCTTATAAGTTTTTCACTTACTAAAGGATTAGAAGTTAATTTCATAGTTGATCTTTTCTTAACATTTTCTAACGTTTTCCCAAAAGTGCTGTTAATTAAAAGTTTAAAAAATTCTTTGTCAAAAGAAGAAGTAGCTAAGGTTCTTTTTGTTGTATTAAAATCGATGTATGGTTTCATCCAATCTTTTTGTTTAAATGAAAGAACTCTATGTATTTTTTTAATTTTCATTCCTAGGTTTAGATATAGCTTTAAGTTACGGTAATGTATAACATAATTTTCCTTTTGATTTAAATTACATATTAATTTTTTTCCTCCTTTTTTATATGAAATTCCTATGTCTTTGAGTACTTGTTCAGCATAAGTGGATAAATCTTCCTTTTTTATTTCTAATTTTTCTGGTGCTAAAGGAAAAGAATTATGTCTATCATGAAGGTTTGCAGGATAAGATAGAGTTACTTCCATAATATAGCCTGTTTCATTATCGTCTGGAATGTTACATATTTCTAATTTATTTATTTCTTTTTTTTCTAACCATTTGAAATCAGAAATAGGTAAAAAATCTGCTAAACATTTTCCATATAAATTATTGCAATCAATATAAAAAATATGTTCATCAGGCTCTTCTGCTATGGCATACCTGTGCGAAACATTAGTTATCCCTCCTCTTACACCTGTTTCTATGAAATTGTACATTTCTATGTCCGAAAATAAATCTAATTTAACCCCAGTATATTTCAACATGGCTTGATAACTTAAGCTTGGTGAAGTAAGAAAATGTGATGGATCTAATCCATAATAATCTAAAGCCTTTTCTCTAAAAGATTCGAAAACGTCACATAAAAGCAAAACGTCTATTTTTAAATATTCTTTCAAATAATCTTTTAGGTTCTTGCATTTGAAAGCTTTGAACATAAAAAGAGCATGCTGGTAATCTTCGTCAGAAATGTTTTCTTTTGTTAAAGAAGAATAAAAATATTTTCTTGCAGGCAATTTTTTTTCTTTCAAAACACTCCATGAATTTATATAATCATAACACATAACTCCTTTACGGATAACATAAGGTAATAATTTTTTATCTTTTAAATGCTTCTTTGTTTCATAGAAGTCATCAGTTCCTTTTTCATTCATAAGATTTGCTAATTTAGCTAAAGAAGTAGGAAGAAATTGAAAAGAATCTATGAAACGAAAATTTTCAAAACTTAAAGTCAAAAATTTTTCTGACGATTTTGCTATAACAGATATATTTTTCTCATCCACATATTTATATAATTTTTGAATAAGAAAATGAGTGTCATAGTTCATGCTATTATGAATAACAATAGGTATTTTTAATTTATCCATCCTTAAAGACGTATAAGTAAGATTACATCTGTTACAAGCATAATTTATGTCTCTCCCTTTACCTTCTCGCCCTATATGAGAATGATCTAAAACTTTACGTATACCTTTACGAGTCAATGAAACCCCACAAACGTAACATTTTCTCTGCTTAGCTATATGAGAAATATCCTGAGGAGTTAATTTCATAGGTTCTCTTTTATGGTGTAAAATATAAGATATTTCAGCTCTTTTTTGATATAAATAAGAGACAAAATTTGATATGACATTTTTTCCTACATATATGAATGGATCTTGATTGTATTCTTTATATTTTGACACCATTATAGCACCGAAAGCATTTAATTTATGTTCATGTTCACATAAAGATTTACCTTTATAAATTGGTTCTTTCATTTTATAATTATAACATTCAAAATCTGCATAAATGATAAAAGGACTTTTTACTTTATTTTTGAAATCTGAAAAATTAAGATGTGAACCTATAGGTGGCATATAGTATCCTTGTCCTACGTAAGGATTTTTATTGCAATTCTGAGTTATGTGGGACTTATATTTTTTTTCTGAGCAAAAAGATATCAAGCATTTGTAACAAAAATATCTAGTTTTTTTCCAGAAAAAAGGTCTTATAAACTTATGTAAATTCCTAATCAAATAGTAGTGATCATCATATAATAATAAATCAACATGTCTTCCTTCAGAAACAGTAGTCGAATTAGTAGAAATATACATAGGGAAAGGTTGAATAATCTTTTGCTCTGTTTCTAACATACCAAATACATTTATTGTTAGATTGTTCTTTTTTTCAAATTGTGATATTTCATTTAATTTCACAGGAAAAGTAATAAAAGAAAGATTCAATTCATTTAAAAAAATATCATAAGATTTTGCTAAATTTGAATTATTTGTTACTTTATGTAGACCAGCTAAAACAGAATAAAGAAAGCATTTATTACCAGTTCCTTTTATATTTAAAATTGATTTTTTTTTGTCTATTAAGTCTTTAGTCTTTTGTCTTTCTTTTCCTCCTAAAGGGTTATATTAAAAAATTGAAATTCTAAGAACTTTGATTTTTTTAAGAAACCATCCTGATCCCATGTGAAGGAAAGAATCAAAAAATCCTAATATAATAGAAAAACTAGACCTAATTGTTTCTTCTAAATTCAAAGAATCAAACCCAAATTGAACTGGACTTAAAAACCATGGTTCTATTTGAAAATATTCATTAGTTTCTAAGTTATATTTTCCTAAAATAACGCAAAGTCCTATCTGAAATTTAACTCCACCTTCTTCTTTCTTTACTTTTAATATTTTTTTCTTCACTTTTTTTAAATTTTTGAACAAAAATAAATCAGGATCATATTTTAAAGAATTAGGAATGATATCATATTCTGTGATAAGATTTTTTAATGCTCTACGACGATAAATCATTAGACTATCGGTCTGAAATGTAAAACCAAAAACACTGTTCCGTATTCAAATTTAACAAGATCTCCTAAGTCATCACAGACAGTTATTTGAATTTCTTGTATTTCATTTCTTTTAAGTTTTTTGTAATATGGAGTAACAAAAACTTCTGTTATGTCATCACCAAAGCTTCCTGTGCATCTTATTGTTCTTAAAAGTGGAACTTGTTTGTTTCCTACTACTTCATTACAAACTATGTTGCTATAAATATAAATATTAGATGCTATGTAATGCAAATTAGGAACCCCACCCGCTATGAAATTTTCATATTCATTTGGTCCTAAATTTGATGCTATTTTTTTATATTCTTCAAAATTTTCTAAAGGAGGTCCCATGAAAGACACAGTATTTCCTTCTTTTTTCTCAGCTTTTTCATGTAAATCTAATCTTAACAAAGAAGACAAATCAGAAGAAAAAGTTACTACGTCTCCTTTTCCTACTTTAAGAATAGGTTTTAAATTTTGTGGTTCTATTTTCATAAAAGGTTTTCGCTCTTTTTTAAAGAAAACATCATCAGGATAAATATCAATTTTTTCTAAAACAGAATTTATAGTTCCAATAAGGTTATTAATAGAATTATAATTTCCATAAGGAATTCTTTCTACTATAAACCTTTTCTCCAAGGTAACATCACTTGCAGAATTTGCTATGAACACATTTTTTTTAAATTTAAAAAAATTTCTTTCCACTATTATAGTTCTATTTCGTTCTGGTCTTTCAGGAAAATTATACCAAGAAATAGGTATATTAACTTCCACCACTCCAACCTCCCATTCCCCTTTCAATGTAATAGTTGAAGGTAAATTAACATAATAAGAACTTGTTTTGTTTTCCCTAGAAGGGTGAATAGTATTAGAAGGTAAATTCACGTAAAAAGGAGAGGAAATTGACATTTCTTTTTTTACTTATATGATATATACTTTTTTGATTATCTCAAAGAAATTAAACTTGAAAAATATTTATTAATTTCATAATTGAAAACATTATATAACATCATAACATAACACTGTTATATTTTTCAACATTTTTATTTTCAAGTAAAGCCATTTTAGGTAACTTGTCTTTCTTCAAAGAAGAGCATGATTCTGATTTTTTTGATAACCATAATAATATATCTTTTTCATACCTATATATTGGCTTCTTTTCAAACCATTTAACATCACAATATTTACACTTTTTTATTTTATGATTCGTTTTCATAAAGAAAAATTCTAAACATTTTATATGAACAGGTTGCATACAACAATGAATGTAAGTAACATTTGTGCTGTTAGAAGAAATTATCAGCTCTGAAGAACAAAGTTTACAAAACATATAAAGAATAGACATTTTATGTTCTTTTTTTCTTATTTGATCTCTTATTTTTTTCTTTAAAGGACTTAAAACATAATCATTAGGATTAACATTCAAGTAATGTTTTTTGTGAGCAGGTTTCATCAATTCTATTACATCTTCAAAATATGAAATTTCTAAAATAAAACATGAAAAATCCTTTATTCTATAATAAAAATCTGTATATTTTAAAAAAATACAGCACATTTTAATAATTCTAGGCAATAACATGACATCAGATAAAACAATCTTCATTATTTCTTCTAAAAGATATGAAGACTGAAAGAAATCAGAGAAAAAGCATAAAGCTTCTACTCTTATTTCTTTTAAAGATGAAAATGGCTGAATCAAAGAAAGCGCTGTAAATATATGTTTAGCTTCTCTTACACTCATATAATTCTGAACAGGGAAACTGACATCTATTAAATCATCTATTTTACCATCAGTGAAAGTCAACATAGCTTCTAAGTAATAAACACGACTTAAAAGCAAACCAACATTAACTTTCATTATCATCTTTATATCAGCAATTTTTTTTCTGATATAACTTACTGTGAAATCTCTTCTCAAAACTTGACACTTTATTATATCTACTCAATAACTTACAATAAATCCTCTTTATTTCAATCCAACAACAAATATGGTAAAGGCATATTATCTTCAATAGACTTTATATATCAAAACTTGTTTGATAAATATGGTACAGAATGTTCTGTTTTAAGGTTCTTAACCTGAAATGTCACAGTGCCTAACTAAACACCGAACTTACAGGTTATATACTCTTATGTGATAAAGGATACCTGTTAGAAGTTATCACATAGTAGTTTTTTTACATCCTTATATTTCTTAAACTTTAATAATAATGTAATGCATTTTTTATAGTTTTTTTTCTTAAGCTTCTGAATTTTTTTCTTAGCCATGAACAAAATTCAGGACTACATATTGGCTTTGCTTTTTTCCATTTCATGCCACAATCATAACATGCTATACCTTTCCGATAATGAGTACTGTATGAAGCAAACTTAAAACTACTGTAACATTTATAATTAACTGGACAAGCACAACACAGCATATATGTTACTTTTAATGTTCTAATTTTTTTATTTTTATCAAAAGTATGGTATTTCCCACACCCTCCGCAGCGAAACTTAACAATTTCTGCATTAAGGTCTAAATCTTGTAACATATCAGTTATTTTATTTTGTAGTTCATTATCCGAATAACAAAGATAATCACAATAAGCAAATATGCTGTGTTTTGTACAAAGCAAATCGTCTAATATGTCAGAACGATTAACTTTTAGAAGATCTGAAGCAAACCAAAATAATTTTCTACTGCTTACATGAAACATAGTTCCGCAATAAACATAAACTTTCAATGCTTTCCCTATTTCTTTGATTTTTTTCGTAGTCCTTTGATATATATAATTAAACAAAAAATCTGACTGAAAAAAAGAAGCAAAAAATGCTAAGGACTCTATGTTTTTGATTTCATTAAAACGTTCATAACAAGCTTTTTTTGATGAAATATTTAAGAAGGAAATGTATAAAAAACATTTCGATACAGATAATAATGAATGTGCAGGTATTTCAATGTTTAATTTTTCCATCAAAGGTTCACGATAAAAATTGAAATAGTTTTTAAAGTATAAACTTCTTAATGAAAGTAAAAAAAAGTTCAAGTAGAGTTGCTTTTCCATCTTGAACCTATAAAAACAAGACGGATTATTTTAAGATATAAAACAAACATTGAAATTCTTGTATGACATTTTCATACTACATATTTATGATATAGGCTGCACACATGTTCAAATATAACATCATATAAACATTAAAGTAACTTTTCTTGAAGCTTATGTTTTATTTCTTGTGAATTTTTTAATCCAAATGTGTTGACGAAATATGCTGAAGCAAAAGGAGAGGGGAGCCAAAAAGTTTCAAGCAATAACGGCATGACATCATGCTCTTTTTCTGTGCAGTGAAATATACTCCCCCTCCAAAGAACAGCTCGTCAGTGCATGTTTCACAAGTGATTTTTTTACATATTTTTGTTCTTGTTTTTGTAGGAACTTTCGTCATCAGCTTCAAGAAAAGAGATCCTGTCTCTGTGTCTTTCTTTTGAGGGAAGACGACAGAAACAGGCAAGCGAGACAGAATTAAACGTTGAAGGTAGTCTCTCGTATTAGCCTGTTGTATAGAATCAGAAAAAGGCTCAGTGACATTGACAACTTTGGCTGAACTTTTATCAGGAAGAGTGATGTTGTTGTCGTCTTTCACGACAACTTCACTAGGAACTAAGTCACTGTCTTGGAGAACAGCTACTTCTTCACCAGCAACATTAACTTCGTTACTGTCAATGACTTCGTCCTTGTCCCCTTCGAGAATAACTTCAACTTCACGATGACTGTAGTGGTCATTGTTGTCTTCAATACCACCAATTTCCTCATAGTCAACGTGAAGTTCATTGTTATCTTCTAAGGAGACAACTTCATTCACAACTTGATAGTCATCTTTTGACAACTCAAGTCCAGAAATCTGAATAGCTTCGTCTAGTAAATCTGAAGAAGCTGGACCATAGTCGCTTTTGCAAAGCTCAGAAAGTTTTTTTTTCTTTACTAATGGAGGCATAACCTCCAGATCTTCTTCTTTTGATATCATTCTTTTAGTAGGATAAGCTCGACTCGGTCTTACAAGAAGAGGCATTTCCTCTTCAGGCTTCTGAAGAGAAGATGTTTCTTGTACATCATGAACATTTTTAGCAAATTTTGTTCCTTGAAAAAATTGGTTGTTTAACTTGGACAAAATAGGTTCTGGCTCTTGGTTTTCACGTTCCATCTGTAGGTAATAAATAAAATAAAATTCATAACTAAAATTTTAAGTCAAAAAGTTAAGTATAAAAAAATAAAATGTCACTCAAACATTATGCTAAGCAACTTTTATATAATATTTATTTCATTATTTTTAATTTTTTTGGTTTACAATTTTTAGGACCTCTTCTGTCTTTAGTACACCTGAGAATAGCTGCAGAACAATGTTGCGGACATTTGGCACATTTCTCTATATTTTCAGGTAACATATTAGTTTGTAAGACAATTAAATGCTTATATATTCTATCACATACTTTAATAGAAGATTCTAAGTTAGCCCTACACTGTTCTAGCTGTTCTTTGAATAAGTTAGCAAAAGGTGAAAACTCTCGTAACGAATTTACTTTATCATCTACATCTATATCTATTTTTTTCTCATGCTTCATTTCTTCATTTTTTTTAAATTTTTTATTCGTTAAACCCTGCTCTTCACTATCTGAATCGCTCTCAGACAATTCTAAATCTTCTTTTAAAAAATTAAATTCAGGATCAGAAGAAGTATCTTGAGAAACGCTTCGTTTAGGTTTAACAGATTTAGATTTTCTCTTTTTTCTTTCTATGTCTAAAGATTTCGAATCATTATCCTCATTTTCACTAGAATCTGACAAATTCTCTTCACTGAAAACATTATCAGAAGCTGGTAATATTTTTTTATTCTTTTTTCTTTTCTTAGTCTCTACATATTCTTTCACTTCCTCGTTCTCAGAATCAAAAAAAATAGAAACAGGTTTGCTTCTCATATTTTCAGAAGGAAAAAAATCTACACTTTGATTTTTTGTGTGAAAAGTTATATTAAGATTCAAAACTTCTGAAATACATTCTAACAATACACTATGAGAAGAAATAAGGTCTAAAAGAATTTTTTCTTTCTCTTGATTTATACAAAATTCATACTCTTTTTTGTAGGCTTCTTCTTTTTTTAACAGAGACAAAAGAAAAAACCAAGTCTCATCTTTCATTAGATCAAATATTTTCTCTTTTGATATAAAAGACTCTTGCTTCTTCCTTTTAATATATTTTAAAATGTAATACAAACAATGTTTCTCTTTAAGCTTAATTTCATTCCAGTAAACTCTGTTAAATTCATTATTTTGACTTAAAATAAAAAATATTGTTAAAAGAATTTCTGAAATCAATTTAATTTCTTTCATTTTTATTATCTGACTTTTCCTTTATTATTTCGTCTAACACAAGTTTTATCTCAGAACATAAAAATAAAAAAATATTACAATCTTTAGTTATACAATTCCCTTTGAAATTATAACCTAAAGTAAAAGTAATATCTTTATTTGAAATTCTTATGACAGAAACATTGTTCACATTATAATCTTTTAATCCTTCATAATTTACCCAAACAGATTCATATGTGTTAGACTCCTTTAATTTATATGAATATTTGTCTTTAAAATGAAATCGTATTTTTAAAAGAAATTCTATGACTTTAATATTGTTATTTTTTATGTCAATTTCTACACTTATTTGGATATTTAATAATGATACTTTAATTTTATTGTAATTTATTAAAGAAAAATGATTCCAAAAGTTTGAACAAAAAAAGGAAATAAACTTTTTAATGTTGCTTACAATAAAGTTAAAATCATTTCTTAAAAATATATAACAACACCCATTTTTGGTAAATTTTAAAGAAAAATCTTTTTTTAAAATAACAATAGAACCTCTATATTTAGAAATTTTCCCCTGCAGCTGATATAAATTCTCTATGTCTAACTTAGCACAAGGGTACGTTCTAGCTATTAAAACAATATTATTAGTGTAATACTGAATTGACATAAGAATTAAAACCAAAAAATATGCAAACCAATTAGATAACACCGAAAGAATGATATATTATACCATAATAGAAGCAAGCCAGCTATATAATTTATTGAATAACTAAATAAACAAGACAACTGAAGCACGTTAACTGAATGACTGATACAAGCTAACTAAATAAAAGCAAGTAAGCAAATAAATAAAATAAAATAATAACCTTATCCAAATTTAATCAGCAATCTTGATGTTGCTAGCAGATCCTCGTCCTAAATGAACTGTGAATAACCTTGTTGATACAGTAAACTGTAAACGACCTCGATGTTAGAGCAAACTGCAGACGACCTTGATGTTACACAGACTAAACGACCTTGATGCTGCTGAGTCCTTAATCAAAAATAAGAAGACAGCACAAGACGTCTATCTGAAAAGAAAAAAGACACTTAATTTCTTTAAATTATCAGCATTTTATCATTTCATATATAATCAGTTTCATGTCATCATCTAATTATCGTTATTTTTTCAATATGATATATATAAATTAATCAGTTTCATATCTTCATCTTGTTATTATTTTAATCAGTTTCATATCTTCATCTTGTTATTATAAAACATTATAAATAGTAATTATAATGTTTTTTCAATATAATCTTTTAATAATAATCTCATTTAGATTAAATTTTACATTATAAACTCATTTAGATTAAATTTTAATGTAAAATATAAATAACAATTCGTCTTATCTATGACTAAAATCCAAAACAAAAGAAATTTACCTTTGCTTTTTACAGTAAAACTTTCTGACTCAAGTTCAGTAAGATCACTCTCGGATTGAGTTTGGATTAAGTATTGATCTGAAAAATAACATTTCATAAAATCTTTAATATATAACTCGAGTTCAGCAAGGTCATTCTTAAATTATTGAGTAAAGTATTAACCTGAAAAAATAAATTTTTATTGAGAAGATTAAAACTAAATCTTCTTAAACTTAAAACATTATTATTAGAACTTGGTTTTATATTCAAATAAAAAAGTATTTTTCTTTTTTATTTAGTAACAAAGAATAGGTTAATAAATTTACCTCTGTGTACGTAGAAAATATCACGGAACAGATAATTAATTATCAATCTCGTACGGGTCAATAATCTCTGACACGCCTGTATATTTTGCCTTGCTAGTTGTCCTCCTCTATGTTCCTCGTAGTTAGACACAGAGTTTCCTCCACTCATGATACACTAAAACAAAAAAAATAGGAATTCTTTAAAGTAAACTAAGCTCATTAAAGTTCATTTACTAAGTATATTCACTATGGCTGATTTATAGGAAGAGCGCCATTGTGATGTGATATTTATTGACGTTTCAAACATCAACATCGTTAATTGAACAGGGTCTATTTTTTTAAAAGCAGTAAGTAAAAGCATTCAGTTTTTCACTACAGTTTTCGCACAAACACACCAAATAACTATATTTAGTTTGTGACTGTAGTTTTTACTCGAACACTATAAAATAATTTATTTTTACTCTAACGCATAAAAAAACTTGAAACTATAGTTTCTTCTTCAACGCATAAAATTTGAAGTTTGACATTTTAGTTTTTACTCGAAAGCGTTAAGTTAAAAAAGGTCTAACTATATAAATCACCTACCTTACAGTTTTCCTTTTCCTAGGTTCGTTATAAGCTGTAGCGTTTTACATGCTCCTCTCCTGTTCTGCTTTTATCTGAAAAGAAAAATTTAATTCATTATTAAATATCCACTCGAACACAACTAATTTCAATATTCAGTTTATTGCTACAGTTTTCACTTGAACGCATCAGTTCAGTTTATTACTACAGTTTTCACTCGAACGCATCAGTTCAGTTTATTACTACAGTTTTCACTCGAACGCATCAGACAATTTCCACTCGAATGCATCAGGCAATTTCCACTCGAATGCTTTTACTTAAATGATCTAACACACCTTCAACAAAAGCAATAAGATATTATTTCAATCTCTATTCGAACGCAACAACCTTCCAGCTCATAACCTTATTTTTCACTTGAACGCGAAACATAAAATTACTTAGTATGTTAGTTTTTTCCTCGAACACAATAAGTCATTACGCATGCGTCACTCTGTTATAACAAAATGGCTGACTATACCTTCCGCTTTAGGTAAAACCATCTTTAGCAGCAGTGTTTTCTCCGAGAAATCATACTTTTAAGCCCTATCTAGACCTTTCTGATTTATTGTCTTATTCTATGAAAAACATAAAGAATACCATACTTTTGTATATCAAAAATATGCCATAGTTCTAGAGAAAAATGTATTTTCCGAACGCATATTCCGCAATCGAAAACAAAATACTTCTTACAAAAATTTACCTAGCCTTATGTTTCTTAGTTAATCCGTTAGATGTCTCTTTCTGTTTCTACCGTGTCTAATGAAATACTTTTGGTTCCTCTACTCCTGTCGTGTCTCATCAAATGTTTATGGTTCCGCTATGTGTTTCTTTCTACCCGATGAGGGTTCAAGGGCAGTACCGCTTTATCAAGGATGAGGGTTAAATTGCACATAAATTTGAAAGACATTTAAAAGAAATCATCTGAATTTAAGGAAAATTTATTTCAAATGAAAACTCTAGTGAAAGCCGAGAAGAGAATCTCAGGAAAATGAAATATTTATAAGGTGGTATAACGTCCGTCCCCCTCCTGATCTCGGACCACCATATAGTGATCCGCAGTAAAAAACAATCATAGAATATAAATGTGACACACAGACCCTTTGGTTAAGCGCTGATAAGCTAGTGAAAGCCGAGAAGAGAATCTCAGGGAAATGAAATATTTATAAGGTGGTATAACGTCCGTCCCCCTCCTGATCTCGGACCACCATATAATGATCCATAGAATATAAATATGACACACAAGCCCTTTGGTTAAGTGCTGATAGGCAACATTAAAAAACTTATGAGCACTATTGAATCATTAGGCACAGTTCAGACCGAAATATAGGTAGATACACACGCAAACCAACAGAAAAAAACTGAATTGGTCAAACCTATATTTCATACATAAAAGATGAAAATAAAAATTTATAATTATAATGCACGATTAGAATGATTATATGCTGGTTTTTAAGGTGGTTAAGCTACAATAAATTATAGTGAGAAATATTTTGGTGGTCCGAGACTTTACGGCTAGGTAAAAAATTTGAAAACTACTAGATCATACAGGAACCAAAATGATTAACTTGAACTTCCGGGTTAATTTCGCCAGAAGCTTCTTCTGCAAAATATAATATTCTAAGACCTAACGTAGGATTTACAGCTTCAAAAGCGGAAAATCATGTCAAGAAGCAAGGATTATTTTCTTTTAGGACCTAAAAGATGCCTAAGTTTCAGCGAAATCCTCTCATACCATCGACAAGCTGAACTACTTCGCTGTTATCTAGTCATGGAAACTCGAAACGGGTACTTATCTATTTTATCTAAGAAGACTATGACTCACCCTACTTTTAGTTAAAGGCTCATTGTCAGTCTTTTCTCATTCACTCATATTAATACCTTTTTCTACAGCTAAACTAGTTAGGTTAAAGAAAGATCTAGGTTATTCTCTAGTTCTTCGTCATCTAGCTCACAGTGAAGATGTGGACTTATTTCCTAATATTCGTTCTTGTCCCTGCTTGTCTAGGAGTGGGAACAAAAGAAAATTGTTCATGCTCTTTCTTAGAGGATAGCATTATTTCCTGCCAGAGTCCTAATCTAACATGTTGGATTCAAATGGAACTAACACACAAAACTTTAATCACTTCAGAAATCAGGACACAAAGTAACGACCAAACGCAGGAAATACAGTATGGAAGAAACCGATTCCCTTTCTTAGAGCAAGTTTCCTCGAAAGTTGCTCTCTATTCTTGTGAAGCAGGGACATGCAGGTAATTTAAAAGGATTTATTATCCTATTTTACTGAATAGTAATTCGTCGAAATTTTTACTCTTACACTCTAAAATAATATTTCTTAACCAAAAATACTAATCTCAGAGCAATTTCTGTTAGGCCAATAGAACTCATATTATAGTTTACCGTCCACCGCCCGCATACATTTAAAGGGCCGGATGAGAAAATTTCATTATTCATTATCTAAAAAAATATTGTAGAATTTTTCAAAAATGTATTTAGACATGGTAGGAATGAGCAAAGGAGGGCATATTTGGTATCAAATTAAAGCTTACAATGCCAGGAATGTCAATAAAATGAAAAAATGCCTCATCAATTTTCAAAACGGCTCGGACAGTAAACTGTAACCTGAGTTCCTATGGCCTTATTAGTGCTCACATGTAAATTCCTAATTTTTTTCTCTGCTAGCTAAAAAAATAAATATGTATTCAGCTTTAGACCATGCTAAAAGTAGTGCTATTGAAAATATGAGATCATAGACTAGAATCTTTAATTCGACGCTGTCCCAGGGCTTTTGACAGGGCTGCGCAGTGCGCAATACACGCATTTAATGCCTAAATGTCGCATTTAAATGGCTAGAATGGCCATTCATTTACAGAATGGCGCATTGTATTTGCTAAAAAGTGTGCAATTGGCGCATTGCAAAAAATCCTGTCAAAAGCCCTGCAGTGTCCTGGCACCGTGCCAAATCTGATACAATAAAAGAGATCGTAGTTCAAATCTGTTATAACACATTGTCTATACTGTCAAATGTTTCAAAAATAATTCTGTTATAACACTGATAAAGTTAACGTCCTATTTTAACAGGAAAACTCATGTCTACCTTCCAACAGAAGGAAAATATATCCGTCTCACAGAATATCATCTGATGAAAGCAAAATCAACCACAACAAAAACTTCTACTCTGTCTACTATAATCTATAAGTCTACTACCACCTACAAACTTACTGTCTACAAGCCTACTTCCACCTTCAAGCCTAGTACCTATATCCCTACTTCGATCATGTATAGACGCACCATCTATATCCCTGCTTCCACTCCTGCTGCCTATACATCTACTGTCATTGAAAAAGAGGCTACTTCAAGGTATTTCTATATTTTTACTAATTATTATAACACTTTAATTTGTTTTATATAAACTACGACTTGTACGAAAATGCCAACGACGTCAAAATATTTTCTATATATCTTTTTAAGTCACTGAAGAGACTTTATAACCTTAAAAATGTCTTAAGAAATCCTGAATCCAAAACCATATAAACGTTGTTATATTTTCTTTAACTCTGTTCTAGTTTTTGAAAAGACATAATAACCTTATATTTTCAGAAATATCTTAACAAAAATTACCTAACATACATTAATATAATATAACCTTTCTTTTCAGAGAAAAACTTACCTTGATTAAGACGTCTGAACAGCAAACCACAACTGCTCCTCAAGAAAGAGACTATCAATATGAGGATACTATGACAACGTCTTCACTGTCTGGAGAAGGATTTCATCTGGAAGATCAGCCCAACACTCCTGCTTCTTATATACCAAACCATGAGGAGCTGTCAACCTTAAGCCCCGCCTTGAAGAGCAGCTCTCCCCTTTCAGCTGTACCAAGAGAGCACAAACTGACGACTTTAAGCCACGCCTTAAGGAGCAGCTCTTCCCTCTCACATACAGTAACAGATCAGAAAATGTCAACTTCAAGCCCCTCCTTGATGAATAGCACAAGAGAGTCTCTTCCAAACGATTCTGTTAACTCTTCAACGGCATCTTCATCTTTTATTGTGTCTGTATCATTTGGTGTAATCATTCCTTTACTTATGATAACAAGCATTGTCATAATATTAAAGGCTCGAAAAAAAAGAAACAGATCTCCTATATATAGACCAACTTCAGGCCAAGCTAGCACAAGCAGAGAAATTTTTGAGTTAATACCTCTACGTTCAAACATACCATAATGTCTTGCATATTAAAGACATTCCCTACTGCGTCTTATGTTTCCTCAAGTTGAAGGGTATATTTACTGAAAAAACAGCATAAAGATTATAGGTGCTTCTTATATACTCACTTTAATCCAAAAACATTCTCCTGAGATCTGTATGTGAGATGGAAAAATGACATGAGACATGATAATATCCTAAATTCGTCATATGACACTTAGATTAGTGTCAAAGACATGAAATAATAGTAATTTAACGACATATAACATGGAAAAATAACATGAGACATGATCTTATCCTACAGGGATGTAAGTCTTCAGGATTTATCAGGATTTCCTGATTTCTGAAAATTTTGAATGCCATCTACTTTCCTTATACAAGTGGTAAAGAGAGACTTTTGGAAAAATAGATGGCTTTTATATCAAGTAAATGTATGGCTTCCTGATTTTTGCCCATGCCTGACTTACATCCCTAATCCTAAGTTCGTCATATGACACTCAGATAAATGTTAAAGACCACTGCGTCTTATAATATTTCCTCAAGTTGAAGGGTATATTTACTGAAAAAACAGCATTAAAATTATAAATGCTTCTTATATACGCGCTGACTTTTATACACTGGAGATTAAGGTAGTAATTCTGTTTATCCAAGAAAACATTCATATTTTATAGCTACGCTTGTTAATAATTATGAATCACTTAACCAAAATTCATATATTTCATCATGTACGGTTATATAACCTGACATATGTATCTTGGCTATAAGGTATATACTAGCCTTCCGTGTGGCTTTTAAAAGAACACTATTCATTATGCAATACGCTATTCTATTGAAATCTGTATGAGAAAACAATAAACAATTACTCTATTATTGAAAATCTTTTAATTATTGGAATAATCAAACTAAAGAACTAAGTACGTATGTACTGATGCATAATTTATGTCCTTGTTTTGTTCAGAACGTTATCTGGAAGACATGATTAATATCCTTGTTTTGCTCAAGACATTATCTGAACGCAGTATTCTCTGGGAAAGTTGTGACATTTTGACCCTGGGTCTTTAGCTCTATAAGAAGTAATATAGTGAAAAATCCATCTTTAATCTTCTAAATACAAGACTCATAATTTTTTTTTCTGTTCAAAAATCACTTTTTTTTAACTTCAAGCATCGTCAACTTTAAAAAACTTATAAAAAATATATGAATTAAGAAAATTATCTTGAGATAATGATTACAATAATAACATTTATCTTAATATATATAGGATAAGACCTAAAGTGGTTAAGGGTGGGAAAGCTTCCAGTCTTCACCCTTTAAGACTAGCAATATAAAACTGTGTTTAATGCGCAATTCATAAGAAAACAGTGGAAAATAAAAATAAATAGCAAAAATAGAAATAAAAAGCTGACATACCATCTGTCATAAAATGTTTAATTAAAAACTTCGATAAAATTTCATTAAAATTTCTCTCTAGCACTTTATTAATTATGATAGTATCGTAACATTCAACAAGTACAAAACATAAACGAACCTTAAAGGATTTCCTACCACATAGGAGACAAACACGTCTGTAACCAACATAAGAGTGCATCATACTCAATATTCATACGAAATGTTTTATTTTCAATTATGATACGCAGTACATAAAAAAATACTATGATAATATTCTCTCTTAAAAAATAAATAAAAAAGTGAAATAAAAAATAAATAAGACTTTATCAATGTAATATCATAATCTACAGCAAGAAATACAATAATCCATTTACAGTATTTAAAGGGTGAAGAAAAATATATTGCTTTGTCCTAAGAAAAGATTTTTCCTATAACAGAGAATAAACACCAGCTCAGCTAGTCTACCATAATACCTTACGTATAAGACGCATCTCAAAACTCAACTATACGTGAGATGTTATAATATGATCAAAAAAAATCCTATGAGGTCAACATTTTACTTCATTAAGAGTTAATAACCACGTAATACGATACTAAATCAACAGGTGGCAGCACTATTCTCTTTTTACATAAAGCTACGTATTAGAACACCACTGTCCTATAAAAATATGATGTTATATAAAGAAATATATCGATACAATATAAATCTTTTATACAATAAACTATAGCCTATACCAATAAAACATTAGGTAATATTTATTTATAACACGTCATCTCTCAAAACATTTATCAATGTAGCACACCCATAATCATAACACTCGTACATGAACATATAGAAATAAATTCATGCATGTATCATACTAATATAACTCAAGTCTAGGCTAACATTAGCTTAAGAGTTCGTAGATCTTCTATTTGGAATTTTTGAAGGTCTGGTCTCTCCAGACCAATATTTAATCCAAAAACATTCTCCTGAGATCTGCATTATACTTCTTCAATCCAACTTACTGGTATAATCCCAAAAAATCCTGAGAGGTCTACATAATACTTCATTAAACGTCATCAAACAGTCTCGATTTATCAATAAAATGATATTCATCAGCGCCGTATATAATACTCTACTATATCAACAGGTGGCAGGACTATATACTATTTGAGAGTTTACAGCATAACGAAACTCAGGGTAAGGAAGGTGGGGGGTGTGTGTAATTGATCCCTAATGCTCTCATATTGTATAATTTGGTTAAAACGAAATTCTTTTATAACTAAAATTACACACTTTGTTATAACAAAATTTACTACAGTAATTTAACAACATACAACCTGATGACAAGGACATGGAAAAATGACATGAGACATGATCATATCCTAAATTCGCCATGTGACACTCAGATCAGTGACAAAGACATGGGATAATAGTAATTTGACATGTGACATGGAACCTAGTGTCAAGGACATGGAGAAAAATAACATGAGACATGATCATATCCTAAATTCGCCATGTGACACTCAGATCAGTGACAAAGACATGGGATAATAGTAATTTGACATGTGACATGGAACCTAGTGTCAAGGACATGGAGAAAAATGACATGAGACATGATCATATCCTAAATTCGCCATGTGACACTCAGATCAGTGACAAAGACATGGGATAATAGTAATTTGACATGTGACATGGAACCTAGTGACAAGGACATGGAGAAAAATGACATGAAACATGATCATATCCTAAATTCGCCATGTGACACTCAGATCAGTGACAAAGACATGGGATAATAGTAATTTGACATGTGACATGGAACCTAGTGTCAAGGTCATGGAGAAAAATGACATGAGACATGATCATATCCTAAATTCGTCATGTGACACTCAGATCAGTGTCAAAGACATGGGATAACAGTAATTTGACATGTGACATGGATCCTAGTGACATAAAACATGATCATATCCTAAATTCTCCATGTGACACTCAGATCAGTGACAAAGACATGGGATAATAGTAATTTGACATGTGACATGGAACCTAGTGTCAAGGTCATGGAGAAAAATGACATGAGACATGATCATATCCTAAATTCGTCATGTGACACTCAGATCAGTGTCAAAGACATGGGATAATAGTAATTTGACATGTGACATGGATCCTAGTGACATAAAACATGATCATATCCTAAATTCGCCATGTGACACTCAGATCAGTGACAAAGACATGGGATAATAGTAATTTGACAAGTGACATGGAACCTAGTGTCAAGGTCATGGAGAAAAATGACATGAGACATGATCATATCCTAAATTCGCTAACTGACACTCAGATCAGTGTCAAAGACATGTGACATGGAACCTAGTGTCAAGGACATGGAGAAAAATGACATGAGACATGATCATATCCTAAATTCGCCGTGTGACACTCAGATCAGTGACAAAGACATGGGATAATAGTAATTTGACATGTGACATGGAACCTAGTGTCAAGGTCATGGAGAAAAATGACATGAGACATGATCATATCCTAAATTCGTCATGTGACACTCAGATCAGTGTCAAAGACATGGGATAATAGTAATTTGACATGTGACATGGATCCTAGTGACATAAAACATGATCATATCCTAAATTCGCCATGTGACACTCAGATCAGTGACAAAGACATGGGATAATAGTAATTTGACAAGTGACATGGAACCTAGTGTCAAGGTCATGGAGAAAAATGACATGAGACATGATCATATCCTAAATTCGCTAACTGACACTCAGATCAGTGACAAAGACATGGGATAATAGTAATTTGACATGTGACATGGAACCTAGTGTCAAGGACATGGAGAAAAATGACATGAGACATGATCATATCCTAAATTCGCCGTGTGACACTCAGATCAGTGTCAAAGACATGGGATAATAGTAATTTGACATGTGACATGGAACCTAGTGTCAAGGACATGGAGAAAAATGACATGAGACATGATCATATCCTAAATTCGCCATGTGACACTCAGATCAGTGACAAAGACATGGGATAATAGTAATTTGACATGTGACATGGAACCTAGTGTCAAGGACATGGAGAAAAAGGACATGAGACATGATCATATCCTAAATTCGCCGTGTGACACTCAGATCAGTGACAAAGACATGGGATAATAGTAATTTGACATGTGACATGGAACCTAGTGACATGAGACATGATCATATCCTAAATTCGCCGTGTGACACTCAGATCAGTGTCAAAGACATGGGATAATAGTAATTTGACATGTGACATGGAACCTAGTGTCAAGGACATGGAGAAAAATGACATGAGACATGATCATATCCTAAATTCTCCGTGTGACACTCAGATCAGTGACAAAGACATAGGATAATAGTAATTTGACATGTGACATGGAACCTAGTGTCAAGGACATGGAGAAAAAGGACATAGAGACATGATCATATCCTAAATTCGCTGTGTGACACGCAGATCAGTGTCAAAGACATGGGATAATAGTAATTTAACAACATGTGACATGGAACCTAGTGTCAAGGACATGGAGAAAAATGACATGAGACATGATCTTATCCTAAATTCGTCATGTGACACGCAGATTAGTGTCAAAAAGATGGGAAAAGCTATGTACATAAATTATTTAGTTCCACATAACCTAGAACAGGACAAAGATAGTTCATATTATTCTCGGTAGAGGGAAACCCGAGAATGCGTTCTGCGTTCTAAATACGATGAAATCTAACGTCTCAGTTGTAAACTATGAGCAAATATTCTTTATTGATATCAATAAAATATATCAAACAATGAAAAGAAAGAGCTCTATACATAATTCATTCAAACTGATCAAGAAATTATAAAGAAAAGAGCATTATACATGTAATAATTTAGTTCCACATAACCTACATCATGCTAGAAATAGTTCATATTATTCTCGGTAGAGGGGGACAAAAAATCCGCGTTTTGAATAAAAATCTATCGTTTCAATTTAAACTACCGCTGTAAATTCCTCTAATAACTCAGCAAATGTTCTTTGCTGATATCAATGAAACATATCAAAAAATAGAGGAGAAAAAACTCTGTCCCTAAATCACTCAAACTGATGAAAAAAATCTATATCCTCTTAAACTGAATGTCTATTTGTTCATAGACTTAAAGGTGTAACACCACATTTATGATTTTACTGCTGAGGTGGAGTATATAAGGAACGCAATGTCTGGGGTTAATTGGAGAGGTCCGGCCCTCATGTCACGAACCTCCTTGTCTGTAGCTCCAGGTGCTAGCTTCAGTGCGTAAAATATCTCGACTGTTCTTCCGACCTTGTCGACTAAGAACGGGTGATGCTCCCATTGTTGGTTGAAGCATGAACGGGTGATGCTCCCATTGTTGGTTGAAGCATGAACGGGTGATGCTCCCACTGTTGGTTGAAGCGTGTCTGCTCCCATCAGTTGGTAGAAGCAACCATACATAATGGTCCTCCTGTTTCAGTAACGCTCACCGTTCCTTAGAGCACTGATCTGGAATTGAACGTGTTCCACAATCCTTCAATCCTCCTTCAATCCTCCTTCAATCCTTCAATCCTCCTTCAATCCTCCTTCAATCCTTCAATCCTCCTTCAATCCTTCAATCCTCCTTCAATCCTTGGTGCACTTAGTTCATTCCTCTGTACCGAAAGCTCAGCTAAGAACCGTGTGACATGAGAACCACTTGACCTCTCTTTTGTATTTAAAATTTATGATATGATTACTATTTCCAAAAATAATCCTAATATCCAAAATAATAGGTATTTTCTGGATATTCAAAAAATATAGGTCTTCTTTGGATATTTTTTTAGAAATATCCAAAGAAGACCTATATATATACTACTTCCCTAGATACCAATTTTCGTAGAGACGCTGACTTCTGGTTCCGTTTCCGGTTCTCTAATCCACAACAATGTTAGCATCTGCCGCCAGACGTCTCTACATAGCAACTATTAGTGCATGCGTAAAATCAGCCACTAATCAGCGTCTAATGACGGCATTTCCGACAATCCGCGCCCCTTAACGGCAGTGGACGGAAGTATTCGGTGTGTATAGATCAGAGGAGGACACACTGTGGGGAGCCCTTTGCTCTCCACAGGGGAGGGATGCTGCCTGAACGCTGCACAGACGCAGCTCAGATTCCAAGGCAATGGTCACCTGTAGAGGTCATCTCAAGGTCCCCACCACCTCTGATGGTCAGTTCGCGTGCCGTGTGGAGTTGCTGTGTATTTTGGAAGGAAGAGAAGGGGAGGGGGTGAATTAGGACAGGGGGAGGGTACACCTTGCCGCTGGTCAAGTTTATCTAGCTGAGTGCCAAACGGTATTTTGCCCTGTAGCGGTTTGTGGAGTGGAGGGCGGGAACCCAGAGTGAGGCACCAGGTGGGTCAGCGTCCACTTGGCGTCCATTGGAGAATGGGGTGTGAACCATGAAAGGTATACTGTGGGACTAGGGGGGAAGGGGTGATTGTCACTACCCCAACAATAATATTCTTCAATACCAGCTGACCCAGAGAAAATTCCAATGTACAACAACAGCAAAAAAGTTCAAGTCCCTCTTTTCACAATAGAACCCTGGATATGGGTGTGATTTAGTGTCTTCAGGGTATATTTTTTCCATCTCGGGGGTATCTACTAATTAGGAGATGCTGGGGGGTAGACAGGTGGGGGTGTGGAGGGGTATACACCTGAGAAAAGGTGAGTGGTGGTAGTATGGGGAGATGCATCAGAATGTGTATTTGTCAAAGCGGTAAAAGGGTATGAATACAAATTAACCAGAATGCTCAAAAGGGAAGGGTGCTCCAAGTACGGCCAGATAGGGAATAATGGGACATATTGAGTAGCCTTGCTGCTGTACTTGCAGAAATCCACCATTACAATATTGTCGAATCTGTACTTTTATATACTTCAATGGCAACTCCCCTGGGGAGATCGAGAGCGAGCGAAGTCAACTACACACACTCTTATTCCCCAGTAAACACAACTTCGTATATGGACGTTGTAAGAGGTATATCTACGTAGAATTTTGGTTGCAACTACGCATTTTTGCTTGGTATGTGGGTTTTCAAACGTTAAGGTTCATCTACATTCTAGATACATAGATATATAATAAATACGTATTTCTACTACCAAAGAGCTACCCAAAAAAAGGGGCAAAGAAGGAAAAAAAAAGAGAAAAACATTGGTAAAAGTCCATCAAGGTGAAGCCTTGAACCCTAGATCTTCCACATCTAATGCCTGCTTCCTACCACTGCGCTATAGATTCTGACGAATATTTGTGTATGAAAACTCCATTATGTCATTTTCACTACCTTCCACCAAGATCCAAGAGAATATATTATGCTCTTGAATATAGATAAATTGACTGCCTGGATAGCTCAGTCTGTAGAGCAAGGCTTTTCACATCCAGGGGTTCTGGGATCAATCCTAGGCCATACCTGGAAACGATTTTGATATAGGGTGCATTATAAGTTTGTTTTTGTTTTTTTTAAATCTTTAGGTAGCTTTTTGTTACAAGAAAAACATAAAATATATAGGAAAACATATTTTAGATGCTACATATCTAGAACGTAGTTAAACCTTAACATTTGAACGTCCATATACATGTACCAAGCAAAAAAAACGTAATTCAAACCAATTTGGTAGGAACCAAACCTAGTTATACCAAGGATCTACGTAGCAGTTTGGTATGGTGTTTACTGGGTACTAGAGGTATCTCATATTTTGCATTTGTTAATCTGGTTTAAGACTAACAAGGCAAGAGTAATTGGTGGATATACATTAACACTTATTAATATAAACTCATTAATTCACTAAATCTATTTCAGCGTCTCAAATCTTTTTGTCGGCTCTATATTAACTTAATTTGGTACAATGCTCATTAAGACACAAATATATTTGGTGACACGAGTGCCTCTTATGGTGGACAAAGACATTAATTATAATGAAATCTGCTTTTGTCTCAATGTGTCGATAAGCAATGCGATTCCTAAACCAGTAAACAATTAGTTCAGCTGTGCGTGTCTACCCACACAGAGAGAAGAACACTGATTGCTTTGACGCATACTGCACAGGTCACAATTTGGCTCTATATTAACTTAATTTGGTACAATGCTCATTAAGACACAAATATATTTGGTGACACGAGTGCCTCTTATGGTGGACAAAGACATTAATTACAATGAAATCTGCTTTTGTCTCAATGTGTCGATAAGCAATGCGATTCCTAAACCAGTAAACAATTAGTTCAGCTGTGCGTGTCTACCCACACAGAGAGAAGAACACTGATCGCTTTGACGCATACTGCACAGGTCACAATTTGTCTCCAACTTGACATGTATGAAGGCATGTCAAATGAAGTTGACGCTCTCATATTTGGTTCATCAACTCCACTTGATATGCGTAATGAAGACACGTCACATATTTCTGATCCATTCACCTGAGTGCTAGCTATGTACCAATGGTTCAATCAAGGCAGGCCTATAATAGAAGGCAGGGGCTATCATAGTCCTACGGGCCTGCAACACTAAGGCACTGTCCTATCTACAGAACTCCTACTTGACTGAGGACCTCTATGCAGGGCCAAGGACGTTCTGATTCCCCCCCCCCATCTTCCACCATAAAACTGGCATCAATCGGGTTCTAATTTGATGGCGTTCATAAATAAAGGCTTAAATTAAAGCTGAAGTCAATCTTGATTTTTTTTAGCATGGTCAACCATAACGGAGTCAGATCCGTTTTTGCACCAGTTGCCATGGAAACCACCATGTTGAATAAATTAAATGATACAGGCGCCCCTGACAAGTCACAAATACCTTGGACCCCTCTCTGACAAAATAGGTTTCCATGGTGACCAAAAATTTGTAACTTTTCCCCCCCAAATCATTACCTTTCTTCTGGTACCAAAATTATTAATCTGCGATAAAAATAAGGTCCCCTGGCACTGATTATACCAAGCAAAACACTGTTTTTAGTTGGGACTATTTAGCTGTCCTAGGCTTACCAGGGCGGATTACTACCATGACACCATAAGACAATGGCATGGAGGTGCATGGCAATGCCGTCTGTCTCCATGTAATGAAGATACTGAGATTATAGTCTGTGGGTTAGCATACAATCTTTTGGTATTTTTACTGACCCACACACAAGATGTCTAACCTCTCCAGTTGAAGAATTCAGGATTGTGGGTGTCTATTTTGATATTCAGAAACAAATGCAAGTTTAACAATGAAATAGAATTCACTACCATTCGTTGATAGTATTTACAGACCTTAGTGATCTATTCTTTATGAAAACAAAATGACACAGATACATCCAATGTCTCAAGTGTTGGTAGTGATTAATCCGGTTACGTCTTTGGGGGAGAAGCGCTAACGTGGCGCCATTTTCGCTTGTAAAATATGAGCAGTAGACTTTCACATTCCCACCGGAACCACGGACACACTTCCGATCATACCGTTTCTCCCCGAAAGGGTTCACGCATTAATCCTGGTACCAAAATGGTTGTTTGCCCCATCTAGTGGAATATCCTAGAACAATTATGTATGTCAAACCATCACATGTCAAGTGCCTTTGACATGGCCGTGACCCTAGTCAACTCACAGATGACATGGCATTTTAAGGCATGTCAAATCATATGAGGATTACTGTGTGCTACAGTTGTCATGGTGACATATGTGCACATGTCCCAATGACGTGTGCTCTCTGTGTCAAATCAAGTTGACATGGGTATACATGTCATTTTGTCAGGAAGACTTTTTTAAGGTGTACCTACTGCACGTTGATTCAGGTCCACGTTCACCTCGTCATTCTCCATGCCCTTTATCCATTGACTTACAAGGCCTCACCTGGAAGAGTGATAAAACTTCGTAAATAATGCTTATTGATTTGAATGGTGTCGCAGGTAATGGTGTACACAGGTAGCCACTCCAGACTGGACGCTGGCGAAGAGTCAACTGAGATTGTCTGTCTGAGAAATCATTATAGGTTGTGTATCCGAAGTATAGTCGCTATACAGAGACAGCTTATGATGTACATTTTGGAAGAGTTGGAGAAGCATCCTGTATGCCAAAGAAGGAAACTTGGAAACGACAGAAGGCAGATTCTGCAGGAAGGGAATCATTTTATGGACCATTGATTTTGATAGTAACTACACAGGCTATAGATGATATCAAAACACCATAAAGGTTTATAGATGATATCAACACTCCATAAAGGTTATGAGGATGAGTGAACACGTATAATCTAGATTAAACTATATACAAGCGGCTATCTTTACACCACACCATCCAGCATTCCACTGACCACATATGTCACCAAGGGTGGGAAAATTAAAGTGTGCATCATTAACCCTATTCTTAACTATTGCAAAGGTGCTTCCATCAGTATGGAAGCCTAGTGGAGCCACCATTTTGAATTCACTGGTTGGGCCCACTGGTTGAGCTAAAACCTACTGATAAGACATGCCACGATGGGTACCTTGTCCCTGGTTAACACCCACCTCCAGGGACATGCTGGTCTCCTCTTATCAGGTCTTATCAGTGTGTGTCGCCAGAACCAGCTCCAGACCAGCCAGTGGCCAATACCAGTACCGTCATGCAGTGGCATATGTAAAGCTAAATACTGTTCACTTTCTACTGAACTGATGATTAGAAAGCACCAGATACAGCATGGCACGGACGAGGTGGTAAATTAGCTTCATATTGACACAAAGTGATGGTGCCAAGAAAGGAGATGTCATTAGAGGAACGAGAGTGTGAATAGATTAGGGAAACTGACGGGTATTGGTGTAAAGGATATGGGATATGAGCAATTAAGCTTGAATCAATTAATGTAGTATCGCCAGTCGAGCAGCAGCTTCAAGGAAAAGCTGATGTATTTGTGTATTATGAATGATATAGAAGTTATACGAATGATTACTATCATTAAACTTGCCTACTCCCCCTACCACCACCAACTCCATCCTCTTATTTATTGGGCGAACCCAGAGACGTTGGACAGGGACTATTCCTTATTGTTGACAACCACCTTGACCCCAGCCATACCCAGGTCGGGCACAGATGGTGAGACACTTTACTGCTTGTTAATAAGTCACCCATCACTCACAGAAACCGGAAGTTGAACTCTTCACTGTCATCATCCAGAGGGACCAATGTCATCTGGAAGAATGACCGCTGAGAATGTGGTCTATTTTTTGATAGCCCGTGGGAATATGAAAAAGAAATAGATCTCACCTTTCTGTGTTCAACAATGAAGTCAGACATCTGACAGGTTACACTGAAGACCTATGGGGGTTCCGTACCTCCACACCCATAGGTCTTCAGTGTAGGTACAGGTATACTGGTATAGGTATACTGGTATATTAATTTTACTTTTTCTACCCTCCTGGTGGGACTTCCACATTAGGCCAAAAATACTGTTAGTTTCCGGTAACCTGGTCCAAAAAGTTGAGGTAGGTAGGTCGGATTTTTCTTTTTTAAATCCTTTTTTGCTATACCATATTTTGGCCTATGTATTGAATTGTTATCATTGATAATTGACCTACAGATGATCGATTTCATCTCTAACACCAGCCAAAACGCAGGATCTTGGGTACAATTGCTTGATTCAATGTTTGAACCCTAGAAAACTCTCAGAAATATGAAATCAATATGAAAAGCTTATGAAAAATATGAAAAATTATGGAAATAATATGAAAGATTTCTTCAAAAGGTCTGATGTCGGCCCCATTTTGCTGAGGCAAAAACAAAAGACTGGAAGAATTTTTTGGGAATTTTTATTAATCTTTTGAAAGTTTTCATACTTTTTTGAGGATTTATATATTTTTCATTCATTTTCCTCTTCATATTCTCCCCCTCTTTCACAGTTGTCAACTTTATCCATCATTATTTTGCAATGAATTCAAAGAATTTGATACATTCATTGATCTATTGATAATTTCCTATCATGTAAAAAAAAAATATTAAAAAAATATCCGACATACCGACCCTACATTTTCAAATCATGTTACTGGAAACAAACAGTTTTTTTTAGCCTGAGGTAGGTCGGGTGACCGGAAACAAAACTTCTTTTTTTTTTGCCTTAGCAGAAATGCCGTGTTTAGAAGGGCAATATTTTTATTCAAATGAATATGATAATTACCTATCATTTGACCTCAGCTGGACTAGATGAAATTGTGCGTAGAATGTTTTAGTCACTTTGGTCATCTACGGATACTTTAGATCCGACAGTACGATGCTCTTACAATAAGATCACAGAGGCACTGTACTATACATCTATGTTAAGATGGATAACTCAATCGTACATGAGGTGGTTAACTCACATCCACGGGTCACAACCTTTCCTCTGCTTGACACCGAGCTATGAACTTGTCATGGCAGCCTGTGCATTCTGACTGATAGCCTACACATGTACATAGTTTTCTGAATAAAAGTCCAAAAGGAACCACAGGCAGTCCATCAAGTGTCCTGTGAAGTTAGCCGGGACACTTACTACTCAGTACATCTCCAAGTGGCCAGTAGCCCCACAGCAGGGATATGTCAACACAGAATATTACCTTCTACGTCAACGTCACTGACGGAATTCACCCCCAGCGTCTGTTTATTGTGAAACATCCCTCAGGGCCCCACCTCCATCTTTGAAGTCTTGATTTGGGACTCAATGACGTACTAAATCATAGCCTAGCAGCCGTCATGAGCCCTACGTCATATGACATCACACCACTCAGCGGGACGCATGCGTCCAGACAATACGCCGCACTGCTGTGCGCGTGTGCGGCGTCTGTGACGTCACGGCGTCCGTCTTGACTGCCCCCAGGTGGTGACTTTATGAGACATTGCAGGCGGTGAGATGAAGGGCCAAGAGGAGGGTCCCCTCTTGCGTGTGTGTATTGGAGTAGGATCGTGCTATCAGCTGTTCGCTGTCTCTAGGTGACAGAGCCTTGACAGCTTCACCTCACCATACACAGGTCCTCCTACGGACATTGTGCAACCTCCTTACTTCAAAGGTCGGCGAGGGAAGGACATTGAGGTCCCTAGAGGACCTCTTGACGGACACCACTTGATGACCATTTCTGCCATCTAAACCAATATGAAAAGGGCAGAGAAGCAAAGGCCTGTGAGCTTTGTTTGTTCAAGCTGAATTTCAAGTGTTAAATGGATATAGAAATCTTATATTGATTTAAAGTTTCATATCCCTTGATGTTTGATTGCACCGTCTCATTGTATTCTATATCGGTATGATATAACATTGTCCTGTGGTTATGGTACATTTGCAAATCCTTTGCAAAACAGACACGATACCCTCCTTGTGGAAAGCACGGTCTTTTGGATAGACGGTCTAGCTCTTTAGAATGAAGCCCAATGTGTCTAAATGAGTCGGTCTATTTCAATGTTAAACCAAGAAGGGATACTTTTCAAGTGCTAATCTTTTGAGACTTTTCTTGATGCTGCATATCAATAAGTAGGTAATGACATTGAAGTTGGAAGAGACAGGGGCAGGGGGCAGGGGGTTGGATTCGTTCACTCTATGCTTTCTTTGGAACATGTTTGGTGCGAATGATATATCAAAGTTTATCAGAGTATGTGCTGAGCCTGAACAATGGTAAGAAGTATATCGTGAAGTATGTACCAGTGTAACCGATGTACATGATTGCATACTGCATTTTACTCATATATAGCCTACCTTTCCAAGGTAAACTTATACTCTGTATGCATTTTGCCGAGCACTACATCTTCAGTTGGTGCACAGCTGTTGGTTAAGGTGAGGGGTTTCAATTCAAGTCGTGTGTTAGGGGTTAGGAGGGTTGGCAGGTGGACCAGACCGATCCCTGTCATCCTGGAAACATGCATGCATGCCCCCTAAACCTGATCCCGTCCGTGTACCTCCATGAAACCTCCATACAAACAATGACTGACCAATGCCAAACCCATGAACTTATCCAGACAAAAGGCATATGCACACGACAACCTAGAACACCTTCCCAACATGTGTAACTACACCCACGGGATGGACACATCTCCTAAATGCATTTCTTTATGGAATTTCTAGCATTCATGATACATTTAGGATTTAGGCACAAGCATGGAAGGAAATACGTGGGTATGGCATAACGCCAGCAAAGTTCTATGCATGGAGGGTGATAATGATCAGGTTGTATTTTTTATGATTTTAGGGCGTACTCGTTGACCATGCATGCTCATAGCCCTTGACATGTGCACCCTAAAATCACCAATGTCTGAAACATATGGCAGGTCATACTTCGTATTAGATGGGAGGCTACACATGCAACAGACAACTGTACACAATCCTTTGATATATAGGGGAAAGTTGCCTAATTTGGACCCCCTAAGACCTTTTCCCTGTCCAGTTATTATTTCTATGAATTTGAATGTAAAATTTATACACTTTGTGAGGGTAACTTAAAGCTTTTTGGTGATAGCATAAAAGTCTAGGAATTTGAATTTCTCTAGTAAGGGTATGCACTTCCTGTATATTTAGACACCATCCCCATTAGAAAAAACGCAAACTTAGGGTCAAATTTCAGTAAGTTTGCATGTCTGCGTTTTTTATGAAAAAAGGGGTACTTTCCTTATGAAATAGAAAGAAGTGGAATCTGATGAATAGGGTTTGCATAAGACATTATTCTAGGAACATGTCAGCATTTTCCAAGAAAAAGGGGTTATTCTAGGGACCCCAAAATCAGCGAATTCACTATGAAAAGGGTATTTTTTTACTTAAAAAAATCAGTGGAAAAGGGTCATATTTGGAAAGTTTTGACGAGCATGATGGCACTGTGAGTGCGGGGACCGGGCCTAATGGTCCAATTTAGTCACCTGGCTGCCTAATTTGGACCAGTTGGTATCCTAAATTGGACCAATGTGCAACTTTTAATATGTAATATTCCATGTCTTCTTGTTATTTCCATCAATATCATGTGAATTTGCTCCATACTAGAGTAAGAACAAGGTTACACTTTGGTCCAATTTAGAAAGCTAGGCCGAGGCCCCACCGGGTGGTCCAATTTAGGCAACTAAATTTGACCCAATACTACAACTATGGTCCAATTTAGGCAACTTTTCATCTTTCCCATTGATAGTCTGTTTTCTAAAACAGGACAATGGTTTTTGTCAAATTTCATTTTAGTCTAAAAGGCTAATATGACATTTAAAAATCTGAAAGGATTTTGAACAAAAAGATATTACCTAGCAACCAGGAGGGCTTAAGTAAACAGTGAATCAAACAAGATCGAGAGGTACAAAAACCAATTTTCACAGAAAATGTGCATAGAATTACAAAAAAAATTACGATTTTGAAAGTTATTAGGAACTCTAGTGATATTGACTAAAAAATGGCAGCATTGGAACCTAGTTCCTATTAATGCCACTAGGGGAAACAAGGGCGGTCCTATTTAGGAGGCTGTCCAAATTAGGCAACCTTCCCCTAAAAGGGTAGTGATTGCATGTTTTCATTGATTGTCTTTTTCCATTAACACGATTGAAATAAACATATATAAAATTTCAAACAAAAAACGAGTTGGTCGGTATAAGCTTATTTAAAATTAAATATTTCATCAAACTTTGAACCACCATTATCCTCAAATTGAGTGAGAATTCATGCCTTTGTCCACGAACCCCGGATAACCTATCTATAAGTTCTTGATGGTGGAGTTTTTCCCCTGAATATTTACCGAACACATCTCATCCTGGCATGATCCATGGTCAAAATGTAAAACCCTCTCCCATTGGTCACGCATGGACACACGTGACCATGACGCCTGTATTATCCAAGCTGTGTGTGGCCTTTTTGACCAGCAGTGCTGAATCCTCCAGACGTGAGCGATAATAAAGGAAGTTGTTGACCAAGCCGGCCCAAACGGTCAATAGGAGGATGCGAGGGAGTTATTAAAAGGGAATTATTGACTTTATTAGTTTGGTGGCAGCAGGTTGGTCAGGGATGTGATGGTATTGGGTTTGTTGGGGATGTCCCACACTCAAAAAAAGCAAACATTGATGGACAATGGCCGTCATGTTGAACACTCTGTACAAAGGTAGGCCTAAAGAAAGTTCACTGAACACTCATCAGTCCTCCCGTTCAATGTTCAACCTTCATGTATTGACTTTGGAAATATATCATGGGATAATAGCTGCATTAACCCTTAGAACCAATCCTCTTCTTTACACCAGCTTCAGTCTCACCCTCACATTAGTTCTTCCCCTACCCCCCCTCCCGCCCCTTCTGTATGGACACGTACTATTATTTCATATTCAATAATATATACTGTTATTCCATTAATGCAGATTTTTTCCCTTTTTCCTTTTCTGCCATGTGATTCATTCTTCTGTTTTCACTCATTTTTCATGAAATCCTTTCAATCATGCATCCTAAAATCAAGACCAAATACTTGAGCAAGTCCTTCCCCGACCTCACACTCACTCTCAGGACAGGACAGCAAGGGTCAGGCCATGGGTGGCAGTCTTCTGTTTGACTGGTAGTTGAGTCATGAACTCCTTCCTCAAATACTGTGTCAGCTGTCTGTTATGTTAGTAACTTTATGGTGGGCAGCAGATGTGTTTGCACGATTTTATTTGTGACATTGGAAAGTTTCTTTTGTCAAAAAATACCCACCGATTCTATGGGTGGGTAGCATTGTGGAAAGCAAGTCGATAGCATGTGATGGTTGTAAGTGTAATCTGCACATAATACATTGTGTACAAAGGGTTGTGGATCTACATGTATAATTATGCTCATACATGGACATGTAATCCAACAAAAGAAATAGCAGGATGACCCATGCCAACTTGTTAATCCAGCATGATCTCAATACTGGGAGGAGAGACGCTTATATACATGCTATCCAAGATATACATTACACATAATTGAACATAAACAGAGTGCCTGACACTTGAGTATATATTTTCCTAAGATAAACCCCCTGGAAGCTATCTACATGTATAGAGACTCACTCACTGAGTTGGATATGTCACGGACTCATCAATCGGAGAATGGTCAAAAAAACTAATAATGGAGGATAAGTAATGGAAAACCTCCTTAGAGCTGGAGGTTTAAGAAGGTTTTCTGACTTATACTCCATCCACAGAAGTTTATGTAACAATAAAACCATAAATATAAGCATATTTTTACATAAACTGTAGAGGCCTAGAAGAGGATTTGAATCCTCTACACTGGATGTGATACAAAGCTATGGTAAATATATATATGGTGTTCCAGGCGCCAATCACCAGCAATCTCAATAGTATAATGGTTAGCATGGCTGACTTTCAATCACAGAATGTGGGTTCAAGACCCTTTTATCCTATTGTCAATCAAGGGGATATTGATTGTAATACATTATTTTTAGAATTTGTTGCAAAAAATGACAGTAGCCAACTGAGAATAAAAATGAAATCACACCAGGGGTTTGAACCTGTGTGGTCTAGATTTCTGGTCCCAGGCCTTAAACACTACACTACATTGACCAGTCAAACTTTCAAAGTGAAATTACCCTCTTTATCGATGATTGATCACACAGTCATAGTAGTAACATATCTCCATTCAGTAGATGTTCTTACACCCACAGTATCAGCTGAGGACTCATGATGTAATGAAACTCTCAGTAGGATTAACATCCAGTTAGGATGGGGTAGGGGGAGAGTGCTCAGGTGGACAGGTGTTATAAGGATTAGTTATGTACATGCACCTCACCTACCATGGGTCGGTCAGATGGTGAGAGGAGGAGGAGACACTCCCAAAGTCTGTGTAACATTAAAATGTTACATCTACAACAAATATCCGTGTTTTTGAAAAATAGGGGTACATGTGAGGTCCTAAATATCCGTGTTTTTTTCGATGAAATAGGGGTTATTTTTGGGCCAAGATTCGTGGAATAGGGGTATACAGATTGTCATTCATAGTGTGGGGGCGGGGGGTTAATACCATCAAAGTACTCTACCTGAGGTAATCCCGTTTTCACCTGCCTTACACATTGACATTGTCTTACGGAATTAACCTGGTCCCCGCACTCTGAATGACAATCTGACACCATCCTTGTTATGAGTCATTTGAAAGTAAACGCACAGTCAGTGTGAAATAGACCCCCTATTTTTATTTTTTCATGGAGGTAGTCTTTGAAAAATACCCCTTTTTTCAATTTTCACGGACATGCAAAGTATGAAAAAACATATCCTATTCTCTGCATTTTCATAACGCGGATGGTGTCTATTCCGATATAGAAGTGCGGGGACCGGGGGTATTAAAGATATCAAAGGAAGGAGCTTATTTGTAAATACCATCAAAGCACTCTTGTGTAAGGTAGGTGAAAAAGGGATTACCTCAGGTAGTATATAAGATAGGGTGTAGCAGGAGCAGTAGTAGCAGTAGGTACAACAGCAGCAGTAGTAATAGGAGTAGGTGCAACAGTCACTGGTATGGAGTTTTCCAATTTCACCCCTTTTTCCAAAAAAGGGGTGGAAAAAGGGGTATAAACACAAAAGTCAATCCTTCACATTGGCTGAGTGCCACGTCTTCACAGTAAAAATGGGAACAACATTACTGTGCGGGTACCAATGTGAAGAGTGTTCTCGAAGATATTTTCAAACCTATTTTCACTATAACCACAGTCGTTGCATGCTGGACCCAGCTCCTTGTATGTCCACAGATGATATCGTGCTTTCGACTTGACGCTGATACTCTGGCTCTATCAGTTTTTCGATTGGTGAGAAAATTTTTGAATGTGTCTTTGTGACTTTTGTATAGTTTAAATTCTCTAAATCTTTAAAATTAAACGTGGGTGACTAAATCTTAAAGTTGTGTAAGGTAGGTAAAATTATCAAAAAAATGGGTAAAATCCTTGTCCCAACATTGCCAGAGAACCGTCGTCACAGATTCCTTGTGAGTGAGTGAGTAATAGGTGTTTAACACCATTTCGACAGCTACGGTCATATTCATGGCAAGAACGACATTACACAATTTCACAGAGGAATGTGTCAGTGCCTGCGCATATGTGGACCACACACACCTGAGGGGATAGAAAAAAGGAGAAAATAGACCCCTTTAAGTGGGCTAGAAAAAGAGATTCCTTGTACCACAGTGTGTACTGTACTGCTTCATTGTAGAAACTACACTGACTCACTATAATGCAACAACAGTGGTTCATTGTTCAGTTTAACGAGAATCATGATAGGTATTGTGGATATTTTTAGAGTGAATATTCATTGCGAGAAAATTCTGATTAGACATCACTGTCACAAATGAGGATATGTGTCCATGCCAGTGCATATGAACAGCTGCGCTCCCAATATAGAGTTAAGTTGGAGAACTAATCCACTGGTGACACCTGGGGATATATGTATACATAGGTAGGCCTACACCCTACTCACTCATCAGGACGGGCTTCCCTAGCCCACTTAAAAGGGTCTATTTCTCCTCTTTCCTATCCCCTCGGGATGTGTGTGGTACACATATGCGCGGGCACTGACACATTCCCTGTGAAATTGTGTAATGTAGTTCTTGCCATGAATATGACCTTAGCTGTCGAAATGGCGTTAAACATCTATTACTCACTAACTCATCAGGTCTCATGGTCCTAATAGTATCCACACTGAAGGGCACTGCACTGAGGGCTACACCTGACACTTTCTGTATCACACTTTTGATAGATTTGCCTCAACTTAGAAAATATATAAAGCTAGTTTTAAAATCCAGGACATTTATACTTTCCATATATCACAGTTGAGATAAGGAAAAGGTGAATATTTTTAAAACTGAATATGAACATCATTTTGGAAGCATGCTGTACTTAAATGGTCCAATACACAAAAGTGAGGTCGGCCATATATGAATCTTTTTGCATTTTCCACTTCTATACATATCCAACTATCATAATCTAAAAGTATTAGAAAATAGCAACAGAACATGAATGATATTTTGGCAGGAAATGAGGTCATAAATTTTCCCATTGACTGCTATAGGTCTTCCTTCATTACAACCCTTTTCCAGAGAATTAAGCTCGGTGACATGTCACTATTTTTACATCTCTCTCATTCCTATATATAAACCTAATGATATCCAGAGGTATAGGCAAAAATCAACACAATCTTTTTGCATCTTCCACTTCTATACATATCCAACTATCATAATCCAAAAGTATTTGAAAATAGCAACAGAACATGAATGATATTTTGGCAGGAAATGAGGTCATAGACTTTCCCATTGACTCCTATAGGCCTTCCTACATTACAGCCCTTTCCCAGAGAATTAAGCTCGGTGACATGTCACTATTTTTACATTTCCTTCATCCCTATATATAAACCTAATGATATCCAAAGGTATAGGCAAAAATCAACACAACTTCTGATATCCAGAGGTATAGGCAAAAATCAACACAACTTCTTTACCGCTCATGCACCAGCATTTGTCTTTAATATTAGTTGTATGGTCTAGAGTCATGTACAGGCATGTTTTTTAGCAGTTTAGTACTACTCTATAGTACAAAATCCTCATGTATAAGACACACCCTCACTTTGGTGGCTTGCAAAAAACACAGCAGTGCTCTAACGTAAAATACATGGCTTATACGTGAGCCCGCCCACGGGGCGGGTTCATTTATATTAAAATAACTTAATACTTTGGGCCCCCCACCCCAAGGGTCACCCAAATATTTCCCAGCTTTTTTTTTTTTTTTTTGTAACAAGCTTTCAGCTTGCCTTTTTTCACACACACACACACACACACATGCACATATGCAAATAAAATAAAATATAATTTTTCATTTATAATTTTCACCTACCACCCTTGGATGTCCATCAAAGTACTAATGCGGCTTACAGGTGTAAGGGGTGTGGGAAATAAAAAAAGAATTACTACAGGCGGTCTCACCCTATGTATCTGTGGAGGGTGTGAAAAGGTTATTTTTAATACCATCAAAGTGATCTTGATCTCGGTAAAATTACAGGTGTTAGAAACTGTGATAATTATCATCATGTGACTACATGCTTGTGGTAGCCAGGCTTCTGATTGGTTGGATGGCTGACCCTCATTTGCATAATGGTGTTGTGTTTTATTATATGGCTAATATCGATGACACTATAGATTAGTACTACTTACGCCGTATTCAATGGGGGGGTGGAATACGATCCTCGCATATTCCGCGGCGCCATTTTGAAATTTATACAGAGTTAATTAGTTTCGTATTTAGGTATGGTTATTAGAAGTTTTACGCAAAAAAAGAATGATTGAACTAGTTAAATAATATGTTATGAATTGTTTAAGGTATATCTATGTATTAGCACCATGTTAAAAAAGAAGATATTGTCCTGCGCAAGGAACATTTCTATCGAAACTAAAAGTAGCGGCTAGCTCCGTATCACGTGACCAATTTTGTCGAGCAAGGTGTCATGGCGGATCAAAACAAATCGAGACGACACAATGTCTTCAAAATCAGTAAATATTGTTGAAATCCCTTATTTAAAAGCAATTTAAACCCGTGAGCCATATAATAAATGCAAATGTCAACTCACAGTGATTAATTTAGGCTCGTATTCCCCTCCACGAATACGAGCCTAAATTATTCACTGTGAGTTGACATTTGCTTATTTATTTGCTATATAATTTTTTTATAAAAGACTTTTATCTATATTATATATCTCATTTGCATAATAAGCCCCGCCCCATTGTTTACAAATAAGGGACCATGCGGCTAGGCCACGTGGCTAGGCCACGTGTTGTTTACAAACAAGGGGTCACGTGATCGCACAAATCTCCTAATTAGGTCATGTTACCATGGTAACTAGAATGCTGTCCTCTGATTGGCTGAGAGGTGGTTGCTAATCTCCTAATTAGGTCAAGGGGGCATGACCTATTATGCAAATGAGGTCAAGGTCAAGGTCACATGACCATATATGGGCATGCACCATGGGGGCCAAGGTCAGGTGACCAAATGGAGGCCTCTGATTGGCTGCATCCCCAGTGAGTAATATCCTATAGTCCCGTTCCGATACATACTATACTACTAAAATGTATGACATGAATACTTTTAGAGTAAAGCAAAGTGAAACCAAAATGATGCGTTCAATGTTACAACAGGGCAAATTATAATAAGCACATCAAATCTATTTTCTAGGGCCAAAAAACATATTGTAAGTTTCCGGTAAACATGGTCCAAAGTATGGTATCTTTACTGGACCATACTTTGGCCCATATATTGTATTGTTTATCATTGATAATTGACCCACAGATGATTGATTTCATCTCTAGCACCAGCCAAAACGTTGGATCTTGGGCTGAAATGCTCGAATTCTATGTGAAAAATTATGAAAAAATATGAAAATTTTCCTAAAAAAAATCTGAGGTCGGCCTTGTTGAGCTGAGGTAGGTTGGGTTACCGGAAACCAAACTTTCTTTTGGCCTAGAGTAAAATAAGTCGCATATTCATTTCTATTATGCCATAGTTTGTCATGTCAGTACGTCATTTTTAACCACATGATTTTTTTTCAAGTGCAGTGAACTAAACCGCTTATTCTGGTAGGGGGTACCAACTGGTAGCAGATAGGCCTGCACCTGTTGTAAAACTTTCTAACATGTGATTTACACATAGAAAATGTAAAATTCTCCGATAGTTCACCCGCAACTATGTGAATTATCGATAACTTAGTAATTTATGGGAGCCTCCATGGAGTTTAATGTGTCAGTTCTATTTGGGTTTTATAGTTATGCACGTGTACTTTCAATTCAGGTATTATCTATTTTACGCCTTTTTGACATTTATGAGGGCATGGGGTAGCATTGCCTCATGATACAAAATTCAAAAGCAAATTTCAAAAATAAATAAAATGCAATTAATCCATAACATTTTTTTTCCTTTGCCACATATATACAAGTTAAGAAATGCGTAAAGCTAGGGAGAACTACACCGAGAACAAAGTTGAGTAAAGGTGATATTAGCTGAACCTGAGTATGTCATATAGCATTCTGTGTAGTGAGGTGCACATAGCTGTGGTTATAGAGTGAGAGGTGGACAGAGTACATACGATCACCCTGACAGGTGGTTTAATCAGACTGACTGAATATGGGTATGGGGGTCTGCTGGTCAATACAACTAGTGCAGCCAGGTATGGGTGGCAGAACCCAACCCATCTCAAATACAAATAGGGTCATGCAGACAATGACCAAATGTGTGATATCAGAGGGGTGTGAGGGAAAGAAGTGGGGGGGGGGCTTCCTAGATTGGGCCATTCCTATGTACCTCTGGAGAAAATCATTTATCGGTCATACTTCTTTATAGTTGGTGTATTGTGCACAGGGTACGAATCATAAATGTAAATAAATGCATTTGCAAAGAGGGCTCCGAAGTTTAAAACTTGAAATACGACAGAGACTGTGGGCATTAGTCACTGATTGGATTTGACAACTTATATAAACACCAGTACAAATAACCATGATCAGATTTACGCAGTGACAATAAATGTTACCCTGCTGACCTTTATGCCATTCCAGTAACTTTAACACCAACATTAAGGAAACCCCAGCCACGCGACCTATTTCTTAAAGCATTCAATTTGGGAGGGTTTATTCTCACAGCACTTAATATAATTCTACCTTAATCAACCCCTCAGGGTTAGAAAGTGTTCCTTGGCTGCATTGCATACCTGAAGGCATGCGTTTTGCCCTCATTTCCCTAATAAAATGTTCTTCCTCCACACTCCTAGAACAGCAGATACCATTGCATGAAACCTAACCTGTCCAGAGAGGAGTGGGTTAGTGCCCACCCATATATACCAGTCACAAATTAGTACAAAATTACAGATTGTCTCAGTGCTCCCTATCCTACCCTCCTTCATTGTCCCCTCCTCCCTCACCCCTCCATTACCCGCTCCCGGCCCACCGCCCAATGATACTGGGTGTTTCCGGTGGTGATACAGTGCAGCGTAGGGTTACATGGGCGGGGCGGGGTGTGATGAGGCCCTCAGGTGACGTTTCCGCCGATAGATGTCAGTACAGTCTGATGTATGCAGGTGCTATTGTAAAGGAAAAGGATATGTGGAGAGTAGGACACCTGGCATTTAGACGTCCGTGGGGGGATACTGACCAATCAATGTACTGGTAATTCTGGTCATATACAATGAGTTGTCTTTCTATTTTGTTAGGGGGTTGGGGGGATGGGGCATTTCTCCCAAATGTATTATTTTCTTTTTGGTATATTCCTTCATCTGATTCGCTATTTATGACCTTACATGAAACGATATTGAACTACGGTTAACGTACAGTTAATGAAAGGAAGTCACATATTTAAGATTACACACATGATAAGTTAGTGAGAAGTAATAAGATGTTCAATTCCTATTACACAAGGTATGGCATTAATCCAGCTGTATGGGAATCATTATTGTAGAGGACTTCAGCAGGCTGTTGCAAAAAGATTTGGAAACGATTTTGTCGGAGGTGGTATTCCCAAAATGGAACTGACTGACCTCAGGGAATCAATTCCCTGTTGGGTTGCCAAAAGTTAATTGGTCATAGAAGTAGTTTAGGAGTGGTCAGGAACTGGTGAATGCTTCCTAATCGAGAACCAATTCCCAGCCAGTTCCTTTCACCAATTCCCTGGCCTTTCGACTATGGGAAGCATTCAGGTGGAATTAATCATGGAACCAGTTCCTCAACTTTTTGCAATGCAGTCTAATTCAGAGTAAGACAATTCCATTACTGTATAAGGTGGGAATTGGTCTCCCTGGGTGGAGAATCGGGAGGAATTGGAAGATGCATTAGTTACAGTGAGAATTGAATTCCAAATCTTTTTGCAACAGCCTCCTGGAAACGAAGACACGGATAATGGTCTAATGGAAGGAGCTCGACATTGGCGGTATATGAAGAACAGGATCTCCATATGTGGCTTCGGTGGAAAGGCAACGAGGTTGAGAGTTCTGATAGTTCTGAAGTGGTTTTACTTGGCGTAACCAAGATTTGAAAAAAGGAGGGGCTGCATCTCTTGACATAAGGTACTAAGTTATACTACGACAAAAAAGTATATTCAAATCAAATACCAAAAATGCGTACAAAGTTACACCGCTCAATGCAAGTGGCTTGTAGAAAAGACGTTATTTTGGGCAGATTGGAGGAAGGAGTGACCATAAGGGGCTTCATGAACGGGCCTATATTCACATATGGCCTCCAGAATGGGAGTCAACATCATATGGCTTCTAGAAAGGGAGTTAACATGATGGCTTCATGGAGGAAGGAAAGTCAAATGTGGCTTCCAGAAAGGGAGACAATATGGGTGGCTTCATGGAGGAAGGTAAGCACATATGGCTTCCAGAAAGGGAGTCAACATGGGTGGCTTCATGGAGGAAGGTAAGCACATGTGGTTTCCAGAAAGGGAGTCAACATGTGTGGCTTCATGGAGGAAGGTAAGCACATGTGGCTTCCAGAAAGGGAGACAACATGGGTGGCTTCATGGAGGAAGGTAAGCACATGTGGCTTCCAGAAAGGGAGACAACATGGGTGGCTTCATTGAGGAAGGTAAGCACATGTGGCTTCCAGAAAGGGAGTTAACATGGGTGGCTTCATGGAGGGAGGAAAGTACATGTGGCTTCCAGAAAGGGAGACAACATGGGTGGCTTCATTGAGGAAGGTAAGCACATGTGGCTTCCAGAAAGGGAGTTAACATGGGTGGCTTCATGGAGGGAGGAAAGTACATGTGGCTTCCAGAAAGGGAGACAACATGGGTGGCTTCATTGAGGAAGGTAAGCACATGTGGCTTCCAGAAAGGGAGTTAACATGGGTGGCTTCATGGAGGGAGGAAAGTACATGTGGCTTCCAGAATGGGAGTCAACATGGGTGGCTTCATGGAGGGAGGAAAATCAAATAATGGAATAATGTTATATAAAGAAACATGAGTGGCTTCTGGATAGGACCGGCACAATAAATGAGGTATCGTGAACAGTATGAAGTTATGAACCTAAAAGAGATTGTGAAGGAGGGACGAGTAAAGCAAAATACCTTCTGAACCTGGGAATACAAAATATGCCTATATCACAAGGATCTTCTTTTGTATGAATTTTATTATGATTTTCACTAAAAAGAAGCAATGTGATCCTGGCTAGTTTTGAAGTAACCCATGATTTTATCTATATTTCAATAGAATATAGCAACAAATCATAGTGATAAATTAACACCCATTCAATCAATTTCCCTTAGATCATATTTTAGATATCACAATAATCAAACAGTCTGCCTTCGAATACCATAGAATACCTAAAGGAATATTGCATGAGTGAAACATAAATCAGATGAAAATCCACATTTATACTCATATGGCTAAGCTGTCCATCCTTAATACCGGCGGAAAGCACAACCACATATATACATGGATAGATGGCCAACACTTACAATCAATCAGATATATAATCTACGACCCTTACTTCTCTGGGGAGTCAACTCTAAATCCTTCATTAAATCTAAAACCCTACAGAAAACACTACCTTTACAGGAGTCCTAATCACAGAGCCCTGTATCTGATGAGGTATCTATGAGGTGAGATTGTTCACTTCCTGGGTCTAAGGGTCATCGTCCAGAATGGTACATCACTGTAGTACAGGTGTGTATGTGTGGGGGTAGAGGCAGAGTAGTGCCTGTGACGGTTTTACCCCTAAGGGTATGTGTATTGAAGATGAAGTGGGACCCACTTGATGTCTATAAAGGTGTATAAGAGGACAGTTGAGGTGTTGTAAGTACAGGAGGAAATGAGAGGATGTGTACAATGTATTTGGATGGTAGGATGTGCAGGAGGAATGAGAAGTGGGAAATTAGGAAATGGGAGGAGTTTGAAGGGGAATAGTATGTCAATGGACGGGTACATGGAAAAGACCCTAGTGCTCAATGCATTATTTGAACTGTTTAAGCAAAACTGCAATTGTGCTGACTAGAGAAACCAAAGCGCAGGAGGAGGAACAATTAAGCCTCAGATATCAATGGTAGCCATCTTAATCTTTAGTCGGAGATAGCTAGGGATGTAAGAGGCCGAGTGTTGATCCACTTATGGATTCTCACTTGAATATCAAACACTAAGGCCTTAGACTTGTTTGTCCATCACCCTATCTCGATTGGAAAGGTGTAGCTATAACTTATATCGTGGACGCATGTCGGACGGATGGCATCCATATACTTCTCATCACTGCTTTAATGTGAACACCAGAGGGATCGTGAATAAATGTGCACCAGAATTAGGATACACAGCATCCTATAGAGCATTCTGGCCAACAAACAGTTCTGTGTATTCAGGCTCTTCCGGTTATATAAAAAGATGAACCTGTGCGTGTGTAAACGGAAGGTAAATCCGGGTGGTAGGGCAGGTAGATGAGGTTAGGGGTGTACTTAAGGGGTTCATTACTACCTTAATGTACCACACCTGTGTAAAGTATAGGTAGGGGGTGGATGGTGGCTGTCAGGTGAGCAGGGTGGCTACAGGTAGGTATATAGGGACCTTATTAGAGGTGTAGGTACGTCTATGATCTTAGAGCCCCCCTTGTCTCACTACCACGCCCCTTATGTCCCATAGACACATCTTCATCTACTCTGTACCTATTTACTTCTCTCACTTCTGAAGTGTTTATACAACCTCAGTTAACCTCAACCTCATCATTTAAACATCTCTAGCTAATTAGTGTCCTTATTAGTCTATGGATGAAACAAGAAGTAAGCCAAGAAGTGTGATAAAACTCTCAAATCCTCTCATCCCTTGCTAAATAATATCAATCTTCTCTGTATCTAAAGATGGTTCTACATAAATAACTGATTACTAAACCTCCCCGACATAACGTACATAATGTATGATCTATGTCCCTAATACCCAACTAAAATCAAAGTACACCCTGGCATTCCTTAGCCGAAAGGCCATATGAACTTTACCCCTCTGAACGTGGAACATCCCTACCCCCTCCACCTCTGGCACCCCCACCCTGTATGACCTTTACCATGGGTCCTGGTTATGTTACAAAGTCATAAAAACGTGCTCAACATGGTTCTATAGAACCCTCACCCCTTGTACCATGAACAACTACCACCCCTTCCCTTCTTTTACCCTTCCTGTCTTCAAAATTACAGCCTTTATTATTGGTCATGGATTGGGATGTGGTACCAGCTGTGGGGGTATGTATGCTATGGTAAATCTACAAGCACCTATGACTCACCCTATTCTAAACTTGTCAGACCTAGGAACACATGTTATTACCATCATATAGAAAGGATACAGATAAAAAGTGGATAAGAAAAACCTTATCAGGCATGTCATTGTGTGTGGTATACACACAAAGAAACTTACACTGCAAAAAAGGTGTTTAAAAATACACACCAAATTTTCTCAACACCAACATTTAAACACCTAAACACATGAAGTGTTTAGGTGTTTAGCTTTCAAACACTTGTCTAAACACTGAAGTGTTTAAGTGTTTAGCATTTAAACACTTGGTTAAACACTTCATGGTTAAACGCGTTTAAAATTGAACGCGTTTAGCACTAAAATAGTGTTTAGAAAAGTGGGACAAATAAGTGTTTAAACAAGTGTTTAAGTTCTAAACACTAGTGTTTGATCCCTAAACACTGTTTTTACAGTGTAGAGATTTTTCTTTGTAAGTGTGTTTTCCTTGAAGGGGTCAAATGATACTGGGTTGACATAGGGGGTGTGTTATGAAAGGGCCTGCGGGCGGTATGGATATATTATGTACACGTGTAGGTCATTAACTTTTACATAGGTCCCTTGATCAAATGTTGATAACATAGAATTGCATTAGATTTTCCCCTCACCCTTTTTCTGACATTCTTTCTGTGTGTGTCTTTAGACTCTTTTTTTTGTATAAAGCTAATTATTCTTTTCATATTTTGTAATGCGGTCCCTGGTTGACCTGCATCTTTGTGTTTTTATATGTGATTGATCTAAGTTAATAACATTTTTTGTTCCTCTCTAGATTTCCTTTATCCAGCTCCTGTTCACCCGGATTCTATATATGATTTGATAAATACTCCTGCCTTATTTTTAACGTAATGTTTGATAGTTTACTGATGGTGGTCATTGCAATGACAGATTTGATTATCATATCCTTCCTTACATCGAGGAATCTGTGTTTAAGTCGTTGCGTCTCCTTGCTGTTTTCCCAGTAGGTAAGGGTAATTCTCAAAAAGTGTGTCATGATATGTGATCCCCTCAAGAATTTACCAGTTCAACCGTTCATGAGAACGTTCAAATCTCGAGTTGTGTTTAGGGGGAATTTGAAGGGGCAGGGCTGCCGTAGCATCTTTTGAAACGAGGTCCAGAAAATGGATGTTGCTGGTACCAGACCCTCGACCCCCCTCCCCTCCCCCGTACACACTGTGACTATTATAGAGAGAAATACTTATCTTAAATGTATTAGACAATCGGTCAAAGTATCAACATGGTCCATAAGACTGCAGTTGGTGGCTATAGTTGACCTTATTGTAGGTTGGATACCTTTATTATACCTTGTTGTCTGTAATAAGTTGTTGTCCATTGACCACAACAGCTGCTCCTACCCCTTCACACTCTTCATACACACTTTTACCAAACCCTTTGAAACTTAAAGGATCGCAAAGTGCAATGATGCATGGCGCTCAATATACCATATCATTATGGTGCGTGCGTGCAGACATCTCTGGCGATTCTGATTGCCAGGACTGGATCCATGCATTCATGCCTGCCCTTTGGGAGTGTATTTATCTTGCAAAGTCGACATGATGCATGGATGCAGTCCTATGGAGTAGACACACCTTAGGTCCATTTCTAATATACATTATGACTACCAAAGGGCATACTTTTGTTGATACGCTATGCGGCCCTTCAGGGGTTTATACCACTTGAAGCCCCTCAGTCCCTCCAGGTGCAGGGGTAGCGTCTGGTTACCTTGGTTACGTCATCCGGGCAGGTGGGTCGTCAGCGTCCCCCAGGTTTGCAGGAGCTGATCACATGCTTGCTATTTATGTTCTGACTTTTTGGTTCATGCTTGAGCCATCTATCGCGTAAGCGTTTTTCAGTGGATTCATCTGTACATGTCATGAGAAAAAGTAGACAATATCTGTGGGCCTGCACGCCTGCACGCCATCTCTGAGACATGTACTGGGAAAAGGGCCCTTAATGCACCCTTTTCGCCGATTCTGTCACATGTTTTGTTTTAAATAGTCTCTAAATGCCATCATGATATTTACTTAGTGTCATGTCCTGTGGCAGTATCTTTTGCGCTATAGGGCGATATGGAGGTTAAGGACAACCCAGAATTAGATATATAACAGAAGCACTATGTTGAGAGATGTGAAGGATGTTTAAGACACCATAGACATAAACCACGCTCAAGATGGGTGAAGATGTTTTGATATCTTATGAAATGAACCCCATCCCTTCTCTCTTGTTAAAAAAAAACGACCACCACCTTAGTTTCCAACATACTACATGAGTATTGAAGAAAGACCACTCACTTAAAAAGACAATTTTGTACCTGAACTGGACTATGTAAAGCAGGGAGAGTGGCTAGTATCTTGAATATGAGTGTGTGTATTGTGAGTGGGGGGGGGGGGGGTTCCAATGTGTTAAGGGTGATGTGAGTGAGGTGGTTTAAGATGCACTCTTTTACATCTCTCTCTGTTTCAGGTAGAAAGGGACCATGTTCCCACGCCCCCATCTAACCACCCCTGTACAACTCTCTCTTTAACCTGCATCTCCTCCACTCTACTGACGAACTGCCACGCGTGCCTGCTGTCAATCAAACATATAAACCACACCCCTCACCTCAAACATATAGAGTTGAAGCGAACAGACGGTGGTCACATTCAACTTGAATGATTCACTAAATTTGTCTTGTGTGAGATGTGTGGCATCTTCGCTCGTGTTTGAAACGTTGGTGGTACACTTGTAAGTAGCTTCCATCCACATGGATTTTATTCACAGTGTACGGACATTACTCATACACGTACTTACAATTACTCCATAAATCATATCCCAAGTTGATATTCGCTCAATATTTTTCATGACTTCATTTGAGCTTTTAAATCAAACTTTTATCAAATTTGCCATCCCCACTTTCTTTTGCAGTAACTTAGGAAAACTTTTTTTTCTCTGTCTCTGTCACTGTCTTTGCTCTCCTTCACCTACCAACCTGTATGTCAGGTGTGAAGTATGATTCACCTGTACACACAGGGTTGTCAGCAGACAGGTCCAGTACCCTAATCTTATCCCTTGTCACCTCTCATTACACCTGTCTCAACTTACCTGGACAACACTAGTTATTGACCCCCTGTACATTCTGTACCCTACCCCAAAACCCTGGTCATCAGAGTGCAAGGTACCCCATACACCTCCTGACTGGACAACAGCCCTGCTTGTTGTTTGAAACCACCACAACCTTTTCAAATTCTGCAAAACTATCATTTGTGATATTTTGCAGTACCCCCAAATCTGGTCAGGACTTTCTCCAAGCACCTAATCAACATTCTGCCCACACATACATACACCACTCTCACTGATAAAATTCTCCCATAGAAAAAGGGAGATTCAATGCAAAAGTGGATGCCAATCCTTCAACGTCAATTTTGCGGTCACTATTTATTTTCATAATTCACAGTAATTTCTACAGATTTTCACTGTCATTTCTAAACAATGAGTAAGGGTGATAATTTACATATTGTTTTGGCTTGAATGCCATCCACCAGTATCTCTTCATATGTATATGCAAGATTGTGATAATTCAAAGGTTGCAGTCTATTTTCTCTTTTATCACAAAGAATATGTCTATGATATCCATTTACTCCCCTTTGCCACACAAAGATCAATTATGTACTGTATATATGAGAATTCTATAAAACTGAAATGTAGCCTTGAATTTTGATAACATCCCAGGTAGCATGTATACATTGGGCCAATGTCAGCTTATATTGGGCCATTGTCGGCTTATATTGGGCGAAACATGGGCAAGCATGGCCCAATGCTCCATTGCTGATTGTGATGATAAAGAAGACTCTTTGAATGTACATGCAATTGAATCAGATTAGGGTCTAGAACATTGAAGAATGTTTCATGGTGAGGTATGGGGCCATCTTGTAATCTTTGGCAATGTAGTACAGTACCAGAAGAGTTCAGGTTCAACAAAATTGTAACAAAAGGTTTCTCGATGGTTTTCAACTCTTTGGTACCCGTTCTTTTCAGGGGGAAAACTCAACCTTGGGCAAGTGCCTCAAATCCAACATGGCTGACTTCAGACCAAGTATCACTGTCAAATTGCATTAACTTTGGATCTAATCAGGATATTCACTATTGTAATACATCAATTAACATCAGCATGAAAAGTTACACTCATTTCTACCATGTCCCAAGGTCAAGGTCATCTGGATATGGAAATAGTTGCCCATAATCAGTGAAAAACACTCAATCTCTAGAGAAGTTGATGAATAATCTATGCAGAGCCAGAGATCTCATTGAAGATGCCCTAAGGCAGTTTCCAGCCATAAATCCTAGCATTTCTTAAAATTCATTTGACTGAAATCAACCTTGGAGAAGTACCTCAAATTCAACATGGCTGCCTTCAGCTCAGAACATTGGTGTCAATTTGCATTAACTTTGGATCTAATGAAGATAACCACTATTGTGATATATCGATCAACATCAGCGTGAAAGGTTACATGCATTTCCACCATGTCCCAAGGTCAAGGTCATCTAGATATGGAAATATGTGCTACTAGTAAAAACATACAATTTCTACAGAATCGTATGAATAATCTATCAAAACCAGAGATCTCATTAAAGAAGCCCAAAGGCAGTTTCCATCTTTTTAATAGGTCCTACCATGTCTTAAGCTATGCCCACACCCCCACCTAAAGGGTTCCTGCAATTGAAGATGGCTGCCTTTGTAGTAAAGAATGCTGTAAACATACCATATTATTTCATTATTTGTGATAAAATGTGGTTCATGCATGTAATAAAACATGCTCAGTTGATTCTCAAAGATCATGCTATATTCTTGATACCGTAATTACTTTTTTGAGCACACCTGCTCATAAATTTCAAATACCTGATTCCCACTGCGTAGAGTAGAAGCTGTTCCCATTTGAAGGCCTTTAAAGAGGGAATTTTGGTTCTAGGAGGATCCTACACTTGTGCTCAAAGGAGACATGCACTCAATACCGAGGTTGCAAGTCTTCCTGTGGGTGCTAGTACCACAAGCTCAGGCCTAATTGACATGCATTCTCATGAGACTTGGAGCTCTTAGGGGTCAAGAAGACACTCTATAGTTTCAACTAGTATGGTGACAGATATGTTTAATGCTCTAGAATTCTTGACATATGTGTGACTCCCACACTTTACATGAGTAGTGCCACATCATAGGACCTCACACCTATCATCATACCTACATGTGTGGAGCCTTCACACCTGCAGGTGTGGAGTTAGGGGTGCATCACATGGGTATGTGGGTTGAGAGTGGATTCCCACCGGTATGAAGTCATTGTACCCTGAAACCAGTGTAAAGGACATGCTGGTGACCAGCTTCAGCTAGACACTATGGCACCACCCCCATCCCGCTAGGTCGGAATTTTGAGCCTTGTGGTTAAACAAGTAACTACAATATCTTACTTTTTAGAAGATACCTATGCATGAGATGAAAATTGGGTAGAGCAGTCTTAAAAGTGTTAGATATACATTAATCTGTATACACTTTTATCCTGATATTCTATGCTAGTGTTTGTGGGGGGTAAGAACCATGAATTAACTACCATATTGCCCTGCATAAGAACCCATCGATCAACTACCATACAGGGATAGACCCTAACTTCCCAAGCCATGGGCCACCCGGACGCATAACTTTAGAAATCTATGGGCCCAGAGCTAAAGCTAAGGGCCCAGACCAACTAGTTTACATGGTCTTAAAGAGAAAATTATATGTATCCTCATCAATCTCAGTATAACTTACTAACTTAGAATGGTGAAATCCTTGCTGATTATTTCTTTCCAATGATATATAACATGCCTATACTCATATAAATCAAATTAGACATCCCGGGTCTACCAAGAGTCAAATCTTGAAAATTCTATGGGCCAACACCTAAAATTATGGGCCATTGGCCTTAGGACCAGCTATAGTGTCTACCCCTGCCATATATCCCTGTGTATAAACCTGGGTTTATATTGACACTAACTGGTAGATTGACCAGTCCTTTTCACAGGGCAGGCTAATTCATGGGGCAGGCTTCTCTACATGAAGAAACACTCTTGCACCAGCTTGAATTCTATCCTCCTTTTCTCCTCATCTAACTCCCTTGCCATTTGGTACAGTAACTTAACCGCAAGAGGATACCAATAGAATTTTTTTTCAGATAATGCTTTGGGTTTGGTTGAGGCAGTCCCAGTATGCATCATTATCAGGAATATGATGCAACTGAAGCTTTGCCAAAATCAAACTTCGCTGTAGACACTGGCTGCACTTTCCCGTGGCAGAGCACCACTATCTATTCATGTAATATGCATAAACTATGCTTTACTCTAAAGGCAGTCACATTGAACTGCTGGAACCATTTGTGTGTGGTGTGGGCTTAGCTTAAGACATAAAAAAGCTCTTCAATGACGTCTCTGTTTCTGCATAGATTATTTATACACTTCTATAGAAATTGTGTGTTTTCACTTATTGTGGCACATATTTCCATATTCAGATGACCTTGACCTTAGGATATGGTAGAAATACATGTAACTTTTTATGCAGTTGTTGATCAATGTATTACAATAGTGGTTATCTTGATGGTGCAATTAATGCAATTCAACAATGAGTCCTCAGCTGAAGGCAGCCATGTTGGATTTGAGACACTTCTCAAAGGTTGATTTTTTTAGTAAAATTTCTTTATGAAATGGTAGGATTTATGGCTGGAAACTGTCTTCGGGCATCTTAAATGAGATCTCTGGCTCTGCATAGATTATTCATCAAATTTTCTAGAGATTGAGTGTTTTTCACTGTTTATGGGTAACTATTTCCATATCCAGATGACCTTGACCTTGGGACATGGTAGAAATGAGTGTAACTTTTCATGTTGGTGTTAATTGATGTATTACAATAGTGAATATCTTGATTAGATCCAAAGTTAGTACAACTTGACACTGAAACTTGGTCTGAAGGCGGCCATGTCGGATTTGAGGCACTTGCCCAAGGTTGATTCTGGCAAACTTTTTCTCCCTGAAAAGAACAGGTATCAAATAGTTGAAAACCATCAAGAAACCTTTTGTTACAATTTTATTGAACCTAAGGCCTTTTTTTACCTTCGGGTACTGGCTCAAGCTCATGAGTTTGCAACAAATAAAAGTGAAAAAATCATGAAAAATAAATTTATCTTTCCTGATTTTTTATCAATTGCAATGGAAAATATAGGTCTTCAGGACCATACTCATAAAATTTCATGGTATAGCTATGATTCTTTCTTGGAAAATAATAATCCTGAAAATACCTTGTAAAATCATAGCTTTTCTTCATTACAACTAGTGGCCATGAAGCTAGGTACATCTTCAAATAAAAGAGCCGTTGCTAAGCAACTATTTGCAATAGAACAAAATGAATAGCACCATTGGATTCCTTGGTATCGATTTAGGGGGGGTAGGTGACCTTAGATATCTCATATGGTGAATACTAACGAAGCTAGGGCCTGCAAACATTGAAATTTTCTGTACTTTATATGGCATATATGACCCCATTTGACCCCTTTTGACCCCCTATGGCGTAACGGACGTGTAACGGACGTTCTTAACATGGTTGTTCTGTGACATTGACTTTAAAACCTTGTAAATATGCCAAAAATTTATATTTTCAAAGTTTGAAAATGTCTATCAATATCTACATAAAATTTCCACTCGGTCTATGTCATACATATTCATCTGTCTATCTTTCATATATTTTTAAATAATCTTCTTAGAAAAAAAGTAATGAATAAATATTTTATTTGTATTTACAGGGAAATTTTCTGAAAATCACAGAAAATTAGAAAAATGTCCAAGAAATCACTTGTGAATATTGTTGCAATGTTAAGATTGTCAACTATGTTTTTGGATATAATTCTTATTCATAATCACATCAATTCTTATCAAAATTTCAAAAAACAAAGTTTGCTACTGTGTGTGTGACATCTTCAAGAATGCAGCCCGATGCATTCTCATGAGCTACACCCTACTGGACAAATGGTCCGAGCGATCTCAAATCACAGTCACTTACCTGTTTATGCAATCATCGAACAATCAATATGTACATTATAACCTCTGCGGTATTTAGTTCTGGAGTTCCTAGCATAAGAGGATTGAGCATAATCATGTTGTGTTTCTATCAGACAGAAATTCGGATATGACAATAAATTGATGTCTGCATACTATTTTGCTATGCACTGGTCACTCATGCATTCTTGTCCACTGAAGTCTGTGTAAATTCTAAATTCAGTATGCATCTTAGGTTTCAGTCAGAGGTTGTGTTTCAGTCAGAGCATGCTACTGCCCACCCTAGACTCTGACAGTGTCTACAGAACCCTTTTGCTGGTCAGTCTACACCCACTGACCACTACCAATAGTGTCTGTGATTTCTTCACCTTGTGTCTACCTGTGACACCTGTCTGGCTGGGGCAGTGTCAGGTGTATTGGGATACCTGGTGTCAAAACGCACCTGTCCTATATAATCTATCACCTCGTGTAGAATCTGGACATCATAGCCTGTCCATACAACCTGAAACTGCATCCTACAGCATGTCCACAACACCCACCAATACTCCCATGTCCATCCCTATTCACTGAGCCTTGTTCTCTCTGATTAATTAAATCATTTATCTTCTCTCCCACTCCTGTGATATAAACATCTTATTCTACTTGTGCATCCATACACTCATGCTCTCCTCCCCCATGGTGTTGAGTCACCTCTCTTTTTTGCCCCATCATGCATCCGTATAATCGATTCCCCATTAACTATTCCTTTTCCCCCAATCCCTATGAAGGTCAGCGAGCACAAAAAAACTAAAACAGGAACCACTGAACATAAGTTCTGTATATGAGTGTGTATGTCTTTGGAACTTAAAAGTTCCTGAAATCAGGGAAACTCTTGAAGACTTTCAAAGTTCCATCCCTACCTTTCTTGGACCTGTTCATCTCCTTTTCTCATACGCCTACCTCTTGTTTTTCCCCTCCTTCTAGTAACCCCACTCCCCTTCTCTACCCCCCCCCCCCCCGTACCTCCCTACCTGCCACCACCCATTTAATACTAATGTGAATAGAAACCCCGTTACTCTCCAGGAGGTCCCACTTACCACTAAACACCTATATGCATATACCCCTATAGCACCAAACTACGCCCCAAACTACAATCCCTCTTCCATAATTGACCTTTTGTCCTTCTTAACCTCCTTAAAGAACATTTTAGTGCAGAGACAGTTCTCCCCCTGCCTGTTCCCCAGGTGCACAGAATGTCCATATTGGTGTAGTGCTGGGGGTATGGGGTGTCATTGCTCACCCCTGAGGGACTCATAACCCACCTGTTGTCAGGTGTGTGAGTATTCCCACACTCACCTGCATGCTGACATGAGGGGGATATTAGTGTTTTGGGAATTTCTGTGGGTTAAGTTATAGGCCCAGAGGGGTTGACATTGTTATAGGGAATCTGACAGAACTGGAAAGAAATTCTAAAATTTGATTTGTATACACTTATACTGGATCTAAAAGAAAAGCACCTTCAAAAATGATTAAAAACACGTGATTTTTGTTCCCGATTTTAAAGATGACATAATGAAGTTCCTTTTTTGGGAATATTGTCAGAAATTTCCCCCCTTGACGCATTAAACAAAATGTTCATTGCATTTTGTGAATATCCTTTCTCAAAAGCTTCTTAAACGTGAACAGATAGGCAATAAGTCAACGCATTTTTCTTTGAAGCCCTTTTAAGTAAGGCATTTATTATGATTGGTTGACCTAGTATCAGAGTTTAGGCCTTCGTGCATACAAGTCATGCGCTATCAAAGATCATGGATTAAGACACGAGGCATCAGATATGGTATTACCATCTGTTCAGTACCTTATATCAAATGTCTTTAACCATTACTGCTAAGAGCCTTGTTCTTAAATATTCATCTTAAGTCCACTTTGAATCTATACACCTGTTATCTGGACCAACTATAAACATTTGCTTCCAGACGTAAGCACGATGATTCAACTCCACCTTTCCCCAACAATCACAAATATCGCGTTGGTAGATGACTCATCTAGATCAACATGTTCTTACTCAGGTGATGGGTTATTTAAGAGACAGGGGTCAGAACGACTATTTAATAGTAAAAGTGCATGATCTCCGGATGAGTTTTCAATGAATAGATTCCTATGGGCAAACACACGCCTTTGGGACTAAGAACCCCATGGTATTTCAAAACACATCAGGGATTTTATTCTTGAAGAAATATTGACTCGGTCAGGAATATTTTTTCCACTTTAGTTAATCTTTCCTGTATTTTACTGTATTTCTATTAGTCTTAGGCAGATATAGAAATAATCAAGTACAGTAATCAATTAAATAATCGTCTTCTGGCAGATATACAAAGAATTTGTAAAAGTAAAAGACATGAGAAAAAAAGACTCATAATCAATTTCTTTATCATCGAGCTTTTATTCAATTTTATTCAAATAAAACTATATCCTACACACTGTATACATCGCAATACGTGCAGGACCTAAAATACTGGGACTCTAGGAGTCTTTTTACAAGCCATATACCGGTGTGTTATAATCCACTAAATTTTCTATGCTCTCTCTATATATATATTAACATAGATTACAGATGGCAAGTTATTACACGTACGTTCCTCTCTAAGTTACAGTATGCCATAGTTTAATGTCAACATAGTCTATAGATTGCAAAATGTGGATTTATAAAATATTGTGTAGTTTAACGTCCAGCGAATCCCCACGTGGGAAACCAGACATTCAAGGTATATGTTGCATCATAGGCGACTGCAACTAGAAATTACCATTTGAATGATGGGAGTATTTTACACTACTTGTGTAGAGTATTGGGACTTAAGTGCCGACAATAGAAGTGAAGCATAACACGAGCACATGTCTAGGTCCATTGAAAAGCAATATGAAATATTCTACTTTTTTAATTTCCATAGACTGTGCACCTAATGCTGATGTGAACAGTAATACCTATTTAGGCAACAATAAACAATAAAGGCAATGCCTATTAAATGCATACACAGTGTACATTGTTGCTCATTCAATGGTCAAAATGTATTATAAAATCATAAATGCACTATGACCATAACTGTTCAATATCCAAACTTATAAACACAGTTCTAAGTCTATTTTTCAATGCCCATGCACTATTGAAGAGAACTCTTTGGGTTAATATATTGCAGTAAGTGTTAGGTATCCAAGTATCAATGATATATCCCTGAACAAGGACCTATGATGTACAAGAAAACAGTTTCACATGAACCTTCTATAACTGATATCTGGTACAATGTCCATTGGAATGACATGCTTACAATTACTTTCAGGAAAAACAGTTTCATTTCTTATCTTAGCAACATAGTCATCAAAATGGTCAAACAACATACAGTTCATGATCACAATCACTTTGCATTTGTACGCATTTTCTATAAAATACCACCCTGTAGTTTTTGTAAATGTATTTACCATAAAAGGCAATGAAGTGCTAGATAGATAGTAACGGTTCAGCATTTAATGTACAATTGGATGTGCGATTTCAGTTTTAATGTCATCATCAATTGAGGAAAGCTCAGTGTCTCGTTACATCTAAAATATAAATTCCACCTAAGATACAGACGGACAACCACAAGGGGAAGAAATGAGTGTCCAGTTAGTTTAGTCAATCTATTCTTAACATTACATTCAGTAATATTAATTACGATTTCATTCAAAGAAAATTAAAATGCACAATCAATAATGGCCTCGCTCTGGTCTGTGGGAACCTCGTGGTTGTAAATCAGAACACAAACACATGCATCAAAACAACAACCGCCTGGGAACCTAGATACTGCCATGTACAAGACAGTAGCGATATTCTCGCGCCTGGCGAGACATGAGTACAGTTTCCACTTCCGCCTGCGTTTCAAACAGACTCCGTGCCAAACTCCCCTACGGTCCGTCACTCCCTTCACACAGAACCTCACCGACGGCCCTACGCCAAAACTAATCCATTACTTCCACTCCCAAAACTTACACACTTTACTTCCGCCATGCGCGCGCATCTACACGAGCTGCTCATGTCACTTCCGGTCCCATGGCACTTCCGGCGCGTCCCGCGTGACCTACACATTCCCATGACGACCTTGACATTCTAGTTTATTCATGCGCGTGGAAGGATTAGAATAAGGCCGCAGGGTGCACTTAGACCCTGGGAACTATTTTTGACACCTTTGAAGATTCTCTAGTTCCAAGGTGTACTGAAAACGTAAATTTGTCATAATACCCGTTTCAATTACAGATGTATAATTTTTCAGCAAATTTCATCAGACAGTTGCGATCCTTGTATTTCAATTAAATCAACACGATTCAAATTCATAAACACATAATGTTATAAACTTAATATTAAAAAACAAAGCATTTCCGTGAGAAGATTTATACATAAAGTTGATACTTATTATGAGTGAGTGAGTGAGTGAGTAATAGATGTTTAACGCCATTTCGACAGCTAAGGTCATATTCATGGCGAGAACTACATTACACAATTTCACATGGGAATGTGTCAGTGCCTGCGCATATGTGCACCACACACATCCTGAGGGGATAGTAAAGATAAGAAGTAGACCCTTTTAAGTGGGCTAGGGAAGCCCGATACTTATTATGATGACGTACCAAATGTGGATATACATGTGCATACAAACTAGGTAATGTTCTTCACATTTTAACCTAACTTCACTTGGTCCACAATCATGTACCCATACCATTGCATATGTATACTTTTAAACACAAAACCAAACATGACTGAACACAGAACAATGTTAACACAAATTCACACCAGAAAATTGAGATTGAACACCCATTAGAGTTACAATATGGCGTGAAAAGCAAATACGACAAGCCGCACATGCCCTGCATTGCAATCTTCTGGTACATGTATCAACAAAAGCAAATGCCTGGGAAAGACTACACAACCATGGAGGTACAAAAGATATACCTCCATGACACAACATAACCATCATTTGATTGAAAATAAACAGCAATATTCACAGACTCATCCATACATAAATGCCAAATATAGGATAGCAATGTACATCGAAAAGCCGATTTTTTTTTGCTTGAGAGAAATTTGAATTATTTTTTTTAGGTCATTAGTTTCATGCAGTCTATACCACTGGTGCTCATTAAGGCCAGTGCTTATTCAAGTGCATTTCAAAATTTCAATACCACTGTACACCCAGTCCTCATTTAAGACAAGCACTCATTTCTAGATCCCAATGCTTATACAGGCCAATATAGTGTGGCTATGATTTGTACTACAGGCATCAAAACAGATCTTTATCTTTATTAACTCGGAAGAGTTATAGGAGCCACCTTGAAATAAGACTTTGGGGGGGGGGGGTGCAAAAATATCATGAAAATTGAAATTGTTTGGCTAATAAAGCTGTCTTAGCAGTAAGGATTCATATAAAGTTTGGGTTTTCCGTGTACCTTACAATATACAGATTAAGGAGGTATATTATTGTATTATCTCGCTTAGATAAGCTGCTATCAGTGAGAAAGTCAAGGCATGCCTACCATCACTGCAAGGTGACACTTCTTTGCTACAATATTGAAGTATATTCATTCCATTTGGAAACCTTTGGCAACCTTTTGTGCTGCTGTTAACCATCATGGACATTAACTGGCTCTCCAAGCAGATGTTTTGTGGTATTAGAACTACATTATTTCCAGGTTACACTATTTGATATCTGCTTGGAGCTAGCTCCTGCCTGTATGCTGATGTCATCCCCACCACCATCCCTCCTCTTCCCCCTGTTTGCACCACCTGACTCAATGTGGGCCCTCATTTGCATGTATTTGCACCACCTTAGCCTTAGAAAGTTCAATCTTTTCACCTCAGTCAAAAAGGGCGGAAATGTTGATCCTTGGATCAACATCCCATAGGCTCAGCATTGGGTGCCAAAAGTGTCTTTAATGAACTGCACACAAACTGTCAGTGACTTGTATCTACTTATCAAAGGATATCTCACAAATTAAAAAAAAACAAAAAACAGAAAGTTCAGTCTTTCCATATCATAAAATAGACATTCTAACCTCAAATACCATATAGAAATTGTGAAATTTATTGCATCATTTAACACTTATTTTTTTTGCCAATTTGCCATCCTCCCCCTCCCCTTTTTCCCCATGTCCACTGAGGCACTTAAAAGCTGCTTTTTTACCCAGCTCTTATAACTCGCTTTTCGAGTTAATTATATCTACCAGACTACTAGAAACCTCACTATTAGACTCACACCACTATTCCAGACATCTGGGAGAGGAACTAGACACTTGATGCGGTGGTGCTGGTGGTAGGTGGTGCAGACTGGGTGGTGCTGAGTGGTTCCCACAGTCTGAGGTCTAGACATTGAGTAAATCTGCTCATGTGAACCCCTGAGGTGCTCCCCTGGTCAGCTGATGGTGAGGCCAGCAATGGATGGAAACACAGAAGGGGGGGCAGGGATATAGGGCTGTCAGTGGTATTGTACAAAGGGGTGGGAAGATAAACTAATGAGTTTACAAAACCAATAAGAAGAAGGCAGTGGATTAGGGCATTGCGGAAAGTTAAAATAAAAAAAGGCTGATGGGCACTAGTTGATAATCTTGTAATCCTGACGTTGATATAATGCGCATAAGGAGGGGATTATGGAAGGTTACCTAGCATGTTATGGTACTATTGAGTTTTGGTTTGGATATATCGGATCAGCTGGTGATCTCTCTGAGAAGTATCCTTCCAGCTACACTAGTTTCTAGAAGAGGGGCTTGATACCAGTGTGTTGGATCAGCTTGTAATGTCTCTCTGTGAGTAGAATCCTGGTGCACCACGTTTTGGCTGGTGACTGGATGGTGTAGATGTTCCACTAGTTCCTGCAGCACTCGGCTGTCCACGACCTCCACCTCGGGCTCCAGCAGGAACACCTGGAATGACACAGCAATGATTAGTTATAGCGATTTTTGAGATGCAAAATGTATTTGAACAATCTGAGAATATGAATGTTTCAGCAAAAGGGCCTTCTATAGTAAGGATAGGATCGGTGGTCTTTGAACAAGAGGAAAGAATGGAACTGTAGCTGGTTAAGCATGCCTATTCTCGAAACCAGCACTTGGACTCTTTCTTGGAGGGATCAGTATTTTAGTTCCATGTTCTGCCACTGCGTTAGCTATCATGTACGGTACCGCATATCACACGGGATGCTATTTACCGTAATCTCCCGCGTAGAAGACGCGTCCTCTAGGCCAAACAAAATGCTGGGGCGTCTTATAGGATTTCTTCAAGTTGGGGGTGCGTCTTATACGAGGGGTAATTTTACTATAGAACAGTACTGGATTGACAAAAATCACCCTTAAAATGTGCGTCTTATATGCGAAAATGCATGTGCTAAGTTTGGGGTGCGTCTTATATGCGCAGCGCGTCTTCTACGCGGGAGATTACGGTACAGGTGAGCTTTGCAGTCAATCCACAAAATGACATGGCACTGCCAGATCGTGAAATGTACAAAACTGGAATATCAATCAAAATTAAGATGAATAATAGACTATTATCCACAGGCTGCCTTGTCTTGTACAAAAGTATAGCAGAAGTGACATGGGTGGTGATTTTTTGTTTGTTTAGTTTTACATCCGGGGGCCATAAAGGAACTCAGACATTCAAGGTTTCTCGGACATTAAGTCCTTTCTTTTCTGTTTGGACAGGTATTTATATGCTGCTTGCCCGACACAGCAGTGACAGAATCTATGAATGATCGAATCTATGAGATGAATGACCGCATCTATGAGGAGGGGTGAGGGGGAAAACCGCTACCGGGGCTTCATTCCCCTACTCTTTTCGAAGGATAGCAAGTGTTCTTTTATTTGCCTGGTCCCATAGACAGGGCCAGACAAATCTCGGACTTTGATCACTCAGACATGGTTCACTGAGGGGGAATCCCATGGCAAAAGGCAAGCATGTACGCCCTGGCCCGCGCATATGGACACCAGCTGCCCACATGCTCACCCAAAGACACAAGAAACCCCAAGTTTGTCGCCTTTTACGAATCTGGTATGCCCACTGGTAGAATGGAAGGATGAGAATTCCTCCTTCGTGGACTCCCAATGAAGTTATTCTGCTCCTCCATGCCCTCACATGAAGGTCCCCACTCCAGGTGGTGAAGTCGGTATTGTATGTTAGTGCGAACGTCAGATGGCAAATCAGTTGGGAGTACCAGAGGGCAGGAACTCCTCAAAGTCATTAGACTATCTTAAGTATAAGAGATACCCATCTCAGGTAAGAGATAAGATACCATTGTTCATGTATGTAAGGCGGTGAGCATCACAGAGTACACAAGGGGTGCGTGACCACACCTTCTCACCTACAGACAACTACTCAGGTACATCATCTCTATATACCTACCCTAAACCACCCCCTCCCCATCAATCCTCTATATCTTATTATCTAAAGGTTGTCTCTAGGCTACTTGCACTTGGGATATTCATGTACACAATGTACATGCACATACCTCTAGCCCTACACAAACAAGCAACAGTGAACATACCACATTAGTGAATAGGGTTCCCACTGTTTTTGTATCATGGTTTTAACTGACTTTTACCTGACATTTATCGAGTTTTAACTGACCAAAAAGTGGATAATTTACGAGGCTCAGAAAAAAGATTTATCCACTCTTGAGTGAGAGAATTTTAGAATTTTTGTGAATTTGCGTGGAATCTTTACAATTAGTGAAAATAACTGACATTTAACTGACTTTTTCCAAAAATATTGTTTTAACTGACTTTTAACTGACTAGCGGGAATCCTGGTGAAGTAATAGAAGTAGCCCTAGTAGTAGGGTAGTAGAAAGGTGGGGTCCCATTTGGATTCTACTTATATTAAATCGCTATTGTATATTAGAGGGAATGTACATGGTTTTACTTCTCAAATGGTGATGTATGTACCTGGTCTTATTCTGACTAAAACATGGAAGGGACACAGTATACGCCAAGTCCATGCCTCCCTTTCCCTTCTTGTCCAACTCTGCTCCCGACCCCACCTACCTGGAGTACAAGGGGCGTGGTCCCGCCTCACATCACGCAAACACCGCCGGGAACAAGAGAAAGGCCCTATTGTCCTGCTATTAACCACCCCTAGCGACCTCTACAGGGCCCTACGAGAACCACTGCCCCTCTCCTGCCAGGTCAGAGGGCACCTACTGGACTGGTCAGTGTCGGGAGGAGACTTCTGCCTGGTTAGTTGACCACTCCTCTTGACCCCCCTTGACCCCTTGCCCCTCTCCAGGGGGTGACATGTCCAGGGGAGGGGGACAGGAGGAGGAGGGAACCTCCTGGAGAAAACTAAAAGGGCCTAATTGGGTTTTTAAACAGATGGCTGGACTGGGACAGCATGCTTGGCGAGGTGAAAGCATGAGGTAGTGGCATGGTTAAAGAAGGGGGAGGGGGAGGAAGGGGAGAACAATGCCATCACTGTATACATGTACATGCAACCTTATGAGAGGTACAACAGGGACGGTCAGGAGGGCATGGCCTGACAGGAAAATTACATATTAGTCCTGACTTAAATTGGCGTGAAGGGAAAATTAAAAGTTATTCAAACGCCTGTGTGCCATATGAAAATGAACCTGTACAAGTTCTTTTGGTCATCACGGTTTTAACATATATGTGTTTATGTTTATATATGGCTGGTTACTGGTGAGAAATAATTTATCAGGGTAGTTAGTTTGGCCTGAGGATTAACTTAAAAATCAATGGCACAGCTTTCATTGGTACATTTCCAGACACATGTGTTCTATATTTCACACATTTGTTTATTGGTGAAACAAACGATATTGGATGAGAGTGCAGATAGTGAGCGATAAGGCACTGTGTCATCTGAAATGTGCATAAACCTCATATCGTTATATCACCACGTGGCTAGGTCACGTGTGACAGTTGTATGCAAAGTAACTGATAAGGTAGTTTAATGCATTGCAACCCATGTACCAAGTATTATTTTAGGACAGGAGGGGGTGGATTCTCTGTTTTGAGAATTCTGCATATATATTCAATGAACAACCACTAGGTGCATATGTACACCCTTTACACTTTGCTAATCTTTTTTATTGTCTCACCTTCATTCACTCACTATTTAAACATGAGAATAGAAAACACAAATAAAAGATTTTGACTCTGTCCATCAATCATTGGTACCTCATTTTGTGGTATTTAACATATAAAATATCTAAGTTCAAATCACAGGTAAGTAAAGACTGGTATTGCCCAGGTGAGTGCACACCTTCAGCAGGTGAGATAAGGTAGCTAAGTGTGTGGGTGAATGGGTGGGTGATGCCCCATGGTTCTATAATACCACACAGGTACATAGTATATGGTGATACAATCATCACATGATACCTGTCATGACGTTCTACCCTCACCTCACCCTGTCATCACCTTGCCGACACGCCACATCCAGCTTTGATCTGGATGAAGGTCAGATCTGGGCACGTGTCAAAGGTCATGCAACCAGGAAACAGGCAGCGATGACCTTCATGTGACCTTGTGTCTAAGCCTCACTCTGGCATCTCCCACACTTCCCTGCCTGCAAGCATGAAGCCCTGCAAAAAAGCATTGGTTGCCTCTTATATACCAACAAATGCAGGGGTAGACACTTACACCAGTGCCCCCCCCCCCACCCCTGTAAGGTCTACTGCATCTGGTAGTTCCTTAGAAGAGAAAATGGCAAAAAGATGATTTTTTTTTCTAGTACATTGCCTATATAATTTTACCCTTTGCCATGTTCCTAGCAACCAGCGTTCTGCTCCTGAGAATAATGATGTTGGAATTTCAACATGCTGGCAGAAGTTGTCATTTGACTTTGTGACTTTCTTTTCATTTCTTTATTTATTTTGTTTGTATTAAACAGGTTTATTGTAAACAGGTTTTTCCAACTACAAATCCCGGGCCAACAGCTTTAGCTGCGGGCCTATAGATTTCTGAGGCTGTTGGCCCAAGTGGCCAGTGGCTAAAGAAGTTAGTGTCTACCCCTGCCATTATGATATAGTCTATAGACTTGATTCCTGTTAGTGTTTGTTAATTTTAAGTCCCTCTTATGTATCACAGTCATACCTCCAGTTCAGCCCTTTCAGTCGTCACTATTGGCTACTTTTACTTTTACATATCTACTTGTAGGTGTGATTAACCAACTTCCTCTTCGATCTCCAAGACTGAGCCCCACAAATTTTCAAAGTATAGAGACCCCCCCCCCCCCCCTTCACAGATGATAAAATGAGATTTCATTGGTACTTGACGAATCACAAGATATATCTAGAAAAAGAAAGACAAAAAATACAACACACGAAAAAACTAATTAAAGTGAGGAGCTTGCAAGTATGCAGTATATTGAATTCACATACATATTTTTCTTACTCTGTTAACTGCCTACCTCTCATTTCCCGACCCTATATTCTGTCTCAAGATGCACTCCCCGCCCTATAGGCCACTCCCTCCCTGCCCCTCCCCCTTTCTCTAACTTCTTACCCAGACGTTAGGCATGTTATGGGGTCATTGTCGTAGTACATGTAACCGTCGCCAGAGGGTCTGTCCTGCCTCGGGGTCAAGGCCATATCTTATCTTTGGCCATCAGTTTAAAGGAGGCTTCATAAACAATGCCTGTCTGTTTCATCCACTGTCTTTTTTTCTGCAATTTCTTAATATTCAATCTTTTTTTTTTTCTTCTTTGAAAAGGTTTCAGAGAGAAAAAAAGAAGGGAGAGGGGGGTACTCAGGTCCGAGTCATCATTTTTCCATAGAAGAATAAAAAGGAAGACACGAGCCGAACACCCTACTTATAATTTCTCCTTTCTTTTTGTGTGTTCCATTCTCATTATTCGTCGAATTTACATTCTCCCCAAGAATAATCCAGTCTCCGTGGCGATCTTCCAGAGAAGGCCAATTTAACTGTTGTGTATTGTTTAACGGTTGCCCTGGTAAAGTTATTGGTCACGACTGGTTGCTTCTAGGAGTGGGAGACACATTTTAGCAGAACCTAATCAATACACGAACTCTTCTCTGAATTTCAATATGGCCGCCACCGGAAATGGAAGTCACATTTGTCACGTGCGAAAAATAAACATGGCGCCATGAGGGATCAGGGAAACATTGATTATGAAGTGAAAAATGAGTAGAAAATGGAGCTGAATCTGAAAGTGAGCGACTACTGTATACAGATGTAAATGCCCTGAGGGGATTTTCACCTCTCAGCTCTGCAAACTTAAATATGGGTTTGACTTTTGTCTATATAGTGAGGAAGTACATTTTACTGTATAGACTGCCTGAAGTAATCAATGAACATGGGTTGAATACCATGAATGAAGAGGGGTGGGGTAGGTTTTAACAGAACTAGTGGCACATTAGTTATTGGGTGAATGGGTTTGACATGCTTTGAATTATGTATTAGCTTTAATACTTATAAATGCGAAAAAAATGGGGTTGGGTGGATGCAATGTGTTCATTTTATCACCCTGAGAATTTTTATAACTCTCCATGTGTCAATTTAGGTTTTTAGACAATAGCCTTAACCACTGTCATTATTTTTACTTATGAGCAAAATGCAAAACGGGGTACTCATTTGTGACGTCAAGCTGAAGCCACTGTGTTCCCATGATACCCAGGTAGTGTCATCTAGTATACTTGTGCCTTTTAATTTATTTTTATTTTTATTTTTCGGTGAGCAGGGATGAATTTGAATTAGAGATTCGAGCAGGGATGAATTGATTAGAGATTCGATTTTTCAAAACCAGATCAATTCCTCAAATGCCTAACATACATTAAAAAGAAATAAAGCTCCCTCCATTGTTATCAGATGCACTACCTGCGGGGAAATCCCATGTACACCATTGTGATTCAAAGTGACCCTAAGTGAGTTATAAGTTAGACTGTAGCTCGTCGCCTTAGTGTAAGAATTAAGGTTGTAACTGACATTTTGGCACAATTGAGTTTTCTTCTGTTTTAATATCTATTGACCCTTATCTACCTATTGTGAAAGTACTGAAGCTCTATCAATGACATGTGCCTACAGACCCCAGTACAATAGTGTGGTATCCACTGTGTGCTATAGTTACAGGACCACTTCTTTTGCCTCTCCTACAAAATTTGAAAAATGCTGTTACAAGCTTATTGCACTAAGGCGACGAGCTTATACTTTACATTGTGTTGACTCATCGATACTCTATGATGTATATACATAGCAACAGGCATAGCAGTAACTAGCTGTTGATGTCCCATCTCTCATTCATGTCATGACCAGCACAAATAAGTACCCTCTTCTAAATCAGTTTTTGCACTATGTAACCTGAACCATGGAGGCTAGAGGAACTTTTACACTCTATGCCTGAACACTCATCATATAAACTTATACAGAGAAAATAATAACGGTTCAATTTGCTCATCGGTCTCCTGAGCGTCCTCAACAAAAATCAAGGTTATATGAAAGTTGTGTAGATACTCAATGATATCTACCTTTATGTCAATTACCATCCCTACCCTGACATGTCACCCCCTGCCCTCTACGACATGCTGACAGCAGACTGCATGCTGAAACATACCATGTAATTTGCCTGGTCACCTTACGTGTCACTCTGTAGGGGTTACACGGGGCTTTCTAATCACCATTCTCAGGATCTCACCCTACTCTACCCCCTGCCCCCTGCTCCCACCCCCCTCCCTGCATGGTGACCACACCCACCCCTTGTTTCTTGGCTCTTTTCACAATGTCACTGCCCCATACGCATTTTCAGTTGTAATGCTTACTACCATCCGTACTAGTTAATGTAATACAAGGCAAAAACAATTTTGATAAGACACTAGGGTCTTACACATGACATGGTATTCATCCATGTAGCCAGAAATGCCATCCTGTTTCAACCTTAAAAGAAAAATCAGACCCTACTCTCTTCACATCTAATCGTCCACTTCATTGGCCAGATTGTTGTGCCATGCTACTTACCCCCTACTACCAGGTAATGGAACCCCTCATAATGATTACTAATTGAATCAGGTGAGTGTCATGTCAGTAGTGTTACCCAGAGTCAGCTGTCACTGTCAACCCTATCCCCTACGTCCACCCTAGTGTCAGAGGCTACCACTCCAGCCGGCCACTGTCCTAAGACCCTTGACCACCACCTTGACCACTGGACCTACCTGGCAGCTGCATGCCTGCAGGAATATGTCCACCAAGGGCCTTGGTCGTGCACAGGACATAGGTCAGACTGACCAGCTGGGTGGTACAGTGGCCAGGGTGGTTGGGTACAGTGATAAGAGGCCCACATTAAAATGATAACAATGATACTGTCCAGGAAAGGTCCTGACTCTGGTCAGCTGCGCCAATAGGCTGCTGACCTGTGGTCACTCGGTGTGGGGTCAGAATAATGGGTGGAGTGGTCAGGGGTGTAAGAGTGGTCAGTATTGGAGATGAACAATGCCAGCTTGACACCTTCTCAGGTAACCATTGGTCACGCAGGTCCACACGACCCTGCATCCCTATACATATACAACACCAACAGGCTGCCTGTTTTGCACAGGGAGTAGAGGGCATGTATGTAGTATAGACTAGTGACACTATCTCAATGGGCTGGATTCTCTTGATGGCCGAAGAGCAAAAGGCTTTTATCATAAGATTATTTCTGCCTTTTTTCTAGTCTATTGTTTTATAAGCAATAGCACCTTCTGCCTATACTACAGGCATTGGCCATGTCCCCCAACAGGACATTCTCTACACCTGGCCTCCATGCCTTTACCTATTGACTTCCCAATATTAGAGTCATCTATCCCATTATCAGGGCTAGCGGGGTTACCTGGTAGCTGGGGTTTATATCTTAGATATGGACGTTATCTGGACACCTGATCTAGCCTAGCAGCAATGTGAAAGGGCAGGGATGACCATATCGACTTACACTGACAGATGATGGACTATAGAATGGGATATGGACAGTTAGGTGTTAACTCACCGTGAAGGTACACGAATATCTATTAAATAGAGCTGCCCATCATCACAATATCGCACCAACAGGATTAGTTATTTTCAGTGGAATTATTAAGCATTACTATGATTCCTAGGTGATTTAAGCCCCCCCCCCCTTGTTATGAATTGAGGTTAGTTTTTTTTTATGGATTTAGTACATGAACATCTGATGTTTGATGGATTTAAGTAGAAATTTTCTCACAAAGATTTAACACATGGCATTGGAAATACAGGCCGTTTGGTAATGCAGTGGGACTGTACACCAGAGAATAACCGCTCATGAAGCCAAAAGAAAATTGCCATTTCTAACATGCACTACTTTGTACTCTACTCGTACCCCTTTTTTGCTATTCAGCTTTTTTATCACACGTGCAGAGGTATAAAGGCAGCTTCTTTGTTGCCCACTTGGCAACTGTTGGTCATTTTAAAGAAAGCTAATTACAGAAACATTGCCCATTACTGTCCAGTTTAACAACAGGCAGGGTAAAAGGGCTGCCAGAGGGGGTGGTCCACTTCTAAAGTAGTCCAGAGCAATTGTTCTTTTTCTGTTTTTGATGAGCTCTACTTTAGCCAGGGGCTGTGAGAAGGTCGGATGGAGATTAGAGAGGGGGTTGAGGAGAAAAGAGGATGGGGGTTGGGGTTGATGGGTGCGGCAAAAGTGAAGGTTGGTAAAAGGTGTGGTGAAAGGTACTATTTTCATTTTCACCAAAATATTGGAAATGTGATCATTTGCATGATAATGTTGCTTTCCTCATTCCACCAACCCTATTGATTGGGTAGATTGACCATTCAGCCTGGTTGACAACTTGAATCGTGCTTTAATAATTTGTAATTAACTATGCAAAAGTGCACATATGTATTACAAGTGAGACTGGTTAAAACAATTAAGGGCTTCGATTTCATAAAGTGATGCATTCCTATATGACGCATTATATCAGGTTTTCTTTCATGGGTGGAGTTAAAGAGTGTGGTCAGTTTGACCTCTCTTGACTCTGTATAAGGTGGTCAAGTACAAAACCCAAGTCACACCTGGGTTTCTAACCTCAATCCCGCTCCGCTCCCACTCTATGTCCTGTCAGGCCTTCTGACCACAAATCCTATCAGCCTCCAAGACATCCCAATAGTATAATACATGTAAGAATACACAGATCATATCAATATTCCCACTCAAATGTTATAACCTCTGGGTCGTACGGTACTACGGTACATCCCATTTGCAACCTAACATTGGGTAGGCAAAATGGATGGATACATACATTACTAAGTGCACATAGTCGGCCTCCTATGTACACCCCTATACATGCATTTAAACACAGAATAGGTTGTATTGACCTATGGGAACCATACGTTATGCGCATGCGTCACACATGGCAGGGTTTAAATTAAGACAGGAACACGTGATATGTGCCACTACTAACATAAAACCTCACGTATTAGCCGCACCCACGTATAAGCCACAACTTGAATTTAGGTGAATGTTATAAGCTGCAGGAAGAGTCTGACATGGTTCCCACTCCTTATTCCAGCCTATATATGTAAAACCTCATGTTTAAGTCGCACCATGAACTCAGGAAAACTCTATAAGCCGCAGTAAACCCTTGAAATGGTCTATAAGCTGCGGCTTATACATGAGGTTTTATGACACAGGTAGTACTGCTGTATATCAATCTGGATATATATCCTAGATTAATTAATATCATACGTGTATTTTCGTTTTTCACCCCCTACAGCTTGATTACGACTAGGCATGAACCTTATTGAAAGGTATCAAATCAAAAAGGCTACCTTTGATGGTGTTTTACAGCTCTTTGTCTGGCAATGGTTTAATCCATATATTTTTATTTGTTAACGATCTATAAAGAAATAAAGTTTCCACCATAAAATTTAACATCGTTGGGTGGTACTGTACACAGAATTTTGGAGGGTAGAGGTGGGATTCGGTGGGGCAGGCTAGAGTAGGGAAAGTGGGCCTAGACTATTGTTGGAATGGTGGGATTGGGGGTGCAGCTATGTCCATTGACGTGCATTATTATATTGTAGGGGCGGGGACCTTTTGATCTGTATAATGGCCGTGAAATCGGGGTCTAATTGCATACCTCAATGCAGGCGGATTTTTATGACGCATACTGAACCACGCACGTGGGGCCTTTCACCCGTAACCCCCTCCAGTTTAAACCCACGTATCAGACCACCCAAAAACCCTGAAACATTCATATGGGCACCTATGTGTATGCCTGTATTATAGAACTCAGGGGACCCCACCCCAACCCCCAACTCCCATTCCAATCCCGGACCAAAATGCAGTAGAAATGCAGCACTAAAGCAGCTGGGAAACAGTGTGGTTTGACAGTAGTGATTCAGTGTGAAAGCAGCATCAGAAACAGTATTGTATCAGCATCTACTGTCATTCTACTGCTCAGCACCACAAAACTTGCAGCAGTGTACAGTAGTAGAACAGTAGTATTAGCAGCATGCAAGCAGTATTGAATCAGTTGTCCCAATTATGTAAATTAGATGGCAGCATTTGAACAGTATCTACTTATTTAATGCTGCATGACCATATATGGGGTTGGGGCAGTGTTCAATCAGCACTACTGAATGGCTGCTGCTATAGCAGTAGTTGAGCAGTAGATCATACTGAAAACTACTGCTGGGGGCAGGTAGAAGCATAAAAGAAGCAGCCGCTGTTCTAGTACTGGCACTACCAATGCCTTTCTAGGTGGTTCTTGCTGGATTTGAACTTGGGATCTTCTGATTACTGTACCAACGCATTAGCCCCCTGAGCCACCGCCCCATCAGCTATGTGGAGCGGTTACTACTTCCTAGTAGTGCATGCAAATCATGTAGGAGGGAGCTAGGGCAGTATTGATTCAGTAGTACTGGGTAACTCTTACCATAGCAAAAGGGTTAGAGTAGACATATCTATAGAGTGCTGCTATAGTATAATGCCTTTCGGTTTACTAATGTTAAGGTGATGAGACAAGCACTTTGCAATTATCAATGATACATGGATACTATGTAAAAAAAAAGAAAATGTCATGATGGGGACCAAAAGATTCAGTATATTTGTACCCTATATAAAGTCAGTGAGTAATTCCTCACTTTCATACACCCCAACATCCATGTGTATCCATTACTGGCACTGAATATATTCATATGCAAAGGGGTGAAGTATGCTAGTCTCCACAAACACTGGATAGTTTCATTATTACATTACTGAATCTTTTGATTGCTGTTCACAACCATACTGACATTCACACTATGGACTGTCTTAGAATCATCAGGTAAATAATCCGTGAATGGACATAGTCATACCAGTAGATGGTCAGTAGACTACTGCATCTATGCTGCTGCACAGAGTGTATAATTTCTGGAATCTATTAACATTCAGTTGAGAGTCAGTAGACTACTGATTCTAGTCTGAAATGCAGTGCATATTCAGTTGATAGTCAGTACACTACTGAGTGTAGACTGAAAATGCAGTGTGGAGTCAGCTGTTTCGGAAGTATTTCAGCAGTACCTACTGCAATATGCAGTTGTTGATCAGCATATTCTCAGTAGCCACTGATAGGAGAAGCAGATACTGCCTTCTGGTCCGGGATGCCTCACGTCACGAGAGTAGAGATGGTTTTAGACATTTATGGCCACATGCAGGCAAAAACAGACACAAACATAGGAAACCAGCAATTATGGACCTTGTCTATCCATCCGCTATTGTATTTTGACAAATTAGTAAGGAATTTATGGGGTAATAATTACCCCATTGTACACCAGAATATCACACCTCATAAGTGGCACCAGCATTTTAGTCTTATAGTACTAACTCACTCAGATTCTAAACATACCATCTCCTCTTGATACCGTAAAACTCTGCTATTAAGCCGCAGCTTATATATTTGTATAGAACGTAGGATGAGCCCAAACTGAGGGTGTGGCTTATACGATTGGACAGCACTAAATCTAAAGGCTCTAGGTACGGTTAATAACCTTTCCCAAAGTTGGGGGTGTCTTACATGGGTTGGAAACTCGATGTTTAAACTGACCAATGAGAGAGATTGATTTGGGGACCTCTATATGCCATAGTCAACTCGGCCATAATGTTTTACAGTAGCCTCTCTACAATAAACTATCTTTACTTTGAATAAAAGAACAAGAGTCTTATGAAGGGAAAAAGAAACCCTACTATTAGCTACTATTATACAGCCTTAATTTCACATCACCACCCAAGTACCCTTACATCTATAATGCAAATGGTGTCTGAAGAATAAATGGTCCGTGAACGTGTGAAAAGACGAGTTCAATCAATGGGACTTGTAGACATAAAGATCCTAAAGCATTGAAAGTGGACCCTGTGGCAAAAGGAAATTGTAGCAGTAGAATTCAAAAGAAGATCTATTGAAACTTTGGCAAAATGACTTTTCGTAAAACAAAACTATAAAATCCATGAAAGGAAAGGTACTGCATCCATATCTCGCTATCGGCTGCAGCCTAGCAACGACATAACCATCGATGAGCACACGCAGTGTAGAACCAGGGCTCGATGAAGCTTTAGAAATCAACTTTTTAGTGTCAACGCCAAAAAGAGATAATACAGGTTATCAACAAAAACTTATTCAAAAGATTTAGAATCGATTTGGCAGTGTTTGGCTGTGTTACTAATAATACAACATAGTCAACAAACAGGCTTTGGGACCAGCAGTCGACTGGTGAACGGCATGTCACAATGCCGGGAGGCGCCGCCCGCCGGGGACAAGCACTATCCGAAAATGTCGTCTGCTCCCCAGGGGGCAGCCCGCAGCGGAAATATAAGGCCGGAGACCAGCGAAATGAATGTATCTCCTCATCTACGGTCGCTGGACAGCAGTACCAGCCCCACGGCGCCCTCTATGAGGGACGCCGGGAGATGCGATGGCCGCTATGATAAGATAACAGCAGGCTACCAAAATGGCTGCCTGTTATTTACCAATCGAATCCATTATTTTTTCACAATGCTATCAATCTTTTCGCAATCAATACCCAATGACCGTTTTTGTTTTTAAGGATTTTGTTCCAGTAAAATGAGACAACGTCGTGAGCACTGGATAACAATCGGCGGAGCAGGAAGCAACAAATAGTGTTTATCTTGTCACAATAAGCAAAGGTCATGCCTCCCTCTGCTTCTTTTAGTTGTTTCTTTGGATGTGCATCTTTTACGGTTCCTTTCTTCTCTTCTGTTTATCCCCTCCCCCTTTTATAACATTGTCCATTGACATAAGTTGCACAACTACAGCAGATATTATCTACATCTTATAATGATGGTGGGAAACCTTGATGTGATTACGTCATCAATTTTTGCAGAGATTGATAGCAATGTCATTTTGGAAAATGTCCCTGTCCCTTTACATCTTTTTATACAAAAAGACATTGTGAAAGATGAATTACATGAACAGAACACTGGCTGAGAGGGAGTCTTTTTGAGTATAGGATCGACAGCAATTATACTCAATTTCCTTACTGGTACATTCTAGTCTCTGTGGTCAACATAAAACACCTTACTTAATATTTTAAAGACTTTTTCCTACCTCTGCCTGCACTGTAGCTGTAGCCATATGAGCCATACGGTTGCTGACTTTTGTTGGCCTGTGCAGCCGCCATCTCGGCTGCTGCTATCGCCTTCTGGACGCTGCCCCGCCCCCTTGGACGCCGCCCTACACCGGAACCACGAGGCCGCCCCCTCGGACGTCCTGTACCCCGCTTTGTCTTACCGCCACCAGATGGCGGAGCACTGGGTGGCACCGCTGAAAAATGACATACACTTATATAGAGAAAAATACCTTTACATGTGTGCCATTTGCATAGGGATTTATGTCTGGAGTGTGGGGTTTGGTGAGCATTTCTGTACTCGATTCTATAGGCATATACAGGGACGAGATTTTTGAGTGAGACTATAGACCAGAGGTCTACATATCAGTGGCGGATTTACACGGGGGTGGGGGCGCGCGTCCCCTCTTTTTGCGAGTATTTGAGTTTATTTGCCTTTTTACCCCCCAAATTTAGACAAAATGTTGGTCTTAAACGAGGGGCGCGCCCACTCCTTTTCAAAATCCTGGATCCGCCACTGCTGTGTTCCATAGCATGGTTGATGGGGGAATAACAGTGGGACTAACAAGTTGCACCAACCCATGTTCATCATACCATTCAATTTCATAATCACTAAACCCTAATTCACAGCAATTAATGTGCCAAAAACACAAAAACATAAATGAATCAAACCCTTGAAATGTCTGTAGCTGTTAGACATGTAGGTATTGGATGTATAAAAAGTATAGTTTTTGGCAATTGATGGACACTTCCAATTTCGGTGTGATAAAATCACAATTTGATTTTCAGAGCTCGTCCAATCATTGGGCTGGCCTTTTTTCTCACAGCCATCAATCATGAACTGATACCATCGGTAGCAAAAAGGGAAAGTTGGGTGCCAGCTGGGGTTAATTTTCATCTATTTTTGTTATTTGAGTTTCACATACTAGTTTAATTCTCATATATAGATTTAAGGTTCTTGACAAAATTGGTAGCGATGGGAGACCACTATTATCAAACACATCAATTGCGATGCTTCTTATTAACATTTTGTATATACCTGGAGCATTTTTGGAAATACGATCAAAAGGCGTGCTTTTGTAATATGGAATGAAAAGGCAAAGCACAATGAGAAAAAGAAATGAACAATTTTCCTCCCAGAGAAGAGACTAAACTGGAGGTCGTTACGCTGGTTACTGTAGTTGTTTACCTCTATGTGCAGTGGCGCTGGGTACCAGTAAGGGACCTTGACCATGGTTATCGTCCACAATAACGAGTGCCTCGTTACTGCTGTCATCAGGTCCTCCAGGGTTTGTACTGCTGAACGATATCTACAGGAGGAAACATAAAAACAATACTTAATTTTGCACAAATTAAACTGACTCAGGCTATACTGCTTCTGCTAAAATGTTCTATGATTTGATCTGGGTATCCGAAGCCGAGTCACACGGTAAATAATAACCAACAACTTCCCTGAATGAAGCATTGAATGGAGACTAAGTTAGTATATTTTAGTACAAAAGTACACGGTACACTTACAGGGCTGGCTGTGTTGGAGTCGGGTCCGAACGACTCCAGGCTGAAACGTGAGTCGGCGTCACTGACGGACGGGGGAGCAGGTATGGTGACGTTAACTTCCTCCGGGGGTCGGATCTTACGGGGCCGGCCAGGACCTCGCCGAGGACCGGTAGGAGGCGTACCAGTCTGAAAAAGAGAACAGATATCTTTAGCAAACAGTTTTTTTTTTGTCGCACTGACTAATGGGTTTTCTGTGTGAGTCCGTCTACTCTTGTTCTTCATATACCCCTCATGCACTTGCAACTGAAAACTTTCAAAAGCCAAAGACCGTATATTTCCATAGCCTATATCATAGGTACATCAAGCTTAATCTGGAGTACACCTTATCATAACTGAATACATGTAATGTATTATAGTAGTGTCGGCCCATTTCACAGCCTGAGCTTCTCCCCATTTTTCATATACTACTTACTACTTAGCATCTAACTTCTCTACCAGGGGACTCTGTCGGCTTTCGCTGCACTCGATGACCCCACAGTGGGTCGTGGGGAGAGCTTGCTGAGGGCTCCCACATTAAGATATTCATCTATGTGAAAAATGAAACTAAAACTGCTGAGGGGAGGGATATTATTGAGTTAATTAAACTTTCAACGTGGTCCCTGGTCACTTAATTCCATAACAGGCTCACTCAACAAGACTTCATTATATGCAGCGTTCTGGAGGGCGGATGGAGAGTGTGTTTGAGGGTGCTTGGAGAGTGTTGTGGAGTGTGTATGGAGAGTGTTATGTAGGAGAATAGATAAGTGAGGTCATTTGTCACAACATGGCGTCACGACCACCTACTCTAAGCTACCCATTAACCCTCAGCACTCATTCTGCCTGTCCATGTACTATTATAAAGCATTATTGGTTCCGCCATTTTCCTACCATTAATGTGCTAGGTAAAAGAGTCCCTGGGTTATAGATAACCGTACCTATCTGCCCCCTTTCTAAGTCCCATGCTATGTTTTGTGTGGTTAATTCTACATTCATACTTCTTCCGTCTGCCCCTGCCCCCCCCCCCCTCATGCGCACAAAGTAAAATGTACATGTGTGCAACCATGGAAACAGTATCACATTCTTTACATGATGGACACAACGAGCAACGAGCTAGACCATGCATAAGGATTATGACCATCCTAGAAATGATACACATACTAACGCACTATACATACATGTAACCCCACCCCCTCCCATATCTATAAATGCTAAAATGAAATCTCATTGGATCTGGACATGGACAGTATTACTGATCTTGCTAGAAATCATTTCTGCCAACGTACTAAATACCCGGGACTAAATATTTTTGCAGCACCGGGGACTACCTTCTTCATGATTAATTCATTACATTCGATGAATTTGATGATAAAGAGAAGCTCTTCTATTCAGTGAATGATATTTCTCATGACTTAATTCAAGACAGGAAAAGCCATTTACAAGACCAACATATCTTCTGAAATTCTCAATAACCACTTGTCAGGTGGTTGTCTGATGGTGGGTCCCTGTGGTAGAGGTGGAATGTGGGGCATCACTAGGTCAGGCACAGTTTATCTCAATCTGACTTTTGACGCAGCTATACCAAGGTAAACACATGACGCGACAACAGATGGCACCACTGGCGCCTAAGCATCCACGCGCACGGACAGGGCAGTTGCAGCAAATGATGAGCACGTCTCCCATCTTTATATACATAAATCTAATGACGTGCTTTTCTGTATGCTGTAGCGTTTTCAGGAAACAATAAAATCGTGGTCCTCTTCCTTTGACTTTGTCGTTAATATGCTCCCTTCTAAGTTATGCCGATACCATTTCTGCCCTCTGGTATAGACCTACAATGTGATTACTTCTAAATGTGCAGTGATTTTCATCCTCTAAGTGCTCGACCTCTACTTAAACACCAATGGTCACACTCTTTATTTCTCATACCAATACCTGCTTGAGTCACCCAGTTTGATATCCCAGTAAAATGTAAACAGATCTGTAATAGTTAAAGGCCCCTCCCCGCACCCCCAACGCCTACTAGACACCAAACACTGCCTGGACAAACTTGGACACGTGCGGCAAGGGAAAAGGTGAAAAGGGCAGAGGGTGGGAGGACCTTGGGAGTGGGAGACAGACCAGTGGTCAGTGTGGAGGTATGCTCCTGAATGTGGGCAATCAGGGGTGGACCTCCACTCCAACCCCAGGGTGCTGGGGTGCTATAGGGCTGGGGCTCAGACTGGGGTTAAGGTGGCCGGACCAGGGTCAGGGGCCAGTCTGTAGTGTCGGAGGTCACCACCAAAGTTTAGGGGGACGCTGACAGCTGGACATCATGGCGGCAGCAGCACTTCCGGTCTGAGGGCCCTGTAGGGGGCGCCACCACCAGGTGGACATGGTAAGGGCTTTTATATGGCATGTAGGGGATTACAGGTGGGGTTCTGCATGATGGGCACCCATGCCCCCTGTCCATATTAAGCAGTGGTAATGCCCCTTGTCACTAAGCCCCAAAATGTCCATGTCATCCTATCGATTTCAGCAATCTAAATATAGAGAAACGGAGGCACAGAGAGAGTGTGAACAGTGCATTGTCAAACTGAATATTGGTCATAACTGTTGTAAATGAAATTAGCTTGGCAATATTTGATGTAGAGCACTGTAAATGGCCGCTAAATGAGATCTCTATACATGACGTTGTTTTCTAGCAAATCTTAAATGAATATTGAACCTACCTTTTCTGCATACTTCTCCCGCTTCCGTTTGCGATCCTTTTCTTTGTTGACCTCTGCTTTGTTGTACTTCTGATCCACCTTTTCCTTCACTGAAACATACAAAAAAAAACTCATCAAAATCATGTCATACTTTTATCAATTGCCATGACCATTGAAGACAAGCCATGAAGGTCTAGGGACACCTACAGTTGAAGCAAAATAATCATGTTGCTGTAAATGGATGACTCTATGAAATGTCACGTTATACTAACTTAAGAGAACATGGGTCAAAAACTATGAGGTCAACATGATTCTGGGTCTCTGTAGGATGGATATTTTGGTACGGGGGATGTGGGGGCATGGGGCGTGTCTGTCAGATCACATCAAAGCCGAGCAAGCCTCGTGTCGCCCCCTCGTGGTCAGGGTCAGAACTACTGACGCTCATTAATCCAGCAGAAATCTGGGGGTCGTCAGTAGACCACGCCCTGTTGCACCCTCATCACAACCCTCGACCTCCACCACACACAGTCAACTCTAGTTCAGGGTTTAGTTTCTCATTTCTATCTAAAATGCACGTCTCTTTCTCTTTTCCAGGGGCTTAGGAAAGGGGGGGGGGCAGGGGGGCCTGGGCCCCCCAAATAACGAGGAGGTTCCCTATATAAGCCTATATGAAAATATATCAGCCCCCCCCCCCAACCAAGACCCCTGGCCCCCCAATAAAAAATTGCTTCCTACGCCCCTGCTTTCTGTTTATCTTCGTTATAAAGAACTTTAAATATATTGCTTTTTTTTTTGTTGTCTTTGAGACTTTCCCCATTTCCAACATATCTCCTCTTCACAGCTTGCTCAACAGACGTACGTTACACACACTTTCCATCGTTCTCTACCCTTCAATTTTAATTGCCTCAATAATACCCCCCCCCCCTCAGCAAAACTAGTAACCCCATAACTGGCCTAATTGAGCGACTCCAACCCGTGACTGGTGACAATCAGAACACACAGAAACTGTACCCCTCTCAACAGGAACCAACTATAATTACACTACCGGGGACACATGCGCATGCGCATTCGTTGTGGCGCACGCGCAGTCAGTCTATCTGTGGTTTCAGGGTTGAGAGACGTTGTCAACAATGTCAACACTACTTACATGTCACGTGGCCATTTTGAAGTACATGAGCTACATTGGGTTGCTGTTCAGTATTATTATGCCCTACATAACCCTCAAGGCTGATCCAACATCGTGTAATGGATGCAAAACTACGGTATACCACATTGCAAGTCATTACAGTAAGCCCTCACTTCATCGAACCTTTGATTCCTCAGATCCCTCAGTAACTCAGACAAAGAATTTGCAACTTCTTCTATGTTTTCTATTATATTTGGACTTGAATCCTCGAATATTTTGCTTCCTCGGACATTTTTCCTTGCATTTTCCAAATTCGAGGAAATGAGGGCCTTTTGTTGGTAGCCTATTGCTAATCAGAAACTATAGTGTGCTGTTTCTGATTGTGGACTAGCCATGTAGTATTACATAGAGGTTCATGTAGCTATCTCTTTCTTCTCCCAGCAACTTACATAATCTACCAAACATCAACTGCGTTGGTCAATGCACAGACATTTTTGTTTCAGTAAGACTGAGTTTGAAATTCGAGTCACCAAGATACATGCAGCACGCATGGACTCATCACCACCAGCATCTTCCAATAAATGTAGGCACAAGGCCGGCAGTCAACATGCATGCCTGTATGTTTACCTGAGGATAAGCACCTGGAGTGGGCTCTGTGTGAGTAGGGTGGGTGGGGGAGTGGGTGAAGGGTTGGGGCTAGGGTTGGAGTTGTTACCTTTGGGGCTGAGGGATGAAGAGTGGTTCCTGCAAGGCCTGATGGGTAAACAGGGCCGCAGGGGGCTGTGGGAAGAGGCTAAGACTGTCAAGGTGTGAAGTAGGTGTCATGTGACCTGCTACTTGTACGCCACCCCACGTGACACGTGCCATATGGTCACATGACTGTGTCCTTTGCTATTATCATTGTGGGGCATGCTATTAACTTTGGCGTACCCTTCTCCTCCTCCTACCCCCAAGAGTCTATACCTCACCCCCTCCCTCCCCACTGTTCTTTAAAATACTCTATGACATGTTGTAGCCTGCTCTGCCTTAGGATCAGCTCTCCATCTATACCATTCATCACAATAGCATACGTTAATATATCCATGAAATCCCTTGGTAGTTGCGATCTAGTTATCCACCCTCCCTTCATCTGGTGCATATAGGCCTTTCCCCAACAACTATAGAATTCCCTTATTTCTCTTCTGTTTTCAACTGCTATTATGAAACATGCATGTACCGCAGCAGAAATGTCTATTTTGTAAGGAGATATTTCAACATGCAATATAAATTGCACTACCTGATGCGAATCGGTTTCAGCACAAAGTCCCGGTCCGTCTAATATGCAAGGTACATTTTGTAGAGAACAGGACTAAAGCTACAGAAATCATGCCAAATATGTGGTGATTCTCCTTGACAATCCAAACTGCCTCAGCTGCCATCAGGATAACAGACCCCGATATCACACAATGAACAAATATTTCTACAACAATGCTTGACTTATAACTAATGCTTCCATAAACTCCCTGCGAATTAACAAACTGCCATGGACATGATGAGGGCAGAGAACAAATGTTGTCTTTTACCTCAACCCCTTCCTTCACCCAGCAAACCCCTTCTGCACAATGCCCTGGCAGACCATTGACCATTCTCCAGGCGATCTGGGTGACCAGTGAAAGGAATAAGTGTGCTTGAGTGGGAAAGGGATGGGCTCAACAGCTCATGAGGCTGCTCATTGGTGAGTGTTTTTCTTTTATTATTGGGCCATCATGACAATAGTTACAACAATATGCGGGGTGGGGCGGGGCACTGAGGCCTGGGGATGGAATCAACAGAGCAAGCTCAATGCAGCTGCTGGAAGCGAGGGGGCTGACCTCTACCCCCCCCCCCCCACAAACCTCCAGCTCCCTGCCTGGGCATTACACCTAGTCACCCCATTGTGTGGTATTTTTGAACCCCTACCAGGCCCTCAAATCCAACACAACAGTCAGAAATGTTGGGAAATGGAAAACAATAGGAATGAGAGAAAAACAAGTCAAAACTAGGTTAGTGGGGTAATGACATAAAATGAATATCACAGTAGATATGTGACCATATCATACCTAAATCAAGCTCTAAATTGTTTTCTAGGTATTACCTCATAAGATTGGTGTAGATTCACAGATAACTTAATAAAATATTAACTCTTTTACTTGAGGCTAGGGAAAATAATGACCTTAAATACGACCTTTCAGTGCGAGCCATTCCATTCATATATCCTCTTCAGATGTTTTATTTATCTTATTTTTCCCTATTTATGATGCACACATGGATACTATCACATGGGAGATGTATATAGATTAAACAGACAGGATCAGGATGTGTTGTACGTTACTGTTGACTTGTGTCCTTCTTTTTGTACAGGGGCTTCATGGGGGGGGGGTGTAAAAAAGGCTTAACTGACGGTAGGCCCCTGGACGCTGGCCTGATCATTACAGAGTTAGCCCACAAGGGGTGTGCCGTCACAATAATGATAACCAGCATATCTCTCTAACAGGCAATGTCAACTCTGTGTGTCAACATGGTTATGTTCATGTGTTATTGTAAGTTATCATCCAACAACTGTCAGAGGGTATGGCAGCCATTGTGTATTATATGAATGGAGGATGGAAGGATGGAGAGACTGGGGGAAAGGGTGAGGGGAGGCAGGGAGGAGAGCACATGAAGGAAGGAAGGAAAGAAGGATGGAGGACAGCCAGGCAGGCAGGGGGAAGGCACTAAAGGAATAAAGGCAAGGAATGAAGGAATGAAGGCACTGATAGTTAGGCGGATGAAAGAGGGGTGCAGATATTAGGTAGGGAAGCAAGGAAGGCAAGAAAGCTATGAAGGCACGAAAGGAAGGAGGCAAGGCAAGAATGGAAGCAAAGGAAGACAGCTAGCTAGACAGGTATACTATACACAGTTAAACTAATAGTTAGACACAGTCAGATGAAAGAAGGGAGAAGATATTAGGTAGGGGGGGCAGCGACCGATCACTATAACTTGAAGTATAGCTGAAGAGGTTGTGCGCATATTGAGGGAGGGGGTAAAGATAGGTAGAGTGTCTCTGAGTGCTCGTGCTGGGGAGGCCCACCTGTTGGTCAGTGCTCAGCTTATCAGTAGGGATGGGCGCCAGCAGCTACTGCTGAACGCTGCCTCTCTGTCACTATAGTAAATAGAGCAACTTCAAAACCTGAATTTTGTTACTTCTGTTCCATGGAAAAATACCATCTTTTGGTATGTTATGTAAAAAGACTCACAGAATAGGAATACCATAGGCATTTTCTTGTGGGATGTGTAGTTTTTTTATAAATGAAGTTTTCAAATGACAATGTTTGCTCTGACCGGAGTGCCTCTGACCCTGACAGCAGTTACTAAATTTGTTGTAATTCCTACAGTTCTTTACCAAATAACATGCTTTTTGGAGCAATTTGAAACTTAAGATATCAAGCTTCCTGGCTAATGTGGAAAAACAGAGTTTTTGAAATTTTCAAATTGGAAAAAAGTAATTAAGATTTTTAACCATTTTTTTGAAATTTCAAAGTATTTGTTCACCTTTTAGAACTACAACCAAAATGTCCGCAATTTTGTCTTCTACAAGAATCTAAAATCTATTCCTATCTATCTGTGTGCTGAAAAGTGCTAGAAGTAAAACAGTAACAGCATATTTTGCTTAAAATTGCAGAAAACTGACCTGTGTGATTTTACTCCACCACAGGGAATTTTGAGTTTCCATCAAAATATGATAGACTTCTCCATATCAAATCATAAAAAAATTTATACCCCCAGAACCACCAAACTGTTTTCTGTCCACTGATGTCACTGGTTTCTCTCTAACTTAAACTGTTACAAAATTATGAGCTTTTACAAGAGATAATGTCAAAAATGCACCACTCAGTGAGTGTGGTCAGTGAAGCATGAATTGACCTAATTTTCCCTCACTGAGCTAATATTGACCAGGAAAAGGTGACAGAAAATACTCCTAACTTTTTTATATTCAAAAATGCATTGCTTCTCTTCTAGTTACTGTATTACATTTATTCAAAAAGCATAATGTTGGCAAACATTTCTTCTTTCTAGGGTATAATTTTTTTATTGGATGGTTAAAAATTTAATTTTGGGTGCCCATCCCTATTATCAGGCATATTTACACCTGACACAACCAGATCACACACCTGTGTATACTATCTATACAGGATCATACCTGATAAGGTAAACACACCTGGGACAGCTTACTACAATCAGATCTCGGATAAGATTACACCACATGGTTAGCGTTGTACCAATAGATAAAGCGTAGGATTCTTGTAATGGAGATCAACACTATACTCAGTCTCAGATTCTATTAAAATCAAAGGCAATTATTACATCATAGAACTGTAGAGTGTTGTTGAAATGGCTACACTCAGTGCTGTCCTTATCTGACTCTGTTAAAAATATAATATCGTGAGGAAGTGACAGGATCAGAGGGAATTTCTTCCTAGATTGATTTTAATGACGCCTACGCAACTCTGAAATAGATGCTGATTGAATAAATCATAAGTTAGATATGTGTCTGCGGTAGGTTTTCTTCAGTGCCTTCAGGCATGGATCGACAAAATAATAGATGTCGTTCTTTTTGGTACCCTTCATATTTTATTTCCTATACAGTACACAGTTTATATGCTCTGGCTTCATAAACCCCCATGCATGCATTCCATCATTACACTTTTGCCATCCAGTAGACACCACGAAGACCTGCTGTACTGCAACAAGTCCATCGCTTTACCCAATATGAGTCACTAAGATTCAAACTTTATTGTGATAAATTCTACTTTCATCAATACTCCAATATAAATTATGAATGGTATTCCCAAAAACGGATTTCCTAGAAAGCAATAATTACAACCCTGTCACGATTAAGAATTTCTTATTCAACATGTATTAGAAGACTGGATGAGGGGGTAAACTGGCTGCAGTCCCTGAGCTCTCCTCCCAACACCACTATACCCCCCCCCCATGCCTCCTCCTCCTCTGGCTGCTGGGTTCACTAGAAATTGATTCACTGGAAATGTTTTTAATTTTCATTTCTCCCACCTTATTTCAATTCTCTCATATCAAAATCTATGGACTTGAGCAAGTCTATGTGAGGGGTTGAGAGGCAGGTTGTTGGGACAGAGCACTGATATGCAAACCACTTCGATATTTGACTTAAAGGGAGTAGACACGATCTACTCAAACGGCACCTGGTGGCAAAAAATGAAACTGCCAAATTTGACAATATTTGCTCATATTCCTAATTTATATGACGTAACCCTTCATTATCAACCCTTTAGGTGTGATACATTGGTATTCTATACATTCTTATCACTGGATTTCTTATTTCCTGTACCCATAGACTCATATACTAAAGTAATTAGAAATATTTTTAGTTTATTCAGGAAAATTTCAATTTGCTTGTGACCCCTTCCTTATTGGTTCCAAAATAATTCTAATGATCTCAGGTATAAATACATGAGGTTTGGTTAAGAAATTGTTAAAAGGCTTCTATGGAATTATAGTGGGAAAACACAAATTCTCATAGGCAGCCATAGTTAAGAACTTACAGTGGAAAAACGGACACCGTGACCTATGGTTTTTATGCCTTCTTTATGTTACCTAAGCATCAATCTAACATCCCTAAAAGTTAATAAGAGAAATTGTTGGTCAATTTTGAACCAGCTGAATCGTGTCTACTCCCTTAATATATGGCAAATGAAGGGTCTACAAAACCAGCTCTGACTGTCCTCTTCATCTCCTTTCCTATATTATCTGTAGAAGTATAGCATTTACTGCAATGACTCTTTTATTGAGGCACTAGGAATGGGTGGCAGAGTTGACATGTCAAAGGGTGGGGACGAGATGGGAGGAGTGGTTCTATGAATGGAATAGTAAACCTCATGGATTAAAGTAAAAACCCCGGCCCATATCTATACCATATCTAAGAATAAATTCTTTCTCAGATGGTGACTTAACCCTTTAGCGATGGCACAATGCACTAATACTGTCCCTGAAGGGTTGTGAGAGTTTTGAGGGGGTATAAGGTGTGTGGTGTCACTTGGTATGGTCAGAGTATGTATGGGTGGTGTCAGATGTGGAGGACATAGGCAGAGGGCAGGGTATCAATTCCCATTTGGATGTCAGTGGTCAGTCCATAGCCCTTCACAGGTGTCAATATACATATTCATCCCACTACCTGTAGGCTATCTATACAGGTGTATAATAGGTGTCAGTCCCCCTTCCCTTTATGTGTATGCACAGGTTTAATTCTCACCTGAGGTATTGGGAGGGGTCAGCAGGTTGGGGGTGTGGGAAATGGTGGAGGTGTGGTAGGAGAAAGGGAGGGCGTGTCAGTTAAGTTGTGTATGATTTTGAATAAACAGGAGAACTCCTTGAAGGAACATTCAAGACTACAAAAGCTTACAGCCGGAATTTCGGAAAGATAACTTCATACAGCAGATTCCAGTGGCGGTTTAGAGGGGAGAAGGGGCATGCCCCCCCCCCCCCATTCTACATTAACAGAGCCAGAGGAATGACTCCCTTTGAAAAGAGTCATTGGAAAATGACTCTGTAGGAAAAAGGAGTTGACTCTCCACTTCGACTCCTTTCTGAAGGGAGTAAGGATGAGTTAACCCTTTTGAATTCTTCATCATTTATTCTATACATGTAGTATGATGCATCATATCCAAAGATGCTGAGACACATCTGTTTACTTAATATCCCAGTCATCAAGCTTTCCTTGTGATGCACTTTAGGCAGGTTATATAAGTGATGCACTTTAGGCAGGTTATATAAGATTTTATCCAGAGAAATGCCATACATGCAACTTGCAGGAAATTAAGAGAATCTATTCCAGAAATTCACAGAGATTGAGAAGGGGGTATTTATGCAAAAGCAGGGAAATCTTTAACTATAGAATTGACGTGGAGAAGAACCTGTATGTCTGAGGAGATATACCTTGAGACAGATGGCAGAATGCCAACAGTTATCCTGGCACAAAAAAAAACCCGCACGCTACTTCACTCTTTAAAACACTCCCACCAACGTCTAAGAACAGGCCTAATTTAGGCCTCCTGCAATTAGCTGCTAGGAAACAGCACTAGACGTGTCCCACAAGGAGCTATTACTGTGAAATAGAGAGGAAATGAACTTGTACTCAGGCAGTTGATGACAGGGGGAGTGCACAGAGAGGACAAAAGGAACACCTGTACATAGTCTATAGCCTGGGATGGCGGCACCCTCACTGGCCACTGTCAAAGTCCACTCAAAACCCAATCACATGGAATAACTTAGTGTAAAGTGGGATTTCATAGTGCTGTAGCCTGTAGGTATGGCTGATTAATGGGGTGTGGGTGCGGGGCAGGAGGAGGCTGGGAGGTGGGAATGCAGGGTGGGCACTGATGGTTCTCCAGGTGTGCTAATAACAGGGTAGATATTGCAGGTGATGGGGGAGTGTGGAGGAAGTGTGAGACAAAGTGAGGAGGAGAGGGGAGGGATGAAATGAGGCAATAGAAGAGGGCCAGTTGAGGGTAAGGGAGTGGAATGGCAAGTTTAGAGGAGTATGAGAACAGACAGAAGGCAAAGAAGGAAGGTCTATGGGGGAGATGAGAGGCGTAGTGGCTTTCTGGACGAAGATTATAAGGAAATGGACATACACATAAAAATGAGAGCAAGTTTTGAGAGGTATGGATGGAGGGGAATTTCAATATGAGAAGAAGCAGATATTTTATTCCAGGTTGATTGAGGAAATCCAACAAGAGTGTGTAAGGGGGTAGAAGGAGATAAGCAGGAAGTGCATATAAAGGGTTAGTTATTGTGCTCCAGGTGAGTTAATAACAAGGTAGGTGGTGGCCGACACGTGCCGAGCCCTCTACACCTGTGGGCACAGGTTGTGTCAACTGACCGACCGACCACACAGTGGTCACAGCACTGATTAACCAAATTCAGAGTGCATCCAATGAGGCAAATGGTGAAATGTTGCTATGCCGGATAACAGTTATGGTGTCATTTTACATATACGTGTATTTCTTTTATTTTTAAATTTTAAACCAAAAGAAATCCCAATCTGCCAACTGGATGTCCACACAAAGGACCATCTAGTATTATTCTAGTGTGGTGTTGGGTAGCGCCTAAACTTCAACTTAGTTTGTGTAGCCTTTGGTCGATCATACATTAGGAGATTATAATGATTGCCAGGTAGCGTTGACTTTGGGGCGTTAAGATAGCAGATGGCTGAATATTGCTCATTATTGGCATATTTTCCTGCTTTCTCTGGTCTTCAGGTGTTTTTCTTTGGCATTGTCACCAGTGGCTTCATCCACATTACTCCAGCGCCTGTATAGCCCAGTCCACCCTTACACAGATTAACAGACCTATGAACAGTGAATTGTCAGAAATCCATCATCAGCAAAAGGGAGCAGATGTTGGCTTTGGAAAATAACTATTTTCTCAATGGAATATTCCTGTCCTATTAGGTTTCCAATAGAAATGTGGTAAATCATCAATGAGTAGGTAGTATCAAATCGATAACTGGTCATTCCTTGGTAGACAAATTCTACGTATCTGAGTCAATTTTGTCACCATCTGTGCTCCTCCAAATGAAATTCTACACAGGATTCATCAGAATACTATCCCCGCCCTCTATGTATATGTGGAGGTGGGCGGTCTTAGCTCACCACCATTGGAGCTGCCTTTCCACACCCTATTCACATATGGAATAACAGAAATAGAAGTCAGATTTTATTGTTGGGCCTCCTGCTACCCAATAATGATTTCCACTTTTATGGCTAGAGTATTGTAATGCGTATATGATCAGGGCATTGGACAAAAATAGAGAGAGATAAACAGTTAATCATACATGAACCTCTACTTTGTGGGTACTCTAACTGAAGGAAGTATAACCTATCCTGCTACCCACACTGCCAACAAAAACCTGGCACAAAGCTGCACGTGTATTTCAATGTAGCAACCTTCAAAATTCGACCTGCTCAATTCAACTATATGCTTTCTAACTAGAAATTCGATTGTATTTATACCAATTTAAGGTTCTAGCAAGCCCAGGCCATCGCTATTTCCTCTTCGTATTTTTGTTTTCACAGGACATGAACCAGGCAAGAAGGTGATACTTTTTCCTTTTTCATTTTACAAAACAATTTTTAGGACATGTCATATCATGAAAAATCTCAAGTATATGACCAGTATGATTCCCGTTATGAATCAGGGAGCAGCGTGGGTGGCGCCGCGTGGCGTTGACCAGTCGACAGCATGCCTAATTACAGCAGAGGGTATTTAAATAGTCAAGTAGCTCTTGTGTGGGGCTCTACAGGGATAACCCCTTATTGTAGGGGCGGAGTTAGGGAGGATGATTAATTCATAACCACTCACCACTACTGTTAAGGGTTATACAATACCATGGGAAAACACCCAACAGATGACATTACCCTTGAAGAGCCACATATTGCTGAAATGACACCCCCCCCATCTGATGCATCAATGCAGCTCTGGTGAGTAACTCGCCACGAGCACATGCATACATTGCTGGCCCAGACTGATGCACCCCCTACTGGTCAGCATGATACACCTTACCTATACAATGCTGGCAAGTGTTGCATTTATTTTTCTTATGCATCGTGCTGACAAGTGAATATGCAGGTTGAGGCATTCTGTGGGCCTTAGATAGTTCACCAGCAGGACAGGGCAAAGGGCTGGTGGTTTGGCATTAAATCGGGGGTTGGGGTTTGGGGAAGTAGTAATTGTGACTAGAGAATAGGGGTGCCGAATTGATGGGTTTAAAAGACAAAGCGAGGGGATGGCGTGAGCTGAGTCCCACCCATGTCATTGTGGAAATGCTGATGTGTGATATATGAATAAAATACAAAGTGCTGACAAGTACGACTCGGTGGCAGCTAACAATCATTACTATGGAGAAGTGCCTTATTATGTATACGTTCGTCATTTGGATGCAGTCAACAACAGATGGCGCACATTGTGATCGCAGGTCATCGGTCGGAGCATGGGCGAAAGGGAAAGGCACGTGTGCCATGCATTGTATGTTGATAATAAATGATCTAGTGGGGTGGTAACGAAATATGTGCAGGCCACTAACTGTGTAAGTCAGTGAATGCACAAACTGAGCAATTTAGTGAACGAGCGAGCGAGTGTGTGAGTGGCAGAGCTAGTGAGTAGGGGAGTGTGTGTGTGAGCAGGTGAGTGAGTGAAAGAGTCAGGGAGTAGGTGTGAGGGAGTGAGCAATTGTATGTAAATATTGAATGGTGAAGTAGAGTGGTAATGAAATGTGTGCAAGTGAGTGAGTGTGTGAGTTAGTAGGTGAGTGAGTGAGTGAGCGAGTGAGTGACGAAGCTAGTGAGTAGGGGAGTGAGTGTGTGAGGTGGTGAATGAGTGAGAGAGTCAGGGAGTAGATGAGCGAGTAAGTGAGCAATTGTATGCAAATATTGCATGAATGGTCTAGTGGGATGATAATGAAACATGAACGTCAGAGAGTAAGTCAGTGAATGAGCGAGCGTGTGAGCGAGTAGGTGCGTGCAAGCGATGAAGCAAGGGGTAGAGCCCAAGAGACGGGAGGATGTAAAGGTCAAGAACGGAGCTCCATAGCGGAGCAGGTACATATAAGCAGGTCACCTGTTGTCCTCCTTGTGAGGCACTCAGGGATGGTCCATTGAAGGAGATGGCCATATAACCTGCTGTAACTAGCAGTAAGTGCCCCCCCCCCCATCTATCTGTTTGTATTTGACAGATAGCTAGGTGGGTGTGGGAGTATGGTGAGGCTGGGCAAGGTGGGTAAAATTAATTAGGGTAAAGAATGGGAAACATCTATATGCATACTTGCCACTGGCAGGTTTGTGTTGCATGTATGGATACAAAAATGGGCTTAGTTGTGGAGTCAAAGGGTGAATGATGAACTCACGCTGAAGGGGTCATGACCATACTGATTGATCATATTGATGGACAGCATTTAGCGGTGCTTCCTATTCTGGCCGCAAATTCTATTATTAGAACCCGATTGTAATGCAGGTCCGGTGCAGGTGTGACCTAAAAATATCACCTTTAAGACCCCCCCCCCCTATTGATGTTAAAATAGATCTCTGCAAATCATGAGAATGACCTGTCTGACCTTCAAATTTCAAAATTTTCAGAAATTTTCTGAAGAATCCCATGCCTGAATGTATCAATTCTATGAATTCCAAAGGTGCATAATGAATTCCACTATAAAGTACGTTTGGTTGTGTTGTTTTTAAAAAAAATTCCACTCTAACATAATATGATTCCAACTAAATACATTACATTACCAGCACAGCTGGAGATATCCTACCACAAGAGGCAAATAAAACACCTGTGTGCTGTTTTCTCTTTATCAATTATTCCATTAATTAAGCAATATCCACCTAGCATTCCAGGTAATCAATCTGCACCGATCTTTGATTGATCCTGCCCAATATTATTATTGCTGACACTAGAGTTTCCTTACACAAGCAGCACGCAACGTCCTGCAAGGTTATTGGGGGAACTGTGTTGACTGGAAATATCTAACCAGACAGTGTTTACCCTCTGTCTGCTCGCTATTTATATTAATAACTCGTTAATGGCAGGATAATGCATTTATGCAGTATACCCTTTGATCGCCATGATACATCCAAGCAGCCCTACGAGCCTGGTAAGCCTACTCATCAGTGATAGATGCAACAGTCATCATGCCAACCAAAGGGCGTGATACGTTCCTGGAGTGTCGTCAACGTAGAATGGGTGCAATCAGACGACAGGGAACATGTATCCTGCATCCCTTAAAGGGTCATGCATACCCCGTTCTATATCAACCCCCCCCCCCCACCATTACCACCCTGTCATATTCCCTCCTGCACCTCTCCATCACTATGAGAGGAACCAGGCATGCTGGTCGCGTTGCCAACCAACCGGAACGGGCCCTGGGGATGTGTGTGCGTTGGGGGTAGGGGTGTTGATCTGGAGCCTGCTTCCATTTCTTTTCTTTTTTCTTGCTTAAGCCTTGGTATATGTCCATAGCTATTTATTCTTTGTAATGTCATTAAAAAAATATACTAATCTCATATCTTGGGGAATCATAGACTACTGAAATAATTATGAAATCTAATTAATTCTAAATTTCCTGTCTATAGGGGCAGTCTTTGACTGGCATGCAGGTATTGGGCGATACAGAGACGGAGACTGGGTAAGAACTACAGGAGCACTGGGGGGAGTTAAAGGAGGGGGTCCGTTGACATGGTCAGATAAGTGCAGGGACAATATGACGTGACGCCATGTCAATGCAGCGTGATGTCATGACGTACCATGATTTCTAGTGGTCCATGATAAAAGCTTGCCCCCTCCCAGCCTCCGTCCTTCTGCTCTACCTGCCCAGTACCAATCTCCCCAGGTACACTCTGTTTAATGTCCATTAATTGGGCCGATAAGGATATTAGTTCCAGATTACTTCCTTTGACAGACAGAAAATCAAGATTCAAAGGAATACACATCTAGTGTGTTGAATCAATGTAACATCCTTTGACTATTGACTTACCTGCAGATCTAATACAACTCAACCCCATATGACCTGTGTTAGTTGATTGTTTATCATATTTCATATATCAAGAAACACTCCGTGGCAATTGCTTTCTGAAAACTTAGCATCCATGATATCTGCAAATTAGGCAAATGTTGGGACAGGTTCAATCTGGATATGAGTTCTTAGATATGTCTGGTTAAGGTCAGGGACGACACAAAAGCGACATTTTAAATAGAAATTATGATGAGAAAGGGCATAGGTTAGTACTGGATTATACATATCAAATAAATGTACAAAGGAAGATATCAAAATGGTTACATCGCATGGAAGGCTGTTAGTGTTACATGGCACCATGAATCAATTCCATCTGTCGGCTTACAGGTTGAGATATATTATGTTATTGCTGTACCAAAACCGGTGTGATTTATATGGATTTCAGAGGTTGCAAGAAACATCCTATGCATATGAGGAGAAAGGGGGTGCATCATTATCAGAGAAATTAAATGTTTAGATTTGGGTGATGGTAGAAGGAGGGGACTCGACAGGGAATACTGGTGCCTCAGAAGGTCGATGTCTTGAAGAGTGAACACTACTAGTATATGTCAGTATGAGTACTTGGGATCAAGGAGTTGACGCCCTGTAGGGGCCTACTGAACAAACCTCCTCCCTTACCTGACCTGCAGACTACCTCGCCTGACCCCCTCCTCCTGTACCCAATCCCCAGGTGTGCCTCCAGCTGTCTGCCCCACACTAACACCTGCCTATGGCTGCTGGTAGGGGCTGAGGGCATACAGGGGTGATCCAGGTGAAGGCACATACACAATGTTCAGCCAGCACTGAATAACAGTACTCAACGTCATACTATAACATACGTGTACACATGCAAAATGAAGGATCAGGGGACAAACTTGTAAAAAAAAACTGTAACATTCTCTCCATGATATTTTTCTTACAGTCTTGAATAATCTTAAATGATGGGCAAACGAACAGTTCTAATATCATTAGTTTTCTCTAAACTGGTCCTTTTTGTCTGCCAGGTAAGTTTTTCTTACTTTCTTAAATCAAGAATATTTTTGGCTGTGACGTTATTACCCTGCCCATCTTTCTTCATTTTAGGAAGACGGATAATCTGATGTAACATTGATGAGTGTGGTTACCCTGCAGAACTGATATTCCTCATGCAGCACCAATTTCAGCGCGTAAGTGAACCCCCCCCCCCCCAAAAAAAAAAAAAAAAAAAAAAAAAAAAAAAGAACAACAACAACAAGAGAATACGTCAATAACCGTACCTGAACAAGTTTAATGGGAACTCCAAGCAGACTAAACGATAAATTAATCCCGCCGTCTCCATACTTGACAGGGTTGTCTGGTCTGGCATTTTATGACATGTTTGTCCCACAAATAAAGGGGGTTAAGGTATTGGTACTCTAAGATTTATTTTTTGATATTCCAGACTACAATCGCACGACAGGATAGGGTTAATATTTAACTAGATTGGACCCAACATATTTCCAGCAAACCTGATTTCTGAATAGAATATAAGGTATAAAGGGTTATAAAGCTTCTCTGCCATGGGTCTAGCAGTTTTTGGTTTACAAATTGACTTAATACATGTAGAAATCGACTGGGTTAAATCAATGTGTATTTCCAAGATACCCATAAGCTCCAAATCCTGTACATGGACTTTACTCTTTAGATAAACCAACTGGAAATGATCTCCATGTGAAAGTAAGCTAATCAAATAAAATCAGAGCTAGGATATCACATCTCAATTTCAGTTGCATTATGACAGAGACAATAGAAAGTGTCTTCTATTCCAGAGGTATACTGTATAGAAATGGATTGGTACATGCACTACTTAATCATTCAAATAGACGCTTTGGTAGCTTAAAAAGAAATTTTCCTCAGACCTCACTTTCCATCTCAACGTTCTAAACGCATTCAAGTAGAACGTCACTGCTGTCTTATGCAATCAAAACACGAGAACCTCTCCAGTATGTTATTGGTTGGGACGCTGTTCAAATGTCTACATCTAAAAGTAGGGAACAATGGAATCTGTAAATACAAACACAAAAAAAAGTCGTCTGCTATCAGCTTCCTCGTTTACGCACCAGGTGGCGTTTAGGTACAGTGGGCGGCATCCCTTTAATGACGTCAGGCGCCACGATAATGCCGGGAGACAACCACAGTGTCCCATCAAAACGCAGACGACATTTGACGGAAAAGGGTGATGGACGGCCTCGAAAAGAGCGGGAAAAGTAACCCATGGCGCCTCCAGGCTTGTTTGTGTGATGTATACAAGGGGACTGTGAATGGTAGACGTGGAGGTTGAGATGGGGACGAGAGAAGATGGACAGATGTCACCTTTAGACTTGTCCAGACGACATTTACGCCTGTCAATCCCAATCGAAGTACCCAGTAACAGGGATGGAAGCGAAAACCTTTGCCAGAGCACTTGCACAAACACTTTTCCTCAAAAGATTGTTTTTCCCACCACTTGGATAGACCACAATAAATATAATCTATAATAGAAAAACTAATACCCTTATGATGGTGGCACAGAATACGTTGCCTTGTACTTTTTCCGGAGGTTTTTTCTTATGTTCATCTTAAATCAACCATAGCGCATATATGAACTCCCTCTCTCAATGACCACAAAACTATGTGGGGTAATTAGACGTATTAGTTGTTTTTTCTACAATGATGAGACAACAGATGAAAGGGACTGAGGGACCAAGATAAAATCATATTATTTAAGGATAGTAACGAAAACACCCCGACTGGTTCAAGAACTTAATTTGTGCGATTGCTATTTTCCTGTCGCCCAGGGGAGATGACACAACCTTATAACAATTGCCTTTATCCATTTGCAAGAATACAAGGTCGACAATGGGAGGCCTGTCTTATGAGATGGAAGTCAGCAGGGGAGGATGCCCTTATGTCTAAGCCTTGCCAAACATCCCTACCCATCCCTGCCCAATGAAAATCTTGAAGGTAAATATTTATCTCAATAATCACAGCCGACGCCGCTAATACCCTTAATACATTGTTTACCACAGACAAAAGCATTACGGGAGCTGGCTACTTAATGACGTCACAAGATTTAAATCTGGGTAAGTGGAGTAAAGAGTCAATAAGGTATGGGCGTGTGGCTGTGATGGTGCACGGTGGGGGGAGAGGTCCTGTTATGGAGGGGAATCAGACGAGCACACTGCCCTTTGCACAACTAAAAAGTTTCATTGAATATGGGAATGCCCAAATAAACTTACGGGGGAAGATTCCTTTTAGTAAAAAAGAAAAAGAAAAAAAGAAAACCCCCAAAAAACACTTATTTTTTTTAAAACTCGAAATACATTTGAAATTGTAGAAATAAATCAAAGATATTCTACTTTTAAATGTGACAGTCAGGAGAAAATTGTATTAGTATGTAGCCTATAGTCATTAACATGGTTAATTACCTGGTGGTGGGAGGTGATGTGGGTACATACAGCCTACAGGCGGGATGGTGACAGTTGGAGTAGAGATAGAGGTGGTGGCGGAGGGGTTAAAGCCCTTATTTACACCTGTACAACCTACAGGTGGGCATCTTTATTGGCCAGGTCTCTGCCCCTTAAATGCCCTTAGCTGTACTTTTAAAAGCTTTCACTTCTAACTCACCTCTCCCCTTTCTTCAGCTGATCACAGTCCTTCTTAGAAATATGACATCTGGACACCACCTCCCGGGGCCCTTCTTCCCTGCCACCTTAAAAACTATTCACGCCCCCCTCCCTTCAATCACAAGGTGCGACCTCTACCACGTGCCGCCCAATGCCCCCTTTTCTACTGTGCCAAAAGTTTATATCATGGTCACAGGTATTTTCACTCAATCTGTACTAAACATAGCTTTAGCTTGATCCCCACTACCTTTCCCTTTATCCATTAATACCTACTTGTAAACATCATACTACTTATCTGTTGATATCCCTAGTCCTAACAACAGCAGCTAAATTCTTCGTGCTGCAGAGAGCCCTTATACAAAGGGATTCTCTGAATGATAATACCCAAAGTTCAGAATCTTATGAGGACAGATCTCCAAAGTGCTATACAATCACAGCCCCATACTTAAACACCCAGACTGTATTTGTACCTGACCATTGCAGGCACGCGCCAGTGACAGTTGGCATTTAGATCTAGACTTCAGATCGGATCTTATCTCAAGTTGAATACGAGAGCCCCATAGGCTTAACCAAGAAACTCTGTATCACACCCCACAGTGTGATAACCCTTCCCCGTATCACACTCCCTGGGAAAACATCCAAAACGGTCAAATAACTGATGATAAAATCACTTCTAATGCCGAATCAATCGAATTTTGAACATATCTGACTAAAATAACTTGAGATAAATACAAAGGAGCACTCGAATTGGTCAGCACTGAGGGTTATCACACTCGGCTTCGCCTCGTGTGATAACCCTCAGTGCTGACCAATTCTCGTGCACCTTTGTCTATTTATCTACGTCCTTTCTTCTCATTTCACCTGGTTGGAGGGCTTAAAACTTATCAAATTGATGTGGTCAACCACAGCCCCCAGACTGCCCTTGCATTGACTTGACCCCCCCCCCCCCGGTCCCTGCACTCAGACAACATTTGTGACACCATCATCATTACTGGTTTCAAATTTGCCCCCCTTTTCCACAGATTTTACGCTGAAAATTACCCCTTTTTATGTGAAAAACACAGATTTTAGAGGGCCCCGAAACATAGATATATTTACTTAATTATTTCGTTATCAATTTATCATTGAGAAAATTACCCCCTTTTCTTTGATTTCCATGGATATTTCTCGTAATATTACCCCTTTTTCAGAAAAATAGAGGACATTGCTGATGTTCCCCAAGCACCCCTATTTCCGTGTTATTCGTAACAATGATGGTGTCATATTTGGTGACTGAGTGCGGGGACCGGGCTTGACCCCTATACCCCCACCCATGCCAAAATGGACCCACGCTTGGTTATAACTGGCACGTGCCGATGACAGATTGCTCTGAGGGCATCTCCACTCTTCTTAGAGAGGAAAAGAAATAAGGAAAGAAATCTTCCTAGTGATAAGCCCACCTGTCCATCTTAAGTGCACATGTGTGAGATGGTGGCTAAGGAGACTCTTACAGTATTAGGGGTCGGTTGTCGGTTGTCGGGGCAGACGCAAAGGGCATAGTATGGTGATCGAGGAGGGGGACGTTGATTGGTATATGATGGATATTCTTGGAATCCTTAAACTTGTATCAAGATGTGAATTACTGTAGTGTGTGGGTAGGTTGGGGGGGGGGGGGACACGCGCCAGTCGTTCTCTTGGAGCGTGTCACCGTGGAGGGCCCACCTGGAGGATGTAGATCTCTATATTATACGTGTTAGTGCAGGCCTATACTCCATTAATAGATAAGGGATTTCAAGATGACAAGCACTTGAAGTTCAATCTGAAGAGTCCTAGTGTCTTTATCAGATTAAAACTAGTAGCACATGGATTCATAGAGAGGTGAACTGCAGGAGTGTACGGACTAAGCACATTGAACGAATTGTGATTGTAACTTAAACGCCAGTTATTATATACAAATATATGGATTATCATGGTCTTTCTTTAATCTCTCGTGATTTTCACTTGTTCTCAATATCATACTTCAATATTTTCCATAGTAGTAGAATGAAAATATATTTTCCTTGGCAGGCACAAGTAGAGAGGACAATTGAAGTATAATGCATTGTAAGTGGACATGAGGGAGATGAAGTAGGGGAGGGTCATTATTATGATATTATAGTGATAGGTCTATAGTCTATCCTGTCCGCTAGTCATCCTACCTTGGTGGTAGGGGGAGGGGGTGGATGATGAGGTTGTCATCTCTGAGGGGACAGGTGTGTCACTTTGTCAAGTGTGTCAGGTGTGTGGCCTAGGGTCATACAGGTGTACAGGTTTCCATATCAATACAGGTGTAGATATAAATGCTTAGATTGGCTGCTGTCTAGAAGTCTACTTACCCTTTCGATCGAGTGTCGCATCCTCTCGTTTTTCCTCTCATTTGGCCATTTTACCTATAATACTGATTTGCCTCATCTAATCCGTTTTAAACCCTTAAGTTCATTATTATGTACATCTTCATTCCAATTGCCACTTTGAATTATGAAATGCTTCTTTCAAGCTTTATTCATTTATATGAGTGGGAGGTGAGTGTAGGCTGGGTGGAGAGGGGGAGGGGGTCTGCACAGGTGTCGATGTGGATGTGTAATCTGTGTACTGTGACTGACCAGGTGAGTGAGTAGTATGGAGTACTATAAACAGGTGGGGGAAGACATGATGGGAGATGACAGGTGCCGCTATGGTCAACTTGTGGTTACCTGTGGTCATTTTACTGTACAAGGACCCTGGAGCCTGGACACCTGTCGCACACCCAGCCCCCGTATAGTCCACACTGGCTACCTGTGCACAGCAAACCAATCACAGAGATCGGCAGTTACTGATAACTTTCAGAGTCAAAGTCCTGAGTACAGATTTACTAATTGGCACGAATGAATACTTTTCACCCTAAGGTCATGGTTTCTACACTAGGGCTTATTATGCCCCGGAAAAATGTCAACTCAATCAGCCTTGAGAAAATATTCAAAATGCATTTGATAAGATGGAGCATGGCTTAAAATCAAACCAATCACATATAGTAACTGAGTTGGTATTTCATGGGGTTTACTGCATAAATTGATCCCACACAGCTCTATGGGTATGGGGTGGTGATACCGAGTGGCTATAGTGACATATGGAGGGTCAGCTGACCGTGTGGCGTCACTTGAAACCTGTTGACCTTAGGAATACCCCGGTTTCCATGACAACAGACTCCTCTCATAATACTACAAACAGCTCTGGTTATCTCGTCACCCCTTCTAACCGATAATGTCTGTCTGACTCTGTATTTGGTCAAGCTGGACATTTGGGAAAGGGAAATTGTCCATAAGGATGCGTTATAATACTTTGGTCTCGTTCCTTTTTTATTCACATTTCAGCCTATAACGCATAGTTACCACTGTGTACTTGTGTCGCTCCCACGTTTAAAACGTTTCCTGCCTTCTCATACTAATTGCATTCGACTGGTATGGTTTTAGAATATCAGCGGGTGCTTTTGTTTGTTTGTTTGTTTAGTTTTACGTCCGGGGGGCCATCGAGGAGCTCAGACATTCAAGGGTTCTTGGACATTAAGTCCTTTCTTTTCTTTTTGAACAGGTATTTATATGCTGTGACCGAATCTATGAATGAACCAAATCTATGAATGACCGAATCTATGAGATGAATGACCGAATCTATGAGGAGGGTTGAGGGGAAAAACCGCTACCGGGGCTTCATTCCCCTACTCTTTTTGAAGGATAACAGTGTTCTTTTATTTGCCTGGTCCCATAGACAGGGCCAGACAAATGATATCTACTTAAGCCCACGATGGCATGGCAATAAACAGTGCTCTTCCCCTGGCCTCTTTCTTATTTTTTTGTTGGACCCGTTATTAATGGTCATAGTGTAGAAAATGGGGTTTGATATATTTCTTAGACGTTCAATCAGCGTCATATTTCCGCCTTGATGAATGAAAAGGAAATCGGAAATCCACTTTACGAGTGATGCAGCTGATATTCAGACACTAGTGTCTTCCCAGCATTCCTTGACCGGAAGTGAGCCATCCCGCACTTCCGGTACTTAGGAGTACTTAGCAGGAAAATGGGGTTGTCTGGGACACTGTAACAATACACAAGAGTGGACAGAAGGTGGTGTGCGCATGTCCAGTGACCTATGAGTACGCAGGTCAACTGACCCGTGGTTATGATGGTACAGCATGGTTGCTAGGTAACGGGAGATGCCGTCTTTGTGGTCATGGTATTTCCTGTGACTGGACATCACGTTAAGGGCTTGTAACCAACAAATGGAGTGGAAAGAGTCTCTAATCTTCTTAGAAATGCACTGTAATAAGATATAGGTGGCTTAGAATCAGCAAAAAGATGGTATCTATCACTATCCGTTAGGACTGGAATGGTATTTGATTCAAACATATTACGTAGGATATATCCTACATGAACTTCCATCATATCTTTAAGAGAAAAACTTCCATTTGCTTCTTCTGAGCTATGCTAATATTTTCTTATCTTGTTTTAACCGTACGTGTAGCACCGATGTGACAGTTATTTATTAAATGGATTACGATCATTAGCTTTCCTAATGTGCTCACAATTTGTAAACCATTACCCATTAAATCGATATTTAATTCCTTCCAACAAAGCGTATCTAAATACTCTGTACCTTGAAGGGCATTAAGTACAACTTATGAATCGGGCACCTTATATAAGCTTAGCTATTTAAAACAAATACCAGCATGTGCAGGAGGCCCTATAATGACTACACCTATATATAACAGCAACAAGTTAGTATAATGGGTGTTTTTTCTAAACCCAAATAACCTGGGATACATACAAAGCATGGAGGCCTATGTCATTCATGGAGGGTAATTGAAGTTTATATGAATACTGAAATTAAGCCTAGAATAAGCCGAATTAAAGTTCTGGTATAACAATGAATCCCCTTGATTGTCGGTGATTACCTGCCCTGTAATTACACGCTACAGAAGTTAGGTAAATGACAGCGGTGGTACCGACTGCCACAATAGCAATTAAACCTTCAAAGGCATAATTGTTATATACAGACCCATAAAAAGGTCATATGGTATGTGACTGTGAGTCTGCATGTTTCACTCAGCAATGCTATGGAGAGGAGGTGGGGGGGGGGGGAGAGGTTCCAGAGATAAGGGCTAAACAATCAGTTTTAAATGCTATTTTTGAATTCATCTCGATTATGAATAAGATAGATGATAGATAAGTTTATTCAGATTCCATGGATTCTGTTTACATGTTTCAGATAAACCTTTATTTAATTTTTCAAGGGTTTTGCATAGTTTAGCAGCTTGTGCATCTAACACATCAGAAACCCATAAAATTTAGAATATGAATGAGTTTAGAAAGGTGTGACCGACGACCATGCTGTTCCACTGCCATGTGGATTTTATTATTATTTTTCAAACTGGCTTACGCCCCCTTTTTTTACCTTACATGATGGTGTTGCACTTGCTTTAAGTGGCCGTCCGTTAAAGAACACGCCAAAAGTGGCTGGTGCCTATTATTATCACAGATAATAACGCCATCTGTTGTCTAAACCTGTATGTGCATAACACATGCCCCCTTCCATCCACCCGCTCCCTTTCCCTCACCCACTGTTCCTCTGTCGTGTCCGTGCTGTGCAGGGTACCAGTATGGAACCACCACGCCATCTGGGGGCCAGCCCGCTAATCCGTGACGTTAAACATGACGTACAGGGCGCGTGACGCAATGACCATAACGCACAGCGTTCGCGCGTGACGTCACGCACGAATTGGAAGGAGGGGAGACATATAGTAGTGAAAGTGTAGGCAACATATATATGGGGTAGCTGGGAGGGAGTGACGTAGGAAGGAGGGTTGGGGGATGAGGAAGGGGAGGGGGGAGCGTAGGAAGGGAGAGAGTGAGTTGGGTGGGGTTGGACAAGAGCAGACACATTAATCAGTCTGGCAAAGTTTTACCCACTCAACGCCACATCTGTAGACTCTAGCTTCTGGCTATTGGGATCTCAAGGAGAGGTTCCATTTATGGTTCCGAATTAGTAATGTGCCTTCATTTTCTGAGTGAGTGAGTAATAGTTGTTTAACGCCATTTCGACAGCTAAGGTCATATTCATGGCGAGAACTACATTACACAATTTCACAGGGGAATGTGTCAGTGCCCGCGCATATGTGCACCACACACATCCCAAGGGGATAGGAAAGAGGAGAAACAGACCCTTTTAAGTGGGCTAGGGAAGCCCTGCCTTCAGATTTCTGAAGTGAGATTTGTAACCAGGAACTTATATAAAAACTACTGACAGTTTTACAATATTATCCTAACCAAAAGACTCTGATGAGATGTCTTTTCATAAAAAATTCTAAAATTGTAAATGTGTGTACACTAACTTAATAGTTAATATAGGCACCTACGCATACATGCATATATAACACCGCCATACATCATGTGTCATTTCCTATACTACTCACAGCGGCGGTAGCCTGTCAGAGGAGGAGGATCCCCATCCCCACGCAGCTACTATCACGTACACTTGCAAAGGTGTCAGTTGGGTGTTGGTCAAACTTCTGAAAATTTTAGGACCCTTGAACACCTCACAAATAGAAGGATTTCTCAATATATGAAACTGCACTAAAGTATAACTTTTAGGGGCCTCTGAATCCCTGACAATAGATGAACCACTGAGGGTCTGACATATCTGCACTTGGAGCAATAAAGTCTGCAATTCTTACCCCTTGTTATTTTGGTTATTTTTGTGATTCACTTTTGGCGTCATAAATGTCTATGGGAGTGCAAACCTAGTAATAAGTAATGAAGGTAGTTATTTCTTTTTAATCACCGTGACCGCAATCTGTCCAACTTGATACATCTAGTTATGCCAATAACCGTACAACCAGGATCCATCTCATGCATTCTAAATATCACAATGTAGAGGCAGTGCTATTCACTACTTGTTCATTTAATTTATCTACTGGATATGTTACAATTAGTACATGTAATAAACCATTGTAAAGAGTTTCTTCCCATCTGCCCTAATACGCTCGATATATTTGCAGGAGGATTGAAAGCAACTTTTAGATGCTAAAGCACCACAACTAATATGCTAAATTTCTGGTCCCATCTACCACGCGTCGCAAGTGCAAGAAAGCTATTTCCTAAGCATCTCCCTTTTTTGGTGGCGGGGGCACACATTATCCGTCTCATCATAGGGCCTGCGTGGGATGGGGAAGATTGTCCCTTTCACGCCCCCCCCCCTCCCCCACTTTCCGACACCCATGAAATTTTGGCATCTAGTATCTCTCTTGCCATCCCTCCCATTCCACCCAGCTTGTCCCTCTGCCTCCCCATACACCTGTCTGCATCACACCTATCCATCACCATCCAGGTGTGTCTGTTGTTATGTGTCTGAGGGCCCTCTGTCACCTGAGATGTGGTAGTCACTGCCCCTAAAGATGCTGAGTCATGCCTTTTTACATGAAGAAGCATCTTTTAACCCCTCCCCTTATCACGACCCCCCCCCCCCTTCCCCACCTCCGCCCCGACTTCAAACATCTTTTTTTTACACCTGTCGGTAGGGTGGAAGGGGTCACTGTGCTTCCGGGACTGGCCGCTATGGAATTGGGCGCTCGCATGATGGCGTCCCAAACTTCCTGTGTCACTTGTCACCAAAAGATGGATTTCCCATTGTAACAAACGGAGATGTTGTGTTTTTGACTACGATTTTCTCTGCTTCTTTCAATGAGAATTTGTGTTTTGTCAAAAGGTGGTGAAAAGCGTGTTGTATTGTCTGCACTGCGTTGATCCATGATTGGGGTCAGGGATGTTGAAACACCTGCAGCCTCAGGGTGTGTCACTGTGTGTGTATGAGGCAGTGGGACCTAACACATTTACCTACGTGTAAATATATGGATCTTGGGCATGTAGAAAAGTACATACACCAATGCATATATTCTATTGCATACAGGTCACTTCCACTGTATTTTCTTTATATGAAAACTTACGGTTTTAAAACTTACATTTTTTACATAAATTAAAAGAGGAAAATTGTGAGTAGGAAGTTCTGCATTTCCCAAACCACTTCTCATGCCCTTTCCTACATTTATGACCATTCTTAATCACCATGTATTGTCCCATTTACAGAAGAAACAGCTGCATCCCCTCACTATATATGCACACTCCGTCTATACACATAGGCCAATTCCCCTTTCTGTCCTGTTCATGTGTTTCCTTGCGGTATAGAACTCTACATACGGTAGGGGGGGGGGAGGGGAGGGGTAGGGGCATTTTTTGTGGTTAAGGCAAGATCCACTAGACGCAGCAGCTGCGTCGTCATACATGGCTTATTTTTACAGGCATTTTACATGAATAACTTCCTGGATACTTCTCGCCTTTTGAGTGTACAACTCTGGGAAATGTGAAAAGAAGAGAAACAAAATTCTTTGAGACGCTTTTACATGTTCAACTTTTGTATTCACTCTAAATATACCTAGGTACTAGTTATAATGAGTGTGTGGTTGACCCGGAGATGCTACTTCCAACTGGATAAAAGCAGGGAATCAAAGGATGCTGGTAAACTCTCTGCTATAGACAAATATAGGATAGCAATGTGCATTGCAGGTAACTCAAAAAGCTGACGTTTTTTGTTAGTCTCTCCATGCTAAGAAATGGTTAAGCCTATGGAGAATGCATCCATTATCGCTCATATGTATGTTTCATTGGCGAATAACTCCTATCTTGGCGAGTTAAGCATTGCAAAACAGCAGTAGGTCTTGAATAAGGATCCATATTAACCATAAAAAGGCATGAGACTACTTACCATAAGGGACTGTCAATATAGTGACAGTCTGTTCGAGCCGTCAATGGTTAAGGCTATGGACAATGCACCCATTATCGCTTGTATGTTTCAATGGCGAATAACTCCTCTCCTGGCAGGTTAAGCATTCCAATGTACCAGCAGGTCTTGAATAAGGATCCATATTTTCGATAGAATAGCTTGAGAGTGTAATTCTCCTCGATTTTGTTATAATCCAGCAGTGTTGATTGCACCCTATATCGGTTGTCTCACTGTCGGCCATTTTGGATTTTGGTTTTCTGTGCGCATGCCCGACCCAATTTCCATAGTTATTTGGGTCAATTTGCGCCCCCACGGGCTTTGGGATGCGAATTAACGACAGGGTGAAGACGTAATTTTTTATCTTTTTAATAAAACATATTGATTCAAATCATTTCCTCTTGCTCTTTCTATGTTATAGCACTGAATAATTTAAAAAAAATAATAACAACAATTTTTACGACAATGGAGACGCGCACAAGGATCAAACGAAGGCAAATTCATCAACATTCATCAATTATTTGCACCCCTCTGCTCCAAAAACGTGGGAACGTTGATCCTATTAGCACCTATGGGATTTAACATAGGCCGGAAAAGCATCTTAGTTTTTCTCACTGTTAGTAGGCACTGAATAGGTCCATTTTTACCCCGGCTCTTATAACTCGCTTTTCGAGTTAAACATAATCAAATATACAGAATTCCAGCAGGAATTCCCAAATTCATGCAGAAGTGGGAAAATATTGCCGACAGTGGCCTGCATCATAGATTCTGTAAAGTTGGGACCATTGTATATTCCTTAATTGTCCATGATAAAAGGGCCGAAAAACAAACAGAGAGCTATAGCCACACAAAGCCGCCTCCTCAATGCACCACTTATATACTTAAAAGTGGCGGGCCCTAGCGGCAGTGTATGCTTTGATGTAGGTCATAGGAACGCAGGTCTACGACCCAACGTTTTATAAAAGTGTACATTAGGTTAAAATCCAAGTGTTTTTATTTCATGATACGAGGCCCTCAGGGAGTTTATGTGTGCGGTTGAAGGTAGGGAGGGGAGTGTTGATTGTATTGGGAGAAGGAGGTAGGCCAATATGTGTGTCCCTTTTCCCTTCCCACGGTAGTAGTGGGAATGTACTGATGGAAATACCTTTTGATGGGAACCAATTTTGGTCTACACATCCTCCTACATACAAATGAAACCCATGTGTCCAATACAATTTAATACGCGGAAGTTTACTCCAGGGGTCCGCAGGTATTGAGCTAAATGTTTGATGGAAAGGCACAACAGCCTACAGGGAGAGCTATTACAGCATTTCCCAATAAATATCTGGATTTGAAGAGGTCAGCTCTTTGGTCACTAATTCCTCTTTTCTTATATTGGTAGTTGCAAGAAACCCCATGATTGGATCTATGGGTGCATACCCAATGGGGTGAGAAGGGTATAATGCCCCAGGGGAGGGCGGAGGGCGGGGAGTGAAAGGTTAAAGCCCACCTGCCCAGGAGCCAGGTGAGAAGGTTTATTGTCAGGTGATACAGGTGACATTAGCATGGCCCTTTACACCAGGTAACATGTCTGTTACCTGCAATGCCCTGCCCACCCTACACCACATGCTTACAGTATAAAGACCACACTCCCCCTCACCCCTTACACACCACTAGCACCCCAGGCACCAGCAGTCTTTGGTCACCAATCATTCACCAATCAAACCCATCCATGCCCTATGGAGACAGAGGCTGCTGTCGGCCTCCAGTCACTTAGAGTAACAAATGGCGATTTGAGACCTATTCATGCTACTGTCCATAATGAGGCATAGCAAAGGTGCCCCCCCCCCCCTTCAAACTCCAAGACTCCTCTCAGTCAGTGGCACCTGTTACCACCTCTACCCCTACCCCATACTCAATATACAGGTGTCTGGATGCTCTATTGACCCTGTACAGATCACTTATCATGTATGCAGGGAGGTTTTCAGATACCAGGATGCAGATTATCATAATCTCAGAGGAACATGACCCTGTGGTATTTGGTCAATGTGATTTCGATGCAAGGTGAGCAATGCAGTCATCTTTGGAAATTTCTGAGATGCTCATGTAGAAGAAGATGTTTGATCGTAATCTGGAAATCCTTGTTGAAATATTAGTGCAAGAGATTTTGCAGGTGGCATGCTTATTTTAATCAGATGTTTTAATCCAGCATGTCAAAGTATATCAACGTCTACCAGGTACGCTAAAGACCTAGATACAGAATCTACATCTATTGCAATTTCCATTCAGGATCCTGTTCCTGCTTTCGGTCAAATTTCAATTCCATATTAGACCCGCGTGATCTGTAGAGCAAATAGACACATGTAAGAGTTATAATAATAATAAGAAGAAAGTCTAGAGCTACAACTCTTAAATCCCCCGCTTTACCACACCACGTGACCACATGTAAAGCACTGCCACCTAGTGGCTTGTATAGAGGATTAACATCACAATAGTACCTGTCTGTTTGTGTATTATGTACCAAAATCACTGCCTGCCTCAGATTAACCACTGCACACCTCATTCTACCAGCACCTTTTAACCCTCCCCGCACATACACACCATGCCCCTGGGGCTTCTGAATCCTGTAAGCTCCAGGTGCAAAGTCTCGTCCCCCCTTCTCGGGCGGCACGTGACTAGGCACGAGACCGGAAGGGGACATAACATGGTATTGTGGGTTGGGGAGGTCGGGAAGAGGTCAGGTAAGGGTGAAGGTCATACCAAGGTGAGATTAACATGTGAAGGGAGTGTGTCAGTGTGACACAATGCTCCATACAGCATGTCAATGTCAGCATCACTGTCAATGTATACTTACTATAGCTATACACAAGTCACTGTCAGTTTGGGACCTATGGATACACCTGGGGTTTACAACATGTAACTGCCAAAGAAATGACTATAAGAACATGGGGTGTTCTGTAAGTCACCATGTCAATGTCAGCAAAACTTAAATCATTATGCTTGGGGGTTTCAACATGTTACTGCCAGGGGAGGTGATTGCAAGAACATACGTAGGTCTGTGGGGGAATTTTGGCACTGTCATGAATATATCTTTATGCTTGGGGCTCACAGTATGTAACTGCTAGATGAGATCATTTGAAGAATATGGGCAGGTCAATAAAATCACCATGTTACTATCAGTGAAGCTTATATCACTGTGGTTAGGGCTAACAAGATTACAGATAGAGTTCAAGGATTTCTTGGGAAAAAAAGTCTTTTCTATTGCCTGTCACAGCTGCTAGAAAAATTGGAAATACCCAGCGCAGAGCAGTTCTATGGTTGTAAATCATAATCCGACAAAGTCTCAAAAAGATATGTTAAATCCTTGGTCATACAACCTTGTCCATCTGTGACAATGTTTTCCATTTTCACTTTCTGTCATACTGTCACAAATTATTATGACAGAGTTAACTAGATTCATGTCAAGTTCTTCTGATGTCAGAGATCCCACATTTTGTCACTCATCTTCGGCCAATCAAATCCCTCATCACGTTATGCATCCCTAACGCTGAAGTGCGTCTGGTACACGTGTTGCAGTGTACAAATAAGATATAAAATGCTGTTCCTGCCAATAAAATATGTCAAGGTTAAAAGAACACATGTTGTCTCTACACATATTATGCTATACCCTTCCACAAGCGTAAGAAAGGGGATGCCCCTCTCAAATAATGGGAAGGTCCTCCATACATGTATAAGTGGAAGTATTGCACCCTTCCCAACCGAGACCCCATAAAAAAACTGCTTCCTAAGTCTGTCGGTTCCCCAACCTATTTTTTTTTTCAAAGATTGCTTTTTCCTCTCTCAACCAGGCACAGGCAATCTCAGGTTGGACTCTGATGTTTCAACGAGAGCCGAGGGAGCAAGAGATGCCGTGGGAAGACAGATGGCGCTGTGAGCAGTTAAAGCGGAAGGAATGCCACTAAAGACTTCCACAGATACTTATAACATTTAGGTTAGACACCCCTCTCCTCATCCCACTCTGACTTACTCTAAAACCATGTACAGTCGCTATGTTCTAGACAAGTAATATCATAAGTGTCTAACCGTATGCACACAACTATTATTTCCGAGGTGTCATTCACCTGTTCACATGTTTATGTCCTACCGCCTCATCCACTAATGGGAGATTCTACCATTTCAAATATTTTAATCTTAAAATGAGATTCGTGGGGAAAACTACCTTTCATCAAATTCGTAAGAAAAAGTAGAATATTCTTCAAATAAACATTCCTGGAGATGGTCAAGCATATGACGAAAGTCAGTAACTGTAACACAAACAAAAAGTCTCAACCGGAAGTGGCCAGTGACAGGCACGTAGTGCTGCCATATATGGTTAAATAAATGTGCGGTTTTAACTATGTCCAGGTGGTAATGACACATGGAAGGGTACAGAGTGAATTGTTAATGTGAAAGTGAAGGAAGGAGGGGTCATGTACAAAGATGTCATGTATAATTACAAAGGTTAAATCAATATTGTATTCCTTTTCTGTGTATAGGAGGGAATTTTGGTACAAACTCCCTTGGAGGATAACGAGCAAATGTATAGCTTAGGCCAGGGGTACATTTGTAGACTGACGATATAGGGCATATCCATAACCTCCTGTGATTAATTAGGGAGGGGACAGCAACCTAAAATACACTTAGTACCATGCCTAATATAAAGCACCAGGCCTTCAGTTCCAACTGAAAATGGCAATGTCTTGAACCGTATTAGGAGGCAGGAACATTTGAAGAAAGTGGGAGGGCAAGTGACAGGTTTGGGCTACGTATGGGATAGACCAGGTATACATTGAGGGAAGGGCACTTCTTTTCCATCTCCCCCAATGCCGCGTCTCTGAAGGCTAGCGCCCTGTTCTTGTGAGCGCGCATGCGTACAGGACACCATGGTGTCCACGTGACGCGCGCTCGGCGTTCAAAGGGAGCATGATGTAACGGAGTGCATACTCCATAATACCCCACACACCCCTGTACGACACAGGTATGTCTATGTGACCCCTTACAGCTGTCTCTAACACCAGGGGCGCTACAAGAAGCCAGCTGACGATGCTGCCCCCTGCAGGTATACAGGGGAAGTAAGACGTGCCGTCAACCTTTAGTGACCACCACTAGGTCCTGAAGTACAAAAGGCAGTACACACCCGAAAGCCTTATAATTAAACAAGCCTCTTTACTCTTAAATGACCACGCCACTGCCTTGCCCTCTGCACAATGAATTGGGACAGGAAGGGACGCCATATTGCCCTCCTCCCACAGTATCCTGCATCTGGGTGAAGATAGGGGACGCTATCTATCCAAATTTTTATTACGGAAACTATTAGAACCAAGCTGATAGAGCGCTGTTGTATATGAGCAGGGATTCTATTTGGAGAGGCAGCTGAGACGCCAGCCCGGGATGCCAGGTATGAAAGATGTGTGATGTAACACGTGACGCTCCATCTGCCAAGTGGTTAAGTTACAGAAGTCACGTCCCCGATTTAACACCATCAATTCGGAGCCAAAGAAGTTCCACATTGTTGATGATGGACACTTGGTGTCAAAATACCAAGGGGAATCTTGAAATAAAACTAATTCATTACAAGATTGTGTTAACTCACGTTTTTTCTCCATTTCAGCATCGTCCAAGAGTAGGGAGACGACTTCTTTAGGTTTGAGGACGTCAGGACGGAAGGAACCTCCGCTGATAACCATCCGCTGAATCTGTAGAAAAATAAAACGCCAAAACATGAACCGGGTATTGAAAAATGTAGGTCTCAAACAATCCCAGATTTACTGGACAACGATTGAGTTTTTGGAGAGCAATTTTCAGTATTATGGATGATTGAGTACACTATTACATGGATTTGGTGTAAATTCAAAATCAATATAGACCCGGTCACTATTCTTCCTTCACGCTCCAAATCCATGGCCAGGTGACCTGTCCGTACGGCCTGTGGCACCACCAAGAGCTCTCCGAGTAATTGAGTCACAAAAAAGAAAAACTATGAAATCACTACAACTACACAATGTAGATGTACAGCTGGCGAGTTTTTTATTCGAAATTCATAAATCTGTGTCGTCCTTTCCCACTACTAGTCGGTTCCTTACATAACCTATCAACCAACCCCCTAAGGGAGTGGTCATTATTTATCAACGGGGGGGGGGGGGGGGGGGGTGGTGGGTTTTCGCGCGGTCGCATGGAAAATTTTTATGGCCCCCCCCCTCGACGGCAGTCAAAATTTTCTGCGCCCACCGCGCCGGAGAGTTTTTCGCGCCCCTCTTTGATCTATAGTAGTGCGCAGGCTTTTTTGCTAAAAAGAGGGTGAATTTTTTTTAGCTCCCCCCTCAAGAGGGGTCAAAATTTTTTTAGCCCCCCCCCTCGGGAGGGGTCTGAAAATTTTTACTCCCCCCTCAAACCCACCACCCCCCTGTTGATAAATAATGACCACTCCCCAACCCTGTCCCATCTCCCTGCCCCACCCCTACCCACTTATCTATTTACCCACCTTTGTATCCATACGCCTCCTACCTGCCCACCTCCGTAACCAATATTTAGGCGGCCCATTTGCTCTTTAGAGTTCTATTGGACGCTCAATCTTTCTTTTCCATTATCTTTGTGGTCACCAACCATTTTTGCTATATCTTATTTACTATCCATCTTTTTTATTTCATTCTTTTTATTACATTTTCAGCTGCCCTTTATGTAATACATCTGCTCCCCCAGGCCTGTCTCTATGCTCAGAGGACAGCAAAGACACTTCCTCATTGTTCCTCTTAGATTTATATGACAGCTATTATGTCAATGATGTTTTTTCTTCAATTTCGCTAAAAATGCATTCCAGCAAGAATCTTGCATCCGGGGTATCATTGTACATGCGACAATAGCTATCCTTTAAGGTGTGCATAGCAATGGGTTATCATGGAGCTCTTTCGTTCTAACTATACCTTAGGAGACTCTATCCACACATTAACATTTTGGGTAAAGATTTGCCTATAACCATTCTAAAATGGGCGAGAATTGTCTCAACAACCGTTCAATCTGAAATGCATGTGATGAATAAAATCATTGCCCTTGGGGTCAAAATACTTAAATATAAGGCATTTGACCTTCTGTGACCTACAGGCAGAAAGAACACTTCCATAATAAACTGATGGGGGGCGGGAAGATCCAAGTAAAGACCCCATGGAATGTGGGAAAGCAGCACGTGGCTATCACAGCCTGAGGGCCATTCACGTCGTAGATCAGAAGTCAACATGGTGTCAACGATGTCATAGCTTCTATCTGTACTCCATGAGATGGTAGCTCCAAGATAAGGGATTCCTATGTAGCCATATGTTAGAGTAACGGGTAAACATGGTCCAGAGAGATAGCATACCAGACAGTCAGGGCAGTCACATATTATTTCTCTCTCGGGATTCGGTGAACCCGTTACAATTAACTGCTTCTTTTCATTGTATGTGTTTTCTATTTTGCAGACTCTACAGGCCGAGCACCCGGCACGTTCATAAAGTAATATACCAGGCAATTCTGCAAAGGACCACAGTCACAACTCCGCCCCCTCCCCCACCCAACATGCATGTATCACCATTCAGTGTTTGAGTGTAGTATCCAAAGTTACGGGTACTCGTGACGTCATAATCGGCGTGGCACGTGACCACGGCTGTACATGACCCTCACACACGTGACTAGTCACGTGGGGTGTGGAGGCTGAATGTGATCATCAAAGAGAGGTGTGAAGATCAGGTCAGCTTCACATTTAGAGCATTATGGTTTTACATGTGCATGAATCAAACGCACCTCTATGCAACATATATGCCCGTTCATAAGTTTACCTATGCAAGATATACAAGGCCACTATCCCAATATTCTAGCTGATTATAATGACATGTAACCTGTGATCAGTGTGTCTCTAACCCAAGTTTCCTCTTTTCATACGTTTTTCCATCCTTTATTTTGCCCCTGTGTCAGTATACATGTATAGAAGTACCAGATTTTCACATGCATGTTAAACACATCAATAGTATACAAAAATGGCATTCTGTGACAGGAATAATGAATGACACCTGTAGTACACGATATGCTATGAGCACCAGTGAGCTTAAGTAAAATTGTATTTTTGATCAAGGTTGCCCTTCAGAACAATGAGTGTTATTAGAGGTTTCCTCTGTCATCAAAGTGAACCACATTTCACAAAAGGTGTAAGGCCAGGGACCCCAATCCACCCCACACACCCACCCCCCATTGCATTCCTCACTGCATCGACATACAACACACCAGAATGAATACCTTACACAGGGATCAAAGCCAACACCTGGATCCTTCCTAGATCTGGATCCTCTCACATCCTCCATGTAATCTCCTCACCCACACACTCCCCCCCCCCCACTGTAAACATTCAGAGTTTAAGTTTCCTTACACAGGTCCTACATACACAGACAAATTAAACTGGGTCTGACGGCGGGTGGGCTAACACCCGAGATGGTACAGCTTCATTTCACAGCCCGCCCCTGCTCTGGCTTTTCATTTCCTCTTGGACGTTTCCGTAGTCTGCTCTGTCCTACTCTATAGGGGCCAGGCGGGATAGATTTGAGACCAGTGGCATTACAAATGTAGTCCCTCAATTTACTGCTGAATTTAGGGTGCAACTGATACCCAGCGTGATGGCTGTTATCAGTCCTTACCTCGCCAGTACGGGTTTCAGCAATGGATGCATTAACTGGACAAAGCAGGCGAGGCCTATAGACTTTTGATTATCCAAAATATACTAAAGAAATTCTCATCCTGATCTTCCTTCATGAAATGCCACCCCCTTCCTCCAAACCACTAGATAAGATAAATAGCTCAGATATGCCCTCACACGTACCTTATTCACAAATCTCTTTCTAAGTCTCCATCTTCAGGTAGAAAGCACCTTTTATTGAACTCTGTGGATTCTAAGCTAAAGGATGCATGTATGATAACAGACACGGGAAACATAGGGGACCTATCTCGCTAAATCTCGCAATTGTTTGCAGATTCAATACACAAAATCGAACCGAGAGGGATATTGATTTTTCTCTCATTAAATTCTGAAACCTTTTAAACCGAACTACCTCTCTGTGTGAGTTGACCCAGACATAGATTTTGAGAAATTGTCCCTCATCAGCTTATTGATTTATCTACAGTTACTCAGAATTGCACTCCATTGACCTTTGAAAGTAGCATTGTGATTAAAATATAAATATACTAGTTTCTTTCGCGTTTCGCGAATAAACCCTGCAAATAACTAAGGGAAATAAAGCTAGGTAAGATAATGGTCACTTAAAAGTTTTCCCAGTCATGGTCGGAACCATTAATATTGCAAGAGCATGTATAGATGTCATTGGCAAGTTAGTGTAATTTTGGGTTTCTAGCCATGCAATGGGTATCAAACAAACATGGCGGACAGCATCCAGAATATGAAACCCCAATTTACATTCAGAGATGTACTTGGTGGGCAATCACAACCCATTAACTGCAGTGTGCGGGGGTTTGGAAGCTAAAAGGGGTAGTTTGGTGTCTGGGACCAGGTATGGGGCATGGAATGTCAATGATAATCTCAATCTACCACCTGTCCCTATCTCTCGTGCACCCTCCTTACCCTTAAAGACAAGCACCCTCCAGGTACCCCAAACACCACCCTAATACAACACCAGTGTCTAGGGGCCACCCAAATCCCTGTATTCTAAGGATGACTAGTTCTATCTGCGTGTTATAATTAAAACCCCAAGTGGTCCCATTACCCGCATCCTGATCACCAGTACCCCGATTTGGGAGAGGTGTTAACGTTAATGCAGGGGGGGGGGGGCAGCTAAGGTATGTGCAGTACCAAGGACCATTCATTTAAATAGAGAATGTGGATCTGCACAATATAACTAAACTTTTGATGTGCAGACATGGGTGTTGCATATAGAAAACACTTCCTTCCTTTCATGCTATTTTTGTGATATTCATGCTGTGGGTGAACTGTTCATATCTGGGGTGGTGGCGGGCGACGGGAGTTTGGATGCAACCGGGGGGGGGGGGGTGCAATCATGAGGACTAACGGCAACGGGATCACAAAGGTCAGTAGCGTTAATATACATAGCTATTATCACTGTGGGTGTTATTTCTACTGTTGTCACCCGTGATGGTGAGACATAACCTGGATACTGGGGAGGGAAGGGGACGCTAGTAGGGAAAGAGACTGGGATGGGAGCTTCAAATAGGAAGCGGAAAGGGGACTTCACTGAAAACATGGAAGATCCGAAACTAGTCAGCGGTGACCACTTTAGGTCCTCAAGTTGACGATACCTAAAACTACAACTTTAGGTAGTCAAAATGATGACTTAAGGTCGTCATCCTGACGACCTGAGTTGTCAGGATGACAATACTGACAGTACAGAGTCGTCATATTGATGACTCAGGTCGTCAGGATGACGACCTAAAGTCGTCATTTTGACTACCTAAAGTTGTAGTTTTAGGTATCGTCAACTTGAGCACCTAAAGTGGTCACCGCTGACTAGTTTCGGATCTTCCATGTTTTCAGTGTTGGCAGTGCAATGCAGATCAGAGCAGGTCAGGTAAGGCAGGGAAGTACATGTAGTGCAGTGTATTGAAGGACAGTAGTTCGTTGCTGCAGGGCAGGAGAGTACATTACAGTGCAGGGAAGGGTGGCACCTTGCAGTGCAGGACGGGGGCGTACATTGTAGTGCAAGGCAAGGAAATACATTACAGTGCAGGGAAGGGCAATACCTTGCAGTGCAAGACAGGGGCGTACATTGTAGTGCAAGGCAAGGAAATACATTACAGTGCAGGGAAGGGCAATACCTTGCAGTGCAGGACAGGGGCGTACATTGTAGTGCAAGGCAAGGAAATACACTAGTGCAGGGAAGGGCAATACCTTGCAGTGCAGGACAGGGGCGTACATTGTAGTGCAAGGCAATGAAATACATTACAGTGCAGGGAAGGGCAATACCTTGCAGTGCAGGACAGGGGCGTACATTGTAGTGCAAGGCAAGGAAATACATTACAGTGCAGGGTAGGCAGGGAAGTATTGCAGGGTATTAAAGTGCTGGGCAGGGCACGGCGTGACAGTGGCACATGACAGTAAGCTGGGTACACAGAGATGCCCTGGAGCGGTACTTGGACTAACTCTCACCTAATCAGAACCCAGATGGGACTTGAGTTCACGTGCACGCCGCGGGTGGCGCTGTCACGCGTCATCTGGCACGTGCTGGATGACCTTGAATGTTGACCTTGGACAAGGTCAACATTAAACAACAGATCCAATTATAAATGTTGACGGCAATACCATGAACCATGTCATATTAATGTGGCCCGGAGGTAGTCTAACTGTTGTTAATATCTCTATTGCAGATTGAAATAGCTGACCTCTTGAGGAGGGGGGGGGGGGTCCCCAGGGTTGCCCACTAACCCTAAGCAATTTATAACCATGGTGAACAAAGAGACCAGAATTATGCCAAGATTATCTTATACAAAATAGACATACCAACAACAATAGGCCATGCCGAAAGAGATGGTATTTCTATCCAATTTCAAACATGTTATTTTATAATCCCATTACATTTCTCTTACACAGAGGAAAGAACACTGATCGCTTTGACACATACTGCACAGGTCACAATTTGTCTCCCAGATGACATGTATGAAGGCATGTCAAATGAGGTTGACCCTCTCATATTTGGTTTGTCAACTCCATTTGACATGCGTAATAAAGACACGTCACATATTTCTGATCCATTCACCTGAGTGCTAGGTAATACTGTGAGACAATTATGTAAGGGTCAAGAGCAGTCAATAACTATGTACCAATGGTTCAATCAAGGGAGGCCTATAATAGAAGGCAGGGGATATCATAGTCCCACAGGCCTGCAACACTAAGGCACTTTTTCCTATCTACAGAACTCCTACTTGACTGAGGACCTCTATGCAGTCCATAAGACAAGGGCATGGAGGTGCATGGCAATGCCATATGTCTCCCTGTACTGTAGATACTGAGATTATAGATTGTGGGTTAGAATACAGTCCTTTGGTATTTTCACTGACCCACACATAAGGTGTCTAACCACTCCAGTTGGAGTATTCAGGATGGTGGGTGTCTATTTTGATATTCAATAACAAATGCAGATTTAACAACGAAATAGAATTCACTACCATTTATTGATAGTATTTACAGACCTTAGTGATCTATTCTTCATGAAAACAAAATGACACAGATACATCAAATGTCTCAAGTGTTGGTAGTACTTCTTGGTAGTGATTAGTCCTGGTACCAAAATGGTTGTTTGCTCCATCTAGTGGAATATCCTAGAACAATTATGTATGTCAAACCATCACATGTCAAGTGCCTTCGACATGGCCGTGACCCTGGTCAACTCACAGATGACATGGCATTTTAAGGCATGTCAAATCATATGAGGATTACTGTGTGCTACAGTTGTCATGGTGACATATGTGCACATGTCCCAATGACCTGTGCTCTCTGTGTCAAATCAAGTTGACATGGGTATACATGTCACTTTGTCAGGAAGAATTTTCTCAGTGTACTGGCAGTGGGATATCAGAACGGGTACCTATACATGTACTTAGTTCTCATCAAGAAACCAGTGTCTTATTCTAAGCTCCGACACCTAACCTGTAATATCAGTACATGTATATCGCAGAATCCCCTTTTCACCTCCCTCTCTTCAAAACCTCACAAACACAAGTAACTACAAAAAGCCCACAAATGCTACAAGTATCAGCTATTCTGTGCACACGGGTGGAAATTCCACACAATGAAAAGCGACCCCTGGAACAGTTAACCAGGGCTCTCCTTTATTTCATTATTGGAATTAAATTGAATAAAAAATGGGGCAGTGAAAGGGGTCCACAATGGTGGGATGGAGGGGAGTCAGTGACCCGTGGGGGTTATGGGAGAGATAGGCAATAAGAGTAATGGTTACTGCATCCAGCATCTGCCCCATACTGCGTCCTAAATACAGCCACACACTGGTCATGCGTGAAATGAAGGGCCAAGAAATAACAAAAAATCAAACTTCTCATGCGTGGAGATTTCAACAGCAGGTCAGGCAACAGTTGAATTTCTCAGGCTAGACGTGTTTAAGTCCCTGTTACATAACATCTGACGATATCTGTATCACTCACCGGATGCCAGCATCCTATTTTCTGTACTTTTCATTTTTATAATATATGCATAATGCAGCAATGTAAATTGCTGATAACTCGAAAAGTGAAAAGCCTGTGATTGGCTTCCATGAGTGGATGAGTTGTGCACTCATCCTGTTGCATCAGCACTCCCTCACCCAGGTTATCCGCACCACCAAGCCACTATTCGCCTAACTCCCGCCAAAACTGAGCTTTTCACACCACATTGCCAAAAAAGGCGGGAAAGTTGATACATGGATCAACATCATATACCTTCACCATTGGAGGCAAAAAGTGTCTTATGGCTGCCAACCAACTGAGTCTGTACAATATTGACAATTTCTCAAAATTTACAAAACTTGGTAATGAAATACCTTTTCCTGCAAGACCCCTACATCTCCTCCTTTAATGCCACTACAAATTCTTTAAGTAATTCTGCCTCTTATATATAAAATTTCCATCTTTTTTTTTTAAACTTATTCCCACCACCAAAATGACTGAAAGTGCAGGGCCCCAGGGTGTCTCCTTATAACTCACTTTTCAAGTTAAATATCAACAAGTATCGTTCCCTCACGCACTGTCTGCATCGCCTGCACCTTCACTTCTCTTTTCCACTTTGAAAAGGTTTCTACCTCAATATTTGTAATTTGTGCGATGCACATCCTTTTTCCTCTCTCAATGGAGCAACCGAATTATGTGTCCTCTCCTTTAAGCCCACCCCCCTATGTACATGTAATAACATTTATCCTCAAGTTGAGACGTTTCTGGTGTATGTATCAGTTAATGCTTCAAACCAGCTTTTAACATCAACTAGTGGCTTCGCCACTAGTGATTGGGGCATTAGCAAGAGAAGATGTGACCTCTTTCCACGACGTTGCCTAGTGACAAGACGTTGCCTCGTGACATGGTGGTGCGCCAAAATCGGTAGCAACATCACTCTCCATGCAGACTTTTTCGGAGGGGCCCCCTTCAGAAGTTTATGGAGAGATATCTAAATAAATCCAACTAGTTTTGCCTCTATATTTTAGGGGATGATAATATAGACTTGTAACGAGACTATCATGTATTCTTTGCACATAAATCATTTGAAAAATGCTTATTATAGTCGTTTGTTGTATCAGAAAACAATGGCGGATTTTTTTATGACTCTGTGCCTCCAGTTGCTAAGGTCTCTGTCGAGAGTGTGTATAAATGAATAATTCTTAATGAAATCCACTTTGTTCTAAAGTTGAGTGCCATTCAAATGGGATTTATGATATTTGAAACCCTAACTATATAAATTTGAACAAATTAGAAGAAAAAAATCGAGTTAACCCAGACTTTCCTAACTGCTTCACGGCCTGAAAATTTTGCTTCATCTGGTACCTCAAGGGTACTGTATGCTGAAGCAGTCATTAATTTACATTCTATAACCAGCGACCTAATTATGCCTTTTTTAATATAGTGTAAATATATCAGACCAATTCAGGTCCCCTCAAATGTTTACGGAAAGATATCCTCAATTAGGTTAATTGATTTTGTTAGGATAGAAACGGAATATTGCAAACTGAAGGCAGTTGAAACTTGAGTGTATGGGAGTGTAGGGGAGAGTTCAGGACTGTTGCCAGTCTAGGTTAAGGAGTCCGATCGCGCTGTGACGCGGGTAGAAAGTAACAGTGCTGTCTACAGGCCCAAGTGTGGTACTATGTGTACTTGTTGATTACGTTTTTAGGATTTTTATTGGTGCCATCTGCTCCTCGGCACGTTCCTGTCATATACATGGGCCCCAGGGTAAGGTGATGTAGGGTGATATTTTACCACATGTAGGCTACACAGCTATATAGATAGAGAAGACGACACATTTAGACGTAGAATAGACGGTATTATAGTCTGAATTCTTTGCATCGCTGAAGGTGATTTAGTGCGGGCCAATCTGGGTGCATTGAAAAACACAAATTCACATCATAACACGGAGTCATTTTCATATTGATACACGTTAGGTGACCCAGGTTGTTCTATATTGACTGACAACTCTTGAGTGAAAAAGTAAAATTTGATAACTTAAATTTGTTATTCTGGTAGCTTAAAGAAGATCCAATGACCCCCCTACTGCAGCCTCCAATTTATATATTCTACTAGTATTAGAATTATCTGAATTTTTGCCCAGGCCTAGAATTGAGACCTGTGATGTAAATGTGCCCACACGACATCTTACTTCCAACATGTACAGATGGCTGTGGTTTATTTATAAGGTAAGTAAGTACCCTGTGGTAACACTCTTCAAGAAGAGCCCCAGACAGTATAGAGTCCCTAAGTACACACATATACATTCCACTAACCAACCCTTACTATCATCCCTATACACACCCCATCTGCCACTGTCCTAAAAGCACATCCTGCGTCACTCTAACTGTTCAAAATTGATCGCTTTTAGTATTCAACATAGCCACACGTGGCACATTGAAATTTCTTGCCTATTTTTATTCTGGAACGTATGGACCCTGGTCCTGAGTTGTTTTTGACATAAAAATGAGATAAGGGGACGTTGGGTGTAGCCAATATGATCTGTAAGGTGTCTACACCATATGGAGCTTGTGCATTAAGTAGTTTCTTGATATATGTAAACAGATTGTCGACCATCTGCTCCAATTAAAATTCTACACAAGAAAAAAAAAATTGCAGAACTTTAAGACCTTTACTCTGGCTAAACTCCTGTACAGAGGTAGTGGGCCCAATTCATTACCTTAACAATGGAACACTAAATCATCAGAAAATGGAACCTTTTAAGAAAAGAGGAAAAGATTATTCCCAAATTTTGACAATTAGGTGAACCAAATAAGTTCCCTTGATGAGAGGGCGGGGCTGAAAGTGTGCTTAGTGGAGGGGTCCAACAGGGGTAGGGCTGCTGATAAAAGGGTGGGACATTCTTCCGCAGGGCTACAGTGGCTTTTGCTGGCCATCTGCTGAATTCATTTAAAGTTCGCTTCTTAAAAAAATAAGTGTCCCTCTCAGTATGCACATCAACAAATCAATCAGTGCCGAGGGAGTCTAGCATTGCAGACAAATGGCGGCAATTATCAGCGTCTACCTGGCGTCTCTTCAATTCTACAAACGACATTTTTCCAATTGGTCAGCATTAGAGGTCTCAGTGGCCTTGGACGCAGGTGAGCGCCGCGCGCAACAGCGCCACCATCAGGGACACTGTGGAAGCAAGACATGTTTTCTCTCTGATTTCTGCTGCAGATACAAATGCATGTTTCTGCTGAAGGTACAGATGAATTTGTACATGTACTTCAACATGATCTTGTCCCTGAGTAGCTGCAGACATTTTTCTTGAGACAAAGGAGATAACAGTTCCTTCCAGCTGACCGAAATGTGTAACTTCTAAGTTTATATTAGACATTATTCTACTTTAAAAATACATATTTCTTACATGTCCTTGAGCACATATACATGGAGACACATTGACCATATTACATTTAATGCCAATTATTTGCCCCTGCTATCTGGACACTTAATGATGATGTAAAAAAGAAATAAGGTTGGCGGTAATTGTTCTTCTAACTGTAATCCGTCTCGATATGTTTAGGAGAAGACGTCTCTCAGCTTTAGGAAATTTATCCCAGAAATGTTGAAAAATCGTTTTAACATAAGGTGATGACATGCTAATGGGCTACACCCCCAGCACACTGGCACTGCAGTCATCCTCATCGCACACCTATCAATATTGGCGGGAAATTGGGAGGTGAAAGGGCTTCAAAGTCGTCTGCTCGGAAGGTGTGGAAGGAGGGTCAGAGGGCGCGACCTGTGGTTAATGTGGTTGACCTTGGAGTGGACTGTCAACATAGTTGGGGATATGGATACCTCCAGGCAATGGTCAATGCTGGAGGTGGGGGGGGGGCAGGTGAGGTGTGTGCGTCGTAAGGCCAGGGGCGTAGGAAAAGGGGGGGGGCCAGGGGGGCCTGGCCCCCCCAATCATGAAGGAGGTGGGGCCTGAGTATGTCTGGGCCCCCCCCCCCAATATTTTCCAAGAACTCATAAACACAATGGAAAAGAAGCTAAAACTTGACATCTCAAATTAGATTATTATGGTGATGTCATAGGGAAAATGGGGGTCTGAGCCTAAAGTCGATCAGATCAAAAATTTACCAAAAATTACTTCTCTATATGAATTCTATATATGCATTATATAGACGCCATCACGCATCAGCCGACAATTCAAGGTGGTCGCGATGGTGCCCTCACCGGCCCCCCCCCCCCCAATGAAGATTTGCTTCCTACGCCTCTGTCGTAAGGGGGGGGGGGGGGTCGCTGCCGGGGTCGATCACCAGTGTCGATACAGAGATTTGTAATTGAACTTCGAGAAAATGTATACAATGTTTACTCTTATATCTAAAGTGAACTTGAAACTCAGTGGTTCTGCCTGACGATCCCGATTTACAACTATGATAGGAACGAGTTCCCTTTAAAATCGTTGATACTCAAGGTCGAATATGTGCTCAGTCTAAGAAAAGTGGTATGAACAGAGAGGTAATTATTGGGGTCAATTATCTGAAACTAAATTCAAGCCCTCATAAAATCTCTACATCTCTTGCTACTTAACCCATTTCCCATTTGAGAAAAGAAGCCTTCCTATGAAAAAATATCTAATTCATTGCATGTGATAAGGCGCTGGATAAGGTCATAAAAATTCCAGACACCAGCTCCTTAGTTTGGTACACATTCTCCCCGGACATTTTCCTCATCCTACTATGGACCATCTGCCTACCTGTGCACTCTATCAACCACGATCCATCTCAACTTTTATTATTCCACTAACCTCCCCAGTCAAGTTCCTCCTACCGTGACCACTAACACCTTGCCAGGCTCTATCCGCCCCTCTGTGGATTCAGGAGTCCATCTGGCTCTATTGACCAAATAGGGGGAGGTTTTCTTAAGACTAGACAACGGCACCTCCTCCTTCTACATATAACAAAGGGAGTAAAGAAGGTCTTTTCACTAGACTGTTTTGCTCCTCGTTTCCACAAGTAGGGTTCCCCGATGTTGTATTTGTATACCTTACACCTGAGCAGGAAAATCTTTTTGAGTATATTCAGTGTCTACTATTTCATGTCGCTACCACAGGTACACCTGTTGGTTTAAGCCAGATCATCCAGTCAGACTACTTCTACGCCTCCATTTTCATTTTCAGATAAATCCCGCATTAAATCACCTGCCGAGCCTTCTCAAGAATCATCGCCCTCATCTTCAATTGTTCAAGCCAGGGGGCGCTCCGACTTCACAGAGATTCTCGCGCTTTGTGAGAGTCCACGAGTGTTGAGTGATGTTTCCGTCTATCATTGTGTTTGTCTATACAAAACCCCAAACTGCAATAGCCTTGAGCAAAGACAACTGAGGAGGAGAATCTTCTTTTCTGTTAAATTTTACCCCTTTTAGATTATAGAAACAAGTTTTATTTGCGATTGCCCTTCGGCATCACCTGGCTACACAATATTTTCTCCTTAATCAAAGAGAGGAATGTGTTCAATCCCGAATCAAAGAAATATTGTATTTGTGAGAAAATACGAAACTGAATCGACCACTTCATCTAAAATAGCACAAGCGTCATCAAGCGTCTCTGGGACCTGCTGACCACTCTCTGAGGGCTCATTATCTCTAGGGCCCCAGACGGGTAAAATCGACAAGGGGACAAGGCCACTTCTTAAAATCGACAAGGGACATGGGGTTAAGAGACAAGTGACAAATGGGAGTTCTTAAAATCGACAAAGGACACAGGCCTAGAGACAAGGGACAAGAGGCACTTCTTAAATTCAACAAGGGACATGGGGTTGAGTGACAAGGGACAAATACCATTTCTTAGAAACGACAATGGACATGCCCCCCCCCCCCCGTCCAGGGCCCTATCTCTCTAAGCAGAGACAGAGTGGGAATTCCACCCCACAAGGTGGCACCTCTCACCTCCAATGCCACATCCCCTGCACCAACTGTTACAGTTGCAATCTATACTCCCAAAAAGACGTCCAACATCACAATCAATGACGCATGAGTGACGTTATATTACAAGTGATTCCCTTATGGGAATATATCGTCGCCTAAGTGCAAGAAGGATGTAACTGACATTTTGGCAAAAATGAGTTTTCTTCAGTTTTTACATCTATTGACATTTATCTACCTACAGTGAAAGTATTGAAGCTCTCTCTATACTATTTGTGCCCACAGGCCCCAGTGTAATGTTGCTGTTTCCATTTTGTGTTATAGTATGCGGAACACTTCTATTGCCTCTCCTTCAAAACTTGAAAACATGCAGATACAGCCTTCTTGCACTAAGGCGACGATATATGCATCACTGTGTCCATCCCCCTTTGGTCCCACGCCATTGAACTAAGTTCATCAGGTGTTCCAGACCAGTTTCTGTGAGTTTTACGTCATATGACGTAAACTCAGTGGGTGTCTCGTCAATGTCGCCCTCAGTTAAAAGGGGCGTGGGGGGGGGGGGTCAATACAGGTAATAGGGTAATAGGTTTGGGACCTACCAAAAAGGGAAAGGCCAGTTTATCAATTTAGACTAAATACTTGGGGAGTCGAAGGGGCGGGGAGGGAGTGGTTGAAATTATGTAACAGGTATTAGCTATATCATATTCAGCGAGGGGTATCCAAAACTTAATGGCAGGGGCATTCTGTCAGGGGGGGGGGGTCATTTCCATTAGATATTGGCAAATGCTACATCTATATAATATAGTATATGTTGTGACTAATTTGTTATCAAAGCAATTTCATATTCAGCGGGGCACATAGCTAAATCAACTTGGTCTACGATCATGTGGTGATATCTAAAAATCTGTTCTATTTCTTGGTCTTGGAAAGCGCTCCACAGGTAAGCTATTGACCATATGCCACTGCTCAAGTACACTCTCATACACAGACAGAAACCTAATCGCATGTAGCTGCCAGGAGGAGTGTCTGTCCATAAGATAGGTGGGTTTGTCCATAAGAGAGGTCAGACACAAGTCCATCTGACATATTGATATTGGGTAGAACGTCACGCGCCAGCCGTCAGAGAGAAAGGCAAAGTCGTGGTGTCAGTCTCAGACAACGACCAGATGGACGCTGCCCAGACGCCAGGGGTGGACACAGGACAACAACAGACACAGGTCGAGAGGGATTATGAAGTTTTATATAGTGGACGCCACCGCCGTGTTTGCACGGACGCAGCAATGGACGCTGGACACCTGGTGAGCTCTGCAGAATCGCTGGGTTCTCCTCATATCGAACTGCTAACGTCGTAGAATGCAGGGGACCAGCGTATTGGAGCAGCTGACTCCACTCTACCTTGAACTTTGATCCCACGACGCATGCGTGGCGTATCAGGTTTCCCGCCCAAAAGGGCACTAGCAGACGACAACTTGCAAAAGGTTTTATTGCCACCCAACAATCATGGATTATCACAGGTTCACTAAATGTCTAATATGTCATCACAAGTGGACTAAATATCTTCCCAAAAATATCACAGACATCAGAAATTCACTGTCACAATCGATGTGGTATCACAGGGTTGGAGTGTGTTAAACTCTTTTGAAATACAAAACCACTGAGGAATTAGTTATGTAAGCACTTTAGCTGTAATCAGGCTCTCTTTGGCAAATACCAAAGTGGAGAAGGGGTACCGGTAATACCCTTATATCAATATGTTCCATAGATTGGGGGGGGGGGGGTCGGTCACCAACGTGTGCACATCTGAGTATTTGCCCTCAACACCACTGCATTTTTCATTCATCCAATGACATCGCACTGCCTTTGGTAAAGTACCAATTTATCCTAATAGTAAATGGGTCTATTCAATTTCGTTTGGCCGAAATGAGAACATGTAATTTCTAGAGGATATATTATTAAATATTTTTATGATCGATTTTGGCAATTTACCTAGAACCCTAACTCTTAGTGCCACCTGGTGATGTCAGACACAATCCAGTTGCATATCAGCATAGATCTTTGTACACACTTCACTAATCATCAAAGGCACCGACCTTGCTCCCTCCCTTCTCCCTACCCTTCATCCTCAGCCAGGTCAGGCAGCTGACCATCCATTCACTGCGGCGGGGTGGTGCATCTTACACTAAACATCCAGGTATTCCACCTGGTCAGATAGAATTTGGTGATTTCATATAAAACCAGCGGCCATTATTTTGGGTTGGTGGGCATTGCATAGGCTGACTGCCCTTGCAGGTGGTGCCCTCTGTATCGGTATGTCCGGGGTCATGATCAATGACAGAGGGTAGAAATGACCCCTACAATGGCCATAGGCAATGACCACATTCAATTGATGACCACTGACCACACAACTCACTGACCATGCTCTGCAGACCCCCCACCAAGCCCTGAGTTCACTGGCCACATGACCAAAGATTTATACTTCTTCATGGCTAGCATTGACTGGTAGATTTTGTCTGTGTCACAAGTTGGACTTTAAGACATTACCAGGCCACCCGATCAATGTAGATGTCATGGTAAAGACTACAAACAGATATTTGATGCATTTTTCCACAAGGCCGGCCTGCACCTGACACAGGAGCAGGTTATAGTTTTACTTACCTTTAAGGGCCACTAGTGCATTATTGCATCATGTCCCTTGGTCATCATGATGCATGAATGCAGCCCTGGCAAGTAACCTGTCAGGCCTACATTTATGCATCATTCCTATGGGATTGATACAGTCCCGGAGGGTCGGCATGATGCGCAAATGAAGTGCTGGGGAGCAGACTCGCCAGCACTTTATTGGTGCATCATGACGACCGATGGGCATGATGCATCAGCAACCCTACAGGGTTAACAATACCTTACCTCTTCCTTCTCCTTGGCCCTCTCCAGTATACGTTCCTCTATGGTGCCCTTACAGACAAGCCGGTACACCGTCACCTGTTTGGTCTGTCCCAGTCTGTGAGCACGGTCCATGGCCTGCTGATCAACTGTTGGGTTCCAGTCACTGTCATAGAAGATTACCTGGAACATGAAATTAAACCAAACTCTTGTAAGCAATAGCAGGGATGCAGGACAGGGTGTTGGAAAAATACTGTAGTTATGCATAGAAATGTTTTTAGTTTTTATTGTAAAACACTACCAAACATTGATCCAAGAAAGGACACTTTGGTATCACAGTTTAAAGGCATGTCGAACTAAGAAAATACTGAAATCAGATAAAATTCTGAAAACCTCCATCCCTGCAATAGACAGTAGACCACAGAGTCAATACGTAAACAAATGATAGTTAGAAATGATTGCCAAAAGACATTCGCCTATGAACAAAAATTAATGTAATAATGAGCATTTCATTCATTTTCTAAAAGAAAGGGAAATACACAAAGTGATGTACTTACAGTATCAGCTGCCGTGAGGTTGATGCCAAGACCTCCAGCTCTTGTAGAGAGTAGGAAAACAAAGATGTCTCCTCTTGATTGGAAATCTGCCACCATGTCACGTCGGTCTGAGATTTTGGATGAACCGTCCAGCCGCATGTAGGTGTGTTTTCTGTGCCACATGTACTCCTATAAGTAAAAGTGAAAAGAAATCATTATTATATGATTGTATCAAACATTTTGGATTAGATAATGAAAGGTTACTGTATACAAACAATGCCCTTTTCAATGTATAGGGGAATAGTTAGAAAAATGAATATGAAGAACGATACAAGTCAGACATTCATAATGCCCCATGATAGGAGGGATTTCTCTGCATGGTTCATGGTTTAGACTGACTTTGTAGTCTAATTCATATCCAGATGATCCAGAACTATAACATCCATATGATCACCAAACTATAATATCCTGGGTATACCAACCACTCAGGGGCGTAGGAAGCAAATGTTTATTTGGGGTGGGGCGGGGTCTCGGTTGGGAGGGGGAGGCCTGCTATATCTTTATATAGGCATATATAGGAACCTCCTCATTATTGGGGGGGGGGGCAGGCTCCCCTGCCCCCCCCCTTTCCTACGCCCCTGCCACTACACTCACTCCATGGGGTCACGTCCTTATCGGAGTCTTATTTGAAGTAAAAAATGTATACAATTTTTTTTATCTTTATCTACCATTTTCACCTCAGTACTGATTTGATTTTTTTTTTTCAAGAAGGGTATAAGGATGATTTGAAAGGTGGAAAGGTCAACCTATACTGGAAGAAATATATCTCACATCTCTGTATTGGTCCCTAGAATGCCTCATTGGTAGATTTTGTACCTTCATTTTCACATAATAAAACACTTCCATAGTTTGAGTTTATTGAGTATCCTGACACAAAAGTGAATAACAACACTATTCTGACTTTTCAATTCCACTGGACAATTACAAAACAGATGTAACATACCACAGGCACTCACCCCCAACCCCCAGCCACTACCTTACATTGACCATCCTCCTACCTATCCCATCCCCTATACATCGATCGCCCACACACTGGTGCTCCTGACGGCAAGGTAAGGGAGTTCCCCACTGCATTCCATGCTACAAGGCTAAGGACAATCTGCCTGTGGGCAGAAGTTCAACAGCCAACAGGACTTTCCACACACCTAAATATTTGATTCGATGGCGAAATAAGTTTCAAGCAGGATTATAGGATAATTAGAGCTGAGGAAGAAGTTACATTTTTTTTAATCTCTTCAACTTCAGTTTTCATTGGCTGACAAACAGCTCCCTCATCTTAAGACCATTCTAATTAAACCTGTGCATCTTTAAAATGTATTGTTAGCCTATGGCACAAATGCATGTACGAATGCACCTATAGTTAAAATTATTTTTTTAGCCCAAGCAATGTTTTCTCTTCCTATTTCATTTCCATCCACTGTAGTTTTAAACCATAGCACGTCAGTCAGCCAGTCTCATTCCTTCTCATTCATTCCCTCCGCTAAAAACACCTCCTCCTTGAAATGTTTCTAAATTCACATGTCAGTCTAAATGGGTTACTTTTCAATTTGCCACTAACATTTCCCTCCATCAGAAGATGGACCCTGGGGAGTACATAGACCTGGAGGCAGCTGACCACCAGGACCTCGTCCTACCCCCAGGACAGGACAAGCATGAACTAAACAGATGACAACACCCCACCCCCCTTCCTCATACATTCTATAGTCAATCTAGCACCTAGTACCTCTGTGTTGGTAGAAGGTTATATCGTAGTTTGGATTATTCTGTAAGTATATCTTTAGCAGAAATTAGTTGTTGTCCAGAATCAGATTCAGATTAATATGGGACTTCTTCGCATTTCTGAGATGAAGACAAGTAAATCACACACTACCCCAGTCCCTATTCTCCTGAACGTATTGTTTAACTAATAAATAATAAAATGTACCTAAAAATCACAGAAATTGTTGTTGTTGCTCTGGGAAATCCTGTCAAGCAAATGAGGGAAATTGGAACCTTTGTGTTTAATTGTACACTAACAGTTCACCTTGTCTCAATAATATGTTTTTAAGACTTTTGTCAGAAGATGATGGGTGAACTATAAACATATACTTGGCACCTCTCATCAACTTTCTGTACTGATTTATGATGTACCAGAACAGGGGCACAAGGCAGTTAGTGTACTTTGAACTGGACAATAATTAAACTCAAGACAAAACACTGACTATCAACTATTCAATTAATCGCATTTGATTGTTAGATTCTGGCCATATGGTCTAGCTAAATAAAAAGTCCTGATAGAAATTACCCTCAGGAAGCCCATAAAGGTATTTCAACAAGGGGCGGACAAATCACTGGGAATTTCCAATACTCTGGAATTATATCTTTACATAGGTAAATACATAGATATATAATCTAGAGAGACCCAATACTTGATCTCCACCATAGCAGATGGAAAGCCTTTCACCTCCCTACTTTGAATAGAAACCTCAAATACAGATATAGACCATGATAATATCAAATGAAAACTTCAATGAGCTTTTCCGCTCGACCGAAGACTGCGACAGGAAGCTGAGTTGACAGTAATACTTAGAGGTGTGTGCAGGAATCTGCTTTGAGGCTATAGAAGGCTGGGGTAATATTGGGTGGGCGATAATGAGAGAAGTTTATCTGCACTGACCACTTGTAGACAGCCAGGTGAGCTGTCACCACCTGGTCACCCCCCCCCCGCCGGCCTCCTCCCGGCACGTGTCACCTTAACACCTGAGTCACCAGGTGGGCATTAATCACTGCCTACCTTTAAATACATATAGCAACGACAGCTTATCTGGAATCAGGTAAAGGGTTATATATGGCAGTTAGTAAAATATTGTCAACCATAAGATATTACTACCATACCTCCAATCACATTAAAGCAAAAACAGCTTATCTAGAGGTAGGTAAATGGTTATATCTAGCAGTTATATATAAAATATACCTATGTCTTCTATAAGACATATAGGCAGCTAGTGGAACGGAGTATAAAACATGATGATTCCCTTCTATCACTGCAGGATTTCTAGGATGAAACAGGTACCCATCTTGATAGCTAGCTGTTACCAGTGCTTATCTCACCATGTACGGAATCAGTCAATGGTGTCGTCCACTAGGGGTCATGCAAATGAGGAATAGCAGCTTAGTTTATCTTGAGTTAGATATTAGAAGCTATTACCATAGTAGTTGTAATGAACAATTGACTACTTATTTTATTACATGATATCAATAGATAATCAATAGAATATCAATAAATTCAAGTTGAAAACAAAAATTGTTCCCCCTCCCCAGGACTCAAAGCCTGCCATAGTGTGTGTACACGATCGGTAGACACAGCGGAAAAAATATACGCCCGGACCGGGACTTGTCCCGCCTACCTCTAACAGCTGAGCGCAATGTGCTAACCACTAGACCACCGGGCGACACACCTCGGCGCCTGGCTTGGTTTGAATGCGTCCCGCGTCTCATGGTTATGGCAGTGGACAGCCCGGACCAGGACTTGTCCTGCCTCCCTCTACAATCTAACCAAGCAATCACACACAGTTTTTGTCAGTCCCTGTGGCGCAATGCATAGGGAGTTGGATTTGGGATCTGAGACTGCAGGTTCGACCCCTACCCTGGCAATGAAAGATTTCGTAGGTTTTAACATGTAACATATGACATGTAAGGAGGGATGTTATCCATGAATAACATGCCTCCTTACATGGATAACATGGCTCCTTACAATAGTCATGATACATGCATCATGGTGTGCAATATCGACAGGTATGTGCATGGGAATATCCAGAAAAAGCACCCAAAATCACTGAAGTCGTGTAGTAAGTGGAAATAAGTGGAAATAAGGCTTATTGTGGCTTAAAGGATCAATATTTGGGTGTGCCTTTATATTCCGCGTTAGCGCATTCTTTAGTGGGCCGACCCCTGCTGAAGCTGATACCTTGCGAGATAAGGACTGATAACAGCGAGCTGATGGGTACCAGGTGTTACGGAATGCACCCTGAAAAGTCTGCAGTGAATGAGAGAGAATTTGCAATTGCCTCTTTGTTTTCTTTTATATATGGACTTGATTCCTCACATAATTTCTTTCCTCAGACATTTTTCCTTGCATTTTCCATATCTGAGGAAGCAAGGTAGGGCTGACTGTATACGAGAATTCAAGGGACTAAAATTTTGATTTAAGATTTGTTTAAAATTTTAATGATTTCTGAAGGTACAGCATAGCTGTAATGTCACGTTGGCTTAAAAGGTTAATGATTTACTACCGTAATCTCCCGCGTATAAGGCGCGTCTTATACAGGGGGTTTTAGTTCTCATTGGATCCACAAGGGGGACACCAAGACCTTTCTTTTGATATATTACACTCCCATATAAGCTCATCTGCTGCATTTGGGGTCCAGGAGGGTCACGGGGGTCAAAACTACACATAGCTTTTTGAATTTTGAAAATCCATTCATTAGAACAAAAGTTATGAATTTTTAATTTTTTTGACCATATTCTGAAACTCTGGGTGCGCCTTATACGCGGGATGCGCCTTATACGCGGGAGATTACGGTACTGCTAATAACTATTGTGTGCTAGGCAGTGTAAGTTCAACACACATTTTTTACAGTGTAGGGAGGGGGTGGTGGTGAAGAGAAGCTAGACAGTGTAAGTTGAACACACTTTTTTTTTACAGTGTAGGGAGGGGTCTCATGGTGGAGAGAAGCTAGACAGTGTAAGTTCAACACACATTATTACAGTCTAGGGAGGGGGGTTGTGGTGGTGTTGAGAAGCAAGACAGTGTAACTTCAACACACAGTTTTTCCAGTGTAGGGAGGAGGGTCATAGTGGTGGTGAGAAGCTAGACAGTGTAAGCTCAACACACATTTTTTACAGTGTAGGGAGGAGGGTCATAGTGGTGGTGAGAGGCTAGACAGTGTGCTTTCAACACACATTTTTTACAGTGTAGGGAGGGGTGGTGGTGGAGAGAAGCTAGACAGTGTACATTCAACACACATTTTTTACAGTGTAGGGATGGGGTGGTGGTGGAGAGAAGCTAGACAGTGTAAGTTCAACACACATTTTTTACAGTGTAGGGAGGGGACCCGTGGTGGTGTTTAGAAGCTAGACAGTGTTAGTTCAACACACATTTTTTACAGTGTAGGGAGGGGGTGGTGGTGGAGAGAAGCTAGACAGTGTAAGTTCAACACACATTTTTAAGAGTGTAGGGAGGGATGGTGGAGGAGAGAAGCTAGACTGTAAGTTCAACACACATTTTTTACAGTGTAGGGAGCAGGTGGTGGTGGAGAGAAGTGAGATGAGGAAGCATATTTTTGAGGAATTAAGGAAATTGTGAGGAAGGCACAGCATTGCTGTGGTGATTTATTTGTTATGGTTAAGAAACAAAATGATCAGCTTTTTTTTTTAATAATAAAATCAAGTTTGAAGAAGTAGCACAGCATAGCTATTAAAATACAAAAAATGTTTAAGAATAACACCACTAAGGTGATGATATATGAAAGTAATGATGATATTAATCATAGGTTGAATATATAACATTGTATTGTAAGAAAGAACAAAAGTGTTATAAATATTTTTTATCATTTATTATATAATCTTATATACTGGCTTTTCACAAAGGAAACTGTCAAGAAAAAATTATCACACTATAGTGCATTATCATAAGAACTTGATATTCACATCAAAATTGAACTTCATAATCATTGCGAACAATCGTATGGTCATTTTGGAACTCGTTTGCAGACATGAAGTGAATGGTAAGTGTAAAATGCTAAAGAAAGTAGAGCTTTTCACAAATGAAATTGTCAAGAAAAAAAAGGAGGCATGTATTTGATGGATTAAGGAAATCAGTTAAGCATGACATAGCCGTGGTAATGTATTTTGTCATGGTTAATGATAATGCTTAAAGTGTGCATCAATGTAGCAGGTCACCTATAAAGGGTTAACTGTGCATCAATGCATCATGCCATCCATGAATGTTTAAGTGTGCATCAATGCATAATGCCATCCCTAAAAGGTTAAGTGTGCATCATTGCATCATGCTATCCATAAAGGTTTAAGTATGCATCAATGCATCATGCTATCCCTAAAGGGTTAAGTGTGCATCAATGCATCATGCTATCTATAAAGGGTTAAGTGTGCATCAATGTATCAGGCTATCCATAAAAGTTTCAGTGTGCATCAATGCATCATGCCATCCATAAAGGGTTAAGTGTGCATCAATGCATCATGCCATCCATAAAGGGTTAAGTGTGCATCAATTCATCATGCAATCTATAAAGGGTTAAGTGTGCATCAATACATCCCTAAAGGGTTAAGTGTGCACCAATGCATCATGTCATCCATAAAGGGTTAAGTGTGCATCAATGCATCAGGCTATCCATAAAGGTCTAAGTGTGCACAAATGTGTCATGTCATCCATAAAGGTTTCAGTGTGCATCAATGCATCATGCCAACCATAAAGGGTTAAGTGTGCATCAATGCATCATGCCATCCATAAAGGGTTAAGTGTGCATCAATGCATCATGCCATCCATAAAGGGTTAAGTGTGCATCAATGCATCATGCCATCCATAAAGGGTTAAGTGTGCATCAATGTATCATGCCATCCATAAAGGGTTAAGTGTGCATCAATGCATCATGCCATCCATAAAGGGTTAAGTGTGCATCAATTCATCATGCCATCCATAAAGGGTTAAGTGTGCATCAATGCATCATGCCATCCATAAAATGTTAAGTGTGCATCATTGCATCATGCTATCCATAAAGGTTTAAGTATGCATCATGCTATCCCTAAAGGGTTAAGTGTGCATCAATGCTGATCATGTAATCTATAAAGGGTTAAGTGTGCATCAATGCATCAGGCTATCCATAAAGGGTTAAGTGCACCAATGTATCATGTCATCCTTAAAGGTTTCAGTGTGCATCAATGCATCAGGCTATCCATAAAGGGTTAAGTGTGCACCAATGTATCATGTCATCCGTAAAGGTTTCAGTGTGCATCAATGCATCATGCCATCCATAAAGGGTTAAGTGTGCATCAATGTATCATGCCATCCACAAAGGGTTAAGTGTGCCATCAATTCACCATGCAATCTATAAAGGGTTAAGTGTGCATCAATACATCCCTAAAGGGTTAAGTGTGCACCAATGCATCATGTCATCCATAAAGGTTTAAGTGTGCATCAATGCATCAGGCTATCCATAAAGGGTTAAGTGCGCATCAATGCATCATGCCATCCATAAAGGGTTAAGTGTGCATCAATGCATCATGCAATCTATAAAGGGTTCAGTGTGAATCAATACATCCCTAAAGGGTTAAGTGTGCAACAATGCATCATGCTATCTATAAAGGGTTAAGTGTGCATCAATGCATCAGGCTATCCATAAAGGTCTAAGTGTGCACCAATGTATCATGTCATCCATAAAGGTTTCAGTGTGTATCAATGCATCATGCCATCCATAAAGGGTTAAGTGTGCATCAATGCATCATGCTATCTATAAAGGGTTAAGTGTGCATCAATGCATCATGCCATCCATGAAGGGATAACTGCACATCTATGCATCATGCCATCAATAAAGGGTTAAGTGCACATCTATGCATCATGCCATCCATAAAGGGTTAAATGTGCATCAATGCATCATGCCATCCATAAAGGGTTAAATGTGCATCAATGCATCATGCCATCCATGAAGGGTTAACTGCACATCTATGCATCATGCCATCAATAAAGGGTTAAAAGTGCATCAATGCATCATGCCATCCATAAAGGGTTAAATGTGCATCAATGCTAGGCAGTGTAAGTTCAACACACATTTTTTACAGTGTAGGGGGGGTCGTGGTAGTGTTGAGAAGCTAGACAGTGTAAGTTCAACACACTTATTTTACAGTGTAGGGAGGGGGGTTGTGATGGTGGGAGGGCAAGAGTTGAGTGCCCACTGGCCGGAGTCCAGCCTGGCCAGGATAGGAGTAGAAGGGATCCTGAATGTAGCAAACTTTTGACAAAAACAGATGAATGAAATAATCTTCCCATACAAAATTATCTTCAAGATGGCTTGTCCAACACATCACTAGGTTCATTTTTTCAAAATAAAGTCATTTTGTAGGTTCATTTTTCAAAATTAAGTCATTTTGAAGCATTTGTGCAAAAGCAATGCTGCTGCTACCACACAGTCTGTAACATGACCATGAGGAACAGGTAGAGCCTAACACATTACTGCTATACTCCCAGTGGTGTCACAACATGAGGATTAGACTTGTACAAGGCCTATTTAAAAGATTATGGGTCTACTGCTAATAGCCAATACACTAGGGTTCATAGGTTTTAGGAGCAAGGACAAAAAAAATGAATAGCCAAGGCTGGCAGACTGGTGGCAATTCCGAATATGGGCTATTTTTTTGGCGATGGCTATACTGAAGTAAACCGTCACGAATGGCCAAGGCCATCGTGACAATGAAATGGCTTCTATTTCCAGCCTCTATGGGCTGGGTGTATAAGGGCCGAGTCTTTGAATGGGCACCAGTCTTGAATAAGCGATTGGGGTACAGAAGTGTAGAAGCTGCACTCACGTATAAGCCGCACTTATAAGGAGCTACACAATATAAGCCGCAACTGGGACTTCAAAAATGCTGATCATGTAAGCCACAATAAGGCTCTAGGTACAGTTTACGGTGTATTTTTCCCCCATTGTATTGTACTTTGAGTCTTGAATTAGCGCCGGAGGTAGGGACTACTTCAATTCTATAAGTGCCCCTCCGCTCATACTGCCCAATAGGCTGTATTTTGAATACATGTTTGGGGTGGTTTGATGAGTGGTGTTTCTGAGCAAATTTTGACCAAGTTAGTTGTGAAACCAACTACCTGGACAATTCTTTTAAGGACTTTCTTGAACTCCAAATATTTCTTATGCTCTCCACAGGAATCCTTGAGTTGACAGTTCAAGGACAGTGTGATAAAGTGAGAGGTAGTCCCGATAGCACTCACAAGGGGGTGCCACACTGCCTGCAGGTCAGCAGCAAATGGACAGGACGTCAACAAATGGTGGGAAATGGTCAAAGGGCCCGCGGGCACACGTGCCTAGGTGGGAGTGTTTCTTCACGGTGGGTGGGTGGAATGAGGTATAGACGTGGTGAAAAGTGGTGGTGGGGGGGGGGGGGTGTGGGAGGGGGTATTCTTAGACTGACCGCTATTGCATATTACTTTATTTCAGAATTTCAACTCCTGTCTCAAAAGATGGGAATCCATGATTTCCACATACATGTATATTCTATAGTGAGAAATGGAGATGCATACTTTAAATGTACCCATTCGAAATACACTGTAATTGATCAGCGATCTGTTCCTATTAAGCCCCTCTATCTTTCTCTCCATGGATGACATTTTCATATCAATCATCCCCTACATGCAGCATAGTAATAGTGTGTGGGGGTAATTTTCTTTGTGAATTCTGAAACTATAATTTCTGGATATACCACATGAAGGCTCGTCGCTGCTGGGAGTCACAACGCTAAAATGACATCCTTCCGGGTTGCAATAAGGCAAATGAAAAGTGAAAAAGGGGTACTGGAGGGCTGGGGTGTGAAAGGGTAGCGGGGAGGGTGGGTGGCCCACGTTTTGAAGTTCTGACTCCACAGGTAGATATATAAAGTCCGATTGAATAGACCCAGAAAATGCACACCTGGACACTCCCGCGTACCTGGGAGCTAGGTGTAGCGTGGTCAAGGGGGGGGGGTACAAGTGAAGACAGGCTATTGTTGTTGATATAACTTGATTTGTATTGCCTATAATCATAATTTCTCCATGTACAATCATATTTCTATAAGAGATATGTCACTTGATATCTTTTTTATACGATACTGCTTGCCTTTCTTATCACATCAACCAGTTATCCCAACCTAACAGGAAAATGTTCCTTTACTTTTTTAAACAAGCAGTAATGACTGTAAAAAGACCAAATTATTTGTAAAGAGACGCATCATATCATTAAATACCCATAGAGATCTTATAGTATGGCTGATATTTAGAAATAGTAAACTAGTGATGTTCTGTAGTAAGTGATTACAAGTAAGGATGTCCCCCTGGGAGTGTGTCTAAGACTGGACGTATAGAAATACCTGTGCCTGACACAGCCCATACAGCACCTGAATGCTTGTATACAACAGGCCCCTTTATGGTCATCCTCCGGGTCCCACTGTCTTCTACACCCATAGGTGGGTACCTCAAGGGGAGATGACACAATGTAAGGTCGGTATGTCAAACGGTGGGTAAAGGACCAAACCTATTGACCATCTCTCCACCTATCCCACCCCCTACTGGGAACACACATGCCAACTTTCACTATTCACCTAGTTCCAGAATGGTAAGGGTTAGACTGGCTACTACCGTCAGGTGCTCATCTCCGACCCTTTCCTGCACAACGGAGGGCATTAGCACATTAGGCTATGGAAGCCGCCATTAGACCCCGATTGCACTATGACTAACACCTTCAGCCCCCGTCTCCGCAGTAAATGCCAGGGATGCTTCCCATTGGTCAATAATACAATAGCCATGTGCCGTAGGATTTCTTTAGTAAAAGAGGTTAGTGCAAGTCTAAGAAGCAGCCAAGAGGAGGTAGAGGACATTCTCAGGTCCTTGTACTGCTTTGTTTCATTACTTGACTTTAATGTGCCATTTATGAAAAGACAGGTAGCTATATAACTGTCCCTTAGATACGAATTGGTTGCTCTTCTACAGTGGTTGCCGTGAAAGGGTCCGCTTCCCTCAGACCAAGGAGGACTGTACATGTAGTCCTCCTTGGTCTGAAAGGTCTGAATGAAAACCTTTCTATCCAATGCCTTTCCCAGATTGGACAACACCTGGAAAGTCCAATGTTATCGATTAAATGCACTGCAATTCTTTACATTTTTTAATTAGTGACATAATTGCAGGTCTAAAAATCCTTAGCCCAACATAAAAAAACACAACATATCTTACATGAAACAATTCAATGATGTTTTTGTCATGAGCCCTTTATCCTGACCTGGGCTCCCACTGCCCACTTACTTTGTACTATTAGTCATTTTCTGACAGGGGCCTCACGTCCTGACCAATGATATTATCATAACTGCACGCCAACACCAAGCAATCGTAGTCTCTTGGTTTCTCGAGGAACATAATGAAGATTTACGGGCGTTCCGTCAGGTGGCAGCACGTGACGGACTGATAAGAGCGCACAGGTGAGCCCCATGTAGGCCAGATGGCGCGACTGATACTAGCAATGGGGGCATCCATTCACGTGACTACAAAGAAAACCATGTGATCTCTGGGACCTCTGCTCCCGCCTCTGCTCTACATCCAAGGTTAGTAGATTCCCATCTCAACAGAATAAAATGTCTGTATTGCATTGGTTTGTAATGCAACAGACGATCAGGACTTTCACATTTTACATGACCAAAAGTATGTCAATCTGAATCCCCAACTATTGATTCATACCTCTAATCATTTTCTTTATTCTGTCCATTTAATTAATCTTGGTTATAGGTATGTTCAGTGTTTCCCAGGGTTAAACCCTGGTGCAGTTCCCAAGAAGAAAAAAAGAACGTTGGCTTTGGAACATCCCAACTTTTTAGCACACAAGTTTCCTCACTTTGAGGGCAAACATACGTGTATTGTTCATGTCTAAACTTCCATGCAATGCCCCACATTTATAAACAAACTTGTCCCATTATCCACATAGTCTGATGTGGAGCCTGGGGCTCCTGTGGGACATGTTTGTGTGCCCTTAGGGTGAGAGAGGCTGGAGAAGATAATAGAGCACCACCCACTGGGTACTCCCCATTATAGCACGTGTTAATTGTGGTCAAGGTAGAAAATCATATTCTGAACGAAGATTCAGTCATTTTTTGTTAGGAAAGAAGAATGATGGAAGGTGGGAGAGGGCCTAAATGCATCTAGGGTCACACCTTCATATCTGATATGGAGATATATTTCGTCACGATAGAGCTATGAATATACTCCTTTCCTTTTAGTATGTTTCCCCTCAAAGTATAAGAAATTGCCATATCTGGATTAGCATTTCATTTGGAATTTCTCATATAGATCTGAGAGAACTTGTGTAGAACCTGTTTGGAGTATTGCAGGTAGTACATCCACATCTCAAGCAAAAGTCTAAATACAGTACAGTAGATGGATAGTGTTTACTACATGAACACGTTCCCTCTTTATTCACCAGGTGCCTACATCACCCTCATTGGGGGCAGATAGATCAACACGCCACCTGGCACCATGTCTCCTTAATGTTCAACCTTCCCGTGATGCCACAGTAAGAGACGCTGCTACAGCATAACTAACACTAGCGCCACCTACATGCGGCGATAGAATCAATACTAAACATAAATCAATGTAGATTATAGTCCTTTGTCAGATACCAAATACAACAACACAGGGTTCGGCTTATAGGTTTAACTGTTGAAAAATATGAGAGAGAGATCCTCTGACTTTGAACATTATGTTTTTATATGCTGCAATCAAGCCGAAAAGGAATAAGCGAGGACAAAACAAAAGTGGTTCCCACCATACTACCCCTATTTAAAACCATGTAAACTATATTTATTGGCTATGAAATGAATTTATTTAAATATATCAAATAAACATGAGGCATTAAATGTCTGTACCCTTTATCCAACTGCACATAAGGAGTACCATAAATACCATGATATGCACCTATAAACGTTGAAATCGCCCATGTGCATTCAGTATGCACATTGTAATCATTTTAACATTAAGAAATCACACTCATTTTGAGATCTTGTTACTAAAGTAACATATGGACAACCATAATGTACATCCACCTGGTGAGAGAATACACCACAAACATATGACATATGATTGACGTGTTTTACATGAAATGTAATTATCCAAGATTAAGTAGGATTGCGAGGTTCTTGGCCTTATTCATTTTAATAAACTGTTGGAACCATATGCTGTTTTCAACAATTACGAAATGTGAGGAAACATGATTATCGAAGTGAAAAATGGAACGATGTGCTTTGGTATGCACAAAGGGCTCAGGGCTAGTGCTGCCACCTACCATGGTACCTGATAATGAACATTGTGGAGCTAATAACTTTTCCCGTGTTTTTTGAAAGGCTTCCAAATCGTCTCACTTTTAGACGCTGTTTTCGAAACAAATAGAAACAAAGAGAGAAAAGTCCAACCGGAGGTAAACCTATGGAGGACTGGATTGGACAAAAGATTTTTATGAAATGACTTTTTTCTTTATTTAATTTTGTATGAACTCATGGATGGATTTTTGAATTTTTTTCTTTACTGTAAGTAAAGACTGATATATGAACTACTCATGTATGGTAATTTTATTTGTTTACATGCTTTGTTTCTTGTAGAAAATTAAAATTGAAAATTGTATAACTGACTTTTTTCCAATGCCACCACCTACCCGGCGGTATAGACTCAGGGTGGTGGCCAAATATACTTTTAAAAAAATTGCCTTTTTAGCCTTACTTCCTCTAGTATAGTAATGTCAATAAATGTTTTCTCTGATAGCTCTGATGACATTCAAGACACTTTAGTGCACTAGGTATTCATTAATGTTAAACATTATGTTCTCAGGGTTCCAACAAAATCCCCAGACTCAAACTCCATAACACTTCCATGACTTTCCATGGCAAAAATCAGAATTTTCCACGTCATTTTCAAGTAATTTTGGAATTATCGGGGTTGAACTCTCTGCAAAATTCCTGCAGGCGAGGTGGAAAGAAAGGGGGTCCACCCTACTGGATTTTGAAATAAATATTAGGTTTTCCCATCTTCAATGACTCAAAATGAAATTTTCAGAAATTCCACGACATTCCATGACTTTCCCTGACAACATTTTATTCCGTGACTTTCCATAACACGTGGGTCCCCCTTTGTTCTACTCTAGGGGATAGGGGAATTCCCTACCCTTTCTTCCACAGCAGACCTATACCTTGATGGAGACGGTATACGCCTGTACTGTATATCCCTAATTACTCTATGACAGCCCATGGGCTTTCATTCAATTGCCGTTGCTTAACCCCCCACCCCCCCCCGACCCCCATGCACAAGAAGAAGGAATAACCCCAAAGGGATTCAGTATCAGCCCATAGTGCCCTCGTGTCATGTAGAAACCACCATTTCATTATATTTGAATAAATATGAATAGGATGTTACCCCGGGGATGTTACATAAAGTTCAACTTTAAGGTCCACCTGTACTTCAACTTGTTGTCAGGCTCTTCCCATTAATCTGACTTCTATTTATTTTATTCATATCCCTGTGGTGATGGCCAATCCCATCTCTACACCCTACTCCATCCCCCATTCTCACAGGTAAGGTGACAGGTGTGGGTCCCATCTCCACCTTTCAGTCTGCTCAGCAGGGCAGATAGCCCCTCTCACTCCCAATCAATTACCTCCCTTCCCTCACACACTCACTCGGCTCCTTCCGTCAACATTCGGCTATCTCCGACACGCCCTATCTTGATTGGCCATCTAAACGTTTCTGTTCATAATTGGGGTAAGGACAGAACGGTTTGGTCGTGATTGTTATAAGAGTAGAAATCTAACCACTTCCCCAATTATCCCATCAGTCTGAAAGCAAAGTAGAGCTAATGGAGTTTACGATCTAGCCTATTTAGCAGGCATAAAACAAAATATTTGGTGAATATTTCCTGTAATTATTCCGTCAGATTAAATTGAGGGTGCGTCTGGTGAAGAGATTAAATAGTGCATCGCACTCTCATGGCAAAGGCAGAGCAGACCTATCTAAGCATATCTAAGGTAAAGGTGATTGATTAAGTTTGTTATCACTAAAATTAAAGATATCGAACGGAAATAGTACTGCCTATGGGCCTATATACTAGCTAGGCTATGGCATAGAGTTATCCCTATCCATAGATAAGTCCAATCTCATTTGGTGATTTAACAGATGATACTTGACCATAATACATGACTCGATATATCAAAGGAATCGCGCCCCTTGATCTTTACGATTTTGTAATGGTATATTAAAAGGCCACTTAACCAGAATGAGGCATTATCAGTTAGATAGAGATAATCATATTTTAGTGGTATCTGGTATCAAAAGGTGTACACTCCCATGCAGTTCCCTCACTTGCAACCAATGTTGATAGATAAAATGATGGTGAGAGTGATACCAGTCGTGATGATGACAGCGATGATGAGGATGTGGAGGCCACGTGACAATCCAGCGTCCCTAACTGATAACTTAGATGAGGGTAGTACCGGCACGCGCTGGTAGAGGGAGCCACGCGTACCCCTAATGACCATAGGTCACTTCGGTAATTATACCTCTTAATTAACAGTATCCTTAGCGGCCTTTATTAATGAGATCCACTAATCAACAGTGTCCTAGGTGGCCTCTCCCACTTACTAAGACGCTATGCAGACTGGGGGAATCCTAACAGATGGGATAAGTGTACCTCCTCACGAGGTACTAGATCATTAAGTATGTACTCAAAGGTGGACTCATTAATCAGTGGGTGTCTTAACCTGTACTCCTGTAGGTCTTGTCATCAATCAGAGCATTAACCCAGAACTAACTCCTAAATCACTATTGGACATTATTGATGCAAGTGTCAACGCTTCACGTAGGAGAATGAACTGTGGTTTAGAGATCTATAAAAATATTTAATGTATAAGATTGTCAGATAGCTGTGGTATTGGTAAACTGCTTCCTTATGTCTTTGTGGACTTTTTACGTAAATGATATATCTTACTGTCTTAAGCAAGGAGGCCAAGGTTGTTGCAGAAAAAGGGGTCGAGGCTCTAATAACTCAATCTGTAATCCTGTAAATTTAAGACAAGTTTCACTGTTAAAAAGGTGAGTACATCTAGCATCAGCTGGTGTCCATCTATATGTCTGTATACATGTTGGTCGTTTATGGACGTTCTTAGACCATCTGTTACTCAGGGATAAGTCCCTTACAAGGTGGGATCATGTCGTACCCCAGTAGACTTGTTCAAGTGTATTGATTATGATATAAGATAATTAAAGTAAAGTGAGAAACAAACATTGAAAGCATTTCTAGTAAATCAATTTTTAGGGTGCACAGCAGAGAAACTCAGAGAGGGAGAGGGGTTGTGTGGGGAGAGAGGGCTCAGGGACCGCCATCAGTCTCATACCCCAGTACAGTCCATGATGGCATAACGACATAGTTGCTGCATTTAGAATAATACTATCAATAGTTCTGTTCTGGACGTTTTTAGGTTCTCCTTTTATCGTTAGTATAAGACTGTGCATATCAAAATATATAGCATGGTTAAGACAATTGCACTATAGCTATGATGACACACTGAAAGTGACTTTTGAGTATAGATCTATTAGAGATTGCACTGAATCAAACTATAGGGCATTAGCACATTAGGCTATGGAGGCCGCCATTAGACCCCGACTGCACTATGACTAACACCTTCAGCCCCCGTCTCCGCAGTAAATGCCAGGGATGCTTCCCATTGGTCAATAATACAATAGCCATGTGCCGTGTGTATACTACACCATGTGTTACAGCTATTGACCATGACCCTTGGTTGTAAACCTAACATTTCAGCTTACCACATGGCATATGTGTCACTTAGATTGATATAACCTTATGGTGTTTGCGGGGTGTTTGTCAATACATCAACTTTCAGCTAAAAGAAGGATCAACCTCCTAATGCCTTCATTAATCACACCTAGCTTAAGCTGAAAAAAATGCCATGTGAAGGAAGCATATGGTTGGGGTATTTATTGAGTGAGTTCTGACTTTTAAAAAATATGGTAGCAATATATTTTTTTTTTCTAATTGCATGTTCAGGGTTTTATGGTGTTTAACAACGACATACCCAGATCTTATTCGATAATTCAATGGCTTCGAATCAGATGGATACCCATCCACCCCTTCGTGAAAATGCAGCCATATCGGTATCCGTCCCTCCAGGTTTCAAACTGAGGGATATATACATTTACTTCTCGTAAAACCCAGCAATGCTACCAAAGTGGGTCTGCCTCCTAGATAATCTCATTCAGATGTGTATGTATGTACCTGTATATGGACTCAAGAGCTGGGTCTGGAAAAGGGCGGGAAAGGATGGTGATCTTTGTAGCTGGATCTCTAGTAGGTAAGACTGCTTGGGCCCGGGTGCTTGGCCCATGTTTTAGATGTGCAAATATATATGAGACTTTGCCCCGTCATGGTCTGATGGTCCACAGGTGACCCAATATTATAAAGTAGTACCCACTACATGCATGGTATGACATGCATGGTCTCAATGTCCCCTTTCACAGAAGAGTTTTCTTTCCCTATACACCACCCCCTACTGTACGCCCCATCACCTTTCTCCCTCCCTACATACTCGTGCTAACCTCTTATTACGCGTGTCAGAAGTGTGGTCGTGATTTTACTTGAAATGTTTTCAGCGAGAAGGGGATTTCAAGTTTTGATGATTTTAACATTGGCGGATCTAGGGGGGGGGGCGCCGGGGGCGTGCACCCCCCCCCCTTTTTTCTACCAAATAGGTTGGTCAAAATGCCCACTTCCTAAGCTTTCCAATGGCAAAGGAATTTTTCAAATATTCCTACTAGAACCAAAGTTATGAAGTCATCCCCACAAGTCAGCAGAATGCACATTCAAAATTTCAAAAGTTTTTCAGAACACTGAACTGCCTGTGCCTCTCTCTCTCCCCACTGTGTTATCCCACTTTGCAGGGGATAGGAATGGATGGGATAAGTAGCTACAAGGGACATGTAGATGAGGGATAGGTAGCCCAGGGAAAGGGATCTGTAGGGAGAAGATAGGAGGGCAGTGCTTGGCAGAGGCATTCGCAGCAAATGGAGTGGCATTGAGAGGGATAGGTAGATGGATGGACAGGTAGAGAATAAGCATGAAAGGTAGAGTTGGAAGGAGGGGTTTTGAGAGGGATAGACAGGTGAAGAGACAGGAATGATAGGTGAAGGATGGGTAAAAGTTTTTTGGCCCAGTCAAACATGCAGAGATGCCATTTTTTCTGGAATTCAGAACTTTCTGAATGATGCTATTCTGCTCCATCATGCCCTCTCATGAAGGTCCCCACTCCACAGGGGGGGCCCCTACTATGCTGAATATGTTTCATCCTGCCTAATACTCCCTACTACCTTTGTCCTACTGCCAGTCTCCTAGCTTCCTAAATTTTCCTGTTTAGTATACCTTCCAGGGAGTTCCTGATGGCACTGCACTAGACTGTGCAGGGAGGGGGTCCATTTTGATGGCCTATTTGGTGATGCAGAGACATTTTTCATGATAATTATTCTTTTTTTTTTCAAAATATTTTAATTTATAAGACTAAACTAGCCTATTGAATAAGGTCTAGATTTCAATATTTTCTTGGGGGGCATGCCTCCAAACCCCCCTAGGTGTATCACTGCACTGTGCTTGTGACAATCTGCGCTGTGCCATCCCCCTTCATTAAGCCTCACCACCATATCTTGCCCCCCCCCCTCTTTACAAACTCCTGGATCCACCCCTGCAGATTCCATGCCCAAAATGTGCGCCCCTCCCTTTCTCCAAATCCTGGATCCGCCACTGATTTTACATATGAGATAAATCACTTCCTTCAGGTTAAATCACAGGTAGGAAATTTTACATTTTCCATCCTGCAAATCATATGAAATGTTTAAGGAATATCTCGTGTATATGGCGCAAGTGCCTATACGGCGCACCCTGAGTTGAGGAGTTGATATAAGACCCACCCTGACCCCAGACCAATTCTGTAAGGCACACCACGTGTTGTGTATAAGCCGCGCCTTATACGCGCGGTAATATGGGGGTTGGGTGGGATCAGAGATGCCACTCAGTGGCCGACAAATACCAGGAAAATTGGACTTTGGACACATTTTCCCAGGAATTTATCATAATTCAATACAGAAATCTTGGAATCAAAACCAGGAATTCCTGGTAAACCAGGAAAAGTGGCATCTCTGGGTGGGATATACCCCCGATATACCTGGAACAGAGTATAGATAAAAGCAAAGACAACAAGTGACAAACACAAAGGAAGAAAGGAACTGAGGACAGACAGAGAAAGGAAAGATCTATATACTACGTGAATACATGGGCAGAAAGAAAGTATTATAAGGCTATGGTAAATATTTCAAAATAGTGACAATGAGAAATACAGACTTCTAATGTAAAACGTTAAAGATACATATCATAGCCTGAAGGCAAGAAAACAGTAACATGTACAAAGAAACTATGACAAAAACATGGCCGTTTTTTGTTGTAGCGTCATTGTTCATTCCAACAAAACAGGAAGGCCTTAATAATGGGCTTGGTGAAGTGTATTTCTGACTCGCAGTATCTATCGCTGACGGAGTAGGATATTTTGCATTATAAAAGTACCTCCTCCCTTGGCTGGCGTCAAATGTCAAAACGGAATTTAGTACCCGTGGACGGGTCTTATCCTTAAGATCGAGATCTAACCGACGACTCAAATGTAAAATGAAATAAAGTAGATTAAGATAAAAGAAAATTCCCTATCGTCACATTTTTCTTTTAATGGTTGTTCATGACGATGTAAAACAAAAAACGATGGATTGTCTGCTGATGTGTATATACATGTGATCCCCCCCCCCCCATTTCTTTTGAATGGCCCTGGACTGTTGGGGTCATATAGTTGTCAGGGAAAACATCTTGGAATTTTTTTGTGTGAATCAAAGCTCTGGTATGCCAGAACAACCCCCACTGGGCCATCTACAGTAATACGATGCATTCACCCAAACATGTACTACATTCAGGGGTAGACACTAACATTTTGGGCATTTGGCCACTGGGCCAGTAGTCTGGTATATGGCAATATATTTTCAAATATTTTACTGGCCAAACGGCCAATTTCAAAGGAAATCTAAAAATAATCACTGGCCAGCAGCCCAAACTACTGGCCATTGGCCAGCGGGCCAGTGTTAGTGTCTACCCCTGTACTACATGTATATAATACAGGGAAGTATATGTATTGTACATGCCAATACTAGAGTACAACCACATAACATGTACTGTGTTGACATGTATCTGCATGTACTACATGTATCTCTATGTACATGTGGGGGCTGTAAAATCACCAAACCACATAGCTTCACTCAGTCACCTAGTTCTGTAACAATTTGACTTTGTGGCTTTTGTGCGTGTATGTCCAACCATCTCCACGAATGGTTGTAGTACATGTATGTAGTTTTACAGATGCATGTTGTTAGACTTTGGGGTGGTGACTGGGGGGGGGGGGGTGGGGGTACCCTACTAGCCCTTGTGGTGACTGACCACAGGCTACAGTGTCAGCTTTATTTCTCTTGGTCATGCAAGTCTAAATTCACCTGCTACCATACACCGTGGGAACATCCAGTCCAAAAAGTTTCCACTAGATTTAATCAAATAGAAAAGTTGAGGACAGGTGCCATATACACACACCAGTGGTCAGGTCTAAGACTCTCATATGTATGAATTTTGTTGATGAATTTTTGTTTTTCCTTTCACTTTTTTTGTTAACTTGACAATATATTTATTGAAAAAACAACAACAAAAAACAACGCTTTACAACATCCTCCATGCATTTGCAATGCAGAACTGATGCATTGGCCCAACTGTGCTGTCATATACTGCATCGGGTAGGCCCCCTGCTCTCTTCTAGTCTACATTGATCACAGATGCCACTCGCTGGCCTCTGAAAATTCGGAAATCATCCTAATTTTCTCAATTACATGTACCAATAGGAAATGCTAGAAGGAATTGCCACTTAAAATTCGGAATTCCTAAAAAGGTAGGAAAAGTGGCATCTCTGATTGATACATGTTTTACTACCTTATGTAAAAAAAGAATTTATTTGATACAGAGACTTTCAATACATATCATTATGAAGATAGGCTTACATTTGTCTTTTAAGCAGCCTTTTATTCTCACCCACCAAAATGATTATCCAGAGGAATGTACAGGTAGATGAACTTTCACCTGGTTACCCTCCAGCTACCTTTCCCCTCCAACACCCCTATCTCCATCTGTACGTGTATGCACAGAGCTCTGTGGTGTACGGTACCCATGCCCTGTTGGCATCCCCCCTCCCCTATCTGCCCGTTCTAATGGTCACTTAGCGTGTGGTTTCTATACACACAGTAAAAAAACTACTTAGTAAAATACCACACTGAGTCACTAGCTGATCCTCCTACAGGTGGGTTTTAAATTGGACGCACACGGGTCATAACACACGTTTTTCATTTTTCTTCCAGTTATGCCTTTAGGTTAAAAGACATAATAGTAATATGAGGTGGTCGATATAATATGGGAATCTATGAACCAAAAGAAGGCAATTAAAGGAACTATTGCGTCAATAAAAATGAAATTCAACATTTTTTGTTGTTGATAAGTAGAAGATATGGAGTTTTCCGAAACTTGGCAGGTAAAGCAAAACACACAATGGATTTTGCACTTCTACTCGATGTCTTTTGCATACACTGTGCATGTATTCGGGGTTTTGTCCTTTTTCTCTTTTACTTTTGATGCGTAACCGCAGGTGAAAGAGTCAAGTTGAACTAATTATTTGTAGAAGCTATTCCCTACCTGTGTCACCATATAATTAGCCCTACCCCCACACATAGTTAATGACAGGGCCCAACTTCGCCCTCCACTGCAGGTCATTCCCCTACACATGCAGGGTATTCTTGTATTTATCATTAACCTTAACAATGCACAGATTGTATAGATAACTAAGTGGCACTGGGTTCTATGCTTCACCACACCCCTATTGTCTAAAACCCCACAAGCTCTTTTGTCACTTCCCATGTGAATATTCTAAAAAAGGATTGGCCTATGGCTTATAGAGTAAGTCCTCTTCCTGCTATCCCATGGGTGAACCTTGGACAGATGGAAATATGGGGATTCATTGGATATTTCTTCTTAAATTAAAAAAAAAAAAAAAAAAAAAAAAAACACTTATTGTAATTTAAGGACGACAAATACGAGCCAAAATTGAAATTATTATATGCCCTATTGCTGGATGTAGCATCAGCAATGGGAGATGCATGCAGCATGAGTTGTGTGCATTTAACTAAACAGAAATCCAGTCTTAAGTCTAGTACACATGAACATACAGACATCGCTAGTGAATGCAAAAACAAAATATATGAATGTGAGTAGCTCACCTCCAGGAGGTCAATCATGCGTGTCATCTGTGAGTAGATGAGGACCCTGTGTCCTTCAGCCTTTAACCGAGCCAGCAATGTGTCCAGCACGTACAGCTTACCAGCGTCCGTCACCAGCGTCTCCTTGTCTGCAGGTACAAGGAATACAGAAAACATGTATAGAATGGGTACAGATGAAGAGAATATAGAATTTTAAATGTGCCTATACTTGGGTAAAAAGTGAAAGGGTGACAGAGGGGCACTAGTGGGCATTGGTGGAGGAGGGGGGCAGTAGTGAGACAGGGGTTTTGACAGAGGGGCACTTGTGAGACAAGGGTCTTAAAAACTGATTGAACGAGGCAGTTTTAAAAGTTCCTAGTTCATTCATATATGATAGACTGAATATTTGAGTATCTGTGACAGTCATCGGCATCTCCTTGCATTCAGAATACATAAAAAACGAAAAGTTTTAAAAGAAGTAAGTACGGTATACGTCTTTCTTCTCCCCATCCAAAGTGTATAGCTTAGTTCATACGGTTTCAAACAAATATCATATCTAGCAATTCATGGTCATGGAAATGTAGAAATCAGAAAAAAGGCAAATAAAAAGTGGTATTAGGTTAATTAATCAATCTTTTGACGTCACGCACCCTAGGTGAAGCTCTCAATGGTAGCCTAGCAACAGCAGTAGGTCGATACCACGAAACAAAACACTTTTTTAATGTTAAATTGTAGCCTTTTCATTTTATCATTATTTATCCATTTCCCCGACGGCCACGTGAGAACAACAATTAAAATTTCAAACTTTTCACGACTTCCATGGAAGATGCGTGTATCTAGTACTAGTAAATTAGTGATGAGAGAGGTGTCAACTATAACAGTGAATGTTCCCGCCCTATCTGTGGGATGGGGCGGCATAGTGTACACGGTTGATTAATCAGAATTAAGTTCTCAACATTGCATGCTTCTGTATTGGGAACTAAACCTATGAATATTACTCTTCAAACCCCACTGGTCGATCACTCCAGACTCCAATAAACCCAATAACTACAATATGAGAGGGGAAAAAAACTGCCTCTCAAAATACCTTTATACCAGACTATTCACACCACAAGTGACTAGGGCCTGGAACAGCAGAATTTTAGTTCCCAAAAAGGAAAAGCATATATGCTGTAAAAGTGCCCTTACTGGGCAGGTATAACATGTTCATTATTCAGGTATACGCACGCAAACTGACAATGTGGACAAACACACCACAGCCATTGAAAACTCATGTATGTCAAAGTCTCAATATGGGGCAGACATGATAACACACTATGTGCCCATGATTATGACATTAGCATGTCTCCCCTGATGGACATCTTCATCTTATAATGTATTCTATTTACATCCAATAGCCTTATTATTTTCTATATTGTATGTATCTAAACCCTCCATGTATAATGTATTCCCAGGAATTTCCCCCTGTGCTATTATGTAAATCAGGTTCATATCACTACAAGGTGTGGTTATGTGGATGAGGTCGCGTGCTGGAGCAGGGGTTGGAGACGGGTCAATATGACTTATGGGTTGGAATACAGGGTGCAAGAGTGTGCATAAAGCATTAGTTTCCCTAAAGGGACGTCTCAAATGATGCAGATCTAGAGGAAGTTTCTGGTCTTGTGACAATGGGAAGTAGAGAGATGTAGGAGCAAGATCTCTTGCTGTACAATACACTTAGATCTACATCCAAAGTTTCATCATTTCCAAGTAGTCATTAAGGTGTATTCATATACATCTTGTATTTACTTTTAATACACTTAAATGGAGAGGTGGCAGTGGTGGGGTGATTGGGTGGGTATGTCTGGGGAGGGGTCAAAGGGGTCCCATCATTAAGAGGTAAGGTTGTCTCACCTTCATGTATTTTTATAGCATGTAGACCTACATGACACTACAAGTGACCTGTTCTCATGCCTGCCACAGGTGGGTTAAGGTGGGTACGGGGAAGGTTTGGGGTGGTTGAGGGTCAGGTATGGAAGTGTGTGTTAATACCTAGGTATAAGACAGGTGACACGCGGGGCCGGACACGCGCAAGGGGCGTGCAGCGCACGTGCTACGTCATTTTAATATGTCACAATGACATACGCCCTTGCGTTCTAATAAGACCCTGACCCCTGTGACAAAATTTATCTGAACCAAGACTCTCCATTATGATTAAAAGAGACCATTCTTCCCATTAAGGAACGCTGACACTTCAGTGGTATATGGAGACCACCCTATTTTATCACGATGGTTTCTCTTGATATACAGTCAACCCTTGCTTACTCCGATATGGGAAATGCAAGGAAAAATGTCTGAGGAAGCAAATTATCTGAGGAGTTAGGTCCAAATATAATAGAAAACACAGAGATTGTTCCAGATTTTCTGTCTGAGGTAATGAGGGATCCGAGGATTCAATCGGTCGAGGAAGTGAGGGTTGACTGTACTTTATATCTAATAAAAAGGTTCAGATATGTTTGTAATTGTAATTTGACAGTGTACAACCTCATTGCATCACATGTAGGATAACTCAGTGAGACTATTTAGTGCTGATAACTAAAGGAAAACTGCATACACTGTTAAAATGCAATCCTTTGTAGCATTGATTTCTGGAAAGTCAGGATTATGTGCACAAAGACTGAGTTCTATGAAGCTTGCTCTCTTCTATTACAGTTGCACATGTGCCAATAAGTATTTCAGAATCTTTTTATTAGATAAGAAAACTACCAAATGAAGCCATCATGAAAATAGTGTGGTCTTCCCTTTAAGGTAATTTTTCCTTATGGAATCAAAAAATCAGTTTGAAGCCAAGAAAAAGAAACATATTTACCTCGCTTTTAACCATCTCCCAACGCACCTTATCACCCCCATGCCCAATACTAAGGACCTTGGTTCCTTACATGTAAATTACATGGCTATGACATGAGTACCATGTACCTTACACCTGCTCTACGTCAGACATGACATGACCTAACCCCAGGCACCTCCTATACTCCGTCGTGTTTTCCTCCCTCCAATCCCTTCTTCTCACACCAACAAAGACAACCATCCCATTTCTTATTCTATAGGCATATATATTAGGCATGGAGGTGTATCTTTTCTATCTCTATGATATAAGAATAAGATTTAAGAAATAACTTAATTATTTATAATCTACTTTACCTGGTACCCCACCCACGTATCAGCATAGAATTCTGTTTTTTTTTCAATGAACAGCATGCATTTTATGTACCAGGGTATCTAACCCCTACCCCCTTTCACCCCTCCCCTCGCAACCTTAACCCATTCCCTCTTCCTGTTTCCCATCCTCCCGGTGGGTATTCTTATAATCTTAAGGATAGGGAAACAATATTTTGTATGGAGTTATTTGATTCACTCTCCATCCCTACACCCTTACAACAGTGCATAATCAGATCTTCTCTGGATTAGAAACAAAATATACCCTTTAAAACACCCTCTCACCCAGCACAAATATGCCCTCTTCCCTGCCCCCTACAGACGCGTGTTGACACGCCCTCTGGCGGAAGGGTAACCTCCTAAGTCGCCACTTCCGGTGTCCCCAGGTGTTTGTCTCGATAAGATAGGAGGGTAAAGGGAGATACCCCTATGTACATTGTATAAACACGCACTGATATACTGTACCCCTTTACTAGGCTTTAGAATTATCTTGTCCGTAGTATACTGGCCTTTCTCAAGAGGTGTCACTGTATGCTGGTCATTAATAAGATTGAAAATCTGACCATTTTCATCAATTCTTTACTAAGGCAATTAGATCCCACTCCCTCTACGTTTGCAGAGAGAGTGGCATCTCTGTCGCGATTTGGGTCTTTTTTAATTCTCCTTTTGGCTTCCCTTTAACCACCCTTCCATGATTATGAATCTCTCTTGATCTCAGTCGTCCCAAACTCGTAATATGCATTTACCATCTTCACTCTAATGTGCGTACATCACCTTGGAGGTGGTACCCCTTGTAGTGGGGCAACTTTTCAGAAAAACACCCCCCTTTGGACAGGTTCCCCCCTAATTTTTCCAGAAATCATACCCCTTTTGGCGGGACACCCCTTGGTTTACAAAAACTGTACCCCTTTTGATGTGTTGCCTCTTAAAACATTGGGGAAAATGACCAAAATGTGCCTCTTTTTCATTGAAAGTTTCGAAGAATGGGTTCACTTTTTAGACCTAAATTCCTACCCCTTTTAGCCCAAAATGGCCAAAATGTACCCCTTTTAAGGGATCCGGCCGTACCCGCCCACAAACCCCAAAAGGTACCCCATTCCCTCTACTTTTTGTACGCACATGGTTACTATAGTTCATATAGGGAGTGCCCACCCCCCCCCCCCGGGCTTGGAATGAGCGGCAGGCCAGACAAGCAATCTGTACTACAGGTTACATGGACGTAAATGCTGCCCTCTCGTGAGTCATATGGTATTCAGGCCTGCACTGAAGGTGATCTGGGTGCTGATTGGCTTAGAAATCATATGCAAGAAATATTGGTAAAATTATGAAAAAAATCACAAGTGACCCCAAATAGTTCCTAAATGGAACAGTAGATGAGTTTTTATATTTTGCCAAGGTTTGGGGATTTTATCAGGTCTGCAAATGTTCATCTGGCCAATGGAGGTTTTGAGGCCCAAAATAGGGTAGAATGGCACTTGCTGTACGTATCGCTCCCTTAGTTAAGATTTTCAGGGTTAAGCCTATCCTATATTCTAACACATTGTGTGTGAGAGATGGTTTAATCTTGCTACGGTCGAAAATATTACCAACGAACATTACGGGGGGCTGTTTTTATGTGTTATGCTATATAGAAACATAGAGGAAATGGAATTAGTTCCACGTAACCTATAGGATGATTGGACATTTGACCTGCCTATTTCAAATGCCCTCTTAATGTCATTTTTCTGTTACAGCAAGGATGGTTTTACAGGAATTTGGCCAAATTAGTCACAGAAATGGTGTGTAAATAAAAAAAAATAGGAAAACCTTGCTTGCGGAGGTAGGGTAATACACTAAATATTGCAGTTTCTATGAATCTCCCAAAACATAACTTTTTCTGGTCATAAACCACCTACACGGTGAAATTTTCAGCAGAAAATGACATTTTAGCCTCATTTTAATCTTCCTAGGGTTATTGATGCACAGATATCCATGTAGGGCCTACCATAGGGTCCATTGGAAGTTGGTCGGGTTTGTGGTGTTTCGTCAAAGTTTCAGTGAGAGCGCAACTATCTAATTAACCAGTAGTAATTTATCCCCCAGTGCAAATATTAGTACAATATTGATAACAGGTATTCTTGATGCATGTAACAGAAAAGGCATGCCTTAAAAAATGATCCCCTGGTAAGATATGATCTGTAAAAAGTGTGATTAATTACAGGCCTAATATTAATCATTTTTCACCAGTTTTATCATGTTTTTCATGATTTTGTGAGTTTTTCTGGCAAAATCCTAACAATATTTTGCAAAATCAATGCCCCCTTCATCATCAGGTGACTGAATTCAATGCAAATATGCAATTTGACAGCTCTAGAACTGCTGCTTGTGCAGTGCATAGATCTTTGATGATAAAAGTCGCTGCTCGGAAATCACATTGAAAACTGGTAGGAATTTCAGCGTGAATTGCACACATCAATCCCCTCATATCATAACATTGAGAAAGGCTGTTGCCACCAAACTTTAGGATTTTATAGGACAGACCCTAAGGTTTGATAGGAAAAACATTTTAGTTTTATCTGAAGACCCTACCCCTAATTAAGGTTACATGGACGTAAATGCTGCCCTCTCGTGAGTCATATGGTATTCAGGCCTGCACTGAAGGTGATCTGGGTGCTGATTGGCTTAGAAATCATATGCAAGAAATATTGGTAAAATTATGAAAAAAATCACAAGTGACCCCAAATAGTTCCTAAATGGAACAGTAGATGAGTTTTTATATTTTGCCAAGGTTTGGGGATTTTATCAGGTCTGCAAATGTTCATCTGGCCAATGGAGGTTTTGAGGCCCAAAATAGGGTAGAATGGCACTTGCTGTACGTATCGCTCCCTTAGTTAAGATTTTCAGGGTTAAGCCTATCCTATATTCTAACACATTGTGTGTGAGAGATGGTTTAATCTTGCTACGGTCGAAAATATTACCAACGAACATTACGGGGGGCTGTTTTTATGTGTTATGCTATATAGAAACATAGAGGAAATGGAATTAGTTCCACGTAACCTACAGGGCCTGAGGTTTCCTATGGCTCACTGCTGCCATCTACTGCTAGCGTGTGGAACTAAAACAGGCAGTGACAGGAACATGTTCCCTAGTGGGTGCCATATGAACCAAGACTCAGGTAATTGAGTCTTCAAGTAATGTCCACACTTTTGCCAATCCCTCTCAGAAAGCCCCCCCCCTCTGGCTTTTCCTATTTGTGACGTCATAGCGTCCCAATGGACCAGATTGCAATCAAAACTCTAATGTCCATAACAAAAGCCAGGCGTCGCGTCCTAGACTTTCCCGCTGTTGGAGCAAAGATGAACTGAGGGTGTGTCGCGGCAGATGGGAGACTCCCAGGTCCCTGATGGCTTCATTACGTCTTATCAGGTGTTTGGTGACGTTTAGATGACGCCGATGACGTGTCATTCCTATTGAGATAAATCCCTCCTCTCACGACACATTGCATTCCTCTACAATACCCCGCATTTATGCAGGACCTCCTCGTATCTTTACAGATTTGGTAAAATCAGACGATAATTGGATGTTGAGTATTTGGGGTGGGAAGCTGCAAGCATCTATCTTTTCTTAAATGAAAATGAACACCAGCAAAGGTTTGACACGAAGCTGTATTGTGTATAATCATGGAATGCAATTCGCCATGCATCGTCAGATCAAACATGTAAGGTATATGCAATATAAAGTCAGTATATTAAGCCTAGGGCCATTGATTTGATCTTCAAGAAGATAAACTTCATTGAAGCGAGTGTTTGCAACTCAAGTCTGCCATACATTTATTATGACTGGAATGTACATTATAGACGAGGAGGCGCAAATTTGAGGAGTTTAGGATCTTTTTTAGGGAAATTTTCACAGCATAGCTGTGATGAATTATTTTATTATGGTTAAGGAACATAGTTACCATAGAACTATGTATGCATGCTGTCTGTACGGGGTTATTGTATGGCATGACTAATAAAAAATCATGTTGCCTGTAAGGGGTTATGAAGGCCGTGTGTACTGGTCACGGCTGAGCACTCCCAATAAGCTTTCAAGTTGAAGTATATACTTGTAGTACGTCTGAGGTGCATGGAGGCCGTGTGTAATGCCTGGTCAGGGCTGAGCACTGCCAATAAGCTATCAAGTTGAAGTATATACTTGTAGTATGTGTCAGGTGCATGGAGGCCGTGTTCTGCCTGGACAGGGTCTATGGGTCACTGAGTACGATTTGGACAAAATTCTAGCGCGTGGTGTTACATGTGAATGAATTATTTTCAAAATGAAAATAATTCAAAAACACGGTTTTTAAAAGCTGCAAGCTCAGTGAGGTATGCTGCCATGATACTTTAAGAGTTATGTTACTGACAGCTTTATGCCATACCCCCGGCACTTTAACTGGAAGCAACTTTGTATATGTATGAGGCCAAAAAAGAAGGTGTGTTTCCAGACCTGAAACCCTAGCGGGTTGGTCGGATTTTCTTTTATTTATTTTTCTTTTTTTTAATTTTTTGCAAAGCTCTGCCTTCTCCTCTTAAGGCTTAAGTCGGAGGAGTCTTCCTCCTCTCCAATATAGGTATGTTATATATATCAAAAGAAACATAATTTCAATGCCAATTTGGGAGGGCAAGTTATCACGATATAGGGTTGTCCATAGACATGACATACATGTGGTAAACATAAGAGAGAGGGGTTATTTTGCTAAAAAGAGGGTAAATTTTTTACCTCCCCCCTCAAGAGGGGTCAAAACTTTTTACAACCCCCCTCAGGAGGGGTCTGAAATTTTTACGCCCCCCTTCTTCAAACCCTCCACGACCCCATGTTGATAAACAATGACCACTCCCTAATGAACAAAAATATCGATTAGATTTTAAAGGTTTTTTATATCATTGTTGGGCTGGCAAGATACAAAATGTCATACATTTAACTGTTAGGGAATGATTTTTTTCTTTTTACAACAGGGATATTGGGATTTTGCACGGATGCCAGGAAAAAAGTGATCCCCTCCTATCATGTGGGTCAAAATTCGCCCTGGGCCTGCTCTCATCCTAAGGCCAAGCTAAAAAAAAATAAAAAATCGGCCCTGTTTTGCTAGGGTCGGTTGGGTTACTGGAAACACACTTTTTTTTGTCCTGAGTAAGTGAAGAAGATCGTTTAACTTTCCATGTAAACTAACAAGCCTGACATCAACACAGGCCCTTTTAGATCCTTTTCTTCTTCTTTTTTTTTTTTTTTTTTTTTTTTTTTGGGGGGGGGGCATCTTCTGTCGCCCTAATGGGGCCCATGTCCAAGATTGAGGGAGGGGGGGACATGTTAATTACATCTGGGAGAACACCTGTATGGCCCTAGACCCCTAAAATCGACATGAGCTTTTTTTTTGCTTAGTGACATGAGACATGGCAAATTTCTTAAAAACGACATGGGACATGGGGACCCCCCCCCCCCCATCAAGGGCCCCACCTGTGTGTTTACCTAGTGATCAGGTCAGCCCCTACTACCTACACCCCTTCTCATACCTACCATAGCTCATCCCGACCAATACACATCTAATAACTTCTGATAAGTCCGTTTTGCTATTTCCAGGGGTATCATTAATCTAATGTCGATCCACCACATTTATACACGACAGATGATATGAAATGTAATCCCATCACCCTGTTAAAGTACAATACCCTGACTTCCCCAACCACAACTATCTGCTAGTTGCACATCTTGTGTAAGTGGGTCGAGTTTTACAGTTTAAGGAAAGGAAATGCAATATGTCTGGACTACTTAACACTTTTGATCGGCAGGGATGTAAGTTAGGGTATATGAAAAACACTGAAAACATGAACAGAAATCTATTGGTGGAGGGGGGGGGGGGGCAGAACTCCTTTACCCGTACCCTAAACCACTGAGTGAAAACTACAAGAAACTTTGATCCATGTATTGGACTCCCTAGGTTTCTTTTCTTTTCTTTCTCTTTTTTTCAATAGGAATGTGAAATTAAGATTATATAAAATCGTCTTGCCTAATTAACTGCATTTTATACCCATGTATGATTATATTATTAATGCATAATTTGATGGAGAACGAAGTGGACAATTTGATATCGGGCATTTGTTTTCAGTGGGACCACTAATTGGGTGAGGCGATTTCTGGGGAACACAGACATCTATATGAGACGTTTTCTATCCTCCATCTGCTAACCCAAGACGTCATTTACGTCTTCAACTGATGACAGTCACGTCCTATATTATCACTCAGGGGGTACAGAGGAGCCCCCTACCTTAAAGTGGTGACAATCAACACACAACTGTTCTTTTCTAATGACTATAATCTTCTCTCAAACCTAGAGGTCTTTATTGAGAGGACAGTGAGGAGGAGAAGGGTATATGGGGTAAGGGTTGGGGTTGGACAGTATGTATAAGTAGGTGTAGTTAGTCTTGATGACGCCAGGTGTGAGTCTGTGATTGACCAGATTAAATATATACAACGCCATCTGACAGAACTCCTAAAGCTCCCTTAACCTCCATATCAGAGATGCCACTCACAGTCTGACAAAAACCAGGAAAACATTTTCCCAGAAATCTAACATAGTTTGATACAGAAATCTTGGAATCAAAAACAGGAATTCCTGGTAAACCAGGAATAGTAGCATCTCTGCATACTCACTCATCACACCTCAGGGATTGAATGCAGATAAGAAATGGTCAGTCTTATGACAATTTTCTCTTACATAATGCTTATTACATCTTCTATCTGTGAAATATGAAATTAGTTATAAGATGAAAATACATAGGTCATTGATGGATATTCCATTTTTCCAATCGGACCAATATTTCCATTTTCCATGTCACCGGATGTCAGAAAATGTTTCAAACCCCAACTAGCTTTTTGTCTACTCAATGTCATTGTGAGAAACGGTAAAACCGTTATTTCGTGATTCCTTTATTTTCTTGGTATTTATTATCTAAATTGTATGAGGAAGGGGTCCAAACTTCCAGAAGTAATACGTAGTGACAATTCAGCTGACCACCAGTGGACACTATCCACTACATCCCTCCTTTACACTACTCATTAATATCCACTAAAGACCACCCTGAGCGGCATCCTCCCAGAGAGAGGAGACTGGCGCCTTAACCCTACCCAGGTAGCAAGGATACATTGGGCCAATGTCGGCTTATATTGGGCCAATATCGGCTTATATTGGGCCAAGCATGGACAAGCATGGCCCAATGCTCCATTGCTGATTGGGTACATCCCAACTACAATGTCTAACACGCCCCGGGGTCTCAAATCGTGTTAAGAGGAGTTCATGTTAATGATTGGCTATTAAAGTTTCCGCCTTAACCCCCGTCCCACTCTAAAAAAGAAAGAAAAAAGTCTAAAGATGAGTCAATATTTTCAAAAAAAAATTTCATGCCTCAAGTCTTTGGTATTACAATGAGCTAAGTGCATCCAACCCCAAAGTATAGGTACAAACATGGAACAAGATGGCAGGGGCCCCAGGTCCCCAGGTGCACGTACATTAGTGGGGAAGTGGAGCAGGGGGTGACAGGTTTGCTAATGCTAATGAAGCAGGGTGGGGTATTTAGGGCGGGGTGTTTGGGGTAATGAAGGGGTACAGGTAAAGTGGCACGTGCCGAAGGGGAGATGCATATAGGGAAGGGGTGAAGTGAGTTTAGGTACCAGCCCTGACTGTTGGATGATGAATATCACATTAGTTTTTATTTGAGAATTTGATGTGTTTTGGCACATATACACCTTCCACACGCTATGTATGTCTTATAAAAGGCTACCTGGGTAATTAGAATGGTCCCAGCCCATGTCACACACCCCAGGTCACACACTTCTTCCCTCTGTACTCACCCTGAGGGCTTTTAACGTGTCAGTGTTACACTGTCACTGCCAGTGTCACACACCCTGTGCCCAGCTCGTGCCCTGTCTGTCTTATCTCTCTTGGCATCTATCTGACCCCTGATATCAGATAGATGACCTTCACTCTACTTCCTCCTCTTCGCTGGTCACCAATGGGCTAATGAGGATAAATAGGGTCACTTATATTTTAGGTGTTTTGATTGTTAAATGATAAGATGGCCGATAAAATAAGGTTTGTTCTGAACACTGCTACTTAGAATGGCGATTTCTTTTTTCATTTAAAATTTTGAGTCTTTGTTTCTTTCAAGCAGTATTGGCTAGAGCTCTATTACCGTCTTAAACAATTTACAGGGTAAATTCTGAAAGCGAAGCCTTTTACAAAAAGGAGTGATATTATGTATGAAAGAGAGGGCAGAAGAATGCCATACAGAGCGTGCAAGCACTCTTATCAAGAGGAATGTCTTCAGGGAGGTGGGAGGCACTCCATTTAGAGGTGGACAAATATGTATAGTCTATGGTTAGAATAGAGGCCCCTGTCAAGACGTTACCTATGGCATGTGTCAGGGATGGACTTAAACACTGATGTCCCTCTAGAGCAGTGTGGACAGGGGCCCAGGAATCGGACACTACAGGTGACACTTTCTCCATCACCTGGCCAAAGAGACATCCCTTCCCCTGCTTACTGCATACAAACATCTTACACCTGGGCGTCACTAAAACTCTTCATCCACTCTCTGGACACTATCCTTAATACACTCACTGGTCAGAGACACTTTTCCTCATACTCTGACAGATCAGAGACACTCTGATTTATAACGGACTTAGCAGGATTATTTATTAGCCAATGAGATAACCCCAACGATTCACTGCGGTCCTCTCGGGGGCCGACTGGTACCCATCTGATATGTCTTATCAGTAGAACTCGCTGGTAACAAGCTCCGGTAATGGCGGCGCCCATGGGGCGACCTGCTAACTCGGAATACGCCACCCACTGTCTTTCCTTCATTCCATCCTCTGCTACATCCCTACTTCACATACCCTCCTTCATTACTACCTCAGAAGGATTACCTCAATCATCCCTCCCTCACATCCCTTCATTTATCACTCCCTCATCCCCTCACTCATCCCACCTTCCCTGGCTCCGTCATTCCTCTTGCTGTATGATAGGTCACTGACAGACGCTGTACGTCCTGGGGGTGTCCGGTAGCATCCCATCTGTCTACCGGAAGTGTCTTTTGAGTATGCGCACTCAAGACGTGTCTTTAAACAGTAAAAGACTCTTTATATCTAATGCCCTTCTGTCGCACAGAAGGAGTAAGCTTTAGACTTGTATGCTCTGCATGATATTATACATAATATATGTTACCTCCCCCCCATAAACTCAAAGCCACCGACGTTGATGGTGGGGGGGGGGGGGGTAGTGATTCACTAAGGTCCCTATTTAGACGCCCGTCACGGCTCTTTCATCTTCAAAATATAATGAAAACACTGTGCTGATCCAAGTCTAACCAAACACTTTAGATACATCTATGTAAGGTCCCTACACCTGTCTGTGAGTGTTGTATGGACCCATCACGGGATTAAGATTACACAATCAGTGTCCTATCCCACTATTCAGTATTTTGTGCGCCATTACCTTCACTCATCCCCCCCCCCTTCACACACACACTCTTTAGCTCTGCCATCGTATGACATTGGCCAAAGAAATGTTGGAGTTGCTATGGGAACATTCGACAAATAGAGGAAAGAATCCTCCCATCTCTTCAAATTACGTCCCATCCCCATCTCCTACCTATCCCACTGTAACTGCTTGAGGCCTTTCCTCCTATCTAAGCCCCTGTATTGTGCCTGTCTTGTCAGCTATTTGTGAGCTGCTATTGGGTTACACGGTCCATGTAAGTTTTTACATCAGTATAAAATGGTTTAAATCCCACACAGTGCTGTATTTACGTTGTTGTAATGGGAGTCATACGGGTCAGGTAACACTACAGGATTAGGGGAGTTGCCCCAAGCTAACAAGGTGTCAGAGCACCAAGTCAGATGCTGCTGATTTCTTGAGAGCTGAATCAAGATTTTGAGGTTAATAATGTTGTTTCTTGCTGTGATATAAAGCTGGATTCATACAAGTGTTAGAAATGCCTATATTATTTGCATCGATGAAATATTGTTGGTAAATTTAGAGTCTGGTTCATGATTATAAACATACCATAAAACTTTGTGTATAGGTTATGCGGCCCAGAGGCATATTGCGGCTTACAGGAGGTTCCCAGAGTCAAAGTGCAGCTTATACGTAGTTATCTGAGAGAAGAGTACAGTACTAAACTAGCAATTTTCAAGGACCAGGTCCCATCGCAGAATGAAAATTGGTCTGGAATAGTTTAAGCTTGAGGTCTATAGTTAGGATGCCAAGAGTATTTTAACACTATATAGGCTAGATCTAGGTGGGATAGGAGAGGTGAGGATGCTTGGGGGTGAAAGTGGCCCACCTGACAAAACGCCCTAATAAGTAGGTACAGCATCCTCTTCTATAGCTACCTGTGTGGTCGCCCCCCACCCCACATACTCCCCTCCACACACCCATACCACACCCATCCCTCCACCCAAATACCCCCAGATCCCAAACCTCACATCCTACCCTCCCGGCAACGATTAGGCCTATTTCTCCTACAGCTTATTCACCCCCCCCCCCTTCATAACCCCTATCTTTCACTCTATTAACCCTTAAAAGGCCGCATGATGCCTCAAAAGGCTTCATGTTGTTGCACCACAGATAGTGGCTTCAGTGTTATTATCCTCAAAAGCCCAGTAGGAATGATGTGCAGAGCCCTAGAGCTACTAACTTACTGTGGATTTGGCACGAGGCCTATGCAGCCCATTATGGGTTAACAGCCCAACTTACTCTACCCATTACAAGCACAGATACACTTTACTCTAACTAGATCTGAGATGCCCCATCCGCACGTTGAACATCTGCCGTAGGTATTTAGTCTAATGGAGGTAAGTGTATCAACGAGACTGTCCTGATGTGATCCCTATCTCTAAATAGCTGTAATATTGTCTCCATTTCCCCATTTGTCTACTGTTGTAATGACATAATGTCTCCCAGTTTCTATGTCCTTCCAGTGTGACTATGTTCTGAGCAATACATATATTATCTTATATTTTCTGTTGCAAGATTCTTATTTCCGAAAACATTACATCGTTTTGCACGTATAGGCAATAACTGATATGTATACCAATACAATCCATATTTCAACTCACACGCACTATTTTTTCAACACAGAAAAAAATCTGAATTCATGTTCTTTCCCCCTTTTTTCGTATGAACCTTTAAGTTGTATTTCACATAAATGTTCACATTCCCACGCCCCCATAGGTCAGAGGTTGGTGTGCACACACACTTACTAAGCAGCTAATAATCAATACACACAATAGAGGCCAATCCTAGTCCTGCCTTTTCCACTATAGACACTTTTTTCTCTCTAATTGGCCTGAGTTTACTACCCACTGGCTGCAAACAGGCAGGCGTACTGTCCATACTTTCTTTCACATATTTTTTGGTGTGGAGGGAGGCGGGGGTATGGGAGGCTCCCACGCGTGGGGCCCGTGGCAGTGGGAGTAGGGGTGACAAGGAATATGTGAGGATGGGGGAGGTCAATTGTTATATGTGTGTGTGTGTGTGTGGGGGGGTGAGACCTCAGAAATGTAAGTGAAGGGCCTACATTTTAGTGGTTCCTCCCTCCAAGATATACCATATTAAACATGTACCTCCAACCTTTTTAGCTTTAACCGCTTGCTACGGCCACCCTCTGTGTCAGGTATGCCGGGCTTGTTGTACCATGAAATAGGTAATTATATAGATACTTGAGACCTCCATTCAGGCATATATACTGGTAGTGTTGGGTGTAAGGGGGGGGGGACAGGGTTGGACAGGGGCTGTTATAGGAGAGAGGGGGGGGGGGGTTAATATCCACAGAGCGTGGCTTTACCTCTGTGCACTTGTTCTTAATTTTCTCTTATTTTATCATTTAGATTTCTTTCACATCTATGTATTTTTTGCTAAAGCCTAAACAAAAATAATGACATGTTTCAGGGAACTCGACCCTAGCCAGCAACGCAGGGAAGACCCTAGATTTTCCCAATCAATTCAGCGCGGTATATAACTCTTTGGTGATCCATTGGCATATAATGCCAACTTGTACGAAATGAATTAATACCTTAAGATCATTTATGCACCAGTGTATTTCAGTGTGCTGGTCTTAACAGGTTAGGGAGTGATCATTTTTTAACAACAGGGGGGGGGGGGGGGGCTGGTGGGTTTGCGCGCGGACGCGTGAAAAAAATGTCGACCCCCCCCTATCAAGGGGGTAAAATTTTTTCGAACCCCCAAAAGGGACACAAATCGCGCACGAACGTCCCCTTTTAGCCTATAGTAATGCGCGGGGTTTTCCACTGAAAACAGGTGAAATTATTTTGACCCCCCCCCCATCAGATGTACTGAAAAAATTCTGACCCCCCCTGGTCAAGGGGTTGAAAAAATTCTGACCCCCCCCTCAAACCTACCGGCCCCCCCCCCCCTGTTGTTAAAAAATGATCACTCCCTTATGCCTCTGGGACGGATGGAGGACTCTCGGATAAGAGTTTAGACCTAGCCCCAATGAGTACAACATTTTTGAATTTCACTGTCTGCAAAAAATGGCAAAACACACTGGTAAAGGTGTCATGACGGGTACCTTGTCCCTGGATGATACACTTAAAATGGACCATAAAAATGGACTGTAAAAAGTTCCAATCGTGCATTACCCTTCAAAATCCTGGAGCAGGGACTGGAGAATCCGTCTATATTCAACATGGCACAACAATTGATCTTTTTATAACATCATAATTCTTATTTAGTATCAGTGGGTCAGGCGAAAACTCCTGAGTCCTATAGCCAAACGAAATTGTGTGGAATGGCAATAAAGACGGATCGGACTGTGTTTACAAAGAAGAATAGTTGCCAAACTGACCCTCAGCATAAGGCCACCCTTAAAACATGTTTTTTTGGTGACAATTTTTTTTCCCGTCCATCTGCACAAGAATCTAGGTTTCCAATCACTAAATCTTATAATGTAAAGTCAAATTCATGCCATCCCTGCTTACAATGTTCATGACAAATAAAAATATTTTCGTAAAAAAAAATGTTTTCCTTCCTCCTGCATGGGTCTAAAAGTCCCACCCTCTGGACAGAAAACGGACATATTTTTAAGGGTGGCCTAATCGTACATAAATAAATCACATAATTTTAGGTATATCTATCGGTGATGAATTCAAACCCTATGGGAAGCTAGGACCTCATCCTCCCAACCACCACCACCACAGCGGTTTATGAGAAGATGGGGGACATTTTGGAACAACCCCCCCCCCCCCCCTGGGTTCTGAATAAGTCTGTCATATGTATGTTTGCTCATGAGAGTACCAAATCTGTATACCGGTACCTTCCAGCCTAGCAAGACGTTTGACTATTATATTAGTATATGGGGCGGGGGGGGGGGGGGGTGGCGAGTCCTCTCTCTGTCCCAATTTATTAGAGACATACCCGTGCGGGGTAATGTATCACCAGGTGGCAGCAGCCGTGTGCACCAAAGTCCGTGAACCCTTTCGAGGAGAAACGGTATGATCGGAAGTGTGTTCCTGGTACCGGCGAAAGTTGAAAGTTTACCTGCTCATATTTAACAAGCGAAATTGGCGCCACGTTAGCGCTTCTCCCCGAAAGACGTAACCACCAAAGTCTAGTACCACTATTTATCACTAGGTGGTAGCACTAGAGTCCACTTCCACGGACATTATGTGTACATGTAACACTGGAAGGACATACAACACAGCTACTGCAACACCTCGGGTATCAGTAACACCTCGAGTTGAGGGAAATGTGGTGCAGCTGGGATTCAATGTTGAATACTTTATTACTTTTCATACCGTAATCTCCTGCGTATAAGGCGCAGCCCGCGTATAAGGCGCACCTAGAGTTTTGGAAAATTCTCAAAAAAATAAAAAATTCATAACTTTGGTTCTACTTAATGAATTTTGAAAATTCAAAAACCTATGGGTAGCTTGAGCCATGTCCTATTTTGACCAAGGGGGCATGTAAGATATCAAAAGAAAGGTCTTGGGTGTCCCCCTTGTGAATCCAATGAGAACTAAAACCCCCCTTATAAGACGCGCCTTATACGCGGGAGATTACGGTAGTATGATATCCTCGCCTGTAGGGCACCACACCCCTAACTTTGACCAATCATTTAAGCCGCACAAAGGGTTCATCCTTGAGTACAAGCCATGGCTTATAAGTGGAGTATAACAGTACCACTGTTATGCAAACAGCTAATTTTGTCAGTCTAGACCACCAAAGACAACGCTTGGTATAAAACATGAGAATCCAGAGCAAAAAGGCCTCCAAGTGAATGTTTCACAAGAAATTATATATATATATATATATATATATATATATATATATATATATATATTAAATGGCTATACACAGGTCCTTACCTGGTATATATGTTCCTGAGTATCCGTGTCTTGTCGTTAAGCCAAGAAGTCCCTCTGGTTTGGTGGCTTTGAAGTAGTAGCGCTTCCATTTAACATACTCTGCTGTCTCTGGTGTACCATACAGCAGCGTCTTACGCGCCTCCAGCGTCCCACACAGAGCCTTGCGCATTCTGTCCCACTCAGCCGACCGGTCGTTACAGTAGTAGTCCTGTCTACACCCAGTTACCTAATGTGGAGCAAAATAGGATATTTGTTAAAAAAGTTTAGTTTTTTTTCCTATTCATTGAGGCACAGCCAACACCACTGGCCCCCAATACTGTTGACTTTGAAGCATGATACTCATGGACTTTGCACTGGTACGACTGCACTATGAAAGTGATATATTTGTGATATTTGTAATGAGTGATATTTTCTAACTCATAATTTATAGCTCTTAGTCTTACGCAACATGAGACTAGGAACAAAGAATTCAAAGTAGAAAAGTTCAGCCAGTGGACAAAAGTTTATATGACAGCAAATAAGAGTCTTTCACTACAGTATGCCAACCTTGTTTGATATGTAGTCGAGGAAGCCAGGTAGTATTGTTGGTTGACAGTTTAGTTCACGAGGAGGTCGGTATACATGTGGATGAGCCGGGAGGAGGTGAGCATCCACAAAGTTCTTGTCTTGCTTCTGCAGAATGGATGAAAAGAACAAATGTTGTCAAACTACTTTGCATGTGCATTTATGGGATAGACTTGAAACTACAAATCTCTTAGATCACTGCAATCATAATACGGTTTAATCATATGCCACTCTTTTCTATAAACCTACTTGATAATCTGTTTGGTCCTAAGAAAAAAAAAATCACAAGCGCATTTAACAAACTTTATTGTCTGACTTTCCCAAAAACTCAGAAGCTTACTAAAAGTTTTGATTAATCAAATTCTTACTTTAGGAGCCGCATGTGCCTTGTGTCCCGCCGCACCCTTGAGCGGTGATCCAGTTTTGGTTGGTGATATTGGCGTGCCCTTCTGTGTTGGTGATGTAGGCGGGCTGGTCAAACCCTTCTTGGGTGGCATTGGTGTCGGTGTCAGGGGTAGATGCTTACACCTTATCTTGCGGTGGCTCAGCGTCTCTGGCATTGAGTGTAGAGTGTGTTTTGTGTGGCAGTAGAAGCCAGGCTGTATGGGTACGAACACCAGATGGCGGAGGGAGCTACTCGCTGAGACACTCGGGGCTGATAGTGTGATGGTCGGAGTGAGCAGGAATGAACGTTGTGACAGTGCACTGAAACATGAAAAATATCTATAGGAAATCTTTTGAGGAAATAATTGGTGATTTTTCATAAAATTGTCTAGACATTGATGGCTTACCTAGAAAGAATTTGTCCACCTCCCTATTTTAATGTACCAATAATCGTTAAGTCAGTTTCAATATACCGATGGACTGCATACCACTAATATGGGTCTAATAAACCATTGTTTGGTTTTAGAACTGTATTTTACAGAAAACAATAAACAAACCTGAGTTTGAGATCTTCTGCATGCCAAATGTGTTCATGGTAGATGTGATGAGATGTGAGCTTCAACCACAACACGATGGCCAGCCATCTGGAACATAGAAGTATATATTGAAATATAGGAAGCGTTTATTTGATTCATAGATGGATATCATTAGAGAAGCTATTCACTACTAAATAAAACATAGGGAATATTGTGCCTTTTGCCTGTATTGTATCTAATGGGAAATTGTAATACAGAAATCTTAAAGGGCAATAGAAATTTCTATAAAGGTACCGTAATCTCCCGCGTATAAGGCGCACCCCCAACTAAGAGAATGCAATTCCATGTATAAGGCGCACCTCCAAGGGCAGATTTTTGTTAATTTAGTACTGTTCTATAGTAAAATTACCCCCCCCCCTATAAGGCGCACCCCAAACTCAAGGCAATTACCCTCCCGCGTAAAAGACCCAGTCACGATCTGATTCGCGTATAAGACGCGCCTTATACGCAGGAGATTACGGTAGGTAAACTGTTTTCTGAATTCGAACAGCATGTATTCGGGGGGAATAAGCTAGCACCTAAGAACACTTACCTGTAGTTAAGCCCTTTGAACATAGTGTCGTTGAACTCTTTTGGTGAGAGGTCAGTGAAACGCAGGAATGAATAACAGCTGTCAATTGTCCCTGAAACCAATTTTATTATCATTATTGAAATATTTGGACTGTAAGGCCACACCAAATTAAATAGTTGGTCTATGGATTTCCCGCCTCATATTTTCAGAAATACAAATTTTAATTTTTTTTGAAAATTATTTTGTCTATGGATTGAGCCCGCACCATTTTCTGCAAAAATCTGATTTTTTTTGCCATAATTTTTTAACAAACAATGGCAGATACTAGCATTAACAAGTAAGACGTCAGGGGAACTGTACTATTGTATACACAATAGTGTGGAGACGATAGGGATGTGTAATTCATGTCGTAAAACATGTCCGTACTTACATATATAGACCTATTGACTAATTGCTGACAAACAGTGAGTAATACTGATAAATATTGGCTAACTGCTGACAAATAGCGAGTAAGCACTGACATGTATTGAATAGTTCCTGACAAAAAAAAAGAATAAATTCTGACATAAATTGACTGATTGCTGACAGGGATGTATCAAAGTAAGTGTGTATGAAAAATTCTGAAGAAAGACTGAATTCCTTTTAGAATACTACAAAACTTTGACCAAAGATAGGAAATTCAGATAAATCTGTAGGTATCTCGAAGCAAGGAAATTGTGAAATCAGACAAAATTCTGAAAACTTACATCCCTGTAAATAGGCCTACTGACAAATATTGACTATCAGCAGGCAGGTCAGCCCTGAGGGCACAGATTACAGCTGTAGAGGTCGGCGGAAAATGTCCTGGAGAAACCGGGAGTCGAACCCAGGACCCTCCAACCTGCAGGCGGAAGCTCTACCGCTGAGCTACTTCCCCGTCTGACATTCTTTACCTTCCACCTACATCTGGAACGGTATAATACACAATGGGGGGCAGCTTATACCAGCTGACCAGCCCCTGAGGGCTGGTGCAACCGGAACGGGGCAGATGGCCTACCGCCATGGACTTACAGCCAGAGCTGGCCCCTACACTCCTCCCAACCAGCTTCAACCATGGCCAACCAGCACCAAGCATTCCTCCCAACCAGATCGGTTTGGGCTTTATCAAGCAGTGTGAGGCACTCCTGACTTCCCAGTTGACCTACCAGTACACAGTACTGCCAGGGTCGAAGCGTATCTGTATTATACCATTCCAGGCACCTACACCTGGATTGGTATGACACACACGTAGGGGGGAGCTACCACCGGATGCCAGCCCCTGGGGGCTGGGATCTCCAGAAACGGGGCTGCTGGCAGAGCTGGCCCCTACACTCCTCCCTACCAGATTCAATATAGGGTTCAGTACCCTATAGGTACCAGATACCCGGGACTAGTACTGAGTCGCATACCGGCCACCTCTTTCCAAGTCTCCCCAGTACTAGCAAATTGAATCGTCATTTGTGTCATACCAGCCCAGGTACCGAGTTCTCGTAGTCCCCCCTCACATGGGTCAGGACCAACTCGGTTTCTCCACAAGTGTAGAGGTCGGCGGAAAATGTCCTGGAGAAACCGGGAGTCGAACCCGGGACCCTCCAACCTGCAGGCGGAAGCTCTACCGCTGAGCTACTTCCCCGTCTGACATTCTTTACCTTCCACCTACATCTGGATCGGTATAATACACAAGGGGGGCAGCTTATACCAGCTGACCAGCCCCTGAGGGCTGGTGCAACCGGAACGGGGCAGATGGCCTACCGCCATGGACTTACAGCCAGAGCTGGCCCCTACACAGCTAGAGGTGCTGCCACCTTGTGTTAATTAAAAGAACTAAGCTCCAGTAGAGGTTACGTCTTTTGGGGAGAAGCGCTAACGTGGCGCAATTTTCGCTTGTAAAATATGAGCAGTTGACTTTCGCATTCCCACCGGAACCACTGACACACTTCCGATCATACCGTTTCTCCCCGAAAGGGTTCACGTCCAGTAGACACAGACACTAGAGCTACCTATTGCAAAAACAGTCAAATAAATTTGCCAAATAGGAACAAAGAGAGAAAAATCAAAACAAATCAACAGCTCAGCAATAATTCAGTGCTGAGGGCCAAGGCAATATGCTAACGAGCTCCAATCTTGGACTAACAGAGAATGAAGATGATCTTCCTTCTTTCTCCTAGGGAAAAATATGAAAAAAATTTAATGTGTGATTTATATCACATATGGCCCAGGGTCTACTACCCCCCCCAATATAAAAATTGTGCATTGAAGCACTGAAGGCTCAGGGTAGGTACCATAAAACCCTCTATCAACCCTGTAGGGTCACAGGAATCAGCACTTGTGAAATATTGACTAATTTTTACAAATAGAGACTATTATCTATACATGTACTGACACCAGTCTGGCATAATCTTCTCTTACTAAACCCCTTGGACCGCTGGCCCCCTGGTGTGCTGGCCCCCCGGACACCTGGCCCCCGGACACCTGGCCCCCTGGACACTTGGCCCCCGGACACCTGGCCCCCTAGCCCCCTCGCTCCCAAATCCCTCCCTTATAAATCTATTCACTTGAGCAAGTCAAATGTCAATTCACCGGGAGTTAGGCATTGTACAGAAAACTTTATCCTTAGCATGCTTAGTTTATCGCTCAGTCCCCAATGTGTTATGTGTATAGCTTGGACACTGTAAACATTGCCTGCTGAAAAAAAGTGTCTTACTTGGTGATTACCCATAGGACTCCATGTGCTAATTTCATCGCCAAAATCTATCTGACCCATAGACCCAATGGTTAAAGGACTTGTAGTCAGTATAGCTCCCAAAAACATGACGTAAGTACAGCAGCTTTTTTCGTAGAGAAAGACATCACTCACCATAAAGGACAAAATGTTGTCTGATAGATGAGATTTGAAACTTTCCTTTGGCTTTTGAAAAATGTGTAAACTAACAGTATATCACTGAATGATTACACCCCAAAGTTGGTGATTACAAATTTGTGGATCTGGCTGAAAACCCGGCTCCAATAGCCCAGGGGATACCCTGGGCCAATAAGGAAAGGGTATTTGATAAGGAATAGTCTCCATAAAAACTGGCCAAATCCTTTCCTGGGAAATCTTTGGTTATCAAAAGAAAAAATAAATCGCCCTCCCTCTCCATTTTTTCAAAATGAAAAAAAAACATAGACCAACTTTTTAATTTGGTGTGGCCTAAGCTAGTGTCGGGTTTTCACATTGATTAGTATAGTATTTTACAGAGAAGTTGATGATACAATGTTTAACAATTTCTTCCTTTTTTTTAGATTATTAAAGTTATTTTGATTTTTTTTCACTCTGTCTATGGCATGTTCAGGGTATCAAGAAGAAATATTCGTTATCCAACTATACCATAGAACCACCACATGAGGCACAATTTATGTACCCAAAGTCGGCGCTTGATCATGGCAGCATATAGGATTTTCCTAAATAGTCAGCCCGCAACTTACATCAGGGGTGTCACAAGCATTGCCTGGGCTAACAAAAGGCATGTTTCAAACCCTGGTTGACTTACCGGAGGACTCTGTGAGGGACTGGTGGATCTGTTCACAGGAGTGTGGAGACAGGAGATTGTACACCAGGTGGTCCGTCCGGGACAAAGCCTTCTCCAGGATACCTGTGCATTATTTTATTATTTGATTAAAAAGTCTTCATGGGAATTAATAATGTTGTAGATAAATGAGTAATCAAAATTCAGAGGAGCCGTAACATATTACTGAAGTTCTACTTTTGAGTGTCTACAGTATATCTTATAGACCCCATACCCCAAACACTTCTAGAAGACCGGCGCTTACTCATTAACTGGTGTTAAACGTGTTGATAAAGTATGAATTGTGAATCGCTTGGAATAATGCAATACTGTTGTAAATACTCCATCGGTATCAAAATAATTGATATAAGATTATTCAACTATACCTTCTCTGTAGAGCACTTTGGGGATCTTGTAGATGGGTAGACTGAAGTGAAGCGGTGGTTTCGCTTCTCGCCGTTCAAACAGCTCCGGGTGATTACACACCTAAAATAGACATGGTCAAGTCAAACAAGTCAAGTCTGCATACTGTGCATACCTTAATAGACACAATCATGTAGCTCATCCAGCATAGACTACACTTCTCTTTTTTTTATTCAAGTACTTGTAATGTGTCTTCTTCACCATCTATTAATATGCACCCCCCCCCCCCACCATCTTGAATTTCTAGAAATCTGAGGTGCATAAGTACTGTAAATTTGCGAACCAGAGCCAAGGTATGGCTAATATAATGTCCGTAAACTCAGATTGCGGCTTATTAGCAGGTATTTAACCCTATAGAATCATACTAATTTATCAATTTTCAGGCCCCAGCTTCGGCTTATAGTATCCTTCTAAAAGTGAGGGTGCGACTGATATGCGGGTGCGCTTTTATGCGGAAAGATACAGTACTTACCTTTCTGAACTGCATGACAAGGTTCATCAGGGACGATGTTGTGCTTTGTGCAGAGGTTGAGGACGAGGCTGACTGAAGGAGATCCTCGATGGAGATCTTGTTCTTGATGCCCTGGTACAGCAGGCGTTGTCGCGTTGTAAGTGGGCAATGGACAAGAATCTCAATCTAAAAGGACAATAATTTTGACGTCAGTATATTGATGATTTTGTCTGGACCTCTATGATATATGAACATCAATGCAATTCACTAATTTATGTAATTGTAAGTTGAAAAAGCGATTGTCATACCTTGTCTGACAACTCGTTCTCTACATCCTTTTTCACTCGCCGCAACATGAAGGGTTTTAATATCATGTGGAGACGACTCAACTGGTCTAGAAAGTAAAATGGGGGTTAATACATACACGAAATATAAACCACTATTTTCAGCAACAATTATTGTATTACAGTTACAGTATTAGACCTTATAAGCGCATTCTCCTAATGAGCACCCATCACCCTTTTGGAGTTTTTTTGTTTTTTTTTAAATTAGAAAAAGACACAATTATTTACGACTTGATTATTTTGCAAGTACCGTAGTTGACCTATAAGTACTAAACTGTCACGAAAATAAGTTTTGCGTGAAACCGGAATCATGTTATGGTGTTATTTATCTATATTCGGATCTCCTGTATTTGTCTGTTAACATTAAGCAAAACTTTTGTTTAGTGCGAGTAGAAATCAGAAAATTTAAAGCTCACTTTCATCGATGCCCGACTGTTTCTCAGCATGACTCTCAATGTCCTTAGAGAACCACTCATTGAACTCCTCGTGGGAGTCAAACAGTGTCGGCATGATGAAGTGAAGTAAGGCCCACAGCTGGAATAATAAAAAAAAATGTCACATTTTACCAAGGAGGTATCTCTATCTCTATGATTTTACATGTTTATACACAGAATGTTAAGTCTGCTGTATCCCATTTCCCAGACCATGCACTTTTTTTTATCTATTGTGGTGATTTACAGTATAAACGTTAGAGGAGTGAGAGAGTATTAAAATTACTTAACACATAAATGCTGAACATCAAGATTTCAAGATATGGTACTTTACCTCTGCCATACTGTTCTGGATCGGTGTTCCTGTTAATAGCAGACGGTTACGGGCGTTGAATCCTAATAGTACTTTCCATCGTGCACTGAAGCATAAAGAACAAAAATTGAAGTATCAAAATAGTTGTTTTTTGTTGTTTGTTTTGTATAAACTCATAAAAGGTTTATTGCAATTCTCTGAAGGATAGCAACAGAAAATAAAACATCAATCTAACACAAATATGTTGATACATTTTTACCTTTCTCATATACCACCATGTCGTTTTAATCATTAATAAAAGAATGAATGCTGAACTCTGCTGTTAGCCCCTTCCCAAGGATATGTCGTTACTTTTTTTTATATATTGAAAACGTCACCCATAGACGTGAATAGGTTTTCAAGAAATGATTATCGATTAAAGATTCCCATGTCAAGAATACTAACCTGGAGGTGGACTTGAGGGCCTGTGCCTCATCAAGGATCATGTAGTGCCACCTGATGCGCTGGAAGTACTTGACGTCTTGGATGACGAGCTGGTATGACGTAATGACGACATGGAAGGATGCATTCTCTGTCGTCATACTGTCTTGGTTCCAGAATTTACGCATGACCTTCCGGTCCTGTGTGTTACCCCAGTATGGTACCACCTGGTGAATTAGAAAACTTTATATCAAAACCGGACGAGTTTAAAAGTAAATCATGACACTGAGATAACTTATAATGAACACAGTAAATGTATCCCATAGATGTAGGTTAGATTTCCACGTACATATGGTGACTTAAGCTACATCCCACATAAAAGATACTCCCAAAACTTTGGGCAACTCTCCTTATTTTTCAATCAACTTTTCCCATATAATTTTTGTAAGAACTTTGCAATTCTAAACACTTTTTTCACCTTTTTTATTGCCCAGAGCTTTAGAGCCCCACCATATCATCCTTAACCACCGTCCCCTGTCAGGGTTTCCACACGTGTGACCTAAGGGTGTATATACAACTGTGCACTGATACGGCGTGTACTTTGGAGCTTACAGTAAATTTTAAGGGAAAACGGCATGTAGACCCTGAATGAAAATATGTGTTTGTGGTCTAGCTTACCTTGAATTTGGGGACAAATCTGGATAACTCTTGTTGCCAGTTGTGGAGAGTAGACGCTGGAGCGATGATAAGGAATGGGCCCCATAGGCCCTGAGCCTGTAAAAGACAACAAATAATAGTGAGTTTATGAAACCTCTTCCAAGTCGTCCTGGTAGATCTTAAATCTAGCATAAGGCATGCTAGGTATGATACCTAATGACATGAAGATGATAAAATCTTTGGCCATTATCTAGTATAGGTCTGAGTACAACATACCTTTCCATACTCATCAAAACCAACAGGAATGTTATTTTTTTAAACCACAGGGGAAGTTGGGGACGGGCAAGTAGAGCTCCATTGCTTTTTAAGAGAAAGTAGTCAAAAAGAGTTTGCTAACTTTCAAAAACCATCAACACTTTGACAAAGTCTTTGTTGTTAAAAAGAATGGTTTTGGGAAAATACCAACTACGAAAGAATTGTTAAAAAGGAATAATTGATCTCTTACCTCTGCTAGATGGGTCAGTACGGCGATGCTCTGTACGGTCTTCCCGAGTCCCATCTCGTCAGCCAGTATGCCATTGATACCCTGGTCATACAGGTCAGCCAGCCAGTTCATACCCTGGAGAAACATCAGATGGATGATTACCAAACCAAAATATACAACAAAAAAAAAGTTACGCGATTTGTCTTTAAAACAACGACCTGGTTCAGAAATCACTGAGCAATGATTCATTATTCTGTGTCACAACAGGTAAATTATTTACTGGGTATTGGGGGTAGTTTTTTTAATCGAGGGACAATTGTGTGTACTACCGTAAATCCTCGCGTATAAGACGCGGCTCATACACCAGAATTACACCATGTGCGTCCTATTGCCTCAAGTCATGGTGCGTCTTATATGAGAGGATTTCACACTACAGATTAGTACTAAAATGACCAAAATTTGAACCCATATGCGTCCTATAGGATCTAGCTTAACTCAGAGTGCGTCCTATATGCGAGGGGCGTCCTAGACGCGAGTATTTACAGTAATTAACAAAGATTAACTTTACAGGGTTTTCCTACATTTATATTTATTGACATATAAATACGTGCATTCTTACCTTCAGCTGATAAGTCTTCAAGGTACCCTGGAAGATACAGGGCTGGGGACGATTTGACTTTGTGTTACTTGTCGGTGTTGCAAAGTCGACAGGGGCCGCTAGAATCAAATAAATACATTATTAATGTGAAGAAGGATAGAGCATTGATACCCTAATGGATAACCTGTTATAATGGCATGATCCCGTTGCTCAAAGCAACAGTCGTCCCGCCCCTAGACTTCTAGAGACATTAAATGTACTCGAGCAAAGAGATGCTGTCTGTAAGTCTGTAAAAGTTAGAGATTTTACTCTAAATCTCTGAGAAAGATTTTGATTTATACAATCCAGTAATATCCAAGGAAATGTGATATTCAAGGGATACCAAATAAAATATTAATACCTACCTGGCGCTGCTGCTTTGCCGCCGAACGCATTTTTCTATAGGAAAGAGAGGGAAGATAGATGAATTCAATGAATACCGTTAGTTCTAATTCTATCCCACTTTAATTCAACGAGTTTATGAATCAATACACTAAAGGTCTAAAATATATTTATCGGTGTTAAATCTGAATAAAAGTAACCTTGGCCGTGTGGTCTTGGTAAGCCTTTTCAGCATTCTTCATAGCAAGAGCTTTCATTTCCTCAGCATCTGCAAAAACAGAAAGTAGTCCATCCAATGAAGCATATATCAATGTTTTCCTTACACCCAGATGAACCTGTTATTGGATAAGAAAACACATCAGAAAAGAAGAACATCTCCCTTACAAGGTGATGAATTTTCAATAAATAATAATAATAAAAAAAAATGTCTGATATGTCTATCGTTTGGAAAACCTAAGCTTTAGATGTCTTCTAATGTATTGAAACACATAGAAATGAGTTCAGTATAAACCAATATCCATATACATGTTTGTACATACATGTATACATGTATTAAAGGTAAACATACAATCCGGAAAATAAAAACAAACATACTATAGTCATCATGTACACGTGTATGACTCTCCTTCCTCTTGTCCTCCTCCAGCCGTCTGAGGATGAAATCACGGTCCCTGTTTGTCTCACCCGTTAGTTTACGTGACATGAAGTGAGCATACAACTCTGTCTGCGTGATCAGGAAATTCAACTTTCGCTGCTGCCGTTTCATCTGCAAGGAGGGTTAGCACAAATAATGTTATGCAAATAAAAGCAGAGATCATTTTCAGCTGCCAAAATTATTATCATTCTTTTTATGCCACGATTTTTAGTCTTATGATATCTGATCAATGAAATATAAAATCGGCACTTCCTTCCTCAGATTTTTGAAAATACAAGGAAAATTGTCTGAGGAAGCAAATTATCCGTGGATTTAAGCAAAAAATTAATAGAAAATATAGAGGGAGTTATAGATCCTATGTCTGAGGTAATGAGGGATCTGAGGAATAAAATGGCCAAGGAAGCAAGGGTCGAGTGTGTACAACACCTAACTCAAAACAAAGAAATATTTAAATTTTAGCTCCAATTACCTCACTAATCTCCATGTCCATTTTGCGTTGTTCATGTGCCTCTTTCTCTGCCCTTTTCCTATGTTCCTTCTCTACCTTCTCAAACCGCTTCCAATACACCATCATTTCCTTAGACAGTCGCCGTGCTCGCGTCGGAGTTTCCTTCATGATACGCTGAGACTGCATTGCAGCACGCCGACATTCCTTCATGCACTGTACAGCAACCTAAAGGAAAAAGGTAGACCTTTACCTTGCAGTCACTATTTTGGGAATTAGAGCTCTTTCAGTGTCCTCATAACAAATATCTGTGCTCTCCCATATTTGGAGTCAAAACCTTACGCATCCTTTTAACTTCTGATCCCTGGCTTGCTTGCATACGGAATTCGCTGTGAAAGCACTTTGCTTACTTTTGCAAAGGAAGAAAGATCAATTCTAATCGCTTTACCAACAACAGGTCTGAAAATGAGTCCAATTGTCTTTTATCACTGTGCCCTGGAGTTACATTTTACTGAATTACTTACCTTTCTCAAGGTGGTGAACATCTCTTTTCTGGCTGAGGATTTTTGCTTTTGTGTCTGAATAAAATATCAAAGGAAAGTTTGTTAGTCATTAAGAAACACACACCTATAATAATGAAGTGAAGAGTAATGACACCCTTGGCATAATTATCGGGAATGTTGATCAGCTAGTTTACAAACCTTTGCTACTTCCTTCTTAGATATGGCAACCCAGATGCGGCGTCGCTTCATGGCAATTTGCTCTGGTGTAAGTTTCTTAACTTTCTGCGGTTTGGGTATGTGACTGGGCGGAGGATGTGGCCGACCTTCAAAGTCCTGTAAGCATCGACAAAGGAAATATTAAATAGAAGTTATTAATTGGTCTTTCTCAGGAAAAAACGAGAAAAACTAGACTTTGTGTTTTACTAAATAAATCATTTGGATGTTTCATGTATAATACAGCCTACTTTAAAACTAAACTGCAGATTTGTATTATGTAATTGATAAGTCTATATACAGGTCACTGAATTATCAATTACATGATTAGATGATCCTAGAGAGTTCATACTCTTATCATCTGATTAAAAAATATATCAAAATCTTTTTGATAATTACTTACACCCGCTCTGCCAACCTCGCCTGCCTCTCGCTGCAGTCGTTTCAGTAACTTATTCTTCATGCGCTTCTCAAGTTTCTTCTGTTCCCGTATGGCTTTCTTCGGTCTAGGCACAATGCTTTTCTGGTGTTCATAAAACTTGTCGTAGTTGGACAGCATACCCACTGAGTAGTACTGGTACTGTGTTAGCTAAAGTAAAAAGAAACTTTTATAAGACTTTTCCACAAATAGAGCGTAGTGATGATACAAAGTGGCTTCAGTTGAAGGTCACATCACGCTTACAAATTCTAATTCTTTCAGGCATGAGGAGAGGCCACACTGACTTATCTCTACAAAGATAACAAAGAGTGATCATCATATTATCCCACTACATTTAGTAAGGTTGATATGGATTTACCTCTTTGTCTGCATGGAACTGTTTCTGACATTGTTTCTGAAGTCGGTGAAGACGTAACATACTCCTGAGTTGCTCCCTACTTAATGAACCATCATCTTCCTCATCTGATGAACTGTCACTGAGCAATACATTCTGTAATCAAACACCGACATATTTATACATTGCAGGATTGGATTGTTCAGAAAATATCTCAGAAACTCAAGTTGTGATAACTGCATGATAACTTATTCATCTCAGTTGATGTTCAATACATATAGGGTTTTACTTTTTCTGAGCTTGATATGCAACCTGCAGAATTATTTACATGTTACATGTACAAAGAAGATGTATTTCTAACTTCTATAATGCCATCTACCGGTATATTCTGTACTTACTTTTAACCACTTTCTTCCCTTTTTCACTTTGCTGAAGTTGTACAATCGGGTTTTATCAGCTCGGCGCTCTGAAAAGCCAAGAAATGAATGTATAGCTGAAGGAGCTTGAGGTACATGTATACTAACTACCTCTTTGTTTTTTATTATATATTTGTGGACTTAAATCCTCAGATAATTTGCTTCCTCACACATTTTTCCTTGCACTTTCCATATCTGAGGAAGCAAGGGCCGACTATACAATGATTTACAGTTAAGTCCCTGGAATTCCTATCAATTTTAGTAAGAGATTAGACAAAGCTTGATGATGAACAATCATGAATTGACAGGTATTTGATGAGTTTTTCCCCTACTCACCTGCTTTGGTAGTGACAATACCATTTGTGTGTTTGTTTCCATGACGGTCAATTACAGATGACTGATGAGTCTCCACATCTGTGTCTGCATCAGTCGATGTCTCCATGTCACTGAAATAAATAAAATAATTTAATAATTTCTATGCCATAAATGAAATTTCACACTAAATTTTCTTTCATTCAATGCTAGAACCTGGAAATCTTTTAAATCTTATCAAATGGATGAATAAATACTTTTCTTTATTTTGTCGATCACTTGAGATGTCAAAATTCGATTGGTATCATTAGATGTGCAAGAAATCGTCTTCAAGTTTCTGAGTCCAGAGATGTCAGTTGGGTATGGGCTCGACCTCTGAAATTTTTGGGTGTTAGCAATGTCCCCATTTCCCTCAATTTATCATACTAAAAGCATCTATCTCATCTTCATTTCAACCTGTTCCCCTCATTCAAAACCATCTCTAGATTGGATGGTCATGGAAAAACAATTAAAAGACAGCATCAGAATTTCCGCCAATCAGAAGCCAGCTTAGATTCATGTCCTCTGAAATGAGATTTCAGATATCCTCTGATCTCTGAAGGGTGGTTTGTCTAGAAAAGGCTAGAGGGCAGCACAAGGCATGCTTAATTTCCCCTGCTGAAGCCTTAACTATGTTCAGCCTTATGCTCCCTAGAAGTAAAGAGGGCATGTTATAAGGGTATCTATGATTAATGTAATTCCCTCTATCTATATTATGACCACAAGATGGAAGAAGTCTCTGAGATGTCTGACTTTTGGGAAAGTTTGAACATCTGAAAATAGACGGACCTCTGAAGGTCTGACATCTCTGAAATTTCTGTCATGGTTGTCATTTTTAGCTATTACCGCGGTAGCTGGTTTTTTTTTGGGGTCAGACACAGCTTCAACCTTTTACTTGTCTACACATTGATCCTCCTGATTGTTATTGAAGGCAGTTATATATTTTAACACATACCTTTGCTGATCCACTTTGGAGAGGTTGTCGACAAAGTTTAGGAGGCTGTCTAAGCGCAGGGCTTGTTCAACCCGCTGAACATGAACAGGGGGCGCCACCTCCCCATTTTCAGAGGCTGGCATCCCGTCAGCAGCCATGCTGGACGATATGCACCTGCCAACAGAATATATACATGTATAATTAGTGGTTAAGCTTATATTAGCTAGGGGGTGTTAAATTCACAAATTTTGCTGTTGTTTCAAGCTATGCATTTGGGCCCAAAAGCATTATAGGTTCATAAAAGTGGTCAGAAATTTCATAAGATGTCATATTGAGGAGATTATATGGGTATAACATGAGGAGGGTCAAAGTGCCACTCTACCTGGTGTCAGGTGTATGAATTACTCTAAAATGGTTGGGTGTGCCTGGAGCATAGCATGAACTGAAAAGGTCCCTCAGTATTGCAATACTACTTACCGTAAATACCCGGTCATAAGCCGGATTTTTTTTTCTATTTTGGGCCCAAACCGGCTTCTAAATTTTTCCCAAAGTCCTCCCCCGGCTTATGACCGTTTTTTTTTTACTAGAGAATAAAGAGAACATGGGAAAAATTTGACACCAAAACCGGCTTATAGGATTTCCCTGAACTCACCCCCCCCCCCCCGGCTTATGACCGGGCCCGGCTTATGACCGGGGATTTACGGTAAATGTGAAAACTTATCAATGTCACAACCTAATCAAATACACATTCCACTGTATGTTGGATTCATCTTAGAAACATTCATTTCCAAAGTATGAAAATGTGGTAATTTTCCCTAGTTAACTTGACATTGGATTATTCTGAAAGCCTGGATTTGCTAAATTTGACCAGCTGTTACAAAGTTTCAAATGTTTTACGCTGTATTGATTTTGTCACAAAGTATCAAGTGATGTTTTATTGATTTTGGCATTTGTGAAACTAAACTGTGGTCAATCACATTTCTAGTAGAGCACATCAGAGCATCAGTGCTTGTGAGTGAAAAATATGTGTTCAATAATGTCTCGTTGGCATTCTGTGTAAGCCATTACCATGATACAAATCTAATGTAGGTAGTTCCTCTGTACAACCACAGGTGTCATCGATGGGCTGGATAATGACCAGTTACCTGATAGCAACCAAGCTGGCAGCCCATATTTGCAAAAAATAACGTCACAAGGGGAGTAATACTTTAACCCTCCTCTGGGGTATAACCCACCCTGGCAAACAAGCGTATATGCCTGGGCCCAGGCATATGTCAGATTAATGAAAACTGGCTTCCCACATGCACATCGCTATCCATGAGAAACCTGGTAACCACTCCACAGGGGGAACATACTTTGTTGTGTTACATTATATCATTGCCACACTGCAAGAAGGTTGGAACTGCAGTCAAATATAGATTACCCAGCAGCGGTTATTGTCATAATTGGCCAAAATAAATCTTTTTTTTAAATGGATATTAATTCAATGGAGAAATACTAGCTATGTGTCATACACCTTTAAATATGATGGTAGGATTATGCCAGACATCTGGCCCCTTGAACCCTGTATTATATAAATGATAGCTTAAAGGGGCTCTGAATCCACACTGAGCATAGTTTATGAGGAGTGGAGGGTCTGCCAGTGGGAGTTTGCTCTGAATCAAGGATCTAACTCCGCCAACATTTGCACTGCGGCTACGTCGCCAATTTAGCTCCTTTAAAAGCTACTGTATATATGTTGATCCAATGGATTTCCAACAGCCCCCCCCTCCCTTACATCCCACTGTATATCTGCAAACAATGGTTGCAACGGCAATGGGTGAAACATGGCTTCCAGTTTCAACCTTCTTGTACTAAAATGACACATAGCTAGTATTTCTCCATTGAATTAATATCCATTTAAAAAAAAGATTTATTTTGGCCAATTATGACAATAACCGCTGCTGGGTAATCTATATTTGACTGCAGTTCCAACCTTCTTGCAGTGTGGCAATGATATAATGTAACACAACAAAGTATGTTCCCCCTGTGGAGTGGTTACCAGGTTTCTCATGGATAGCGATGTGCATGTGGGAAGCCAGTTTTCATTAATCTGACATATGCCTGGGCCCAGGCATATACGCTTGTTTGCCAGGGTGGGTTATACCCCAGAGGAGGGTTAAAGTATTACTCCCCTTGTGACGTTATTTTTTGCAAATATGGGCTGCCAGCTTGGTTGCTATCAGGTAACTGGTCATTATCCAGCCCATCGATGACACCTGTGGTTGTACAGAGGAACTACCTACATTAGATTTGTATCATGGTAATGGCTTACACAGAATGCCAACGAGACATTATTGAACACATATTTTTCACTCACAAGCACTGATGCTCTGATGTGCTCTACTAGAAATGTGATTGACCACAGTTTAGTTTCACAAATGCCAAAATCAATAAAACATCACTTGATACTTTGTGACAAAATCAATACAGCGTAAAACATTTGAAACTTTGTAACAGCTGGTCAAATTTAGCAAATCCAGGCTTTCAGAATAATCCAATGTCAAGTTAACTAGGGAAAATTACCACATTTTCATACTTTGGAAATGAATGTTTCTAAGATGAATCCAACATACAGTGGAATGTGTATTTGATTAGGTTGTGACATTGATAAGTTTTCACATTTACCGTAGCTCCTTTAAAAGCTACTGTATATATGTTGATCCAATGGATTTCCAACAGCCCCCCCCTCCCTTACATCCCACTGTATATCTGCAAACAATGGTTGCAACGGCAATGGGTGAAACATGGCTTCCAGTTTCAACCTTCTTGTACTAAAATTATGTGTATGATTGTTTTCACCTGGGGAAAAGGTTACACCTAATCTTTGAAAAAAAAATGGTGCTGACAAACTTCCCAGGCAATGGCAAGGGAGTTTTCATTTAATGTCAACATGGGGGAGGGTGGTGGGTTTCCGTGTGGACTTGCAAAAAAAGAAAATTGCCCCCCCCCCTTGAAGGTCTTTTTACCCGCCCTGGGGCCTTCTTAAAGTGGCATAGTCCGATGGTTGAGGCCAAACAGTCAGTCTTCTCAAAAATGAACCAGAATGTTCACAAAGATCAAACTTCCTATGGTAGCTACTGTAATCTCTCGCGTAGAAGACGCGGTGCGCGTAGAAGACGCACCCCCAAACTCAGGAAAGGCTGGTTTGCGTATAAGACGCACCTCTTAGGGGTGAATTTTGTAAATTCAGTACTGTTCTTAGTAAAATTACCCCACGTATAAGACACACCCCCAACTTGAAAAAATCCTATAAGACGCACCATGCATTTGTTTGGCGTAGAGGACGCGTCTTATACGCAGGAGATTACGGTACATCATTTGCTCTCCTTCCCCATAATTAGGCTCATATTTGAAAGAATTGTCAGATTTACACCCAAGTTTCTACTTTTGGAGTGCACGCCAAAAGTCCATCCGTTGGATATACACGGTAAAATGCCTATGGCAAGGTCCACGGGACCCCTCTTTATAAACTTGTATGAGCTAAAGATAGCATTAAGGGAGTGGTCATTTTATAACAGGGAGGGGTTGGTGGGTTTGGGGGGGGGCAAAAAAATTACAGACTCCTCTTAGGGGGGAGATAAAAAAGTTTTTTGCCCCATTTGAGCGAAAAAAAAAAGCCACTAAAGAATTAAAGCAGGAATGGAAGTCACTAAACACCAAAAATCCCTGAAATACTCGAAAAGAACCCCTTAAATATAGGTTTTGTATAGGAATGTATAGGTTTTCGGAACATGAAAATCCCCGAAATCAGGGAAATCCCTGAAGACTTACATCCTGTTAAAGGGGACGGAAAAAAATCAGACCCCTTGGAGGGGGTGGACAGAAAAATTTTCGCCATGCACACACGGAATTTCAGCAACCCTCCCTGTTGTTAAAAAATGACCACTCCCTAAATCAGGGATGAAAGTCACTGAGCACCAAAATCCCTGAAATGAGATTTCGACAGGGCTAGGTGAGTTTGTCCATTCTCCACTAAGCTACCACGCCGAACGATGATTATGCCAGAGGGGCATGACGTCATTCAGAACACCATTGCATGGCAACAGTCACATGTGATGCTGTCACTACCGTAATCTCCCGCGTATAAGACGCGTCCTCTACGCCAAACAAATGCCTTGTGCGTCTTATAGGATTTCTTCAAGTTGGGGGTGCGTCTTATACGCGGGATTTTCCAACATCTCATTTGGGAAAATGCGCCGATGACAGCTTGAACTCATAGAGCCTGCACCGCGGCAGACCGGTCAGTGTAGATTTGCTCGGCGGGTTTGACGCCGACCGTGTGCCGATGACAGCTTGAACTCATAGAGCCTGCACCGCGGCAGACCGGTCGGTGTAGATTTGCTCGGCGGGTTTGACGCCGACTGTGTGCCGATGACAGCTTGAACTCATAGCGCCAAGCGCGGCAGACCGGGAGGTGTCGACGGGCGCTCGGCGGGTTTGACGCCGACCGTGTGCCGGTGACAGCTTGAACTCATAGAGCCTGCACCGCGGCAGACCGGTAGGTGTCAACGGGCGCTCGGCAAGTTTGACGCCGACCGTGTGCCGATGACAGCTTGAACTCATAGCGCCAAGTGCGGCAGCCCGGTCGCTGTAGATATGCTCGGCGGGTTTGACGCCGACTGTGTGCCGATGACAGCTTGAACTCATATAGCCAGCAGCGCGGCAGCCCGGTCGCTGTAGATTTGCTCGGCGGGCAAAACGCCGACCGTGCGCCGATGACAGCATAGACTCAACAGGTTGACAATGCGGTGTGGCTTGCCGGGGTGTAGGGAACACATGGGCCGATGACAGCATCGACTCATAGCGCTAGCAGCGCGGCAGCAGTGTACAGGCGCTCAGCGGGTTTGACGCCGACAGTGTGCCGATGACAGCTTGAACTCATAGAGCCTGGGGGTGGGGGGCGGGGGTGCGTCTTATACGCGAACCCCCCCTTGGTGAGTTGGGGGGGCGTCTTGTACGGGGGGGTTTTCTAAATATTGATTCAGGGGGGTTGGATGCGTCCTCTACGCGAACCAGCCTACCGTGAGTTTGGGGAGCGTCTTCTACGCGCACCGCGTCTTCTACGCGGGAGATTACGGTAGTTGACAGTCCACACAAATATCCATAGCACTAGGTAACATGGAAACTGTGGTTACCAGTGGACAACCGGTAACCAAGGACTAGTTTCATCCCATGGGGACTCATCAGGCTTATGTTTGTGTTAAAATGTGACAATAAAAGGATTGCCAGTGGTCCCAGACCCTAGAGGGCTTGGTGTTATATGGTGTGTGTCCAGTTGACAGGCAACACAGGCCCACACCGGTGTCAATATTAGCATAGAGACACCAACAGGCAATGAAAGTCACTGTCATTTACCTAAATCAGATTTGGGTTAAATGTGCAGTGGGGAATTATTAGGTAACTCCCTTGGTGTTCTGAATATTATTTAGTAGAGGTGGTCTACTAAATAATTTATTTTAATTTTACTCGGTATAGAAACCCATCAAAAACTTTTAAAAATTTAAAAAAAAAACAAAAAAAAAAACTGCTATAAGGTCTACAAACACCTAAATATAGTTTTATAAGTATATGGAAAAAATTTGAAGAGGATTTGAAAAATGAAGAAAATTATGAAAATCTGTTAGAAATTAAAAAAAAAAAAAAGATGTTGCGTAAAGCTGGACTTCTTTGGCTCATTCAAGAGTTTTTTTTACTGATTAGTGTATGTAAGGTTTTTTACCAAAATCTTATTTTTTTCCTATAATATCTATGTAAAAGACCTATTAAACTCTATGTGTGTTGCCATGGCAACTAGTGCTAGGGGTCTGTGACTTTTTTTGGCAATAAGTGGTCTTCAAAGTAGCCCCGCTGTTCTGGGCTACTTTAGCTATTTTTTAGAATGTCATTATTTTTGTAAATGACACCTTTTCTTCCCGTTTTTTCTTTCATTATCATTTTTTTTTTTCCATTTGGAAGCTATGCCTTTTTTTAACAACAGCTAAAGTGTGTTTCCATATCACTGGGACAGATAGCGCCATAGCCATAATTTGTGCATGCAGTTTGGCTGTCTTTTACACTTTGATGTATGCTAACATATCCTTCCAGTAGAAGGGCCAAAATACATCCTCTGATTTGATTTATACACACTTTAATGTTTTATGCAGCATTTGACTCTAGCTTTATCAACCAGTTGCATAAATTATTCATTAAATTGGCATATACATGATTGGGAATATCAACCATAGGCTTTTAGAGTCAAAGTAGCCCCGTTTTCACAGTATCAACACCTAATGTTTATTAAAAGTCAATTTTCTCAGTTAATTGGGAGAGTTAATTTCCATCAGATATGTGGGATGGTGTTGTCTATGTCTCAGGCGGGGGTACATGTGGTGACACCTGAATCATGTGCTCTATAGCAACACAATTCGACATTATAGAAAAATTTTGGAAAAAAAATGAGTTTCAAAATTAACCCACTGCCATGGGAGCATGGTTTGACATGGAAAAACAAAAAAGGCTAAAACCAAGTAAAATTGAATTTATCTTTGATATTGATAGATTTGATCAACCAGAAACATGCCCTACTGTCTCCACTATGTGACTAGTATGTCTAAACAACTTTTTTTTCCCGAAGGCAAAGTAGCCCCGGTAATAGGGAGCCTAAGTCTCGCGATAAACTATGTCGTAAAAAAATTTCTGATTTGGAACTAAAATAACCAATATTTGAATTGACCCAAAGGCCCACCATATATGAAATTTTAAGGCTCAACTCTCATTCTTAAAAAAGTTATGCCAGGCCTAAAATTTTCCCCTATCCTTCAAGCTTGCGGGCGATAATATGCTGAGCTCAGAATCCGCCTGCACGTGACGTGACTTCACCTCCCTATGCAAGGTACTAGGTAGCCCCACCTTACGGTTCGAATAGAGCTAGATCTAGTTTGTATTACTATTTAAAAATGCATCAGTAGGCCTACATTCACTTGTCTACTAGTACATGTACACCGGGAACAACTGTTCAACCGTCACAACTGGCAATTCTTTAAGTTGACACTGTCACTATAGTGCCAGTCTAAAATATAGCACTCAGTGCTGCACTGCGATCGTTAACCGTACTGTAAATTGGAATAAAACGCCCTCCCCATCGACATTCCACAGCAGTATAACTCTAGTCTACGTGTTTCATGAAATGTTAATGCAACTCATATAATCAACACGAATTGTCATTTCTATTTACATTTACAATCGATGCATCATCATCTAAGATACCGCACGCACAATGTTCCAACGGAACGTCGAGAGATTCAGAGAACTGTCATGAGATGGTTTTAGTTTTGTCTATTGCCAGCCCCGAAATCACATTCACATTAAGATGACCAAGGGGCAACATGGCGACACACATTTGACGCTTACCCACCTCTAAATTCAAAAGCCAACTGCCAAAACTTAAGACATCGAGGCCAAAGTCCAGATCTATTCTGTCGCCAATATGGCGATTCAAACAACGAATACAGCAATGGCTGACAGTGGCAAATAAAACCCATCTCATGACTTTCCTCTCGGTGCGCAGGGGGCTATCCCGCCATTACGATTGGCCCGTCTTCAAACACAGTTTTTTTGATTTTGTTCCTGAATAAGAAGTTTCTTTGTTTGGTTTCTACTAACAGATATAATTAAATTATTTTTGATGTTTGACTGCTCCATACTTTAATGGCATCAATTGTATTTATAGCCCATAGAATTTGAAAAACCTCCCTCTGGATTTGAGAGTATTTCAAAATGTGACGTCATTACAGCGGTCACTGCTTCAAGTCCTTTTTTTTATACCAATACCGAGTTACATGCTATCTATGTACCCAAAAGCATATGTTTTATAATTAAAGTTGTGTATTTATCCTTAGATTTTAGTTTTTAAAAAAATAGAGTGTTCGGCTTTATTCGGACTTTGCCGTCCAACGTGTGGACCCCGTAGTCTTCCTCTCCGCCATCTTCACCAGAGGGGTGGTGACGCAGTTGACGGACGGTGCAAGAAATATTCCTGAAGACATAAGAACACAACTGTAAAGCGCCACACAACTCAGGCAGGTAAGTAACTTGGTTTCCTGGGCACTAATACACAGTATATTCAACTTCTTTTAAGAATTCACTGGTAGACATTTGGAAGTTTTCTCATACCGGTGCATCGTCGCTTCGGATCACAGACTGGCTTCCCTGGCCAAAATATCGCTGATTTTTTTGGGGGGAAATTCCACCATGAATTCTTTACTTAATCATGCAAATGTTATTCAGACTCAATCTTGATATCTATAACTTTCGTGTAATGTGAAAAGTGTGCAGTGAATATTTATAGGCTGCCGTGTGGGCAATTGTGTTTGGACGTGTATTGCGGTGGCCAAGGGGAAAATTGAAGGGAACTTGCAAAGGGACGCGACGCGACGCGCTGTTGACGCGTCTTGATACACGTTGCAAACATGCATGCACCGGTTGCAGCATAGGTTTCAATTGATCGTCGCCGAGTAGGCATTTGGTCATAGCCAATGAACTGGGACAAGGCTGGATAATTTGCCAGACAATTAGTTCTAGGCCGATTTTTGTTTTCTTTAGGTTAAACTTAAAGTAAAAAGCCTACGGCTACGCCCCATGGGGCGCTTCCACAGGGGAAATGGTCAATTCGCTCTAAAACCTATTCGCTCTACATACGCATTTGCTCTACTCCCTGGACCATTCCCACTAATTCTACGGCGTAGGGACAGTATCACTAGGGTTGTCGTTTTTCAAATTCTATAAGAAGAGATGGATATTATCATGGTTTTAACTAAAATCATGGTAGGGCGAATGGTCCAAGGGGGGTAGAGCGAATGGTCTAGGGCGAACTGGCAGTAGGGCGAATGGTCTATAACTCCCCGCTACGTTTCTACCCGGTCTACGAACTTTGCCGACTGGGGGCCCCTTATAGTTCTAAAAATAGAAATCTAGAGATGGGTATAAAACCATGATAACATCCTTCAAGATCTAATAGAATTTGAAAAAACAACAACCCTAGGGTAACTGGACACCTCGGAAGCAGACACACCTCGGAAGCAGACATCTCGGTAGCAGGGACACCTCGGAAGCAGACATCTCGGAAGCAATTGACTTTTTTAAATAGTTATTTTCACAATTCTAAAACAGATTTTTGCCATTCCATGAGTCTACGGCGTAGGGGCAGTATCACTAGGGTTGTGGTTTTTCAAATTGGTACGGACGAAAAGCAAGCTAAATGAAGGGAAAGTTGTCTTCACCTCGTTGCAACTGGTCGCACCGCCATTTAATGGAGGTGAATGCTCATGCAGTGCTCCCGTATGGAGTGTACCAGTTTGGTATTGACCACTTATAAATTCTATCATTTTCTATGCTTCCCCTAGTCAGAATACTTGCAAACTTCACACACAGCTAATCCATTGTATAATGATGACTCGCTGAACGTTTGTTGAATGTATTAGGAGGGGAAGTGCCATTTTGGAATCATTAAACTTTGGGTTTGTGCCCTGCAGGATAGGAGGAAGAGAGGTGCACTGGAGTAATGATTTCAAAATTCATTTTCTCTAAACATTTTCAATGAAATTAATTCATATTCACACACAATATCCAATAACATCTAAAGGTGACTCGTTACAAGTCTTAAAGATTTTGATGGAATAGTATTTGAGAAAACTGATATTTTCTGCACCCTCACAATCAGTCCCATAGACTGACAGTGGTGACCAGTGCTTTGTTATTCACCTCCAAAGTATGTCTGCTGTAGGTGAGTGGTGGCGCCCTCTATAAACAATTATCTGCTTTTCGTCCAGACGAATTCTATAAGAAGAGATGGATATTATCATGGTTTAGTCTGCTTCCGAGATGTCACTGCTTCCGAGGTGTCCTTATGTCTGCTTCCTAGATGTCTGCTCCCGAGGTGTCTCTGCTTCCGAGGTGTCCAGTATTCCCCTAGTGTAGGCACTTACCTAGTTTTCAAGACTTTGTCCCATGCATTTTATCTTTTAATCAATGGATAGATCTCATCAAAAGAAATGGATTTGCTCTTTAAATGAAGTCTTTATGCCAAGTATAAGGGAAGTTATGAATGATTAAAGACCCCAAATCGAACCCAAAATTCTGCCACTGTTATGAGTTTAAATAGGGTCTAGATTTGTGATCAAGCATATCTGATACAGGAGCGGCTACATCTCTTAAATCATTATTTTGGACTATTTTCTTTTCATGTATGGAAGAGTTCCCCACCAAAGGTTGAAAATCAATGTATCATATCAAAATTTAACAATTAAAATGGATTTTATCTTGACCTAATATCATCTGTGATTTAGCGATCTGACAGAATTGGCGGGCTTCCCTAGCCCACTTAAAAGGGTCTATATCTCCTCTTTCCTATCCCCTCAGGATGTGTGTGGTGCACATATGCGCGGGCACTGACACATTCCTCTGTTAAATTATCAACCTGTGAAGCACGGGATAGCCACTTAGTGCCGCTAGAGTGCTGTAAAACACAAATCAATCAATCAATCAACTGACAGAATTGGCGCAAAATTATGGAGTTGATATGAGATCTTTAATCGGTCAGAATTTCCCTTTAAATTGATGTAAAGCCTTCATTTAAAAAGGAAATCCACTTATTTTTATCAGCTCTATCCATTGCTATATAAATGATATACATAGGATTGGATTCTAGCAAACAGACAAGGACCTAAGATGGAAAAGCTGGTGGAAGGGTAATAGCAAATGGCACACTAACATTTTTGTGCAGTCTGGCAAACATCCTGTTCCCCTATGAAACGAAAAACCCTAGACATTTTCTAAACCATTTTTTTCTGTAGAAAGTGTGGGAACTATTCTCTTTTATGTGAGACTTGGCCTTTACACCAAAAAATGCTTTCAAAGTTATGGGGTAAATTCACTTGGGGAGAATGGGATGTTTATCTGAATCAATTATTTCTCAAATAGATTCTTAATAAACCCCTAATCAATCCCTTTAAAATGAGCCCATGTTTGTTAAGATCCTCCAATAAATAGCTACACAATGAGCTTGCAAAGAAAGGAGAGTTTAGCACTCCCCAATTTCAGCTTTATCACAGTTTCACACCTCCACTGCAGCAGAAGCATGCACTGGGGGTAGGTAAGTGCCTACCTAGTGATACTGTCCCTACGCCATAGAACTACACTGGCCATAAAAGTTAAATAGTTATTTTGAATTTATTTTATTTTTAATGTCATACGCGGCTGGGAATCTAAAGACGCGTTGCGAGCTTGCTGTTCGTAGACCGGGTAGATTGCGTCCATGCCCAGAATGATGACCCCAAGGAACGATGATCCCATTTTCTCCTCCCCAGGAACAATGATCCCATCTTAAGGAACCAAGATCCCACTTTAGAATATCTCTCATACCTAATGTTTATGACCCCTGTGCACTAGTATTTTATGATTTTTGGTGATTTATACATGGGAATTGATAAATGGTGAAAAATAATGACAAAAATGTCAGAAATCGATTTTTTTTTCATACTCCAGGCTAATTAAGATTACATACACATTAGGCACAATAACAGTATTTCATGATTTGTTGGTGATTTACCTGTACCTACACACACAGTAGCCTACTGACACTATATCGAGTACCTGTCACTCAAATTCTTCCTAGATTTCATGGAAAAATCTTCATCTAAATACCACTTTGTCAATAACATGTTCAGTGATATAAGATGCAAACACAATATGATGGGTCATTTGTAGCTGAGTGTCAAGGGACTCTCCTGAAAATTTTGGGTCAAAAATTTTGGACACATGACACCGGAGACCAAAAATTAAGCTCTGACCTTGACGCTAAATGGCATTGACCTTAAATGACCTAAAAATAAGGTCACCTGGGCTGGTAGGGTATTTGATACACATTTATAGTATTTAAGCATATTATATTACCAGGTAATTTTTGTAGTCTCTTTAAATGTAGGTAGAATTTAGGTCTCGCTGAAGTGACCTTTGACCTTGACCTTAAATGACCTTGACTGACAGAAGGTCACAGGTGAGCTAGATCGGCCGGGCATCCAACACTCATCATTACATTTTTGATTTGAAGGAAATTGGTTGAAAATTGATAAAATGAGAACAGAAAAATGTGTTTTCACCACCAGGTAGTTATCACAATGTCCTATATGCTTCACTATGGGATAATGGGCAGACTTCTCAGACAACATAATTGTCATTTTCTCAGAAACTAAACGAGATATTGACTTGAAATTTTCACTGAATATCTACTTCAATTAGATCTATCCAGCCATAACATTAGTTTATACATCTTATGTATTTGAAAATTTTGTGACTGTGCCTAGGTTAGGTTTTTCCTGCCTATAACGAGTTTCCTGTGTGTGTGTAAAAGATGACACCTGCTACAAATTACTGCAGCTACTGATTGGATTTTCCGATTTTTCAACCTTTTCTCTCAATCTTTGATGTATTCAACCCCTACAAGGTTGATAAACAATATGCCTACTTGAATAGCATACTTTGTGGGTAAGGATAAATAATTAAAAATAGGACAGAAGATTTTAGTTTGCCCTCAGCCCCACTATGTCTGTACACACCGTTACAACTTGTAAAATATAAACAAAGGCATTCATTGGATAATACAGGTCACGTGACATACCTCACTGCAGCTACTGATTGGATTTTCCGATTTTTCAACCTTTTCTCTCAATCTTTGATGTATTCAACCCCTACAAGGTTGATAAACAATATGCCTACTTGAATAGCATACTTTGTGGGTAAGGATAAATAATTAAAAATAGGACAGAAGATTTTAGTTTGCCCTCAGCCCCACTATGTCTGTACACACCGTTACAACTTGTAAAATATAAACAAAGGCATTCATTGGATAATACAGGTCACGTGACATACCTCACTGTTGCTCCTGGACAGGAAATGTTATAAAACTTGTAGTATTATAGGAAACACTAATGCTCTGGATGCTCTTTGTACAGTTAAAAATTTGGACGAAAATCCCATCCTTGCCATAGCTCAGCCAAAAATTATGATAGAATAAAAATTCCAAGAGCATTAAATTTCTAAAATGTACCTCGTTGTCCTGTGTGAAAACCAAGGAGATGTCTTACATTTGAAATTTTCATTCACATACCTACAGTTCATGTAGGCCGAGCTTTCGCACCACGAGAGGGGGCGTGTGCCTTCTCGAATACTATTTGAAAAATTACCAGTAAACGTAAAGAAAAGATAAGTTGTCGGGGCTACTGAACAGACTTGATAAACAATGCCGTAAAGCCAACTTGTAACAAATCACTCATTCACTGTTCTCTTCTCCAGGATGAGCTCCGCCAGAATATACATCGGACGACTGTCCTACCAAGTACGCGAAAGAGACCTTGAACGGTTTTTCAAAGGCCACGGCAGAATTCGTGAAGTTCTCCTGAAAAACGGCTTCGGCTTTGTGGTAAGTATTTAAAAAAGTGTCTGAATGAGATTATGGGTATGGGGAGGATAGTTATCTCTCATGTATAGGCATAAATGATCGTTTTTGTAGTTTATGTATTTGAAAGATATAAGAAACATTTGCCTGATTAGTGTGCTTTCTAGAAAATGTTCCCTGGTACTGGTATTTTGTAGGTAGAACTGTATTAACATCAGTAAATGTATTGCTTGTAGGAGTTCGATGACTACAGGGATGCTGATGATGCAGTGTATGAACTGAACGGAAAGGAGCTGTGTGGCGAAAGGTAACATTGTCTACTTAACCTGTGGGGATGGTTTACTGCTATGGTCGGTGATGGTGCTATGTATGGGGAAGTTTATACTTGGTTTTGACAGCTATGTATTGGAAACATGGTGAACTGTTAACCAAACAGACAAATGTCCCTTTAAGTAAGTGTCAAGATGAAATGTAATTATGTCGTTTGTCTGCTTCAGTGTGATTGCCTCCCATGTTTAATATATAATGTTCTCTTCAAAGCTTTAGGTTGTTTGAAGATCGTCGTGATGCAGATTTGAAACTGTCATGCAGTTGCCTTTTTGTTTTTTCTCGCTCAGAGTCGTAATAGAACACGCACGCAGGCCATCACGCAGAGGTGGTGGCGGGAATGGCTATCAGCGAAGGTCCTCGTGGTCAGACAAGTAAGAAATGTTATGTCCTACCAGCTTTGTATTCTTGTCCTTTCAGGGTGATAGTAGAGCATGCTCGGGGCGGACCGAGAGGTAGCGACCATTGGCGTGACAGAGATAGGGGCGGAGATAGGGGGGGATATAACGCCCCACCACCCAGATATGGAAGAGACAAGTAAGGCCCTTTGTTATGTAAGCAGACAATCTGCATAACACATACCCACAGAATATGGGCATGTGAAATTGTAGACTAAGTTCCCAGAGCCAAGAGAGCATACTAAGTACAGGGATTGAAAAGGAAAGTTAGGGTCCCGCCCCTCCCTTGTATCTGCGATATACATCACTTGGTTCTGCAGGGCTCCAAAATTTTTGTTATAAAAGAAAAGAAAAAAATCCCTTTTTTTTCTTCCCCGAGCCATGTAGGATCAAATAAATGATGTTATGGCAGCAATGTTTCAAAACGATGTGTGACCTTTTTCCAACTCGTCGATTGATTTGTTTTATGTGAAGTCATGGGAAGTCTGGAGGTTCCGGAGATGCCGGAGGTGGTCATCCACGAAAGCGTCACAACGGGTAACAGACCAATTCGTACCCTCACTGGATAGAACAACAAGTTCTAAAGAAAAAAAAATGATAATTTAATTACTAAGTAATATGTAGAATGGGTAATATACACCCCAGACTCTTTATTCTTTATGAATTTCCATATGTAGTTGTTTTTTTTTGTTTTTTTTTTCCTGATGTAAAGATAGAGAAAAATAACCCCTTTCAAAATATGCCCACCTTTAAAATAGGGAGGGAGGTCCTCTTTTATGTATACACTATCTTTTATTCATTTTTTGTATGATGCATTATTTCCTTTAATTTTAGAGTTCTAAGTGATTTTTTTTTTTCGTTAAGACCTTCCAACATGTTCATTACCTTTTATTCTTTTTGATGTAGGTATGGCCCCCCAACAAGGACAGAAAACAGACTCATCGTCGAGAATCTCTCATCACGTGTCAGCTGGCAGGTATGTCGCGGTCTTTATTGTGGAGAGTCAGCAGAAAGCTCTCACTTAGTTTGAAAATCAAAATTCACTCATTCACCTATTAATCACCAGATGGAACTATTTCGATCGCTAAATATCCCTATTCCAAGACAGTTCAAGTGACAGCTTTCTGCTCTGCCAAAGAGGTATTGCCCTGTTGTTAATAAGATTGGGAATAGGTACACCATAAGTAATTTGGTCCGTTAAGTTGAGCAGGCCAGGTATACTCTCCACAGCCCCAAACTTTGTAGAAAGATAAACATTCAGAGCAGAGCAGCAAATGGGGTCAGGAATTAATTGCTCGAGTGAAAGGGTTGATCTGGTCACTGTGGCAGCCTATAGGATTGTTAGGGTGATGACACCACAAGATCTCCTGTGTGGTGAACTGAGACAGAACTGTGGTCACTGCACTGATGCCTAAATTAAATACCACTGATGAGGCACATCACCTGCCATATGGAAGCGTCACGTTTTCAATTTGACTAAAAGGTAAAATGGATATAACTGTGGAGGGTCTTGCCTAACATTGATATTTGGTTTACTTTTATCACATGAAATCAGAGAAGTACCTACGTTTTTTTTTTTGTTTTTCTCGATTTCTTCAATTTGAAGTTACAGTGATCTAAATTACTCGGCAAAGCTGAGAAGTCTTACACGAGGTTTGAACCCAGGCAAAACTGGAATGCATTGGTGTTTTATCATAAGATAAGTTGGGAGGGGTGATATTTTCACAATGTGACTTGACTAGAAATAGGCTGACACAGTAGCATAACATTGACATGATCCTGCCCAATCCCTGTGTCCAAATGATTTGGTCTGTGAACATCTAAAATGGTATACATCCAGCCTTAGGCTTTCAGTCTTTTTGCACAAAATTTATAATAATATGAGGGCGCGGGATAATGGGCAGGAGTGAGCCTTTGGGCTCAGAGCTCCAATCTTAATTGCAATATACAATGTTGTCTTCCTTCCCATACCCCATAGCCTCGGCTGGCTGGTGAGGCAAACTTGACCCGATGTGGCACTGGTCGTTAGGCCTCGAGGCAGTCCTAAGAATCGGAAGGGGGTAGAGCATCGCTGAGTGAGAGAAGTGCCTCTGACGAGCGTTGAAAGCACAAAGCGGCCCACTCGTGTCCAGCTCATTCTGAGGGTTCAGTACGTCCACCCATCCAGTGATGATGTCCCTTTGGCTCACTACGAAAATATGGGATCCGGGTTGGAATTCCATCGCCAGCTCAAATTGAGCTGGCACTCCTGGTCTAGTAGGGCGTTCGAGATGATGAAAATTCTGTCAGATCGTGGCGAAGCGAAAGCGCATTGCACCAGGTGGTCCCAGGTGGTCTTCCCAATGGCTGCTAAGCCTCATCCACGGTTGGCGCGTGGCATGGCGTGGCTTGGCTCGTGTCTCAAGGCGATGTGGTTCATTCGTGGGCTGGTGGTGACCAAGCTCATCCCGATGAGGGGACTGAAGCCGGCCGCCACCAGGGTTGAGGGCAATAGGGTCAGTCAGGGTCTCGAAACACAAGACGTGGCTGAGGTAAATGTAAAGTGATACTAAAATGAAATGAATCGTTGTTGTGTACTTCGTCAACCCTGCTTTTATCAAGTTTGTATTTTAAAGTCAATTTTATGTAGAATTTAGATAAGATACGATATCAATTGCATGTTTGTGTACTAGTCACAGAGCCACCTGGATAAAGTACCTTAATTGAATGTATAACCATGAATAGCATGCTGATGTATGCCTGGACCCGAATTCCCACAATTTATTGGGAAGCCTTCCTTAATATTTTTATTTAATGCAATAAAATTTCCTTTTGACTGTGGCCTAATCCCTATCATTTCATTAAAGGATCTCAAAGACTACATGAGACAAGCTGGCGAGGTGACATACGCAGATGCCCACAAACAGAGGAAAAACGAGGGGTAAGTTATTCTCAAATTTTGTTTGTCAATTGGAAGGGAGGAATTAACAGCTCACTGACCTGCTTGGCAATTGGCATCCTTTGAAATTTTATGTTGGTAGTGGTTCAACCACTACCAACAACCAAGTTGTCAAGCAACGTGAATTTTTAATTTCATTTTGATTTGCTTAGTAGGTACAAAGGGAGTCATCCCGTTGTAGCCCGAAAGCAACAACCCAAAAGAAAGACTATATCTTTACCCATGGCTAACATACCTGCAGTTTTTTAATATCCACCAGGGTCAATCTTGTGATTCATCCCGATCCAATGAGATCTCATTTTAACATTTAATTAGGGGGGTGGTCTTAGTAAAATTCTAAATTGAGGTTAGCAAACATCTTCAAAAACCACCTAAATACAAATATTTGGCCTCTAGATTCACTAAATTTGTTGGGTCCCTTGGGGGGAAACCCCCTAGACCCCCCCCCCCCCCTCACTCTCCTGCCTCGTTTTCAAGTTTGCAGGTAAGGGTCTAATGGTAAAATTAACCTTTCTAATGTTATTCCAGAATCGTGGAGTTTGCAACATATGCTGACATGAAAAATGCACTGGACAAATTGGATGACACTGAGATCAATGGACGTCGTATCAAGTTGGTCGAAGACCGCCCAAGGCGGCGAAGCAGGAGGTGAGTTTGTCTTTTCATTCACAAATTCTGTGGAGGTATGCCAGTTACTTGAATCTGGATAAGTAGTGTATTAATATTGGGTAATTTTTTATAATATTAAGAACTGCATGGTGATCATTCACCTAAAACTAGAAAGTAGACATTCACTGGGAACCTTATGAATGCATTTTTAAGGTTCCCATTTGATTTGCAAATTCTTAGGCACCTGGTTAACTCGGTATCCTCTTTATCAACCCACCAAAGCAGGTCGAGGGGTTCCCGTTCGAGATCACGCAGTAGGAGTCGTAGCCGAAGCCGGTCAAGGAGCAGAAGTCGCAGCCGCCGGAGGTCCAGGTCCCGGAGCAGGAGCAGCAGAAGTCGCAGTCGCAGCAAGAGCAGGTCCAGGAGCCGGTCCAGGTCAAGGAGCAAGTCCAAATCTAAATCTAGGGGGTCAAGCCGCAGCAAAAGCAGAAGCAAATCTAAGTCCAAATCAAAGAGTAGATCCAGATCACCGTCACCAGCAAACAACAAAAGCAGAGATTCAGATAAGGACGACAAGGATGATTGAACTTAGCAGATTACGGACTTGATAGTTTAACACTCATATACACACAGAACTAATCTAGTGTTGAGGTATTGAGCGCCTCCCGCGACACAACTGGGCTTTTTATACACGGAGCAGGCCTCAGATGCCAGATTGTGTTCTTTGATTTAGAGAAGTAGGTCGTGGAAAGTAACACTAGTGGTGTTCACAACTAGCACAGTGAATGTCCAAGAACTGTAAATGAGCTTGCTTTCACCACACTTACCATGATCTAAACCATTTAGCGAGGGTCACACAGGAAGGAAGACAGCCCAGTCCATTTATCCCTCTGCAGTGTTTCATATGCTTAATGGAAAGCAGCACGTTTTAACAAGATTTTAATTCTCCGTTTCCTTTAAAACTATACCTGTATCCCTGTGTCTGGGTTCAATGTTCTTCCTTGCCCTCGTCCATTCCTGTGTATAGTACATTTGGAAGTATCTCTTAGGAGTATTTTGGATGTATCGTGTATGTATTGAATATCAGAATAAAGCATGTTTATAACGCTACTTGTAGTGTTTCCATCTTCTGTGCAGGGGGGGGGGGGGTCGGATAATTCATGCTAATTGTGAGGTTATGCCCTGTTGAGCAAAAGATACTAAAATGCCCCCTACAAAATCTTAAAATTTATGAAACTTGGTTTCCGTAACTAGCTTTCAAATATAGATTGCGATCATTGATGTGTATTTCTGAAAAGAATGCTAGGGAAGTCTAAAGGCCTATACATTCATTTACCAAAAAAAAATAGTACTTTGAATTATCTGATGGCTTCTTATCGAGCATTCCAGGGATTTTTGGCTCAGTGTAGACCCTAGCTGTCGAAATGGCGTAAAACAACTACTTACCTACCTACCTACCTACCTCAGTGTAGACTCGTCCCTGTAGATGTGCTCGAAGCTGCATAATTGCAAAACTTGTCAGATCAAGATGTCTTGGTGTTCCAAATTTCGTAAGGTCAGTATCTAATATCTGTCCGTGTTCAATGAGGTGATCATTGTTACCATTTTGCAAAATTTAGATAAAGGGTATCGACCATTCTCAACAAACTCCAGAAAGTGCCATTTGGCTTCTCAATTTTCAAATTTTCTTGGGGAGAAGACTGCATTCGAGTGAATCTTTGTACTTTCATGTTATCCTAGAAACTTGCGTTTTTAACTGACCATTTGGGGTGCTGTTAGCAAAGAGGGTAGATATAATATACTGTATATTAGATGGTTCTTGCTGTTATTGGCCGTGAGATAGAATGGTTTTCTCATAGGTCAGGTGTGAGATGCCGAGCTTCTACTATAAACCCATTTGCAAATAATATAACATTCATTTTCATGAAATTCGTTACATTATGTTCTCGTGTTAGATATTTGCTGTGGCTATATGTAAACATTCATTCAGTTCTTAGCATGGGGGGGGGGATTTGATAACATTTACCAGGTCAGGACAAATTGCCATCCCGCAGGAAAATACACTGAGGCCCCCCCCCCCACATACATGACTTGACCCTAGGCTTCATACTCTGATTATGTGATAACTATTTCATATTGTCACAAATAGTATTCATGAAATATAATGAGGGAGGGAAAGTTCCACACTACCCCCCCCCCCCCCTTCCCATTGTCGTGAAGTGGCGGGGATTGCAGATTGCAGCCAGTCTTACTCGGCTCCTAAAGAACCTCACTCAGTCCTACTAAATATACAACAGATGCCATCATTAGCATTTACAGAGCAGGACTTCCTTTATAGTCTCTTACAATGATTTTACACCAGGTGTTAGCTATGATTAATAGAAAGTTCGAGTAAGACATTGTCTCTTCTATCTTGTGAGATATTAATTGGTTCAGGGTCTCCCTGAGTCATAGCCACCAGTTTTATTTTGGAGAGGAAGAAATAAATTTTTATACTTCCAATTAAAATTACAAATAATGCATACTTTTATATATGATCCTGGACCCATATCCAGTGTGTCAACCATTTGGAATTTCGCTGGTTATGCCAAAGGTGGCAAAACACACTGATAAGGCATTGTCTTGATGGCTACCTTGTCCCTGGATAACATCTACTTCCAGGGACATGCTGGTCCTCAGCTTATCAGTGCAAGTCGCCAGAACCAGCTCCACTCCCGCTTACACCCAATATCCAGGATAGAATTTTACGCCTAGATGAACAGATGGTTCTCACCTTTGTCACTAGGTGTTTATAGTACATCCACTGCGGCAAATGCCATGTAGCTCGGGCAGCTTTCACAGCTCTGCCTGCAACCCTATAGTGGTCCATATATAGACTAAGGGTGTGTGGCATGTATACGCTAATTTGATGCATTTAGTCTATTTGGCTAATGTGACATTGTTCTACATGCATAGAGTGTAGTGCAAGCCATTTACACCCACATGTCTACAATGGTACACGGGTTTCCCTAGCCCACTTAAAAGGGTCTATGTCTCCTCTTTACTATCCCCTCAGGATGTGTGTGGTGCACATATGCGCGGGCACTGACACATTCCTCTGTGAAATTGTGTAATGTAGTTCTCGCCATGAATATGACCTTAGCTGTCGAAATGGCGTTAAACATCTATTACTCACTAACTACAATGGTACACTGATTAGTCTATGGGTGTCCGTCCCTCCACAATACCCACAGAGAACAGAGTCTGTATGTGGGTCACTCTACTAACGGATTGACGGAAGACTGGGGTCACACTGGTTGTGTATTCCAACTAATGATTTAATTACTTTAATGTCCCCCTTTGATCTAGATAAGAATCTGATATAATATACAGCCACACACCTCCTTCCCCCTTCCCCCTTCCCCCTCCCCCCTCCCCCCTACAGATAAGGATCTGATTGAAGTTGAATATGTATTGGGCTTCCCTGACCCCAGTCTTCCGTCAATCTGTGGGTTGAATGACCCACATACAGACCCTGTTCTCCGTGGGTATTGTGAGGTAAGGAACACCCTTAGACTGGTCAGTGTACTACAATGGGGGAAGAGATATGCCTGAGTCACATGACCAGACATACCATAAGCGTCTAGTGGCAAACCCTTGCACTATCTGCTTGTCAAGGCGTATAGCAAACACTTCAAATGTCTGAATGAACTTAAAACTAGAGAAAGGTACATCATGTCAGAAATTGCCATTGAAAACCCCTGATTTTCAAACTTTTCAGTTTCCCATAGAACCAATTGATTAGAATCTCTTGATTCCTATAAAGAGCTGTCAGGTTAACCTCAAAGTGTCTGGAAATCAAGACATTACACTGATCAATCTGTGGGTGTTCCGTCCCTCCGCAATACCCACAAAGAACAGGGTCTGTATGTGGGTCACTCTACCGATGGATGGACGGGAGACTGAGGGCAGGGAGGGCCAATACACATACACCTTAATTTATTATTTTTAATGACCCCCTTTGATATAGTTAAGAAACTGATTGATCTAAGATGTGTATTACAGCCTCCTTCCCCCTCCCCTCCCCCTACATATAAGGATCTGATTGAAGTTGAATGTGTATTGGCCCTCCCTGCCCTCAGTCTCCCGTCCATCTGTCGGTAGAGTGACCCACATACAGACCCTGTTCTCTGTGGGTATTGTGGAGTGACGGAACACCCACAGATTGATCGGTGTATCAAGACATGGGCATCATGTGGCACAGGTGATATGGGGCATGGATTTCATGGGACATGGAACCCCTGAGCCATTTGTGCTAAATAGCACAGCGTCCATTCATCTCATGTGTTATGAGTTAAATAAGTTCTGTAGGATTTTCACATAATTTCTCTATTTCCTCAAGTTTTGAGCAGAGGCGTAGGAAGCAAATCTTCATTGGGGGGCCCAGGGGGTCCCACCTTGACCACCTTGAATTGTAAGCTCAAGTGCAATAGCGCCATACATACCTATACCTAATTGTATAGAAAAGTGAATTTTAGATCTGATTGGAGGCCAAGGCCCCCATTTTCCCTCTCCCATTACTATATCAACCTTATTTGAGATCCAAAGGGGGTTGTGATTTTGGCCATGGACACCAGTGGGAGGGGGGCACAAGCACAGCGTAGTGATTTTATTAGGGGGTCTTGAAATTTTAGAGGGGAAATAGTACATTCTGGTGGATTCTGAGGGCTCTCCTAGCTAAGTTATCTACAGCTATAAGTAATGACTTTTTGGGTTTTTATTGTAACTTCAATCCATGATGTTTCAGTGACAATAATTAGGCTGACCATTCCTTGTTTTAACAATATTTTCATTGTGTAACTATACAACCTACTTTTTTATTTGTAGGTCATCATGACATGCGATTACATTTGTACCTAAATGATAATATCTCGTCCTAATTATCTGCAGCTACAGTATAAGTTCAGTTTTTTTCCCCAAACACACACACCAGAAAATATTGAATTCGAGAGGGGAGCATTCTGGTGAATTCTGAGGGCTCTCCTGGCTAAGTGATCTGCAGGTATAAGTAAGGCTTTTCCCCTCTTGATTTCCTTAAGGGGCATGCCCTCAGAACAGTTAGGCGAAAATGCTCTGAAAACTGCTCAGCGTGAGCAACTGAGAAAACTACACGAAGAAAATGTTTGTCCACATCCCAAGTCAGTCCCATGAGGCCCTACGGGCCTTAGGACGTTAAACAAATCAATCAATCAAAACCACACCCCAAGTTTCATGTGCCACGCCCCTGTACCCTATCCACGCCCCCATTATCATGTACACGTGTACCATATCCGATACCCTGTCCCCCAGTATCATATACCCATCATCCTGCCACTAAACCACAGTTTATACTGTCAGTAGACCGTTATAGGTATTGTACTTATCATATTTATTTTTCACCTTTGACTCTACCATGTAACCCAGTGTCCGAGTCTACCCACAAGCCAAGCCATACCCATAGACCAAAGGCTGGCGGTGTCAACTGCACTCAGTGACCCCGCCTCCTCCCACTGGAGGATACACCGTTAATCACGAGCAGCTCACTGCATGCCAGGAATTCCTAGCAGCTATGTTTAGACAAACTCCTCCTGCTGGAGGACATGCCCATTAATCACGAGCAGCTCACTGCATGCCAGGAATTTCCTAGTAGCTATGTCTAGACCAACTCCTCCCGCTGGAGGACAATCCCATTGATCATGAGCAGCTCACAGCATACCAGGAATTCCCAGCAGCTATATTTAGAACCATACTGAACTCTGTGACCCTCAGTGCTATGTTTAGGATCCACCTTCACACCCGCACTGGAGTTCCCCAATTGCTATATTTAGCTCACCTGATACCATTTTTAGGGTGAGCTGGGTGAGCAGCTCCTACTATAAATACGTGTAGGTGGAGCGGCTCACTCATCTTTCTTTCTACCTTCATACTTCATCCCTCACACACTCACGTGAGACAAGAGCCCACAGCTCAAGGGCTAGGCTTGGACACTGTTGGGCACCTTATACTGTATCACCATCTATACCTCATGGACTTCAATGAATAAAGTGGATATCAAACTGGATCCCTGATTCGTCTGTATTCATCCTCATTCATCATTTACGGACTCGTTGACAATACCATCATATACCCCATATCCTGCCCATGTCCCCAGTATCATGCACCATACCCTGCCTAAGCATTGCAAGCTCACATTCTATATCCACGCCCCCAGTATAGCTCTGCCTCAGCCCCCAGCCTCACATACCCTGTCCATGCTCCCAGTAACATGTGCCATGCCCAATGCAATCTTACTTTCTTTTATGTTTTAAGCTGTAGAATCCTTGATACATAATAGTCTGATTTAAAAACTGTAAAACTGGCATGTAGCTGGAAATTCACTAAATTCAAAACTCTCCTTTCAAATTTCGCATACACCCCTCCCCCTTGAATCTGCCCCTGCTGTGTTTGACCAGCAATGTGTAAACCGGATCGTTGTTACCAGTGGGTTTTTTTCATGTTCAATAAATCCTTTTTTTTTCCATTTTTTCCCAATGTCTAAGGGGTGCAATGCTAGTGATTTAAGCATATTGGGCAACATTGATATGTTTTCTGAATTTGAGCCAAGTCTCGTGCTCTCACGATAAGTCCATATGCATTTTTTTTAATATAGAAATTAAATAGAAAAGAACTTGAGCTAGCTTAGCACTGATGTACTTTTGGATGTAAGGTGTACAGACGTCTACACCTCACTGTGTAAGATGTATACTTCCTGTAGTTTATTTTATGATCAAAGTGTGCTAGAAAGATGTCATGCTCATGTCATGCAATGTTAACTTTTTATATCACAAGCCAGATAAATGTGTGGCTTGAATGTATATCAAGTATGATTTATTTATCTGGGATTACCATTTCCAAACCCATATCTAATGAGTTGCTAATCATTTGACTCTGTAATATCATGGACCTGAAACACTGGATATGAAAGAAAGGCCTTCTTTGGGAGAGCTGTGCCATGGGTGTGTTTTCACCATCTGCCACTAGATGGCAATTGAAATCCTTATGTGTCACTAGGTGGCAGCACAGAGCCAGCATGTTAAACATCTTATATTCTATTTATTCATAACTTATTCTTACAAATAATATGTAAATTTTGTAGCTATAACTATAATTAACCATTATGGTAATGCACAGAAGGGTTATCTATGCAATGAAAACAGTATATCTGTAAAAGAGAGAAGTGAGTGTGCTGCCCCCTGGTGGGTAACTATGGAAGCCTCCTACAAAATCTTGCAGTCACTGGCCCTTAGGAGATAATTTTCTTCTGTCCCTTAAAATTTTCATAGATCCATGATTCAAAAGGATTTGGATAGCTATTTTCTTCATCTAAGTGACCCAAGTGATTTCCGATGGAAATCACGAGAAGAAAATTTTCTAGGAGGGGGCATTTTTTGGCAATTTTTCTAAAAAAAAAATCTTCAAAAACGGAGCCTTTTCTCAAAAATAGCCACTTTTTATAACATGATGAAATAAGGTTAGTCAGAAACTACAAATCAAGGGCTTTCTGATGCTTTTTAAATAAAAGAGCTGTGACATAACTAAGTTGGGAAAAGAAATTATCTCGGATTGGTCATTCTGATAGAAATATAAAGCTAATTCAGGCCCAAACTCATAAAGTGGCAGTCAGGAGATAATTTTCTTTTGTCACTTAGAATTGTGATAGATCCATGATTCAAAAGGATTTGGATAGCTATGTTCTTCATCTAAGTGACCCAAGTGATTTCCGATAGAAATCATGAGAAGAAAATTTTCTAGGAGGGGGTCAATTTTTGGCAATTTTTTAAAAAAATCTTCATAATCGGAGCCTTTTCTCAAAAATATCCACTTCTGATATCATGATGAAATAGGGTCAGTCAGAAACTCTAGATCAAGGGCTCTCTGATGCTTTTTGAATCAAAGAGCTGTGACCAAGCTAAGTGGGGCAAAAAAATTATCTTCTGTAGGTCATGTTAAGGCCTACCATTAGTAGTTCCCATTTCTCCCACCAGGGACCCATGGCACAGTTGATAGACTGCAATGCTATACTGATTCAAATCCAGTCTTTCAGGTCCGTGGTAATATGCAGTAAAAGTAGTAAATAAGCTCAAAATGTTAGCCAGTTGAGACTTATTTGGATCTGTTTTGCCTCTCTGTTACACACAATGTTGGGCCCGTCCCAAGTCAGACCCCATTACTAGCCTACTTGAAGAAAAGGTAACCACTATCTTTGGTAGCATTTTTCCATCTCTGAAAGGACCGTCATGTTGGAATCTCTCCCCATGTATGTCGCTTACTAAGCCACAGTTTTTATTTGGGAAGAATGCAAGGTCAGATGCAGAAAGTTATCTTTTAGATAATACTTTTTGTCAAAGTGTTCATATGTGAGATAACTTGTCCATGAATGAGATAACCGATATGATATACCAATAACTCTAGAGTAACTCTATAAGTCTCTTATTGGCCCAGGTCCTCCTTGGTCATTGGCGGCGCCTTTTTGGTCAAAAACTGATGGTCATGAATTGGAACTTTAGATGGGAATTGCTCATTAAAATTGGGGGATAATTAAACAAAAAAATCATGGAACCATATTCTTTAGGATGTAGTCTTTCATTGCACATGCACAATTCCTGGGAAAAAATTCTTTAGCTATGAAAAAATCTGAAGAAAAACCCTACATGTTTGAACTTCTATCTCACGAAAATGAGGCTCCATAGGATTGCATTGGGCGGTCCATTTCGGCGGTCGTCAAGGGGTCAAAATAACACATTGACTCCTATGGGAATTGGGTAATTAAGACGTTTTTCTCAGCAGGTAAGGTGGAAATCTCGGTCTAGGAGGGGTTAAGAGTCTAAACATCAAGAAGACCAAATGCACTCTGTTCATCCCCTCTTTCAATAATAAGGAACACCTCAGACCAAAATTAAAGATAGATAATCAACCTTTAGACTATGTGACACAATATAAATACCTAGGTATAATCCTGGATACAAAATTAAGCTACAAAGCTCATATAAAACAACTATTAAAAACATCAGCCTTCCGAGTCTATACTTTAACAAAGGTCAAAGATTATTTTCCAAATTATGCACTGCTGAAAATATACAAATCATATATATTACCTATTTTTGATCAAGGTGATGTACTGTATGATGGTCATTGTATAGAATTGTTGAGAAAACTTCAGAGATTCCAAAATAGATGTCTGAAAATTTCTCATAAAGTGCCTGTCTTGACTCCAACATTGGAAATACATAGTTTCAAAAATTCCCTACTTGAGCTATAGACGTGAAGCACATATTAGAAACCTTGCTTTTAAAAGAGCACAATCCCCCAAATTTACTGAGGCAAGACCTCATGCCACAAGATTGGCAGATCATCCTGTATTGACTGAACTACTTGAAACATGTACAGCATACTCCCTAAGAGTACATAAAAAAGCTGCTCACTGTTGGAATTCCTTGAGAGCTGAGGTTAAAACTATCTCTGAAATAGACAAGTTCAAACAACAAACAAAAAAAGAACTACTAACAGAGATAAAGGAAGGACTATGCTAAAGTTGCTACTATACTGTAAAAATCGTTTGGTATAACAAGAGCTGTTATGTAGCTATATGTATATATAATACATCTAAAATAGGAGAGATATAATACTGGCAAGTTTATTGGCCCAGTGTATCCCCTGGGCTATTGGAGCCGGGTTTTCAGTCAGATCCACAAATTTGTAATCACCAACTTTAGGATGTAATCATTCAGTGATATACTGTTAGTTTACACATTTTTCAAAAGCCAAAGGAAAGTTTCAAATCTTATCTATCAGACAACATTTTGTCCTTTATGGCAAGTGATGTCTTTCTCTATGAAAAAAGCTGCTTTACTTACGGCATGTTTTTGGGAGCTATACTGACTACAAGTTCTTTAACCATTGGGTCTATGGGTCAGATAGATTTGGGCGATGAAATTAGCACATGGAGTCCTATGGATAATCACCAAGTGAGACACTTTTTTTCAGCAGGCAATGTTTACAGTGTCCAAGCTATACACATAACACATTGGGACTGAGCGATAAACTAAGCATGCTAAGGATAAAGTTTTCTGTGGGGACTAGGTGTCCAGGGGGCCAGGTTTCCAGGGGGCCAGGTGTCCAGGGGCTAGGTCTCCAGAGGGCCAGGTGTCCGGGGGCCAAGTGTCCAGGGGGCCAGGTGTCTGGGGGGCCAGCACACCAGGGGGCCAGCGGTCCAAGGGGTTTAGTAAGAGAAGATTATGCCAGACTGGTGTCAGTACATGTATAGATAATAGTCTCTAATTGTAAGTAATTAGTCAATATTTCGCAAGTGCTGATTCCTGTGACCCTACAGAGTTGATAGAGGGTTTTATGGTACCTACCCTGAGCCTTCTGTGCTTCAATGCACAACGCCCAATTTTTATATTGGGGGGGGGGTAGTAGACCCTGGGCCATATGTGATATATATCACACGTTAAATCTTTCCCATTTGTCCATTCTAACTGCCTTATTATTGTGTATTCAAGATCCTTACACAAGTGCAATAACATCAGCACAACTGTAATAACACCTACAGCAAATTATACCACGATTTCGGCACTTCCGGTGGGTTTATATGCAGTTTAGCCGTGCATTATTCTGCATATACCACCCTTGTGCATTTTTGAAATTTTTGGTATATTATTTTTCGAGGTCACGTTGGACTTAGAATAATTTTGGAGACGCTGGCGGACATAGAAATTTAGCCTCGCCATTGTTTCAATGTGAAAAATCGTCCCAACTCGTATGAGGATTGAACCCCGGCCGCAGTGGTGGTAGGCGAAGGCTTTAGCCATAGCGCCACACTGAACGGTGATGAAATCCAAAGCAAACATAAATAAGGCCTTGACCGGAGAGATACCGAATGTTCACACTCACTTTTCGTATGGAATCCAACCATGACATGCTATAATATTAAAATCCCAAGAAGTATTCGATCCATAGACGAGGAATGCGTGCTAATTGTCTCCATTTTCTTCAATATAAATAAGAATCCATTGATTTTCCAAACCGGTCCGAAATTTTCGGCGTCTTCCTCGTACGGCGAGCGGATGACCTATATCCACATCCGGGCCACTGACACACTTTCGCCGAACAAGGAGGCGGGTGGGAATGGCCGGACCGCGACTCGCTTACTTTGGGAAAATCAATGGATTCTTATATATATCGAAGAAAATGGAGAAAATTAGCACGCATTCCTTGTCTATGGATCGAATACTTCTTGGGATTTTAATATTATAACATGTCATGGCTGGATTCCATACGAAAAGTGACTGTAAACACGGCGGTACCTCTCCCGACAAGGAACAAAAACAATGGCTTCGCGCAGAGCGGTGACCCGGGCCGTATCGCTTGCTTTTACAAAATGTCTTCTCCTGGCTATATTCTTTGGATCTCAGGTAAGAAATTGATACAAAATGGAGGAAATGGTGGTATAAACCTATTAGGTGATGCATATCGGGGCCCCACGGGCTGTATATGCTGTATATACCCTCGCCGCGGGATATACAGCATATACAGCCCTAGGGCCCCGATATGCATCATCTATTAGCTTAATATTCATATTTAGGAAATGACATTGATGAAAGGAAAACACAAACTATGTATATACTGATAATACAAAATTTGTAAAATTGTTACTAAAAAATAAGTACTCCATGTATGACTTATACTAATGTTTGGTAATAACCCAGCCTATTCCTTAATATACCATAGTTAAACAACTTGTTTTCACTGGGGAGGTTTCTAACCAGTTCCCTTTTTAAACTGTACCTCTCCAGCTTTTCTTGTGGTAAATGAATATAAAATGTATGAAAGGATCCTTGTACAAACAATATTACTGCAATAAAAGAAAATCTGTACTAAAAAAAAAAGACCGTTGGTATATGAGTGTGTAAATCGGACCACCATAATTTTGTTATGTCAACCGCCTCACTTCCGGTCTGGAGACTTGACGCATGCGCGCAGAGTAATGGGTCGTCAGATTTTATTTTTTAACAGTAAATTGAGGGGATATATTTGATTAAATTCGATATATATTGCCAAAGATGTATGGATTATATTGAAAAAGCCATTAATTTCAAGTCAAATCAATAGAATCTATCACTTCTCCGTCAAAAATGACGGACAGCGAGATGATCGACTCACGGTGCCAACGGAACTGCTGGATTAAAACAAAATGGAGAATTACAGTGTCTCATGCCTTTTTATGGTTAATATTGTGCATTGCTTAACTCGCCAGGAGAGGAGTTATTCACCAATGAAACATACGAGCGATAATGGGTGCATTTTCCATAGGCTCAAGCATTGACGACTGGGGCATACTGTCACTATGGTGTATTCGATTCAAATCGATTAATATTGCCCGAATTGAATGGATTATATTCAAAACCCCATTAATTTCAAGTTAAATCGATAGAATATATCATTTCTCCGTCGAAAATGCTACTTCTGGCAAGGAGGGGTCGCGCATGCACACAGAACATCAAAATCCAAAATGGCGGACAGCGAGACGATCGACATACTGTCACTATAGTGTCAACAGTTATTTAGGTTTAATTTCTATATTTTTTTTATGATATTTGGTGGAAGACCTGGGCCATAAGTGCTCTATAGCACACGTTCACTTTTATGTGAGTATGCATATGGAAGTCTCTGAAAGTAGATGAACTGTTCATTGTCTTTGCAAATGAAATAACATGTTCAAATGTTCTTTGGTAATTTTAAATGATTTCTAACTTATAAAATTATATGATAAGTAATCTGAAAGAGAATTGTCATTTGTATTCTTCAATCAGTCTTTTAGGAATGATTCTCTGTCGCTTCAATCTTCTTGGTTCTGGATCAGGGGTGGCACCTCGATCAGGAGTTGGTGGAGTGATCACTGGGTGGGCATCAGATTACTCTGCTGGTCTGTTGGTATATTGGGACCAGTGCCTAGGTTTCTGGTCATACGTCGATTTTGTCTCACTAGTCCATTTGGTGTTGATATGATATATGACCTAGGGCTCGGTTCTTTTCCAACAACTCTTCCTTCGACATTTAGGTCTGGAAGCCATGCTCTGTCTCCAGGCGATAGTTCATTAGGGTTCAGTAGCTCTGTGGCGACGATCATAATTAATTAAACAAGATTGGGTTCCAGTTCACCCAGATGAACTGAAACCCCATACTCCTGACGCCGATCTTGTCAGGAGGAGAAAGAGAGACTGCAGGAGACAAATGCGTATTAATAACGATCGTCACCACAGAGCTACTGAAGCCAGGCTCTGTCTCCAGGCGATAGTTTGTTGGCTTCAGTAGCTCTGTGGCGACAATCGTAATTAATATGCATTTGTTTCCTGTTGTCTCTCTCTCTCCTCCTGACAAGATTGGCGTCAGGAGTATGGGGTTTCAGTTCATCTGGGTGAACCGGAACTCTGGTTTTCAGCTGAGCTGGGGAGAATCCATTCTGTAATAGAGTATTCCTGTATGAGAGAAGTCCAGGTAACCTTATGGAATTTTGTAATACTATGGGAGCTTTACTTCTACAAATAGATGGATATGATATTTTTATTCTTGGAGACTTCAATGAAAATAAATTAACCAACACACCAGATAAACAGCTTCTTATAGAAACATTCGATCATTTTCACCTGGTACAACTTGTTAATGAGGTCACAACCACATCAGGTACAAACACGTGTATAGATTTGATTTTTTCAAACTGTGATACTATCACCTCTAGTGGTCCACTAAACGTACATCTGTCAGATCATTTACCGGTACATATTCTAAAATCCCAAATACATGTAAAGAAGAATTTTAGAACCTTCCTCGGAAGATCATACAATAAGCTAGATTTAGAAAAATTTTATTCAGACCTGGAAAATTGTAATTGTAATTATTTTAATCAATCAAATGATCTAAATGATTGCTGGACCATACTAGAAAATATGATTAAGAGAATGCTTGACTTACAATGTCCTGTTAAAAGTTGTAAAGTTGTGGATAAGCCTAGTCCATGGATGTCTAATGAGCTGCTTGAAAGGATCAGCGATAAAAATGTATTATTAAAATTAGCTAGACAAAACATGGATATCATCTCGTGGCACAGAGCCAGGGAGTGTAGAAACAAAGTTAATAGAGAAATAGAACTGGCTAAAGAGGCTTATTATTCCAATTTGTCTAGTTTTTAAGAACGATTCTAAGAAATTCTGGAGCACTATGAAAGACATCTTACCTTCGAAAAAAGGTAATAACAAATCAATTATGTTAACAGATGAAAATGGCCATGTAATCTCGATTAATGATACATCTACTTATATAAATAATTTTTTCGCAGAGATTGGACCTAGACTTGCTGAACAACACCAAACTATTTTTAATTTCGAAGGTACTCGCTGTGAGGTAGACATGAGTAATGTGAGTAATAGTTGTTTAACGCCATTTCGACAGCTAAGGTCATATTCATGGCGAGAGCCACATTACACAATTTCACAGGGGAATGTGTCGGTGCCCGCGCATATGTGCACCACACACATCCCGAGGGGATAGGAAAGAGGAGAAATAGACCTTTTTAAGTGGGCTAGGGAGGCCCGTGAGGTAGACATGCCAGATATGAACTTTACAGAAGAAGAAATCATAAAATGTTTGTCTGACATAGACACATCTAAGTCATCTGCTATTGACTATTTATCCACTGATATATTTAAAAAAAACTATGCTAAAGTTTCCCCAAAAATTCATCAAAATTATTAATTTGATTACAAATACAGGCCAAATTCCAGATAGCTGGAAAATTGCTACGGTGACTCCTTTACCAAAAGGAGGGGATCCGTCTAACGTATCAAATCTTAGACCGATTAGTGTCTTACCTGTACCAGGCAAAATTCTTGAGAGACTCATACACAATAAATTAAGTGAACATTTAGATAGATTTGATATATTATCGAAAAACCAAAAAAATAGAAATGAAGGTAATGTAACAATGGCTGCATTTATAGATATAAAAAAAGCCTTTGATTCAGTAAACCACTTGATATTATTAAAAAAACTTGAACAATATGGAGTCAGAAATAGAAATCTAACTTTAATTGAAAATTACCTATCAAGGAGACAACAATGTTCTATAGCCAACCATATACGCTCTGAAAGAGCTAACTTAACATGTGGAGTACCACAGGGCTCAATTTTGGGTCCTTTGTTCTTCTTATTGTATATTAATGACTGCATTTCTGATAATGATGTACATAAAACTTTGTTATATGCAGACGACTCAATACTGTATGTATCAGGAAAAAATCTAGATGTATTAACAAATGAACTTTCTACTGCACTAAATTCATTCTCTCTTTGGTCTTCGGCTAACAAACTTACAATGAATGAATCTAAGACAAAAATCATGACCTTTGCCTCAGCAATTAAGTTGAAAAGAATACAGAAGCCAAAAATTGTTCTAAATGGGAAAACTTTAATGAATGTCCAATTGTACAAATACCTAGGGGTCACCCTGGACCAAGAAATGAATTTTAATATGTATGTGAGAAATGTTATAAAGAATGTTCGGTTCAAATCATTAATTTTGTATAAAACTAGGAAATATCTATCTACCACAGCAAGAATAAGAATGTATAAAATGCATATTATACCAATTATCGAATATATAATGGAGCTAATGCTGAATTGTTACAAGTACTTCAGAGATTGCAAAATAAGTGTTTAAAAACCTGTTTAGATGTCCATATATTGACCCCTACCAATCTTGTACATAGAGATCACACAGCCCCAAACTAGAGGCTAGAAGACTACATCATATTAAAATGCTTGCTTATAAAAGATCAACAATAGAAGAATATATTAAACCGACTGTAAGAATTACAAGATTTTCGAGTGCTCCTGTATTAAATTATAGGAAAATTAATTGTGCAGCATATACAAAATCTCCAGAATGTCTATGTGCCCAAATATGGAATAATCTTGAAACTGATACCAGAAATATTAGAGATAAAGATAAATTCAAGACTATATCTAAAAATGTATGAAAGAATCCATCAATGTATAAAATATTTTGTAAAATAATTATACAAACTGTAATCTGAAATGACATCTTGGAACCTATACCATAAAGTGCAATGTTAAATGATTACTTAAGACCTTACTTAGGATTTTCTATATCGACTCTATCAATGTATAACTTAGTTAGTATCGAACTGTATCAATGCATGTTGTAAATATCAATCGTATGACTAGTGGGGGGGGGGGGGAATTACTATTTTGTACTTAAAGTAGATTAAGGGTGCCCCAAATTGTTCAAAATATTGTTATTATATTTTATAATTCTATGAATACCGGTAACAATTTAAATGGTCAGATCATAACAACATTTTCTAAATGACGATCTGGTCATTAACTGTTTGGTCATGTTATTATTACGATTAATTACCTTATAACAAGGGTAATCATGTAATATATTACCGTATGTACTTAGGTCACTATACAAAGATGATATCACATCCAACGGATAATGACAAGTACACAGCATGCCTATGTTTACATGATGTATGTACCTCTAGACCAAATAAAGTTTAAATCTGTTCTAAAAAAAAAAGAAAATTCATCGTCTGCCTTGTTCAAGATTGACTTCATTGTCTGAACAGTTCTCTCTACCTCACCGACTGGGGATATCTTGGAGATGATGTAAGATGTTCAAAATGGTATTGATCTGCAAAGCGTTTAAACTCCGCTGATGCGAACTGTGGTCCGTTGTCACTAAACAGAACATCAGGGATGCCTCGATGGAAGAACATCCTTTTCATTTTGGCGACTGTCTCAGATGTATGAACATTTTTGGTTACTTGACATACCTCAATGTCTCTGGAGTAATAGTCAATGAGGAGTAGGTACGTCAGCCCTTTGTGATAGAAAAGATTGGCTGCCACTCTTGACCAGGGACGTTCAGGGAATTCGGTTCCTTTCATAGGTTCAACCCTTTCTCTCCTGTGTTTTTCATAATTAACACAATTTTTCACTGTTTTTCTCAATGTCTTTGGTTATACCAGGCTACCATACTGCGGAGCTTGCATTGGCTCTAGTTTTAGTCAGTCCTTGGTGTCCATCATGTAGTTTTCTTAAGACATCAACTCTGAGACTAGTTGGTACAATGATTTGTTTACCACATAGTAGCAATCCTTCATGTAGGGAGAGGTTTCCTCTTTCAGTCCAGTATTTAACTAGTGGACCAGATATTTCCCGTCTAGCTTCTGGCCATCCATGTTCTACATGATGCATGGCAACGCTCAAAGTCTCATCTATTTAAGTGCTTGGCAGATTTCATCTAGACATTTATCTGATGCTGGAAGGCACACCATGATAGCATTTATGTATGCCTCAACCTCATGTTGAAGATCCACTGCTTGTTGATCCTCACTTGACTCTTCATGTGGCGCTCGTGAGAGAGCATCTGCCGTGGTTAAGAGTTTACCAGGCACATGGCTGATTGTGAAGTCGAACCTCATCAGTCTGAGTCTGAATTGCTGGATCCTGATTGGCAGTTCATCAATCAATTTTGTTGAGAATAATAGCACTAATGTCTTATGGTCAGTTTCAATGTGAAACTTCATGCCGATTAAGAGAACACATGGACAATCGTGATCGGCAAAGACAAACAAGAGCACGATGAGCGCCTTACTTCATGCCGATTAAGAGAACATGCCTGGTGATACAAGATGGCGCGCACCAGGCCGTTGGTCCATGTCCAAGTACCCATGTAGTTGCCAATGCTTCCTTTTTGATTTGTGCATATCTGGTCTCGGTCTTTGTCGACCTACTGGTGTAACCTACTGCCTTTGTCTGATCACGGCCTTTGTCTGATCATGGCCCCTACACCATAATTACTTGCATCTGCAGAAATGATTGTCTCTTTCTCTGGGTCGTATAAAGCAAGGGCTTTGTCGGAAGCAAACATTTGCTTCAGTTTGTCAAATGCTGCTTTTTTGTGGGAGATCCCAAGTCCATTCTGAATCCTTTTTAAGGATATCTTTGATAGCTTTAGTTACTTCTGCGAGATTTTTGAGGAACTTCATTTGTTGTTTGACCAGGCCGAGGAATGGTCTGACATCTGGGAAGTCTTTGGGCTCGGGCAAGTCAATGATCACCTTGACCTTCGCTGGGTCTTTCTTGATGCCGTCTGCATCTATCACTTGGCCAAGGTAGTGTAGTTTGTTTGAGGCGAAGACACACTTGTCCCTATACAAAGTGATCCCGCTGTCTTGCAGTCGGTTCAGCACTTTAGTAAGGCGCTCATCGTGCTCTTGTTTGTCTTTGCCGATCACGAGGATATAGTCCATGTGACATAACACTCCTTGTAGACCTGTCAGTTCTTTGTCCATTCGCTTTTAGAAGTGCGCAGGTGCGGATGAGATTCCGTATGGTAAGCGCCTGAACATATATCTACCAAAAGGTGTTATGAACGTAGATAGTTTGGCACTTTTATCAGTCAGTAACAGAATTGGCATCTAACTTGGAGAACACACTTCCACTTGATATACTCCCGAGAGTCTCCTTTACCTTTTTCATGACATTGGACTCCTTCATTGAGCTTGGTCAAGTCCACACATAATCATACTTTCCCATCAGGCTTAGGTACGACCACCATAGGCGTGCACCAGTCTGTTGGGTCAGCTACAGATCACTTCTGACTTTACGAGTGCATCAATTTCTTCCTCTACCTTCTTCATAAGAGGCAATGGTACCCTGCATGGGGTATAGAGGAAGAAAGGTTTTACGTCATCTTTAAGTCGAATAGTATACTTGCCTTTGAGCTTACCGAGTCCTTTGAAGAGCTTTGGGTAGGCCTTGATGACATTATCCTTTGTGTCCAATTTAGGACTATCACTGTTCACAGCTCTGATCCTATATGCACCAGGTATGTTAGGTATTAGTCCTAATTTCTCGATGGCGGGTTGTCCGAGGAGTAGCGAATTAACGCCTTTTACTATATATACATCTTCAAGGATGGTAGCGCCTCCACGTTTCAACTCAATACGAGCACATCCTAGCGTCTGTAATTGATGCTCACCGGTAGCAAACAGTGTGCGTCTGGTTGGCTGAGTATGAATTCTTGTAGAGCATCACAGATATTTCTTCTCCTGAGTCTATGTACCATGATATTTCTGCTCCTGAGTCTATGTACCATGATAGGATATCTGGACCTGTCTTGAGCTTTATGTACCAGCCTTTACTCGAACCTGGTGATTTGTCATTTTTGAGTGGGTTTCGATGACATCGCATTTCACTTGGCTAGTCATCACGCTGCCAATGAATGTGCGATTCGTTGTCTCCAGGACTATCATCCTTCTCCCCCTCGACGATTTGAGAAATACAAGATTTAGAGGTGCGGCAAACCTTGGAGTAATGTCCTTTTAAGTTGCACTTCTCACAAGTAAGACCTGCTGCCGGACAGTTCTTTTTGCCTTTTGTGTGCTCACTTCCACAATAACTACATTTGATTTTGTCGCCGGTTTTCGAGTTTTTATCCGCTGGCTTGCTCGGGCTGCTTTTCTTCTTGGATTTGCTGTGCATTACATCGATGTTCGCACACTTTGACTCTTGGAGTCTCCTTCTGGTACAGGATTTTGACAGTCAGCCCTGCACCAACATCATAAAGTTTCAATTTTGACGACTCATTGGTACATGAAAATGTTAACTTGTCTCTGACTGCTTGTTCTAAATAGTCTTTCGGAAACTTACATTCGGCTGCAAAACCAGAATTGTTCCCTGAGTAACATTTGCAGATCCCTTTTACCAAAATAATTAGTGTACTTTTCGATAACTGTGTCATAATTCTCTGCTGGGATAGGTGGTTGTCCATCTACGGGTTATCAGTTTGGGGCTTGAATACAAAACTGTCAAATATGTCCAACCCCTCATCTCCTATGTGGTGAAGTAATAACCCAATTTTCTTGCCACCTTGGTCTCCATTGGCACCTATGGCCCTAAGGTAGATTTCAAATTTTCTTTTCCAAAGTGTCCAAGAATGAGAAGGATTACCCCTTTCCACTCTCAAAGAGCTTGGTGGTTTTACTGAAGCAGTTGCCATATTGATATGTACTGATAGGCCTAGTCACTAGATCTACAGCATTCATACAAAGTCAATGTTTATAATACTTCAGGGCACAGTTTTGCTGTCAATGTTCAAGGTATTGTCAGTTGTAGGCTTGGCTAGGCTAGTTGATGGGCCTAGATTGATCCAAACAATAGAATTCAATGACCTACTTTAACCTGGCAGTTTTCATTGCAGTCTTCAAATCTTCACTTCCTGAGCATGGATGAAGAAATCTTCAGTTCTGACACCATCTTGTAAAGCTTCTGGGGCTTTCATATTAATAGAGACACGTAGATTCAACTCATTTTAATCCTAGTATTGAGGAGGTCGACCTCCGACGATCTGCGTAAGTATTGCACAACCAAAAGCAACTCTAATACAGATTCTACACACATGGAGCACCACTGTGCCGTAGACGTTACCCATATTTCTTGAAAGTGCATCACGCTATGTTTCCCCGCCCTTTCGCACCCCTCACGGGGCTAGCGTGCGACATCAAACAGTCCGCGTAGTCACGTGGTACCGCCCATCGTGGTCATGTGGCCTAGCATTAATCTCGAACCAGATAAGTAAGGCTGTACAAACCATGATTACATACTCCAAGCTCTTATAGAATTCAATAAAACAACAACCCTAATGATACTGTCCCTACGCCGTAGAACTACTTTTGCCGAAAATATCATTTTATAAAAATTTCATCGAGGCTATTTGATCTGATAGTGACGCTCGCGAGCTTGCACTACGCCGACTCCTTGAGAATCACGACTTACGCCCTCGCGGCCGGATAACACTGACGCAGTCTGGCTACTCTGTACAACTGCCACCCTCGTCCACCCTTTCCTGGGGGCTGTGTAGAAATGCAGGAGGGGGGGGGTGGTAATTTTTTAACAACAAGGGGGGTGGTGACCCCACCTCGGAATGACCTGGGATTAGCAGGATCGAGCTGCAAGACAAAAAGTGGTTGGTAATTCCCTAGATTTTTGCCATATTACCCAAAAGATATAGGACTAACACCTTGAACAAAACAATGACAGCCCAGACTGCATAGCGGTCCCGGGATAGTTGTTGACTAAGTATCGTCTGTGTCACGGTACTGCCGTTCACACGGGAGGGGAACAGGAGTGGAGTAGAGCTATGAAAGTGGCAACATAGCGGTAGTACCTGTCCTCACTGTGATGCTGGTGGGCCGGACGCAGCTTGGGGGGTCACCATGGCAACGATGATACTCATGCATAGCGCGATGCACTTCCAAGTGCTTCCGACATTACCCGCCATGGTTACACCACAAAGGACATCATGTATTTGACTTTCTGATATGCCAGCAGTGTATCCACACACTCTACATAGTCACCAGGCCTATTGTTTCCCAGAATACCCTTGTACCAAAATGAAGCAATATAACCCCCGAAACCAGTGGTTTTAATGCAATGTACATGAAAACGTGGCTATTTGTTCTAGATATAATTATGCACCTTGACCCCTAGTGGCATGATCCAAGTTGGACTCTTGCGTCTGGGCTATCCAAACTGCTACAGCTATGTATATGAACTGTGCTAAGGGAGTGATCATTTTTTAACAACAGGTGGGGGACGTGCGAAAGAAATTCCGAGCCCCCCTATCAAGGGTAGACATTTTTTTTTACCCCCCATAAGGGGCAAAAATCATGTGCAAACATGCCCATTTAACCTATAGTAACGCGCGGCGTTTTCAACTGAAAACAGGTGAAAGTATTTCGACCCCCAACATCTGATGGATTGAAAAAATTCTGACCCCCCAGTCAAGGGGTTGAAAAAATTCTGACTCCCCTCAAACTCACCAGCGCCCCACCCTGTTGTTAAAAAATTATCACTCCCTAACACAGAACGCACGTGGGGTCAGCATTCGTTACCCGCGCTACAAAACTCTATAGACCTGAGGCTATAGATTAGGTGAGACAGTCTATAAAATCTATAGAAAAGCGTTTCCGAATGCACCAGTTCATGATCTTAATAACACCCTTGCCCCCACCTCATGGTACCTCCAGGTGATGTTAGGGAAAGCCACCAGTAGAGATCTCGGACCACCATAGAGGTCCGCAGTGACGACGATCATACAGTAAATGTAGGCAGTTAAGAGATGATGGCCTCTGATTGGTCTATATTAGTGTGTGGAAATTATTGTCAGCTTTGCTATAAGGCATCAAATAAATCACTAAACTGTACTGATTCATAGAATATAAATTGTGACACACTGGCCCTTTGGTTAGGCACTGGTGGGTGGCATTAAAAAATTAGTGAGCACTGTTGAATTATTAGGTGCAGAATAGGTCAAAATGTAGGTAGGTACGCATGCAGGCCAATAGAAAAAAACTGGATGGGTCAAACCTATGTTTTTTTCATCTCAGATTAAGGATAAAAGATGTATCTAAAGATTTGTGGTTATTTTGGGCGATTTGAATCTTTGTAGGCGGGTTTTATCTGTGGTTAAGCTATAATAGATTATAGTGAGAAATGTTTTGGTGGTCCGAGACCTAGAGGGGGTAACTCCCGTCACCTGGTGAGTGGCTGGTGGTAGGCCACATGGATACGAGAGGCAAACGTGAAACTCTCGCTACCACTGGAGGGCGCTGTACGGGAACTCAGGCTCCCGCCACCAGGTGAGCTGCTGGGGTGAGAGTCCATTGGCGCATATATGATAGTATACAGTACAGTAGCAATAAAATAGTCAAATGTTTATCATCAACAATCCAAATATGGAGTATTGTGTATCAATGGAAAGCTTGAATCATGGGAAAAGCAACCGTCATATACTAAATTTGCTATAGAAAGTTTCACGGTTCTAGTAAATTTTCTTGAAAGAAACAGAAAAAAAATAGAGAACAATCCAGTGAGAAAGTAGCTTGAAATGTTCATGGGGGGGGGGGTGGATTGGGTATGGATGATCGACTGAACACGGGGCCGACCATAAAGGGAATTGCTAATCAAACAGATTAAGAGGCCAGCTGCAGGTCCATATGTCTGTACTAACATTAAACCAATTAGAGCTAATTAAGGGACATAGGGGCGTTCTGGAGCCCTCATTTTTCCACATAATCATATTTCGTATTTAGAATTAAAATAATCACTGTGTGTTTGGCTTGACCGTCTGGTCATAAGATTGTCTATGTTTCCATATACATAACTGTTTATCAATTTAACACAGCCAAAACAAATATATTCATCTCTTAAGACAGTCCCATACACAAAAAATGGAAACTTAGTCAGATGTTCTTCCATAAGGGGGACTACTGGTGGGCTATGGAATTCCCAATACAAATATGATGTACTTGAATGACAAGGATAGAAAAGAAAGTACATTGGAATTCATTGAAAAGACACACGTTCCTAACTTTGATATTAGATTTGTCTTTATATTCTCTAATAAGATCTCAATAGGAATGTGATACAAATACATTAAAAATATACATGTATACTGTATACACATGTACTAGTTACATTGCCATGTTACATAGAATTTTAAGTCTGCGACACTGTGACGGTGCTATGAATCTTTCAACAGGTCCATATGAACCTGTACTATGAATGTATGACAGATGCATAAACACTGTTTTTATCATATTGGTTAATGATTCTCTCATACCACAACTGTTTAATTTATGCGAAGGTACACATGATATACTAAAATGAATTCCTCTGAACTGTGAAATGGCAAAGTATGCTCAAAATGTATTTCAGAAATATGCTTCATAGATATTTTATGGCTTAATATCTTTACATTGAGACAATGAGTGTTGTTATAGTCAAGATATATCTCTCCAGATATTTGCTGTTACTCTCCTCGGTCAAGTCATTCATCATCAGAATCAGATGCACTATCAGAATCATTAGATAAATCATTTGCTGCTGCTCTCCTTGGTCAAGTCATTCATTATCAGAATCAGATGAACTATCAGAATCATTAGATAAATCATTTGCATGGTTGTCCTGTGGTGCAGCCTCTACAGTTACACTGTCTTGTGCACTGATTTTTGGTCAGAAAATGACCCCTTAATTATTCTGGAATCCTGGGACATTGAAAGCATGTGAAAAAATACCCTGATTTCACATTTTTTAGAATACCCTTAGTCTACAAAGTACAGTGACTGGGAGAGTCCAGGTTTTGCCTTCAAATTGACTCCCCTTTACTCCAAAGGAGAGTCCAGGTCACCTTTGACTCCCTTCCAAAAGGGAGTCTGGCCCATAGTCTCTAGATGTCAAGTGTAATACCAGCTATGTACACTTGTCCTAGCGGATTGTCCAATGGGCGTGGCCATTGCTGAAGCTAGTTCCCAGCTCTTGTCACTGATATCAGTTACCCGGTACCACTGCCCCCCCTTAGAAGACCGCACTAAATGGCTTAGGATCATTTCATTGTCTGATAAATAATCCCGCTAAGTCCGTATACGCGAGGATTTACGATAGTTGTTAGTGAATTGTGTGCAAGTGACCACATAAGTCCCCCTTAGTATATGGAGTGATTGGTGCCCGCCGCATTGTCTCAACTGTCCCAGGAGGACGCCAGTGTAGCATTAAATAAGTTCCGGGTAAAAATAAGTTCTGGGGTAGTGTTCTGCCCACATCAGCAACACTATGGTAATTCTAACACTAGATCCCAGTTATATAGGTATACGGCACATGGCTATTGTATTATTGACCAATGGGAGGCATCCCTGGCATATACTGCAGAGTCGGGGGCTGAAGGTGTTAGTCATAGTGCTGTCGGGGTCTAATGGCGGCCCCCAGCTGATAATGGCTATGTGAGCTATATAGCATGTATGACGTAAAGAAAGATTTAGATTCAATGATGATTTATGACACAACTACCAGTAGTTTCCATCCCCATCCCCACCACCTCAGAGATTCAACTGAAATCTATCAGGGATGAACTTGGCATATAACAAAAAATGCTTATATGAAGTTGGTATCTTGAACTTTAGATCCAATCTACATAAGATTGAAAGAATAGGTCTCATGTTTAGTTGAGGTCTCCGTATAGGGGAGAGGGCTGTCAGATTTGGCCCCTCGGAGATCCATCTGCCGTGCCTTCGGTATCTTGAACTAGTTGTATCAATTTGTTTTTTTTATTCAATCTTAATTTAATTTTGTCTAGCATGTGCTATATGCATATATTGAGGGAATCTAATATCAAAATTGCCATAGCACTGCTGATGAGTGCAGAACACAACCGTTATTTCTAACAATTTCAACCTATCTGAAGTCCCTTCAGTGAACTAGTTGTATTATAGGATATCACGGGATCTCAATCTATTTTTGTCTAATATGTGCTTTATACATGCATAGAGTGGACCTAATGTTAAAATTGTCAAAGCATAGCTGATGTGTGCAGAACACTCCCCCCGAACTTATATCTGCCCGGATCTTATTTAATGCTACATGCTGGGCAGAGCATGTCGTGGGGAAGGGGGGGGGCAGGCGGTGCTGGTTTGTCCACCACACCACGTGGCTTCTCAATTTCATACAGGGCACACTCACACCTCAGCACCTTCTAAACCAAAACATTCATGTTCAAGCTTGCATTCACAATACAATATTCCCGGGACAATAATACATTGCTAAACAGAAGATCGTAGATATTGTTCTATCCCACACAATATAGAATAAGGCCTAAAACAGAATTCTTATGTTCAGAGAACATAGGCCAAAAGAATTAGGGTAGGTTAGTTGGTTAGATTTTTTTTTTCTTTCAGTCACTTGCGGCTCAAACTGCCAACAGTTAAAGAAAACAATGCTTAACAGATAATCAATATGAAAACCTGTGATAACAGCATTCGTGAGAGTGTGGCCTTTAAGTTATTTTTGAATTGCTTTATTGCCATATCATTAATGATTTTCATGATAACAATCCAGTAGTGTTGATAACAATATAATAGGGAACAGTTCAGACAAATGCATTACAAGCTGCATGACTGAAATTGAAGACCTTATAAAAAGTGTGAGTTTACAAAGTAAGCATGCAAAAAAATAATAGTAATATTTACAATCACATGCTGCGACATTCTTCTTGTGATCTTATTTTTTTAGATTGGTACACAAAATAGTAAGAAGTACTGATGAGATGATAATCAAATGAGTACAAGGTGATTACAAGTTAACCAAGACATCATGTTGAGCTCTAGGACGCCTGAGCTGCGTATATAATTTAATTTTTACCTTTCATAATTGTACCAAATTTTCTTTTGAAGCTATATGTTTTTAAATTGCAAATTGAGTGTCAATATCTAATGTATCCCAAAGATGAAGTCCTGTATAGTAAGGAGATTTGATATAAAAACCAGACCTAGGTATCCTTAGGCCTAAAGAAATTTCATAGGTTTCCCCTAACATGGTCCAAAAAGTTGAGTTTTTGTTTGTTTTTGTTTTTGCTGAACACATTTTGGCCTATAGATTGTATTGTCTTCAATTATAATTGAGTGATAGATAATCGATTTCATCTATCATGCCAGCCCAAACTTATAATTCTAGGGCAGAAAAGCTGGTTTCTATACCTGGACACAAGCAAATTTGCAAAACATTAGAAATGTGATATTAATGTGGAAAAATTATAAAAAATATGAAAAATATTAAAAAAAAAAATATGAAAATTTTCTTTAAAAAATCCGAGGTCGGCCCCTTTTAGCTAAGGTAGGTCGGATAACCGGAAATTTAAGTGTTTTTCTTTTGGCCTTACCGGAAACACAAACTTACATGATCTTCTTGTACGCATGTTGGCTTGTGAAATGAAATGTTGAATTTGTTTGGATTTTCTAAACAGCATTGATGATAATAACTCTTTCCTCCTATCTATGAACATAGAAACTTCACAACGTTGATGAAGGCCATAAAAAGATTCATCACGAGTTTTACATCTGAGACATACGCAAGGCATGGTTTTGTAATATTTGTATGCCATCTACTAGAGTTTTGTTTGCAGAGTCCATTAAAAAGCAACAATAGTCCATAAATGGTAAAATGGTTTGCTTATAAATCAGTATTGCTGTTTTTTTCATCAACCATATATCTCAATTTTGCAAGCTTAAAGATTTTACACACCATCTTACTATGGATATCATTGACCTTTTTTTAACGTTAAATTAGAATCTAGAGGAACACCAAGATATTTATAACATGAGACCATGTCTAATTTCTTATTGCCAATTTTCAATTTAAGATTATCAACCAATTTCAATTTTTGTAAGGAACTAAACCACATACATTGAGTTTAACATTAATAGTCATATAGTTTTTATCACACCATTGACTAAGAATATTTAGATCCATCTGTACGTCTCTGTCAGCTAGTCTACCATTGTAGTTGCTTGAATACAAAACAATATCATCAGCATGGAGAAGAGCCTTAGTATTTGTCATTAATGGTATAAGATTATTAATAAAGAACATTAATAAAGAAAATAAATAAAAGAGGGCATAACACAGAACCTTGGGGCATACTAAAAGTAACTTTCTTTTCCTTAGGACTTTCTTTTCCTTAGGACTTTCTTTTCATATGGACTATGCCTGAGGGATGAACTCCCAACAGATCTATAGATTTCAGTAATTCTATAGATTACAAGGAGAATGGGTGGACCAGGTTGAAGACTTTTATGGCCTTTTTAATGGCAGGGTAATGTAACGTAATCTCCTATAACTCTAGGTGCGCCTTAAATAGGTGGGGTGCGCCTTATACGCGGGATATTACAGTAACACAGGGCCTAGTAATAGTCCTACAAATCTATAGGAAATACATATATCACTGAGACTAGAACTTTGGACAAAATCTATTGTGATAATCTATAGTTCACTTAAATCTATAGAAAGTGATAATCTATAGTTCACTTAAATCTATAGAAAATGAACACAAATCTATAGGTTTCTCAGGGATGAACTCCCAACTGATCTATAGATTTCAGTAATCTTATAGATTACAAGGAGAATGGATGGACTAGGTTGATGACATTTTATTGCCCTTTGAAAGATAGTATCCCAGGTAAAATTCTATCATTTTTCATTCATACCACACACATACGGAAAGTGGCTACCAAAACACATTCCCAAAGTCTTGAAATAATATTTATTATTTCTTACCATGGAATAGCATTGTTTGAGTCATATTTCTTACTGTAGATCAACACGTAACTGGCCGGATAACATAATACTCTGAGCCTTTTGGTAATGAGCCAAGATTTCTTTGTTATATCTGAATTCTGGTGCCAAAACTTCATTATAAAGGGATTACTTTACTATAGAAATGTATAGCAATGATTTGGTATTAATCATTTTGTTTATTATAACAGAAATTTCGTTATATCAGGATTCGTTATAAAGAGATTTTACTGTAATATTTACTGTATCTCAACACAGCTGGAGAAACTTTTAACATTACTAACAGCCACTTATTTTTGAGAGTATTAGGCTTTATATTTGATATATTGCTCTATACATAGACGTTTGTGCACTAATTGTGGTTTAAAGATCTGGAAGAGCAATTATTAGTACATGTAGTATCCTTTGTGTAGGACTACTGTTATTATAGTCAGACTTACAGCGACCATTTGAGGGGGGTGTGCAGTGTTATCCAGTCTTTTGAATTAGCTTCCCAAAAACACATGTGACAGTTTCAAGTTCATGATTGTTGTTATTTATAGCACAAACCTAGTGCATTAGCCTCATGAGTAGTAGTAGTAATTCTAGGGTCTATGTGGACTACCATGTGTGCCTGCATTATGGGTGTGGACCACTAAAATCAACATGGGCTATTTTTGGCTTAGTGACATTGGATGTGAACAATTTCTTAAGGCTAAAACTTTATTATTCGTTACTAAGAGCTGCATGTTGTGTTGAATTAAAGCTAATGAATAAGTGTGCCTAGCAGTCATATATATGCTACCTTTATAACATGGATTCCTGTTGTAAGAGATCTGTGAAGTGCAGGGACATCTCAGTTTTAGCTCTGCATGTGCAGGCAGCCCAATGTAATATGTAGGCTCAAGGAGGGTATCCATCCACCTCAGTCAATGTCAAATCCGCAGAATACTATGCATACTAGAATGATCAAATCAGGCAAGGTTGTACTATGAATATATGGGTACATTTACCCATTTGAACTTTTAAGATAACATTTCTAGTTCAGTCTTCAGGTCATAAACTATATTAGATCTCCAGGGTAAAGGAAAATAGGTTATTTCATAAAAGTTCACTCGTCCCTATATAATTATGATATTGAATAATTGATTGCACCTGTAATATCTATAACTGTTTTCTGCAGAACCTAGGTCAATTATAGTCAAAATATCACAAGGATTCCTTGATCTTGTTAAGTCTAAAACATAAATATCATAAGATATTGATTGACACTTGATTATTATGAAGGAATTACAGTTTAATTTGTAATTCATTTTGATATATTGAAAATGAAGACAATACAATTTACTGCCCCATGCTGTTTGACTTCACACAAAAGGGCTACTCATCTATAGGCCAGAATCGTGGTATAATAGATTATGGCATTAAGCCATAGGGGTAGCTATGGTATATAGCAGGACCTCATTTGCAGGTTGTCATGTATTCGTCTTAGCCGTTTTTGAGTTAGATCATCCCGTAAACGTGAAATAGGACGGGTAGAGAGTAAAGCGAACAGGTGGGCTACCCCTATGGCTTAATACCATAACTCTTAGGAATAATTCATATTAAACTACACAATGTTAGGTTTAATATTCAATTATTTCACAGAGTGGCATTTAAGCCAGGGGTAGCTATTTTGTCTCGTTCGATAATCTAACTCGGGGCGGACATCCTAATTGAAGGACCACAAGTCATAGATTCATGTTTAGGTAGACAGGTTTTATTTACACTTTGTAAATTGTCTGCTCACGCAGAGTAGGTATACATGTTTGTATGGCTTTTGATCATAAATGCTTTATGCAATATATGTAGATCTCATGTATAGTCTTTAATCTATGTTTGTGGGGCACAGTGTTGTCACTGTTGATGTCTCTCTCCCCCCCCCCCCACTTCTTCAAGAAGAGAGGTGGTCGGGGCCACCTTTGATGGTGGTTGTAACATTTGATGGTTGGTTGTTGGTTTTATTTTGGTAGATTTACACAGAGAAGTTGTACAAAAAATGTGCTTGTTGCATGATGGTGGCCATCTTGATTCTCCTGTGTCTCAGGAATGACTTATGGTCTAGTTTCCCGCCGTAACTCGCTGGATAACAATACTACATTCCTCCCAACCTTAGTTAGAACGATAGTAATAAATGATAAACCTTAATATATTTTTAAGACTCTGAGTGTGATAAGCCCACCACTCTCTAGGTGTCTATAGTGTGTACTGTCTAGTTGGTGGTTTAAGAGTCTGTTTCACGGTTCACAATGGCAGTTATGAAGTTAGTCTCATGTGAGTTGTCCTCTATATCTTCGAGTAGAGGTCTGTTGTAGAACCTGGCAAATGTATTAATTCTCGCCTATCCTGCTGAGCTGAGTATGACATTTATTGGTACATTTAGCCTGTCAGCAGCGTTTCTTGTGTTATATTCCCCAAAGTGTTCCTCAATGGCTGTGTCCTTCAGGGTCACCTTAATGTATCTTGATAAGGTGACGGAGCTGACTGGGGTGGAAGGTGTTTTTATGGTGCCAAACACTCTGGGGTGTGCTACTTTTGTGTCCTCCCTGTCCAGGTAGGCCTTCAGGTGTGAGTAGACACATATGCGTATGTCTTCATGTTTGTCAAACCTGAGGAGTAGTGGGTTCTTTTTAGGGTGGTTGGACTTCAGTTTTGTGGAGTATTTGATCCTCTGATAGTCTGAGGTCATTTCTAAGCAGGGCATAGGCACGCTGTATCCTCCGACCTGTTGCTAGCATGAAGAGTAGTAGGGTTCTCCTTGTTAATTTATCCAGATCTAGCTCGTCTATGTCGCCCCACTGTGCCAGTTTGTGTTTTACCGGTGCTGGGTCCCAAATGTATTCATAAGGTTCCTGTGGTGGGTTTAGGGCTTTTGCTCTTTTTACTAGTTTTTGGGTCATTGCGTGTTCCCCTAACAGTCTGCCTTCTATGTAGATGAAGCATGACATTAGGGACCTGGTGGTGGCTACTGATGAGTGACCCACCTCACTGTTGGCGATCTCTGTTAGGAAATCTAGGCATTGGTGTATGCTGGGGTGGGTGATGCTGACATTGTATTTGCTGGTGTGTTTTAGCCACTTCCTTGCTGCTGTTGCATAGCTGGCTTTGGTAGATTTAGACCATGAAGCCATGAGGAGCTCCAAGGATGCCTTGGATATGCCTATGTGATCCTCCCTTGGCTACTGTCTATTATACCCCTGGTAATACAACTCTGGGTATATTTCCCAACTAACCCAGAATGGATAAAAATGTCAGGAACCTAAACCTGGTTAACATGCAAAATTACATTAGTAACCTAAAGGGTATCACAATTGCTACTTGTAATGCCAGAAGCCTCAGTAGGAAAAAACTACTAGATATAAAATTGAGTCTAGATTGTGACATATTGTGCATTTGTGAGTCCTGGGGTGACAGTATGAAAGATGACTCTTTCTTCCACTGGGATGGGAAAAGCATATACAGGAATGACCATACTGCTAGAATTGGAGGAGGGTTATTGACATATGTAGGTGAGTTCTTCAGCCTGTATACCACTGTTAGACAAGATCTGCAAGTCATGCATGACTGCATTGAAGTATAAGCTTTACAGTTTGAAGGATGTAGATGTCTTCATCGAAAATCTCAGAGCTATATTGAACCGCGTTGATAGAGCAAAGTTTGAATTATGGTTAGTAGGGGATTTAAACATCAACACCCATGACAGGAACAGCCATGCCTCCAAAGAATTATTTGATATCTGCAGGGAATTCAGCATTAAGCGGCAGTCTGATGATATTACTAGGCCAAGTGACACTGGTATCGGAGGTACCTGCCTAGATCATATTATATCTAATTGTGATATTATCTCTGTCTGCAAACCTCTCTGTTGTTTAATTGCAGATCATTACCCTGTTCTTGCATGTAGGAAGAAGCCAATGGAATGTAACAAGTCCAGCACCTTTACTGGCCGATCTTATAGAAATTATGATAAGTCAGATTTGTATGAGTATTTATGTGATATTGACTGGTCTGATTTTCACAATAGCACTAACCCAGACTTTCAATGGAACTTAATAAGCAACTCCCTAATCAGTTACCTTGATGGGTGTTGTCCTGTAAGAATGTTTACCATTAAAAAGAAAAGGAAACTCTGGGTGTCTGATGAGGCAATTGAGCTGATAAATGACCGTCAATTGTTGTTATCTGATCACCAAGCGACTGGGAATTTTGCATTACTGCAAGCTGCCAGGCGCATGCGTAATAGAATACAACGCCAGCTTGACAATGGCCAATCGGCATTTGTTCTCAACATGCTTGAACAGGCTAAAGGGGACCCCATAAAATTTTGGCGTGAAGTTAATGAACTAGTCAACCCAAAAACCAGCAACCTCACTATCCAGCTGGAAAATGAGATCACAGGTGAAGTCATACCAGTTGATAACACTGCCCAATTTATCAATGATTACTTTGCCAATATTGGGAATCATCTATTTAGTAAACTACCCATAAATGGTATTAATCTGCCTGACCCTGACCTAGCTGCTGATGATAATGAAGAAGAACTAGACATAGCCTCGTTTGTTAACGTTGAGGCAGTTACATCCTTAATTAACGGAATAAACATAGACAAATCTAGTGGCTTACAGGGGATAATAGCAAAGTTCTCAAAGATGCACTGTTATTTATCAACCATGAGCTGACCATTGTCTTCCGTAATTCCATATCAGAAGGTATCTTTCCAGCTGCCTGGTCGGCAGGCACATTAATCCCTATACCTAAGAAGGGTAATCTTAAAAATATCAAGAATTGGCGTCCAATTACATTACTGCCCTAGCCAGGGAAGCTCTTAGAGAAATTAGTCCATAACGTTTTGTCTGAATATCTGGAGGAGAATGCAGTCTTTGGCAAGACACAGTTTGGTGTTCGCCCTGGAAAAGGCACTAGTGATGCAGTTTTTCACGTTGTCAAAGACCTGTATGATGCTAGGGAAAACGACCATGTTACTGTAGCCTGCTATCTAGATTATTGCAAAGCATTCAATTCTGTCCACCACCCTACACTAATCCATAAAATCTGTCAGCTTAACGTCCACCGTAAGCTCAAGAAATGGCTTATGGAATATCTGGCTCACAGGTCACATGGTACCATGGCAAATAGCACTTTCTCAGCCCAATCACCAGTAAAATTCGGAGTCCCCCAAGGCTCAGCAATCGGCCCTCTTCTCTTTATCTTATTTATAAACGACTTATCTGATTGCATAAAAAATTGCCATTACACAATGTACGCAGATGATGTGATTATTTATGTCTCTAGTGAAGACCCGGTTGAGGCTAAGCAACTGCTACAGGAAGACATGAACAGGGTTGGGGTGTGGTGTAACCAGAACTATATGACAGTTAACAGTGACAAGAGTATGACAATGTATTTTGGTTCTAAAACCAAGCTCCAGAACCTGGACACCCCAAACATAATTCTAAACGGCACTAGACTCCCCAGCTGCCTGAGTTACCCATACTTAGGTGTTGAATTAGACTGCCACTTAAGTCTCAACCTACATATGGCCAAGGTAAAGAAATCCATGGGCAACAAGTTATACAAGCTATGTAAACTGCGTAAGAGCATGTCCAAGAGCATCAGTCTATGTGTGTATAAAGTCATGATTTTGCCTAGTATAGAATACTTCTCGTTCTATGTTGGTAGTGCACATGGCTATGAGTTGACTAAAATACAAAGACTCCAAAACCATGCCCTTCGTATTTCCCTAGGTTTAAGAGTCAAGCAAATAAGCATTATTGAACTACACAAACAATGTGAAATTGACTCGTTAGAGCATAGACAAAACTTACAGCTGCTACTAATTATGTGGAAGAAATCCAAAAATGGTGAAGCAGTTGCAGATAGGGAGGTCAGAACTAGAGGTGACAGGAAAATTAAATTTGCGAAAAGAAGGGCAAAGACTAGCTTTTACCAAAAGTCTCCATATTATCGGGCTGTATCGCTCTGGGACACACTAGGTCATCAAACACAATGGTTAACTTCCAGATCTAGGTTTAAACATGCTCCTGATAAGTCTTTGCACACTTAGTCAAACCTCCCTAACTCAATTAGAGTTCATTGTCATTCTTTACCATTGTTTGTGGCAGATCACCCTCCCTCAGCCCATTCAGTGTAAATTTCTCTGATTTATTATGTTTGCTGAATTTACATGTTTTGTTATCTAGCTATTACTGCATTGTAGTTATTTCACACAAATGGATCTCACCACATCCCTGATCAGCTGTACTGTAACAAATGTGTGCGCAGAAAAACATTCCATCGGGACGATTCCGTACAATAAATTCAAAATTCAATTCAATGATTTCCAGGGGGTGCTTGTCATTCATAGGGGCAGGCATAGGAATCTCATCCTGTTGGCTATGGGGAAGATTTTCTTCTGGTCCCCTGGCCATTGCAGTGTTGATGTGTTGACCTTTAGGGTTCAACTGTTCTTGAAGGTGGGCAGTCTCCTGAGGTCGGGTTACCAGGGCTGCGTCTTCCACTCTGGTACAAGTAGTAGCCTCTGGGTCTGTCTTCATTCAGATTCCTTAGTGTCCTGCCAAAGATACCAAAGGGTGGAAATATGAGTACAAACAAGCCTGACCAGGTTATGGAGAAAGCATCGGTTGCATATGCATTGGGGTAATGGTGTAGGCATACAAAGTGTTTGCATATTGCATTGGAAGGTGAAGCAAATAGGTCAGGTTTTGGGAACTTTTTGAATATTTTCTCTTGGCTTTCAGGGCTCAGTGTCCATTCTCCCCTTGTGGAGAAGTCTCTTGAGGCCCTATCTGCCTCAACATTGTCTTCTGATGGAATGTATGTGGTTTTAAATGTTATGTTCATTTCCCAGGCCAACCTGAATACACTTTCAGTGCTTTGTTGCACGGAATGGATTAGCTAGAACCCCTTTGTTGAGGCAGCTGATGGCTGTGGTGTTGTCTATGAACATGTGTATGTGTTTCCCCGCTTTTTGAAGTGTAGGAGTGCTCTGTGGATTGCTAGGATTTCTTTTATGTTTATATGGAGGGGTTCTATTTCTCCACACCTTTCTTCCCCATATTCAGGTATGTATGCACCCCACCCTGTGTCTGAGGAGTCTGTGTATAGGGTTGTCTGTGGGCACTTTTCTGTGTATGTCTTCTCTGCGTGTGGCAGATACTGTAGGTTTTCTCTCAGAGTTAGTTTCATGAACCCTCTAAGGGGAATGAATTTTTCATAATTGCCCTGTGTCGTTATTAAGGCCTGGTTCTTTGCAATGATGAGCTTTTTGGTCAGTACCTTTGCTCTGTCATTCCCAGTTTCTGTGGCTGCTAGGGCTCCTAGAACCTCCGAGAATTTCCTTATGGTACATGTTTTTACCTTAAGGATATCCTCTACCTTTTGTGAGATATAGGCCTGTTTTTGTCTGGTATCTTGAGTGTTAGTGTGGGTGAGTGCAGTGTGAAGCCCAGGTACTCAATGGTTTGCATTGGCTCTAGTACTGATTTGTCAAAGTTGATAGTGAAGCCTACATTTTGCAGCACCCCGAGTGTGTGTATTGTGGCTGTTCTGACTTCCGCTTTTGTTTTTGCATAGATTAGTGTGTCGTAGAGATGTAAAAGACAAGGTTTACCCTGTGCTTTGTTCTCAGGTGTGCCATGAGTGCCTTCATGATTTTTGTGAAGATTCTAGGGCCTGGGGAGTAGCCATTGGGGAGGCAGGTGAACCTATATCTATTGCCATGATGTATTAGTTGTAGGAGGTCCCTGTCCCTAAGTTTTACCAGTAGTGAAAAGTAAGCCTGGGTTATGTCTATGCTGGTTAGGTAGCTGTCTTTTGGGACTGTATTCATAACCACTGACACATGGTCCATTTTGTGTAGGCAGGGAGCATAGACTGATGGGTAAGCCTTTATCATGTCCAGTACCCATCCTTCTGATGTGTATTATGACCATGTGTCTGCTTCCCTACCCAGACCACCTGCCTGAAATGTGGGACTTGTATGTGTGAAGGAGGTAGCTGGACACTTTTGTTTTTAGCGCCTGTTGTTGGTGCTGCCTCCATTGCGCTGGTGTTTCTGTTGCTTGTTTTTGTGTTGTTTGCTGTTGTTGTATTGGCCTCCGTTGGTGTGTTGTTTCCTCTTATTGTCGTACTTCCCTTGGTGGTTGTTGTTTCTGCGTGACTGTTGGTTGTTTTGGTGGTACCTGTTGTTTTGTTGCTGTTGGTGCCCTCGCTGGTGACCCTGGCCCTGGGCTGGGCCCTTGGTGGAGTTTCCCTGGTTTGTGGGCTTCCTTTTGTCTTTGGGTGTGATAAAGACTTCCATAAAGGTGTCATGTAGCTTACTGCGTGTAGTGACTTGCTCTTTCAGGTTGTCACCCAGTAGGTATTGGAAGCCTTGGTTATTGTTGTCTTTGGCCAGGTGTGAGGTGGGGCCTACAACAGTGTTCTTAAGGAGTGATCTCCCCATGTTGTTTAATCTACAGGAGGTTTTGGCAATCAGCGTTAGAGAGTCAGATATTTTTACCGCCATTTCCTTTGGAGTCTGTGTTTTTGCGTCCAGACTGTTGAGTGCTGATATCAGCAGTCTGGCTGCAAATTGGAGTGCCCATTGCATACAGGGTGTATCCCTGTTCACAGTCTCCTGCTTGTATTATGGGTCCTTGGCTTCTAGCTCTTCGAGGATCTCTTGGTTTATTCTCGTCTTGTGGAGGCTGTCCAGGTTGTCTGGTCTGGGTATTTCTCATACAACGTTGCTGTGTCTGTCTTGTATACGCCTTGTATATGTTGCTGATCGGTGTTTTTACATTAGCCCTTACCGAGTCTTATCCATGGGCTCTTCTTTAGGGATTTTTACTGCCGTTAGTGGTGAATCAGTGGTGCACGTTGGAAGTCTATGGGTTCCTGCAGTGGCTGCAGTATGGACATCTCCCTCCCATATTCACTGAGGATTTGTATGTGATCCTCCGGCCGACTTGGCCCGCTGGCATTGGGCTGCTCAGTTTCTGGTTATTGAGTCAAATTGTTGTGTTAGGGTGTTACCCTGCCAAATGTAAAGCTCGATTGGGACATACATGCCCTTTTTACAGCTATGATGTCCTCCAGGACCCTCTGACTAGACTCTGTAGCCTGGGGGGAACCCTGCCCGCCAGGAATGATGGAGTCTGAGCTCGGAGTGCATGTTCAGCTTTTTATACATCTTCTCCGCCCCATCCATTGTTTTAATTGGATTTCTCATCCTCCAATCAAGATAAGTTTTTACATATCTGATCTGATCAGGAGGGGGAGGGGTGGGGCCTCAGGGCAGTGTGTTGGGCAGTTTTATGGCCCTTCGCCCAGTTTTCTCTGATCCTGGGATCAGAGGGAGGGGCTCACTTGCTCTGTTTGCTCAGAGTTGCGGCCTTGGTGGCGCTTGGGTTCATACACAGTGTGTGGAGGCTGCCCTAAGTGGGGTATAATTGCTATGTTTGGTCTCCGTTTATTTTTGGCAGTTGTACAGTGTAACATAGAGGCCATTTTGGTATTCCTGCATTGAAGGTAAACATAGGTCAGTATCAGCACCGAGATAGCCCTAGCCCCTTTAAGAGGATTGGTTGGGCTCTGATTTCCCATGGGAAATGTAAAATGTTATAGTAACAACTTGGTCACATCACCTTGACAACACTGACTGTGACTTGTTCTTTGCAACCCTTGAAAGGCATTGACAACTTTGGATGGATGAAGTAGCAGTGGGAGTAATCATGCAAGTGATCATGCAAGTTATCAGTGATCATGCCAGTGTTTAGTGATCATGTAAGTGATTAGTATGTGAGTGATGACTAATCATACAAATGAAGAGTGATCAGGCAAGTGACCATTGATCATGCAAGTGATAGGTGATCATGCAAGTGATAAGTGATCATGTAAGTGATAAACGATCATCATTTATCATGTGTTATCAGGCAAATGATCATTAATCATGCAATTGATCATGCAAGTGATAAGTTATCATATAAATGATCATTGATCATGCAAGTGATCAGTGATCATGCAAATGATAAATTATTATGTAAGTGATCAATGATCATGCAAGTGATCATGCCAGTGATGAGTAATCATGCAAATAATGGTTGATAATGTAAGTGACCATTTATCATACATGTGACAAGTGATGATGCAAGTAATAAATGATCATTCAAGTTATGAGGGATCATGCAACTGATAAGAGATTAGTGTTCATACTAGTGATCATTTATCATGTGAGTTATCAGGCAAGTGATAATTAATCATGCAATTGATCATGCAAGTGATAAGTTATCATGAAATTGATCATGCAAGTGATAAGTGATCATGTGAGTGATTAGTAATCATATAAATAATGAGTGATCGTGCAAGTGACCATTGATCATACATGTGACAAGTGATCATGCAAGTGATAAGGGATCATGCAATTGATAAGGGATCAGTAATCATGTAAGTGATCATTTATAATGTGAGTTATCAGGCAAGTGATCAGTGATCATGCCAGTGATCATGCAACTGATCATTGATCATGTAAGTGATCATGTAAGTAATCATTGATCATGCAAGTAATCATTGATCATGTGAGTGATCATTGATCATGCGAGTGACCATTGATCATGCGAGTGACCATTGATCATGCCAGTGCCCTTTGATCATGCCAGTGATCATTGATCATGCAAGTGATCATTGATCATGCAAGTGATCATTGATCATGCAAGTGATCATTGATCATGCAAGTGATCATTGATCATGCAAGTGATCATTGATCATGCAAGTGATCATTGATCATGCAAGTGATCATGTGAGTGAGAAGTTATCAAGTGATCATTGATCATGCAAGTGATCATTGATCATGCAAGTGATCATTGATCATGCAAGTGATCATTGATCATGCAAGTGATCATTGATCATGCAAGTGATCATTGATCATGCAAGTGATCATGTGAGTGAGAAGTTATCAAGTGATCATTGATCATGCAAGTGATCATTGATCATGCAAGTGATCATTGATCATGTGAGTGGCCATGCAAGGGATCATTGATTATGCGAGTGATGAATGATCATGCAAGTACCATTGATCATGCAAGTGATAAGTGATCATGCAAGAAATAAGTGATCATGCAAGTGATCATTGATCATACAAGTGATCATGTGAGTGATAAGTTACCATGGAAGTGATCATCCATAAGAGTGAACATGCAAGTCATAAGAGTGATCATGCAAGTAATCATTGATCATGCTAGTGATTATGCAAGTGATCATTGATCATTCAAGTGATGAGTAATCATTGATCATTTAAGTGATCATTCAAGTGATCATGCAAGTTTCATGCAAGTTCCATGCAATGGACTATTGATCATGTGAGTGATTAGTGATCATGCGAGTGATGAGTATGTATTGAATCACCAAAGCTGAATTTGGTTTTTGGTCTGGCATTTGGTGATAGACCCATAACACTATCCATCGCCTGGAATTTCTCATACACCTGCATTTAATGTACTGCATCATGATATTCTAATGTTATTGTTTAGAATGATGTAGAAATGACAAAACTTAAACAGAACTGACCATTTAAATTATCAAATAGTGTCAGGTCATTTTGCTATAGGGTATTCAGCAATTGGGAATGGGCTCATGCATGTCACTGCAGCAGTCTTAAAACTATAACGTATGCATGATGCCAGAGATTATTGAATAAAGGCAGATTTAAGTGGGGACGGTACAGAGCCCTGGAAAGGACATCAATTTTATATAATTTTTTTTCTAAAAGTTTTCCTGCAAGTAAAGTTTTGTTTTCGCAAGTAAAAATTTCATTTTCGCAACTTTTATTTTCATTTGTGTAGAGGCAAGGAGAAAGGGTGCTCCGTGCTAAAAGTCAACTTTAAAATTCAGATCACTAGCTTTTCAGTGATATATTACAAGAGAAGACAGTCCTGTTAGTCTTAGAGGAATGGTTTGCTAAATATGGGTAGTTATGACCATTTCCTGAATGGCAATAGGCTCTACATCTAATTGGTCATGAGATACATCTAAAATAAGCATAATTTATGCTAATTAGCAAAATTAGCATAATCTTTTGTAATTCTTGTGCCCATAACTTTTGAACTAGAAATGGCATGTTTGTTCTGTTTTCACCATAGTAAACCTGGTGAAACATACCTTCAAATGAGATCATTGATTTTCCTATTTAGAAGGAAAATCATGTTTCCATGGCAACAGAAATCAACAAAAATGAGAGGCAGAGCCATACACAGGTAGAGTACTTGTCAGGTTGAAATAGGCAGACATTAGGATATACAGATTAAGGTATTGACTTTGATTAACATGTTGCATCTATAAAAAGTTCCAATCATTTTCAATATAACCTTTGTACATTTTTAAAATATTCTCATCATCAAACCGCCTTTTTAGGTAACTTTGGCCAAATTTTGAGAATCAAGACCACAAATTTTGGATTCAGCAGGAATTTTTGGTATAGGTGGCCCCTTGTTTCCATTTGATATCACTCTGATATAGATTCCTGACATCTTTATAAACCCCCTTATCTTACATAGGACTCAGTACTGAACACAAGAGGTAGCCTACTTTTAAGGGGAGGTAGAGGGGGATGGCTTGCACTATACAGGCGTATGTCAGACGTTTCTGAAACGTCCCCAGCTCTGAGTGTGATGTGGGCAGAGACAGTGGGGCTCTAAACACCTGGGTATCAGAAAATGAGAGAGAAATTTTAACAAAGTCACAAAATCATTAAAGGCTATAAGAAAATTGTACAGAAAAATCGAAAACAAATGAGGAATTTTTAAACCTTAGAAAATGTAAAAAAGTCCAGTCAATTTAGTGATAGAAATTACCTATTTAAAAAAAAATACAGACATTTGTAAACCAGGGGTCAGATGAAGGGAGCCTCATCTTATCTCTTATCTCCGATCTTCTGAAAACTGTTCCCGTCTGACCACTTACTGTATAGGACTCTATGGAGTAACATATGCGAGGAAACCTATACTATTCTTGACCTTTCCACCCAAAATAGAACATTTTATCAAAAACCATTCAATTCTCCATGAAAAAGTAACCTAAAACTGTTTTAGGCATATTTTTTCCTATTCTAGCCCAGAGTGGTGCCCCCTGATGGCTAAAACAGGTACTAAATCCCGCAGGAACCCCCATTTCTGCTTGCTGGTTCACATTTTCCGCAAGTTATATTTTATTTCCACAAGTCAATAATTTGTTTCCACAACTTTATGTTTCGTTTCTGCAACTTAACATCCACAATTGATTGAATATGCACAAAAAAACCTATTAACTTGTAGAGACAAAAGTATAAGTTGCAAAAACGAAAATTAAAGTTGCGAAAACAAAAATTTTACTTGCAAAAACAAAAATACTAGTTGCGGAAACGAAAATAAAAGTTGCGGAAACGATAAAGTTGCGGAAACAAACTCAAAAAAGATATATGTAGAAAACGGATGTCCTTTCCAGGGCTCTGTAGTACGGTGATCCATAACACTCAGATGAGCAATGTCTATGGTGCCTGTGACCGAGGCTGCACAACCCAATGCTGCGCTCTGTTGACAATGGTATTGTGCTGTGCCACAACAGGACAACAATGGGCAAGCTCTCTCAGTGCAATAAGGTCTGGTCCCTGTCAACACAATAAACTATTTGTCATCAGCCCTCCCAACCCACAACTTCCAGCAGTATGCAAATTCCGTTTGTATTGCACAGCACATGTCCATTGGGAATTTATCATCATAAATCATGTCTGTTTATCTTTTATCGTCGTTTTCCTCTCACAGATGAGGCTGATCGTGAATACAACCAGTCACATGAGTTTGAGAATAGAGTACACTCAACTTTGGGCTTATTCCATAAGGTGATATGCTTTGCACTAGGTAATAGAATGTACAAATCTGTTCGATAGACCCCAATGTTACCTATATCTGATGAAGAAGTCAGATGAAAATAGATTCTGCATCTGAGTGGTATCATGATGATATAGCATGTTTATATAGACCTGTTTGCAAGATAACACTGTACAAAGGCAAAAGAAAAAAAAAACAGAGACCAAACATACCAATTATACCTGATTTGAGGCTGCCGAGTCTGAGAATGGGGTTAAAAAATGCCTATTGGCTCTTAATTTTGAGATATCCATAGGGTGCCCAACCTATGGGATGAGCCCAACATTGTGTACAAGAGCTATGCAAAACAGTCCCGACCAAGTGTCACCTGGCCAATATTTTGAGCTTATTTACTACATTTACTGCATAATACAGAGTCAAAGGTTGAGTAATTCATTAGATATGGGCTTGGAAATGGTGGTCAAAGATAAATTGGTCAGATTTGATGTAAAATCTGCTCTTTGTATAGTTTGCACTAATATGGATTTAGCTACCGAGGTCGACAATTAGCAATTCTAGGGTAGTATAGGTATCTCAAAATTGAGAGCCGCCAGCAAAAAACGGAAGATATTTTTGAATTTCACAGGTCAAAATACATAAATAGGTTTCAGCTCCATTTTTTTTTTGAAAAGTGAAAATTTGTTGTACAGTGAGGAATGGATTCAGAAACTGCATGACATTGACAAAACATATCCTAGCCTGTCAGACACAGATCTGCATCTTTTATATCTAGAAACAATGCACAGAGCTGGTTATTATTGAAAGATGGCTTAGGAGCTATAGCTTATACATAGAGTAAGTGTGCTTTCTATAAGCATAATTATTTGCCACTAATCCAAAGGCATCTTCCAAAATTTTACAAATTAGAAACCCAATGAATATTTGTTTCACAAGAACACTGGGCATTTTTGGTCACAGGTGACATGACTGAGCTTCTCTCAGGATTTCCCATAGGCTATATTATTTAGATAAGACCGTCATTCAAGTAAAATAAATGTATTGGTGACTGTCCAAACTACGAACAGTATATATGACATTTAGTATAGGCCTATAGGCTTGTGTATAGTGAAAGCACTCACCAAGAAATAACACGCACAATACTAGAGATCCTTGTTTAAATTTGTATTTGAGTGGTGTAGGTGATTTATAACACCCAGAAGAGCAGTATTTATACAGGCTTTAGGGCCGAGTCATTTATTGCCAGCTGAGGGGGCTTGATGGATTTTGGCGGATTGGCAGATTGTTTTCAGACCCCCCCCCCTGATCACTATGACAAAAATCATCACGACCCTCCCACTAAGAATTGATTTTGCAAAATGACCCCCCCCCCAAAAAAAAGCCCCTCCCCACCATGGGTCTCTTTTTCAAAATGACCCTCCCCCTATATCTAACAAGCCCCCTCACCTCGGCCCTTAGTGGAGGCTGTACAGCTCAATCTGCAGCAGCTCAAATGCAGAGTTCTGCTGACGGTGACAGCATGCTGTGCTATGTCAAAAAGGTAGAAGCCCTCAATAGAGCACAATAAAACATGCTCCCTGTCAACACCACAACGGCACAAGTCATTTGTAGTCCCACATGGTATCTGTATTCGGGGACAACTCCAATCTTTATTGACATGGATGGGTGTGGCTGGAGGTTTAATAATCTTTGTCCCTGATAAGAGAGATTTTAAAGGAAAGTCTAATTCATTGTCATTTTGGATAAGATAACCCTTCTGTATGGAAAATTAAAAGAACACATACCCACAAAAAGACGTACCTAAGAAAACTTAGTCAAAGTGACCTATTTATTCTTAGTTAGTACTTATGACTAAGGGATAGACACCCCATGTAGCAGGGCCAATTCAGCTTTAGCTCAGATAAGCTGGTTCAAAGTGGGAAGAATACCATTCATGGTTTTAGGTTGGGCAAAAGGTGGGTTTCCAGTCAGGGCCACATTGGTTTGCCCTAATAGGGCAAACTGAACTAAGACTGCTCCCTCTAAGTCAGTATTGATTTCCTTTAGTATGATATAACAGAAAAAAGGCTACTGAATCATATAAATCATAACAGTCCACAAATTTTCTCAGAGTTTGGATCTACATGCAAAATACATTTGAAATGTGCAAAGATAGGTGATGCCAGCAGGTTTTTTTTTATGTGACTACACCATTCCTGTGGTAATCATTTTATTTTGAAGTATGCTACCCATTGGAAGGAACTATGAACTTGAAGGCTGGCATGTTACTAGACTATGTCTGGTTGACATGCCTTGGCCAACTAAGTTCGAATTGATGATTCTACTGTATCATGATGACGAGGAGCATAATACAGTATGTTTAGTCTCCTTCCACCTGTGGAGGCCAAGGGGAGGGGCTAGCATCTGGATGCTAGCCACACATTTTCAGGGTTCAAATTATTAGAAAATGAGGAAAAATAGATTTTCTATAATATCTATCCCAGATAGTGCCACCTGATTAAAGTGGCCAGCCCACTTTCAGCCACACCAAAAACCCATGTTGATCCCAAAATAATAAATTTTTCCCAGATGGTGATCACAATTGCCAGCCCATTTTCAGCCACACCAAAAACCCATGTTGTACCCAAAGCAGTCAACCCACTCTGACACTGATCTGTGCCCATATTGTTTAGCCCAGTGTGGCCCACACAACTCACTGAGGACAGAAACTGTCAGCAGCTCATCGGTTAGCCCATTGTGGCCCACATAGGAAGCCCCACCAATTATAGTGTGGGCCATGGTAGGGCCACACCACCTTTGCTACCTGGGTATGTAGGATTCACACCCCACAGATCAGAGTCTCCTCATTTTGTTGAACTCAAAGTGGTCAATCAGACTTAGTCCAGTAACATGCTAGCCTTCTAGTTCATAGTTTTTCCCAATGGGTAGCATACTTCAATATAAAATGATTACCACCGGAATGGTGTAGTAACATAAAAAAAATGTGTGAACTGTTATAATTTATATGATTCAGTAGCCTATTTCTGTTATATCATACTAAAAGAAATCAATACTGACTTGGGGGGAAAGCTGTACATCAGGCATAGTGGGGTCATCTAAGATCAGAACTCCCAGCTGAGTATGCCTTGTGCAACCCATCTTCAGCCCTGTCTGGGGAATTATCTTTGAAACTGATCTATGCCTGATTCAGGGTGCCCACTTTGAAACCGATATGTCCCCAAAGTGTTTGCCCATTTTGAAGCTGCTCTGTGCCCAAATCAGTTAGCCTGATGTGGCCCACACAGCTTGCTGAGGATAAAAACTGTAGGCAGCCCAACAGTCTTAGTTCAGTTTGCCCTATTAGGGCAACCCAATGTGGCCCTGACTGGAAAACCACCATTTGCCCAACCTAAAACCATGAATGGTATTCTGCCTGCTTTGAACCAGCTTATCTGAGCTAAAACTGAAAGCGGGCTTGCTTCATGGGTAGAGCTTAACAGAATCACCATTTGAATTGAATTATATTAGGTGGTGTACTAAGTCAAAACAACCAAGGAATCTTAGTCAAAATCAGGCAAGCCAAGGCAAGCTGGCCACTTTGTCCTATGATTAGTCATATTTGACTAAGAAAAAAGGGACGTTTAGGGACTAAATATTGCTAGAAAGTTAGACAAATTGACTTGTATTTGACTAACATTTAGAACTCTTTTTTTTCTAACTTGAATTATATTTTGGAGAAAATCTGCAATACATCTAATGGTGTATGCAGAAGTATTCCACACTGGCCTTTCACTCTCCTTATTTCTCTTTGAAGGAGGAATCTGAACCCGAACGTGCATGTGCATGGGTAATTTTACCAAAGCAAATGTCATCCCATACCTTGCAAGAAATTTCAGATTAATAGATTTCTTGTTCTTAGAGGGTTAATTGGTAGACCCGGGGGGCACTTGATATTTTGCATGGATGTACGGCTGGGCCCCTGACATCCCTAACTTGCTTAGAAGTTAGAGGGATTCTCCCCCAAGGTGACCCTTGCCTAGAGGGACTTTTGTGAGAAAGTACCCATATTCATAGAACATTTGATGAAATATGGCACGCTTAACAATATTTCTCAAAAGCTGATTGTTCTTCAGAGGGATTTCCGTCTAAAAGTGCCCCTTTTTGGAGCAAGTTGGTCAAAAGGTGAGGCACAAGGTGAGTTTGTCAAAAAGTGACCCCTGCTTAGAAGGATTTTGTAGTAGGTCATTTAGGCACTCCCCAGTAAAGTTAGTAGGATAGCTTCACCATAAGACGTCCGCTCCTGTGCAGGTTTTCAAGTCAGCAGCAGTGTCGTGAGTAGACTTTGTTATTTCCGTGAAACAATGCTCACGTCAGTGTGGAACTATCAGGTTACCTGTCAGAGGCACAGGAGACCTGTTAGGGACACGGGAGACCTGTCAAAGGCACAGGGGACCTGCTAGAGACAGCTGTGGACGTGACTTTGTTGTGGTGTCAGAGACATGTGAGGTCGACAGAGACATGTCAGGTGTGTCAGAGACATGTCAGGTCGACAGAGACATGTCAGGTATGTCAGAGACATGTGAGGTCGACAGAGACATGTTGTTTGAGACTGGGGTTGTGTGTAAGCCCTACATATACTGGACGTCACCAGAGATGTATGTAAACACACACCAGGTGGATATGTCAGACACAGGAACTGTCAGGGGATAGTGTGTGCAACAAGTATGTGACAGAAGCTGTACAAGGTATGAACTATAGGGGCAGGTGGCAGTGAGTATAAGCTAAGGCCCTGTATGGGACAACTGTGTAATTTTGCTGTGAGTAAACCATTTTGAGATGTTGTATAGAGTGACTTTCTATGTGTGGTTTAGAAGTCTGTGGGTTACAACTAAAATGGCAGCAAGTCCAAGTGTAGGGTTACAGTTCAGAAGAAGCTAAAGATGCCATGGAGATAGTTCGGTATCAGCTGAGAGTGTGCATCATATGGAAACATCAGTAGATGTGACAGAGACTGTAGAACATTGTGTGCAGAAGTTGTGTCAGGAGTTGCAGAGAGTCTAGTGCAGAAGGAGACATCTGTTGCTGTGAGGAAGAGCACCACAGGAGTCTGTAGAGGGGTCTGCAGTAAGGACAATTGATAGTGTCAAGTCATGAGATGTTGAAATTGTAACATCCAGATACTCACGTGGAGGAGTCCAGCTAAGTAATGCTTCAGATGTCAGCAAAGTGTTTGTTAATATGAAATGAGTCTAAGGACATAGCCATAGACAAATAATGTTCTATGGTACAACTTATGATGATTTGAGTGTTCATGTGCGCCGTGAAGTTGAACTGTATACGGGATCATAGGTGGCACTGTAAGACTGGTATCACCTGCATTTGCGCTATGAGTATACAGCAGATCTGTTGGTGACATTATTAATAGTTCTTGTTTATTGTCAGCGAGGTGGTGGAGGCACATGGAAATGGATTGTCTGGTGGGTACGGTCAGGATGCACTAAGATGATGGAGGAATGCACTGAGACACTGCAGGAGGACACAGGATGCAGCAAGTTGACACTTTGTACAGAATCTGTGAGTAAACTTCAGAAGGAGAATCTGAAGGTTGGAACTATATTTGCTAAGTGAAACATTTTGTAAAAATGACAGCAAATATTTAAGAACTGAATTAGTTAGGGAAGTGAGGGATAAAGCCTCACGTGAGGGATGAGGAACTGTTATTTTTTCAAGTGAAACTGAAACTAAACAGTTGAAGGACTGTCCTGGAGGTTTATACTGAACTATAGAGTTCATTCAGTAAAGCTGAACTGTTTACTCATAGACTGAGAAACTGGACATTTAAGATAAAGCAAGGACATTGCTATATAGTTTGAGTCTTGAGTAAATCTACACCCTATAAGTAGTATTGGTTTATATAGGTTCATTTTATGTATCATGGTTCTAAGTAAGTTCATGTAGTACATGTGGTATCTCATAAAACATTAGTATTGAGAAGGAGTGTTAGAAATGTACAATCCTAAGTTTCATGAATGGCGCATCAGAGCGGCAAGCGTGTAACCATAATCTCATGAACGGTATCATGTTGGTATCAATAAACACACTCAGCACCAGCACCAAAATGGCTCAAGACGTGGACTTGGTAGTTTCCTCATTTCACCTCTAATCTACACATGGATCCTACATAATCGATGGTTCTATTCAATGAAATGCATGAATAACTCTCTGAGGAGTGGGCAAATCAAGGTTAAATGGTGGGCGTCTCATGATGAAATTGGTATGGTCCTAGGAAATAATTCCTAAACTGAAAGAAACATTTCTGTGATTTTGCTTATGCTATAATTTATCAATGATCTCTATCTATGCTTACAGTCAATACATGGCATATGTGAGCAATTTGAATGTTTAAGATATGCAACCACAGTTGGAGATTTCTGATGAAATGGCCATGCAGTTGGCCGTGATAAAAGAAAAACAAGTCAAACATTGGCACTTGATAATTACTTGATACACCAGGAGATCATTCAATGGGGTACTATTATAACACCTCTATTTCATTAATATTAGGGTCCCATAGTATTCTTGATATGATCAGTTCTCCATGTAGAGGAACTGCAGTTAGCAAACACCTATGTAGAACTGTGTATTCTTCAACAGAGAATTGGAAAACCTTTGTGAATATATAGAGAGGATCTGTCAGAGGGGGCAGACCAGATATTAGTCTACCATCCTATGTGTAGGACGGTGCTTATCTCTAGATATGTAATAGGTATAGAGCCCTAAAATTTCTTATATGGCATAACTGACCATACTTAAGCCTATTTATCAGCTTTCAGCACTCTCCAACAGGAGCTGCTGTTCCCATGGCAACCCAAAAATACCATCCTACATATAGCACGGTAGACAAACCCTCATATATCTGGATGAGACATAGGTACAGGTCCAAAGTTTTGTACAGGCATATTTTGGTCACACCTTAGCTTTACATATCATTTTTGAGTGCTCTGCACCCAAAGTTGCCTCCCCCTCGTGAGGGTCAAAATTCTTTTGCCCCCCGCCCAAGGGCCTGAGAATTGCATGTGAATGGGCCTAGACATATTCTAGCACGCAGGTTTTTTTGCTAAAAACAGGTAAAATACTTTGACCCCCTCGGAGGGGCTGAAAATGTTGACCTCCCCTGGTCAAGTGGTTGAAAAATGTTGACCCCCCTTAAATCCACCAGCCCCCCCCCCCATTGTTAAAAAAATGATCACTCCCTTATCTTGGTTAAGGTAAGGAAAGCAACGTGACAGTTGGACTACTCAAAGTATGTGGACATCTTTGGGTTAAACCAACTTAACAGTATGTTATCTTGAGCTCAGTCAAGCTGAGATAGCAAGTAGGATTCAAACCAGCACTGGCCATATAAGGTTAAATCCCACTACACGAAATAATGTGCAGAAGTGTCTGTGATTTAGGATATTAGCAAGATGGTACATGTACTGTTACCAATATTCCAGATCACAAGGGTCCACACCAGATTTCTAGCTACACCAAATTCTACCGAGCAACTTTTATTTTCGTTTCCGCAACTTTTATTTTCGTTTTTGCAGCTTGTACTTTTGTCTCCACAACTTGATAGGTTTGTTTTGTGCACAGTCACTTATTTGTGAATGTTAAGTTGCAGAAACAAAGATATAAGTTACGGAAATAAAACATTAAGTTGCGGAAACAAAATATAAACTTGCAGAAATGAAAAAAAGAAGTTGCGAAAACGAAAATAACAGTTGCGAAAACGAAAATAAAAGTTGCGAAAAACAAACTTCAGAAAACAAAAGTGTAGAAACGGATGTCCTCTCCAGGGCTCCGTAATACCCCACTATAGCTGATATTGGACATTGTACCTCTGTGCTTTGCAATAACATAAGGGGTAGTCTGGGAGAGTTACTTGTCATTGTGATTTTGGTTGATTATTTTTCGTAGGAATATCTCAAAGATGTCAGCAGTGGTCTTCTTTCAACAGCGAAATGCTTGCGATGATGTAATTCACAGTGACATTCAGGGAGTTCCCAACAGAATTCACTGAAATGCTTTCACGTTTTTGCCTATAGCCAATGAACAACACTTAAACTATGATATGTACTTAGCCAATATAGGCCCTTAAATGATAAAGTATGCCCCCAGCATCAGATGATATCCCTGCATTTCTAAATCACAATGATTTTCTGACTATTTTCGCGCAGTGGGATTTCACCTATACACAGAGAATGTATGCTCTTTATATGCATAAGATGTCATGGAAATGGATGGCAGAGCCTCACGAATAGCATTATGTCGGCCATATTGTGTACATGTTATATCTGCATAGCAGTTTGTCATGTTTGTCATGTTGAGTATATTACATGGTCCTAAAGCATTCTGTCAATATTCCCTCCCCGCCTTCATAATGCAATCCTGCTATGCATCACCATACACTGAATGGCAGTACCCCCTCCACAGGCCTCGTGCAAAGGGTACAGCTACAAGGGGTCTACCCATTGTAGAGTCAAATAATACTAGAGGGAATATCCTTATGTATATGCATGAGTATCAATATAGATATATCAAATACTGAATGTAAATGTGATCTGCGCCAACGTGATTCTTATCTGTTTGGTATCTAATCCATTATGGCTGATTTATATTGTAGACATAGGTGCCGAAAAGGTATATTTCACTGATGAAAATCTATAGGAAGTATGACCTGTAGCGCATTTCAGAATGATAGCTTTTGTTATAATTTTGAAATGCACTCCAGGGCATTAAAGTTGGCCAGGCTTTGACAGAGAAGCAAAGAAAGTGAACAAATATCTAATGGTGCAGGTCGTTTATACTATGCATACTCTGAGCAGATTGTTGTGCACCTTGAAATAAGACGCCTCCTCATACAAAAGAAACAAATACAGTTTTGTGCAGATTGTCTGTCTTGGAACGCCAGATCATAATATTATGGCTGCTGAGATCCAGTCTGGCCTTTAATTCATGTGTCTGACAATGCCTGTATTGCAGCTTGCTAACCTGATATCCAATTTATGTCCCTCTACACACACACATCTCTCTCTCTCTCTCTCTCTCTCTCTCTCTCTCTCTCTCTCTCTCTCTCACATCCCCTCTCTCTCTTTCTCATTCTCTATCCATGGACATCTCTCCTACATGTCTCCCTGCCTGAATTCATTGTGATATTATTGTACATTGTCAAAAACAAATCAAGTGACAACCAACGAGCATATAATGTTGACCTCCATGAGCCTGTAATGGTCTGACATTATGAATGGTCCATGTATGACAGATGGGAGGACAGCGTTTGACTGGGCTGGGTTGTTGTGTAGCCTGACCACATACTCCTGCCCCAAACCATCTGGCGCTGCCATCCTAGAGTGGGTTACAGTCCGGGTATTGGCTACAGGCGGGTCTGGAACGGGTTCTGGTGACATATACTGATAAGAACTGATAAGATGGGACCAGCATGTCCCTTGAAGTGGGGAGGACCAAGGTATCCATCATGACATGTCTTATCAGTGGTACCTTAACCAGCGAAATTCAAAATGGCTGAACCACTAGGCATCCATACTGAGTCCTATATACTTAGTCAGGAATGAAATCTGCTCCTCTATTGAATGGATCCTGTTGCTATTATTAAAATATTGAGGATTCTTTTAAATAATACCGTAATAACTCGTGTATAAGGCGCGTCTTATACACGAGGATGGATCGCTGAGGCACCATATAGGAACAGAATATTTGAGAGGAAGTTTTTCTCAAAAATGTTCCCAATATTCCCATGTATCTGAACAGCGTTAGAAAGGGATAGGGTAAGCCCCGAGATGGCCATAGATCTTTGAATTTCGAAAATCCATTGATTAGAACAGAAGTTATGATAATTTTATTTTTTTCTCCTCCATGTACAAAGTCTGAGTGCGCATTATACGCAGGGTGCACCTTATACGCGGGTATTATGGTAGTAAGGATATTCATAAATCGCATATTGTTGCTGTCAAATGAATATTTTGGCTCATTGAGAGAGAACAAAGGTATTTCTTGCTCTGTGTGACATGCCCATATACATGAACATGTGTGTATGTCATCATTTATATAGGATTGTAAGAGTAATTGCAGCATCCGCGATCATAAGGTCAAATCCCACAATGCAATCTAACCCTGGAAAGTTCTTGCAATTTGGGAACTCTTGCAGATAGGGGGACCTGATTTACTGCAAATGGCTAGGCTTCTAACATGCCATTGCATTTTACAAATCCGACTGTTGCAATTAAACTGACCCCTCACCCTTGCAATGTAGACCTGAAAGCTGCATTAAATTGCAATGCCATTCTCCTTGATATTGAATTTGCAAGCTGTTGTAAGTAAGCACAGTGCAGAATGAGACCGAAATTGAACTCTGTGTGTAATTTATACAGACATTTTGCATACAAATTGCAGGGTATGGGGTAAGTTTAGATTGCATAGTGGGACTTGTGTTGCAAGTTGAAGTGAACACACATCCCTATTTGTCAATGACTTTATCCATATTTCTGTAAATTGCAAGCAAATTCTGTAAATTGCAGAAACTTTTCACTTAAGCAAGGGAAAATATCTAAATATAAAGATCTTAATTTCAGTGCAAATCTACAAGGTATTCCTTGACATTAAAGCCCCCTGTAGCCATTATAGGTCTTGCAATATAAGGAGAGAGCCCCAAATTGCAACAGATGACTAAATTGCAGAAACTTTTCAGCCAAAATTGCATCGTGGGATTTGACCTTTAGTGCACAACAAATCTCTTTACCCAAACACCCCAGAAATCTCTGTAGGCCTATTAGTGTATCATCATGACTCCACAGCCTTACTGAGTGATTCACAGAGCTTTAAAGCCCAAGAGTGGCTGGCAGTAGTCTTAAAATCACAGAGATGCAGTAAGTCTACCTAACACCATCAATGGAATACAAACTAGAAAGATGTATTTCCCGGTCAATATCGGCTTGGGGTGGGATTTGGGTATGGCAAAAGTGGGTAGGAAAGGTTTTGATTTATATGTGATAATGGCAAGACCACAGGCTGCCGCAGGCTTGCTGCTTTTTCAATGCACAAGGATTACAGGCCCACTTTTCGCGTGTGATTTGTCCTTTACATAAGGTTTAGTAGGGTGATCATAGCCACGTGCTGGGATTGAAAACCTTTTTCTTTTTATATCAGTGTCTGCAATTGAGCAGTATTTGCAGCAATGCAATTGACGCAGTACCGCATTGGCCTCTTATATGCAGTAGATAGCTCATGAGATTTGAGTATCCTTATTCAATAGAAAGAAATCCATGCAGCGTTTGGTCTATTCATTGTATATCTATCTGATTCCTATAAGGTTGAATCCCACAATGCAATTTTGGCTGAAAAGTTTCTGCAATTTAGTCATCCGTTGCAATTTGAGGCTCTCTCCTTATATTGCAAGACCTATATCGGCTACAGGGAGCTTTAATGGCAAGGAATCCCTTGTAGATTTGCACTGGAGTTTGGATCTTTATATTTAGATATTTTCCCTTGCTTAAGTGAAAAGTTTCTGCAATTTACAGAATTCGCTTGCAATTTAGAGAAATGTGGATAAAGTCATTGACAAATAGGGATGTGTGTTCACTTCAACTTGCAACCCAAGTCCCACTATGCAATCTAAACTTGCCCCATACCCTGCAATTCGTATGCAAAATGTCTGTATAAATTACACACAGAGTTCAATTTCAGTCTCATTCTGCCCTGTGCTTGCCTACAACAGCTTGCAAATTCAATATCAAAGAGAATGGCATTGCAATGTAACACAGCTTACAGATCTACATTGCAAGGGTGAGGGGTCAGTTTAATTGCAACTGTCGGATTTGTAAAATGCAATGGCATGTTAGAAGCCTTACAATTTGCAGTAAAGGCTAGTCCCCCTATCTGCAAGAGTTCCCAAATTGCAAGAAGTTTCCAGGGTTAGATTGCATCGTGGGATTCGACCTTGAAGGTCGAATCCCACAATGCAATCTAACCCTGGGGACTTGCCTTTACTGCAAATTGCAAGGCTTCTAATATGCCATTGCATTTTACAAATCCGACTGTTGCAATTAAACTGACCCCTAACCCTTGCAATGTAGATCTGTAAGCTGCATTAAATTGCAATGTCATTCTCCTTGATATTGAATTTGCAAGCTGTTATAGGTAAGCACAATGCAGAATGAGACAGAAATTGAACTCTGTGTGTAATTTATACAGACATTTTGCATATGAATTGCAGGGTATGGGGCAACTTTAGATTGCATAGTGGGACTTGGGTTGCAAGTTGAAGTGAACACACATCCCTATTTGTCAATGACTTTATCCACTGTAAATTGCAAGCAATTTCTGTAAATTACAGAAACTTTTTACTTAAGCAAGAGAAAATATCTAAATATAAAGATCTTAACTTCAGGTGACAAATCATAGAAAGTGTGCATATAGGTCGAATCCCACGATGCAATCGAACCCTGGAAAGTTCTTGCAATTTGGGAACTCTTGCAGATAGGGGGACTAGCCTTTACTGCAAATTGTAAGGCTTCTAACATGCCATTGCATTTTACAAATCCGACAGTTGCAATTAAACTGACCCCTCACCCTTGCAATGTTGATCTGTAAGCTGTGTTAAATTGCAATGCTATTCTCCTTGATATTGTATATGCAAGCCGTTGTAGGTAAGCACAGTGCAGAATGAGACAGAAATTGAACTCTATGTGTAATTTACATAGACATTTTGCATACAAATTGCAGGGTATGGGGCAAGTTTAGATTGCATAGTGGGACTTGGATTGCAAGTTGAAGTGAACACACATCCCTATTTGTCAATGACTTTATCCACATTTCTGTAAATTGCAAGCGAATTCTGTAAATTGCAGAAACTTTTCACTTAAGCAAGGGAAAATATCTCAATATAAAGATCTGAACTTCAGTGCAAATCTACAAGGGATTTCTTGCCATTAAAGGCCCCCGTAGCCGTTATAGGTCTTGCAATATAAGGAGAGAACCCCAAATTGCAACAGATGACTAAATTGCAGAAACCTTTCAGCCAAAATTGCATCGTGGGATTCGACCTTATGGGGCCTTACAATAGTCATGTCATTCGCCCAGACATGTGCCCAGAAAAAGAATTCTTATAAGTATGCTTCTTTTACAATAGCAAGGACACATCTGACATAAATGATAATGTGATTTTCCTAATCTACAGTTCAAAATAGTCTGGACCTGAGATTATCATGGAGGTATGAAGATTGTTTCTGTAGGAAATTAAGCCCTCAACATGGCTTGTAACTCAAATGTCATTCTCCCAGACACAATTTCGCCCAGACAATTTTGGTCATTTTGGGCACATTTTACCCCCTTGGAGCCCAAAATATGCATATGGGCATATGTAACATGAAGATCTCATCCAGCCTGACACTTTGAGCCAAAGAAATAGAGGGGGAAACTAAAATTCGAAGAGTAGGGGCTGGAATACCTCCAAATTCATATGCAAACCTTCTATGATTTTCGACCTTCAGTGCAAATCTACAAGGGATTCCTTGGCATTAAAGCCCCCCCCCTGACCGTTATAGGTCTTGCAATATAAGGAGAGAGCCCCAAATTGCAACAGATGACTAAATTGCAGAAACTTTTCAGCCAAAATTGTATCTTGGGATTCAACCTATACATAGAGAAATACCGGTAGATGCATTCAATATCCATTGGGTATTACCTATATCCATTGAAAGCAGCTCTGGCGAGCTACTCGGTAGGGCTACATGAGCGCATTGTCATGATGAATGTGTATTATATACTGTAGACCTTTATAGAGAACTTGGTTATTCTCTCATATAACTAGAGATTATTCCAATGGCTCCATTGCAATTATACCTACATGTATATAGCAGCTACAATTCTTGAGATTTGTAGGGAAAAATTGCCACAGAATGCAAGAGCGCTGAGACTTTTATACATATATCCCGTCATTGGATTCGACCTTGTAATAGGCTTACCATATGTAAACAGCTACATCTTATAGATACATCAAATTTCATATGTCATAGGGCTTGCTACATATATAACCTATTTCAGCCGAACTATATCTGTCAGGCCTGTATATATTCTTCCGCACCTCGTATAGTGAACATGACCTGTGACCAGCGGCAGGTTATTCATTTCGGTATGGCGTGGTTTGGTTTTCCCTGGTGACTGGGGAATATCATGAATGTTTTAGTTGACCATTGTGGGTGGGTGTAATGGAGGGTAGGGGCCCGCTCTGCCCGCCTCTAAACACCCCCGCCCCTCTTTCCACTTTACAATTCTCATCTCTGCACTATAATTTACATGTTCCAAAACACACTCCGACCATCCACAATATTTTGTGACATCCGGGAATTCATAACCTGCTTTGTGTTCCCATTCACCATAATGGATGGCACACATGTGTATGTTGACTTTTTTCTCCTTTGTAGGGCTTTTAGGTGTTTTCTCGCTTGTGGGTGTATGTATTCCAATGTGTCATTACACTAAGCTATTGAGTTATGCGTTTATGGTGGGGTCTGTTAGAATCACATACTTTTTTTTTCAAACATGTTTTATTGATCGCTCCACTACGCAAAGGAGGTGATAATATTGCGACCAAAGAAATTTAGGCTCAGTTTCACTTGTTATTTTGTGTATATAAAGACATGACAGTCCCATCCTGATTGATAGGACTTGTTACATAAAGATGAAATGATGCACATCGAGATGAGAGAAAAGATGAAATTTTGAGTTGTTCAATGTATAACCATGTATACAACTCACTCAGTGTGCTGAGTGTTTTGGTCTCAATTTCACTGACTGTTTATGGAAACAAACAAGGCAGGTAGGCTGCTATATAACAGTTCTAATAAACATATATAATATATACAGTACTTGGAAATGAATACAAGAAAAATACAAAACACAAAAAAATTTATCAAAGTATAGCTTGTACCCTGATAGTACTTGGTAATCAATGTGAAAATTTGCAAAATAATGCAATTTGGAGAAATTCTGCATCAGTAATAAAAATATAGATTAAAACACATTATTATTTACAAGACTATTTACAAAATTTCAACATGACCTCATTCAGAAAAGCTACAGGGAACATTCCAGGAAGGATTAATGAAGGTTGGAGGTAGACTAATCAATATTAGCCCTAAGTTTTCAGTTTGAATTTTAGTACACTACACACTCACAGACTTCATCCACATAAGAAGTGATATTATAGGACAAATACAAATTTGACCATAAGAGACATAAAACTGAGCCAAGCCAATTGCCAATTGCAAGTTGCTACAGATTGAAATGATACAAGGTAGTTTATGGTACATCATCGCTTTCATCAGAAATATCAGCAATCAGGACACTGTCGTCTATCACTTCAAACTTTGGTTTTTGGCTTTGTTTATGTAGATCTTGTATTTGACGTATTCGGGCCTTGAACTGTGATTTTTGCTCAGCATCTTGATGCCAGTGTGATAGTTTGTTCCACATCTGAGATCCTGTGTAAAGGGGAGATCTTTCGAAAAAGTCTCATTTTGGCCTTTTCAGATCAAATTTCACCTTGCCTAGTGACCTTGTGGGCCTAGCTCCATTGCTGTTTTTCACAAATTTGCCTTGTTTGGCATATTTGTACATATATACTAACAGGGTTTCGTCCCTTCGTCGGTCTAGTTTTGGTACATTACATTTGTCATGCAGCTGGTCTATGGGCATGTCTCTAACACTGGTTCACATGCATATTCTCAATCCTCTATTTTGCAGACGTTGCAATTTCACAGTCAAGTTAAAATTTGCTCCTGAATGCAAGAAGCTTGCATAGTCAAACAAGGACATGATTGTTAACTTATATACCATAACAGCAGCTTTCTGTGTCAAATCACATCATATTTTTGCAAACTTGAAAAAGCCGGTGGTTCACTTTTCGTATCACCTCCTTTACTGCAGGTTCTAAGGTCATACACTTGTCAAGTTTAACACCTGAATAGTGATATGATTCTACTTTATCAAGTGGAATATCATTTATTCTTGGAGGGTTTGCCAGAACTGTTTTTATTTTTTCTCTCGTACCACTCATTATGAATTTTGTTTTGCTGTTGTTCACAGTTAGACGCAATTTTTTTACATTTAGATTCCACTTTGTCTATGTCTGTTTGAAGATCAGTTATCTTGTGGATCTTTGGCTGCACAATATACTACAAGATCGTCAGTATACATAATCGACTTACAGTGGTCTAAACCTTCAGCCATACTATTTATGTAGTAAATAAACAGAAGGGGGCCCAATACCGACCCCTGAGGCACCCCGTAAGTAACTGGAGATAGTTTGGATTCATACTCTCCAATCCTAGTCTTTTGGTACCTATTGTTCAGATAGCTACGGACCAAACAATAAACACTTTTTTAAAGTCTAAGACCCTTTAGTTTATGTAACAAATAGGAGTGGTTTACTGAGTCAAAGGCCTTTTTCAGGTCCACGTAACACATAGCTGTTGAGAGACCATTATCCCTGTTCGTATAAAGGTCACTTACTAGCTCAAAGATAGCATCTACAGTACCTAAATTTCTTTTGTAACCAAACTATTTTGATGTGATACAATTCAAGTCCTCCATTCTATCTAGCAGGTGGCTTACATAATTTTTTCAGCTATCTTAGACACTACAGGAAGGAGAGAGATAGGCCCCCAATTTCCTACATCTTGACTATTGCCACCTTTAGATAATGGCATCACTCTAGCTACTTTCCATTCATCTGGAAATACACCTTGACTGAATTATACATTGTACAGCTGCGTTAACTCTTCAACAATCAGGTTGAGATATTGCTTCAACACAGTACAGCTAACTTGATTCATGCCCGAGGTTTTACTAGTGTTTATATCACTTATCAAATATGAAACAGTTTCCTTATTCACATTTAGAATTTCATGTAGATCCTCATCATCAGGGACTGGGTCATACTCAAGATCTATGTCATCAAGGGGAAACACTTCCTGTGTAAGATTGTCTGATAGCTTTTCACCTACACCGGCAAAGAACTCATTCATATGTTCCACTGAATCAAGATTACTCTTCATGATACCATTAGCACCTTTTAAATTTGGAGGCAAGACTTCTCCCTTAGGTTTAGTAGGGAGTTGATGATTTTCCAAAAGGCTTTGGGATTATCACTGTTCTCATCCAATGCAGAAGTAGTTATGTTTGATTTGGCATACTTAGTCTTTTTCAAAATTAGGCACTGGTTCTTTTTGCCCTTTTTAGACAATCAACAGATTTGCTTTTAAAAAACTGGTTCATTAGCCTATCTCTCTCAGCACGGAGAGATCAGCACCTTTTAAATTTGGAGGCAGGACTTCTCCCTTAGGTTTTAATAGGGAGTTGATGATTTTCCAAAAGGCTTTGGGATTATCACTGTTCTTATCAATGCAGAAGTAGTTATGTTTGATTTGGCATACTTAGTCTTTTTCGAAATTAGGCACTGGTTCTTTTTGCCCTTTTTAGACAATCCACAGATTTGCTTTTAAAAAACTGGTTCATTAGCCTATCTCTTTCAGCACAGAGATGGAGGATTTCACCTGTCATCCAGTCTTTACCCTTATCCTTATAAAGTCTTGACTCAATGGGGCAGAAATTGTCTAAGTATTCCAGTAGACAGTTTTCAATACAACTCCACATAGTAGGGACAATCCCAGGGTCCCAATCCCAGGCTTCAATCCAGTCCATTAACCTGGTTTCAGTATGACCTTTGTAATTCATAGCTTTATATTCTCTGATTACATCAGGCAGGCTCTCCTCAGTCAATGCGGCAAAAACAGGAAGGTGGTCTCAAACCATATAGTTGAGAACCCCTCCAATGACAGGTTTTGTGGTATTTGTTAGTATGTGGTCTATACAAGTGCCAGTGTTTTCAAAAGGTCTTGTAATTTGATTTATCAGATTGCGTAGTCCATAGTCTCTACATAAATCATGTAACTTAACGGCTTCATTTGCATCTTCATCAAGTATATTAATGTTAGTGTCACCTAATACCCATAACTCAATATCAGGAGAACTGTAATGACATGATGAGATTTTAATTCATCCAAAAAGTCACTAACTGTGCTATTTGGAGGTCTATAGACAGTAGAGAGGATCAGTGATTTTCTGTCTTCTTGATTAAACTTGATCTACTGATGGTGACCATCTGCATCGCTGGCTTGGTATAACAATATAAGTCAAATTTGGTAGCATTTTTCGATATGGAATTTTTCACATAAATAGCTACCCCACCTCCCTTTTTATGAAATCTGTCTTGTCTGACAAGTTGGTATCCAGACCATAAAACAGTGTCATCATCATGTAATTCTGTTAGCCAGGATTCACTGATATATAATATATGAAGAGTTTGGTTCCAAAACACAATAAATCCATTCCAGATTTTCAGCATATACCCATTTCTGTAGTGCTCCCCTGAAGTCAATTATAGTGCTATCATGACAAAATCTTCACTGAACAAAACCTGGACAGTTGAAAAATATATTTCTTTAAGAAAATAGTTTTTGTATTACATTCAAGTATGTCTGATCTGTAGGCTTTTGAAATATCGGCCTCTTTTTGCAAAATGGCATTTATTGCGTTTTGGAACCAAACTCATATCTATACCTTGGAAGGCCCTAAAAAGCTCAATCCTCTTCAGATAAAAGCTGTGTGTATCATAGTGTACTATCTTTAATCCTTTCAAGTTCCATAGCTCACTCAAAGCTGTGGTCATGATACAAGTCAATACAATGGTACAAAAATCAATTCAAACCTACACGGCAAAGAAAAGAGATCATCTCTGAATGTATATCTCAATGGCAGAGACAACTAGACAAAGATAAAGATACAAAAAAAATAGAAGGATAAATTATTTACACAGTATCATTCAATTCCAAGACAATGACGCCCAGTATACTTTAGAACTTAGTTACAGGTTAATCAAATTCTAAAGAAACATACAGGGCCACCTGAAAAAGATTCCAAACACATTTAGTGAGAGTGTAATAGATGTCATGGATGATATGGGTAAAATTGAGCTGGTGATAATGTATGCAGACATTGCAAGTTGGTAGACACCCTACTCTGATATGCATGACTTGGTTCATGTACACAAATACAGGGGGGTCTCACCTGGTCCCCTAAAAGCAGGGCAGAAAATGAGAAAGTAACAGCATAGAGATTATTAAAACAAAAGTGGGATTCAAGTAACAAAAGAGAAAGTAACAACAAAAAAGCCCCAGAGAACAGACATTTAATTTCATATACTAAACATGTATTTATTTATTTAATTAGGAGAAATACCAATTTACCAATTTATCCCAGAAATACCAATTTACCCACAAGGAGATGTCACACTCAAATATGTCATCACTCGAAAAAAATCTTCTTTACCTAGCAAATTCACATGAGGCGAAAAAAAAAATATCATTGCAGTATGACAAAGAGATTCAGCTTGTTTGCTGTATTGAAGGGATTCAGCATGATTGCTGTATCGAAGGGATTCAGCATGATTGCTGTATCTCAGAAACAGCAAACTATCCACAAGGAGATGTCATCACTCGAAAAAAATCTTCTTAACCTAGCAAATTCACATGAGGCAAAAAAACAATATCATTGCAGTATAACAAAGAGATTCAGCTTGTTTGCTGTATCTAAGAGATTCAGCTTGATTTCCATATCTCAGAAATACCAATTTACCCACAAGGAGATGTCACACTCAAATATGTCATCACTCAAAAAAAATCTTCTTAACCCAGTAAATTCACATGAGGCGAAAACAACATCATTGCAGTATGACAAATAGATTCAGCTTGTTTGCTGTATCTCAGAAATGACAGAGATTCAGCTTGATTGCTGTATCTCAGAAATAACAGACAAAATTGCATAAATCAAATTCTGAATTGAAAAGGTGTATCTCTGTGAGATCCAGCATATTTTCTGTATTTCTTCTTCTCTTAGTGAGGGAAGTGAGGGGAGTATGCTTCCTATGTGCAGGAACTACCAAGATCTCATGTTGGGACACCTCATCTGCATCACCAGAGGGTGATGGCAGCTCATCCCCTCTCTCTCTGAGAGCATTATTTTGGATGGTGATGGTGAGTTGGGGGGGAGCATCTTTTTGATCGTACTCGCTATGTAGGAGGCACATATGGTGATGTTTTCTTTGGACGGGTGACATCCGTCCCACAGCTTTTCATAATGCGGCTTATATCGCCTGCTGCTATTTCTTGGCATTCCCTTAGTCTTGTTGACTAGGTTGGAGTGGAATAGGTAGTCTGTTCTGAACATTATCTGAATGGATATTATTGAGGTCATATTGTGTTCAAGATAAACGATACCACATGCATTCACAGCCAAATATGACTTTCTCATAATCCCAAATTATATTTTACATGGCATACAAATTGACAAATCGTATAACATTGTTGATTGTCTTTGCATTGGCATTTTTGTCACCATTATTTTTATTCTCTTATATCCTTTCTTTATAAAGAAAATATCGTTGGCTATGGCGCAACACATAACAACTATTTCTCTGTTAACCAATAAGCGATGCTGTCATGATAGTGGGCTATTCAAATAACATTGTATTATCATACTGCCGTAATGCCTCGCAGATAAGGTGCATCTCACTCATAAGGCACATCTGGTTGAGGGAAAAACTATAAGGCGCGGCAAGGGTTTGGTTTTGAATCAAAGCAGAGTACGGTAGTACCGATTCTGATCTATAGTATAACATCTGGCCTTCAGGCGTACCTGTCTTTGGGCAGATTCTATCAGGCGCAGCTGTGGGTTATCCTCGCGTACAAGCCGCACCTTATACCAATGAAGTTATACGCAAGGTATTACGGTATAATAAATTTCTAAGAGTAAAGTGGGTTTCTATAATGTATATTTACAAGTGACTTTGTGGTGACTTTGCCAAAGTAACCCCTCACCTCCATAATCAAGGTCTTTGCATAGCAAATAAAAGCACCAGAGGGCAGCACTGTTCTCTTTAGTTTCTCGCCCTTCTATAGCATATGGATAACACCTACACAGACTAAACCTGGTAACCAGTCCACGCCTGTGAGAGAGACCATGCATTAATTTGTACAATGGTTCCATCAATCCCTATCACGCTTGATACTATAGTGTAAAACACATACTTTAGTGTAGATACTTTGATTATATTTATTATTCCCACAGAAGAAAACAGCTCCCTATCACGATAGTTGATTTGATATTAACGAAGAGGGGGAAGAAGATGGATCTTGGTATCTGCACCTCCAGTCTATTTCTCTGGTATTCATCCCTGGGGATGCTAGCAGTATTGTGTGGAAATGAGACAGCATTTACTGAGAGAATTGACGGAATGGATCAGTTCTTATGCTCTATATTAAATGGCTAGGCTGTATAGGTAGGGGTGTACTGACTATGGCAAGGCAGAGCGACAAAAATAAAAATGCATGGTGCGATATGGTGTGATCATATATAGTGCCTGCTGAATGCTATATGCACAAACTTTCTGTTCATCTTTGTGTGTGTAACATACATGCAAGTATGCGAGTGTTGTTTAGTTTTGTGATTGGTTGTGGCACAATCCGTGGTTGGTTCAATGCCTATCAACCATGTGGCAATGTTCATCCAAGTGCATGTATTAAAGCCCATTTTCTGGCAGATTTTTGGGGTGGACGTTTCATGGTCTATGGACGTCTTTAGGTTAACCTACCCTATATTGCATGGGATAAGGTATTCGAATGTCGTTAACGGGAAAGAACACCGGCATTTAATTTTAAGTCACTCCATACCTTGATGCTTCCGGATGCGGCGTGGTTATCATGCACTTTAGATGGCTTTCATCTTTTTATTGCAATACCATGGCAGAACCTTATGCGTGACTTCCATACTGATTGTGTCCCATAGGACTGGTTTTGGTTGTCGTTATACCTGTAGATCACGACACAAGGCAAGAACAGGTGAGATTAGCAGGTAAGTTGACCTTGACTCAACCACTAGGGGCGTTGGCACCTTATGTCAACCACCCTGGACTAACGTCTTTCAGATATCATACACCTACCACTTATCTGTAAGATCAAACCTTGTACTGAGCACTACCCATACATTGTGAAAGTTACCGGTCTGAAAGTAGGATGGTCGACTCAAGGCATCGGTATCACTATCCTGACTATCGAAGTGGTCGAGTCAGGGGCGACTTACCTACTGGTTGCAGCCATCGCAAATTGGAGGCACGAGGGATAATGTACCTGCTTCATATTCCTGCACAATAATAAATGTTATTGTATTTGTGTAAGTAGGGAGATGGTATCAAGAAATATACATTTCTTTACATGCTGAGTGCACTGAAAAGATAAAATGATCTTATTTTTCTATGTCACAGAGAGGGCTATTAGCAGTTACACATATGTCATGCACAAGGTCAAACGCCCACAACTATTTTGTCACTGGAAAATAACCTGGTATGTAGGCCTCCTATAAGGAGTGTGCAGCAGATAGGAAACATATCATTATCATATCTTTATGAAACCCGATGCAGAAACGTTGGTAATATGAAACGGCAGAGGATGGGTCGTATGGCCGCTGGATTCATCTCTCATTAAACACAATCCTCTCACACAGACTCACGTGTAATAAGTTCCTAAGTAGATAATAGTGCGTTCATTAGTATATGTAGATTATACTGCTCTAAGGCGTCCTGGGGCTATGTGCATGATACTGTTATAGGTGGTTGAAATATCTATCAACATATCTAGTTTATTTACCTTTTACTCTGCCAAGGAATAGAAGAAATATGTTCCATGTTCAGGTCAAATCCCACAACGCGAAAATGACCAGAGAATCCTTGTGATTTATGCATGCAGTGTTCCTTAGCCAATATTGGAGGGAAATATCATCTAAGGATGGCCTATAACGGCTGAGGAGCCTTGCCAAAGTCTTGATTTTTATAGAGTAGAACATATCAAATATTTTTGATATTTTCTTCAGAAAAGCTCAGAAATCTCTGTGAATTTGTCTGAGGTCATGATTTACCAGCAAAGAGATGTATTTCACAATGTTTTACTGCACAATAACAACAGTTGAACCAAAATCACAGAGATCCAGCGGTCAAAAGCAGCAATAGAATCAAAATCACAGAGATGTACTGCCCAATATTGGCTAGCAGTGGGACTTAGAGTAGGGAGTAGTGGGGTGAGAACCCTTGTGATTTAGGAAATTGACAAGAATCCATGACTGCCTATGTCCAGAATCACAGACATTTCAGACCCACTTTTCACGTAGTGGAATTTGCCCTTTCCAAGCAACAGAAACTTTAACCTAGTTTTTAAAGATCCATGCGGGAGGGGGTGCCTGGAAAAGGCTTTTGGTTTTTAAAGGGTGAGCAGAAGGTCTCATCTCATAAGGCCAACTCCCACTACGTGAGAAATGGGTCTAAAACGCCTGTGATTCTGGATATCGGCAGCCTTGGAGTCTTGTCTAAAACAAAATTCACAAGGGTTCCCATACCACTCCTACCTTTCTCAAACCCCACTACTAGCCACTATGGGAAGGGAAATGTCTGTGATATTCATCTCTGTACTGACTAGTTGCTACTTTGATTCACAAGTACAACATTCTTATGGCTATAGTGTGTGGAACTTGGGTCCTGATTTATGAAAAATATACAGACCTCTTGTGATTTACTAAAGAATCTTGTTTTCCTCTAAATCACAGGGAATTTCCCTATATCACAGACATTTTTGGCCTCTTGTGAGAAAAATATCAAAAACTTTTGATGTATTCCACTCCTGAAATAACAACACTTTGGCAAGGTTTCTAAGCTGTTATGGGCCCTCTTTAGATGATATTGCCACCCCAATTTTCTGTTGTTGTTAATGTATCTCACCTTGTATATTACCTAATGAGATGGCATCATTATTATCCCATTATTATTTGAAATGGTACTTTGTATTGAGGAATTTAACAACAGTAAGGGGCTGGTGATTTCTTCAATTAATTGTCGTAGTTTTGAAGACAAACATGAAGAGATATACAAGTTATTGAAACGTAGTGATATAATTTGTTTATGTGAAACCTGGCTTAAGCCTGCTTCACCAGAGGGAATTATAAATATACCTGATCGTATTTTGTATAGAAATGATCGAATTGGTAAGAATTGTGGTGGAGTAGGCCTTAGTTGTAGATCTGGTCTATGTCGATATATTAGCATTGTAAATGATTTGACTATTCAATCGATTGATTTTGAAAGTATTGCTATTATGCTATGTCTACCGGGTGAGAAAGAACAGCTCATAGTATCTATTTATAGAATACCAAATACCAATGTACCAAATTTTCTTACTTTTCTAAAGAAGGTAGCTGGATTTGAATATAATGATAATCAAGGGAGACATGAGACTTGGGTATTAGGTGATATTAATCTAAATATGTTTGATGATACTGATGCAAGCTGTGAGAGTTTTAGGTCATTATGTAAAGATTTAGGATGGAAAATTCTGGTACATGAGGTTACTCGTCCCTTTAGTGGTACTTGTATTGACAATGTATTATCAAATTGTGTTAACATTACTGATGCAGGTACGGTAGAAGCATTCATTTCTGATCACATTCCTGTATTTGGCTGTAAGGGCCGTGAGAATTACAAGTATACTAAAACAACTTATTCGGGCCGTGATTATAGGAATTTTAAAGAAAGTAATTTCAAAGATTTCCTGCAATCTTGTGATTGGACATTGTATTATGATAAAAATTTGAGTACTGATGTGCTGTGGGACATGTTCCTAACACCTATTAATCAGTATCTGGATAAATATCATCCCTTTGTTGAGAGATTAGTTAAAAAAACTAGAAAAAGTTGGATAGATGATGAAGTAATGGATCTTGTTTTTGAGAGGGAAGGGTGGTTAAGGTTGTATAAGGTGAATAAAAGTGATGAAGAGAAGCAAGCTATTAAAGATTGCAGGAGAAAAATTAGGAAAAAAATAAAAGCTAATCAAATTGGTGGTATTATGCAAGAATTACATGAATGTAGAGGAAATCCTAAGAGTTTTTGGAAATATATTAATAACATGTTTAAGGGTAATGGGTCTGAGATTTATCCAGATATGAAGCACCATGTAGATGGTGTTAAGGTCCCATCCGAAAATGCTTGTGAATATATTAATCAATACTTTTGCAATATTGGAAAAGACTTACATGTGGCTTCTGTTGGTAAAGTACAGTGTGACATGGATAATAATGTGAGTATAGAGGAAATCATTCAGGGTGGAATTTTCTCTGAATCGAATATAAAGATTAATTCCTGGGATATCTATTATACAGTAAAAGAGATTGATAAAAATAAATCATCCGGAATAGAGGGGATCAGAGGTGATATACTACAATGTGCAATAATATGCCTGCTAGATCAATTTACTTTTCTTGTTCAGAGAAGTTTTGATAGTGGTGGTTTTCCTGTCAAATGGGCTTCTGCATTGGTCAAGCCATTACCCAAAGACGGAGATTTATCACAAGTTAAGAATTGGAGGCCTATTTCGCTATTGCCAATGCCCTCAAAAATTATTGAAAAAATAATGTATTATTATTTAAGTTGTGCCATGAAAGATCACGATAATTTTTCAGATGAGCAATATGGTTACAAGAAAGGTAGTGGTACAGGTGATGCCACCTTTGACTTTGTTAATGATCTATATGAGTATCGAAATGATGGTTTAATAACAGGGGCCCTATTTATTGACTTTACTAAAGCGTTTGACAGTGTAATCCATGTTAGACTTCTGGAAAAAATCAGCAAATTAGGTTTCAGCAAAAATAACTTTCTCTGGTTTAATAGTTATCTAAAAAACTGCAAACAAAGAACTAGTTATGGCAATAATCTCTCTCAAGAATCTGAAATCAAATATGGTGTCCCACAAGGGTCTGTTTTAGGCCCCCTGTTGTTTGTTTTATACATAGATGACGTGATTAAAAAGTTGAACGAATGCAAAATTATAATGTATGCAGATGACATTGTTTTATATCATGCAGCGAAAACACCCCAAGATGTAATGAGAGTGTTAAATGATGATCTTGAACGCTTTAAGACATGGGTATTTCACAACAGGTTGACTGTTAATCCAAAGAAAACAAAATTTATGTGGTTTTGTAGTGCTCACAAATTGAAAAATTGTCCAGATACAGATATTGTAATAAATGGTACCAGAGTAGAAACTGTAAGTTTTTTCCCCTACCTAGGAGTTACAGTAGACAGTAAGTTAAGTTTTGACAAATAAATTAAGCTTATTAAAAGAAACATTTGTAATAAATTATTTAGATTTGCTAAATTAAGGAAATATCTCACACAAGAAGAAAGCATAAAAATATATTGTTGTACCATCCGGCCGATTATTGAATATTGCTCTTTTATAAGTACTAGTTGTAATGAGGAAGGTTTAAAGGCATTACAACGTTTACAGAATAGAGCTTTGAGAATCTGCCTTAGATGCAATATTGTTAAATATAGTGTTGATGAGTTACATGTCATCTGTAAAGTGGAAAAATTAGAACAAAGATTTGATATGTTACTTTTAAGTTTGATGTATAAGAAATCCAAGGATCAGATAAATCATGGTCATGCATATAATACAAGATCGCAAAATAAGATACGTTTTAAACTGCCAACAAGTATATCTCGCCATTATAAAAGATCGCCATGGTACAGGGGTGTAGTCCTCTGGGACCTACTATCTGAGGAGGTTCAGAGGGCTACCACAAAAGTTAAATTTAAGAATGAGGTTAAAAAGTTAAAAAACCTCAGATCAAGGCTAAAGGTTGGATATAACTAAGGAACAAAGGTTGATGGAGACGGTGTAGTCACCGCGCCACTCCAAATATTATTTATGTGATCAGCATATTTTCATCATTATATAATATTATATCATTGATGATCATTTGATTGTATTTTGTGTTTCTTGTGTCATATTGATATATATCTCAACAAATACTATGTGATTGATTTGACACACTTGCCTGCTTCCTTACTGTTATTGTACATAATGACATATGTCTGATTATGTGGAGTCTATATTTACTTCAACTGTTTGGTATCTGTTTGAAATATAAATAAAATTGGTCGGCTCTATAGCGTTACATAAATGAACCTGACAGTTCATTAACGCAATGAGCTAGTCCAAAAAAAAAAAAAAAAAATATCAGCTAAGTAACTGCATGTCCTATATATCACAAGGATTCTCTGGCTATTTTAGCATTGTGGGACTTGGCCATGAGCCAGTACCAACAAACTACTAGGACAATGACCAATCCAAACTTGTGAATCAAAATTGCAACTTGTCAGTACAGTGATGAATTTCAAGGTCGATGCAATCTAACCCTGGAAATTTCTTGCAATTTGGGGACTATTGCAAATCTGACTGTTGCAATTAAGCTGACCCCTAACTAACCCTTGTAATGTAGATCTTTAAGCTGTATTAGATTGCAATGCCATTATCCTTGATATTGAATTTGCAAGCTGTTGTAGGCAAGCACAGTGCAGAATGAGACTGAAATTGAACTCTGTGTGTAATTTATACAGACATTTTGCATACAAATTGCAGGGTATGGGGCAAGTTTAGATTGCATAGTGGGACTTGGGTTGCAAGTTGAAGTGAACACACATCCCTATTCGTCAGTGACTTTATCCACATTTCTGTAAATTGCAAGGGAATTCTGTAAATTGCAGAAACTTTTCGCTTAAGCAAGGAAAAATATCTAAATATAAAGATCTTAACTTCAGAGCAAATCAGCAAGGGATTCCTTGCAATTAAAGCCCCCCGTAGCCATTATAGGTCTTGCAATATAAGGGCAGGGCCCCAGATTGCTACAGATGACTAAATTGCAGAAACTTTTCGGCCAAAATTGCATCGTGGGATTCGACCTTCACAGACATTTCTCTTCCAACATTGGCTAGTAGTGGGGTTTGATAAAGGTAGGGGTGGTATGGGAACCCTTGTGAATTTTGTTATTGACAAGACTCCAAGGCTGCCGATATCCAGAATCACAGGCGTTTTAGACCCATTTTTCACATAGTGGAAGTTGGCCTTTAGAGACTATTTCCTGAACCAACATGCCAACACTAAAATGACCGGCAGAACGGTTGGTGATCAACCAGCACGTGAGCAGAATAGGAGGCGAGAGGATCGTGAAGTGAGAGTGCTACAGTTGAATACAAATGGGACACAGGCCGCTAGGGCAAGAAATGCAATGGCAAGCAATGTGTGTGTTTTCTTCTCTTTGTGTGGTCTATATATAAGAAAGGAGATACAGATAAAGATGTTGCAAAGCATTGGTGGAGGATTTTACAGGTGAAGATGGTAGTTATATAGGAGATGTAATTGCATGGTACCAGGTGAAACGAAGTACCACATTGGAGGATATATATAGCTTCATTTTAAATGGTGAAATCCTGACAGATTCAGATTCAATCCGCACCTCACCTGATTTGACTACATTACTGTACCTATCTTATCTGTGCCCACAGCAGATCGGATCTAATTCATCTAACCACCTAAGGGCTTATCTTAACAGAGCTTACAGTTGGCCACCCTATTCCCTAATGTCCTGTTTAAGTATTTATACCGATGCAGTTCCAAACACTGACAACGCCTTCATGTTTAGCCTGGAGCATGTTGTGCAACTGCTGTGTGTGTTCCATAGAAATCTCTATACAGATCTTAAAGGTTGAATCCCACGATGCAATATTGGCTGAAAAGTTTCTGCAATTTAGTCATCTGTTGCAATTTGGGGCTCTCTCCTTATATTGCAAGACCTATAATGGCTACGGGGGGCTTTAATGGCATGGAATCCCTCGTAGATTTGCACTGAACTTAAGATCTTTATATTCAGATATTTTCCCTTGCTTAAGTGAAAAGTTTCTGCAATTTAAAAAATGTGCTTGCAATTTACAGGAATGTGGATAAAGTCATTGACAAATAGGGATGTGTGTTCACTTCAACTTGCAACCCAAGTCCCACTATGCAATCTAAATTTGCCCCATACCCTGCAATTTGTATGCAAAGTGTCTGTATAAATTACACACAGAGTTCAATTTCAGTCTCATTCTGCACTGTGCTTACCTACAACAGCTTGCAAATTCAATATCAAGGAGAATGGCATTGCAGTTTAATGCAACTTACATATCTACATTGCAAGGGTGAGGGGTCAGTTTAATTGCAACAGTTTGATTTGTAAAATGCAATTCACCGTAAAGGCAAGTCCCCCTATCTGCAAGAGTTCCCAAATTGCAAGAACTTTCCAGGGTTAGATTGCATAGTGGGATTCGACCTATAATAAGGGCTGCATCCACTGCGATGGATGGACCATCCGTCTCCCTTCATCCGTTTTTTGCTCCATAGAAATCAATGATAAATAAGACGGATGAAACCAACGGATGGTCCATCCGTCGGCAGTGGATGCACCCCTATAGAAATCAAGGACATTGGAATGCAATGTGGTGTTCAGAGGACCATTTAATATAAAGGAATGTAAGAAAATACCTCATGTCAAAAACATTATAGCTTTTTTGAAATGCTTTGATATTCATAAAACAGAGAATACGTTTGACAACCCGATGATAGAATGTCTGTAGTTATAATAGTACCTTATCTTCCTGCTGGGCACAAATCCTCTATACACACAAATTATACTACTCATCCCACTAGCCTACTGTGCTTGCCTAATGGAAATCCATTTATTTCCATCATATACCCTACAATAATGATGTACAAGCAGGGGCGGCCATTAGGCTGCCGATTGCTATAGGACTGGCCAGAGAGGGCAAGTATACACAGAGAGAATAAACAGTCACAAACGGGGTATAAAAAGGGAGTCAATGCTTCCCTGACTCCGTTCTCAGGTTATCTGACTCCTTTTTTTATTCAGAGTCACAAGATTCTGACTCCCTTTTGACAACGTCTGAGAGAGTCAGAGGTGAATAAGGGAGTCATGGGTGAGCTGGACTCCCGAAGGGAGTCAGGGTAAGCCAGAGGGAGTCAAGCAAATGATTTCCACTAGGTGGAGGCACTATCTTCAAAGAGGATTTATCTGGATGCACTAATCTTTGTTTTGATTGGAAATAAGACAATAGAATTTACTTCGAAAAAGAAATCAATTATCATAGGATCAATACATACCCTCGAAATAAGATACATTAGAATAATACAAACTACTTGATATATGGGCAATTTAATCACATTAAAAAGCCTTAAACACCCATTTTGTACCGATATCAGAAAGCTAAAGCCAAAATGAGTCAACTGCTTTGTCATGTCAACTAATGTACCTTGAGGGAAGTTCAGTATCCCTGCTATGTCTTTCATCATGCAAAGCACAAGTGTACAAGATGCCGTTTGACTGGCATTAAACCTATAGGCAATGGTCTAGATATAACAGTTATTTAGAATAATTATACCTTCTCGAAAGGGAGTCAATGATTGGCCAGACTCCCTTTTGGAAGGCAGTCAAAGGTGACCTGGACTCTCTTTTGGAGTAAAGGGGAGTCAATTTGAAGGCAAAACCTGGACTCCCTTAAGAGAGTCAGTTGACTCCTTTTCAACTGGACTCTCCTTTTGACTCCCTTTTTTTTCTCTAATTATAAAACATGCTCATGCATATTGAACCTGACAAGTGTATTATTGTGAGAGATATAAAGCCATAGGCGTATACATGATGTTCCCCAGGTAAATATCAGGGGCCCAGCTGTAGCAAAGGGGTTCTTGGTATGCTTATATAATATCCTACATTAAGAGACATGGTTTACCTGGTAGCCAGCTTCCGTCACACAATGTAGAGTTTCAGATGACATGTATTCTTAATGTTCAGCAGACACTGGGATGTATAGGCCCAATTATAAAAAAAAATAACTATGTTTCAGATTATCCGTACCCACCTAGGAAAACAGGGCCAGCTCTCAGCATTTTTGTTTTGCCTATTTGAAAAAGAAAATATAGGTATTCTTTTTTGCTAGATACAATTCATGTTAATATGAGTCAGCTGTAAGATTGTTTGAACAGAAAATGCATTTTTAGGTGATTTAAGATCTTTGGATGTATATTGGGTGATTCATTAATCGAAATATATGGGTTGAGTTCAGAATCTTAAATGAAAGAAAAACAATGATGAAAAATCCGACTTACTAAGCCTAGATTTTAAGGCAACCTTACCTGGTTTTATCCCCAGTGGATTGCAGATAGATCTAGAATCTAGGATAGATTGTGTACCTTCCTCCCCATTTTCTAATTCTGGTGATGCTTCTAAAGTATCCCTGATTATACTCACCTGCAGGAATATCCCATATCACAGACAGTAACCAGCAGATCGAAGTCTGTTGTCCTCCAGATTGACCTGTGGGTGGCCTGAGAACAAACTTGAAATGGTTCTTTGCAGGAGAGCCTGAAAAATCCATGATTCGTATGTCAATGAAATAACCTAATTCTCAAAGTTCCAATTCTGAGTAGGCCTAAAGGTCGAATCCCACGATGCAATCTAACCCTGGAAAGTTCTTGCAATTTGGGAACTCTTGCAGATAGGGGGACTTGCCTTTACTGTAAATTGCAGGGCTCCTAACATGCCATTGCATATTACAAATCTGACTGTTGCAATTAAATTGACCCCTCACCCTTGCAATGTAGATCTAAGAGCTGCATCAAATTGCAATGCAATTCTCCTTGATATTGAATTTGCTAGCTGTTGTAGGTAAGCACAGTACAGAATGAGACCAAAAGTGAAGTCTGTGTATAATTTATGCAGACATTTTGCATACGAATTGCAGGGTATGGGGCAAGTTTAGATTGCATAGTGGGACTTGGGTTGCAAGTTGAAGTGAACACACATCCACATTTGTCAATGACTTTATCCACATTTCTGTAAATTGCAAGCGAATTCTGTAAATTGCAGAAACTTTTCACTTAAGCAAGGGAAAATATCTAAATATAAAGATCCAAACTCCAGTGCAAATCTACAAGGGATTCCTTGCCATTAAAGTCCCTGTATGGATTTCTGCAGGCCATGCTGTTCCATGGGACGTGACTTCCTGAAAAAAGATGTTGCAGGCTCATAACAGCGATTGTGGGCTACCAGTGGTACGGTCATAACTATAGTGTTTGTGCCTGCCCATGAGTAAACCTTGTCCAAAGTCATACTGCATGGTTGATCAGAATTTAATATCACAGCATGTATGAACGACGTCCTATAGGCCAAATCCCACTACGCGAAAATGAACATAATAATTATCCTTGTGGTTTAGGTATGCAGTTCTCCTTAGCCGATATTGGAGGGATAATATTGTCTAAGGAAGGCCAATAACGGCTAAGGAGCCTTGCCAAAGGGTTGACCTTTGGTTAGTGGACACATCAACTCATTTAGATATTTTTCACCAAAAGGCCAACTCCCACTACGTGAAAAATGGGTCTAAAATGCCTGTGATTCTGGATATCAGCAGCCTTGGAGTCTTGTCAAAAACAAAATTCACAAGGGTTCCCATACCACTCCTACCTATCTCAAACCCCACTACTAGCCACTATGGGAAGGGAAATGTCTGTGATATTCATCTCTGTACTGACTAGTTGCTACTTTGACTCACAAGTACAACATTCTTATGGCTATAGTGTGTGGAACTTGGATCCTGATTTATGAAAAATATACAGACCTCTAGTGATTTACTAAAGATTCTTATTTTCCTCTAAATCACAGGGAATTTCCCTATATCACAGAGATTTCTGGCCTCTTGTGAGAAAAATATCAGAAATTTTTTATGTGTTCCACTCCTGAAATAACAACACTTTGGCAAGGTTTCTTAGCTGTTATAGGTCGAATCCCACGATGCAATTTTGGCTGAAAAGTTTCTGCAATTTAGTCATCTGTTCCAATTTGGGGCTCTCTCCTTATATTGCAAGACCTATAACAACTACGGGGGGCTTTAATGGCAAGGAATCCCTTGTAGATTTGCACTGAAGTTACAATCTTTATATTTAGATATTTTCCATCGCTTAAGTGAAAAGTTTCTGCAATTTACAGAATTTACTTGCAATTTACAGAAATGTGGATAAAGTTATTGACAAAAAGGGATGTGTGTTCACTTCAACTTGCAACCCAAGTCCCACTATGTAATCTAAACTTTCCCCATACCCTGCAATTTGTATGCAAAATGTCTGTATAAATTACACAGAGAGTTCAATTTCCGCCTCATTCTGCACTGTGCTTACTTGCAACAACTTGCAAATTCAATATCAAGGAGAATGACATTTTAATTTAACGCAGCTTACAGATCTACATTGCAAGGGTGAGGGGTCAGTTTGATTGCAACAGTCGGATTTGTAAAATGCAATGGCATGTTAGAAGCCTTGCAATTTGGTTCCAAGTTGAAGTGAACACATATCCCCATTTGTCAATGAATTTATCCATATTTCTGTAAATTGCAAGCGATTTCTGTAAATTGCAGAAACTTTTTACTTAAGCAAGGGAAAATATCTAAATATAAAGATCTTAACTTCAGTGCAAATCTACAAGGGATTCCTTGCCACTAATGCCCCCCATAGCCATTTTAGGTCTTGCAATATTAGGAGAGAGCCCCAAAGTGCAACAGATGACTAAATTGCAGAAACTTTTCAGCCAAAATTGCATCGTGGGATTCGACCTAAAATGCTACAAATATCTTTGTGATTTTGAATCTGTTGCGTTTATGGGACGCACTCCAAATTCCCAAGTCATATAATCTTTTGCAATTTTAGGCCAGAATATATATTATGTACAGAGATATTAAGGCCAAATCCCACAACGCAAAAATAGCCAGAAAATCCTTGTGATATAGGATATGTAGTTACTTAGCCAATGTTGGGGTGGTAATATCGTCTAAGGAAGTCCTATAATGGCTAAGAATCCTTGCTAAAGTGTTGTTATTTCAGGAGTGGAATACATCAAAAGCTTTTGATAATTTCCTCACAAGAGGCCAGAAACCTCTGTAATATACGGAAATTCCCTGTGATTTAGAGGAAAACAAAAATCTCTAGTTAATCATAAGAGGTGTGTTATCTTTTCATAAATCAGGACCCAAGTTCCACACACTATAGTAATAAGAATGTTGTACTTGTGACTAAAAGTAACAACTATTCAGTACAGTGATGAATTTCACAGACATTTCCCTTCCAGTATTGGCTAGTAGTGGGGTTTGATAAAGGTAGGGGTGGCATGGGAACCCTTGTGAATTTTGTTTTTGACAAGACTCCAAGGCTTCCGATAGCCAGAATCACAGCCGTTTTAGACCCATTTTCCACGTAGTGGGATTTGGCCTTACATCAACAAAGGTAAAATATGCCGAAGAGTACATGAGAAAGCGAAAAAGTGTCCTTGTGTTCTATACGTCCTGGTGTATTTATATGCATTGTAATTTTGGAGTGTGTCCCATAAAGGCAACAGATTCAAAATCGCAGAGATATTTGAAGCATTTCGCCATGTGGGATTCGACCTATAGGGAAGCAGGAAATACGAAGTGACCTGTTCTCAGCCCATAGCCTCTCTCCTTACTATAGGTAAAAGGGTTCATCCGCATGTGATTTTCGGCCCCTCGGTAGCGGGGGAACTACTATTCACCGTTAAGGGGGAGGTAATCTTTCACAAATGGTCACTCTCTCCGAACACTATATCAAGTGCTCCCGTTACTGGCCATGCCTAATATGCACAATATTATGGCCTCCCCAAAATAGATGGGAATGCAGGCGGTGATGTGTGTCTTGAATAAATGCTGTAATGTAAATACCATATCTGATGATCCTTGCATGTATGTTATTCATGTACAGTATATTCCTATTAACTTCTGATATCAACACAATTATAGGGTTCCCTCTATATTGCAAAACAATTGCTGCAGAATTTGAACAATAGTGTGATTTTCAAAGTAAAGGGAACAGGGGAAGTTATTTCAGTATTGAATGACATAGAACATGTTGATCGGCAATAATATTGTGGCTACAAATGGTATTGCGAAAATAAGCATTAGGCCTAATTAAGCGTCAGAGATAAAAGAGCCTAGAAATGATGATGACCCTCATAGACACAGCACACCATTCCAATAGACCAGACCATGTAATATTAGTACCACCCGAACTGGGCTCAGCTACCGTCCAACTGAACCAACATGCCAACATTGCAGAATTATTGGTGGTGAACTGGCGCATGGGGAGAATGACAGATGAGTGAATGGGGTGGTGAAGGTAATGTATGGGTTGGAGTGGAAGCCAGCGATAGAGAAAAAACAGGTAAGGCAGAGTAGGGGGGGCTCGAGTAGGGCCATAGGGGAGGGACAGTGGAGGGCATATGGAAATACAAGGGAGGCAGAATCAGGTGCAATAACAGGAAAGGTACAGTAGATGGGGTGGTAGGATAGAACTACCCTGGAAGGTGTTTTCAACGATGAGAGGCTGTATGCGAGCAGCACCCTTATAGTCGCCCAGGCTAGAGCACCCTAGGGTATTGTCAGTCTCATGAATATTACCTTTCAGTTTTTGGGAATGCGGACGCCGCCTGGGACAGATTCCTTAATCAAATCTAGATTATACACCTGGATACAATCAGAGTATACTGCAGATGATTCACTTTGATATGTTACCCAGTAAATTGTCGTCATCTGTCACCATGATTGGTCATCAATAGTGACTCCTTTTTGAGTGATAACTCACTGTGTCATCTTTCACCACTGTGTGTCAGCCTCACATGGCATGGCCATTTATCACAACAGTCACCATGTGAGTCTGTGCCACCCCTTGTCATCCCTTACAAAGCATGGCGACTTATCACCACCATTGCCAACATGATCTCACTTACTGTGTGAGTATGCACCACTGCCTGTCAACTCTTACTCAGAATGGTGGCTTATCACCACCATCGCTAACATGGATCAGACTCACTGCGTGAGTATGTGCCACTCCTAGTCAATTCTCACTCAGAATGGTGGCTTATCACCACCATCGCTAATATGGATCTCACTCACTGCGTGAGTATGTGCCACTTCCAGTCAATTCTCACTCAGAATGGCGACTTATCACCATCATCGCTAACATGGATCTTACTCACTATGTGACTAAGCGCCACTGCCTGTCAACTCTCACTCAGAATGTCGACTTTTCACCTGCATCGCCACATGGATCTCACTCAATGGGTGAGTATGTGCCACTGCCTGTCAACTCTCACTCTGAATGGCGACTTCTCACCTGCATCGCCATATGGATCTCACTGAATAGGTGAGTATGTGCCACTCCCAGTCAACTCTCACTCAGAATGGTGGCTTATTACCACCATCCCCAACATGGATTTCACTGACTCCATCAGTATGCGCCACTCCCAGTCAACTCTCACTCAGAATGGCGGTTTATCACCACCAATACCAACATGGATCTCACTCACTCCGTCAGTATGTGCCACTGCCTGTCAACTCTCACTCAGAATGGTGACTTTTCACCTGCATCGTCACATAGATCTCACTCACTGCGTGAGTTTGTGTCACTCTTAGTTAATCTGCTATCAGAATAGCGACTTATCACCACCATCGCTAACATGGATCTCACTTGCTGCGTGAGTGTGTGCCACTGCCATCAACTCTCACACAAAATGGCGACTTATCACCACCATTGCCAACATTGGTCTCACTCAATGCATGACTTTGTGTCACTCCCAGTCAATGCTCTCTGAGGATGGCAGCTTATCACCACCATCGTCAACATCGATCTCACTCATTGCGTCATGATCTGTAAACTCTCACTCAGAATGGCAACTTATCACCACCATTGCCAAAGTTGTTGAGACAGCAGCACTGTTCAACATGTGGCCTGTCTAGGAAGTCTGGGCATGAATAAGTCCCATAAATATCAAATGTTCTTTATTTCACACTGATTTCCATGTAATACTTTCCGAGTTGAATCAAACAAGATTATAATAAGATAGAGGTATATCTAAAATGAAAACAACTATCCATAAACACCTTTTCTCTGGTTAGAGGAAAAATAGATAGGGAAATATTTACATGAACACCTTTTCTGGGGTTAGAGGTAAAATATATATGGCAATACCTTTTCTGGCAAAACATACTACGATCTGGCAGATGTGAGGCTGCATGATTACCAATGTCGATGATGTGTCTGTGATCATGAGCTTTTCATCTAACAAGGTGAGTGATCACCAGTGTCGCCATCACTGGTGAGTCTGAGTGATCACCACACTCGCCATCCATGGTGAACCTGCCGCATGGCAAGGTGCGCATTTCATCTAGCGAGGTGAGTGATCACCTGTGTCGCCATCCCTGGTGAGTCTGAGTGATCACCATCCTCGCTATCTGAGAGGCCAGACCATGTGATCACCACCATGGCTATTCCTGGTAATAATGTGCTATAGCAACGTCGTGTTCGATCTAGCGACATGTGTTAGTCACTTCACACAGGGTGACGAGGAGTCACGACAATTTGCTGGGTATAGTGTCTCTATCTGATAAGGGTGTACAGCTAGTCACAAATATGGTATTGCATCTTGCTATATGGAATGGCATTTTCTTATCAGATTACAGTTGGATACCTTACTTCCACCCAATGACTTGACCTATGGAAGGGAAACAGGAAAATCAATACAGTGTTTATTGTTGTAATACACATCACGCCGGAATAGTATTGCCTATAATGTTATACATGTATATATTTGAACATCTAGGGTTCTAGAAACAAAATGTAAAGGTAGAATTCCTATCAGCCTTCCACACGACCATATTAAAGTGCATTAGGCCTATCATCAAGCTCTGCCTACTGGATAGAAACGATTTTCAACAAACACTCACGCTGCTAAACATGATACCATATAGAGGCTAAATAGACGTTTCTTTCCATTAAACAATGTGTCCGAGGTGGTTAATAGTGGTACGTCTGTCGAGGTTGTTTAAAACTTGATTCTGAAGAGATGTGACAGATAAAGCTTCCAAGTAGATTTCAGTTATTTGTTGTATAACTCAGGATGTATATAATATGGCAACACACCTGGAAGATGATACAGGCGTGGTTCATACACATGATAGGACCTTCCTTTGTCTGATCTTCACATGCAGGTATTTGACTCTGGGTTACACAATACAGCTCTACACACCACCTGCTCCAATCCTTAGCAATTATTCTACCTAGTTCATGCAAGGGAGCCACATATATAATTATATTAATTGGTACAGCTTTGACCTCTTATCTTATATAACCAAATTCCATAACAACTTGTTTAACTAATTGACTTCTCTCTTATCTAGATTGATATTTCAGAGATAGATATCTGAATCACAGAATTATTAACTACAATGGAAAGACCTCAATTACTGTGTTATCTAAATTCTGAAAGGAATGAAGATCCCAATGAATCAACTATAGTTGAGGGTACCGCTATAGAATTCATTAAAGTGAAATACCTGAACATATTGCTTCCGGACATAAGATAAACATAAACACATCGCAACCGAAACATCATTGTTTTCTAAACACGGTTTCAAATGTGTGACAACAGGGTATTTATAAAAGTATTTAGATTTATCTTAACGCTGTTTTGTGAGTGTTATTGTGATATTGCCTCCACGCTGATGGTGGGTTTTATGATTCACTGAAGGCATCGCCTGAGGAATGCAAGACCATGAATGATGATCAATGCTGTTCTTTTAAATTGAACAGATGATGTTTGCCCACCAACGATTTCATATCACTCGTGAAAAAAATAAGACCAAACTGCCATGAATACGTGAAATATAATGAAAGATTTGCTTTGTCCACCCTGCACTGTTGAATATACTCTGCTTCTTCATTCTGGCCCTGTTTGTTTTCCCCTCCTCATTGACAGTGTTGGTTTTCTCCTCAGTCAACTTCATTTTTCATTCGCCTTCTCATTCCTTCATTTGTTTATCTTTTCTTCTTAGTCAGTCAACATAAGCTTCGATCGCATGATGTCACGCTGATTGCAGTGCTGGGTGGGGATGTCCCCGCGTCCCCTTTTATTACATGATTATCATGTTGTCACAGAAAGTGGCAAAGGGCGGCCTATAGCTGTGTGCCGTTTCAGATAACCGCTACAGGGAGGTATAATGACAAGGAGTCCCTTGCAGATTGGGCTATACATTAAGATCTAGATAGTAAGATATTTCCCTTGCTTATGTGGAAAGTTTCTGCAAATTTAAATGTGTTTTATAATGCCAAATAAAAAAAGGTTTGTTTCCAGTCACCTGACCAACCCTAGCAAAATGGGCCGATCCTAGACTCTTTTTTTTTGTGATTTATGAGAATTTTAGCTTATTTCCAAGAAGTCTTTTCATCTTTTTTTTAAATATTTCTTTTCATAATTTTTTTCATTAACAAGTATAAAAAATTTAAAAAAAAAATTAAAAAAAATTGTGACCTACCTGGCTCTAAGACCCTAGGTCTTAGAGCCATGTTACTGTAAACACGTACATTTTTTTGCCTAATACAGAAAGTGAGGGGGGGGGGTCACATCCCATAGACTTTCATGTTCTAGGTCTATCATTCCATATAGATATTAGCCTATAGTATTGCATCTAGACATCAAGTGCAGAAGTACACTAATATGAGGACCGTATTCCATAATATTCTTCCAATTTATGTGAAGTAAATCACTAACATGAAGTGCCTCTCATCAGGTCGAATCCCACAATGCAATTATGGCTGAAAAGTACCGCATTGGCCTCTTATATGCAGTAGATAGCTCATGAGATTTGAGTATCCTTATTCAATAGAAAGAAATCCATGCAGCGTTTGGTCTATTCATTGTATATCTATCTGATTCCTATAAGGTCGAATCCCACAATGCAATTTTGGCTGAAAAGTTTCTGCAATTTAGTCATCCATTGCAATTTGAGGCTCTCTCCTTATATTGCAAGACCTATATCGGCTACAGGGAGCTTTAATGGCAAGGAATCCCTTGTAGATTTGCACTGGAGTTTGGATCTTTATATTTAGATATTTTCCCTTGCTTAAGTGAAAAGTTTCTGCAATTTACAGAATTCGCTTGCAATTTACAGAAATGTGGATAAAGTCATTGACAAATAGGGATGTGTGTTCACTTCAACTTGCAACCCAAGTCCCACTATGCAATCTAAACTTGCCCCATACCCTGCAATTCGTATGCAAAATGTCTGCATAAATTATACACAGACTTCACTTTTGGTCTCATTCTGTACTGTGCTTACCTACAACAGCTAGCAAATTCAATATCAAGGAGAATTGCATTGCAATTTGACGCAGCTCTTAGATCTACATTGCAAGGGTGAGGGGTCAATTTAATTGCAACAGTCAGATTTGTAAAATGCAATGGCATGTTAGGAGCCTTGCAATTTACAGTAAAGGCAAGTCCCCCTAAGATAGGATCTGCAAGAGTTCCCAAATTGCAAGAACTTTCCAGGGTTAGATTGCATCCTGGGATTCGACCTATCTATTAAAAGGTGTGGTCCTCATTAATCACAACAATTTAGTCCAAATTGCAGGGCTGATCAGCCATCATTTTATTTGCGTGGGATTTAATGCGATCAAAGCTCCTATATGCGTACCCTTGCAATTCAGAGTGCAACCGAAGGTCTAAGGTCTCAATTGCAATTGATTCTACTGCCAACATTGGGCATCAAATCTCTGTGAAATATGGAGTAATCACAGAGATTTCAAGGGTCTCAAATGAAAATACCTAAATGATTTGATGTATAAAACTGACCAAAAAGCAAAGATTTGGCAAGGTCCCTACCCGATGTATCCTCCATTAGACACTATTGTCCCTTAAGGTCGAATCCCACATGGCGATTTAGGGCTCAAATATCTCTGCGATTTTGTCCCTTGCACTCTTGGGGCCTTTCTGAGCCCCTATATCGCAAGGATACCTGCTTAATTGGTCTCAATTCACTGTTGGATTCGGTATAAGTTGAACAATCCTTGCGATCTAAGAGACCAGAAAGACTCCAAAATCGCAAGGGACAAAATCGCAGAGATATTTGAGCCCTAAATCGCCATGTGGGATTCGACCTTTAATTTCTAAATCACAAGGGTTTTTGGACCATTTTGGCGTAGTTGGATTTGACCTATAGGCTTACACTCAACTTCAAAACACATTGTTATTTGCCCAAGAATGTAAAACCAGAAATCTCTGTGATTTAGACGTGTACCAAAATATTCAACTTTGATTTGAAACCAAATATGAAAACGATTCACCCATTGAATGTGTTTTCGACTACGTTTGAAAAATGTGTTAACAATTCTAAACTTTTGGATCATGGACCATTTCTGTCACATTTCCCTTCATTCAACTTCGGTCCCAGTGTAGTTTCCTCTCCCATGCCCTTCCTGAAATAACATGGCTCTTCTCGGGCCTTCTATTGTGCCTTCTATTTCCCCTTGATGTAAACTGAATAATAGAACTGCTAGTGGTTTTAATGAGTCCGTTACTCAGCTAATACCTACTTCCAGGAAATAACAACCAATCAGTCAGGATTATCTGGGAGTGGATTATCATTAAGAGAGAGCAAGGGGAGGGATATGGGTCTATTGAAGTCAGTGGATTCCATTGATCATTTTAATCGGTATGGGCGACCTTCACATAACCACTTTGACTGGCGTACAGCCAAATCAAACTTTCATGTCCCAGGGGACGATAAAATGCACATATATGTTTATGTATTTTGTATGACAATTGTTGCTGGAGGGGTGATGTGTAATTTACCACAGAATGGAGATACAACACTACACAATAGTATACGTATAGAACCAATGTTATCAGCTATCTGGCCGTGAAGCTTTTAGTATTAAATATTGAGCATGTCATAAACTGGTCCTGGCTATTTTATGGACCACTTGAAAATAGAAATTGACAGGAAAACAGACCAGGGCACTGGAGCTCGTGACTTGATGAGTTATGTTAATGCAGATCGGAGCATAACATGGAGTGTTTAAAGGGAGAGCCATGTTTCAAGAACAAGTGAAATCTATTTGCACACCCTCCCCCCGTCCCCTTTGCCAAGAAAAAAAAAACATGACAAGGCAGATAGGTGGAGGATAAAATATTGGTATTAGAAATCAGTGTGGCAGTGTGGGATCGGGTTGATTCATGTAGATGGACATTATTAAAATAAGCGCCTCATGTTCATTCTCGTCCTTTTGCTTAAGGGCCAATCCCATACTGCGATTTATGTATGGCAGTTTCTGCAATTGTGCAACGTGTTTGGATTTAGATATCTCTATAGGTCGAATCCCACTTGGCGAAAAATGGCTGAAATATCTTGTGGGGGCCATAAAATGCAAGGATTGATCAACTAATTCCGAATCCCACAGTGGTATAGGGTCAAGTTTGCAGTAGTCCTTGTGTTTTATGGCCTCAACAAGGGCCATACAACGCAAGGGTTAAAATCGCAGTGATATTTCAGCCACCTTTCGCAATGAAAGCAATATACCAAATTCGCAGAGATCTTGGAGCCCTAAATCTCCGTGCGGGATTCAGGTTGGGGTTTATGCATATCGGTCAAGAATATCTAGCATGTTTGATAACTGAAAATCGGCAATTAGGATGGAATGTCCAGCAAAATATGCACTCTCTTAGACCATTGACCATGCAAAAAGAATGCAAGTGCACTTTCCAATTCTTAGCAAACAAAATTGATAGTGCAGAATAGTCTAATGGTCTTCAGGTCGAATCCCACAATGCAATCTAACCCTGGAAAGTTCTTGCAATTTGGGGACTATTGCAAATAGGGGGGCTTGCCTTTATTGTAAATTGCAAGGCTTCTAACATGCCATTGCATTTTACGAATCCGACTGTTGCAATTCAACTGACCCCTAACCCTTGCAATGTAGATCTGTAAGCTGCATCAAATTGCAATGCCATTCTCCTTGATATGGAATTTGCAAGCTGTTGTAGGCAAGCACAGTGCAGAATAAGACTGAAATTGAACTCGGTGTGTAATTTATACAGACATTTTGCATACAAATTGCAGGGTATGGGGCAAGTTTAGATTGCATAGTGGGACTTGGGTTGCAAGTTGAAGTGAACACACATCCCTATTCGTCAGTGACTTTATCCACGTTTCTGTAAATTGCAAAGGAATTCTGTAAATTGCAGAAACTTTTCGCTTAAGCAAGGAAAAATATCTAAATATAAAGATCTTAACTTCAGTGCAAATCTACAAGGGATTCCTTGCCATTAAACCCCCCCGTAGCCGTTATAGGTCTTGCAATAGAAGGACAAGGCCCCAGATTGCAACAGATGACTAAATTGCAGAAACTTTTCAGCCAAAATTGCATCGTGGGATTCGACCTTTCGGGCCTTACAAGTTCCCACGTCTAATCCACATTCCCTTGACATGCATGCTCTCTTCCCTTCTCGTAATAGTACAAACATGTATCATAAGTAAAACAAGAGTGGGAACGATACAGAACATATAATATAATAGCATGATATGAAGCTGACGAAGTTTTCTGTCCCCACATGTACCTAGTATGACGCGTACTTTGGTAAATGTCCAGATACATGTACTATGCTTCAGTTATGAGAGGATAGCATGAGACGCTATGCTTTGGTTGCGATCTTATATACGTACTGGGCTGTCTACATTGTTGGACGAATATGAGTATAGTCATTATCAACAACAGGGCGACTTTCACGTGCGCCAATAAGATTCTGCCCCCCCCCCCCGCCCCTCCGTGGGTCTCAAAATATACTGTCCCCCCTCCTCTTTTTCATTCTATTCTACCACACAGGCCTTTTCACTGAAAAAGGGGTGATTTTTTTTTCTGTCCCCCGAAGAGAGAACTGACATCTTTTTGTCTCCCTCCAAACTCCCGCCACTGTTGCTAAAATGATCACTCTCTCGTGTCCTTGGATAATGAAAAAACGGGAAGTATATGATAGGTGACAGGTTTAATATTGAATGGTTTTATTTCCGTAGGTGACGTGGATGGTTATTCTTGTATATGCCTGTATCCATACATACTTGTTAAAAATTAAAGTGGAGTCTCTACGGACAGTTTTTTTTTTAATGTCGAAAGCTTTAGGACGAGATAGATCCATTTCCATTGTTTGGTGGATATGATAAATTGTTGTCTCAATTCAGAGTGGGCTATTGAGTCATTTAAAAGTCTTCATTCTATTGTGAATAAGCTGCACCTGCCAAAACATTGATCTTGTTTTAAAGGCTTATGCTCCATGGGTTCATATTGTCTACTGGCTGGAGGACCGGCCATACACCAAAGACCTCCTCCTGCGTGGGGATGCGTCCGTCTTCTTATTCTGCACATTCCCCAGAGGCTTCATCTGGGACTTCATTTCTTCTCGGCCTGTACCCTGGTGCGAGGTTCCTGCCCTAAGCCGTCCCTCTGCAGCCGCCAGCCGCCCCTGGAGCCAGTTGCGTTCGATGTCACGAACCAACGATCCTATGGCCTTAAGGGCGTCCTCAGAGTATCCCATACTATCCCACGACATGTCCTTTTCGTCAACCTCGTCACCGTCATAGTGAATAGCCTCAGCGGTGTCCTTATCAGCGTCCGTCCCATGTGATGTCTCCGCCCTCTGATTTGGTGCACCAGGTTGTATGGGGTGTTTTAGTCCGGCCAGCTGTGAGGTGAGCGTTTGTCCTTTTTCGTGTGAGGAGGGTACTGGAGGCTGGACCTTAGCTGCCTGGTGCAAATCCCTGAGTGCCTGTTCCTCCTGTTTCTCTACATCAGTCTCATCAGCAGGACGCCCATGTGTCTGCACCAGAACCAGCAAGAAAACAGCCACCAACAGTCCAAGCCTGCCTCGGTCGTTACAGCAATACCACTCGTGCATGGTTAGGGTAAATCACTACTCCAGTATGACAGAAACCCCAGTACATGTGTACACCTCTCCTGTACAGTAACTGTTTCAGCGATCCCTGCAGGCACGTGCCGAGTGGTGGCACCCCGAGCAGCTCTTCTAACGGCGTCTCGGAGCCGTGTGGTCTGCTCCCGGTATGCACTGCAGCAGTTACTCAGCGTTCGCATAGGGGGCGCTATGGTGATGGTGAATGGTGCAGCGTGAATGGTGTGTCTGACAATGCCTTGGGTTACCTCTTGAAAAAAAATGAAGAACACCTGTATCAAATACTTGATATCGGCAGTTAACACCGATATAGGAACTCAAGCCGACCAAAAATATGGGCAAAGCATGGACACACCTGCAGGCTACTGGTTCGACATGGCTCTTTGCTGCAAGAAATGCATTATTGCATTTCAATGATTATAGGCCTATCATGCGTTTGTGGCAATTGCGACTTCGGCATAAAGGAGTGATTATTTTCCATGGTTGGCGTATTATTTCATCGTTCGAATAAGGTATCCAGTATGACAGGTCTAATATTCTCACACCGGCCAGTTTCCCAAGACCTCCATGCTCATTCATGATAGCTAAATGAGCGAGTCAGCTTTGTAACCGATAGGCCCCATTGACTAATATTGCTTTGTACGCCTGCTGACATATTAGGGGCCCATATTAGGCCTACTACAGCTTAAATTATCTGGATTTGCCTTTTGGCCTGTTTTAAGTCGACGTTTCACTATGCTACTTATATTGACCAAGTGTGGTCAGTTGACGGAGTAACTAGAAAAGTGGGGGATGAGCTGTATAAAGTCTAGTATAATTATCCTTAATAAATCCTGAAAAACTGTCGGGCCTGCATCCCCAACGGCTCCGCCGTCACTTGTGCCTTACCCAGTGTGTCGGAAACCATTCTACTTCCATTGTTATATTTGACACATGGGCCGACTCAGTGTGCCTGATTCTAACTGACATGCACTATACTACTTATGTATACATTGTAGATGTGCCTTTATCTCGCCTACAAACATACAGAAGTTTAAAAACATACGCAAGTGCTGCCATCGTGTGGACGCCATAGTCCAGTAGATATAGCACAGATTGCCAACATTGGTACATATGGCGGCAAGCATGCAAATTTGCATGCAGGGGTTAGTAGCATAGTATGTATCGGAACGGGACTATAGCTAATCTAGGGATATTACTCACTGGGGATGCAGCCAGTCAGAGGCCTCCCTTTTGGCGGGAAATTCAAATGTGGGGTCACGTGACCTAGAACCCACATGGTGTGGCGCCAAAATAGACCAATCAGAACCCTCCCTTTTGGCGAGAAATTAAAAAAATGGTCACGTGACCCAAACCCCTGTGGTGTGCCGCCAAAATGGCGCCCTCTGATTGGCTGGCTGTTTAGGTCACGTGACCTCTATTATGCAACTAAGGTCACATGACCCTAATTTGAATGGACCAATCAGAGGTCGTCATTTTGGTGGGAAATTTGAAAAATTTGGTGACGTGACTATTTTTTTAAAATTTTTTGCCAAAATGGAGAGCTCTGATTGGTTGGCTGTCCACACGTCATACCGTCAGCTGTGTGCAAGCAAGTAGTTTCGTGACCTTATTAGCATAAAGAGGTGTGGTTTATTATGTAGATGAGGGTGTGACTATTCCCGCTTAGCGGATTCCTTAGTGGACTGACCCCTGCTGAAGCTGATACCTTGCAAGATAAGGACTGATAACAGCGAGCTGATGGGTACCAGGTGTTATGTAATGCACCCTGAAAAGTCGGCACTGAATGAAAGAAATTTTCTCATTGGTCAATATTATATCCCGCTAGGCTCTTATAGTGAGATATTTTTTATATAAATAAAAAAAGGCAAGCTGAAACCATTGGGTTTGGGGGGCCTTGGGTGGGGGGCCCTTTTTTTTGAAAACCTGCCCCTTGGGTAGGGGCGGGTTTACTAAAAATAAAAACTTAACAAACAAATTTATTTTATTTTTTCATTTTGATAAATAATATTTACACTTTATTATTTACAAGTTGCTAAATACAAGTTCACACTCTCTACATAACATAGTCAAATATCGTAGAGGAACATGACAAAACCCACACATTGAGATGTACACATTCAACTTTTGTTTTTCATAATTCAGACTGTATATGGTGTAATCTTGGTGTACAACTTTGGAGCAAGTACCCTCTTGAAAAGAAGGATAGGTGTAAGCCATATTTCCCATCCACATTTCATCAATATTACAAGTGAAATCCACTGAAGTGCTATACCAAGTACTCCATTCAGTTTGTCTGGACATGATACTTCCCAGTTGAGCAGCTGGTACACCGAGGTAAGGAACTTTGCTACACAACATTCAGTCGACACACTTTTGACAAAAAGAGCCGAATGTTCCCTTTGAACAATAACACATCTTTCTCAAGAAGTCTGAGCTCTCTTCCAAAAGAGAAAGCAACGTGTTGATCGATTCGATCATATATCACCTTTTGACGAAAGCACATGTGTTCTCGTTATGGAATTAATATACTCCTATAGCTCTATCTGTAGTGGTACCAACCACTCTTTGAAATGCATCTTTGAAACACACACTCAATGAATTAAATACAACATTAGAAACACCTTGGTTTAACAACTGGGCCTTAAAGAACAAAACATCTGATGCATCTATTATTTCACAAGTGAAAATGGGATAGCAAGTACACATTGTCTTGTTTACACAAGGTAAGTTGGTGGAAGTAGTAGATGAAGTTAATACAACAACAAAGGATATTATCTCACCGGCTTATCTACATCTACATTTTTTTTTGCCTTTACCGTTATTAAATTTTTATATTATATATTTTTTTATTTTCATAACTCTAAAGGACTTGTTGTCACTCCGTCAGAATGTACGCGATGCTTCACATATAAGTAACTCAGTCCCTTTTTCTCTATCGTGTAAGTGTGCATTTTGTTTTCTATTACTTTAAAATTAGTATTAACAGCATGGATAGTATTTCGTTTCAAAAGAACATTCAAGAAGTCTTTGGGTTCTTGAAGGTTTTCTTTTTTTATGACACCCTTTGCACTCCATTTCTTTGATTTTCTTTCACCTATCGAGTCTTTATCATAGCAAATGTAAGTCTTGGAGTTGAGACTTAGAATTCCATCACCCTCCCACTCAGATTTGAAAAGACCTGGAGTTCTCTTATCATGAACGTATCGTTTCTGACAACAAGCTAGGGGGATCCATTCTTTGACACCTTGCGTTTTTTTCTTTATGAAAAGCTCCTCAGTGGTCATCGCACACTGCTGTTGGAATCCAGTTTCGTTTCTCTCTAAAGTACGATTCTCTCAGTTCAGGTTTCACGAGTTGGTCCAACGATTCGCTGCTGAGAGTCATGTAAAGACTGTCAGTGTCCATTTGACAAAGAGCGTAATCGTGTCAATCGATAAATTTATCAAAAAGTCGAACATGAACTCATTTTCAACTTGGCGTACTGGTACACCATGAATCCTATTTGAATAGGAAGAGTGTTCCTGACTATTTTCGGTTGCAGTTCGACTTCAACAGGTTCTGTAAAACCCCAAAAATGATCCTGGGTGAAAAATGACCCAGGGTGAAAAATGACCCTGCTCTGTCTGCTATGGAAAAAGCAATTTTAATTTGCTTTTTGGGGCCATTTTTCTTTATCTATCCATCATAAAACCATCATATATGAAAAGAGAAGGATTGATAATGGTAGTCTAGAATACCAAACTACTTTTTAGCCATCTTATTTTGCATTCTGTTTTAATTATTGCAGTGGGTATGAGGGAAAATAGCTCCCTGGGCTCACAATAATGCAAATGATAAGTTTGTATCACATTTGAGATTGATCAATCATACATCACTGGAAAGACCAATATGTATCCTAGTTAAATCTAAAATAACTTTTGGATATGAACTATAGCAGTTGAGAAAACACAATTTGAAACTTACTCTGCTGCCCATTCATAACTGAAAGTCAGTATAGGGGAGAGGCCACTTATCTAGGTCAACTGATAAGGCAGAGAGAGGGGGAAGGGGAGGGGTGGGGGACAGGGTCATAAATGACTCTTGGTCAAAAATGACCCAGGGTCAAAAATGACTCTGGGGTGAAAATTCTTCAAGTAGGGTAAGTGGGGGGATGGTGGGAGGCAGGGTCAAAAATGACTCCGGGTCAAAAATCACCCAGGGTCATTTCTATACTTTAGCTTAGACCTGTTCAAAGAGATCTGTGCTCAACTCTGTACCCTTTTTGAACCGCCACGAATTGGTCAATAATTCGAAGGTTGGACCTCTAGTGTATTTCACAGTGGTGTGTTTTTCTTTGTTGCAAATTGTTTTAACGTACATGGTGTTTCCCATCAACTTGTAATAGTCTGACAGAATTTTCTCGTTCACGTTTACATCACCATGTCTTTGTGCTGCGGTTACTTTGTCTGCAAAACCAGCGATTTGTCATCTAGGAAAGTTTTCTATGAACATCTGCACTTCGGTGACCATTAAACCATGATCCAAATACCACTTAAGAAGAGGTGTTCCCAAGAGATTCTTTTTTCCATGGTAACTACCTATCAAGGATCTCTGAGGAGCGTTCATCAGGTTTTCGTTGTTCGCAAAGTCTGTCATGTGAGTTTCTATGTCGGATTTCGAAAATGATCACGTTCTTGAAAACAGGAGTCATTTCTTCGAAGTATTCACGTAGGTGAGGAGGAGTAGTAATGTCCACCTGAATCAAACCGAACACTTTACCGTCTTTCACAGAGGATATGATGTCACTCTCTATCATGGGATTTCGAGCCGCTTTCAAGTCGTCAACCTTCCAGTGTTGTTCTGACGCCATAACCTGCGGATCCTGGCGTTTCATCTTTCTCCATTCACACTCCCATACGATGATCAACTTGTGACCTAGAGCTTTTAAGTAAGCGGTTACTCTAGCTGTTCTGTCACGTTTCTTGTCCCTGTCTGAAGCACACAGATATCTGCGCAGCGGTATGCACTCGTGAGCGTGAAACCAACAACCGTGAAATTGGAAAACGGTATTAGAGGGTGGGTGAAAACTGTCTACGCGAATATTTCGGCAATCTAGAGATACCTCCCCTCCGTTGAAAGCGTGCCGAAGTTTCACGCTGTGGGTGTGCTCCACCTGGCATAACCATTCGTTTTTAGAGTCTTAGAGTGTCTTTGCCTAATTTTCGGTTTCAACTCGGTCTCGGGTTGTCTCACCAGGTAATAACCTGTGCAGTGTGCTTCGCTCATGCAGCACAAGTACAGAGAGTTAGCGTCTACACCTAGGATGTGTTTGCACATTCTCGCTTCTTCGCCGTACTTGTGTTCCCTTATCAGCGTGGCACCCTTCTCGTGAAATCTATGGAAGATTATGGAAGGACCCCCAACCAGATTTTTTTTTTATCAGAGAGTGGAGGTGGGAGTGAAACTGGTGGAAGGTCACGAACGGGGTCTCTGTGGTTTGAAAAAGGAACCGTAAAGTCAAACCCGGAAGGGAGATGCCGTCTTTGAACATGTCGAGGTTGCGCTCCCTGAAAAATGAAGGGTTTCACTTCACACCACAGGGGGTTAGGGTCATGTGACCATTTTGAATTTCCCGCCAAAAGGGAGGGTTCTGATTGGTCCATTTTGGTGCCACACCATGGGGGGTCTAGGTCACATGACCCCACATTTGAATTTCCCGCCAAAAGGGAGGCCTCTGATTGGCTGCATCCCCAGTGAGTAATATCCATAGATTAGCTATTCCCGTTCCGATACATACTATACTACTGGGGTTTTCAGATATGCTGAATTCATTTCTAAGTGGAAACATCAATTTTGAAAATTATCTCTACCTGAAAAATCAAAAAGGGTTTAAAATACTATTTACAGAAGTCAGATAATAAAAAAAAACGTTGATTCAATTGTCCTCAGTTTATAGCACAGGAGCCTGTGGTTGACACAGAGAGTCTATGATTGACACAGGTAGGCCAGGAATGACACAGGGGCATCATGAATAACGCAGGGAGACCATAAATGACACAGCCAGGTTGTGAATGACACAGGGACACCATGAGGGAGTTTGGGAATGATGCAGGGAGGTTGTGAATGAGACAGGGGGTCGTAAATGACACAGTGGGGTCGTGACACAGGGCAGACGTGAATGGTACAGGGGGGGGGGGTCAGAAATAACACAGAGAAGTCCTGAATGATATATGGAGGCCAGAAAGGAGATAGGGACAATGGCACAGGGAGGTCATAACCGATACAGGGAGGCCAAAAATGACACACAGTTGGTGGTCAGTCGGGAGTAGTTTTGAGAAGATCAGAGATAAGAGATAAGATAAGGGTCCAATTGAGGCCTTCTACTCCTGGCCCCTGGTTTACAAATCTCTTTGTTTTTCTTAAAGAGGTAATTTCTATTACTAAATAGGCTAATTTTTTTCTATATTTCATCAAGTCATTTCCTGATTTGTTTTAGAATTTCTGTAAATTTTTCTCATGACTTATCAATGATTTTGCGACTTTGGGTAATAGAAAATGGGAGAGAATTTTCTCAGAGGTTTAGAGCCTCACTGCCTCTGCCCACATCACCCTCCCGGCTGGGGATACGACTGACCTAGACCTGCACAGGGAGATCATGAATGATACAGTCCGGAGGTCAGAAATCACACAGGGCAGCCGGGAATGATATAGGGAGGTTATGAATGACTGACACAGGGACGTAGGAGACAGAAAACCTTTTCCTCACATTGAAATTTAAGAGAGGGTAGGGAATATGGATGTGCACAGCAATGCATACATGTAATGTCATAGGTCATGTGGGGGGGGGGGTTCCCAAGCCAGCAGTATACAGGTATTTTAGACGTGCAGGGGGTGTTCTATACATACATGTATCTAGGGGATATTGCAAATGAGTAAATTATAAGTTTGCAGAAATACAAAAATTATATGCATCTCCAATCCGTTTACCTCTGTATCTGAACTAAAAGATACAATACACGTACAGTCAGGGGTCGATCAAGGATTTTGAGAAAGGGGGGGGCGCACATTTTGGCTATGGGATGTAGCTGGATGGGCAGATGGATATGTCACAAGCAAGGGCGTGTACTAGTTACCAAGTTGAGTCTGAATAGTTGTTATCTATATACTAAGGAGAGGGTGTGACACTCTAGGACTGATGCTGCCCTCTGGCAGCTCTATTTCTATGGATAGCCATTGGTGACAGAGGTGAGGGGGGAAAGTCCCTGCTCACCTCCAGGGCTATATGTATAGGAAATAGTTCAAAGGGTATCTGCCAGAGAGGGCAGCAAAGTTCCTTGAGTTGTGAACCCTCTTTTAGTATATGGATAACACCTACACAGACTCAACCTGGTAAATTGTACATGCCCATGGTCACAAGCGAAGCGAAGTGAATTCGCAAGCGCAGCGAAGTGACATGGTACCCAGGGGGGTCTGGGGGCATGACCCCCAAAGAATTTTGAATTCTAGAGGGCATTTGGTGCATTCTAGTGCATTTCTAGACCCCAATTTAGAGGCTATGCTTAAGCATTTGTTACAAAATTTTAGGGGCAGGCAAGGGGGAGTGCAGTTCTTGGGGTGATGGCAGGGTTAGATTATGGTTGGAATAAAGTTGGGGCTAGGAGTGAGACTGAATGTGATATAATGGTGAGACATGGTGAGGGCAGAGTGAGACTGAAGGTGGTGGAATGGTGGTACCCCATCCTCCTTGTAGACCCCCGGAAAATGGGCATGATTTTGATTATGATTCCAAAGGTAGGTCGGGACCATTGTAATTCAACCCACTGTTCAGGTATCTGCACATATAACTTATCCTAATCAGAATGCCTTCGTATTCGGAAGACATATATAGTGAAATGGCCTCTATATACCAGTTTTACATTTTGGGCTTTTTGAACCAACGACCTTTCCCCAGAACTCCCATAACATCCTATATTACAGACAATTTGAGCCCTGAAATACCAAATCAGTGGAAAAGGGATGGCACTTCATGTTCAGCTTATCATCAAAACATAGGGCGGTCAAACCCCAGCCATCACAGATAACTTGGTTGGTACAGAAGTTGCTATAGTCTCCCTCAAAGAGTCCATGCCCCCCCCCCCCACCCCCAGGGAAACAATACTTTCAAAGGACAGTAGTGCTTTCGACTACAAACCCTCATATCTGTTGATGCGATATAGGTAACTGTAAAGCTCTGAAATTCTGTACAGGGCATGTTTGGTTATTATCACTTATTCAGCATTCTGCAACCTCTAGCTGGTTTAACTTCAGGATATGCGACCTGGGACCCTACCTTTGCCCCCTCCCTTGTCCCACCAAATTTCATGGTTGTATTGCCCCCTTCTGGATCAGCTCCTAATAGCCTTTTGTGAAATATGAGGGCAAACAGGTAGTAACAGAATGAAAAGAAGCATGACTATCTGGTAAAGCAAAGACGGAAAGCTATCAGTGACTGAGAGAAGAGAGAGAATAAAGATAGAAAGAAAGGGAGGGAGGATGTGAGGGAGGGGGAAAGGCAAACAGAGACACTATACAGCACCCCCTTTAACAAAAAAAACCTACAAACGCCATGGTTGGGGCTATTTTCCCGAGAAGATTTTGAAAATCCCAAAGTCAAAATATGCATTCTGGTGAGTTCTGGGAATCACTTCATAACTTTGGTTCTAATAGGAATATTTGAGAAATTCTTTAGCCTTTCTGATACACCCATAGCCGTGCAAGTAGGGGGAAATGTATGCTGTCCTGTGGTTGGTATGGGCAAAGAGATACGCAGGTAATGCAAAGAACATCTATGTACGTCAAAAACGTTTATAAACATTTTCCAGACGTTTCAATATGTTTTGTCATAATTGTTTCTGATGAAAAACCACCACATTCTGACCCCTGTAGTCAGATGACTATATGCCGTAGTCACACATTAGACATCCCTGCACCTCTTTATACAGAGAGTCTAGTACGAGCTAGATCCCCTTCATTAACCTTTTCGTGCCCAGATCTATTCAATGATTTTCAATATATTTCACATTATAATAGTCATTCCATTCGTTGAGACTGTTCGGATCATCTGTTTTGATGAATACCCCATATCTCATATTCCATTTCCTAAATGTTCCTCACTTTGACTTTCAGTCTTTCAGATGAGACATGAAGTTTGGTTACCATAGCAACCAAAACATTCTTTTTGTTATCATTCATTGCCATCTGGTCTCTTCTGTGCTATTTCTTCACAATCTGGAGATGTCATGACTTTACAGACATGTAGCTATCACTGAGGAAACAATGTATTTGGTACAATCCATGAAGTGATTTTTATGGCTATGAATGATTCCCATAAATGGAATGGCTAAAACAGGAAGCATATTATACACGCAAAAACAGTCGTAAACTGCTAATGTCCCAGGTGGGCATTGTAAGATTCTATGAAAGTCAGTGTGCTTCTTCAATGTGACGTATTACGGTAGATAATAGTGAGCCCAACTCAACCATTACGACTGTAACTGAAACAATGCTGAACAATATCCTCTGCAGTATGTGCATGGTATTTAGATGCAGCAGTTAGGGTCAGATAAGGATATCAAACAAACAAGGATAATCCTGATCCATGGATATAAGCGTATTAGTTTATCTATAATCATCAAGATACATGAGATCTCAACACATGGACCGGTGGCTTTCCACAAAATTGTATTACATGTAGTTGTATCTGAATTGCCTAAGTGTAAAGCATGAACCAAATGCCTTTATTTTTCTTATTTCATAATATCAAGAAACAACTAATTAAACAGTTGTTACAGAAACACGAAAACGAAATCGCGAGAAAGGCCAAGTTAAGAATAGATTATCAAAATAACCCTCCACTGGAGTCCCCTACATTAATTGGCGGCTTTAGATGGGGCGCAGGGGTGTGCGCCCCCTCCCTTTTGTCTGTACACTCAAAAGTTTCAGAAATAGGGATATGTACACCTACTTTTGGGGCATGACCCTCGTTTTGAAATCCTGGATCCGCCTCTGCCCCTAAGAACATAATCTGGTCATGTAAATTTATCAATGTATTACATGTAGATTTTAACTCCATTTTGACGTGGAAATGGGTAGATGAGATACTAGTAATTGATATTGTTTTTCATACTTTCTCGATAGCTATATAATTATAACCTAGGTCAGGGCAAGTAAACCTTAGGCCACTTTAAAAAAAATAAAATCAGCTTCGCAGATACCGCCTGCACCATCAAAAAGAGGCCACATTTTAGCTTTTTATTCTTATTCTCCCTAAAAAAATCCCGCATCCATTGAGTGAAATTCTTGAAAAAAACATAATACTTCATATCTCAGCTATTCCTTTGAATAGAAACGTAATTTAAACATCATATAAAAACCCATTCCTCCATCTACGATGGGAATGGGATATTTACATGGGGTTAGTGTTCAATTTTTTTCATCCTATTATTTAGAAATAGTATTCCACAAAAATATTGGTCAAATGAAAATAAAAAAGGTCCTCCCGCATCACTCCAAATCCAAATAAAACGAAAAATAAAAAGCCTCCCTCCCGCACCCTTTTTTAACAGAAAAGTATCCTCAAAACTCTGCAAAGCTAAATATTTAAGTGGCCTTACACTAGGCATCAGTTTGAAAGACAAAAGCACATTAACTTTTCTGCCAAATATAAGGGTGGGTTGAAAGAGGAGACAAGGTCCATATCTATACGAATGGATGGGAGCCCAGTAAGAGATAGGAGATGATAAGGGTTAGATATAGAGAAGGGAAAAGGTAGACATTCAAGAGCAGTTTAAAGATGGACCGCGGAAGTGCATTTTTATCATGAGTATGGGTGACTACATGTATGTATGTGTATTCCCTATTTGCCTCTGAGGAAAATTTTATAATCATACTAAATGTCTCATATCCCTTTCAGATTGCTTGAAGCCATCACTGAGTCAGTAAAGGCGGACAGCCACATGGTCATTACCTCCCTGTTGTCCAGTTCAACACCCCAACAACAACACACCATACTTTAAGTAGCCATCTCCCTCAGCCTCCATCTCCGGAAGCTCGACTTCCTGGACCATCTTATTGATCTGTCTGGACTACCGGAACAAGAACAATTCAACAAGGTGCCTTTCGAGACGTCTTTCGGTTGTGTCACGAATGGTGTGAGGTGAGGATGTTGATTCATTTCCGACTGCGCCACAAGGGGGCCTTGCTGCGGCAGTGGGACCCCTGTGGACGTACAGTCATACAACTGGCTCTGGTGCATGGTGACGAGCAGCTCTGCCATGATATCATGGCAGCAGAACCGGAAATATTGAGTGTCAGGAATTCTTGTGGCCAGACGGCACTGCAGGTAGCGGTGGCGTGTGATGGGAGTGCAGAAAGCGTAAGGGGGCTCTTGGCTTCCGGAGCAGATCCGACTGAGCAGTCAGCCAATGGGCACACACCACTAACGGAAGCTGCGCTGTGCGGCAATGCAGTGGCACTGTGCAAGGTGGTGCAACGACCAGGCACCGACGTGAACCTTCCCAATAGGGCGGGCTTCACGGCTCTGCACCAAGCCGTGTCTGGGGGACATGTGGATTGTGTTCGAACCCTGCTGGACGCTGGGGCCAGCGTGCAGGACAGCATTTGCAATAACCATGAGGATAATAACCACCGATGGCATCTCCCTGGAGAGTACACCACCTTTCTAGCCGTCCAAGGAGGAAATGTAGAGATAGTTAGACTACTAGTAGAAACAGGGTGCCACCCCTCCAGGAGGGACCAAACTCCAGGATGGACCGCCCTTCACTATGCTATAGTCGAATACCCTGAACCTTCCTGCTTGGACGTCCTCCTAGGTAGCTCTCTGGTGGACGTTAATGTTCTAACTGGAGATGGGAGGATGGCCCTCATGCTGGCCGTCAGTTTCGGCCAGTGCGATCTGGTGGGGAGACTACTAAAACACCCACAATGCAAAGTGAATGTCACAGATGCCAGTTCCAGTATGACGGCACTGCATAGAGCATCCGACGCTGGATGTCACCTGTGCACGTCCACCCTCCTAGCGGCAGGCACCCTCCTCAACATTCCCAACCAAGATGGCACTACACCGCTACTACTTGCCGTCAACTCTCGTCACACCCACCTTATGGCCGAGCTGCTCCTCTGGGGACCTGGACGGTGGCCATGGCAACCTCTATCTGCTCATGAGCTGCCTGTGATGGACATTGTGCTAAAACAGGGTTATTGGGATATTGGGAAGTTTCTACTGACTCAGGATGGTGCATGCAAAACTTCAATAAGTGGTTCAGGTCCAAGTCAACCACAGGGGCTTTAGAAAGGTCAATACCTAAGTCGTTAAATAGGATGCTCTCATCTCTGCCCCCACTAAAACATGTGTGTAGGCTATGCTTTAAAGCCAATTTGGGCCTCAGAGCTCCCCCAGAAATTAACTGCCTCCCATTTCCTAGTGCAATAAAATCATATCTTCTATTTGAGGACCTATCAAATGCAATTCCTCACCCAGCAGAACATTAACGCTAAATCATAGATTTTTTTATTTTACTGCAATTCTTTATCATGATTGGGAACTATCCCTCCTTCTTTTTTCTTATTGAATAAAGGCTGTTCATTATTGAAAAGAAGACATTTCACAGGGCATTGCATAGGAAACGATTATGTAATAAAAACATATAGCCTCAGGTTTAACATGGAAAAGCTCATTTCTTACCATAAGATTATGAGCAAAATGATAATGGTAGTCTTCCAATGTTTTTTCTGGCATTTTGCATGCCATTTGAATATTATCATCATATCATGGTGATAATGTTGGTTATAAGCAATTGCACAACTCTGTTGGCTGGCACATGGGCTAGGGTAAGGTCAATTGATGAATTCTTCCTATACATTTACAAGTACACATAGTAGTCCATATCTACAGTAGAACGTTCAAAATGAGTTTCCTCCGATACACAAGACAACAAATAAAGTATAACTATCTGACCTGTTTAAATGTGAGTTTAAATCTATATACCTGTGTTGATTCATGTTATCATTTTGTGGGTTAAGGAACTACATTTTCTTTATCAATATACAGCTGTCGGCCCAATTCAGGTTGGCAATCAGTCTGATAGAATTCGACAGAGCTTTTTACATTTGACTGGCATCCTTCCTGCCTTTAGATTTCCAGATGAACATCCAAAGGGCGTGGTTGGTGTGCTCTGTGACATATACATCAGCAGAGTTTGGTCTGAAGTGCAGATTGCTTGGGTTCTGGAAAGGGCACTTGATTCGTGAGACAGGTTTGCCACCATTAGGACTGAACACCTCTATGTGACCTCCTCCCCAGTTGGCCACCAGGAGACGCCCCTCAATATCAAAGTCCATGCCATCAGGCCCCCCCTCATGGGTACCTAGAATGATAAAGAATTATTTTTGATTTATATAAAAGAAATGAGGTGAATAAACACACTTGTGGGTATTAATAGGGGTATTGGGAAGGAAGATCTAATGAAGGAAGGTAGAAAGAGAGTGAGGGATAAAGAGAGAGAGAGAGAGAGAGAGAGAGAGAGAGAGAGAGAGAGAGAGAGAGAGAGAGAGAGAGGGAGGCAGAGAGATTCAAAGGGTAAGATGGCAGATAGGCAGAGATCAGAGGGAAATATATAGGGTTTGACTGACACATGCAGATGGAGGTGGAGGCAGAAGGGAATCTATACATGTAGTAAGCATGTTCTAGTACAGAAAAAGACCTATATAAGGATTTCAGGAATTGGCAGTAAATGTATGATCAAGAATGATAAGCTTCATGGTTTAATAGGGAGGAATAGATCGAGTTGATTGATATATAAGTTTCACATATTCTTAATGATTGTTCATAAAGAGCTACCCAGCTAGCACTACTCATGTAATTTACGTCATTCTTACGTGAAAACTGATCGTTTTTACGTAAAAAAGACATCATTTGGATGAGTTGTGCTAGCAGGGTATGAGTGCTGAAAACTTCTCAATTGCTTTTCTGCCATAAATGACTTAATTCATACCAGGTAATTCTCCCCAAATATGCTTATTCCTGGCCTCCCCTGGACCAGTGATGTCATAAGCCCACAGAGACTTAGTATGAGTCTCAGCAACAATAAGGAGTTTTGGCTTGCCCTGGGCATCGTACTGCACCGCCAAACCATTGGAGAATAGGAAGCCAGTCTCCACCACCCTCTTACATGCTCCAGCAGCTGTCATACAGAGCACTGCCCCAAAGGGTTCCTGCAGGGTTGAAATAGAAATGATCACATGTAAAGAAAATGGACAATTATGAAAATGACTTCCATTATAAAAGCCATTGAAACAATGCAGGTTAATTTCACTTGGAACATACACAGTCCCTCTACTACCTTGTTTTTAGAACAAAATGCAATGGTGTACCCTTTAAGAGCACAGGCCATATCAGCTTGCTGGCCATGGGGGCGGCCTCCAAGAAAGTATATAGTTCTCTCTTAGGAGGACGGTGCTATTTGCAATTCCTATGATTCCTATATAATGAGGATCGACTATATTGCATTTTGGGCCTAACACCGAGAAGTTTAGATACTATAGGAGGGGACAATGAGAGTATAGTCTATGGGTAGAGTGTAACAGGCCACCCCCCCCTCTTCCCGCCCCCATGAAACTAGGTGCCCTTGTGTCCTCAGTATTGATTTCTATAGAGGATTAGGTGGTTTATGAAGCTGTGGTATTCCTTTATCAGGGTGATACTAAAGGGGAAGAAGGAACCACCTAGACCAGAAAATCCTGCACAATCCAAATTTTGTGATTATGATTCTCAGAAATTGACTAAAAGTACCCAAAAATGAGGTTTGATGAGGAAAATATTTTAAAGATGTACAAAAATGATATTCAAAATGATGAGAAGTCTTTACAGATCCAACATGTAAACCAGAGTTAGTACCTCAATGCACATATCCAAATGTCTGCCTATCTCCCAATCTGACAAGTATTCTATCTGTGCATTACTCTGCCTATCTCATATACTGCCTATCCCTTAGTCTACCTATCACTCATACTGCCTATCTCTTGAATCCAAAGCATCTTGAGTTAAGTAAAGCTATCTCCCAAAAGGCCTAAATACTAATGCTTACTCCCATAGTTTACCTATCATCAATCTACATATCATTCATTTTACCTATCCCTCATGGTGACTATCCCTCAGACTATAGTACATCACCTATCATATTTTTTTTTTACATTTGCTCATCTGACAAGGTACTCTCTGTGCCTATCATTCAAACTGGATATTGTTCATACTACCTATCCCCCTTGCTGCCAATCCCTTTGAATGCCTATCACTCATGCTCTCCATATGGCTCTATTCATATCTCAGCTTGTGTTCAATTTCTTCCACCTGTCTCCAAGTCTATGCCTTGTGAAATATACCTATCCCCTATTATGCCTATCCTCCATTAATATCATTATATAGGTAAACTGAAAGATATGCAGCATGAATGATAAGTAGATGTATCAATAAGGTGGACCGTAACCAGTATGTTAGGTGATAGGTTGACTAAGAAATAGTCATCATAATGAAGGTGGGTGGTGACATAGGTAGGTTAAGAGAGTTGAGATGGGTAAGAGAGCTATATAGAGAGCATTGGGGATAGGTAAGGATGGGTAGCAAAGGGGGTAGGTAGTATGAACAATTAGCAATTTGAGAAATAGGCATAGAGTACCTTGTAAGATGAGCAAATGTAAAAAAAAAGAAAACATGGGTACTAGGGACAGATATGCAAGTCAGATATGAGGGATGTACAGAATTGGGGATAGGCACAATAAGGGATAGGTAGGCTTCATGATGGGCATTATTAGGGATAGGTAAAATTAAAATAGTAGACATGATAAGGAAAGAACTGTTAACCAATAAAGGCTTATATGGCAGAAAAACAGTGCAGATTAAGCATGATGGTCTGAGGGATAGTCACCATGAGGGATAGGCAAAATGAATGATAGGCAGATTGAGGATAGCTAGACTAAAGGAAAGAAGGAACAAATAAGATAAGGTAAGGTGAGGGGTAAGCATTATAAGTTAAGATAACCAGATTTAACTGTAGATGTTTTGGATTGAAGAGATAGGCAGGATGAGTGATATGTAATTGATATGCTGTATGTGGGATAGGCAGAGCAATGCACAGGCACAGTACTTGTTTGACTGAGAGATAGGCAGACATTTGGGTATGTGGATTTATGTATTAAAATTTGATTCACATGTTCTATATTTGAAGATTTCCAATCATCTTTACTATCATTTTTGTACATTTTCAAAATATTTCCCTCATCAAACCTCAATTTTTGGTGTTTTTGGTCAAATTCTGAGAATAAATACCATCATTTTTGGATTTAGCAGGACTTTTTGGTTTATATGGTCCCTTCATTTTATTTGGTATCCCTTTCATGAAGATACATGATAGCTCCATAAACCCCCTTATCCTACATAGGGCCCAATACTGAACACACAATGTCACCTAGTTTCATGCAGGGTTAGAGGGGGGTTGGCCTTTACTATAGGACTGTATGGAGTAACCTATCCTATACTGTACAATCCTTGCTAAAACGGTGTCGACTATAGCAGTCGCTACTGGTCTTAAAGGGTAAAGTGTTTCATTTTCACAGGAAGTCTGAACTAGACATTAAAGGCATGTCAATATAATGAATGATAGTGTATGCAATGAATGATAACGTGACTTGTATTTTACCTCTGTTGACCTGATGTAGTCGGCAGGTGCTATGTCCCCTGCTGGTGCCGTCATCCACAAGTTACCATCGTAGTCTAACGAACAGTCATTTAATCCCCTCATGGGCCGACCATCCGAATCTACCTTAAACATCTGGAGGCACATTTTATGAAAGTGAGTAAGCAGTTATCATTAGATGATGAATCATACAATGCTCATGTAAATGAAACCCCACCTAACTCGCACCTTTATAACCTGAAATATACCTTATCATATGATTTCATGAAATTGTTTGTTTTTCTTCATAGAAATTACACCCATCTCGAAAGAAGTACAAACCCGTGGGCCTGGTCACCTAATTGCTCGAGAAAGTACAACTTGAAATTTCTTATATTAGCAGACAAAAAATGTAGTTTACAAGTCTTTCATTGGTGTTATCACATGAACATAATTATAATGCCCTCTGCTTTGTTAGTAATAGGCAGAAACCCCCTGCTTCAACAGAGCACAACTTGCCAACTAGTACTTTCTACATCAAGACCTTATTGGAATATAATATATATAATACAAGATTTTTAATATTTTTCAGTATCATATTGGCAGGTCCGTCATGATAGTTTATATTCTTCGATGAGCCATACTCATGACATACATCAATGGCTTCCTACCTGTTTGAATGTTTTGTCCTTGACATTGACCTTAAGGAGACCAAGCCTCATGTCAGCCACCCAGAGGTTGTCATCCGTGTCAAACTGACATCCTGCAGGCACTCCTCCATACCCATCTACACTAGGAGCACAGATTAGTGTTTTCTGAAATACAATGTACCGTATACAGATATACAACACACGTAATGTATATGTATAATAGTATAATTTATTTTTAATAAATCCATATGGTATATACTGCAGGCACTCTTATGCCAACCTATGCCAGGAGCAAAGACAAGGCTCTGAAATTTATACACAGGTCTGTATCAATCGGATATAAGTGTTCAGGATTATAAAAGTGTTTAAATGTTTGGTTCCAATCCAACTCACTAGGTGGCAGGGGTTGCTCATAATAGTACAACCATAATGTTCTAATAGACACAGATATCTGGATTGAGTATAGTAGCGATAACAGCTTGATAGGACCTAGCATTGGCACCTCATCTTAGAATGAATTTGTAAAAGAAATGTTTACAAATTTAGCTTCCCATTATCTTGATTTCAATGTGACCCATGGTAAATACCCATTTTGTGGTGATAGGGATTAATACATGCAACCTGGTCCAGATAACATTCACCGCAGAGTGTCGGACTTCAAAAACATTGATTGATAACTCTGTCCATCAAAGTGCTTGGACTCATTTTGGCTTAAGCTCAAGACTTGTGGGCACAGAATATTAAATCAATGTGGATGATCAACTTCACTAAACCAGCCATCAACATTGATCCAATATTCTGAACTGCTGAGAGACATTCTTTAGTCCTAAACACATTTTTGATATAAACACTTTACAGATCTAAACATATCTATCTAAAACAGTATTTTTCCTGAACACCTTAGTGTCTACATACTTTATAATTACTAAACACAATTGACATATCAACACTTTCTGTGATAAACACTTAAAATGTCTAAACACCTGGCAATCCTAAACACTTTGGCAAAAATGTTAGGGCTACAGCATTTAAAATGTTGTTGCAAGAAGGTGTTTAGAAATGTGTTTAGGATCTAAACACATTTTTACAGTGTATTCTTATGGGGACTTTGGTATGACTTGGAGGGCGCAGTTGTAGTATGTTCAGAAATGGCCCGCTGACCAACAATACCCAAATCTATAACCCTAAACTTATAGGTCATCACTGTGTCGCTATATGACAATTTTATGCATTGAATCATCATTTACCTACCATATTAAAGCAATGCACGATTATGCAGTAAGTATGAATATATCACATCCCTTATTTCTCACATCTTTCAATATTACTGAAAACATTTTTACGATCAATTCCCCTCCCTTTTATTGGGGTTTTCCAACGCAGCTTCACCATTCCGAATTTCATGCTTTTTATCACATATTACACACTGCCAAAAATGATTTTCTTGGAATCTTAAATAATCTTACCTGATGGACAAAACTACCAATTTTAAGATTTGTTATTTTCTTAAAACTGGTAGTTTTGTCCGCCACATAAGATTTATCTTATTTTCTTGAATCAAGAAAAATATTTTTGGCTGTGCACTATTGTCATATATCCATTATGTGCCACTCATGATAACTAGTAATGTGCTGTTCACTATAGCAACTCCAGATTATATTAGGTGTCTTTTATGTACATGATTATTGTATCCTTGATCTTGTATTTTGAACACAGTGATTTCAAGCATGCCAGAGGCATGAGCCATAGCTTTGACGGATTCTATTGAACCTTGTACATATACGCCCACCATGGCAATCTATCAAGATCTATGTAAGTTGTGGTTTAGCATACATATATGTATATTGAAGATAGTTAGGTCCCAATCACACCAACAGGTGCTGCCTCCAGCACAAGTGTAACCCAGTGAACTCGTAGGCTACAGGTACAAACAAGCCTTCACGAGAGGTTAAAGGTTACACTCTTGCATGTGGTAGATTGCCCAGGATTCAACCCCTTAGCAGATTGGTACCTTTGTCACACTCCATTTTTAGATGACACAACATGTGTTATCATCAGCAAATACTAATACAACTTGAGGCTTACTGTAGTTTCTCATTTTTATAGGTGATGAGGTAGGTCTATTTGTATTATGTGAGCATTATGAGATTCTGTTGTTTGGAGAGGCCGGGTGTAAACGCTAAGTGGTTGTATCTTAGTCGGCCTACCCTCCATGCCAATCTGCTGCATAGACAGACTCTCTTTGTAGTACGATGTGACGACTTACCTCTCCAGTGCTGGTGTCAACAGCCAAAATCTCCCCTGCAAACTTGCCATCTACTTCCTTCTCTGGGGCCACTATGTAAAAGTCTCCATCTTTATTGAAGATTGGACCCTCAGCCCCAGCGATTCCCCTGGATATCTGTGTAAAGGTTGGCTCCTCGACGTCAAAACTGTCTGCCATTATGACACAAAGTAACTTGACTAATGTCTACAGTGTGTCCTAACCAGAGGCTCCCCGTTAGACTGTTGTGGGCTTGATAGGGGAGTCAGATTGATTGTTTAATCTAGCTATATAATTATGTGGTGTTACCTATATTGTTACCGTTAGATAGCAATCATAGGGAAAGATACAAGGCTTATCTCTTCTCTCATCCATGTCATAGGAACTCGTATATTTGCCTGTACTGTATTAGTTAACTGCACTGTGTCTAGCTAACTAAAGTAGATTGTCTTAAATCAAAGCAACGAATATCTTGTTAATGGTATACTAATTTCATTATTCTGCTGAATTTTACATATCAAATTGGTTATTTATAATATCGTTGCAAAGTACAACAAAAGTAAACACAAAACAAAATGTCAAGGTAGGTAGGTCAGATTTTTCTTTATTCGTTTAAAATTACTGAACCATATTTTGCCCTATGAATTAAATTGTTAGCATTGGTAATTATGGCATGGATAATCACTTTTTTTCTGTCATACCAGCCAAAACTTAGAATCTTTTGGCAGAAATGTTGGGTTTTATACTTGGCACAGCTAAATTCTCAAAATCTCAGAAATATGATTATCTAAGTTAATTTCATTTTTAAAAAGATATGAATTTTTTTTTTAGTTACTGATGTAAGTCGGGTCACCGGAAACCAAACTGTTTTTTTTGGCCTGGTGGAACAACAACAGCAATATTAGGGGTATATCAAAGATTTAACCATGAATTGTAATGGTCACCAAGATATGTCACATAATACACATCTGAGTCCAACCAAGGGGAAAGGGTCCCCAAGGAAAAAATAATCCTTTAAGTTCAGGTTATGTGCTTTCCAATTACATGTCACATATCACATCTCCAATGGTTTTTGAGTTATGATTTTTAGTCTTACTACAGGTGATTTAGGGCTGAGCCATTTATTGCAATCTGGTTTGGATGACCTAGGAGGCATTCTGGAAAAGAGGCTATATTTTCTTTTTAAGAGGGCAGGGGGTGGTGGAAATCTTATAAAGTGCCTTCAAAGGGGATGTACAGACATTGTGGGTTATGCTAATGGTAAATGGCCAAAAACACTTCCATGAAATAGATCTAGAGGGATGTGCGAAAACGACCTGATTTATGGATTTTTGCATTCATGCATTACTTGCTTGTCCATCAGGGCAGCAGATGAAGGGAAGGGCAAACATTAGTAGTATAGTGTGAGACACAATGACATAGTTTGGTTAAGGGCAAGTTTTGAGGTGAAGGATTGGGAGTTTGGATTTGATTCAGCTATGTATGTGTAGGGAAAATGTTGAGCTATCAGAATGTGCAATAATATTTGGGGGAATATTAAAATGAATAGTGAATTTAGTGGTCCAAAGTCGGGTAATTTTTGGGTGTTTTGGTGAGATATCAGAATGTTAAAACCATCTGTGGGAACGCATTGACTGCATGGAATTACCTATAGTTTTGTGGTATGATGCAATCTATGTGTATACATGTGCATGTATGTTTTCAAGTTGATTTGTTCATAATTCATTGAGTAATGAACAAAAGAGTGTAGACTGTAAATGTATGGAGTTGGAAATCCAAGATGGCGGCAGCTGGTGGTAGGTGCTGGCTTGTCCTGGGGTAGGTGGCCTACATTCCAGTGTGTGCTGACCTCCATTCGAATTCTGCTTGCTGATTGGGTGGGGGTGGGTAGGTGAGTTCAGTTGAGCAAATAAGGGGTGGCAGGGAGTAGGAGTGACTATTATTGAAAGGGGTGGGAGGAATAGTGTATTTATGGAATCATGTACCTGACATGACCTCATATTGAACTTGTGTACTGGTGGAGATACTACACTACTGGACTTATTACCCCTGAGGTGGAACATTACTCCTTTGATGATCAGGGATTAGATCCTTTACACTTTGATTATATTACTGGACTTATTACCTCTGAGGTGAAACATTGATATGTTTATGATCTGGGATTAGGTCCTTTATACTTTGATCATGGCTGAGCCTCCAGATGATAGACAACCAGACAATACAAACTGGGTAAGAACAAAACTTTATTTATACTTATATGCTTAAATACTGTAAAGTGCATCCCTGAGTGCTGTCTTGGTGTATATATATGTGGTGTATGTACAGGACGTGTCGGCAGTGTCTGAAATGATAAGAAATGAAAATAAATTAGAATATGATGTTAGTGTTGATACTTGGTAAAGTATTGCATGAGGTTGGCATTCAGATAATGTCCCAGGAATCTCACCTGAAACACATTGAGAGCAAAACATTTATTCAATCATTCTTTGTTTCAGGGACGGCAGTGTTCTCGCTGTGCCAGGAAGTTTGCCACCTCAAAGGGAAGGAGGATGCATGAAAAAACATGCACAGGTGGGGCCAAAGAGTGGAAGTGTGACATGTGTACAGTAGTGTTTTCCACCAAACAGCGTCTCAATACCCACATTCCTCGTTGTAAATGGAGAAGGGCAGAAGGGCAGGAAGCTCGTTGGCAGGCTGAAATTGACAAGAGACTCCATGAGTGTCAAATGGCTGGGGTGATGGAAGTGGATACTGACAACTGTGATAAATGTAACACTATTCACGGACCCTCTACTAGTTCTTCAGGGAGTTACAAGTGTGAGTTGTGTTCAAAAACATTCCCATCACTGAACTCACTCAGCCGACATAGACGTGTGCATTATAAAAGTAAAAACAGGGATCGATATGTGTGTTCATTGTGTCAAAGACTATTCACAGAAAGGAAAGCTTACCACGAGCATTTCTTAGCTGCACATAATAGAATTGCTGAGGATACACCTGTGCCAAAACCAGTTTATAAGTGTGATGACTGTGGTGAAGTTTGTGATTCATTTCTAAGCCTTCACAACCATAGGGTGGTACATCGTCAGAACCGGCTGCTGGAAAGGGACACACCAAATTATGCTCTATCTTGGGAGAACGATCCAGATGTCGATCCCCCATGGGTCACTCGAGATGGAGAGGGAAATGAAATTCTTGATGTTGAATTCATGAAGATTTATACAAGACACAGGGACACCATAGTGGCGGGACATGATCCTGGGATAGTGCATGGTGTGTACAACTTTCCACTAGCTGATTTTGATGGCGATGTCAATGATCTCATTCCTCACATCACTGAGATTGTGGCCACTGAACAACATACTTTCAGGCTTAACATGTCTTTCGGCTTGATATTGAGAGACATAGAAACAGGACGCTATAGATATTGGAATCCATATTTCAATGCACTGTTGTGGGACGACCCTCCAAGGATCAGTCGTCGTCAGGATGTGACTAATCTAGTAGATTTGCTTGAAGGAACAGATTGGTTTCAGTACCTGTTACGTGAAGCAGATTCCACTAAATTACGACTTGTGTATGTTACCAATGTGACCTATTTTGTGTTCAGAACGGGTTATCCTATTGGAGCTGGTCAGGGGGTTGATTTACCTTCATACATCAATGACAGAAATTGTATCATAGGGCTGGCCAAGAGAAATGGGATAGCATACAAAGATAAACTGTGTGCATTCAGAGCATTAGCATTTCATCAGTTTGGTCAGCAAGATCTGGAAAACAATGCCAGAATACTCTATGCTCGATGGTATGATTATAAGGTTGCAGAAGGTGTAGATGACCTCCCACACAATTGTAAGAAATTCCAAGGTCTAGAAATGGGTGATCTACCTGATTTCGAGAGGTGTTTTGATGCTCGCACCAATGTGTATTCCTTGAACAATGATGGTTCTTGTACCCGTATTTACAACTCCATCATGACCGATGCAGAGCAGGCAGCAACAGAGCTCAATCTAAATCTGTATGAGCGACATTTTAGTCTGATTCAGGACATGGCACAGTATGCCCAAAAGTTTGCCTGTCCTCATTGTGGTAGAGCCTTTGACCGTTTGTCTAATCTAAAAAGACACCAAAAATCATGCTGCTCTCGAGTCAAATATCGGTATCCTGGAGGGATATATGTGTCCCAAGAAACCATGTTCGAGGAACTCCAGAGCACATTGGGTATACAGGTCAATCAGGATTTGCAATTCTATCCATATTTCGCGGTTTTTGATTTTGAATCGATCTTACTCAAAAATTTTGAGGATCAGGTACAAGGTGAAGATCTAGATGTGAATGTTGAAGAGAACATGGGTAGGGGTACAAGGTGGACCACTGAGCATGTACCTGTGAGTGTAAGCATTTGTTCCAATGTTGAAGGTTATGAAAATCCTCACTGTATTATTAATCCTGACATGGATGAGCTGTTGGCATCCATGGTTCTGTATTTAGAAGAGATACAGCAGAAAGCCCTGACCCTGTGTCAAGGTAGATGGGTAGGAGTAACAGAGAAATTGAAAGCACTAAAAGATGAGTTCCCTGTGAGTCTGGATGAAGAGGAAGTGAGAGGGTGGGCCGGTGGTGGGGGAGAGGAGTCAGGAGATGAAGAAAATGTTAGGGACTTACCACTGACTCCGGATTCAGCCCCTGAGCCAGAGGGCATGGGGGAGATGGATCACATAGATGTAAGAAATGAACATGCTAAGCGTGTGGAGAAAATGACAGACAAGTTTAATGAGTATCTCTCTGTTTTACCTGTTCTTGGGTTTAACTCCTCGAAATATGATTTGAATTTAGTCAAGAAGAAGTTCCCTAAACATTTTTCTTTGGCAACAGACATGAAATACATGATCAAAAAGACAAACCAGTACACAGCTATTGCCACCTCCAGGTTCAAGTTCTTGGATGTATCAAACTTTCTGGCTGCAGGTTCTTCTTATGCTCAATTCTTGAAGGCCTATGAAACAGAAGCCAGGAAATCATACTTCCCTTATGAATGGTTTGACACTGCAGAAAAACTGGATCATCCTGAGCTACCATCTTATGATTCATTCTATTCCAAACTGAAAAATGGTAATGTTTTGGAAACAGAGCACTCAGAGTGGATAGCAAGGGGGAGAAAGGGACCTGAGCCATTGACAGGAGAGGAAAATTATAGGGAGTTACAAAATATTTGGGATCAGGGAAACATGCAGACTTTCAGTGAGTTTCTGACCTACTATGCCAATCTCGATACTGCACCTTTTGTCGAAGCTGCACAGAAAATGCTTCAGTATTATGTCAATCTTAAAGTGGACCTGTTCAAAGTGTCTGTTTCTGCTCCAGGGGTTGCCAGAAAACTGTTGTTTGACTGTGTGAAAGGAACAAACAAACAGTTTTCCAGTTTTGAGACGTGTGATTCTGATTTATATCACAAGCTTAAGACATGTGCCTTTGGAGGACCCAGTATTATATTCAACCGCTACACAAAAGTGGGTGAGACTACCATCAGGGGAAATGAAAACAAGATTGCTAGACAAGTGTTAGGCCATGACGCGAATGCCTTGTATTTACATTCTCTCAATCAGAAAATGCCTGTTGGGTTTCCAGTCCGCAGGAAGGCAGAAAACAATTTTTTTCCCGAAGCAAGGTTCAGACACATGGACATGTATGTCTGGATGCAATGGAAGATGGATTACAAGGGTTATCACATTCAGCACAAATTGAATAGTGGAAAGGAATTCCCTGTAGGTCCCTATAGGTTGGATGGTTTTTGTCTGGACAAAGGTACAAAGAGAGGGTTTGAGTACAATGGGTGTTACTACCATGGACATGACGAGAAAGAATGCTGGTTCTATATGAAGGGAGGGAATGCAGGTTGGCCAGACAACATCAGAAAACTAATGGAGGCTAGAAAGGCTAGAACAGAAGCCAGGGAGGCTTACCTTAAAGAGATGAAAATAGAACTGACTGTCTGCTATGAATGTGAATGGCACCGTGACAGAGAACAGGACGGATATGGGTATGACAGGATCAAGGAGTTGATCCCAAAGTTCTTTTGTGAACATCCTGACACAGTGACTGAAGACATGATCAAGGACAGCATACAGACTGGGGAACTTGAAGGGATGGTTCAGGTAGATATTCAGGTACCTGAAGAGTGGCCAGATGGTTTTGAGAAGGCAGGCATGACTCCAAAGGAATACTTTTCCGAGTTCCCACCCTTGTTTTGTAACACAGAGGTACATTACGATGACTGGGGGGAAACAATGCAGGATTACATCAGGCAGACTACTGATGGTAAATTCGATGCCACAAGAAAGCTACTGGTGGGAGGGACACAAGCCTCTCGGGTATTTTTCTCCACTGATTTGCTTCGATGGTACCTGAGCAAAGGAATGGAGGTGACCAAAATATATGAAGTGGTGGAATACCGATTCGATTACTGCTTTGGTCCCTTTGTGGACTTTGTCACCAAGGCTAGACGGGAAGGGGATATTTTCCGTCATAAAGAAATCCTGGCAAAAACTATGAAAATACTGGGCAATGCTGGCTATGGATCCCTTTTGTTAGACAAGACAAAACATAGGAAAATCAAATATGTATGGGGTAAGCATGCTGCTCATTTGGCTGTCAATGACCCTCTCTTTAGGAACATGGCCAGTCTCTCTGATGACATGTATGAAGTAGAGATGAGCAAGAGGTCCATTAACTTGAACATGCCCATACAACTAGCATTTACGGTACTTCAGAATGCCAAGCTTAGACTCTTGCAATACTACTATGACTTTTTAGATGTGGTCATGTCTAGAGACGACTTCCAATTACTACTTTGTGACACAGACAGCTTGTATTTCACAATCAGTGGTCAATCGATGAGCGGGGTGATCAAACCAGACGCTGTTCAAATGTATGAGCATCAGATCGCTCGTTGCAATGTGAGCACTGAAGGGGTAAACTATTTTCTGCCCCGAGAATGTTGTGCAGAACACAAGCTATATGACCAAAGAGAGCCTGGGCTTTTTAAGTTAGAGGCTAGTGGGACTGAACTAATTGCTTTGGCTTCCAAGACATATTATCTGGCCAAGAGTGACGGGACAGAGGGGGTCAAAGCAAAAGGGGTACAGAAACGGGCCATCATGAATCCCAGGCAGTACTATGAAGATGCGCTTTTCAGAAGGTTAAGTGGAAGTGTTACCAATGTTGGGTTCAGGGTTCGGCAGAATACCATCATGACCTATTCCCAGAGAAAGAGGGGATTTTCTTACTTCTATGTGAAACGTGTAGTCCAGGAAAATCATGTACTTTTGGCAGATATGGGTTGCGTCGGCACCTCTTCACGCCCTATAAGGACGAGACTTCACCCAAGAAGACCGCATTCAACAAGTGGCATAAGAAGAGCCGGGTTCGAGTCGAGCAGTGCATCGGTATCCTGAAGCAGCGTTGGAGGTGAGTGTAACTCTTTCCCACTCATTAGAAAAAGAAAGGAACTAATAATCTGCGCTTTAACATATTACCTTCCAATATTTTTTTTCTGTGTCATCCTTTGTCCCTGTCTAAAGCTCCTTTTCTTCTGTTTTTTTTTGTCTTTCAGGATCTTGGACTCCTCCGCAGGTTACATGAGGCACGAGCCAAAGAGGTCTTCAGACATCATAACCAGTTGCGCCTGCCTTCACAACGTGGCCATGGATCATGGCATAAGGATTGTAGATGACCCTGCTGATCCCTGGACACCAGTCCGTCTTCCCCTTCCCCAACCAAGACAGCTTTCCCGAGAACAGGAAAAGGAGCGTATCAAGTGCTTCCGGGACGAGTACTGCAACAAATACTTCTGAAAAGTGTGGCACCTTGCATGCTTCAAGTTACAACGAAAGTACTTTGGCTCTTTGTCTGTGATACCTTATAATTAGGATGTGGTACACATGTATGTCACAACGAGAGAGTTTCAGCTTGTCTGAGATATTTACCTTAATGTACATAAAGATGTACCTGGCGGACAGGCCTCACATGAAAAATTTTTCTCTGACATTTTTTCCTGTTCCTTTTGTGAAAGAAAACTTGAACACGCGCCGTGAAAGAAAAAAAGTTTTATTTATGTACATATACATAATAACCTGTAAATAAACTGTATTTTTGTCAAACTTGTACAAGATTGTCCATTTCTCTTTATCATATATATCTTTGTCACATTTAATCCATACTTCATAACTGATTTTTGGCTTGCCTTCTCTGAGCTCTTATGGCTTCCCTCTCTGCCTTCCTCCTTTTCTTCTCCTCACACAGCTGCAGGTATTCGCTTCTGGTGCAAACCACAACTTTCTGCCCTTGTTTAGGTCTAACTTTGGGTAGAGCAGTCTTTGACTCGTCTTTCTTCCTCGCTGCTGCTTTCTGTTTGGATAAATCCTCCATTTTCTTCCTTAATACTGCTTCTTCTTTCTCCCTCTTTCTCTCCTCCTTCATCTTTGCCTCATGTTTCCTCCTTCTCTCCTCTTTCTTCTTTCTTTCTTCCTTCCTTGTCTCTTTGTCTTTATCTTTTGTTGGTACTTTAGTGGTCTTCATTTTGGTCTTAGCCTTGGAGAAGTCGGCAGTACCTTATCTCCACAGATGGTTTTCTGTTATGCCTGACTGTGTCTTTGGTTTGGTAGGGTCCAGCTCCATGGGAGTAACTCCTGGAATACCTGAAAACATACAGATGTTTCCTGAGTCTCAAAAGTACATAACATTTTTTTTTTCTCGCTGTGTTTGAAAAAAACATTAGATGTCTTTTATTCTAAACTCAATAAGAGGTTGAATAAGGTAGGGTACAGTGACTACGGTAGTCCATCCTCACCTCGAACTGCCTCTGGTTTCAGATATTCTAAAGCTTTCTGCTGGGTCTTGGACAAAAGCAACTTCTTTGCAGGTGGTCCGCTTCCTGTCTTTTTGATCTCCCTTCTTAGTGTATTGTACTGTAAGTAAATAGATTAGGATAAAAATTTTGTTATTTTGCTTATTTCTCTTCACTAACTTTATTGTTATGTTGAAAAAGAAAAATTTCACTTCTCTCCTACCTTTTGCTTCATCTTTTGGGTGAAATCAGACGCCTTATCAGAGCACTGTCTGACAGTCCGGCGAGTGTGCGCTTCCGAGTTAACGTACACTGAAAGAATTAAGAAGAAAGTATTAAATTTATAAATTCTTTTTTTATGAAGTAACTTGCCTTGAAAAAAAAGGGGAAGATATAAGATTATTCTATCTAAGTAATAAACTTACATGCCACGTCTCTCCATGCTTGCCGCCTTATGTCCCTCCCTCCTCCTGTGCCGCTGAAGTGGAACTTTATAGCGTCCCGGTTTAAGTTTATTGCATCCATTAGGGCTTCTACTTCTTTCGTCTTCCACCTTTCTCTGGAGACAGGAAGGTCGTTTCGCATAGGGAGATCTTCTGCTTCACTTTCGGAGTCACTGGCGTTGGACTGATGGTCAGCATAAGAAGCTCCTACCAAGGTATCGTTTGCTTGCTTTTCTCGATGTGCATTTTCTGGCTGGTAAAGGACTGTAGAGGCCTCTGAGTCAACCGAGAAATCCTTATGCTTCAGTATCATTTGTGTTCTTTTCTTAGGTCTCTTATCAGGCTGACCCTGCTGTCATAACATGGAATAAAAAAATTATTTATTAGCCTTTGCCAACCGGTGTCACAACGAGAGAAGTAAGGGACAAAGCACAGCGACTATTGGCTAACTTTTAACGTTGTGCTACGTCGTACGTGACCCGCCATTATCCTCTTATTAAATTAACTTTTAGGCCCTTTTTTTATGCTCTGCATGCTCTCCTTTGTGTTCAGGACTTTCTCTGATGTTCAGACTTGAAGTTGGTCAAGCTTTTTTACATACCTTGTGCTTCTTAGGAGGCATATCACCTGTAGATTTGGACATGTTGTTCCACGACGTTCTGTCAATTATGACGTCATAACATGAAATCGAGAGTGCTGCCCCCTACGCACAGCGACCTTTTTTCTAAAAAGTCGTTGTGAAGGAGGGCATAGCATTAGAATAGATAAACAAAGCTTTTTCAGTCTTGTACTTCTTTAACTTCAAACTAATATACTATTCAGTACGTTATCAGAGGAACAAGAGGTCACACAGGCTTTCACTTCAAACTTTTTATTACATATCATGACCAGAAAGTGACTAGGAAAAGTGGACTTCAATAGTGTGGCCACTGTAGCACCTTATTGCTTTTCAAATGGTTTTGTGGTCGAGGAAAAGCCGATAACTGTTTCAAAGGCATAAAACTCTTAACTACACTGTACCTCATGACTTTTCAGACTACTTAGTGAAGGGGTCATGGTATAAGACATCAGTGACTTATTATGTTAGGAAGAATCTGTTTTTTTAAGCTTAAGTACTAGTAAAGTAAACCAAAGTGGGTGTTCTCTTTTGTTCACCCGAAAGAAATGTTCCCTACATGAAAATATGTCTGTCCACTCTCCAACCGCATCATGCATTACAGAAGGAGTCTCGTTGTGGCCAAATAAAAACATTCCTCTATGTAGGTTGAAGTCATAAAACATACAGTGTCATAGTCAGTTTGTTTCTCTCTTGAAAAATTAGATTTTCTTAATCTGAAACCGTTGTATCATAACAAAGTGGAAAACGAACATGAATACTCTGACTGTGAAAGTCACATTTAAGTAACATTTTCTATTTCTTTTTCGATCCATTCTTTGGGGCCTTCCTTTTTTTCTTAGGCTGTCCTTTGGTAGCCTCTGCTACCCTTTTCCTGGTCGCAGGACCCGGCTTAGGATCAACAGCCAGGTGAAGGGAGTGGAGAGTTTCTGCCGCTGTGATCACCTCTTTGTCAGGTTCAGGCTCTGTTAGTTCCTCTAGAGGCTTCTCCTTCTTCAGTACCCCTTCTATGTTACTGCAGTCGAGCACTACTCCCCCCTGAGATATATCTATGTGGACCCTCTTGATTTTACGCGGAGGAGGGTGTGTTCTGGCACATGTAGAAAGAACCACACATAAACCAAGTCTTCCTTCTGGAACTTCTTCGTCTACGTTTATGAGAGAAACCTCGAGGTCTTCTTTAGTCTGAATAGCGCCTTGCTGCAAATGAGGCTGTTCTTTTCCAGCCTCTTTTCGGGTGTCTTGTGCTACCTCTTTCACTGTCTCTTCACCTCCATCTTCTTTAAGTTTTGGACATGGTACTACTTCGCTGTCCTCTCCTGCCTCACAGCTTACACCTTCAGTTTTATCTCCTTCTGCCGCCTCTTTCTGTAAGTCAGTTCCTCTGAGAGTTTGGCCATCTTGACCCCCATCCTCAAGGACATCATTCCCTCCCTGTTCTAGTCCTTCGTTATGAGCCTGCATGTCAGTGCTTCCCTCTTTCATAAGATCACTTCCTCCCTGTGCTTCTATGTTAGAACCTGCATCACCCGCGTCACTATGGGAGTCTTTTCCAGGCTCTGAGAGGTCAGTATGCCCCTGATTGCCTTGCTCAATAAGCTCGTTATGCGGTACATTCAATGGCTGAGTGACCTGATTTTGAGGGTCATCACCTGGCGGAGAAGGAAGTTGAGTCCCTTCCTCTCCCTCCTCTTCATAAAGAACCTCTTGGTAAACAACCTCTCTGTTCACGTTGTTTCCCGCGTCTCCTTGATCGTGCTCTAGAGGCTCGCTTTTAACCACACAACCAGCATACGATCCTCCCTGCTGCTCTTCCTGTTCTTGGGCTGCAGGTTCCCCCGCTAAAACCAAAGTTAGAGGGGAAGCTTGGTTTACGGTGGGACCTGTGACTAGTTCTCCATTGCCATTGACATGAAGGAGGTTTTGGGCCACTGTTGACTGGTCTGCAGAGGGATCGAGCGTCAAAACTGTGAAAAACAAGGCAAAAACTTTTTTTGTGCTTTCTTCAGAACAAGAGTGATACATAACTATACACAGGTGAGAAGAAAAATCTTCCCTTATGTCCCGTAGAGAAAATAAGAGACCTTCGCCCCTTTTTCTTTATGATACCAGCCAGATTTACCTTACAGCTCAGTTTCTCTGTCTTTACAGTGTTTTCTTTTATTCTGTTTTTCCAATAACTTACAACTTCCCAATCTTTTTGGACTAACTATATGAAGAAGCACAGATAGGCCTGGAGGTCCTTGCACAAAGAGCGTGCCTTCGTTCTGCTTTTTTCTCTCGTCAGTACGAGATTCACAAAGAGACTTATTGGATAGGACAAGATACATTTAGACTATGAAAAAAAAAAAAAATACTTACCTTTCAAGGCACCTGAAGACGAAGGTTTAACAACAAGTGGAAAAGTAGGAAACTCAGGAACAGGCGGGGTCTGCGTGGTTTCACACATCATCATGACAGGCCTCCTTTGGAGCCCGTCGGTCATGTGAATGACCTTACCGGAAACTGTAGGATATAAAAAGTTGAAACGAATAAAAAAACTATGCCAACTGTATAAGTCACGCTGTGACAATCTGTCTCGTTGTGCAAACAAATAAATATAAGTATTTTTGTTGGTCAAGAAAAACTTCAGATGAGAGTGAAAATGAAATAAAAAAAGGAAATGCCAGACACCTAGACACTTACTGCTACACATATATTTTTTCTCGATTTATGACATGTCCACCCAAATAAAGCCTTACCGTTTATAAGTTGAGCCACATTACGGCTGCAAGTTGCCTGAGTGTCAATGATAGACTGCAAGTGACGGCTGGTAGTTTCCTGCGTTTTCACGATGGACTCCCTGTCTGACACTATCCTCTCAAGCACTGTTCCTAGCCTCTCATGCACCTCTGTGCATCGACTCAGGAAGGACATCATGTTATCCACGTTGTCCCGTCTGTGTACTTCCATAGTGGTCATAAAAGACTCGATATTGGCTAATCTGATTTCCTGGTTCTTAACCTGATTTGCTATTTCTTCTTCTTTACTCGAGGCATCTGTGGTTTTTGATTTAAAGTCTAATTTCTTTCCTCTGCCCCAAGAGTTTTTCTTCTCAAGAATCCGTGGACTACGCCGTACTTCCTTTTTGACTTCCGACTTTGGAGTAGAAGTGAGGGGGACTTCCTGTTGAATACTGGTCAAGTCCACTATGTCGGTGTCTGTTGACACAACGTCTACTTGCATGTCATCAGATCTGTCGTCTCCTGTCAAATCAACGTCAAAGGCAGCAGCGTTCCTGACTGCCCGAACACCTGGTTTCTTGAAAGGAGCCTTAGCGGTACCTCTTCCAGAGGGAGAAGGAGCAGGTTTAGCCTTCGCTTCCTTTGTATTTGCAGCAACTTTGGCCTTTGTCGCTTTCGGTGTGCCAGTGACCTTGGCCCCACCTGCTGCTGCTGCAGCCTTACCCGGTTTCTTGAAAGGCACCTTGACTGCCGGAGACACAGGTCCTTTCCCTTTTTTAGGCATGGGACACTGAAACTGTGCCAACAGCTCCTTCTCTGAAGGCACAACCAAAACTTTAAGGGGAGACGGAGCAGCACCTTTAGCTTTAACTCTAGACTGCACAGCAGGGGACTTCTTGGCCTGTTGCCTTCGTTTCTTTTCCTCTTCCACGGGATCCGTGTAGTAGACTATTTCCCCTCCTTGCCCTGAAAAAAAAAAAAAATTCTATTGTTCAAGGGAAATTGTGGTCCAAGAAAATACACATTGTCAAGAATAGAACAACGTGAGGTATCGCTATCGAAGAGAGAAAGAAGAAGAAAATAGGTCAAAAGAACAAACAATATTAGGTCTGCTGTGTTTTACTATGAATTTTGGGAAAGCGTAGACCCATCCTAATATTTATGCATGTTTCTTGAAAACATTTATTTATTCAAAGGAAAAAAAATGCCTGTGCTGAAAACACAATATTCAATTAAAGTAAAATTCAGGACGCTCACAATAAGTTAAAGATAGGGCCTAGTTTCATTCTTAAAAGAAATTTCTTTCTGTCTTACCGGCAATTCTCTCGACTCCCTTATACTTCAACAACATCATGTCGGTCAAGGAGCATCCTTCACATGGTTTTCCTTTCTCTATCAGGTATAGATATTCCTCGTTCTGAAAAGCATGAGAAAATAATGAGGACAAGAAAATGAAAATTAATGGGGAAGGAGGTCAGAAAGATACAGAAGAAATAAGACATCAATTTAAGTTACACTAACTTATATTTTGAAAGGTGTAGCAAATCACTATCAAGAGTATAATATATTTTTTGTTCGCTCACCTTTGCCTTAAGCTTAGAGAAATAATCATTCACGTGATGCTGCATTTTGTCTAACTCCCGGTTCGCATTCTTGATGCTGTTCACTGTGGCTGCAAGAGATCAAAGGAGACATAGAATATCTGAGAAAAAGAACAGCTCTCTTCATGAAAAACACACAGAAGGCACATAGTTCTGTTTAACTTTGAGGATAAGAGAAAAGATAAAGATTTTTTTCTGTCATAATGTCAAACTTAATAAAAAAAAACTCACCTAGAACTGTGTCCCAACCTTCTCTCCTCAGCTGTGCTCCATTCTTCCCCCTAGCTTTGATATACGGCTTCTGATTGAGGAGGGCAAAGAAGAGCGCTCTATGCTCAGCTTCAGTCCAGTATACGTCTCTGGCCCTCTCTGTCCCCCGGGAAGTTAAGTTCGTTTCAGGCCTGCTGGAGGGACCCGCCTTCGGTTGTTTTGCCTTAGCCTTTTTCACCTTACCCTTTCGAACAGGGCTATCTTCCTCTGAGAGTTCACTAGAATCCTCTAAAATGTATTCCTCTTCTTCCTCTCCTTGCTCTAGTCCTTCTTCCTCCTCGTCTGATCCTTCTGTTAGGGTGTTAGTTTTCAAAATTTCTGGTAACTCGAACGACCTGCTGCCCGCTTGGGTCGCAAGATCGTACTCCTCTTCCTCATCGTCTTCGTCGCTTGAAGACAAAGCATAACAACGGTCGTACTGAAAAAAGAAAATAAAGAATATTTATTTTCAGGAAAAAAGAAAATTAGGGGGGAGGAGAGGGGGACTTTTTTTCAGGTACTGTTAATTATGAAAAAATGAATCTAAGAATGTCTGAATAACTCGATTTTTTCTCTTCTTTGCCGTAAAATTCGAAGAGAGGGAGAAAAAAAAAGAAAATGAAAAGAAATAACAAGACAGAGAGAGAGACACGCTCAAAAGACGTTAGAGCGAACTAAATTACCCTATTATCCCCCGACCCGGCAGAGAAAGAAAGCTAACAGAACGACGGAAAAGGAATAACAGTCTAAGAACAGCATGTCATTGTCTTCTTCTGAACAACATCTACCTTATAGAACACTATTTTAAAAGAAAACTTACTTCTGAAGCGTAGTGAGACATGATATATCCCTCTGTTTCGTTGATCGAAGCCGGCCTCTTGTTATCTGCATCTCCCTCTCGACTGACTCTCTGGAGTTCCTCTCTGTAGAACCAGCCCTCTATCATCTCGTTGTCCATATCTTTGACACGAAAACTTTGGTAACCCTGGTTCAGTCGCCGGTGAGTGACTGTATATATAGTCCTGCTCCAAGACTCGTCGTAACTGCGGTGAAATACTCCAGTCAGATAAGACATTCTGACCCTGTCACCCAATTCAAATTCATAAGGTAGTTTGTGGGGACCTGTGCGAGTAGCTCGGTCGTCCTCTAGGTATTGCCTCCTCCACAACTCTGGGGTGTCTATAACACACATGGCATTCAGGGGGGTGGTTCCAATAGACCTATGTTCAGAGCTGTTGTAAGCGTCTGTGAGTTCTTGTAAATGACTCTGCCAATCAAATGAATGTCTCGCCTTGATGAGTCTGGCTATGCGACCTCTTAAACTTTTAATTACCCTTTCTGCGTAGGAGGCTTTCAACTCGTTAGTAGTCACGAAATGCTTGATTCCTTGCGACTTGAAATACTCCTTTGTTATGCTGTTGTTAAATTCTGAACCTGCATCCGAGCGGATTTTTTCAGGCTTTGAGTTGTACTTGAAGATATCTTCGAATGCTTCTTTGACATTGATTCCCCTCAGAGCGGTAAGAGGTCTAGTGTACAGGTACCTAGTAAAGATGTCAATGCAGACTAGGATGTACCCATAACCCTTGTTGCTTTCTCTGTAGAAGGACATATTAAGCGTGTCACAATCTAATTGCTGGTCTTTAGAGCTCGCTATGACTCGGGGACGAGGGAAATGCTTCCTGGCAGGACGGAACAGACTGTAAGAAGACTGCCTTTGCAACCAATCCTTGATCTTCTTCAATGAAATGGTGTACTTGCCTTCTCTCCTAACTGTTCTATAGACGGCACTAGCCCCACCATAAGTACCCGGATTGTCTCTGTCAAAGAAGACAGATCTGAGATAGTCGTCCAACTCCTGGTCTGAAGCAGGTTTGGGAGGTCTCGCTAAGCTGGAAGGGACACCTCCTATTCCCAGTCCTCTGGGTCTATTTAGAGGTGGACCCTCTTGAGGGGGAGCTATTTGGCCTTCCATCCCGTCAACCATGAATCGATCCCTTTGCTAGAACGTAGGGCACGTTCTCTCTTGGTGTCTTTACGGTTTGTGACTGAGCCTAGATTAGTGGATGCCTTTTTAGTAGATGTACCGTGATCCTTCCGGCCCGGACCCTCCTGTGCCGCCCCCGCCGCGGACGCCGCTTTTGTCTCCGACTGCTGTGCTGCAGCGGCAGTCGGAGCCTTTTCTTTTGTTTTGTTTTTCGGGGGCTTTGCCCCCGCTGTCTTTGTAACACTGTCATCATCATCGTTGTCCTGTTTGTATTTCTTTGCTGATGATTCAACTTCATCCTGAGCCTCTGTTCTCCTCTTTTTCATTTCAGGCACGCCAGGTGGTGGAAGAGACAGACGCGACACAGACACTGGCTTACCCTCCTTTAGACGACGTACAAGATCAGGGGGGAGCTGTTGGAGGAGCACTCTCGGTGAAGACTGTGGTAACAGCAGAGGTGCACCGCCCGATCCCAGACGTGTTCCATCCCGCCCCGACTCTGCCTTCTGCCCCACCTGTGACTTCTGCCCCAACGGCGTCTGCTGACCTGCCTGTGAATCCTGACCCGACTGTACCTGATGCCCTGCCTGTGACTGCCGCCTCCCCGTCTGCTTCTGTGCCTTCGCCGACACAGGATCGACCTTACCCTTTGCCAAAGCCTTTGACGGACCGCTCCCAGGCAGATCATCATCATCAATCGACTGGTCCTCCTCCACCGTACTCGGTGAATGACCCCTCCGCTTCCACACCAGCCTCGGATTCTGCCGGTCAGGATCGTGAGGGTCTGGATGCTTCACCAGTGCCTTCACCGACCGTTCAGACGGTTCGTCCCACGCCCCATCTTCGGGCCTCGTCTCCTGAGTGGTTGAAGACAATATTGTTGTCTCCACATCCGGCAACTCCGAAGACGACCCGGACCCCCCGGATGCTAAGGGGGATCCTGACCGATCAGCAGGATCGTCTGTCACATCAGAGGAGACGGACGCGTTGGCAGGTGGATCGTCGACAGTCCCTTGACTCTTAGACGTGGTGAGTTTAGTCTTTGATAATCTAGTGAATTCCTCAAAGGGTATAGTGATGTACTTTTTCATGTTAATGCTGTCTCAACATAACCCTCTTGAGCCTGTTTTTTACACTCTGTATGACTAGAAACACTTTCAGGGCAGCATCTTGAATGATCCTCAGTCTTTTTCTCACACTCAGTCCAAAGTCAGAGATGGCGGTCAGGATCTTCTTGTACTTTGAAATGAGTTCCTTTGTTTTCCTCCCCACAGGTAGCCGCAGTATGTTCAGCATCACTTCTGAAATACACTCCACTTGATGATCTAAACTTGTAGCTAATATTGCTTCTCCTTGCAGACGGTCAGCATCTAGCAGCACTCGCAAAAATGGATCACACTTTCTTAGTCTAGCAGTAGACATTACTGTCCATCCATGTCAGAGGTTGCCTTCCAACTGGTACCCCCTTCACACTAACACAAGTATTTATTCACAGGTAGCTCACCAGGTCCTCTCCAGGAAAGATGTTGGTGTATATCTGTGCCTTCAACCTAGGTGGGTCGCTTGGATGGGAGATGTCAGCAGGATGAAGGCAGATGACTTGATAGCCATATTTTTTCTGCTGGACACAGTCCTTGTAACTCTCTTTCAGAACATGACCCAGACCAGTTTGTTTGGCCAGGACGTTGATCTGTCCCACGTCTCGAGGGTTGCAAAGGACTATGTTTGTGTGTACATTGTTGCTTACCGTCTTCTGACATTTCCCAGGTGCAAATAGATTCTGAGTTAAATATAAAACCGAAATAAATTTATGGTGCGAGAACTTGGTGAACAACATTTGTACATGTGGATCCTTGACAACCGTTTCCATAAGATCATCCAGAATCAGTAAAGTGTGATCAGTCCCATCTGTGAATGTGTTTAGGTCCTCTTCTGTAGGCACTCCTCTATGAAATATGATGCCAGGGACTGTTTGTCTCATTTGATCAAATATGGGCTGATTGACAGTCATGCAATATAGAACTTTGCGGACTGGGGTTTTGTAAATAGCATTCCTGTGAGCAAGGATACGGTGTACCAAAGTAGTTTTACCACTCCCACTCATCCCTGATATGCATGCAGCTGATGGTGCATGTAAACCAGGAAACAATGGTCCCTCTATTTCCTCAATGTAATGATCCATGATTGAACTGTGATGTGGTTGTAGTATGACTAATGGTGTGATCTGCTCTATCCAAATGTTCGACTCCTATTAACACCCCACCACCACTCACTACTGTTTTATACTTGTACAAAGAGATGATATTGTTGCCCATGGAAATGAAACAGAAAACAGATTTAAGACAGTCAAGTTTTATTTACTTATTGAGCGACAGGTACAATGTAGCAAGATCTCACAAGTACAAAATATTCACAAATTTTACAACAATCCATATGGGATATCACAGATTGGAGAAGACATACACAATGCGAATAATATGTACATTTATATATTCGAACCACCTGAAATATTAGCCACATACTTTAGTCATCCATGAAACCCTCCTCCTGCATCTTTCTTGCCCAGAAAAGGCTGATGAAGTCATTTCCAGGTAGATTGGTGGGGTTAGTGATTTCTGCCATCCCTTCAGATAGACCGCAGGTGAAATAATTGTCCCACCAGTGGCCAGGTTGAACAATCAAGCGCTCCCCCACCTCTCGCAACTCCTCTACCAACTCGACCTTCATCATATCTATTTTCATCTGCAACACCCCTTCCATTATTGCATCTCTTCTAGCATACCAACATTCTTTCACCTTGATCTGGGATACAGAACGGTAAACCTGTTTGGCTGTCTTATTCTCTTCCACGGCATAAAGAACCCAAAATGGACAGTCATTAGCCAAAGCCATCTCGTAGAAGAACAAGTGAGCACTACTGATGAATTTTTTGCCGTGTTTCTCTAGAGTGCAGGGGTAGTCATGGGCCAATCGGTGGACTTTCTTTCGAAGCACAAAGGTATTGTGATCTGTCCAGGGGTTCAAAACAATAGGTAAAGGAATGGTGTCTACATGATTTTCCTGGACTACACGTTTCACATAGAAGTAAGAAAATCCCCTCTTTCTCTGGGAATAGGTCATGATGGTATTCTGCCGAACCCTGAACCCAACATTGGTAACACTTCCACTTAACCTTCTGAAAAGCGCATCTTCATAGTACTGCCTGGGATTCATGATGGCCCGTTTCTGTACCCCTTTTGCTTTGACCCCCTCTGTCCCGTCACTCTTGGCCAGATAATATGTCTTGGAAGCCAAAGCAATTAGTTCAGTCCCACTAGCCTCTAACTTAAAAAGCCCAGGCTCTCTTTGGTCATATAGCTTGTGTTCTGCACAACATTCTCGGGGCAGAAAATAGTTTACCCCTTCAGTGCTCACATTGCAACGAGCGATCTGATGCTCATACATTTGAACAGCGTCTGGTTTGATCACCCCGCTCATCGATTGACCACTGATTGTGAAATACAAGCTGTCTGTGTCACAAAGTAGTAATTGGAAGTCGTCTCTAGACATGACCACATCTAAAAAGTCATAGTAGTATTGCAAGAGTCTAAGCTTGGCATTCTGAAGTACCGTAAATGCTAGTTGTATGGGCATGTTCAAGTTAATGGACCTCTTGCTCATCTCTACTTCATACATGTCATCAGAGAGACTGGCCATGTTCCTAAAGAGAGGGTCATTGACAGCCAAATGAGCAGCATGCTTACCCCATACATATTTGATTTTCCTATGTTTTGTCTTGTCTAACAAAAGGGATCCATAGCCAGCATTGCCCAGTATTTTCATAGTTTTTGCCAGGATTTCTTTATGACGGAAAATATCCCCTTCCCGTCTAGCCTTGGTGACAAAGTCCACAAAGGGACCAAAGCAGTAATCGAATCGGTATTCCACCACTTCATATATTTTGGTCACCTCCATTCCTTTGCTCAGGTACCATCGAAGCAAATCAGTGGAGAAAAATACCCGAGAGGCTTGTGTCCCTCCCACCAGTAGCTTTCTTGTGGCATCGAATTTACCATCAGTAGTCTGCCTGATGTAATCCTGCATTGTTTCCCCCCAGTCATCGTAATGTACCTCTGTGTTACAAAACAAGGGTGGGAACTCGGAAAAGTATTCCTTTGGAGTCATGCCTGCCTTCTCAAAACCATCTGGCCACTCTTCAGGTACCTGAATATCTACCTGAACCATCCCTTCAAGTTCCCCAGTCTGTATGCTGTCCTTGATCATGTCTTCAGTCACTGTGTCAGGATGTTCACAAAAGAACTTTGGGATCAACTCCTTGATCCTGTCATACCCATATCCGTCCTGTTCTCTGTCACGGTGCCATTCACATTCATAGCAGACAGTCAGTTCTATTTTCATCTCTTTAAGGTAAGCCTCCCTGGCTTCTGTTCTAGCCTTTCTAGCCTCCATTAGTTTTCTGATGTTGTCTGGCCAACCTGCATTCCCTCCCTTCATATAGAACCAGCATTCTTTCTCGTCATGTCCATGGTAGTAACACCCATTGTACTCAAACCCTCTCTTTGTACCTTTGTCCAGACAAAAACCATCCAACCTATAGGGACCTACAGGGAATTCCTTTCCACTATTCAATTTGTGCTGAATGTGATAACCCTTGTAATCCATCTTCCATTGCATCCAGACATACATGTCCATGTGTCTGAACCTTGCTTCGGGAAAAAAATTGTTTTCTGCCTTCCTGCGGACTGGAAACCCAACAGGCATTTTCTGATTGAGAGAATGTAAATACAAGGCATTCGCGTCATGGCCTAACACTTGTCTAGCAATCTTGTTTTCATTTCCCCTGATGGTAGTCTCACCCACTTTTGTGTAGCGGTTGAATATAATACTGGGTCCTCCAAAGGCACATGTCTTAAGCTTGTGATATAAATCAGAATCACACGTCTCAAAACTGGAAAACTGTTTGTTTGTTCCTTTCACACAGTCAAACAACAGTTTTCTGGCAACCCCTGGAGCAGAAACAGACACTTTGAACAGGTCCACTTTAAGATTGACATAATACTGAAGCATTTTCTGTGCAGCTTCGACAAAAGGTGCAGTATCGAGATTGGCATAGTAGGTCAGAAACTCACTGAAAGTCTGCATGTTTCCCTGATCCCAAATATTTTGTAACTCCCTATAATTTTCCTCTCCTGTCAATGGCTCAGGTCCCTTTCTCCCCCTTGCTATCCACTCTGAGTGCTCTGTTTCCAAAACATTACCATTTTTCAGTTTGGAATAGAATGAATCATAAGATGGTAGCTCAGGATGATCCAGTTTTTCTGCAGTGTCAAACCATTCATAAGGGAAGTATGATTTCCTGGCTTCTGTTTCATAGGCCTTCAAGAATTGAGCATAAGAAGAACCTGCAGCCAGAAAGTTTGATACATCCAAGAACTTGAACCTGGAGGTGGCAATAGCTGTGTACTGGTTTGTCTTTTTGATCATGTATTTCATGTCTGTTGCCAAAGAAAAATGTTTAGGGAACTTCTTCTTGACTAAATTCAAATCATATTTCGAGGAGTTAAACCCAAGAACAGGTAAAACAGAGAGATACTCATTAAACTTGTCTGTCATTTTCTCCACACGCTTAGCATGTTCATTTCTTACATCTATGTGATCCATCTCCCCCATGCCCTCTGGCTCAGGGGCTGAATCCGGAGTCAGTGGTAAGTCCCTAACATTTTCTTCATCTCCTGACTCCTCTCCCCCACCACCGGCCCACCCTCTCACTTCCTCTTCATCCAGACTCACAGGGAACTCATCTTTTAGTGCTTTCAATTTCTCTGTTACTCCTACCCATCTACCTTGACACAGGGTCAGGGCTTTCTGCTGTATCTCTTCTAAATACAGAACCATGGATGCCAACAGCTCATCCATGTCAGGATTAATAATACAGTGAGGATTTTCATAACCTTCAACATTGGAACAAATGCTTACACTCACAGGTACATGCTCAGTGGTCCACCTTGTACCCCTACCCATGTTCTCTTCAACATTCACATCTAGATCTTCACCTTGTACCTGATCCTCAAAATTTTTGAGTAAGATCGATTCAAAATCAAAAACCGCGAAATATGGATAGAATTGCAAATCCTGATTGACCTGTATACCCAATGTGCTCTGGAGTTCCTCGAACATGGTTTCTTGGGACACATATATCCCTCCAGGATACCGATATTTGACTCGAGAGCAGCATGATTTTTGGTGTCTTTTTAGATTAGACAAACGGTCAAAGGCTCTACCACAATGAGGACAGGCAAACTTTTGGGCATACTGTGCCATGTCCTGAATCAGACTAAAATGTCGCTCATACAGATTTAGATTGAGCTCTGTTGCTGCCTGCTCTGCATCGGTCATGATGGAGTTGTAAATACGGGTACAAGAACCATCATTGTTCAAGGAATACACATTGGTGCGAGCATCAAAACACCTCTCGAAATCAGGTAGATCACCCATTTCTAGACCTTGGAATTTCTTACAATTGTGTGGGAGGTCATCTACACCTTCTGCAACCTTATAATCATACCATCGAGCATAGAGTATTCTGGCATTGTTTTCCAGATCTTGCTGACCAAACTGATGAAATGCTAATGCTCTGAATGCACACAGTTTATCTTTGTATGCTATCCCATTTCTCTTGGCCAGCCCTATGATACAATTTCTGTCATTGATGTATGAAGGTAAATCAACCCCCTGACCAGCTCCAATAGGATAACCCGTTCTGAACACAAAATAGGTCACATTGGTAACATACACAAGTCGTAATTTAGTGGAATCTGCTTCACGTAACAGGTACTGAAACCAATCTGTTCCTTCAAGCAAATCTACTAGATTAGTCACATCCTGACGACGACTGATCCTTGGAGGGTCGTCCCACAACAGTGCATTGAAATATGGATTCCAATATCTATAGCGTCCTGTTTCTATGTCTCTCAATATCAAGCCGAAAGACATGTTAAGCCTGAAAGTATGTTGTTCAGTGGCCACAATCTCAGTGATGTGAGGAATGAGATCATTGACATCGCCATCAAAATCAGCTAGTGGAAAGTTGTACACACCATGCACTATCCCAGGATCATGTCCCGCCACTATGGTGTCCCTGTGTCTTGTATAAATCTTCATGAATTCAACATCAAGAATTTCATTTCCCTCTCCATCTCGAGTGACCCATGGGGGATCGACATCTGGATCGTTCTCCCAAGATAGAGCATAATTTGGTGTGTCCCTTTCCAGCAGCCGGTTCTGACGATGTACCACCCTATGGTTGTGAAGGCTTAGAAATGAATCACAAACTTCACCACAGTCATCACACTTATAAACTGGTTTTGGCACAGGTGTATCCTCAGCAATTCTATTATGTGCAGCTAAGAAATGCTCGTGGTAAGCTTTCCTTTCTGTGAATAGTCTTTGACACAATGAACACACATATCGATCCCTGTTTTTACTTTTATAATGCACACGTCTATGTCGGCTGAGTGAGTTCAGTGATGGGAATGTTTTTGAACACAACTCACACTTGTAACTCCCTGAAGAACTAGTAGAGGGTCCGTGAATAGTGTTACATTTATCACAGTTGTCAGTATCCACTTCCATCACCCCAGCCATTTGACACTCATGGAGTCTCTTGTCAATTTCAGCCTGCCAACGAGCTTCCTGCCCTTCTGCCCTTCTCCATTTACAACGAGGAATGTGGGTATTGAGACGCTGTTTGGTGGAAAACACTACTGTACACATGTCACACTTCCACTCTTTGGCCCCACCTGTGCATGTTTTTTCATGCATCCTCCTTCCCTTTGAGGTGGCAAACTTCCTGGCACAGCGAGAACACTGCCGTCCCTGAAACAAAGAATGATTGAATAAATGTTTTGCTCTCAATGTGTTTCAGGTGAGATTCCTGGGACATTATCTGAATGCCAACCTCATGCAATACTTTACCAAGTATCAACACTAACATCATATTCTAATTTATTTTCATTTCTTATCATTTCAGACACTGCCGACACGTCCTGTACATACACCACATATATATACACCAAGACAGCACTCAGGGATGCACTTTACAGTATTTAAGCATATAAGTATAAATAAAGTTTTGTTCTTACCCAGTTTGTATTGTCTGGTTGTCTATCATCTGGAGGCTCAGCCATGATCAAAGTATAAAGGACCTAATCCCAGATCATAAACATATCAATGTTTCACCTCAGAGGTAATAAGTCCAGTAATATAATCAAAGTGTAAAGGATCTAATCCCTGATCATCAAAGGAGTAATGTTCCACCTCAGGGGTAATAAGTCCAGTAGTGTAGTATCTCCACCAGTACACAAGTTCAATATGAGGTCATGTCAGGTACATGATTCCATAAATACACTATTCCTCCCACCCCTTTCAATAATAGTCACTCCTACTCCCTGCCACCCCTTATTTGCTCAACTGAACTCACCTACCCACCCCCACCCAATCAGCAAGCAGAATTCGAATGGAGGTCAGCACACACTGGAATGTAGGCCACCTACCCCAGGACAAGCCAGCACCTACCACCAGCTGCCGCCATCTTGGATTTCCAACTCCATACATTTACAGTCTACACTCTTTTGTTCATTACTCAATGAATTATGAACAAATCAACTTGAAAACATACATGCACATGTATACACATAGATTGCATCATACCACAAAACTATAGGTAATTCCATGCAGTCAATGCGTTCCCACAGATGGTTTTAACATTCTGATATCTCACCAAAACACCCAAAAATTACCCGACTTTGGACCACTAAATTCACTATTCATTTTAATATTCCCCCAAATATTATTGCACATTCTGATAGCTCAACATTTTCCCTACACATACATAGCTGAATCAAATCCAAACTCCCAATCCTTCACCTCAAAACTTGCCCTTAACCAAACTATGTCATTGTGTCTCACACTATACTACTAACATTTGATTTTCATAGTTCGTCAACAGCTTCAAAAACATATTAAATTGTCAAACATGTATATACAAACTGAAATATCTCTATGGCTTGCATGATTAGACACAAAAGCCTGGGACAATGGCATTTACTGACAAATCTAGGGAGGGAGACATGAAAATCTCTCAAAATCAATGGCAAGTCTAAAGGCGTCCAGTAGATTAAAGATGGTGGGGAGATCAAGTGTCCAAGTACATGCACAGCGTGCTTTTATGATGCTATACAGTTGTTGCCAGGTGATCTCCAGCTGGTAATTAGCATTATGATTGTTACAGTGATTGGTGATAGCACCGGCCAATAAGGCACACTCACACGATGATGACATAACAGGGTCAGCGCCACCATCTGGTGGTTGCTGATGGAATTGCTGTATGTATGTGATATATGGGGTCATTTGGCTATATGAGAATTGGTACAATACATATATGAAAATGATAATAATATAGATAATACCAATAATAATATGAATTATATTATCATAATTAATGGACATAATAAGATTATTATGATAACATACCAATAGATGCAGCATAAGAAAATGGTAGGCTACATGGCAGGATGACAATATAGTGTAACATCCACGAGAAATAAATATGTTTGGTTTAGGCAAATCTATTGAACATGCAATGACACGAGCAGGATATGAGGCATTTTCAAGAATTATGAACAGTGCTACCTCTAAATTGTTCTCCAGCCATTCTAATGTACTTCGATCACTCAGGTTTTTCCTTTGATATCTCTGGCTTGGAATTAGGGTTTTCCCTCTTGAAGCTTTGACCTTCACTCTTCCTTTCCTTCTTGCCTATCAAGAGTCTGTGGCAGAGGCACCAGATTATGAAGAGCAACATATGAACCATGATGATACATGATACCACAAAGAAGGCTACAATGTCCAGCATCAACACCTGGTACAGTGGCATATCCAGACTCGGGGGTCTGAGATGAGCCCCTCCAAACTGCAAAATGTGGTTCACCCAGAAGACAAACCTCTCTGAGGCAGTAGGCATGCTGCGGACAATAGCAGAACACTTTTTGATATTTTCAGAGTATGTTTTGTTGTAGATAATCTCTGTCATCATTTCATACAGTTCATCTGAAGTAACCACGTTTTTGTCTTTGACATGTTTTCCATAGCCATGTCTCTCCACTCTCTCACCTGAGTATGGTTGATCACATAGCATAGGCATAACCAGGGATGGGACACCATGGTATACAGCTTCATTTTGGCCATTGTTTCCTCCATGAGTGATGAAAAGCCTAGTTTTGGGATGCCCCAGAAGATCATTCTGTGGTAGCCATTTAATAAGCAGGACATTGTCAGGTACCTTTCCTGCTATTTCATCCAGGTCATATTGTACTATTGCCCTTAGACTGAGTCGGCCAAGGGCATTGAACACCTTATCACCTATTACCCGCCAGTTAAAATGGACAGCTTTATGGCTTCCAAGACTCATCACAACAATTCCCTGTTCAGCTCCATTTACAAAGTTGTCAAGCTCAGCTGGTAAAGGTTTAGGGTTTGATGCTGTGGACGCACCAAGAAACTGGTAGTTTGGGGCAGACACACGTGGATAATCTAGGCACATTATTTCAAAGTTCAGAAAGTACATTTCAGATTTTCTCAGGAGTTCTGAGAATGTGCTTTTTGGTTTATCTGGAACATATTCTTCCAGATAAGAGAGCTTCAACATATTACTACTGCTGTACGTTGATATCCAAATGTTCATATTGTGCAGCCTTTGCCAAAAGTCCATCCTGTTTGAAAATAGTGCTTCAGGCTCGGGCTCAATTGAGGGCATTCCTGTTACTCCTGCTATCCAGGCTGAGAATGAAAAGCCCTGCATAGTTATAAAGGGAATGTCAAATTTATATGGTATCATGAACATGTAAGCATGCTCAATGGAACCTTCTAAAACAGCCAGGTCGAACTGCTGTTGTTTAATAGCATCAAGCATCTTTTTGTTTGTCATCACTTCCCTGCAATATCTTTCATGTACTGGCATGATCTCATCTATGAATTCATATGTCACAGACTTTCCTGGGTCATCCTCCATGAATCTCTTTAAGTAGTTTGAAAAATCTGCTTCTTTTGACACGGTAAAGGCTATAGTCTTGATTCCACTATTTTTTAGTAGAATAGTATACTTTGTCATAGTCAGTAGCCATACATCATGCCCATCCTCAACAAGGGCACTCCCAAGTTTAGCAAAGTACATCACATCGCTCCGGTGGTGGAAAGGCATGAGGAGAACCTTTGCACTGTAAACACTGTGTGTACACAGCCCCATCAGCAAGAGGCACACTGTCATTGGAAGAAATCTCATGGATCCCATGATAAAAATGTGTATTATTGGCTGAACCTATAGAAGAGTTCTGTACCTGGAAAGTAAAGAAATAAAAAACATTTGAACCCACAATGCCTTAAAACTATTCATTTACTAATCGTGCATTTCTACTGCATCCCACCTCTCCCTAAAAATGAATGAAATCTCTTTCTCAGATATTTTTGTATGGGGTGTGGTCACTGCATAACTCAAACCATGTTTCTCACATTTATTTCTAGGGTATGGAAGCTTCTAAACATGGCTGAGAATTAAGAAAGATGTAGGCAGATTTTAGTTTTAAGGCAAAAATCATAATAAAATGTGAAGTGTTTATACTTTTCAGTAAAACCCTACTAGACACAGCTTTACACGACAAAAAAGATGTGTTTATTAGGGTTATATTGTTGGCCGATAGTGCATCGCCGATGCATTTCCTATGCATCGGTGAAAATCTGGACAATTGGAGACGATCAGGCCGAAATCAGGCACTATCGGCCAAGCATCTGGGCCAGTGGAAGAGCTCAACAAAATAATCGGAAACCATCGGAAATGCAGCAGAAACGCACCGACAACTGTCTTTTCCTGATCTGATTTTTTCTGTCAGAACAGAAAAAATCGGGTGGAAATCGGGAAGCTAGATCATCAGGCTGACAGTCTAGGTCTTACACCACTTCTACTGCCAAAGTTGTGCCTCACTGGCAGGGAATTCTGTACCAATAATTCTTAGAAGTCATAAAATGGGTGTCAGAGCACCAGCTGCTTCCTTCTAGTGCATAAGTAGTATTTTCAGAAGGTTTTCCTACACAGCCTTTTACTGTTGACATTGTGTGTATGTGTACCCAGGTAACAAGGAACATTAAGTGAACGTTCACTGATGGTTAGTTGGACTAACGTTTGCCAAAAAATGTTGTTTCAACATTGATTTGGGGTTTGTAAGAAAATGTTTTTTCATAGATGTTTGTTTAACGTTTAAACAATGTTCAGCAGCCAATGTTTTTCCAGATAACCTTTGATCAATGTTGATCAACGTTCAGAATGTGGACTCAAAACAACGTTGATTTAACTGGTTTAAAAAATGTTGATTAAACATTATTCTGTGATTCCAAAATAACTCACTAGATGGCAGGGAATGTTATGGTAGGACTGGGCTGGATGATACATACAGCTGTATCTGTCTAATATGAATAATAATGATGATAATATGATAGTAGTATTAAGCTTATTATGAAGATCCCATGTCTAGATATATCTAGGTGAAAGAATATCCATAAATGAATGAAACTGTCCATGCATCATGGCCCATGGTATGATAGACACCTTTATTGAGACATTTGGGATTTGTATAACCCATTCCTGTTTTATCTTCCCTTATGAATAAATACACTGCTCCTCTAACACAAGAGTCACATGGTCCCTTTGCAAAAGGGGATACTTGTATGATTGGAGCATAAATAGATGTGGCCAAATGAATCCAACACATCAGAAACTTAGAAATAAAGTAAATCTCCTATGGCAATATACTGGCTTGGTAGGGAGTAAGGGAAGGTTGTTTCAGAGTTGATTTAACATCATTTTATTGCATACATTTATGGAAATTATTGTGTTTAATCAACGTTTTTTTAACATTTATTCAATGTTGGTTTGAGTCCACGAAATGGAGTTAAGCTGAACCCTCTGAATGTTTTTTTCAACTGGGAGATGACGTTAATTCAATGTTAAAATAACCTCATTTTGTTACCTGGGTATTATCAGGTGAAAATGTGATTTAAAGCAACACTGTAGCATTATATGCTCCAAGAATGACAGATGATTATGAATAATAATTCCCAAGCAATTCCCATTTGCAATAGTGCTGCTACCTGGTGAATACTACACAGTACATACATAGGTCTTATGAACCCATTAGATCACCTCCATAGCATGACATGGTAGGATTCTCGCTTGCATGATAGTTCCATACAACTGCATTTTAATTCATGCATCCTATGCAGGGAAAATGGGTTCATTAGACCTATACATGTATGTAATGTGTAGTATTCACCAGGTGGCAGCACTATTACAATCTGTTAGAATACCACCAGGTTTAAAGTCCAAAAGGTGTCGGATGGCAAAAGATCAAAACCACCGGCAGTCTGGGGGGTATATAAGGCTGGAACTGAAGGGACTGGGCACGGATTGTGCTCAGAACTTTAGGGATCCACAGTTCATCCTGGAATTAGAGGGGAAGAGATTTATAGTCGGCAGCCCACAAGTAGGAATCGATTGAAATTCTGAATAGTATTTACTGGAGCTTTGGTCACTGTCTAGAATGCTTTCTGAAGTCTTAACTTCATTTAATTGGAGGTCTAGACATACTCTAAATGATCTAATTATTACATAGAGGAACCACACATCAGAAGGACTTAGATTTGATTAGCTTTCACTTGGTCTCACTACCCATTATTATATTCTCAATGCTCACTTGAACATCTCACTATCGAGTTATTGATTTAACTTGGAGTTATGCCATGATGGAATTTTGAAGACACCAACAGTTTGTAATTGTGTATTGCGAGAGCCATTAATTTTGTGATTATGTTATGAAATTTGACAACATCGGTGAATCTGTGATTTGGAGATAAACCTGCGTTATGGAATTTTTCCGTGGTTTGAAGAAATCTTTAATGATGATGAAATTTGTAAAGGTTTTATAATTGTGTGGATTTAAGTATATTCAACAAAGATGGAGATCACTCATGCCCGCAACTGGTTATATGATGTTATCGATTAAATGTGGTGGCATTATTATTTGTGATTTTAGGATACTGGCGCCATTGACTTTGAAAATTGATTGGATCTAAAATTATTGAAATTCTTCCTTTTTAAGGTGTGTGATTATGAGTACCAAATTGAAATGTGAAATTGATGCTGGAGTCTGAATTGTATTCGACCTTGGATTGGCATATATACATATTCAATAAAAACCCTTGGAGATGAATTACCCAACTGTGTTTTCTTTCCAAATGGGCTATGGGATTTAAACACGGCTCTACTACTTGACGCTAGTTTGAGAACATTCCCCAAATATACAGTTAAACAGCGAGTGGAGAGTGGATTGAGGTAAAACATAACTGGTGGAACCCGAGTTGGATCGTATTATAGCTTCCCTTTAGAGAACTCCCGAATCACGAAAACCCCAACTTTAGAACCTAAAGCCCCTCTTATCCCCTCCGCCTGTGATAGCCCAGGATGCTATGGTAACTATAGCTCACATAGCCATTATCAGCTGGGCGCCGCCATTAGACCCCGACGGCACTATGACTAACACCTTCAGCCCCCGACTCCGCAGTATATGCCAGGGATGCCTCCCATTGGTCAATAATACAATAGCCATGTGCCGTATATGGAAGATGTACCATGTGTCAACTGAACATGAAAAATCTGAAAATACAAAGATGTTAAAAATATGCTCTTTATTACATCTCAAGTGATTACTCTCGATTGGTAAAGGGTGTCCTGAAATATTATTGTCTGAAGTTGCAGATAGAATATGCATGCTGTGCTGTAGTATCATATCCCCTTATTAAGATAGATGCAGACAATCAGGTTTCCACACTATTCCGCCCATAATTATGCTTAGCTTATACCATTACTACTTGGCTTCTAGTAGGAATATCAACATGATTCCCACAGTTTCTGAAAGATATTGGCCTATCATCTTGAGGCCGAAAATCAGTGCAAAACACCTTGGTGAAAGGAGAGGTATTCAAATAATAGCAGTTCATTCTAATGCTGAACTCATGTTGGTACTGTGCACCAGGCATGTTATCGACAAGTGAAAAGAGTTTCTAATTTAAAAGTACGAGGTTATTTCAACATCAGTTTAACATCCAATTTGTGGACTCAAGTATTTAGGAATTGCAAATGTATTTGGTTAAAATTTCAATTTTGATGTTAACTACACTGTACTTGCACTTACCCTTATGAGCTGGGTATGTCTTTCATTTATGCACGACCATGTTGTGAACTATCAGACTAATTGCAGGTAGACAAAATTAATGTGCAGCTCCAACAGACATCTGGTCATCATGTACAGGAGGACAGGTACTGAATACAACCTTTAGTAGAACAAGCTGTCCAGCTAAATGGAAAAGCTTGACATATATCCTACGGTGGGTCCTCAAGCAGCTCCACTATGAGGCTATTGTGAAGGAACAGGTAAGGACAGAACCAGGACACTTTATACCACACTTGGATGGCAAGGCTAATATATCACATATACACCGTGCAGAAGGTATTAAGGTAACTGGCAGTTACCCCATTCAACATGGCAGAGGGTAAGCAAACATATGTAAGCATTTTCGTCATTCTGTGCTGTTAATCACCCATTTATGTCATAACAGTATTACAGAATCATAGCTAGGGCATAAATACCTATATAAACAAGGCCTGGAACTACTACATTACTTGGATTACATAGAAATCAACCCAAATTAAAAAGATGGGTACTAGGGTAACTCCTTGTGTGGTACTAGGGTAACTGACTATTTTTGTTATGGGCAGTACTAGGTAACTGGCTATTTGTGATATGAGCGGTACTAGGGTAACTTATCAAAAATGTACCAGGGTAACTGATCCTTGTATTTGTTTCTATATATATACAGAGAGAGAAGTTACCAGGGAACTGTGATGTCATGTAGTTTACTTGTTTTTTTTTTCACCAAAGTAACCCTTTTATGGTACATTATACCCTCTGTTTTTCAGAAACGAGGAGTGGATCGCCCAATACACATCTACCTTCAAACAGATTCTTACCTACATCAAAAAGGGCAATAAAACAATTAAGTTATTACTCGAATATACAATTAGATTTGTAGTGTGAAGGTCATTTGAGCCTTGGGTGAGTATAGGTTCTGCGCTACTCCTGAGGTAAGCCAGGTTACATGAGTTCTGGCCTGCCTTGTAACTTTCAACTAAATATTCAAAGGTGCCGTTTCACCCCATTTGATTAATAAATATGGACATCCATATTTGCAGGTGCAGTTAGTGTGCATGTGAAAGTTCTCAAACTGTCCTTATTGTCCCAGCCATTTCTAGCAATGAATCTTAAGTTATCTTAGTACAGAGAATACCATACCAGCACTTTGTACTTACCCTGGTAACAGCCATATGGTCCATGTGGCAAATGCTCTTCTCATGTTAGCAATTTCTGGTGGGATTTTACTGTTATTACCACCAGATATGATTTAAATGATATCAACATCAGGAATACACAACAGATATATGCCATAACTAGCCATTTATTGGAGATCTAAGTTGAACTCTCCCTTTACAATAATGCAATTATCCTAGTACTCCTGATAAATTAACCTAGTACTTGTTATTGTAAACACAATAAGCTACCATAGTACTGACAAATAAAAACCGCTCTATACTACAATTCTAGACAATGTCAGCTTACAGTTATTGCTGCAGATGATCATAAAAGTTGTCCACCACATCCTAACAACACAGCATCACTCAAATCAGTAGAAATACTGTGTAATCTCCCCTTTTAATTCTCTATACTATATGTATGATCTGCCATGTTGGATGGGGTAACTGCCAGTTACCCTAGTACCTTCTGCACAGTGTTATAGCTTTTCCAAGTCGATGCGGTCCAGTGGCTACATACACCCTAACCTATTTATAATTGGATCGTAGTGGGACTCATGGTGGACACTGATATGGGCTTTGATGGTCCTCAGCACTAAGGCTAAATTTGCATCAATAGGTCTGTTATCTATCAGGATATGCAATATTCCATGTATATTTCATGTTTCTGCAGGTTTTACCTCCAATACTTAGATAGCGGATTCTCTATAATGGCTATAGCTATAATTTGATTATGTATTTCAATGACCATTACACTTTTGGTATTCGTTATACACTGTATCTTTGAAGTTCCGAAAACATATGGACGCCATTACTATACTTAATGATACTGCAGGCCTGCTTCATCATTCCTAATCAAAGTACAATGTATTTATTTCCTCAGCACAGACATATTAAAAACCACTTATCAAATCTGAGAATATGCCCACATTATGTGGATAACTATACTCAAAATACAAACGAACATGTACATGTAATAAGTTTTTAAAGTTAAAAGACTGAATTTTTAAAGCCACCTACCTCAGGTGCATCAAAATGAATTTTTAATAATAGAAAAGGGGGTTAGACTCACATGTAAGCCAACTGAAACCAATGGTGTGGCTGAGGTTCATTGACGATATCTTCTTCATATGGACCAACAGAGCTGAAACACTGGAAGAATGGGTGAAAACCCTTAAAAACTCTCACCACTCAATAAAGTTCACAATGGAAATTAAACTTCTTGGACACCACAGTCAAGTTTGACCACAACGGCAACCTTTATACGACCCTATACAGAAAGCCGTCTGATGTCAACACCTACCTGGACTTCAAATCGTCCCACCCACCACCCAGTAAACACAAATACATTATATACACATAGATTACACATAGATATTTCAGCCTATTTACGTATTTCCTCAACGTAGATAAACGTATAAACGTGTATGCAGATGTACGTCTTATCTACGTATAAGTAGATTTACGTAATTATACCTCTTTGTCACAGAAAATTTATGAAGAGAAATTATGTTCTTTAGACGTAAATAATTGTCTCTATACTCCCAAAATGAATATAAATATATTTCCCTTTAACTTTTGATTATATAGGTGTTATGTTCTCAAATCATTCTTTTCTTCCTGGTATAATATCCAGGGCTTGAAGACATAGGCCTCTCAGGTCCTTTAGCCTTAAGTTTCATCATTTGAAGAGTCAAGTATTTAACTCCTGCTTGTGTGTTGAGGATTCTCTAATACTGTTCATAGATGTATGTTTTCTCAATGTCACAGAATGGGTGTTAACCATACCTGGCTCCAAATTAGAGGAGATATTACTCATAATGATTGAATGTTCTTAACAAACCTATTCCCAAATCAAAGGTTGATACATGTTTCTTTCAAATCAATTGTATATTACCACCACAGCTGGTCAATTAAGACAATAACACTGATGGAGATGACAATTAAATACAATGGCATACTGTACTGCCATCTGTTGAGATGAGCCGAAAGTACAAATACATAGAAATACATCTTACCCTCGTAGGTAATCAATCCAAAATTCTGAGTTAATATCGACAGAAATAAACCTCTCTAAATTTATGTGGTATCACCCTCAGAGATCAACCCATTTAAACCAACCAATATTTACGTACCTACCCACTGGGCACATCAACATTGATTCAGTGTTGAAACAACGTTTGCAATGTTTGCATATCAACGGTTGATATAGGCTTGAAATATAGTTGAATTTGAAAGTTGAAACAACATAATCAAAATCAACTGTGATTCAACATCTAACCATCAGCGCTGATTCAACGTTTGTATTTCTATGTTGATTCAACATTGATACAACATTGACACAACATTGATATGATGTTGGAAAAAGGTTGATATTTGTTAGGGCATTCTTTGTTGACATGTCAATGTTGAATCAACATTGAATCAATATTGAAATAAATATTGTTGATTCAACATTGACAAATCAATGTTGAGTCAACATTGAATTGAGAACAATATTTTAACATTGATATGTCAACTGTTGATTGGATGTTGAAATGCTGTTGGTTGACAACATTGAAATAGAATCATTGAAAAGGTGTTGAAGACAGGTTGATCAACATCATCAACACAATATCAGCGGGTTGTCAACGTTGATGCAACGTTCTGTGCCCACTGGGTACAACCTCATACAGAGGTTTGGTAGATAACCAACCAATATCTACCAAAAATCTACGTTGAAACATGTAGTGTGGTTACTGGGCAGCCACCAAACGCAGCCTCCCCTACTCTCAGTTTCTGGACTTAGGCGGATCTGCAAACTAGATGCAGACTATGAGTCAGAATGCATAAAGAAAACACAGGAATTCCTTGAAAGGGGATACCCCATGAAACTCCTAATGGAGTGCAAAGCAAAGGTAGACAAGAAGGAAAGAAGGCATCTACTGAAGAAGAAATCCCCTGACAAGGGTAACAAAAAAGAGGAGGATAGAATGTTCAAGGATGTCCTTGGGAGATCCACCACCACGAAGAAACTGTACAATACTAAGATAACCAAGGGGTACAAACAACCAAAAAATTTGGAAGACCATTTGGTCAGATCAAAAATAAGATACAACATGCCTGGGTATGAGCCTGTGAGCATCCCCGCCAAAGAAAGAAACAAATCAAGAAAAAGGAACTGTAAGTACTGCAGAATCCTAGACTAGTTGGGACAGATCACCTTGAAGAAATCGGGGGAAACTTTCCAGACCAAATACAATGTGACATGCAAGAGCTCAAACATCATCTACTGCATTGAATGCAAAAAGTGTAAGTATGTGGGCCAGTATGTGGGCCAGACACTAAGAATCATGAAAGAGAGAATTGGTGAACACATTAGTTACATCAGGAATAAGAGATGGAAGAATGATGTCCTGGATTTCCTATTTTGCCATCCCAGGTGGAGCCAGCCTCGGTCCACGCGTCTATCCTACTCACGGTGGATAGCCTGGGACCAGATCTACACCTCACTCACGACCGCTGCGTGCGGTTGGCGCTGCAGTCGACCCCCAGGGTGCACTGCGTGACCGCGGGAAGATGGCGCTCAAAACAAACTTTGCCGATGACGCCCGGTCCGATTCACGATGATAACAACGTAAATTTAACAACAAAAAGAAACTGTCAGCTATTGTACCATGCAGGGATCACATCATCTAACAATCTGGTAAGTCACTGAATATAAAGTTCTGCTGATTGCAGAGAATCGCCTGTTTATTCACCAAACTGGCACCAAACTAGGAGGCCCCTACCTGGTTGCTAAGGATGTGGGACCTATCATGTAGAAAAGCCCTCATACACCCCTGTGATCTCTGCCGCACTCAGGGCAAACTAGGTGTTAAAGAAGCCCTTATAGACGGCATAACACCCCTGTGATGTTTATAAGTGTTGTAAAGATCTGATGGACATCTGGGCTTTTTAAGTTGATGAACATCAGAGGGGAGGTAGAAGTCCGGGTAGGGCATGTATGTATAAGGGCTTCTTTAGGGAGTGATCATTTTTAAACAACAGGGGCAGGAATTGTGGGTTTGCGTGTAGACGTGTGAAAAAAAATTGACCCCCCCCCCTTTCAAGGGGGTAAAATGTTTTTGATCCCCCCGTAAGGGGCGAAAATCGTGTGCGAACGTGCCCTTTTAAGCTATAGTAATGCATTGGATTTTCCACTGAAAACAGATGGAATTATTTTGACCCCCCCATCAGAGTGGTTGAAAAAATTCTGACCCCCGACCCCCCCGTTCAAGGGGTTGAAAAAATTCTGACCCCCTCAAACCCACCAGCCCCCCACTATTGTTAAAAAAGTGATCACTCCCTTACTCGTCTGAAATGTACATACATGCTAAAACTAAAAGAATAACTCAATTATTATATCCTATTAGCCTATATAATTAGGAGAACCAGCCATCCCCTTAATTGGTAAATGCGAAAAAAATCTTTGTTGGTAAATATGAGTATTCTGGAAGTGATGTTATATAGATCTAGGCCTAGGTAATATAGTTTAGAAAACGCCCACAAATAATAAACACATTTAGTTTGTGCAAACTGAAATTGCAGCTTAAGATTATGTAGTCAGATTCGATATAGATCTACTGTGTTTTGGAGAAATATCCAACTCATGCATGAATCTTTCCTCAGGATATTTAGGGAGTAGTCATTCTTTAACAACAGGGGGGTGGTGAAATTCTGTGCGTGCATGGTGAAAATTTGTCTGTCCCCCCCCCCATCGGAGGAGTCTGTATTTTTTTTGCCCCCCCCCCTTTATTCTTTACTAGCATGCTGGCTCTTTCGGTCAAAAGGGGTGGATTTTTTTGTATCACACACTCTGTATGTGAGGGATGCTACATCTCTACATAAAATGGTTCTACACTGAAAACCTGCTGCTATGGAAAAGTCATCTTAACTGACGAGTTTAGGGTTGTTATACCTTTGTGACGACCTAATGTAGTAATTCTGACGATCCTGTTTGGTCCACTAGTGTAAAGATATATCATAAGAGGGCCCCACTATCAGCAATTCATTATTCATATGATCGAATCTAGGATAAGTATCAACCAATTCTTCAATTAACCTTTTTTTCTTGTATTTTTTTTTTTGTTATTTAAAGTCATTAAAAACCTGAGGAAACCCCACCCACTACTGACCCTGAAAAAACACCTTTTTGAAGAATTTTTATTGATCATGATTTGCCAAAATACACTTTGATTCGTCATTAATAGCTGGGCGAAATTTCAGACCCCCCAGCGCAGTGGCTGAGAAAACCCCACCCACTCCTGACCCTGAGAAATCGCCTTTTCGAAGAATTTTTAGTGATCATGATTTGCCAAAATACACTTAGATTCGTCATTGATAGCTGGGCAAAATTTCAGACCCCTCCAGCGCAGTGGCTCAAATAGCATTCTCCCAAAGTCAGGGTGCGGCTTCTGCATGCGTGCGGCTTATACTTGGGGTTTTACCATAGCGCTTACTTGATAATGCTGACTTATCCCTTTAAGGGTTGCTGATGCATTAATATATTATACCTATGAATGCAGCCTTCAGTCATTTAGCTTATTTATTTTGTGGTTTCATTCTGTTTCTTTTTATTTCAGAAACCAGTCCTTAACCAGTCCTTACAGATTAAAAAAATGGAGAGCCCAATCAAGACTCCAGTCAAAACCTTTTCAAGTACCTTCTTTGTTCCTGACAAATGTGTCTGTGTAACTTGTCAATCACGACATGACCGGAACAGTATGCTTATCTTCAGCAAGACTGGAGAACACAGAAGTGCATACAATGCATTCCATGGCTATTTTAGAGATTTTCCCTTGGCCGAAGTTGAAGCAAACTGGCATACTTTTCTATGCCGGCCATGCAAGAGGATGCTTGATACATGGAAACAATTGAAAGATAAAATGACAGAAATAGAGAAGTCAGTCATGGATAAAGGCCAAACTCTACTCCCCCATGAACAAGAAAAGAGGGGCTTACGTTCACCTTGCACACCAACGAACACACCTACAGATCGAGTTAAGAAAGCCTCCAAGAAGCTTTGTTTTGACCTGAGTTCAGATGAAAAATCAAAGGTACCATCTAGTAGGATGAAGCTGATGTATCAAGATGAAGAGTCACGCCTTATGAGTATAGAAGAGACTTCTATTATGTGTGAGCCACTGTGTTCTACACCTGCAATGACACAAACTTTTAGGCTTGAGCTGTCCTTGATAACACCAAATGACAGCAGTGGTGCCTTTTCAGGGAGGTCAGTTATGACTGACTCTGTATCACAAACACTGACAACTCCAAATGAGAGCTATATGATACAACCAACTTCAAATGTGACAGACTCAATAGCAAAGTCATCCATTTCCAGCAGTGCCTTACGAGTACCTTCAGAGAAAACAAACTCCCTCGCACATTCTGCAAATCAAAAGATAAGGAGGGAAGAGATTTGTTATCGGAGTTCAGCACTCATGAAGAAGCAAAGTCCGATTGTCAACTGTCTGGCTTCAGGTTCCATCTGGAAAGCCACAAACCTCATCTATAGCAGATATCCTGAAGTTGTTGAAAAGCTGATCATTCTGAAGGAAGTGAAGAAGTTTCAGAAACTTGAATTCTCCTCTGTGCTTAGAGTAAATAGTCCATCAGAACTGCTCTCCTTCAGCTTGAAAAATGTCCGTGATGAAGTGAAGCTTCATGCTCCAACTTTATGGTCTGTGCTATGTACTGCTGGTAAGAAGAAGTCTGGAATGCTGCAACTACAGCGTGTGGCTACAGCAGGTCTCATGCTGTTGAACACTCGTTCCTCCCATCTGAATTCTATGCAGTATGCATCTGCCATTCTGGCACATCAACACTGCCTTCAGAAGGAGGGCATAGAGTTCTTGTCACATGTAGGACTCTCCGTTTCTCCCATATCACTCAATCGCAAGCTAAATGCTGCCGTGGAAATCAATAAGGCAACCATGCAGCAGTGGAAGCTAGCCCTCGAACTACAAAATCAGGTAAGTCCTTAAAAGTGACAAAGTCACATACTGTGCAACCGTGCGTCATGCCCATTGGTCAGCATGATGCACCAATAAAGTGCTGGCGAGACTGCACACCAGCACTTCATGCTAACCCTCCGGCATTTTATGTATCAACCCTGTAGGGTCCCCATGGGAAGGGTGTTAATATCCCCCCCTTTATTCAATACTGTGGAGCCTTGCCTATAAGGCACATCCCCTCTTATGGGAAGTTCTTTAAGGACCACTGATACATCATGCGTTTATCTTATCATCTGTGCTGTTGATGCTATAATTACAGACCCAGTGTTCCTACCTACTGAATAGAGTCATATGAATATCATTTCTTTTGCAGATAATCCACACAAGAGAGGGCGACCATGATTATGCTGGGCCTACCTGTGCAATTCCAGGTGACAATGCAAACAGTGCAGCAGTCGATGCTCCATCCTCAGCAATGGCCCTCCATCCTGCCTTTTGTCTCGTACTCGACAACCTGGATGTCGAGATAAGGGCGCGGAACATGACAATGGAAAACCGGGATAGATCAATACATTATGTCCAGGTCAGTTATCTTTGACAAATATAGCGGAGTTACTTGTACCTCTATAGGTCTTTTTTACATCATTTATTTATCCTGATATCCTCAAGGCTAATAGCCTGGGCAATAGGACACCAGTCATTGTTTAAGGGGCTGTCCACAAATCATGTGGGGAGGGGTCCATGCTGCCTGCAAGTGGGAATCTCCAAAAAACTTAAATAAATCGTATGTGGTCACTTATGGATGGTCTCTACAGGTGCTACTGTTTGACCTTTAATAGCATTGGTATACACTGAAACGACTGAGCCATAGTTAATTTATACCAAAAGGATTGTATGGCCTCAAACTCATATGAAAACATTGTGCATGCTGAAGCAAGTTTCGGTGTGGAGACATCTTTCACTATTTCTAAACTCACATCTACAAAACCAGCCTGGCGGTATGTGCTCAAATCAGCAGGGAGCTGTGTGTTACAAAATTAACCAAGTGATTTTTGAATTTCTCAGGTGATGGCTGTCCAAGACAGAGTGAATGTTGAGGCTCTACAACTATCACTAGATCCAAATCATGTCCGTCTTTCCCAGCTGAATAACTCACATTTCCTTCCTTCACCTGATGATATCCGCTCAATGAGGGAGGACTTCATCCATGTAAGTTTGTAATTCTATTTTGTGGAATTACTTTGTGTCTGCCATTAGCTACAACTTTATTACAAGAATCAAGCTACAACTTAACTGCCATCTAGTGTGATAGCTGTATTATGGTGGTGTTAATTCTAACTAAGAGTAGCTAGAGCACACCATGTTCAAGTATATATAATTAACTCAAAAAGAGTTTTAGGACACCTGGTAGATGGCTTAAAAAAAGTAAAATAATTTGAGTTCATTGTCAAATTACTACTTCTAGAGAGAACTTTTGATTTCAAAATTCCTGAGGTATCAGATGTAAAGCATATCCTGAGAAGTCTAAGCATCTTAAGCATTTCCACATATTTGATGGGTAAATGGAAATTTTTTTTAGAAAAATCTAAGACCTAACCTTTTGTTCCTGAATTTTTTTCAGACCATGTAGCATAAAACACAGCCTTTCCCATATTTTGCCTACTTTGCTTAAGTCATTTATGTCATGATATTGATGATTGTTTACTTACAGGCAGTGTCGCTCATACTGATTGAGCACCTGCCATTATTCCAGAACATCTTTGCTGGTGTTGTTGCTCCAGGTTTTACCCACCAGTACTCAGATGTTATGAGTAAAAAGTCTGTGGTGGTAAGCCAAATTCAACAATTTTGTGTGAATTTGATTAAGTAAGACTTCCATCATAAGATATCATGAAGTCAGACGGCCTAGAGGGATAGTAATTTGTGTGGTTATCTAACAAGTCTAACCAAACTAATCAGCATGTCAGCTATAGTGCACATGTTGAAGTTAGGCTACTACAAAACAATTGTTTCTCATCACCAAGGCATGATACTAAATATGAAGGGATGGTATTTCATTTGCTAGTAGGTATTTCCATTTCGAAAATTGCTATTATTTCAAAATGTTATGTGAAAAATTACCTTTGACAAGTTCTTCACATGCATGTAATACAGCAAAATTATTGTTTCCATCTGTTTAGTGCCATCTGTTTAACCATCATGTACCCAAGTGCACTAAAATGTGTGGTTTTGGGCATATTTTCATCCAGGTACTTCTACTGGTTCAATCTGCAAAGTTAGACCCTCTTCTCAATTCTCCTGACATCCCAATGATTTATATTGAGTTGACTGAAACAGTCCTGATGTTTTTCCAGATACCCCTTGGAATCTGGGACAAGTCAGAGAATGTGACTCACGAGATGACAGAAATCATGGAGGACCTGCAGAAGCTTGTTCCTGGGGTAAGGCCTGAGGAGGCTCTGGAAGAAGAGATTGACAGGTAAGAAAATACCTCATTGACCTCTACTTCATAATAAGATTGAACGTTGGAGTCATATCCAAAAAACTGCCTAGTAAATGCTTGGATATAAATTGCTGGTAATTCTAGAGCAACATTCACAGCTTGTAGACCGTTTCAGACCCTAGCTGTGGCTTATATGTTCACCCAACTTTATCTTTATCTTAAGATTCTCTCCCCAACTTTTTGGACACGCAAACAGACTTTGACATTCACTAATTGCATATATCTTATTTTTAGGGACCCAACCAATGGAAGAATGCGACCTATCCCTGTGGGCGGTGACCAGGTCTCGGGGGAAAGAGGTCGCGCGGTTCACCGCTCATGTGTCGAACATGACACTCCCGAGGAAAGACTGGAGGGCCTCTTCTGCATGATTGAGGACTTCCATGAAAAGATGAATTACGTTGAGGTAAGTTCTAAAAGCTATGGTTCTATAAGTCAAAAGTTGTTGAGAAATAATGCAAAATACATGAAGAGTCTGGTTCCAAATTGCAATAAATCCACTCCAGCCTTTCAGCATATAACCATTTTTGTAGTGCTCCCCTTGATTAAATCTTTACTTAACAAAATTTGGACAGCCAAAAAATATATTTTTATATTCAACCGGCATCATGCCCGTTGAATATATATATATATATATATATATATATATATATATATATATATATTCAACAGGCATACTGCACTCCTGCATCAATTGCCCTTAAAGGGTTACTATCCCATTCCTTGCTATCTGTTTATTAAAATGATGCCATCCTTCTTGTTGTAGCTTATCACCCAGAAGTACTACACCAAAGACAGTGTCATGGAAGGAGGGACTCTTTTCCAGCTGAAGACCGTCATCAATAGGACGAACATGACAACTGATGTCAGACAACATTTCCATGCAGCATCTGACTTCATTGATCTTGTCACCGAAGCTCATGTGATGGCAGCTACCATGGATTTTCTCCAAATGGAAACAGTCAAGAGCCTACCAAGCATCTTCCCTGAAAACCTAACAAACCAGTCTACAGAAGAAAGGGCAGCATACCTACAAGAAGTTGTAGGTAAGATCGTCGACAGGTATATATACCACAAACTAGGGGAGGATGTGTATCGCCTTCATGCACATATGAACACGGATGGTACTGACCAGGAAGACCGTATCTTCAATCATGCATCTACCCTCATGACTCACGGGCTCATCCGAAAAGTGACAAAAATGACCACTGCAGCAGGAGATGGGGAGAGAGCTGTTAGAAATTGGAAGTATGCTCTCCTCGCATATAACACGACAAACAAAGTGAAGTATAGGTTAGAAGCGTTTCTTCTACTTGCTAGTGTAACTTGTCTGCTGCCACCCCGCCTGCGAGAGCAGGTGAAGTGGTGCAGATTCGTTAACATCACTGGTGGCCAGTTCAAGAATGTCGATGGCGATGAAGCGATGGAGATGCTTAATAATGCAGCAAAGAAACAGATCAAAAACCTTGGGCCTAACCACTCACCAGAGGTCGTTAATCGAATAGGGAAGACTGTGAAATTCACCAACGATATGGCAAGGGATCTGGCATGGCAAGTTGGAGGAGCATGTAGTTCAAGAGAACGAACAACACCATCCCTAGAGAAAGACCGGGCAAATATTGTGGAGCAACTGACACAAACCAGCAAGGTCTTCCAATACACACCTGGGCGCGAACACGCAACATTTCGGCAGCAACCATCAACAATCTATGGTGGTATACAAGCTGCCCAGTTGCATGGTTGGCTGTCAAACCGCAAGAAAGAATATGATCAAGGAAAATGGGCGTTCTAGAATATTCTCATTGGTCTTAATTAGACAATAATAATAGTCTAAAACAATGCAGCCATTTTATGAGAGATACTTATGTGTTCTAAGCAATGCAGCTAGATATATTCACATGTTCTAAGCTAAGTGGCACAATTGTTGATTTTATCCAATTCTAATCCATGTACTCATGTTATTATTGATTTTAGCACATTATAAAGCAGTCATGTTATGGGAGATTCACATACTCTAACCATCCAACCATGTTTTTCTCATCTGAGCCATCCAGCTATGCTTTTTTAAAAATGCATAACAAAATTTGTCATGAAGTAGAAAGTTATGTGCAGTCTGCAGTTGTACTATAACTAAATATGAGTTTATTGTTGCATGACTTTTTAAGGAATAAATCATTTTGGGGTGGTAGTAGACTAGTTGTTTCTTTTAACACACACTCCAGAAAAGACTTGCATAAAATGTTTTACTGTAAAACCTCTCACATGAGCAAAGCTCCTTAATAGGCCAACCCCCCAAAGCCAAAAAAACTGTTGTTTCAGGTATCCCGACACTACTTTCAAAATAGAGCAAACCCTAGGTTTTCTTAGTTTTTGGTAATTTTAGTCATGTATGGGTCACCACGACTAGTCTTTTTGGCTGTTCTGACCCCTGTAGATAATTATGCTTCACCATGGTTCCCCCCTCATTACACTAGTGTCATATTGATTACTGGTAAATGTATAAAGTATCTATTAAACAGAGGTGCTAAAACAGGGACTGATCTCGTCAGGATCCTTTTAACCTGTATAATTGCCGGGTCTTGAATAAGTCCCAGTCTCAAATAAGCACTGAAGGTACAGGGCACTTGAAATTTGAAATGCACTTTAATCTAAGCCTTGAATAAGTGCCCATCTTGATTGAGGGCCTGGGGTAGAGACTGCTTGCCATCCCTATATTTTCATCATATTGACCCTTTGCAACTATACATATCAACCGGAATGAACCCCATAGGATCAGCATGATGTATGGATGTAGCCCTGGTGAGTTACTCAAAGGTAGTGGATACAGTCTCACAGATATCACAGAACATAGTGGTATTTATTCAGGACAAATAATCATATGTGTCCTTTCACCCTACAACATCATTCAAATATATATCACATATTAGTTGCCATTAATGAGAGACACAATTAAAAGTACCAAAATATACTAGTAAAACATGGTATTTTTAAAATATTAGTAAAAGTACTTATAACATAGTTTTCAAAATCCATGCAAACAAGTGTACATGCATCATAAAACGACCAACAAATCCTGATTGTCAATTACATCTTGTTGTAGACAACAGAAGAGACCTGTCATATGAAGTTAATTTTCTAGTGGACAAGTGTCATTTTGGCAGTATTGATAGAGGTGTACAGTGTCACGTGCAAGCTTTTCACATGAATAGCCCGTGTATATTTATTCAACTACATCATCACTCAAAAATAGAATCAATTAGCTGCATCACCTGTGATGCAATGTTGGTGTCATAAACATATTCTGTCATCAGGTCATCAGTGCTGTGTATATGACCGACACCATTTACTATTGCATCGACCTGTGCATCCTGCAACCCTGAAAGCAATTCCCCACTGACTAAGGAGAGTTCAATGTTGAATGTTTCTCGCAGGTTCAATAGAGCTGTCTTCAATTGAGACTTCAATGCAGGAGTCACTTGGCGCAAATCATCCTGCTCCCAATGTGGGGTACAGCTCATTAGTTCATCGTCTGTTGCCTCAAGCGGTGGTTTCCCAGGAAGTGGAGGACAGTGTCCACATCTGCATTTGATATGGCACACATCACAACAAGAATGTTGTTCCCCTATGGATGTTGCTCTATGCGTCTTCGAGAAGTGCCTCAAGATTGTCTTTCGGCGACAAGCCATCTTCTCGTTGATGCAGTACTGACGCATAGTGTTATCGCAGGCAACACTAGATATGTTAGCTGCTTGATGGTACACAATTGAGAAAGCATCTGGAATTATCTGGCTGTTTCTGCCAGCTCTCCCGGACTCTTGGAAGAAGCCCTCGAAGGATCTGGCGGCTCCCCAATGTATCACTCCTTTGACGTCGGGGACGTCAATCCCAAGGCCAAAAGCAATGGTACTTATAACCACCCTGATGCTGCTATCTGGCTTTGGGAATGTTTCCAGCACAAACTTCTTAACTCTGCGCTTGGTAGAGCGATGAAACATTCCAAACAACCTGGTCCGTACAGCCTCAACCCCAATGTAGCCGTCACTGCCAAGCTCGTCGTGTAGGAAGCGGTAAACTGCAGAAACATCTTTTACACTTCTACAGTAGATGATGTACTTAGATGTGTTCTGTTTATGTTCTCTCAGCTCATCTACTATCCAGTGTAGGGTCCGAGCAATTGAGAGTGGAGAACGGATGGCAGTATACATGATGTTTGGCCTATCTACTGAGTGTTCAATGACTTTAAGCTTTGATGGCCGCATAGCAAGAAAGTCTATGATTTTCAGTCGCATGGCAGGTGGGGCGCTGGCAGTCAATGCAAGCATGTTGGCATTGGGAAGTATTCCGCGAAGTTCTCCTATCCTTGCATAATCAGTGCGGAACTGATTACCCCAAATCACTGACATATGTGCCTCATCAACGCAGAGTAGAGTGGTGTTTCTAGTACCTCACGCCACTGCCCTTTAAATAGTACTTCAGGACTGAGTAGAACTAGGGGAAATTCACCATTTTTCACTTTGATGAGTGTTTCTGAAAACAAAGAGGAAAGGCTGTGATGAAATATATCGAGTAAGGGCAGTAAGGGAAGTAAGTTGGGTCTACAGATCTCTGCATCAGATATAGAGAAAGTGCTGTTTTTCTTTAAAAATTATTTTGTTTGCGTATTGTTTGCTAATTATTTCCAGCAAAATATGATGATTTTTTTTTTAAGCCAGAATTCTATTAGGGCTGATACTAATAAAGATACAGAGATGACAGACCCTTGTTTGAAAGCTGGAACTCTGCAGATTTGGAAAATGCCAGTGTCATTCGTCTAAAGTACCCATTGATGATTTTGACTTTTAGAAAATTTGCATTTAGCTTCACAATTTCACCTGATATTGGGAGTTTTTCATAGCAAGTTTGATCTATCATCAAGAATGAGAAAGTTGTTATAAGTGTACCTTAAATAACCAGAATCACATACGATTATCTGATTTCAAGACTTACCAGGACTATTGTCAACAGAGCCGAGATGTACAGCTGGCACTCCAAGGGTGTTCATCTTTCTCAGCTGGTCCTCCATTAGTGCCACAAGTGGTGAAATAACAATCACAATCGAGGTCCCTGAAATGATGAAAAACTGCAGATTAGATAACGGATAATACATGTACATCTACAACAACAAACACCATGTCTAAAAATGCTTGAAGGTTTAGTAGTGTATAATAAAAATACCCAGCTATAAGACACACCATGAATTTGTGCTTATTCTATAGGGTGCAGGAGGCCTGAATTTTTCATACAAGGTATTATACCGTAAATTCTCTCATATAAGCCGCGTACTGTTCTTTAGTATGATAGAACAACAGAATTAGTCCTATAAAGCTCATTAGGAGTCTATCTTTGCATATAAAACTCGCCTTACATGTGGGATATTACAGTTTAACTTAGCTGACAAAGCAATATGGTGGGAAAATAAACAATAGAACATACCTGCTGTTTGTGCATTTAGGACATCCCATGCAGTAGGCAAGAGTGCAAAAGTGATAGACTTGCCATAACCTGTTGGGAGCACAGCCAGGACATCTTTGTGTGCTAGTGTCGCAGACAATGTGTCAATTTGTTTTCTCTTCAGGCCAAACTGCAACCTTGCAGCCTGTTTGCTCGATTCTATGGCCTCTTCTATTGGTGCCATGCTGGCGGGAATGTTGTGGTCAACACAGGCTGTGATGTGCTATTCAAAAGAGAAGTGTGAAGAGATGTCAGAAAAACATCAACCTATGAGCATATTTTCCTATCAAAACAGGGATGTGATTTCATTTGGCCATTGTATATGAAACTAGATCAAACAACACGTTGTGGCAGTTGATTGTACTTCATCATCAACTCTGTGGCTCAAAAGTTTAGAAAATCCTACAAATGTAGGACAATTATTATATTCCTGAAGCATTCTCTATTCCAAACTGTAGGACAAAAAATTTTGACTGCCGTCAAGGGGGGGCGTAAAAAATTTCTGCGCATTCGCGCGAAAACCCACCACCCCCCCCCCCCCGTTGATAAATAATGACCACTCCCTAAGTATCTAAAAGAGAGATGTGTCAGGAATGAGTGACAGGTCTACACTATCCAATGTATTCATACACATCAGCCTAGGATGAATAAAAATTGTAATGGTCGTAATTTTGACTCCTCTTGAGGGGGGGGGGCTAAAAAAATTCACCCCCTTTTTAGCAAAAAAGCCTGTGCGCTACTATAGATCAAAGAGGGGCGCGAAAACTCTCCGCGCATCCGGCGCGGGGGGGGCGCAATAAATTTTTGACTGCCGTCAAGGGGGGGGCGTAAAAAATGTCTGCGCATTCGCGCGAAAACCCCCCCCCTTGATAAATAATGACCACTCCCTAAGTATCTAAAAGAGAGATGTGTCAGGAATGAGTGACAGGTCTACACTATCCAATGTATTCATACACATCAGCCTAGGATGAATAAAAATTGTAATGGTCGTAATTTTGACTCCTCTTGAGGGGGGGGCTAAAAAAATTCACCCCCTTTTTAGCAAAAAAGCCTGTGCGCTACTATAGATCAAAGAGGGGCGCGAAAACTCTCCGCGCATCCGGTGCGGGGGGGGCGCAATAAATTTTTGACTGCCGTCAAGGGGGGGGCGTAAAAAATGTCTGCGCATTCGCGCGAAAACCCCCCCCCCTTGATAAATAATGACCACTCCCTAAGTATCTAAAAGAGAGATGTGTCAGGAATGAGTGACAGGTCTACACTATCCAATGTATTCATACACATCAGCCTAGGATGAATAAAAATTGTAATGGTCGTAATTGGGTTGAAAAATTGTAACAATTGTATAAATTTTGTAACACTAACAGTTGGTCTCTCTCATGCCTACAGAGATACATGACAGACCCCACATTTTCAATATTGACAGTCAGAACCATTTTTTTCGGATACCCCCCTCACCATCACCTCCCTTGTTCTCTGTCTTAGACATCAAAGGATGTTAGCACCTGTATTAGGGCTTCTTCATCACCCTAGTTTAGCTGTGAGCGTCATAGACATCAAAAGGATAGCACCTGCATTGTGAATAGTGAGTGTTTACAAGTGAGTGCATGGTTCATTGATTTTCACTGACTGTTTGGCTAGCCTATAAATGATTCATTCAAGGAAACCGGCATGAATACAGATAAAACACTTACCACTTTATGAGAATCGTCCTTCTGAAGTCTCAAGCTCAAAAGTACATAAAGGCCTGCAGATCTCCACAAATTATTACAGCAGAATTGGAGATGTGTAGACGATATGAATGTTTTGTTTGGCGGTCAGTCTAACTCCGTAGTGCATTGTGGGTAACACTCTTCAAACAGAGTTTCTGACTACAGTCCAATGCTGCTGCCTCTGGCAGGAGAGTGCAGGGTGCACCAGGTTGCTGGCGCAAAAGTCGTGGTAAGCTCTGGTCCCAGCCCGATGAGCGGAGAGTAGCGTAGAGGTGTCGGGTGGGGGGTCAGAGCCTGAGGTGGAGCAGGGCAAAACAATTTAGGAGGACCGTGGAGAACCACTGGATCCAAAGGATGAAGTTCCACTCACCGTGGGGCATGAATACTATGGACAATAAAAATTTTCGAGTAACCTTTTTAGGTGAAAGATGGAAATTTTCACAACAGATGTTGTTATCTGCTTCCTTTAGACCTCCCTCCAATTGTGCTTGCTCACTCAGCTTTAGGGCAACCTACTCCATCCACCAGGTCGGACTCCCCCGGAAAAAATTCACCTCTGGGGAGAGGGGATTCACCCCCACACTGTGCCCACCATCAGAGGCAGTTGCGAGCAAGGCCAGCCTGATGAGACTGAGATCGAAACCACGCTGTGGGGGGCACAGTATGTGCCCCCTAGAACCAGCCCTTCTTCCCCACTATGCCATTGACACTGTCACACCAAGTAGGGCCTTTTTTTAAAATGTTTTTATGGAGACGATCTGTTATATCAATACTGGTTTGATGATGTGTGACAGGCAGAAGAACCTGTGAGTTCCAATTGCTAATTGCAAATTGTTGTTCGATGACAATTTTATTTCAGAGATGAAAATTATGTATAAACAGATGTGTTACCTACATCTGACAGTTTCTATATAACTCTAACATATGTTACAGCTATATGGAGGCACAGCACTTACAACAAATAGAATCATTAGTGACAGACAGAAATCGCAATCATGAACTAACAATTAGCAATTGGCATGTCACACCTGTCCTACCCGTAGTAGAGCACCCTGATTTTAGACTCTCACAGTCTGTGAGGTGAGTCGTTATCATAGTGGCCTTCGTAAACATGGAGTATTACGGCCAACGTAGCAGGCAACCCTGATTTTACTGTACCCTAGACAACTACAAAAGTCGGGACTGGACACACATTAATCATTATCATCACTCATTTGGCCTCTTGGCTTTTTGGGGAAAAAATAGAACAGTTGTCCTCTCTAATGGCCGAAATTGGTTTCATTATATGGCCCTTTTCTTCTTTTTCCCCACTTTTTTTTGCCAATGGCCAATGGGAAATTGTAATACTGCTTCGACAGTGCCCAAGGGATTTTTTGTTTTATTTTTTTTGCCAACCAGAATGGTATCTGTAGAGAATTTTTGTTAGAACCTTTGAGGAAAGTGAAGTTATTTTCAAAATTGAGGGAACTTATGAGTTAAGCCTTCTACCAAGCAAGTGGGTTTCAATGGTATGATGTATCCCGATCGTCTCCCTACTATTGTATATATACAATAGTTCAGTCCCCTGATGTCCTACTTGTTTCAAAAACCCTTAGCCTTAAGGTTACATGGACGTAAATGCTGCCCTCTCGTGAGTCATATGGTATTCAGGCCTGCACTGAAGGTGATCTGGGTGCTGATTGGCTTAGAAATCATATGCAAGAAATATTGGTAAAATTATGAAAAAAATCACAAGTGACCCCAAATAGTTCCTAAATGGAAAAGTAGATGAGTTTTTATATTATGCCAAGGTTTGGGGATTCTATCAGTTCTGCAAATGTTCATCTGGCCAATGGAGGTTTTGAGGCCCAAAAAAGGGTAGAATGGCACTTGCTGTACTTATCACTCCCTTAGTTAAGATTTTCAGGGTTAAGCCTATCCTATATTCTAACACATTGTGTGTGAGAGATGTTTAATCTTGCTACGGTCGAAAATATTACCAACGAACATTACGGGGGTCTGTTTTTGTGTGTTATGCTATATAGAAACATAGAGGAAATGGAATTAGTTCCATGTAACCTCTACACAGCAGATTCCCTTCAAAAGGACATATGCTGCCACCTTGTGTAGTACTCCACCCCTAGGTACCCACCAGGGAGGAGTTGCACACGGGTACCACGGGCCACAGTGGCGCCCTCTCATGGCTCATTCTGGAACTGAGTGCATTAGACCTGGGTACTTTCAGGTCATTCTAAAGACCTACACACAAGTTGGGGACCAGTGCCAAGGTGGGAACCTGGAGCCAATCAGATTCCCCTCTCACTGACATTGGCAGAACAGCCAATCAGCATAGGGCTTGGATTGGAGTTTGGAGTCCCACACTCTCCATAAAGGTTGTGAGGGAGAGTGAGTGGGCACACAGCGTGGTCGCACAACGGTAGCACAAGCAACCCACAACACGCCTTGTCTTACACACCACTTCACATGCCCTACCTATGCCCTGAGGCATCATTTTAGTCATATAAATGCTTTAAGGCTCCGCCTCGTTCCCTTATCCGGGATTATTACATGACCTCTGTGATTTGGATGCTTTTTCTGGATATCCCCATTCTGATACCTGTCGATATTGCAGGTCCTAGTGCTGATATCCTGGATATCGGCACTCCTAGGAGTGCTGATATCAAGGATATCAGCACTCCTTACATGTCCTATGTCACATGTCATATGTCACATGTTAAAACCTACGAAATTTTCATTGCCAGGGTAGGGGTCGAACCTGCAGTGTCCTGATCCCAAATACAACTCCCTATGCATTGCACCACAGGGACTGATGAGAAACGCTTGGTTAGAACCAGGTCTGTATAAGTCATTGATATGGCTGTGACCCCCAACTACAACTCTCACGTGCGCAAGGCATTATAATTATAGACGACTGCTGGACGCATCAAACCTCATAACGGTGCCCGTTAGCCCATTCATTACTCTCTTATAAAAGGATCTCATGAACACATAATCGTCACCTATATCCTTACTATGGGGCTGTTTTCACGGCACTATGCACTGCAGGTGAACAGCTTATATGACCCATATCCAGTGGGTCCACCATTTTGAAACTTGCTGGTTATGCAAAAGGCGGCAAAACACACTGATAAGGCATTGTCATGATGGGTACCTTGCCCCTGGAAGTGGGTGTTATCCAGGGACATGCTGGTTTTCATCTCATCAGCTTATCAGTGCATGTCGCCAGAACCAGCTCCACTCCCACTTACACCCCAAAAAGTATGATAGGAATGTGAATGCCCTGTAAACACAACTTTGTAGATCAGAGGCGTATAGATCTGCATAGAATTTAGGTGGCAACTACTTAATTTTGCTTGGTGTGAAGTTGAAGTTGTTTTTATTGGTAAAAACATCTTAGAAAGTATGTTATGTTCTTCCCATCATGCAGGTGGACTTTGAAACGTCAATTTAAGGTCTAGTTCTACAGATGTTGTGTTCTAAAATACATATGTGGCCAGATGAGGGAAAACATGCCTCCAGGGGGGATTGCTTTTTAAGCTTGAGTCACTGGCTTTAAAATGAGATATCTTGAGCTAAAATATCCCTGGTAGTTTTATGTAATTGCTTATTAACCATAGGTTGCGGTGTGCAACTGAAAATGGCAGATAAGCTCTAAATGTGTTATATCCTATCATAAAAACCTATAATGAAAAAAAAGGATGTGTGTTAAAAGGATGAATTAATGTAGATCAATCAAAGAGAATTGGTAAGCTATATTGCCATACAAACTTTAAGGTTCATCTATCTAGGCCTACATTCAAGTAAAGGCATTTCTATCTCAATATACCCAAAAACATAATTTAAACATAGGAAAATCAACTAGAAATACCTGGGAGCTGCCGGGTATGGAGCTTTCTGGTAAGTTGTTTAGTGGGACAGTATATTTTATAACTGTTATATGTGTTATTTATCAGTGACATGGGTGACATCATCAAAAACTGATGTTATGCTCTATATGCTTAGGCCAAAAAAATTGTTTGTTTCAGGTAACCCAACCCTACCTAGTAAAACAGGGCCGACCCAAAAGTTTTTTCTTCATTTCTTAAGAAATTATACATTTTTGGGCTATTTTTTGGGGCTATTCCGTGAGTCATTGTGAGTCACTGCGAGTCATTGCATGTATTAATTGTAGTTTAAAGAAACAAAAAAAATCCGACCTACTGTACCTGATTTTTTCCAACATGCACCTGAAACACACTACCTTTATTTTGGCCTTAGTAATGTATACCTTAGACAAGTCTGCAATATAGCCATAGCTTCCATGTAGGATGAACGTACTAGACTAAACAGGTGGTGTAATGATAATTACATGGCAATTGATACTGAGACCTGAGATACAACGGTTACCAACCAACCCACAGTTTAAAAATGTAATAGCCAAACTGGTTTTGATGTTGCCTAATCATGATGATGCAGTCAATATTCTGTTACTCATTTCTGTTACACGTTGCATAATTAGCATTGAATAATTACAAACATGATACTATAATCTGTACAGATAATTTTGCTATTTTGACTATTTGAATGATGAACCACATACAAATGGAAACCCTTATTTTTTATGTATACACCAAAACGTAACTTCACCACAACATGTAAAGTATTGAAGGATTGTATTTTGAACTATGAATATTATTAGACAAACAAACCAAAAGGTACTTCTGTGAGGCCTTTCATTAATTTAAAGCTCCAAATTCTCATTTGGATTGTGTTATTAGCAAATGTGATGAATTGTTGAAATGATGTTCACACTAACTATTAAACTGATGAACAATGTCAAGCTTAATCCACTTTGTGTCCTAATGCATCCAATACTTCAAAGTAAAAGTGTCTTGGTGCACAGACATTAGGCCTCCAAGACACTCGCCCGTCTGATGGTAGAGCTCCTGTTTACCATGGGCCTAATATTATATAATCAAGTGTCCACTAAAGTATATGATGGCAGTAAAAGGAAACACTATGTTCAACATGACTTCTTTTCATATTCTCAGAGTAAGTAGGTCGTGGAGTAGACAAGAAGGACCGCGCTGGCAGGTCTATGATTACTTGGATTTACTTCATGAATAGTACAACCACTGCTGTAAATCATTCACATACAGTAGTATAAGTGTCAGTCCTGCCAGGGGAGGCAAGTTGATACTGAACCATTATACTCCACCTGGCTCTGCACCCTATTGTTCCTACTGTAGGTTTATTTCCACATTCTACAGTTGGGTGGCAAGCAGGAGGTTTTATGAATTAGGTCAGTTCTGGCAGGAGGTTTTGTGAGTTGGGTCAGGTTTGGGAGGAGGTTTTATGCAATAGGCCAAGCATAGCAGGGGTTTTATGAATAAGGTCATTTTTGAACACAAGATGTAATTTGTGGGAAAATTCTGTCCCATATGGGATTCGTACCCATGCACCAGACAGTTCTTGGATCCAGAGTCCCATGTGCTAACCATTACACCATGAGTCCTCAGGTGATACTGTGGGTGATAGAACATCTACTGAATGGTGATATGCTACTACTATGACTGAGTAATCAATTATAGATAAACAGGGTAATTTCACTTTGAAAGTTTGACTGGTCAATCCAGTGTAGTGGTTAAGGCCTGGGACTAGAAATCTAGACCACACAGGTTCAAACCCCTGGTGTTATTTTGTTTTATTCTCGGTTGACCACTGTCATTTTTGCAACAAATTCTAAAAAATAATGTATTATAATGAACATTCTCAAAATGGTAAAGGGGGCTTCAGGGGGGCCTTTTACAAAGACTCCTTTTACCTTGTATACAGTCTTGAACCCACATTCTGTGATTCAAAGTCAGACATGCTAACCATTATACTATTAGGACTGCTGGTGATTGTAGACTGGAACACCATATATTTATCATAGCTTTGTATCACAGCCAGTGTAGATTCGAATCCTCTTCTAGGCCTCTACAGTTAAAGTCAAACTATGCTTATATTCAGGGTTTTACTGTTGTATAAACTTCTGTGGATGTAGTATAAGTAAGAAAAACTCCTTGGAGCTTGAGGATTTGCCACAAAACCTCTGAGGTGAATTTGTGGCAAATCCTCCAGCTCCGCGGAGGTTTTCCATTACAAACTCTACATCAACCCCCACTTCTATTCAAACTATACCCAGTAAAACTATGGCCACTAACCTTGAAATGTACGAGGCTGATGGTATTCAACTAATCCAATTGAACATTGCCCCAAAGCAGCGGCGTAAGATTCACCAGAGTACAGGGGCCAAGGTAGGTTCACGGCATTCAGGGGGTAAAACTGAATTTGACTTTAGTGGCAGCCTAATACCAAAGGCAGGAGCCCAAGACACAGTTCAAGCTGAGTTACATGTCACTACCTGTAGCTCAAGAAGTTACACAAAACATAGTACAAGTTACTGCCACGGATGTAGCTCTACAAGATGTAGGTCAAATAGAAGATACAGTTGGCAAGGCTAATGTAGGAAAAGGAGAGGAAAGTAGGGTGACTGATAAAACTCTATGTGGGGCGGGTCGGCATCCCAGGGCTCGCTCTCTACCGGGCTTGTCTCCTCCCCCTTCCTTTTTCCGCCCGTCCTTCTTCTTGCCCCGCCCCGGCGACCTGCGACGGAGGGGCGACTTGCTACGCCCCTGATCCGTCACCACACTCACCAGTCCCCCTCGGGATGGTCGGCGGGGTGACCGCCTGGAGGTACTCGGGGAGTCCGACGGCGCCATCATGGGATCAGCCACCTTCCCACTCTCCTCTGGGCTCCCCGCTGCTCGACCTCGCAGCTGCCGCTCCGAAGCGAGGTGAGCCGCTTTCCTCGAGCGGCGCCTTCCTTCAGGCGTCCACTCGGTGCCTGGGGACTCTGCCGACTCCTCGTCTGAGCCCTCCGCCTCCCCTCCTGACCCCTCGGTGGCCGGTGGCTCGGCGTCCTCGGTGGCCGGTGGCTCGGCATCCTCGGTGGCCGGTGGCTGGGCATCCTCGGTGGCCGGTGGCTCGGCATCCTCGGTGGCCGGTGGCTCGGCATCCTCGGTGGCCGGTGGCTCGGCATCCTCGGTGGCCGGTGGTCGCTTCCCGGTGTCCTCCCCAGTGGCTGCCACCGTCCTATACTGGACCACGGTGGTCGGTGGTCTTGCCGCCCCCTTCAGCCCCAACCACGCATGACCGGGGGGTTGTGACTTGAGGAGGCTTTGCAGGTCATTCCACCTGTCCACCAAAAAGTGCACCCTCCCCACACGTTTCATAGGGAAGAGGCACCGGCGACTTCTTCATTTCACGGTCTGACCACAACAAACCATGCTCTCGTGCCTCGCGATCGGTGGCTCGAACTAGGTCACGATGTAGTTCCCTGTTTTTCCACCAGGTGGCCTCCTCGTCCGGTGGCCGGGTGGCGCTCTCGGCGGCCTCCTTTTCCTGCCTCAGCCCACCGCCGGTTCTTCGCATCGAAGATGGCCTTCACTTGGGAACTCATGGCCACTGTGGGTCCCCTTTCCTCCCCCTCTGTAGAGAGCTTCTTCACCAACTTCTCTTTCAGAGGCGACCTGACCCTCTCAAAGGAAGAAAGGCCCTGGTCGGCCGGTGGTCGTTTACCGGCGGTCTCCTTCACCCCTCCTGGACACTGGTAAGTAATTCTCCCCTCCACTTTCCCCGGGTCTTCCCCAGCAGCCTCCAGCCCTTTCTCAACCCCTTCCACCAACTCTCTGAAGTGCAAGAAGGAGGCCAACCAAGCTTCCTCCCCTCTTCTGCTACCCGCAGGTGGCGGTGGTTCGGTGTCTCCTTGCGAAAACAGGACTGCACGGCATGTTCCTCCACGATGATATCGTCAAAATACACCAGGCAAGTGGACCACTGCAAGCCCCGCATGACCACCTCCATGAGTCTCTCGAATGTCCCAGGCGCATTAGACAGCCCGAATGGCATCACCCGTAACTGGAACAATCCCCTGTGTGTGACAAAGGGGGTCTTGGGTTTCGAGTCTTCATCCATGGCCAATTGCCAATATCCCGAAGCCAGGTCCAGGGTACTGAACCACCTTGCTCCCGCCATGGAATCCAACGAGTCATCTATGCGCGGGAGTGGGTATGCGTCCTTGAGAGTCACTGCATTCAAGCGCCTGTAATCGACGCAGAACCGGACGCAGAACCGTACGTCTTTCTTCTTGACCAGGACCACGGGACTGGCCCTTGGTCCCGAGGCTGGCTCAATCACCCCCTTCTGCAACATGTCCTCTACCTCCTTATCCAATACTGCACGTCGGTGCGGGGCCAGCCGTCGCGGCGCCATCTTAACTGGGGCCGCCGGTCCCGTGTCAATGCGGTGTGTCACCAAATCTGTCTGGCCCAACTCTCCATCCTCCGTCTGAAACACCCAACGATTCCGCTCAATTAGGGCCCTCCAAACAGGGTTGGCCGCCACTTCCGTGCTACCCAACAGTGAGTCCACCAGTGAGTCGCCTGGCCCCTCACTCCTTCCTCCGGTACTTTCCGTCACCATCCTGCATGACTTCTAACTTCCGCCCACTGCCTCCACTGTAGCCAAGTGCATGCCTTGGTACAGCGTCACTGGGTCCGGGCCTGGGTTACACACTAGCAGGGGAACTCTCCCCTCCGCGGGATATACCAGAGCCCGTCCTACCCTTATCCCTCTTTTGGCCTCCACCCGACTAATCCCTTCCACCACCATCTCCAGCGCCCCAGTGTTCTCAGGGACACATGCCATGATGACCCTCTCCGTGCGACCTTCCACGACCCTAGTCTCCTCATTAACAAGCCAACATGGCTCCCCTGCGTCTTCCTCCGGCCAGAGCAACTTCTCCTGTGCGAGGTCGACCGCGGCCCGCGTCTGCCTCAGGAAGTCTGCCCCTAGCAAACCAGGCGTCGAAATATCGGTTATCACAAAAGTGGCCATTCGTGTCCGGGAACCACAGCGCAGTTCCGTGACCACTCTCCCCTCGACCTGTAGAGGCTTACCATCCGCAGTGTGATAAGTGGATGTGGTAGGCTCCACTATCCCCGGCGATCCCTCCCGATTCCACTAGGCCGTGGACAGCAGGTTACTTGTGGCCCCCGTGTCTACCACCAGACTTATGTTCTGGCCACACAACTGCCCTTCCGCCTGTAACCCAGGCCCGGACCCAGGAAGCTGGACGCGCATTCGTGAGCAGCCTGAGGGCCACCCCGGCCAAACTAATCCCTAGGAAAGTGCCCGCCTCCACAGCTGTCCACCCATTCACCATCATGCAGAGATCAAAATGGGATAAGAACTCCTCGAGGTCACCTGACCCGTCATACTTTCCCGGCATGACCACCGGCTTCCTTGCCTGGCCGTCCCGTGGGGACCTGAAGGCTCCCCCACTTCAGCGAAATGCCCCCCCCCCCACCGGGGTCGACGCGTCCAACTGGAGGGTATCCTCCCCATAGGGGCTGGCTCTTGATAGCGAGTCACTTGTTGACCTCCCCGACCGAGGACGGCTCTCCCCGGCTGTCTCCCGTCCCATACCGGAACTCTCATCATCTACCTCTCCCGGCGACACCGCCTTCCTCGCCGATTCTCTGCTTGTCTGCTCTCCTTGGTAGGGTATGCTAAAAGCCACTCAGGCTGAATCGGGACCTGGGCCCCTGTCCATTCTTCCACTTGGTAGCTCCCCTTTCCCCATAAGCCTCGGATTCCGGTGGCTTGCCGTGCCACCGGCCTTTCCGGTGGCCCCACCGACTGCCCCAGGCCGCCCCTCCAGCCCGCCGAATCCCGGTGACTGCAGGGCATGCCGGCTTTCCCGGTGCCTCCTCCTCCTCTAGAGACTTGTCATCCTTCTCTCCACCAATACTTATGCCCGGCCACCAGATGTCGTCTGCCTCGGCGGTTCCGGTGGATTCGGTGGATCCGGCGGTACCGGCCACCGGGTCCCCGTCTCTCTTCCTTCTAAAACTGACTTCCTCATCTACTATCTCCACCAGCTCCCCCTTCCTTCCTCCTCCGAGAGCCTCCCCCAACTGGTCCATCCCTTCCCTGTCGCTCATAGCTGTTCTGGTTATGCGGGTTCGTCAATAAGAAGCAACACCGTTGTCACCAATGTAATAACCAGAAACCAGCGAAACAACAGAATAAAGATTTGATCACGGATGACTTCCTGTATTTATTGCTGTTCTTGTCTTATTGCTAACATGGGCTTATCTTGTGCCTATCTCGCTTATCTTGTGCTTATCTTGCTTATAATTAAGAAGCCCGCCCTCTTTAGCCACACTTGCTGCCAGCCACCGGACACCGGAACCCAGCTGTGCGTCGGCCACCAATGAGTCTCTAATTATGTCTGACCCTTACCCACCGGATCTGCTCCTTTTATAGTCTGGAGACTCGGATGTGACGTCACATGACACTGACGTCACCACCGGCGCTCCCCCTGTCGCCCCGGTCCGGTGGCCGCCACCGAGCCACCAACAATGAACTATCCATGTTTATTACAATAGGCTTGGCAAGGAAAACCCTAAGAGCAAAACAAACAGGCCTATCATGGTTGAACTGAAAAAGGTGTCCTATAAGGGTAAAATCTACAAAAAAGTGAATAAATGCCAAAACATCCCAGACTGGTCACACATCAACATCAGTGACGATTCGGCATTAGCTGAACAAGACAAAATGAAATACATCAAAATAGTTGATACATATGTGAATTCACAGGGGAAAAACGGTGAAATACAAATTAAGGTAAAGCTGTCACCATAAAAGGCAAGACATATGTATGGGAAAATCTAGAGTTGCTACCCAGACGATTAGGCCTTGAAGATGCAAAAACCATTCATTTGACAAATGGGATTGCCTTTCAGAGCAAGCACAGCTTTTAAGCAACCTATACCCAGTTTCCTTTAATTATAAAGGATTTCGATACACATCAGTGGAACAGGGTTATGCCCACCAGGTAGGACTGTTTTGTAACTCACCACAGGTATCCAAACAAGCCCTCCTAGCAAAAGATGGGTATGATGCTAAAAAGGCAATGAAATTGTTAACAGAAAATGAGCAATGGCTGTCCACTGAGAGATTCAAGATGCTGAAGAGACTGCAACTAGCCAGGTTTAGGCAGAATCCCCATGATGCTGAAAGGCTCATAAAAACCGGAAACACGCCATTATTTGAAGCAACACGGGATTTGACCTTCGCAACTGGATACAGCCTCAAAGTTGAACATGAAACCCAAAGGTAAAAACAGATGCGGGGTCTTATTACAGCAAGAGAGATTTTTACTCCAAAATCTACCTTTACACTAATAAGTGACACTAGCCCCTGGACTAAATGACATGCATAGTCCCGGCCTCCCTACCCAGCACACTGACACACTTGTACTTGGCAGAGGGACCGCACACCAGCTGTGCACTGACATAGTGGTATATACTAAGCAGAAAGGAGGATATATACACATAATTGACTGATCCATACTAGCACCATGTTCAGAGCTGCATTTATAACCGATAGTAGAGGCAATGACATGGAAAAAGAGGTTAACATTTCTATTCATGTGCTTCCAGTGCCAGGAGCAACTTGAAACATATAGCCTATAGTAGAGGAGCACTTACAGCAAAATACGTATCACATGGTGATAATCTTTGTTGGAGTGAATAATTTGTCTACTTGTTTTGCGACTTGTAAATCAGACAATTATTAAGGTTTGTAGAGAGTAAACCTTAAAATTAGGACATTTTGCCTCAAATGACCCATTACCATACAGATTTGTATACAAATTAAGTTAATATTTGCTGTTTATTATATGAAATCTTTGGCGGGTTCCACCTTTTAACTGATAGAGTTCCACCTTATCGAAAATCAAACCAGCGCGCAACAAGGGCTAGTTACGGGCCTGGATCAGGATTGGACCGTTACCCAGATTGGACAACACCGCACACTTGATTGATGACATAACATCTAAATACATGAAACTCAAGGAGGCTGCTGGTACCTATGGCCAACCTGTGGTATTTGCCCCCCTAATTGGGATTAACATGGGTATGTACAATAAAACACCAGGACAATTCCCCGAGCACCAGGACATAATTGACAATGGAGTAATTCATGTAAATATATAAAGCCTTGTGCAGCTTGAACATGGAAACCCCATATGTTGGGCCTTGGTTCCTGAAAACAGTACATTGTTGGAATCATGGTAAATTGCAGCACAAGTACAAAATGCTGAGCCCTGACAGATTACATCATGATGAGACAACGCGTAAAATGTGGGCTCAATTCATAGCTAAGTGCCTGCAGAAAAACCTTAAAGGTACACCAGTAAAAGTGCACACCCACCAACTTAGATAAGTGTATTACAGCGGTAGCCATAGGGTAGATTAACCTAAAGACGACCGTTCCTGTGCAGGCCTTCAATGAGGGATTTGTAGTAACTAAGTAATGTATGGGCTAACAGGCACCGAATGGCAAGTATCGTAGGATATCGTAACAATAGAATAGAATATCAATAGAATATCAATAAAAACAAGTTGAAAACAAAAATCCTTCCCCGGGACGCGAAGCCTGCCATAGTGTTTCTACACGATCGGTACACACAGCTCGGTGCCCGGCAGCGGACAGCGACAGCCCCGGTCTCGGCTAGCCTTGGCAGCGGCACATGGCGAAAAATAGTGTTTGTACACGATCGGTACACATGCCTTGGCGCCCGGCTAGGCCTCCTTTGGTTGGTTTAGTTCTAGCGGCGAAAAAAGATGCGTCTCGCTGTTATGTTTGTGTATAATACACCTCCTCGCGCGGCAGCGGACAGCGACAGCGCACACGGCGAAAAAAGATGCGCCCGGACTGGGGCTCGATCCATGTACCTCTCACGGCTGAGCGCAATGCGCTAACCGCTAGACCACCGCGTCTCCTTCAGCGCCCGTCTCGGCTTGGCTATGTTTGACAGTAGGGAACAAAAATATACGCCCGGACCGAGACTCGTCCCGCCTACCTCTACCAGCTTACCAAGCAAACCCAGGCCATCACACGTCAGTCCCTGTGGCGCAATGCATAGGGAGTTGGATTAGGGATCTGAGACTGCAGGTTCGACCCCTACCCTGACCATGGAAATTTCATGGGTTTTAACATGTAATATATGACATGTTAGGAGTACTGATATCCACCCCAAACAGTGCTGATATCCACCTCAAAGAGTGCTGATATCCACCTGGGATCTGCTCATAAGGGGTCGCACAATATGCAGGAATATCAGAACTGGGATATCCAGAAAAAGCACCCAAAATCACAGAAGTCGTGTAATAATGGGTAATATCTCTGAGAGTTTTAGATCCTCAGGCTTCCAAAAGGCACTGAATGAAAGATAATTGTTTAGGCTTTTTTACCTGCTATATCTTGAAAATCCATGTGTATAATATATATCTAGTTTATCACCCATACTAAGAACATTCCATTTAGTTCATTCTCACCTTGAGATGACCACTTTGCACCTTGTGACAACCACTTAATACACAGCCTTTGAATGGGGCCATTTTCATTAGGCCATAATTTCAAAAAAGAATAAGTGTCTTACATAAATATACAATATAATGTTACTGTTGATGGTGCTGTATTGTAATGAAAATGTATGTTTTGCAGCAGCTAAATGGAAATGGATATTTCAGTAAAGATTATGTTCATCGTAGTTGCCATTCCCATCCAATTAGAGGTAATAATTCTAGCCCTGCATTAAAAAGGCTTTGTTTTATGATTATCTATCAATATCCACCACAGTAACATTTCTTTTGACCTAGTATTTATGATCTTGATGTCATATAGTTCCTTTGCATATAACAGAATAGAAAAACAGCAAATTTTGAAACCCATGCATAGAGATATCATCTAGAAAATGCACTGTCCCAAGATATTATGGATATGAATAAGTCCTAAACTGAAAGTAATTAACATTTCTGAACATTTGTTTATGTCATCATTTACTTATGATATATATCTATGTCTAGAATCAATATTTGGTACATGTGAACAATTTCAATGTTCAGAATCTGTAACCAAAGTTAAAGATTTCTGGAGAAATACTTTGGTGTATTGTTATTGATTATCTCACGATTTGGGCCTGGACAGTGCTTTTTTGCTCATAACCCCAGTTCCTTATCCAGCCATAACGCACTCTGAGACCTTTTCTTCGTCTTCAAGAGGCTGCTAGTTTCAATCTGGACATGATAATAAATTGGCGAAGTATACAAAGTCAACCACGCCATAGTTTTCCAGTTAAAACCGTTTAGGTTCAACGGGAATCGATCCCCGGCCGCTGGGGCAGGAGGCGAGCTCGCTGTCCACTATACCAAGCCGACCGGTGCTAGAAACCACTGCACATGGAGGATTTGAAAAAGTTTTCCGACATACCTGAAGTTTACACACCTCGTTAGCCTAGAATATATGGAGCCTGGTGGAGTTATTAACAGAGAAACATCCTTAGATATCCTAGATGATCATGCCATGCCAAATTCCTCCATTTTCTTCGAAATAAATAAGAATCCATTGATTTTCCATAGCGATACACGACTGACCCGGCTGACCTCCTTGCCGGAAGTGGGTTCAGCCGAAAGTAGGTCAGGTACATCCGGGCACCTATCCGCTTTGTCAACAAGACGAAATGGCCGTGTACCGGGCCGTGTGCATTGGATCGTTATGGAAAATCAATGGATTCTTATTTATTTCGAAGAAAATGGAGACAAAATGTATGCAAACACCAACTAGAGATCGTATATTTGGCGCTGCTAGAATAACAGGGCTTGACATCCTTGGATTATACCCGAAAATTCGTTGGAAAGACGAGGGTTTCACGAGTGGAGTAAAAACAATGGCTACGCTGGCTTGGCAAACCGAGCGGATTGTATGCACTTACAAAATGTCTTCTCCTGGATTAATTCTTGGGTTATAAGGTAAGAAATTAATACAAAATGGAGAAAAATGTGAGATAAACGCCTTAATGTATGTTATGGGAACGCACTCGTGGATTTACGGGTTAATAATCCACGTGGATTTACGGGTTAATAATCCACTCGTGCGTTCCCATAACATACATTAAACGCATAATAAGTAATCAATGGATAATTCATGATGAGTGTGTGTTAGTGAAGGATAATAACACGAGGGCGTAGCTCGAGTGTAATTAGCCTTTGCTAACACACACAAGTCATGAATTATCCATTGACTACTTATTTTATTCCACGAAACCAATAGATAATCAATAGAATACCAATAAATTCAAGTTGAAAACAAAAATTATTCCCCCTCCCCGGGACTCGAAGCCACCCATTGTGTGTACACGATCGGTACATACACCTCGGCGCCCGGCAGTGGACAGCGACAGCACCAGTCTCGGCTTGCCATTGAATGCGTCTCGGTTATGGTAGCGGTCACAGGGCAAAAAAAAGATGCGCCCGAACCGTGTTAGCCTAGATCTACACCTCGTCACCCGGCAGCGGACAGCTACAGCGCACACGGCGAAAAAAAGACTTGTCCGGACCGGGACTCGATCCGCCCACCTTTGACGGCTGAGCGCAATGCGCTAACCACTAGACCACCGCGTCTCCTCCTTCATCGGCCTTCTCGGCTTGGCTATATTTGAATGTAGTGGACAGCCCGCAGTCGTCGCCTCCCTGGGCTTTGTATCATTTCAAGACGTGGTTCTAACCAAGCTTCTCTCGTCAGTCCCTGTGGCGCAATGCATAGGGAGTTGGATTTGGTACCCTGGCAATGAAAATTATCGTAGGTTTTAACATGTAACATATGACATGTAAGGACATGAGAGGCAAGCAGGTTATCCATGGATAACCGCACGCCTTACAAAATTGATGCTACAGCCTTCATGGTGTGCAATATCGACAGGTATGTGCATGGGAATATCCAGGAAAAGCACTGAGAATCCCAGAAATCGTGGAATAAACAATGATAACTACTCAACATATCATAGGTGGCCAGTCCATGGGATACTATAACACCTCTATTCCAGGAATATTAGAGGTACAGCCCCATACAGTAGATGTAAAAGTGAGAAAAACAAGGTGGCAGGTGGTCAACTCAAGGTATGTGGTCGTCTTTAGGTTAACCTACCCTATATGAGGTTCTAAATCTAGTCCAATTATTCCTTTTCACCCATACCCCCAATTCCCTCTCCTCCCTGTCTCTATGGCAACGTGGTTATGAAGTGGGATACTGAGTTTGCTATAGATCACCACATTTTAATGTTAGAAGGGTTTTTGTCAATACTCATATATGGCTCAATACTGCTGCTTTATAACACGGTTAGAGAGTTTTCAGTGCCGAAAATGGATAATATCAGTTCCTATATCTCGCGATAAAGCACCCAAAATTCACGGCGAGCGGACAGCGGGGCGGACATGTTGAAACCTCCTTGACACGAAAGTAAATCCTCCATTTTTGAAGGTTATGTACCAAATATAGCAAAATGCTTTGGACATAACATAGTTGAAACCATATTCTACCTCTCTGTCGACTAGATTCCTTCATATTATGGCTGTATTTGATATAAAAAATTATTAAACTTTCGAATCGAGCGACTTGCCATGCGTCTTCGCCATTCTGTCAACACTACAGGTGCCGCCGCCTGGTGTGTACAGAATGGATTATATTTTAGACTGGCGCAGCTCTGTCTCGACATGTTCGCAGTAGTAGGCCTATGAGAGTGGGACTTTGAGGAGCTCGCCAGCCTAACCATACGACAACATGAAACCAAGATGGCGGAGGGCCGTCTTGTCGACTCGCATAAGAAATGAATGGATTATATCATTTTTGACGGTAAATACTTAGAATTAATGGTGGAAACCGTGTTATAAGCACAATATATAATGCATAGACTTGCACTCGTTGGCTTCATGGGGTTCATAGAAGCATTCGCCTCCGGCTCATGCTTCTATCACCCCCTGAAGCCAACTCGTGCAAGTCTATGCATTATATATTACTTACATACATTAAGATGCTACCAAGCACTTAGCTATAACTGCTATCATTACACATATCTATTAAATTGTATTGAAATGTAAACTATACATCACATCACAACAGTGATGTTAAAACAAAACATTTGTATTTAACCTTCATTGTCTTCCAGTTATATTACATGCAGTATGGACTTGAACATATTTAATGGTCAAAATTTCCAGGACTATTGATACATGACATACAATCTCTTATTGTCCAGCCTTGATGCCATCTAAGGACACTGGAAGTCAGGTTAGAGATTATTGTCTACCACCCGCATGATTTTGAAGGAATGCATGGGAAATTTCATTGTTGGCATAGCAAGTAAACATTCTATTTTGTTATTATTTGCCAGTATTTGGGTCAATCTGCTGAATATCTCCATGGTTATAACTATGCTAAGCAAAGTTTGTTCCTACTACCATGGAAATAGATTGTTTTGGTAGCAAATCATGAAAGGTATTTTTATGGATATGAAAGATTTCTATCAATGAATAATATAGAACAAAGGATAACTTCTTATTTGTGTGTGATATAACCAAGGAATAGTAGTTTGGTACCATGCCAGGCTCTTGCTCTCTAGAAGGCTGACACTGTAATGGGTCACATATCTAACAACCAAATTTCATGTTTTGACTCACTGTTCGAGGAATAATAAAGATAGAGCAATATGGATGGTCTCATTGGAATTGTGAGGTTATAGCCGTTCTGGAGAGGGTATAACATTACAGATTGGACCAGTAGAAGTGTCTAGATGATATCTAGAGTTAGGTGGAGTTTTGGGAAAATGGGTATTGGGGAGAATATAAAATGTAAGGCGAGACAATAGTAAAGATATTTTATTTAAGACAGCGGGTCGTATTAAAAGTATACAAATAATGTTGACATAATGGGCTAAAACATGGGGGAGTGATATTTGTATGTAAGGATCCAGTTCTAACCAGAATCAGTAGAAGGGCTCGAAAAGTAATAAAAAACAAGTGAGAACCTAGGGGATCAGAGTCCGTGGGTGACTCATAGAGAGCCAATGTATATAAATAAGATCATGTTCAAGAGAGGAGTCCAAAGTGCAATCAGATATTTACCACCATGGGGTGATCAGTTATGAATAAGCAGAATACACTCCTATAAGGTATCCCATATTATTGGGAAAGCAAAGTCCAGGAGGTGTCGGGTGAAAGTAGCCGGTGTGGGGTGAGTATATAAAGCAGGTGCAGGGCCAGAAAGGGCGTGAATTGTCAACGAGTAGCAGGAAGCACAGTTCATCCTGTAATTAAAGGGAAACATTGTATAGTCATCAGCTCACAAGGAGAAATTATATATTCTGGAAAGGAAACTATTAGTCAGAATACGGTGTATTGAGATAGCCTCTAGCGATTTAAGAACTCAATAGGAATTAGATAGCTCTACCTACCCTCTGCCTAGCCAGTACCACCCTGATTGAAATATAGATACCTGCATCGCATTGGATGTTAAAAGATTGCTCTTCCTCACTCAACCACGGATACCCATTAGAACTTCCTTATTAAGATTATTCAACGAAGTTATGAAAGTTTACAAAACAATATGGTTAATGTTTGAAGATCCAGTGAATGATGTATATGTGAAGTTTGGTTATTAATGAGAAGTGATGAAAAATGACGAGCTGTGAAGAATTGGTAAAAATTTAAGATCAGTGAATGAAATGTATATCTATTACAATTGGATTTCTCATGGTCCAAGGCAATGAAAATGATATGAAACTATCAGGATTGTTTTTGATATATATATATATTTATATTGTGGCAGTAAGACCGAGGGAGCACGGAGCCGAGTCGGAACCATCCTAGATGGGGCCGGCGGAGCTCCGCGCGCCTGGAGTCCGAGCCAAGGGACGGAGCGTCCGACGCTGGGTATGTGACACCAGCGTCGGAAGCTGCGGCGGCTATAAAAGCGCGTGTGCGTGTAGTTCGGGGAGACGGTTTTCCAGTAGAAAGCAAGGCGGACACACGGCAGAGAAATAACACGACAGAGCCTCCGATCCGGAGTTAGATGGTGTGGCCAGGTGCCAGGGTTTAATAAACTGTTGAATTGTATGTTCCGAGTTGTGTTGTGTTTACAGGAAGGACGAATCGGATAATCGCTACATTGGTGACAGCTAGTGACGAACCCCGCTTCAACGTAAACATGAACGGATCGGATGACACCAAGGAAGCCGTGAAGATGGAAACTGCAGGAAAGGCGAGCTTGCTGGAAGTGGTAGACGAGGAAATCACCCTACGACGAGAGGGGCCCCCGCGGCGAGATACGGGACCGGAGAGGCAGGAGGAGGGACGTGACAGTCTGATTCCAAAATGGCCGTGGGAGCTGGGCTCGGAGAGGGTTGAGAACGGGCAGGAGAGGAAACCCCCTGGAGGGTGGCGGGAAAGGATCCTAGACCGGAATCTATGCTGGGGAAGGGCCCGAGAGAGGAGCTGTGGTGGACGGAGGAAGATTGGGCAGAGGCTGCAAGGAGAGAACGGCAGGGAGAGGCGGTTCAGCGGGGGCCGAATCCGGAGCGCCAGGGCGGGGCCCGAACTGAAGCTGGGACCGGGCGGTCGTGCGTTGAAGGAGGGGCACCCAGACGTCTGTTAGGAGCTGCCGGAGGGGGGCCGGACAAGGACCCGGATGATGGAAGCGACTCGAGCGACGGGGAAGGAGAAGAAACCGGGGGTAGGAGTAAAGAGAGAGCTAACGCAGATCGGGAACAGGCGAGAGAGGAGTGGGCAAGAGAGGGAGACAGATTGGCGGAGGCCATAGCTCAGCTGGCGGTGGAGGCGGCGAAGGGGAGAAAAGGATGTCGGCCTACGGAGGTGGGTGATGGGACCGGTGGCAAACCGGCGGTGAAACCGACTAAGTACGATGGGACCTCCGACCTGACGGATTACTTGAACCACTTCGACCTCTGTGTGAAGGCGAACAAATGGTCTCCGGAGGAGGCTGGCATGTTTCTAGGATTGAGTTTGTCGGGACAGGCCAGGAGGTTGCTGGCGGGGAGGAAGCCCGGAACTCAGGAAGGATACGAGGAATTAAGGGCGGCGCTGATAGCTAGGTTTGAGCCGGCAAATCAGGAGGAAACCTATAAAGCATGTCTCCGGACGAGAGAGCGGAAGCCCGGGGAGGATCTGCAGGAGTTGCAGGAGGACCTGGCTAAGTACACGCGTTTGGCATACCCAGAGGCGGACGCCCGCACCCGGGACACGCTGGTGTTGGATAGATTCTTGCTGTGTCTGTCGCTGCCCCTGAGGCAGTGTGTCTACCAGTAGGCGCCAAAGAGCCTTCAATCGGCGGTCATGACCGCCATCAGTGGGGAGGCCTATTTAAAAAACGAGGGGGACCAGGGGACTCGGGTGAGGGCAGCGGACGCGACGGTGTCGGAGAGACTGCTGTCCAATGACAGGAAATTGGAAAGCCTCGTGGAGTTGGTGAAGGTACTGGCGGAAAGGAGAGATCCGGAGGAAAACGGGAGGAGGAGGACCTCGGGGACAGCATGCTTCGGCTGCGGAAAAGAGGGGCACTTTAAGCGTGAATGCCCGGAGAGGAAAGGCCGGAGGAGCGCGTCGGAAGGTGGTAGTGGGGGACCCACCTCCGGTAAGCCGGCGGAAAACTAGCGCCGATCTGCGCCAGGGGCCGCGCGGAGGTCGGAGTAGAGAGGCCGGAGAATATAATACAAGGACGGAGGGAGAGAGGGGGAGGTGGCCTGTTGGTGGAGGCTCGCTTGGGAGGGGCCCCCATACAGCTCTTGATTGACACGGGGGCCTCCATGAACTTGATCTCGATGAGCTGGTGGCAGAAGAACGGGGAGCTGAGGTCACTGGAGCAGTCAGGAAGGACCGTGTGTACGGTGGACGGACGGTCCATGGAACCGGCGGGAGAAGGGAGCGCCCTTTTGGAGCTGGGAGGCAGGTCGGTCCGGCTGACATTCGGAGTGGGGGAGGTACCGAACGAGGCCATACTAGGAGCGGCCTTCATACGGCAACAAGCTTTGGTGGTGGATCTGGGACGGGAGCGGCTGGTCTGGTCGGAGGGCGAGAGTTCCTGCCGGATAGTGAGCTCACGTACGGCGGTGATCGGAGCTGGGGAGGAGGCGGTACTGGAAGGAACGCTACGGGGGGAGTGGGAGGACGGACAGGAGGGGCTGGTCGAAGGCCTCGTTGGACACCATGGGGAACCTAAGTTCCTGGTAGCCCGGAGCTTGATAAGACCGGAGGGCCCGATAACCGTGGTGCGAGTGCTAAATCCAGGCCAGGAGGCAGTTACCATATACAAAGATATGACCCTAGGGGTGGTACAGAGGGTGGAAGGAGAATCGGAGCACGCGCCGGGAGAGTGGTGTCGGGTGCTGGGATCCACAGGGGCCAAGCCGGATGACTGGGTATGCCAGCTGGTGGAAGGAACGGAAATGGGCCGGAGGGAGGAGCTGGCGCAGCTGCTACGCAGGTGGAGGACCGCTTTCCAGCTGGGTCCGGAGGACAGGGATCACATGACGGTGGCGGAGCATAAAATCGACATGGGGGAGGCGACACCCATCAAACAACCACCTCGGAGGCTGGCTCCACACAGAAGGGAGATGATACAGGCCCAGCGACCAATAGCTGGAGAACAAGGGAAGGCAGGGGAGTCATCCGAAGTATGGGATCCACCGACACGGCAGGAGCCGGGGGGCCAATCCCAGAGATCGGACGGTCTCTCAGAAAGAGCGGGAAAGGGCGCGGACGTGGATGTAAGCACCCTAGCGACCGCCAGCGCAGTAGGCGGAGAGGGGGGAGCGGACGAGGCCCCCGGCAACAGTACCGACCAATCAGGAGAGAGCGACTCTACCATAAAAGAAGGATGGGGGGTCGGGCTGAGGGTACTAATGGCAGTCGGCAATGGAAACAGGCGGGTGGTGGTGACCAGGGAAGGCGATGAGAAAGAGAGGACTCGGAGCAGGGAGCGGACGAGGGTGGAGGCTGCCAGGGCTGACTCAACTAGTCATCATAGAAAAAAGAGGGGTAGGTCGGACAGCTCCCGCGGAAGTCGCACAGAGGCGTGGGAAAGGGAGTCGAGGGGCAGGAAGAGGCGGAGGGCGCACGGGACGGAACGTGCCGAAAGACGTCATTCCCACGGCTCGACCGGACGTAGCGACGTGGTCGCACAGACGGAGAGGAGCCGTTCCCACGCTTCTAGAGGGGGAGGTGGGTATAAAGAGGAGCGGAGCCGCTCCGAAAACCAGTCTGCAGCGAACTCCTGTAGTGAGCACTTCGACGAGAGACACAACCGACGACTATCACCATCAGAGACAGAAATGGCTAGCGGAGGACCGGAGACGGCGCCTCTGGAGGCCGGGCCGGACTCCCTTCCGAGGTGGAGGTGCGATAGGTGCAGATTGAAGGAGGGAGGCCCCAAGTGGTGGTTTTCCTCCCGCTCCAACAGGGACAGGCATCTAAAGGCACACGAGAAGGACGTAAGGGGGTACGTCTGCCCGGTCGGGGGCTGTGGCCACCAGGTAAAGGAGGACTATCTGCCGGATATGAAGTCGCACATTGCCAGCCGGCACTCGGAGTTCGGAGAATGGGAACCGGAGAAGGTGGTGCTCCCAGACCCGGAGGCGGTGCAGCCAGGGGCAAGCCGCAAGAGGAAGCAGAGTACGGAGGAGAAGAAGCAAAAAGGGGCCGAGGGATCGTCAGATAAGAGGAAGAGGAAACCCAAGTTGGTGGTCGCAGTCCCGAGTAAATCCAAGCCGGGGGTCTCGGAGAAGGAGAGGACCCCAGTCAGCAGCCCGACCCGGGGGTACCCCGGAGAGATAACTCCGCCCAGCCGCAACAAAGCTCTCCCGGAAGGAGGGGGCTCGGGGTCCACCACGGGAAGTAGGTGGAGGTCGCCGGCCATTAGCCTCGGCAGTCTGGGCACCATCAGCGGGGACGAGACGGAGCTGGCAGCCATCAACTTGGAGGTGCTGCTGGGGTACCGGACGCCGGAGAAGGCACCTTCGGAGGGCAAGCCCCATACGCGGAGCGGTGGCCAGAGGAAGGGGCCGAATCTTGGCGCGTCTCCGAAAACCCAGCCGTCAGCGGCACTAGGAGTGAACCCAGAAGGAGGGGAGCAACCAACTCTTGGGGGCAGCTTGATAACGATGGAGGAAGGGATGCCGAAGTACCTGACGCCCCGGCAGTTCCACAAAGTTGAGTGGATAATAAGGGAAGTGCATCGGGAGTACGGAGAGATAGGGGAAACGCCTAACCAGATGCTGCAGCGAATGAGGGGGTCCCCAGCCCCCGCGGGACTCAGTATAGCGGAGCTGGAGAAGCAGTTCAATGAGTTGTTCCCAAGACCATCCGAGGCCAGGTTGTTCCCAGCACCGGCGGCCGACGAAGTGGAAGGGGGGGAGCTGGGGGAGTCAGGAGAAGGGGGGACATCAGCTAACCTCTGGGGCCTGGACCACTCCACCTCATCCCGGACGAGCAGGCCTCGGACCAGCACCCCGAAGAGAGGATCGGAGCAGACCGAGCCGGAACAGGTCTCGGGGGGGGAGTCTAGCGACCAAGAACCTGACTTTACCATCATCCCCGGAGAAGGGCAGTAGCCGGGAGCAGCCCCCGACCGGGGAACCGGGGGCCAACATGTTCCGGGACGACCCCGACCTGGGAAAGGAGTACCTGGAGTTGCTGCGGCTCAGGGAAGGGAGGAGGCGAGAAAGGGAGGAGGCGGAGAGGTCCCGGCGAGAAGCGGAGAAGGTCAGGAAGGAAAAAGAAAAAGAGCAAGAGCAGGAAGCACTGAGAAAGAAGGTGGAAAAGGAGAGGCGGGAGAAGGAGGTGGAGCTGGAAAGGCAGCAAGCGGAGGAAAAGAGGAAGGCAAGAGAGGCCGAAGTGGAAGCCAGTAGGAAAGCCGCCCGGGAAACGCAAATGGGAGAGGGAGTACACGAATCATCGTGTAAAGACAGGCCGCATCAAGTCCTCGGAGAGCAAGAGAAGACGGGAAAGGACGTTGGGAGTAAGAAAAAGACTTACCTTGGGACTGCAAAGACAGGGGAGATCGGGCGGGGATCGGAGGAAGACCGGTCGGAGGAGCAGGCGGAGCTCCGGGACCAGGTTAACCAGAGGGGGACGCCTCACGTAGCACTACAGAAGGTCCACCAGACTCCCCCACGACGATGGGGCCAGGCGGAGGAGAAGGTGAGGGTTGACCTGGGCAACCCGATACGGGCGGTGGTCCCGGATCATGGCATCTGCTTGGATTCAGAAGGGGGAGAGTTTTTAGTACAAGTCATCGCTTCCGAGAAAGAAGGGGAGGGGACAATCACAACGATTATGTTACCTGAAGGGACCCCTTGGGCAATAGGGCGACCGGGGGACTCCTGCTGGCCTCTGGAAGGGGAGCCAGGGAGCCGGGTTGTGGTAGTACCGGACTGTAAGCTGAAACCAGGAGGAGACCAGCCCCGAGTCGTCTCTCCGCCACCAGTACAGAGGATACCACAGGAGGAGTTAGCGAGGGCGAGAAGGGCGAAGAAAATGTTCTGGGTTCCGGAATATGACGGCCCGACGACGCTGAGGGCATACGCGGAGATGCTGGGAATGAACCCGGACCTTACTCCGGACCTGGTGGTGGTCCCGGGAGGAGGGATGGGCACCGAGATACGGCAGCTGCCGGAGGGACAGTTTGAGGTCGTACAGACATATCGCACCCGGTTCGGGGAGCCAGTGGGATCGGCTCCGGGGAAGTTCTGCCATGAGTGTGGGAGTCTGCGGCAGCCGCCAGAGCCGAGCAACACGGAGCAGTCGCCAGCCCAGTCGGAGGGAGGCGAGCGTGGGGAGGACGAGGAGCCCGGAACCAGCAGAGAGGGACAGGGTAAGTGTGACTCTATTCATCCTGTTCCTAGTGACGTGTCGAAACCCGGTAAGCCCCGAGTACATGGCGGCAGAGGGCGGGGAAGGAAACGAAGGACGAGGGCAACCCACGAGTAGACGGGGCGGAGAGGCAGTGGTCCGGAAGCAGTAGAGTACTGGGGTGGCTGTTACCGAGGACGGAGAGGTCGAAAGCAGTGGCTCATCGGGTGCTTCATGTTTGGTACTTGCAGGGCGGAAGCGATGAGGGTGGCAGCGGCAGCAGGGTCGGAGGCAGACAAGGGCTGCAGCGGAAGGAGCCGTGTGTACATACGTTACGTGGAGCTAGGGACGCCGGGCCAGGCGGACGTAGTAGGGAGCGTCAGGAGGTCGGAGACGGTATCCCGGGGCCAGTTCCAGTTATCTCTGGGTTCCTTCGGGGAAAGGCAGCAGCTATTCATCGGGGCGATCGGAGCGCCCAGAGGCGGAGTCCTCAGCAAGTTATCTCCGGGTTCCAGTTTGACGTGCCTTCGGGGAAAGGCAGCAGCTATTCATCGGGGTGATCGGAGCGCCCGGAGGTGGAGTCCTCACCAAGTTATCTCCGGGTTCCAGTTTGACGTGCCTTCGGGGAAAGGCAGCAGCTATTCATCGGGGCGATCGGAGCGCCCGGAGGCGGAGTCCTCACCGAGTCATCTCCGAGGTCCAGTTGACGTGCCTTCGTGGAAAGGCAGCAGCTATTCATCGGGGCGATCGGAGCGCCCGGTGGCGGAGTCCTCACCGAGTCACCTCCGGGTTCCGAGGAAAAGAAACGAGGCCAAGACGGAGGAAGTTGTTTATTATTTATTCAGCGCCCAGGGTATCCTGCGCTTGTAAATATGTTATGTAGAAGTTAGCTACCCTCATAAGGGGGGTTTTTGTTGTTTTGCACCTCACCCCGTAGTGTTATATTAGTAGGGGAGAGTGTGGCGGTAAGACCGAGGGAGCACGGAGCCGAGTCGGAACCATCCTAGATGGGGCCGGCGGAGCTCCGGGCGCCTGGAGTCCGAGCCAAGGGACGGAGCGTCCGACGCTGGGTATGTGACACCAGCGTCAGAAGCTGCGGCGGCTATAAAAGCGCGTGTGCGTGTAGTTCGGGGAGACGGTTTTCCAGTAGAAAGCAAGGCGGACACACGGCAGAGAAATAACACGACAGAGCCTCCGATCCGGAGTTAGATGGTGTGGCCAGGTGCCAGGGTTTAATAAACTGTTGAATTGTATGTTCCGAGTTGTGTTGTGTTTACAGGAAGGACGAATCGGATAATCGCTACAATATATATATATATATATATATATATATATATATATATATATATATATATGTCAATAAAACTTCAGAGCTGACTTTACCCATTGTGTCTTCTTTTCGTATTGGGCTTTTAGATTTAGACACAAGCCTTTATCACTTGACGCTAGTGAATTCCCCATATAGTGAATTAGTTAAAGTATGGTGGATAACTCAAAGTTATTATCTATTTATTAAGTTACGGTGGAGATTCATACTTAGCAGATTAATTACTGCATGTACCTACACCTCAAAACCCTCCACCCTCCTATAGCCCAGGTGGTGGAGAAAATGACTGTGTCTCCTAATGAATCAGACACCGTTCCCAGAACCTCAGGGTACTGCACCTCTGGGGGGGACGCCCGCAGGAAGTGATTCAGCACTGATGGACCATAGCAGTGTACATATTGATAAAGATCATCATGAACAGGATCTGAGTGGAGAACAACAGTGTCAGGAGGCTGAAGGTGAATTAGAGCCAGGGGAGCAGGATAGTTACAAAACAGCAGAGGTGGTAGTGGTAGAGGACCAGGACCAACATTCTATAGCTGGCGAACCCGTGAGAACAGGAGATCGGTTAAAGCTATTGAAAGGACCAGGAGCTCATTCGGGTGTGCCTGATCAACCTACCAGAAGAGCTACCCGGTCGGTTGGGCCATTCAGCTGGGACCCAGAGACACACAGGTACGGATAACGGCACCGGCATGGAAATCGAAAGAGCTGACGACTCTGGGCGCCTGCATAGAGATCGGGATTACCTGTCAGACGAGGAGTCACTGAAAACAAGGGCTGAAGTACGAAGGAGACTCCTTACCCCCACCCCGCAGCCGCAACAAGCGGAGAAGAGTCAATGTGAACCGGCGGATTCGACCGGGACTAGCGACGTTGCGACCTGGGAGACACCACAAGACCTAGGAGACCCAGTCCATGGGAACTCTGACAGTCAGGCAGTGAAGTGTCCAAAGGCTTCACTGGGAAGACTAAGATTAAAAGGTAAAATAAGTCAGGTGACGCCCGTAGCAGACATAAATCCCGGGGATTCCAGTATCAGAGCCCCTGAGGCTGCTGGCCATTTTATTTCTACAAAAAGTGAAACTGAAACAGATAAGGTCGCACAAAGACCTAATATAGTATTAGGAGACGAGGAAGCCCGTATACAGCAGGATACTACTCTTTTGCGAGCAAAGAATATTGTGTATAATGGTATTAACACTGCATTAGCAATTGTGGTCGGAACTGATGTGAATGTGCCATTAACAGTCATGTCCGAGTCTTCAGACAAACGACTTACCTACGGCAAAAGGTAAAGAGGTGACAATTGAAAATACAGACTTGAGTACAGAGGGATCTTCAGGAGGAGATTCAAACGAGTATCAGGCAGTGTTCTTTAAGTGGACTGGATCAGAGGTATCAGATTCCTCTCCAGGTAAGAGTAAGGGATCCACGGAGAGGCACGGAGAGTTAAGAAGGGAAGCTAGAAGCTCTGAGTGCTCTGGAAGACATGAGACAGCCCCAAGAGAACTCCTCAAACATTGTGATTTGTCTCTATCTGTATGGTCTCTCGCAATGAAGATCTCCCGGGTGGGTGACACTATTACAATATCATCTAATTCCTCCTGCTCTAAATTTCCTCCAAAGTACGTTGAATCCTGATAACATCATAGGACTAACGATCTCTTATGCCAAGATAACCAAAGAATTTCCCCATAGAAGAAGCAACTAAAGTGTGAAATGCCTATGGTTTTTGGAAATTGTTAACCATGTATGTACAATAACACTGAGACAAAGATACAGGAGATTATAAACGAAAATCAGGAAGAATCACATTGATTCACTGGACTTAATAATTGAGAGGAAACTCTATTGGAAATCTGTGGAGACATTTATATTGGACTGACTGTTATGAAAGTGTGATATTCGGAAGAAAAATAATATTTTCCTAGTCACCTATTGACCATAGACTGATATCAATGCACCGAGGATGCTGATGAACATTAAGAACTTTGAATTTATATGAGAATGTGTTTGTCGGGACAATACAGGATCTTTTCTTTCTAGATGTCTATCTATTTTATTTCTTTTTCAATCACTTCTTGTTATTATGACAATAGAAGTTGTATTGGTAACAATATCCTGATTAAGGAGACGAGAGATTACTTACCTGTTCAAATAGGACTGTAATGGTTTAGTTACCTCATTGACCATCCAGAATAGATCTGGAGCCAAGTACGAGGTTGTTCTTCCTTTCTAATCTTCTAATTCTGTTTAAGAGTTAGAAATGATATTTGTTTTGTATATTTTCCAGATAGCTGTTATATTTTTACTTGTATCAATGAAACAAAGTGTTATAGGCCAGCGTAGTGTGAAAATGAGTATTTACTCAAAACACAGGACATAAATGGTATTATACCTGACAATATGATTTGAGTAGAAGCGTCTCGAAAGAACTATTGTTTTTGTTTATGCAACGCATATCTTGTTTTAATGAGGCGCAGCGAGGGATATAACTGAATTGTATTATTTATATATATATATATATATATATATATATATATATATATATATATATATATATATATATATATATATATATACTACTTACCAAGGCAGGTGCCAACAGAATGGCCATGTCCTATTTTGCAGTCTGATCAGAAATTGTAGACTCCTGTCCCCATAGTTGCCGTAATGATAGCATAGAGAGTCCAATCAATATTTGGTACTGATGGGAACAAAGCATGCTATAAGACTTTGGTACGTGTGAGCACTTGCATTAGTTGAAGGTTAGGAATATGGAGATTTTAGAATATGGGAGATTATAAAAATAAATAATAAAGGCTTAACATGAAGGAGCTAGTTAACAAATATTACTGGATTTTATTATAACTACGCAACTGTAGCTATGCACCTTATAAGTTAAGCAGATAACTGTATGCATGAATTTATACATATAAATGTAGATAATGACGAGCATAAAAATGTGAGTAAAGAATATATATATAGAGAGATGAAAATATGAAACAAGTGATGAAGTAAAAAAAAAGGGGGAGAGAAAAGAGGAGGAGCAATATATATATATATATATATATATATATATATATATATATAGTGGAGGTAAGGCCGAGGGAGGCGAGACAAGGCTGAAACCATCCTGGATGGGGGCGGCAAAGTCTCGTTCTCGGAGCCAGAGCCAGACCGGAATAGAGATAAGTGAGTCTCCGACATTGGAGTGACCCCAGCGTCGGAGACAACGGTTACTATATAAGGAAGCTGGGAGTCAACGATAGTCAGTCTGGCACCAGAGTTTGTTGAAGTCACAATTAATAGGTTTAAAGAAGTTATTTCCGAGGACCAGAGAGCTCCGAGTAGATGGTGTGGCCCGAAGCCAGGTTAATAAACAGTGTTAAACCATAGTTCGAGTCTTGTGGTGTTTGCTATCAGAAGTAGATCCGGAATTCGCTACATTGGTGACAGCGGTGGGATCTTCAGCCCCGGAGCAAACATGGACAAGGACAATGGTATGACAGACTTAAGGGTAGGGGGGGGCAGAGAGGGGTGCTCTGCTTGAATTAGTGGATGAAGATGTTTCTTACAGAAAAAAGGGACCGGGCCGGCGCGAGACAGGGGCGGAGCGGCAGGAGGAGTCCCGGGACCGAGTCGACGAAGCGGACAGCTACAAATGGCCGTGGGAAGAGGAAAAACAGTTGAAACAGGGGTGGAGACCCTCAGGAGGGACGGTCTGGAAGAAAGAGAGGCCTGGCAGGCCTGGGAAGAACAGAAGGATCGGCAACCACTTATGCCAGGGCTCGGCAAGAGGCGACCTCTGACCAGAAACCAGCGCGCGTGGAGCAAGCCGGGTCAGACAGCTCCGATACAGAGGAGGAGGAGGCGGAGAACGGAGACAGGCACGGGGGCAAGGAAGGGGACGACTGGTCCCGAGAGGGGGATCGCTTGGTGAATGCAATAACCCAACTGGCCCGAGAAGTGTCAAGAGGGAGACGGAGACACAAGTCGTCGGAGAGCAGAGATGGTAGGCACGGGAAGCCGGTGGTGAAGCCAACTAAGTTTGACGGGGCGGCAGATCTGACAGATTACCTGAGTACCTGGGTACCTTCCTGGAGTTGAGCCTAGCGGGACCGGCGAGGCGGCTCCTGGCTGGAAGGGATCCAGGGACGAGGGACGGGTATGAAGATCTGCGGAGGGCATTAGTGGCGAGGTTCGAACCAGCAAATCAGGAGGAGACGTATAAGACGTTTCTCCGAACCAGAGAGGAATCCCGGAGAGGGTTTGCAGGAGCTACAAGAGGATCTGGCCATGTATACGAGGCTGGCCTATCCAGATGCCGATGCGAAAACCAGGGTTACCCTAGTGGGAGACCAATTTCTCTTATGTTTACCCATCCAGCTGCGGCAGTGGGTTTACCAGTCACGGCCCAAGGATCTCCAGACGGCGGTGATGACAACCATAAGCGGAGAGGCCTACTTCAAAAATGAACAAGAGTCCCGGGGAAGGGCACAGGTAGCGGATGCCACTATCTCCGAGAGACTGTTATCCACTGACGAGAAATTGGCTAAGCTGTGGGCTGTGTGGGTTGTGTTTATATGTATATTAATGTGGTCTCACTTGTGTAGTTATTATCAGCTCGCTCCACTAATCTCACGTATTGGGAAGACTAACTCTAGTGGTATGATGTTGGCCTAGCCCATTCTTTTAACCAACACCAAGACGCCGATACAAGTCACCATTTATTGTTCACTCGTTATTCACAGTTACAATTGTTTGGTAATCCCACTCAGGATTGTACAGCTTCAACGACATCAGTCTATTCACACAAGCAGTTCATGTTCTAACAATCCAGTGCTTCTAGAGAGGTATAAGTGCCATAGAGATCCTGCTTAATCCGTTCTTACATTGGCTAAGTGTAATACTAATATTGTTTTGTCACTAATACCTGAGGTAATCATCATTATCATATTATACATTTCAATATTTATTTATGTACATACATATACACCACACTTATATAATACCATGCATTATTACTATATGTATTTTCCACACTGCATTGGTGACTTATTCTTAGCGCAAACTTGTCCTCTAACATATACTTTATTATTACAATTCTCTCATTCCTTAATTCTCAATTTGTTTTTCTTTCCTTTGTTATTTATTTTACTCATTCACTCGCCTTTACTAAGCACTTTGTCCCATTCTATGTTTATATATTCTTTTTACTATCCTTACCTGGGCGTCGACACCATTTACACCCAATCGGGCCAATAAATCTCCTTACATCTGTCAACCCCTTGTTCCAAAACGTTCCCCTCTATCTACCCTTTGCCCCAAGCATCACTCTAAAACACACTCCAACGCGTCTTGGGTTACACCTAGCAACCTCTTACTTAACTCACGCGTGCACAGCTTGTCAACGAATATATACATCAGAAATCTTTTTACTTGCCACATTACGTCGTAGTTAGTGTCTCATTAGTCGGCGTACATTCAAATTACAATTTTCTCTTGACTATATTATCTCACTAATAATACACACTGGCACTATTTCCCAGACATTATAGCAATTTATCTGTACATCGTCTTTGTATCGTCTACTCCATCCTTTCGTCTCACGCCAGCTGCACGATATCTTTCTCCCCCCCCCTCTTGTCCTGACACACTCTATGTCAAGTCTCTACCATGATGGCGTTTCATTCATCACTTTCAGTCTTATTCATTCAGGTCCACGTACACCGATGATGGTCCTGTCCTGGACTCTGGACCTCGTAGAGCCATGTTCACCGATTCTTTATGACCCTTGTTTACTGAATATGAGACAGCCGTAGCCCCATATGATTCTCCAGGTACTTCTGGTAACTGTCTTGATCTTCTTAACTGAGCCATTGCTCTGGCATGTCCCGTGTCAGATAACTGATGTGTATTAATCTCTCTGTTCCTTATTGGTGTCCAGCCCGCCGCTGATATCATAGGTATCTCTAGTGGTACACCTGTCGCCAGGCCCCCACTATACCTAATCAATCTTGTCATCACCATAAATCCATAATCACCGTTCAGTATCCCTGCTAATTTCTTCGACACCTTCACAGTGGTTGGCAATGGCAATGGCACTGCGTTTTCCGCCGTTGCCATCTCAGTGGAATATAACACTCGACCCCACTGAACTGTAGCTATGTACCTCGGGCACGAGTAGCTTATTGCTACGTCTCTAATAAGAGCCTGTTCTGCTGGTCTTTGAAATACCTGGTCTAAAGGCATTAGACTCTACCCTAATATTATTTCCGTAATTTCTTTAGTTGCCACCTGTAGATACAGTCCATCCACTGGTTGAAGCCTCTTTAGTTGTCGCACTTTCCTCACCAGCAACACTACTACTATTATCAGAACTATCAATATCAATGATAATATAGCTATCGTTGTTTTGTGTTCCGGATCTTCCTCCACATAATCACCTCCGACATCTTCACCGTATTTTTCATAGTCCCAGGTTTCTAGACTCCTTATTCTCATAGGCATTCTTGCTAATATATATGCCATTAATAGTCTCTTTAAACAAAAGTATTGCACCACCATCAAAGTCACAATAACCACCCCTGCAATCATTACTGGTGAATAATCCCATAATGATTCAGTGGCAAAATGGCCTCCACCACTCATGCCATCCAGATCGGGCAATGCTGATCCGTCTTCCATTGCACTCACCAAATTCTTAAGATTGACAGCTGCTGGTGACTGTTGTATTCTAGCCCTGTGTTTCATTTTGGTCTTCACTAACTTTGGCAACACTTCATCCTGCAGTACCTCTACAGTTTCACCATTTAATACGGCCTTTATCCATGTCAATTTCTTAACACTATTCATTTGTAGTAAGTCATTATTTACAAAAGTCACATTAGTTTCCATGTTCACATGACCACATCCTGCCAAGCTGTAAGGCATCCACGCCCCAGCAGTCATAAATGCGTAGTCACACCCAATGTTCAGTATGGCGTAATGATGCATGTTCACCTTAACAGGTGGGCTTGATTGACACATCAATTGACCTTGTATGTCGGGCCCCGATACCAAAGTACGACCCTTTCCCAATGCTATCGCAAATGAAGGAAAACTTGGTTGAACTATGTAGCTGATCTCACATGTTTCTGCTATGGCCGTTTTGTCATTTCGTATCAGTGCCGCCATGCACCCTCGTTCAGCTATTTTCCTCATGTGTGGAATATCTGGGCATACTGCTATTGAGTTGCCATGGCAATGCGCCCAATTTACAACTGGCTCCGATATATAATATCGCCCATTCTTAGATATGGCTACTTCTGATGGCAATCCCTCTATTCTCGTCCCGTCAGCTTCTTTATTGGCCAGACGTACTGGCACCGGAAACACCTTTACAGAGTACACACAGAATATGTGTTCCTCTGACACCACAGGAATCCGTATCTGCATCTTCACACGACCTTGGTGCTGATATACTCGTACCACACTATTGTCATAGTAATATTCGGGATCAGTAAAAGCGACCCTAAATCGTGGGTATGTAGCCTTCAAATATACTTCAGTGTTGACTATAGCTTCCTTCAAATCTTCTCTAGTGACCAATTTTGATGATAGTTTTCTTCATGATGCCAATCTTACCTCAGCTGCCATATCCTTTATCTCAATGAGTTCATTTAATAAGTGTATAATATACCCCCATTTGACCCTTGTCAGCAGGCTTTCATGGTTGTATACAATGGATAGTTCATATAATGCCACACTGTGCATAGTTTGAGTTCTTTCCAGCAACTTCCGTCTCTTTAATGATATCTTGGCCATTTCATACAACTGTAACTGTCTATCCGCCAACTCTCCCACTTCCGCCATGACTTCCTCCAAGCCATTGCTAGCACTTGTGGCCAATGTTTTAATAACATCACGCATCTTATAATACGATGTCTTCAGTAATTGAATATCTTTCTCATTTCTGGCTACATCATCAGCTCTCCCAGTGCCAAAAATATAGTACGACAACTCTCCTATAATATTCAGACCTGGTATACCGGCTCTCTTAGTTCTTTTGACTTCTTGTTGTTCAGGTATATTTTCCATCAGCTTTTCCACTTCCTCTTCTCGGGCTTGTATCAGTTTTCTAATAATTTGATTCAACCATTCCTCTTTCTGTTTGATATTGTCACAGGTATTTTCAAATAATAATGTTCTGTTGTGATGTTGAATATCACACATAACTTGCATATTTTTCACACATTGCTCATAAATACTTTCCATTTCCGGTTCTGGTAATCTATCTGGTATCCCTAACACAAACACTTGCGACACATGATTGTGCTCAGCCGTAGAAATGCGTCTGCCAGGTTGCAAAATGACACCCAATTCGGCTCTCTCTAAAGTCTCGAAAGTGTGCCTTCCAGCATCTACCACACCCCACAAGGAACATAAGACACATAGTATAGTTAACCACGCCATTTTCTTCTTATTATGGCTTCTGGTTACAGTTCGAGTTGGGTTACTACGGCTCCTAACTGATCGCTCCTGGAAGTTTTTATTGGTCTTGAACACTTAATAAGCCCTATCGTGTCAGATAGTTCACTAGTTCATGACCTTTTTACCCCTCCTTGTATATATTTTCCCGTCAACCTGAACACGTGCGCCTTCCCTTCCTGTCTATCTGTACGTCGTTTCCATCTGATAACACCAATTTATTGGATTGGAGTCTTTGTTTCAGCGACTCCTCCTAATGTGCCCTCAATTTTTTTTTTACTATAGTTTTCACTATATCTTGTTTTTCTTTTTATTTCAATTTCCCATCCCCTTGGTTAGATACCTAGAATTAAATTCTCAGTCGATGCTTGACTTCCCTCTCGTTCGCACTGCAAAATGGCTAGTTACACCAGCGTTTCCATCAATGGTGCTTTGGTCTATCTCCTGGTGGATCGCCTCCAGCCCGGTTTTACCTACGTGGTTGGCTGTAGAGACTTGTCATCTGTTGACACTAATGTCGTTCCGTGCATGTTAATATGTACTGGACCGCGAGGTGCTACATTGCCTTCACATACTCTCATCCGAGATCATCTACGCTTGGCTTGTCACATGACGGACATGACGCTGCGCGTCATTCACCTGGATGGGATGCCCGACCCCAGTTACCGCTTGCAGTCAACTGCCGCTGCTCCGCCTATTCCTGCGCCTGCCTATCGGCCTGCTTATGTCAATATCACACCTCCGTCTATCAACTTGACCACCCCTTTCGTGCCACCCTGGAATCCTACACAGATGTCTCCCCTGGGTGCGCGTCCCATCTATAGTGCCATAGTGCCTGCTACCTCTACCTCAAGTGCGGCGCTCACCTTCACTTCTGATGTAGTAACGACTTCCTCTACAGCCCTTCCTCTAGTTGTGGATACCTCCTTCCAGTATCCCCTTCCTGCTTCCTTCGCTGTTCTTCCAACTCCTCGTCCACTACCACCTCAACATCACTCTTCATATGTGGATTACAGCGTGCTTTCTCACACACCTGCTGCTTCCGGTGTTTCGTCCTTCCACCACTCACTTTTGCTAGCCACTACTACACCACTGACGTCCAGATCAACTCTATCTTCCAATCCCATTTATTCCACCGCGTCTTCACACCACTTCTCCACCAGCACCACTACTTCCGGTTCACTTCCGGCTGCTTCTTCACTATTGATGCCTCAACTTCCCATCCGGACCGCTCCAGCTGCAGAAGCCCGCGTCACATCGGCTCCTAGATTTTCGCCTTCCAGCTTGCATACACCCGCGCTGGTCCTCACCTCCTCTACTTCCGGTCAGCTTATCTCGTCTTCCTCCACTTCAATCTCGGCAGCTTCACTTCCACTACTTCCAGTGATGTCGCCCTCTTTCTGGAGTACTCTGGCTTTTTCACCTGAACGTCCACCCTTTTCACCTTTAACCTGTCACTCCAGCACCATGGCCTCTTCCTCACGGCTATCTCACAGCTCATCGACAATCATATCCCTCCTAACGTCTTCATCAGCTACCAGTGCGCGACATCATCCATACCAGCTTCCTGCCAGACCACAAACCTCTCAGTCTTCTAATCCTGGCGGTCCTGTCCTTCCTACCTTGAATTCTCCAGCTTCTACCCTCACGCAGAAGTAAGTATATTTCCCTAGTGATTCATACCTTGATTCCTAGAGACGCTCACTTCGTTCTTGTAATAAGATACTATACACATATTTTCTTTTAAAATATAGGTATAAGCTGACTCTATAAAGTCGCTGAACTCCTCTGATTTGTGAGTTGCGGCGATCACATTCACAGTCCCAGGTATATAACTGATCTCATTAATACACCCATATGGCTGAATTTTATGTGTCCTAATACCTTCTTAGAAAAGAATTTCACTCACAGTTTTTGAATATATATACAGCTATAGACACTGTATTTCATTTCTCAGAGTCTGGGGTTCTTCAATAATTAAACAATTATAGGCTCTGGTTCTTTAACAGAATGCCTTACTTCTGGACAAATATATCCTTTAAACTTAGGTCTCTTAATTATGGACCTTGTTACTGGAGTCATTCTATGTGTGGCGCGACTGTGGTCTTGCTGGTTCCGACTAGTGTTTCCATTCACCCTTAGACAACTTATAAGGTGCCCCATAGTGGTTGCCTCCTGTATGTGATGCACTTCTCTCTCTTTTCTCATATACCTGCTTTATTTACTATCTTCAGTTCTTCTCCCACTTCATCTGCTGATGATGATGATGCCTCTACTCCTACTAGTCCTTAAGATCTTCACTTTGTATTTCTAATATATTTTATATTGAATGCATCCTAAATGGATCCGACCCATTACAATTTTCTACAAACTGTGTTAGATGGTTAAGTCTTATCCATAGAGTAGGGTGTATCTGAGACTTAATATCTCTACCCTCTCTACAGTGGGCGATGATTCCTTTCCTTCAGTATATTATAACTGATCTCCATTAATTCATCTCAACCGCTATGAACCTTCCGTTGTCTATGATCCAGGCTTTTCCACTAGAACTCATGTTTATAGTCTATCTAAACTGTTGACTATGTTATACTGCTGTTGTTATGTCCACGTAGCATGTTAGTTGTTCTGTCTTGTTAAACTTTTGAGTGCAGTCTGTGTCTATCGCTCGCCGATGTCTGTATAGCTGGGGTTCCACTCCTACACTGCCAACATTCTTGCTTGCCATTGCATCTTATCTCTTTCTTTACCTGCGCATGTCTGCTCTCTCTCTCCCCCCCCCCTTTTTCCACCTATAGCCAGGCTATTTATATATATATATATATACATGTTTCAGTATCCAACGCCCCCCCCCCTTTTTCGCACATGTTCATTCTCCCACTGGCTCTGTTTCTGCGTCATCATTCCCGCACGATCTTTTCTGTCTCTTTCTTCCTATACCCCATTCTTTCCACACATCAGGGGTTGCAAATACTGCCATGGTTATTTGTTGTATTTTCCATGCAGTATTTTTACTTTCCTCAGGTAGTTTTCTGACCCAAGTTTTGACTTCACCTTTCATGCCCCACAATAACAATGCCACATATTCCATTTCCCCTAGATCATATATTTTCTTAATTAGATCCATGTCGTAGAAATATTCTTCTATCTTTTCTCCTGGTGCTCCTCTAAATGTAGGTGGCGTTATATTAATACCTGCCATTTTGTATATTTCTTTGACCTCCCACAATGTTCCCCTAACAGGTATTGTATTCTGCATCCGTACAGCCCGTCTTTTCTTTCCTATCAACTCGTATCCTTACTAATTATATTTATCAAAGTTTTCAGTTGCATCCTCCTCCTCCAGGGTCGTCTCATTGTCTATGGCCCTGGATGTTAATATTCCCTGGGTAATATGCTTTCCCTTTTGCTTTAGTTTAAACATTTCCCAAGTTTCATCTCTTTGTCTACACTGCCTGCATCGTTTCCCTCTACTAGTCTTGCGATGCCTCCTACACTTTCTTGAGAAAAAGAATGCATTAGTCACACTCCCTACTCCATATTTAAAGTGATGTTTGTTTACTTGTTCCCTCAAATACCTTGGCAATCTCGCGATGTCCAATTTCAATTTTGATATTTTCTGCATCACTATGTCCTGTAGCGTCGCCCCATTGTATCTAAATATCTTTGGCAATGAATATCCAAATCCATATATAGCATCCAGCGCGTCTTCTACCTGTTGTCCTCTATATCTTCCTGCCTTCACTATAGATGGTGCTCTCTTCCCTGTATCCTCACTTGTGGACATTATATGAGATGTCTTATCCCATGCACCTGTTCCAGGTGTTTGGCCGCTCCTGCCGCTGTTGCTGTCGTTCTACCGCAGATGTGACAGAGCCTTGATGTTATCTGCCGTCTACTGTAATACTCCTCTATCAATACATCGTCCAACCTTACTGACGTGTCCAGCACAAATTCGTCATCTTTACTATAAAATATAGTTGGTTCAGTCTGTGTTGCTGTTTCGTTGGTCTGGACTTCTCTCTTAATTCTGCCACCGGTGCTTTGTAGAGTGGCGTCTAACAGCCAGCCCCATTCATTTGGGCCCGACGTTGAAGTCGCACCAAATCTTTTTTCTTTTGTTTCTGTTGTTGTTGAACTTGCTGCAGACACTGTGCTCCCTTCATTGTAAGTGCTATGGCAATAGTTGTCTTGAATCATCCAAGTATTATAGTATTGTTGATATTGCTGTTCTCCAACACTATCGTACCAGCTATCTGCCATCCGTCCATCAACACTTGCTGTTGGTTGTGAGGTCTTATCTCGTCCCTCGTAGTGCGCGCACTGCCACATCCTGATGCATCTCCTCCTGCATATACCTGTTGCATTGACCCCCCCCTCCCCTCTTTTCCTACCTTGCCCTACTTTTCCCCTTTCTTTGTGTATCGTCCTCCTTTCCGTCTACCTTCATGAGTCAGCTTGACCTGCTCCTCCGGGACGGCCCCTCCCCCTTCGGCACCTGCATCACCCCCCCTTCCCCCTCATAGCAACACACGTCCATACTACAGGATTATCGCCCATCCTGTAGTATCCCGTCTAAGCTCACCCTACTCTCCATCGCTGGACGAGCTGAGCTCCTCTCTGCCCCTCCTGTGATGCTTAGAAATCGGTCCCTTTGGAATGATGTGTCCACTACTAGATTCCTCACTCAAAATGGCCCCCGCAGCCAATTGTTCCTTCCTATCTCTCTGTCTCCTCCTTCTCTCAGCTCTATCCTCTCTTTCTTTTCTTCTCCGTCTTCTCTCTATTTCTTCTTTCTCTCTCTCTTCCTCCAACTGCCTCTTCACCTCAACATTTCTCACTCTACCCTTCTTTTTCTCTTCATTATCCTGTTTCCGGTCATTTTCGACCCTACCAATATCACTATCCTGTAACCCTTTCTTCTTACACCAATTATCGACCACAGCTTCCTGTCTGTGCTTCTTCCGGCTAACTTGCCGCACAAGTCCATTTATCTCATTATCAGTTTCCTGTATAGGTGCGCGCGGTCCAGCTCCGGCCACCCCTCTCTCTATCTCACATGCACTTTTGTCGTCCTCTGACGTTTTCAATTCAACCTCTCTATCAGCGCCCGCTAGCACTTTATCCTCCAGACCAGATGAAGGATGTTCTGCCACAGTTACCCCTTTAGGGTCCTCACGTTCTATGTCCTCTATTTCCACCTCTGATTCCACTTCCGATTTGTCCACTTCCACCGTCCTCTCATCTTTGGCTACCCCTTTGTCATTTTCATCCTCCCCTTTGTATGCTCTCTTTAGTTTATTCACATTTACTAAGTGAGGTATCTCTTTGCCCGTCTTCACTGCTCTCAACCTCACCCTGTTATCCCCCACTACTTCTATTATCCTATGTGGCCCTGTGTACCTGCCAGCAAACTTCGATGTATTATTCACCGCGCATTTCGGATCATAGTAATATACCCACTCCCCTTCTATAAAAGATACAGGTCGGGCCCGTCCATCCAGTCTGCGTCTGAGCTGCTCCTCATACCTAGCAGTATGAGCATTGGCCACCTCCTGTAATAACTGTATGCTATGATTGGTCCTTATAAACCAATCCCTCTCAGATGGCACCTTAGGCATTGGCCTTTCTTCAGCAAAGGACATGGCCACCGGATCCCTCCCAAACTGCAATGTGTATGGTGAAAACCCCGTCCTCATACTAATGTTGGAGCGCACCGTCCATAATGCAATAGGTAACAGCTCTGGCCAGTGTTCATGGTCCTCGGTCACATAGCATCCTATCGTGTCCTCTAATGATTTATGCAATCTTTCAACCCTGGCATTTCCGGTCGGATTTCTAGAAGACGTAAACCTCTGTTTGGTGGATAGCCTAGCTGTAACCTCACGAAAAACCTGACCCATATATGTGGACCCTCTGTCGCTGCACAGCACTTCCACCTTGCCGTACCTACACACAATCTCCCGTAGAAACACCCCAGCTGCCGTGTGCGCAGTCGTGTCTTTAGTACAAAATGCCTCTGGCCATCCCGTCAGAAGATCTATGAAGGTCATGATATATTTATAACCTTCCTTAGACCTACGTAACGGCCCAACAAAATCCGTCTGTATCACCTGCCATGGATAATCCGGCGTATCCCATGATCTTGCCTTGGCCCTAAAGTGAGGTGCTCTTTTTCTCAACGCGCACCTTTCACATAGCCTCACATACCTAGCTATGTCCACCATCATATTTTTCCAATAAAACCGAGCCTGTACTTTTGTATTCAGCGCCACTGTTCCCACATATTCCCCGCACATGATATCATCATGCATATGATAGAGCACTCTGTTCACCATAGCCTTAGGTACCACTATTCTTGGGTTTAAGTCTGCTATAGGTCCACCCCTTTTCCTAGCTGGTTTTATATACTTGCATAATAACCCATCCTTCATACCCATGAAATCAGCATTATGTAAAATCCCTCGCGCCTTTTCCTCATCCACCGGCAATTCATCTCCCGCCAAATATCTCATCATCCCCCTGCAGAATCCATCCTTCCACTGTTCCTGAATGAAGGTTTCCCTATCCAATTCCTCCCCCTCAAGTTCCATCATGAGCAACTCACAGCCCACCTCAGGCTCAAACTCCCCCGACTCCTCGCCAGGTGTATCCTGTCCCACTGCCAATGGCACTCTGGATATAAAATCCGGCAAGTAGTGAGTAGCTCCCGGCTCATACTTGATTTCATAGTCAAAGTCAGTCATAGCTAAACCCCATCTAGTCAGTCTCTTGGACGGAGCCTTACTGGCTTGCTGAAGCAAAGGTATTAATGGTTGATGATCCGTAATTATCGTGATCTTGGCTCCCGTCAGCATATCCTCAAATTTCTTCAATACTCGTATAACAGCTAGCCCTTCTTTCTCTGTTATAGTGTAGTTTCTTTCAGCCTTGGTAAATGTATAGCCATAATACGTCACCGGTCTCAGCAATCCGTCCCTCTTCACACAGATGGCCGCTCCACACGCGCCATCCGAAGCATCCGTTAGAACATAAAAGTGACCCCCGATCTCTGGATGTACCAATAATGGTGTGCTTGCTAATGCTGTTTGTATTTTCTTAAATGACACCTCACACTCATCCGTCCACTTAAATGGCACCCTGATCTTCAACAAATTATTCAGAGGCATCGACAAAACAGCATAGTTAGGAATAAAACTCCTGTAATAATTACAAAGCCCCAGAAAGGATCTAGTTGTATGTTCATTATAAGGTCTGCCAAACTCCTGTACCTTTCTGATCACTTTAGACTGTGTCTGAACTCCTTCAGCATTAATAATGTGCCCCAAAAACTTGATTTCCGCTTTACCCCACTCACACTTTTCCGGCTTGACTGTTAAACCTGCTTTGCCCAAAGCCGCCAATACCCTGCCGACATTAGTAATGTGGCTGTTCACATCCGGGTCAAAAATAATGATATCGTCTAGGTAGGCCAGACAAGTACGTGGTATTAAGCCACCTAGCGCTAATGACATAATCTTGGTAAACTGCCATGGGCTCTGCTTCATACCAAACGGCATCCTCGTCCATTGCCAAACCCCCGAGGGTGATTCAAATGCTGAATATTGCCTGCTGTCATGATGTAAGTCGCACTGATGATACCCACTGAGCAAATCCATGGCCGTAAAGATTATAGGTTTTCTGTATGCCATATATAAAAACATGCTTCTGGCTGTGGGCATAGGGTATGTATCATCCGCCGTAATAAGATTCAGCATGCGATAGTCTGTGCATAACCTAGCCTTTCCATCCTTCTTCTGCACTACCACCAACGGACTTCTCCAGACACTCTCACTGGGCTCAATAATTCCCAACTTCAATAATTCCCTCACCTGTTCATCAATAATGTCCATTTTCTGAGGAGAATACCTGTATGGTCGCGCCATACACGGACCTTTGGATTCATCGACCCTTATTTTCATTGGAGCTAATGAACAATGACCCAACTCCCTCATAGAAAATGCTATAGTGTCCATGTTGACCACCAGCATCTCCCTGAATACCGTCTGCTCCTCCAGTGTCATCATAGTGTCACCCAAATCAAGGCCCCTAATCTTCTCAATTTTATCCAGTCTCTCCTGCTCACTTAATGTAGAAACACCGCTCCCACTACCACTATCCTGAAGATCCTGCCGTTGTATCGACCCTCCTCGAGCATCCTGACCATTCCCTCGCCGTTCTTCATCATATCGTGCCAAAATCCCACGAGCCTCATCCTTTCTATCCCTGCCAACGTCAGCTGTGTCAATTACCTCCAGCAAATTAAGTTCTGGTTCATCTATTTCTTCTGCATATGCTATAACCTCAGTTGTATCCACGTACACCTGTCTGTCAGAGAGATTAGCAATTCTCATATACCATTTCTTCCCCACATAGTTCACCGCACCATCCGCAGCTATTACCGCCAAATTAGATGGTCTCAGCAAGACCGTTCTCCTGGTCCTTTCAGCTGCAACATCCCATCCCTTCACTGTCACCAATCTTTCTTCCCATGGGTCCAAAATCGCCGGTACTTCAATTGAGACTGGATCCTCAGTAAAGAGACGTACCTTTCCGTTTACAGCTATAATCTGTGCCCTTGCGTCGGTGAGAAAATTACGTCCCAGCACAATATCATAGGCCAGTGAGTCCACCACATTAAAATCGTAATATATACAAGCACCGTCCATAAAACACTGTAGTCGCACCGTCTCATAAACTTGTAACGATGTCTTGTCCCCCAGACGCACTTTCCCCAATTGAGATGGTTGCCTGTCCCAAATTGCTCTCTCACTTATACTACTTACAACTGTCCGCGCTATAAAAGAATCAGACGCGCCCGTGTCCACTTAACATTTATATGTATTCTCATCGATGGTACACCAAACCAACCATGGCGCTTTGTCTTTTGATCCCCTATCTCCCGACCCATCCCCTGATATTAAATTTAATTCTGGGGTAGGAATGAGCCGTTGTGCCCGTTTCCCGGCCTGCGAGCATCATTTCCCTGATCTCGTTGGTCTCTGTTCTGCTGAGAGGATGATAACTGATCCCTGTACTTCTTCAAAAACGTGCACTCCTCTGTAGAATGTGTGGTAGAATCATGAATCAAGCAATAAGTCGCTCCTCCTCCTTTCTGACTCCCTCCTGCATTTCCCATCATCCTAGCATATTCCTGTGCTCTTCTCTGACCCTTATCATCCCCTTGTTGGCCTTGCCTGCTTCCTCCTGTGTATCTCTGCCCCTGAAACCTGTTATTGAAATATTGAGACGCGTTATACTGATTTCCACCGCGTCCCCCTTGATAATTCCATCCTCGGCCTCCACCGCCTGCACCAAACTGCCTGTTCTGCCCATATGCTCCCATGCCAGTCCCTCTGCCCGCCTGCGCCTTATACTGCACTTGTGAATTATCACCCCTTCCAGCATACTGTCCCTGCTGATTCTCCCGTCCATATTCCATCTCTCTGAGTCCCCTTCTATATTCCATAGTGCACATCTCCACCACCGCTTTAGTTTGTTCTCTAGCATATTCCTTAGGATCAAACTGATCTTCTCCACATGCTCCATCCCGAGCCCCCTCAGACTCCAGCATGTGTAGTTGCGCCACTCCTTTGGAGGTCCTTCCTTTTTCCACATTCTCCCAATAAGACGCCAGTCTGAGAGCCTCCTCAAAAGAATCAGCATTGTGTTTCATCAGATCCTTGTCAATGGGCGGAAGCAAACCCCCCACAAAGACTGACAGCTTGATGACATCAGGAATGTCCAACTCATCATATTCCTTTATTTTCAATGCGAAGTCCCAAACCGACTGTCCCTTTTCCTGCTTCAAACAGTGCAAATCCCTATGTTTCTGCCAAAGTGGTCTCTTATCTTCAAAAACCCTTTTCACTATAGCCACCACCTTGTCCAAAGTATCCTTATCCCCTTCTGGAATACCATCCATCCATTTCGATGCCCCCTTCTTCAACCCCAACTTTGCATATTCAAGATGCTGATCTGGAGACCATCCAAATAGCTTTTGCATTCCATTCAATTCCTTAAAATATCTCCGATAATCCTCTCCAGGCTCCCCCGTGAAGGATGGTAGCTTAACATTCGGACTAGGCACCATGTCGTCGTCCTCAAAACCAACAATAGGTGCAATATCCCCTTCTACTTGTCCCTCCTCACCCAGGTCTACCAATGAGCCCTCTTCACTATCGTTCCCCTGTATATCAGGCTTAGCACCTCCAGCAACGGAGCTCTCGGCGGCTTCCTCCAGGGCCTCCCTTTCTATCAGTCGTCTTCTTTCTTCGTCCGCTCTCTGAACCCACCAATCCTCCCAGTCACCCGAAACATCAGTCTGAAGATGGCTATTTAGAACATTCTCTAAATGCCCCTCATCTGTAGTACGACCTGTACTATTGGCTGAGCGGATTTTCGCAGTTACCTTTCTCCAATTTACTGTATCGCTCAAAAACCTCTCCCTTCGTGCCACGCGCTCCCGTTCTATCTCCTGCCTCACGAGCAGCTCCTCCCTATCAATGGCTTGCCGATATATCTGTTCCTGTTCCAATATGGCCTTCCCCTTCTCTATGCTTTGTCGCACCCTAATATTAGTGTTCTGCAGACTTGTAATAACTTCATCCACCCTCGCTTTACTCACAGACTCCCCTAGACGACTGCCAATCCCATTATTTGTACTGATTGGTGTATTACAGACTGGCCGATCCTGGTCATCTCGCACACCTTCACCCCGACCCACCAAGTCCTTGTCACTCAACTTCCTTCCGTCTTCAACAATCACCACAAAACCGGAGGGTAATAATGGTGTAATTCCCCCTTGCAAATCACCCAATTGCTGACCACTAATTTCCAATCCTCGTCCCAGCGCCCCTTGCCTGATGTCCACGTCTCGTCCTGACGCTACCACTCCCGCGGATGCCCCGTCTACTGGATCATTCTCCCGAGGCGCGTCCCCTTCATTCCCATGACTATCCTTTGTTCCACTCTCATCCACCTGTTCGTCCTCATTTACTGGCTCAATCAACCCCAATGACGTTGCTATTGCTTCAAAATTCAAATCCACATCACCAATATCCACCACATCCCCTTCAGATGCGCGTCTGACTCGTCCCTGGTCTGCTGGACCCTCAAACTCAAGGCACCTAGGAGTAGCCTTGCTAAAATTGATACTGGAGCTCCTAGTAATGGGCTTCGAAAAATACTTATAATTCACCAATCTGTCTCCTGTCGTCCACCCCTTGCAGAGATTATCAGGCCGTCCCCCTGCACCGGCACTTACTGTGTGCTCCTGAACCGCCGCCTGCTGCCCATCACCAGAAATATCAGCCCTGGTCTCCGACCCTGCCGCAGATGACTGATGCTCGTTCTCCACTCCCAATACTGAGAATGGTTCAGAGGTATTGTCCACCACCACCGACCCTGCTGGTTCAGAATCAGCCGCCGTAGACAATTGTAGGCCAGACGTCCCCCCAGACTTGGGATCCCTCTGAGACGACGCCCGCTCCTCCCCTGACCGAGCCACAGGGAATCCAATCTCTCCAGACACCTCCTCTCCAGGTAATAGCACCACTTGTGACCTGGGTCCTAATTGTACATGCACATGTGTGTGATCCGATCTAAGAGTGACACGTGATTGATCAGTTCCCGCTTTACTCACTCCGGATCTTCCACCCTGTCCCTCTGCTACACCACTATGTGCTACTGCCACATCCCCAGGCAATGTGCGCGCTGCAGGTATGATAGTATAGACTTCCACACCATCACTACTGTCAGTGTGTGGCGATGCCGCTGAGTCACATCCAGCGTCTGAGCTGTTAGGTATCGGGTACGGCGAGCCGCTCATCAGTACAATGATAAGCCCAACCACTAATTCTCCACCATCTGGGCTGTGTGGGTTGTGTTTATATGTATATTAATGTGGTCTCACTTGTGTAGTTATTATCAGCTCGCTCCACTAATCTCACGTATTGGGAAGACTAACTCTAGTGGTATGATGTTGGCCTAGCCCATTCTTTTAACCAACACCAAGACGCCGATACAAGTCACCATTTATTGTTCACTCGTTATTCACAGTTACAATTGTTTGGTAATCCCACTCAGGTTTGTACAGCTTCAACGACATCAGTCTATTCACACAAGCAGTTCATGTTCTAACAATCCAGTGCTTCTAGAGAGGTATAAGTGCCATAGAGATCCTGCTTAATCCGTTCTTACATTGGCTAAGTGTAATACTAGATACTAAACAGCTTCATCCTCGTCTACTCCAGGAGTATGTGTTGCTTCCTCAACTGCTCCCACAATACTAACTCCTCACCTGTCTCTCACTAACCCATTACACCTCCCAGACGCCATGTATTTGGCTCACACGTATTCCTTCTCCCTACAGAATCTACCTGACCAGATCTCGTCGACTCCATCGCCGTCTGCAGCATTCCACAGCTACCATAAACTCTAGCTACCATAAACCCTACACAGGACTCCTATAGCACTCTCTCGTATAGCATACAATAAATACATACATAACACAGCATACAATAAATACCCACATAAGTGTACCCTGTTATACCCGTTCATTATAATTATTGGTTATTGATGACAAAACAGCTGACCGAGATAATAGCAAAGTTGGCGTCCGGGGAGGAGGAAAAAGGAGAAAAGAGGAGGAAAGCCCCTAACGACGCATGCTATGGTTGTGGGAAGGAGGGGCACTTCAAGAGAAATTGTCCTGAGTGGAAGAACCAGCGAGAAGGTACCAAGAGGTCCAGAACAGGACCGGTGAGGGAGGCGGAAAACTAGAACCGGCCTTTGCCCGTGGCCGCGCAGGGGTCCCTGGGCCTTGCCGGTGGTCCTTGTAAAAAAAAAGATGGCTCCACTAGATTCTGTGTGGATTATAGGAAATTGAATGCGGTAACCATTAAGGATGCGTATCCCCTGCCTAGGGTGGAGGACTGCCTATACACGATGGCCAGAGCCGCCTGGTTCTCCTCAGTCAACCTGGCGAGTGGGTATTGGCAGTTAGACATCAGGCCGGAGGATCGGGAGAAGACAGCCTTCAGCACACACAAAGGCCTGTACCAATTCAAGAGAATGCCGTTTGGGCTGTGCAATGCCCCCGGCACATTCGAGAGGGTTATGGAGATGGTGATGCGTGGGCTACAGTGGTGGACCTGTCTTGTATATCTGGACGATATGGTGGTCTTCGCTCCAACCTTTCAGGAGCATCTCGAGAGACTGGAAGAGGTCTTACAGCGAATAATTGGGGCAGGACTCCGGATTAAACCCAGCAAGTGTCAACTAGCTTGGAAAGAGGTCGAGTTCCTGGGTCATATCATAAGCAAGGAGGGAGTGTCGACGGATCCGGGAAAGGTAGCAGCTGTAAGAGACTGGAGGACGCCGGAGACGGTTACTGATGTAAGGAGCTTCCTTGGCCTGGCCGGTTATTATCGAGGTCCTGGGTCATATCATAAGCAAGGAGGGAGTGTCAAAGGATCCGGGAAAGGCAGCGGCTGTAAGAGACTGGGGGACGCCGGAGACATTTACTGATGTAAGGAGCTTCCTCAGCCTGGCCGGTTATTATCGAGGGTTCATCCAGGATTTCGTCACAGTAGCTAAGCCACTGAGCGCGCTGCGGGGCAGTCGCCAAAACTGCAGAACTACTGGACTGGACCTTGGAAGGTGGAAGGGCGGTTAGGAGCTGCTGTATACGAGATCAAGAAAGAGCGTCTCGGAAAATTGTACATAACGACGCGCTAAAAACAGTTCCAGTGGAAGCAGAGAGCGCGGAGCAAGAAAACCAGAACGAGGCGGACGAGACAGAGACACCCATTGTGCGGAGTGTGACCGCCATGGAGTGGCCAGAGGAGCCACCTTATAGGCCCATTGAGGATGAGTCTTCCGTCTCTCAGGACTCGGAATCACCCCTGTCTGAAACCAGGGATCGGTCCCGGCGGTCTTCCCCGGATCCGGAGGGGAATCAATGGCGACTCAGAACAGAGAGCGTGATAGCGGAAAGGGAGTCGGCATGGTTAGGAAGAAACGCACGCCGGGAGGAAAAAGGAGGCAGGCGAGGCGCCAAGACCCTGAGAGTCAGGAGATTGTCAAAAAGTGGAGGGGGCAGTGGGCCGCTTTCTGGAGGATAGGGGACATGGTGATGCAAGCACATGAGGATAATGATATAAATAAGGCTAGGGAAGCGGAATTGAGGAATCAGGCAGCTAGGGACCAAGATGGCGGCGAAGCGGGAAGTGCCAGGGCGAGAGCCCTAGCAACTGCCCAGCCGGCTGGACCGCCGGTACCCAAGGGGAAGGGAGCCAAGGAGACAGCGGGGACCAATCAGGAGGAGGGACGCCCGTCTCTGAAGGCATAAAAGAAGCCGTCCTGTGGGAGGTGCTGAGAATGATGGGCACGGGCGACAGAGACAGCGAGTGGTGGTGCGTCGGCCGGAAGGAGTTGGTCGGAGGGAGACAGAGGGAGAAAAGCAGGAATCTATAAGGAAGGTTCGGCCAGACTCTACCAGCAAAAGGGGAGGCCGGAGAGGAGACGGATAATGGCACGCTCCCGGAGCCGGGAAAGGGACCACTCCAGAAATAAGAAACTGAGGGTGGGGGTAGGACGAGTTGGGAGACGGTGGCAGGGCATGGGGACCACTCATTAAATAGATAAACACCGCCAGGGGACTGGCTCGGAGCATGAGAAAGGAATACGCAGGTAATTGACAGGCTCACACTCCGAAACCAAGCGTTCCCACGCCTCGGCTGAAGCTCGGCTATATAACGGGAAACGAAGTTGCTCCGAGCATCAGTCACCGGGCCGAGTGCCGCGGAGTCACAACCACCACAAAGAGCCTTAGACAACCAGCAGCATGCCTATGATAGACAAGGAGGACGTGCCTTTGGAAGCAGGGCCGGGGAGTTTGCCTGTGCACCGCTGTGATCTGTGCCGGGAATGTGGGGAGGGCCAATGGTGGTTCTCGAAGAAAGGCAACCGGGAGAGACACATGAAGAAACATGACAACGAGGTGAAGGGATACATCTGCCCAGAGCCTGACTGTGTGCACCAAGTGAGAGAGGCGTACCTACCCTACCTCCGGAGTCACGTGGAAAGGAGACATCAGGAAGGGAGGCGCGACCTGCAGTGGACTTAAACCCTGGAGCACGGGCTACATTGGCCACCCTACTCTCCACACCTATTCGGAGATGATCGGCGCCCAACCCAACTTGAGTCCAGATATGACTATCATCCCCGGAGGACATCAAACAACGGACATCGTCTCCCTGCCTGGGGGGGGAATTTGAACTGGTCCAGAGATTCCGGACGAGGTATGGTCCAACGGAGGTAGGACGCAACTTCTGCATAGAGTGTGGGCGGCGGGTGGAGAAGGGCGATCAACCGACTACCAGTCGCCAGGCGGGTAAGTGTTAAAGGTCACTATCTTTGCAAGGGTCTTCGGAGAGGGAGCTGCCAAGTATACGGATCCCGGAGAAGAACGGTAGAAATCAGGGTCTGGAGTATACGGCCCAGAGTCAGGTACAGGGTGGACTGTTGCCTAGGATGAGGTCATCAAAATACAGGGAACCCAACCGAGGTCCTTCTGTGGTACTTGCAGATGAGGAGCGTTGAGGGGGGTGCCGGAGACGCAGGAGAAGCGGGCGCCAGGGAGGGCACGACGGTCCTGAACAATGGTGGGGCATCGGAGCAGCCGGACGGAGCTGCTTGTATAAACGTTGGCAGTAAAGGCCAGAGTTAATCAAGTATGGGAGCCTCACGAGGAGGTGCAGCCCATGGGAGAGGGCAGAGCGCTCAGAGCAGCAGGCTGGAGCTGCTTGAATAAATGTTGGCAGTAAAGGCAAGAGTTAATCAAGTACACGAGCCTCACGAGGAGGTGCAGCCCTTCGGAGCGGTCAGAGCACTTGGAGCAGTAGACTGAAACTGCTTGTTTAAACGTTGGCAGTAAGGCCGGAGTTAATCAAGTACGGGAGCCTCTGGGGATTTAAGAACTCAATAGGAATTAGATAGCTCTACCTACCCTCTGCCTAGCCAGTACCACCTTGATTGAAAAATAGATACCTGCATCGCATTGGATGTTAAAGATTGCTCTTCCTCACTCAACCACGGATACCCATTAGAACTTCCTTATTAAGATTATTCAACGAAGTTATGAAAGTTTACAAAACAATATGGTTAATGTTTGAAGATGCAGTGAGTGATTTATTCGTGAAGTTTGGATATTAATGAGAAGTGATGAGAAATGACGACCTGTGAAGAATTGGTAATAATTTAAGATCGTGAATGAAATGTATATCTATTACAATTGGAGTTCTCATGGTCCAAGGCAATGAAAATGAAATGAAACTATCAGGATTGTTTTCGATATATATATATATATATATATATATACATATATATATACATACCTGCGAGTGTCAATAAAACTTCAGAGCTGACTTTACCCATTGTGTCTTCTTTTCGTATTGGGCTTTGAGATTTAGACACAAGCCTTTATCACTTGACGCTAGTGAATTCCCCATATGATATAGTAAATTAGTTAAAGTACAGTGGATAACACGAAGTTATTATTTATTTATTAAGTTACGGTGGAGATTCATACTTAGCAGATTAATTACTGCACGTACCTACACCTCCAAACCCTCCACCCTCCTATAGCCCAGAGATATAGTCAGTTCTGACTGTACATATTGGTCGTAGTGACTATGTAAATGATCCTAAGCATCACAATTATAGTCACCTAACTATAGTGGATTTTAATGTATTTCAATGCATAACTATATGCTTACTATATGGCTAACTTAAGTTAGTCACAGGTTACTATAGCGGGATTGCCAAAATTGCACTATCATTTGACTAACTAGCCAAAAATTGCATTATCATTTGACTCACTACCAACTAAGATGTTAAGCTCTATATCTTTCAGTGTAATAGAATAATGGTGAATTGTCATCTATAATTATGATTATCTCACATAGCTATCGTAATTTCTCATTGCCTCCTTAACTTTCACTGGTTTGTATAAAATTGAGAACAATTACCACATGATTAAAAAAATCGTCTTTACTTTTTATTTTCAATCTCATTGTATAAGTAGAAACATTTATCAAAATCCTTGCTTCCACTTAGAAATGGATTCCGCATGTTCAAAAAACCATGTGAGGAACTTTTCATGCTTGTTGCTGGAAGCGCCAATTTTTTTGCTATATCTACTGGAATACCAGTAGTACAAAGCCCTGTGGATATAAAAGACTTTCTCAGAGTCTTGATTGCCTTCTGTATGGTGGGGGGGGGGTCTAGACCGTGGGACTGTCCACGTCTCTTATCAGTTTCTTCTCATCCGTCCTATCAATAATGACTGATCCCTAAAGTGTTTTTTTTACGGCCCATAGGGGCCTCGTACTATTAGACCTATATCTGCTTTGCTTTCCTGCCTGTCGACATTTCAATTTTAATGTATTTATCTATAGCGATTTTTATTTTACCCATAATCAGCACCAGCTCCAATCGACATTTCATTAGACTACTTGCGTGAACCCACGTTGCCTTCACTGCATTGTGTCTGGGGACATTTTGCTATACTACTTACATCCACATTATTAGCCAGGGTCAGCATTTTTCCCTATCGCCAGTATGCCTAAAAACATACTGCAGTGCTGTCACCGTGTGGAAGGCCAGTGAAACAAAAGCCATGTAAATGATTTGCTCACCGTGCGTCGGCATTGATGGGCGGGGGTTAAAGATTTAGCTAGGCCATTATACATTTTTGAAATTTTTAGAAATACCTATTACCATTGCAACTTTCCTTTAAGGCCTATTCTCTTTTCAAAAAGCGCTCTTGACCTCCACCCCCGCCCCCACCTTGTTGATTTGATGAGTCTAGACCCATGACATTGCAGGATCCGTGCCAACCGGCCACCATGAGAGACCTCTCGCCTCCTCATGGATCACAACAGCGTTTTAGAAGTATAATGAAACATCGGATTGCAGTGAGCGTTGGGCTACACCGCGGCACACACTCGCCAACAATTAAAAAACATAAAGTTCGGATAGTTCCAGCAAAACTCCCCGGGCATAATTCTACATGAGAAATTGGAGAATATCTTCCATAAACACAACTCTACGAATTCATCTCTTGAATATAATCACTGTATACCTTGCGTAAGCGCCGCGCCTTAGGCCTGTAGCTTAGGCCTATACATGCGAGGCATAAGGTAGGCTAAATTGAAAAAAATGTGTAGCCTATAGGCCTATACTATAACGCACCCTATCTAATTACAGAATTATCCAATAGATTCTAGGTAACAGATCATGCCAACACAACACGTTCATCTGAGCCCTTAATTTGCAATGGCGGAATTCCCTGCATGTGGCGGCTTTGGACGGGGGTCTTGGGACGTAGGCCGTTCCTTTTTACCTGTAGTTAAGAGTGTTTATTTGCCTCTTCTACGCCCCAAATTTAGCCAAAAATTGAGGTTGAATAAAATGCGCGTCCCTACCTCATTAATGACGTAGGATCAAAACTCCTACGTTCTAGGTACACAATATATGCTGATGACCTAGTACTACCCGATCAGAGCATGAATGCTAAGACAAGAAGACTTGAGAGGACTAGAGAAATGCTGTCAGTAATTGAATAAGCTGACCATAAACTCAGAGAAGACTGAAGTGATGTGGTGTCACTCAAAACAGAAGACACTGGACAATATTGATGTGAGCCTTGCGTTATATGGGGAGGTACTGAGACAAGTAGTGACATTCAACTATACCTAGGATTTGTACTGGACAGGTACATGACCCTTGTCCCACATGGCAGAAATAGTTGGGGAGTCAGCTCATCGAGATGGACATGTGCTGGTGTTGAGAGCAGCACAATATATCAGAGGTGGATCTGGGCATTTTGATAATGCCCAGATCCACCTCTGAAATAAGTTATACATACAAATCAAACCAAAATCAAATTATACTTTTTATTGGGTTAACATAGGAATGGTTGGAATGGTGCCTGAAAGGTAGACGTTGAGATATACATACATAATTGTATCCAGCTCTATGGGCCAAGGCTATTCTTTCTGGCAGGGTCTTAGTTTACACCAGTGTTGTTAAATGGAAAATCTGAAGGTTCTCCCTGAAACTTTGCTCCCCCTCCCCAACACTAGGCTCTGGCTAATAAGTCAGCTTTAAGCTCTGGCTATTATGTCACTCTTCCCCCCCCCCAGTCAACAAAAAACTTTGCAAAACGTTTCAGAAAGTTTCCCTATGGCTCCTTATCATGACAAAACGTTTTGAAATGTTGAAAACGTTTTTTTTATGTTAAATAACGTTGTTTTTTTTTGTTGAGTGGGCCCATTCCTCTACACTCCCCCTATTTTTTTTTTACCATTTGTTTTTCATATCATCTGTACATATTCACGGTTGTTTGTTAACAGACTGCATAATAGCAGCGAAATTGTGACTGGATTTGTTATGAATTAAGACCTAATCAAAGTTTATATTGGATTATATCTTTCCCTGTTGTATATCGCTCATCATATCTCTCAGGTACTGAATATTGTTCATACTACTACCTCCCTCACGTGCAGGACGGTCGCTCAATATGTAATGGAAAATCGTGACAATAAATTGTTATGAGCTTCATACAAATAAAAAGGGGGGGGGGATATTTCATGTGAGTGTGCCATGCAGGATTCTCCACTCGCAGCGCGCGGCCGCCTACTCACTGCCGCCATCTCGTGCTTATTCTAATCACTAATTTCGTGGGATTCATTGATCTTGGTAGGACTTACATATTGCTAACCAAAAGCCTACGGTAGCCTCCCAATCAGCAATGAAGCATTGGGCCATGCTTGTCCATGCTTGGCCCAATATAAGCCGACATTGGCTCAATAAAAGGCGACATTGGCCCAATGTATCCTTGCTACCTGGGCTACTACAAACCCCTAAGACCTTCATCTGAAATCTAGGTTTACCCTCACCATTTTAATCCTTAGAAGCCCCCCCCCAAAAAAAAAAAAAAAAAAAAAAAGAAAGAATTGTTTCTATTGAAGACCTCTCAGAATCGACCAGAATGCACTGTCTGCTTCCGTATCTAAATTTCACCCCCCCCCCCCCGGGGAAAGCACCTGTGCATATCTGAACCCAGTAGGCCTAGCTGATATCAACCCTACCTTCTGAAAATCCTGAATCTTTTATACTAATCAAGGGATGGAACAAGGCTCAAGGTTTCATGCATGTGGAATAGGTTGTCAGCATAGCCTTATGAAATATTGTGATAAAACCTTTCACAAAAAGTGCGGCATTTTACCCTATACTTGTTAAGTCCTGGGTTGAAATCCTGGGAACCCAGTGGGGTAAAAGGTTCACAATGCTCGGCTGGTCTAATTTAAAAGGAGCCATGGATATACGATGATAAAGTAAAGTCACAAAACCCCCCTATAGCTGTTTGGAAAAATAGAATTTAGATAATATACACCTTCTCTCCACTTCTCTATCTTATATAGGTCTCACCTACACTGTAAACTTGGTGTTTAGTATCCAAACACCAGTGTTTAGATCCTAAACACATAGCTAAACACATTCTTGTCCCACTTTTCTAAACACATTTTTTTGCTAAACGTGTTTATTTTTGAATGCGTTAAGGTAAAATGTGTGTAGCTACGGAAGTGTTTAGATTTATGTGGTGTTTAAACATTAGGTGTGTAGCACTAGCAAGCATTTAGGTGTATAGTGTTTAGATTAGATGAGATGTTTAGATAGATGGTGTTTAGCTTTTGGAGGCATTTGGAAAAATAGTGTTTAGCTTCAGGAGGCATTTAGATACATGGTGTTTAGCTTCAGGAGGCATTTAGCTTTAGGAGGTGCTGTATATACACTTGAGACTGGGATTTGCATGCATGTTTCTCATCTTTATTTGTCATAATTTATTCATCAATTAGTTTCTCATCATCATATGGAGAATGGACAGGGGTGTATCAGGAGGAGTGTGTAGACCAACCTCAGAGGCATGATGCACGGGAGGAGAGGCAGGAGGAGTGGCAAGGGAGTTAGGGGCAGCCTCAGAGCTATGATGCATGGGAGGAGAGGCAGGAGGAGTGGGAAGGGAGTTATGGGCAGCCTCAGAGGTATGATGTAGGGGAGGAGAGGCAGGAGGAGTGGGAAGGGAGTTAGGGGCAGCCTCAGAGGTATGATGCACGGGAGGAGAGGCAGGAGGAGTGGGAAGGGAGTTAGGGGCAGCCTCAGAGGTATGATGCATGGGAGGAGAGGCAGGAGGAGTGGGAAGGGAGTTAGGGGCAGCCTCAGAGCTATGATGTAGGGGAGGAGAGGCAGGAGGAGTGGGAAGGGAGTTAGGGGCAGCCTCAGAGGTATGATGTAGGGGAGGAGAGGCAGGAGGAGTGGGAAGGGAGTTAGGGGCAGCCTCAGAGGTATGATGCATGGGAGGAGAGGCAGGAGGAGTGGGAAGGGAGGAAGGGGCAGCCTCAGAGGTATGATGTAGGGGAGGAGAGGCAGGAGGAGTGGGAAGGGAGTTAGGGGCAGCCTCAGAGCTATGATGCATGGGAGGAGAGGCAGGAGGAGTGGGAAGGGAGGTAGGGGCAGCCTCAGAGGTATGATGTAGGGGAGGAGAGGCAGGAGGAGTGGGAAGGGAGTTAGGGGCAGCCTCAGAGGTATGATGTAGGGGAGGAGAGGCAGGAGGAGTGGGAAGGGAGTTAGGGGCAGCCTCAGAGGTATGATGTAGGGGAGGAGAGGCAGGAGGAGTGGGAAGGGAGTTAGGGGCAGCCTCAGAGGTATGATGTAGGGGAGGAGAGGCAGGAGGAGTGGGAAGGGAGTTAGGGGCAGCCTCAGAGGTATGATGCATGGGAGGAGAGGCAGGAGGAGTGGGAAGGGAGGTAGGGGCAGCCTCAGAGGTATGATGTAGGGGAGGAGAGGCAGGAGGAGTGGGAAGGGAGTTAGGGGCAGCCTCAGAGCTATGATGCATGGGAGGAGAGGCAGGAGGAGTGGGAAGGGAGGTAGGGGCAGCCTCAGAGGTATGATGTAGGGGAGGAGAGGCAGGAGGAGTGGGAAGGGAGTTAGGGGCAGCCTCAGAGGTATGATGTAGGGGAGGAGAGGCAGGAGGAGTGGGAAGGGAGTTAGGGGCAGCCTCAGAGCTATGATGTAGGGGAGGAGAGGCAGGAGGAGTGGGAAGGGAGTTAGGGGCAGCCTCAGAGGTATGATGCACGGGAGGGGAGGCAGGAGGAGTGGGAAGGGAGTTAGGGGCAGCCTGTATAGTCCAGTCAATTTGTGAATAATTATACCCAAAACAAATTGCAAAAGTTTCCTACCATGGTTTTTCTGAGTCCTTGGGGGGGGTATCTTTACATCATATTAAAAGTTGAGGCGTAGAAAGATGATTTAAAGTTCTAAATATATGTTTATGGAGTCAAGGAATTCATATTTATCATTTTTATAAATGTAGGTGGCAGCCATTTTAAATTTTTAATGAGGTCACTTTCAAAATTACCGGGTATTGTAAATTCCTTGAAGATTGTCAAGTTCTGATTATTTAAAATGAATACCCATTTTGAGCCACATGATATATCTATCTAGAGAATAAAGCATCCACATCTATCATAGAAATGAAGTTGGCAGCCATTTGGGATATTTAATTATATGGCTGAATTGACAAGACTTAACTTTTCTTTGGCACATACATGACCTGCACTAACTTGAGACCCCTTGCACTGAAGATTCTGGACTCTAATCATTGACCCAAATAATAGGCCTAGAATAGCAGACCCTGTCTTGTGTTTCTACTTGTGAACAACCTCACTCCTCTTTGGAGAAAGCATGTTCAATCTATCATATCATGTGTGTAGTTTAAGGTAGATAACTTATTGTTGGGAGCCTTTCAATGGCAGCTAATTCAAGGTCTTTCTTTTATTGATTTTCACTAGACCTGGACTGTATTGAGGGCATATGTACAGGCAGTTGACGCCTGACCAGTCAATGATTTTGGCTCACAGTGCCTGTCAATCAAACAGGTTACCAGACCAGGGAGTGGATTGCTTAGGGCACGGGTCTCCCCTGGTACTGGCACAACATTACTAACAGGGACAGGCCAATACTGAAATAGTAACATAGACCTTTACACTATTTCCCTGCTCACTAACCCACCACTGAGAACAGTCTATATATTGCACCTTCCCTGTAGGCCTATAGAATATCAAGACCATTACAATCTGTTTCTGCATATACATGTACCATCTAGTGAGAGGCATAGAACTACATGATTGGCAGGTAGATTCTTGACCATCACTGGCATCCTTTGTAGGGGAGTAGAATCAGGATGCTGGGACTAGAGTATAATTGCCTAAGACACATCACCCTTCAATCCCTATTGATGATTATACAAGACTGACATAATATTAAAAACCTGAAACTTAAATACATTTATACTTCCTTTCAGTATCAGTTTATGTCTCCTGCCCCTAGATAGATTTTACTATTATGTTTTTATCATAGAAATAGAAACACATATTTTAATGCCACCGAAGAAGCTGTTCTCATGTATCATGGGATCATGGGATGATTTGGTACAAGTTACCCATGAACGGGTCAGGGAAAGATGCATCTTGTCAATTTGCCCATCCAATTCAATATTCAAAATGGTTGCCACCTACTTATCTATGATATAGTTGGATGCCTTATCTGGCCTTATCCTCAATGATAGATATAATATACTATGTTCCTCAAAGTGAGTATCTTCAGAAGTCAAACGGAATCACAATAATTTTGACTGTGACCTCATTAAAAATTCAAAATGGCTGCCACCTATATTTGTCAAAATTATAGATATAAATTCCTTGACTTATTCAATGTATATTTAGAACTTTGAATCATCTTTCTATGTTGATGATGACCAGAAAACCTACAGTCAGCCTGTTTATTTAAGTTTTAATCATGTATGTGCCATGAAAACTCGAGTGTTGTTCCTTCAACCATATGAGTAAATATTCAAAATGGCTGCCGACTTAATTTCTATGATAAATGTGGATGCTTTATTTTCTAAAATAGATATATTATCTGGCTCAAAAGGGGTATTCAACTTAAATCAATCGGAACTTGACACTCATCAAGGAATAACAATAGTTTTAACAGTGACCTCATTAAAAATTAAAAATGGCTGCCACCTACATTTATAAAAATTATAAATATGAATTCCTTGACTTCATAAACATATATTTATAACTTTAAATCATCTTTCTATGTTGATAACAACCAGAGATAGACAGATTTCTAGAAATTCTGATACTCTGGTGGCCATTTTGGATACCCCCCTAAAGAAAGGTCTGTTTTGGGTTGACCCCTATGTTGCATTGGATTGACAGGACTAGTATGCAGGGGCAGTGCTCTCTAGGGTAAGAGTGATGTCTTACTCTCTTCATTCTCACAAATTGGCAACCCTGACCGATAAAACAAAACCTATAAGGGAGTCGTAATTTTGTAACAATAGGCCCAGGGGAGGGGTGTTGGCTTTTAAGGTGTGCGCATCAGATTTTTGCTTGCCCCCTTGGACGGGGTAGAAATTTCTCTATTATTCTCTAGTAATGCGCTGGCTATTTCGCTAAGAAGGGATGCCCAGCAAACACAAAACGATTTTTGACGTTTTTAGAACCTTTTTAGAAGGTTATGAATCCAGCATTTTTGGGGAAAATGTTTTTTCAACGTTGAAAAAACGTTTTTTAGGCTAACCTTTCTAATCAAAATGGTTTAGATTTGGTGTTTGATAGGTTGAAGTAAGAATGTTTTTTTCGAAACCTGTTCTATACCTCTACTGAACGTTTTGAAAGGGTAGAATAGGGATAGAGAAAATTTTTTCTTTCTTCATTCATTGAATGTTTTATTTGTTTTTTTTAGGGTTCAGATATAAACGTTTTTATCCCAACTTTTTTTATATATGTTTTATTTATACAGGAGTGTGCAGTCTAGGTCCGTAAGTGGTCCTGTGTTTTTTTTTAACATTCAGAAAAAAAGTTTGAAAACATTCAGAAAAAAAAGTTTGAAAACATTCAGAAAAAAAACAGAAAGTTGAACATTCAGAAAAAAAAGAAATGCTTGGTTTAGTTTTACATTCCCCCTCCTCCAACAACGGACCAAAGTATTTTACATTTTTTTCACGCCAAAGAAACATTAAGAGCGTTTTCTGCACCATATCTGAACTTTTTTTTAATGTTAAAAAAACGTATTTTTTTTTGTTTGCAGGGTGAAAGTTGTTTCCCCCTCCCAGAAGAGGGGTCTGAACTTTTTTTCCCCTCCCCCAAAAACCACTACCCCTCCCCTCTTGGGGGTGGGTCGCTACTATTGGATTAGGGCCTACTGCGCAGGTCCCTGTGCATATAGGTTATGTTCATCAGAATCAGCCCATCTTTGGTATCCACATACTTATATGAGACTTTGAAATTTTGAGACATTTAAATCTAGATTTTTCTCATGATTCTCTAACATTCTTTTGCACTTTAGAATTATAGCACTTACAATACCGGGTACCAAGACAATGCTCTAGAAGTGGTAGGCTATTCACTGTGACCAAGAGCATATAATGAAGCAGTCCAGTGACAAGGATTTGCATATTTTACCCAACATGCAGTGCTTTGAATATTGATTTTTGGTAATTCTTTTCCAATACTTTTTTAATTCACATGGCCAAAACTATAAAATAATGCATGGGACCCCATATCAAAATTACTCTTATTAAAAGGCAAATCATCTGAACAATATTCTGAAGAAGTTGAAGAAAAATCTAGTGGTTGAAAATATGAATTTTATTTGTTTTTACTATAAAATAATAGAAAATGTACCCCTCTCTTTTCCAAAAAATGAGAAATCTACCTGGAATGCTATGCTGTGGACTTAAAATCAATAGTTCTTAATAAATAAGGATATCAGACCGTTTACCATGTGAGGTTTCATATCTCTGTACCAAATAATTACCCGGTATGACAGAAAAATCTCAAGTCTGAGACACATTTTCTCTAATTTCTAGGTGAAGATTAAAATACTTTTATATTTCAAAAATATATAGAAAAAAAAGTAGCTCGGGACCCCGTACTTTTCTTTTCATATTCTTATCCTAGATGATTTCTTGAACCTCTGAGAGAAAAATGAAGAAAATCTAGGATCTTTGATTCAATAGTAGCGACCCACCTCAACTTGAAAAAAAAGAACACACTCTCTAAAACACAGAAAACATATTTGCACTGAGATGGTGCCCTGTGCCCTTGGTACAGGTTCACTGCATGTAGCCTTGTAGGCATATTGCAATTTGCAATGGGCAAGTCGGTCCCGGTCTGCCACACAGGAGCAAATCACGCGACTTCTCGGTCCGTAAACGGTAGTCTCCGAGATCTGTGCTCCTGGTCGAGATGAGAGGTTGCAAAATGGCGGAGCTGCAATTTGAGGCTCCCTTAGCTAAATTCGACGGGGACGAATGGAATGAATTCCATGATTTCCAAACATCTGCGGATATGGAGAACTCAAACAACAAGGACACTACCACATTCACTCTAGAAAGGAACGAGAACACCACGTTGGACAATTTCAGCGAGAGTTTTTCCGGCTCGCTCGAGGATCTCGTTTCCACATTCGACGAAAAGATCACGAAATGTTTTTGCAATTACGACGAAAAGGTGGAGAAATTTGCCCCTGTACAAGTACGGACACAAGAGGAGATCATGAATGACTGCCAGTAAGTAGCAATATTCAACATATCTCTCTGTCGGCATTAGTTCATTGGAGCTGTGGGGGATGGGGATGTTTTGACAGCTCACGGAGCGTAGAACGGGGGAGGAGGGGGGAGTGGCCGCGGCGGATGCCGCAGTGAAGACGGCCAGCCAGCCAGCCTCCCCCACCCCCACCTCCTCTAGGCTCTACTCTGCACTGCTGCATCAAATTAAGTACTGACGGCTCTGTTTACTGTTATTTTCTAGAAATGAAACAGGCTGTGTAGCCAATATTTGATAACGTAGCACCTTTCAAGACATTGTGGCTCCCGCCCTATGATCTTTCTCAGCTGATCAGCCCCAGGTCAGGATCGAGAAGCCTGGCCAAGCCTGTTTAACGATTTCCATGACATGACAATGTATTGAATGTTGTAGACCAATCCAGGCCAGGGCTAGCCCGGGCTGTTGACACTGACAGTCATAGTGTAATTTACAAGAATTTCCGAAATGCACTCTCCTTAAAGCTATTAAATAATCATAACCATTATTGCAGTGTATGTTATAATCAGTGTTACACTTAGACCTGATACTTGGCTTGTTCTACATTTATTATAAGTTATGGTTTGTTATACCCCGGGACGGGCCAGGTTATAAGATTACCATACATAGGCACTTACCTAGTTTTCAAGACTTTGTCCCATGCAATTTATCTTTTAAGCGATGGATAGATCTCATCAAAAGAAATGGATTTGCTCTTTAAATGAAGTCTTTATGCCAAGTATAAGGGAAGTTATGAATGATCAAAGACCCCAAATCGAACCCAAAATTCTGCCACTGTTAGGAGTTTAAATAGGGCCCAGATTTGTGATCAAGCATATCTGATATAGGAGTGGCTACATCTCTTAAATCATTATTTTGGACTATTTTCTTTTCATGTATGGAAGAGTTCCCCATAAAAGGTTGAAAATCAATATATCATATCAAAATTTAACAATTTAAACGGATTTTATCTTGACCTAATATCATCTGCGGTTTAGCGATCTCACAGAATTGGCGCAAAATTATGGAGTTGATATGAAATGTTTAATCGATCAGAATTTCCCTTTAAATTGATGTAAAGACTTCATTTAAAAAGGAAATCCACTTATTTTTATCAGCTCTATCCATTGCTATATAAATGATATACATAGGATTGGATTCTAGCAAACAGACAAGGACCTAACATGGAGAAGCTGGTGGAAGGGTGATAGCGAATGGCATGCTAAAATTTTGTTGGGGTCTGGCAAACATCCTGTTCCCCTTTGAAATGAAAAAACCTAGACAGTTTCTAAACCATTTTTTTCTGTAGAAAGTGTGGGAACTATTCTCTTTTATGTGAGATTTGGCCTTTATACCAAAAAATGATTTCAAAGTTATGGGGTGACTTCACTTGGGGAGAATGGGATGTTTATCTGAATCAATTATTTCTCAAATAGATTCTTATTAAACCCCTAATCAATACCTTTAAAATGAGCCCATGTGTGTTAAGATCCTCCAATAAATAGCTACACAATGAGCTTGCAAAAAAAGGAAAGTTTAGCACTCCCAAGTTTCAGCTTTATCACAGTTTCACACCTCCACTGCAGCAGAACCATGCACTGGGGATAGGTAGGTGCCTACCATACACTAGCCTAACCCTAGGTACCCGGTTCAGCTAGCCTATAGCAGTAGATTTTTCTGGAAATGACATTGTTTGTGCCAAAATTGTGGTAATGTTTCCACTGATACGGTTTGTCTTTATCTTTCAAAGATTCTTTATTCTATGCATAGTTCATCAGAATAGGTGTCAAGATTCTACATGGGGATTCCCTTGAACATGTCGAATTTAAGAACATGACATGCGAAGCCCATTAAAATGGTCTTGATCTCATCTTCTCTGTCCCCTCTGTGTGTCTGGTGCGGCGGACACACATCCATCTATCAATGTCTGATGTAGATTTCTCAACATGTCTACAATGTTAGGCACTTACCTACCCCCAGTGCATGCTTCTGCTGCAGTGGAGGTGTGAAACCGTGATAAAGCTGAAACTAGGGAGTGCTAAACTCTCCTTTCTTTGCAAGCTCATTGTGTAGCTATTTATTGGAGGATCTTAACAAACATGGGCTTATTTTAAAGGGATTGATTAGGGGTTTAATAAGAATCTATTTGAGAAATAATAATTGATTCAGATAAACATCCCATTCTCCCCAAGTGAAGTTACCCCATAACTTTGAAAGCAGTTCCCACACTTTCTACAGAAAAAAATGGTTTAGAAAATGTCTAGGGTTTTTCGTTTCATAGGGGAACAGGATGTTTGCCAGACCCCACAAAAATTTTAGCGTGCCATTCGCTATCACCCTTCCACCAGCTTCTCCATGTTAGGTCCTTGTCTGTTTGCTAAAATCCAATCCTATGTATATAATTTATTTAGCAATGGATGGAGCTGATAAAAATAAGTGGATTTCCTTTTTAAATGAAGTCTTTACATCAATTTAAATTGAAATTCTGACCGATTAAAGATCTCATATCAGCTCCATAATTTTGTGCCAATTCTGTCAGATTGCTAAATTGCAGATGATATTAGGTCAAGATAAAATCCCTTTAAATTGTTAAATTTTGATATGATACATTGATTTTCAACCTTTTATGGGGAACTCTCCCATACATGAAAAGAAAGTAGTCCAAAATAATGATTTGAGAGATGTAGCCCCTCCTGTATCAGATATGCTTGATCACAAATCTGGACCCTATTTAAACTCCTAACAGTGGCAGAATTTTGGGTTCGATTTGGGGTCTTTTATCATTCATAACTTCCCTTATACTTGGCATAAAGACTTCATTTAAAGAGCAAATCCATTTCTTTTGATGAGATCTATCCATTGCTTAAAAGATAAAATGCATGGGACAAAGTCTTGAAAACTAGGTAAGTGCCTAACAATGTACATGAATATGACCCTGGCCTAGGCGTAGCTGTTGAAATGGCATAAAACAAGCATTACTCTCTATTGATTATTTTCCCATGTTTATGTTATCTAAGCCCATAATATGTCGATTTTAAGACAAGGCTATGTTGCCCTATCAATTTCAAGGGTCTAGACCCATCCGGAGACATGCTAGGTCAGCAATATCTAGGTCGCTGTTTAATCAGATGGCTTAGCATATGGTTTGGCTGTGTGCAATGACCTGTGATGAATATATGGTTTGTTGAATTTCTGGTTTATGCTAGAAAGACCCAGGGTAGAATGAGAACTTAATACCCTACGTGGTACAGTCGATTCAATGTAGACTAGGTAATAGCACTGCGGTACACCGAGATAGTAGGCTAAATCAATAGACTACACCATCCGCTTATTTGAAACATATTATACTGTTAAAATACAGGAATCCCCAGACATCTTAGATGTTGCCTTTTGAACTACAATACCACGAAAATGCCCCACTGTGACTCGTGTGTGTGTGTGGTTTGGTCCTTTTGGGGGGACATAAGGAGTCATAGTAGTTAGTGTCCGTGACGGTCAATGTGTGTGTCACGCACTCCCTGACTCTAACAGTGCCCTAAGTATGAACTGTTTACACAGGTATTCCATATATCATGCCTGGTCACGAGGGGGCTACAAATAGGTCAAAGTTGAAACTCCTGGTACTTTTCAGTGTTCACTACTACGTAGAAAATGTGCAAATTAACACCAAACTGCAATACTGCATGTCATGCTCTACAACACTCTGTAGATTTATCCAGTGAATGACAAGCCACTGAAATCTCACAATATTATTTTTTTTATTGTAATATCATGTATTAATAATGTGTACATGTGTACAAATACCTCTCTTCCCTACCCCCTGAACATTTTTATCACCTCTTAAGTCTTCTCTTTTTTATTTCTTGCTACAAATAGCAAATGGTCAAAGAGCCACCCTTGGGTGGCTCTTTGACCACTTACTCTGTTTGATTTCTTTTCACATTTTTTATATCTTGATTTTGAATATTCTCATATTTTCCTGTATTTTTCTCAAAGAAAGGGGACACTCAGCTAGTTATGCTCATCTTTTCAATTAGTGTTGGAGGTGATATTTTTTTTTCATTGCCTTCCAAAGTCTAGTTTTACCTTCTTCATTTAGATGGGTGGCTCTTTGACCACTTGGCCAGTTTGCTCTATATTTCTGATACACTTGGTATTTAACTATAACCTTTATGTTCATTATGATAACGATTATAGGTCCTGTCTGTTGGTTAATCATACGAAACTGAGAAATATTATGGAAATTAGCAAGGTCCAAAGAAGAGGTGGTTTTTTGACCACTTGGGTGGCTCTTTGACCACTTGGGTGGCTCTTTGACCACTTGGGTGGCTCTTTGACCACCTGATATAAATGCATGAAATTACTATAATCATGAATTATTAAGAACACCAGTTCGATATACAATGATGTGTACAGCTTACACAGACCATTCTGACTTTTGAAAAATACATTTTGAGAGTTTTTAAAGACAAATGGGGCCTATTTGGCCATTTGGATGGCTCTTTGACCAGCTGGGGTGGCTCTTTGACCACCTGGGGTGGCTATTTGACCAGCTGATATGAATCCATGAATTTACAATAATCATAAATGATTGAGAATGCAAATTAGATGTGTTATGAAATGTACAGCCTTTGCACTCTATTTTGATTTAAAAAATTTATTTGGAGACTTTCTTTTGGACTACTGGGAGACTATTTGACCATTTAGGTGGCTCTTTGACCACCTGAGGCCAGCTATGATAATGGCATGACTTCACCATAATTATTAGTAATTACAAATGCAAATTGAATGTATAATGATGTACAGATCCCATGCCCTCTATTCTGACATCTAAAACAATATCTTTTGAACATTTTTGAGGGTATTTTGGTGGCTAGTTAACCAATAGGTGGCTCTTTGACCACTTGGGGCGGCTCTTTGACCAGCTGAGATAATGCCATAACTTTACTATAATCGTGAATAATTACAAATACAAATTAGATGCATAATGATGTATATAGCCTATGAACTATACCCTGACCGTTTGAAAATATTTTGAAACACTTTCAAGACTATTGGGGGCCTTTTTTGGCCATTTGGGTGGCTCTTTGACCACTTAGGGTGGCTCTTTGACCACCACCTGTGGCATGAATGTAAACCAATATAACTATAACAATATTTGAAAATTTACCCAGGGTGTTGTACATCTTTGCAAACAATAGGCTTTAAGCAAAATGAGAAAAATGCTTAAACCCACATAAGTGACCCCAGGTACATACACAAAAACTGCAAAGTTTATAAAAGGCAAAGTCCCAGAAAAAGGGCAGAAAAAATAATTAGGAGACCCATCAATTTTTTATAAGTCAATAAAATACAAATGTTTTTAAATAATATTATAGAACTTACCATGACCTTTTCTATGGTGTAAAATAGTAAACCCTTTGTTGAAGGAAAATTGGCAAAAAAAATATAATCAGTAGGCCTCCTAGGTGGCCAAAGAGCCACCTATAAACCACACATGGCAAAAAGACTCCATTATTAATAATATTTAATCATATATTTAAGAAAAAAGAAATATGTAACAAGATCCATCTATACATATATTTTCCATGTGCCAAAGGATTACACTGAACTCCTAAGTATCATTTTTCACTATCTCATATCAGACCTGCACCAATCTGGTGAGAGTGACACATACAAGAGGAGTTGGTCCATGCATTGCTTTATTTCATACAGAATTTGTAACTCAAACTGTGAGGCAGTGTTGATGCATGTCCTTGTTCGCATGGCGTACATACCGGGACCTACTGGTAGCCACATACCGGGTATTTAATGTCTGTAAAGGGTAAGTCAGGTCAATGGATAATCACAGGGATGTAAGTTTTCAGAATGTTGTCTGATTTCAGAATTTTCAGAGTTTGACATGCCTGTTGATTTAGCCAAGTTTCCTTTCTTGGATCAAAGCTTTGTGGAATTTACAATGAATTCAAAATGTTTATGTGTACCTTCAGAATTTTTCATGCACCATTACTTACATCCCTGGATAATGGATTGCCAATGATACAAAGAAGAGGCACATGATTTTGGAGGTCCATAGCCTTACCTCTTCCCCTAAATGAAAAACACCCCATCCCAATATTTTAAAACGGGGATGACCATGGATATTTCTCTCTAGACTATGTGTACTGTATGAATAGACCAGGTAAATGAACCTACTGCAATGGTTCCTTTAATCATTATGATCGAGGAGGAAAAGACATGTTGAGTAAATTTACATGCAGGAAAGCTAAGATATGGTATGTAAAATGGTCTGTAACAATTTAAGTATAGAGGATATACATAAGGAGCTAGGCTGCGGTGCCCACATGTCTAAACTTATACATTGCAGTCTATCCTTGAGCCCAAATGTTTTGATTTAGCTCTTTGAAATTACAGAATGCCAAAGTATTTAACGTTTATTGTGATACAGATATGCCAAAACGTGTAACACAATACCATTATTGGTTCATCATTATCACCCTTTTTTGAAAGCATTTTGCATGACTGCGAGTAGCCGGTGAGACGTGCCATTCATTGTGTAGTTTGACAGAGTATTCAGCCATTAAAGGGTTAACCTACTGGGAAGTGAACTGGGCGGGATGGGAGGGGGGCAAATACTGAATGTTAACCCCTCACCACTTGGTACCAGGTACACTCACAACCCCGCTCTCAACTCATCGATTTTCACTGAGTGCTGTTTAAAAGCATGCACACCTTTTGACTGATGAAATGTGGGGAGTCAGTTTAAAATGAAAATAGATCAATACGCCGAGTATCAATATGCGAACATTATTATGGCATAATTATTACAGATGACAGACACTGGAATCGATGTCAGGTTTTGTTGGTGTGAAATATATATGTACCCGGTATATATTTATGAGTGTATATTTAGCACAGTCTATAGAGCTGTAGGCTGCCATAGGGGCACATGCTTTCAGGTTGAACGACCACGTTGGGGGAAATCAGGATTAATTTAGCTAGTATGTAATGCACAAAAGTCCATCCCTTAAAACTGTGTATTCACTTAACTAAATATAAACCGACTGGCAAAGTATGTATGGTATGTCTTAGGAAAACACGACAGAAGTAGTATATAGAGATCATGGGCGGGATCATTACACGCAGGATGGGGAGGTGTGTATGTTGTTGGGGGCAGGGGGGGGGGGCATGACCAGACATCTGTTCTCAGTGCTAACTTCTGCACCCCCCCCCCCCACACACACACAGTCTGTGCTCGAGACATCTTCTTCATCGACTCTAGGTTACCATGACAACGCCTGCCTCCTCCATCAGTGCACGGAATACACTATGTGAGAGGGGAGGTGGAAGGGGGAGGGGTTGCTAGCATTTGGCTGTGTTGTTAGTCACGAAGAAGGAATGCTCCCTTCGACTGTTTAAGCACTGTCAAAACATTGTATTTACCCACGAGCCACAAAAAGCTTTGATATGTTCACAAATGATATTGCATGGGACATACTCCTTATGTTGTATAAGTGCACTGGGATAAATACACATGCCAAAAAAATCAATTGATGGCAGGTGTTGGTGCAGGAGTATATTTAGCTTAGAAAACTAAACTCTCATCTCTGTACCGCCGTCACGGCGGTACAGAGATGAGGGTTTAGTTTTCTAAGCTAGAGTATATTAAACTGGAATGTGTAGATCTACTCTAGACAATTATTGTATGCCTTACCCTTGCAGACTTGAAAGAGGAGGAAATAGCTTAAATATTTACACAGGAAAATCACTTTGTGTCAATATAGTAAATACCTCGCAAATTGATGCCAATTTAGTCACCTTCCAATTGTATGCCGTGTGGTTTCATGACAAGAATCAACTCCTGTGTGCTATTATCTGTTCTAACCTTTGGCTGACTGCCCAGCCTGGCGGTGCCCGGTAAGACGTGCCAAGTGCTACACGGCCCATGATGACCTGTATTGTAACCAGAACTGGTATTTACACTCACAGGCTGTGCTAGTGTATTTCTGGAAGTCAATCAAGTCTCACTTCCGGTCTAATCAGTAGCACTGTTGGAGATTGCCTTGGTCTGAAAGGGTAACCATAGCAATGACAAAATTGTAACTTGAGACGCTAAGCAAAATACTGTACAGTTGACATCATTTACTTTCAAATAATAATAACAAAAACAACAACAAAAGGCCGCGAATTACACTACCAAATAGACGTCAACAGTAACAATTTTGATGATAAAATGCGCCACCATCCCTCCTGGGGAGACCCCCCTTCCCTTTGCCTTTTTCTCTCTTAAGATTGTGTACATTTGAGGTTTTACAAGACGGCCACAGCTAAACAGACCAGAGTTGAACACAATCAATCTGTATATGATATGTATACTGCAATACTTGCATGTCGGCTACATGTATCTTCTTTGAACATGTTTTTAGATTAGCATTTGGCAAAGTGAATATGGCAGCCATGGACATAATTTCCCAACCGTTGAAAAGCCACCCAGTCATTTCCTATTGTGTACCATATGGCATGACAAAACTACCCCACCCCCTACCCCTTTTCAAGCCTTGTCACCCCCACCCTTTCCCTCCCCCCCCCCCATGCATGCCTCTTGTCTGGACCCCCGGATCTCCCTGTGGGACTTCCCGTCGCCCTTGCCGTCTCCAGCCCGTACCTCACCCTGCTGGCGCCGGCCTGTGATCCAGAGTCGTAGCAGAAGGGGGAGGGGGTTACAATAGAAATGCGGCTGACCGTGGATAGGTTAGTTAGGTTGGGTGGGGGTGGGGTGTAGGTAGTGAGTATATCGGTGCCAACCTGGCCGCCCACCCCTTGCTCCCTGTGCTGGATCCCACCCTGGTCAGGCGCCAGAACAGCAGGCCTCCCACCAGTACTATTAAAGTGTGTGTGTGTGTGTGGGGGGGGGGGGGGGGGTCACCATCTACATATTGAAGTACATGGTAGGTAGTCATAATGCATCATGCATATGGCGCCTACGCCAAATTATGGAACACAGGGCAGATGTATGGGTGGGAAATCATAGCTATACAATAACTTTAGAATAAAACAATATATAAAGCAGTCAACTCAATCTCTGAAAGGGTGTGGACTCTATTCCGAGTTAACAGGTTGTCCCATGGGCGCCGCCATTACTGGAGCTTGTTATCAGCGAGTTCTACTGATAACACCTATCAGATTGGTACCAGTTGGTCCCCCGAGAGGACCGCAGTGAATAGTTGGTGTCATTTCATTGGCTGATAATCAAACCAGCTAAGGCTGTATACTATAGGCCTATGAAATGCTCTTGAGCTATCATGTGCAGCTATAATTAACCCGAGACACTAAGACACTACTAACAGTGAGAAAAACTAAGAAGCTTTTAGCCCTATTTTAAATCCCATAGGAGGTGCGAAAAGCTCAATTTTCCCCCGCTTTTGGACCGGAGTGGTGCAAATAATTGATGAATGTTGATGAATTTGCCGTCATTCGATCCGCGTGCGTCTCCATTGTCATAAAAATGGTGGTTATTAATTTTTTTTTAATTATTCAGTGTTATAATATAGAAATATAAAATATGGCAAGAGGATACCATTTGAATCGATATGTATTATCAAAAAGATAAAAAAAAAATTACGTCTTCGCCCTGTCATTAATTCGCATCCCAAAACCCGGAGTGGTGCATATTGACCCAAATACCCATAGAAATTGGGTCACGCATGCGCAAAAATAACCAAAATCCAAAATGGCGGACAGCGAGACGATCGAGTTGTGGGGCCATAACTCCAGGATTATAACAAAATGGAGGATAATTACAATGTCTCATGCCTTCTATGGAAAATATGGATCCTTATTCAAGACCTGCTGGTATTGTGCAATGATTAACTCGCTAAGAGAGAAGTTATTCGCCAATGAAAAAAATGAGCGATAATGGGTGCTTTCTCCATAGGCTTAACCATTAAAAGTGATAATGCACGAAGAAAACATGAGTTTAGTATCAGAAGGGCCCTAAAAGAAGAGATTAAGTGCCCTTTCGGGTTACTTGCATTGGAAAATGCTATCCTATATTTATGTTGAGATAAATATCCCCAAAAAACATAGCTATAGATACACCCCGAATTGACATCATATTTAGTATACTCAGGGATTTTGAAAGGGCCGCACAGCACGCATATTGCGCATTTAAAACTCAAATAGTGCATTAAATACTCCATGAAATGCGCCATTGGCGCATTGGCATGATGGACATGGTTCCAAAATAAGTAAGAAAAATTTCCAGCAACCTAGCATTTATAGAAAACATAGTAGTGTTATATATCATTGGAAAGCTAAGATTATGACAAAAACAGCCATGTGCACCCTACATCTTTTTTCTTCTTTTTTTCCTTTTTTTCCTTTTTTTTTTGGGGAGGGGGATCTTAAAGGCAGTTTCTGATATTGGGCCATTGAAGAACTCTATCAACCACAAGTTCATTGTCAGTGGTCATTGTCATTACACTAAACAAATGTCTTTAATGATTCTAAATGGACATTCAATGAAAAGAAAGTCAGAAAGTTCTAATTATATCTGCATTGTACCTGGTACATGAAATTCCCCTGAACTCAGTGTCTGTCTTGCCATACACAACAGTCAAATTTAATGGGAAGTGTCCACTGTTTAGTATTTCCTTTTATAAGATGGCAGGTTTTACCATACTTAAATCATACAATTTTTATTTTTTAGGCCTTACTTGGAATCACTGATTGCTCATAACCATAATGAAAATAGTATGAAAAAGAAAAAATAAGACCCATGTTCATGGGAGTCCCCTCTAGACCCCCTAAATAAATGTTTGGTAGCCTATATCTAAGGTCTTAGTCCCATTATAAACATATGCATTACATTTGAAAAAACAAACAAACAAAAAACACACGAAGAAACAAACTGAGATACTGTATTCTATGTAATGAATGCATGCCCCCTAATAAGTTCACACATCCTTTTTGGCCACATTCTAGACTAGAAATGACTTTAAAAAATCTGATTTTGAGGCCCACTTAAACTCTTTACTACTGGACATATATTTCAAATACTTTCCTAAAAACTGCTAATCATGTCGAATACAGAGTACTGTACCACAAAACCAAATAGATTCTGCATTTTGTCTATAGAGTGTATAATGGCCCATTGGTCTTCTCTATGGCGCATTGTTTTGGCCATGAATGCGCCATTGGCCCATTGGAAAAATTCCTATCAAAATCCCTGGTATACCGGAAGAATGTTAAACCCCGAAACAAACAGTAGGCCCCTATTGTAACCTTTTTAGATGTCTCTTTGTTCCTTCGTTTTTCCCCTCGCTCGAAATTCAAGTAATGCACATGTACATACCGGGGGTATACATGTACAGGTTCAGTAATGTGATACTTGATCAATTATATACCCGGTTGCAATTGTGAAAAGGACATAGGGAATAGGAAATATTCTGAAACAAGAGAGTAAACGATGCAATAAGCATATTAGAGCAGACCATTGCCAAGAAACCCACAACTCGGGTAACAGACCCCGGTAAGTAAAATATACACATTTTGACTGTTCTATGGTAAAAATATAAGTTTGAACTGTTGGAGTGTTTCTTCTGACCACCCAGGTGGAGCTAATTGGTGTCTGAAGTAGTTGGCCCCCTGCCATGAGTGGAGGTATTGCTTTACATTCTAGTTCATCCTGTGTCTAGTGTGTGTGTATAGACCTGGATTATAGCAATGGTATTTTATTCATTGAGATGAAAGTTGAATTTGGCAAAACCTTCCATATCCAGAACCAAACATTTTAAATGCACTATGGGAGTGGGTCCCGGCCAGTACCGGTACATTCCTGTGGATGGTTAAAATGCACTGAGCCTTTTTTTTCAATGTATTACGATTTTTAATTCAAAGGACTACTGTGGGCTTTGATCAAACCTATTTTTCTGCCAAAATCTCGAGCTTGGAACTTTTAGTACCCAAAAGCCAAAATGTTTGTGATAATTAAAAAAGACCCTCCATCGTAGTATTAGGGTATTATGCAAGATGGCAGTATGTTTCAATCATTAGCAGCATGATTCTTACCCACAGGGATCATTATTTACTTTGATTAGTTTTTCTCAAAATATGTCTTGTACTACATGTGTTACTTTTCATACAGTATCCACATCAGCTTTAGCATAAGCAAGGTTTAATATTCTTCACACGATACATACTAGTATGAGTCGTGCCAAATGGTAAAGCTTGCTCATTTAACCTCCCAGGGTTATGAATATTTCCCCAATTATCCAGGCAGGTAAATGAACCATCAACACCAGGTGGGAGGCGGGTAGTTGGTATGCATGGAGCGTAGCCACAGGACCATTATGCAAAGGTATGCATATGGTGTATTTGTATTGGAGCTTATATACATGTATTCATATAGATTGCCCATAGTCTTCTGTTATATGTAATAATGAGGGGGCTCCTCAGACAGGGTGACCTCCTGGAGTTCAAAGGGAAAACACAGCCACATATAAGTATCTCCTAGCATTTTCAATATTAAAGTCTGCCATTAGTTGATATATGTAAGGGTTCTTTTCTGTTGTGTATATATATATTTTTTTTACACATCTACACGAGCCAGACTGTTTGTTCCGCTACCTATCAATCCTCCATTACCATATTCCTCGTTCATATCCCTCTCTTCACACTTAGTCAGTGTCTGAGGCTAGACAAAGTGGTCGTGAGTCAGAGTGTGAGCTATTATTGAGCTACTGAGCAAGTTGTGTATAACTGGTAGAAGCTTTGAGTGACTCAACATGGGGTACCACAGCTTGGACTCGGACCAGCGATTTGTTCCCCTGGGCCCTGAAGGCCCCGAGTCATCCTTAGCAATACAGCTTCGGGCCTGAGGAAAGTAGATGGTAGTAAATGTCAAATAGTCAGTTTCCCAAAGATATCTTACAAGCAGCCCAACCCTAGGTGGCAAACAGGACCGACCCGCATATTTCCCTCACAGTATAAAGGGGTTAAAATTTCTTCTTTTCTTTTTTCCCTCTAGATATATAAAGGTATCAAGTCAGTAATATATCTTATTATGGGGGGCCATGCCATGCTTTATAGATGTCTGGCTATACAAAACGACCCCCCCATTCTTTACATAGGGGTTTGGCCAAAAGATTAAGACAAAGTTGGTGCTTAATAGCAGACATATCGAGGTAAATGTAGGAAATCTGAGAGAGTTGTGAGATCAGTGGACATGGAATGGATGTGAAAAATTTGAGATGTTTCTAATAGGCAGTTTTTGAGAAATTTCCACTTTTGTATTTGAGTATAAGGCCGTAAGAAATAGGTTGTTGTTTCAAGAACAGATACTAAGTTGTGTAGTTAACAGTTGTACATAGACCAAAAGGTCTTTTTTTTTTATTGTTTCTATGTAATGTGAAGTCAACATGGCTGTATTTATTAGTAATGTTGAATTAAGAAACAGGTATCTGTTATTGCGAAATAATAGTATGAGGTGAAACATGGTAGGTATATGTGGCCTTAAAATCTTCTCATACAAAGGTCAATGCAAATGAGTTGTCTTGATGCACCAAATATGGTAAATATATGTGGGTGTTCATTCTCCTTACATAAGACACTGGAAACTGGTAGTCATTTTGTAGTGATATCCTGCAGGTTGAAAGTCTAAGACTATGCTAGGAGAGGAGACTGGAACAGAATCATTACCATACAAGGAGCCACACATGGCTTTGGCCTTGTTCACCATATATGGGCATGGATCAGTTTTAGGTAGATTACTACAACTGACTAGCATGTATGATGTTGATTGGTCTAGACACAGCTATAATTAGCTACTTTTCACCACACACATAATGCCAGTTGGGTGTGAAGGCAGGGGGAGGATGGGTAGGTGGTGACACCATCAGACAATCACCAGTGGGTATAGTAGGCAGGGGGGAGGGTGGGTGGCTGGTTGTAGGTAGTCAGGCAGGCACACCACTGGGTGTAAGAGGTGGGGGACACTCAGCTACTGCTCTGCAGTCCTGGGTGGGTGGGGGACTACACAGTCATGCCTCAGTAGTTTTGGTTGGGCAGGAGTAGGGTCAGTGGCTTAGTAGATGACCACAGGGGCTATCAAAATAGGTGGGAGGGGAAGGGTCTCATCCAGCACAAATATCAGATCTCAGTATATTGAACAAGTAACCAATGGATAATTTATGACGAGTGTGTGTTAGTGAAGGATAATGACACGAAGCCGTAGGCCGAGTGTTATTAGCCTTTGCTAACACACACAAGTCATGAATTATCCATTGACTACTTATTTTATTCCACGAAACCAATAAATAATCAATAGAATACCAATAAAATCAATTTAAAAACAAAAATTATTCCCCCTCCCCGGGACTCGAAGCCAGCCATAGTGTGTGTAGAGGTACATACACCTCCTCGCCCGGCAGCGGACAGCGACAGCGGCCGTCTCAGCTCGGACAGGCAGCAGCACACGGCTTTCAATGCGTCTCGCGGTTATGTTTGTGTAAAATACACCTCCTCACCCGGCAGCGGACAGCGACTGCGCACACGGCGAAAAAAGATGCGTCTCGCTGTTATGTTTGTGTAGAATACACCTCCTTGCCCGGCAGCGGACAGCCACAGCGGCACACGGCGAAAAAAAGATGCTTCTCTCGGTTATGTTTGTGTAAAATACACCTCGTCGCCTGGCAGCAGACAGCGCACACGGCGAAAAAAAGGCGCACCCGGACCGGGAATCGATCCGCGGACCTCTGACGGCTGAGCGCAAAGCGCTAACCGCTAGACCACCGCGACTCCTCCTTCAGCGCCCGTCACGGCTTGCCTATATTTGAATGCGTCCCACGGTTATGGTAGCAGACAGCCCGCAGTCGTCGCCTTGCCAGGCTTTGTATCATATCCAGACGTGGTTCGAACCAGGCATTTCTCGTCAGTCCCTGTGGCGCAGTGCATAGGGAGTTGGATTTGGGATGTGAGACTGGAGGTTCGATCCCTACCCTGGCCTGGAATATTTCATGGGTTTTTATCATGTAACATATGACATGGAGGGACATGGATAACCTGCACTGGGCACAGGTTATCCATGGATAACCGGCACCGGGCACAGGTTATCCATGGATAACCGCACACCTTACAAAATTGATGTTACAGCCTACATGGTGTGCAATATCGACAGATATGTGGATGGGAATATCCACCAAAAAGCACCCAGTAACCCAGAAATCGTGGAATAAATACCTGTATCATGCTACTAGTGTAGATTGATATTAAGATATCAATAAGGCTGTATATAACTATATGGTTGGACTGATGCAATCCTGTTTTTCCCCACTTTCTCTACTCTCTTGTTCCACGGCCCCCCATACTGGTAACTGGTTACCATTTGAACTGCTTTCACTTAAAATTGCTGTCTAGTTATATCAAGCGTTATTACTGTTATGTACAGGACATGGGGGGGGGACTATTTTATACACCACCGCATTTGGGTTTTAAAAGAAATATAACATTGACTGGAGTAATATGTACCCGTACTACAGATTATAGGATATGATATCCCAATATTCTGTTAATAGAATAGTCGGTGAATGAATCGCCTTTTAAACACAAAGGTCTGCATTGAATCATGATTGGTCACTTTTATCAGACTGACTAAGTCGAGTGTAACATTAAGCTATTCTAGTTAGATGTGTCACTTTTTGGGGCAGTTAAAAGTCATTTGCACAAAAAACAAGCGTCACCGCGAATGTCGGTTCTGTTTTTACGGACAAGACCTTCCAAGTTAGGAGTAATTGTTTATTACGGACAAGACCTTCCAAGTTAGGAGTAATTGTTTATTATTTGGTATAATTCATATTAGAATCAAAGTTTTAATTGTTGAAAGGGCCTAGAAAGGCAATAGGAACTTTTGAACGGCCAATTTCTTTACTGAAGAAAACGTACCCGTGCCTTGACTATATCCAGGGTCCATTAGGCCTACTGATATTTAGATTATTCGGATTTATTCCTTCAGATTTTAATACCTACATGTATTATTAAAAATTGGAAAATATCCACAGATGGTACAGACAGCTGGAAAACCTAATCATGCAAAAGGTTTCTTGTCATTGATGAAATGACAGACTGTTGAAATAGTCCCAAAAAGAATAACAATAAAATCTAGACAAAGTTCAAGATGAAATGGTATGAATGAGTTGGGATGGTGCTATCGGATGCTAGCAATGGGGCTTTGGGAATGTGTAATTGTATTACAAATGGCGGACGGTTCTGTCCGTTTGACAAGGCATTGTCAGAGCTGTCGCCTCTAGGGACAAGATCCTGTCACTGTTCATCCGGCCTTCCAACAGTAGGACTGGTATCCAAAGCCTGTGCCTTTCACTTATATTAAAATAGATCCCCGGCTTCCATTACATTTCCTGGGGAGCAAGTGCAAAGGGGAATGGCAGACGCATTGGCTATGCTAGCAAGAGGGTGCATTAGGTGCCCCAAAGTTTGAGGCCTGAAAAAGTGTAGGTTAGGTCGAATTGTTTCTTCTCTTTTATTATTTTTATTTTCTAATATCAAAAAAGGCAAGATGAGTAGTTGCGATATGCAATTTCTTCAAAATTGAAGAAAGGAATTCTAGGTTGGCCATTTGTTGCCAGGAAGTATTGGGTGACCCGAAAGCAATGAAATGTAATGGTAGAATTAATTGTGTGTTACTCTTACCAATGATCCACAATAGGAATGCAAATGCATGTACTGAAAATAGCAAGTATTGCTTGAAGTGAATGATAGAAGCACTAATGAAACTACCGGGTATGCCGATAAATTCTGTACAGTGATGTTTCTGCATGACGTATACTGTTTCCAATATTAAATAAAAAAATATGGTAGACATTTCTGACATATTTCACTGGAGAATATATGGGTTAATATATCTCCAGCAGGATATATATTGTGTGACCTCTTGTTGATTCCCCACTCTATACATTCATATTACCATCTCCCCCAATGCCACCACAGCCCACGCGCTGATACCTCGTGCCGACTGTAGCCACCAGATCTGTCTGATCCTATATCCAAATGGACCCTACAGTCCACATCTATCCCACCCCTACAGGTCCACCCAAACACGGCCCCACCCAGCCGGATCTAGTATATTGTCTGCCATATAAACATTGCCAATACACATTACCCCCTCTGTCAATACAAGACTCACCCCTTGCCTTACACAACTAGGTTTTCCCAGGAACTCTAGATGTGTGTGTAGCTGAGAGCTGAGAGTTCTGGCTGGTCGCATGGTGAGCCAGTGGTCACATTGTGAATACATACCACCATTGTTGGTATCTAATGTGTTGTTCCTACTGCAGCCACAAATAATCTTTAGCAAACTGAGGTGGTATATGGGCTGTTCCTACCGTGAATTGGCTATATGTGTGGTTTAATTCATCCTTTAGATTTGAGGCGTGAAAGTCCGTGAATTGGCTATATGTGTGGTTTAATTCATCCTTTAGATTTGAGACGTGAAATTCCGTGAATTGGCTATATGTGTGGTTTAATTCATCCTTTAGATTTGAGACGTGAAAGTCCAATTGTAATCAGAGGCATTCCTAGAATGTATAGGCTTTTTGTTGGACCCACTAATGGTTCATAGCTGAAGCTGATACAGGAGAGATAGCCACTGTCAACACCAAGCATGATGTCAACACCAAGCATGATTTCGGTCGATAATGGGTTCCGCTGGCAGCTTATATCAATGAGGAGTTGCTTATGCTCTATGTTCGATAATTATCAAATTTTTGCCCTGACCCAAAATACAGTCCTGAACATACTTTTCCAACAACGAAAATAGTTTTAACTTATCCCCACCCCATTTTATCTAACTGCCATTCAAAGATGAAAACTATTGAAACTATTGTCAACCAGTCCTGATTCGATAAACGGGAATGCTAGCTTGGGGATTGACCTAGTGCTCCTAATTAGATCAACAATCATTGGGACAGGTTCAGTGTCATGAACCTTTGATCTAATTATCAACAAATCCAGACCAGACAAGCAGGTTTCTGGTGGATAAGGATGGTTTGTCCTTCCTGTCTGCAGCAAGATGAAAGAACTCATCATAAATAATAACAAGAGCTACATTAATGTAAACATAAACCGGAGTGATCTCCTGGGCTATAATAGGAACATTGGCAGCAGCACCATCAATAACAGCAGCAGCCTCCATAAGAACAGAAGCAGCAGCAGCAATGCCCTATGACCAAATTTCCCTTTATACCTCAGCATCTCTTGTCGCGTTCCGGCTCCCACCCATATATGGAAGAAACAGGATGTGATGTCACTTCCAGTGGGCTGCTCTCTCCCTCTTCCTCTCTGACCTGAACTGCTCGACGGTGCCATCGTATAGGGACAGACAGCAGAATAACCGCCCCTCTCCCCACATGTACTCACACACACTCACTCAAACACATATCCTCCACTAATTAATCAACGTCAATTTCATGGTCAAAAAAGCTCAGCACAATTAGCTCAATTTCTGCGAGCTGTTTGCGAAGAAACTGACTTGAGGAGCTGCTCAGAAGGTTCTCGCGTGACACAGGTGGCTGTAGCCTTAAATGTCAGCCGAAGAGGAGAGGAGTGGCTCGGCCTAGGTGGGGCCTAATTAAGGTGGCCTTTTTAGGCCCTTACTGACGTCAGGTGGGCCGGGGGACGGCCTGTGGGGGAAGTAGACGCAGGACAGACGCTGAGAGTGTGCAGATAGTGACTGGAACCCAGACAAGATACCCACAGGAGGACACTCACCTGTTGTACCCTTAACTATCTACTCACATCTATAGCTTTAGCAGCGTCTAGGCTCTAATCTACACACCCAGCCCCTCCCCAGGACTCAGGAGAAACACCTTTAAGTACTTGTTACCTGATATATTGACACAATGGGCATCAAGACTAGGACTGCCAAGAGTGGCAACGTCGTCAAGAGGTAAGAGGGTATTGGGATATTGAGAGATTAACCGATAGATAGGTGGTGTATTGTAAGCTTGTACATAATTTGTGAAGAAAAGGGTATGAGGATTTTCAGTAGTTCCTCGAAAGTTGCTATTTGTAAATAAGAAGATAGGGGTGTATGGAAATACCCATGTGCCTTATGTAAAAATGTAAATCTTGTTTAACTCTGTTTGTATAATCTTATAATAGCATCAATTGTCTGAATAACCGACTGTATACATTTTGGATTGTAAGTAGTATATGGAGAGGTGCCTTAGTTTCTGGACACCACCCGGATCCACCTTTGACCATTACTTTAACATGGAAGGACGCCAACCCGGATGTACATCTACCACTCACTGATGGAATTGACATTCAACTTCTGGATAACACTATACTTAGGAATTTAGAGAACACGAATTACCCTAGGCACAACGTCAAGGACTGATCATAATGGAAACTACTGAAAGGGACATTCAATGGGGGTGAAGTTAATCAAGACCCGAGAGGAAAAAAATTGAAACAAGTTACACGGATACATGATTTCCAGAGTGACCAAACAACGATGAGGAAAATGACGTGTATACCGGTATATTTAGTGGGAAGAATCTAGTTAAGACAAAGGACTACAGAGATAAATAAATAAGATGGTCCATCATCCACTTCGATTGGATATCTAAATTAGTACCCCGTAAATTTGCATAATTCTACATCCTCGTGCGTCATTGGGATCTAGTAGACAAGAAGAATTGGGACCAGAATATACTAAAATATACTTAGTGAGAACCTCATGCCCCCCTCTGCATGAAAGTGGGACTGTCGTATAGAGAGACCTCAGGAATAATACCGTAATCTCCCGCGTATAAGGCGCGTCTTATACGGGGGGTTTTAGTTCCCATTGGATCCACAAGGGGGACACCAAGACCTTTCTTTTGATATCTTACATGCCCCCTTGGTCAAAATAGGACAAAAGGGGGCCCAGTAGGGTCCAAGGTGGCCCAAGCTACACATAGGTTTTTGAATTTTGAAAATTCATCCAGTAGAACCAAAGTTATGAATTTTTCATTTTTTTGAGAATTTTCCAAAACTCTAGGTGCGTCTTATACGCGGACTGCGCCTTATATGCGGGAGATTACGGTAGTGTTTTTCTCATCAAGGCATATGTAAGATGCTAGCATATGATGTGTGTGGCTTGAATTAATTACACGGTACCACTTGGCAATCTTCAAACAGTCTGAAGATAGAGTCCCATATATGGCAGACAAAGAAGGCGATTCCAGCCAATGGCTGATCCCATTACAAAAGCTATTCGGGTCGAAAAATGGAAGCACAGCCACCACTTAGATGCCGGAAGTGGAGTCTATTGTCATGGTTACGTCATGTATGCCGTAATGTGACGTCACTATGACGTGACGCACCCTGGAGTGTTTGTACACAATGCTGACCCTGAACCCACCCACCCCCTTTTTCCACCACCACAGCAGTATATTGTGCCGTTACTGTAGCCCACCTGTCGGCATTCAAGGTTACCCAGTAATATGCTATTATCCTGTACACATGTACATACACATGTATTAACATGTTCAGTACCATTAGTAGTTCTATAAGTGAATCGCCATGTAATACCACATGTTACCAGACTGTCCCGTGAACAATACACTTCAAAGTGACAGGTGTTTTAAATGGGGGATACTTAAACATAGATATAGCGATCATCTCACTGCGGCCTCTTTCATCTATATAGAGCTGTGCAATACCGGTAGATCTCACATTTCACTTTTAAGAGACCACCCCTGTAAGACTTCCCAGTAACTCAATTACCTTACGAAACCTTATTGTCAAAGCCCCTGAGGTCTTGGAAACAGCATCCTGGTTCCGTTTTCGCTGATCCCCCGGTTCCGTTTTCGCTGACTAAGGACATGGTATCAAGAGGGCACGGTTTAACGCTAAATGAGCTGCTCAGAGCAGTTCGTAACTACTCGGACATTCTCAGGGAGATGTAACAGCCACCAGTCGAGGATTGATGAACGCTGGTATGACTCAGGCAAGGGTTCCCCCTGAAAATAGCCTGGTGACTATACGACCACCAGCCTCAGCAATATTTACCCCACGTGCAATGGACTAAGGCTTCATTTTGCCGACTGGGCACCAAAGGCACACAACCCATTATAGGCAGCTACTTCAACCTCAGGGATATATGCAACTGCTACTTCCTTTTTAGATATCATCAACAAACATTTTAAGACAGACATAGTTACTACTATAGATAGTGCCTTATTCTCAATACGTATACACAAGACATTTTGGTTGTGGTAAAGACATACAGGAATTGTGACGTCACTGTTGGAAAAGGAAGTTAACATTATCATGACATCATATGTTATGGAAGACTCCTTCACGGCAATTACATGTGAAAACGGATTTCTGGACCACTGGATTAAAAGGTGGGAAATAATGAATGGGGGAATTTCGAGGTACATGTATTCTATCTTACACAAATTACTGTTTTCAGGGACATCATTCACATAGTATGCCACTGAGTAATAAGGAGGTATTCTTGTGCCACTGACGGAGCACCATGGTACAGCGATGTGTTCTGTAACAAGCCATGGCGATACATAATGGGGCACTAAATGATAGTCTCATACCATTGGTAATGCTTTGCGACACTGAGGATCATTGCCAGGTTCAGCAGCACTAGAGATGACCTCCCAGCACCCAAAATCCGCAAAAAAACAAGAACAGAACAAGGTGAATTACCATGTTAGAATCAGTGAGGGCTCGATAAGAGTCTTAATAGCAGTCAGGTGATGCCCTGTGTGTTGATGAGCACCTGGGGATCTGCTCAGTACACATGGAGCTGCTCACAGTGCCACCTAACTACCTGCTCAGTACGTACTACCTTGTACTCTGCTATTGATCCTGCTCGCAGACAGTGCTAGACACTCAGACGTATACACCAGAGTTAAAGGAGGGCTAGCACGGCTAAGACGTACCCGTCTTAGGAAGTCACGTGACCACTCCTTGACCAATTAGATCGTTGCAAATTTTTAGCTGGGTCCCGCGAATTTATGGCGTGTCTTTGACCAGGTACCAGTAATGATATTTTCCGTGCTAGCCCCGCTTTAAAAAAAGAAATCATATAGACTGGCGTCCTTCTTTGCTGTCTATATATGTATAAATTTGATTTGTGGAAATCAGTGGTGCACTCATAAAGCGATTCAGCAGTAGCGAAGTAGATGGTTAAAGGGAGAGCTTTAATGCCTCGATTATTTTTTGTTGTTGTAGGGCTATGACATTCAATCATGGTTTGATTTTATGACGTATCAAATGCAGAAGGCTAGGTAGTAAGAATAATAAGACACTTGAGAATATTATTTATCACAGCTAGTAATCAACTGCTTCAATGTCTCCATCTCTAGCTATGTCCACTATTTTGGCAGCCTCCTTGAACGGAACTTTGGCCAATATCGCTAGTACCCTAAACAGACGTTGTATAGACAGACTCGGGGTGAATAGAGGCAAAGGGACGCAGCGTCTGTGAAGGAGACGCAGCGTTCGATACTTCCATATAAGGCAGGGCTGCACTGAGCAGCAGCAGGAGTGAGACACAATCCTCCTGGCAACAGTGGGCCTGGGAGGAAGCGTATTCCTTATATAGCAGGCATATATAAATGCAGGGAATGGGAGAAAGAGGAAGAGCGTATTAATTTTGTGAAACTTGGGGTAATACATCTATGTAGATGCAGGGGAACCGCAATATGCAAAATAGTGCAATGCGCAGTAAAAGGACAAGGCATGCATTTGTCTTCAATATCTGTTAATTTGCAGGCTATGGAAACCCCCTAGATTATCCACATTTGTAATATACATGTATGACCTCATTAAACCACTGACGCATGGTAGGTTTGCTGTATGTACCCACATATACACATGCTGAGTGAGAGGTCTATGAGATTGACAGCCATAGAGTGGGCATAGATGAAACATCTACCCGGTATATCTTCTATCAATATAACACCACACACCAGCTGGTGACCCGTGCCTTACCCTTCTACGCCATGAATGTATCTATCCAATCAACACCCCCTATGTACTTTCTCCAGGCGGAGGTTGTAGGATGGGGGAGGAGGAATTTGTGTGAGGGCTGGTGTACTAAGGGAGTGATCATTTTTTTAACAACAGGGGGGCTGGTGGGTTTGAGGGGGGGGGGGTCAGAATTTTTTTAACCCCTTGACCGGGGGGGGGGGGTCAAGGGGTTGAAATGGGGGGTCAAAATAATTTCACCTGTTTTCAGTGGAACACCCCATGTGTTACTATAGGTTAAAGGGCACAGTCACACAAGATTTTCACCCCTTACGGGGGGGGGGTCAAAAAAACTTTACCCCCTTGAGAGGGGGGTGTCAAAAAAATTTCCGCGCGTCCGTGCACAAACCCACTTACCACCCCCTGTTGTTAAAAAATGATCACTCCCTAATACAGGTCAGGGGCCACTTGAAGTTATGGGCAAAGGGCAGCAGGTCAATAGGTTAAAGGTCAACACGATGGAAGCCAATAATGTTCTGATATGATGATATTGGTGCTGCAGGGCCTCATGAATTTATACACTTGTTGTCATTGGTTGTGTGTGGGTAGAGGAAGTGCCTTTCAGTAGCAGGCCATAAACCTAAGAATACCATTAGCATTTCAGAGAAGGGTATTACCCTGGCTATTACTACACAAAGCATGGGCTCTTAGTCCTAGTTCTATACTGTATTTAGGGAGTGATCATTTTTTAACAACAGGGGGGAGGGGCTGGTGGGTTTGTGCGCGGACGCGCAACAAAAAAATATCCCCCCCCCCTCTTGATCGGTCAAAAAACGCACCCTTTTAACCTATAGTAACTCGCAGGCTTATTTGCTGAAAACAGGTGAAATTATTTTGATCCCCCCCTGGTCAAGGGGTTGAAAAAATTCTGAACCCCCCCCCTCTCAAACCCCCCCCCCCCCCCCGTTGTTAAAAAATGATCACTCCCTTAGTTTATGATTCTGCCAACCCATTATTCATGATCTATGTAATACTCTCAGAGTTCATCCAAGAGTCATTGAATATGATATGAATATTCACAGTACAGTTCCATAAAGTCTTCACACTCACCACAGTGTCTACATGTAACACATTCATTTAGCCATGCATAATGGCTGGTCTATAATGTCATATGGTATAATCAATCTTATACGATAACATCAGATACCCGTACAATCAACACAGATGTAGACCTACATAGATACAATGAATGATTACCTCGTCCATACAAATGATAGCCTCGTTCACTAGATGCCAGTGTGTTCTAGTCTAGCCCTCATCAGGCCATATTCACCCTCTAAACATTGATGGAGTTCCACCTGATTTGTCCAAAGCTTACTCGCCCAACGGCAGCTCATCGGGACCCTGCGCATGGATCTCCGCCTGGGGCAACCGACATTTGGCTGAAATGGCGGGAAATGAGTTGCGCCCCTAATAGGTAGCTGCAGGGTGGGCAATGACGAAAACAGAAATCTTCGGGGACAATTGCTCACGACTGAGCTCGTATACAGAAAACAAACAGGGCACTACGATATGACAGAAACATATGCTTGGTTTAATACATATCAAAACTTGTGATTAATGATAGGACACCATATCTTTAATAAGCAGTGTCGGTAGGTCCTTTTTCTGGAGTTGTTTTTCCATGCAAGACCGATTCACAGACCTAGACGCAGACTGCCTACCCTACATACAGTCACACTGTGCACTCACATGTGAAGCCTATATACCAGGGTATATAGTATTTCCCTTGCATACGCAGTTTGATTTTTGTACTGTTATGGTATAGCATATGGTATTTGGCAAAGAGTGATGGCGTGCCCAGAAGGCATCTATAACACCACCCTCCCACAGCGCCCAATACGCTTACCCTCTGCCTATGCCTGTTTTTGCCCGTCAATTATGCTTTGCGCTCCAGACAGTGCATGCCAGTGGGCCGGCAGTAAGGCTAAGCCGACCACGAATTAATTTATCAGCTGTCTCGTGTCTTGTAATTAATTCGCCATTCCAGTTGCAATATGGAGCAGAAGTCCTCTCGTTCAAATTAAAACGGAATTGTCGTTTACCAATGTTGTATTGAGGTATGCAGTTGATGTCAGTTTTTATGAGATTAAAGCATGGTTTATGTCCCAGTTAGTATTGGAGTGAAACAGATTAGAATTATGGATATCCAAAAGGTTTAAATACACGTAAGATATCCTGTATGGAATGAGGTAATTCGCTGAAATCCATCTGTTAGGTCAAATAGAATACAAAAGTCCAAAAGGGTAATTAAAGAGAAAAAATAAGAGAAAAAAAACATGTAAATCTTTGGTACAGTTAGGGTATCATCATCTAATGTCTGTTTTGGCCATGGGAATGGATTTAATGAGGGGGGGGGGGGTCGCTGGTGATATTGGCTTGGTGCCAGCTGACAAGGCAGATTCCACTGGTTCCTCTGGGACTAAAGTACAGGGCGATTTCTGCCTGTTGAGTACCAGCGAAACCACTACCCGGATGTACTGTCATAATACCAGCGTCCGCCGCCAGGAGACTCCATCAGGTGACGTGACATGACTTTTTCAGAAGGCTCATGTTAGGTAGGGACAAGTAAGACAAACAAAGATTGATAACCTTAGGCTTCAGCTACCTGGAACACATGAATGTTGGAAGGTGACAAATATTTTAGCTGATATTCCATATTCTATGGAAAACGTTGAGCCCTTTTAACATCAAGGGATATATTTCCCACGTAAAATAAGTCAAGTCTGAACTCAGAACGCCACATTTGAGTTTTAAGAAAGACGTTCAAGAAAATGCACTTAGTGGGGCTTGATAGCTGGTATTCGTAAGTAATGAAGCATCCAATCTGCACAAGTTGAAAACGACGAAAGCGGAATTTATGGCCCAGACATGCAAACTGCCCGTCCACCTGTATTCACCATAGGCATGCAGCGTGCTCGGTGTACATGCACACCCTCCACATGCACCTTAGGGAAACACATAGCCTCATAGGGACAGGCTAGGTTGGTTTATTTGTACCTGTTCGTTTGACTGGTTTGGGACCTCACCGATGCAAGCTGATACATCGACAGGAGTAATGGCATTATGTCGTGACCTGCAAGGAGCCCTAACTACTGTATAGGAAGGGTGATGGAATATGGGAGGTGTATGGACTATTTGCTGAGGTAGATTGGCATAGGGAGGTAATTCTCATGCTTACCACCTTCAGGGGATACATGTCTGGCTTCCTGGTTGTTTAATTTGCGCCTGTACCAGCAGTGCTCTTAGATGATATTACAATTCCTTAAAAAAGAAAACATGGAGCTTGTAGTCAGGCAAGCCCCACACCTTCATCTCTGCTGTCTCGACTTCTAAGATTTTCTTTGAGTGTTCTCAATGGTATCAATGCCTTTATAGACGATCTCCTCTTCCCTCTTTCCCTCCTGCACCCACTCCCCAATTGTCTGTCTTCTCATTTCCCTAGGGGTATTTACATCCTCGTAGAACTAACAGGCTTCACTTGATGGACATGAAAAGGTATTCTCTTGGGCCAGCTCCCTTTAAGAACTCTCTTCTAAAGGTGCTTCAGAGTATCAACTTCCATAGCTTTTACCTAGATAACTGGGTACCACACTGAAAACGTGAAGATGTAAACTGAAATAAAAATGTGTCTTAATAATTGATCTGTAGCTGACAGAACCCAAGTATGTGAGCCAGAAATAGGTAGCTGACATGCAAACCACGCTGCACCATTGCTAATTCATAGGGCACCATTGAAATCACTAGGATTTATTATGCCCATAGGAAATTGTAGACTGTATATTATCCTCTACATTCAGAGTAGATTGTACTCATGTCTACACTCAAGTTCACCCTTTCTTGAAAGCTTTCAAAGCCTTAAAGCTTTTAGTGAATTTCTGAATGAAGTACATCCACCCATACATTTCCCCTTCTATACATGTTATACTCTGGTGCTCTGTGGGTATAGATTATTCACCTTGGCAGGCTGAGCTGGCAGATCCCCCTGCTATTCTTTTACTCTGCTTAAGCTCGGTGGGGGTGCGGTACTCGTGAATCATTCACTGTGCCCCCTGCAGTGTTGGCACTGCCCTCTGATAGCGTGCCAGCAAACTACGGGGTCATGTCACGGGTAAAGCCACATCCAAAAGGGGATGTTTTACTTGTGGTTGAACCTCCATACTAACTTATGATACCAACTCCAAACACTATTTAAGCAGAAAAAGATAGGATTTTGAGTGATTTAAATCAATTATGGTTGTCATACACTTGTACAGTTCACCCTTTGATGAGCAAAAGGTTGAATTGAGGGGTACTTAGCCTCAGCTTTAGTTCTTTTATTATCATTGCCCTTTCTAAAGATGACTATATGTGATATAGCCGGGAGGTACCCTATATAAATATATGTTTCTTAACTAACAGAGCCACTCCTATTTTATCTTTGCAGGATGTGGTGGACAATCACAGGAAACTTTGGGAATATACTGCCCATAGACTGGTCCAAATCATATGCAAGACAGTTACACACTAAGTCATTGAATCTAGGAGAAAAGAGGGTAAGTACTACTAACATGACTAAACTCCTCCACTCCCTCCCCCCTCCCATACCTTTTGGCCTATAAAGTGACTAACAAACTAACATTTTTATCGCATTTCATTTAAATTTCGACAAAAAAAAAACAAACTTTTCTTTAGTTTTTCATTTTCTTTCATTTTTTTTTTTTTTTTTTTTTTAAAAACTTTTAATGAGTAATAAAGTAGAACTCTGAAGTAGCTAGTCATTGGAAAGCAATAATGACTATAAGCAGCATGGTTGGTATATATTCCCCTCTGAAGGTATATAGGCGTATTGACACCGGCCGACCATCTTGTCTCCAGGAACGCGAATCTCCTGACCTTGACTTGTCGGACGATGAAGACCTGCAGCAGGCGTTCGACATGCACTCCCTTATCATCTCCAGTCTCCACCAAGAGCCCCTCTTCACTGCTGACGAAGTCATTACCGAGATCGAGGGCATGATGGAGGTATGTCATTTTGTCACTTTGATATCTTAGACACCAAGGAAAGACTGGATCTACCTTGCGTGATCTACCCTTGCATGCTCAATACGGTGACCGCTCGGGTGACCACATTAGGGTGGTTTGTGGAATATGTACGGTACAAAATGTCCCAAGATGTTCGATTATACTGTGCTACAATACTTTAATCAATCAATCAACCTCCATAGATTCCTCTGGTGCCCAAACCCCTTCTACTTACCCCTGACATTTGTGTTTTATACGATTGTAATCTATCCTAATAATCTGTACTGTTTATATTCTTGGGATTGATTGATTGATTGATTGATTGATTGATTATGTTTACCCCCCTTATTTCACATAATTGACATGTAAATATTGTTGCACCCACTTTTGTTTACCATTCGCTTGTTATGAATTATGTTCATTATATCGCTAAGCTTTTGTTGTAGTTTTATCACACGCAAAAAAAAAATCTATTCAGTATATTAGTTAAATAATACATATAAGACTTAGGAAATTTCTACTTAAGTACCACAGTATAAAAATACCCTCATTTGTTTTCACATTCCCATTAAAATAACCACTTAGAGTTTGGACCGATTCCAATCAACAGAGAATATTACTGTCGAAAACAAACATGTATTTTTATTGAAACATTGGCAGTCGGTGAATTTGTTTTAATCTCTAGGTGGCTTAACGGTATAGCGGCTTATTTTTACAAAAGCTATCCCCGCTTTGTTTTCTTTAGGATATGGATTATTACGACTATGAGGAGTGGGTAGGTGCCCTTGGTTCTGCCTGTTTGCATGGTATTCTACCAGCACTCTTACTTTTATTTGAGTTCTCAGACTAGGTTCCTAACTCGACAGTAGCACGCATGTACATCGCTTAATATTGTACATTTTGGTCTGTGTTGTAGTTGACGAGTTACAAAGAGCCTTGTCGTTCATATTAAAACGGTCAGCATGGTAGGACGATGTAAAATGACCTGTGTACATAAAAGTAACAAGCTATATCGGAGATTTTTTTTTTTTTTTGGGGGGGGGGTGGGGGGTAGCTGTAAGAATTTTCTTCATGTAAATGATGATTGGATAGGGGGACTTTGTTACATGTAGTCAATGTACCACTTTGCACCATAGTTGTTGGGTCTAATATCTATGCAACTATTCTGCAAGTGCAAGTCTTTGTTGCTTTTTGTACACAGACACCGACTACACAGTATAGAAATCGTCAATAGCAATGTGTTTGGTCACTCTATACACTGTATACACCAGATTAAAGACCAACTTCAAATGATAAGGCATGAGAAGAAATGTAAAATATAGATGTAGAACTTGTCATATGACTTTGTACAACATAACAGTTATAGTTACAAGAAACACTCATTAATACAAGTATCTGCTCTGTGAAATGCATGTTACAATGTACCAAGCATTGATTCTGGCTATAATGGCTCGGCACATATGGATTGGTTATATATAGCTTATTGACTTGAAGAGAATGTGTTTGAATTTATAATAATAGTTATACCCTTCACTACTAATTTGCATTGTCTGATCTGAAGGCAACATTTGAATCCTCAGGACAAATTCAAAATTTACAATAACACTAGTACTATTTACTTCCATTTGGAATGTTTTAATGGAATTTACTAAAAGCTATGTTGCGTTGTGTGTTTTCTACAGACTTAACCACTGAAAAAGACAAACATTTGTTTCGATATTGGAATGACCTAGATTGGTGCATGATTAAGTTGTGGGACTGAAAGTTCCTTATATCATTTGGGTTGTGTGCCTACAGACACAGAACCTGCCGTGGCGTAATTGGCACTACCGTCAACACGCGATTGTATATTGTGTAACCATGGGGATATCTCGTGACCTGGGGCGAGATCTCATGAGAGCCATTGGTTAATAGGGTTTTTGTTTAATATTAATCACAAAGCCATGTTTACCATCAACTTATAATGAGGTTACCTTGAAAGAGCCACCACGCACGGAATTAGTGTTGTGAAGAGAACCTGCCATTCCAGTATGTGTTAGCTAAATGAATTAATTGTGAGGAAATGGCGATTCAGTGTATTCATGTTTTTGATATCTTGAACAAAAGACACACACACAAAAAAAACAAGGTCATGAATTTTAAGACCTCGGTGATTCAATACAAAGAATGTTAATGCACTTTCAGATGCGTTTTTCAGGCATTTCAATGAAATAATTGGAGCAACTCAGTTGGGAAGGCCCCTGGCTCCAGAGCACAATACTTTGTGTATTTTGTAAAGTTTCATTCTCATTTTCTGGTAGTATTTTGCGACTTCAGTTTAGTTTTGTGAACATTTACGTCATTCAGCATAAATTGACATTATGTCGATCTTATTAAATCAGTCTATTTATGAGGACGGTTGCCAGGAGAAACGATAAGCTTTGGAAAAAGGAGCGCGTTAATGAGTCCATTGTTTGACTGTTTGGGGAGAATGCAGTATACAAGTAACCCAAGGACTGAGCTTTGTTATTTATCTGTCCACTTTATTAGCCTGTAGGCGGTCACTTCAAATAGCCCTAAACCCGTCTGGATAAGTTTCACCGGCCCCAAAGGCTGGCCAGGGAGGGCTGTCCAACGTTAGGCCTAACCTTAGGCTGCAAGACAAGAGTTCGTCTTAGGATGGCGCTGATTAGCCCGAATGACGTCGACTTAGTTACTTTTAGTTGAAAAACGTGCCTGGTTGAAATGTCAAACCAGTCCGTGTTTTAAAAGCCTGGAGCGCAGGCCCAGTAAACACCTACGTAATCATACCATATCGGGTTGCGCCTAATGAGCAATGGCTGTTGGAGCTGTATGGGATCTGCTGAGCTGCTCGGACATGGGGGGTGAGCTTCTCTGCAGCCAGCTGTGAACTCACTCAAGTGGGCTGTCTCAGAATGACTCAAATAACCCTTCCATATGCCTCTTAATAGAACAAAGAGGAAATTGTTTGATTGCCTTCCACAGGGCACAATTTTCAGTGCTACTATCTGACCAGTCTGAAGTTGCCTTAAGTGTTGTTGGTACTATACTGACAAGCCCTCATTTCTATGTTAGTGTGCTGGAATCCCCCCCCCCCCAGGGCCCATTACAGGGTACAGTTAGAGAGGCAGGTGGTGTTGGGTGAACAGTCTCAGGGTAATATGCAGCAGATCTATTGCCTTATCGGATACAGCGATAGCGAGCTCTACTTTTACTCGAAAGCAGTCAGTCTGATTAAATCTAATGATAGTGAAACACGTGGCATTAACAACAATTAAAAAGGACACAGCAGGATATGGCTGCCTCATCAAAACTTTGCCCATGCCAGAGATCGTTTTAGGTTAATATGCCGGAACAAACAAGAGGTAGGGAGGATTTTAATTGGATACGTGGTTGTTGGAGGCTTAGGTGGAGCTGAGCTGAAATCTGTGTGTCTTTAACAACTTTCACTATTTCAATACATCTATATAAATTTACTCAATAGGGCCTAGATTTATCGACATTCGGGAATTCCTAGGGCTGACAAATTATTTCGGTCCAACATTTAAATCTTACTGTATCAGCAGAAACAATACATGCTAAACCTCATTAGAAACAGACCTTTTGAGAATAAAGGGTCAGATCTGTTTAGTGCCCACTAAGGCTGGTAGGGAAGGGAGGCCTATGCACAGAGATAGTGCCAATCGGCCTGCTCTGATTAGGTCTGATTTAACCAATTAGAGACGCATTAGATCAGCTACAGTGCCAGGCCGCCGTCAGCCTGGCCTTTACTGACCTGCCGAGGAGGCGTGCTTCTACAGAGTATAGCCACAATCAAGGCAAAAAATCAATTACCAACACCTCGAGGCTGATCGAGACCGAACTAATTTTGGGGAGCTGGGGGTGAGGGACAAGCGAAGGAGACTGTTGTACTTCACACCCACTCTAAAAGACGATTTGTCTGTCTTGTTTTTCCACCCTCGGTTATCTTTTCTTTTGTATTTCTTCCCTTAGTGGATGAGACCTTATGATAAATGCTTGCTCAGCAAACTTCACTGGATATCGACATTAATCAAATCTGCTATTCTTAATTACCAGAGGTGTTAATCCTGCTATCTTCAACAGGACGTGCGTTTTCCATGTAGAATAAGAGTAAGAGAAATGGTACATCACGTACGTAAAAGGTCATAACAGGTATGACTAGACATCCCTGTTGGCCACGACTACTTCTTTCACAAATGGAAAAAATAAAACCGCCAATAACTGGTGATGCATTTTCTTTTTCATTTTGCTAGTCACTAACCTCGAGATATTTCGAGAAATCTGTAATACTTGAGCCAAAAGAAGGTCGAGACTGAGCTAAGATCCTGTTGTTCAAACTGGCTGCAGATATCAAGTCCTTTAAAGAATAACATGAGTCTATGCTATTACTACCAGCCTTGGCCTTGGCCTGGCTGCTCGCCCTTGAAACCGCCTGAGCTGCTCACTGCTCCGAGCTGCTCCCCTGGTGTGGTGAGACACTCAGTTTGACGACAAATCAATACTACCTCTGTCCTTCTCCCGCTGCCGCCTCCTCCAGGTCCGAGTGGCCAGAGACAGATTGATGACCCATAGGTCACACCCGCCTCCTGCCCCACGCATTCGCCCACCTCCTCCAGCTTTCATCTGCGCTCCTTGGATTTTTAGTGGCAAGGGCTATAGTTACTATCCACCTGCACCCTTAGCCTTATATCACCTGGATGGCCTCTACTGTCTGCTTTCCCTCCTCTACTATACCTGCCTCTGGCTATCATCTGCTACCACCACAGGCCATTCTCCCCCTTTCATCTTGCAACAGGCTTCCTCTGCGCTGTACCACCCCTTCGGTCTTTGCCTCTGCAATTCTCTCTTCACACCTCTGGTTGTGCCTTTACCAATGGTATCCATCTGTAGATGTACAATGCTTCTCCCATTCCCCGTGTTCCCATCATTCCTAGCCATCACCTCTACTTTGCCACCCTACGAGTTAAGATAATGCATTTTATAAAGAGGCTTTGACATCCCAGACCCTGGCGATTTGGTGTTTTGGGTCTGCTGGTGGTCCCATGCCCTGGGAGATGGAGCAGTGGGCAGCTGGAGAGGTAAGCTTGGGGGTCAAGAGGGAGAACAAATGGCCCTATTTGTCATTAGCGACAGGAAGAAAAAAAAACACAGATTTTATACAGTGGGCCAATTTGTCGGTATTTCAGTGCGGGTATGGTCTGAGACTGCTAGATGAATTGGAGATGTTGGTGATTTTAAGGTTGGCTGTTTGGATAAGCAGAAAGGAGCCAGGGGGCTTTCCACGGTATTTAAGGTGGCACACATTGGGTGGTTGGCATGGTATGAGTATGGTCATACTTCTGTGGTCTCCTGACCGCTTGCTGACCGACAACCAAGCCTACTCAGAGCCTGTTTAAAGCCTCTCCATTCCATTGCCAACTGCCTTGCTCAGTTAAGGATTAGCATGTAAGCACTTAAACCACCAAACACCTAATGCTACTTCCCACATCTCTAACTCTCACACACTGGCCTCTTCATTTCACAGGAAATCAAAATAGCTTATAACTCAGACGGTGACCAGTACCACATTTAAGCTAACAGAGTATTGGACATTTAGGTATAAAATAAACCATGGACTGTCCTAAACCTCAGAGGCTCACCTATGTTTACCCAGAGAAAGGTATAGTGCAGGTATTGTAATATGTGGGCATAGGGGATTGGCCTGAGGTCAGCTTAAGTATTTAGGGGAGGGAGGTCAGCCTACCACTACAAATGTTTCTACATCCATCCAGTTACACCTTGATTCAATCATGTACCACGACAAAATACTGTACCATTCCTAAAAAGGCCTTCCTCATGCCTAACTTTCAAGGGAGGAAAGGGGCGGCGTCTACTCTATCGCAAAGATAAAATCTTATTACGATGACTCATGACCTTTTCTCAAAACTATTGGTTACTCATCTGAAAATGTTCTTACTCAGGATTTGAGAGTATCCAAGCTGAAACAAGAAGCTAGTTCTTAAATCAAGGCGGATCGTGTGTTACATGTTTGATCCCCTCCTACCCTATAAGTCAATCCCTGTCCATATAGACCGTTAACACGACTAGACACAGTAGGCTGGGTGTGTATGTAACAGTCACTTCTTAGTGAGAGACTCTGTACACCTCAGTAGACACTTACACGTCTCGCAGAGCTACGTGTGCCTAATCCCATGTTTGCCTAATCCTTTTCCTCTGTAGACACCAAATAGAGCCGATTAGGTATATGTGTATATAAGAATATGCCAGTGGCTGGTTGGTAGTAATCCTTGGCAAAGATCATGAAATAATCAGGATAGACTAAGCAAAGAGGATCTTGATTGATGAAATCAGTGATATCAACAGTTGGAAGATACCAACCCATATCAGCCTGGAGTCAACTAAGTGAAAGTCTTGCCAAAAGCAGCTGAAGGAATTTAATGAATCCTGATTCAAACAGATTTAATGTTTAATTTCTCCTTTAATGGTGCACACATTTAACACATTCAGAACAATGGCTTAGGAATTCTGCGGCATTGTCGAGTGATTAATCGACATTTTGATCAATCGTTATTGATTTGATTAGAGGACAATAATTAGTGGAACAACAATTGGCAGTTGGTGGGTGGTGGGTGCGGAGAGCGGTGAGGATTGACTGATGAACCTGACCAGTCGCAGTTCGATACGCGTCTGGTCACTCGGGTACATTGCTAGGGATTCGCATGAGTAGTCCCGCTTTAACTACCCCGTCTCCACCACCTTCAGCACTGATCCGAGTAGAAAAGGGGAGAATACAAGTACCTTTCATGAACATGATATCCAGTGCAAATGACTCAAATATCGATAGCAGAGATTCATTTTGGAGCGTACCTTAAAAATGGGTGTTCCGATCTCAAATACTTGTGATCTGAAATTGTAGAGACATTCATCGACACAGACTACTGTTGTACTGACCTATAGTATGAGAGTACAGTTTGTCTCCATTGAAAAGGTGAATACGAAAGGAGAGTTAGTTCATGACCTAGAATACTCTATAGGCTTGAGATGTTAAGGCCGCAACTCCTGCTTCCTGCCCTGGAGGTCGGTGGGCGGGGGTAAATGCAGGGCAGTGCAAGGTGCTCATGGTGTACCACATGGAACAAAATCATCAGCAACAGTTGATGAGTTTAGAGACTCCTCATAGACAGGGACACAGCATACAGTCACTATCCCCTAAAGCGTTGGTTCCACAGCCATACAATCGGTCGGAATAGCCCTAATCCGACGATTTATAATATATCAAAAGTATAGAAAAAAAATCGGTCGGATTAGTGCTAATCCGACCGATTTAGGTCTGTGGAACCAGCGCTTAACGAATAATATTATGTTGAACAGTGCTCCGACCACTATGAATGCCCTTATCGTTGCTTTAGGTGTTATAATGGGAAAGTCAATAGTGCATGTTCACATAAAGCACATAATATAGTGCTGAAATAATATACCACGCAGACTGAACGGTAATAAAATATGTATAGTAATAATGGAGGGGGTCAGGTTGCTCTTAGAGGGAGTGGAGTCTGAGCAACCCGATGAGCAGCTCAGAAAGTGAATGTAGAGCTCAGAATGTGACGAGCTGCTGGCACCTGCTCTCTGGCACTGGCCACCTATACCGCCCTTCAGTCCCTAGCTAAAGGGCGAACCTACCACCTACTTCTATTTTAATTTTTGCTTGTGTGTGCTTTTCTGGAGTGCGTCTGTCTTGGGGCACTTTGTCTTTAGTTTGGTCTCATGAGTATTCCCCAAGAGTGGGAATTTGTAAGGTACCTTTATGACAAGCCTTAATAATAAATGAGACTGCAAATGGAACTTGAGAAAAGAAGGGTAGACCACTTCTATATATTCTATTCTTAAACCACTCCTATTAACGTATACAGAATCAGCCTGGATGAAGACGGATGCGATGTAGTCGCACTGTCAAATCTAGTTTTGGCCTCTCAGGAAATGATTCACATTTTCTCTGACGCTGATTTTCCTGAGAACCCGTCGTTGCCACACCCTGTTAGAATGGCCTCTATTCGTATAAACACTACACTTAGCCATAGCTGTCAAATGTATTGACATTGGATTGTGACAGCGACCTGTCACCCTCTCAGACCTGTAGATGGATCGGGCTGCCATCCAGCATACGGCATGAGTGAGGCATTGTCCGCCGTGTGGAGAGAGGCGCTTTCTTTACTGCCTGTCGCCATGTGAAATGTTGGCCCTTCCTGCCTGTGGCCGCAGACACTTTATTGGCTCGGCTTAATGGCCATGTTGTCGACTCCAACCATGGCTGGCCAGACGTAGCTGAGCGCCATTACTGCTCGTGTATATGCCTACAAATCTTGGTCAGTCCTGACTATTAGCCACAGCCATGTATAACTGCAGCTTTCCATTGCCATGCCAGGGCCACTGATGGTCAACTTTTGAGTATTTCATTGCAAGGTCATTTGACCTCGACACATTTGCGCTGTCTTGCAATCTCTTTTCAATGTTGGATAAGCATTGTCAGCCGACCTTGCTATATTATGATAAACACATAGCACCATGGATGCCAGTTGAACGTTATGAAGGTAGCTGATGATGTTCCTTTGGCCATTCCAAGGGTTCCTTCAATTCTCTTATTGTATACATGTGTCCTTATCGTGCTACCATGGGACACAGCGCTTGGTATCGATATCATCACAATATAGGCGTGATACTCTCATAGATATGAACAGCCACCGGCGTATCATCTTTAGTGTGTGCTAGGTAAGATTTCTGGTACAGCAAAGAACTACATTAAAAACTGCTCCCCCTCTGAGAACACAACTTTGTACACCCTGTCAGTTCTTAGACCATACCAGTCCAATCAATACCCAGACTGGCAATTCTTAGTCATGCCCTTAGCGCTTACAAGTTACAAAGACCCTATGAGGACACCACATTTAGAGCCCCGCTTACTAGCCCTACCAGTATGCATCCCAACCAGTGGCGGATCCAGAATTTGGAAAACGAGGGGGCGCACCCCCTGTTTTTGGACAAATTTTGGGGTCCAAATATGTGGCTTAACTCTTAAGTACTGGGCAAAAGGGGCCCCGTGCCCTCGCGCCCCCCCCCCTCTAAATCCGCCACTGCCAACAGACCACAGTTTTAATATATGACTGTATCTTAGCCACCCCTCCCCCTCCACCCACCATCTTATTGATCAAGATGTGCTGTGTAGGCAGCTGGAAAGGCATGGGATGTAGGCAATCGACAAGAATGGCCCATTTGAGATAAACCATGCCTAAACGGAAGGGCTGCAGGTCGGATCGGAATCAGGAAAGGCTGGGAGGGGGCAACAGTTCTCCCATCCCATCCCCACCCATACCTCTGGGCAGCGACCCCATCCTTCCTAGTGCCCTCCTTTGCCTACGCCAGAAAGCCAAGATTCTATCAAGACCTCTGCGTATCCTTCCGCCTTCCCTGGGCTAGTTCCCCTCAATTCTGCCAATAAAAGCGAACCGGTTGCCGCATGGTGATGAATCGATGATTCATATTGCGATGTCATGCTCAGTATCAGTATTCAGTTCTGGCTTTGGCACAATCCTCTGCCTCTCTTCCAATTATGTGGTTCCAATGATGATTGAATGTACCGGGTAGGCTATAGATTTAGTGGTACTGCTGTTATACATACATGGCATAGTGTAAGCTATTTCATATTCGTCCATTGGCAATGACCTAGACCTAAGCTGTACAGTTGCATATGTACACGATTTTAAGCTTCAAGGTGGATAAATCGTTATTCTTAAGTGACCTTTAGTTTGAAATTGTGAGAGATGTTAAAACTAGATAAGCTTGATGTCATGGCTTCAAGAATTTAAGTGCACTTAATGAAACTAAGTCTTATCCTAAATTTTGTTCCGCACCCATATTACCCATTGGTGCTATAAAGAAAATGCCTAGTGCCTCTAGAACAATTATCACAATTTCCTTTGATCAATATTCAAAACTACTTCTTTGCCTTAGTCTTAAGGGAAGAACGAGAGAAACAGATATCATAGTAAACGGGGAACACTAAGAATTGATAAGAATACCAACTAAGCATCGATGCATTTTAGATGAACTGTTTAACTACTAGTTGTCTTTTTCCTGAAGTGTCTTAATGTTGTTATTAACTGTGTCTTTCAGGAAAGCCCATCTGATGAAAGTACGCCATCGGGATCAGATGTTCTGTCGATGGCATCATCCGAGTTACTCCACTTCAAGGACAGGAACCTCTGCGAACCACACAATTATGAAGAGAGTGAGTATACATCAGCTGTCTCTCTCCATCTCCCTCTCCCTAGTTGTCTATACCCTGGAGGTACACATCTACCTCTATCCCAAAGGCAAAGCCCCTACTCCCCAAGTCTTTCCTCTCCGATACCACTTAGATCCTACCCCAGCATCTGAAGCACTTGGCACGTCTTCTCCGCCAGATGCTGCACGTGCAGTACTTCTGTATATGTAGTTTAAGTTTTTTTTATATAAAGTTTGGATGCATTTCTGGTTAGTTACTTAAGAAATAACATCAACAGAAAAAAGAGCGTCTGCTCGTATAATATTATATGGTATCATAAGCTATAGCTATAAGACTTGGGCGGATAGGACCATACGGAATGGCATCAGCTACTTTTAGTTTTTATCTCGAAAGCACCATAGTTGAAGTAATAGATAGAGAACTTGGGACAAGTTCTTCATCACCAGACAAGTCTTTCGGTGAAGTGCTAAAGTCTGCAGGTGGATCGATACACAAATGTACACAAACCAGACATGGGAAGACTGTATGGTTTAATGGGTACAAATAGGCCTGGTAATGTGAACGCAGGAACTCAGGGAATGCCGTCTAACCCTGTATGCAGCCTTGCTGTCAGTGCGTATTGTGCATGGATAAGCCACTAAAGGGATTATGCCGACATCGCATGGAGAGACTACACATGTAGGGATTATCAGCTATGCCCCTCGCTGTCGGGATAAATGGATTATCTCTGGACCGATATATTTCATCATTAGGTGCGGTCATGTTGATTGTGGTCATCTTTGGCTATTGAGTTACTGGTAGCTCCGCCAGCGCCTCATAAGGTTTGTCTCACTTAAGTAGGCCAAATCTATACCAAAGTAGACAATGACTGGGTGTTAACTTAATCCCACAGCCTGACAACTCTCTGCTTAAGGAATAACAGATATACTCACTGCTCCTACTGATAGCTGCTTTAGATTAAATCAGATGCTTTACCAACTCGAATGTAGCAAGCCGACTGACTGACTTCTATGAGACCTGCTTTACATGGGGAATTTCAGGTGACTTAGTGCACAATTTAAAGTGTAGTGATCATTTAAGTTACTATCAAGTACATCCAAAAAACAATTGAAGCAAGTAGATCCGTTTTGATCAGGCTCTGACGTTGACTTATCTTTGACAAGATGGAAGTTTGACACCAGCACATCTTTAAAGACCCTTTGGCCATGAACTCAACCATAAACATGAGACAACAGCATTAAATTGAAAAATAGCAATGATGTCTGGGTAAGCAACATGCATGCAGTGCCAGCGTATGAAACAAGAACTCCGCGCCCTCGGGTATTGGGTGTGTGTATTGGGTGGGTGAGGATGAGGGGTGGGGGGGGGGCAGCAGGTGGGGATGCTGTGGACATGGTTGGAGTACAGCTGAGGGCGGCCATACTCCATGCACTATGCCAATCACCCTAGTGGATCCACTCACCTGGAACCAATGCCCTAAATGATTCACCAACCATGCCTTAAGGCGGCGCCGATCTGTCCAGGATTATTATGTGATTGCTTTTAGAAGGCCACTGGGACACTGGACCGGTAATTGCCAGTGGCATTTTTGCCAAGCATCATGCCCAATGCTTAGAAGCTTTGAGAGTCACTTTCATCAAATTTGAAGGAAACAAACGATATTTGATAGCTCAATTTCGTTTACTGTCCTTTCTATAGAAATTGCCTTCATGTAATAACAGAACTATTGTGCAAATTATTTGGTAAAGATACAAGATTATATTTATACAATAAAGATTAAGCACCTGCAGTGTACCCATACGGTTAGCTATTTTAGACCGCTGTATCCATAATGAAGCTGACATATAGTATACATAGTGCGTTGTGTATTGAGTGGAATGCTATGAGCTGCTCATGTCTGCTGGCTGGGAGCTGCTCCATACATCAGGTACACCCCGCTATGTGAGGCATACAGCCAGCTCTGCAGTACTCCCCTTCACAATGCTGGCAGGTGAGCCATTCATCAGGTGCCCACGAGCCCACATGTCCCCACCAGGGAGCAGCTCAGAGCTGGTTAGAAGGGACATCGATTACCAGGCACCTGCTATTAATGCCGAGCGCCTTTTGCCACTGACTTATGTATGTGCGTAGTTCTGAGGCACAATGTGGATGGCTTTGGTGTAAGGCCACCAAGGTGGACTCGATAATAATAATTAATACCACCAAATTTCCATTATGGTTATATAATGTGGTATGCCTCAAAGTTAATGTGAAGTACAGCAGTACTGTATTGATACATGAGAAGATTCTGCTAAAAAAAAGTCATTTATAGTCCTCTGACCAAATAGCTCTCCTGTACCACATCACGTGTACCAGCCCAGAGACTCCATTCATGGACCATATACCCGGTTGGAATGTGTGCTCATTTGCCACTCTTCACTCCACCCCACTGATAATCTGAATATGCATGAGAAATTCTTACGAGGGACTAGCCATCCAGAAAGTAATAGACTCATCAAACAGTCTATACAGGTCTCTAATGGTCCCCACTGTCACGCCCTACTAGCGTCTCTTGTGTGTCCAAGGGTTGACAAATTGGATATGTGGGGGGCATGGTATGCTAGACCGATGTAGCTGATGTGCTATGAAGCAATGTCTCATTATGTCAAAGAATAATCTACCTACCAGCCGGTCTTGGTCTATTCACACCATGTAATCCGAGCAATATATGCGCACACCAAGCCATGATCTAGGGGGAATCTGATCTAGGCTTTGCATAATGACTCTCTATGGTTTACGTCACCAGTATCTAGTAAGGGGGCCGCTGGAGTGCTCGCTGATCTGCTCGTTATGGGCAGGGACAGGGATAGGAGCAGCTCGGGAGGCGGATTGGAGTGGCTTGGGAAGTTATCGACCTAACCGCCCTGACCCCACCAACTACTTACCTAGCCACTGGGTTTTTACCAAAGAATCTCACTAAGAGTGGGACAAGGCGATGGAGCGTTGATCGTGGCTAACCGGGATAAGCATTTATCACCAGACTGTGGCTTTAATGGTAGACAAGGAAGGTTTGGGGGAATTGGGAGTGGGGGGTTAGAGATAGCGGAGGAGAAAGGTATTAGCTGTTAGAAGGTGAGAGATTAGGGCATAGAGGTAAGGGAGATTTGGCTGCGGTTAGAGATGAGGGACAGGCTTTACTACAGATATGATTTAGATGGATAGAGGTTAGTCAGTAGGGAGCCATGTATGAAGCAGAGGAGGTGAGATAAAACAGATAACAGCAAGGTGATGGTGTCCAGGTGTGGGGGCATGATTGATGTGACCCTCTGTAACCGTAGGGACGGCACCACAGGGTCTCATTCGTCTTCTCAGGCCGCCCACCCCTTTCGCCCGGGGACCCTCACCCTCCCACCCAGCCTTCCTGGTCTCCCCAGGGCCGCCTTAGTAAGTAGTATAGAGTTGGGGGGTTGACGCAGGCCCTTTTGTGTCTGAGGAATATAGGTCAGCACGTATTTAGTTAGCCTTGTTAGACTGACTGATAGTTCTGCGAACAGATCTAAAGGTAGTAGCACAGGGACCATGAAGCCGATAAAAAGTATGCAATACTCTTAATACGAAATAGAGTGAAAATAGATTCCTTTGATGAAACATGTGCTGTAATAGTAATAATTTGCTGGTGGTCACTATTCATGTTCAAAGAAACACCATATAGGGTTTGAAAGAAACACGTATCAAATTCCTGCCTTCAAAATGATGCTTGAAACATTGTAGAGAAAATGTTCCATATAAAGCATTCTTGAACAGCCAGTCTACAATTGGCATAATTATAGTATGGCATATCGACTACCGGTTCTACCAGGGCTAGAGTATGAAACAGTATTGGATCCTAGCTGTCATTCTGATACTAGCCTAAGTTAGGCCTGAGACTGGGCCTTGGGAACTGGCCTAAGCTGGTTTGGGGGTGAACCGAAGCCTATAAACCTCCAGGAAGTGGGTCGATGTACGGTTGTTTACTCCGGTAGGGAATCCCTGGAGGAGGGGGTATTGGTATGGGTTGATTGGGCGTGAGGGTGGTTGGAAGGGAGTGGGGGAGGTGGTGGACCGGGTGTTAGGGTTGTGAGGAGAGAAGGGGTGGGGGCTCCATGAATCAATGGTAGTTGATCCCGAGTGGCCGCAGGTCACAACCAATACCCAATATGGGACCAGCAGGCTTACAACAACAACCCAAACCCAAAAGGACAGACCCCAGTACGCCCTTTGGAAACCGGCTCACTTCAAAGCCACCCCACACCACCCCACCCTTCTGTGTCTAAATTTCCCACTAGCTGCTTCGCCTAACAAAACGCTCGCATTGTGTTGCGAAATCCCCCTCGCCATACAGTCCCCTCTAACTACCCCCTCCCGTCTCCACTGCCTGCAATTACTCTCCTTTATCCTCAGCTCCCCGAGGTACGACTAGAATATATAACCCTCTATTCTTCATAGATTTGTACTCCTACGGAAGAGCTGAAACAACACAAGGTGACTGGTGATAATATGAAAGGAGGACAGGGGAATGAAGTGCCGCATGCATACACGTGGAGAACTAGCCTGTCACTATAGATAAGACCATATAGAATGTAGGACCAGTGCTCAGCCTTTGGCTGCCTTTGAGTGTAGGGTTTTATGGGAGAGAAGAAAAAGAGGAAGGAAATAAAACCAAAGGCTGAGATACAGGGATCCAGTGTTGGAGTCTACACGTAGGCCTTGTTATTACCCACATGCCCAGCCTGCCGGCAAAGTAGTCTGCACACGCATGACCGCTGATGGCAGTATCAGGTGACACGCATGCGCACAGCGACTGCGAGTAGCCAGTTCCTGTATAGACTACAGCCATTGCGTGGATCACAGAGATAGCTACAGCGCCACCGTCTTATCTTACATATCTACCCAGGGGATATTCTTTACCCCTCTGAGCGTGCGCCGGCAAGGTTAATGGTCAATGGGTGGTAGAGATAATGTCAGGTGGGTAAACATACTATGGAACAGGGGATTCCCCTTAACAGCCTTTCTAATGGGATGGGGCTCAGTTTTGTACTTTTGTAGGAACTGGGACACCCCGTTCTGGTATTTCGCTATTAGGTTACATTAAATTCCTGGGATGGTTCCCCATGAAGAAATAGCAGAATACATTGGCCCCCGTGTTCTCCTAATTGCAGACCTGTACCTCCACAACTTTTGCCCGGTGACCGATGCGATGTTGGTTTACCCCAGTAGTGTTTTCTAATCGAACACAGCGCCGTGGACCCTTCCACTACAGGCAGCAAGCCGAGACTGATGGAGATTGAAAGGAAGACAAGTTGGCTTCCCGCCAGTTTGTATGAATGACCTGTGGTCAGTCAGAGGCTGGCTATGAAAGGGAGCCCCCGGTCACCCCAGGGAGATTAGAAGGCAGTACAGGACGTTGGGGAAAGGGAGAGGCCAGTCATAGTTGATAGAAGGAACCTGTAGAGAAGAGTTTGGTTGATAAGCTTAGATGAGGTCCTTATATTAGACGACAGAAGAGCTGGAGATGTGAATTTGGAAATGAGGCAGGGAAGGGCTGCTGAAGTGTGACCCACATTCTGCCAAGGCCACAGGAATTACTGTATAAGCCTTGAAGCAGTGTGGGCAATGAGGTTGTGCACCAGGCATGCCAGTCTAATCAGCTCACTGCCTTGTTGCGAGCTACTCACACAAACTCATTTACACAAAGGTGTGAGAGAGTCCCTCCCCACCCTGCCTGCTTGCAGCATTACTTCTCACCCACCCAGGAAGCATGTAGCGCCCACCAAGTTTGTTAAATTACATCCCCTGCTAAATAATGGCTTGTATGATTCGTGGGAGACTGGTAGATGTAGCTTAGTTGGAGCATTATATGTCTCAGGAGTAATTTCTGTAGGGAGTAGCACCTCCAGCGGTGTGAGATGCATTACTTATTGAGACAGGTCTTAGCAGTCCTAAGTCCTAAGGCTGGGTCCCACGACACCTGTAGCTCCCCCTATCTCTGGGTGCATGCCCTTTTGCCCCACCATGGAGGGCTCGTCTATGGTACTTGTGATAGGTGGCAGAGGGAATGGTGGTCAAGATAGTAAAGTGATGTTGTCTCATGGGAGGGGAGATAAGCGTATTAGCCAAGGATTAATGTGTCTTCAAACCTAATGGACCGCTCACTCCCCTTATCCCCAAATACTTCCCCGCTGGCAGCCCAACACCTCTGCATAATTGATACGGGATGCCCCAATGGCCTCCCAAGGCAGATCACTCCAATCCCGATTTCAGACTGCATGCAAAGGTGATAATTATGATGCTTGGGCTGTGAAGTCAGAACAATGTGGTGGCAGGAGTAAAATTTTTGAAAAGCAATACATTTTTCTGGGCCTGGGCACCTCTGTGTGAATGTCGCTGTGGGGGAACCTGACAAGCAGGGGCTGGAGAAGCAGGCGGTTTTCTTCAGGATGTTTGGATGATGTACTGGATCAGTTGATGTAAGACCCCTGTTGAGCAGTCTGCCTTGTTCGGTCAGTAAATGAATGATGCGGCCCCCTTTGCGCAATGTTATTGGTGCTATTGGCACACTGTGGGCTGAAGCGGTCCTGCCAGTCGCTGATGTTTAGTACCCACAGAGCAGCTCACTAATAGCGCTTCTACATGCAATCCCTCTGGTGGTGGCACCAAGCTGCTCAAAACAACCAGGAATAAACCTCATCCAACTGTTGTGGCCTACTTGGTGCAGTGCCTGATTTCAGAGTGCTGTATAATTGGTGTTGTATATAACCCCATGAGGTATATCAGGTTCCCTCTGCCTCAGGTGATATTCTAGAATTTGAAACCACTTTCTGCTACTTTAATCTCTATTAGATAACTGGAGACAAAAACACCTATACTTCTCTTGTTCATGCCCCTTGTATATGACATTATAATCCTGACTCAACCTTTAGTAAAATTCCAGCCCAATTCTGAGCTATCTGAAATGTGAACAGGGTTGAGATATGTGTTATCAGGGGTCGTTGTCTGTTGATGTCTAGGCAGCTAGACGCCAGGTGAGAGAATCCGCCAACAGTGTAGTGGAATTAACATAGACCAAGGTCTAATCAGACACAGACACAGGCTTTGTGAGCTGCTCTGTGCTGCTCAGGGAGAGGAAAAAGCTCAGCTCAACCCGATTAGACCTACACTGCTCACGGGCATGTAGGTCATTACATCTCTTTACCTGGCACATAATGGTCCACATTTACACCCTACAAACATGGTAATTGAAGTGCAGCGATATTGTATGGGACTCATTCCCCCATACGGAATCTTATTTTCTGTAGACCTTTTCAGAAGCATGTCAAGCAAAGAATATTGCTGGATAAGGAATAGGAATAACTGAGAGGTGCTGCTGCTTTTAACATTGCTTTTAATTCATTCAGCAGTTTCACTTTAGGGTGATAGAATTGTTGGTGAACTTTGATAAAATAATACATGCACTGTGAATATTAAAAAAAATAGCTTAGTGACTCGACCAGCACCACTTAGTGGCCTTTGATGCAGTTTAGCAGTGGGTGGCTGAGTAAGCAAGCGACGGTATTAAAATATCAACCATTTTGTTGATATTCTACTGTATGAGCAAACTATGTCTCAGGCTCTGCGTTACCAGAAATATTGAAATATCGACATCTTCATTGCCTAAAATTGAGATTAACTCAGACGTTGGTGGTATTTCTAATTAGGACAATACTCATTGCATGAAAGCTACTTTGATACAACAGAGTCTTTTACATGAGAATTTCCTTCCAGACGGTGGAAGAGCCAGTGTTCAATAAATTTATAGGGCCTGCTGTCAACTGAACAGGAGGGGCTTTCTTCTCTCAAGAAACTCACCCAAGCGAGCACACCATCTCATCCCCTACCTTAAAGGGAAGGAAAGAACAAATTTAAAAAGAATCCAGGGGTCGCACTGAGTTTACCTCTGTATACCAAGCCCCAGACGAGACGGCGGCTCCGCAGAGAGCGAGCTGTCAGAAAAGCGCCTCTGGCTACTCCTTTTATAACAGTCATGTGTGTAGATTAGAGCTCTCTAAATAAAAGATAAAATAAACCAAGCCGCGAAATACCACCAAAGGCACCATCCTAGAAAAGAGCCAAGAGGAAAAAGGGATGCTCGTGGTGCGTGTGAATTAGGAGGTTGGAGGGGTGGGGGGCTCTGTCTGGCAGAGGCGATGCCAAAACGACGCTGAGTGACTAGAGAAGAAGGGAGCTGGTGGTACCAGTTCCCCAACACCACTGGAGAGCCAGCTCCTCTGATGCTTCTTCCCTACCCAATCCATACACACATCCACACTCAGTATAGGACTCTGTCTCTTAGGCTAGAGGGCTGGAAGAGCTAGGACTAGCCGATGGAAGAGCTAGGGTTAGCCGATGGGTGTTCTAAGTATACGCTTCTCAATCTCCCGAAGAGAGGAACATGAGCTGCTCTTTACAAACATGTCTGACTGTAAGAGCAACTCACGGGGAGAGCAACTTAGTTTAGGAAAGCCAGGTAAAGGTCAGATTTTTGGCTGACAGACCTACGCAACTAGTTCTATAAAATGCCAATAGAATAGCCTTAGCTCAGGATGGGAAAGCCCCCTCCCGGCTAAGGAGGCCTATAGTGAGAGTAAGTTATTGTCTGCGGGAGATGACATAACCAGCCTTGACGTGTAGCTAAGTAGCTTTGGCATGACAGCCATTAGGTTGTCATGGCAATGACATGTCAAAATAGGGACCATTCTCCCTGCCTTTCCTCATGTCAGTTTGCGGAAAACGGCTTTGGTCTTGACGTTTGCAAGTGATGTCTATAAGAGTCTTACCTTTCCACCCACTCTTAGCTCCTACCCAAATACCCCAAGGGATATCCTGTTGTAGTATTAACTCGAAAAGCGAGTTATAAGGAGACACCCTGGGGCCCTGCACTTTCAGTCATTTTGGTGAGTGCAAATAAGTTTTAAAAAAAAGATGGAAATTTTGTATAAAAGAGGCAGAATTACTTAATGAATTTGTAGAGCCATAAAAGGAGGAAATGTAGGGGTCTTGCAGGAAAATGTATTTCATTACAAAGTTGAGTAAATTTTGAGAAATTGTCAATATTGTACAGACTCAGGTGGTTGGCAGCCATAAGACACTTTTTGCCTCCAATGGTGAAGGTATATGATGTTGATCCATGTATCAACTGTCCCACCTTTTTGGACAATGTGGTGTGAATAGTGCAGTTTTGGCGGGAGTTAAGGGCACCGCAAACGGACTGATTGAGCCATCTGACTGGATCGGTAGTCAAGGAGGAGCTCTGTGTGCGGGAACGTCCATCTGATCGAGTCAGGACAGATCAAACATGTTTGATATGCTCTGATCCGATCAGATGTCTCAGTCAGCTGATCGAGACAGGCCGTTTGCAGTGCCCTTTATGCGAATAGTGGCTTGGTGATGCGAATAATCTGGGTAAGGGAGTGCTGATGCAACAGGATGAGTGTACAACTCATGGGAGCCAATCACAGGCTTTTCACTTTTCGAGTTATCAGCAATTTACATTGCTGCATTATATTTGGGGGATGGGTGGCAGAGGAAGGTTACTGTAAGAGGCTTTGTTGTGGGTAGCACGGACCCGGTGCTTTGTATCATCAACAGATGAGTCAAGGTACAAAGGACAAACAAGAACTTACTTTGAAGGTTGAACTCACGGTGGCTGCCCGGGATTATATTGAATGAAGTATCAATGATCAGCTTCTAGTAATAGATTTTTTTTTGTGAGTAGAGTATGGTAAGGCCTATCGTACATTAATGATCATAGAATGCTCTCAAGACATTTTAGTCACAAAAAGGTGATTCACTGTAGGCTACATCAGAGAAGAGAAGGCATTTTCTAAAAAGGACATAGGAGATTTACTTTGTATTCAGAAAAAGGGACGCCGTCACACGTGCGTGGCCTGTTTGGCGTAGGATTTGAGGTGGTCATCGTTGAGTACCATTGATTAGTCGGGTCACTTAAACCGGATTAATTAGTCCTTTATTAGGGTCAAACATGTGAACACCCCCCGCCCCACTCACGCAAATCTCTACTCACCTCAATCGGTTTAGTACCGGTGATCACCGAGCGTGGAGCTGCTGGCCAGCTGTGATTCAGGCAGGCTGACGCATGTGCACTGAGGATGACAATGTTTGACTTCCTGTCTATGATTCACGAGCGGAAATCATGCTGGACTTTGCTCCAAAGTTTGTAACAGAAGTCAGCAAACATACACTACTAATGCCATTTTTTATAATAAACGTAATAATAACTGTGTCAGACTGGTGGTCATAGTAAATGTACCTTCCGGATTGTCCCTAGTAGTATATAAAACTATGAGTTTTACTCTGGCCGCAGCGAGTCAGATGGCCCATAGTAGTATATGGGAAATAGGATATACTCAGGCTTCATCGCCCAATGGACCCATGACATCACGGGGCAGGACATGTCCTCTTACCCCATGTCATGACCCAACGACCCTACCATGACCCTCCATACCTGAACAATGGCTGATAGTCCGCTTGTACTCTTATGTTCACCTCAAAGACCCACTCTTACCTCATCTTTAGGACTATAGCCACAACAACAGGAAACTGACAGTGTGACGTCACATATTACTTAGTAATTGCAGTGTGACTACAAATAGATAATGGGTCAAAGTTGCTACAGGCTGTGTAATGTAGGGCATGGTCTGTGGCCTGTATTGGCTACAATAGAATGAAGGAAGTAAATCAGTTTTATTCCCGAAAGCCTTCGGTTGTTACCTCTGTTATCAAGCTACAGGATACTGCTCGAGTTATTCAATGTATAAAGGGAAATTCGATTTCCTGAGGATGATTAAGGTACACGGCATTGAGGGGCGTAGGAAAAGGGGGGCCAGGGGGGCCTGGGCCCCCCCCCAATCATGAAGGAGGTGGGGCCTGAGTATGTCTGGGCCCCCCCCCCAATATTTTCCAAGAACTCATAAACACAATGGAGAAGAAGCTAAAACTTTACATCTGAAATTAGGTTATTTTATGGTGATGTCATAGGGAGAATGGCAGTCTGAGCCTAAGGTCAGATCCAAAATTTACCAAAAATCACTTTTCTTTATGAATTCTAAATACGCATAAGCCGACAATTCAAGGTGGTCGCGATGGTGCCCTCACCAGCCCCCCCCCCCGAATGAAGATTTGCTTCCTACGCCTCTGGCATGATAAATAGCCAATGCCTGTCTTCACAGAATGCTCAATCGTGACATATGAGACAATAGGCTTCAGGCAGCGTGGATAAGTCGCATGAATCCAAAAATAACAGACTGACGGCTATTTCCATATTTCCCAACTGCCCTTTCTTTTCTCCTTTTTTTTTCTTTTATAATCAATTTTATTTATATAATTTTTGGTATTTTGAAACTACATAATTTTCAACTATATTTATTTAGCGTTTTAAAAGTGTTTGTGTTTTTACAAATATATATGACAGCTACTAAGGATAAGGACACATTGAAATTGTAACATGAGCCATTATTTTGAATGACAAAAAAAAATGACAGTGCACAATTCTGCCAACTTCCCCGTCCAGAGTCCCTTTATGTGACCGTAAAGCTGAGGGTTAAATATTGTCTGCCCCCTTCTATTGTAGTGATGGCAACAAACGGATATGAGTCTTTGATGGAGGAGAGTTCACCAGGTATGTACTTGCCCAGTTTTGTCTACATTACCCCTCCAGTATTAACCATTCTCCCTCCTACCTCCAAACCCTCACCGACTTCACTCGCGCACCGACAGTGGCGGTTACTTCCCTTTTACTTGTCCGGTGGTGATTTTTCTATTAATTCGTCCTTCCTACAGTTCTTATACTTAGTTGGTGATTCCTTTTCAACTGTCCCCCTGGGTCTATGTTGTGATATAATGGCGAATTGCTGACATATCACTTTAATAACCTATGTACTATGGTTAGGAGGTATCTATCCAAGGGCTACTTTATCGGCTGATACTGAAATCTGCACAAATAAAGCTTTAACTGAAATGGTGTAGACACAAGTTGAGGTCTATAAAGTTCCCAGCTTAATACCACCCAGTGTCCCTTCTTTCCTTTATTTCGCAAAGCCAAAAGTGCAACCAAGAATTTATTACTAAAACAGTACATTTTTAAGTGTATGCATACAGAACCGGTGACGGCATGGTTGTTGCATACTTTACTGTGTCGGTACAACTACTTTTGGCAAATTTGCGAAATAAAGAATGTTGGTAGGCCCAAAAGCTAACTAGACCTGGAGAGTACTAACCACTAACAACATATGCCATTAATTCTGTGTACTTATACATGTACATTGTGGTTTGAGATGCTTACTCACCCATACTAGCCATTGTGGGATAGACCATTACTAAAACTGGAGTCCCTCCCTCATGTCTGCAATTTAGACAAAACTCATATACTCTGTCCATCCTTAGTGATTCCTATCAAACTGAAATCCCTTAGGATATCACGCCCTTTACCCCTCTATGTTATATGGAAACATTGGGTGGGATATTGCATGCTCTGGTTTTATTATGTGATCTATTTCCAGTAGACCTCCCTGCTACTTTTGTAGCTTTACATTGGTGGTAGACTAATCCTCTATGTAGCTCCTTACCAAGGTATCGATTGATTTGAACTTGCTATAGTTTTCCCCCATTCAAACTGTATCCCATTGATTTCTGAGAATGGTTGGATGACTAATCTTGCCATCGATTGCGTAATGCACGCATTCAGCTTTCCCATTGTTGCAAACCTCATCTTAATTTTTAAACAAGTTTCTCGTCGCTAGTCACTATATAAATGACTGCCAGAGTGGCGCCAATGGGCTTATCTCAGTGTTACGCTTCATTTGGCTCCATATATACATGTACATTAGTGTTTGCAGCCCATGTCAATACCTGACTGCCTTATCTGAAATCGATGTCATTTGTCCCTTTATGCCTAGCATTTCTATACACCACACTGGTAACAATCTTTATTAGTTTTTGTCGATTTCCCATTTATGACACACTTCTTTAGGCTAAACTAAGATGTGCAGAATACATTTCATGTTTTTAAAAAAAAATCAAAATTGCATCACATGTAATTGCGATTTGAGATTATTTTGACTTTGTGTCTGTAACATACAGGTTAAAAATACTTATTTATTTAATTTGCTTCAGGCTCACTTCGTCTTATGTCTGTCAGCTCTGGACTATCTACATTTATGTACATGTATTTAGCCATCCTTTGAGCCACTGCTGGAAGATGCTAAAAGACTTATCCCAACTACTAAGCACCCGATCATCGTAAATGTAAATTATTCTAGACCCCATACATAGCAAGTTAAATTTTCATCCATATGGCCGAGACTCATCGAGTTCTTTGTAGTTGGGATATAAACTTGTCAATGTATTTTACAATGCTTCTATTTGATAGGACGAATATACTTCACAATTTAAGTTCCATGCTAGTCTCTTCTATGAGTTTTACAAAGCGCTCTATGTTGTAAGCTATTCTGGCTTACCCTGGTCATCATTTCGCAAACAATATATGAGTTGCGTACATATTGTAGACACTGCTGATTAACAATTATTTTCTGTTTTTCTTCTTTGTTCGCCCCACACAGAACACCCAGGTAATTGTTGGTTTTATCTCATGGCCGACTCTTTCAATGAACACAGGCCTTTTTTATGGCCATTTTAAGAAACTCAAAAAAGTATGCACTGGGCGTTTTTTTACATACACCAAAGGAAACAGGATGGAATGGAAAAAAATCGATATACTTTTTAGGAAAAAAAAACCCACAAAATTATTCTTTTTTCAATCTAATGGTTTTCATGATGTGCTTTCCTGAATTAGCATAATGAAATATGTTTCAGTCCTATTGGTGCATACTAGATTTGAGCTTTTGGGGCCAGATTATTTTCATGCTTCATCTAGATGTTGTCTTTTGTGTTGTTTTCTCATGTCTTATTTACAAGAATGCTACTTGCCGCATTGATAAATTGATGCACAGTATTGTATATATGTATATGAGATCACTCAGAACAATCATTATTGCATGCTTCAAGCACATTCTAGACAATAATTTTCTCTTTCAGTTTTGTTTCTAAAAAAGTAGTGTGGATTTGATTTTCAGTTGTAGTGTAGACTTTAATCTCAGTAGAAATTATCCTGTTTAATGAAGATCGATGTTTTCTACACATTCATCTACTGTTCGCATGGCTTATTAGTGTCTTCTTGTACGTCTGCGTACTCAGTTGAGCTCTGCTATTGTCACTATCTACTATATGCCTCTTGTTCCAGGAGAATACCATGGGATGACTATTGGAATTCAAACATTAATTTTGTATCATTTCAGTGCATTCTCTTGTTTTGCAATGCTAGGTTTTGTGGGAAGGGACCACCAAAACCATATTTGTATATTATTAAAAGTGCGACTACTCTGACCATATACCTGTGTTATCGACATTTACGATGATGACATTGTACAATGTTCCTCCATTGGCAGCCCTCTTATGTCGTTACTATGACCTTTGGCCAACGACCTGTAAACGTTAGATGGATCAAATTGGCAATAGTCATTTAACACACATACATATTTGTTATCTATCACCTCCAAACACAAGTCTTTCCTGTCCAAAATTCCCTTTCGTGTGCAAACGCCAGACTTTATCCTGGACGCATCAGGGATGTAGCATAACACTCCAGTGTGGCAGACAAAAACCTGCCTCCTGTTGGCGGTTGTGAGAAGCTGCCACTTGGTGGCAGATAACCGGAAGCAGATGTGTCTGTTGCCATGGCAACATAAACCAGCATCACCAAGACGCCAGGCCTCCGCACAGGGAAATGAGTGGTGGTGGCCGTATATTTAGACCAGAGAGGGTATGCCAATCTACCAGGCAGTCTTTCATATGCCACCTGTATACACGGGGCGTCCCATGGTGCGGCACGGATTGAAAGGTGGGCCCCCTGCTACCATATCGTCAAACCAACACAGAGACGCCAAACTCCACGTGCACCCAGCGGGGCAACCAGCAGGATCCCGAGATGAGAACGTCAGACGTGACGTCATATGTGCTACGTCACTGCTCTGACGCTGGTTATTGGGCTATGTATAGAGAGGGCGTCTCGGTCTGCCAGTAACCAGCCACGGTCAGCAGATCTCTCTATAGGGCACCAGTGATAAATGTCCCCTTCCCCTCCAGGCTCTATCAGACGCCCCTACCCCAGAACTACCTGTCTACCCTGGTGCTGTGGAGGTGGTAAATGGATGCATACCAGTACCTCTGATCACTGAACTATGGATACCGGGTACCGAAAAAAGAAAATATATCTATACATACACAAAGTAGGGATTCAATATATCAGGTGCACAGTTTGAGAGGAAAGGGACGCGGTCCAACGCTTTAATCTGACTGCAGTGAAAGTCGTCTGCTACACCGGAAACAACCCTTCTAAACAGATCACCAGCATTATTTTGAAACATCACCTTTTGTTCATAGAGGACATGGGGTCTCTAAGGCCTATATTCTCAAACTAATAGTTCACATTAATGGCATTTAGGTAAAAAAACAAACAAACTCCAAGCACAGTTTGAAAGCCAGGTCATTAGCCATGGCCGGTTGCCATAGTAACCAATGAGTGTGTGGGTGAGGGGCTGTGAGCTGGCTCCCTGTGAACTCACATGGCGGCGCTGTGTCAACACTGCTGGTACCGGCAGGATAATATTGCACAGCGTCATTTAGTTCGGCAGCATCCCGCTCCGGAAGTACTCTCCAGCGTCTGATGAACCTGTCGGCCGCTAGGGAGTCCCAGCAGTGCAGGTCAATACTTCTATACCCCACCCCTACTTATGCCCACCGAACCACCATCACCCTAACTCCAATTGGCAATGGTATAATAGCAATGCCTAATGAGAACAATACATGTGCATGAGGGATCTATGACATCCAGTGACACTAGATGATATATCAGAAACAATATGATCTATTTGTTTTTGCCATATGCGACATAAAGGCATTTTGTGGATACATTCATAACCCAAAAGTTTGTGTAACACTTGTATCTGTGGATGGTAGATCCAGATTACCACAGTGGTCACTTGGAGGTCCGCCAAATGTGGGAAACCTCAGAGGTCCTGTATACCGTTAGATAATACAGATCACAGAGGAGCCATGAGTACAGCAACACAACACACAGATGTTGGGATCCTGCTCTCAATTTCCATTCCTCCTCCATAATGGCTGACATTCTGTACAAGCTTGGGTGATTACAACCTCCTCTATGGAGGTGTTGTCCCGGTGAAAAGGGCGCTCCTACTATACTACTTAAAATGTCACAACTAGTAAAACAGGCATGGCGCATTACCCCGGCATTACCAGTGCCGAGTGCGTGCCCGTGAGCATAAATACATGGAGCAGTTAAACTGTGCAGTATTCTAAGCATCGGAAAGAAGAAGGGCTTTAAGATGAGTCTGAAGTCCCCAAGGTTTTCAGCCGAGAGAAAAAAAAACATGGGCATCATAAAAATGGGAGTGTCCAGACTGCTAGGCTATTTAGCAAAAGGACACTGGTAACAAGAAACATGCAATGGTGTAGAGGAGGGGGTGGATTTTACTGTTTTACACTGTTATGAGCACTGGATGTGGTGTGTGGGGGGGGCTTCTGGTTGTAAACCTGATGTTAGTAAGACACTGGTTTAGCAGATCAGCATTGTGAGCCCACACAGAGATGGTCATGATGTCTTTTGGATAACAGTGAGTTGAATGTCTGTCGTTCTGTGCTAATTGCAGCCAAAGGGAAGGTTGTTATTGTTGGGGATGCTGAGGAGACAGAGTTGGGGATGGGGGGGGGCAGGGGATGCTGAGGAGACTTGAGTTCTGGGGGGGGGGGTTGCAGACAGAGTGGCGCCTTCCTGACACATGGGACCCCGTCCTGTCTGCCACCCTGTCGCCCCCCACCTCCTTACTGCCCCTGTGTCTGCTACATTATCTCTGCAGACAACCCCCCCCCCTCTTCTAAATCTCAACTCAGACACATGAGCCTGGAGAGGGAGGAGGGCGTGATTGGCTACTAACTTGTCCATCACTGGGTAATTAGGACACTATGAAAAGACACCTGAGACCCTACCCCTGCCGTCCTTCTATTCCTAGCACATGCTGCTTACCCAATTTCCTCGGCTTTTATGCCAGCTCAGCAAAAAATTTTTTCTGGTTCTCCCATATGTCCATGAGGGTATGCCTACATTGTGGATCGTTGATAATCCTGTTTTCTTATCTGTCCCCCTTCATATCTCCCTTCCTCAACGCCCCTACACCCATGCCCTATGCAAATCATCCCTACACGATCGACACCTCCTTTCAAATCCCCACGATCGACACCTTTCAAATCCCCACTACCGGTGCTTACATCCTGAGACAAACCAACATGTCCATATACTACTTACTTGGGAGTCTTGGTAGCCATGCATAAGGTATAGAGCTCAGCATTGGGGCCCAGTGGGTCTGCCATTGCTTGATCTGGGACCTGGCGAGATAAGCACTGATAACAGCCCGCATGATGGGTACCACGTGTTACATAATGTACCCAAAATATTCTGCAGTGAATGGAGGGAGTTATCTCATTGGTTGCTAATGTATCCCGGGTGAGCCCTATTAACTCGCTGGGGATTCTAACATTTTGATAATGGTCATATCTCAAATAAAGATGAGATAAGGCCATTTGTCTAACACATGTGAGTCCACAAATTTCTGAAAGATTGCACTGATATTTGACCTAGGGCCTATATTAAATGAGTGCATAGTGAGCCGTTAGGGCTGACCTGCGTGAGACCTTGAGCTGCTCGTGGTGACCTCAATCTGGGAGCAGATGTGAACTGTAAGCTGTATCAGTGCCTCATCACCACCCCAAGCCTTGAATGTGAGACCAGTAACACATGGAATATTTAACACCACCAAAACAGTCCAAGTCCCCCCCCCCCCCAACTCACATGATTCACCAGCAACATCAGTGGCAGCAGTGCCAAGTAGGACAGATCTGTCAGCGAGCCATCAAGATGGAGCTTAGTCAACTAGTGGGCGGGACTAGAGCAGTGATTGACATGCTTATAATTGGACAATGTCCAGACATCAGTAAAGCCTGATCCAGCCAATCTGTGGGGGATTAAGGGATTAAGGTGATCCCTATTGTTTTGTCACATTTACTAGCCATGTGGTAACACCCCCGCCCTTAATACCACCCACCCCCTGTCCTGCCACCCCCATCAGTGGCGCCAACAGGACCAGACAAGGGTATTGCTCATAATTACCTCCAGTGGCCCCACAGAGAGCATTATAGCTGCCCTGAAGCTGCTGGGGAATTATCAATGACAGGAGTACGGATGTGAGTTAAGGCTCTTGCCATTGAAGATAACTCGTTCCATATCCTTGGAAAATTACTGCCACTGACAGATTCACTTTGCTAAAATATTTCACACGTATATTTTCTATGAATATAACGCCGGGTATAAGTTATTATAAGACCATGTTTGATCATTTAATTTACAAGAATAATGGCACATAGCCCAATTTTTTGGCTCAGCATTTTAACGCAGTCTCTATGCAGATCGAATTGCTTCAAGTGAATGTATGCTCTTTTGTAAGGAAAAGAGACAATTACTCAAAATAAAGATTCCCCAGCTGATTCTAATACTAGGTAATTCCCCGTGGTATAAACTGTGAGTAGTTTGGCAAATATCTTCAGGTTGATATAAGACCCACTCCTTCCCTGGTATAACAGCCTATAGGATCTAGTGGTTGGAGTTAGATATGTAGTGGTGTGTTATCATTGAGACTGGGTCACAGCAGGCATTGATCTCTATCTGATATTGATTTACTCCGGCATTTATCCTGGTGACTCATAGACTAGATGACTTACTGGTATGTACATGGAGAGAGTGGTTACCAGTAGTGGCAAGATGGCTAAGCACCTCAAATGTAGTGAAAATTTAAAACCCAGTCCAAATTACTACCTTTAATATGGATCGGTCCGCTCCAAACTTAAGCTTACAGGCAGGTGTGAAGGTCAAATAAACCGAGACCAAACATATCCCGTTTCCTCATATGGCATTTCTGCTAGAGGCATGAGGGAACAATCGACCAGTGAAAATGGCAAATTGTACACTGTCCTCGTAAGAGGTACACACAGTCACAGTATGTCAACATAACCTACATATATAGGTAGATTGGTCAATGACAGGGAGCAGCTCTCTGTGAGCTGTAAGTGGGATGTGGGTCAGGCTAATGTAGGTCAAGAGGTGAGGTGCTCAGAGCAGATGTAGAACAGCTTTGATGCCACATGTAGTAGGCGTCACAACAGCCACTAATATGTCTGCCACCTACTGTCACAGGCCGACTAACCAGATAGTGCCACATACATGTATATCTTGTGTTGTCCTCATATCAACCTGACACACCCTACTCCTACCACAGTTACCTCTCCCTCTCAGCCCCTCATAGTTTCCATAGACTCTGCTTTCCTTTGACCTTACCTTACCCCCAGACCTTACCCTGACATCCCCTTTCGGCTTCGGCCGTGGTCCTCTTTGCTCAGTCCCCTCATATAGAGACTATACTGAATTATCCAACAAAGTCTTCCCCACTTCCGCCCTCCCCATGTCCTGACACAACCTCCCTAATACTGTTACACCTCCATAGCCTTTCATGGACATCCCCCATCCAGCACCCTGTTGTCACCAGCCCTCTCCTCCCACCCATCCACCCGTACATCTCTCCCTATCCAACAGTCACGTTCAACAGGCCGCTTCCCCTTAACGACTCGGCATGTTTCGATCAATAAGCACGACATGACGCTCACAGCGCACACGCCCCATAAGAGTTTTCTTTCACTCTCAAATGAAAATTTAAAAAAGTAAAATTTTGATTAGATTTTGGACACCACCAAATAGTCTGCCATGTTTAAACGCGTGCTGAAATGAGTGTTTGTGTCCTTCTTAGTGGTTTTTGATGATACTGAGGATGATAGGAAATCAAGTTTTTTCCCTGGATCAATACAACGTGGGTTCTACAGCAGTTGGGGAGTTGACACTAAGTCTCTACTGTAGGGGTGGTAAAGGAGGGGTGGATGGGTAGGGATGTTGTAGAAGGGAGACCAGGGGGGATGCTATGCTGGCATCCTGGAGAATGCTTCATTGATCCTCTTGGTGGTTGCCATAGAAACATGTCAATCTGAGTGTGTGTTTAGAAGGGAGGCAGGGATGGAAGAGGGGGGAGGGATGATATGCTTCATGTATAGGCATGTTTTTTGTACAGGAGGCGATCACTGTAGTGCCTTTTGTAGGATATGGATAGGCAGCGAGGACATGCTGAACAAGAGCTATTATTACCTCTGCACATTTTGCAAGGCGACTCGATGTGGCTTAACTTTTTGAATCACATGCCATACACCCTAACTATGATTAGATAAGGCATCATGTGGTTTCACAACAACAGCCCACAGGATGGTTTGATATAGCATACTTTGTATATTGACACTATTGTCAGTTTGATTTAATGGTTTTTAATTCTCTTGTCACATTACTTTTAGGACGGGAATTACCCCCTACCCAATCCGAGTCGAGTAAGTTTTAGTTTGTCCCAATTTGAAACCATAACTACCTTATCGCTAAACCGGGATTGGTGCTGAAGTGAATCCCCTGCTTATCTAACATAAGTACCCTTGGCCAATAAATCTGTATAAATTAGCTGATATGCATATATCTTAATTTTAACAAAGGCTAATAGATATACAAATTAACCCCCTTCTATCTGTACCCCATACTTCTAATTGCAATGGGCGTGTTCCAATGAGTATCAATGTATTGTATTATCATACATGTATATATGGTTTGGAGATATAAGAGTGACCATTTGTGTACATACTGGTGTTCATTCTCGTACATATGTCCATTCTTTGCATGTGCCACAATACTCTACATGCTCGATTAAAGGCAACAGTTGCTTGCGTGCGGATATTGATATGGATTGATAGCCAAGCTACATTCTTCACCCATGAATAAAGCTTACCTGCTGTTCTCTCTAACAGTATACCAATAATATGATAACAAAGTGTGTCCTAGCTGTCACTGTCCCCAATCCACCCTGCCTCTTTGGTGTGGCCATAGGTATACATAGGGTACACGGACGCTGACAGGACGCACTGACCTTCCTATCTGTCAGACTGGTGCCTGGCATCCTCTGGCGTCCGGCCAGCGTCCATGGTGCACGGGTCCCCTGGCACGAGCATGCAGGGAGACCAGTCAATGGGAGAATTACAGTGCTATTTGACTGGATTAGAATGGGGTTTCAAGACTATGGTGATTCTGAACAAAACAAGCATGGTGGAATAATAGTGCATTAATGGTTTGGATGGCTCTGAGGCTTTTGATCCTATTAACATTAATGTGTGCATGATACAATGTGTGAGTGTTGAGCATGGTGTGACTCAGACCGTGAATGTGTTGGTGTGTATAGAATGTAGTGTGTGGTGTGGATAGACACATTCATGTCTGGTCACTGCATTCACATGCAGAACATGTGTCTGTAGCCTTATAAGGTAGCAGCAGTGGTGGTGGTGGTGGTGGTCTAGTAGTGAATGAGGAGCCGGTGCCTGGCCATTCTAGATATAGCCAGGGACCGAGCCAGGAGCTGCAGGAGGAAATTGATGGGGGCGGTAGAAGTAGAATAGAAGACAGATGATGTCTGAGAGCGAATTGTTTACACCAGGTGGTGGAGGGGATATGCTAGCTGGATAAGGGATGGTTGAGGGATTGAGCTATGGAAGATCTGCCATAGGTGGTCTGTAATGGATGAAAGGATGTGCAGGGGAAAAAAAGCATTTTGGGTACTGCTACTCATCATATGGTAATTTAAAATAGAAAAGACATTAAACAGAAACGTATCACATTACAAATACATATCTATAAATTTGAGATTAGGAATAGTATGACCATTAGAGCTTGGATTGCAGGGTATATGACGGTGTAGTGTAGAGGATATAGGTTTAGGCGGTCCTTGTATTAAGACACAGATGTATTATTGGTCTGAGGGGGTGGAGCTGCGTGGTAGAAAAGGAATGCAGGAAGCGACAAGCGGAAGGCGCCTGGAGAGAGAGAGGGGGGAGGTATAGAGACTAGTATTAGTATCTGAACTCTCACTGCAGCCTGGCGCCAGACCACCTTGCACCACCCCCACCCCGACACCACCACCACAGCCACCAACACTATGACTAGCAGCAGCACCACCACGATCAATAGTCCAGACATAATGAGGCAGCACTGAGTCAAAGGCTCACAGCTGCCATCTGGTGTAGAGAAGAGAAACTATTCGGAGTTTTCTACAGGTTATAGCAGCTATACAGACTGGAAACTATAGTTTGCATTATACATTTAAGTTAATAACTGCAAATATAAGAGCCACTTGTATAAGCCGCACTCTGTGATAGGGTGCGGTGTATAAAAGGGGGCGGCTTATATGCAGGGGTTTTACAGTAATCCTGAAGCCTTGTCATTCTTAACCTTAGGGTAAACAAAAAAGAAAAATTTATATTTTATTTTGGAACTATTAAGCACCTCACAAAATGTGCTGACCTTATCTCCCCTTTGTATATTCCAGGCTTGAAGAAGTTGTCGGTATCTGCACTGAACGAGCTATACGAGGAGCTGGAGATCACAATCAAGGACTACTCAGAGACACTCATTTCACAGTTAGCACTGAGGGACGAGCTAGAGTATGAGAAGGAACTCAAGAACCAGTTCATCTCCCTGCTGCTGTCTATCCAGAAGAAGCGACGAGAGACACAGATGGACAAAAAGCGCAATCACAAGAAGACGCGCGGAACAGAACCCGGCACTGTAAGGATTTAATACTTAATATAGTATCTCTAATCTAATTTCATTTCATGTATATATGAGAAGAAAATTAATATGAGAACGTCGCCTACATCCATTTCCTCTTGCATTGTTTCATAGCAATTCCACAACACAGTAAATTGACAACAGATGCAAAATGCTGCAGTACATACTAAAAATTTTCTACCTCAGTTTAGTAAAACATGTATACTGAGATTCACGTCGTATGATATTGTAATTGCACAAGTCATTATAAAAATGAAATTGAAATTTAGAAATGACGTTATGTTTGCTTGGTTCCAGTATCTGACCACAGTGATTCCTTACCACCCGAACATGGGCCCACCCACCATGGAGTCACTACAGATCTACATCAAGAGTGAGTACCATTCATTTCTGACCTAATGGATATCATTATCACCATGCAAGTTTTCATAGTTGAAAAAAAAAAGATGATCTAAATCTGGTCTGTGCTATTAGAATTTGGTCAGTATTATTAGAAGAAAAATCACCGCCTAACAAAGCATAGGGGATTCAGATACACACATGTATTACATGTACCACATGTTTTGCAAACGATATCCAAAATGTTCAAAGTATTTTAATGCGTTTAACCGTTATACTAATGGTGTGCACCGTTTTGTTTCAGTTCTTAATGCGATCAATGACGACAGCCCCACTGTACCAGGCCTACTCACAGACTACATCCTCAAAGGTAAGGTAACAACGCTATCTTTGTCAAAATAATCTAGATAGTAAGAAAGCAACAGATGCATGCAAATGGGCCTAATGATAAATATTGAAGTGATATCTAAAAACCAGATCAAAAAGGAAACTTTTTTTCTTCTAGTTACACAATTTTCATATTTTCCTTGTTTCAGTTTTATGTCCCACGACATGAGAAGTATTCCCATTCTTCAATGCGGGAGTGGAGACTGGCTCCATCTCCTGAACGGGGTCTTCATAACCCTGGCCCGGCCCCCAACGCCACCACGATGATCTAGTCAAGGACGTACACTGCCGCCGCAGAGCAACATCACTGCCTGCAGTTGGCCATCCGTACCTATTTTTCATAGCTTTTGTATGGTAATCTCAGAAAAAAAAAATCAATAAACTTCTTGATTATAATAAGAATAATAAGAATCCTGTAAAAATGGTGCATCAGTGGGAATGTTTGCTCCTTGAAGGTAATGTCAATGAAGCCTCCTTGTTGCCAAGGCACCGTTTCACCATTTTTTAGCATTGTGATACAGAATTGGTTTTTATTACTGACTGGTTAGTGTTATGCGGATAAGAACAGGGGTAATTGTAGTTCTTATTACCATTAGCGATGTTTATAGTCAGTTAATCAGTCTGTGGTTTATTTGGTTTGTTCATGGGGGGAGGAAAGGGAAGGGAGAATACTGGTAATTTATTATATTCCTGTTGGTCGGTCTGCGCTGCGAGATCATAGCGTAGGACTTTTACCTTATGGATTGTGCGTACGCTCCCATTGAGATCCAGCTCTGATGGTCAATGGTGTGTTAGACTTGAAGAGATGCTTTATAGCTGCACAACAATAATTACATAATATTATAGCCACAATATTCAATATTGCAAATGATGACAGCTAGTTAGGCATGAAACACATCATTATAAAGAAAATTTCTCTCCTGTATACGTATCTAATGCTGTCGTTCTCCCTACATCTTGTCAAAAGAAAATGTTTATGTGTGCGGTTGATGGCATGCCTATGCCGAGGGATGAATGTCGATATTGGCCAGTGCGTAGAAACTCTGGCCGCCATCTAGCGTATTGCTATATGTACAGTATAGGTGTGAGCGTTTAATCTAGAATTGCCTTTATCACAATATACCACATACATCAACTAGATCAGTTTGTTACTATTTCTACTCCCATACGGGGCAGACAAAAAAGCAGAGGATAGGTCGAGGAAGAGGTAAGAGAGGCTGTATACTTACATATTCCAGACTCTAACTTATTCATGATCCTACTACTACTATTACTAATATTACTTCTACATATGTAGACCACGGCCTTGGGGCGTCACCGGAAAGCACGTCTTCTTCCACTTACATGTTAGTGTTTGTAACTCGTATACTGGTACCTAATCGAAGACATTGTACATGAACATACCTGGGTGCGTACCCCCCACCATGCCACAATGTTGTTGCTCGCGACTCTTTTTACATACCGATGTTAATGGTTGTATCATTGGAGTCTGCAGTAATTATACTTATAAGTTAAATTATGTTAGAATGAAAGATACTATAATTGTATAACAATTGATTCCAATTCACGTAAGCCTTTTATATATATATATATATATATATATATATATATATATATATATATATATATATATATATATGTATGTGCAATTCAAAATGGGTAAAATGCTATGGTATCTCAGCCAATATCGTCAATTTAAAATGGGCATGGATGTCCACAGCTATCATAGGATTTTAAAGCATAGCAATGAATTTTCACCAATAAGCGAAGTTGCTTTCATATTCTGAAAAAAATGCTATAAATAACCAGGAATTAGCAGCTTCAATGTCATTTTAGTCTTCAAGTCACACAAAAAAAAACTGCTGTCATTTTTCTTTCTTCGTGCAGTTACTGGTGCCAGAGAAAACAAATTGTCTATATAATATTGGGTGGTTTTCTTATATTGAGAAAGTGATTGATAATGGACTAATTAGGAGTGTTTTGCAGTTATACACTGCATAGTTCCCCAGGACTCTAATATCACCTAAGAGTAAAAAATGAGATTTTGCAGCAGCCTGGTCTGCATTTTACATATTCCTAATTTTTGTCACCATCGTGTAAGCGCTGTGGAACATGTATCATTGCCAGGTCTCACTGGTTAGATAGAACATAAGTATGCATCTGAAATGTGTAATCTCTAAATTATATTCATTATATCTTTATGTAAATAAGTAAGTTTGTGCTTGTATGGGTTTATGTGCAGCAGCTAAAGAAGTAATTGCATGGAAGAGTGGCCATTCCTAACAATATTGTAAAATTATGAAATTAATGTATGTACATAGTCATATTTACTGAATATTGTCTTAGAAGCATGCAGCTATGAGAATACATTTACAGGCATGTTGATTAAATACAACATACACAATGGCATATTGCCTTAAATTATCCCTACCTTATCAGCAGTCATAATATACATGCTTAGCTGTGTCACTAGCAGACAATTTGACAAAAAGCAGAGTTAACATGTTCCTCATACCAAGACAAAATGAGTGCATAGAGACAAACCTACTTATTAAGTGACAAGTCCAAGGCCACCATTTCTGTCATGGAGGGTAGCTTGATGAGGTTAAACCTAAGAAGAAATTGATGCAGCTGTGTCACTAAAAAGACTTGAGGATTTTTATGAGCATGGGAACAAACATACATGTCAGCACTTTGAGATCAGAGTTATGTTGAATATGAACGCCTTTGCTGACATAACTAAGAAACAGGTGGAGTAGCTCTTGCTTTTGGTCATGTTGAAATTGTTGCCTTATGTAGACTTGTAATGCTAAGGATACATAAGAGTAGTCTATTTTCCAAGTTTCACTATATTGTGTTCAGTATTGCATAATGATGAAGTGATATAGTTAACTCGACACTTGTAGGTGCACTCACTGAACAATCATGTAATCTAGTCATACTTACATATTTATTGTCAGACTTTTGGCATTTGTCAGTTTCTTTAACTTTATTTTTGTCTGAGGATGAACCTATCTTACATGAAGATGGTAAATGTGAATAAGCAGTCATTAATGGTGCCAGTGGCCTTCCAAATGTTCAAATGTCATACCTAGAAGATGCACATCCCTGTCCTGTATGTGTTACATGTACAGATATAGGAGTCAATGCCACTCCTCTCTGTGTGTTAGGATGGTGGCTATTTATTTAGGGAATGATTCAAATTGTACAACTGTAGATAAAGAGAGTGGCGACAGTGTGATTGCATGAAAAAAGACCCATGATAGGACATTGTGAATACCTACGCCCCCTGATATTCGGAGTTGGATATGATGTCAAGAACATTGACATGTCTAACCCCATCCTCAGAATTCTAGTCAGAGAAATGCTATAAATATATATTGATGTTATTCAATAGCCATAGATCGTAAGCATGATGACATACATTGAAATAATTGAAAGGAAAACAATTTACTCCATGCTACAGTAACTAGGAAACCATGTTTAAATTAAACTTTATCATCAAAGGTATAGGAAAATCATTCAATGATAAACATCTCCCCTGTACTGAGCATGAATGTTGTGAAAGATGCAATTATATTAAGGAATGAGTAGATAAAAAGATAAAAACCAAGAGTCATGAAATACAATCTGCTTGTGCCATATATGGACATTAAAAGCACATTGACTGTTGCCAAGAACTAACCCATACTCTGTGCCATCTGCTAGTTCAACCTTGGAACTTTACTACTTTGGTTCTTGTTTTTGAGTTGATTTGGATCTTCATGTTCTTGCACAAATCATATTTCGACACGCAATGCAGTACAAAGCGGGCTATGTTTTTAGAACCTAACTTCTCAGTGGCAAAAGGTAACTCAGAAAAATAACTGACAGAAAGAAACTAGAGCAAAATAAGTTCTAAAAACATTGCCCATATTTTCGATACACACTAGTGTTGTGGTTACCGGTTGACCAACAAACCCCAAGTCTCCTATCTCATTGAAGGAGATATTTGCACCTTGGTTCTCCTCCTTACCAGGGGGAGACTGATGCACCTCACTATCTGTGAACCAGCTCCTGCACCCTGCACTACACCCCTCTAACACTAATGTGTATACAGGTGCAAAATTCTGACCTGGTTTCAGGTAGCCAAAGCTTGCATTGCACTCTATCACTTTTTGTTGCTGTCTTGTTGATTTAACCTAACACATGTTTGCTTATTAATCATTGATTTGATTTGAGAAATTCTTATTGTGATGCATCCTTGATTGCTGTGCAATTATTTGTTATCATGAAAACATTGTTCAGGTCCTGGAAGTACTCTGTGAGCTATATAGTCATATTGTGTATTACACATAGGAAACAAACAGTGTCCCTGTTTCAAGGAAGAATCTGAATGCAGGATTTTAATATGTTATAACCTGCAACAACTTGCAGCTGTAGAAGTCCCATATGTGTTAAAATCACCAAAATAAAGTGAAATCTTTTAAATGTGTATCCTTAAATACAGTGTAATTCCTAATTGGTGATTGTTCATTGACACCAAATAGAATGCCCTATGGTATATATGTGAAACATAATGTACAACTGATGTCCCTGTGTAACCTCTTTAATAATGGCTATAATATAAGTATGTACCAAGTCCCACACAGATATAATAGTCCCAAGTCAAAGTAAGAAGTGAATACAACAAAGTCTTGACTCAGACCAACCACTGGGCACTCTGTATTGCATAATAAAGATAATTATAACAATGTAATGTTCACATGTTGTAGAGAGAGAGAGCATGTATGGTGTGTATGACAACTGTTGGATGAGTTTGATTGATGACCACGGTTAGTTAACAGTGTAACTATAGCCCCCAGTGGAGGGCAGCAACGGCCCAAAGGTGTGTAAAACATTTATGTACATGCAAACACCAGTGGTGCTTCATACAAGCAGTGTTTGCCATGGCAACTGGTGGAAAACATGAAATCAAGAATAATAGTCCACAGTCATGCTTAGTTATGTATGCCTGTGTAGGATCGTGCATGCTTCTATGAAAAATAAAACATTCAGTGCTGAAGAATGGAATTTTGTCTTGATTTGCAATCGATGTAAATTATGTAAACTGATAAGATGAAGTGGCAGGGAGGAATTTTTTTAGGGTTGGAGGAAGGGGGCATATCAACATCACTGGGATTATTTTGAGAGGGGATTGACAAGTCATGACGGGCAGAGGTTCTCGAATTTTCACTGCAATCAGTTCAGAGTTGCCAAAACTAATCAGCCTTGCTGCATGTGCTGCCACCTTCATTTAACATTTTGTAGAAGGCCATTCTCAAAGTTTTACAAATAGAAACCCTTGCAGGACTACCTGTAGGCTTATTCCATTTTACCTCATGGAAATAGTATATTTTTATGGTCAAACAGCAAATACAGTCTAAGCTTGCGTAACTCCGTCAAAGAAAATGAAAATGACATTTTCACCTATCTTGAGCTTTTACAGGCACGCCCTCCAAATTGTAAGGTTCTATGTTGTTCTTGATTTTTCCTATTTCTATTTCTTATTGAGGGATTAAACTACGATTTGAAGCTCTATTACATGGGTCTGTACTGAAATACTCTCCAGTCTATTTTTCCAAGTTTCCTCAATATTACAATTTGTATGTCACTGAGCTAAGGTGGTAACGGTAAGTATTTTGAGAAATTGGTTTTCAAATTTGGGGAAGGAGAAATAGTCAAGTGAAAAATAATCTAATGTTTTTGCACAGATGGTGCCACCTAGTGGCTTACAACACTGAATCTACGTGATATCAACACACTACAATCTAGACCTAATAGTGGTCAGACCTGAACAAAATAATTCTTGAATTTATTAATTTTTTTCATGTGAAGGTAATTCTAGAATAGCTGAGCAAGTAATGCAGTGGAAAGACACCCCTTTTTGTGTCCCATGAAAATATACACCTATCGATACTGACTCTGAACAAACATTAAACCAGGCCTTTTGGCTAGAACAAATGCAGGACCTATAAAAGTGGTTATATGGAAACTGTCTCTAACCAACCAGATAAATGAAGCAGGTTGGCTTTCAAAGATCATGATTATAATGTTTTTGCACTTTTTTTCAGGTTTTCATAACGAAAAAAAAATTTTAATATTACATCAGATTTTTGCAAAAAATACAAAGGTTCTAAGAGAGAATTGTTTTTTCAAAACTGTTGTTTGTATCCACAGGCTCTGAAGACAATTTTACAAGCATTCTGCTAGGGCCTAAAAGTAATGTAAAACAACTTTTTTTATGTAAAGCCATCCTTTTTTTATGCAGAGGTCCTATAGAGATGACATGTTGACATCAGAGAGACACTTTTTTTCGTGACGATTGTATTTCTGGTTAAGGTATCATAATTTGTCTCTATACGATTATTCATAATTGATGCGGATGGCATAGAGACATGATTGCATTTCCTTCTGTGAGATTAGTGCCCAGGGATTTTAAACTCTGGATGAGAGATTAGTAAATTTTCTAGGCACCAGCCATGCACAAACTGACAGGGTATAGAGGGATAAGAGGCCATAGGTTATAGACCTAATAGGTAGGCTATAATATATCCCAGGTCTCTACTACATTATAGGCCATAGCAGAGTTGGAAACACGTGCACGCATACGCTATATCTGCAGATCTCACAGTGTGTAATGGTGTTAGGCAGGATGGGGTCCTCTCTCCTCACCTATTTAACATATACATGGATGGCCTAACCAGTGAGGTAAATGCCTGTAAAACTGGTTGTATGATTGGGTCAAATATTGTCAATCATTTAATGTATGCTGACGACCTGGTGATATTCACTACAGCTAGTTGTGGACTAGCAAAACTGTTAGAGGTCTGTGGCCAATAGTTATAGATAATGATATAAATTATAACCCACTTAAGAGTGCATTAATGATTGTTTGCTCTGATATAGACAAGCAGATAGAAGTGCCATTGTTTTCTCTGAATGGTGACAGACTCAATTAATGTCATGAGGTAAAACACCTGGGGCATATTATCTCTAATACACTGAGGGATGATACATCTAGTGATATTCATCGACAGCGGAGGATGTTATACGCACAGGGTAATATGCTTATACGTAAGTTCCATATGTGGAGTATAGAGGTACAAATTCAATTGTTCCGTGCTTATTGCACACCTTTGTATACAGCCCAGCTTTGGGCTAGCTTTAATAAGGCCTCAATGTGAAAATTAACAGTAGCATACAATGATGATCTGTGAATGCTTCTGGGCATACCAAGGTATGCCAGTGCTGGGGAGACATTTGCAGTTTGCGGTCTGCCGACATGTGGTGCAACAATAAGAAAGCTTGTAAACAGTTTTATATGCCGTCTAAAAAATCAGAAAATGTACTGATAAAAGGCTTAGCAACAAATGATACCCAGTACACTTCCCATATATGTAGATGCTGGTATCAAGAACTGCACATACATTTCAATATTATTATATGTGTATGCCTTATTCTCCTATGGACCTTTTGTACTACAACTGAAGTCTGAAATAAAGTTTGAATTGGATTGAATTGTGCTTCAGTCTACAGTGCTGCCTGAACCAGCATCAGCAGCAGCCAATCGATTGTCGTCTGCCTCCTACACACATGGCAACATGAGTGCTGCCTGCGTCTCTGACGTCACTGCGTCCCGCACAAGCAGCCATATTGCTTCATTAGCATAATTTCCTCTAGTAGCTAACAGTCTAGAGCAGCCACCAGCAACAACACAAGGGGCCCTCATCTACTCCCACCCGACAAACAAAACAGGTAAAAATCACCATCCTTTGTTCATATATCAGCAATATCTCTCCCTGTGGCATGTGTTTGATTATCTATGAATGACTTCATATCAAAAGTATGAAAGGAAAGGAAAGGAACACCATGATCAATGAATTGATCTTCTTGTTTCGACTCTCCATATGGCTAGCTGATGGTATGTTAGGAAACGATGGGCCTCCCTTTATCAAATGGCAAAAGGTTTACGATAAACCAGTGACATTGTGATCGTTGATAACAGAATTAGTATAAACAGTGATTTCCACAGATTCATCTTAGATGTCTATGAAGGCCTCCCAGCTGTATGTTCATGGCAAATACAGCCAACAATGGCCACATCCTGTTGACCAATTTTTGCTTACGCCAGGAATAAATCCAGCATCTGCTCTCGGTTCCCCCAGTTCTGAGCATTATGTAATACGTTCTGTAGACAGGAAAAGAATATATACATGTGAATATATGTGTTTGGTAGATTTGTATAATTATGCTTGTCTGAATACCGATATACATGCCTGTTCCAGTTGACAGGTGTTATGCGCTAGGTCTTTGGCTGAATAATCGATGATTATTAGAGACATATCATTTTTACATAGGTACATGTAGACCAAATCAGACCCACTTGAATTCAATGCGCACCACAAAAAGCATCATGTGGGTTTGAACAGATAAGTAGGCGTAATGAGAGATGGTAAGCCGGACAACCATTAAGTGCTGATACAGACCTCTATACTTCAACAAAGATCGTTGATAACTGCACCTGTGCTTGTATACATCATGTCTACATGATATATTTGTAGCCTAAAGTTGCTTTCACATGTTCCTAATAGTAATACCCATGTCCATAGCCCACTGCCAAATTTTATAAAAGATTTGTATGGCTCAATCGGCCGACAAATAGGCCAAATTGACTAAGAGTTCCTAATAAATGCTGAATTGACACGAACAGGTAGAACCCCTGCTTTGTCTAGTCTACACAGGTAGTCAGGTGACAATATTATAACTGCGACATGTAATCACGTTGTTGATACATAACACCTGCACCGTCGTCATCCAGTGACCACACCTGTAAGCTGTCATGAGATATACATGTATGTAGTAGTATATGACACATCCAGTAAGTCACAGTTTGTAAAGGGGATGTGGTGTCCTACATTCATATTATGTACTAAGCATGACAGAAAATGACCAACAAAGCCCATATGGCGCTGTCAAAATGAAACTTTAGGAGAGTACCTAGGCCGAATAGAGAGTGTACCATAAGTGAGTAGTATAGGAAGTTGGGAATTAGGAAGGGGCTTCGTATGAGGCCCTATTTGGATCAGTAATATATTAGTAGATTAATACAAATACATCTGTTGACCAACGTTACAACTGGCTGTAATCGTTGATATGGCATTGGGTATTATGTTTTTTAGGCCTACGTTTATAACGAGTTAAGATGAACAAATATAGCAACGATCAAAACTGGGGCTGCGAGAAACACGGTCAAATACTAGGCCTACTACATTGTGTATTACCTCGCGTAAGCTGCGCCTTACATACGAGGATCCTAGTGTCCCTTGTATAATCAGTGAGGGGTAAGGGAGTGGTCATTTTTTATAACAGGAGGGGTGGTGAGTGTGTGGGGGGGGGGGGCGGACAACAAAATTTCAGACCCCTCTTAGGGGGGACAAAAAAGAATTTGCCCCTCTTGAGCGAGTCCACGTGCCACTAAAGAAAAGGGCCACAAAAGAAAAGGGGGGACAAAAAAATTTCGGACCCCTCCAAGGGGGGGGGACAGAAAAGTTTCACACCACTCCAAGGGGGGGCGGAAAAATTATGCAGGCTTTTCTGATACAAAGGCTTACTTGTAAATATATATGATCCCCCCCCCTCTTGATTTGACAGGAAACCCATTAGTCCACTTTTTTCATTTCCATTTTTGTTATGTAACACTTGGACAGACCCTTCCCTCCCCTGTCACAAAGTGTAACAAACTTCATGACCCCCCCCCCACTCCTCCCCTATGGTGTTGCGTAATATTTGAACGGCCCCTACGCTGCACAATAACCCTGTTCTTATGACCAAACCCTCCTATCATTTCACAGTTCGCTCACACCAGTTACCAAGATGAAGGCCTGTGGCCGTCTCCTCCTTGTCACGCTGCTGGTGCTGCTGGACCAGCAGCTGCGCTGTGCCGGCTACAACTACGAGGACATGATCTTCGAGGACCTGTACAAGCGTCTGTCAGACATCGAGGACCGCGGCTACATGGCCGAGCCCCCGGAGCTCAGGTCTGACTATGGTCCAGCAGACTGGTCTGAGAACCTTATGGATGCTAGGGATGCAGGCATGGCTGATCTCCGCGACCAGGAGTATCTGGAGCACGAGGGAGTAGATGGATTCCAGCACATCTCAGGTAGATGGACATTGCTATAGTAGTCTTTCACAGTATTGCCAAATGCAAAATCAGCATAGAAGGATTGACAATTTTCTTAAATCGTTATTAGAAAAGCTTCAAAATACAATCCAGACATTATTATACATTATTTATTACAACTCTGGCTCTGGAGGGCGATTCATAAAAAACTGGCGATCTTTCTGTTGTTGAATGATGAATTCACAAACAAACATTTCAGAAATGGAAGACGGCCATATATCTTGAAATGTTATGCATTTCCAGTGAACTAATACACATAATTGTCATTAAATAGGATGTAGAAATATTAGTTTATCAACTATACGTGACCTTCATTGACATTAGGACAGGAGCTGCTCCCTGGGACAAGCTTAACATAAAACTCCAAAACCCATAAGTAAATTGAGTTTTAAGCGCTCCATTAACCTTGGAACCTTTATGAAGGGTAAAAGAAAAGCCTATTTTGCTAGGCAACGCCCTTTACTGCCTCCTATAAAGACCCTGTTCAAATGCTGTAACTCACTTGATCACCTTCCTGATGTTTCCTTGTTCAGTACATGGCTCATTGTATATCTAAAGTTTAATGTATCCTACCCAATACCTGTACCCTTAACATATCATACGAACGTCACCTCCGTAGGTATATCTCTATTATACTGTATTTCCGGTATAGCAAACTCAAGGACTAAAAACCTTACAATTGCCTTGACTATTTTTGATATCATTGTAAAAGAAGAACACTTGTTACATCATGTTCAAATTTTTATTTTATACAAACTTGTGCATGGCATGATTATATTGTCTACACTTTTATCCTGATTTATATTGTATCGTAATATTTCTTGTGAGGGATACAATAAACAGTTTTAAAAAAATTACGAGAATTGTAATTGTATATCGTAAGTTTTTATGATTCACCCTCCATGGTGGTTAATATCCATATTTATCTTCGTACAGGTGGTGCAGGAGAGGGAAACCAGCACCTGAAGCCGGAGGGCACACAGAACAACACACAGGAGGTCAAGTCTGACGAGTCTCTGCCTTTCTACTGCCACCCACCCAACCCCTGTCCCAAGGGCAAAACTGGTATGTCTATCCATTCGCATGAATTGATCATGGCTATAGCTTAATGTAGTTATGCAGTGTATTACACGTCCCTGTGGAAACTATAAAGGCACTATTTTAGCTGGTAGATTATCGTAGATATAGGGGAAAGTTGCCTAATTTGGACCCCGTAAGAACTTTTTCTTGTCCAGCGATTATTTGTATGAATTTGAATGTAAAATGTATACACTTTGTGAGGGTACCTTACAGCTTTATGGTGATGGAATAAAAATCTAGGAATTTGAATTTCTCTAGGCAGGGTGTGCAATTAAAAATCAAAGCCTAGTTGTCCAATTTATGCAACCAGCTGCCTAAATTTAATTGGACCAGTTGGTATTCTCATTTGGACCAATGTGACTATTGTTCTCTCTTTCCTTATACTTTCATTATATTGAAAATTATATAAAACTAGGGAACTTTTAATATATGATATCACATGGGCTCTTGTTATTTCCATCAATACCATGTGAATTTGCTCCATGCTAGAGTAAGAAAAAGGTAACACTTTGATCCAATTTAGAAAACTAGGCCTAGGCCCCACTGAGTGGTCCAATTTAGGCAACTAAATTGGACCCAATATTACAACTATGGTCCAATTTAGGCAACTCAAACTGGTCCAATCTAGGCAACTTTTCATCTTTCTCATTGATATTTTTTTTCTAAAATATGACAATTATTTTTTTTATCAAATTTTATTTTAGTCTAAAAGTATAATATGACATCTAAAAATCTGAAAAGATTTTGAACAAAAAACTTTTGCCTAACAACCAGGAGGGCTTAAGTGAGCAGTGATGCAACTGAGATCAAAAGGTCCAAAAACAATTTTTTACAGAAAAATTACATTTTGGAAGTTATTAAGAACTTTAGTGATATTGACTTAAAATGGCGGCATTGGAACCCAGTTCCTATTACTGCCACTAGGGGAAACAAGGGTGGTCCAAATTAGGCAACCTTCCCCTACCCATCATAATTTTCGGGATAGTTGAAGAAAAATGTGAAGACTTTGTGTATAATATTTTTTTTTTTCAAATATCCTCACAAGATGTTTACAAATAAATTGCACTCTGTGTGTAACGTTTTATATTTCTGTAATTAATTGTTATACCAACAATTTGGGGAATTTGTATTCCTGACTTTCAGCGAGAAATTAGAGAATTATGTTTTTTCAAAGGTCAATAACATATAGGTAAAGCAGGACTAGGATCAAAAAATATTTTTGAATAAGATTTGGAGAGATTCGCCAGACAGTGATTCAAAACTAGCGGCCATGCACGGATAAGTGTAATTTTATAAGTCAGGATTGATGAGAAATGTGATATTCAAAACTATTAGTGTATTAGACCAGTTATCTTTCCATGTGTAGATTATAATCAGATTTGACTATACGGTCTACAATGTTTGACTTCAGATGGTGAGGGTTGCAGATCTGACATTAAGGACACAGCAGAGTTCCAGAAGCAGTGGATCAGTGGTTTGATGAAGTCTAAGAAATGCACCTGTGACGAGGAACACATGTTTTCCTGCCCCAAATCAACCGATACCATTAACACAAGCAAGGGGCACGAGGCACGTGACAAGCTTGATGATGTTCTACAGATTCTTATGAACGAGAATGAGGTTAGTCATTTTAATATCTATTGATACTAATAATTATGTGTTATTTTAATTGTCATGTAACGATAGAGGGCTGTCCTTTAGCATTTTATTAGAGAGCATGCATAATGCCTTGAAGCAGTAGGTTCTAGTAGTTAAATCATATTACGGATGGGATATGAGCAGCTATAAGCAAAATATGTCCCAAAAAGGGTCGGGGACTTTGTGTAAGGTTGGGTAGATCTAAATTCAGCCCAGCAAAATATGTTGCAAGAAGGGTGGGTAGGTTGTTGCTACATAAGAGTCCCAGATGTTAAAATAGAGAATGTACTATACATGAGAGTAGTATAGGAAGTTGGTAATTAGGGCAGGGCTTCGTAAAGGGGTGTCCTTTTGTTTATACTGTAATGCCAAACATCCCTTGCTTTGAAATTAATCAAATTCTTGTTCTTTCTTCAGGATTCAGGCCCAAATCCTTTTGGAGATGGAGAGAAACACGAGACACTTGTTGCTAAGAAGTCTCCTGGTATTAAATATATGGCTGATGTAAGTGTAACCTTCATCACCTTCTTTATCGTTGGTATCGATAGATACATGCATGTTTTTACATAGAATACAATTTTGCCGTAGTACAGACTTTCTCATTCATACCGAGATATTGAGGACGCATCCTTCCAATAAGTGACTGCAATATTGTATTGAGCAGTCTCAGATAAGGCCACACCAAAAAAATAAGTTGGTCTATGGATTTTGGTTTTGAAAAAATGGTGCGAGCTAGCGAAATCTTTTTTTTTTTAAGAATTTTTCGGCGTCCAATGAATTCCTTGCTGGAAAAGTGAGGCGAGCAAAAAATTTTATTTAAAAAAAAAATTGTCAAACATCACAAAGAAAAAAACTTGTAGAAAGTGAAGCGAGCGAAATCCGTAGACGAGATTTTTTTCAAAGAAAAAAAAAATTGTATTTCCGAAAATATGGAGAGGGAAATCCGTAGACCAACTTATTTTTTTAGTGTGGCCTAATATCACTATTATATAGTATAATACTACACTGTCAAAGTAAAGCCTTTATATCTTTGCCTTTTCTCTTTACAGGGGCTCGCCAACCAGAATCCTTACCTAGCTGGTGAAAAAATTAGAACAGTTGCAAAGAAGGGCTAAAGAGAAAAGTGAAGAAATATACCCACCGATTTATCATTTCCCCCCAGAAAAAATATAAGACTAATATGAGTCGATTCCTGCCCCCAGTACTTAAACTATAGTTGATGTATTTAAACAGTGTTGTTATTGTTACTCCCTGAAACAATATTAAGTACTGTTACCGACGAATGATGCGTGTATATGTTGTACTTTTTACAAATTATGAATCTTGAAATTATTTATATCAGCGTATTTGACCACCGAATGACAAATGTGATATAAAAGATAGTGCAATATAATTTAACACTTGGCATTCTTTTTCTCCTGTGCACACTACACATATATTTCGTTGTTTTTCATAATTTATTCACACTTAGCTGTCCCGCCGTTCAGATGCATTGTATTGTGATATAGATAGTATACAATTCTCAGACTGTATAGAAACTACAACCTTTTTTTTCAATTTACCTACTACAGTACAAATTATATATAATATGGGTGAATAAATCTAGTCAACCTGTACATAGATCAAACACATTTAATTAAAGATATACATGTTTGTAATTCTTTTCTAAGAATTGAATGAGTGACGGTTTAACAGAGTCAATGTAACCCCTTGTCACACAAGGATTGCTTACTTGTCAGCCTATATGTGCAACAGAAACACGATATGATGTGTTAGAAGTTAAATACACTGACATCGATTTCCAATTTCTGGTATGCATTGTAACAACAGAAAGACTATATTCCTGTATCTTACCTTACAGCGCACAGTCCTATAGATCTTATTTACACCACCAAATAGAGCCCGATCAATTGGTGTACTTCCTGGACCCTGTTATTCAATAAAGCATTTGTTTTCCCCAACCACAGCCGTTGAAGAGGATGTTTTACTTAGATATCTAGGGTCATGGTATTGAAAATCTAACATGTTATAGGCCTATCAAAGTTCGTGACCAAAAGGAAATGATGAAACGTAGCATAGACCTATAATAAACGTTTATATAACGTGTATATAATGTTACAATAAAGCATACATGTTAGTGGGCCTTTTACCCCATCAAAAGGGTGTTGGGGTAAAAGGCCCGAAGCCTTAATTCGAAAAAGATGCTCATTTAGCCTAGGGCCTAGATCATTTTCATAAATAAAGAGAATCCAAAGACAATCGTCATGTACTAGCACTAAGATTTTGACATTCTAAATCAGCTAAAGTAGCATTTTAGATATTTCAAATAGAAATCCAAGGGATATTAGGAAAGGACTGGGTAAGAGTATAGCCTACCCTTAGTTGAAAGGCTAGGGTAAAAGGCCCACAACGATGGGACAAAAGGCCCTTGGATCTGATGATGAAATGATGTTCCTGCAAAAAGCGCCCATAGTAGCTTAGCTGTTAGGATAGAATAGAAGGTATGACCTATACTCTTCAATTCTTCTAGGTTATAGGGCCTATATCTGATAGCACTTCTGCTAATACTTTTAGCACTTTAACTTGCTATCCTAAATTGGACCACCCTTGTTTCCCCTAGAAAGTTCAGTATCGTTCGTCCCATGAAAACAAGGCGCGAAAATCTGGGACGCCAACGTCACGAAGGGTCTGCCTGGAAAACGATCGGAGAGTGGAAGATGACGTCGCCGCGTGCTCAACATTTCTGCTCCTCACGACCTCAGGCTCAGACAAGTGTTTAGATCAGGGTTTAGGTCTGCAAAGATGAAATGTTACTCTACATTTACCTTTATGTGCACGAGGAAACATGCCTAGATCAAGACGAAAGATCAATCAGCAAAGAATCCAACACAGTGATGAAGAGGAGGAGAACAAAACGTCCAACAGTGCCAGTTCAAGTCTGCTGGCAGTGAATATCGAAAGTTTTTTTAACGGGGAGGTGGGGGGGGGGGGGTATATTTTGTATGGCTATCTTTTCAATCTTTAATCTCCCTATAATTTAAACCAAGGGTCAAATTTTGGGAATATCTCTCTAAGCAAAGGCCCGGTCCCCGGAGCAAACCCGGGGGGGACACTAAGATTTTTTTGACGGGGGTGTGCGGCTGGGCCTCTGACAACCCTTACCCTTGATGAGAGGGATTTTGGGCAAAAAGCAGGGATGGAAGTCTTTAGGGATTTCCCTGATTTCAGGGATTTTGAAGTTCCCAGGCCCTATACATTCTTATAAAAACCCAGGTTTTTGGGCCAATATTGTCCCATTTCAGGGATTTTCATGCTCTGTGACTTTCATCCCTGAAAAAGTGACCCTTGGTGAGAGGGATTTTGGTAAAAAATATGCACAGTTAAGTTTTTTATTTTGAAATTTACCCTTGATGTATGGAATTTTTATCAGAACTGATCATATTTGGCAGAAATTTAGATGAAAATCCCAAAAACTGGCACTTATTTGGAAGTGCGGGGTCAAAATATGATAAAAGTGACAATTGCTGAGAGGGATTTTGGCTAGATGTGACCCTTGGTGAGAGCGATTTTGACCAAAACCAGACCCTTAGTGAGAGGGATTCTGGCCAAAAAGTGACCTTGGCAGCCGCACACTCCCGTCTGTGGCATATAGTGAGTGTCCCCCCCGGGGGAGCAAAGGTCACTTTTGGGAAAATCCCCCTAGGCCTAAGTTGTTGCGCGATGCGAGTTGAATAGCCTAGGCCTAGCCGCCGGGCCTAGGCTAGGCCTAGGTTAACTTGCCCGTTTCTCGGACAGGTCCAATTCTCGGACGATTTTTTGGAGTTAGCTAAATGTCATTTTAGGCCATAAAACCTATTTTATTTTTATTTCCTCTCTGTTATATTTAATAGATGTCTATTCCCAATGGCAAATTGATAAATTTCAAAGTGTGTGGTGCCCTCTGTTGGTATCACTTGAAACTTGTGTCCGAGAATTGGACCATTGAAAATGCGGTGTCCGGTAATTGGGCACAATGACATGCCTATTTCCTGACAATTTTGATAATTGATATTCTAAAACCAAAATTAGAGTGAATATACTAGCAAATTCATCAAGACTTCTAGTTCATCAATATCTAATAATGGTGGTGAGCCTTCTTCAGCTTGTAAAGATATCTTTAGAATACAGAGGCTGTCCGTGAACTGGTACACCCGTCCGAGAACTGGGCATTTTTGAATGTCTATACAAAACCCCTTATAACAACTATAAATATTAGGCTTCAGCTAGGGATACTTTTTATTATGATACCAAGGGGCCCTATCCATGCATCCTGCTGAGCCTAAATGTAGGAAACAGAGTTTGGCCAGTTTAGTAGTCTCCCAAAAATAAAACTGTCCGAGAACTGGGCAAGTTACCCCCTAGCCAAGTCCGAAGTCACTTTGTCTTTGAAGCTTGATATGTTGAGTGGTGATATCGTAGGCCAGACGGAGACCGTTAGGTAGAGTCGGCAGTGGCCTCGGCCTATGATAATATCGCTACCCTAAGGGGGTCTCTGCCATTGTGGCATTGAATCAAAATCCCTAGAAATTCTCCATTTTTTTTTTGTCAGATGTAGAGTAGTTAACCCTTTTATCGGCACCTTAAGGGTAAAATCTCAAACAGATGTTAGGTTTTAGATATATGAAATCTAATAGATGCCAAACATGGAGAGTGGTAATTTTCGGAATTTTCTACTCTGTGGCCTTGAGATATCATAACTGTTCAGTCAGCATTTATTATTTTTTCTGACCTATTCTGAGCACCTATTATCAGCACCTGTCTCCTATTATCGGCACATTGACCTACTTTTGGATTCATTCCTTTAGATTTGGCTCATTACGGTAATAAAATAGTAGGCTATTGTTTATGTTTTCCAGTGTACAGATTACAAAATATATGTGTAATTTCACAATCTCACATGATTTTTATTGACTAATCACACTGTATTAACTAAAACACAGGACTTCAAAAATAGACATGATTAAAATCAATTTTTCTATAAATAATGAGATAGGAAAATAAGGGATTCTGACACAGAAAAATGTGAAATAGAATATATTTTGTGCTAGGTGTTTCATTACAAAAGCCCTTCATTGGGAGGGATATGGAATGAGTTTTCCTTCATTCTACATGCACTAGTGCCTCTCTTTTATGATTTCAAGATTTTGGGAAGAATATTTGTGACCAGATGGGGGAAACGGTGCATCCATGGGGGAAAAGGCTTTTTGAGGTTTAAGTCACAGGCTTTTAAATGAGATATCTTGAGCTAAAATATTCCTGGTAGTTCTTCTGTAATTGCTTGTCAAACCTAGGTTGTTGCTTGCAACTTAAAAAGCCAAATAGGCTTTAAATGCATTATATCCTAGCTTAAATACTGATAATGCAAAAAAAAGAAGCGGTTTTGTGGAAAAATAAATAAAGAAATGTGATGTTTTCATCAGAAAATTGGTTCTAGAGGGATTTTTTTTAGGCCTGTTTTCAGTTCCGAGTTTCTTATGTAAATATCCAACACATTTGTGGGGAAAATCACCATTTAGAATAATGGAGTGGTTTCCATGGCAACCAGAAACGGCCATATATGCCAATTTTCGATGTATCCATGGCAACACATGTTTCTTTTGGATTCCATAAATGGAATGTTTTCAGTGGAGATGGAATAATTCTGAGCATACCACTGGATTCCCCATAAAAAATTGGTCCAATGCATTTTTGGCATATTTTTCAATGTTTTACTCATACACTGCCCCCTGGTGGCCATAGGCAGAACTAAAAATCCCCCACGGATGCACCCTTTCTCCAGACGGGTCACATTTATTGACAGATGCCAATAATCGGCACCCCTTTCAAATAAATGGAATTAAGACATAGAATTCAAAACAGACCTAAATATGTTAAAAGAGGCCATAAATTCATTATATATTAATTATCTTGTTAATCGAGGCAATTAGGCTGTAAGGGATTTGACCCAGATAATTCTCAAAGAAGAAAAAGTCTGCTTTACATGTGATTTATGTGAAACAGCTATTTTATATGTGTGCTGGATGCAATCAATGAGCCATTTACCTTTGGTACACTCTCCCAGGACTTAGTAACATTGGTTTAGGACCTCAGATTGATCAAAACTGCCGATAATAGGGCCCTGACGATAATTGGAGCCTCACAGGATGAATGAACCAATATTTGTTTTTACTAAGAATTTGTGTTTGTATCGCCATTACATTGCATTTTGGGTAAATTTCTCATGTTTCTGGAAAGAATGGGTTAAATTTTCTATTATTTTAAAACAAAAATGATCAGAATTCCTAATTTCAACCACTAGATTTATCTTAAACTTATTATATTGTTGAGATAATTTGCCTTGAAATAAATGGAATTATGGTATGGGGTCCTGTGCATAACTTTGGAGTTTTGGCCATTTGAAATGAAAAAAAGTAATATAAAAACTGACAAAAATGATGGGTAAAATGTATGAATAATTGGCATAACATTGCTTCTTTATATTCCCGAAGTCACTGTGAACATCCCACCACTTTCACAGCAATGTCTTGGTGAGGCCACACCAAAAAAAAAATAAGTTGGTCTACAGATTTTGGTCGGGCTTCCCTAGCCCACTTAAAAGGGTCTATATCTCCTCTTTCCTATCCCCTCAGGATGTGTGTGGTGCACATATGCGCGGGCACTGACACATTCCTCTGTTAAAATATCAACCTGTGAAGCACGGGATAGCCACTTAGTGCCGCTAAAGTGCTGTAAAACACAAATCAATCAATACAGATTTTGGTTTTGAAAAAATGGTGCAAGCGAGCGATTTTTTTTTTTTTTTTAAGATTTTTTTGGCGTCCAATGGATTCCTTGCTGGGAAATTGAGGCGAGCGAACAAATTTTTTTTTTTATAATTTTGCCAAACATCACAAAGAGAAAACTCGTTGAAACTGAAGCGAGCGAAATCCATAGACAAGATTTCTTTCAAAGAAAAAAAAATTTGTATTTCAGAAAATATGGAGAGGGCGATCCGTAGACAAACTTATTATTTTGGTGTGGCCTAATGTGAGGGATATAATAATAAGGTGCAAAAGAGTGCTAGGGAATGATGAAATAAATCTACATGTAAATATGCTAATATTTCAAAGTGTAATAAAATGCACAATTTTGAGCCAAATCACCTGGAGTTTCTTATGGACAGTCAGGGCCTATATAGGTATGTGCACACCAAATATGAGTCCATTCTGATAAAAATAACGTATAACATATTCGACGTAATTAGCGCACAGTGCGCTTAAGAAATTGTCTATTACTGTAAAATATAAAACAAAAAATAATTCCAATAAGCGTACACCCCTGATGGCATGGGTACTAGTATAATAGATATACTATACTACTACTGCTAAGGGAGCATTCATTATTTATGGCCGGGGGGATGGTATTTTGCGAAGGGGGGATTCATTTTCGGGGTATTCATGAGGGGGGAGCGAGCACCTCATTTTGGACCATTCATGTAGGTGGGGGAATTCATTTTGGCTTTTTTCCGTAGGGGGGGGGCGCTTCATTTTCAGGTATTCCCGTAGGGGGGCACTTCATTTTTGGGTATTCGCTATGGTGGGTATTATTATAGGTGAAGTGGAGAAAAGGCCTGAAGGAATGATCCCTGATTCAATTGGAGCCCTTGGACTCCCAACATGTAGTAAGAACCAGCTGAAATCAGTGCATGAAGCTTTGCTACCAATGAATGTTGTAGGAATGTCTCTATATCTCATCAACATCAATGACTACAACTGTCATACCAACAGTTTATTCTTCAGTAACACATCCAATTGAGCCTGACAACACCAGACATGTTTTATATCACTAATTACATCATGATATTTATGGTTGGCCTGGCTTTAGGCATTCTACAGACTTTGTCCCAAATCACATTGTAATAGTCAAAATGGGCCTGCACAACTTATGGTTTGTAGGTCGGCAATGTGTAAGTGTTTACTCTTGGCTGATTTCGTCACTCTGAACAGATCATCACTGCCTTACTGACTGCATCGTCAGGCCTCATGATGGCCTATGAGCAAGGTGACGTTACACTGGTAACATACTCCAGGGCAGTGATGACAGTGGGATGGTCACCTGACCACTCCTCTCCATATATAGGCAAGTGATGGCGGCTGCAGCTTATACAAGGGAATCTCAGTAGTGTATCGTCACCTTGCTTATAGGCCGTTGTCAGGCCTGGCAATGCAGCCAGTAAAGGCAGTGATGACCTGTTCATATATTCATTTCTTAACCTTTATACCCAGTACTTGATGTTAAGGACGGAGCAAGGTGTGTGCTTTAAGAATTCCTGGTGTGGTGTGTGGGTTATCCGGTCAGGGTTGCAGCAGCTCTGGGTGGATAGATGGGCAAGGAGCCTCAGGTACCCGAGGCTCCTTGCACTAAATGTGTGTCAAGGGGAGTCCGAGGTCCTGTGCGGTTTCATATGGACTCATCAGGCAGGATTTTTTTTTTGCAAGGTCCTCCCATGCCCACTGTTTGTGTGTGGGGGAGGGGGGATGCTTGGCCCGGTCCCCAGCTATGCTGGGAGGGCCCCTATGTGTACCTGGTACTTGATGAACCACAATGTTCAGGCCTATGTCACAAAAAGATTGTATAGCGGTATCCCAGTGTGGCAGTACAGCTGTATCCCAGTGTGGCAGTATATTTTAGTGTACAATTTATACAGAGAAATGCCTATTAAAATAAATTGTGGAAAGGGACATTCCCTAGTTAGGTATTCTCAAAGGGGGGGGGGCACTTCATTTTAGGTTATTGAGGAGAGGCACTTCATTTTGGGGTATTTGAGTAGGGGGGTTCATATTTGGGTATTTGTGTAGAGGGGGTGTTTCATTTTGGGACATGCGTAGGTGGGGTGCTCCATTTTCAGGTATTCGCTAAACGAAAACACCATCCCCCGGCCATAAATAATCAACGCTCCCTAAGCTCTCACACCTACATGTGCCACAACACCTTGAGGTATGAAATGCTGAATGCTGCATAGTGACCCCTGCTTACTACTGTAGGTGTGAATACTTCCCTTTAGCCATTGTCTCTACAAAATGTGGAGGGGGCATTGCACTTCTCAGCTAAAAAAGTATTGGTGTGTGCTTATTAGGGTATATGCGCTAATTATGTCGAATACGGTATGTGCAGAGACCTACACAGTGGGCTCAATTTCAATGGTAGCGACCCACCTTAAGAGGGAATGTTGAGTTGGATAGTTCAACTAGATTAAGCAAGCAAGGCCAAGGGGTAACTTTTGGGAAAATTTCCCTAAGGCTAAGGCCCAGGGTCACTTTTGGCAAAAGATTTGGGAAAATCTCCCTAAACGGGGGTTCACTTTTGGGGAAATTTCCCTAAACGAGGGGGTCCAAGTCTGTTAAGTAAGGACCTGGTTGCCCCTCCATCTCTTATACATTTACCTCCATGCAGTAACCTTATACTTTTGTTATTTATGAAAGGAGGGAATTCCTTGTTCTTCAAAATCACTCAGAGGAGATGACCTTCGGCTGAAGTTACAGAGGCCACGCGACAGGACATCAAGGACATATAATGGTAAGATGGACTTTCATTGAGATATTGCAGTGCTAATGTATTTTGAACATAAGATGGATGTTGGCAAAAATATTTTTGTTTCCTGTCCAGAGGCCTTGTGGATTTTTTGGTGAGAATGGGAAATTTTTGACTTCTGATTTTTTTTTTCATTCATCAGCAAAAGAATCTAGGATTTCCATCACTAAATCTTAGAATGTGATGGCAAATTCATGCCGTCCCCGATCATGATGTTCATGACAATTAAAAATATTTTCCTAAAAAAAGATTTTCCCTCCCTCCCTCATGGGTCTGAAAAACCCCACCCTCTGGACAGGAAACGGACAAATATATATCCTTTAAGGGTGGTCCTACATAATGAGACTAACTACCCACTTGGCAGAAAAACGTTTTTTTGACGTCAAAAAAACGTTTTATTTTGGTTCCTAAGTTTGCAAAACGTTTTTTTCAACGTCAAAATAACGTTTTTACATGTACTCAAAAAACGTTATTTTGACGTTTTTATAAAAACGTTTTTATATCTGGTTAAAAAAACGTTTTTTTAACAAAAGAAACGTAAATAAAAAACGTTTTTATTTGGTTGAAAATTGGTTGAAAAAGCAAAGGTTTTTATTTGGTTCAAAATTGGTTGAAAAAAACGTTTAAAAACGTTTTTTCAACGTCAAAATAACGTTTTTTTTAACGTTTTTTATCCAAACCAAATAAAAACATTTGCAAACGTTAAAAACACATTTTTTGCCAAGTGGGTAATATTTGTACTTAATGTCTCGTGGAAAATAAATCTATCTTTAGTGCAAAAGATGTGCAGTGTCAGAATGACTAAGTACCCCAGTATATAAACAGTTCTGAATTAACCTTATATACACAGGAGAAGAGGCAAAGGAAAACAATGGGGATGGGAGGAGACAAAGGAAGAGGAGCAGACGTTCATCTTCTGTGGAGGTAAGGCAAAATAAGGCTATAGATTATGAGAAATCTTTACAAAAAGTACAAAGTAACCAGGTTGGACAATCTCCATCTTATCTTTTTCTTGAAAGGATAGAGAGTTTTCCACATCAAAAAGACTACGAGGGGATGACCTTCGCCTCAGAATACCGAGAAGCTATGAGCAGAAACCAAAAATATCTCAGGGTGAGTAGCCATATATTGGAAATTGAGAAAACAAAATGTGTCTGTTGTCATTAGTTGAATAGAGAATTGGGAGGGATGCAAGAAATGTGATTATAGACCAAACTTTCTTTTTTTTTAAGTTTGGGCCTAGGGTCCACCATACTGGTGCTGGGGGCGAAATGAAAATAAAATCACACAAATTCATCTTTAGTACACTTTACTCTTTATGTCTTTAATATCGGGTAATCATTATAAGGGTTTAGAGGGGGAAAACATAATGTCATTTCTGTCGACCTTGGCTGAATTTTCTGGAATGCCTGTAATTAGCGAATAAAGGATTGTGGCATATATCTTTTGATATTCAGATTACCGTAATACCTCGTGTTTAAGGTATGGATTATAAGAGAGGATATCACCTTGCTACGTCATACAGAATCTACCTGAAGTCAGGGTGCGACCAAAATTTGGCCCCAGGTCTGCCTTAGGCCATTTAATTATAATACCGTAATCTCCCGCGTATAAGACGCAGTGCGCGTATAAGACGCACCTAGAGTTTTGGAAAATACTCAAAAAAATGAAAAATTCATAACTTTGGTTCTACTGAGTGAATTTTCAAAATTTAAAAATCTGTGTGTAGCTTGGGCCCCCTGGACCCCCCTGGGCCCCCTTATGCCTTATTATGACCATTATGGCATGTAACATATCAAAAGAAAGGTCTTGGTGTCCCCCTTGTGGATTCAAGAACTAAAACCCCTCGTATAAGAAGCGTCTTATACGCGGGAGATTACGGTAACTTGGATTACGGATCTGCCCCTCAACATTCAGGGGTGAAAATAAAATGAAAAATAAAAGTCCTTGGAGATGACCAAATTCAAGCATGCACAATATTGTCTGACAAATAATTGTTAAAAATGTACCTTTTGTTGGCTAAAAGGTAGATTTCTTATCCAAAAACATGACTCTACATGTCTTTTTCTTTTTTTTTCTTCTCTCTGGCCAATGGGATTTCTGGCCTCAATTTGGGTACTTTTTTTTTTATTCCTCTGGCCGGACAAAAATTCTTGACCCAAAAATCCATAATCCAAGTTATCATAAGGCCACACTAAAAGAAAAGTCTGTTTCTGGCTGAGAGTATGAGGATTTTTCAAGTCAGTAGGTAGGTAGGGATTTTTTTTTTTTTTTTTTTTTTCTCACACCAGATTTATAGCCGGTGTCGGATGTGTTTTCACTAACATGGGAGATTGCGGTACATGGGTCATGGGAGATTTATACAGTAGTTTGCAAAAAAGAAAAAAAAATATCCTGCCAGGGTCCAAAAAAAAAGTTTTTCATCAGCATCTCTCACACTGACCCGTCCTCTCAACCAGAAACAGACTTTTTTTTCTTGGTGTGGCCTAATTGAATGGCCTTATAGTATAGTTATACGCGAAGCATATATATGCTAGAGAAAGTTGGTGTGAACTAATTTTCAGTGTTATATAACCTTGTGTTTTGAAAACTTTTGAACAGGGGATCACCCAAATCAGCGTAACAATTCACGGATAGACATAGAACCATCTGAGGATAGGGTGGACTTGAACTGTCCTTGGCGTAGAGGACCAGAGGTAGGAAAACTAACATCATGACATAACCTGAAAATTCCTAATTGTGTGCGGGACACAGTTTCAGATAGAGTGTGTCAATCATTAATCGTTTTGATGCACTTCAGTAAGTTTTAGTAGGTGGAAGGTATGATTTGAAAAGACAGGGTTCCGACGGGTCAGGAAGAGTCAGAGGAAATAACGTGGTCACAGCAAATCATGTCAGGAGAAATCTGCCTAAATCTGTCATTTTGGAAATTTACCTTCCTTGTGCATTCAATTATACTTTTCTGACAGACCAATATTGGCAAGGATTTACAGTAGAATCTCTGTTGTTTATAAAACTTTTAATTGTTTTGGTGTAGATCTAAGCTCAAATGTTGGTTAGTCATTTTCGAAAGCATTTAAATTTTGCCAGGGAAATGATTGTGTGAGTTTCAGTTATGTCGTTTTTTTTTTACATATTGTTTTATATCGGTTTTACTCTCCACCTACCCTGAGGAAAATGTACTATATAAATATCATTGAGGTTATGCTTTAATCTAGGTGATGGCAAGCCAGTAGTATATAATGTATCGGAACAGGACTATAGCTAATCTAAGGATATTACTCACTGGGGATGCAGCCAATCAGAGGCCTCCATTTGGTCACGTGACCTGGAACCCCATGGTGCATGCCCATATATGGTCATGTGACCTTGACCTTGACCTCATTTGCATAATAGGTCATGCCCCCTTGACCTAATTAGGGGATTAGCGACCACCTCTCAGCCAATCAGAGGACGGCATTCTGGTTACCATGGTAACATGACCTAATTAGGAGATTAGTGCGATCACGTGACCCCTTGTTTGTAAACAACACGTGGCCTAGCCACCTGGTCCCTTATTTGTAAACAATGGGGCGGGGCTAATTATGCAAATGAGATATATAATATACATAAAAAAAAATTATTAAAAAAATTATATAGCAAATAAAGCACAACACCATTATGCAAATGAGGGCCAGCCATCCAACCAATCAGAAGCCTGGCTACCACCAGCATGTAGTCACATGAAGATAATTATCACAGTTTCTAACACCTGTGATTTTACCGAGATCAAGAGCACTTTGATGGTATTAAGAAATAAGCTTTTCACACCCTCCACAGATACATATGGTGAGACCGCCTCTAGTAATTCTTTTTTTATTCCCCACACCCCTTACACCTATAAGCCGCATTAGTACTTTGATGGACATCCAAGGGTGGTAGGTGAAAATCATAAATGAAAAATATTTTATTTTATTTGCATATGTGCAGGGCTTTTGACAGGATTTTTTGCAATGCGCCAATTGCACACTTTTTAGCAAATACAATGCGCCATTCTGTAAATGAATGGCCATTCTAGCTATTTAAATGCGACATTTAAGCATTAAATGTGTGTATTGCGCACTGCGCAGCCCTGTCAAAAGCCCTGTATGTGCATGTGTGTGTGTGAAAAAAGGCAAGCTGAAAGCTTGTTAAGAAAAAAATAATAAAAGAAAAAAGCTGGGAAATATTTGGGTGACCCTTGGGGTGGGGGGGCCAAAGTATTAATTTATTTTAATATTAGTGAGCCCGCCCCTTTGGTCAGGTTCACGTATAAGCCATGTATATTACGATAGAGCACTGTTGTGTTTTTTGCAAGCCACCAAAGTGAGGGGTGTGTCTTATACATGAGGATTTTGTACTATAGAGTAGTACTAAACTGCTAAAAACATGCCTGTACATGGCACTAGACCATACACCTAATATTAAAGACAAATGCTGGTGGACGAGCGGTAAAGAAGTTGTATTGATATTTGCCTATACCTCTGGATATCAGAAGGTGTGTTGATTTTTGCCTATACCTCTGGATATCATTAGGTTTATATATAGGGATGAAGGAAATGTAAAAATAGTGACATGTCACCGAGCTTAATTCTCTGGGAAAGGGCTGTAATGAAGGAAGGCCTATAGGAGTCAATGGGAAAATCTATGACCTCATTTCCTGCCAAAATATCATTCATGTTCTGTTGCTATTTCAAATACTTTTAGATTATGATAGTTGGATATGTATAGAAGTGGAAAATGCAAAAAGATGCATATATGGCCGACCTCACTTTTGTGTATTGGACCATTTAAGTACAGCATGCTTCCAAAATGATGTTCACATTCAGGTTTAAAAATATTCAACTTTTCCCTCTCTCAACTGTGATATATGGAAAGTATGAATGTCCTGGATTTTAAAACTAGCTTTATATATTTTCTAAGTTGAGGCAAAGTCTATCAAAAGTGTGATACAGAAAGTGTCAGGTGTAGCCCTCAGTGCAGTGCCCTTCAGTGTGGATACTATTAGGACCATGAGACATGATGAGTGAGTAGGGTGTAGGCCCACCTATATATATATCCCCAGGTGTCACCAGTAGGGTAACCCTGTGGATTAGTTCTCCAACTTAACTCTATATTGGGAGCGCAGCTGTTCATATGCACAGACATGGACACATATCCTCATTTGTGACAGTGATGTCTAATCAGAATTTTCTCGCAATGAATATTTACTCTAAAAATATCCACAATACCTATCATGATTCTCGTTAAACTGAACAATGAACCACTGTTGTTGCATTATAGTGAATCAGTGTAGTTTCTACAATGAAGCAGTACAGTACACACTGTGGTACAAGGAATCTCTGGACTTTTCTAGCCCACTTAAAGGGGTCTATTTTCTCCTTTTTTTCTATTCCCTCAGGTGTGTGTGGTCCACATATGCACAGGCACTGACACATTCCTCTGTGAAATTGTGTAATGTCATTCTCGCCATGAATATGACCGTAGCTATCGAAATGGCGTTAAACACCTATTACTCACTCACTCACAAGGAATCTGTGCGAAAATGACGATGGTTCTCTGGCAATGTTGGGACAAGGATTTTACCGTTTTTTGATAACTTCACCTACCTTACACAACTTTAAAATTTAATCACCCACATTTGATTTTAAAGATTTAGAGAATTTAAACTATACAAAAGTCATAAAGACACATTCAAAAATTTTCTCACCAACCAAAAAACTGATAGAGCCAGTGTATCAGCGTCAAGTTGAAACCACAATATTATCTGTGGACATACAAGGAGCTGGGTCTGTACGATGGTGTAAGAGAAATCCATAATGGATAGTAATGTGTGACCAGCAGTGCTGACAATGATGGGATATGTAAAGTAATTTAATATAGAGGCAAAGAAAAGAGCATTAAGGCAAGACAAAGTGATTAATGTTTATTGACAAACAAAATGAGTTGATGGCGTGTTCCACAGGAATTAAGGTATAAATTGTGATGTTCAGGTCCATAATGAGATTTGAGACGGAAGGCTTGATGGCTCGAGTCGAGAGATATAGGAGATAAACTTCCGAAATCCCATCTGAAAATGAAAGAGATAATTAGTTTAGGACCAGTAGAACTGGATTGATTAATGATGAATAATGGGAAGAGGAATATTAGATTAGGACATAACTACTTTACAAAGTTGAGTAATAAAAAGGGAAATAAATGAGATGGTGATGTCATGAGACAAATACATGTCTCTGCGCAGGCGCGCTGGGATAACAATAATACTCTAATAACATATTTGTAGAATTCAGAGTAGGAGACGGGGAGTTCGTTTAGAGGGAGCATGGAGACAGCATTGAAAGTTGGGCACTCATATCTAAGCTTACTGTTAACAGCTAGATACCATTAGATTACAACAGGGAGTAGCCCACACATGTTAAGGAAAGGAGCATTATAGTAGTGGAGATTTAACATGCATGTTTAGTGGTAACATCCTCGCCTTTCACAAGCTGGGTAGATCTAGAAGTTACTCAGACATAAGCATTTGGAACTTATAGCAACACTGCCTGAGAATGATAGGGTTTCAACTTATGAACTCAATACAAAATGGAGATAGTAATTAATAGCAGTAATTAACATCGACGGACTCCAGGCCTTGGAAGGGCCTCTCCCTCTCCATGCAGGGATCCTCCCTGTGTGGACTTAGGATCCACATTAAAGTTGGACTATCATAACAGCAATTAAGACTCTCCATGTGAGTACACTGCATTGCTTAATTAGGAGTTGAATTGGGCCAAACTTGCCTGCTGCCTTGCCTACTGTATGATAATATGTGATCTTAGTAAGTGAGAGTTATCACTGGTGATATTTAATATGAAGAGGAGATAAAGGTTATCGTGTTACCACTGTATGAACTAGAGGATAAGACGGAGTGTTGATCATCTAAAAGTGCCGGAGTATTTGAGGAACTATTGTACTGTAGGGGTATGGTATTTTACACTTTAACGTTCATGCACCCGTGAGACTTAGACCTAGGTCCTTCGGGTGTGGTGGGGGAATCCGGATGGCAGGTGGCAGCACCTGCCTCTGGGTTCGTATCCACTACACCAGGGGGCCTACCACTCGTCCGCCACACGTCACGTGGCCGGTCTGAGTTTCGCGGGCTTTTCCCCTATATAAGGCTGGTCCTAGCCCTAGGTTCCTCAGTAGTGGTTTACCCACTGCTCAACCAGGTTGTTACCCGAAAGGGTAACCGAATGCCCTAGCAGCATGTAGTCCTCTGAGGCTGTGATCGTATGTAACGCAAGCTATAAAATAAAAGCTCGGTTGCCTACCCGGAAACTTTTCTCTCTCTTCGTTATGATTTAATCTAACTTAACGAGACGAACCATTACACTGGTGCCGTGACCAGTTGGTCTTCGGGTAAGCGCAGTCAGAAATGACTGAGCTGAGCCCAGTCAGGGGAAATGGCCCAGATTATGAGCTAAACTCCCCGATGGAGGATGGTGAAATCAAATCACCACCCCAAGGTACAGAGTGGAGAAATCCACTGGAACACTACCCTGATGGGTTAGAGGATGTAAGAAAAAACTTACATGATGAACTGGATGAATTTGGAGACTCCTTATTCATGCCAGGAGGTACTTCGAAACCTGCACCAATGCATAAAAGTACTGCTCAATTTGGTAAACTACCATTTGAGGTACCAAAGCCTAGTGCAGGTATGTTTGAAACGCCATATAGTTCTCGAATTAAACACCAGAAATGTGGATTCGAAAGGAACAAAATGGACGAGCTTGAAGATATGAGAGCTGAATACGAGAAGATCCAGAAGGATCTTATTACACTGACCGGAACCCGAGACAAGATTCTGACTGAAAACAGTTGATATCAGAACGTCTTGATTACGATCAAAGTTGTAGACGCCAACAACAATTGTTATTGGATCAGATGGAGAAAGAAAAACAAGATTTTCATCTCCAGCACGAACAGTATCGTGATGCACTATACACGGCGGACCTGGAATACAGAGCCTCGTGTGATGAGTTGAATAGAACTAAACAAGAGTTAAATTCAACTCAAACGGCCTATGGCAAGTACCAAGAAGAGCTGATGAAAATTGAATCAGCCTTCAAGGATGCTCGGAAAACGTATCAAAAACAAACCGATGAACATGAAAAACTCAAAGGTCAATGGATACGTGAATCCACAGATTTGGCTGCCAAACAGACAAAGATGATGGATGATTATTCCGAACTGGAAGCTAAAGCTATCCAGATGTCAAAGTATCTAGAAGATACTGGTCGTGCAGTAGGCACTCTTGAATCAGACTTCACCGTTTCAGGAGTTGCCCTAAACACGACGAGTAACCAGATGAACTCTTTAAGGGGCGATGACGGGGTAACAGAGACAACTGTACCTCGTTATGAAGAAGTAAAGAGTCATCAGGTTAGATTTACGGATAATACCTTTCAACCTCTTGGTTTAGGTACGGGAAATGGTGGGGTTGACTCTGCGAGTGGAACTAAACAAAGCCACTCGGCAAACACTCCCACCTTTCACGGCGGATGGCCACAACAGTCACCTTTAGGGGGACCAAATGGCCCGTATGCCCAGTATGGATGGAATCAATCCCAAACAGGAGCAAATCCGTCCAAAGGTAACACCCGGAACATGTCCGGAGGAACAACCGGACAATCATCCGGGAATTCCAGTCCAGCTGGAGGGCAATCCGGATGTGACCAAGGATCCGGACCTTCAGGAGATCGTTCCAGAAGCAGACCCTCTGCTGGTGGGACTGGTTCCAATAATGGAAATCAGTCAAATGGAACAGGAGGAAACACTAATCCCAATAGTGGTTTCTTTAGCTTTGGTGGAAATACACAACCCACCAATAATCCTGGGCCAACTCCTCAAACCAGCGGATACACCTTCTCACAGGTGCCTCCATACGGAACAGGAGGATCAGGGGGCGGAGGAGGACCACCGCCTGGAGGCCCTGGAAGTACTTATGGTACGAATCCTCCAAGGAAAAAGAGACTCAGTCGCCGAGTATCTCTTTCTCCAGGGTTACAAGCGTTGCATGACTCTAATGCAGCGATTGCTAACTTAGGTGTTGATTGCTACAATCAAGGTCTGGATGATACGGAGATCATGGAATGGAGTAAGGGTTTATCCCTTACTGGATCCACGAATCCGGCTCGTAGAGTAGCTAAGATACCTACCCCCTTTAATGCCAAGAACCCTTGGAAGGAGGAGTATCAAGGCTGCGCGGATGTCTTTAACTGCAATGGATGGGGTAAAGCGGAAGCTCTCCCTTATCTAGTATGCTGGTTAAAGGAAGGCGACGGAAAAGGAGCCGTGGAGCAATGGAGAGATTCTCAAATAGTAGGACTCTCAGCCCATATGAAATATGATGAACTCATAGAGATTGCTTCATATCTATATGGGAATATAGTTGGAGAAGATCCTTGGCTGACGTTCACTAAAAGAACGCAGAAGCCTAAGGAATCTGCCAAAGTGTTCGGCTTGGAATGTCAACGACTGTTGCATAAAGCCAGACCTCAATGGAGACTAGATGATGAATGCTTCCTAGATGAGATGTTTAAACAATTCATTGAAGGATTGCGGAATCAGGAACACAGGACAGTAGCCTGTGAAGCTTGGAAGAATGATGCCTCTCTGACAGATTTGTTCCAGTCCCTAGATCATTATGATCGAAAGGCCCGTATCTTTGCCGGGAAGGTACCCCAACGGATGTCAGCAATGATAATCCCGGAGGGAATACCCGAAACCGATTCATCCGAATCAGGGGAACCTGACGAAGATGAAAACGTTGGGGCCATTGGCCAAGGGAACCCCCGGTATAACCGGAACTGGGGAAAGAAACCGGGTTACGTCAAGGAGAAAGTGATTACTTCTAAACCTCCTGTGACTCAACCCGATACCAAACCTACTACGGGTCCGTCTTTATCAGAGGACCTGGTTAACAATTTGGTAAAGAAGATTACTGAAAATCTTAGGAGGCCTAAGCCTGATAGGAGCGTAGTGACATGCTTTAGATGTCAGGAAACTGGGCATTATGCTGCCGAGTGTGAGGCAGATAAGCCAGTTTATAGAAACACTCGTTACCGGAACAATCCGGGTAAGGAGGACTCAGTGAAGAAGGAAAACTGAGAGGGGGTGTCCATGAAGGCAACCGGATTACCCCCCGAATTAATGATTGCCATGACTGCCAGCCTATCGCCGCTTGCGGTACTGGTGAGAATCCTCTAGCGATTTCGCCCAGCAGTGAAGTTAAGGAGCCTGATCAGCTCCTTACTCATGAGGCTGGGGAGACTGATAGTACACCAGGTGTCAAGAACCGGCAGAAGAACACAGAGGGGAAACCCGATATCAGTCCAGAGGGAGCGGCCAACGAGTTGGCCAGGGTGGGGTGTGCCCAACTCCCCCCGGGTCATCCTTGTCTCAAGTTTTTGGAGGGATGTGGATTTGACCTCAGCGCTAAGACGGAACTTGCTAAGTACGCAAGTAGTCCTACCTACTTGAAAGGTAGGAGGTGGTACGCAGTTGTATCTGTGAGTGGTAGATCCGCTGAGTTTCTTGTCGATACGGGTGCTAGCCACTCCTGCATTGCTAAGAGATTCTACGATCTTTTGCCTACGAATCATGAAACTTTCACAACGGAAGGAAATGCTCGTACGGCCGACGGTAGCATGATACAAACGTTCGGTAGAACATGTATGAGGTTCAGTCTACAGGAAGATAAGGACTTCATCCTTACTCCTACTGTGGCGAACATCGCGGATCATGGTATACTTGGTCTGGATTTTGCTGCATTATATGGAGCAAGGTTAGATTCCCAGAGGGGAATATTGGAAGTGAGAGACCCGTATCATCTCGAAGTACAATATGTGCTTAGGCAAGTAAGCAGTGTAGCCAGTGTAGCCCAGACTGTTAAGATACCACCAGGCACAGCCTGTGATGTCTTATGTCGAGCGGACAGACAGTTTTCAGGAAAAACTGGAGTTGTAGAGCCAGACATGTCCATGTTGTCAAGTATCGGATTGGAATCTGCCGACGTTCTAGTAGCTAACGCTGCTTGGACGGTGGTTCCTATATCCAATACCGGTAATAAGACTGTCTACGTACAGAAGGATACGATCCTCGGGTCGGTTGTCCTGTCTGAATTGGTAGAAGACTGTAAACATGTTTCGGCACCCGGAGCCCCTTCCTCACCTGAAAGGAGCCCGGAACTAGACATTCTAGTAGCCGAAAGCCATGTAGAAAGTGATGAACAACGTGAAGCTCTAACTGACTTGTTATACAAGTACCGTAAAGCTTTTGCAGCACCAAGTGAAAAATTGGGGCGTACCGATAAGGTACTGCATACGATTGACACTGGTGAGAATGAACCTTGTAAGATTCCTTATAGAAGACTCCCACTAGCCAAAAAAAAGGTAGCTGAGGAGGAGATAGCTAAAATGCTTGAACAGGATGTAATAATTCCATCAACCAGTCCTTGGTCTAGCCCTGTGTGCATGGTGACTAAGAAAGATGGTACCATCCGTTTCTGCATAGATTACCGGAAATTGAATGGTATGACCAAGAAGAATTCATATCCCTTACCACGGATTGATGAGACTATAGACTCCCTTGGAGGTAAGCAATGGTATTGCTCTCTAGACTTACAATCCGGGTACTGGCAAGTGGGTATGCATCCGAAAGATATGGAGAAGACGGCCTTTTCCAGTCATATTGGATTATTCCAATATAATGTGATGCCGTTTGGATTGTGCAATGCACCGGCGACATTTGAAGCCATGATGGAAACTTTATTAAGTGACCTCTTATGGAAGAAATGTCTCGTCTATCTAGATGATGTGATTGTCTTTGGGAAGACATACGAAGAATGCTTGGAAAATTTAGGTATGGTCCTGGAAAGGATCATAACTAATGGTTTGAAGCTGAAGCCCAAGAAGTGCGATCTTTTCAAAAGATCTATTAATTACTTGGGGCGAATAATCTCGAATGAAGGGATTAAAGCCGATCCGGAGAAACTGGATGCCGTGTCAAATTGGCAGGCACCCACAAATGCGAAAGAAGTCAGATCCTTCCTCGGATTCTGTTCCTACTACCGGGACTTTATCCCAGGATATTCAAGAGTTGCCTTTCCTATCCAGAGTTTGTCCCACTGGACACCCGGGATAAGAAAGGAACAATTCCCTTGGGGATCCGAGCAAGACGAGGCCTTTATGAAAATAAAGGATTTGTTTGCAAGTACACCTGTGTTGAAGTACCCTACGGAGAATGATCATTTCATTCTAGATACTGATGCTAGTAATGAAAGCATAGGAGCCGCCCTTTCTCAGGTCCAGGATGGGGTTGAAGTTCCTATAGCCTTCGCTAGTAACACGTTGAGTAAAACTCAAAGAAATTATTGTACCACTAAACGTGAGTTGTTGGCTGTGGTGGTCTATACGAAGAAGTTCAAGCACTTTTTGTGGGGGAGTGATTTCACTCTACGGACTGACCACTCTTCCCTCAGATGGTTATTGAACTTCAAAGATGCAGAGGGGATGATAGGTCGCTGGTTAGCACACCTATCCGAATTCGGTCTAAATCACAGCCAGATTGAACACCGAGCCGGGGCAAAGCATTTGAATGCAGATGCTTTGTCTAGAATCCCAGTGAGGAAGTGTGCAAATGCTGAGTGCACTGATTGTGGAGCACACAATGCTGTGTTGGCAGGGGTTCGAGTTCCATTCGAAACCCATCCGGAACATGTCTTGAATTGGTCCTTGGAGACCATCCAGCAGTTCCAGGAATCTGATGCAGTCACATCACGTTTGATTAAGTTCCTTAATCAGGGTATCTGTCCTCCAAGACCCGAAGTGTCATTGGAAAACAGAGAGATGAGACGATTCTTAGCTCAATGGGCCGAGCTAGAAGTCCGGGATGGTATTCTGTTCCGATGGAAGAACCATTCTAATAGGAAGAAAACCTTGCAAGTTGTCATACCTAGTGCTATGCGACGAGATATTATGTATTTCTGTCATGGACATAGAACTAGTGGACACTTTGGAAAGAAACGGTCTCTAGAACGTCTGACCAGACGATACTATTGGCCCGGCATGAGTACAGATCTCACCCGATGGGTGGAGACCTGTCCCGAGTGCTGTAAGAACAAACCAGGACCCGGGTTAGGCAAGCTGCCATTATCCCAGGAACTGTTTGGTGTAAGGTTTGCTAGAATAGCTGTTGACATTATTAGTGGGATTCCCCCCACTCCTAGTGGCAACACGTGTATGATGGTCGTGTCTGATTATTATACCAAGTACACCCGAGTGTTTCCTCTACCGGATCATAAGGCTGTTACTTGTGCTATGGCCTTTGTAAAAGGGTGGGTGCTGCACTTAGGTGTCCCACTCATGTTACATAGTGACCAAGGCAGAGAATTTGAGTCTAGTCTGTGGCAAGAGATGTGTAATTGTCTGGCGATCTGCAAGACAAGAACTAATCCCTATAGACCACAGAGCGATGGACAAGTAGAGAGATTCAATAGGACTTTGATCCAAGTATTGAAGTCTCTGGTAAATGAGCAGATGGATAATTGGGATGAACAATGTGAATTCGTGGTACATGCCTATAATGGCACTATACATTCGAGCACAAACTGTTCTCCTAATCTCCTCGTTTTTGGAGAGGATTTGATTATGCCAGCCGATTTGGTGTTTGGCGTAATAAGAATGAATCCGGAAACCCCTTGCCAGGTGATGTTTGTAGAATCCCTACGGGATAATTTCAAACAAGCCTATGAGAGGGTTAGAGACGAGTTGCAGAAAACTGCGCGTTGGCAGAAAGTTGGCTATGACACAGGTCTAAAAGCTAGATTTTTTAATCTAGGAGATAGAGTACTGCGTCTACACCAACCTCTAGCCAACCTGAAATTAGCCAGCAATTGGGATGGACCTTTCACTATAACTCAGGTTATTAGTGATTGCACAGTGATTATTAAATCACAGCTTGGTAAATGTTACAAGTCAAATGTAGCGAGACTACGCCCATGGAGAGGGAGGGATACCTCCACCGAAATGTATGGCGATGGTCTATTGGAAGTAATGGAACTGAGTCGTGTTAAGCAACTCGAAGTGGTACCGACCCGAAAGCGAGGACCCGGGCGGCCACATGGCCATGGAAGGTTGCAGACCCGAAGAGGGTGGTGCCCCCTGTCGTAACATCCGGAAAGCAGGGGAAGATACAAAATGTCTCGGCAGGCGCAGGTAAAAATAAGAGGAAAGGTCCTTCTAAGGCTAAGAAGACCTTGGAAAAGGCTCTTATGGATACCAGGTCAATAAAAGAGGCCTCAAAACCTCTTAGACGCAGTCCAAGGTTGCTACAGACTGCCGTAACCTAGCCTGTTAACACAACGAGTGTGTTGTCCTGTACTGTGTACTGTTATATGTTGTAACCTAGTTCAATGTATATTTGAGCCGGTCATGAGTTTCTGGAAAAGGCCCTATGACAATGTACCCATGGTTTTGGACGGATAATCCGGTGGATATGCTTATGCTATCCATAAACTCCAGAATACCTAGCGAATTGTCATAGTTGAACCCTGAGTACGGACGGACGACCGATCGGGTATTGTATTGTTTTTATGTAAGGGCGCGTGACCTAATTAAGGGCACGCGGGAAAGTTGTTGACCCATTTTCGAATGGTCACGTGAGGCGCCGGTTTGATCATGCGCAGCGATTCAAGTTCGAGTATCCCGCCATATTGTCTTATTCCTGCGAAGGAAGAAGACGTGGCCGAGGGTGGTCTTACTCTTGTTGGAGTCTGATAGCCCGTGACAGCCATATTCCGAGGTGTGCCCTCGTTAAAAGGCACCCGCCTTTCACTGGGTAAGCAGTACTTACTGCTTATCCGGTGGATTGGGATATTTTATCCCCGAACAGCCACTTCTGTCGATGGCAGAAGAGGCCGTCCGCCTTGGCGGTGGTGCCGGTGCCAGCACCCCGCCAGAGTATGGAAGTGGTTCTCCCCAGAGTCCCACTTATACATACGACGATCAGCAATACGATGCTGATTGTGATCAGATGGATCAACAAATGAATGTTGATCAGTACTTCTCTGGAGTAGACGATAGCGACGTAGAATCGTTCTACGACGCATCCGACAACTCCAGACAAGTTAGTCCTGAACGCCGAGGCGTTCAACAACAAATTGATGTAGGTGAGCCTTACGTAGCCCCTCCATCCGAAGGTTTGAGTGGAGAACCGGCAGGAGCCCAGTCTCATGACAGGGCTCTGATGCCACCTCCCCCTCAACTGCCGCCCCGTCTTGGTGGGAGTACCTCATTCGGTGCTTTGGGACCTGCTTCTCCGGTTGACAGGCCAATGTACCTAGAGCTGCCCCTTCCAGACAGTCCAGAATGGCACGATGTAGCCGGTCCCTATGACGGACGGATGTTAGCAATTTCTGAGGAAATGCTGATACCCACCTGTTATGGGACGTCCAGAGAAGTTGATGAACGTGTTGTCAACGCAATCTGGGAATGTGCTCATCCGCAATGGGCTAATACCTTTCCGGAGTCCTGGTTGATGGATTACCATCAGATGGCCAAAGGATTGGTAGTCCACTTATGGTTTCGTAAAGCCATCTGGGACGCAGAAATGGCTTTCCGAAGGAATCCCTCTTATAGGCCTTCCTACGTGTCTGACAAAACGGGTTATACCGGTGTCAAGGCAGATGAGGTCTCTAGATACGTAGATAGAGACCAGATCCTACTGTTAGGCACAGCGGATGAGTATGAAGCAGCAGGTAACGCTGTTGTGGATTACTGTCCAGGGGTCCCCATTACGTCTCAAACCATTGAGGCAGAAGAGGCCCGTATTGGTGTGTCTCCACTAGACAGACTCGGGGTAATACAAGACCTCGTAGTACGTCTATTGGAGAGGCAGTATGCACTGGCGCATCCGGAGTTAGTACCCGGACCCGCACCCGTGCAAGTAACAGCCAAGATGGCCGATCGGATGGACCGTCTCATGTCTCCTGCTGAAGCTCCTACCTTGGGAGGCGCAGCAGTAGTACCTGAGAAGGCCCTACCTGATGCAGATGTTTCCCTTAAAACTGCTCAGTCTACCCCTACGACTGAGCAAGTAAAGGTGAAAGCAGCTGGTGGAAAGGGTAAAGCAACCCCCACCAAAGGTAAGGGTAAAGGGAAGCGGTCAGGAACCGAACCCTCTACCAGCACGAGTGTGGCCGACAGTACCCGAACCCGTCGGGTGTCCCCACGCTCGGCCAATAAGAAGGGCGCTAAGGCTTCGGATGTCTCCGGCAATGAGACGGACGCATCCGAGCCTGGCACTTCTACTAACGGCAGATCCCGCAGGAGGAATAAGAAGAGGGTTGACCAACGCAAACCTGAACCTATCGAGGTAGACGTTCAAGCTGATAATACAGAAGCTGAACCGGCTGTCCCAACCGTAAAAGTTGAGCTCGGTGTGCCAATCGTCAAGCTACACGACGTAATGGCCGATTTGAGTGGAGACGCTCAAGATGCTGCAGCCCAGGTTCTCGCGGGTCAACAACCCGTTGTGCAACCTGTGGATGTACCATCCGACCCGGAGGGAGAGGAGCCGGTTGACCCAGTTGTGGATGCCACTCCGACTGACGAGCAAGAGGCTGCTATCTGGGCTAACGCCAATAGCAACTTTGCTGACTTCATTCCTCTACACAGGGGACACCTGAAGGGGAGTAAATCCGTATGGAGACTGCCCCCTCGGATCACCTGTGAGAGGCGTGAGGATATGGAGGAGTGGCTTCGCAAGAAGCTCTCTGATAGAAAGCCGGCCAATATGTACTGGATCTATTGGGAATTCGTTAAGAATTCGCCCAATGGTCTGTACAATTATGACCAGAAGGGCAAGCTCAAGTTTGCTCTAGATGAGTACTACGGGGAGGATCGTAAGGATTGTCCCTTCCAACGTTGTACTCAAAGTGAGGGTGAGGTTGAATTCTTCATCGAGAAAGACGCGTTCCTTCGTCATCTCGTGGAGGTTCATATGCACCAGAGGCCGGAATATGTCTGCGACCGAGAGGTTGGCAAGAAATGTGCTAAATGCACAGGATGTGTCACCCCCCGACGCGGAGACATGGTCCGGCACTATGTGACTTCGCATGGAGAGGGCCTGGAGGCAGCCATAGATCGGGTGATGAAAATTCACTCCGAACTCTATGGTAACCTTAAGGGCCTCAATGCAGAGAAGTTGGCTTCCCTCACACCCAGTACGAAGCAGTTTGCGCCTACGGTTCCTGGTACTAACCAGAAACTAAAGGCTCGGTTTGCCCAGACTCCCGGGTCCGGCAAACTAGAGTACGCTCAGGAGGAGTACGATCTGTTGAACGAATGGAAAAGCAACAAGGCCCGCCGTCGTGGTGGGGCTTATGTAACTCCATCCGGAGAACAGATCCGAAGCCGCAGGGATTACCGCCAGGGACCCTCCGCGGCAGATAGGAAGAGACAGGCGTCTCAATCTCCAAGCCGAGCCAGGTCACCACTGGAGGCGTTGGAGAGACAGACGAATGGGGGGAGGAAGAAGCCACATCTTCCATCCCCTACTGGAACTCCTTCCCATTATGGGCGAGCACCAACTCCACTAGGTGCACAGAACCCGACATTCTTTGGTGTCAGTGGACCGAGTGGCCAGTCCGCCCGGAAACACGCGCCTTTGAATGTCAAAGACCCGAAGCAGTACCCTGCTATGGGCCCACCCGGACCAGAGATGCAAATCTTTGATCAGTACGGGAGGGTCAAGCAGGAACTGCCGACAGTAGGAGGTCAAGCTCCCCGACCTACAATGAGTGCTGTGGTGAGACAACGTCCACCCGCACCATTGTTGACGGCCAAAGACCTTAGAAGGGAATTGTCGCGGTTGCCCCTAGCTCAGGGATTACCAAACCAAGGCCCTTCTTCGACCACTGCTAGTGCGGCTACTACTGCGGTTGCTTCTTCGCACACGCAGGTAGCTGTCACTGCAAGTGGGTCTGGAGCACAGCCGAAGCCTCAGGGTCAGGTACCCCCACCTGGTGCTGTGGTTCATCGGCCTAAGCTGATCCAGACAGTGGAGACCTTCTTCAAGAAAGAGGACAAATTGTCTTGCAATATTCAGAGCAAGCAGTTTGAGACGTTACAGCACCATCTGGAAAACCTCCACCTGGATATGTATCGTCGGACCGTGTCGAGCACTCTCCAGTGCATTGACGCGATCCAGAAGTCAGAGATCAACCGGATCTCGACTCAGATAAAGGCGGATGTTGCCAAAGATAAGCAGGAAGCTGCTAATCTGCGGCAGGAGGCCCTATCCTAGAAGGAAACAGCTTCTCAGATGCTCGACCTAGAACGAGCAACGAACATGAAGAACCAGCAAAAGTTCTTCAAGGTTTTCGGAGTTATCATGGATAACTGGGACGGCACACCTGAGCATGCTTTGAACCTGTTCGAGGCACGCCAAAAGGTGAAACTAACACCTGCTGTCCCCGCATTGGCACCTACGGATGGAACCGGTGTGGACCCCCCCGTTCAGCCACAGGCTCAACAACCGGGTCCAAACCAGCCACCCGAGGAGAACATGGAACAGTAAAAAAAACTGTTGCATGAAGATCGGACATAATTGTGTGTCCCGGGGTGCTATTTCCTATGTATTGTTGGATAAGAAACCATTTTTTTTATCCAACCCGTATTGATTCGGGTACCAAGCTGTACCCTAATCCGGAAACTGAAAACAGAAGGAAAAACAAACAAGTCACTCTGGAGGAGGAGTACGAATGCTGTAAACACCATAATTGTACTGTGCCATAATATAATGACTGTGCCTATTATAAAATCATGGACAATTTACACTAATATGGACTTTTGAACTACAAACCGGATTTACTACTACACCACTACTATTTGTGAGCTAGCACTACAGGCATCAGGGTTTAGCTACGCCCATAAAGTCCATCAACAGTCTACAACTGGATCTACTATTACCTCCAGTTAGCTAGCACTACAGGCATCAGGGTTTAGCTACGCCCATAAAGTCCATCAACAGTCTACAACTGGATCTACTATTACCTCCAGTTAGCTAGTACTACAGGCATCAGGGTTTAGCTACACCCACCAACAAGTTTTACTATAGCACTTCAGGCATCAGGGTTCAGCTCGCCCATACCAAGACATCAGCAGCATCCGACTCCTGTTACATCCTCCAATCATGAAAACAAGTAACTTTGTTGATAATATTATATTGTGTGTAAAATTGTATTTATAACTATATAATATCTTTTATAAAGATATATTATTATATAAGGGTACCTATAAATATACTGGATCTGCGAATCCTAAAAGTTGTTTAAGGTAATCCTAGACCTATAACTGTCTAGATAGGTCATTCTTGGTCTCAATATATTAAGAGACTATATTTCTTCTGTAACTTGTAAATATAAAACACTAAGGTATAAACTGAGCTGCGTCTCAAAAGCATAAATATTTTTTTCCATAAAATAAGAGAAGGTCCAACGGATTTCTCTAAACTTAGTATTGTATTACTCAGGTTAATACCTAATTGTGTTCATATAGTATCAGATTAATTGTTCATATCTGATCATTAATATTTAATTCACTCTGTAAAGTGGACAGAGCTGTTAATTTAAAAAGTCGAAATTTTTTTTTCCGGGTTCAATAACCGTAATACGATCATTATTTACAACCACCGGTCCTTTTCAGGACCCTACTGTTGTCAAAACGTTACTATAAATCTGTGATAATTGTATATTTATCATTTATGGTTGTTATAAGCTACTGATGGAAATGACATGAACGACGCTCGATGCTATTATTGTATAATTTTTCGGAAATAGGATAGTCTTATACTATAGCCTATTTCACATTGAGCAAGTGTAATTAATACCCCTTTTTAGTATTGTAAACAATCACTTACTAGGTTATTAATACACTGCAGTTTAATTACCCCCAAGTTATTGTCTAAGGGGGGCAGTGTAGGGGTATGGTATTTTACACTTTAACGTTCATGCACCCGTGAGACTCAGACCTAGGTCCTTCGGGTGTGGTGGGGGAATCCGGATGGCAGGTGGCAGCACCTGCCTCTGGGTTCGTATCCACTACACCAGGGGGCCTACCACTCGTCCGCCACACGTCACGTGGCCGGTCTGAGTTTCGCGGGCTTTTCCCCTATATAAGGCTGGTCCTAGCCCTAGGTTCCTCAGTAGTGGTTTACCCACTGCTCAACCAGGTTGTTACCCGAAAGGGTAACCGAATGCCCTAGCAGCATGTAGTCCTCTGAGGCTGTGATCGTATGTAACGCAAGCTATAAAATAAAAGCTCGGTTGCCTACCCGGAAACTTTTCTCTCTCTTCGTTATGATTTAATCTAACTTAACGAGACGAACCATTACAGTACCCTTGTTTTGCTTGATGTGTTAGTAGCCGAGGAGAGGAATCAATAAAAGTCTTCAGTCAGGAGGTATCTCTCACTGGTTTTATTTGAGTAGGATCACTGCACAGCTTGATATGTGTACTGGGCTGAGGTAGTGGCACACTCTACCATTTATAAGGAGCTAGCTTAAACCCCAAAATGCACTTTACTTCATCTATATGCAGCGATTAGAAAGCAAGGTCAAAATAACATCAAATTAATAGAGTAAACACACAGTACAGGTCCAGCATGCAACGACTGTGGTTATAGTGAAAATAAGTTTGAACATATCTTCGAGAACACACTTCACATCGGTACCTGCACAGTAATGTTGTTCCCATTTTTACTGTGAAGTCGAGACATGGCACACAGCCAATGTGCAAGCTTGACTTTTGTGTTTATAAGAAGTCAGTCAAAAAGAAAAGTTTTTGGTGGCCATGTGAAGTTGTGTAATGTCATTCTCGCCATGATTATGACCGTAGCTGTCGAAATGGTGTTAAGAAGGAATCTGTGCGAAAATGACGATGGTTCGTGATATTCATAGCAAGAAAGACATTACACAATTTCACAGAGGAATGTCTCAGTGCCTGCGCATATGTGGACCACACACACCTGAGGGGATAGAAAAAAGGAGAAAATAGACCCCTTTAAGTGGGCTAGAAAAGTCCAGAGATTCCTTGTACCACAGTGTGTACTGTACTGATTCATTGTAGAAACTACACTGATTCACCATAATGCAACAACAGTGGTTCATTGTTCAGTTTAACGAGAATCATGATAGGTATTGTGGATATTTTTAGAGTGAATATTCATTGCGAGAAAATTCTGATTAGACATCACTGTCACAAATGAGGATATGTGTCCATGTCTGTGCATATGAACAGCTGCGCTCCCAATATAGAGTTAAGTTGGAGAACTAATCCACAGGGCTACCTTATTGGTGACACCTGGGGATATATACATAGGTGGGCCTACACCCTACTCACTCATCAGGTCTCATGGTCCTAATAGTATCCACACTGAAGACACTGCACTGAGGGCTACACCTGATACTTCCTGTATCACACAAAATATATAAAGCTAGTTTTAAAATCCAGGACATTCATACTTTCCATATATCACAGTTGAGAGAGGGAAAAGGTGAATATTTTTAAACCTGAATGTGAACATCATTTTGGAAGCATGCTGTACTTAAATGGTCCAATACACAAAAGTGATCGGCCATATATGCATCTTTTTGCATTTTCCACTTCTATACATATCCAACTATCATAATCTAAAAGTATTTGAAAATAGCAACATAACATGAATGATATTTTGGCAGGAAATGAGGTCATAAATATTCCCATTGACTCCTATAGGCCTTCCTTCATTACAGCCCTTTCCCAGAGAATTAAGCTCGGTGACATGTCACTATTTTTACATTTCCTTCATCCCTATATATAAACCTAATGATATCCAGAGGTATAGGCAAAAATCAACACAAATGCACTTGCGAAACAATTCCGCAAAACCTCGTCAATTGCAGCCACACATTCCTGAGACATAAAGAAAGAGAAGAATTACACAAACCCAACTTCTCCTCAGATAATAAAGAGAACTATAACCTAACTTTTAACATTGGTGAATTTAAACATGCACTGAATAGCTCAAAAGACTCAAGCCCAGGACCAGATGAGATCCACTACCAAATGCTGAAACATCTCCCTGCCAATCAACTGAACCTGCTACTGGATATCTTGAATGATATCTGGGTAAATGGGAAATATCCCAGATCTTGGGCAGAGGCATTGGTCGTACCCATCCCGAAACCAGGAAAAGACCACAGTGAAGCATGTAACTACAGACCCATAGCAATGACAAGCTGCCTTGCCAAAACTATGGAAAGAATGGTGAACAACCGACTGATGTGGTACCTTGAGTCTAATGATCTCATGAATCCACTTCAGTCAGGATTCCGGAAAAATCGTAGCACGACAGACCATCTTGTCAGGTTAGAAAGTTACATCAGAAAGGGATTTGCAAATAATGAACATGTGGTTGCCATCTTCTTCAACCTGGAGAAGGCCTATGACACCACATGGAAACATGGAATCCTGAAAGACATTCACAAACTAGGGCTCCGTGGAAGGCTTCCCATGTTTGTATCAAAATTTCTTGCCAACAGAGTATTCAGTGTACGCCTTGGCACTACTCTCTCAGACAGAGTAGAACAAGAAATGGGTGTCCCCCAGGGCTGTGTCCTCTCTGTGACCCTGTTTGGCATAAAGATTAATGAAATAACCAAAAACTTACAAAATGACATCAATTGCTCTTTGTATGTGGATGACTTTGTCATTTGCTACAGATCGAGGCATATTCAAACTATTGAAAGAAAGCTTCAACAGGCCCTGAACCACCTTGGAACCTGGAGCTGCCAAAACGGCTTCAAGTTCTCACAGACCAAAACCACCTGTGTCCACTTCTGTCGCAGAAGAGGATGTAGAGAAAAACCAACGCTCCACCTCCAGAACACAGCACTCGAAGTCAAAGAAGAAGTGAAGTTCCTGGGGCTGATATTTGACAGAATACTCAACTTCAAACCACACATCGAATACTTGAGGAGGAAATATCAAAAAGCCATGAATCTCCTGAAAGTGCTTTCCCACACCGACTGGGGTGCCGACAAAGAAACATTACTGATCTTATACAGGGCCTACATCCAGTCAAGACTAGACTATGGCTCTATCGTATATGGATCAGCTTGCCCCAGCTACTTGGACAGGTTGAAGCCTATCCAGAACCAGGGACTGAGATTATGCCTGGGGGCATTCCGTACATCTCCAGGAAAAAGTCTAAGAGGTGGAGGCAAACATCGCCCCCCTTGAGCTTAGGCGAGAAATGCTGTCTATGCAGTACGCAGTTAAAGTAAGAGCAAACAAAAGAAACCCAACATATGAGACACTGTTCACCGAAAACAATTCAGTGTACAGGAAAAAAACGAACATGACCCAACCATACTCGTACAGAGTGAAAAGACCTATGAAAGCAGCAAAATTAGATGTGATCAAAACCAGGGAGATAAAACCACCCGATAATGCCCCATGGCTACAAATGAAACCAAAGATCATCTTCACCCTGTGCAAAAACAAAAAGGCAGAAACAGACTCAGTGACCTTTAAAGATCAACTCCATGGGATAGAAAAAGACCATAGTGAACACCTGGCGGTGTACACAGATGGTTCTAAGGAGGGTGACAAAGTAGGCTATGGGGTACACACGCCATATGGCAACCTGAAGAGAGGCCTCCATCCCAAAGCCAGCATTTTCACGGCAGAGGCTAGCGCCTTGCTACATGCTCTAGAATATGCCAGGATATCAACTCACCAGAAATTCATTGCTCTGTCAGACTCCAAGTCATGCCTTCAAGCAATGAACCAATATGAACCAAACAATCCTTTGATACAAGACATCAGGGACAAAACCAACAACCTTGAGAAAGCAAAGAAAGATGTGGTTTTCTGCTGGCTGCCGAGCCATGTTGGCATAGACGGAAACGAGGCAGCAGATGAAGCGGCAAAGTCAGCACTGAAACTGACACCTCGAGAAGTGCCAATCCCACACACGGACCTGACATCAACCATAAAGAAATATGTGAAACTGAAATGGCAAGCTGACTGGAAGAAGCAGCATGAGAACAAGCTACACTCCATTCAGCCTCAACTGAAAGGAAAGGGTGAAAAAAGAAAACTATACAGATCAGACGAAGTGAAACTAACACGTCTACGAATTGGCCACACAAGCCTTACACATGACCACCATCTGAAACGTGAAGCCCAACCAATGTGCCAACAATGCAAGACTGAACTCACAGTTAAGCATATCTTGCTCAACTGTCGAAGGACTGCAAGCAACAGAAGAAAATATCTTAAAAATGCAACAACACTGAAAGCTGTCTTCAACACAATAGAAACAAAAGAACTCCTGAACTTCCTCAAAGAATCAAACTTATATAAGTACATATAGATCATATATACATATAATTTAAAAAAAAAGAAAATCAAAAAAAATTAAAAAAAAAAATCGAAAAATGGCTGGTCCGTCGGTGTCAGGATAATGTGACCGACCGGGTGATGTGTCTACAGTTTGCGACATGTTACCTGCGTGAGGCAGCACGATAAAGAGGGGCCTTGAGCCACGAGTGGTATTTCACTGCTACGAGCCGTGTCCCACTGCTACAAGCAGACTCATAAATATATGCACGCGCGCACACACACCCACCCACTCATATGCGCAAACCCGAGGTAGGCCCGCAGCCTACCATTACTATTGAATAGTTTAAAATTCTTGAATGTCTGAGTTCCTCGATGGCCCCCGGACGTAAAACTAAACAAACAAACAACACAATCTTTTTATATTTTCCACTTCTATACATATCCAACTATCATAATCCAAAAGTATTTGAAAATAGCAACAGAACATGAATGATATTTTGGCAGGAAATGAGGTCATAGATTTTCACATTGACTCATATAGGCCTTCCTTCATTACAGCCCTTTCCCAGAGAATTGAGCTCGGTGACATGTCACTATTTTTACATTTCCTTCATCCCTATATATATAAACCTAATGATATCCAAAGGTATAGGCAAAAATCAACACAACTTCTTTACCACTCATCCACCAGCATTTGTCTTTGATATTAGTTGTATGGTCTAGTGCCATGTACAGACATGTTTTTTAGCAGTTTAGTACTACTCTATAGTACAAAATCCTCATGTATAAGACACACCCCTCACTTTGGTGGCTTTAGTGAACCCGCCCCTTGGGCGGGTTCACTAATATTAAAATAAATTAATACTTTGCCCCCCCCACCCCAAGGGTCACCCAAATATTTCCCAGCTTTTTTTATTCATTTTTTTTTCTTAACAAGCTTTCAGCTTGCCTTTTTTTCACACACACACACACACACACACACACACACACACACACACACACACATGCACATATGCAAATAAAATAAAATAAAATTTTTCATTTATGATTTTCACCTACCACCCTTGGATGTCCATCAAAGTACTAATGTGGCTTACAGGTGTAAGGGGTGTGGAGAATAAAAAAAAGAATTACTACAGGCGGTCTCACCCTATGTATCTGTGGAGGGTGTGAAAAGCTTATTTTTCAATACCATCAAAGTGCTCTTGATCTCGGTAAAATCACAGGTGTTAGAAACTGTGATAATTATCTTCAAGTGACTACATGCTGGTGGTAGCCAGGCTTCTGATTGGTTGGATGGCTGACCCTTATTTGCATAATGATGTTGTGTTTTAATTGCTATATAATTTTTTTATAAATTTTTTTTATATATATTATATATCTCATTTGCATAATTAGCCCCTCCCCATTGTTTACAAATAAGGGACCACGTGGCTAGGCCACGTGTTGTTTACAAACAAGGGGTCACGTGATCGCACTAATCTCCTAATTAGGTCATGTTACCATGGTAACCAGAATGCCGTCCTCTGATTGGCTGAGAGGTGGTCGCTAATCCCCTAATTAGGTCAAGGGGGTGTGGCCTATTATGCAAATGAGGTCAAGGTCACATGACCATATATGGGCATGCACCACAGGTGGTCCAGGTCATGTGACCAAATGGAGGCCTCTGATTGGCTGCATCCCCAGTGAGTAATATCCTTAGATTAGCTATAGTCCCATTCCGATACATTATATACCGTAAACTCCCGCGTATAAGACGCGTCCTCTACGCCAAACAAAATGCTGGGGAGTCTTATAGCTTTATCTCAAGTTGGGGGTGCGTCTTATACGAGGGGTAATTTTTCTATAGAAATGTACTAATCTTACAAAAATCACCCTTAAAATGTGCGTCTTATACGCGAAAATGCATGTCCTAAGTTTGGTGTGCGTCTCATATGCGCAGTGCGTCTTCTACGCGGGAGATTACGGTACTACTCAACCCCCTAATTGCTTCATATATAGAGAATTTTCTACAGGTGATATATAATCATGCTTTAGCCAGTAAAGTGAAGGACATCGTCTGAGAAATAAACATACCAAATCTTCGAATTAATGCTATGCCTTTGCCCACACTTATAAAAAGGAAACTTTTTTTTCCACTGTAAGGGTGAAGCTGATGAATATTCAGGAACAAAGGTACAAGAGGACCTTAGGCTGAGAATACAGAAGGCCCGAGAGATGAAATCCTACTGTGGTAAGAAAATTGATACCATGCATGTCTGATAGTTGAATTGTTTATTAACTAAACATTTACACAAGTGGATTGCTGTATTGTCGTCCCACATATCAGACATACCTGAGTTGTATTATCTAGACATCTTAGATCAAGCAGATAATTCCTGCAGTCTTTGCATAATTGTTCTAAACTCTGTTGTAAAATTCTTTGTTTCAGACTTGGACATCTTCCAGACAGGTATGGCTATTGCCTTTCACATATGTTTTAAGTAGAATTCCAACACGGTGTCAACATGTGCCTTCTCAAAAAAAAAAAGCTCTTTTCCAAGTCGGTAATGGCGTAGTTATAAAATTGCTGTAATCTCATCAGTTATTCGTTATGATGTTTTGTAGTACAAATTCACAAAAGTTGAGTATCATTGATAAAAATGTATGCCCTTTATACCTGTATTTAGGTAGATAATTTCTAAGCAGTTTACTTTGATATATACCCAGTATATCTAGCTAATATACATCTGTACAATGAAGAGAGTGAGGGTTTTGTGATACATGCAGAAATGTTTCGCTTTTTAAAATTCACATTTTCAAATAGGAGATGAGCCAAACCAGTGTGATGATACTCAGATGAATATTGACACCCCACCCTCTATCAACGACACCCTGCACCAGCAAAAGGCTACAGACCGAGACTTGACATTCATGGTAGGTTGAAACTATTTGATTGTAAAGACTTTCATCAAGAATGTCCACAAGAAGCAGACTATGTGTATAAGTACTGAGGTTTGTATAAGTGTCTGCTTTATGGTTCCCAAAGAGTAAATGTCCCCCATAATCATTTAAAAAGAGGACTCCATGTGTAATCAGTCTATTTCTATGGGAGATCATTTTGGGTCTGAATGCTTTAATGCTTCAGAGCATTAGCGCATGGAACGTGACCCAAAAGTGAATCTCGCATACTGTTATTGTCAAAGACTCCTAGATTTTTCCATTATGTTTCTTACATTTAGATCCTACAACTTTTTATAGCTGTACCCTAAATGCAATGCAAGTGGAACTTGCCCTGCTTCAAATCAGACCATTTTGTGAGGGTGGTTAAGAAGGAAATCACTCGTGTGAAAAAGATATACCTTATTCAATTACATGGTTTAAGATTATCAAGTGGCACCACTATGTAGAATAGCGCCACAATAATTATTACACTGCAGGGGTGTGAAATCTCAGACCAAAGTCTGAAATCTGACTTTTTCATCTTCACCAGGACAGTTCCTGGGATTTGCACAGATCCATTGAGAAAATATTTTAGTATGGGGGGGGGGGAGGTCTGCCTCTTTATTGGCCTGTCTGGGGATGCCTAGCAGATCAATATATAACATGCTTGAATGCACCAGAATGACCATTTCTGTTCTAGATTGTACAAAATTTCCCAGACTTTGCACATGGTCTCATTCCAGCACGCAGCATCTTCAGACTAAATCACTTTTTGCATTTCACACCCCTGCGACTGACATTTGTGTACAATTACCACTTTTCCATTGAAAGGCAAAGTCGGAAGATGGTTCAGAAACAACAGAGACACACCTCAGGCTACCAATGCAAGAGGCCAACTGTGGTAAGATGCCCAGTGAACAACAATCGTTTGAAAATGTTCAGAAACGTTCCTCTTTGGTTTTGATAAAAAAACGTTTGTATCTAGAAAGTTTAAAAACGTTTTGGAACGTTCTGGATGCAAACGTTTTCATATAGAACGTATAGAAACGTTTCTATATGTTTCAGTTCAAAACATTTTTGTCCAAACCATATTAAAACGTTTCATAAATGTTCTATAACGTAAAGAAACTTTCCCTGTGTTTCATGCATGTTCTGTTAGGTGGAAGCACTATACCATTATTATATCTAAGTGAATTCTCCCAACTTCATACAGATATGGTAGCGGGAAAATGATAATCATCTGGTCATTTTAGTAGCTATATAAAGTGTATAATTAACATGTAATACAAAAGCTATAGATCATTTAATATTTCCACCAATTATATAATATCCATATGAGCATCATATTGATGAATACCCTTTTTGTAGGAATTAGAAAATATTGATATTGGTTGATATGGGCAAAGAATCATTATGTCCTGTCTTTATAAAGCAACACCTCTTTAAACTACCATATATAAAATACCTAGGCCCTCGAATGCTGGCCACCAGAACTGTCAAAACAGAAGTAGTATTGATGGCGTGATTAGTAAAAGCTTAAAGATTATATTATTTCTATGCATATATAGGCGCCCATATATATTCTCTGCAAGAGGGTTTCAATGGTTTTGTTCCTTTTGTCCATTATCACAGCGCCGTAGGCGCTGGTTCCTTAGATAATAACGTGGAAAAATTAATAGAATATATCTAGCACCAAAGCCCATATATGCTATGGGATGTTTGGGGGGCCAGTACAGGGGTAATTTTGATGAAATAAAAACGTTATTAAACGTTTAAAAACGTTGCACAATAAAACGTTTGTTTGTAACGTGTTTTTTTATTTTACATTATTTGGAGTCCACGTTTTTACGATTTTTTAAAACGTTTTTGAACCCATCAGAGAACGTTTTTTTGAGGTGATTTAACGTTGTTTTTTTTGTTTGCTGGGTGGTGCTTTGTTATCAATCTTCTGTTACAAATGCTTCAAATTATGTTGATTTGCAAGAGCAGATATATTGCTTTCTTGACTGGACTGCAATGACAGGATGTATGTGATAATGATCCTCCTCACACTGCATGAAGACAGGTGACATTTTCAAAAATTTAGAAGGTGAAAAATAAGATACTATTTACGATTCTGTGGCATGCATTATACTTGTGACAGAAATATAATTTTCTCCATTGCATAAATTTGAGGCATTGTAGGAAGTTAAATCTTTTATATTATAGGAGACGAGCCAAATCAGGGTGATGATGCTTGGATGAATAGTTACAGTTCAACCACTACAGACGATGTTCTGGATGAACAGAGTGATGATAGCCAGTGTACAACACCCATGGTAAGCTTAACAAGATGTCAAGTGTGTGAAACCTTTGGGGCTGTGTACAAATGACGTCATGCAGGAGGGGGGGAGGGGGGGTCCCACTTGTCATGACCAAGCATGACAAGGGGGTGAGGGGGGTCATCGGCTGCATGACATCATGTCATTAAGAAATCACAATATGCTTTGGTTTTGGCAAGAACAAAAACTTTTGTAAAAAAGATTTGTAAAGGTAGGGAAGTTTAATGCATTCATCTGAGTGAGTGAGTGAGTGAGTAATAGATGTTTAATGCCATTTCGACAGCTAAGGTCATATTCATGGCGAGAACTATATTACATAATTTCACAGAGGAATATGTTGGTGCCCGTGCATATGTGCACTACACACAATCGAGGGGATAGGAAAGAGGAGAAATAGACCCTTTTTAGGGGGCTAGGGAAGCCCCTGCATTCATCTGACATAAATTTATTACCTATAGGCCCTACATGCATGCATTCCTTAGACATCTCACTCAATGTGTGTCACTGCCATCAATGTCAGTGTAAAATCAAGGTGGTGTCCAGGCCACTATAAGGGGGCACCACTACTCTATCCTACCTATACCAATTTAACCCTTTTTGAAAAGGGCCACTGCTGCCCTCAGGATCTCAAATGATGCATCTAAAATACCCCTGAACTGCTGCTGTTGCCTCAGGGCAGCATCCTTAGTAATCCACAGGCTTCTTTTCGAAAAGGTGTGATATTTCCCCCCTCCCCCGCCCTTGAGGTGTCAAAATTATGTTGCTCTTCCCCCAATCCACCCCCTCCTGGAGTCCCACTGTTGATAAATAACAAACACTCCCCTGGAGCTCTCCACCACCCTATTGCTATTTTAACTGAGGGGATGCTTGGGGAGATGTAAAGGGGACCTCCCCCCAAACTTACTCTCCACATCTTTGTCTGAATGGAACTCTATCAGACTCACCTTATTTGCAGATTCTACAGTAAAATGCTGAGGTGACTCAATTGCTTTGTAAGATCATAAATTGGAACTAGGATTGCAATCGATGGTCTCCTGAGAATTTGTTATGCTTTCTGAGATTTTTTTTTCTATTAGGCCACTCACTAAATTCAGAGTCTTTGGCCTGAAGCCTATTTCTAGTAGGCCTACACTGAAAACATGGAAGATCCTAAACTAGACAGTGCCTAATACTACAACTTTGGGTAGTCAAAATGACGACTTTAGGTCGTCATCCTGACGACCTGAGTCGTCAAGGATGGCAATACTGACAGTACAGAGTTGTCATGTTGACAACTCTGGTCATGAGGATGACGACCCAAAGTCGTCATTTTGACTACCTAAATTTGTAGTTTTAGGTATCGTCAACTTGACCTAAAGTGGTCACCGCTGACTAGTTTCGGATCTTCCATGTTTTCAGTGTACACTTGTATATGGTTCAAGTTACAGATTAAATCAATACATTGAATATATCAATACATTCAAGCTCTTGAACTATATGATCCTTAATAATGACTGTTCTCGATTTTCTCTTCGCTGACAAGTGTACAACTTTCGCTGCAAAGAAGGCAGATTATTAACTGTATTAGACTATGGATCTTGACAATTTTTAAGCCCTTTTGTGACAGGAAATACTTGTGTATGATCACTACCATAGTACTCTGTGTGTAACTATAAGGCACGGAAATGGTACATCCTGTATATAGGGACCCATATATTATATAAGCTGACAGTGTTTGGCATGTTTCTCTGTTTATTTGTTGATCAGTACTAGTTCTTTTTTTCACTTTGCATGTATCTTATCCTTTATTGCCAATTCACACCCACTATATGTCCCTTTGAACCATTTTAATTTGTTTATAGCCTAAAGGCCTTCACTATTCATGCACTTTTTGGGGGGGGGGGTATCTCTCTGCATGACGTCATGCTGAGGGGGGGTCAAGTGTTGTATGACGAAACATGACAAGGGGGGGGGAGGGGGGTCAAAAATGGTCCAAAAATGCATGATGTCATTTGTACACAGCCCCTTTTATTGGAACCCTTGCAATATAAAACAATGTGGAGACGAGGAACAACAATGTCCAGTTGGGTTATAAATCTAATTCAGGTCAATACGTATGTGTAGCATACATTTTCCAAATATTGTACATAAAAAAAATCGGAGAAACAGCTCCTACAGTAGTTGGTTGCACCGATCCTAAGTCTAAATAAATATCTATTACAAAATGACATCACATATTCTGTTAAAGACGTCTGACACAGATGAAGATCAACCAAAAACCAAGCTCGATAAAATACCGTGTAATACCCCTGAGAAATCACCTGAACACAGTTGCAAAATCAAGTTACCAAAGTCTACGATTGAGTATCAGATGGAAGAAATACCCAATGCATCAGCCACGAAAAAGTCAAGAGAAAAGGACAGCAGAGAAACATCCAGAGACTGTGTCACGCAAGAGGTGAAGAGTTTATATATATAGTACAATTTAGACTTGAATTTTGCAGTGGAATTGGCAAATCTTAGGCGGGACTAGACCTACAAATCGATTATAGCAATAGTAGGATGCATAGTCCAATAGTAGATTTAGTTCACATCAAATTTAAAAAGAAGCATGAAAAACGTTTGTCATTAACTGGGTGGGGGACGAGATGGACACTACCAGCTACTCTTAAGAACCTGTTTATTATTAACATCAAAATGATCACTCTTGTATCAACTACTAAGGATAAGATTTATTTCTCAGTCTGATCCAGGCAGAACTATTAAAAAGGAGAGAAGAAAAGTTGGAAAGGCCTTTACAATATTTTGCCAGGCTACATCAAGTACTGATGAAGAGGATGAAGAGCCAGTGAATGAGGTGAGTCCACATGAAAAAAGATATGCGCCCTTTAATTGACCAAGATCATTTGGTTTTATCCCAGCTGTTCTCTGAGAGTGCAGACTTTCCTCGGCTTTACATTCAAAAAGATATGATCATGTCAGTGAAAGTTTTAATTTTGTCATGGAATTTCAGTCTGAGCATTTTGTGGGGATCCTGATTATGATTAAGAGACAATGCCCATGGAATATTTCAGGTATTTTATGAGTGAAACAACAAATATACTAGATGTTAACGAAGTACTCTTCACAGTTTACTGACCAACATATCCGATTTGCTTACAGACAGATGGGACGCTGCCAGATAAGAGGATTTTCATTGAATTCGGATTGACCACAGCTGAACAGATGGAAAGATTATCTTATTTACCTTCAGATGATGTTCCTCTGTTTTGGCCTGATGACCTAGTTCTACCAGACAAGCAGCACGTGGAGGATGATATACTTCTCTATTTCATTTTACTCTATGATCTGTGTACAGAGAGCTATGATGCCTTCCTCCATCATCTACTGAAGGGTGACTCTTTGGTATGTAATGGAGAAAATCCACAGGTTGAAGTCATCCATCGATTGATTCATACATTGGAGGAGAAAACATTGTCCATGCATCATGAAGACCAGCTACCTGAGGTAGCAAAACTGGTGGAAAATCGGTTAGTTTTGTGCATTGATGACAGACTAGATTCAAAGAAAGTCATTCGTCAGAGAGTTAACAGGCAGCAGCAGAAGATAGAGACCTATCAACCAGGAATGAAACGTGTAGATGAATCAGAACCTGTAGAAGAGGATGTTTTTCAATATCCACCCGAGCTTGAGGAAAAACTGGAACGCCAGTGCCCTGAACCTGAAAAACCTGCATACATGGAGTCACAGATATTTCTTGCTGAGAATTTACTTGCACGTATCAAAATCATAATGGGTGATCCATTAGAAGAAAGATTCAAGAAGTTCCATTTCCAAATCTACACACCTAGAGCAAATATGCTTGAAAATCAGACAAGAAACCGACTTATGAGACCAGATGCAGAATGCTTTAGCGTAGAGGTATATGAATGCCCTATAACACTTCATGAAGCTGCAGGGAAATGTGTGAATAAATATCAACTAACGCCAAACTCCCGTAGGCACCATGCAGTCCTGAAGAAAGAGTCACGCGAGAACCCTGATACCCTTATCCTGATCATTGCTGATGAGGCCCATTGGGGGCCAACAAGTGAAGCTGCAGTATCAGATGAGGATCAGAGCAAGGAAACTAAGAGTAAAATGATGAAAGCATATACCAGCTTAATCAATACCTGGAATGAGGAGAACCATCCAAATGTACTTGTTTTGCAAGTATCTGCCACACCCTACAATTTGGTCACCAAAAATACAAGGATTGACTTACATACCAAGTGCAAGTGGGAAGTATGTGGTGGAAAGCGGGAGCTACGGCTTGTCAATGAGGAAGACAGCAAAGCAAGTCAGGTGCGACTATGCCATATGAAATGGGAAGAACTTTTTGAACATAATATACAGCAAGGTCTTATCCAGAAAATCAAAATCCCACTGAAAGACAGCAACAGGTTTTTGGTGGTGGATGACCATGGAAAAATAACTGGAGTTGAGGAAGAGGATGAGTCCACAGAGATATACTTTAAAGGCCAATCTTCTGAAGAAGTGAGAATCCAAGTATTTAAAGGAGCTAAACCGAAAATCTTAGTTGTTTGCGAAACACAGGGTGGGACAGCACGAGGAGAGACTAAAGTGAGGTTTTTGCCTGAGAATGAGTTGCTTCGCTATCCTAAAAGGTTGTACACATTCAGAATCATGTTGCATGGTATGGATGTATTCACGCTAGAAACAAATGATCAAAGATACCAGCTGAAACGGGACCTTTCCAAAGAGAGAGATGAAGCAGTGATAGTTGCCACAACACAAGTAAGATCACAAAATGATGAAGTCTCCCTAGATGAGGTTTTCGTAGTTTGCTCAAGTCAGCCTGAAGGAAACCTGGCGTCCACAAGTGAGTACATCAGTCTCAACTTTCTCTTCAATTCTTCTGTGGAGGAGCTCAAGATCAACCAGTATCTACGAAGTGATGAACAATTCTCAGAGCTTTGCAATGTCATGTTGAAAGAAGATATCATGAAAGAAGACAAGCGTGACAAGAAAGAAAAGATGTCTGACATTCTGACAGCAGAATATGCCATCCACATGCTTCATGTACTTCAAATTCGAAAATGCACTCTCAAAGAGAGGAATCTGGATAAAGTGCTTGAAGCAATGAATGAAGCATGTGGTGACTACACTCAGGAAAAGGATTCCCTCATTCAAAAGTTTGTTAAAGCTCTGGGCGAGAAGCAAGATGAGAAGGACTTTTCTTGGATAGATGGTGATCTCTTCCTGGAAGTTCTCCACCATTTAGAGGAAAGGTCGAAAGATTCCTTGAAAGAGAGTCTGAAGAATTATCTCGAGGATATTGATTCAGCTCTTGATGTCTGCAGCTTTCTTGTGGAATGTTTGCTCTTTCTAAGGAAGGATGTTCTCAAAGCATTCCAGAGTGAGGTGAAAAAGATCCTAACATCAGATGGTAGGTACGAAAAAGTGTCTAGTGTGTTTCAAGGATTCAATTTCGAATATCAGAAGAAGAATAGAATTGAAGAAAATGAAACCTGTCGCCTCATTGATGATCTCGTCCTTGATGAGAATGTCGCACAACTGAAAGGTCCAATGAAAATCGTCAGGATGACCATTAAGAGTGGCAACAGAATGTATGCAACGCTTTGTTTGGCCCGGCAGCTGGTCTCAAAGAGCTATACCTTTGAAATCCTAAGAGACTACGATTCATTCAGCCTAAACCATGCTACCAAAAACACAGATGTTTCATCGTATCGCATACAGCAAATGCTGCAATGTAGAGACTGTAGCCATGTAGAAAAGAAGACATGTGAGAAATGTCAGTGCACCAACAGGGAGCGGAATCAGAAAGACTTGACATGCCTCAAATGTAACCATCTTCACACAGAGGTGAAAGGTTACATTGACTTGAAGGACTTGCCATGTTTGGTCATTTTGGTGCAGAAGGGCAGAATGGGTGATACCTTCCCAGATAATTTCAACGCAATGGATCTGAGGGTATCTACGACTGATAGGAACAATCCAACATTGACACCACTTGTGCAAGAGCTTGGCCGTTTATGTCGGTATGTGAAGAAAGACAAAGTAGAAAACATTCCATACGCCTTGCTTGGTGAAGGACTAGCCGAGAAGCTAGTAAAGCACCGTCGAAAGTATGGGTCATTCTTTGAAGGCTATGATGGTACAAGCAAGGATGCATACATAGACATGCATAATAAAGCAAGGAATATTCATGCAGACTATTCCAACAAGTCCACACACAAGAATCGCATTCTCTTTGAAGCTGAGCCTCAAATTGGAAAGACAGGTGTATATCTGTGTTTGGTCTCACTGTTAAGGAAACTCATTGAGGAGAAAAAGGAGGAAGAAGAGGAACTGGTAGACACAAACAAAGATGAGATTCAGGTAGAAGGAGTTGTAGGAGCAACTGAAGAAGATTTGGGCAGACCATACTGGAAAAACTTGAAGAGAGCACCAGGCATCCTGAGTACATACATCCCAACTGGAAAATATGTGCCATTCTTTGGGCCTTACAAGTTTGGAGCCTCTCCAGAGAAGATGGTTGGTACTGTTGAAAATCCTGAATCAGAAAATCGAACAAGAATTGTAAAGCCCTGCGAGGATAATTTTCTAGAGTTCAGGACATACCCCAAAAGTGTACCCTTCACACTTCCAAAGTCCCCTGCAAATGCAGAAAGAAAACAATATGAGGTACCAATGATGAACCAACAGATCAAGTTCTGCATCCCAACAACACATCATTTCATTCCTCTCTTTCAGAAACTTGGGTTAGAGAAGGAGTTGGTCCAGAAGGCATTATCTGATGGGAAAAGCCCAATGCAACCTTCCATACAAAGGGACAAGTTGATCACATGGATCTTCACTCCAAGTTTTGGTCGAAGCCGCAGGGCATACCTCAACTATGATCTGACGATGGTTGGCTCTGAACAACAAGCAGTCCAGTACGTCCACATCATTGTTGTACGACCGGCAGAGTATGATTCATATGTGCTTGAATGGGGATATAGACATGCAGTTGTCTGTCTTCCGGAAAGTATGCCAGAGGCCCAAAATATTGGTCCAGAGGAAGGAGGGGTGGGATATGCCAGACTTTTCATTCAGCTCATGGCAGAGTACTGTAAGTTACCAGCAGTCTTTATGCTAGATGACACAATCCATTCTATATCGAGAATCATTGTGGAAGAGCATGGGTCACGTTCATTGACACCAGTGCCAATGTTTGTGTGTCTGAAAGATTTGGAGATGCAGCTGTATGGGAGAAAGGATCCACCTCCAAAGAATTTATTTGAACCTTACCCAAAGCAAGATCCCAATACCCAAGAGAGCTTCACAGGACCATGGGAGAAGTATGGCATCATAGGAATGCTTCGGAACAGCCGCCTTGTGTGCTCCTACAAGAACCCCTTTGGACAAAGTCATGTTGTGTCAGCAGTTCTTGTCAACATAGAGGCTCTTGCAAGGAAGAATCTGCGCTACAAGCCATGGCAGGTTTGTGTAGAAAAGTCAATAAATGAATAGTTTAGCATACATGATTGCTCTCAAATTACTCTTTGCGGCCTTTTACAAGTGACTGTCATTGTCCTATAACTAGGTCATTAATAGTTATTTCGTCAATAGACCATCACTATGGTAAAATTTTAAGCATCTGCCATAAATAGTTATCTTGTATCAGGCAAAGTATTCTTTTAAGGGAAATTGATATGTCTAAAATAACTATCTACAGCTCATTAGATAAGTGATTTCGAACACTGAGCTGATCAATTTTTATTCTGGGCCAAATATATATATAGTATGTCTTGGATAAACAAAAGTGGTAAACCTATAAGCCATGTTGGATATCCTCTGATCATGAAAGCAAGCATTAGATTAATGTATTCCTTTATTGATGATATACATGGTGTACACAGTTATAGTATCTCAACATCTCCCCTGTCTCCTCATGTGAACTTGATTCCATTTGCAGGTGTGGGAAGACCTCGAAATGAATAACCAGTGTGATGCAGCAGGGTTATGGGTTGTCAAGTACAACATGTATGTCGTCCGAAAGGTCTTCATGTCGACCTGGCTACCAGCGCCCCACAAATGGAATGAATCTACTGAAATGACAGATGAAGAGACAACTTCAGCCAATACAAACTGTCTCCTGTTGCTTAAGCAGTACATTACCTTGTGCCATTTGAGAAAAATGGAAATTGTCCCATCTCTTGGAAATGCCAAGATTGAAGATGTTGGAAAACTGATGGGAAAACTGACAGAACATGAACAAGGGCATGACCTGGTTGCAGTAGACGATGAGGAAACTACCATTAAAGATATCCAAGTGTCTGTTGCAAAAGCATATACCGATCAGCGGAAGGTCATGTTACTGTTGCCTGCTTGCTTCTGCCGGAGACACAACCTCAAGATGAGGGACGCTGTCAAGAAGCTGCTGGAATCAAGTATTCAGGACTTTGACTTTGATTGCTTCACAAGTGAAGATGTATGCAAGAAGCCAGTCTGCCTTGTGCTTGTACATATTCAAGGTCAGTAAACCAGTTATCAGTGACAGTACTTTCGGATTCGTCAGTTAATAGGTTCCGAAGTTTGCCCCCCCAAAAGGTCAAAACGTGTTTGTTTTTACGTTCAATAAACGTTTTTGTTTAGGTAAAAACGCAATTTTGATGTTTTTCACATCTGTTTTTAACCTAAACGGTACCGAATACAAAACTATCTAGCTATCATTCATTGCTCCAGGTACTTCAATATAAATCTGATATCTACTTAATCTTGCACCAAACCTGATAGACGTGATTCTGTCACACTTCACTTTTCTATGATCCATAGGTCAAGAAGCTCTATGCGAGCAAAATGAGGATCAGAATCAGAAGGAAGATCAAATATATACAACAGCCACCTGCAGCCACATGGATGATGCTTACCAGAAAAATCCCAAACCAATCAACCCAACGGCAAAGAGAGCAATCAATAATGATGTCACACTTGCAGTCTCCAGTAGTCAGCAGAATGACACTGAGACTAGAAGTCATGAAGGTCAGAGATGTTCCAATATTCTAATATAACATTATCAACATTGGCCATATGAATACGATGTGCAATTGTAGCACCCTTTCCATATATAAGCAAAAGGAATGTTCTGACATGTCCCTGATTTTTGTGATCCTTTTTTATGTTGATACAGGTCAAGAGCGATGTGCAAACTGCAAAAACCCAATTGAAAAAATAGGAAATTTGAACAAAAACACCTGTTACAGAAGTCAGTGGCTGAAGAAGATTCTACCTCCATCCAAGCAAACAATGTCTAAGAGGTTCTACTGCAATAGGTGTGGTCTTGCCATGTATAAGAATAGCCTTCAGCTTGGAGTGCAGCTAAAAGAGTGTCGAGAGTATAATGCAGTAAAATCTGGATATTGTGCACCAAAGACAACACTAGAAGTGCAGTCAAGACACAAAAAACCATTCCCTAAAAAGGGAAAAGGCCACACTCCCAAGAAAAGAAGTCAGCTCACTGAGTCCCTTCCATGCTCTCAACCAGCACCTAACCTGCCACTTTCAGACCCCCCAAAGAATTCCATGCTGAGCCACTGTCATCCCATTACTAAGCAGCCAACCTCTGAGAGTAAGAAGGACCTCAGTACAAAGAAATCTTCAAACCAACCAAGTCACTCATCCCAAAAGAAAAAGAAACGTGCTGAAAAATACTCTTCCAAAAAAACACAGGTCAAACCTGATGATCAATCTTCCCATCACCATTGGGAGTCAAATGTGACACATGTCAGTGAAGGACAACCACTTTCCCATCACGAATATTCAGTGCAAAATGAAAGGCAACACATTGAAGAACAGTCCTCTCTCAGTCAACTAGGCCACTATACTGACAGCAAAAATCAACCTGGTGTATCACAATCCTCTCATCCAAACCACAGAAACAAGCAATACAGTCAAGAAGGATCTTTCAATCAACCATGCCATTCATCAGGGAGGAAAGAGCAATGCTCTGCAGAGCAATTTTCTTCCAGAAAACAAAGCCTTACAACTCACAGCAAAGGGCACTCTCATAGAGAGAAAGCATCTTCTGATCAACAAAGCTCATCAACTCATAATAAAACACAATCCATTGCAGAGCAAGCCTCTTCCAGGCCACATAGCCATACAGCCCAGAGCACAAGGCGAGATGATGTAGAGCACACCTCCTCCAGGCCAACAAGCCAATCAATCCAGAGCATGAAGCCATATGATACAGAGCAATCCTCCTCCAGGCTGCCAAGCCATACGACCAAGAGCACAAAGCTACATGATGCAGGGCAATCCTCTTCCAGGCCACCAAGCCATAAGACCCAGAGAACAAAGCGAGATGATGTAGAGCGTACCTCATCCAGGCCAACAATCCACATAACACAGAGCAGAAAACTACATGAAGTAGAGTGTATGTCTTTCAGGCCGTCGATCCAGAGCACAAAGCGACATGATGTAGAGCAATCTTCCTCTAGGCCACCAAGCCACACAACAAAGAGCACAAAGCGCCATGATGTAGAGCACACCTCATCCAGGCCACGAAGCCATACTACCCACAGCACAAAGATACAATGTATACAGCAATTCTCCTCTAGGCCACCAAGCTATACTACACAGAGCACAAAGCTACATGATGCAGAACAACCCTCCTCTAGGCCACCAAGCCATAAGAGCCAGACCACAAAGCTATACTATGCAGAGCAATCCTCCTCTAGGCCACCGAGCCATAAGAGCCAGACCACAAAGTTACATGATGTACAGCAATCCACTTCTATGCATTCAAGGACTGCAAGAGAGTCAGTGGCAGAACAAACCTCTTCAAACCAACCAAGCCATGCAGGTCACAGTACAATGAGACACAGTCCAGAAAGATACCTGTTTGGTAGACCAAGCCATTCAACCTACAGCATTAAACAGCCTGTTGTAAAGCAAAAATCTTCAGCTCAGGTATGCACCTCAGTCAACAGTAGAAATAGTGCAGAACAACCTGACCAATCTCCACAGAGCAAAAAGCAAGCTGATGAAAAACAACCCACTCGGCCTCCAAGCCATTCAACCCAGAGCAAAAAGCTACATGTAGAGCAACCATCACCCAGGGACCCAAGCCATCAAACAACTCATTGTATAAAGCACCCTGGTTCAGAGCAATCTCCATCTGATCAACTAAGACAGCCAATTCATTGTAAGAACCTAGCCTCTCCTATCCAACCAACCTTTGAATCTTGGTGTAGACCCGTCTTTTCTGGGGCAACACCTTTCAATCTACAGCAATGTACAACCTACCCCCTTATAGCTCAACAAGTCTTTCATCCTGGTGCAGGGGAATCCTTTTTCAGGAAACATAATATTTCAGCCGAGAGCAATATGCAACCCCATGAAGACCAACGCTATTATGACAGTCAGCCAAGGTTGTCAGTCTACGCAGAAAAGCAACCTGATGTAATTCAACACCCACCCAGCCATCCAACCCATTTGAAGCCCAGTACTGAACAGTTCTTCAGCCAGCCAAGCAATCAGACCCACAACAAAGAGATATCTGATAGAGAGAAAGCTGCTTCCCATCACTCAAACCAATCAACCCATAGCAACACACAAACTGCTACAGTACATTTGCCTCCCCAACGATCCAGCCATGCAGGTAACATCAAAGAGCAAACTATACGAAACCAGTTTCATTTGTGTCAGACAAGGTATGCAGAGCAGTATCAAGACTCAGCCACTGCCCAGCAACCCCGACATGTAAGTATGAAAGTCAGTAAGACTGATAATCTAGTCATAGCTAATTCAAGTATAGCAGAAGACATTGTCTTGCAGTTACCTTATTAATCCACTCATGGTATTCCACTAGTACTTTTCTGATTCAATGCAATCATGGAAAGGTTATATGGATTCCCATTTGTGATGAGTTCTGTTTTACTCCCTGCCGTCCAACCACTTCGATGCCGTGAAATGGTACGATTATCTTTGATTCAGTACTGAGTATCATTTTGTATGTTGTTAGTCCGAGGTTGAGTCCCGAAGTAACCATGCAAAATACCAAAGGTGAAACAACTTTGACCATCATATGTATGTACCATACACTTAGGAGTAACATGCTAATGTCTACAAGCATTTACCAAAGTTCAACAATTAAAACCCTTTTCCCTTTTGTTTGATACATGTTTATACTGGTTTCTGTTCGTGTTCTATCTATGGATATTTACCGTTCACCTCTCTTATTCTGTAAATGCTGAACATGATCTAATATAAAGAAAGACCTGCACCCTCTCTTTTCTTACCTTATTTGAATCTGGATATACATTTGTACATTGTGCCCGTTCTGTTTTCTATTACTGTACTTCGCTTTCATTGGATTTATCTCATGTAATGGCTTAGATGCATGAACTCTAACTTTTGTAGTGATCTCAACCTTAAAAACACTTGTGCTATCTGGTATAAAACACTCTTATTGAAGCCAATTTGAAAATTTGTATTATAAATAATGGTTCTTTGATTCCTAATCCAATTATTTTTTTTTCTGCAGAATATTTCTAAAAGAGGACCATCATTAACACATCTGTTAGCTGACACAGTCCTTGAAAGACTTGACAAACTGAAGGCAGGAAAGATAGAACTCAAGCAGCTGCTGTCACGTGGATACTAACACAAGCGGAGAAAGCTAACCGAGATGTATCGTCTTTGTGATGTAACATTCAAAGGGTTGCAGTTTACTTGGTTGAACAACTGTACAGCTTTACATATATATAGTTTCTCTACCAGCATGTTTTCTTCAAGTATGCATACACCTTATGTTATGGGGTTTATAAGACTATGTCACATATGAGGATTAAGAAATTCTATATTCCAATCATTTATATTGGCAATTTACGCAATGGTCTTTATTCAAAAATACACTACAATCTTCATACTCATTAATAGTAGAATGATATTCACACGAACAATTTTCATTACACAATGATGTCAATGTAATATGCTTGTTTTATACATGTAGTGTTTTACTTATATTGAAATTCGATATTGTTATTTTACTATATCAATGTCAATAAGCAAGTTTGGTGTATTCTTAATGGGAACTATCACACAATTTAGTTTTATGGCAGTATAGTATCTGATTTGTGTATGATATATCTTATATGATGCCTGTTCTACTGAATAAGTGTAAGATCTAATATTAAGCTTAATTCTATCCCTATGAAATTTTATTTGGTAATTTTCCAATAATTCCTCAAAAATGTATACATGTATTGTTAATTATCATAATGCAATTGAAAGCTTTTGAACTACCGTAATCTCCCGCGTATAAGGCGCAGCCCGCGTATAAGGCACACCTAGAGTTTTGGAAAATTCTCAAAAAAAGTGAAAAATTCATAACTTTGGTTCTACTGAATGAATTTTCAAAATTCAAAAACTTATGTGTAGCGTGGGCCACCCCGGACTCTCCTGATCCCCTTTATTTCCTATTATGATCAAGGGGGCATGTAAGATATCAAAAGAAAGGTCTTGGTGTCCCCCTTGTGGATCCAATGAGAACTAAAAAAAAACGGATACGACGCGCCTTATACGCGGGAGATTACGGTATTGTCATTATATACCTTAATAATACCTTAATTCAAGCACTATGTGAAATTCTTTATTGATACATTTTTACAGGAGATCGGACAAATGCACACATATCAGAATGTGTTGAGTGTATATGATATATATTGACTAGGACATATGAAATATTTTGGCATGCTCCCAGGGTAAAGTCGTTATTTGTAAATACAGTCTGTTCAACAAAAAGTTTGAGCATATTATTTGGCATGTGGCGTAATACATGTAACAACAGTGTACTATATGAAGTTCTTCACACAAGGCCCTGTACATAGCCAGGGGACTCAATACTTAATTATGAGAGCTTTTTGCCACAATACTCGCCAGTCAACAATGAATTACTACAATTCTACTCACTTCAGTAGTTCATGTATTACACTTTTAATGGATGTAAACTTATGCATGTGTATAATATAAACAGGTTCTGTATATAATTCATGTACTAGTAAATCTGCCTTTGCAATACAGAGAACTGAATGACCTTGTTTCAATTCTTCTGTAAATACAGGTGTCAGTGGGCATAAGACTTATCTTGATCATCTTGGCCTTTAGACATTTATGCAACTTTCATCCTTATGAACTATTGGTATACATTAATCAACTTCACATTGACTAGATAACCGTGGTCTGCACAAAGAGTTGTTATCAATGCTTTTTTTCATTTCTATAGTTTCCCTCTCATGTTTTAATCTTTTGGCCAAAGTAATGATCACAGAGGAGTAAAGGGCAGTCTTTGAAGTCCACCTTGTAATCATAGTATAAAATGAGGCGTTGCGGGTCATCCTGTGTACCCCCCAAGTAGCCACACTCCTCCAGAGTGCTGTGTGGCATTAGCATATAGCGTACATCACGGGACCGGTCGGAGAATACAACCATCTGTGAAGTCACTACCTGTGTCTGGTCACATACCAGCTGACATAGCCCGGACACAGTCATGTGTGAAGGGACGAGTGACTTGACATGACAAGGGTGATCCCGGAACGATTCAAAGGTCACTAATGTCATAGTCACCTCAACAAACCTGGTGTGAAGCAGACAGAAATGTTCAAATAAGACATTGCATTAGTGGAGATGTGATATTCTATCAGATTTGTTAGCATTAAAATGGCAAATTGCGGCTACCACACTGGAATTTCTGACTGCACACTAAAAGATTTGTGTCTGAGAAACCTAAACCTCACGATCCTTTGACAAAAGTTGTCTTTGATATTTTGAGGCTGTGCTGCTATCATCGAATCTGATCTAGTTTCCTGCTCGAAAGCCAATTAGAAATTGTTAACTTGTTGTAATGAGAGGGGTTACCTTGGGAATGCCTGTTTATAAGATTCACCATCCCAGCGTGCCATCTTGCATCCCGAACATCGTGTTAGGGTTCGATCAGTCAACAAGATTGCAGGTCGGATATCTTGCGATGTATAGGCTCCTTCCTGCTCTCTGCACAAAATTGTTTGAGGAGTGATAAGAACAAACATGCTTTTCCCTGTGAAATATATACTTTGTAGAACACTAATGCTGTCTCACCAAATCAGTGAATACATGGTAGTCACTAGATATATACCTCAATGTCCATTTCCTGTCTTTTGATATTTATTGTAAAGAAAAGTTTGAAAACTTGCAAAATTATGAATTATCACCTTGCAAATGCCATTCCTTTCGATAGGTCAAGGTAGTCAACTTCCTCATTGTCGTACTTGTCAAATATTTGGCAGAAAAGGTGTAACTCCACTCCACTACATGGTATGCCCAGGTCAAGCAGTCCTGCAAGTGTCCAACAGTGCTATTTATTTTTTTTTAAATCAATTATAGTGCGGGATGCGCACTCACCTTTCTGTAAGACTTTATACAAATGATACTTCAAAAACTAAAGGAAGACAAATGCCTGCACCAGATAGAGAACATGCATAGAGGGAGATAGAGTACATGTATAAAGGGTGGGGTGTCTGGAATTTGGTGCCTGTCTAGTTAGATCTACCTGTTAGTTTTCTAATGACTGAAGGGAAATCATATTCCTGCTGACATTGGGCCAATAAGATATTATACCATTATTAAAGTTTCCTCACCAGGTTTGATCTCTTCAAATGTCAGAACACCTTCTCCTTCGATGTCAAACTTTCTGAACAGATCTATTGCTCGCTTGCAGTTCTTTCCAAGCCAGATGTCCATTCTGCTGACAAAATTTTGGAAGGGTTGACCTGATTTCCTGAGCTCATCTGCATCTTTATCAAGCTTGGCCTAGAATATATAGAGATTCATATAGAAGTCACGGATATAAGTCAGAGTGTGTAGAAAATTCTGAACTTACACACATTAATCAATTGATTCTGAATTCACTGAGAAATGCCATAAATCATTGGTACAAGTATTGAATTTCGTTCAATATATAGGCATGACGAACTGGGGAAGATTTCTATCAGCAGCATTAGGACCAGTTGGTGACTTGGATGTTTAAGGGCAAACCAGGTTAGAATTAGGGGGTAACTAGGCAAGGTACCTGCTCAGTGAGAGTGAACCAGGATGGAGGAAGGGTTGACTCAGCTTTGAGGTTGGACCAGGATAGGGGTGTGAGGTGACTTGGGTAGATCTGTAGCTGTGAGGGTGGACCAGGAGGGGACAGGGGATGACTTGGGTAGGTAGCTGTGAGGTAGACTTAGGTGGGGAAAGTGGGTGAGTTGGGTACGTAGATGTGCCATTGGGGCAGGAGCTTATGTGGATAGGCAACCATGAGGGTAGACCAGGGTAGGGACGGGTTAACTTTGGTAGGTAGATGTGCCATTGGGGCAGGAGGTTATGTGGATAGGCAACCATGAGGGTAGACCAGGGTAGGGACAGGGGATAACTTTGGTAGGTGCGGTAGGGTGGAGGCAGGGGCTGACTTGGGTAGGTAGCTGTGAAGTGGGGTAGGGGGTGACTTGGGTAGATAGCTGTGAGGGTGGGTAGTGTGGCGGCAGGGGGTGACTTGAGTAGGTAGCTGTGAGGTGGGGTAGGGGGTGACTTGGGTAGATAGCTGTGAGGGTGGGTAGTGTGGCGGCAGGGGGTGACTTGAGTAGGTAGCTGTGAGGTAGGGTAGGGGGTGACTTGGGTAGATAGCTGTGAGGGTGGGTAGTGTGGAGGCAGGGGGTGACTTGAGTAGGTAGCTGTGAGGTGGGGTAGGGGGTGACTTGGGTAGGTAGCTATAAGGGTGGGCAAACCAGAGGCAAGGGGGTGTGGCTGTGAGCTGGAATGGGAACAAGGGGTTACTTGGGTAGGTCATTGTGAATGCAGGCCAGGGGTAACTTGGGTAGGTAGTTGCTAGATGCACCAGCAGTTGACCTTCTAGGTAGGCAACTGAGGACGGAATAGGGGCAGGGGGTGACTTGAGACATGATTTCTATGCAATAGATTCAGAGCATGACTTGTAAAGAACACAAACAGATGTAATAGGTACATGAAGCTTACTTTGGCCTTTTCTGCACTTGAAACTTTTGATTTCTTCTTCTTTTTCTTCTTTTCTGGTTTTGCTGTTGCTGGGTTTGTACCACCAATCATGGTGGTTGGGTCAGCTGGCATGGCTGCGACGTCAGACATGACTGAGCCTCTGAATTATTAGCTTTCAATATTTACTACAATATATAATGTCAAGTGAACTGGAATGATATTGACTACAGCATAGAAAGTTACTTTAGATTATTACAGTTAAAGTTGATAATTACTGCAAAAACTGATGGCATAGGTACCCCATGTTATAACTATGCTACATTGTTCTTTCTAGTTGAAAAAAAAACTTAACCAAGAAGAAATTGTTAGTGACAAGTGAACACGAAATGTGTGAGAAAGGTTACATGTGCTGTTTCAGGAAAAGTGAAATGGCTTGGTTAAGAGTTATAGAACATGAGAAAATTCAGGGATATAAGTTTTCAGAATTTTGTCTGATTTAAAAAAATTTTGAACCACACATGTCTCATAGATTTAACCAAATTTCTTTTCTTGCATCAAAGTTTTGTTAATGTTTCTAAATGTGTCTTCAGAATTTTTCAGTCTGACTTACATCCCTGAAAATTATGGAAGGTAATAGTGTTATAGAGCTGACACCTTGTGTTAGTGGCAGTAGTAGTAGTAGGATGCAGTGTGTCACTCATCTTGTCCTGTTGCCCTGTATGTAACAGCTGCAGTTGAGAAGCTGTGTCTGTGAGAGACTCCATGGTTGTCTCGCTTGACACTGCACGCTTTTTCTTTTTACTCTTTGATTTAGACTTTGACATATTCACTCCCTGTAAATGACAGCTACAGGTCTTAGGTTAGGTTAAAAGTGTGTGAGAGTGGCGACATAGGAAGAATAGTTCTGAATCTCTTGGGCAAAAGGGAAAACATTCACTGAGAGATGTATAGCATATGTTATGTCTCACTTAATATAGATCGGGGGATCGAAAGCAGGGATCGAAACTAACCTTTGTGAATAGAATTCAGAATGATAGTACTGTAATACACAGCATATATAGGGATGGACCTTGTAGGATCGACAAAATTTGGGGGTGCCTTACAGGGAAAGATATTCTACAATATATTACATATAGTACTAAACTGGTCTGAATCAACGCCCCCTCTCCCACTGAGAAATGGTTGAGCAAATTGACCCCTGCACAAATCGTATACCCGTGTGGAATAATGTGTTGTGCAGAGATGCCACTTTTCCTGGTTTACCAGGAATTCCTGGTTTTGATTGCTAAATTCCTGAGAAAATATGTCAAAAGTCCAGTTTTCCTGTTTTTTGTCGGCCAGGGAGTGGCATCTCTGGTTGTGATGAATGGCCCATATTATTTTTGACCCCACAACAGTGAAGGTTTATTGAGTTTTCTACACCCCCCCCCCCCCCCACCAAGAGACTTTTTCAAAATGCCCCCCTATACCTAACAAGCCCCCCACCTGGCAATAATTGACTTGTCCCTAAGTGATCGCAGGCAGGCAGATTTAATTGGTAGTTCGGGAACTTCTGATCTGAACTGATAGGAAGAATCAGAGGATTACAGAAATGAAAGTTGTAATTCTCTCTGCATTATCAGGAGTGTGAAATCCTGAAACCGATTTCCTCTGAAGCGTACTGTATCATCTCCCCGGGAATTTTAGTCTATATTTTTACATTACAGGGACTTGATTAAAATAGATAAGTGGACACTTCATACCACCTTATATTTATAAAGGGAAGCTTGGAACTTTGGATGCAATATTTACTTTTCCTGACATAAGATCCAACATTGGGCAAAATTCAAAGTAAGACCCCCTCTCATAAATGCTAATTCATTTTCTCAGTGGATTTGCACAAATCTCAGGAATGGTCCTGGAGAGCATAAAATTCGCTAAATTCAGCGTTTCAGCTGAGATTTCACACCCCTGATTATTTGACACCATATCATGTGTCGGTATTATTTGTCCTCAACCTCCACACACCGGGGGTGCGCTTATGGCCCTAAAAGGTGGGGGTGCGTTTAAAGGGTGACTAGCATGTATAAGAGGTACCTGCGTTAACAAGTCACGTGAACACCCCTCGACCAATCAGGCCGTCGCAAATTTTTCGCTGGGTCCTACGGATTTGTTCACGTTCTTTTGGTAGGTGCCCATGTTGCAAATCGCCATGCTAGCCACCCTTTAATACTGATAGTACTCGTTTATAGAGCGGGTGCACTTTTATTAGAACAAATATGGTACTGACTCCCCCGGGGGGGGCACTTCAATTTTTTTTGATACGGGTGTGTGGCTGAACCCCCGACTACCCTTACCCTTGCTAGGGCACTTGTTCGCGGGTTTTTTCTTCCAAACCCTACCCTTGCTAAGGAACTTTGTACATAATAGTCTTAGATTTTGCTCAAAATATCTTAATATGAACTTGTTTGGGTGAATTTTGTATTTTGTTATTTGCTATTTTCATGAAAACTTGGAAAATATTTGTGAAAATTTCTAAATTTTCCATGTGAATCGGGGTATTTCGCCGAAAGTTTACCCTTGCTAGGGACATTTGTGGCTGAAATAGGAGGCTTGCTAGGGACTTTTCCTTGAAAAAGTACCCTTGTCAGCCGCACATATGTGTATACATTACATAGAGAGTGCCCCCCCCCCCCCGGGCTGACTCCCGTACCGGTTAAGTCAATTATTTGAAGACGCTTGACAGCAAGAGCGAGTCGGTTCACCCAAAGAATATAGAGAGACCTTGGTTTACTAGGCACCTAGCAATATATGGACTTTTGTAATAGTCTATCTGTAGAATATTGACCATATTGCTATAAATAGCTTAGGGTAGACTACGTTTTGAGTGGCTGGACTAGACACTCCAGTGGAGTGCCAATGCAATACCGGTGTCGCATGCGTTTTCTGGTCCGTGAGAAATATGGTTGCTCATTTTCCAAGCATATCCCTTACCATATAAACCAATGCAAACAGATAGAGTTATCTGGTTGAAGAGTGATACTTTTTTGATAGCCTCAAAACGGATCATTTTAACTTTTGAAAGTTAAGAACCATGATAACATCCTCCAAGATCTAATAGAATTTGATTCCACCATATATACAAAACGGCAGGCCTCGACTGGCTTGCATGGAGCACTCTCCCAGCAGAGACTCTCATAGGCATTCCGCTGTTTGGCCGTACAGAGGGATGGCATAGACTATGCTGGGAGAGCTGTTAAGTGACAAATAGCTGTAACAAACTGCATTGTTATTGAACGCAGTGCCTTGGGCGTAAGGTGGCGCTAAATTGTTCAACCTGGGGACACTGTTTGTTCAGTCTCAGGCCATTCAAACATAGCAGTTTCTTAGAGCTATCAGTTTAATCAGTTTGGCGTTTTTGTTGATGTTTTTTGGCCCAGATTGTATTGACATAGGACTGACTGTAGGGGGGGGGGTAGGGGCACGACCGAGTCACCTTTCGCACGCCACTATCCAGCGGCGCAGCCGCTGGTTAATACCTAACCCTAATGATACTGTCCCTACGCCTTAGAATTATAATTTGGACAAAGTGGGATTTTAGAAATAATTAAACTTTTGGCGACCAGATTTTGCATGGACCAGATTTTGCATACGACACCTGTCCTAGAATACACACCGCGATCCAAACCTTGGTTAACACCTGCGACGCTTCACACCACCACACGCCGAACACCTCGTTTTACTTACGCCGACCCTATCTTTGCCCTGGAAGGCATTTTACACACTTAAAATCCAGAAAATACCCAGTGACAGATGCACAAGATGCGACGTTTGTTTACACCGGAAACGGCCGTTGCTTCGACGTAGCGCCATCTACTTCAGGCGTAATATAATATTGCCTCATTAAAAAAATAAATGAATTAAAAGATAACATGAGTATAGCTATTTAAAGTATTTTTATTAATGAATTTTACACAAGTAGAATGTTGTAGTAACATGCGACGACTAGGCCTAGATCTTAACCTTTTTCTGCGAGGTAACATTCTTGTTGTGGTTGCGAAGCACGCCAAATTTGACGTTAAATTTCAACGTTTTGACGTTTCTCTCGCTTTTACTGAAGATGGACCCACTATACTTAGCATACAGTTTCTTCAGACGGCGTAAATTTGAACAGTGTGTCAACATTTGCTCGACCCTGCTGGAAAAAAATCCATATGACCAAGTAAGTACCGGTACCCGGTACTGCGGTAGGGCCTAGGCTAGGGCTAGGCCTAAGATAGGCACTGAAATACCTCCACTGTGTGAGTCTGCTGCAGGAGAGGTGTGAAACTGTGATAAAGCTGAAACTGGGTAGTGTTAAACTCTCCTTTCTTTGCAAGCTTATTCTGAAACTATTTACTGGAGGATCTTTACAAACAAGGGCTCATCTTAAGGGAGTGGTCATTATTTATCAACAGGGGGGGGGTGGTGGGTTTTCGTGCGGACACGCGAAAATTTTTTACGCCCCCCTTGACGCCAGTCAAAATTTTTTGCGCCCCCCCCCCGTGCCGGAGGCGCGGAGAGTTTTCGCGCCCCTCTTTGATCTATAGTAGCGCGCGGGCTTTTTTGCTAAAAAGAGGGTGAATTTTTTTAGCCCCCCCCCTCAAGAGGGGTCAAAATTTTTTTAGCCCCCCCTCTGGAGGGGTCTGAAAATTTTACGCCCCCCCCCCCTCAAACCCACCCTCCCCCCCTGTTGATAAATAATGACCACTCCCTAACAGGCTTGGCTAGACCTTTAAAATGATTATTTTTTGTACAAGGTTGAATGCAGGGAATTTTGCCTTTGACCCCATCAAAGTTCAACTAAAAGTTTAGAACCATTTTATTATGAGAAGATCATTAAGCACCTAAAAATAAATAGTTCCCACCTGTTCTATGGTTAAAAATGATCTAGAAAATGTTTTCATTTTCTTTTTCTAAGGGGCTGCAGTATGTTTGACAGACCCTGCAAACTTTTTTGGCGAGATTATCTCTGGACACTTATCCCAACCTCCCCAATGTTGGGCACTTACCTATCAATTAAGACCTTATTGTATGTATTTTATATGGTAGGAAATTGATAGCTATGATAAAAATAAGTAGTTTTGCTTTTTAGATGAAGTTATTATGTCAATTTAAATGGAAGTTATGATCATTCAAACGTCCTAAGTCAAAGACGATATTCTGCCAAGGTTCTGTCAGAGCGCACAGTTCAAGGGAAAAGATGACATAAAAAATTTGCTTTTACATTGTTTGATTATGATAAAATGTATCATTATTTACATTCTTGAGGGTATTTCTTGCTTATCTGAAAAGAAAATTGCCCAAAATAATCATTTTAGTGATCTAGTATACCTTGGATTCATCTTACTTGATCACAAAATTAGATCCAAATTAAACTCTTAACTATGGCAGAATTCTGGGTCTGATTTGGTACCTTTGACCGGTCATAATTCCACTTAAAATTTACATAGAGACTTTATTTAAAAAGCAAATCCACTTCTTTTCTCAAGATCCCTCCATTGATCATTAGATAGGTTTAATGGGATAAAGTCTTGAAATATTAGGTAAGTGCCTACCTAAGATACACTCGTACCTAGTGCCATATATAGGCACTAGTGACTGCTACAATGTCCCTGAACTTGGCACTCTTCAACCCTATGTTTCAGACTAGAAAAATAAAACCTATGCTTGAAGAGTGAGCAGTATTTCCAGTTCCTGCCTACTTATGAGTGAGGCATAGTGGGAATGAAATTAGTGTTCTCCCACCGGACCTTTCTGCTTCCTATACTGCTTCCTGTATGGTGGTTCCCTGAGGGTTTATACCTCAGGGCACCAGAGTAGGCCTAAGACTAAGCCTAAGGCTAAGTTAGGGGCCTAGGGTAACTTGCCCAGTTCTCGGACAGTTTTATTTTTGGGAGACTACTTAACTGGCCAAACTCTGTTTCCTACATTTAGTCTCAGCAGGATGCATGGATAGGGCCCCTTGGTATCATAATAAAAAGTATCCCTAGCTGAAGCCTAATATTTATATTTGTTATAAGGGGTTTTGTATAGACATTCAAAAATGCCCAGTTCTCGGACGGGTGTACCAGTTCACGGGCAGCCTCTGTATTTTAAAGATATCTTTACAAGCTGAAGAAGGCTCACCACCATTATTAGATATTGATGAACTAGAAGTCTTGATGAATTTGCTAGTATATTCACTCTAATTTTGGTTTTAGAATATCAATTATCAAAATTGTCAGGAAATAGGCATGTCATTGTGCCCAATTAGGGAGCGTTCATTATTTATGGCAGGGGGGGGATGACCAAATGAAGGGGGGGTCATTTTTTTTGGAGGTATTCAAAGGGGGGGGGGTCATTTATTTTCAACCTATTCTTAGAGGGGGGGTCGCTTTTTTTCAACCTATTCTTAGAGGGGGGGGTCATTTTTTTTTAACCCATTCCCGAGGGCCAGGTAGTTTCCTGTTGGGGAGTATTTGCCAATGTGATGCAAATTTTATGACAAAGGAACAAAAATTTTCGCGACGCGTCGCGAATTTTAACTATTTGGTTTTCAGTAATAATTCTAGATATAATTCTGCCCAACATTTTGTTACCAGCTACCTATAATTCATATCCTTTTGATTATGTTATATGATCAGAGTCTTACTCCTTTGTGTGTCAAAGGGCTGTTAGCACGGATAAGATGTACCGGTACCTGTGTTACCAACTCACATGACCACTCCTTGACCAATCGGGGCATCGGAATTTTTCCGCTGGTTCCTACAGATTTGTGAAAGATCTTTTGGCAGGTACCCATATTAAAATTTGACATGATAAGCCCCCTTTAAAACATGGATGAGGCCAGTGTCACTACCACTATGGTATATGTATACAGTTTTCCCTGGGGTGTAACACTGTTCAGCTCTTGAAATTGAAGTATTTGGCCCAATTTGTGACACAATGTTCCTTGTTCTTTTGCTCGCCCTGCTGATTGTTTCAAAAGATGTCATCATGAAAATAAGTACTTTCCTTTAAAGGGGTACTGGGAAGGGTATGGTACACCACAAACAACACTTTGTGGTGCTACACCATACACCTCACGAGAGTGAACAGGGCACCAACAAAGTTGTCAGTAGTAAAAAATGTTACATGCTAAAATCACCGCAACTCGCAATATGATCTTTCCAGATTTAACTCTTGTTTTCACCCATTGATGAAATCAACCCTGACAAGAATTATGTCTATAACACCCTTCAAATTGATATAAAAACTGAGATTACAATGAAATCTAAAGAGAAAGACAAGCTACAAAAGTTTATTTCTGTACCGTATATAAAGTTTTTGAAAAAGAAACCAGAACCAAGTCCCTCAATCAGAAAAATTTTTCCATTGGTCAGGAGTAGGTCACATGGAATATTTTACTAAGACATACCTATTTTAGCTGCATCAGTAGTAGCCCATGCTAGCCGGCCCTTAAAGGGGGGCTAGCACGGGAAAAAACAATATGGGTACCTGCTCAAAGATCGTTCACAAATTCACAGAAACCAGCTAAAAAAATGCGCACGCAGGTACGTTTTATCCATGCTAGCCTTCAAATTGATATTTTACCTAGAGGTAAATCAATCAACAGCAGTGTATTCACAATTTGACTGCTCAAAAGATGACACATAACTGAAATGGTTCTAAAGCTGCTAATATCACCTTGTATAATGAATGGACCTGATGTAGCCTCTGTTGAACGTAGTTAAATGTGGTGGGAGTCATTTTCTTTCAATTTATTCTGGGGGGGGTCATTTTTTTTCAACCCATTCCTAAGGGGGGGGGTCATTTTTTTTCAACCCATTCCGAAAGGGGGGGTCATTTTTTTTCAACCCATTCCGAAGGGGGGGGTCAGTTTTTTCTGACGTATTCATTCTGACAAATTGTCGTCCCCCCCCTGCCATAAATAATGAACGCTCCCTTACCGGACACCGCATTTTCAATGGTCCAATTCGGACACAAGTTTCAAGTGATACCAACAGAGGGCACCACACACTTTGAAATTTATCAATTTGCCATTGGGAATAGACATCTATTAGATATAACAGAGAGGAAATCAAAATAAAATAGGTTTTATGGCCTGAAATAACATTTAGCTAACTCCAAAATCGTCCGAGAATTGGACCTGTCCGAGAACCGGGCAAGTTACCCTACTCAGTACAGTTGGCCCACTCACTTCAAATTCAATCAAGATTCAAATTCAACTCCACAGTCTTCAGACGTTCAGTTCAAGACAAGTTGTCTAGACTCTAGTTAGTTGCCTCACTCAAGTTACTGTCGCGATCTATTAAATACCCTGTATTCAAGATTCAAGATGGCTTTATTGACTAATGTACAGGTACACTTATGTCAGCACCAGGTTTTCATTTACAATGTTGTAGACAGATTTTATATATGAGTATATACAGTTCACAGCCCCTGGCTTTTTAGATGATTTGCAATATGGGGCCACTGCTAGTATTTGAGAAAGTTTCCTAGTGTCATCGTGTCTTTTATAGTAATCAACGAACTTGAGGTATTTTGTTTCAAACACTGACCGTGCGTTTCTCATCTCGGGCATGTTACAATGTAAGAAGACATGATTGACATCTTGCACAGCATTACAGAATGTGCACTTAGAATTGACAGGTTTCTTTCCTCTATATCTTCTTGACAGGCTGTCAAGTGTACAGTTATTGTCAGTCCGGAGTTTAGCAATAATGGTTCTAATTTTAGGTGATTCTGTATGCGTTAGGTATTCACGCTCTTCATAAATGTCATTGAGATCATCTTTACACATCTTGATAATTCTACACTTGCTAGTATTCTCTGGGTTATCAATGTACTGGTTGTATTTCTGAATATGTGCATCATTTAACCTTCTCTTTATATTGTTTTTGAGTGAGGACTTTGACCAAACATAAGGATCGAGCCAGACATTCTTACAACCGATTTTAAACAAGAGGTATTGGATATCTTTAAGCCATTTGTGGTTTTCACTCTTCATGGTAGAGAAGGCCTCATTTAGAATATAGAATGTTCAGTACGATTATTTTGGATTCAATAGGAAATCTCCCTAACTCGCCTAGTGCAAGAGTAGTACTTGCATATTTTGATATACCCAGAGCAAACTTGCGACTTGTAGAGTAAAACACTTCTACCGGACAGGCCTTTCTGACACCTTCAGAGGTTAAGTCCTCAATTATAAGAGTTACCGGTTGCTTTCTGTACGCAGACAGGATTTTGATTTTGTCACAGATATTGGCTAGAGTCACATAAGCTACCTGTGTCTTCTTATAGAATCTACAAGATAGTATGTTTATATCCTTGACACCTAACAGTTTAAATAGTGTTAACAGATCTCTTTTTGATTTTACCTCAGATCCACTTATAGATATAGAACAGTTACTAGATGGCATACCCCATACTGGGCATCCGTATAAAAGGATAGGGTCGATCTGCTTGTCAAACAGGGACATAAACAATTTAGTGGATACATTCTGCGATGTACTCAAGGCTTGTCTAATAGAGAATAGTGCACGCTTTGCCTTTAAAATCCTTTCTGATTTCATTTTCTTTAGACTCCCATCCCGAGATAGAAGTAAACCTAAATATTTATATGAGGACACACATTCTAGTAAATTGTATAAAATCCTGATTTTCTCCTAGCCTACCTAGCCTAGGCTAATCCTGTACATTTATCAAAATATCCCTTTCACCACAGTCTAATGGTAGAGATATAAGGGAGCATGGAAAACTAATGATTATGTATGATGTATATACTTGTTGAATATATTAGGTGAAAGTGGAAGGATGGCCTGCGCAGTATGTGACAGTGAGTGTCTAACTTCACTGTGGCAATCTACTACCCTGTAAAAATTCCTAATTTTCTCGAATTCCTTTGGATTGATCAAAATATCTTTTTCGCCAGGAGCAGTAGAGATGTAAGAGAACATGTGGAACTAAAAATTATTAAGGTCCAATTTATATATTAAAGTCAAAAATCTAATATGGAAGTGGAAGCATGTAGGCTCCCCCCTAGACTACAGTGTGCTTGCTGCCTATTGTTTACACCTGGGACCTCCACCAGGGCCGCAGAGCCTGTGAATACACATTCCCTGAAAAAGCCCTATATGTCTTATCAGTACAACTCGGTGGTAACAAGCTCCAGTAATGGCTGCGCCCATGGGAAAACCTGCTAGATCTATCTCAGAATAGGTTAAAACGGTGCATCCACGCACGATCTCATCCCCTGTGGGGGGGGGGGTCAAAAAATTTTACCCTTGAGAGGCGGGGGGGGTCAAATTTTTTTACGCTTCCGCGCGCAAACCCACCAGCCCTATTGTTAAAAAATGATCACTCCCAGGAAGTGGTCATTATTTGTCAGCAGGGGGGTTGGTGAATTTTGCGCAGACTCGCAGCCATTATTTACGCCCCTCTCCCCACTGCAGTCCTAAATTATTTTTTGCCCATTCCCCCCCCCCCCCCCCCACCATAGGACGGGGCAGTCGGCAGCGGCGCTTGCTTACGAATCTAAAGATCGTGGGTTTGAGCCCGTTCGGAGTTGACTCAGCTCTCCATTCAAATTTGACAGGTAAAGTGACTTCTTTCACTGTCCGCAGGGACTGTGCGCAGGTAAGCAGGAGGCAGTGACAAAACTGGTATAGGCAAGAAGCAACCAGAAGTGACCCCCTGGGCACTGTGTATGTATCCTGAAACCAGTATGGCAACTGGTATTCTATGAGGTACACCTCCTAAAAGCTAATGGTCGCTAGGGAGATCAGCATCCAGCTCTGTCACAAGATGGCCCAATAAAAGACATGATACCGACTATTATAAATGTCTACAAATAAAGACATTTCTTTCTTAACACCACCACCCCTGTTGTTAAAAAAATGATCACTGTTGATATATTGAAATGGATAATGAGTTTGTATTTTTATACAAATATTGAATAGCATTTAATTACATGAACTGCTGTATAATCACGATCATAATAGAGTGTACTTGTGTGTACTGTAGGCTGCATGGACGTTGAAGACGCGTGCTCTGACAGAGCAGGTCTATGTGGATGAGGTAGAAGTAGACGAGGAGGGAATCGCTGAGATGCTCATGGATGACAACAGTATGGCAAACATATCAAGGCCTGGCACCAGTCTAAAGAAACCTGGCACTGGACAGGGTGCACCTAGCCAGGGTGTCAGGTAAGAAATTTAATGTAAAATCTCAGTTTGTGCCTATATCACAAATCAGACACATGCAAATTTGCAGATGCAATTCTGGGTCTATTCATATTTTTTAGGATTCAAATTTGTCTCCATTTTGCCTCAAGCCTTCCAGAAAAATAGTTATTTTCATTATGGCGTGTCTTTCTCAATAGGAAAACATGGAAACACAAAAGAGAATTAGAGCACAAGTTACATGTAAAAAAAAATTCCCCCCATTTCAGGCCCATGTCTCAATCAGGTCGTCCCCTCAGTGGCTTTGCTCGTCCAGGCACTCAATCTGGTCGTCCAGGCACAATGGAACAAGCTATCCGTACCCCACGGACAGCGCACACAGCACGTCCTGTGACGAGTGCATCCGGACGTTACGTCAGATTGGGCACCGTATGTAACAATACTTTGGTCATCTGCATGAATTTAACTTGCTGTGAATGAATCAATGTCTTTAAATGTGAAGACGATGTTAACAGAAGCACCGCTCTTTGTAAGATAAGAGTGTTTATATTTATTTTCATCCGTTAACAAATGAGTAAAAGTCATGAATTGGTTTCTTTTAGGCCTCTATGTTGTCCACCCCAGACGGACCGTTCATCAACTTAGCGAGGCTCAACATGGCTAAATATTCAGCCAGACCAAATCTAGCCAAAGCACTGTTTGAGTACATCTTCCACCATGAGAATGATGTCAGAAATGTAAGTTATGTTGGAACTCTTTGACTTCACGCCTATTCAACAAAGTGTGTAACTGGCACCAAGAGGAAAATTAGCTCAATCGATAAAACCTTGCTTAGTTCCAGTATCTCTAAACTGTGACACTTTTATTTTATTTCCAGGCTTTAGAGTTGGCTTCTAATGCCACAGAAGCGTGTGGGTACAAAGACTGGTGGTGGAAAGTACAGCTAGGCAAGTGTTACTACAGGTAAGTACAGCACCATCTACATATACATATATTCTATTTTCGTTTTTACATTGCAAAATGATATTTCAACCCAAAGCTATGGCGAAAATGACTTCAACGCAATTATTCCTAGATATTCAAAATCAAATTGAAAACTCAACGCTTAGTACAATGTTAGTCAGAGGTAAAATGAATCTAAATTAATTGGTGTCCATAGCATCAGGTAGCATTTAGATTACATCCTGTGGGGGATGCATTCCCACTTCCCCCACGGCTCCGTCGCCACTGTAATTGTATAATAATTAATTGCCTGTTGTGTTTTACTTCTTCCCTAGACTGGGGTTGTACAGGGATGCTGAGAAACAATTCCGATCAGCACTCAAACATCAGGATATGGTCGACACATTCCTGTACCTAGCAAAGGTCTACGTCAAACTCGACCAGCCCCTCACTGTTATACAGATGTACAAAGACGCACTCGAAAAGTTCCCGAATGAACCCTCCGTACTAACAGGCTTTGCCCGGATCTATGAGGTGAGTGATCTCTCATGTGGATCTATTGAAGGCCTGACCATTCATACAATAGGTGTATTACCTGATCATTTCTTTCTAGTCCCCCCCCCCCCACAATCCACCCACCCAACAGAAGAAAAAAAAGATCGGCAGGGTGGGGTTTAGCCGTTGTTTACACAGTAAGCCAGATATCACTTCTGTAAAGCCGAGTACCCGGGTACATGTGTAAATGTGTATTACCCGGTACTTATCACTCCTTCTTTCAAGGCGCCCAGCTCTGGAACTCATCTCTGATCTACTGTCTTTTCCATTGTCTATAACAGGGTATGAATGACATGGATAATGCCGTCAAGTACTACAAAGAAGTTCTAGCACAAGACAACATGAACGTCGAGGCTATAGCATGTATAGGAACACACCACTTCTACACAGACCAACCTGAAGTAGCACTCAAGTTCTACAGGTGAGGCTAGACAGTAGGTCTGAGTAGAAGCTATTAGCTGGGGAGCCAGCCCGCACAAATGTCGATATTTACAAAAGACCTGGTGTTGAAACCAGCACAAGATATCAGAGTTAGATCAGGGTAATTCCATAGTGCTGATTACGGATCTGAGGTGCGTATCTTGATATCTAGGTCGGAACAAGGTCAAATTAAAGGTCAAAGGTCACGATCTGGTTATCTGATTGACTAGACGTCAATCAGATATTTATTTAATCCAAAACCTAGCATGGTTTTGACGATACAATGTCTCCATGAACATTGCAAAGCTGTTACATCACAAGACAGTGGAGCCTGTATAAGTCTATAGTGCACGCAGGCTGTATTAGGGGGACTAACAGCAGGTTAGTTAGCCATGGGCATAGACTATTGATGTTGTCACACCTCCCAGTAATCCTTAACCATTTAACAGGCCACCTACATATATCTACAACTATACATAGGCCTTATTACCATAAGTCTGGTATGATGCATTAATTTACTTTGTGTTCCTTAAACTTTAATAGAGTTAAAGGGTTAGTCACTTCTCACCCTGAAACAAACAAACAGATTAGTCTTTTAGCCTGGCTGCACCAGTAACCATTAACCCTGTTAGGGGCATTTACATATTATATGCACACATTGTATATAAGTTATTGCCATGGTACATGGAAATCAAACAGAATTTGTGCCTATGGCATAGACTTAGACATTTTATTTAATATAGAACAGACAGAGGGCTTTGTTCGACTCCTTAACACTAGAGGTCCTTAGTGCACGGTGGGTTCCCCATTCATATTTATCCTAAGTTGATTAGGACCCATTGCAATAGTATGGTGACCTTTGACGTTTGATTTGACTTTGTTCCGACCTAGATATCAAAATACCAGCTCAGATTCGTAATCAGCAACCTCAAATTACCAAGATCCAACTCTAATATCTTGTGCTGCTCTCTACACCAGGTGAACAGCCTGATCCCAGACTGGCTCCCCAACTATATTGTCAAAAAAGAATATTTACAAAGCCAAAAAAACAGTTTACTACCGGAAATGTTCAATATCTTGACTTGTTTTGTGGTAATCTAAATGGAGTCCTAATTGGAAGAGGAATGACTTCACAAATTAGAAAACACATTACCATAACTTTTATGCATAACTCCCTTTTCTTCTGAATGTGTAGCTTTTCTTTTCTGCTTTACAATTTAAGGCGGTTGTTACAAATGGGTGTATACAACACGGAATTGTTCAACAACCTCGGGCTGAGCTGTTTTTATGCACAGCAATATGACATGACACTCACATGTTTCGAACGAGCGCTGTCACTAGCAACAGATGAAACCATGGCAGATGTCTGGTATAACATAGGTCATGTTGCATTGGTGAGTTTGTCATAAAAAATAATCAATGATATGTCACTATCTAAAATAGTATCTTTATACAACACAGATTGTTTTTAACAAGGTGCATCATTTAAATTTTGATTTACATAGGTAGTAAGAAAATCTTTTAGTGAAAAAAATCGAAAATGCTTAGATTTACTGGTAATTGTTAACTTTCTATATATTCTATACATGAATGTCAGATCTTTTATAAACCTTTTATAGAAAAGATGATGATCAAATGTTGGCACCTGGCTCTGTTTTTACAGGGTATTGGGGACATGAACCTGGCATACCAGTGTTTCCGACTGGCGCTAGCATCAAACAACGACCACGCAGAGGCCTATAATAACCTTGGTGTTCTAGAGATGCGCAAGGGTCACATTGAACAGGTATTGATTTACTTAGAAGTTTATTAAGAAATATTAATCTTATTGCAATGTTGACTGTCTGAGCAAGCTGTGTTTAAGTACTTAAAACATACAGCATTCGATGTAATTTTAGTACCAGCATGCTTAAAAAAATATTTATTCATTTCCAGTACTTACAAGTTCAATTACGCCAAATGCACCACTTGTGTTTGAATTGAGAGGTGCTGGTGAAATTTTGGTAGTGTGTGTATGTCATGTTTTTCAGCGTTACAATTTGGTTAGGGGATATTAACAGTTTTGGTCAGTAAAAAGTCGGGGAATTTCGATGACAGACTTTTGTGGAAACCATAAATTTAAGTGAGCATTCAATATGATTTTTCTTCATTTCAGGCTCGGGCCTTCTTCCAAGCAGCGTCGACAATAGCCCCCATCATGTTTGAACCACACTACAACTTTGCATCAATGTCAGAAAAGGTATGTAACTTCTCTCTGTTTTACATTTGCAATGCTATTCGAAGTACCCTGGAGAATATAGAATAAGATGCCATTTTGGATATTTATTGAAGACTCATACTGTCACCCAGTCCCATGCCTGAAATAAGATTCAATTTAGCTACGGTATTAAAGTAATTTCTCAAGAAATACAGAAAGATCTTTTTGGTCACATTCGGTTGAGCTAATTAAGATATTTCCAAAACTTTTGAAATTATATTTTTATCTTGTCTAGAACCAGAGATATAGGACAAATAGTGTCCAAAATATTAAGGGAAGTAGCACTATAGGAATGGTAGAAAAGGTGTGACACTTTCTGTGATGTGAGTTCAGCTACATAGTGGGTAAGTGTGTGGCAGCATGCACTGACCCGACTCTTCATGGTTCGTCATTGATATTTGAATGGCCGAGAAAGCAAGGTTCTACTGATGCAATCTACACAAAATCAAGTTTTCTAAAATAGAGACAATAGACAACTCCTTCTTCACATCGAGACTGTCTGTTGTCCTATAATGCACTCAGATGCATTTGTGCATTATAGGGCAACAGACAGTCTTGATGTGAAGAAGATCGTTGTCTATTCTCTAAATAATGGGGTGAGAGTAGTGGTGGGGATTCCGGGGGGGGGGGGAGACTGGTCGCGGCTAAGAGCAAGGGGATTAGCGGCTACCCCCCCCCCTTTAATCTCAAATAAGCGCCTGTCTCAAATAACTGCCTTTCTCGAATAAGTGCCTGTCTCGAATAAGCACCAGGGGTAATGGCCCCTTCAAATTTATAAGCACCCGGGTGCTTAAACGCAACGGAACGGTAAGAGAAGAAATCAGCTCTAGCTGCCAGTTACAATGGCTTCACTGAGATACAAGTGTGATAATAAGTTTACGCATAAATGAATGCAAATATTTAAAATAGAAATATATCAACTTAGTGCCTAACTATGTACATTTGTAGTGAAACATAAAAGTACATGTACTACTTGTAATACTTCATCCAGTGGATGTGAGGGCCAGGCAAATCTGGCAGCACCAATAAATAAGTTGAGATTTTCTGTCTTTCAACACCAGTGAACACCATGTTGACTAGTATATGGTGTAAAGATGGTATGAAATTTAGGACCACCACACTAACTATCTAATTTGACTAGTGTGTCCTATTGACAATATGAAGTATAGCAGCACACAACTCTAGCTATCAAACTTATATCTATCCAACATGGCAAGATTGGCAGGTCACTATTGGCAGTTACATTATGCTGTGGGCTATTTTTGCGTAGATTTTTTCCTTCTTGCCCGCTTTTTATTGTTCTTTTTGCTGGGGCTATCCTCTTTGTGGGTCTGAATTTTTCCATGATAATTGCACAAAATTTGGATAAGTGTGTAAGAACAATGGGATTTTTGTTTTTAAAAGATCCACCATAACCATGGTACTTGGTCGTGGCGGTATGTTATCGGCAAGAAGTAATGCTCGGTCATGGTCAAAAGCTTGGCAATGAAAAATGTTATGAAATTTGTCCCCAATGTCATTACTCTTGCATAGGGGGGCACTTTCTTTGGGAATACTCAATACCAGTGTATCTCCCAGTTACCACTGGGAGATGGTGATTCCCACACCGAAATCTACTCAAGGGGCATGAGTACTTTTGGTTAAGGTTAAGCAGATATGGTTCAAGATTGAGCTCAGTTTTGAAGATTCTGTAATTGTAACAGTGTCCAGAGCCCATTACATTACTGTGCCAATCCTGATATTCTTTGTCAGTGAGTCTTCTTTTAACTTTGGCTCTTAACAGGTTATGTGGTGTTTTTTTTTATTCATACACTTCTGAACATATGTGAGCCACTGTGACTGTAGGCTACCATTAGTGTGCTTATCATGCACAATTTTATACAATATATGAGATATCTTGCTTGTTTTCCCTGTAACAATCTTGTGCCAAAAATCAATTACCCTCTGTTTTACCAAGCAACTTAGTCTGGAGCGACCCTCTGTTTTACCAAGCAACTTAGTCTGGAGCGACCAAGTCCCCTAGTGCAAGACAGTTGGCTGTGTGGCCATTCAATTTTAGAATAAATTTCTGAACAAGTTCAATCTCACTTAAGTCTGAGAAACCCCAAACTTCACAGCCATACAAAAGTATTGGGACAATGCAAGTATCAAATAGGTGACACCATATGTCAACTGGTACTTTAAGTTTCCTTGACTTTGATAGTAGGCTGAACAAGGCTCGCTTACCCTGTGTAACTTGCTCCTTTATAGCTTGGGTGAATTTTCCATCAAAATTGAATTCTATACCCAGATATGTGTAACTATATCGCACTTCGAGCTGCTCATTCTGGTAAAACAGTTTTGGTGGTTTCTTTACCTTTCCCCTGGAGAAAATGACTACTTTTGTTTTTGAGGTATATAACCAGTAGATGGCATTGCAGCACATTACTTCCCCCTTGTGTCACTAGGTGGGAGCTATGTGCAGTCGTCTAACGATGACCATATCGGGGACTAATCGAGAACCCTGGTATGATACAGTCAGTTTTATTTTGCTAATGTGTACAAGACCAACTCCCAGTACCCACACTTGACGAGGAAAGAGAGAATTCTATTCTGAGAGATGCAATGTAATTAGGGAGTGGTCATTTATTATCGACAGGGGGGGTGGTGGGTTTGAGGGGGGGCGTAAAAAATTCTGACCCCTCTCGAGGGGGGGGGCTAAAAAAATTTTGACCCCTCTTGAGGGGGGGCTAAAAAAATTTACCGTAAACTCTCGCGTATTAGACGCGTCCTCTACGCCAAACAAAATGCTTGGGGGTCTTATAGGATGTAGTGAAATTGGGGGTGCGTCTTATACGAGGGGTAATTTTACTATAGAAATGTACTGAATTTACAAAATTGAGCCCCAAGAGTGCGTCTTATACGTGAAAATGCTTCTGCTGAGTTTGGGGTGCGTCCTATACGCGCAGCGCGTCTTCTACGCGGGAGAATACGGTACCCTCTTTTTTTGCAAAAAAGCCCGCGTGCTACTATAGATCAAAGAGGGGGCGCGAAACTCTCCGCGCCTCCGGCGCGGGGGGCGCAAAATTTTTTTACTGCCGTCAAGGGGGGGCGTAAAAGATTTTCGCACGTCCGCGCGAAAACCCACCACCCCCCCTGTTGATGAATAATGACCACTCCCTTATGTAGGGACAAGTTTGTATTAGGGAGTGGTCATTATTTATCAACAGGGGGGGAGGGTGGGTTTGAGGGGGGGCGTAAAATTTTCAGACCCCTCCCGAGGGGGGGGCTAAAAAAATTTTGACCCCTCTTGAGGGGGGTGCTAAAAAAATTCACCCTCTTTATAGCAAAAAAGCCAGCGCGCTACTATAGATCAAAGAGGGGCGCGAAAACTCTCCGCGCCTCCGGTGCGGGGGGGGCCGCAAAAAATTTTGACTGCCGTCGAGGGGGGGCGTAAAAAATTTCCGCGCATCGGCGCGAAAACCCACCACCCCCCCTGTTGATAAATAATGACCACTCCCTTAGGTGTTCTAATGCATGCATTAACAATAATGGAAAAGAGAAGAAAAACATAGTAGCACTTTGGATCCACAGCGGACTTTGTAACATTCCTCTGGAGGGAGAATAGACAACAAGAATTCTGACAGATTATAAAAAGAATAAAGGAAAGGAAAGAAAAGAAGAAAAAGTACAAAACACTTGTTATACTGAATGAATTGACACAAATTTAGCTCATTTTGCCAATCTCAGCCATTACTACCCATTCGGCAGACCTGATGATATTACTGACATCGGATGAGACCAGTGTTTATCATCGGTTTCTGATTGGGCACATAAAAATCTCATTCATATTCCTACACGTAGAGTGATATAAATTGTGTGTGTAGTATGAAAGGGTAGAAGGGAGTGGGAGCACAAGTGGTGATCGAGCTTGGTTTTGGGCTGTGGCCAACGATAACTGCTAGGTTATGGAGGTATTTAAGCTCATGCCAAAAGTCCCCCATCAAGTGGACTCAGCACAAGACCATACATGTACATGGGAGGGGGTTCTCTTTATTTGTTATCAATGGAATAAATTGATGGCGTATGTGTGTGAAATGTACAAATGTTATGTGGTGGACGCAGCTAGAATTTAATCACTGGCACCGGTAGTCTATGTTTTCTACCCGACATTACCTAGGTTCCCACAGATCATAGTACAACATAGGTAATGAAGTGGATAGGTCAATTAAAACCTCAAATTATTAGACTGTCAGGGAAGGCCAGGGAATTCAGAATGAGATGTATACTTTGGAACTTGATATGTGAGAATCATGTTTAGAGAGGAAAATAATATGTGTCAATTATGAAAGGGTTGTGCACAGGATTCGGTGCTTGCGGTAGCGTTGTGTGCTGGTGACGACCAAAGTCATAAATTTGATCACATTTTAACTGCCTGTGTCTGTCACCCTAACCATTTTGGTGGATATATGGCATGATTTATTATATTAAAAGTATGGTATATACCTACAGAACAGTTTACTAAAATAGTACTGGGAGTCTCAAATGTAGAAGTGCAATTTGTAATTACATCACATTGACTCATATCATGGGGCCTGAATGTATACACACACTGTCCACTCACACAAACACACATTGTGTCATTGTGTATCAACTCCAACCGGAAGTAGATACCCAGACTGAGGCTCTGACCTTTGACCTGGTGACCTTTGTGATCCACTTGTGCCTTACGTCATATGACGTAACGTCTTGTGTGCTGAGTGCTGGAGATCATGTCAAATAGCCGGGTAGGTCACCTACCCCCTACCCCCCACCACCCTTTCTTGATACAGCCAGTTCCATTATTCATATAGTGTGGGCCTGTTGTAAGGTATATATGATGTAGAGTGGAGGGATAAATTGATCCATATGTTAGGGTAGGTAGGAAGCTCTGTAAAAACGGAACCAATATTTGATGCCTGACCAATGATTTTCGCTAGAGGATTTGGGATTGGCGAAATTGTGTTGATCTTGCCTTAGGAAGTATGTGAGCATGTCGATGTGTGGAGATTTTCTTTAGTGAAGTATAGAAAGCAAAATCTACAATCTAGGGTGAATATGCCAGAATGAAATTAAGCGATATGGCTCAACTGCTGAGTGGGACAATACTGGTTTTATCAAATCAGTGAAAAAGAAGAAAACAAATGTATTATGATGGGACAGAAAATGTTATGAATTAAACAGAGTCAGTAACTCAAGTGTGTTGACAAACTGGATTGATGAAGTAACTGCCCCGTGTTCATGGTAACCTGACTGGACGTGTGAACATGACGTAACGATGACGTCAGGGGTAAGTGTATAAACAGTGACGTGTTGAGAAATGACGTAACCTTTGTCAACTTGTCAACAATGTGAACGACATACGTCACTGACGGATCTAACAGGCAGGATTAGTCTATAGATACACCTACATTTGTGCAGGTGTTAGGGATCCCACAGTGAATCTCTCTAACTTTATTTTCGGAGTCAGCTAGGGAGGTGGCAAACAGTTTTTCTGAGTTTGAACATTTTCAATTTAAAGAAATACTGGTTACACGTTTATGTGAGGCTTTAAAAGTTCATTCAATATCTTGCAAAGAAAGGAAGAAGAAGAGGAAAAAAGTAGAACCATAGTACAGTGATCTCTACCTTTGACCAGCTGGGCAAATGTTGAAGGTGATTCATCTCAGCTGAGCATATGTAAAAGGAAAAAGAAGAAAGACATTATGCATAACCCCTGAAAGTCACAGGATGTCCCCAAGTTCATGTTACATTGTCGACTATTATGATGCACCATGAATGCAATACTGAGGAATGACCTGCCAGTACTGCATTTGGCATCGTTTTGATCATTCAAGATTGGAGCAAACCTAGAGAGGTTTGCATAAATCCATGGTGATTATACATCATGGTAGCATAAGATAGCGTAAAGTGGAACTACTAGTAATTGGAAATACAGTAATAACAACCTCGTCACTATGATAACAGCTAGATATGATCCTGCTTACATAAGAGTACAAAGAGCTGGTATAAGGTAACAGTATCTCACACACTGGTTTAGTGCCAGTTATCACAGGTACACATCATAACGGACTGAGGGGCAGATGTCTAGGCGCCACTTACCTGAATGGATAACACTGGCTTAGGTCGCAGTAATCCACATACTGGCGCCCATTGCACTATCTTACATACTCAGGCTTACTTCATAAATCTGATCCTAGCAGAGCTACATTCAGGTGTGATTTGGTACTTTTACAGTTGTCTAGACAACGGAAATACTGTATGATAGCTTAGAGTCAAACACTCTACTCCATGAGAACGATGTGTAGGTCTACCAAAAAGTGGATCATGTCTAAATGTAGGTTTTATACAAATGCTATGAATGACTACCTCTGTCATAAAGTAAGGTTCGAAATTATGATGATAGGAAACAATATTATATAAATCCTTATAAATCCTCTATTTTATAAATGTGATAGTAACTTTGTCGCAAAAGTTTCGTAATTTTCAAATTGAAAAGAAGTGAGCCATCATTGTTAAATTCCTCCCTCGCCCTTTCCAACTACGATTGCTAACGTGTGCACTCCATCTTCTTCTGTGAGGCACAAGTGAAATTTGACAAATTGTGACCACTTAGAGTCAAATTATGTGAGATTGGAAGTAATTTTCAAGGAAATTGTTCCATAGGGGTGCATGTTAGCCCTTGCCAGGACATCTCTGATAGAGAGAAAGAAATGTGCGAAGAAAGGCGACAAATTGTAAAATGTAGGCTGTAATTTATGTGATTTACTCGCTTTAATGTGCCCAGCAATAAGGGAAAATAGTATTGATGGATGCTAGGTAGCGCCATTATCTCACTCCGAGCGAAAGTGCCCCTGCCCACCCCTACAGCAGCGCCAGCTGGTGGGTGGAAGGGGAACTACACCCCTGAACACCCCCAATTATACCCTCAGAGCCACCTTTGTACGACTAGACAAACTAATCAGGGGAATCGGTCAACATTTCCATAATTCTGCTGAAGCTGGCTGACCACCAATATGGTGAGAGGTGAGGGGAGCAGGATTGATGTGGCTAGGGGGATTTTATGGTGGGATGAACCGAGGTTTGTACTTAGGAGAGTGTGAGATAAGGAAGAGATATGAGGGTGGGGTTGGATGAGAGAAAGAAGGGTGGAAGCACTGGCAAAGAAAATGAAGGGGGTTAATTTGGAGAAGGGTTGTTAAGGAGGTCACTGGTTAATGTATGATATGTGGTATGCAAAGAGGATATCCATAGGATATATTACAGGTGCGAAAAATATATGAGGGAAGTGTTTGAAATAGAGATTATAAAGGGGTTGGGCAAAACAGGAACATGTTTAGCTGTATGTCATACTCCATGAAGCTGGGAACTGGGACACAGGGTATGGACAACCCCTTCAGGAACATCCTTTAATTATAATAGGCAGGAGGATGTTCGAAAGCCGTGGTTTAAATGCGGGAATTTATTTGTTGACTGTGGCATCTCACCTGTAACCCATGTGTCGATCTTAGGCATCCTATAGGCCTCTCTTTCATGTATAAGCTGCTGGTGATACTCAAGGTTTTATGGTAAGCACTACGTCCCGCACTACGTGTATTGTGGGTGGCAGTGGGTAGGAAGGTTGTGATACCAATCAGGAGTAATTCCATGCTGGTATTGTAGGCTAAGTCATAGGTGGGGCTATTATTGATTGTGGTATAGACCCGCAGTACTGAATGATGGGTTGTTGGGTATATTGTGTCTGTGTGTGTGGATGGGTGGCGTGGAATGCTCGAGTTGGTGTTTTAGATTAACTGTGCAAGAAAAATATGTTAACCCCTGCCATTCTATGTCAGGGATTTGTTGAAATAGGAAGTCACTCTGCCACTGGCTCATACACTCACTTTCTCATTTCCTCAGTTGCTCGCTCACCCACTCTTGCACTTGCAGAGACGATATTTATGCATAACTGACCACCACCGTACTAACCACCTTCATCATGATGGTCCATCAGTCGTGACGCTCACCGCTGACACTGACCACAAACTGACCATGGCAACCACCCAGCGTCCGGGTCCTGTCTCAGTATACAGAGGTTTCTAGCATTTCAGACAGAGTGGTGGGGGAGTCTTTATAGGTTGAAAATAGGCAGTATTACAGGCTGGTTCAGTGTTTACCTTGTCTAGATATTGGAAATTTAATGTATAAAAGGATGGTATGAGTCTTATCAGCTAGCTGAGTTTATGCCTAGAGTTCACAGTGGCACAGGAGTTAAAGAATATACTGGACAATGGGTTGACATGCTTCATCATACCTACCGTAATCTCCCGCATATAAAAGGGGTGGTCTACGCCAAACAAAATGCTGGGGCGTCTTATAGCATTCTCCCAAGAAGGGGGTGTGTCTTATACGAGGGGTAATTTTACTATAGAAATGTACTGAATTTACAGAATTGGTACCTAAGAGGTGCGTCTTATACGCGAAAATGCTTCTCCCAAGAAGGGGGGGCGTCCTATACGCGCACCGCGTCTTCCACGCGGGAGATTATGGTACTAGGGCGAATCCTCAAATCATTGCTTCTGCGAAATGCCATTCTGCATGTAGAATGTAGGTTTTGGGTCTGTTCTGATATCATCCTCCCGACACAAATGCTAACAATGGCTCACAAAACTATTCTCATATATCTGTATATAAATGGACGTTTCTTTTATATTTAACCCAAAAGGGTTATAAGAGCCGGGTAAAAACTACGTCATTTTCAGTGCCTACTTCCGGTTGAAAAAACGAAGAGACAAACCAATTTCTATTTGGCAAAATATGGGTGAAATGAAACATTTGTTTTATAATCTTGCTAATACAACATTAGTTAAATATGTTAGGCTTACCTTAATAGAGAGATTGTATTCTTATGTGCAGCAGATTAGCTAGAATCTTTATCAAAACAGGTAAGGGTAGGGGTGCATAGAAATATGATAAAGAATGGACCAGGGTTATGATTTGAATCAATATGTATTATTAAAAATGTAAAATAACTATGTGTTCGCCCTGTCGTTAATTCGCATCACAAAGCCGTGGTCGTGCAAATTGACCCAAATAACCATGGAAATAGGGTCGGGCATGCGCAGATAGAACCTAAATCCAACATGGCGGACAGCGAGACTATGGACTTGTGGGGCTATAACAGTAAAAAGATAGGGTATATTCGATTCAATTCAATTGATATTGCCAAAGATGCATGGGTTATATTCAAAAAGCCAGTAATTTCAAGTTAAATCGATAGAATATATCATTTCTCCGTCGAAAATGCTACTTCCGGCAAGGAGGGGTTGCGCATGCACACAGAACATCAAAATCCAAAATGGCGGACAACGAGACAATCGACTCACGGTGCCATGCAAACTGCTGGATTATAAGAAAATGGAGGAGAATTACACTGTCTCATGCATTTTTATGGTTAATATGGATCATTATTCAAGACCTGCTGGTATTGTGCAATGCTTAACTCGCCAAGAGAGGAGTTATTCGCTAATGAGACATATGAGCGATAATGGATGCATTCTCCATAGGCTTAACCATCGACAGTGATAACGCTGGAAGAAAACATGAGGTTAGTATCAGAAGGGGCCTAAAAGAAGAGATTAAGTGCCCTTTTGGGTTACTTGCATTGCAAAATGCTGTCCTATATTCATTTTACATGGTTACCAACGTTTCCCATTCTTCTCCTTCCACATACTGTTATGATATGTTTCGTCATATCCTATTAGCTCATAGTGTCATAGAAAAATACATAGCTGTCACAAAACATCCAATGGACCAACAGACAATTTATGACCAATATTTCGTTAGTATTGAATGGAAATAAGCAGAAATACAAGTATAATTAAATGAAGAAACAACAAAGGCAAACACAACTTGTGTATTTATTATACTGCTGCCATGCTGCCCCTATTTCCATGGGAGTACAGTGATACAAACTCGTGCCCAATATGCCTCATAACTGTTAAACCACATAAAACCCACGTGTATTGAATATAATCATCCCTCCTCCCTAACTTTAGTGGAGTTTTATATCCACAGATAATGCACTGTAAACAGATTATAAGCTACTGGTCTTTTCATAGCTGCCATATCTCACCTCTAATGGGTCTATAACTGCGGCCCCTGTGCACGTTAATGCTATTAAAATCACACTGTCCACAACAGAGTAGGGCAGGCAGGATGTAGACTTGTTCTGGTCTTAATCTTGTGATGAATATTATTATTCACAACATTCAGAAGATGACCATTCTAGGTTGTCCAGAAAAAAAGAAGGCAATGAAATAATTCGATATCCATGGAGCGCAATGAGAGTGAGAAGGAAATTGGATGGTCTGGTATCCATTGTTATTGCGATAGGAACTGGAGGAAAGATATTGGCTTTGCGATCAAAAAGGAGAGTAGGTCAGGGATAGGACTTCTTTGGTTTCAAGTTACCGAAATAACTGGGCGTGATAAGCTCAGACCTTTCAGATACTTAGGGCGCTCAGGTAATAACGCTGTGGCGAAGGGCCTTGGTACGTCTTTTGCCTAAGAAGTGTAGAAAACAACTTTTCTGGGCTAGGTAAAGGATGAGGAAAGGGGAGACAGACATTTTGCAGAATTAATCTTAACTCAGGGAATATCCCGTACATCAAGTCTAACCCAGCTTGTTGTAACAGAATGACAGACTAAGGGGGCGGGGCCAGGGCGAGAAGGGGGCGTGGCCGGTCACGTGCCGGTGACAACCGTCACAGTTAGGGTCAGTGTCACTACCCGGACCCCCAGCAGAGATAGTAACGCCCGATTTACGGTGTTAATAACTGATCATGTTTAAAGTGCTATTGTAGAGTCATTCTGTGGGATGGGTGAGGGTCAAGGTGTTAGAGTGTGGTGGGACTGAGGATGAGAAGGGAGAGGGGGTGGAAGGTCACATGGGCTATTTTTAGGTTGTATACACATTATCATTTTTGCTGGGAATCTTAGATAATCACTGATAACAACTGGAGGAATTGATGGGATAAGTACCAGGGCATTCCATCCTTCATTTATTACTGACCAAGCTGGCCGTAATGTAGGAATTTGTTATCCTCTAAATCAGGGGTCCATTTTAGCAATTTAGGCGATGGGATAAGGGGCATGCATGTTAGATGCCTTTACAATATAACTTAAAGGCACAGAACACTTTTCAGAAAAAGGATTCCATCAATCATTTCAATCATGATTGATATTGGAATAATAATATTAGAGGTGAAAAAGTACAAAACCGTTACATTTTACATCTCCTAGCCTCGGTGAGCATGTGTGGTTTGGGCGAGCATCTATGCCTCCATGGCTTCAATGTTTAATACACCCTATGCAAATAGTGTGCGGAGTATCTAAAATGGATCTTCTTTGCACTCAGTGACACATGGATCCCATTGAAATCTGGTGCAGTATTCCTGGGACGTCCCCCATGAATCATGTCCGGCTACTTCCCTAATTCATTTAGCCATTAGTGTCGTGCTTAGGGCACTCACTGATATTAGTGCTCAACTTTGACCCCCTCCCCTCCGCCCATCCCTCACACCCAACTTATCTCATACAGCACCATCTCAGCAACCTGTCTCTGCATTAACCAAGCCCTTTAACGTGGGCACTGCCCGGCACACACTCCCTTTTCTCTGTACTACTCTCAGTGTTTTTGGTGGACTGTCACCCGCTGGACACCTATAATTTATAGATAGCCATGGTATTCAGTTTTCAAATCAATGTCCTTTCACTCTACTTCTGTTTACTCTTTGCATTACCTACTCCAACACAAGTCCTTTACAATGTAGCCGATTCAAATTCTTTCGACATCTATGGCTTCCTCCACATTATTATGTTCAATCGGGAAGCGAACCGTAGGCGTTCATTTTACATGTGTATCGTAAAACACAAACCAAACCTTTGCTCTTAATACTAACTCTACTTTTCAACACTTGTCACAGTACTTGCATCAGTCCATAATGGTGGTACACGTGTATGAATTCAATGTTATCAATGCCCATTTTATATTTGAGAGAGATTTATTATATTGTATGCAATGGCCTTCCTGCATCAATCACTGCCCTTTGCACTTATATGCACCTATAGTTCACCTTCCCAAAAACTTGGTCCCTGACCCCCCCCCCCCTTCAACCCACTATCAGACACTTTCTCTAACGTAGACAGACTGTGATCCCTTCCCCATCCGCCACCCAGTGGTCACTCGTGTTTGTTTTGGTCAGTCAGTGACTCATCGTCCCCCTCTATGAGAGGTATGGAGGATGGGGGGGGGGGGGGGTGTTGATAATAGCTCACAGACAGTGCAGGCTGTCCATCCTGCCCTCCTCCCACTTTCACACCCCTACTCACCCACTCACACCCCCTCTGTCACCTTCCTGCCGACCCCGACCATCACCACAGTCCCTTGTGACCAATCCCACTTTTAAATACCAGACCCAGAACAGTCTGCCTCTGCACTTAATCATTGTGTTTTGGGTCTTTGTAATTAGATTTAGTGGTTCATATTTCGTTGGGTGTTTCAATTTGTTGTTTTGAAATGATTAAAGAGTAAGGGCTGCCATATGTTTAATATTTAAGGAACTGTGGTGTGTTCAAAGGGTTTGAAGATTAAATCAATATTGTCCTTGAACAGACTTCAAATATATTGGGTGTTAATCTATTATGGCTGCTTGTAGTGCATTTGTATATAATATCAGAAAATAAAGTGAAAATAGAACTGCCAATATGCTGACAGTAGATATGCATTGTCGCTATGACACTCGTATGATCGACTCACTTTATATTCTGGTCTGCAAATGATAAGATTATTTTCGTGATAGTGGTGAAAATTGCTACCTTCCATGGCTGGGGACTTTGAATACAGGGTCTCACATGGCGATTATCTATTTCATTGTCTTCCATTTTCATTTTCTATCTTGATCCATGATTGTAAAGTACCCGGTATGTAGTCCAAGGTTAGAGATACAAATGTAGTGGAGAGTAAGCACATTTCACACTGGAAACACAGAGCTGGGCGACTTTTCCTGCCCTAGTTCAATACTTGGAACAGAAACTGCTGTGAAAGCGCAAAGTTCTGTCAGATGGCACAAAGGAAATGATCAGGAAGCTCGCTAGACGGGAGTCACAGATACGAGTTCACGGAGGTCGGATGGCGCTCTGGCTAATTGTGTCGGAAAGGGCGAGAAACCCGACACTTCCGCCTCAGGAAGAGGGACCGAAGACAGTCAGATAAGAGAGGGGAGGGGGGCATGCAAGGTGGGAGGCAAGTAGTGGTCATTTCTTTCTACATGGGAGGGTTAGCAATTTTGCTCAGCATTAGCAGTGCCGAAACCAGGGTTTGGAAAAGGAGGTGTGGGGCAGAGAGAGGGTCTCCTTTTGGGTAAAAAGGGGTAAAAGGGTGAAGCCCACCACGAAAAGAGCCAATAAACTTCACTAAGGGAGCGCCCTGCTTCTCTAACCCTGAAAAACGTGTCTATCTTCTAGATTGCTCAAACTCCATCGTCACAGAAAGCCTGGCTACCTCCACCTTCTTCTTAGTAAATGATCACTTTCTCACGCTTGTCCATCTGGCCTCTAACGAAGGAAGCACGGCTGGACTATTACCGTAGTACTATTCTAATGACTAATAGTGGCAGCAAAGACATCTTTACATGTTTACTTCCCTTGTACATGAGATTCGCCATACCTACTGGACCGATTCCCATCACAGGAACATTTGCAGCATTTCAACGTATAATAGTATTGACTACAATTTGCAAGGTTTATCTTTTTCACAATCGTGATTCGTCCTGCTGCATATTTCTTACAAGGCTACAATAAGGAAACATGAAGAGTGACATGCATCCTGCCATATTTATCAATAGAACTCCAAATGATACTGCTGAAGTATGTCCAAATAACCTTTCATCAACGCTGCCTGTTAAATATGAGTTTTTTTCCACATAAATTTTACATACATCCTCATCAGTGCCTATTTTGACTCAGTATTAAAGTGACTTACAAACCCATAAAGGTGTCATGGCGCTAAGACAGGTCACATTAGCGTCTTTGAAGTTATTTTACAAACTGTATTTAAAGTCAAAGTACTTCCCTATAGGGTTCCATTACCAGCTATAGGGGTCGGGTATGGCCTGGGGTGTATCTGACAAAGTTCATAGTTGAGTATGGCAAAAGGAGTAAGGGTAGTACTGTTGGTGTCGGGTTAGAGGAGAAGGGTATAGGCACGAATAATGAAATTTTGTATGTGCTCTGTAAGTGTCCAAGCACACCCCTGGCTTTTCCCAATATATCCCTGCACACATCATACCAAACTTACTTTAAAACCTTGTACATAAATTGTACACTGAGTTTGGGAATGTCAAATGCCCACCCAGGAGTCTCAGTGCTACTTTAGCACATTAATATGTATGTACGTGTTGATAAAATTAGAAAATCGCCCTTGTAATAATGTATAAGTCGTCCTGCAAGATATACATTACATGCGGGGGTTTACGGTGAGTGTTGGGGGTGGGGGCAAGGCCACTAACTAAATGGCAAGAGGATTGAGCCATAGCCAGCGGGTGTAAAGTTAAACCTTCATAAACAGACGGGGCGGGGTGGGGGGGGGGGCTTTCAACACGCCACAAAGCTGCCCTGACTTTGGTGGTGTTCATCAACTTTGCCAAAGAGATGTATAGATAGAAGCTCCCAAGTCTCATCACGCTGCCTATCCTCTTACCACTTCACCTGAGTCCATATACTTATAAACCTTACCCACGTTAATCCTTTCCGGTTGGCCTACAAGGATGATGTTAAAAGGGGCTTTATAGAGTGCCATCACATAAATATATACTGGAAATCTAGTTCAATTTCGACTGTTTTCCCCCTTCATCTAAAAGATGAAGGGAGAAAAAAGTTGAAATTGGACTAGATTATATATTTATGTGATGGCACTCCTAGTGTGAAGAGCAGAAAAGGGTAAGATAAAAAAAAATTGACATTGTGAAATATATGAAGAATGATGTGAAGAATGATGCTGCAAATGGTAAGCAAAGTATTTGTGTACAAAAATGTAGGAACGTGAATGTAAAACTTAGCCAAGGTAGTTGATCATGGAGGAGGAGGGTGAGGACAGGAAGAAGGGAGGATTAGCCTGGGGAAGTTGGAGTATCAAATATGGATGTTCACTAAATTCCTAAAATAGCTATGGTATACTCTACCTCCTGGAGGCTTACATGCCCCCAGCATACATCTTGACTTGTAATCTGTGAAGGTCAGCACATCTCTGATCTCTCCGTGTAGGAGTTGTGAGTGTTGAGTCGGATCAGTGAGGGAGGGACCCCCCGCGAACATCTACCTGGTGGTCTTCTGTCTGTGATAAGCGTGCTAAGTCATCCCCAGACTTATCATGTATAGACTTCCCAGTCGTTCCATAGAATTCTTGTATTAAATGAATGAATTTATAGTTGTCTCGTGATATGGGAAGCATATGTAAAAGAACCGTTGGTCATGGGAAAGGTCTAGCGCTAAATTTCAAGCTCAATTTGATAATTCAGACCCTCACAAAACCACTGATAAGAACAACCAATACACCAAGAGCATGCTCCCAGAATCTGTAAGGTCATTGCTGAGCCATGGTTTATGACATAATCGGTATGTGTGGGTTGAACATTGTGAAACCAGTGAAAAAAAAAACGAGTTTAAGATCTTCAGCATACTTTTTGGATTATCCTCACTTTAGGTAAAGTGGAAATTTCATCCAGTTCCCATGTGAGTACATTGGGCAGGATAAGCTTCCGGTACATCATTATATAGGTTTACAAGTTGCACAGGGTCTACATTGAACTTGTAGACAGTGAGAAATAGTGGTTACAGCTAACATGGACGTTTAGTCCTTTAACTGATGGTGAAGTACCACACATTAGAAGTTTGCATATTTTTTTTATCACCAGGTGTATAAATGGAGCTTTCTAAATGCTTGACCTGCTTTAAGGAGCCCCCTCTGTGAAATAAATTATCATCCTCACACAGGTACATAAATACAAACGAGAACTGAAGCTATGGGATTGTGTACAGTTAATAATGATAGAGACTATAGAATGTTGAAGGATTTCTTGTATATTTCTATCTACTCAACTACCCATCTTGATTACATCCAGGAAGAATTATCAAATGCATGCATTTTATAGGTATACCTACAAAATGCATGTATTTAATAATTCGATTCTATTATCTAGATGTACACTGTAACCTTTAGAATCACACCTGTCCGATTACTATTGGCGTCCTGAAGTCAGGGCACCTGCAATGACTGTTGGTCTAGATACAATCTATATACGGCTTCTTCGTGGAGAAGTCCTTCATTTCCCTTGGGGAGTATGTAGGTGGACGTGTATCAAGGACAGAGACGCTAACCGCTAACAATGTCCAGTACACGACGGTCAACCATTAAAAGTTTCAACAAAAGTTCATTGAACGCTCAATAAGATACATGTAGTTGATACTAACAGCAAACCAATTTTATTAGTCAAGCCATACACTAATCATAGTTCCAAGTCTACAACGGTTGATGTTATAATTTCACTCTTTAGTATTGCATTATGCAATAATCGCTGCAAAATTATTTCAAAATAAACATTGAATAAAAATGATAATTTTGTGAGGTATTCTCAGCTCATACAATCTCATTCAGGGCTTAGGAGCATAGCATTGTGGTATGGGTCTCTATATATAATCTGTTCAATCTCCCTGGTCCAATCTATTCCAGAGGCGAAGGAAGCAAATCTTCATTGGGGGGGGGCCCACCTTGACCACCTTGAATCGCCGGATCAAGCGCACTGGCGCCTATACATACCGATATAAGATTTGTATAGAAAAGTAATTTTGCAAGGAATATTTTATATCTGATTTGAGGCCCAGGCCCCCATTTCCCTCTCCCATTGCTATATCAATCTAATTTGTGATGCAAAGTTTTAGCTTCTTGGTCAACTTATCATGATTTCTTGGCAAATTTTGGGGGGGGGTGCCCAGACATACTCAGGCCCCACCTCCTTTATGATTTGGGTTGGGGCCAGGCCCCCCCTGCACCCTCCCCCCTTCCTACGCCCCTGTATTCTGAGATATTACTCACAGGTAGAGTGGGTTTAGGGTTTTGTTTATACCTTCTCTGCAATAGGGAGAGCCATGACTCAGTACTGGACACAGACCAGGCGTTATCAGATGGTGATTTAAGGCTTTGGACAATGAAGCCTTCCCATTACAACCCACCTATTAACGACACACCTGTATTGTCTCCAAATGTCAGGTGAAATGGATTAAGGTTTAATTTCAGGATATGGGGAGGGTATTTTATATTTTTAGAGTTTTAAGAGACATAGAGTGGGTACATGTATAAGGGGGTCGTTTGAAGTGTACAAATTGTCCATCTATGGCATTTGTTAATGTAAAGACGCATCAGAAAGTGTTTAGGTAATGAGGAGAGGAGATCTATATAAGGTAGAAGGAAATAATCCTGCTTGAAGTGAAGAGATTTTCTCTCCTGTTTACCGTGGACCTCGGGTATATTGTGCCTCAATCCATCTGCCTTACCTCTCTGACCATTACCTTGATGTATTCTCTCTGGCCATAGGGAGGACATTCAGAAAGGATGTTACTGCCCAAATTAAAATGGAGCTGTAGTGAATGAATATGAATAATACATTTGTACATATAGAACCTAACAGAGGTCAATTCATATACAGTACAATTTTATAAAAAGAAATGACGAGGGAATTATGTTGGAAGTTCTTACCACTCGAATGATACATTTTGGACTATTGATAAACTTGTCTTTTTTATGTTTCAGATTGGAGACCTGCAGAGCAGTTTCAACTCAGTGAAGCGGTCCACAGATGCCTTCCCCGAGCACGCCGATTCCAAGGACCTCATGAAGCAGTTGAGAGAGCAGTTTGCCATGCTCTAAGACTATCAATACTGTAAATGTATTTAAGTTGAACCTAAACGTGAAGGGCGTACACATTGTGAATTCTAAAAAAAAAAAGGGGGGGGGGGGTTAATATCCCATAGCCCAGATGCGTGTTATGGTATCTGATGAATATATGTAATTTTGGTCCATTCTGAAATGAGTAAACAAAGTCAAAATCTCTAACATTACCCGTCCATTTTTGTGCATGTCTTTCTACAATGTTACACATTCTCTGTTGCCTCTGATAAATTTACGTATGATTGTGATAAAGTTTTTGCAGAATCGCACCCCCCCCCCCCCCCAATTAAGAAATAAAAATGACAAAAAAAAATGCGCCAACTAAATCGTTTAAAGGAATCGAGAGTTGGTACTTTAGTGTGGCCATCACGTACTGTCTACCGAATGCAGTTCCTCACATCTTGCCTAGGGAGCGTCTTGCTCCTAGGTGGCGTGATCGGGCTCTTCAGACACTGATCACGTTTTCCAGAGTTTAAGGCTATAAAACAAAGTGGGTGAGTTCACTCGTGGGTGGGTGCATTCATAAACGTGTGTATTTATTGCACCTTATGAGTTTGGGTCATGGTGATTGTTCTGACTATTGGCCTGTTATAAGGGAGGGGCTGTGAGTGTAGTTTCCTCTTCATAAAGCCATAATATCGCAACCTCCATGGCATTTACATTGTCCTCCAGTGTAGGCCACTCTACCACACGTACAACTCATATTGGGGGTGTGATGAATCACTTGGTGTACTTATGATGGTGAAATATGGTATATGAATGCTATTGTGAATAAATGTTCAGAAGGCTATCTGCATGTTATGGTAATATGTACTGTAAGCATGGTCAATTACAATGTTTCAAGTCTATTCATATAGGGATGAGAATATATTGGGACCAGGGGTGGGCATATACCTAAACGTTGGAGCAAATTTACAAATTATTGTAGTGAGGTATGTTCAAGGGGGGGATTGAAAGTCTACCTACCATTAGTAGGAACCTGGAACAAAATTTAATTGATTTCTTTTTCAGGGAGGGAGGAGGGTTAACTTATCAGGGGTGTGAAATTTCCGCGGAAACGCAGAAATCCGCGTTTTTGATGCTCAGAAAGACCATTCTTGAGATCTATGCAAATCCACTGAGAAAAGAATTTACCATTTGTTGGGGGGGGGGGGTCTGACCTAGAATTTCTGCCAATTCCATTCCAGATTGAAAAATGTGGGCATCCCAATGGTAGTTCCAAACATACTTGTACAACAGAGTTTGTTATATTCTGCCCAAAGAACATTTAGATCACTTTTATCCAACATTAAAACATTAACTAGCAAGCCGTATATTATGCTTCAGAGGAAATAGGTTTTGGGATTTCACACCCCTGCCTTATACAATTGGGAGAGAAAGAACAGAACTCTGCAGAAGAAAAAAAAATCTATATAAATATAAATGATTAAATGATATTCTATTGGATCTAGATGGTTCAGAAGATTGGCCCTGACAGGTCATAGAAAAACCGAAAAAATTGAGGAGTTTGCATGGTTTCTACTCTAAATTGTTTGTGTCCTTGAGGATAAATGATAAATAAATCAAGACTCAATCCTGTCTAACAACATATATTTTATGGAACAATGGACCATAAACAAAATTGAAAAGATCATAACTTTGGCTCTAATTGGAATATTTACAAAATTCTTTCAGATTTAGAAGGCCCATATCATCCCCAATGTCACTGTCGCATTTCTCAAGCTTTCTGTTGCACACTTTTTGCGCCGTTGCGACAGCTGCCCACCCCTGTGAGAACACAAGCATATGCATAGGTATGAGACTATGTTAAGAACACAATAATAAATGTACAGTGACTTAAGTAAACGCCATGTGACAATACTATTAATCCGTCCTTGTTGATTGTGTCTACATTGTAGATGTAATGATTCCGCCCAGATATACCTATTTGTTAATCTGTTTACGGTATATGTGGTGTGATATTCTTTGTTTCCACACATGAATTTACAAGATGGCCGTCTGGATACTGCATCTCTCCATAATGATGGTGAATAAAAATATCTTACTGCTTCTCAATTTAAGTGTTCTTGTTATTTTGCTTTGTTCTAGTTAAGAGTTCTGTTGTTCCGTGTTAGATCCTTAAAGGGGGGGGGGGCTAGCACGGCAGAGTACAACATGGGTACCGACCCAAAAATCGTTGGTAAACTCGCAGGAACCAGCGGAGCACCCTGATTGGTCAATGGGTGTTCACGTGACCTTTTAATGCGGTAATGCATTCGCCGTGCTAGGGTATGTTAGTTTATACACATATGGAAAGATATTAGAAGCTTATGAATAACATCTTTTGTGATTGCTCAATACCCAAATACCCCTCCCCAGTTTTTTTTGTTTTTTTTCTGATACAGTAGTTCCAACCAGTGGAGGGTGTTATGACAAATTCTTACCGACCGCCTCACATCACATGGTTTTAAGTATACCCAGGTAGCGGATTGTCCAATGGGCGCGGCCATTGCTGAAGCTAGTTCCCAGCTTTTCTCACTGATAACAGTTATCTGATGGGTACCACTGCCCCCCGAGAGGACCGCACTGAATGGTATGGGAACATTTCATTGGCTAATAAGTAATCCCGCTAAGTCCGTATAGGCCTAGCTCCCTAGCTGTGCCTTTGATATATGCGAGGCTCTTGGAAAAATGTAGGGGCGTTGGCAATTGCAGTTTTCTTTTGGGACTGGACAATATGACATCATCAAGATGGGTTTAGGCTCGTAATGAGTTTGAACATTTCTGGGGTAAGCCAAAAATGGGGGGAGGACCCCCAAAAAGTAGGGTATCACCGTATGACCTTGCCTTATGTGGAATTATTACCAATCAAGTATGAGTCAACGGGCAGCTGTGCTTGAGTAGGCTAAGAGTGGTCTTTGATTGTTATCAGCCATTGTCATTGATTATATGATACACAACCACAGATAAGAAGATAAGGACACGACTCTATCTAACGGTTACACACATCTATTATTCAACATCCATTTCATATGCTACTTGGAAATGGTATCGGAGGCCTAGGATAAACTATAGAGGTTAAAATAAAGCCCTCTAGCCTCCATGGATAAACCATGGAGTGTAAAGTCTTTTGCAACCTATGGGTAAACTAGAGATCGGAATAGAAATATAGCTGCTCTACTTATGATCATACCTCGCATATAAAGGCAATTGTTTCCCAGTCAGCAAAAACCGTTATTTAACATCAATAAACCGTTTTTAACGTTTTGCCATAATAAGGAGCCATAGGGAAACGTTCTGAAACGTTTTGCAACGCTTTTTGTTGACTGGGTTGTATGTATCCCCCCCCCCCATCCCAGTATGCCAGATGTGGTACTAAAATATTGTAAAAGCCTCTAAAATTAAGTCTCATGTGTGATTCTTAGTATCTTTCAAAGCTAGACAGTGCAGGCTCGCCTTTAATATAAGCTAGGTATTGTGTCATTTCACACATGCAGTAGGGCAGTTAGAGTGAAGTAAGTTAGACATCCCATATGTTGTATGTAGTTTTCACATGACCATTGTAACTATCTTTATTTTCTAGCACATGATATGTATGAAATTAGATAAATGAAAATAGATAAAAATGGGTCTAGACCCCTAAAATCGACAGTGTGACATGGGCTTTTCTTAAAATCGACAAAGGACATGGAGCTTCAAGGGACAAGGATATGGGTCAAAAAATATAGTGACAGGGGACATGGACTTTTCTTAAAATCGACATGTGACATGGAGCTTAGTGACAAGGACAGAGGAAAATACAAATTTAGTGACATTTGACATGGGCTTTTCTTAAAATCGACAAGGGACATGGGGACCCCCCCATCTAGACCCCCATAAAACACAATTTAGCTTTGTCTGAATGCATGAACCCTATTTGTTTCCTTAATTTATATAAATACTTTTATATCCTACCAATGTATTAACATTATTGCCTATATATGCCTCTTTAGATCATTGCCTTATCACGCATGGGTGGTCATGATCAAGTACCCCTCCCTGACCTACACCCACATACCCGGGAACCCTGCCCAGTGACGTCATAGATTGGCCTAGTTTTCCACCCCATGATAGCGGCGCTCCTATTGGCCCATCTCAATTGGCTCCCAACTCAAATAAATGAGCACACATGCTTCTAATAATTAGGACAGCTCACAAACTGGTGGCCAACATATGGATAGAGATCATTCTAGAGTGGCCATATCACAAGGTGTGACTTAGGATCTTGTGATCATACTTTTTAAACTATTTTACACGAGTTCATTCACCAGCGGCTATGACCAATCACAAGTCCCCGTACACATGCACTGGTGCTCTATTTGCATACTTAGTCACTTGCACTCCAAATAGGGCCCAGCCGTGTACAGTATTGATTTCGCCCTGAGAAGGGGTCCGTGTTGGACTAAGGTACTGTTGGACTGAAGAACTAGAACGGATCCGATTTACTTGTGTGTCTTTTTGTTTGGACCTTAGCGGTGTACCGTGGGGAGTACTGTCAGTGGCCTACTTTCAGTGTGGAGGTCTAGCCCACTGGTAGGCTGAGTAGCAGAGGGGAAAAAACACACCACCCAACTCCCCCCTCCTGGCCTGCGGTCAAGTCTACAGCGCTGGCCGAACAGCGAAGTTGAGAGAAGTGTGAGGGGGCCCTGATCTCCCAACACTGTTAATACTGTATCAAGTGGAGAGTACAGACCAGGATATTACACGAGGACCATTTAGAGTATAAGATGAGACCAGTGGGTTAGTGAGACCAGCCCACGTTGTGAGTTGTGGCCAGTGACTGGTGGAGTAACTGGAGGGAGGAGGAGGTCGTGGCAGGGAAGTGAACACCCGGGCAGCACTCAGTCTTCTCCCGGCGGCCGGCCGCTGAGCACCCAGTCGTCCGCCCCCACTAAACTAACCACATCACCATCCTACACACAGCTAGGGGCTTGCTTGCTTGTGCTAGTACCCCTGCACTGGAGTTGAGAGGAGTCTCTGGACTTGGGACTTGAGTTGAAGCCTTCACCTCTTCTCTCCAGCTTCCAGCTGAGTATTACTGATACGGCACCTATGTGAGCCTTCACCAGCAACAGACGCAGAACTGGGAATCACACCAATTGGATTTGGAAATTACTAACTTGTGTGTGGATTTTAGAGCAAAAGGAATAGTCTTACGATTTCAAGATGATGGCAGATGGGCACACGGTGGACGGCTCCTGGGAGCTGTCCATCGCCATCACCGACCAGGGGATGGAGAAATGCCTCAGGGTCAAAGGCGACCTACACATAGGAGGGGTGATGCTCCGACTTGTGGAAGATTTAGGTAAGTATAAGTCGGCTTAGGCTTTAATAGCTAGAGCAGTCCTACATCTAGCTTTTACCCTCCCACTCCCCGACTCCCAGTCCTAAGGCTAAGTCTACCCCCGCCCCTTCTTCCCCATCCCCTCAGGCTTAGTCCAAGCTGCACTGCACCAGCCACCAACTAGCACAGTCCCCAGTAGACACTCCTCCTCTCACCCCTAATACCCCCTGCCTTTACTACCCTCTCCATCCCTCACGCCTACACACAGTACATACTCTGCACTGCCCCCACTATCTCAGGGGCCTGAGGGTAAAGGGGAGAAGGGATGAGGGGGTTCACATCCCCAGCTGGCCAGCAGAGATGGCCTCAGTCGGTCAGTACCCCTGCACTTGAGGTTGGAGGGTTTATAGGGTGTGTTCTAAAGTCTAGATCATGCTGGACTGGTTGCACTAGAGTTGCAGTTGATTTGTGTATTCTTTAAATGCAGAGATAAATCGATTATTTTTCATAATACTTTTAATGTAAACCGACTAATGTAATGGTAATGTTTAACTCGAAAAAGCGAGTTATAAGGAGACACCCTGGGGCCTTGTCACCGCTGTCGACCCCTTTATGGGGGTCTCCGATACCCTGTGCACCAGTTTTTGAGAAAAATGTACCCGATTGCGCCATGCAACATGGCGCACTTCTCCTGACTTTATTTCTCAACTAATTTAGTTCAATTTTTTTGCCAAGATACTTGAACATCCCCTTTATGCAGTGGGTAAACTTATTCATTGCTACGATAGAATTAACCTGTCCAAAATTCAATTTTAAAAAGAGTTGTCACTCGGGAACGTATCAAAACAAGACGGCGGCCGCTGAAACGCATGGCTTCACTTGGCAAAATGTTTTGTAGTATAACTCCTAAGATATGAAGAACTTTGATTCCATTTTTCACAAACTGCTAGAGATTAGCGTAAAGAAAACCCCTCTGGCTGCATTACAATGAGGTTATTCTCTAAGTAAGGTAACTGATCACATGTAAACAAAGCATTTTCAACTTCCGGTGGCATCCACTGACACTCTCAGAACCTGGCCCAGTGGAGCAGCCCAACTCACAACAAGTATGTGAGTTGGGTGCCGATCCATTTTGGTGGTGCAAATAAGTTCAAAAAAAGATGGAAATTTTATATATAAGAGGCAGAATTACTTAATGAATTTGTAGTGCCATTAAAGGAGGAGATGTAGGGCTCTTGCAGGAGATGGTATTTCATTACCAAGTTTTGTAAATGTTGAGAAATTGTCAATATTGTACAGACTGAGTTGGTTGGCAGCCATAAGACACTTTTTGTCTCCAATGGTGAAGGTATATGATGTTGATTCATGTATCAACTTTCCCGCCTTTTTTGGCAATGTGGTGCGAATAGCACAGTTTTGGTGGGAGTTATGCGAATAGTGGCTTGGTGGTGCGAATAACCTTGGTGAGGGAGTGCTTGACTCCATGGCGTCCCCTTCAAATGATGGTGTGACAGTCAAAGGGAGTGCTGATGCAACAGGATGAGTGCACAACTCATGGGAGCCAATCACAGGCTTTTCACTTTTCGAGTTATCAGCAATTTACATTGCTGCATTATCTTTAATATATCGATCTTCTAGTTTCAGCTTGATACCTTGCAATGATATCAGCAGAACACTACATGTATATAAACCACGAAAACGAATGAAAATTTATGTATTGAATTTTCAATTCAAGGTGAATAAAAAGCCAAAGCATTGTAAATTCATTAATTCTGATACCGGTACAAGTAAAGGGACATCAGTGAATACACATCCACTGTGTATACACATCCACTGTGTGAATACACATCTACTGAGTAGTACATAGGCCACAAAAAAAAGGTTTGTTTCCGGTAACCCGACCGACCTCAGCCAAATTTTTAAGATTTTTCAATTCTTTGAAGTTTTTTTCTTCAAAATCTCGATAAGTCTTTCCTTGACATTCATATACATATTTTCCCATCATCCTCTCGTATTCCACACAGGATACGATCATTTCTTACAATAACCAGTGAAACCCCAGCAAAGAAAGACAATGAGGCATTGGCAAAAAAAAAAAAATTAATTAAAAAAAAATCCGACCTACCGACCTCAACTTTTTATGCCATGCTACCGGAAACCAACCTTTTTTTTTACCATAGCTCTATGATGAAACTTCATGTTGAAGAAATGAGCTATGTCAGTTATAGTTAGGGCCCCAGACGGGGGGGTCTTACGTCCCTTGTCCATTATAAGAAATGGAAATGTCACTTGTCCCTACGAAAAATCACTTGTCCATTTGTCCCTAGGTGAAATCATTGTAGGGGTTGATGCAATTGAATGGGGGGGTCACGGTTTCGAAAAAATTCTGACCCTCCTGGTCAAGGGGTCGAAAAAAATCTTACCCCCCTCAAACCCACCAGCCCTCCCCCCCCCCCCCCACCCTGTTGAATTCTTTTTTACCCATAACAAAATACTGAACACCTCACACAGGTAGCACACAAAAATTTTCCGACGTTGGCTCGACGCATCGGGCCAACGTTGGCTGTCCATCGTTGCTAACCAAATGCCAACATTGGCCCAAAGTTGGCAGTACATCGGCAAATGGTGGACCATTTGCCAATTAGAATTTAAGCACAATATCACCCTAAACATGTTTAATTTCTAAACACCTTCCTGACAGTGCAGACTTTTAAAAATGACCCAGAAATAAGGGTTTGCTCCCGAGGGCTGACCCCTCCCACTATATGGGCCAAAACACAGAGACTGTTTGGAATTTTGAGGAAATATTTGGGGAGAGTAGGCCTACTTCAGATACATGGACTAATTATCTGGGAAGATTGCTTGAACTGACACGGAATAGGCCAAATTCAATGTCCAAACATGCATTCCAATGACTTGAGGGAATCTTTTCATAACTTTGGTTCTAATTGGAATATCTGAAAAATTCTTTCAGTTTTAGAAAGCCCAGAAATGGGTTCACTTAGCTATGATTCTTGTCGCTAGCTTTCTGTGTCCCTTGTCGAATCTAAGGAATGACATTTGTCATTTGTCACTTCATCCCCATGTCCCTTGTCGATTTTAAGAATTGGCCTTGTCCCCTTGTCGATCCTAAGAAGTGGCCTTGTCCCCTTGTCGATTTTAGGGGTCTGGGGCCCTATAGTTTGACCCATTTTTATTCATGTCCATAAAGCCATCCACCAGAAAGGGTCCAATGTGTATGAATTATGATAGGATTTAATACCAATCCCTGCAGCCACCTTCCTATCTCGTCCACAGTTTAAGTAAATTGACACAGTAAGACAAGAACCTCCAATACACCACCGCCCCCCCTCTCTGACATCTGCCTAGAGTGTCAGCCAACTTTGTGTATTCTGCACCCAGTACCCTTGTCCATTTACTTTGCAAATATGCCAAATTATCATGGTAATTTATTGGTCAGCAGGCCCACCCACATTTTCTTGAGAGGTATTTCCGTGTTGACCCTGAGAAGCTAAGGCTTATACATGGAGAAGACACTTCTTGGGTGGTCAAATTGTCTTGTCAGCCCCCCCCCCCCTCCTGCCTTGTGTATTTTACTTTGGGCCGGATGAACCACTGATAACTTACTGACTAGATAATAAAGAGGACCCTGTACTTGTCCTTTTGGCTTGTGTAATGTGTGTCATCCAGTACAATGTACACTAGGATGCGCCATATTGGTGCTGCGACAGGAGATAATTATGACAGATGAAAGTGGGGCCTTTATAAAGTGCATGAACCACAGTGATAGATCACCATTTGACGTGAAAGTAATCAATTGTTACAAACAGAAGAATATAAAAAAAATAATCAAAGGCAGACATCACTGGGCAGTCTGTGAATAAGCAATGAGTTGGGTTTTTTTAAACAATGAGATCAGAAATAATAAAAAAGAAAAGGTGCAAATAAAGGTGAGGTAGACGGGTCGCTACCCCTAGCAGTGCAGTCTGTCCATGGATGTGTATGCATGTGCTTTAAGTAAGCACTCAGCTAAGCAGACAGCTTTTGACCATATACCTACCGAAGAACAAACGTCCTTTGAATTTGTAAGTGTTCAGTTTAGCAGACGACTTTTATCCCGGTTAATCACAGCCTGCGGCGTCACGTGAGTGCTGAGTCCGCTGGTTGTCTGCATGTCCGTGTGTGTTTGGTTTGAGATGACGGATGACCCTGCCCCAGGGTTGTTGTCCACTTGTAGGTGTGAGGTGCTAACTTGTCTATGGTCAGTTCAGATGATGATCAGTGGCAATTTTAAACTAGATCTATAGATTATACTGAATACCGATATTGTATAGATCTAGTCCAGACCAGCTTTGGCTGTGAGACATAGCTTGCCTTCACTCATTATTGAAGGCCAAGATTTTGAAGAGGTCTGTCTAAGAGATTTTCAGTACTTTTTCCCCATTTTCCTACAGTAGAACCAACCATAGTCTCCAATAAAATGATGCAAAGCAAAGGTATAAAATCTTTACAATGCAGGTTAGGCCACTCAAAAAAAACTGGTTTCTTATCACCAACCCCTGAAAAACATGACGAGGGCAATTGATTTTTTTATTTTTTTTATTTTACCCTTGGCGTATCCGGGTGAAAACTGCGTGGGCGAGACCTAAAATCTTGATTTTAGTACTTAAGAATTCACTATTTATAAAGAGTTGTGAAAATGCACTCAATCTCTAGTCCACTGCATTGCCAACATTGTTAGTTTTAATTTGATACCAATTATGCCCATGTTTGTCTATTTTTACCATGATTTTTGATTAAAAATATGTAAAAAAAAAAAAAAATAAATAAAAAAAATTCAAAACACAGTTTTATGATGCGCGCGGTGATGAGAAACCAGTTTTTTTTTAGGGGCCTTAACCAAATAGACTAGTCAGTGTTAGGATCCATTGGACAAGCAGATCCACTTCACTGTATGGAGCATAGGGTGTATTGGACGTGATATTGATACAAGTGCTGTGCCTTACATTCCTGAATGCCTCCACATGCCCTAACCTATAGCCGCCCCACCCCCTCCCTCAGCACACACCCAGGTGTAACATGGAACCCCCATTAAGGATGTTGTCATTAGGTGATGGCTGGGTACACCATGTTACACACGTCAAGGCACGTCATATAGCCACACCTCCTACCCTCAGTACCCCACTCCTAAACCACAATGTAGCCTAGTAGGACTCTTGTTGTTGACAAGGCTTGTAATATTAAAATAAATGTCGAACTACATGATGTCGTATAAAGGATGCATTGGAGAGTGTAATAAAATAAGCATTTGCAAGGCCTAAAAGCTCGCCTTCGGCATATGTCCGTGTGGAATATGAAACAATTGGCACAAATGCCAAGAGATCTGCAAAGATGTTTTGTAAAATGTTGGAGTATACTACAATATTCATGTATTACGCCCAGGTGTCTGGAGGCAGGAAGGGTACGGGAGGCAGAAGTAAGTTGTGGTCTGAGGCTATGTTATGGTATAACTTTACACCTGTGTACCTGGCGGCTCGTTAAGTCCTTGTAACTTGTTTTCCCACGCCCTTGTCTGGTCAGGTACATGTATTTATAAAGGTATCCCTCCTGCCCTACCTTCACAGGTAAGACAAAGCCTAACTCCCCAGGTAAACATTCAGCAGACACCCCCAGGGAATGGGTCCTTTCTAAGGGTGGGTGTCTAGGGCTATAGATTTACTGGACTTTGGTAGCCCAGGTGAGGTGGAGGGTGTGTGGGATATTGTTCCCAGGTGTTACTTAGCCTAAGGCCCTAATTAAAACTTCTTCGACGGCTTGAAAGAACACATTCTTTCATTGCCAACTGTAGCGACCCTCATCAAAATGACTCCCTATGACTCAAGGCTCCCTACCCCCATATATTCTTGACTCAAGTACCGGGTAGATAGTCTGATAGATGGGTATTAGCGGGTACCGATGATAGACATTGTAGATCATCGATCACATCTGTCTTTGTCAGTGATTTCTTTTCCTATTGTCTTCACACATACACTTAACATTCCAAGTCAGTGCGTGTTCCCACTGGTACCATATTTGACAATTCCATGCATTCTTCCAGTCAGAACCAATGGCATTTTTGGAGGGGAACATCAGGGGCGTAGGAAGCAATTTTTTATTGGGGGGGGGGGGGGGCAGGGGTCTCGGTTGGGGGGGCTGCTATATTTTTATATAGGTTTATATAAGGAACCTCCTCATTATTGGGGGGGGGGGAGCCCCCCCCCCCATTTCCTGCGCCCCTGAACATGCATGCCTAAAGTAACAGTGTGTTTGAGATGAATTGGGAGGGAACCGAGACTTCCCAGTGTCTCTATTGGAGGATGTAGACATTTTTTTTTTCTATTTAATACTGTTGAACCCAATGAGATATTCTCTCATTTGATAGGCTGATATGAGGGAATGTGCAAAGGCTAACAAATCTGCAAGTAGTACAACCATGGTTTACCTACAGTATTTTGTTAATTGCTTCTACATTCATCCATGTGACTGAAGTACAGTGTAGCTATAAGGCTAGCAATTCCCCTTAAAGGACTCTGTAAGTGAACTTTGAGGTAGGGTTGGGCCTGTAGAAAGAATACCCAGCTTACGCAATAACAAATGCAGGGGGTCCCTGAGCAGTGTGTTCTGGCAGTTTGCCAGCTCGCCAAGAATGTGAAATACCACTCACATATAGCAGCAGTAAAGCTGAGTTGACGGTTCACTGGCCGTTCACCAAGCCCAATTCCACTCCTTACAGTCTTCTGGCATTGAACTCACTCCTGCCATAATATTAACTGACCTCAGGAGCATTATATGTATTCACAACCAGAACAGGAGCCAGCAAGGCACATGATATAACTCCCAGCCCAGGGCCATGACAGTTAATTGTGTGAGTTATTATTGTGTGGGAGAGTGGAGAGCAGTGGTTATAGAGGCAAAAGAATGTAAACAGTAGAGGAGTATAATGTTACGACGTGTTATATCAAAGGGTTTCTCCGCTTTATAATAGCTCCAGGTAGCAGAGATGGCGCTGATGTCGGAACAGCGTCCGTGCCTGTAGGCATGCGCGTTGTCTGATGACGGCATCAAAGGCACGGACGCTCACCTGTGACGTCACATATTGTTCAGGCCTTGGGGTGTCATCAATGAGAGTGACGTTGTGGTTGGAGGACACATCATGACATGACAGTTACGGACGGTGATGTAGTTATCGAGCATGGGAAATGCTTTTTTTCTAACCTAATAATATTGTTAACATGGATGGTGCTGCTGGGAACATACGTGCATTTGAGGTCGGATCGGTGGGACATAATGCTGTAAAGTAGCCACAGGTGTTACATCATTTGTATTCATAAATTTGGCTCTAGGGATGGATGTTATGGTAATATTCAAAAAGATATTGATGTACCTAACACAGTTGATATCTTTTTTAAGCAGCACTACACCCACGTCATATATTGTTCCTAATAAAGCATGTATTGCTGTTACGATGCATGCACATCAAGATTATATTTGACATCGATATAATACATGCAAATCTTTTCTACTTCACCTTGGCCGTCATACTTGTGTACATACACTACACAATATGCACCTCATTAAATCACAAGGGTTTAATACTGTCGGTCTCTATACGCCTCTCAGTTGTTTGGCATGGCTAGACCGTACACTTATTTACTGGTACATTATAAACTTGAGCCAGCTGGCCATGTAATCGTGTTAAGGGCTAAAGTTTAGCCACCTTTTGACCCTTTTGTTTCCCCATTAATCATTAATGGCACTTTTGACCTCCTAATGCCTTAAAGAATTGTGTGTTTCAGATAACCCGACACTACCTACATAGGGAATTTTCCTATTAAATCCAACCTACCCTACATTTATTCAGCTTGTTACCTCGAGCACACAATGTTTTTAGGCCTAAGTTTTTGCACTAATGTGATCAGGAAAGTCTTTGGTCATTGTGTCAATAGAAAAATATTAAACATGTGTCAGAGGGTATACAGTGCAGTCACATTTGGTGATGATTTACATCTGCACTCCACAAATAACATAACTGGAGTCAATATAAACATTGGACAAAGTTGATAATACAGGGCCTTACAAATCTATCAATTACACCATAGCTTCAGTCACTAATGTGTCATTCTGTCACTGTTATTGGAGGCGCATGTTATGAAAACAACAGAACTGCTTGTAACTATAGTAACGTAGCGGTAATTGTGTGTAGTTCATCAGAAAGGACGGCTGCGGTTGTCTTATTTTTATTCCAAGTGCGGTGTATTTGAAGGATACACTATTATGGGCCCACCAACAGTAAAGATATCCATACCCTTTATGCCCCGGTAGTCATTTGAATAAATCGATGTGCTGATCTAAAACATAACGTAACATGCCACGGAGGAACTTCTCATGGGTCATGCTCATGTGCCCAACACACAGAGTAGAGAAGAATGACAAAAAATAATTCACTATCATATTTCTGGGGTTCCCTGAGCTCGTGTTGTCACGTAACCATGGTAACCTAGGGCTGTCATGCTGTGTTGATCTCTATGTGAGAGAAGGGTGTCTAGATGAGGAGAGGGGTTGTTAGAGAGGGACATAATGTACTGTTACTATAGTCTACTGTTACTATGGTATTGGCGACTCTAGCAAAGTCACGTCTACGTCTGTGGATCTGGTTGATATTTTTAGGTTCTCTCATCAAAGATGACTGGAAAATAATGGAGGATATAAAGGACACTCAATGTAATGAAGTCTACTAAGGACTGAGATAGGAAGATGACTTGAACATTATGAATTTACAAATATGGAGCCTCGAGTGGTAGGGTAATTATATATTAATGCCATGTTGAGATGAGAAGGCAGTACCCTTCCACAAACCCTTCTTGCATAGGGAAAACTACATATCTATCTAATAGAAAACATAAGGCCATACAAGGAGAGAGCCACTGTATGATATTAACGTGTAGGGCATTATTGACCCCACTCCCCGTAGGGCACTGACCCGTGCCCACAGACCAAAACGTTTAACATATTTCAGTGGCAGACAGATAGATATTTGATTGGATGAAGCATGAGGTAAAAGTTAGGGTAGGGCTTGGGGTGGTGGTGAAGGGAAATGATGGGGACTGAGTAGGGAGATGTTGGAGAAAACATATGCTGTTTTGTGCCTGCTCAGAGATCACACAACCTGCACCTTTAGTTGGGAACGAGGGAGGGTACAGTCTATGTAAAACTACATGTAATATATAGCTACCTTAACTTCACCAATATTAAAACACTTGGCAAGACAACTGTAGGATGTCATGGACTCCATTTGGCGATGATACTCTGCATGATTAAATTAGACCTCTTTAAGTTATTTGCACTTAAAGACCAAGCAACTTATGCACACAAAAAAAAAGACAACAACAAAACAGCGATAATAACTAGAATTGCCAGCGATTTTTGGATTGCTTATAGATGTATCAGGGTTGGCTGTGGATGTGTTTATATGGTCGGCCTATATTCCTACAGTCAGTAGTTTAGGCACCATGTGCTAAGGTCAGATATTGAGGTAATGGTGACCAGATGGCGGTAATACCGTGCACGACCATAACCACATGTGTGCACGTAATACACGTTATAAGGCATGCACAGCCATTTATGAAGGAATCTATGGGACTTCCTGTTTGAAATATGCTGATTTGGTGAGTTATTGTGGTGACATCAACGTGTCAAACAGGCTATATCCCATGAAATACTTTTCATAACCAGTTTAAGATTTGAACATGTAGAATAGCTGGGTCAAGCAAGGATGCACATATTATATGTATGTATCAGTCACATAGGGAGTTCCATCGCAACCCAAAGATTCCAAAACATACGTATACTCATCGCAGCCACGATCACTAAGTGTATTAGTGTTTTCTATAATGTCGTAGCTAGCTTGAATAGAATACTCATATAAATAGTGATCCAAGTTCAATTTTCCAGCTCCAATAAATTTACAATCCTCAGTGGTTTTATGAAATATTGAAAATTATCATTCGCCACATATAAAGATGGAGCATTCGGCATAACGGACTACCTATTTGCACGATGTCATATTTCAGTCTGTGGAGAACCCTGATTCTTACCCTGTCCATGACCCCACTCCACCTTCTCCACCACCATACACATGTACGACTGTACAAGTTGTGATGCCCATGTATTTACCTCCAGTGACAGGCTACAGTTAACAGTAGCCACTACCTCCAGGTAATAAGTGTGTCGGGGGACCCCCTGGTCAGCTGGTGTGGTCAGGTGTAAATTTACATCCCTGCCTGGGTACCCCCAATGTCTAGTCACGGGAATTAGAAGGGCATGACCTCTAGACGGTAAGGTCACAGGACTGGTGGTTAGTCACAGCGGGCAACAAGGATCAAACATTCTTGTACTACTAGACTGGCTTCAGGCTGAAGGGCTTCTCACATGTTACAGTTTCTCCACCCCAGCCACTTTTGGTGAATTTGGTGGTACTCTTCTTTAGTCCATGTTTTCACCTACACCTCAAAAGGGAGTGGTCACTTTACAACCCGGCTTTACAATTACTTATCCGGATTTCAAGGGTGTAGGATCTTTCAATTTTGTAATGAATCGATACGAGGGTTATACAATTTATATGGACAGTGAAAATAGACTACTGATTGTGAGTTGAAGTGGGGGGGGGGGGAGGGTCTGTAACATTGTGATGTCATTTTCCTAAACGTTTTCTTACATCCTTCTTGATATTACTAGTATTTCAGTTCTCAACTAATCTCATCATCCTATAAACATCCTCCTACTTTCCCATCCGTCATCCAAATTACTTTCTAAAAATTGAAGCCTTAGACCATCCCTGCAGGCCCACTCCCTTACTTTAATACTCGATTACGCCCCCCCCCTCCTTCCTGTGGAGACATATAATGTCCGATTGTGTGATTGTAACCTTATATGTAGTGGCCTCTTTAGATATGCATCTAAACAACCGGTTTGGGCAAGTCTACATCCCACTCAAATCTAATTTCTGACTCCCATTTGTACAGGATAGTGTTACCAAGAAACTGCATCCTGCTGAAAATTATATGTTCTTTTATGTGTGTGCCCCCTACCCCATACTACATATCGACTGACCCCCTGAGATTAATCTTAACTGTGACAGTTTGTATCACAGGAGTATGGGGAATAAATGGCATTCCATCAAAAAAAAAAAAAAAAAAAAGGTATAAAACTTATAGCATATTGATTCCTTCATTTCACAATTCCATCTACTGGTATTTGTAACAATCTTTCACAATCAGTGCCCTACCCCACCCACCCCCATCCACAGTAGCACCGAAGCCCCACAGTGACTGTTATGGTTTCAATATGAGAGCATTTAAAGGATATTACCCACAATTCCATGCACGGTCACGGTTGAAGAAACACACGTGCTTCCGGTTAATGGTTACATGGCCATTCACATCCGGGCATCACCGTCAGTTTGGGATGGAATGGGCATGTGTGATGTAGAAATAGAAAAGGTGGAAAGACGACAACAAAACCTGCAGAGAATGGGAGACTGGTGACATTTTGGGGATGGGGTTGTGTGGTTGTGGTGGGATGGGGGAGACAATGATGGGACAGAAGGCAGCGGGGGGGGGGGGGGTTATGGGTCCAGAGAATCTAGGTCAGTCCTAGAGATCCAGAAGGAGGCTTGGTGGGAGATATTGATCCGTTCTAGGACTGGGCGAGACAGTGACAGGGAGGAGAGGTAGGGGTGGGACTGAGAGAGGGGCAGGGTTGGGGAGAGGGGTGTGGCTTTTGTGAGGGGTGGTGTGTGTTTGTGTGAAGGGGCGTGGGGCGCGGCAGAACAGGGGCATTGGGTTGTCTAACGGGACCAGGGCTGGACAGGGTGATCGGATCGAAGATTTTGATGCCTGTCTGGCATTGAGATCGGGAGGGGCTGGTGGTGGGGGGGGTATTTGGAAGATATACTGTTGAAGTTGCCATTAGATCAAGCTAAACCTCCCCGGACCAGAAGGCAGTATCTACTTCTCCTATCAGTGGCTACTGAGAATATGCTGATCAACAACTGCATATTGCAGTAGGTACTGCTGAAATACTTCCGAAACAGCTGACTCCACACTGCATTTTCAGTCTAGACTCAGTAGTGTACTGACTATCAACTGAATATGCACTGCATTTCAGGCAAGAATCAGTAGTCTACTGACTCTCAACTGAATGTTAATAGATTCCAGAAATTATACACTCTGTGCAGCAGCATAGATGCAGTAGTCTACTGACCATCTACTGGTATGACTCTGTCCATTCACAGATTGTTTACCTGATGCTCCTAAGACAGTCCATAGTGTGAATGTCAGTATGGTTGTGAACAACAATCAAAAGATTCAGTAATGTAATAATGAAACTATCCAGTGTTTGTGGAGACAAGCATACTTCACCCCTTTGCATATGAATATCGTATTCAGTGCCAGTAATGGATACACATGGATGTTGGGGTGTATGGAAGTGAGGAATTACTCACTGACTTTATATAGGGTACAAATATACTGAATCTTTTGGTCCCCATCATGACATTTTTTTTACATAGTATCCATGTATCATTGATAATTGCAAAGTGCTTGTCTCATCACCTTAACATCAGTAAACCGAAAGGCATTATACTATAGAAGCACTCTATAGATATGTCTACTCTTACCCTTTTGCTATGGTAAGAGTTACACAGTACTACTGAATCAATACTGCCCTAGCCCCCTCCTACATGATTTGCATGCACTACTAGGAAGTAGTAACCACTCCACATAGCTGATGGGGCGGTGGCTCAGGGGGCTAATGCATTGGTAGAGTAATCAGAAGATCCCAAGTTCAAATCCAGCAAGGACCACTGGTAGTGCCAGTACTAGAACAGCGGCTGCTTCTTTTATCCTTCTACCTGCCCCCAGCAGTAGTTTTCAGTATGATCTACTGCTCAACTACTGCTATAGCAGCAGCCATTCAGTAGTGCTGATTGAACACTGCCCCAACCCCATATATGGTCATGCAGCATTAAATAAGTAGATACTGTTCAAATGCTGCGATCTAATTTACATAATTGGGACAACTGATTCAATACTGCTTGCATGCTGCTAATACTACTGTTCTACTACTGTACCACTGCTGCAAGTTTTGTGGTGCTGAGCAGTAGAATGACAGTAGATGCTGATACAATACTGTTTCTGATGCTGCTTTCACACTGAATCACTACTGTCACACCACACTGTTTCCTAGCTGCTTTAGTGCTGCATTTCTACTGCATTTTGGTCCGGGATGTCTACTCTTACCCTTTTGCTATGGTAAGAGTTACCCAGTACTACTGAATCAATACTGCCCTAGCCCCCTCCTACATGATTTGCATGCACTACTAGGAAGTAGTAACCGCTCCACATAGCTGATGGGGCGGTGGCTCAGGGGGCTAATGCGTTGGTAGAGTAATCAGAAGATCCCAAGTTCAAATCCAGCAAGGACCACCTAGAGAGGCATTGGTAGTGCCAGTACTAGAACAGCGGCTGCTTCTTTTATCCTTCTACCTGCCCCCAGCAGTAGTTTTCAGTATGATCTACTGCTCAACTACTGCTATAGCAGCAGCCATTCAGTAGTGCTGATTGAACACTGCCCCAACCCCATATATGGTCATGCAGCATTAAATAAGTAGATACTGTTCAAATGCTGCGATCTAATTTACATAATTGGGACAACTGATTCAATACTGCTTGCATGCTGCTAATACTACTGTTCTACTACTGTACCACTGCTGCAAGTTTTGTGGTGCTGAGCAGTAGAATGACAGTAGATGCTGATACAATACTGTTTCTGTTGCAGCTTTCACACTGAATCACTACTGTCACACCACACTGTTTCCCAGCTGCTTTAGTGCTGCATTTCTACTGCATTTTGGTCCGGGTCAGAAACTCTACTTTCAACTACTGTATTAGATTTAGTCATGCCCCATCCCCCATCTAGGCTTTGATTCTTCCCATAAAACACCCCTCTTTTGCAAAGGGATTTTCAGTCTAATCCATACAATTGATATCTCATACCCCGGTACATTGAATTCACTGTGATCCTGTATTAGTATCAATTCCTCAGTCTTGAGTCTTTTAGTAGTAATAGGGGCCACGCCTATACCCACATGTATACCTATCACTACACACTTCTAACCACAACACACAAACAGTCCTGGGCCTATATCCTGTATACATGCTATTCTGCACATGTATACAGGATATAGGCCCATGACTGCACATGCATGGTTGCATGCCAGCATGAGCCTATTGTAGCATGTCACCCAGTCGGACATCCGCTCTACCAGACTACTGAGATTCATAGAATCTCTACGACTGAGGTCATTAAGAGAAATTAGTACTGTTACTTATGATGCAGATTCCATGAGTGATGGTTCTAAGTCATTGACACTGTCATTGACACTGTGTGGAGTAAAGTGGAGGAGGACAAGGCACTCAGTGTAGGATTGGGTGCCATTTGCAGGAAGTACCACAAATAGATTTAGCTATGAACTTGTTCTCAGGAGAGAGAGGCGAGCTGTGAATGACTTGAAAAGTTAGGAATCATTGGCTGTTACTCTTGGGCTGCTAATGCGATTGCTTTTCAAAATATATAGGAAAATAAGAAGATGTGTCATAAATATATCCATCCAATGCATGCCTACCACTAGTCAGGGAGAATCAGGGAATGTCAGAGAAATAGAGAGTGAGTGAGTGAGTAATAGATGTTTAACGCCATTTCGACAGCCAAGGTCATATTCATGGCGAGAACTACATTACACAATTTCACAGGGGAATTTGTCAGTGCCCGCGCATATGTGCACCACACATATCCCGAGGGGATAGGAAAGAGGAGAACCAGACCCTTTTAAGTGGGATAGGGAAGCCCAGAGAAATAGAATAATAATAGTAATATAGTGCCTATACATGGGTAAAAAGTGACACTGTGATGCAGGGGTTTTAAAAAGTGACGGTCGGTGACACTATCAAAACCCAGCACATTGGCATATACATAAAAAGTGACGGAGTGACATGCCATCCTTTCTAAAAAGTGACAGCATGACATCGACAAAATTTTGAGCAGCCATGTATAGGCACAATATAGAACACCATTCAAGTGATGTACCTGTAATAAAGATTATTTTTTCAATAATATCCAATATAAAGAACAGCTTGTTGATAATAACAATATTGTTCCGTGAGCTAATAATCCCCATGGAGTATTAACCCAATCGTGCTCTGTATGAACTCCCCCATCCATAAGTGGGCCCATTCAACGGCATATGAATAAACATGGCGTTACACAACGTCTAGACGACAAGCCCCTAGGGGCGGCCTGCAGTACGCCTGACAATACCCAGATTATAATATCTGAGCATGTCCTACCCATACACTCTCCATACTGCCATAGTAATAGTAATAGTTTAGGTGCTATGATATTGGTTTGTGTACGCCCATATCCCACCATGATAGAATAGTCAATAGAAGTCTGCATTCGTATTGTACCGTGGCATATCATGATATAAACAATACTGATGACTTTATCCTATCCTAACCACATGAGTACCCACATCACAGGACCCCATGACCAGACATTTCTCTCGCATTGGCCAGTTTGCACGACCATGATCTAATCTGGAACTGATTGCTGGGACAGTTGATTATAATGGGTACCAGCCATTTATCCCCAGGGATTCTAGATTGATTATCAGACAATCATGTCAGTTGCTCAAAAACTCCATCCCACGTATGCCCTGTGCATATGTACATTATCTACCTACCACATGAATTCACTGATTTCTCTAATACATCAAGAATTATGATATCTTAGTCTATAATTATTTGTAATTGATTTTGCTAATTATACAGAGCAGAGATTGTCCTGTGCCTAAATAACTGTTCTATCCAGAAATATAAAGAGAATACTCATGTCTATGGGCCCGGTCCAATCAGTGACCATTGGATCACCTATAGTGATGCTCTAACCAGCTGAGCTCACCCCCTAGGTACCCATGTGTCCTGTGGTGTGTACAGTGCAGAGTATTTTGGCATTTATCGACCCTGGAGGAGGACGATGGACAGGAGGAGTTGGCTCTGGTCCACACCTCACATCACTCTCCCTATATGGAGGAGGGTATATGAGTGAGTCACACTGGTGCTACCTACATGAGTCCCATCCCCAGCTTATAGTCTGGGCCATTCTCTGCGGTTAGGATGAGGTATATATATGCAAGGTTATACCTATACTAATAGCTTGGACGGAATACTCCTAAATGATGATAGGATGGCAGAAGATGGAAAATTGCAATTTTCAAAGTCATAGGGCGTAATAAATCATTCATTGTGGAACCAGGGTCAAATCCAAAAACATGCTAATAAAACATGGTCCATCAGTTGTAGAACAGAGTGCTCTGATATAAGTGGGATATTAAGAAGTGTACGGCTGCAGGGCTGGAACAGTTCAGTGAGATATATGTAAAGAATTCAGCGACTCTTCGGTACCCAAAAAGCGCACAAGATGAGTGGACCCAAGGACTGAATAACCTTCTCTGAAAGATGTGATAGGACTGCACACATCTCGTCTTGTCACCAATAGCTATCTTCTATTTGGGTTGACACAAGACAAGATGGTGTGATTTTTACATAATACTGACTGGACCCTTTATTAAGGACCTGAATAGCGTCTATCTATATTCAGATTGGGGTCGAACCAAGGTGCACTCACCATTGTGAAGGGATAGAGGGTTGTTGTACCTTGACATCTAGGACATTAGGGTTTTCATTTCAGCAGAGGTCGATTTGAGCTATTTCTGGAATGGGGTACAGATACTATCTCTACTTGTTGACATCTCATTGAAATGGAAAGTATAGGGTTGTTATAGTGCCCATCATGCCCTCTGTAAATACAGGCCTATGGGCATTAACGTAGCGGTTTATCTTATCAGAGTTCTACTGAAGAGGGTTTTTCCAAAATTGTCATTGTGTGCGGCCAAAATAAGCACAGCTGAGAACATTATGTGTGCTCAGTTAGAGGTCAACTTAGTTTCATACGAGACATAAAGGTTGCAAGGTATAGTTTGTCCTATTTTCACGGTTGCAAGATGTTAGTTGCTACATTACACACCAAACATTGAATCATAAAGTCCATACCTGACACCTCAATACAGAAAACCAGCATTAAAAAAAACAACAGAAGAACTATGAGACTCTTGCCTGTATCTGGCAGAAACTGTAGCTTCTGCATGTCTGGTTTTCTCCATCAGAAGGGAGCTTGCCATATGGCATTTATGTTGGAATTTACACTCCCTCACCCATGAAGGTGGCTCAAAAGGATGGGCGTCTTTTGTTGAGATGAACGAGAATTAAAGGCCTCAAAACGATGCTCAAGGGTAGAAAATGAAGTAGGTGTTAAATGGGACCATCAGCTGAATATCCCCTTTCTCCCCCTGAGAGGATGGGGCAGCAGCGGGCAGGTGGAATGTGGACTGTACCTGGATAGGTTCACCTTTAGTTCATAGGAGGGATAGTCTTTTATTAAACACCCTAAATACATAACTTTTAACTCTTTAGAGGCAACATAGTGTTTCAATAAGCTATGCCTTTTTTTCTGGCATAAAACACGAATGAAATTACTCTGCAGTACTGCATGCATACGTTGTGTCGACCCATCAGAGTTGGTGGCCTCCTTCAAGGAGCTTCAATCTGATGCACAACAGCAGAACGTGATGCACAAAAGCAGAGTCCGATGCTCAACAGCAGTCCTGATGCACATCAGAACCTGATGCACACCACCAGAACCTGATGCGCAATAGCAATTCTGGCGACCTTCTTAATTGAACAAGTCTAATCCATGGCTCATTGCAATAAATGGATATATGAAGTATTAGGGCCTAATTTCAACCTTAAAGGGCAAACTCTGAACTATGTATCACACCTGTGTCATCATCCCTATAACCTCTAAGATGATATGGTACCAGTGTATGCATGTTTCCTTGTAATATCTACGTTACCCTGCCCTATATTGTACCTTACCATTAAAATACATCATTCTCAGGACTTTTCAATCCTCTTGAAATCTGCACCAACCCACCCCACCTCTTCCCCTTGGCGGGGGTGATACTTCAGACATGCCGCGCTCTTCTCAAGGGTTCTAATCCCAGTCATCCCACAACAACAAGCCACAAAGGGTACAGGTCGCCCCACCCCACACCCCTACCCCCAGGGGGTAGAAATTGGGGACCCCTGGGTTCACCAGAATGACAATCACCTCTCCAGTACTTGCCCCCTCTGTCCACCTCCCGACCTCATTACCACTAACGACCCTTTATGTCCAAAAATAAAACTTGGAAGTGATATTTGAGATTTGGAGGGTTCTTATGGATTGTGCAACGGGTAGGCCTGATGCAGCAAATATTTTAATAAAATTCTATAGGTTACAGTGAATGTAATGAAGGACATTATCCTGGGGAAATTGTGTTCATGAAGAGGATCTGATCCAGGGACTAAAGCAGTTGACGCTGATTGTTATAAATGCCCACAATAGGCTACCTTCCTCACCCCCACCCCTGAACCACACACCCAGGGAGCACAATTGGCATTATCTGTTACACACTGTGTCATCAAGTCCTGGAAAATAGGAGGCGAGAAAAAAAGTCAGTAATTTATACACCACAGTGTGATTACTCTGTCCTCTGTGTCCTGGATGGAGACTTAGGAGGGGGCAGTTGTCACACTAGTGGGTCTGTACTTGCACCCAAAATGAGTTTCATTAATTGCTCACGCCTGCTGTATAATGATGAAAAATTGGCCTAGATTGTCCCTGCTGACGAGGAATGGGGTAGTTGGTGTTTCAGCTTGTTCACAACTGTAATAGAAGCACTGTCTGAACGTGGGAGTTTTGATTCTTCTTGTCTTTGGATTACTTACGTCTCAGATCTGATGATATTATGTACATGTACATACATTACAATCTTTATTCATGATATTATGAATAATTGTGTTATTATACTACACTCTGAAATAAGTGTTGATATATTAATTAAGTCTGTTGTTTTCATTTTCTTGCAGGTAAGAACCTTCAAGTGTCTGATTTGCCATTCCCCGAGGGGTATGTATGACCACTACCATGTCAATTTGTCATGTGTATTTATATTAAAGAATTCTAAATGTTCAAAATACCTGTAACATGAAACTGCATAGAAGAAGTGAAAATTATAAATACGGGGCATTATAGAAAAGCTTTTTTCTTGAAAGCAACAAGGGAGTGCAGTGTCACGGAGGAAGAAATAAAAGAGTTAACACTTGCAGAATCATATGTGAGATCAAATATCAAAGTTCCTGGTACATATTTTCTTCCTCAACAAAGTGGTTGATACTCCACAATATCGACTTTCAATTGATGACCAGTAGAGACCAAAGCTACTCTAGCTGAGGGTTATTATAAGCTCTGACTCATGGGGGATTTCTATGGATGAGCCTTCCCCTTCCACTATCACCATGAGCTGCTCTTACTATGATAGGCTCCCACACAGAGAGTGTCGTGATTAGCTCATTGAAGATTCCTAGGAAGTGGCATCACCAGGGATAAGGGATGAGAGGGAGTCCACTTTGGCCTAGATCCATCTCTGTGGTATGCACCACCCCCTTACTTCACTGGGTATCCAGACTCATCTTTGCCGTTATAACATACTAACAACAGAGAGCTGAGTCACACCTATGATATTGTAGGTTTTGCGTCTGGCCATGTCTTATATGTCTGGTTCTTATGCCTGCCATCAGTCTAAACATTGTATATGCTGATAGGTATGATTCCTTCCTCCATGCTGCTTGCTTGATCTATGTCTCTCGCTGTGTCTCTATCCCTGTCTGTGTCTGGGTTTCTCTCTCTCTCTCTCTCTCTCTCTCTCTCTCTCTCTCCCCTCTCTCTCTCTCTCTCTCCACCCCTCCTCTAACCACAAACACTCACATGTGCACATGTACAAACAAATGACACCAGTTGGTTAACTGAGAAGTGAAGTGGGGAAAAAGTGGCCTTAATCTTTTTGTTGCAGACTTTAAAAGGTCAGCTCTTTTTGTCTTTCCTCCGGCTCAGAAATGTTTATCCAAGGCTAGAAGTATATGTAGGGCATGCAGAGAGCTCTTCCATATCCCCTTCACACCCACCATGTCCACACAAACACGTGGTATGCTTCCATATACATGTAGGGTTGCCATGTCCATGCCTATACATACCATATCCATGTTTGCATCCCCACCCCAGCCACCATACAGCCTTGTGAGTCTACCCCATGTACATGTAGGCATACATGAAGTCACACACCAGCCAATATAAATATACCAACCCCAAACATGTCACAGAAACAAATACTCCAAGAAGGAAGAAAGCAGAGATGCATGCCTCAGAAATTGCATTGGTCAATAGGTCATCTATGGGATGGGGGAATTGATGGGTGATTAGAATGCGGACAATTTTAGTCTGTGGCCTACAAAGAGCTACAGTATACACTGATATCTTTTCCAATGATGGCAGTATGGACTATGTTTTATATTGACAATTTTTGTGTATGTACATTTGCATGCTCCCCCATTCTCTCTGTGGACCTCTAGCAGTCGGGGTATGTTGGTTTATACATTTATATGGGGTCTGTGGGCCAGGACACTTGTTTGCTCGTCCTCTGTCCCCTGCTGTAGCTTTTTACAAAGTGGCAGCATGTGAACAATGAAGGTCTGAGTCCAGGGTCTGAGTCCCTACTAAGAGGCAGAGCAATGTCAGACTAGTGCTGAAAGGCCACAGCTGTTGTTTACTGTGATCTTGTTGGAAATAAAGAATATGTAAATTCTTTTTTTTTTCTAAATCAGGAACTGTTATTGATACATTTTATTTATATATGATAAGAATCGCTAATTTTGGAGTGGAATCGTTGATTTGTGATGGAGAGGGCCTTCAGAGATTTGTAAAAGCATAGTGTCCTCTGTGGACACTCTATGGTAAAAGGCACCGGCTAATACCTTCCGTATAAGGGGTGGCTTATATGCACGAGGATGGGCCCCTGCTGAGCCTTATAGGGTCACCAAAAGTTGGTATAGTAATGGTATATAGATCTAGACTCAAGACTGTTAGAAACCAGTTAAAACTGTGGTCTTGAGTCCATGTGTTGTGCCGATCCTGTCTTGATGCGTTGTCACTTTTGGTTTTGATAGGACATCGATTTAGTCAAACTGGAAAGAAACAGCAGTTTACTTTTGAAATCAAGTAAGGCCGGACGGTGATACTGTTATAGGACCTTTGATTACTTTCTCAGAAACACACACAATTTCTCCAGCACGTTTGTCAAATGGCTTCCAGGGTGGTCACATTGGGATCTCAGTTATCATTTAATCAGTAGATAAAGTGCAGGGCGTGTGGTCCATACAAACAAATAAACACTCATAATGAAAATAAAGGTTTTAACATATTTCACCTGATTCCTAGAAATAGCTCACCTCTAAAAACCAATTTGTTGTCTTAAAAGAATTATACCCTTCTTATCACTCGTCCTTCTGCACCTAACTATTGCTTACAAATCAGGATGTCAGGCCTGCTGATTGTCTCTCAAAGCCTTGTTGATTCTCTCTCAGTGGCATTGTTGACTCACAGTGGCTCTGTTGATTGTCTTTCAGTGGCTAGATCCACATTCCTGCCAGTCATACCACACTGCCTCTAGGTCTGCTAGGGTCAGGGGTTACCCAGACGCCGGCTGACCCATGTCTAAGGTTACAGTCGTGTAAAGTGACCACTACATGATGACAGATGACCAGTCTACCACCCATTGGTGGTGGTCAGTGTCCCTGGAGCAGCCCCTGGGTAGAGCCAACACTGTGTACTAGCTGGTATATAATCATGTACATGTATACCCAAACCTGGAATGCCCTAGGTGTATAGTCAATACCTAAGAACTTGTCAAGTCCTCCCACTGGGGGTCGTAATCCACTAGTAAGAGTGCTAACTTGTTAACATAATACCATAATATAATACCATCACCCCACACCATATCTTATTGAAATGGTCATTTACGAGCAGTTCACACTCTCCTTAAATTAACACAATTCAAGATCACAGGTTTACAGACCTCATTTATGGTGGAAATGGGACCCTGGAGGTGATAAAACTGAACACAGTGCATTTTTGGATTCACCCCTCTGAGTGAACTACTTGTCATTTATAAACCCCTGGAGTTTTAACTCCAGGGGGCCCCCTTTGTCGGCCTCACCAAATTCTTAGGTCTTAACTATAGTCAGTGATTGTGGTAGGCCCAGGGTAGTAAGGGAATGAAGTGCAAAGCCCGGTGCAAAGTGAGTACCGGTATGTCAAAAAAGATGAAGGGGAGGGGCGTGTCACATTTGCAGATGTTCAGCTGCTGGAGGAGAGCTTGTGTACCACCTATAATACCGGGGATGTTATCGTTATAGAAATCTCCATGCTTTACCCTAATTTCAAGTCTCAAAGGTCTGTACATTCCTACACAAAGCCAATGTCTAAGAGCTTCTAGTTGGACCTTTTAGGGATATCACTGTTCAGTCACTTTGATCCCTTCACCTGTGGATGCTGGTATGATAAAGGATCCTAGGCAGTGAACTGTTGTAGAAGTGCTATTCTACCCTTGTATCTAAAATGGAGGGCACTACATGTGCCCTATGGCATCAATAAACCGATAGTTCCACCCTTTTATCATGCCCACCCCTGCTGGTGACCGCAAGCCGTGCAGTATGTATAGGGTCTATGTCCGTGACGGGTACCGGTCGGTGGCCGTCCTGTGCCCATGACCCATGACGACCCCGCCCCCAGGAGGTAAAGGGTGCTACTTAGAGCACCAGACATTCCTCCAGACCACCAGCACGCCCATATACCCCCCCCCCCTTCCAACCTCCTCATCCACCACCACATGCTCAAATCACCAAAGGTTTGGATATATTACCACCAGTCTGGGATATAAGCTCCCACCGGCCCCACTTATACTAAAAGGGCCAGTATCTATAATGAATATGAAGTTGTACCGGTAGATAACATTGTTTTGTTCTCTCCCCATCCCTTGTATCGTCCCACATTCTCCCATCTCCTCCCATATTTCCACCACATTCCTATCTTGAGCATCCACTAAAGGAAAAAGGGTGTTGACCCAATCCCTCTGGAATGCATTGACCAAAATTAATGGTGATCCGGAACGGGGGTCTGGTTCCCATCGTGATCAGGCGTGACAATGACAATGAAAGAGTATCCTCTTAGTGCAGGGATATATACATTTTCAGAATTTTATCTCAATATCTGTTTTCAGAATTTGCCTAGCTTGGTATACCTAGAGGATTGCCTGCTTGAATTAAAGTGTTATAGTATTTTATATTGAAGGTTGTTCAATAATCCCCAAACCTCAACTTAAGTTATCTAACGAATTCTGAATGTATATACATCTTCAGATTTTTTTCATGTACCCTGACTTACAGTATCCTCTTTTTATACAGACATCCATCCATGTTCGCTGTTTACTCTCCGCCTTAAATACACTCAAGTGGTGATCTACGTCTTCAGATTGTGCAGGAATGTCTCTTACTCCTGGATTATGTCAACACCTGATCAATCTCACAGTGAACAGAAGACAAAGCCAAGATGGTTTAGTGACAACAATGAGTGCAAAAACACCATGGCCATCAGTATGAGTATGGCCGCAAAGTTTGATGTATTCATAATGTGATAATCAATTACGAATACAGGCAGACCACTTGGCAAGAGTAGATGATATTACAATATCATTTTCCTCATAACAATAGTGAAGAAATTTAGATCTTCCATGGTGGTCTGTTACACCATCACTGAAAAACGCAACATATGTTTTTCGCTCCCACTCCCCTTCCCTTCTAAAGTCTTTTATGACATCCCATTTATGGTATGTCTTCCTGTCACTTTCCATCCCTCTAATGTGGTAGAGTGCAGTGACTTTGATCTCAGAGTGCCACCATAGATGGTCCCATATTCACAAAGGTGTCACAGGGCACTGTTAGTGCACAGTATCCTGTCACACCCCACACAAGGTTTGCACGGAACATGGTGTCAACTAAGAGCCCACTGACTGGTATTGCCTGACACTGAAGAAGGATGTCAATGGTAGGCTATAAAGCTGAATCTGCAGCAGTCTCTCCCCAGTCATCAGCCCCAATTGGTCCTAAATGGGCAGTATACTAGAAACCAATAGTTTCAAAGGGAACCCTAGGGTAATACATTGTAGTGCCTTGTTTTCTCGACCACCTACATGCCCATTTCCTCAACTCACTCAGTGCAAGTTTAAGGCTGGTGGGTGGGATCATCATGGTATTGACCTCCAGGGTATCAGGTTTGATCCCTACACAAGTCCAGTGGTAGACCAATTGGTGAAGTGGTGTTAGTAGCCTAATGTCATAACGGACCCAGTTCACACCACCTCCACCCCCTTCTCCCACACATACACTCACACACCCTCCAGGCCCCTACTGGTTTAGGTTGGTATATATTATATTACAAGCGGCCAGAAAGGAGCCGGACTGCCGCCCGGAGGGACCTCCTCCTGGGTGGGACACTTGCCAACAGGTAACAGGCTTGAGGTGGGAGGGAGATGTACAGACTAGCTCAGGTAGGGACGGTTTACCTGTGGTGGAAGCCGCATAAATCAAGGCCTACCAGCAGGTAGTGAGTGGCTATAGAGGCCCATTCTCACAGCAATAACCTCTATTTCATAGGTGTGCCATTGGTTTGGGTGTAATCTACACCCATACTTAGCATTATATTCCCCTGCAATAAACGCGTATAGATAACTACCTTCCACAGTTGTGGTATTCATGCAGGATAATACTTAACTTGGTATTTCTGGGTCGGGTCAGAGCTCCAGTGTCTACAGAAACACGAGCCATGATATCTTAGACCAAAACAAGACGTGCATAATGTACACCAAAAGGTAGATAACGGTAGTACCATTGTCAATAAACAGCCTGTATGAGTCCCGCATATGAGTAGACGACTGTCCCTTGATTTATCAATAATAAGTATGCAGGATCTGTGGAATATATGTCCCTCTAGCCTCTGATGGATAAAGGGGGAATACTTACGATTCAGAGTTTGACCCAATACTAGAAATACTAGAAAACACAGATAAATCAATTATTTAATGAAGATGGCAAGTGTTATGGGTGCTGCATTTCACAAAATAAAAATCCCCTATTAAAGTGGTATCTCTATGTGTAATCTAAACCATCTATCGTATTGCACCAGGGGTCTGGGCAGATAGATAAACTGGTTTTGAAATTTAACTTCCCCTTACAACTGCTCTTTAGCTTTACTTACACCATGTTTTAAGCACTGGAATCCTTTCAACCACCCTCTTTTCATCTGTCCCAGGCTTGTGACCATAACTCTAAGATGGTTTTTCCTCAAGTGATTTGTTCTTTTTGTTGGTGTTCATGTGGAATAGGCATGGAGTGGGCATGGTGCCACAAAAGGTGAGAGGGGTGATCCAGTTAATAAAAGGCCTCTCTGACATGTGGGTATTTTATGTTTGGATATGGTGCTATGGAAGCAGAGAGTGACTCATGGTTTGGTATAAAAGGTGTCCTAGTGGCAGTCTTTGTAACCTTGTACATGTATGGCTGTCAAGGCTGGCTGAGTGTTGGGAGGGAGTATAGGGGTGGTAGTTTGAGGTCTTAGTGGAAGGTGGGTGATGTATCCCTGTTTCACTGGTTGTAGGCCGAGACACAAGGGAGTAGAGATATGCCACAGGCAGGTCAGGGGCCAGAATTTGTCAACAGGTATAGCCTGTATAAGTCGTATTTCTAACATTAATCCCCTAACATTAATGTCCTGCCATCCCATTGTTAGTTACACAACTTCTGTTCTTCTCACTCCACCCCCGCCTCCACGCCTCAAGCAAATCTCAAAGTAAACCCCACTGAGTCGCCCTATGGAATGATTCAACTCTAGCCATCTACTCATCGTTAAAGGACCAGTCTAGGATCCTTACAAGTGGGCTTAAGCCTCTTCGAGGCGCCTTTCTGTCTACCTTTAGGTATAGATTTGTATGCGGTATTCACCCCATAAAAACGCATAGTCAGTGTCCTTTATTGGGCCTAATGTTAATACAGACTCAGTGCAAGCCATCCTCCATGCCCCAAAGCTTTAGGAAAACGCACTACATTATTGCCAAATGATGAGCAAACACAACAGGCTCTTATATTAATATCTATGCAAAACACACAGTCTCCAACCCATATGTAAAGCTCACATAGCCTGTATTCTCTACCACTGCTTTATCTAGTCCATATACCATGAGCTCTCTTGGTATTCACTGCTCATTTGTGGACCAGCCTTTTTGGGCGACTGCCAGGATCGTCTCGGCTGGATCAGAAGATGGGTGTCTGTCAGTTCTGGTTGGACACCTCCCCCCCCCCCCTCCACACCCAGTACCTTCGCAGTTCTCTATGGTCTTTGAGATGTATTACTGGTAGGGCGGATATCAGTGTGCGTGTCTTGGCTCCTTACCAGACCTTTTAACACGGTTAACTCCCCTCACCTCTAACTGGCTAATAACCATCATCATTATCATCTCTCTGACACTGCCTTAAATATACACCAGCACGCGCTGCGTCTCCCAGAGACGCTGGTATGCAGCGTTCCTTTGACATCTAGATTATAGAGGTGGGGAAGTGTAAAGTGTAAAACTAATAAACCTGTCAGTTCTGCATCTTGTGTGGTTGGAATGTTTGTTATGCATGAATGCCCTATCTAAATATCCATGGAATTTGAAGAGGTTCTCAATTTTGCCCTTCATAGATAAAACCTTTCTGAATTATGAGAATACTGCTGACTGGACCAGATATACCTGTGCAACGGAGTTTGAATACTTTGATAACAGTCTCAGAGATGCGGGCTTCATTTAGGAAATCATTCTGTGTCATACCTTAGATGAGATGTTGCTCTAATTCTTCAAAAAGGACCATTGCTCTTATCGACGACCTTCAGACGAAGGGGGAGCCACCAGTCGCTCAGTGACAGTGCCAAGCGAGGTGCCAGGTGGGCTGCCATCCATCCATTCTATGCTCAATTTGTGTCCTGCATTTGGTGATCACGCACGGCTAGTGGTGCAGTCACTCTGTACTAAGGGGACATGGTATAACTCATATATACGTATTTCCCCGTGTATAGACCGGGCCCCGTGTATAGGCCTGCCCCGTGTATAGGCCGGGGTGAAATTCGGAATATGTGTAAAAGATACACTGTAATCCCTACCCCGTGTATAGGCCTGCCCCGTGTATAGACCGGGCCCCGTGTATAGGCCTGCCCAGTGTATAGGCCTGCCCCGTGTATAGGCCTGCCCCGTGTATAGGCCTGCTCCGTGTATTGGCCGGGGTGAAATTCAGAATATGTGTAAAAGATACACTGTAATCCCTACCCCGTGTATAGGCCTGCCCCGTGTATAGGCCTGCCCCGTGTATAGGCCTGCCCCGTGTATAGGCCTGCCCCGTGTATAGGCCTGCCCCGTGTATAGGCCTACCCCGTGTATAGGCCTGCCCCATGTATAGGCATGCTCCGTGTATAGGCATGCCCCGTGTATAGGCCTACCCCGTGTATAGGCATGCCCCGTATATAGGCATGCCCCGTGTATAGGCATGCCCCGTGTATTGGCCGGGGTGAAATTCAGAATATGTGTAAAAAATACACTGTAATCCCTACCCTGTGTATAGGCCTGCCCCGTGTATACATAGGCATGCCCCGTGTATAGGCATGCCCCGTGTATTGGCCGGAGTAAAATTCAGAATATGTGTAAAAAATACACTAATCCCTACCCCGTGTATAGGCCTGCCCCGTGTATAGGCATGCCCCGTGTATAGGCATGCCCCGTGTATTGGCCGGGGTGAAATTCAGAATATGTGTAAAAAATACACTGTAATCCCTACCCCATGTATAGGCCTGCCCCATGTATAGGCCTGCCCCGTTTATAGGCCGGGTCAATTTGACAGTTCTGCTTGTATTAGCCCGGGCCTATACACAGGGAAATACGGTACAGCGAAGTTAGCAAATCTTTGTCAGCGCTGATACAGGCCTGCCTCTAGCATGGATAAAGTCCACTGTATCTGCCTGATTCCAAATACGGGTCCTCTTGGAGAGAGGTGCCTTCTTGATACTGAAATATATCCTTAGAGACGCATGAGTAATTTTCTTGCTAGTAAACGTCTCATGAATGATGATGGTACATGTATCAACTAGTTCAATTACTGTTGTCATGCTTTGCATTTGTGTAGGAAGATCTGAGATTGAGCTAGAGGAAGACAGTCCTGGTTCACGACAGTTTGCACATTTAGGGTCTGGGATGGTCTATTTGATCAATATATGTAGCAGCCTTTTAGAAAAACCACTTGGGGATGGAGTCAATCCAATTCTTAGAAAAAGAGTAAGTATTAAAGGTATAGAAAAGACAAGGCAGACGTTCATCCCAGAAACTAATCAGTTGTCTAGTCAGTGTAGTTCATCCTCACAGCACGCCTCAAACAGCAAACTGGATATCTATGTAAAAACATTCACTAATACATAAAGAAAGACCAGTGAACAAGTCACAGTACTATTTCAGCTGGTCATTTGATACTGCATCCGTGCTATAAATCTTAATCTAGAGCTAGACTAAATACTAGTATCCATGGCTTTGAGAAGAACGTAGAAGGTGAATCAGGGATGAAAATCTTCAAAGAGAAAACAGGAAGCCAAAAAGTTATAATGCTGACAAGCTTCTGCTCCCAGATCATGTCTCAGTCTTTACCACAGGGAGTATTTAGGGACACTTCTTGGTTTTTATGTGATGAGTGAGGGGGCAGGGAACCACTGAGGTCCAATGCCAAGTCTTTGTAGGAAAGGAGCAGGCCCAGTAGTGTAAAGGGATAAGGGGAGATATAACCCTCCATATTGAGCCCCGTGGGAATGATAACAGGTGATCACAACAGGGGCAGTCTAAAAGGGGGAAATGGGAACAGAGCTCTTGTGGCAGATCAGTAAGGAGAAGGGGAAGGATTGTTAGAAAGGAGAGTAACACCCCCCCCCCACCCCTGGAGGGTGGGGGGGATGACAGGAGATGAGCAGGGTTGTCACAGAGTATGACAAATGGGGCCCGGAAGGGACAATATCTCCCCCACCTGTTGTGTTACCAGCCCTGTTACCTGTACACCCTTCACCTGTCACGTACCCAGGGCATGTTGTAATGATCACATAATAACCCCCGGTCACTCCCTCAAAATAACAAGGAAAACTGTCAGATTGAGATGCATATAGTACTTACCCACTGAAATTTTACAGCATATTCCCTGATTCGTTAAAAAAAAATCCATACTAAGTTACTGAGCACCTAAACCCTTCTCTATCTCATATTTCTTGATATCAGTTTCTTTGGCTTTATCTGTATGCTAGTGCAGGTCTCAGGTGTTAGGAAATCCTATTATCAAGGTGACAGGTGGGTTAAAGCTTGAACATGACCTCCTTCCACCACATACAGTGCCAACCACAGAAACACATACTTCAGAATCACTCCAAACACCTCAAAACATGTGCACCATAGGAGAGTTATACACTGGGCCTTTATTCCATGGTGTCCTGATTCCTTAAGTACCTTGTTGGACGTTATATCATGGGGCAGATGGAGAGATAGACTTGTCCCAAGTTCAGGGTTATGATTGGTGAGAATGCTCCATCATGTGCCAATAGAGTATGTCATATAGTGATGGTGGTAGGTATATACAGGTGTCTCATTATTAAGTCACACCAGATGGTATACCTGAGAACAATATATCCCATTCATACCTCGTATATAGAGGTAGCCAGGTAGTTAACCCCATTCCAACTTTAAACCCCCTCAGGCAAGTTTTCAAGTGTATTCCAGAAGTCATGGAAACTAGCCTTTGAGACATGATTCTTGGAGTGAGATTTCAAAAGAGTTAGCTACACTTCAATTCAGATATAGGTGAAGTTATTTCATCAAACTTAAGCACGTGAATACGTAGGAAAGTGTAGAATTCAATAGTAATGTGGGTGAAGATATCTCCTCAAGTGGAAAATCCCTACACTTGATGTGGGTGAATTAAAGAGTGAGTTATTACTTTATTATCTGTGAACTATTTGCACATGCAGGTCTTGTCGGTAGACTTTTCTTTCATCCAACCATGTTTACCACCCTCCTAGATACTCCCTTCCAATCTCTATATGCTCAGGCACCCTTTAACCCCCTCCCATAGCCATCACTCATATGTACAGGTTCACTCAAGCATTCCCCAAACCCTTGATATCACGTCCACACATTGAGATCAAAGTCGGGTTGAAGAAGGAGGTGATATAGCTCAGATTATTTATGTGTCATTGCAGTCTCTATATAGTCATTCTCCGCGGTGAACCATTCATGCTTTATTCCCCAAGGCCTATCAACTCGAGCACATACAAATCTCAAATGCATCAATGCATAAATCGACAGTTAACAATATATCAGAAGGTTTGGCTCCATCTTTTTGAGTCATGATTTCAGCAGCAGGGAGACACTGTATCATGGAATATGATCTGAGACCAGGGGATTTAGGATTACTAGTATCTCGTAGCATGGCCCATCAATTCAAGCTGTCTGACGCCAAGCCAGACTAAGACGCATCTTCATGTAAACACGCCCAAACACGTCTTAGGGGAAAGTGTCCAGGGAACGTTCACAAGTTAAGTCATCTGCTAGGGAGGAGACTAGATTAACATCCCCTTTGCACAGTCACATGCCTGAGAATAGTGGGGGGGGGGGGGGGTCTTGAAGAAAGTTCCAAAATAGATGAAATCATTTGTGAACTATTCTGCTGTATATGTATTGGAGTGCAGGGGGTTAAAAGTAGAAGGAGGGGTGGGTGCTACAGACCAGGGGGGTCGTATGATATGTGCAGGGAGGCATCACATCATGTATTAGAGATAAGGCACATGTTTATAGGCTCCTATCTGATACAACAAGTGCCAGCTGTCAGTGAGCCTTAACCTGATCCCATCCCTCAACCCCCCGGGTACTGATATACTCACATGCCGTGTCCATGGACACTGAAGGATGCCATATGGGATTATCTCCTCTGAACACATTCTCCTTTTCATATTCTGGGCCTAGAAAAGCTTTGGTTTTATCCAACCACCTTGGTGTATGGATTGCTGTCAAGTTCACCGTGGGATCACTAATTGTAACGGGCTATTGAATATGAATACTGGTCGGGCATTGGTAATAAATGTCCCGGATAAATGTGAGGGTAGTCTCAATCTTGATCAAGGCTTTTGTGCCGGAATTTCTTTATCTCGCGGTTTTACACAACACATACAGCTAATAAGCGTAAAGAGTACCATACGTGACGAGAAATATGTGAATTGCACTTTTACACAGTTTGGTATCGCCAAATTCTATCCACAACTTACTTACTCAGGTGAACTGATTAAATGGATAAGTACGTCATGCATGGGTTCTAAGGGTACGGTTGGATGCATGTACATATGAAAACCCAAGTGGAGAACCCTTCTTGTTGGCAGTCTGTAGCTCCTCTTGGCGTATAAACCCAGTCGTCACTCTGTATGGCCAAGGGCACAAAGGTTACAACAAGTTTTGAACACAGACCAGAATGGCAAACAGAGCAGAATTGTTTATATATTCGAAACGTACCCAATTTGTATACTGTATGTTGTTCTAAACGTGCTAAAATGGGCGAGATCAGATCCTATCAACAAGCCCCAAGCGATAATTTCCATCAATCTTACTGAGGTCATAACATAATTATACAAAACATGTCTTCATAACGTTCTGAACATACAGGTCGTTGTGGGTGAGGAAATATCAAAGAACCGTGTATTTGACATAAAAGGATTGACTGGATGAGTGATAGGATTGAGGCATATGTGGTCTTTGTGGAAATACATGACAGTCATATTGGCAAGGATTCGTATTTGCACATATTTATAGGCGTTTCACACAGCATATAGATACAGTAGACCTTTTCCTATCCGTCTGATCTTGTCATATTTCCACACACATCCATCAGAGACCATTACTACCCCTCCATCCCACCCCCATCCTCCATACATATATATTTATACTACCGAAAGGGACCACAAATAGGCCGTTTTACCCAGATCCAAAATACAACCTCCACATCCGGCCCTTTATATAATAGGGTTATAGCGGGTAGATTGTAGCATCCTTCGGGTAGCAAGAGAGAGAGAGTACATAAAATGAAGCTGGTACTTCAGCTGGTCATACCATGAGAAGAATGAACGTGGCCCTGCTGGTTCCTTTGGGTTTGTGGTCCTTGTATGTTGATATCAGCGTTGATTGCTTTGGGACAAAATGGCTGGCCATATCACAACCAGCTCGTGCATTATGATTTAAGCATAGGTAAGATACAGACAGAACACAGTCCTGGGATATTAGGTATCAAGGCCAACGTTGTCCTTGGTAGTGTCTCTATAAATATATGAAAATGTCTGTGAAATTGGCTTGTGATGGGAAACTGTTGGATCTGGGTTAGATCTGCATAGTGTCATGTCTGTAAAAGACGTTACTGAGATAGAGGTCAGACTAAGCAAGGAGAAAGTCCTTGTGTGATAGGGGACAATGTCCAGATTGTACAGTCCTGCTTTTAGACATATCGGTTGAAATTCAATACGAAAAAAGAAAGAATGTACCAGCGATAGTGAACAGAATAATCTTTGAGTTGTTAAACTTAATGCAGGCTCATCCCAACACATACTACATCGTACATGTATTGAGTCAATGAACTAGCGATATAGTGGACTCCAGTATGTGTATCTCCTTAAATGATGTTCTTGTGTGAGTATGAATATAATACCCTGACTGATTTCATACTTTACTGTTATTGCTCTGCAAGCTTACTGTATCTTTCTCTTATCTAATGTGCTTTTCTCTGTATCTTGCAGGTAAGAACCTTATGCTGTTTGAATCATGATCCTCAAAGGTAAATATGAGCATATGATCAACGTATGGTCAGTTGTTAAATATTACACTCAAAGACTGCATCTTCTGGTCCTAGATTGCAGTGTATTGGCTTCAACGTTCATGAACTATTTTCAAGAAGTCTTGCCAATAAATTCCCCGCCATCTATGCTCATATGGGTACCCTTTGGTGGTTACTATGAACAATAAATCAATATTATTGTAAAAACATAGCCACAATACTAAAGCATTCGTAGTTCCCACTTTGAGAGACCAAGTTCTTAACAAACAGGCAGAAAAGATTAATGAATAATATTGAATTGACCAGCATAGGTTCTGCACTTGATTGATTTCCCCACCTGGTTACCAGTGTAGATGTTGTTAAAACACTTCTATAATATGAGTACAGTTTTCTATTGACCCTGCAGGCTTACAGAAGTTAACAAGGTGTAGACTAATGCAGCCAGACATCTCTCACGGGAGTGTTTGCTATTGATTTTCTGGGCGAGGTAAGGATGTTGGGACGTTGCTTCTTCAGCATTATATTTTTCACGGCCATTCGTCAACTATAGATCCATAAACTCAACTGTCAGTGCCCGCCTTTGGATGGTTGCCATTGAAAACATTTCATACATTTGGAACAATATTTCAGCAGTTAAAACTGAACAGCCTCGCCTCATTGGTATATGTAAGACGCCATGTACCTTGTAAACTAAGTTTACAGTAAAATATCAGAGGCGTAGGAAGCAAATCTTCATTGGGGGGGGGGGGGCCGGCGCGGGCACCATCGCGACTACCTTGAAATGTAGGCTGATGCGTGATGGTGTCTATATATGTGTATTTAGAATTCATATAGAATAGTGATTTTTTTGGTAAATTTTGGACTTTAGGCTCAGACCCCCATTCTCCCTATGACATCACCATATTAATCTAATTTGAGACGTAAAGTTTTAGCTTCTTTTGCATTGTGTTTATGAGTTCTTGGAAAATATTGGGGGGGGCCCAGACATATTCAGGCCCCACCTCCTTCACGATTGGGGGGGGCCCAGGCCCCCCTGGCCCCCCCTTTTCCTACGCCCCTGAATATGCTCAATAGTCACCTTACCTTCACCTTAGACCATATTATAAAAAAAAAAGCAAGCCAGCTCCACAACTGGTGCCTATCCTCAAAATAATACCAATAGCAGGCAGATTCATTGCAAATAATAGGTAAAAATGAAGAACGGGATAAAGGATCAACACAAGTGAAGCCTCATGGCGCCACATCGATAATTATAGAGAACAGGATATCCACCGCCACACAAGTTGTGAAATCTTTTCAAACCTGCTAAAATTCCCTGCTAGTCATATAGATATTAGAGGGTAATCTAAATCAAACAAAAAAGAGAACGGCATTATACTTTCAGAACTATGCATTTTTCTAGTCGCTTTGAAAAAAAAAAGAAACAACAAAAATGGTGGGTGCATTGAAATATTTTGCTGTGGCCTTTATAGCGTTAGAGATATCAAGGCCTATGGGCTATCAAGGTATATTGTGGATCAAGTCTTCATTTCCTGGTTTATGCTATGAGTAGGATTGTCTAACATTTATATATAACGCCCAACATAAGATGATCCAAACCATGGATCCGGTCACAGCTGGGAGGTCAAGTTGTGTGGGTGAAAATGGGGAAGGTGCAACATCCGACACGCTAGGGGGTGCGTATTTGCCGGAAGTGAGAGGTAAACAATGACATGGGTATCTAGGCAGCATTACGCGAGTGTTATCGATTCTTATCGTAGGTTGATATGTTATCTGGTATTCCTATTAGGCTACCGTGTAGGCCTACTTCCACAATATCCAAGATTATTATTTCAATATAACCTAAAATGTTTTGCACAATTTTCACGTATAGAATTGGATATGTCAAAGAAAAGCAGACATAACCTTATTGAAAGGAAATAAGAAATAAGCAAGAAAAAAAAAATGTTGAAACCCAGCTGGGCCTATTTCTTTTTAAGCAAACACAGTATGTTGCCTTGGTTAAATTAAAGGTTGCCAAGCATCGTGCTGCTATATAGAATAGAGCTTATAGGGACAGACAGTGGGTGTCTGGTGGGATGGGTGGATCTCCAGGATAGAAAGAGGTATTGTATACTGAAGGTCTGGATCCGCTGTCTGGATGGTGCTGTGTACATGCTAAAAAGGGTGAGATAGAGATGGTCTTTGGTTTGACTTTTGGAAATGTCAGTTGGGCCCACCACAATGTTAGAGCTGTAGACAAGAAGAGGCAGTGGTGGAACATCCTGACAGCGAGAGAAAGCCAGGTTGCAGCATGGATATCATGCTGCCAATTTTGGCTTCATGGAAGCAAAGATTACAGTGGTTGGTACTGAAAAAAGTATGGAATTGGGTCAAGGAATGTTTAAAGAATTTAAGATTTCTCAGCCTTTTTTTTGTAAAGGCTTGCATCTAGGAGACCTAACTATTTAGATCAATTGATAGTCTTCTACTGATTTCATGCCTTTTTATTAATCAGCAAGTAGTTCTCACGTGTCCATTCATTGAATGACAATAGGAAGTCCCAATAGGGAGCGATGGTTAGAGTTTCTATCATTGTTACACTGAGCTATAGTAAGGGTTGGATAGGTTATCTGTCAGTTACCTGTGGGTCATGTGGAACAGGTAATGTAGACAGGTGGTCCCACACGTGCTACAATACACCTCCAGCTGAACAGGATCTAACCCCCTGTGTTGAAGGGACAGGTGGATGGAAGAATGAGTGGGTGGATGGGTGAATGGATGGATGATGGGTGGGTGGGTGGATGGGCACATCAATGCTATTAAGAAAAAGCATACAATAAGTGATCAAAGTGGACTCTAATGGATACATGCAAATCCAACTTGTCCCATGTGACATCTCTCCTTGTGACCCAAGGTATCCCATTGTAGGCTCTTCCTGAGAGCCTGGGAAGGGTTGATCCTTTTTCAATATAGACCTCTACAAAAGAAGACGTTTGAATATTTAGGTGCCATGTAGAATTAGCATAATTGAAAGTCAACTGTGCATACCTGGGTGAATCAGAATGAAGACCTGCTAAAAGAGTCATGTTTATACACAGGCCGAGTACACAGGCTAGGAAAGAGGGTTTAAGTAGCACACTGGAAGGTGGGGAGGTGTGGACGTGGTTACAATGCATCCCACCTGGGTGGGGTTAATTCTGGGGGCTCTACGAAGCCAAATATACAATGGACAGATAGGGCTTTTATCAAATTGCTCTCAGCAGCTTGCAGGGGGTCCACTCATACAAGCCGTCCCACCCATTGAGATAGAGACATGCTTCTGACACATTTAGCTCATACAATCCCACTCAGGCTTTTCATCTATTCCTTGACCTTTCCTCAGTTCATCGTCTTTTGCTTTTGTATCTCAAAATGATATACTGTTTCTTTTCAGGATTTATAAAAATGCTATACTTTTACACTTGAGGTATCTCAAGAAGAAATCAATATCAAAGTGATAGACCTGAGCCAACCATCCAGATAGGTAGACTGAGAAGTGATTGATAAATTAAGCCCACCTGTGATTGGCAGGTAATGTCAGGCCGTCACTCAGGTGACAGGTAGACCAACCCCAAACCCTAACACCCACCTGAAACCCCCTGACCTTTGTCCCCTGACCCCTGACCTGACCTAACCCCCTGTCTGTGGCTTCGAGGAGAAGGGATTCAAAAGGGGAGTGGAGGACTGATAGGCGGTATACTAAGGGGTCCTTTCATGTCAGGATCAAACGGCTTGTGGAGTGAGGGATAGAGCATAGAGGATTTAAGGCTAACAGTCCTGATGTGGCGTGACAGGTAGCGGCTTCTTCCCACTAGGCTAGGCGGGACTGGTTAGGCCTAAAGGGATAGATGGGCCTTTGATGTCCTGATACCACCTAAATACCTGCTCATTGAAGATAATGTCTGCACTGGGTATGGCGATTTGAATTAGAGTTCTGCAAGACGGTGTGGCACTCTGGTGGCAGTTGGTGTGTCAAATTCTATGCAGCATTGGCAATGGACTTTGACAAGGCCTAAAAAAAATAAGCTGTGTTTCCGGTAACATGCCCCAAAAAGCTAAGGTCGGTAGGTCGGATTTTTTTTATTCTTCAAAAATCATCAAAATATCTTTAAAAAAATCAGGAAAAAAAAATTTGAAAAATCAGGACAATTTTTGGAGGTCGGCCCTCTTGAGCTGAGGTCGGTCGGGTGACCGGAAACAAACCTTCTCTTTTTTTTTGGTCCAAGCAGTCACAAATGTCAATTTCAATTTTGCTCATAGGTGACCCTTTTTCTGGAAATACCATGGGCCCCAAGTCTTTTTAATTGTTACCACCCCTAAGTCCACACCTTAAAAGGCTTCTGAAATAGTCGGAAACAGGGAAGGAGAAAATGTGGTTAGTGGCCTAGAGAGAACAGAAGTTGCTGAGGGATTGGAGTGGAGCTCCAACATGTTACAGGTAGTCTTGGTTTGATCTCACCCTCTGTGGGAGCTTAGTGATAGGAGAGCTGCTCACCTGTCCCTCCCGGCATGCCCCAGATTGTTGCATGTCGGGAAAAGAGGAGGCGGTGACAGCTGAAGAAGTGAGCTATCAACCAAAACGAGGCCCGCCTCCACTAATCAGATGCTACCCTTCCCTGAGGGACGCTGACCCCTCTGGTACCGCCACCTTGTGGGAGGTCTGAACCTTCAGGGCTATCTTAAACATGTCAGAGAAGTCATATCAAAAAGATTACTTCAATTTCAGCATAATTATATCAACCTAACACACAGATACCAGCGCATTACCAAAATTTAGTACAGACAAGTGCCAGTTTCATATCCTATTTCTGGTTTAAATCATTTATTGGACTTCGTTTAGGCTCGTGCAACTTTCAAATATTATCATTATGTTAACTCAGGTTGCAGGTTTAGGGTGAATGTGGGGGACATGGAGGGTGCGTTTGGCTGGCTCCATATTCACATGAATCATGAAAAGCATGCAAGACCCGAGGCACAGCATGTAACAGAGGATGACCTTATACGGGCCACCACCTACCCCAGCCTGAGGGAGAGTTGTACTGCACTCGGGGGGGGGGGGGGTGCAGATGTTATTGATAAAGTGGGTGTGAAACGTATTATTATGTGCAATGTAACAGTAGGCCACATAGGATTTGGCCTTAGGCAGGATTTTTGGGAAAATGGAAAGGGGACTGAACATGGAATACTTGGTTTTCTGGATCTATAGTGAAATTTTCGCATGAAGTGCTACGATAAAAAAAACATAAGTAGCAAAAGAATTTCCCAGCAAAATTGTGATGACTACCGTACCTATTACTGAGTAAATATTTCATCAAAAAAGGTGTTGTAAAGCCGCCATGTCTTGTAATACTGACCCAGTGTCCACAGAGATAAGAGAAATAATGACATGCCATGAATAAAATCTAATCAAATCAAAGATGTAATGCACAGTGTCCTCTTGTTAGTACAATAACTCAACTGACAAAAGCTTAGAATAAATACAAACGACTGTAGTGAAAAAGGAAAACGCATCAGAAAATATAACATTTCTAAGAGGACGAATTTAACTCCCCAGAGATTTCCTGGGTCTCTGGTAATTAGAGATAACCCACCTTTTTGCGGTGATCCACAATTAGAGTTTTAATCAGTGCACATTAATCAAACTAGGTTATTGGGATGTACTGGGTAGGTCTCACACCTGAATATTGATCTCATCTCATTGTTAGTACGTATACATTATATCTATACATGATAACATGGACATGCGACAGTATGGTTATTAAAATTCCCAAAGACGAGTTTAAAGCGATTCATTTGATGTACTCCTGTAATTCATTAATTTCACCTTAGGGAGCAAATGGTCGGTGAATATTCAATGATACATATCGTGAATTACGATGGAAACTGAAGGGAGAATCTCTGACAGTCTGCTATATTACTAAGGCTTGGTGGGTTGTATGAGAGGGATGATTGATTGAGTATTGATTTCATCATAGTTTCATCATAGTGTTTACTTGGTGACACATTCAGGAAATGTCTCATTATAATTTTACTCTTTACACTCTGTTATATGCAACCCATATTGAGTGGGCCGTGATATGAAACCCAAATTGAATAGCCAAGCCCATTATCCTTGTCAGATAAGTAGATAAGGGATCACATGAGGCTATACAGACTGAGATAGCACCCTATTGGGCAACCTTTTCATATCATCGGTATCAGTGCAATGTCATATTTACACATCCAATGTGACAAAGGCGTATGGCTATAAGATATTTTCATTTCGGGTTTTATGCCGTTACTAGTCTACAGAGGAATATCATTATTGCTAGTTCCTATCATGTCCCAAATCGTTATGGGCTACAACTTTATCATGTTACATGTAGATCACATTGTCCATATTCTCAGACCGGATGTCCAATGTCCCTGTGCATAGTAATGTTTGTGGGCAGTATAAGGTACCAGGATATAGAGTATATTGTCTCTTAGCATTAGAATCAGCTCTGTACACCAGGATATAGAACACCTAATCCAAAATTATATCAATCCAAGCCCAATTGAATCTTTACTGCCGAAACTGGTACTATTGGGAGGTATAGTCTCTTGGAAGCAAGCAACACGCGTCAAGGTGGCAAGGAGTCTTTCACTCGTCCTCCAAGAGAGCAACACGAATGTCTGCTTTATTACGTCAAATGAGAAATGGGCCCTACCTATGATTTAGACAAGGTTTAAGGGTGAAGGGTTTAGGCCTTAGGGGTGAGTAGGAGTGAGGTTACCGTCTCAGACCCTAATAAGGTGGTTTCCCATTAACCCAAGTCAACATGTGGGGGCGAGCTGCTTGCCACTTGAAATCGATTCAATTCCCAATGGCCAATATTTAACCGATCCCTAGTGCACCGACTACAGAATCAGAACCTGCACTACATCTAACAGGGCAGTGTTGATGCTAACTCGAGCTAGTTTCTCACACAATACTGTGGAAACTGCCAATCTGTTATAGACTTGTCGCAGTTATGAAGTCGATTTAGAACTCACTTGATCTAGGAAACTATCAGTACAAGGCAGAAATAAACAAAACCCTCTAGGAATCACCTTCTTAAACAAAATAGTCTTACTGATGAGTGATGACTTAGGTTCCCGATCTGTTATTAACTTTTCCAAGAAAACAATTCCCAGGGAGATGAGGCTGTGTTTAAAGGCTTAAAAACCCACACTTGTCACCATAGCACACACCCGATAAATCACAATTTTCTTATATCTATTACAAGATATTTGAGGTTTGCAGACCGAAGTGAATCATAACAAAAATTGGCAACGCCTATAGGTGAATTTGAATTGTCTTTTTTTGTTGATTGCTTATCTTCAGAAATATCATCAATTAATCGGTTGTTCTAAATCCCATCGTCCCATCACGTTACTTTATTAAGGGAACCAAAGTTTGATTCAAGTTCACCCTTTTTGACCAAGTGTCAAATGAGTAGTGATAAACCACTTGGAGGATGTGTTCTAAATAGTGTTCATCGACATGTCATTCGCTGGTAGCTGCCATTTATAATGTAAAGGGAAAATACAAAAACAAAAGTTAGAAATATGTCATTTGTGAAATGCAGTATCCAGAAATATTGAGGAAAACATTACAGAAGTTTGATCTACAAGCACTCTGACAATGGGTTTTAAATAGCCATATATTTAAAAACTATCTTGTAAAAGGCAAAAGAACCTATAACAGCAGGGACATTATACGCAATTGTATCGTCACATTCAGCCTCTTAGGTCATCCGGAGATCCACACAATTTATTATACAGAGCCCTGACCCGCCGTGATCATTGTGTATGTTGAGGCAGGGGCCAATAACAGTGGGGCTCAGCCTCAACTGGTTGTCGGGTAGTTCTGTCTGTTTGTAGAGGGTTCATTGGGTGTCATATCTGTCTTCATTATGTATGTAATGTTAGTATGGTAGTCTTTGGTCTGCAGTGGGAATATGAGAGATAGTTGGGATGGACTCAGCTACCATGGTCACTGGTGTATGACAATGGACCCTAGTTTCTAATCCTTGTGGTTTGTGTCATGACAATTGATTTGAATGTGAAAGTGTTTTTATTTCAACCTACGCTGGTCTCAATGCTGCATAGGCTTAGGACTAGTAAAAATGACAACGTCGAGGTATAACCCACCTGCTCGGTGAACCTATAATCTTTAACTTTTATGGCTACTCTATCAAAAGTATGGTTTAGGCTTAAGCCAGAACTTCCAACTCTTAAACTTGATAGTGTAGCTTCCAAGAAGGAAATGGTAGCAGGACCAGGCGCTTCTACTATCGGGCCCCAGACTGTAGTTTAAGTAAATAAGAGACATAAGAACAACGACAGCTACAGTACAGTAACAAATGCCCAAAAAGTGCAAGCCTGTCCTATGCTAAAGTTCCCACCAACATCATTATCCCTATAGACATTATTGTGTACATATCTGTATAGCAATATCTCAGTAGTCAGATCCTGCTTGGTCCCAGTCGGGGACCAGGCCATAACGATCTGCTCCCAGGTGACCAGATAACCTAGTTTGAGTCCCTCACTGCCCCCTTCCTCCTTCTAACCACCGACCTGCTCTGTGTATTGTCTTGGGAGAGGGAGAGGCAGTCTCCGGTCCAGGACAGGGAAATCTGTAGACTTGTTTAAGTCACTGAATCATCAACATCTAGTTGATACCTATAGTGGTTAAACGTGTAGGATATATACCAAAGGACCATGTGGGCCTCTTCATGCTTTTGGGAGCCTACACTCAATGTTTAGTTACCTGGATATGCTCCTGTCCCGACCTATGGTCAATGCAATGTAACCTTGAGATGCTGTAATTTAAGTATTAAAGATAAATGACAAGGGTTGGATTTCTTTAGACTCCATTGTAGCCAGTGGCCTATATCTAGCCTTTGCTTGTCCAAAAACGGGGATCATTTAGACATTGGATCTTATAATGTATTACATAAACTTTTTTGAATACCCGGTAGAAATTTGATAATCTTGTCATTGGATCTGCTTAATATGGCCAGAATTACATTGTACATCTATCTACTCTGTCATGAAATCTGAAAGAGATTATCATATGATTCATCTTTATCGTACAGATTGCCCTGTGTATACATGCACATACGCCGTACTTATGGAAATGAGACAGGCAGCTTTCAAGCAATATGACAGAAGGCTGGTGAAGTCCAATTAACTTGTAGGAAGCGTGGGGCAGCTCAGTTAATTAGAGCCACTTCCTGCCAATATCATAACCCCCAGCTGAGGATATGGACCCAGAATAGGGTGAGGGAGATTGGGCCTTTGGAGGTCCAACATACCAGCGCAGTGTACTCTCCTTGGAAGCAAATGCTTGATATTTTCAAGCATGGACTACCAACGTGCGAATTGAAGATACTAATACATTTAGTATTGTACATGTACAATGAAAGACGGTCTTCCCCTGAGAGTCTGAGCTAGAGGCACCTCCATACCACTCAATTGATCAGTCCTTAGGAAGTCACAGAAGCTACCTCTCCCCAAAACTGGATCTCTCCAGGGAGGGCCCCACAACGTCAATACACGGCTTGGAGGAGGGGGAAGGAAAGGGAGGCTGGGGTGGTTAGGTACAATGTCCAGGGGCATGTATTAAATTGGAGAATGGCCCAGGGATCTGACTCTAAAATGTGTACCCAGTTCTCAATGAGATGTGGGTCAGTAGTGGCGCAGTGTGGGAGGTGGTGGTTGGGGGTGGTGGGGACCACCACTGTCAGCTGTTCTGTGTGTAGAGTACACAGAATGGGACTCCTGGACACATGTCTTTTTCCGGTTCAATGTCCATGTCTGGAGCATGAGAAGGGATGGAGGTTGCAGGCAGGGGTTACTGATTGCAACTAACGTCCATCTGTTTGCCTTCTAAGCTGCTGCTTTCCATAGGCCTTAATTAGAGTTAAAATTGCCTATCATAAATGACGTTTCAGAATACAGTAATATACATGGAGTGGATTCCTAATAGCTATAGGTCATTATGATTACTACGGTATTTTAAGGATTCTCCCATCACCTCTCCTACGCTAGACTAGGCTTTTGGATAATTCTTGCAATATGTACCGGTACATGTAGTACACAGTTGGACTCTTGACGGCGGAGTTCTGTGAGCCTACTGGTGGGGGATGGAGGGGGTTGCTTTAGGTTGGTCGTGACAAGCTCATTGGACTCTTTGACTCACGGTACATGCCTAGTGAGTTTATCTGCAGTTTTACTGCTTACCCCTCTATGTACTTCTGATAATGCGATACCCTGCCTGTGCCTTACATTGCACATGCCATGACTTGTATTCCCTCCCATTATGGGGTTCATGTTGGACTCTCTTAGATTTGTCAGTTTACAAAACCACGCCTTGGAAGAAAGAAGTGGCATGCTATTGTAGGTGGCATACCCCATTGGATATACGGGGCGTTAAATTGAATTCAACACATCAAAGGGGGCATTTGCTTTCTTGCAGGCACATGGCTGTCCCATTTAATATACCTTATCACCGCCATTACAAACCCAGTCAGTTCACTATCAATAAGGCCACAAAGTAATAGAGTATAGTATACTATAGAGTCCTGTGGTGATTTTAACCCTTGCAGGGGTGGAGTCAAGTTGTATACGCCCTCTGTGTTGAGGACATGGCCCCGGGCAGGGGCCGGTTACAGGGTCAAGGGTTAATAGATGCCGGGGGAGGAATGGAGATGAGGGTATCCCTAGGGCGGTATTCTGTCTGGGAAGTAGTTGAGGTGTATAAAAACAGGCAATGACTGGTATTTGCAGCACTGTATACAGTATCTCAATTATATCATGGACGTAACCTGAATACATCATCATTGCAGTAAAGGAAAGAAAAAAAGAGGATATGGCATATAAAGGTACCCTGATCTCCCCATGTGCTGATTATCATGGCAGGCTTAGTGTCACCAGCCCTCTGGCCCCTGCTTAGACTGGCTGCAGTCCATTGGTTTTATTATGAGATAATTGAAATAGAATGGGAAAATGAAAACATTTCTAGTGAATCTATTTCTAGTGAATCAGTGCCCAGCAGAGGAGGAGAGGCATGGAGGGGAGTATAGTGGGGTTGGGAGGAGAGCTCAGGGACTGCAGCCAGTCTAGCCCCTGCTATATACAAGTACACAGATCTATGGATGTAACAGGGGCGTAGGAAAAGGGGGGGGCCAGGGGGGCCTGGGCCCCCCCCAATCATAAAGGAGGTCGGGCCTGAGTATGTCTTGGCCCCCCCAAAATTTACCAAGAATTCATAATGAATTGAACAAGAAGCTTAAACTTTCCATCTCAAATCAGTTTCATATAGTAATAGGATAGGGAAATGGGGGTCTGGGCCTCAATTCAGATCTAAAATTCATCAAAAATTACTTTCCTATACAAATTTTATATAGGTATGTATAGGCACTATTGCGCTTGAGCCGACAATTCAAGGTTGTCGAGGTTGGGCCCCCACTGGGCCCCCCCCAATGAAGATTTGCTTCCTACGCCTCTGTGTAATGTTGACTGGTGACACTGTACTCTAGATGCAAATATTCCCCCAAACATCTGTGTGGTGCACATATGCGCAGGCACTGACACATTCCCCTGTGAAATTGTGTAATGTAGTTCTCGCCATGAATATGACCTTAGTTGTTGAAACGGCGTTAAACATCTATTACTCACTCACTCCCCCAAACATCATTATACACACAGAGAACTGAAATAAATATAAAATCAGAAACAAGGTATAAAATCCAGTGGTTGTGGATGATTGGTGGCCTGTGGTGACCCTGGTGTGAATGTGGCAGTACACAGGGTAGTAAACAATCAGTAGTGTCCCATATCTGGAATGATGTACTCACAACTGTCATAGCCAGGCTCCAGGGGGTCCACTATACTATACAAGTCATACATACTACACTTTATTGTAAATAACACCAGCCCCACGGGGACCCACTAAGGTCCCATTATACTATTAGTATTGAGATTAACAAATATGCTTTACATTGGGATTGTGTCAGTGGCAAAAGGGTTATGGTGCCATAAATCATAAATGGATTATTGACCTGGGAATACAAACTGAGGGACTCCAGGGCAGTTCCAGGGGTCCCTGCTGCACAAGATGGCTGGCTCCATAGTGTTATAGTGATTTGCCTCCAGGTCTGTATGCACCTAGGTGCCCAGACCACCTCCTTACCTGACCTCACGAGACCTTTGAGCTTTCTCAATAGAAAGATACCACTCCTTCTACCTTACATTGTTATTTCTATGACTGGTAATTCTATGACTGGTAATACAATGTATGTCCCACGCTCATCCTTGGAAGTCTGAACCTTTGTGAAAATAGAGGCACTGTAAAAAACACACAAATAAACAAGCAAACTTATTTATAAGTCTAACTTTATCATCTATGTAAAATATTGGCTGCGCACCAAAATTATATTAATTCCAAGTACCGGGTATTAAGACTTCTCTTTTAACAACTTCCATAAAACAACTTTTGCCTCAGTGACCTACCTATATGATATAGTCTTGGACAGGCTATAGCAGGTGGGAGGATCCACAGACAGGTAAAGGTAATCCTGCCTGGTGACACCTCTAAGTCAATATTGTTACCTGCCACACTCAGGTGGTGCAGGCAGTGATATAGTGGTATCCAGGTGTTGTCTAAAGGCTTGGGAACACTAGTGTAGCCCTACACCATCTGGAGCAAGGATATGGCAGGTGGGATCCCCCTTGGGTATCACCTACTATGGTGAGTATAGATAACAACAACCATAAGCTCCAGGTGTGGAACTGTAGGACATAGTAGGTGGAATCAATAACATGAATGGCGAAGAGAGCTACACGATGCTTCCATTCTGGAGAAAATCAAAATGGATATCTAGGATTGTCCATTTGCAGGACCAGCATCTCACTGTCTCATGGATTCTGTTTTATTCGCCACACACTTGATATTACATAGGGGGGAATGATTTACCTACAACCTGCAATACAAAAGAAATATTTTTCTTTGCCCTTGATTTGTTGTGGAGAATTCTTTATTATTTTGATTGAAAAAAAGTTGGCTAATAAATAGTCAATAAGACCACCAAAGTAGAGGGTAGTTGTGCCCCAAGGCCACGCTAAGGTAAGTGGGTTGGTCATCCTCCCATGTGTTTCCCAGTCTTTACTCATACATTTAAGTACAACACCTGGTCTTAGTAAGATCTATGAGGTTTCTAATACGCAACATAGTAGGATGAATGAACACACCATTGAGCCCCGACCTCATAGCTTCCCGGAATATTGTAAACTATGGATGCGGCAAGGAATGCCAAGAAGTGAAGAGAAGAAGGTAAAAAACATCACATAAGAACTCTTAACTTAACATAACTGTCCCCCAGTGCAGCTGTTTTAGAGGGAGGCAGGCACTCCTCCAGGGTCTAAATGTGAATGGTACCAGCCCAGTTTACACCCCAGGAGGAAGTAAGTAATCTCAGGGTAGAGTTAGTAAGGAGTATTTGTTAGTAGACTTGCTCATTGTATTTGAAAAAAAGACTTGCTCATTCATGGCTTAGGTTTCAATTGTATTGTAATTAAACTATTGTAAAAAGAGGCTGTAGTCTAAAAGGTTCGTGTCAGGTGTGAGCATTAGGTGGGTGAAGGGGTGGGTGACTTGAGAAAATGATTTAATATGCTGCTGTTATCGTGGTGATAGCGATAATGAGAGAAATCGGGTAGCATTTGGTATGTATTGTAGTTGGATTGCACAGCACTTGTGAATAAGATAAAACCCTAACTGCAGGCATAAGAGGAAAGCAGTGTAAACGTCAAGTACTGTAATGATAAACTCTATTATGGATATAAAATCTGAGTCAACTGACTTACACACGTCTCCTGCAAAAGTTGAACCAGCCGTCTGCTTACAACCTCTGGAGTTTGAGGAAGGAGAATAAGTGCTGGATGGAGCATGGATTTGCTGTAGGGAGGGGCGTGGTTGTAACGTGTGGAGAAGGGGAAGGTATGGTTGGGGGTAGTTTCAACCAGTCCCCCTCCAGCAGGCAGGCTAAGTGAGCCCATGTGCAGGTCTGGATGTTACTCTGGTGCTGTCAATACCTGGTATATAGCCAGCTGCCTTCAAGCCTCCCTACAATCCTTCCCACACATAGCTACACCATCATACTTACACTCTAGTACATATAGCTATCATAGCCTAATGTATACAGACTACTCATCATACATTGGATGTAAACCCTCTGCTGTTGTACACGTGTCTCCCTTCCTGTGCTAATTTCCCCCATTGCAAAAATTAAATTCGTTCATCCCCTTTGGCATATCCCTTCTTGCTCGTATCCCTTTTGGGTGTAAGAGCAAGTTCTCCAAATTCCCATTATCAGTGCCTCAAAATATAACAAACATCTGCACATTTTTGACCTTACCTTGCTAGTTTTTTTCATCATCCTGGGGTCCTCACCTATACCTGTCCACCTCCATTCAGACATTCCCACAACATATCATACAGTAAGGATCTATCTCTATAATATATTCTAAGATTAAATCTGCTTAAGGGTACATCCAGGGCTGGGACAGGGAGGGTTCTTGCCATGTGTAATCGGTTTGTGGATCCCAGTTGACTGTATACAGCACCGAGCAGCTCAAGCAGCCAGTCTTCCCACTCAATTAGCTCTGAGGGACTCAAGACACTGCTGAGTATACCCAGACTGTTTACTGCCTGCCTCAGCAAATTACACTTCCCTGCAACCAGAGGAGGATGGTTGACGTATCACTCCTCTGTGTGACTGTATATATGTTGTCTCTGATATTAGGGTGTAGTCAAAGGTACCATGATTGTGTTGATTTGAATCTTTCAAGGTCATTCTTGTGTGCCCTGACGGCATTGAATCCCCATTGGGTATTGGTATTTGGTTGGTTGAGACTTGTGTATCCAAGGGTAAGTGCAGCAGGGCCTCTTACATTATACGAAGAGTATGATGAATACAGACACCAACAACATCCTAAAATCTATTTCAGAAGCTGAACCTGGCACAGCTTTACCCCAATCAGCCCAGAGGGTGCTAGGATGAGGGAAGTAAAGCCAGACAATCTGTCGGTTATGATTGCGTACATATTTCTGCAGATTGCAGGTGCCCTGTTAGCCCTGAAGGTGTAGGAAGGGAAGGGTTGGAGAGTAACCGTATACCTTATGTGCTGCTCAGCCTCATAGACTTGGAAAGTCTTCTAAAATTATATTCTGTATTCTGTCCCCATTCATTGCCTGCATAGGAATTCTCTGTGTGACTGACATGCCTGTACTCAAAGTGTATTTTTTCCTTTCTTTACAGGTAAGCATCTTGTGCTATGAGACTTCTGATACTTTGAGGTAACATTGATCCTGGGTGGTATGTATGAACACTATACATGTGTTATTTTTCATACATGTAATACAACATTCCCCTGTGGTTCTCCACTGCGTTGTCATTGTATGAATTTAATTTTGAATATAAAAGACCTGATGGATTTAGTATCATCTTACAATGCTCAGAATTTCGAAGGGCTCAGACAATTTCATTGACCCTGCCCTCCTGATCAGGGCACACCTGCCGGTTAGAAGGGACTGTGTACGTACTATTTATACCCCGATTTATACACCCCGGAGGCACCACCAGTCTTGCACGTGGACGCCCTAAGGGGAGGGGGAAACGCCACGTGGGTACCATGGCAACTGGCAAGGGGAAAACAGACATGGCAGGCCACCTCTCAGCCCCAGAAAACCAGCTCGAGCAGTGTGGCACTGAATTCCCATTATATCTTTTTGCACCACTTCAAAAGTGAAGCCCTATGAACTCTGTTGGAGGTGTTGAGGGTGTTTCGCATTCTTGGCGTGTTTTCACATGGTCATGGGTGTGAAAATCAAATTATCCTGATTCTCTCAGCCAGCCTTCATGAAGACTTTGTCTTGACCCAGAATCTTCCATCATGCTTAGGGTAAGTCGTCCTTGACTAGACCACTGGATACTACTAGGCATGTTGCTGTACCCTAAGTCGACCACATATCCATCATAGGCTATTTTCACAATTGTACACGTAGTTAAGGTACAATCAATTCGTAATACTATGTAACCTGAAAGAAATTAGACCAGCCTGGTCGACACAAAGTACAAACGCGCCAAGTGGTCGAGTCAGGGGCGACTTACCCTACAATTAGAATATATATCATAGCCATTGGATGCAGACTTAGAATTCAAGGCACGAGCCAAGCTTGCCGACATCTAGATAACTATCAAACTTCCATTAGTGATTGCCTAAAGAACACATTCTAAGGGAATGTTTTCGACTGATAACAAGAAAGAAAATAGATAAAGGTGAATAGCTGTACTGTGCTGTGAGAGACGCTTCTGACAGCTAGTCCTCCAGACGTCATCGTGAAAAGATGCAGAAACTGTGTAGACCTCCATGGGTCGATAAGATTAATACGTTATGGCTTGTAACCTACCAGAAAAGCAACACATCGTTCTTACACTGGTGCATACTAGTATGATAATTGATGATTTTCCTCTTTTTGGCCAGCTAGGCATTGGTGTATCGATTCACAAAAGGCAAATTTCACTACAGACAAGTGGATTTGAATTCAACCAATTACCATATTATGTAATCTAATTGGTAAAAGATGTTCTTCAAAGTCATTTGGTAGCTGCCCTTTTCCTCATGTCGATGAACTTAGGTGTCTAAAATAGTTCATTCTGCAGGGGCGTAGGAAAAGGGGGGGGGGGCTGCCCCCCCCCCCAATCATGCACTGAAAACCTAGAAGTTCTGAAACTAGTCAGCGGTGCCCACTTTAGGTCCTCAAGTTGACGATACCTAAAACTACAACTTTAGGTAGTCAAATTGACGACTTTAAGTCGTCATCCTGACGACCTGAGTCATCAATATGACGACTCTGTACTGTCAGTATTGTCATCCTGATGACTCAGGTCATCAGGATGACGACCTAAAGTCATCATTTTGACTACCTAAAGCTGTAGTTTTAGGTATCGTCAACTTGAGGACCTAAAGTGGGCACTGCTGACTAGTTTCGGATCTTCCATGTTTTCAGTGTGAGGGAGGTGGGGCCTGAGTATGTCTGGGCCCCACCCCCCAATATTTTCCAAGAACTTATAAACACAATGGAAAAGAAGCTAAAACTTTACATCTCAAATTAGATTATTATGGTGATGTCATAGGGAGAATGGGGGTCTCAGCCTAAAGTCAGATCCAAAACTTACCAAAAATCACTTTTCTATATGAATTCTAAATACGCATATATAGACGCTATCACGCATCAGCCTACAGTTCAAGGTAGTCGCGATGGTGCCCTCGCCGGCCCCCCCCCCCCCAACGAAGATTTGCTTCCTACGCCTCTGTTCTGAGCAGTCAGAAAACCCTCAAGAAGTATCAGTGCGATGTTGAAGACAGATCGAAAGATAAACATCGCCACAGTGAACCTTCACTAGAGGATTCTACTTGTCCCATAGTAGAAACAATCCCTTCTTGATACGCAAAGAATCCCAAGGGGCCTTCCCATTTGTCTGCACGGCGTCCCACCCAGCGTCTGTGACGGACAGAAGAGATGAGACGGTCCCTGGAGGAATCAGTGGTCGTCCTCTGGGACAGGGTCTTCTCCAGGGGTGTCGCAGTTTAAGGATGGTATAGATGGAGGTAGGCAGTGTACATGGAGAGGGGTATACTTGGCTCTTCCATCTCTTTTTGCATATATATCTAAACTCCATTCGGTATATCTTCTAAAGCCTCTTGTATCAGCGATAGTTTTACAGATTCCCTGGGGCGGATTATTGACTCGGGGTATAGGACTTAGAATGGAGGCCTAGTGGAGCCGCCATTTTGAATTCTGCTGGTTGAGGTAAAACCCACTGATAAGACATACCATGATGGGTACCTCCCTGGTTAACACACACTTCCAGGGACATGCTGGTCCCACCTTTTCTGTTCTCATCAGTTTGTGTCGCTGGAACCAGCTCCAGACCAGCTAGTGGCCAATAGTAGGCCTACTTCCGAAATTATGGTGGCCAGTCCAGTCAGATTTGGAACCTGTTTTCCCCTCAATTATTGATGAATCACGATATGTAGAATTTGATGTACATTCTGGTGTATAAGATCCTTGTTCTCAAACATATAGTCTTATATAGGCTTGGGCAGAATTGGTAAAGAAACCGAATGGCAGGCAGCATGCATGGAGACTACCATACATTGTGTGTTGCAGTCAGCTACTGGTATTTGTTTTATCTAGTAAGATAATGGGGCCTGTTACCTAGCCATCTCTGGTTGAAATGAAAGTCAATGGAAGTTCAAAGATCTGCTATTCAGCCCTTTCCTTTTCCTTAAACACCCTTTCCAAGAATTCGTGGATACTGTATACGTGTTGCTTCAGCATTTCGCTTCTTATCTAGTCAAGGTAGAACCAAAGTACTGTTCAATGGGAAGGAGATAAGACACAGCGTTCTACCACGTTCCAGCACTGCCACTTACCCTGCAGCCTTAATGAAACGATGCAGGCGATTGGCTACTGGTGGTAGCAACCAGCAGCCGTCAGGGGCTGCCGTCTGAGTGGCGTTGATTGGCTGTTTGTGGAATGACAAGTGCCCGGTTGTTACTGTGAGATAATCTGTCTAGATAAAGAAGCTATTCTACGTATCTAGAGTATGTTTATTCAAGAAGCGCTGGCGTCTGTGAAACAAGATGAAAGCAAAGCTCCCTCTTGATGTCAATTTAAAATATTGGGATGATATGTGAGAGCTAGAAACATAGACCTACATATGACAGTCTATACTAAAAACCCATAAGCATAACAGTATCACCTTGGAAAGGAATTGAAATGACGAACAAAAGTTTAGAAACACAAGATCTTGGCCAGTAAAACTAAGGTCTTTCAGAGACAGGCGATATCGAAACATCGATGGAGGTCATCTACTTTTGCAATATGTGAGATGTAGGGCTTAGACCTTATTTTAGACCTTATCTAGGCCTAAACGAGATGCTTCCTGTCTCAGGTTTTGGGGTCTTGTTGATAAGGGAGCCAGGACTTGCTACACTAACAGCTTAATGTCGGAAATACACAGTACGACGATGGAGTACAGAGCCGATCCAATGTATCAAGGGACCAATTATAGGTGGCCTAATGTAATAGACCAAACACTGCTTTATAAAGTAGAGAGAACCGCACCTCCTGTCCCATATCTAGGGAGGCATGCGCTCCTGGGAGATGCTCCATCATGGAGAGGAGAGGGGTTAATATCACATTCCCAGACACGTCTCTGCCAATTTGAATGGGTCGTAGTGGCTTCAACAGTGGCTTCACTATAGATCCCTACAGCAAGAAAGTGACAGGCTCATTTTGATTGATTTTCTATTTAAAGTGGAATATCATATCATATCATAAAGACCATTCTCAAAGATTCCAAGGGCTAAAATCGACACAGAATAAATGTCTCTGTGCATGGTACTTTGTTTAACCCTGAGATAGTGCAGACGTTTTTATTGACTGGTAGTAGAGTCAGCGTGAGCGTTGTCTCGCCGCCCAGCTGATAAGCTAGCCTCATCACAGCTAAGACAAGTCCAGAAACTTATAATGCACTAAATGTAGGCCAGCCACATGGATCTGAGAATTTTACCACCAAAGATCTGATGTTATGCCCAAATTCAGAGATGTACCATAGGGAAATAATAGTCGTATCTGCAGTTATTTGAGAATTACTAAGTAAATTCAAGGTTTAACCAATGGATCAAGGATATCAATGCCAACACACATTGAATCTAAGCCACTCTTGGAGCTAACCTACTCCACTCCATACGGCCTCATCTGTTGTTAGTGTTGTTAGAATCAATATCCCCATGTCTACATGTGCAATTAAAGTGGTGGCTACTCGACATATCAATAAGTCAATGTTGTGGAGTGGGTCCATTCCATATTAGAAGTGCTGTGTTGGTATATATCATTTAATGTGTATGCCCAGTGCTACGTATAATGTAGGTGGGAATCCTTATATGGCATGACTGTAGCAATCCAATACAGAGTTTGGAATCCTATGTCAGCTTTGATAATTGATGAGCCCAACCGACACTGCACAGAAAACATTGAGGATGTCCTTGAACAGATGCCCCTCCCCGGCCCCCTCCCACCTTGTCACTTGGTGTCAAAGTGTAAGTAGTACATAGTAGAGCCATTGATGCAGGCAACGTGAAACACGTACAGGAGCAGACATAATAGTTGTATTGTGATTATCAGATAATCTGATGAGAGTGAATGTTAACTTTTAGCCTTGTTTGGTAAGTCGAACATTTGTAACAAGAGGGATCGCCCGGATAGTGATTATAATTGGCCCAGGTCCTCCTGGGTCATTGATGGCGGGTTTTCAGCATTTTTAGTCGATCAAAATGGCTGACTTTAAGTGGGAATTTCTTATACAAAGAAGGGGTCTAGAAATTAATGGAAAGTTGATGCATGTTCCTTAGATCCTTGTCTTTCTGTCGATGGTAACAATTCCCAGAAAAAAATTTTTACCTATGAAAAAAGCTGAAGAAAAAACCTGACATATTTGACTTACTTTCTCATGAAAATAAGGCTCCATAGATTGCATTGGGCGGTCAATTCCAGCGGACGACAGGGGATCGACATAACACATTGACTCCTAGGGAATTGGGCAATTAAGATGCTTTTTTTCAGCAGGTAAGGTGGGATTTTCTCTGTAGGACAGGTTAAGACCTTTGGTATATGAGTGTGTAAATCGGACCACCATAATTTTATCATGTCGATCGCCTCACTTCCGGTCTGGAGACTTGACGCATGCGCGCAGAGTGACTGGTCATCAGATTTTATTTTTTAACAGTAAATTGAGGGGATATATTTGATTTATATTGCCAAAGATGTATGGATTATGTTAAAAAAAAACACGTTAATTTCAAGTTAAATAGATAGAATCTATTATTTCTCCATCGAAAATGCTACTTCCGGCAAGGAGGGGTCGCGCATGCGCACAGAACATCAAAATCCAAAATGGCGGACATCGAGACGATCGAGTCACGGTGCCATTGAAACTGCTTGATTATAACAAAATGGAGGAGAATTACAGTGTCTCATGCCTTTTTATGGTTAATATGGATCCTTATTCAAGACCTGCTTGTATTGTGCAATGCTTAACTCGCCAGGAGAGGAGTTATTCGCCTATGAAACATACAAGCGATAATGGCTGCATTTTCCATAGGCTTAAGCATTGACGACTTGGACATACTGTCACTATAGTGTCAACAGTTAGGTAGGTTTAATTTCTATATTCTTTTTATGATATTTGGTGGAAGACCTGGGCCATAAGTGCTCTATAGCACACGTTCAACTTTTACACATGCCCTTGTCAAAGTGAAACAGCAGAATAGTCCTATGCCCATTTGCTGTTTCTTTACACCCTTTCAACCTAGCACACTACCCAATAACTTAATTTAGACACCTGTACCTTCTACCCATCCACCATATCTACACCACATGTAGGCCACAGGGTGAGGCACCAAATTATGAAGTTTCGTTCCAATGAGAGGGGTACTACAAAATTTTTGTGGATTTGCATAGGGAATGACCCTAGTAATCATATACCAAAAGTTCTCCGCTGACATTCCTGCAGTTTTTGTGTAGGTCAAGGTCAAAGGTCAGGAATTTCCCTCTATATTCCTATATAAAGCTGTTTAACCCAGGAATTGATTGCATGTTCTCTCTGAACTAAGTTCAAGGGCTAAAAGAGAATTTTATGGTTTTGTTTGGGCCAGAGAATCATGCTGATTCCAAATATACTTTGTATATTAGTCTGAGTATGATGGAAGTGGCAAAAACTTGGTGTTCAAAAATAAAAATAATATTAAAAAATATGTGAAAATATCAAAAATCTGGAAAACATGAAATTAGCCTCTATCAATGCACAAAACATCTAATTCAGCTAGCTGGTGGGTGAGGAGCATAATAAGTATGAAATCATTATGTAATTAAGCCTTGACCTACATAATTAGGTCAAAGGTCACGGAAACCATATATGTCATATCTCTGGTTCTTAGAGGCTTTTCTACACACTTTTAAGTTCTAAATAGGGGTTTCTCACATAGAAGAATTGATTGGAGTAGGTTTAAAACTCAAAGGATGCATTGTTTTGTGCATAAAACAGAAATCATCATTGATTGTCTATTTGAATGCAGATTTATGAGGGGAAGTATTAGCCACATATTTTCTGAAGTAATACTGCCCTAATGAAACAGTAAGTGTGTAACTAGTGATATGAAGAAAGATATTTTAATTGACATTTACAGTTGGTTAGGTAAGAGTGGCAACTCTTCTTTGGTCAAATTCCCAAGAGATGTGTCTGTAATTGTCCTGCCTCTAGTTCTAAATTTAACTGCAATTGGTTGATAGGCCCTACTGGTAGGCTAGCTAATAAGATTAGTTGGATTTAATTGTAAAAAATCACAAAAATGATATGATAAAGTTACACAGGATCCAGCTGCAAACTGATAACTTTTGTATTGTATTTATACATCCTTGGATGGCCTTCATATCTGCAAAGGCAGTAAGAAAAGGCACACATATGGGGCAGCCAATGCAAATTTCTATGGATAGTAAATGTACAATCTGTCAGGTTCCCAATTCTGTAAGGGCTTAAAATCAGTGTAGGGTAACACCAAGCATATAAGCAGTGGTTTATAAACCATTTCAGAGACCTACCATGGCTTATAGAGTCTGCCTAAAGTATAGTTGTGGCTTACACATGGGGTTTTGTGTATAAAGAAGATGGTTAATGTCAGGGTGTGGCTAATATATGTGGGAGCAGTTAATACACAGGGTTTTATTGTAGGACGTGGTAAATAGGTGTCTAGGTCTAGGGAACATTTGCCCAGCCCTTTGAAAAAAAAATAGAATGTGTTACATACTATAGGACGGTCTTGCATAAGGCAGACCTCACAGATAAGGCAGTACTATACACTATCTCTCTTTGGAACTATTGACATTGGTATAGAGTTGCTGCTCTAGCTCAAAGTCCAATTTTAGGGTTAATATTACGACTCAGTCCGCCACACCTCTCTCCTCACAGTATAATTTCCAGAATCCAATTATATGCCGCCACAGTGGCGTTTCTGGAGGCGCAATGGCCATAGCGGAAGTCCTGCTTGGCACTTTACAGTCTCTGTGAGTACGACAGGTATGTGGATATGACTGTATATATATAGTAGTAGTACATAGAACAGGGATGACGTGTGGGAGTGGTAGTAGGAAGGCTTACCGGTAGCCCTAGAAGGGAGGTGATATGATGGAGGGAAGTTTTGGGAATTTTTGGGTTGGGGGTCGCTGCTATAATGCAATGTCAGCCATCGTTAACATGGAATGCGGACAGGTTGAGGTTAGTGTGTGGGTGGGTGGGTGCGGGGAGGTACATGTCTGGCTGCCAAGTCGGTCAGGCAGACACTGGTGGACTCACTATTGGGTACCAGGCCAATTTCCTTCACCTCTATCTCAAGCAGGAGCCCATACCACTCCACTATCTAGCTCGTAATGTGCCGAGTGCATCAACTGAATATTTCTTTAGGCAAAAAAAAAAAGGTATGTTTCCGGTAACATGGTCAGAAAAGTTGAGGTAGGTAGGTCGGATTTTTTTTTCTTTAAGTATCCAAGGCCTCATATAGTCATACTTTGCTAGGTTTGCAATCGTTATTATAAGAAATGAAGTTTTTCTGCATAGGATTCGAGAAAATGTGTGTATCGAATTCATATATAGATTTTGAGATGAAAACTTGGAAAAAAAATGAAAAAAATCTTTTAAAAAAATGAAAAAAGTCTTTAAAAAATGCTGAAGTCGGCCCCTTTGAGCTGAGGACGGTCGGGTGACCGGAAACCTTTTTTTTTTTTTTGGCCTTAACACAGAAACCACGGCATTTGTCTTTGAACTGAAAGGACAAAAATAACCTATTCAGACGTTATAGCATAGGCTAGTACCAATCTGCCCCCACCCTCGATCATACCGCCTGCTTACCACCAATCCATCTCAACCCTTCCCCAACACACACCTTTGGTCCCCCGTATGCAGACCCCAATCAGGAGGCTGGCTTCTCAGCAGTGCTGCCACGTGGCGGCCAGGTGCCCGGTACCTGACCCCACTTCCGGGGGATGCTGGGGGGTAACTCTTCCTCTAACTGAGCTGCTCTCCCTCTACAAACCGTGGGTGTTTCCGTTCATTATAATTTCACAACTCAAACAGAATTAGACTCTTTGAGTCTATGGAAGAAGTAAGGATAAACAGGAAAAGAAAAAGAGAGACCCAGGGCCGCCTCTCTCATTTACTACAAAAGATGGTATCTGACCTATGTGGGAACCAGGAGAGGGGAGAGGCTCTTCTCTCAAGCACCTCGTAAAACACTGACAACATGAGCTGCTGGGGAGCAGTTCAGCCCCGGAGTTCAACCCATGAGCAGCTCTCACCCCTTATGCCCTGACATACACCACCGATAGTCATATACCCGTAGCTGGGGTCAAACTAACTCTGAAAGAAGAAATATATAGGCCTAGTGATGGGTGGATCAACATTCTTTCCAACAGGACTCTATATTGTCCTATTGGTTCATAGATACATAGCCATTCTTTAATAAGCATACGTCGGTCCCACCTCGTCCCGGCACCTCGTACATCCCAGAACTTGCCTGCAGTACCTTGTATCACTGGCAGCAGCAAGTACCAGGAAGTTGATTGACCACACCTACCCACCAGTCCACATTCCTATCATGAATAGACATGTCGTAAGCCACCAAAGTCCCATAGAGCCCCACTGACGTAACGGCATGTGACGTTACGTCGTTGACCCACTTCTGGGGGATTACTGAGTGCAGTAATTAGTTTACCACTCTGTTGGACCAATTCCTGTTGGTTACCGACTTACTCATGCCCTCGCCATCTTTGTTTGCCTGCATTCTCCAGGTTCCAAAGTATTATTTTTTCTATGTCCCTGCTCATTTCTCTTCCCTACCCGTTCTGGCTTCCTTCCCGTCCCTAATAATAATACCTGCTCACTTCTGTCAAACCTCAGCCCCGTCAGTATCATATCAGTCTCATCCTTCCCCTGTCCCTCCACCACCCATGAATGTCTGAGTTCCTTGATGGCCCCCGGACGTAAAACTAAACAAACAAACAAACAAAATCCACCACCCCAGGATTGTGTAATGTCGTTCTCGCCATGAATATGACCTTAGCTGTCGAAATGGCGTTAAACATCTATTACTCACTCACTCACTCCACCATCCCAGGCCCACGTGCATGGATCCCTCCCCAGCCCCACCCCCACCCCCCCCCCACACACTTAGTCAATGTCCATGTCCTTGTATGCCCCACCCATCATCAACACCCTCTCCATCCCCCACCTTACCATTGTAGCCGCCCCAGGCTGCATGCTTTAGCAATGGAAACAAGGTTAGGTAAGAATATCAGTGGACGCTTTAGTGGATTAGGTCGACTTGCCTAAGTCATTGGTATGGCTCAGACTCTTATCAAATAATGCGTGACGGAAACTGTATTAGCGGAAGGTGGAGTTTCCACAAATGACATTCCTAGTTTAGGGTAGGGGTGGCAGGGGTATTTTGGGTGGGTGCGAATCGTTAGCTGTACTATTGATTTGTTTAGGTCAATTTGTGACAAAGCGACACCCATATTGGAAGACATCATTTGTTGAGGCCCCCATGAAGCAGGTTGATCTAAAAGACAGTGTTAGGGTCATTAGTACACAGAGAGAAGAAATGGAGTCACCGTGACTCCGAAATGGGAGTCCAGCTTGTATCACTCAGATGACCCCTTTTGGGACTCCTTTTTGACTCCCCAGAAATACAGAGTCAATATACTGACTCCCTAGAAATATGAAGTCAAGCTCATTTGACTCTCTATTTTGACTATGCTGTGAATGGAGTCCGAATATATTGAATCTTTTAATGAAAGAGCAATTCATGATTTCTGGGTAATCTATTTGGTACTTCAATGTTTATTCCGGGGTAGAAATATACAATGGGCATAGATGATGTGATACAATGCTGTAGCTATGCTGTGATACATCTTTATTTCTTAATTTACCTAAGTCATCCAAGTCGTTTGATATGACCAAAGAAACACAATGTGAACTTTGAGTTCACATTCTAAACACATAAATGGTGTTTTAGCTATATTGCAGCTTTCATTTACCTATTTCACAAATTTGAGCATACCACTTATAATTCAGGTGTGAACAATTGCTAGTTTTAGGATATCCTAATTCCAACTTCCCCAGATGACTAAAAATGCTCATAATTTCGACCGCATGAAACACAATATGATGACCAAAACTACAAAGTGTACTGTTGTGCCCTCTGGTGGAAGATCTCCTGACTCCTGTACTGACCCTCTTTCTATTTATCTGACTCCATCTGGGGAATTCATGTCTTCTCTCTGTGTGATAATAAATAGGTCAAATATTGCAGGGAGTCAATACAGATTCGGCTGAGTTGGACTCCACATTGAGCTGCGATCCCTGTGACTACCCTTCCTGGAGTCCACCATGCTGTGACTCTCATTCTACAGGAGTCAATTCAGTAGGACTCCATGTTGCAAACATGGGGTTCAGCAGTTGGGAGTCTATCACCGGTGACTCCTGGAAAAGGAGAGTCAATATAGAGCCGACCCCCGTTTTGACTCCATTCCCAATTCTATGACTCCATTTCTTCTCTCTGTGTACCATTGCAGATTTCTCGTCATGGATGTGACATTAGCTGCCATCCTCTCACTCTCAGTCCCACATACCATGCAGGGCATCAGCCAGTCTATGGATTATGTATTAAGCTATATTACATCTACCTTAACCACCCAGCTGGATCATCTCTCCCTGTGGGGCAGGCAGGTTGGGTCGTTATGGGATTATCCCATTTATCAAAGACCACTTTAGATTAGGTTATCCATTCAGTAGGTGGACCCTGGCCACAACACAAGTCAGATACTAACGTCTAGTCCGAGAGTCTACTCAGACAGCAAAACTCTTGCCGTTTTACCCTACTATAATGAGTGTAAATGATATACCAATGTTGGTAAACTGTTGGACTCAATGCTAATACCTATGCAAGGATTTCTAATCTAAATCCTTCTGGGTCATAGCCCCTCTCTCTAGCTTCATGTCGATTTAGTACATGTAGTAATGATTAGGTCAAACATCAAATTTCTACTGTCCCTACCTCTATGTTTTAAGCAACTTTTGTTTGTTTTATGAACCAAATATCTACAGCCAGGGCGCATTAGTCTTTATCATCTTTTGAATTGTGCACCTACACTGACAGACTAAAGAGTTACTTTCACTTTTATCCTTGGGGAGGTAAAGATCTGTGATTGTCATGAAAGCTCATGCTGCACACTCATCTTTGAGATTCTTCACTCCAACATTGAAGCAAGCAGTATTCCGGCGGTGGTGAAAAGGTGTTCCTAGTTACATGCACCATGTAAGTGCCTCTGTGCATAATGTTTTTCTTTGCATTCTAAGCATTCCCCATGAAGTGATCACAGAGAAGGCAGAGGTGAAAGTGAAATACTACGTCATGGCAATCTATATCATAGAGGGCCACACCCATTGACATGACGTGACGTAGCCATACTGCTTCCTACAACATGCACAGGCTAATGGATAGCCTGTATGTAGATTCAAACCAGTAGGCTTAGACCAAACCAGGTAGATGTACTGGCAGGTTCAAAATTAAAGGGCGTGCACTTTTTAGTTTCTATTGTACTTTCTTCTTGTGTGAATATTAAATCTAGTTTTAGGCTAAATGAAATTTAGCAACATGATAGCAGCGGACCTTCTCAAAAGTACACAGAGGAGCATCGGAGTACAAGTAAATTGAATGAGATAGTGCAGTCATCAGTAATGTAATATGTGTTCTGATGCACTCTACTCCAGTAAATACGCAAAAAAAAACAACATCTATAGACATCAGTGTGTTAATTACGATAGGCCTATACTCGATGACATCATCTTCTCATAACAACATGAAGTTCTCGAGATGTGCCAAGATGTCTGCTGGTTACCGGTGCTCAAGGGCTGCATGCGGGTACCAGCTGAACCAGCGTCTCAAACCTGGGGTGACAGGGCCTTTGGTTTTTGTTGTCATGACGACTGTTTTTTATGTAGTCAAGGTGACAGCCGTAGACAACAATCAGATTCCCACGGCTGCACAGTGAGTCATCAGCCAACTGAAGGAGAGACTGTGCAATCCTTCATTGACAGGAAATTCTGTGAATAGGTTCACAAATTTTACATGGTGCAAAGGAGTACGTTGGAATTAGACTAGAATTAAAAGGAAATATTCGGCTTTCAAGTTGTCTTGAATATAGATACATATACAACCTTCTAAACTGGTATTGCTTATATTAGTTAAGGAGTTAATTATATTTCCTAAAACATTAAAACAGAAATATCGCTCCCTCATGAAAATGTGACCACAGGGCAGCAAAGGTAGGCGCTCTCACATTTTGGGCCTCCTAGAAGACCAAGGACTTTAGTTCATTAGTAGCAACAGCAACACAGTTATGTGACAATCCGTCCTGCCACAATGATCCCGATCCCATCTCCACATGATCCCACACCTCTCGTACACCCCATTGTGTTCAACCCCCATCAACTCCTTCTAAACCTACCTCATCACTCCCACCCCTACTCACTATCTCACCACATTCAAACACCCACTTCCACCGCTAGCTAACAGTCCCTTCTTTCTCTACAATCACAAAAAGAAGGGGAACAAGATAGCTTTGTTAGCACAGATTCATTTTCCCACAGTGAGCAAGCATGGAGCCCTCAGCTCCCTTTATCACCATCCCTGTCACACATTTCTCTCTCAGCAAAGCCCCTTCCCCACCCAACAGTGTAGGCCTGCATGGTTCACTGAGAAAACAATGCCTGATGCACATGTTGTTTGTTTTTACCCTATATTGTTATGTGACCTACCATGCCTTTCTTTTATTCACGTTGTCTATTTTCCTTTTTTCCCCTCCGGCATATACCCACAGGAGTGATATATGGTCCACAGGAGCGTAGTGCTACCATTGACTCGAGGAAATCTTCCTCCGTTGGTATTTATAGGGCCAAAAGCTACGACTCTATACTTCAGATATTCTATATTTTGATTAATAAAGAGATTTCATTGTAGTCATTTACATATCATATTGTGTTATGGGAGCAGGGAAGTCCTACGTGACCAGTCACATTTGGCTTTTTATTAATGACCGAGGACCCGACCCTATATACTGAGGACTCCATGCTAAGAGCTACTCTGAGGGAGCAGCTCTGCATTAAATGCTACCTGCTGGGCAATATAATATTGTATGTAGTTCCAGTGGCACAGCGTTATAGTAATGAGGACAGACGCTCAGGGTGACAAGATATCTCCTACTCCGTCCCTAACCAGGGGACATATAATAATAGTAGATGGTGGCTTTACAACATGATTGGATATATTGATCAGCCTGATGGTAGCACTTGTCTTCGGCTCTATGTTATGTTACTATATGGTATACCCGTTTTAAAACCTTTCCTCTCATAGCATTGGCGGAAACCCCAGTTTTCTACAACAATAGATGAGTGCAGTAAATGCATTGTCATAAAAAGGTGGTTTAATGGAAAAGTTGTTGTGAATGGATACATCCATGGCTTATACTTCAGTGTCCACAAAGTACCTAATCAGTCCACAGAGTAAAATGTTTCCCATAAAATCATGTACCGGTTGTACCAGGGTATAACATACATATAAAATATATATTTCTGTTGTTTCCGGATACACTACGCACACGTTTGATCTCAGATTCTTCAGGACATCCTGTAAAGTTCTGTGGTGTATAGTCAGCAAAACAATACAGACATTTATAGACCTTACAAAGGGATGTCTAGATATTCGTCATGAAAACAAAGGATCCTCTAGGTTTCACCTATGTTATAGATACATGAAGGTTAATTCTAAACTATAAGTTAGTCTAAATGACCTGAAAGTGATCGTGAATAATCATATACATGTTTATGCCATGGCTGATACGAACGTCACTATATATTAGTACTAGAACCGCCGTATTCAATGGGGGGCATTGAATACAATGTGTCCGTATTCAATGGGTGTCCGCCATCTTGGATTTAGAACAGATCTGAGCTATTTTACTTTATTTAAAAGCAAAATAACCCCCTAGGCCATGACATAAATGCAAATGTCCACTTCCATGGGATTTTTTACATTTGCTTATGTATGTCATGCGTAATGGACATAGTCAGTCATGTTCCATGGAATAGCATTAAGATTGTCTTGTTCTATAATGGACATAGTCAGTCATGTTCCATGGAATAGCATTGAGATTGTCTTGTTCTATAATGGACATAGTCAGTCATGTTCCATGGAATAGCATTAAGATTGTCTTGTTCTATAATGGACATAGTCAGTCATGTTCCATGGAATAGCATTAAGATTGTCTTGTTCTATAATGGACATAGTCAGTCATGTTCCATGGAATAGCATTAAGATTGTCTTGTTCTATTGGAACAAAGTATACATGTCTGATCATCCACAAACTCATTTACTCTCAATTATAGAACAATTTAAAACTCAGTTTCTTCTGTTTCCTTGCAGGTGTGGCTGCAGATTGGTCGGACCATGCCCTCTGGTGGCCGGAAAGGAACATCTGGTTAACGCGCACGCGCTGGACGCTGGACCAATATGGCGTCCAAGCAGACGCACGTCTTCTCTTCACACCCATGCACAAAAATCTGAGGGTACAACTACCTGATTTACAAATATTGGACCTGAGGGTAGACTTCTCTAGTAATGTCTTCAGCACAGTCGTACACATCTGTAAAGACCTAGGTAAGTCAATTTGATAATGTTCTCTGTAACTTAAATACCGCTATGTCATAGCCCTAGTTTAGGACCCAAGGTAGTATCAATGGATTGAAGATTGGGCGCGATATTAAACGTCCTGAGTCCCTCTTTGTCTATGAAATTTAAAGTGTAAAACTCCCAAGGGCTAAGGTTGGCTCTTGTCTTGACGAGGGAATCTGCATTAAAAACCCTGCAACATAATATCCATGAAAGCTTGTAGGCATACAAATGACAAGTTTTATCCTGGACCCTTACTCACAGTGATATTGACAGAGACATCACTTTCATAAAATGAAATGTATCTACCGAGCTATATAAATTTTCCCATGATAGATGATTTTTTTTTTTTTTGGTAACGTCCCCTCATCCATTCAGATCTTACCCCATGGGTGTATTTTCTTCCCAACAATCATACAATAGCTTTTTTGTACAGCATTGCATGAGTGAATCAGTCTTCTCAGCAGTAAGGGGAGCCCAGCAGATGTAAAAACATGAATGAAGCTATGACAAACATTTATTGCGTGTTGCCCTTTTGGTATTCAAGATCAAAGGTGAGAGGGCATGTGCGTGAGCTTTTCATCAAAAAGGTTCCTTCGTCTGTAGGAAAGGGAGAAAGGGATGGACATAACGTACTTGATATTGTATATTGTAGGGCATCCCTTAGAAGTGAAGGTAGACTAGGGGGCATGAGATTGTGATGTGGCAAAAATGGCGCAAATCCAATATGTCACAGACATAAGTCGTTTTAAAAAGTGTATCTCAGTACCATACTACCACTTAGAGGAAGTGAGCACATCCATTGGAGCCTGCGCAGTGAATGCTTGACCTTGGTGAATGTTGGTGTCAGGACATTTGACATTCAGCTCATAGCAGGAGTGAGGCTTAGCAGCAAAAAGAACCCTAACAAATCATATACAGCTCAAGGGGAGGGTAGGGTGGGCGGGAGGGATGTGAGGGATGCCACGTTATGTATGAACGTCACGACTGACGTTTGTGGCAGACTCAATGTCACGTCGCGTGACCTTGACCCTGGAGACGCCACCGCTGGTGCTTCCACCTTGCGGAGACCATGTAAAGCATATCCAATGTCAGTGGTGTTTGACAGAAATTGACAGTGTGACAGGGTAAAACAAGACAATGTTTGGGAGGCCTGGGGCATGGAGTTAGGGTGTCTAGAGGATGGCAGTGATGGTTATGGGTAGGTGTTTCTGTTGAACGGGAGAGGTTAGGGGCTGCTGGTAAGAGAAAACCCCAGTACTGTTCAGGACCACTGTTTTTACTGGGTCGGATTCTGGGGCTGTGGTACATTAAGCTCTTCTAACCCAACAACCACCCCACTCAGTTTTGCCAGTTATCCCTGACAACCTTTCAGCTACATTATTCACAATCCTAGCATGTATGGGATCACTAAGATCATACAGGTGGGAGGAGGTAGGGCCCGTCAGAATCACTTCAACCTTATCAAAAGCTTCTCATATCGTGACACTGATGTGCTGTCTAGAGCAGATTTTCTTTTTCTTTGGCATGTTTCCCTTTATATTTCACAGTATTTTTTTTCTGTGCATTATCAGACATACAAGACGACAAATGAAACATTTGTCAATAAAGAATATATGCTCTGTGTTACTTCAGAAAAGAAAATACGAAATTTGGTGTACTTTTTTAGTCCTTTGTGTTAAAATTTCTTTGAGAAAGAAAACATTCTCCCCAGTGGCTTACAAGGTTGCTAACAGGTGTTATCACATTGCTAACCAATCAGAAAGTCAGTCATACCAGTATTGCACACTATGGAGGAGGGTGTGTGGCCTCTTATTCACCACATGAGATTCTTTGCTCTATTTACTACACCACCACAGAGAGCAGGCCTATACACAGGGCCCAGGTAATAAATCCACCCCTCACGGTGAGGCAGTTAAACGGGTGCTTAGTGAGAAATACACCGATTGAAAGATGACTGGCCTTTGTTGGTTTACATGTAGACCCTACCACCCCATCCCCTCCTGCCTCACTTACCCTTGTGGCAGCCACTGGTGGAAGGCAGCCAGGGGCGGTCATGGTCCTATGGACACTCTATAGCCCTCTGATGGGTCATGCTGTGGAGGCTGTCATTTTGACCCCTTATCTAATGAAAATACATTTTGAAGCAATAACTCCAGGTTCAACATTACATTTTTATCTATAGATGGAATACATTGCTTCCACTGCCTCCTCATTTGTGGCATAGATATTTGCGATGGCCTATGGTGCGCCGTTCCGATCTTTTTTTTTTTTTAAGTTAGATCCTTCAGCATTTATGATTGATATTTTCTGCACTGCACATATCAAACATAGGCCTGGCTATGAATTGGATCTAGGAGCCGATGTGGGTTGAACGGATCGTATTCATAATATCTGTCATGACTTGTAATGAGTCTATCCCTTATCATAATCTCTCTTCATCTATAACTAGTACCTGGTTCTGTAAAGCGGTATGTCAGGGAGCTAGATCATCCAATCTGTATTGAGCAGCGCGTCTAGATCAAGATCTGAGAAATAACATTTATCAACGGGTATATGATCCACATTTGCACCGAAAAGTGGGACACAACTCATCCATAGAACCATCCATCCACTTTGCAACTGCCAGTAGATAACCATAACTAAAGTTTGAAATAAGCAGTACTCAAATAATAGAATGAGCATTTATAAATGCAGTACTTATTTCAACTTTTTGTAAAATATAGCCCATACCTGCTCATGTGTCAAAAGCAAAAGTATTTGCAATAAATAACAACCGAGGGCAAGTGAAGGGAATTCTTCTAAAAGAAGAAGAATTTGAGTGCACCTATATAAAATATTAGCCTTTATAAATAGTCAAGCTGTGTGCTGCTTTACCCCAGGGCGATTTGAACCAAGTGACTCCTGTTCCGATCAAGGGGGTAAAAATTTTACCCAAAATATTTACAAATGAAAATATACAAGAAGAGAAAGGCGACAAAAGAAAAAAAAAGAAAAGGAAATAGTTTAAACACACAGAAAGCACCGCCCTTTCTACTCTCCAAGGTTCAAAGCTAAATACTGGAAGTCACGGCACCGGGTACCCCCTGCTGAGATAGGATCTAAGCGGGGGAAAAAGTGAAGGGACCTGGAGAGAAAAGTGAGGAAAGTACCCACGGGACACGACATGAGTTTATAGATTTGGTGAAGGTTGGTTGGAGGTGGAGGGTGTCAGACACAGTGGGTAGACAAATAATATACCGTGGCAGTACATGCACTAAGGGTGGCTCCTAAGTCATGTTCAATTCCATTTTAGACGTGATGTACTTCTATGTCCAGTGGGTTAAACTAGCTCTTTATGCTGTTCAGGTGAGGTAGGGGTGACGTGGATGTTCATGAAACGACGGGATTAGAAATACATTGGCATATAGACTGAAGGTATCGGCACTAGTAGCAAAAATGGAACTTGGTGGTTTGGGCCCCTATGGAGTTTCAACGCTTAAGAAAGATAATTGCTACCTCTGGCGTGAAAATTGTCCTCGTTTGACCTTACAGCCATGGTGGACACGCTTGGGTTAGTGGAGCATTAGTATCCCTCTCTCACCTAAATTTGTCTGACCCCACAGTTCAGGCTGTCATGGGTCTTTAAGGACACTATAGAGTTCAGGTGTCTGGACCCTATACATACACTGAATTATTATTGTTAATTAATCCAGCAATATACAGGACCGGGTCACACACAGTTCAGCACTTGATATAGGGTAATAAACATGACAATAAAATGATAAGTTATCTATGCTATTTCATCTAAACATCCTTCCACTTCATAAATAGGGTCGTATAGCGGTAAACGGTGTATACTGTACACTACATAAAGACTGATTTTATAGTGATATTCACTCAGGGTATCAGCATCATAATGGAGATACTGAAGAGTCTAGGAATTCTCATTATTTTATGTATAGGAAGTCACAGCGATGTTAATGTGGAGACATGTGGAGTTCCTGACAACTGCCTCTGTTCTGATAATAGCTGGGTAGTTTTATGTGATGGACCTAATATCGAGTTTCTACCTATTTTCCAAACAGAATCCCGAGTCGCAAGACTACTCATTGTGCTCACAGAGGCATCGCAATGCTGGTCCACAATGGTGCATACCATCGGTAATCGACATTCCATACATGAATAAAATCATGTAAATGTATGAATTAATAACATTCATGGTGCTTCCAAGTACTTGTATCTCCCCAGCCTGTGTCTTAAGAACTACTGTTGTCTGTGTGACTGGCGTCACTTTAACTTAGAGCTGATATCAGATGAGAACACTCAGTAATTAAACAGTCTGACATAGACTTGATTTAACCCTACACATAATGTATTTTTCTATGTGCTGTATACATAATGTTCACGACAGTCATCAGTTTTACCCTTTTTATTTTCTTTCTACCCCGTATGATCATTGTAATGCATGTGGTTTTACCCCATATGCTTTAAAGCCGTGTTAAGTGAGTCACACAGTACATCAAAGTGTTCAAAGGTTTCACCCTGTAACCTACACTCCCTACTTCATAACTGGATATTGTACAGTCTTTTATACCCCAACTACTATACAACAGTACCTTTTAAAGAATAGGGACTTTACCCCTTTTTTCATAAATGAAACATTGCTTTACCCCATTCATGATAGGGTATACACCATATCCCCAAAGGATAACAGGGTGCTCATGCACGTCTACAGTCATGACCTGAGGGTCAAGATCAGTAATCTAACTTTACACATCACAGTATCACAGGACAGGAGTCTGTAGATGTGTTTACCCTCGTTAAAACAGGATACTGTACGCCGTTAGTAATCTTTTATGGCTGTGGGAGGTTGTAATTGATTCCCCAGGCTCATCCTACACCACCCTCACACAGACGCCAGGTTGTAAAGGTGTAATTTAAGGGTGCCATTTAGGGTTGGGTCATGGTGATGAAAAGCAACTTTTTTCATCACCACCAAGGGACATACATAGTAAGAAAGAGAGAGAGAGAGAGAGAGAGAGAGAGAGAGAGAGAGATAGATAGATAGAGAGACACCCAGAGGTTTGATAAAGCAGTCCTACAGGGTGCCTTCTGTCCTTCAGCGGTACCTGGCTGCAGGAGGGGCGGGGTTTACTATGACGTAGCAGCACCGTTATTGGTCTTAGGGGTGTAGACGCATGGTCACCCTCACTGACCACCTGAGATGTATAAAAAAGGTGTGGCGTGCGGGGAACGCTACACTGATATTGAACCTTGCTGTACACTCACCTGAGCTACTTTCAGTTGAAATTTACCCAGTTTTCAACCTAATCAGACAACACTCCTCAAAATGTCTAAGGTGAGTTATTCGCTATTAACTTCAGCTCTTTTCATTCAATTATAGCAAGGACACGTAATGTAAGGATGCATAAATCTTTTCATGGAATATAATTCATCTGTTTATACCTGAAGTTCTCACAGCGTTCCTGTTTATGACATATTACATTTGATTATTATAGATAATATTTATATAATCATTTATGATTTTTATTAAGACTTTTTTTTCTTTTCTTCCTCAGCCAGCTTTGAAAAGGAAGCAGACGCGCCGTGCAGTGCATGTAGCACCTCAAGCCGAGAACATCCCCCCTCCTGAACCCTCAAATTCTAAACCACCTGTTGAGCAGCCTGAAGACGAGGACGTTTGGGTCCAGGACGCACCCAGCGATGATGATGTTTTTACACCTCCGCCCAAAAAGGTTGTCAAAGCCTTAACGTATGCCGATGCTGATGAGGAGGGTGACACAGATACTGTGGAAGACTCCGAGGGGGGATCTCAGGCCACACCATTTAAAACCCCAACTAAGACCGGTAGGGTTAAGGGTGGTGCGCTGCCACGCGCTTCAACACCACGACCTTCCCCATCATCATCGCCTTTACACCCTCCAGCTTCACCTAAGACTGCCTCGAGCGGGTCTAAAGCATCAAAGAGGGGGGTTGTCGAGCCTAGAGTTAGCAGAGGGTCATTCTCAGCCTCCCCACAGCAAACTGAGTCCATCGTGAGAGGTCCAAAAAGAGAGTCTGATGTCCTGTGCTGGCTTGAGCCTGAGTTTATCCGCCGAGGAATTCCTAAACCATTCAGGTATTTTATGATTTGTTATTAACTGATTTATGTTATTCTTGATATTTACAATTTTAAGTTTGTTATGTTAATCTACTACTGACATGAATCTGTATAACTATCACAATATAATTTCATATAATCTCATTAAAATTTCAATTCCACTCTATCTACTCACTAGTGACATGGAATCTGAATTATTACATAGTTCAATAACAAAGTTATATTACATTGCAAATGCTATAAGTATTATCATAACTCTCATTATATGATATATGAGATTTATTCTAAATAAATAAAACATTATATTCCTGACTTTTACAGGAAGTGCATTCTGGTGGATGATGATCTGACTGGAGAGCCATTGGTCTCGATTTACACGGTGTTAAGGATAGAGACGGCCGGGGACCCTGAGGACCCAGACTCGGTGCTGTGGCAGCCAATTAAAAAGGGTGGGGCTGTCCTCACTGTGAATCAGTGGCGGACCCTTTGCGACAACATAGAGGCCATTGACGGCAGGATTGAAGAGTTGGAGGACAGTGAGTAATGAGACGTGTATTACGTACAAGAAATCCTCAACTTTTTTGGGTGTATTTCAGTTTTCAATGTAGAGGCAGTCAGAGCGTATAGAAAGAGTATAGATAATCTGACTCTTTAGTTTATGTAGGGTCGTCATATAGACACTTTCACAGTGTATTCATTAAGAATTATTATTCTTTTAATCTATGTAAGGTCTTATCATTTATATTTTTAGTAATTATAAAATTTGGAGACTTCTTACAATCAAAGGGTATATCCTGAGGTGGTTTGTTGTCAGTTATCATATACATTCTAACATTTCACATGTTATGGATAGTTCTAGCTCTAGCTTTTCACTCTCGGATCTCCCTCAGGAGATTTTTTGGTTAGTCATTACATTCTTAGAACATGACAGAAAAAGCTTACACAGATTTGCTATAGCCTCAAAAAGAGCTCGGGGTGTTCTTTCTTTAAAAGAGACCTGGAAATACTTTATAAAGAGACGTTTTATAACACTTCATGACTGGTCTGATATAGAGGTTTTTATTGACAGATTGAATTGTCTCAAAACCCTCTATCACAGGCTTTTTGATGTGTGTGATAGTTTAGATAATATCCACAACAACATTGGCTCGAATTTATACAGGCGTTTAGGCTCAATTCTCTCAGAAAACAAATGTTATAGCAGATCTTATGAATTACTTCTCATATTTAAAAAGTTAATTGTAACTCTCACTATCTTTAAGGTTTATTCAGAAAAAAGAGACCTTCACTATGTAATGCAATCGCGAGAAGGTTTCAAAATAGGTCGGGGTCTGGCAAGCTGTGGTGTAAAGGTTGTAGATTCTGGAGAAATTGTTTCTTTTTTTCTGGAATTTTCTGGTAACTCTGAACACTTTGAGAACTTCAAAATTCCTATTCTTTTTAACTTAGCGCATATTGGTAGAGATATTGATATAAAGTTTAAAGAGCTTTTCTTTGACGTATTGATAATAGAGATTAGGAAATATATCAGTCCTTCAGTAACATCCAGGCATACATTCTTAAATAATGTTTATAATCTGAGATCGGATATTTTCTGGTTGGTTAATGCTAGTGCATTTATCAGAGACTTGTATATAACAGACCCCGATCTAGAGAATATTTGTGATAGAATAGACGATATTGTAGATCCTGGATTTAAAACACTGCGTCATCTCATGATAAGCTGAGTAATAGACTGATTCTCACAAGACTGAAATCATGTTTGACTGTCCTGTTTGTGGTAAGTCATATAAAAAGATTTTTTATCTCAATAAGCATATTGAAACACACATTCCTGAGAAAAAAGGAAATGGTGCCTCCCCTGCAGCTCACACAGTTACCAAACATATCTGTCATGTCTGTGGGAAAGAATTCCCTAAACGTGGCAACCTGAATCTGCATTTAGACAGGCGTCATGGTCTTAATGCTATTGGTAACGATAATGATAATCATAATGATAACCAGAATAGCAGCCATGCCGGTTCTCAACCTATACCAACTGATCAAAATTCCCCAGACATTACTGATCAGGGTTTTGGATCAGGGGGGTTATATTCATTGCGTCAGGTGAATGAGCAATTTTCAAGAAAATTCCAGGTTAGACATACAACATACACTTTTAGATTAAATATGAATGAAAAATTTAAATCTATGAAGGATGTTTTGGCACGGCTTTTTGAAGTTTTTGAGAAACTGGTTGAAGAACTGACTTTGAAATTTGGTTCTGACGATCTAATTAGAATGACCATAGACAGTAGAGATATAGACTATCCTATACTCATACATTTCAATACGGTTAGTAGCATCAGTGCTAGAGATATTCTAACCGAGATAGACAGAGTTTTACAGAGTTTCAGTGTTTTTAACCTGAACAAGGGTTGCACGATAACAGTCACTCATGTCAAAGTTCCTTCAGGATCAGGGCGGGAACCAATCACTCATCTTCTCAAAATTAAAAGGTGTGTAATATATATCAAGAATAGAGATAATTGCTGTGCCATTCGAGCCTTGGTTGTGGGTAAAGTTCTAGCAGACAGCAGTGGTAACCGTCTGAACAGCGCAGTACGGAAAGTCTGTGAAAATAAATTGCTGCAGTTACGCATGGTAAAAAAATTATATAAATTCTCTAAGATACCCTACAACACTCGTATAACACTGCCTATGTTTGACAAATTGTCTAAAGCCCTGAAAGGATACCGCATCATGATAGTTTCTAAAGATCACTTAAATTCTATAATCTATGATAATCGTGTTAAAACACCCCGGATAATAAGTCTATATCACTCAGATGGTCATTTTGATGTTCTTACAAGTCTCCCTTCCTTTTTCGGTAGGTGTCATTTCTGTACTATATGTTATGCACGTACTAATAATCACCACCAGCATGCATGTAAAGACATATGTAAATTGTGTAAACATGAACATAAACCTGAGAACGATGCCGAATGGTTTTACTGTGTGAAATGCAACCGTAGTTTCAAGGGTATGGACTGTTTCAATTTTCACTCTAAAAAATACCCTGCATATCGTGGTAGTGGTTCTGGTACTAGTAAAAAAAAAAAAATGAGAAAATCCGTGTGTCAGACCTGGTATAAATGCAGAACCTGTAATATGTTCTTAAGAAGAAAAAATAAGCTTTTGATTAATAAGGGTGCATCTAAACGCCATGTATGCTTCATGAAAAAATGTGGTATCTGTCATGTTGATTATAATACCTTGAATGAGCATATTTGTTATATTCAAAAGGTTAAGTCTATTTCTGAGTCGGAAACTAAAGACTTATCAGTCCAGCGATATATATTTTTTGATATAGAATGTACTCAAGATACAGGCAAGCATGTACCCAATCTATGTATAGCAGAGCGCACATGTCATGACTGTATTAAATCAGGGCATGCTCAGAGAAAATTTGACGCTGCTTCTAGTTGTGAAACGTGTGGTATAAATCAACATGTTTTTTATGGTGAGGGGTGCGTAGAGAGGTTCTGTGAATGGGCTTTAGTGAAAGAACACAAAAACAGTAAAATGATATGTCATAATTTCCGTGGGTATGACTCTTATTTCATTTTAACCTACATTTATTCTAAAATACTGAAACCAGGTATTATTTACAATGGTGGTAAGGTAATGAGTCTCAAAGTCCCTCCATACAATATCCGTTTTTTAGACTCCCTGAATTTTCTCCCAATGGCTCTCTCTAAGATACCTAAGACATTTAACATTCCTGAATTATGTAAAGGATTTTTTCCGCATTTATTCAATAAAAAATCTAATCAAAATCATCATGATCAAGTTCTACCTCCAACTTATTTCTATATGCCGTGGGTCATGAAACCTAGTGTACATAAAGAATTTGTTAAATGGTATGATTCAAACCTTTTAAGTGATTTCAATTTTAAAAAGGAGTTAATAGATTATTGTAAAAGTGATGTACATATCCTCCGTCGTGGTTGCTTGGAATTTAGAAATATTTTTATGGAAATCTCGGGCAAACACAAAATCGATCCCTTTGAGAAATGTCTAACTATAGCTTCTGCCTGCAATCTTGTGTACAGAACTATGTTCATTAAAGAAAACACTATCCCTGTAGTAGCTCATTTTAAACCTTATGATAATCATTCAGTACATAGTATGCTATGGTTAATATATATAGAAAGAACAAAAGGTATTCAATTAAGACATGCTAGGTCTAAAAAAGGTGAATTTAGAATAGGTGGTAGAAAAGTAGACGGGTATCATTCAGGTTCACGCACTGTCTACCAATTCCATAGTTGTTTTATTCATGGTCACGATAAATGTTACCCATCTCAAGTGTATAATACTTTTTTGAGTAAAAGTATGGGCGTCCTGTACCAGAATACAATGAGACTTGATGAAGAAATTAGGGATTTAGGGTACTCAATTGAGACCATCTGGAGTTGTGATTTTGATGAGCTACGAAAGACTGTAAAATACAACTCTGTAATGAATGATGTTTCAATTGTCGAACCCTTACAGCCAAGAGATGCTTTTTACGGTGGTAGAGTAGATACAACTAAAACATATCATAAATGCGGTAGGAATGAGAAAATTGAGTACATGGACTTCACTAGTTTGTATCCCTATGTAAACAAATACTGTAAATACCCGTGCGGTGAGCATAGAGTAATACCTGCTGAACAGTGGAGTGAGAATGTTGACATAGAAAACATTGAAGGGCTGATAAAATGTTCTGTCTTACCACCAAGGAAATTGTATCACCCTGTACTACCGATGAGGTATAAAGATAGGTTATATTTCACCTTATGTAAATCGTGTGTTGTATCAGCCGATAATATATTTAATAGCACCAGTGATAAAGATGACTATTTCTCTGCATTTTATGGTTTTTTTAACGGGCAATCTTACTCATGTAATCACTCTGATAGTAAACGTATGATCACCGGTACATGGGTATCCATGGAACTGAAAGAAGCTGTAAGAGCTGGGTATAAAATAGTTAAAGTATATGAGGCATGGCACTATGACAACGTTTCTGTATATGATAAAAAGACAAAAACTGGAGGGCTTTTCACTGAGTACATCAATGCTTTTCTGAAAATAAAGCAAGAGAAAAGTGGTTGGCCTAGCTGGGTTAAAACACCTGAAGACCGGCAAACCTACATTAACCACTATTACGAGAGGGAGGGAATACTTTTAGACCCTGATAACATAGAATATAACCCTGGGTTGAGAGCGGTTGCTAAGCTAATGCTGAATTGTTTTTGGGGTAAGTTTGGTCAGAAGCAAAATCAAACGAAATCAGTCTACATTACAGAACCTGCTGAATATTTTAAACTTATAACTGATAAAAGAAAAGAAATATGCAACATTCAACTGGTCAATGAAAATGTTATATTCGTGGAATACAAATCAAAGAGGGAATTTGTACAACCTAACAGTAAAATAAACGTTGTCATAGCAGCATACACTACAGCTCATGCTCGAATGAAACTGTATTCTATCCTGAAACGTTTGGATAGACGTGTCATGTATTATGATACTGATAGTATAATATTCAGATCATACATTAACCCTCCACATAACTGTAGCGAATACACACCACCTACTGGTGATTATCTAGGCGACCTAACTAATGAGCTACCTGAAGGTCATTTTATTTATGAATTTGTTTCCACAGGGCCTAAAAGTTATGCTTACAAAACATGTGATTTTGAGGGTAACAAGCAAGATGTCATATGTAAAATAAAAGGTATAAACCTGACGCAGAGTGTATCAGAAAACATAAACTTTACCAGCATGAAAGACTTACTACTTACTGAACTGAGAGCTAGAGCTGGTCAGGAGGTGTACAAGCCTCTCAAAATGATGGTAAAGAACAGAAGTTTTATTACTCGTGATAAAGCTTCTGCTGTTATACGCACTATAGAACAGCTTAAATGTTTTCAATGCGTCTTTGCAAAGCGTTATGTTTTAATCGATGGTGAGACTATACCTTTTGGATACTGATGTGTGCCAGTAAGTCACAAACTCTGTCACAAACTTCTATAAGCTACTCCTATAGCAAATCTGTGCATTCATTTAGTGTCAATAAAACAAAATAAATTTCACACTGATGTCACACTGATGTGTTTGTTTTTATCAGAATATATAGATAATCTCAACAATTTCACATGCTTAGTAGCATCAAAATAAATGAAGCAGTCAATAATCATACCCGGTAGGGTGATATAAACATGCTACATACAGGATGAGTAGCAAGTCTGTAGTATCAATTCTGGAATATTCAAGTCTGGAGTATTTAAATCTAGAGTATACAGGTCTCTAAAAAGCAGTCATTCTAGTATCATTTGAATGGCATGCATTGCGCAGTCTTCAGTCTGTCGTTAGGACAGAGTCTTTGGTGATACACTGTAGGAAAGGTCCATGGTATTACGTAACAGCATTATCAGTTAATGCAATAAGTCTTTAAAAATGTCCCGGCAGGAGTGATTTATAATATTCTACGCTCTGGACATTTGCATGCTCCAGCATTGAGAACAGACGAATCAATTCCACACTGTTCATTGTGAACGAGTCATAAGATCCTAGTGCAGAAAAGACGGTGAAATTGTCTTTACCTGGGGTCTTCTGGAAAATGAATCCCTTCGTCACACATTTAGTGAAAACAGGCCAGGGTTCCGTTGCTAGATCGTTAATAAGTTCAATGTTTTGAACCATGTCGCGCCACTCCTCGAAAGTTATTTCTATGGTATACTCCTCCGTGTCATCATCGGGGCTGGGCATTATACAGAACTCAGCCTGACACTCCTCAGAGTTAACATCGTTATAATTCAGGCGCAAATTCAGTGTTGGTGACACACGATAAATAACCTGCATGAACTTATCGCCCTCCTCATTTGCATCCCACACGAGCACATCGTTATATGCTGTGAATTTTAATGCAGGCATTCTGACTCAAGTTAGAGAGCCTAGAGTCTTGAGCGTGTAGGTCCCCGCCCTTTTTCCTGGCGCCTTCTGATCTCCAAATGAGGTCAGTGTCATAAGGAAGCATTCTAATCAGGTCTAGTTATCTACCAAGGTCAAAGGGGTCAGAGAGGACATCAGGTATTAGGCAATGATGGCCTGGTTATTCGGACAGGTCAGGAGCTAGAACCCTCCACTGTGGCGGGAACAGGGACAGTATAGCGCAGTGAGGACATCTAGCGGTTAATCTGGTAACTACTACATCTCTACGATTTGAGCGCCGTCTACAGGGTTTTAAGCTAACTCTATGCGGTAGTTTAGTTTGACCTTCGACTGAACAAAAAACGACGTTATCTCTCAAAATTCCGGAACAGGAAAGTCTCATTCTATCGGTAGAACATCATGGATTTCCTCAGAAGAGGTGTAAATATGCTCAGACGTTTGTTCGGAAGGTGAGTACTATAAAAACAATTTGTTAAACCTATCGTTTTGTTTTGTAATCGATGAACAACACAAGACTTGATGTATGATCAGGGTACCGGTGTCATGTTAAATAGAGGGCGTATAGGTTTATAATAAGATATGGGTGTTGACAAAACTTGAGTCCGAGTGAGCAGTTTAACAGCAGTATACTAAATAATCTCTATTTCTCTCTCTCTCTCTCTCTCTCTCTCTCTCTCGCCATATAGCATAGCGCCAATACAAGTTCATCCAAGGTCTGTCACCTCTCCGGAACTCCCAACTATGCATGATGTATCTCAGGACTTTGAGGGGCGCCCAGACACTTCAGGACTAGCGTCACCCTCTGTGCCAGAGGATAATGGGGATCCCGGGGTTGGAGGTTCACCATTACCTGAGTGCATAACTGATTCTAATAAAGTGTATGAGACGGTTCATCTTAATCTGACATTAAATCTGACGGTCAACGATCATTCAGATCTAATAGATAGACCTGAAGTACCCACAGTAGAGGTTAACAAGGTATGTGTCCAGTACACACGACAAATGTCTAAAAATTCAGGGGAGGAAACACCCCAATATAAAGTTACTGTTAACACACAACCCCATGACCCTAGCACCTCAACACCTAGAGATGTGGAATCCAATGGGATTGGCAGTGGTAGTCCAGTGACCCAGAACGTTCAAACTGCACCCAGTGACATGATGCACTGTGTCACATGCAGCGGCTGTGATGAGACTGCCACTCCCCCTAACGATAGAGATGTTGATAACTGTAACGTAGCGTCATGCAGTACACGTGCTACATGCACTGAACCCGATATCATGACACCCACCGATGACTGCGGTCCAGGATCTCATCAAGGGTCCAGTGTTAATCCACTCAGCGTTGAAATGTCAGAAACTGACTGTGGTTTCAAGGAGAATATGAACATGACTCATGCAGACCTCCCTAGCTCCAGCAATGCTCTCAGTGGGGGTAATTTTCAAGAGCATACTGAGGAAATGCAGAGTCCCCGCAATGGTGATACAATTTTTAAAAACCCCAATCCTGACAGTAATATGGGATATCTCACCGCACAGCCTGACACCCATACAGGACACAGTGTACAGGAGGGGAAGAGCTTAGTGTTCAGTCGTTTTAAGCTGAATTTATCTCATGGATCAGATAACATGTTCTCTAAGGGCACACCCAGTGTTACAGCCTCTGAATTGGGATCTGTTAACGATATCAATCCAAGAAGAGCCAGTAGAAAGCGTCGAAGTGATATCGATACATCATTCATCATGGGGGATCTACTCTCACCTGTTGCTAAATCAACAAGGTCTTGCATCCGTAAGAAAAGGCTTTCTGAATAATAGGTATCCACAGGACTATATAAGTATATATGGATCGACATGATAAGATAAGTCTATTACACGTCTATTATTTGTATCTATACGATAGACTACATGTATGACCAGAATAGTTAAATGCCGAGTATATAAACTAAAGAAACACATATTTATATGTCTATTATTTGTATCTATATGAAAGACTACATTTATGACCAGAATAGTTAAATGCTGAGTATATAAACTAAAGAAACATGTTGATAAAAGTAACACAGAAGCATGTATGTTGATATATATTTTCTTTGTTCGTGTTTATTTATGATTAAGGTATAGAAAAATAATCGTGAGGATTAAGACATACATATTAGTACAAAGATATCAATACACGGTATCTGATACATTGATTCGAACCATCACCCTGATACATAGGTATATTTTTCTACCCGTTACCTCTGGTAGCATAAGTATTATATATATATATATGAATGGTGTAATAAAACAGTATTCTTGATAGATAAACATGAAGAAATTTGTTGAAACATAATAAATCAGTATTATGGTTGTTTCTGTAATAAACAGGTTCAAATACATTAACGTAAGTAAATACAACTCTTGGTTTATTTCATTACGGTCACAGCTCTATTCATATCTATTTTAAACATTGAAGGAAATGTAGAATAGATAATCAGTGACACGCTCTCAGGGAGAGACTCTGAGAAATTCATCTGAATTCTTAAGTTACCCTTCTTCATAGTAGGCCATACAGTACCATCTGATTCCTCTCTAATATCAGGTTCTAAATCGAAAGCAAACAATGTATAACCTTTCGCAAACTCACTACGTGTTATGTACAACCCCTCATCACGACCATCTGTGAAACGTTCTCGTCCATACATAGCTATGTAGGCCTCAATGAAAGATGACTTGTGATGGTTACTATCAAAAGTCATTTGCAGTGCTTTCTGGGGTACACTCTCACCATCAACAGTGAGATTCAAATATTTCAAGTTGAAATGTTGAAAATTATAAGGATTTTTTTTATAAGCCCCGACTGTAGCCTGTTCTGAAACAAGGCCACATATCAGCCTGGACGGCACATTTCCCAGGTAAATGTTATCGGCTGTAAAACAGTAATGACCCTTAGAAATAGAGTATTTTTTAACATCAGTCTTCAGATAGGGGTACACGGCAGCCCAGTTTTTCTTTTCCATAATCTCCTGATGCTTTAGTAAAGCATCTGGAGAGGGAGTCACCATACACACAGACAGGGATGCATCGGTAATTTCTGTTTTATATTCAGGCTTGGTAGCCTCCGACATGAGATGAAAATTAGGTAGAGTAGGCCAAAATCTCATTTTTAATTCCACACCATTCAAAATGTACCTATTAGTCCAGCATACATCACTTAGTATAGGACCCATCATTTCAAAAGTCTGACTTTTCTCACAATATAGAGCACGCACAGTCAAACCTGAATTACCTAATGATGCTCTGGCGGCATCCATTGTACCTGTATCCTTAGCCCACAGCTGAGCCTGGAGATGTGTGTTCTTAGATTGGGTATCATATTTGAATAAAGTATTTAAATATGCCTCGTAAGGATAGTTTGAATTAGATGTAGTCAGCAATTGCTTCTGAAGATAAATATCTACTTGAGAGAAAATAGAATGAAGAAAATTATTAACAGGACCAAAATCACCAAGAGTAGTACCACCAGTTCCAGCTGGTATATCAGTATTATCAGACTTTCTAATTCGACATTTTACAACAAGATATGTACGTCTAAAATCAATGTATCTATTACCCGTGTTAGGTATTTCAAATTCCAATCCAACATCCTGATTAAGTTGATTTAAAGGTTTATACTCTACATACCTGACTTTCCCTACACCCACATCGACTGTGGGCATTGAGAATAAGTCCATGCTCTCTCCTATACCAACACTACTGCGATCATCAACTTTCGATACTTCATAAGCCATGGTAATATCTGTGTATATTAATAATCAAAAACAGTCTAAACTGAGTCTCTTCAATTTATAATTTATCTAAATCAACACCTTGGGTTTCCACACTTAGGGACGTCCTTTATTATCGAAATGCTGTGGGGGTCTGTGGTCAGCTGACACCCTCCAGTAAAGTTCTTGTATTTGAAGGGATGCTGATGATGACCCTCAATTTCCTTAACTCTATGTCTAGATGGGAAATACACAACCTTCACCACTCACCAGTAACGCTCAGTGGAGTTTAAGGTCCGGATAGAGCTGTGAGATAGTCTGGAATGACTGATGAGAACCCAGCGGTTACGGGTGAATGAGAACGAGTTTTAACATTAAATGTAGCATTAGTTTTTGGACTTCCTTCATGCATGTGAAAACTCCCTGATGAGACGTCAGAATGAGTGTCACATGAACTGCATGTATAATAACAGCTATCGACTTGAGATGCAGCACTGGTATCACTGGCACCACTGGTATGACTGGTGTCGGGGTCGCTTGGAGGTGGGCTACCGGTAGGGTCGTGATGATGTGATTTCAGAGTAGAGTACTTAGGGTCTGGATGTGGAGTGGATTGTGGTGGTGATTCACGGCCTGAGTACTTAGGGTCTGGATGAGATGTAGACTGTGTATTATCAGATGCCCTGTGTGTGGTGCTTGTGGAGTCCTGAAGTTCTGTGTCTATCTCTAGGAAAAGCGCCTCATCGCAGGTGTCCTCAGTTTCTGCAGAGAAGAACTCAACATGGATTCTGGTCCTCTCAATATATGGTATGCATGTAGTACCCTGGCGACAACAATGCTTAGTGGGTGTTGTCTGGGTAGGTGCATTCGATGTTTTAGACGTGTCCTGGGGGCGGGGGGGTTTACATGATGAGGTAGCACAGTCATTCTCCACAGTAGACTCATCCCCCACCCCTGTATGAACACCCTCAATGTTCAACTTCTCACAATCCCTTGCTGGAGGGGAGGGTGGTGGAATTAGTGGAGGTGAGGGTGGAGGGTTCACAGAGCATGAGGAAGGTCTCATATAGCCTTGAGAATCATGCCATATAGGATCACTATTGCAACGTCTAATGTTTTTCTCCTGGGTACGACCCCGTAACATTCTCCTCAAACGTTCAGCGATGGATACCATTATATTGTATGGTTGTATGTAAATATATCTATATATGTAAGTAATGAGAGAGCTAACTAAAAATATCAGAATGTTTTTTCCTCTTGTGAACTTTAGGTCTTTGACTGCCAGTCCCCTCCTCACGTGTAGGTCTTTTCCGGGATGTTGCCTTCTCTCTTCTAATTCTGTGCACTGGGGGGTATTCAGTCTTTGGTGTACTGACAACCCCAGCGTCACGTGGATCAGGGTTTGACTCATTTGACCCCTTACTTGGGTCATGTTTGGGTGGGTCGGTTTCTTTTGACTCTGATTTAACCTGTTTTACTGTGACCTCATGCTCAGTCAGAAGTGGTGGTTTTGATACAGGTGGTACCTCAACCTGATGAGTTTTGGCTGCTCTTAAAATTATAATTTTACCAGAATTTTTCCTAGAATTACGTTTAATACCACCATTTTGTGATTTATCAGCAGCTTTTCTATTAGATAATATGCTATGAATATGATCTTTTATAGCCATTTCTCATAAATCTGGAATAAAATGGAGAACACATGTGACAATTCCTGCTGAAGTGACCTTTATGTTTTTGTTATCTTCTTTTAGGAAAATTGTTATCTTCTCAAATTCAGCAAATCTAACTGGAGTATAGATAATGTGTTTGAATTCATAATTTTCTATGAATGTGTGAGTTCCATCAGTATCTGTTGGTATAGGATGAGAGCAATTGATACACTTTAGACATTTCTCACACACCTTAGGATATGATTTATACCCTGGAGGAGGTACTAACCCCCCTGAAGAGAAAGTAATAAATGACGGGGTAATCATTCTCAGCACAGGAAGTCCCACTCTCCCTACACTCTGCAGAGCAGCAATATCGGAACATATATAATACGACTTACTCTCCTCAGTGTACACTTCCATACAGCATTCTACCAGACCACAATACCACTTGCCTCTTTGTAATGTTATACGTTCGGGTAGTGTTATAGTGAACAGTCCTCCGTTATTATCAGGATATAATATTTGGTCATCTTTCTTATTGAGATGTAGATAAAACCCTTTCATTTTAAATCTTTTATGTTCTTAGCAGGAATCCACTCATTAAATTTGGCTGGATAATTTTTAAAGCTAACAAAATACTGCTTGACACCATTCACGGTTCTCTCTTTCAACACCTGATCTACATCATAATGTTTATTTACATCATGTGTGGCTCCTTGTAACTCAACACCATAGAATGACCCTTTCAACTCCTCACCTTTAAGATCTTTTAAATTATATACCGGTATACCATCTCTTATAGAGGCCTGTGTAACTTCAAACACCTCCTCAGTCCACTTAGGTTCATAATCTTTAGTGAAAGGTTCTTTTTTGACAGCAAGGCGTACCTGCTCACCAACTTTAAATCTTCTACCCTGAACTCTAATCTTTTCTTTCTTGAGACTATCTCTTATATCCTTACTAGTAACACGATTGTATTGGTAATCAAATATCTGTTTTGTGTTTGAGTTCGTCACGTTAGCTGGTTCAACACCTATACTAGAGTGCACAGTATTGTTATAAGAGTCAGTCACTTTAGGAAGTACATCTATCCACTTGTAGGTCTTCTTACTGAAAAGATACTTGGCTATCCTACCCTTGACAGTTCTTATGCAGCGCTCAGCATATGAAGCTTTACCCTCGTTGTAAGCTATGTAATGTTTTATCTCGTGTTTTTTGAACAAATCCTGAACCTTGTGAGCTGTAAACTCCTTACCGGCATCTGTACGTAAAACCCGAGGAACAGCTTTAGCAAAGACTTTAGTGAATCCTATGCTAACGTCCTCAGCGTTCTTGCTCTTCAAGCTCTCTGTATATATTTGACGGGAGAAAATATCGATACAAAGCAGTACAAATCTTTGACCATTGTTATAACGATACAATGAATGCATATCCATTAAATCAGCATCCCACATATAATTTATTCTAGGTGAAATAATCCTAGAATGTATCTGGACTTTTTTAGGTGGTGAAAATCTTAAATGAGTCTCCTGCTCTTCTAACCATTTTTTAAACTTTTCTCTCAAAACTTTTTTTGATTTTTTTGATTTAGAATTAGGTCCATCATGAAAAACTGTTTTTTTCACACTGCTAAAACTACCGGGTTTAGAAGGGTTATAATAGTCAGTCTTAGCCTGCTGTATCTCCCACCCCTTTTTCTTTTTACCCCGTCCTGATTTCCTATATCGAGACATCTACAACATAAGCCAGGACCTTTTAAGCTTCTTAGTCTCAGGATCTATGGATGATGTATTAATAGTCGATGTTGTATTAGATGCACCACCCTCAATACTTGGGGAGCTCTCCTCACACCTTTTTAGATAAGACAGAAAATCATCGATTGTAAAATTCTCATCAGAGCTGCTCTGTTCTTGAGGGTTTGACTTATTCTGATTAGCTACGACCTCTTCACGATTATCATGTTCTGAAAGTCCATTTTCTTTACATGATGACTCCTGGGGTACTTCCTGAGCCACTTCACCTTCAGAACCTAGTGATTCTTTTTTATTATATTCAGAAAAAGGTACAAGAACAAATTTTTCCGTGTGTTTCATTGTTTCACAACTTTTCCTATGAGAAAAGATATTATTTTACCTACTTTAGCAAACAAAGCACGTCTAATTTTCCATGAGGTTTTTGATCTACACCCTAAACGTCTCAAATCTTTTTTGTACACCGCTACTCTTTTTAACTCACTAGGAGATAAACTAATATTACCGGCTAGAGTGTTTAAAATAATTTCACATATAGCTATGACCTGATCTTTAGTAGCTATTCTTAAGAGACTCTGTCTCTGTTTTTTAGTAGAATTAGCTATAAATCTAAGAAATGACTTGTTTTTCTCTATTTTATCTGAGGACATTATATCGTAATCAAATTGTTTTGAAATGATCAGTTATACCCACAGGAAAGCTTACCTTAAGGGTGCGTATACTATGGTGTGTAGATCAGGTGTGACACATGTACGTAGGCGCATATTCTCTTCACATTCCTGAGTAAGATCTATAAATAAATACCCATATCTCACACTTCCTGTAGCATCATTGTATGCCTCTAGAAGTGTTTGGGGTGCTTGAGGGAATACCTGACGTGCCAGATAGGCAATCTGACTACTATCTCTAGGATTTTTAAACAGAACCATATACTGGGTATTTAAACTCATAGTTCTGTTATACCCACCTTTATGAAATATGTTCTGAGTTAAATAAACAACACTGATATCTAGGTGATGTGATTCAACTAAAAACAGTTCCAGCATGTCTTCAGATTTTTGAACACGAGTAATCATATCATCTAAAATAATCATTCTATGTCCCTGACTACCTAGACCCTGAATAGATTCCTTTGTCGGTAGTCCTTTATGAAAATTAACATTAGGTAATTTTTCCTTGATTTCAAGATACATAGGCTGCTCCACCGTATAACAGTATAATATAGAAGTCGGTACATCATTGTCAGCGTACATGTCCTTAATATTCATGAGAAGATTCCTTATAAATGTTGTTTTCCCAGATCGTGAAGGTCCTGATATACACATAGTGCATGATCTTCTAAGTAGAAACTGATCTGCTTGAACAACCTCATGATCCACAAGAGAAGTCATGTCACTCATGTAGCAGCAGCGATACTCACTTCTAAGCAAAAGATGTTTCAGTCATACGGTATATATCATTATAAATGATATTCGGGGTATGCCTTCTCCTCCTTCTCATGTAGACCAGACATCCAAACACAAGCAAAGCACCGATAATCACTATGACTGCGGAAGCAGATATAATGGCTATGACAAGACCTACAAACACACCACCCTGCCTGGGTGGAATGGGGTCCTGAGTGGTTGGCATCAGGGTAGTATCATTATCATGGGTGAAAGTTTCATTAGTACCTGTTGTACCATGCTCCTTTAACTCTGTAGTGCTGACTGTAATTTCACTTGGGTTCTCAGTGGTTATTACTGCAGACGCTGATAAAGTGGTATCACCACAATTCATGATTAATGTGATATTCATTCTATCACATTTATCTAGGAGTCGCGCTCTCTCCATATGACAATGAATGTTCATATTACCAGAAACGTGTAATTCATGTAGAGCAGTCCATACATCAAGATCTAGAGTGTTCAAAGACCTAATTGATGTGTTCTGAATAATGAGTAGTCTTGCGACTCGGGATTCTGTTTGGAAAATAGGTAGAAACTCGATATTAGGTCCATCACATAAAACTACCCAGCTATTATCAGAACAGAGGCAGTTGTCAGGAACTCCACATGTCTCCACATTAACATCGCTGTGACTTCCTATACATAAAATAATGAGAATTCCTAGACTCTTCAGTATCTCCATTATGATGCTGATACCCTGAGTGAATATCACTATAAAATCAGTCTTTATGTAGTGTACAGTATACACCGTTTACCGCTATACGACCCTATTTATGAAGTGGAAGGATGTTTAGATGAAATAGCATAGATAACTTATCATTTTATTGTCATGTTTATTACCCTATATCAAGTGCTGAACTGTGTGTGACCCGGTCCTGTATATTGCTGGATTAATTAACAATAATAATTCAGTGTATGTATAGGGTCCAGACACCTGAACTCTATAGTGTCCTTAAAGACCCATGACAGCCTGAACTGTGGGGTCAGACAAATTTAGGTGAGAGAGGGATACTAATGCTCCACTAACCCAAGCGTGTCCACCATGGCTGTAAGGTCAAACGAGGACAATTTTCACGCCAGAGGTAGCAATTATCTTTCTTAAGCGTTGAAACTCCATAGGGGCCCAAACCACCAAGTTCCATTTTTGCTACTGGCACTGTATAAAGGTGAAGCCTGAAGGGCCGGTCAATATACATGTATGTATATATGCCATGTCAGGAATCTACATATGGGGTACCTGGATGTTGGTAGGTATATTAAAGGAGGGTGAGGAGGGAGGAAGGTGGGACTTGGGTTAGTAGGTAATATGAGATGGTGGAAATATCTGCTTAAATCATTCACAGAGACAACCTATCATCACACGTGGCCTCCAGGTGTGCAGATGTATGGGAAAGGTGTGAGGGAAGGTGTGTATGCATGGAGAGTCGGGGGGGTGGAGAGGTGCGAATTCAGTTTAAAGTCTTGGTGGTCAGGAGGCTGGCTGCATGTGTGAAAATCTAGAGGTAAGTCTGAGAGATGGCATTAAGTTAGAGATGTGTAATGATGGTTGAGATGACAACAGAAGTAGACCTTTTACCCTGAGCCATTTTGTTAAATGGGGGCTTGGGAAAGGTGTCGTTATACGGGAAAGTGCGGGTAAAAATGATAAGATAGATGCACAATGAATTTAAAGCTAGTTCCGTTGCGGCATTCTGCAACTCCAATAGATAGTTGCTTTGAAGTCGTGATGAGGTACTGACCGGAACAGCTTAATGGCTACTGGCGGGTATGAGTATGAGATTAAAGATAAGAGTGCCAACTTATGATCTAAAGTGTTTCAGACCTTGACGAAAATGTTGGAATAAAAATGGTTTGAATTTGGAAATGTCCATGTAGGCCTATAAAGGCTATATATACCAAAATGACATGACAAAATGATGTGCAGTCATTATACGCAAACGTGTGTACACGTATACATAGACTATATTGAGGTGATCTTGACACTGGACTCTATGGATGTGACCTTGACAGTAGATCAGGTTGTTAGGGAGATAATGTCGGTGTACGCCCAGGCTAATCTTATAAGAAACCTGACACATGCTCACCATCTTACTCCCTCCCACCCCACCACTCTACCTCCCTAACTAAGTTAAGGCACAGAGCCCACACCTGTACCGTCTCTCACCCACCCACACCACAGTCTTCTCATATTGCCCACCCCAGCCTTTCTCCCCTCCTTCACTGACCTCGCTCACCCCAGTCACCTCCATGACCTCCACCCTCCCACCAGAAAACCACCTGATGCCCACCTGGTTGCTATGGTAATCCGATGCATGGCGCGTGCGCGGCCGGAAGTAATGTTAGACTTTGTCCGACAGGTGGGGCTGTGAGTTTCACTTCCGGAGTCAGGTGTAACGCGAGACTCACGCGAGATATGACCGTCTTTCTCACAGCTTCTGTAGTTTGTACACAAACCTACCTGACAAAAACTACAAAGGGAGATCTGATTACCTAGATAAACAATTAGACCCATGGATGGGGAGATCATGAATAAAACTAAAAACCCTTTCACATCAGAGATGCCACTTTTCCTGGTTTTCCAGGAATTCCTGGTTTAGTTTTCTCCAGATTTCTTTAATAAATCATGTTGATTTCCTGGGAAAGGGTGTCAAAAATCCAGTTTCCCTGGGTTTTGTCGGCCAGAGTGTGGCATCTCTGTCACATGAATCTCAGAGAAAAATACAATTACCGTAATACCCCTTGTATGAGGCTCTGTTTTTACTATTTTGTTTAGTGAAGTTCCCAGGCCCACACATATTGTCAGGAAGCAGGTAAGAATAGCATTGTGCTTTCCCCTCCACATTATAACAGTGCATTAAATAAATTACAATGTAAAGCTTCGCAAGGTAACCTCAGTTTTGGTGAAGATTCTTTCCACGTAGATCTGAGAGTTAACAGTTTCATTGACCACCGAAACAGACATTTTAAGCAATTTATAGTTAAGAATCTACCATTCGGTAAAGGTGTGCATTAGATCTACATCAAATAGGAAATATACAACAAGAAAACGTGACATATCGTCTTACTATATGGTAGACAATGCCGAATCCATATCTACGATCTTTATAGGCCTATATCTCACAATGTATAGCTGTTCCTCTGGGGAGCTGCGCTATGCCCTAGATACGTCATGACTTTTTCCTTGGCGTATTTGGGACGCCATATCGCCTATCAGAAAGAAGTGAGACGCGGGTGGTGCCACCTGGTGGTGGAAGTCACCGTTTGGTACAGGATAGTAGTATAGGGAAGAAGGCCTGCAGAGCGGGTCACGCATTAATGTGTGGAGGGGCCTGGGGTGGGGTGGTAGATGGGGTACAACTTGGAAGTACATTGTATACCTCCGTGTGTACAGAGGACAGGTATTCATGCAAGGTGCATGGTGTCCTTTCCCAGGGTACAGAAAGGTTGTTGAGAATTGTCAGTGAAAGAGTGCAAAGAATCGATAAGCCAAGGAAATGTCCACAGAGGCCTCTTCTTTTTACAGGAAATCAGAATTTGAAAGAAATACAATTAAAAGATTCCAAAAGTGCGCCATTTCAAAGACCACTGCCCCTCTCAATCAATTTTAGCTCACAAATTACCTGCTGAAGAGTAATAAGGCTATTAAGGCTAATATATCGTGTTGACACTGACAGTATATTTGCAGCAGATTTATAGAATGCATCTTCTTACTGTATATAAAGTCAATATATCTCAATAGCTTAAGACCTCAATAACATCAATTTTAGAGATTAAATCGTTTATATACAGTTTAGGCAAGCAGCAGACTCCTTCATGTCCATCGTTGGAAAGTCGCAAGGTGATAGTATTTAGTTTGCTGCCTGTCTGTGTACCAGCGTTACCACATAACATGTCATATGTCATACATTCTCAAACCATAGAATCATTGCCATATGTAACTGCTTCCATAATGAAAGCAGCAGCTCCCCCATTCGGCCACGTCGCACCCAGAAGGATAAAAGAAACTTATGATTCAAGTTCTATGTTACCATTTCAGATTGAAAAAAAAATATATTGCTTCAGTGGAGACGGAGTTAGGAAAATGTGAATCTCATTCGGGTTGGATATGATGTCTTGTGCTTGTAGTTTGAAGTTGTAACAACAAGATGCATGTTGTCAATTTGATAGTACCTCGCAATTAAAAGAAAATCATATAAAATATGTTTTATGATGAAAATATGAATCCAGACACATAGACACTACATGCATCTCTGATTCCAGTCACAGTTGGTCCTTCTTAGTATCAGACAAAAAAGAAATGAACCATTGTAAGGCATCTGGCAGAGATGATATCTGTTATCTTGGTATACATACAAGGCATAGCAGTACCACGCAGTGCGTGCCACTGCCAGTAGAGGTCTCTATATCCTGTCTGGTGCTCAATAGATAGATATGTCTATGACTGTGCTGGGAGGTGGTGGCAATGGGGCGTAGGGCTATGATCCTGGTTGGTTTAGTCCTAACTGCTCCTTAGAGCATCTTATATAGCAGCATGCCTGCTGATGTGCCACTGGTTACTAGACCTACTAGTATGTACAAAATGTACCTCATTCCCACTGCTACAGGCCTGTCCACTACTATGTTGTCTCTATTCTTGCCATCCACTTAGATACTCCCCCCCCCCACTTTATCCTTCCTTCGCATTGCCCCACGAATCTTCCCATTGGGAAATGAATGGCCCTTCATCGTTTGACTTCCCTAGCCCATGCTGTGTGTCTGGTGCACATAGGCACAGACACCGACACACATTCATCGATCTGATCTAATGTAGTTTTATTGCCGTGAATATGTCGAAATGGCGTTAACAAACGCTACTCAGTGACTCTCTTTCATATTCTCGCCTTGCCTTTCTGCCTACCTCCCCCATGTCTTCACACCCAGTGGCAGATCCAGGATTTGGATAATGAGAAGGCCCGGTCGAAAAGGAGGCACACCCCTTCAATTTTAACAATTTTCAGGGTACTTATAAACATGCAATAAACTCTTAAGTACAGGCAAAAAGGAGGGGGCGCGCACCCCCGTCTAAATCCGCCAATGATATCTCTTCCCTCTACATCAGTATACCACTTTCTGGATTTTTTCTCCATCATAGTTCTTCTTAGTACAGAATAACAATGGAGGGTCCTATATTTTTCTGTTGTGGAAACATGATATTAACAGTGTTCTTTTCCCTCAGGCTGCTGTCCTGTGTTGTAGTCTGGGCGTGGTAGTAAGCAGCAGAGACTGTTCTCTGCTGTCGTCGGGCCCTTTTTAGAGTGGAGACACGAGACTGTCCTCTGAGGAATATGGCAGACTCTTTCCTATTTATTCTAACCTAGATACCTCAATCATCCTGACCGCTCTTCCAATGTTGTAGCAAAGGTCGAATTCCTAATTTGTTAAGAATCCTTTCGATTTAGTTAAAGGGAGACATTGAAGGCACTAGCCCCAACTGGCCCTACTAGAAAATTCTAGAAAAAAACTGCTATGGGGTTTGGTTGAAATCGGAGCTGAAATGACTTTAAGTAACTGATGCTTTAACTTTAAGTTGAAAGAACAAGTAAGACTGGGGAGAGTAAAAAGAGACAGGATGAATAAAAAGGGAAGCACAGGGAAAAAAGTACATAATTAAAATGGGAAAAAAACGAAGGTGGATATCTTTACATGAGGTCCTGTATAGAAATAGAGAAAAACAGAAACTAGTGTGGAATGAGTATCGAGGATGGAGCTAGAAGGTTAAGTGGAACTCTCAGTGTGGGGCCATGTGGTAGAACAGAAAAAGGGTATGAACAATTCCACGTGCACGTTATGGGTGTAACACCACACACAAGTTGGCAACGTGTGCACAGACAAGCACGTGGGTAACGTGTGGCTGTGTTGCCTGTGTAAACCCCTGCATTTTCCACAGCCCCATATCTGAGCTTTCCTTGGGTAACCCAAATAAATGTGTTTCTTGTTGATAGAAATGACCCATCCCGAATGTTACTATGCATTTTCATACAACATAGAAATCTTTATTTCACTTCGCATTTCTGCTTTGATAACATCATTATTCACCACTGTTTGTGTCTTTTGCAGGTATTCGGCATCCAGAGGAGATGTCATTGTCTAAGAAACTAGACAGAGAAGAACTGAAGAAAAATAAGGGTCCCTCTGCCACCAGAAAAACACGCCTAGCGTCCCCACACAGCCCCCACAACTTGTCTTCACAGAGCTTTGACGGCTCTCTCAACCACAGTCCACTGCGTACGCCGAACACAGTAGGTTCTAATGTATGTCGTAATTTTTTATCATCTTTTCTATTTTTGATTGTAGTAAAATGTCTATAAAATATTCCGTTGATTTCTATTAAGTACCCTATTGATAATATTGGGATTTATCCTCTAGAAGGAAATCTAGTAGTTTTCCACTCTATTTTAAGCACCAGGATAATGCACTTTCTCTAAGAATAGAACTACCAAAATGGGCAAAATACATTTGAAATGATAAAAGAAATGAGGAAATAGTTAGCTATCACAAATCAGTTATAATTAGCTTGTTGAAATTAACTCTATACACGAAAGACAATCAAAAAGACACAGTGGACTTCCATAGTCAACTAACAAAAACAGTGGACCCATATGACAAAATCAGGAACTCACGTTTCCAAACATCCTTTCCTTTGTTGGCATTTTGTATGGAAATAACTAGAAATACAAAGATACATGATTAATAATATATTCAAGCACACAGGGGACATGGGCTTCGACACACTAAGTCATGAAATTGAAAAAAAAACACCAAAGAAAAAACATCTCAGCTCTCTTGTGTGATTGTTGTCATAGTAGCAAAGAAACCAAGACTACCACATTATCATCATACACAGCTGAAATACACGCTGTGTGAAAAATAGTTACTTGCCTTGACATCTTGGAACTAGCCTAAGTAAATAACCAAGCCACCTGTAAAATAATAATATGGTTTACTATAGTAACCCCGGTCCTATAGCCTATCATCCCTGGAGGAAGTTACTCTGTGTATGGATTCAGTGTAGCGTATTTAAGCATATCACAGGGAAATGACTTTTTTTGTGTATGTTTTGTGGTTGCTGTGTAGGTGTAGCTTGTTTGTATGCAAGGCTGGAACTGCCACATAAATGTAAGCAGACATTTTGTCTTTAACTTCTGTTATGGCAAGAGACCTGTAGTCGACCTGTTTTACCCCTTTGCCTCTCATTTTCACTTGTAGGGTGTACGCAATTGAGTAGAATCAGTATAGGGCTGACCCGGTATACATTTTCAACCATGAGATGACTTCCATTTACTGCAGATTTTTTTGGGTACTTTATGTAACACCTGGTTCCCATCATGCTGGTTGTTATCAGTGCTTTTCTCGCCAGGTGCGAGATCAAGCAATGGACGACACAGTAAGCGTCCATACTAAACCCTATATCTTCAAGCTTCAATCTTCAAAATGATTCCTGAAGTACGAAGCCCAAAGATAACCCTTACATGTAGAGTTCAGTATTCAGAAATAAGATCGAGGTAATCTGCATTGTGCGCAATACTGAGAGGTATAGGGGGCCCCAGTTACACTGTAGTAGGTAGTGTACTGATGAATTGTGGGAGACGCAGGGCTGTCAACGTCTAACGTCTGACGGATGATGCCCCGTCGTGTACAACGTCAGGTAGAAATGGGCCCTATCTATACATTGTCTCGGAAGATTTGAAACACCATAGTGGAGGGAATTTCTTGCTGAATTTCAGTCAATGTCACCATTATATAACGGGCATACATGTATTTAGGGTATCAGAGACTGCACGAAAGTGGTATTTGCAATTAGTACTTTTCCCCTTTCCTCCCACAATTGAGTTGGTCTTGGTTCTCTTTTTATAATGGGACAGACATTGATTCTCCTACAGTATGTTTTACTTGGTATAACCACAATAGAGCACATTATTTTCATTTTCTCTGCAAGGAGCCTATAATGCTAGATCATGAAATGAAAAATAACTTCGTATAACTTCTGGTCCCATCCTGTTATAGAGCTTAGACACAGCCCATAGTGATTGCAATACTCTTGCCCCATCCCCTCTCCATGTCTCTACCTCTACACTCACCACTGCTGGGCAGGTAGGATGTATAAATTCCAGTATTTATGTAAATAAATCTCAGCTCCCAGGCAGGGGAGCAGAGTAGTACCCCTGTAAGAGACACTATTTATAGACTTAACTAAGGCTGCCTCCAACATTTGAGGAAGCCATGAGGCAGCTACTGCCATTCGGTCCTCGGTCAGGTGGAAAGTGCAAGCTAATATTTGCACAATACACGTAGAGAAAAAGTAACAATGACAGTAAAATTTCCATGAGTATTTGTACAGTGACAAAGATGTACTTGACACTGATGTCAGTATTTAGAAATTCTGATTGTTGAATGGAAGTTTGGCCCCAATCAATTTCATAGTCAGTAAGGTCGAACAAAATGTCAACTCACACTAAAAAAAAAGAGCTAATTTTAATAGCATAGATGCATATTCCGCTTTCAGATGACGCCCATTGTCCACTTTCTATTAGAATGCACGCTCCATTACACACATGTAGTAAAGAAGAGATAGAGAGTTATACATGTATTTTTAGAATAGGTACTACCGGTAGGTACTTAAGTACAGGTCACATTTCAAAGTCTTTCATTATTAATCTAAAATTGGAAGTAATCTCACTGAACAAGCGAAACAGGCACGTGATTTATCATGGCAACGACAGAGACTTTGTCACTTGATCTTGATACGAGATGAATCATTGTTACAAATAGCTCTGGAGTTTGGGGCTTAGGGCAAAGGCTATCGGTACATTCGGTATATATATATATATATATATATATATATATATATATATATATATATATATATATATATATATATATATATATATATATATATGGCTAAAAGGCTGTACTCATGCCGTTGCTAGATGTTGTCCGCAAAGACTGAAAACGACAGTGGGGTGGATTACGTTGATTTTTGCATGTCCGCTTATGTTCAGGTTTTCCACTCAGTCTCCTCTATTTTTATGAGGTCTGCCAGGGTCAATCTTGTGATTCTTCAAAAATCCAATGAGATATCATTTTAACACTTATATGGTGGAGGGGTCTTAATAAGATTTTGATCTGAGGGTATCAGCCATCCTCAATAAAGCATGAGAATGCACTATTTAGCTTCTTGCTGTGAGACCCCTATTTTTAGTGTCGAATCGCTCTTTCAAGAAAACAAATTTCCTTTTAGTGACTCAGTTTTCTTTTTCTCGCCCAGAGTTTGTATATAGTTTCCTCCAAGACCTCTCTGTTACTGATCTCTACCAACTGCTATTGAGAAATAAATATAGCTGCTCAATAAGAAAATCGCTGGCTTAAATTTTAGGTGTCAGGTACTTCAAAGAATGCCTGCAACTTCGCCAGGTATAATAAACTATGTGTAATAACTATAAGGACTCGCCAACTGTTGCTGGACTAGCTATACTCAATGATGTGTATGGGATGGAGACCAGTAGTTTAGGTGGTATTTATGTAAATGGGAGGGGCGGGTCGTTGTGGGCCACTTACAGTTAGTTATAGATGTATACCATCCTGTGGTGCAGTGGTGTGTATGACTCCCACAACCAGTACTTAGTTAACCATACCGCCCACAACATGTGGTCAGATGATTAGGTTTAAAACATGGCCTTTTTCTTGCACGTGCATGCCTGGTGGTTGATGGGAAGGGCCAGATAAAAAACTGGCTGTACACTTACATGTACACGATAGCCCCTAGAAGATATGTCTTTGGTTACCCAGGCATGGTATAAGAACCTTTACAATGCTGGCTTTTTTTGTTGTTTTTTTGCCAACCCTCAGCATTAGGTACCCGGTAATAGTAGGCGTCTTAAACCGAAATAGCAATCTCAGAAAACGCGCCTTTTCTCTCTCATGCAGAAAATAAACCTAAATTGCACAGTGTTTCTTTTCCTGATTAATGGGACACATTGTCCTAGTTTGCAACAACGTGACGAAGTGTACAATTGAACCCAGGTGGATAGACCATAACCCTTGCCCCGGATGGACTATGAACTGTAGAAGGTGGTTGTGCCTCCTACCTACCTGTCTTCCATCCTCTACCTAACCTCTTCTCATCCTTCAAGTTCTACCATCCTCCCATCACTTTGTATATAGCAATCTCTACCCCCTACAACCCCACAGCGCCCCTCACGGACAACTCAGTAATCACTACACCTGACCACCTGGCGGGACGCTCAAAACATTACCCCTACATGACGTCACGTCGTGCCGTGTTGTGGTGTGGCTCAATGGCAACAGAGGGCACTATTACAAAAATAGACGTCAGTTTGGCGCCAAAAATGTATAAACTAATGTTAGTATCAATGGCCATGTCCCTTAATGGGAAACGCAGCGTTTGATATACACTGCAAAAAAGAAATGATCTTAGTCAGATGTTAGTTAAAAAGGATAAGTTTCTAACAATAGTTAGTCAAAAGCATGTGCCTAAGTGTCCAAGTTTGTCTTAGTCAAATATGACTTTAGAACTGTTAGTCAAAATGACTCAACTTCTCTTGGTTTGCATTATTTTGACTGCTGGCGTATACACGATCTAAGTGGCCTTCTTTAGCTTATAGCATTGTCATAAATCTAGGATGAGGCTTACAGGCAGAGGGCATATCAACATGCATATCGCATATGCTAGGTTTAACAGTAGAATTCGGTTTTTGACCATGTAAGCTAATATGTTGACTCTCACATTTCTATGTGAAAGGCAGGTCTAAAGCCTATCTAGGATTAACACACCTGTAAAAGCATGTATCATCATTAAGGAATCATGATAAATGCTTCCAATTTCTTTTTTTTTTTGCAAACCCTGAGCCAGAGTCCTGGGTTTGCCACACAAATTGAGGTGCATTAATGTGCATACATGTATATATCTAAATTACCACAGAAGTCTAGAGGTGTTATCCATCTCACTACCTGTTTCCTTTGATAACTCATCAATTCATTTGGTATTTTTTGCCAAGCATGATGTTAGGTTGAATTGTGAAAGCCCTGAGTATATAGGGTAATCAAAACTCACCATAATTTCGACATTCATAGAACTTTTTGTGGTACACACCCATCACAAAAGTCCTGTTGCAAACCAGCCTGCCACCTGGTGTGAAAAGCTGGCAACGCCCCTTAGTCAAAGTGGCTAACCTTGGGGTAGTCAATGAGTCTGACATAAATTTTAGTCATTGTTAGTCAGATGCACTAACTAAGATAATTTAGCTGTTTTGACTACGTTAAAGGGTGGCTAGCACGAATAAGACGTACCCGCGTTAGCAGGTCACGTGACCACCCATTGACCAATCAGATCATCGCATTTATTTTGCATGGTCCCGAGAGTTTATTAACGATCTTTGAACCGGAAAATATCTTAAAAGGGGGGCTAGCATGGCATTAGCAAGTCACATGACCACCCATTGACCAGTCAAGGTGCAGCAATATTTCTGCTGGGTCCCGCGAAGATATGAACAATCTTTGAGCAGGTACCAACAATGATAATTTCCGTACTAGCCCCCCTTTAAGTTAGACTGACCAACTTGTTTTTTTTTCTGTGTGCCAAAGTTCTAGCGCGTTTGGTGTCACTTAATAATCAACACCATTGATGTAAAAATATATTATTATGCATGTGCCAATGATTATGCAACCCCACTATGCCCTTCCTTCACCTTCTGGAGTATCTACAGATGTATACATGTATCCTGAGAACCCAGTACAGGAGGAGAGCAGGTGGAAGAAGGGAACCCTGACAAGGAAGATGTTTATACATGTATCTCTAGGTATGGGTTCATCCACCCCACCCCAGCCCACCTACCCTTTCTGCTAAACCCTACACACAGGCTCTCCTCTCCAGGCGCTCCTACAACAACAGCCTGGTACACCTGTCCTTGGTGGGTGCACTGTCACATGAGAGTGGGTTGAGGGATGGGTGTAGCTGGGTACTTCTGTACTTTGTCAGGTAACTCGTTTTAAGATCTAAATGTGATGTATATGAGAAGCTGTATGTTTAGGGATTGACTTTACACAGACCTTTTGTACTTTAGGCTGAATAAATCAAATCTTGTGAAACTGTAAGTCCTAGTACATAAAAAGGCAAACCCTATCATTTAGAGTAAGGATTCTACGAAATGAAATGACACATCCTCAGAGACCAATGGTGGGACTCGGTTCATACCAACAATTTGAAGTCAGCGAGATACTTGTGAGCCGCATAGGTCTGTACTGGAGTAGTAAAAGAAAAAAAGGTTATAGCAGTAGGGTAGGGATGCAGTGACACAGTTGAAAGAAACAGGAGGAGTTGAAAAGTAAAAATATGATGCGCTGCACCGATGATCCATGGGACCACTTTCTTTTATCCTGCGTCCTGGGTCAGAGCCAATAGCTCATTTCAGGGATTCCAGTATGACACATCAAACTGATGCCAGAAAGTTTTTCACACAGGAGAAGAGGGTTGTGGTGTTTGTTTTCAGAGTTTTTCGTACCAGGCAGATGCATTGTTGTCATATACCAGACATATCCCAGATCTATACAGTAAGTCATTAAGTTAACACCCGCTACCTTTCGTCGCTTCGATAGAGTAGTACTAGAAGGGGCAGCTAGACACTTGCAAATACGGGCTTCCATGTCTGTTTCATCCAAACTTCCCCTATGGTATATCAATTAAATGACCATGTTTACATAAACACTGTGGTGTTGGTGGTTTGGCCTGGGTTTGGGTGTGGCATTAGAAAAGGGGAGCTTGGATCATCAACATCATCCCGTAGCCTGCTCTCTGCTGTAGATGGATTCTAAACAATTTAACAAAGACTCCCAAACATGCCCCTGGATTGTATCAGTGAAGGTTGAGTCGACATAATTGGCTGTAACCCCCAGTGATTCGGCTACTTATTATTTTCCCACAAGGTGGAGAATTATCTAAATCAAAAATGATGTTACTGATTATGTACTCGACTCCAAACCGTATAGGTGTGATGTTTTAAGTACCATGGTTTCATACCATAAATCTTTTCTCTATATATTTTTTTCAAAAGAAATAAGGTTGTTTTGACGGTAGCATTCAGTTACTTTTTTTTCTCCAATATTATGCGAGAGTCCTTAGTTGCTGTCAGCAATGAAATTGAGGTTTCCTCCACGAGTCATTAACGTACGGACAACAAGAGTTGTTGCAGAAGGCGTGGCCCCTCTTTAACCAGTGGGGAATGAATAGCAAGGGAAAATGTGTAGGTGGAGCCCCCAGCCGGGGAGAACCCGTGCGTGCCGATCGGGTCACTGTTAACCCTTTGTATCTGGTTAGCTCTATGCATATAAAACTCCTCTATAAAACTCTTTTTATTCCGCAAAAGATATCACTAAACACTATGTGAAGCAAAAAGCTCCACAATCGATTTCGGCTACACACAATATGTGTGCCTCCAGCGCCAGATGGAAGTAAAAGAGAGGGATTATGGTGAAAATGAATAATTATAAAAGGAAAATATAGAGTGAAATCAAACATCAGGCAGGTGTCGTGGCATAGGCTTACGTGATATCAGTCAAGTAAATACCGCATCAATAAACACAACGCATTGATAATAAAAGTGTATCTTTGAGTGCTATGTGGTATGCCACAACCCACAGCCATACCCCAAGTGTGGGGTAGAACAAGCAGGCAGCTATGTGGGTGTCTGCTGGGGGTAAAAACAACACCAAGCTCAATCATAGTTATCTGGTTGGCATGGTAACCTGTAGAACCTAATGGCTACCTGCAATCTGTACAGTTAGCAGGTCAAGTGGAGGTTGGGGCATAATGGGCCTACATCGTGAGTATGTGCAAGTTGGGTTGAAGGAATGGATAGGACCAAAAGGAGAAACATGCCATGGTTGTAAGTCAAGGTGTCAAGATCTCTACGTTTCTCTACGTCTCCAGTTATAGCGTTTGGGCAAAGCATCTGATTAGACTATTGAAGAAATAAACGATTGGCATTAGGGTAGGCGTTATGATTTCAAATCGTATTCACTTCTAACTAGTTAGTAGGTTAGGGTAGGCGTTATGATTTCATATCGTATTCACTTCTAACTAGTTAGTAGGTTAGGGTAGGCGTTATGATTTCAAATCGTATTAACTTCTAACTAGTGAGTAGGTTAGGGTAGGCGTTATGATTTCAAATCGTATTAACTTCTAACTAGTGAGTAGGTTAGGGTAGGCGTTATGATTTCATATCGTATTCACTTCTAACTAGTGAGTAGGTTAGGGTAGGCGTTATGATTTCAAATCGTATTCACTTCTAACTAGTTAGTAGGTTAGGGTAGGCGTTATGATTTCATATCGTATTCACTTCTAACTAGTGAGTAGGTTAGGGTAGGCGCCGGGGTAGGCGTTATGATTTCAAATCGTATTCACTTCTAACTAGTGAGTAGGCCTGTTCACTAGTTTGGAGTGGACATGATATGAGATAATAGGGACATAGGCAAATAGAAGGACAAGGAATAAAGGTAGGGATGGATGGTGAAAAATAAACAAGAGAGTAGGCAATTAGGTGAGGCATGCGAGGGCAGATTGAGAGACAAAGAGAAGGTTGGCGTCATGGAGTTCCTTCCAGAGAGCAAGGGACGTAGACAAGCATGCAATGAGACTATTTGTTGTTCTCGCAGAAGTTTCAAACATGAATGAATTCAATAACTACAAATTATGGAGGAAGGGGGAGATCACGTTGTGTTCATGTGACTTCCCATGAGACCTCCTTGACTGCGAGATCTCTCCACAGACCACGCCCCCTGACCTTAAGTGGCGTTGTTATGACCTTAAGGTCACCCCATTGACCTCCAACATCGGAAAATCGTAGATGAGTATCTCAGACCACAGCAGAGGTCGTAGACCATGAAATGTGAGACTAAAGTGATGGCCTGTTTTCGTAGTCAGAAATCCCCCAAGGGAGTTTGGTCCCATGAGATTATCGCCACACACGTGACCTTAGTGCGGACCATGAACCTAACATGATTGCCATACGTTACAGAGCTTGTGTGTGCTATGGGGGTATGTATAATGGGTATGGGCTTCTTTCTGATTTAGTGTATTTGAACCAACATATCTATCATTCATAATAAAAGAAAATATTATCGATGCCTAGGGGCAAAGCAATGATAAGGTATGGGAAATAACATTTCCACAAATGCTAGGATCAGGTAAAGGAGAATTTAGGCTCGAACCTCATGAAATTGTTTCTAATGTTTTTATACAATTGGGATCATATTCAGTATAACTGTAGGGTAGGGACTCAGTGACTAATGGTACTGATGATCCATTACGACATATGTAGCACACATCTGGATAGTGGCTTATATTGAGCCAACACTCCTACAGATAGAGCCATAGTTATTGATGAGTTTGTCATGCTTTCTATAGCTTTATGTCACACAAATACCCGGCCACATATTGCCTTGGGTAAAGATTAACTAAGCTTATCTGTAGCCACGTTTTGGGTGACACTAATCTCGATCCAGGACGTAAATATTTACATCACGTGTCTAGGCGGCCATGATTGTTGCTAAGAGGTCGGACTGGGACATAGTAACCAGGGGTACTGAGGGGGATAGTGTCCTTAAGGATTCTAGTCCAATAGTTTTTCCCATGTTCTAAGCAATTGCTCTAAAGTGAAACAGTCAGAACTATAGATTGCCAGAAAGGCCTACTTTCTTTGGAGAAGTATTGTAGAAACATTGCCTTGAAACAATAGGAATATTATTTTATTCCATAAAAATTAAGCCCAAAACGGGGGAAGGGGGTCTGCATGGATCATCGCTTTATATTACATTGGCTGTCTTCCTGTGTCATTACCCCATTATGGGTCATATAGTTAAGCCCTAAGCCCTATAGTTTACCCTCAAGGCTACGCCACTATGGGTCAGTTCTTTAATTCCATGACCACACATCAAGGTAAAAAAAAATGCAAGTCCCCCCCCCCCGGGGCTCACAGTTAGCTATGAGTCGGCAATTGCTGTGCTGAAGTGGTTGGCGCCAAGATTAATTGGGGCCTTGTAGATAGCTGTATGAGCTGGGGCAAACAGTTAAAAAAAGCCTCAAATACCAATTATGTCATGTGTACATTTCAATTGTAGGAATAGGGCTGTGATTGATAGGGCCCATCAGCATCTAGATATGATCAGATATTCAGTTGGACTAATATTAGAATACAAAGATTGGTCTTTTTTGTAAATTTTGATAGCTTAAGTTGTATAGATGAGCCTTGTTCCATTACAGACCCCCTCCCATAGATTAATCTCATTCCGGTAATTCTTTCCTGAAATGTTAAGGGAGGGATATATTCCATCACTAAACCATCTCCCAAGGATGAAACCAGTAAGTATTGATTTCATTATAACCTCTCCCCCCGGCCTCTCAACATTTCAGGAAAATTTTACTGGAATGAGATTGTTCTCTGGCAGAGGGGTCTGTAATGGAACAAGGCCCATATATACATCTTAAGCCATTATATTTGAAATTATCATCTAGTACATAGAGCTATACTAGTTCCTTTTCCCCCATGTTTATATTAAAAATTAATCCTTTCCATTTTCTTCCTTCAAGAATCCACTTTTCTCTTCCATCTGGCACAGACAGCCCTATCCTACATTCTTCAGCGACATAAACATCCCCTTAGCGACCCATTCATAGAGAAGGCCGGCTTAGATATCTATAATACCCTTTCATAATGTCCTATATGTAGGATTATACACTCTGATCCATGATCGCAATATGTGCTAAACCTCTGTGGTGAGCGGCCTAAGTGCAACGTAATGGATGACAATGTAAGCAGACAATAGGTCATGACACCTATCGGGAAATGTCGGCAAATGTCGCAGAGAGACGCTGACAAAACACAGGACTAGCCATTTGACACTTTTTGAGGGGTGTGATAATGTGAAAGGGTATGATATAGGGAGAGATGGTGAAATGCAGGAACCAAAGCTAGGTGACAAGTGGGTGGAGATTTATAACTGGTGATGGAAGTTGGCTTCGAACTGTCATGCTCTCATCTTAGTGGAATAATTCACGTCTTGAATGTATATATTCGTACTTTAGATTTATATAATGGAATAATTATGTAGGCCTATTTCACCTGTTATTATGACCAAATCTATCCCTAGCCACCACATACTCTACTAGTCTCTAGTACATATCACTTAATAGCCTTTCCAGGAGTGGCTTTCAGTTCTACAACAGTGATCTAATGCCCCTTGCACGTACACCCCTCTCCCTCCCCCAAAAAGGAAGGTTTCATGGAAAGGAATTCTTTTTATCCGGGGTACAGATAATGTGAGATAACGCGTGACGCACAGCGAAAGGCTGGAACCACGTGATCTGTGTTGTCGGACGCTGCCACCAGAGGTCAAACTGCGTCATCTCAGAGCAGATTGATCTGTGCCATGTAAAAGCATATCAAACCCCTGGACCGAGCTACTCGTTAGTAGAAGTATTGTCCCCAGGATCTATGCCTACCAAAGTAATAAACATTCAATTATAGATGGTATTGAATAGAAGGAATGCCGATAAGAAAACGAAAATATAAAATCTAAGATATGAAAAGGGATTCAAAAAAGAGGGTGGAGTAAAAGGGGTTAGAGAGGAGGAGTCATTCCTACCACGAGACTAGACTAGGTTGCCAATTTGAAAGCTTCCTTCTGTTTGCAACTTGCCTCCCAGCCACATATTGTGACCTCAGTGGTCATACAATGATCCATCTCCCAGCACAGAGTTGCATATCTAGAGGATATAATTATGTACAAATAGAAGGGAAAGTACTGATAAATGAAATAGATGCCACACTTACGGCTATGGCTAAAGCGTTTTCTGAAGGAATGAGTACATGTATTTAAAATGTAACATTGCTACCACAAAAGGAAAATGGTAAACAGTCTACATACCCCCCGCCAATTTATTGGTAGTAGCAGGTAGCATCCTCATTTATTTAAAAATGTGTTTTCATGATAAGACAGGGAAATTAAGTTATGATAAAGACAAGGCCATTCAAGATTTAATAGAATGTTCTTTTAAAATCAATCCATTCTATATAATGAGCACGTGATGAGGATGAGATAAGTTCAATAATTATAATAATCTTCCAGAAGTGGAAATGTACAGTGTAGTTCTAAGTATGTTCATGTTCATGTACATGCCTTCTTAAATTGTAAAGCTGAATATCATGGAGCCTGGCGGTGTGTCCAATTTACGATGAGGTTATGTTGGGATGAGGGGAGGTTATATACCCGGTGGATTGATGACTCTTTCATACACAGACCTGGGGCAGTTTGTGTGGGACGAGCCGCTCAATACACATAGCCACCCAGCAAATTGGTGTCATTCTGAGTCACTGTGTGTGAGTACTCACACTGGTGCTGTATAGAAAAAAAATGCGCCACCAGGTGTGACTGATGACCCATACTGACGCATGCTGACACATGTGTCATGGCACATGCAAACCCATACTGACACCTGGGCTATAACACATACTGACTCAGGCCTGACACATGCATCATGGCAAATCAACACTCATACTAACACCTGAGCTATAACGCATATTGACTCAGGCCTGACATGTGTGTCATGGCACATGCACACTCGTACTGACACCTGGGCTATAACACATACTGACTCATCCTGACAAATGCGTCAGGTTTTTTTCCCCTGGGATAGGGATTGGGGGAGGGGGGGTTGGGGTATGACTTTATTCTGCATTCATTTTTATTCTGAATCAATGTCATCAATTGAGCTGCATATCTATGTCCATGGAAGGGTTTCCTGTAGATTTCTTTGTTCACTTTTTCCATTCCTCAAAATGCCTTCTTTGTGCCTGTCAAATAAAAATTAAACATTTAAGTTAAATAATGCATTACACAAATACCTTTAATATAATCAGCACAAGATTTTTTACCCTCCTCACCTCCTCCCCTCCCTCCAAAATATGTTGTGAGATATTATCATTTTGGAGGGGGGGGCTAGAATTTTCCCCTGAGCCAAGTACATACCCTCTCCCTGAATGAGCTGACCTTTAATGGGGGCAGGGGAAGATAAAATTATTTGGAGACAAAATCCCCCCCCCCCCGAAACAAAAATAAAATTCTTGCCCCTCAAACTGACCACAACCTAGTCCACCACTCTCCCAGGCCCCCAAACCTGCAAGTTACTGACATATGCTATATCAACTGTATCAATACTGACTGTAAGAGACTCTAAAGATTAAGGTGGGCACAAAAGAAGATACCATGATATATTACTGTAGGTTACTTGGAGTTCTGTAGGACTGTAGGATTACCCACCTTGTCTTCTCTCCTTGCTGTTCTGTGTCTGTGTGTTGTGAAATACTGAGAACAAAGAAACCAAGAAAAGAGCGGGAACTTTGAAATGGACCAATGAGGGACCAGGAGTTTGAAATCAACCAATCAGACACAATACTGACGCAGTACTGACGCATGGTCACACATGTGTCAGGTACTTCCTGGAGAGAAAATTTCAGGATGGGTCACTGTGAGTCAAGGTGTGTGAATATGTGTGAGTATTGACACATAGTGACGCATACTGACGCATGTGTCAGAACCTGTTGTGTTTGTTGAAGTGAGGCACTTTGCTCCTATTATCACCCAAAACAACATTATAATTCACCTCATATTATGAATTCTTACCTGTTTCCCATGGTAACATGGCATCACCTTGGGCAGCATGCACCATACTTTCAAGGAAATACTACACCAAGACTTATGTAAGCCTGAATACCACATAGGAGGTTGATAATTGAAACTCAGTGTTATCTCCCATAGACAAAGAAAATTGTCTTAAAACACACCAAAAGAGAATATAAACCCATGTTTTCAGTCACCATTATATTCCCTATATACATATTGATAGATATCATCTATAAACACTTTGATTTATAAGGCAGCATCAATAGAAACAGCAATTCCCTAATTTGGCCCAAACCCAAAGTGCAAGTATATAGTGGAACTATACAATTTTCCCAGTCTCTTCATACTGACACTGATGCCATTTCGAGTCACTGCGGGTGAGTACTGACACATAGTGACCCATGTTCACTCAAGCGTCAACACCTATCTTTTGAAAGATGAGTCACTATGGGTCAGTCCGTGTGACTACTCACACAGACTGGCTCATGCTCACTCAGTGTCACCTCACGCAAATAAGGAAATGAGTCACTATGCGTCAATCATTGTGACTACTCACCCATACTGGCACATACTGACGCAATGTTAGCTCAAATGGGTTAGGAAATGAGTCACTATGTGTCACACTGTGTGACTACTGACACAGACTGACGCATGCTCACACTTGTGCCACATTATGTCTTGTGGAGATGAGTCACTAAGTGTCATAATGAGTCAAACAGTGTGAGTATTGACACCTTGTGACACGAGCTGACGCACTGGTGTTATAACCCGAAAGGTGCTCACACATAGCAGCTCATTATGACTCACACTGACTCCAATTTGCTGGGCATATACCCAGGAGCAGCTCACCGGGCTGTTGGAACTGCTCAGAGTAGCTCATCTCGGCCAGAACCAGCCTGTACCACCTCCACCTGGTCAATAACACATCTGTAAATGTCCCGCCTGCTATCTATTCTACAATTGGGTCCCTTTCATAGTGCTTTCATGATATTTTCACTAGAGCAGGTTTACTGGTACCCGCATTGGGATGTAAAGAAGAAAAAATGAGACAGGGTTACCTTTCTCATTTGTTCTGGTATATATCTTTGATATAGATACACATTATAGCGTGTGGTACTTTAGAGCAATATGACATAAAGTCAATACTTTAGTAGGACTGAAAAACCGAAATGGAACAGTTATTCATAGAAATAAATGTTGGGTATTGCCTTATAAAAATGTGGACCCCTTTCATATAATATGAATCTACATGTACTTATACGACTCACGATGCTAAAATTAGGAAAGCCTAAGGACTGTGGGACTGAGAGACGATGTTAACTATTTGGTAAAGAAATGGGGCCTTTGTCATTTCAGTAACAACTTACTTTGTTATTATCTTCGCCTATGCACTTGCTTTTTTCTACGTGTGTAGGTACTATGTACACAGTCGACATTTAACATACATCACACAAATATATATGGACTCTACTAACACGTGATAGACTACTGGATGGGTGAATCTGTTAAAGATGTAATTAGTTATTACACACTGCCAACTGAACAATACATATGGACATGTACATAATCTAGATTTACTTTGATCTTTCTAAGAGTAGACTATAATACCGCTATTTATGCAGGCCATCATTGAGCTTATTTACTGGTCCCTACACTGCAAAAACAGATAGCAACAGCTCTAAACGAAACACAGTTTTCACAGTTTTTCCATTTAATACATTTAGAGCTAACATATATCTTTCTGTTTGCAGGGTACATTATTACGGACACCTGGAACACCTGGTACTCCAGGCAGCCCATACTCTCCATACAACACATCGTTCAGTGCCTCCACCCACTCCCCCTACATGTACAACAATGGCACCCTGTCTCCAGGGTCTCTCCACAGTCTGTCCTTTGACGGCTCCCTAGACTCCTCCCTGGTGAACAGTCCTATTACACCGACACGGGAGGCACTGCTTCTACTTTACAAACCTAAGAACTACGCCGAGAAGTCCAGGATCAACGCAGGGTAAGTATTGTCACAAATGTAGTCATTCTAGACTTTTCTTCTCCACTCCCTTCAAATACTAGTAAATTAGTATCAGGTTGGTCGAAGAAGAATATAAACCACTTCTATTTTTGGTGGTGGGGGGGGGGGGCTGAATTGATCTAGACCTTCCCTCCGTACACAAGCCACTTGAATATAGGGCTCAGTATGGATGCCTAGTGAATCCACCATTTTGAATTTTGCTGTTTGAGGTAATGCCTACTGATAATACATAACATGATGGGTACCTTGTCCCTGGTTAACACTCAACTCCAGGGACATGCTGGTCCCATCTTATCAGTTCTTATAAGTGTATGTCGCCAGAACCAGCTCCAGACCCGCTTGTAGCCAATAGACAACAAAATATAGAATACTCCGAGACTCTGTCCGACAAAACATCGGAGGCAGCGCCACATACAGCAGTCTTTCAACTGAGGGCTATTGAATAATACTCTATTGTGTTAAATGATGAGGCAGATAAAGTTCTAATCAATCTGCATGAAGGATCTTACCAACTCAATTCTCTGTCCTATGCATATTTGTGTGGCTTTAAATCAGGATCTATTAAGGAAGTATGGATATTGCAGAGTTGACGTGTGAGAAATCATGGAACATGACTGAATAATCTATTCATTCAAATTCCAACGGTCATTAGTGGAACTTCAGAATGTTTAGTTGCTTACTAGACGTAAAGATGTGCAGTGTACATATTGAATCAATGCAACGTGGTACATGAGGAAATGCAAATTTCTACACAAAGGAATGGAGATCGCAGTGAACTAGAAATATTTACAAAACACAATTCAATGCTCATACAAACTGCAAAGTTCAGAGCAGAAATACGTAATGAGATGCATTGCAATTCTGTTTCTTTGTCTCACGTGGGCTGACACTGGCCCCAGACAAAGAAAAACAATTAATTAAATGCATCTAGTTGGTTCCTCGGGGTAGTTGACTATTTCCCAACAACACAGTCACCAAAAAGGATGATGATATTGCCTTCCCACCACAGCAAGAATTGCAAATGGGATCCATACTAATATTAAACAAGGCAGATGAACTCCCTCCCAACTCCACTTATTAAACGACCTATTAAGCTAGGCAACCAAGTGAGCTTATTAGAACAAAAACTAATCTGCACCCTGCATATAGATAAAATATGTAACACAAAAATGTACACCATTATGTATGATAGATAGCATGGGTTGAGTAGCCGCTTGGGGGTAGTTCTGAAAGTGGCTATAATTTGTAGTTGCTGTGCGTCACTGAACATGAGGTAATGAGGCGACTGTATACAGCACCAGTGCACACGTCCCTATAGGACATGCAAACATGAATGCATGAATGGACTGGAGAATTCATCCTTGTTGGACTGATTAATAATACCCTGGTGGTAGCTCAGTGAGTAGAGCACTGGCTCTAGCCGTGATGATAGAGTGGTTTAAGCTGTAGTTTTGTATTGAATGTAGTGGACACAGCCATTATGAGTTATAAAGGTTTTTGGCATATCCGACGATGCAACCACGACCGACAGTTCTTTAAGACGAAATGACATTTATTTAGGGGATCATTGGAAAGAAGCATCCAACCATTTATTGGACACCCTAGTTCAGAAAGCACTGGAAATATGGGAGATTGCTTGCAGTAAAAGGTCATGGCTGGTTATGGAGTATTCAGGACCTGTGGTCTCTGGACATTGTTGTTTTCTTCAATGGATAATTTCTTTTAATCAGGGTAATAAAAGCCGATTGGAAATGCTTCACAGTCAGATGAGTTCTGATTAAAACAGTTGAAATCTCTTGACTGAGGATTGAGATAAAGAAAAAACAAACTGATAGTGCATTTATTGTCCTTTCAGTTCTTTTCGGTGTGTTTGCCCCCTCTCGTTATCAATCTCACTCTTTTCATTGTCCACTCCTTGCATTCCCCTTCTCAGCTATACTGGTATATACAATAGAAGGAAATATTTTTTAAGGAAACAACAAAATGTCCATAATTCACCCCTCGAGAACGACATGATGCCCCAAAGGGTCTTGTTCGTCTTTTGTTGCCATGGTACATCAGTGCAGTGCTGGTGAATATCTCATCGGCAACTTTGGTAGTGAATAAAACTCTACAGTGTCGTTATGATGCATAGATACAGCATCAACAAATTACTTGCCATGGCTACATCATAGCTATAGCGATACAAACTGCTATTACTCTGTGGCTCTCAAATGGATAACCTGTAAACCCCAGAGTGTGAACCCATTTCCAGTTCTGTGCAGCTACCAATAATTCCCATAGATGCCATCCCCACCAACCCACACCTACACACCCTGTGTCTGCCCCAGTGGCTACCCAATACAGGCATGTATTAATGGGCCTTATTGATTGTGGGCAGCCTCATGGGAGACCCCCGAATGATGAATTAACATGGGACGAGGTGGGGCAGATAGCAGAACAGGGGATGGTGTTGGTATTCAACCACATCACAATTAATACTTTAGTATTTCTGGTATTGTCCCTGGAAACTATTCCTAGCACCAATGGAGTAAGGTTGTAAAGTTATCTTTCTATAGGAAAGTGGAGCATGGGCCCTGATAAAAGGGTAGAGATAAAGTAGACAGTTTGAGGTGATGAGGCAGGCAGTCATCTGTATGTATCCCTCACATCCTGTATGATTGGCAGGTAGGTAGTGGAAAGGTGCCACCACCAATAGACTTGGATAAAGTGTGTGGATAGACTAGGATATAGTATGGGTATGTGCCAGGTGAGTTCCCCTTACCATTGCAGGCGCACCGGGGTCGGACCACAGGGATCAAAACTGGTCCTAGATTGGCTTAAACTACCCGGCCTTCTTGGTAATTTCTTTTTGTAAAAACTCATAACGTTTTTTGTCATGATTTTTAGTAGGAATGGATCCGAGCATTTTCATATCAAGTGTCTTTCATGGCTATGGAACCGGGCATGCAGGGCTTTCTTTCAACGCAATTGATTTATCACATCCTGTAAATTTATCCCATATTCAGTCGTTGACAGTTTTCCATTACGAAAGCAGAAAGGCACCTCACAACACCTCTTGTAGATTCATTCTGATAGGTTTTGAGAAACATGTAGTTCGGTGGTAATATTCAGCATATTTAATCTAGTCTCTCCGGGAGGTGTGTGGGTATACAGTATAATGGTATCTAATATAATACAAGGAAGGTTAGCCACCAAATCCTTTTGTTGAGAAACATAAATGTTCACATCATAGTTAAGTACGGTAGATGTAACAAGACCATGAAATAATTAATTCAAATGTCTTTTTTGTGAGAGAAATACAGGATAATTTTGATTTTAATCCATCTCATAAATTTGCCAACTGTCATGCATTTAGCATGAAAGATAATCTACTCACACTGAGCTGCTCAGATACCTAATAGAATGGGGCAACTCTACTATGACCCTGGCATATCCTTCCTTATTAATCATTCACATTGGCCACCAGAAACCCTGTCATCCCCACAAAATATGTAATTGGTGTGCGACCAAAAACAACACCACCACCGTACCACCACCCAGAGCTGGACCATAATGAACTGGTCCTCCACTGCAACTATTAACCACTTGTATAGGAAAAAGGCTGTATTGGACCATCCCCTGTAACAGGCATTATAAGTGATCATAAAAAATTGATAAATAAAAAAGATGAGTAAAAAGAAATGATGAAGGGCAGGCAGAAATGACTATATCAATTCTTTCTGGTTAGGGCGGCATTTGAAAAAAAAAAAAAGACTATTGGCAACTGGCTATGAAGAATTTCTGTTTGAAATTGTTATCCATTCCCATGCTAATCTTCTGGGCTCTAGAATCACTAAATGGTATCATAAAGATGGTCTGCATTGGTATACCAGCATCTGAATACCCCTATTTACAGCCTACTCGCACCAAGCCAGACAGACAGAGAAAATTTATTTTTGTAATAGTTAATGGCGAGCAGAAATACCCTATAGGAGCAGATCATTATAATGTATGCGTACACTTTTAGTTCAACTGAACAACTGATCAACTTGGGATTTAATTCTTAACCTTAAACCACCTTAACCCCTTAAGGACGATGTAGTGCCCCAACGCTTAATGCCTGTCATTAGCGCGGCGACTAGTGAGTACTACTCGTGAGATGAGTAGACTAGTGTATGGTTCACAGTCGCCACGGTGTAAGGGATAGGGAGGCCTTGCAATCTATTTTTGTTTGTGGCTCCTCTGCTATGGACTATTCCTGCTCACTATTCTAATGTAATAACAACAGTGTGTGTACTTTACTTATCAGTGAAGGAATTTTCAGAATATATCTCATACTTTTGATTTTATTCGCAGATAAGACATTTCATCATTTGGAGCCCTATGGCAGATTAGCATTAGAGCATTTTAAGATTCAGAAATGCATCCCTGTAGCCTTTGTTTTTGAATTGTTCGTTTTGAAACTACTATATATATGTAGTACAGGTTTTATCTCAGTGGGCTATGGTACAATTGGATCATATTTTCTGTATTTGAACAAAGTATTCACTGTCAAAGATCTATATGGAGAAATCAGTGCTAAAGTGTGTGTTGCCATATGTGCATTTTTGTAAATCAGAGGAGGTTGAAGTGTAAGGCCACCTTGTGGAACTGCTACATTCTTTTCTGTGTAAAATTTTTAGTTTACATTGAAATAATGCTATCTCAGAATATGTATCTACTATTGGTGATGAAAGGTTAATTTGATTACTCCTTTCATTATATAAACAATTTTGTGGAACACTGAAAACATGTATGTACACCGAGGAACTTACACTGTGCTCCCCCTGTACAGAGAGGTGGAGTGATCTGGCCGGTTTGCTGACCACTGGCCTGTGACGAGGTACAGACTATTACAAGTGATTGGCAGTTGGGTGTGTGTGTGGGGGGGGGGGGCGGGGAGGCAGAGCAGGCTCCTGGCAATCTTAGACAGTCTACACTCATAATGACACACCTGTTGACTATGGCATTGAACATTGAATAAGACAGGTCCCTGTGTTAGCTGAGTGAGGTGCATGCAGAATGGACAGTCTACAGACTATTAGTACTTAGCTGCAGTGGGTAGTTCAGGTTGAATTGGTGCTATATACTACCAAAAGCCCAGATGATAGTATGCCCTATCTGTCTCACCAACTGAAACTAGACACAAGATTACAAGTCGCCGCGCCATGTCTCACAGGACTATTCTCTACTATTGTATTAAAATCTACAACACTATGGTTTTATTATGATTTAAAACGTCAGCATACTGCAAGTGTGCATCATTGTGAGAATAAAGCAATAGTTCATTAAATCTGTCTGTTGTCTCTGAAGAAACAAAAAAAGAAGCTAAACAAATAAAGTGATTGCACTAACTGTATTTTTACTGTGCTCATGATTTTGATGTCTGACTTTCTGTTCTGTACAGATGGCTGGACTCATCACGGTCACTCATGGAACAAGGTGTACAAGAAAGCTCCCTGGTGCTACTGAGGTTCAAATACTTCAGCTTTTACGACCTTAACCCAAAGGTAAGTCATAATGATTTTCATGGTGTTCATGCTAGTAATAGGTTGTTGCTGATCACATAAAGTTATCGTGGATGTAAAAAGTGTGAGCAGAATTTTAAACAATGCATGACTGTTTTGTGCCACTCTCCTTGCTTCTGCAAGAATTTTGCTGGAATATTCGCATTTAATTATGCCAGGTCCCTACATGGATTTGACACAATATCTGTAAAAACAAAATTTGACACAATATCTGTAAAAACAAAATACGAGGGCTGCGAAGCTAAATTAATGGTCTAGAAAAGTGATGGTTTCAGCTAACTGGCTATATAGCCCAATATAGGGGTACCATTTCTTTATAGTGGCAATTGTATGTGTAAGGCTTGTTATTAATGTGTGTTCTATTCTCATTTTTCCTTCAGTATGATTTGGTACGCATCAACCAGATTTACGAACAGGCCAAATGGGGGCTAATCTCAGAAGAGATAGACTGTACAGAAGAAGAAATGATTATGTTTGCCTCTCTACAGGTTCGTATACTCCCATTATATCTTCCCATCCTGTCAACAATAGCTGTAAAATGACCATAATCACTGCAATGATTTGCTGAAAATGTATGACTGTAATCTTGGCAGTAAATGAGGTATTTTGTCACCATGTCCTCAATCTGTCATACTGTGGGTGTGCCCTGTGTTAGAACCAGGTCTCCTAAAATAGACTCTTAGACTTTTCTGTATAAATGACCTCTGAAATGGAGTGCAATGGGTGAAAAATACTAGCAATAATATGACACAATCACCGGTGCCCTCTAACCATGTCCTACGTGACACTTGTGACCGCCTTCAAGATCTTAAAAGGAACGCCCTTAGAGATGTGGAAGTTCTGTGCAGTGAAGAAATCTCTGGAAAATGCCTTAACAAATATAGTCAATTATCTGTGCCCGCTAACTCTGTCCCACATGACAATTCTGACAGCCTTCAATTATTTTCGCCAAGAAAGATCTAAAAAGGGAAGCCCTCATAAGTTACTAGGGACATTCTTTAAGGGCCCAGAGACCTTGAGCAGCATGGAGCCAGTTTTGGGAGATATACAACTTGTTGTATTGTGAACTCCTGTCATAGCCCCAAGGTCAAGGATGGCCTCTGACCTTGACCCCCCTCAGGACCTGCAACCTTGACCTTGGAGCCTGTTGGTCTGAAGAGGGGCTAGGGGGGTTACAAGGTCAGTCTGACGGTTTGTTTGGTAACCAACCTGTGGTAGACCTGGTGACCTTGGTCAGGTCCTGAGGCCACATGACTTGGGGGCTTACAAGACTCTTAATGGACATGGACCAAAGACATGGACACTGTTGGTGGTTTGTTCTTTATAGTCCCTAGTCAAACATTGTCCTTTAAGAAATGTATTTTATTAACCCGAAAGGGGTTATAAGAGCCGGGGTAAAAATGCAACTTTTAAGACACTACTAACAGTGGGAAAAACTAAGACGCTTTTCGCCCGATGTTAAATCCCATAAGAGGTCCGAAAAGCTCAATTTTCCCGCGTTTCTGGACAGAAGTGGTGCAAATAATTGATGAATGTTGATGAATTTGCCGTCATTCGATCCGCGCATGCGTCTCCAGTGTCGCAAACATGGTGGTTATTAAATATGTTTTTTAAATAATTCAGTGTTATAATATAGAAATATGATAAAGTATGGCAAGAGGATACGATTTGAATCAATGAGTATTATTAAAAACATAAAAAATTGCGTCTTCCCTGTGTCATTAATTCGCATCCCAAATCCCAGGGTGGTGCATATTGACCCAAATACCCATGGAATATGGATCCTTATTCAAGACCTGCTGCTTTTTTGCAATGCTTAACTCGCCAAGAGAGGAGTTATTCGCCAATGAAATATACGAGGGATAATGGATGCATTCTCCATAGGCTTAACCATTGACAGTGATAACGCTCGAAGAAAACATGAGGTTAGTATCAGAAGGGGCCTAAAAGAAGAGATTTAGTGCCCTTTCGGGTTACTTGCATTGCAAAATGCTATCCTATATTTGATATGCATAACATGGTTTTCATTGTTTGCAATGTCTACCACATAACATTGTGTGGTAGGCATAAATGGTAACTGGATTTATAGGCGTTAGATATAGCAAGACTGAGATTGTGCACCCTAAGACAATTACCTTTATTTTAAGGTGCATATAGAGACCCCCTACAGAATAAGGTGGCTCTCTGGTAAAGCAGGCAACTACAAGACAGCACAGTGTGCTATTTTTGTAATTCTCAAAGTGTAAAGAGGTCCCACATTACCTGGAGGACCGTCGTAAATCAACGTAAACCTATTCTGAAGTGGGTCCAACATCTGGACATTGTTAAGCGTTATAACCCCATGTCAAGAAAACTCTTATTCCTGCCTCTAGAAGATCTTTGAAGGAAGACACACCAGCAAAATATACCATCTGCACAATATTTCAATACCAAGGAAAATGGTTTTGAAGTGTAGTCCTACTTTAAAATGTTTACCAGAGTTTTAAAACGTGTTTACACGAGTTGAAGTTCAGAGCAACAAGCAAACCCCAGCACTACCATTGCTCTTAAGCACAGAGCTTCACTTGAAGCGTCAACTTGACATTCTGTATTGCTAAAAAGAAAAAAGATTCCATTCTTAAAACAAGAAGGTAGATTATTTCCCTAGGCAGAGCCTAGAAATACCAGGGAAAGATTAGAAGTGGGGTCGGGTTCATTTAGAAGTGGGCCCCTGACCCTGCGGTCACCTGCCTGGAGGTGGCAGCACGAGCCAACACTTACAACCAACCAGAAGAGCTGTCACATTCTGAGAGCTGTGTCCTCATTGGCTGAGAATAAACAGCTGCAGAACATTACTAGGAAGTCTCAAGTAGTGAATGTTGTTTGTATGGTGGGTGAATGAGGGAGCTGGAGGGAGGGGGGGGGGTATAAACAGGTAAGATTGAAACTTAGAGGGATAGAGGAAGAGTATGAATGGTGGTAGAGGAAACAGAAGGTTTTGGGGATAAAATTGAGAATATAGTAGCATAATAAGGATAAGGGGCCACTTATTCCAAGAGGAAGGTGGGGTATTAGATGGAATTCTAATGTGAGAATGAATAGAGGTGTTGGGGGAAGTGAGAGAGTAACTCAATCATAAAGGTAGTCTAGGGGAAATCAGTTCCTGTAGGTATACCCCCAACATCTTCCTTTCTTTTCTGGGGAATTGGGCTGAACTGTTTTTTTACATGTAAGAAACCAGCAAGGTGATGACAGGCAGCCTCCTCTGGTGTACGTTACCATCAACCGGAAGTGACTTGGGCAGGAACGCGCACTCCGATAGGAACCATACGTACACCCTGTCCTTCCAGCCCTGGAACTATTTTATTGGGGAGTAGCCAAGGAAGTGGATGTAAAAATTGTGAAGGAAATCATGCAACGTGATATATCTGGAAGAACTTTTTTCTTTCCCATTAGAGGTCCAAATGGACCTGGGTATCTTGATGCGTATTGGGGTGGAAACCTGCTGGATTGGATCAAGGGATGAGTCAGACAGAGATAAGGTATGACTTAGATCCCAAAACAGCTGGAAGGCTGGTGAACATGATTTCCTCTTTAACATGTCAGAAACCTCTGCTTAACATGTCCAGTATTCCCTAATGCTTCTAAAAATTTCAAAAGTCATAATTGTATCTAGGATGAGGGGCTATTAAAATTCGAGGAAAGACTTTTTTTCTAACAGGCATCCCTCCTACATATACCCTACGTGAACTTTCATGCCAGACTTGAAAGATTTCCCTCGTTTATAACATCAATGCCAGACATTTACAGTCTAAAGCTTTAATAATCGTGGATTGGACCTTTCACCCATCTCTTCTCTGTTCGCAGGTTACAATACTGTTTGGCTCTAAGCATAAAAACTGCCAAACAGTCCATTACACGCCTCCACCTGGCCTGACTAATTAACAAAATGAAGTACAAGATAATCACCCCACAGGGGCAGACCAATAACAAAACTGATAATCCGTTTGTCATGTTTACACAATCGTCACCATAGCAACGCCTCAACACTAGGCCATTAGCACAGAGATAGTGCAATACAGCATGGACCAGCCCTGGTGTACCAGTTTAACTGTTTAGACAATGTAGATAGTTGCTGTGCAGAGATTTTATACTAGAAGCTAGCCCATGAGTTAGTTCAACAAGAGATGTTTGTGCAACAAAAAAGAAAAGAAATCTTAGAATACCATTTTGAAAGATTATGAGGTTTACTGTTATATGGTGATAGGGATAGATATTGGGCTATATCAGAATCGATATCTCATGGAAAAGGTATTAATAATTTTCAGATATTCGGTTAACTTTAGATTTTATTCAGTAACAGTACTCCATGTTACCCGAATAAAAGGTTTAAGCCGTTTACCCATTTATTTAATTCATTTATTAAAGGTTTAAATTATGAAGATTTAAGAGGTATAAAATTGATATCAGTCAACCATATGACCATTTCTTAATTAAATCCACCCACAGAATGATACACCTTGTTCATCAAATGAATTGTTTTGACATGGCAATATTAATTTAGCAAGGTTTAACTAACCCATTTTTCTATATGTATAGTTCCAGGTACAGTTACAGTGCAATGTGCCTCAACCTGACCTGGAGAACTCCAATAACCATGTAGGGGAGGATGACATTGACGCCGCCCTCACCGACCTTCAGGTGTCCTTGGAAGGTTCCTCTATATCCTCACCCGGCGACATCACACGCATCCCAGAACTCTCTGAGTACCTCAGGTTCTTCAAGTGAGTAGCTCATGCAACTTCAGTAGATACATGTAGGCTTAGGAGGATAAGGCAAGTGATCTCTTCAAGGTGTCTTCCTTTACAATAGGTACTTGAAAATATCTAGCCAAGTATAATCAATATGAATTGTTGCAATAGTTTGATAGATTTATATACAAGTCATCCATTCTGCAACAACGATGTCGGCCACGCAATCAAAACTACCATAATCTCCCACGTATAAGGCGCAGCCCGCGTATAAGGCGAACCTAGAGTTTTGGAAAATTCTCAAAAAATATGAAAAATTCATAACTTTGGTTCTACTGAATGAATTTTCAAAATTCAAAGACCTATGTGTAACTTGGGCCCCATGGACCCCCCCCCCCCCGGGCCCCCATATATCCTATTATGGCTAAGGGGGCATGTAACATATCAAAAGAAAGGTCTTGGAGTCCCCCTGTGGATGCAATGAGAACTAACCCCCCCGTGTAAGACGCGCCTTATACGCGGGAGATCACGGTATTTACCCTTGTTGATATCTACATAGGTTTTCCCAATAAGGACATGAGGCAAACCAAGGGTTACTTTCAGTTTCACAGAATGCCACACCACAAACTGCCCCCCCCCCCTGTATCTGATACAGTTTGATGGTAGCAGTGAATCAACTGATAACGTTGGATGGGGGGATTTCTCCAGCATGTAGTTTCCCAGAAATCTATTTAGCCATTTTCCATGAAGCTTTTGTCAGGACGGGAAATGAGCTGTCACCATGGCTAAAGGATATTGCCTGTCATATGTTGATGTCTCTCCTGTGTGAGATGAAGATAATGTGATTACATTGTCAGAACCGTTATGCCTTTGTTCATGGACACAAAATAAGTCTGAATATTGATACATGTAGCACCTAAAGCATTAGGCCTATAAAAACGAGGATAGCTATATCATGCATGTTTTCAGTTGATAAGTTTGGATCTGTCACATATTCCTTTCTGCACAGGCTCAGCCGCGCCACACCATGCCAACCAATGTGTCTGCCAAGGAGGTATTACCACCAGCCCCCCACCTGTATGGGACCATGCCTACCCGCTGTGTGGTCATGTCCCCTATATCCTATTAACTTGCAGCATTTCCATCACCTTTGACCATATCCATTTGCTTGTTTGGCCTAAGAATTGTAATTCATTGAAAAAAACCCTGAACGCATTCTCAGCGGAGTAGCCATGTAATGGCAATGTGTTTGTGGAGTATTTTAGAATGCCCTGCCTATGCCGTCCTGAAAGGCTATGTATAGAAAAGGAAATGATCATGTGAAAAAAGAGGCGCTCCTATATATCATCATTACCGAGCTACATGCACTGCGATTGCTGTCACAGGCCTGCTTCACACACCACAGTTTTTTTTTTTTGTTTTAAATGTTTTTAAACAGGTTTATTGCAAGCTTCATCACTGCTTTGGTTCTTGAAGTGCAGCACACCCACCATTGTGTTTACAGAGTGTTGGTGCTGCTTTCCTCACTGAGTGACCTACAGGTTTCATTTCAGTTAAAATAACTTATTTCTGATGTCTTTTATTTCGGATAACAAACCCTTAAAACCTATCTTGGCTATTCTGTTCGGATTCCCAAGGAGAAAATTATACTGTTTGGTTTGGTTTTGCATGTACTTTGGTTTCAATCCCATTGGCGATCTATGAAAGTCAAGTTTTTTAAGACAACTTTAGATTCATTGCAGATACAAGTGATTTACATGTACAATATATCTTAAACACACAAATTGAAAACCCCCCATTTTCTTTAAATAGAAATACACATCAAAGTGCAATTCTTCCATTCAAGGAACTGCGACAAGTAGTGAAATAGTATTAGAGACGAGTAAAGATTAGGTAGCGAGCAAAATATTAGATGCTGTTTATTTTCAGTCTGTTAACACCCATTTTGATAGAATGAAATATAATATAAACACTACAAAAAGGTTATTGACAATCGTGTGATTCTATTTTTTCAGACCGAAGAAATTTACAATCAAGTCCTACAAAACATACTTCTTCAAGTTCAAGGACACCCATTTAACCATGTTCCGTAACCACGAAGATGTGTCTGGTGAACCCTTAATGCGAGTAAATATTAGAGGTGAGTACACACATACGGTATATGTGATTAACATACTTTCATATAAACCTTTAAGGATAGAATGATGTACCAACTTCCAAGGCTTTATACTCATTTGTCCCCAGCATATTTCACCAATACTGCATAGATACACCAAGACGAACATTCAGGACTGTATTGAATCAGAATGGTCAGCTTAGTACAGGTCACGTGGAACTAAATCCATTTCCTCTATGTTTCTATATAGCATAACACACAAAAACAGCCGCCTAAAATGTTTGTTGGTAAAAATTTCAACCATAGCATGGTTAACTCATCCCTCATACACAATCTGACAGAATGTTGGATAGGCTTAACCCTGAAAATCTTAAATAAGGGAATGATATGTGCAGTGAGTGCCATTCTACCCTATTTTGGGTATAAAAATCTCCATTGGCCAGATTAACATGCCTCATAAAATCCCCGAGGCCTGGCATAATATAAAAAAACACCTACTATTCCATCTATTAACTATTTGGGAACACCTGTGATTTTTTCCATAATTTTACCAATATTTCTTCTGTCTAATTCTAAACCAATCAGCAGTCAGAACACCCTTCAGTGCAGTCCTGAATACCATATGACTCACGAGAGGGCAGCATTTACGTCCACGTAACCTTTACATGAATGCAGCACATACAAGAAAGTAACCCGTGGGTAGGCACTTACCTACCCCCAGTGCATGGTTCTGCTGCAGTGGAGGTGTGAAACTGTGATAAAGCTGAAACTGGGGAGTGCTAAACTCTCCTTTTTTTGCAAGCTCATTGTGTAGCTATTTATTGGAGGATCTTAACAAACATGGGCTCATTTTAAAGGGATTGATTAGGGGTTTAATAAGAATCTATTTGAGAAATAATTGATTCAGATAAACATCCCATTCTCCCCAAGTGAAGTTACCCCATAACTTTGAAATCATTTTTTGGTATAAAGGCCAAATCTCACATAAAAGAGAATAGTTCCCACACTTTCTACAGAAAAAAATGGTTTAGAAACTGTCTAGGTTTTTTCATTTCATAGGGGAACAGGATGTTTGCCAGACCCCAACAAAATTTTAGCGTGCCATTCGCTATCACCCTTCCACCAGCTTCTCCATGTTAGGTCCTTGTCTGTTTGCTAGAATCCAGTCCTATGTATATCATTTATATATAGCAATGGATAGAGCTGATAAAAATAAGTGGATTTCCTTTTTAAATTAAGTCTTTACATCAATTTAAAGGGAAATTCTGACCGATTAAAGATCTCATATCAACTCCATAATTTTGCGCCAATTCTGTGAGATCGCTAAACCGCAGATGATATTAGGTCAAGGTAAAATCCCTTTAAATTGTTAACTTTTGATATGATACATTGATTTTCAACCTTTTATGGGGAACTCTTCCATACATGAAAAGAAAATAGTCAAAAATAATGATTTAAGAGATGTAGCCACTCCTGTATCAGATATGCTTGATCACAAATCTGGGCCCTATTTAAACTCCTAATAGTGGCAGAATTTTGGGTTCGATTTGGGGTCTTTGATCATTCATAACTTCCCTTATACTTGGCATAAAGACTTCATTTAAAGAGCAAATCCATTTCTTTTGATGAGATCTATCCATTGCTTAAAAGATAAAATGCATGGGACAAAGTCTTGAAAACTAGGTAAGTGCCTACCGTGGGTGTTGCATTTATGAATTATGCTGACAAATGAAAAGTGCTTTAAACGCCTGTCGCTAATGAATTAAAGTGAAAAATAAGCTGAAGACCTACTGATATTCCGCACCTCTGCTATACTATTATTTTGGAGATACGGAATACCCACAGACCTTCATTGTAAATGAAAAACACTAAAAACAAACAAGTTGATCAGAACCTCTACAGGTGGCAGCACTGTGCAGCAGTAAGGTGCGCCACTCACCAGACAGAGGACAGAGGAATGCTATCTACTTTTCCCTCCAGGGGGAGTCACTTGTCGTTAGTTGTAGACTTTCCTGTGCCATACATGGCCGGGGAAGTTGCAGTCAACTGAAAACGACACCAAAGCATTTGTATGTTGCATAATAGAAGCCAGATATGTTAAATACAAGGAAGGTTTCATTTGTGAATACACTTTGTTTGTGAAATTCATTGTTGGATTTTTGCTTTGATAGGTTGTGAAGTGACACCAGACGTAAACATCTCAGCTCGGAAGTTCAACATCAAATTATATGTACCCTCCTCTGACGGTTTGTCAGAAGTGTGGATCCGAGCAGAAAGTGTAAGTCTCATTTAGATAGAAAACAATGAGTTACTGCTGTTGATATAAAGTTCATCCTTGAAGTGATATTGTGAAATTTGTGTATTCTAGTTTCTAATAACTGCTGAAGGTAGATACAATGTATGTAGTAGATATATCATGGGTTTAAGGGGTTATGTGGATATATACCCGGCGTTTCACGCCGGGTATATATTCACATAACCCCTTATATATTACGTAACCCACTTAAACCCACGATATATCTGCTTTAAACCATGGTCCATGTTTGTCATATCTAGTTTATATGGAAGAAATTTCTATACACCAGGTTATGTGATATATTCAGAATGAGATTCTTTTGTTCTAAGGTGTGACTATGGTTTAAATAAAAGTATCACTAATGATTCATATGTTCCCAATTTATAGGAAGAGCAATATGCTAAGTGGATGGCAGCATGCCGGCTTGCGTCGAAAGGCAAGACAATGGCTGACAGTTCATATGAGTCGGAAGTGTCATCCATCCGGGCTTTCCTCTCCATGCAGCACCCTTCGCACGCACCATCAATCATCAACGCTAACCAAGTTGACTTGCAACCTGCCGACTTCGTTTCCCCAAGATTCCTCAAGAAATTAAAAACAAAACAAGTGAGGATTGAAATAGTTTCTTATATACAGGGGTATTATACATATTTATTATCAGCAGTGACACTGTGATCTTTCCTTTTGTCATGCTCTGGCAAATTTAGGATTTTCGCTTGAGAGTTAAATTTCCTTTCCATGCGGTCAAGAGATAAGAACCAGTCATTGAATGAGGAGCCTGTCCATTTGAGACATTTCCATAGGAAAACATTAATGCAAAAATCTTCTTCTTTTTTTGATACTCTATGAGTAATTTGATATTCTATGAGTAATATGCATTGTTTGTGGCAGATTGCGACACGTATCCTAGAGGCCCACGCAAACGTAAAGGACATGACGCTACTTGAAGCCAAGATGAACTACATCAAAGCGTGGCAGGCGCTACCAGAGTATGGCATCACCTACTTCATCATTAAGTTCAAGTCGTCCAAGAAGGAGGTAAGCTATTGTCTAACCCTTTGAGGACAGAATAATACATTCTTCCATCCTTTTCTCGACATGTCTTGGGTCCAGAGTAATTTGCCAGAACTGCATTTAAGCATTATACTAACCCTAACGGCTGACATGGTATGTTCGACCATGATGGTGCAACCGAGTCGTGTATGAAAGACAAGACTTTTTATGTCTTAGACAACTGCCTTCTTTTGCAAAACAGAGATGAGCATTTTTGTAAAGGACTGATATTTTACGATTTTGTGAAATAAAGGCAATAAAAGAGGGAAAAGACATAAGATTTTGTTCAAATTATAGGCAGTGCAGGCAATTATCAAGTGTTCATTAATGCTGTAACATGACTTGTTGTTATTTGTATACCCACTAATGTAGAGTCATTGCACCTTATTTCTTACAGGAACTACTTGGTATAGCATCAAATAGACTCATCCGGATGGACCTTAATTCAGGCGACTCACTCAAAACGTGGCGCTACTCCAACATGAGTGCATGGAGTGTTAACTGGGAGATTAAGCAGGTACAAGTTGCCTTTGAAGGTGAACAAGTAGCCTTCGGCGTCATGACCGCAGATTGCAAGGTGGTACACGAGTTTATTGGCGGTTACATCTTCCTTTCCATGCGGTCAGGAGATAAAAACCAATCGTTGAATGAGGAACTTTTCCATAAGTTGACAAGTGGTTGGGAATGAGGCAATGAGTAATTTTGGTGGTGCTAGAATTTGTTTTTATAAGAAGATTATAATGTACATGTATATACACACATATATTCCCATGTTGATTGGAGTTTGTACTAATAAGGACTGGATCATAATGAAATGAAGGAAAGCATGTGCTCTATGAGGTATACAGAAGGGTATTTGTCAACGGGACTTGGGCAGATGAATAAAGGCATACATGTAGGCATAATAGGGTTATTGATTGTCATGTGTTAAGCCCACCTATTAGTTTCAGGTTGAGGGCATGTCAAATCTTGCATAGGTCATGTATTGTATATAGTCTGAACAGAGAATCGTCGAGCCAAACTTGCATCTTATAATCACTGCTTTAATTAATCAGACCTGTCACAATGAGTATGTTGACACAAATCAAAGAAACTGCTGATCACATTTAATTATATATCATTTCACTTATCTTCTCATATTATATATTTTATTCTATTGAATATGCGTTCCCCTACTACCCTGGTATTAAACAGGCAGGACATCAAACATCCATTCATTATTATCGTTGAACATTGCCAATCGCCTTATGCCACTGAAAGCAATGATCATCTCGCACCGATCCCAGTCGATGACCAGCCATGTGCTTTTTATGTGTCACCATGTTTCTTAATATTTCTAGGTTCATCATGCATAGTATGAACCTATTTCAACATGACTATGTTGGGGGGGGGGGTCATTTTGTTTTACTGTTACAACCCTGGTAACTTTGCTTTGTCCAGGTACTTCCTAGGAAGTAAACCGTGACCATTAGCCGTGCCTGTATCATTTAGGTATATAATATGATTGCCACGATGGCCTTGGACCACAACCACTGTGGTAACACAATTACAGGCACACGTTTGTCCATACATAGACAGTATAAGGGTTGATTTGTGTACCTTGGCAACAACTGGGAAGCCATCGCAAGGTGTAATTATAGAAATCTGTGTTTTAACTATTTTCTACAGAACTACTGGCTTGTAATATTTCCCATTTAAAAGTTGCACTGCCTTTCAGAAATAACTCCACCAGTTACCTGTATATTCTATTTGACTGGCTCAAGAGAAACCTGCGCAATGGTCTCGCGTAGTGCCAATTTGTTTTATAATTTTATTGATTATTATTGTTTAAAGGTTTTGTATGTGAGGAGAAGTATTGTAATTTGAGAACTCTAACCCTATTGTAAATAGAACACTGATTTGTATACCTGCATGTACATGTGTATGTAAAGTAAAACACTGCCCCTAGTTTGTAGACTGCACCTACCGCAGTCTATACAATGTATACCTTGCAATGTAAATAGTAAATAAGAATGTTCTACAGAGGTACATAGCAATATATAGAAAACGCAGACCTCAGCTTTTTGGAGACTGAGAACTTCACACACTAACAAAAATATCACAGAGCCTCTTCATGCCCAGTCTTGAAGAAAATAAACGAAAATCAACTATCATACACTAATATAACTGAAAAAAAAATCCCGAAATGTCATATGATTTATTCTAGATGATATTTCCTCGCTATTGCATTTATAGATTGGATAATTTCTGTTTTTCTACTGTATATGGCATTTTCCTCGCACAAATGAATATCTCTTCTTTTTAATTAAAATGAGTTTGAAATCCATTAAGACATCAGACCTGGTAAATAGTCCGATTCTGCCAAGGATTTGTTCTAGACTGTTGATATATAAGTGTAAATAAAGAGCTTATGTATTTCAACCCAGTCAAATTGCATTTGCATACAGGAGTTATGGATTTTAATTTGAATAATCATAATTAATTTAACTTTTTTATGAGTGAAATATTCGTTATCAGCCCAGAAATGGTCATTATTGAACCCTTTTTCTCATCGCATAATGTTAATCTATAGAAGCTGTATGCCATGAATATGTGTGCAATGTATAAATCATACATATTGAAGATATATGTAAATCATACTACCCGTATTTCCAATCATAGCGGCCTATCATTGTATAGCTCCAATATTAAGTGGTTTTATAATACATAGAATGAAAGTCATGTTATGGTATGTTAAATATCTATTCTTGTATGAGGATGTTAGTAGATATAAGGAAATACACAAATACATCGCCGTTGAAAAGTTTGTTGTCTGTGTTTGTTATTTTACATGATTAAAAGAGTTTCTATAAAGTTCTAAGATTTTTTTTTCTCTCTTAAAATTGATTGCCATCTTGAAGCTTTTCTGTTCAATCCCACGGCATCCTAAGATTTTGTCGCCTTCCTGCAATAGTCCTGATGGTAAGTCCATAAGGGTATATACAAGGTAAAGGGTGGCTCTGTGAGGCCCCTCACGCAGGTACCTTTTACCTTGTTTACCCAGATGCAATTACAACCTTATAGCACAAAAAGTGGCGAGTTGTGCTTAATTCGCCATAGAGTATAGGGCGTTCACCCTTGAATTGAGATAATCATACAGTATGTAATGTATCGGAACAGGACTATAGCTAACTACAGGATATTACTCACTTGGGATGCAGCCAATCAGAGGCCTCCATTTGGTCACGTGACCCATTGCCATGGCAACATGACCTACCGTAATCTCCCGTGTATAAGGCGCAGCTCGCATATAAGGCGCCCCCCAACTCACAGGGGGGCTGTTTCTCATAGAAGGCGCCCCCCTGAGGGGAGATTTTTGTCAGTTTAGTACTGTTCTATAGTAAAAATACCCCCCTTATAAGGCGCACCCCAAACTCAAGGCAATGTCCCTCCCACGTATAAGACCCAGCAGCATTTTGTTTGGCGTATAAGACGCGCCTTATACGCGGGAGATTACGGTACTTAGGGGATTAGCGACCACCTCTCAGCCAAATAGAGGCCAGCATTCTGGTAACCATGGCAACATGACCTACTTAGGGGATTACCGACCGGTAACCTTGGTAATGTGACCTACTTAGGGGATTAGCGACCACCGCTCAGCCAATCAGAGGCCAGCATTCTGGTAACCATGGTAACATGTCCTAATTAGGGGATTAGTGCGGTCACGTGACCCCTTGTTTGAAAACAACACGTGGTGTAGACACGTGACCCCTTGTTTGTAAACAAAGGGGCGGGGCTAATTATGCAAATAAGATTTTTAAACGAGGCAAGGGCTTTTGACACCACCTTTCTGACCTCTTGTCTACTAGCCCTTAGCCGAGTTTCTTATGATTACCAAGTTTCAATTGCTATTTTGGCCTCTAGCAGATTACATGCACCACCAAAAAACTATTCCATCACACAGCATATGCCCTATCACACCCTTCAAAGACCCCATGAGTCATATTTCTATTTACATGAAAATCTTTTGATAAATGATGAAAAAAACATTTCATGGGGTATGCTTTTCTTATATTTAGATTCCAAGAATTTGCATAGACCATCAAAACCTGTCATTTAGCCCTATTTCTGTTACAACTGAACCCCCAAAAATTAGTCATATAGTGAGACAAAAAGCAAGACAAAGCTATCCATGTAATAGAATTTACATTTAAGGTGTACTTTGATGGCTGTGACATGGTAATTACTGTTGGGTTTTTTTCCCTATGAAGAAATGCATGGGATTTAGGGCTCTTTTTACCCTAAATAAAAGGGTAATCAAACTGTCTTTAACCCCACTTATAGACAGATTTCAGATTTTTTAGAAGAGGAGGGCATAGAGTAGGTATGGGGGCAGTGCGTGCCATGGTTATCTGGGCAAATATCTTTTGATATAGTTGATTTTGAAGGCCTTCCAATTTGGTTTATTGATAGGTTTAATTCCAAGATTCTCTCATAGACAAAACATAAAGCGCTGGTTCCACAAACCTAAATCGGTCGGATTAGCACTAATCCGACCGATTTTTTTCTATACTTTTGATATATTATAAATCGTCGGATTAGGGCTATTCCAACCGATTGTATGGCTGTGGAACCAACGCTTTAGTCTTGCATTGGAGGTGAATGTAGGTGAGTACATAGAGGAGCCTAGTAGGCTTCTCTATGGTAAGTATCAATAGTGAGATAGCTGGGCCCTTTAACCCTTAGGTGCCCAAGCGCGCTTAAATGCGCGGTTTTGGGCTTAAATGCATGTATATTGAAAGAAATTTTCATCTAGATACTTCAGAATCTACTGGTCCAATCAGCAAGGTTAGACCCTCTATAGAACGGCCATGACCCCCCAATCACAATACAACCATCCATTTTGCTTGATGTCCATTATAACAAAAACAGGGAGTAAAAACTACAAAATGAGCTGTCATATTATGTGATTCATTAGAGGGCAACCCTTCAGGTAAGGCCTGACATGACACTGATGTTATGCTAGATCATATATATCCTGTGTCCCATACTCCCATTAGATTCTAAAAACTCTCTTCATATCCATAGAGAATCCATGTATGGATACATTGTAACTAGCACATAATGTTTCCTGAGTGCAGTACACATATAGGCAGAATCAGATTTGAATATGCTGTGAGGTTTCAGAATTGCAGGGACTATGGAAAGGGGGGCAGGGGGTATATGTAATGCAACAGAGACCAAATACATCCAAATAACAACAAATGGAATGTTTTGGTAACTGTGGTTACCAGACCTGACCAATAAATTCCATGTCCTTAACGGAAAGTCTTTGCTGAGTTATGAGTAGGCCTTTTCAGAAAATGTAATGCAGAGCCCAAATCTAAAGGAGATCAAAATAACACATGGCCCTATCAATTAAGTGATACAATTTCGAAATAATGTAAAATTCTCAATCAATTCTGGGCACCAAAGGGTTAAGAGAATTGGCTTCCAATCATTTCCCATGGGAAAGGAAGGAAATGTAACAAGTAATTGTAACAAGGTCACATCACCTTGGCTACACTGTCTGTGATGTTAATTGTAGGATCAACAATGACTGTCTATGGCTGGCTGGCTGGGCTGGGCTATGGTCGGGGGGGGGGCTATGGTCAGGGGGGCTAAGGTCGGGGGGCTATGGTCGGGGGGGGGGGGCTATGGTTAGGGGGGCTATGGTCGGGGGGGGTATGGTTGGGGGGCTATGGTCGGGGGGCTATGGTCGGGGGGGGGGCTATGGTTAGGGGGGCTATGGTCGGGGGGGGGTATGGTTGGGGGGGGCTATGGTCGGGGGCTATGGTCGGGGGGCTATGGTCAGGGGGGCTATGGTCAGGGGGGCTATGGTTGGGGGGCTATGGTCGGTTGGGGGGTACTTAGGCATGCCTCAATACTTAGAGCTGTGCTGGTAGTTGTGTTGGGAGGGGGAGGAAGACAATCAAGCAGCTAAATGTGTCCTTAATGACATAGTGGGAAAGTCATGGGCAAGTCATCTAGCCTAGGCTCTGTACCCTTGCCTCGTTTCCTTTCTGTCTCTCCAAGACATACTCTCGACTCAACTTTTTTAAAATAAACGCTCTCTTGTTTTTTTTTTACTCCTGAATTCTTTGCGCGTGCTGATGATGAGTTTTAAATAAGATATGTATGAAATAAAACAAAATAAATCATTTTCATTTTCATGAATCATCTTTTTATCATTTTTAATCAATCATTTATTCTTTCGTCCAAACAGTCCGCAAAGTCTCACTTTGTCAGTGTCACAGTAACTGACTCTCTCCATCATACATTGCACTAGTTTGGATAAATCCAACACTATTTCGGCCAGATATAGGACCTTTGTCTGCATGAATTGTAGATGCTTGCAGCATCCCGTTTCCTCTTTTTCCAAATTATTCACATCATCATCATTGCGAGCCTCTGACTCACCGACCGGTCGCTCAGTTTTGGGTTTTTGCTCATCTGCATGACGCATTTCTTGGGGTTCCTTGTTCGACATGCTTCAATCAGGAAATGTACGCAATGAGGTCCACAGGTGTCAGCAGTAGTGTCTTGGAGTTGAACACGGTTTCTTTGCCACTTGAAAGGAGCAGAACGCTTCAGGAAAGATAAGAATTCTGCGCTCAGCGGAGGTAAGCCGAATGAATCAAAGTAGTACACCTCTCCTGTCCTCCACACGTAAAATGCCACCTAATGTTGACCTGGTAAATGTTGAGGATCTGTGTTACTCACGAAACAAGTGTTCTTGATAGGGTGCTTGGGGATAGTGTCACAAGAGAAAACACCTAGGAAATGGTGTTTTGTGTGAATGTTATCCTTCAACACTTTGTCTATTTCAAGTGTGTTCATGCACTTTCTTGTCTTCAGTTCATGTGGTAGTCTGTGATAGGATGTTGATCTCTGGTCAGCTTGACGACATCATACACCAAGTAGAGCAGTACCGTTGTGGTCTCCGCCAGCGCCACGCCAAATCTGACCTCTACCCTCAGCTGACCCTCTTTTATAAGGTTCACTCTACACCCGTCTTGGTGTTACCAGACACTTTGAAACCTCCGATGGAGTCTTGGACATCCTTGAAGAGCGAGTGAGCCAAGTTGTTCACCGGAGCCACCATGTCTTTATCGTCCAGAGCGTTGCCGTTCGGTTTCAGCACCTCGCATTCCAGATGAAGGTAATTTTCATTTAGGTTCGTTTACTCTTGGGACTTTTATTTATAGGTCGCCTCCCTAGCAATCAAAAATGTCCCCCCTCTGTCTCTTGCAAGAACCGCTTCCCATTTGAGAAGCTCGCCTCCAACTTTTGGTCCCGCTTTCTTGAGTGTCGTTTTTTTCCCTGGAGAGATCACTTTACCCGCCAGAATCTTCAGAGCACCTACCCCTCTATGTTTCACGCTGTTCTTGAAAGTACCTCCCTCCATCATATCTTTGGCCACACCCACGCCAGCGCGGAACAGAGTTTCCCACCGTCTTCAAAAGGGGTGTGGCCGAGCGCATGAGTCCTAAGAGGGAGCCATCGAAACCGTGACCGTTCTGGAAAGATCATCCACTGTACACGTTGATACTGTTACCGAACTGAGCGTTGTAGTAATCGCTGTATCCTTGTCCCTTGGTACCCTTCGATGAAAAGTACGGAGCTTGTTTACGTATCATGTTTGCACCTTTAACGTTCGATGGGTCTCAGATGAAGTGTCACCGTCACCTCTCCTCTCATGAATGGTATGGATTGGCCGGATCTGTTTCTTAAGTAGATGCCGACCTCGTCCAGCCTTTTGGACTTCAAGGGAAAATAATCCAAATGTGGAAAACTGATAGCTTGCATTCCCCCTTTCCGCTGTCCGCTTCTGTCGACTGCGACGCAGCATAACAGAGGTACCTTTATGTCAACCACTCGTCTGTCTTGAATGGCGTCGGTGTATATGTACACAGAGTACACGTCTCTGAAGGGGTCCATGATGTAGACGCCGGTGGTCGTCGTCACGAAATGAGTCTTCACCCCGAATCCTAGAATGTGCGCCAGATGTTCGGTGACGAGGACGCAAGTGTGTCTGGGCACGTTGATGGTGACGCGCCTCGTCAGCGAGTCGTACGAGAAGACTGCCTTCGAATTTTTCAGGAAGTTCTGACCTTCTAAATTACCGTAATCTCCCGTGTAGAAGACACATTGCGCGTATAGGACGCACCCCAAACTCAGCACATGCATTTTCGCGTATAAGACGCACATTTTAATGCTGATATTTGTAAATTCAATACATTTCTATAGTAAAATCACCCCTCGTATAAGACGCACCCCCAATTTCAATACATCCTATAAGACTCCCCAGCATTTTGTTTGGCGTAGAGGACGCGTCTTATACACGGGAGATTACGGTATCTGTCAGGAGATGGTTCAAGCGCTTGATGAACTGAACGTTGTTTCCCGTGAAAATGGGTGGCACAGGGAATATGTTCGGCAGCAATGTTCACACGCACGTTTTTCTCTCCATGTCTTGAACCATGGTGTGTGCCATACTCCTCATTTTTCGCCTCTTGTTGGACGTCGTCAGGAATTGCTTGTATAGGGAAGAATTTTCTTGTGTCAACGTGACATACTTTGACTTCTTCCCAGGTTTTAATATCTGCTCCTCCAACTCTTTTTCTAACAGCTCCGGTGTCATTTCATCGACGAAGTTCTCCTCCGTAATAGTCAGAGGATTAGTGCTTCTGATGATCTTCTGCAGGTTGATCACTCTGTCCACCGTCTTCTAGTCCACCTCAGGATTTTTCTTGAAGTTTTTTCTCTCGTTGAAAACTCTTTTCGCCTCAGCCAGTGAGTTCTTTGTGTGCAGAGGAACGATCATGATCAAGTCGTCGTCTCCCACATTGCTCCATTCTGTCAGGAGGATGATTTCGCTGAGAGCCGCTTCGTGGTCCTCTGATAGGAGGAGGGGTGAGTCAAAGTGGGTTCGAAAAGAGGTCAGAGTGTTCTGAGGGAAATAGTCCATAGAACTGTTGCTAGGCAGGGTGATGTTCATAGTGTCCTACGAGATTTTCTTGACAGGAATCCACTCGTTGAACTTGTCACCGTAACCTAACCAACATACGAAAGCTAAGCGTTTACCCTTGACGGTCTTGTAGCGCAGCACCTTGTCTATCAGGTAAGTCTTGCTGTAACGACTCTTGGAGACCTTCTGAACCTCCTCCGGATAAAACACGCCCTTTATCTCCTCCCAGGTGTCGTCTTTCAGCTCGAACCCTCTGCTACCCAACGTTTTAGCGACGTTGAATACTTCCTCCCAACAATTTCCCTCGTAACCTTTGTCGAAGGGTCCTTTAGCTCTCAACATTCTCACTCTGTCGCCTGGAGCGATGACATTGGTGTCTGAGCGTCAAGGGTCCGTCTTTTTCCATATTTCCTCGATTTGTTTCTTAGTAGGGAGGTCGTGTCTGTAGAAAATAGTTTCGCTGTTTTCCGCGCTGACGTCAGCAGGTGGCATTTTCAACGTCTTGTGGTGAGTGCGATTGTAAGACGTGTAGGCATCCAGAGATCCCAAGGCGTCTCGGATGAAAGCCGAGTTTCGGTCGCGGAAATCATGTTTCTGGAGTTTGGTGACGCTGGTGAAACTAGAGGGTGCTTTGACGTCGGTGTACTTAGTCACCACTCGTCTCTTTTCTTTTTCCTTCTTGGTCAGTTTCTTAGACCTCGCCATCTTGGTGAGTCGGAGTCGGAGTACACTTGGAGACTGCGTCCTTTCTTTTTCTTGCTTTGATTACTTGTCCTGACGGAGGAAGGGCGAGTTGTAGCAGGGGATCTTCTGCTGGAAGTCGGAGTTTTGTAAATGTCGTCATAGTCGTCATCCTTACGACGGGAAAAGGGGAGAGAGTAGTCGGCGGGGGTGGCGGCGCCAACAAGGGGAGTGGCGTCCTTGTAGTAGTAGTCGTCATCTTCCTATTCCTTGTTGGAACTCGCTTGTTTGCTCCCTCTGCCGGCAGGTATTCTGTCCGAAGCTTTGTTAGCACCCCTTGCTTTATAGACTTGGTTTCCAATCAAGAAACCGGTGGGATCTTCCATGGTCAGCACAAGCTTGAATGGCGTATACCCCTCGGGTCTCAACGCTGTCTTCCTCAACCTGCTGGCATCTTTCTGTAAGTCCACTATGCTAATTTGACTGGTGGGATCCGTTTTTTCGACCCATCATCTCCCTAACCGAAGAGTCGTCGTTCCACTTGACCAATTCGGATTTTTGCAGTCTCTTAAACAGCTTGGTGGTGGCATTGCGTTTCCTCTGTGGAACTTGGTCGAGCAACACCTCAAGGAGGGAAGCTCGGGAGGTCGGTGGTGGTACGAGGGCGGATGCAGGAATCGTGTGGTTGTTGGGATTTGCGAGAAAGAATTGTAACCTATTCAACAACCTCTTGTATTTCAGCATTTTTTCGCACGATTTCAAAGTGGGGTCATTCAACACTAGGTCCAAGTCCCTGTAGATAAACTGTAGCACCTGGTGTAATGCGGCTTTGGGATGAAGACCTTGTTCTGCCTGTCTGTAGTAATAAGGCATATTGGAGGGTGGGGATACGGCGGTGGCGAAAGAGGAGGGGTTCTTGTTTTCACGCTCATCAGCAGCAAAAGCAGCAGCAGTCCCAGCAGCACCACCACCACCAGTAGGAGGCAGCTGTGGTGGTGAGGTGTCGAATGAGGAGCTATATCTAGGGAGAATGCTTTTTATAAGGGGTAAGGCCATGCCTATCAGAGCCGGAATGAGGAAACCGCCCCTTTGAACCAAGATGTTTCTCTTTCTTTTGATGGTGGTAGCTTTTTCGCTCACCATCCTCAACACGTCAGCAGATTCTCGAAGACTTTCCAGTTGGTTCTCGGTGAGCGGAATGTTTCCCTCCAGTAAATTCTGACAGATTTTGCTCAACGTTGTGATCAAATCGTCGCTTCCAGAGCCTATTACATGCTCACAATCCTCCTTTGCCAAGTGTTTAAGGGTGCCGTAATGTCTTCTGAGTCAATGAGTAGCCATTACTTTCTCTTTCTCTTTTTGTCTAGTGGAACGAACACGATCTGATCATCTATGGTCGTCATGGAGGAGTGTATTCTCAGAGCGTTGAGACTCATAGTTCAAAAGTCGGGTGATTTCTGGAATAGGTTCTGAGTGATATATATGACGCTCATGTTCCAGTGATGGGAATATTTGGTGAAGATGTCGGCTACCACTTGCTGATTGGAACTGCTCATCAGATTGTCCAATATCAGTAGAGTGTGTGGTCGAGGGGTAGTCGATTCTTCTTCTTCTCCCGCTATGTCTTCTTTACTGGGAAGACCTTCTCTGAATTCCACTCCGTAGTCTTTTTTGCAATTTTTCAAAGAGGGGCTGCCACTCGCCGTAATGGTAAAAGATCTTTTCCACCGGCTGTGTGACCAAATTGTTAATGTTGCTCAGAAATCGATTCACCAAGCGTGATTTTCCACAACCAGACGGACCGCTGATGATACAACTGAAGGGTCCTTGTAGTCGGGGATCGAAATCTATTTCGGTGAAGGTTGTGATTTTACCACTCAACATTTTTCAGCAGTTGTTATGGGGTCAAAGCTTATTGCTTTGCCTTCCTCTCCTCTTTAACATAACTATATCAAAAAAGGTGTCAGGGGTAACAACACAGTGGTAACAAATACAAACTGGGATGTAATCTTTTCTTTAACTATTTGGGCAAAGCTTGTTGCTTTACCTTCCTCTCCTCTTTAACATATACCGGATAACAGGTGACGACTTCGAAACAATTCCAGATCGTGTTCACGTCGGCCACCACGCGCAGCCACTGAGTGGGAGCGGCGGTTACCCCCAAATAACCAATGTCCTCGTCAAATCTTTTCATAGCGCTTATTCTCACCATATTTGAACACCCTTTATTTTCATGAAATGCCCAACGAGTGGGTGCACTGAGGGTGGTTATTAAGAGAGTAATGAATGGGCTATCGGGCACCGAGTTCAGTGTATCGTAGGATATCGTAACGAGTGGCCGTAGGCCACGAGTTACGATATCCTACGATACACTGAACGAGGTGCCCGATAGCCCATTCCTTACTGTCTTTATTACACGATTAATCAATAAAAAATCAATAAAAAATCAATAGAATATCAATAAAAACAAGTTGAAAACAAAAATCCTTCCCCGGGACTCGAAGCCAGCCATTGTGTACACAGGTACATACACCTCCTCGCCCGGCAGCGGAGAGCGACAGCCCCCGTCTCGGTTAGCCTTGGCAGCGGCACACGGCGAAAATAGTGTACATACACCTCCTCGCCCGGCAGCGGACAGCGACAGGGCACACGGCGAAAAAAGCTTCTCGCGGCTATGTTTGTGTATAATACACCTCCTCGCCCGGCAGCGGACAGCTACAGCGCACACGGCGAAAAAAGCTTCTCGCGGCTATGTTTGTGTATAATACACCTCATCGCCCGGCAGCGGACAGCTACAGCGCACACGGCGAAAAAAGCTTCTCGCGGCTATGTTTGTGTATAATACACCTCATCGCCCGGCAGCGGACAGCTACAGCGCACACGGCGAAAAAAGAACCACCCAGACCGGGACGCGATCCATGTACCTCTCACGGCTGAGCGCGACGTGCTAACCGCTAGACCACCGCGTCTCCTCCACCAAAGGCGTCTCGCTGTTATGTTTACTACTGAATACACCTCATCGCCCGGCAGCGGACAGCGACAGCGCACACGGCTTTGTATCATATCCAGACTTGGTTCGAACCGAGCATTTCTCGTCAGTCCTTGTGGCGCAGTGCATAAGGAGTTGGATTTGGGATGTGAGACTGCAGGTTCGATCCCTACCCTGGCCTGGAATATTGCATGGGTTTTAACATGTGACATATGACATGTAAGGTGTGCTGATATCCATGGATATCAGGCACTAGTGCCTGTTATCCATGGATATCAGGCACACCTTACAAAAGTCATGATGCATGCATCATGGTGTGCAATATCGACAGGTATCAGCATGGGGATATCCAGAAAAAGCACCCAAAATCCAAGAAATCGTGTAATAACAAACAGTAATGGAGTAAATTCTTTTCTTTAAAGACAGCTTTCGGCCATACCCCTATTTTTTCTTTTTTTACTACTTCTTCTACTGTTTCTACTGCTTTTGCTGCTGCAACTGCTGCTGCTTATACTGCAGCTGCTGCTGCTGAAGAGGATCTGCTACTTCTTCTACCGTGCCTACATGCTAACGGTCATGTGATCCAGCGGCAATGCCTAGACCAATGAGAGATCGTCTTACTAGTGAACGCGTTTGATTAACAGGTGATGAGGACTCCGCCCCGCCCCCTCGCCCCCTGCTTTGTGCGTCCACTATAGAAAAGTATAGAACGCAGCAAGTGTGTGTGGTGTGTGATTGACAGGTCAGCTGTAAACCAGTGGCTTCAAGCACGTGTCGAATCATTTCGACCTGTTTCTTTAGAGGCACATTGAAATGCTTTTTGTCAAGGTCATTCAATGTTAAGGAGGAGATGAAGGAGTATATGTCAAATGTATATTACCTTAATAACGCAGTGCAAGTACAGTAATGAAATATGGTTAAGTGAAAAATAAATTTTGATTAAGTGAAAAGGAAAAGTATTGTAGGGGAATGTGATTTCCCCGCGCGCGACGTGCTGACTCTCAGGGGCCGGTCATCATGTAATCACATGTCCCCTCTCTGTGTCACCCCAGTCCAGGCGTGGGTGGAAGGTAGAAAACATTGTACGGGGAAGTAGCTCAGTGGTAGAGCAATCGTCTGAAGGCTGAGAGGTCCCGGGTTCAACTCCCGGTTTCCCTAAACGTTTTCGCTGACCCCTACAGTATTATTCCACTACAGGTATTTCAGTGGACAATGTCATATGATAAGACCAAGGAGTGTAATGAGTACCTATGCTTATGGACTGATGTTCATGCTGAATATTACTGAAGCATAAGTCTATAGTGGTATGGCCTAAAGTAGTTCCATTTTGTACTACTTGATAACAGTTTAGTATGTCCTGTATCTTTTGGACCATACTTGGCCCATCTGTTTTTAAAATATTTGTGTTTAGGTCTCCCATGATTAAAACATTTGGACAATTATTGATCATCCTTGCCACATTAACAAACATATCTAGTTTGTTCTTTACAGATGCATTGGGTCGACAATAGAATACTCCAAATCTGTATCTCTTACTTTTAAAAGTAGCGTTTAGGAGCATAAATTCTGTGTTGTCTTTTCTATATTGACATTGACCTATATCAGTCCATTTATCAGAAATGAAGATAGCTAAACCATGACTAGGTCTCTTTTGCCCAGGCTGTTTTACACAATTGAAAAATATGCCTATTTTGTCAGACATTTCATATGTTGACTGTTTATCATTTGTAGTCAGATGGGTTTCATTCAATAGCACAACATCAGATTTCATAATAACAACTTAATATAAGTGATGTGAGAATAGAGATTGGCAATTTTGATATGATATCATGATACGTCTGTTACTGTTAACATATATAGGGTAATTAATTTCAACTGCTGCTTTAGTCCTTAGTCTTTTCATTTCTTTGGTGACATCATCATCTGTCTTTATCTGTTCTTGTTTAAATCCCACAATATGCAAATTTTCTGATTTTGTCACCCTGCTACAGGCAACATAGAATAAACTCTTTTGATAAGGGGGTTTAAGTTGAACAGTTACTTCATCATAAGTACTACCTTGGCTTCAATGAACTGTTTTTTCACAAAACATTCTAACAGAAACTGTTTTCATGTCACTTTTAATATAGGCTTACCCTTAAGATTAAATTCAATATTAGTAGGGAATAGAGGTATCCACAGAGGTGGAATATCACTTGTACGATAATGTCTATATGTACTCCTTTGTTGTCTACCTATATTTTTATTTTCAAAGCTTAGCTGGATGATACATGGCCTAGTGAAGCCTGGTAGTATTGATATGTATTCTAGTGTACCAGTCGATCCATTAGCTAAGCCATCTGGAACGTTCAAATTATTTGTAATATCATATGGCAAACTAACTGCTAATTCTAAATCATATGGAATGAAATTGGTGTATTTTTCCTTTTTCAGTCTTGGTAGAAATTTTTTCCTTTTGCTAGTTCTCGATGATAGAAGTCTTTGCATCTAAATATTGTTTTCATACATTTATGACGATTATAACAAAGTGTATTATAATCTGCCACATCATCATTGAGGAAAAATATGCTTCATCTATCATACATGGCTTTAATATTTCTAGATCTTTTGTTTCCCAGGTCTTGGTTCTTAATTTATCTAGAAATGTAGCAAAATAAGGGTCATTTTACTGTCTCATTGACTCTGTTAGTTCAAAGTAAAAAACATTATCCTTCCAGATATTGAAGTCAAATGTATTGCTTCCATCTTTTTCTTGCCCTTGACTGGTGGTTTATCCTTGACTGGTGGGAGCTGATATAAATCTCCCATGATAATGACATGTAAATTGCCAAATAACTCATGGTTGCCAAAAATCTGTTGACATTTTTTTCAGCATTTTAACACCAACCATAGATATTTCATCTATCATGACCACTTTGGTATATCTATATCTATCTCTCATATGTCCATGGGTATCTGAAGCTAGCTTAACATACTCTGTAAGGTTCTCATTTGTTGGAATATGAAGAGCACAGTGTATTGTTTGGCCTTCCACTAAAAATGCACCTTTTCCTGTATAGCTATAATGTAAAACAGTTTCCTTGGAATAATTTTCTTGAGAATATACATTATAAAACCTTTGTGAGCTCTGATTTAAACAGTTCAATAACACTGATTTACCCGTGCCTCCACTACCTGTGATGAAAAGGAATAGTTTGGATGATTTTGTGGTGATATGTTTCATGATATGATCATATATCATCCGCTGTTTATAATTTAAGGTATTAACTCTTTCTAATAAGGTAGCTGTAGGCCATAATTCATTAATAATAGACATGACAGGTTGAGTGCCTACTTCTGAATTCTTTGCCTGATCATTTATATTTCTATCATGTATCTTTTCAGGGACAAACATTTCTTCTTCATTCTTTGCTTTACTTTGCCTTACTCTTTCTCGGTCTACAATATCTTCTTCCTCTGCTGCGGGTGCTATCATATCACTGTATGACTCTGTATTCATCATTCAATTGTTGTAGATGATCAATGTCCTCAATATTATAAGATAGATAGTCCTGATCTCTCTTAATTCTTTCTTGTAGTGACAATCTCATATAATTCTGTTTCCATGTCCTGCCTGAATACTCTTCATTCTCTTCTGGATCTGTTCTCCATGGGTGAAATAGTAAAAATGCCACTCTACAGTACTCCTCTTCATCTATAGATTTCTTCTTTATATGTTATTTCAGTATTCTTTTTTCTTTCAAAATGGTGTATGAAAATTCCCCTTTTACCCATCGAGTTGTATTTTCTGGTTCAATTGGGCCAGATTTCCTCTGTCCTTTGATAGATTGAAGTTTATATTTCTAGACCTGTGTGCTATAATCTGCCAGGGTCCAGGATTTAGGGAATTTTGGTCTTGAGCTATAGTTTGTAAATTTGCTGTTAGTATAGATATCAGGATCATCGTTGTCCATAAATTCCAGCTCACGGTCTGATATCAAAACTCTAGTCCTTTTGATTCTTCTCTCTGTGTGAATACCAATTACCTATTGGAGTTGTATGTCAGAGGTAAACCCAATAGCATATAAACTGCCTCCTGGGCACAAACTTCGGTATTTTTCATAAAAATCATTTGTACTTGTTGTCTGATGTCATCACCTGAATTCCCACATTTTTCTTTCATTGTTTGCAGAGCTAAACTGAGTCCTCTATTTTGTTTATTTATATAATTTATGATATAAACAATAACACTGTATGCATCCAGACAGAACTGGCAATCCATGTTTGCTTTCCACTTCTCAAACAGGTTCCTCATATACATGCTGATTCTGCTGTCTGCAGGTTTCCTCTTCAAGAATACTTTACTAGTTTTTATTGAAGATCTAACAGCAGCTATATACTGTTCCTTATTCATATCCAATTTATATAGAATGTCAGCCAAGGTTGTGCTATCATCTATGTCATCATCTGTATTTAAAAAGTCTTGAGTATTTTTATACAAGTTAACATCCTTCTGAGTCTTATCAGGATTAGGTTCAAGAACTATAGTCTCATCCATTGGTGGTAATGGATATCCAAACCTACAGACAGCTTTCCTCCCTTTCTACAACTTCTATTATGACGATGTCGCTGCCTTTCCAACAAAGAATTTTCAGTATGTTTGGGTGGACCTTCACATGATATATATTTATCTATATAAGCAGCCAATTCTTTTTAATCTTGTCCTGGGCAGTATTTAGGTGAGTTTCTTGTCCACACTATCATATGAACATGAGGGCTCCCTTGATGTTGAAACTCTATTCTATAGTAGTGAGCATAAACCTAGCCCAGAGGATGTACTTCAGAGTATAAACATCCTTCAATAAATTTATTCATATGATGATTAAAGTATCGAGAACAGGTCACTGGATCTTTTTTCACTAGATTAGCTCTCTCTTCCCACAACAACTCTTCTGCTTGTTCCTCTGTTATATGTTCATTATGTACATTGAAATAAAGAGATTGTAATAATGGAACCCATTTTGTGTCAGCACATGATAGAGATATAAAGAATTGTGGTATTCCAATTTCTCTAGCCATTGCAAATAGATTTTTTTTGTCTCAAATATTGAGGACTATTGCGTAGTTTCCTATAAAAGTAGAATCCATCATTTAAGTTCTGAAGCCAATTTCTGTTTCTTTGATGTCTCACTTGCCCTGCTGTATATGGTTTGTTTCCAGTTATCATTCTGACAGAGAAAGTTGATGTATTGTGAATAAATTCATTATGATGTTTTTTGTACTTTAAATATAATATTTCAGGAACTGAAGGTACTCTTTTATCAAAAATTTTCAACTCCCATCTTACTCTATTTATAAAAGATATTGTTTTGAATATGTTTTTTATTTCCTGGCCTATATAAACTGTAGGGAAACATAATTCTTTACATTTAGCATCTTTAGATATCTTTAGTAATTGTTGTCTTTCCCTTTCCTCTCTCTTCCTCTTTTAATCTGGTGTCTCAGATGCTATCTTTGATAACCTTTCTCCTTGTTGTTTTTGCTGCCTCTCCTCTTCTTCTATTTCTATCTAATATATTTAGGTCAACCATATCTGTTTCCTTTGTTAAATAATTGTCTCTTTCAACCAGTTTGTATCTATTTTCAAATTATTTTCTTTGTAATATGAACTATTATCCATAAACCATTTCAATGCTCTTAATACAGCAGCAGGTCTCACTTTGTATTCTTTATGTGCATTCTTGTACCTCATCTTTCTTTTCAGCCGAACATGTACCCATCCTTCATGCATTATATGTCTAGGTAAAGCTGAAACTGTTTGTTCCAGTTTGGCTTTGACATTTACCACATTACCATATAACATAGTTTGACCTCCCGTTGGCAATATTGTGAGTTGCATGAATGGTATATGTGGTGCAATGAGAAATTCTTCTTCAGGAGTTATATCTAGTTCTTTTGGTTTAGGTGGAAAATATATATTATTCTTGTATGACATCACTGGTATTCTTTTTACCTTTATACTATTATAACATTTCTTGCATACCAAACTTCTGCAGTTTGTTATATATGGATTTATCCATGATCCATATTTTTTTTTCTATTCAATGGTCGCAGTTGGGCAGCAAAGAAATAACAGGAACAAATCAAGCACACTTTATCTAGCTTTTCATCTAAAACTAGATCATCCAACTTTTGTTCAGGTGTCCTGTCATCTATTTTCTTTTGAGACCTTTTCTTAAGAGGTAACAAAACTTCATTTTCTCCTAATATTTCTTCAGTATCACTCAAACAAAATACATTTGCCTTTCTCTTCCTGGTCTTTCATTCCTTGGGTTGATGAGGTTTATATCCTTTTCCTTTTTTATAATAATTGGAATTACTGACCTGCCTTCTCTTTTTCTTGCACTTATCTGTTGCCTGTGCCTCTTTTATTAATTTCCTTTTTGCAGTACATCTTGTATTTCAGTCATCCCTTTTAGTTCTCTCTGCCAAAGTCTTTTTCCTTGTATCCCTTATGGACATGCTTTTCCACTTTCCCTTTTCTTTGCTTAGTTTAAGCCTGATGCGTGACTGCCTATCTGACACTTTAGGATGTTTGTTAAGATCTTCAGAAACCTTTGGAATTTTAAAAGGCAGCACTACATATGTTGCTAAAGGCATGGAATTATCATTACCTTTATCCCTGTGTCTCTTCCTCTTAGATAAGGCTCTGTTTTTGTTAGATGAGCCTCTTTCACTATCATGTAGTCATTCTTCATTCCTTCTACTTTCAAAGAAGGAAGCAGGATATTGCATTCTGGTAGAATGTACTTGACGTAAAGGAGAATCATTTGAATGTGATTGCCTGCTTGGAATCATCACAAATTCATTGTCGTCAGAGATATCAACAATTGAATTACTAGGTGTATTAAACTGTGATCCTTCCTCAGGTGATGTTCTTGTACCCCGGTATCTTAGGCCACACCAAATTAAAAAGTTGGTCTATGGATTTTCATTTTTTTTTTCATTATTTTTTTGTCAATGGATTCTGCACATCACAGATGTGGAGAGGGCGATTTTTTTTTTTTGATAACCAAAGATTTCCCAGGAGAGGAGTTGAGAGGAGTTGGCCATTTTTTAACTCGAAAAGAGTTATAGGAGACGACTAGGGTCCTCTCATTTTCAGTCATTTTGGTGGTGCGAATAAGTTTAAAAAAAGATGGAAATTTTATATATAAGAGGCAGAATTACTTATTGAATTTGTAGTGTCATTAAAGGAGGAGATGTAGGGATCTTGCAGGAAAAGGTATTTCAGTACCAACTATTATAAATTTTGAGTAATTGTCTATATTCTACAGAGTCAGTTGGTTGGCAGCCATAAGACACTTTTTGCCTCCAATGGTGAAGGTATGTGATGTTGATCCATGCACAATTTTCCCGCCTTTTTTTGGCAATGTGGTGCGAATAGCGCAGTTTTGGCGGGAGTTATGCGAAAAGTTGCTTGGTGGTGCGAATAACCTGGGTGAGTAGCATCTGGTCCTCCAAGCAGATGTCTTGTGAAAGTATAGGACTATAACACTACTTAACATCTGCTTGGAGTTGGTTCCTGTCTGTGAATGGGGGTGCTGATGTCAGACCACAAGCTAGACTTGCTCAAGGCTATTGATTTTAATTCTGGAGAAACAATGTAATGGAAAAGACTATCAAGCATAACGGGGCTAGAGCTTTGGGACAGCAGAGAGTCTAACTAACTGTAATTACCTTAAATTCTCTGATACAAGCAACATTTCCTGCATTACTGACCTTGCAATAAGCTACAATTTTGATTTGATTCAAATATGATATGAACCTCAAATCAAAGAATTTATGGTACATAACATCTGCCAAAAAATTTAAATTTGATTTCTTTTTGAGTTATGAGCAATGCACATTGCTGCCCTATATTTAAAGCTAGTATATGCCATTGTAATGATTGTTTGTTGGCCCAGCCCCTGCTGGGTCATTGGCGGCACCTTTTTGGTCGAAAACTGATGGTCAGGAATTGAAACTTTATATGGGAATTGCTCATCAAAATTGGGGGATAATTAAACAAAAAATCATGGAAACATATTCTTTAGGACGTTGTCTTTCATTGTACATGCACAATTCCTAGGGAAAAATTTCTTTACCTATGAAAATAGCTGAAGAAAAAACCTGACATATTTTACCTTCTTTCTCACAAAAACGAGGCTCCATAGCATAGCATTGTGTGATAGATTTTCGTGATAGACATAACACATGGGCTCCTATGGGAATTGTCCAATTAAGACGCCTTTTTTCAGTATGTAAGGCCGGAAGACCGTTCATATAATGCGATAGATGCAGGAAAAGTTGGGAAATTTTCGTATAAGACCGTTTAAGACCGTTCATAGACCAACCTTGTAAATCAGACCGCCATATGTTTGTTATGGCTATCGCATTTCCGGCAAGGCGAGTGTACGACTCTATGTACATAGTGGTATACACAGAGGATGCAGGCTGTTATGATTTCCATCTCTTAGCCTTTACACCAGCTACTACGTGCGCCCTCTGACATACTATATATGTCCCATATGTGCTCGGTCTTTACACTATCCCGCCCAGCAGAACATCCTCGTGTGAGTTCGCACATGCGCACAGAGTGGTGCGTCGTAAGGTTTAATTTTCATATAAATGTAAATACAGGCTATTGTCTAACATGCATGGATTATATTCAAAAAGCCATTAATTTTCAGTTAAATCGATATAATCTAACATTTCTCTGTCGAAAATGCGTCTTCCAGCAAGGAGGGGTCGCACATGCGCACAGAACATAAAAATTCAAAATGGTGGACAGCGAGACGATCGACTCACGGTGCCATCGAAACTGCTGGATTATAAAAAAATGGAGGAGAAATACACTGTCTCATGCATTTTTATGGTTAATATGGATCATTATTCAAGACCTGCTGGTATTGTGCAATGCTTAACTCGCCAGGAGAGGAGTTATTTGCCAATGAAACATATGAGCGATAATGGATGCATTCTCCATAGGCTTAACCATTGACAACTGTCAGACTGTCACTATAGTACCAGTCACCTACGGTAGGTCTTGGACTCTCCAACTAGTCAGAATTTTTTATCTTTTCTTCCTATACATTGTACTTCAACTCATATGTGTCAAAACCTGGGCCATATGTGATGTATATCACACGTTAAATTTTTCAAACATTATGGCCCAAAAAAAAACAAAAAAAAAAACAGATTTTTGCAGAAAATGGTGCGGGCGCAATCCATAGACAAAATAATTTTCAAAAAAAAAAAAAATTTGTAGTTCTGAAAATATGATGCGGGAAATCCATAGACCAACTACTTAATTTGGTGTGGCCTTATTTCAGTAGAAACTTCATTAGAAACTTCCTCTCTTGAACATTCTGGTAGTATACCACAAGAGGTTCTCATAGCATGAGTTACAGCTCTATGCTGATAATTTATCAAAGGTGTGTCGATATACCTGTCATTTTGCATCCTACTGTCTATATTTATAGGTACTATTTCATACTGACAATTGTCCATGCCTCTGTATAATTGTCTGATATGAATTATCAAGTGATGAAGTGACACAAACTTGATCATCAAGTGATGAAATGACACAAACTTGATCAAACAAACAGTACCATGTGAAGTAACTAAACCTAGAATGCCTTAGAATAAGACGTAAAGATATGGGTCAAAACAAACATCAGCTGATCTTCTGAGTCCCATATTTTTCAGGACCCAACGCCACATTATAACTCCTGCTCCTATAACTGATTTCATAAGGTAATTCTGCAGGCATCAGTAATGTATGATGCACATACTGTTGAACTTGAGCATGTATGACATTTCCTTCATCTAATACCCTATCCAAATGAGCACTTTGCAGATCATTTACGTTTTCCTCTACCATTTTCATAAAGAAAACTAAATTATTGGCTACACATTGACTTCCAGCATATGATCCATACCTCTGGTCTGCCTGACTAAAAGATGCTCGAGTTACAGCATTATTACACTCCCTTATAGCTCTCCATGACGCCATTTTATCATTCACTTACACTACAGCACTATCACAGAGATCAGTGAAAACAATTCAAATCAAAATAATTAAGCTATGAAGTTAATGAAAATTCAAAATCGAAATTAAACTTGCACTTCATTCAACTTGGTAATATTGATGAAATTTCTATGACAGCTCAAAACTCCAATCTCTCTGCCTTACACAATTGAACAGGTACTCAGATCTTCTCAGTCCACTAATATCATACGATATGAAGAAACATGAAAGTCACATTGATGTCCAATATGTGCTCAAAGTCAAGCCTTTCGAAGCCTTAATGTAGATGCTTCAATGCCTACAGTGACTATATACGATGTCATACAAATCCACACGTATATAAATCCACACTTATCCACAGAAGGCAGGGGACGGTAACACCATATATCTGTAATCCAGGATAACTTAGTAATCCACCGATTGCATTAGATTATGTGTAGCCACCAAGACAATTATAGTATCTTCTGAATTCAAGAACTCCAAAACATGTGTCTGAGCGCCATAAACCTATGACCAACGTCACATACCCATCAAGACAGAATTGCGCATGCACCCACCCAACATACTTCCGGCAAAATCATGGCTATGACACCCAAACAGTCTGGACCTGACACCCTAACGTATCACCCCCATACAAACACACTGAATCCGTGGAGCGTCTACCCAAAACTTCCACCCGCGACTCCCCTTTTCAAAACTCTATCTCACGAAAACCACACCTACATGCCATATACTACCAACACCTGCACTTTCTATAACTTATACCCTTTCATATAATGTATGTTATTTCATATTTAGATACATTTTTAAATTATCGCCGCCTAAGAACCATATCCATACATCCTAAAATGACACCCGCCATAGAAATACATTGAGTGCACTGTGCGTCTAAGTTAATCTACCACATGACCTACTTTTTTCAAATCTCAATATACCAAAAAATAAAACAATACCACATCTAAAAATATCATCCCTACTTTCTCTAACATGTTCCCTACACAACAATACATTTCATTCTACATCACAATTCACAACTTTTGCGTTATCCCTGTCCAAACCCAATTATATCACCTGAAAAAGGCTGATTTCCCAATCTTAAAAAGTTCATGTGCCCCTGTCTCTTAAAACTCGGCTTTCCAAGTTAATAATATTCCATCCTATATGGCTGTCCGAAAAAATGAACATAAAAAAGAACGTTTTTGTTCCATTAGCATTCTGTCCCTATCAACCATCCCTCTAACACCATAAAATTGAAAGAAACAAAATGTGTGGTCAAAATAAGGTATATGTGAATATCTGATGCATATTCACAAAATTATATGCTATTGAATATTTAGATATTGTAAAATAGTAGGGGGGTACAGTCTATCCCTAAGGCACGGATAGAGAATCATAGGACACATGCCTGACTGCCCCACTAGTCAGGTAGGCCTATATTGTACTACTACAGGGCTCTATCGGGGCCGTTTTCGCGGCACTTAGCAGTTCAGGTAAACGGCCTATAGATTAAGCAGTCCATTGACCGGAAATCGACTATGCAAGTGTACAAGAATGAAAAAAAAGTTAAGAACATATCTATCCTCTGAATAGTTTATTGCATATTTAAGGTATATCTCCATGTATAAGATACATAACAGTCAATAAGTAGATACGGAGCGTCTTTATTTAAGTTTGTTTAGTCTCACGCCAACCAGAGAAGAGGAAACTATAATTTTCCATGATCACATTCATGGCGGGGCAAATATTTTAGACAGCAGATCTGGTAGATGAACACTGTTTGCCTGTGCCCTTGAACATGTGCACCAGACGCGGGACGGGAAAAAAGTTTAAGACTCTTTGAAATTGACCAGGCAACCCTAATACCTTTAGGTTAGATATTTAGACTAGATTTGACAATAAGATTCATAGAATGACAATAAGACTTATGGAAATACTTTAAACTTGAATAATGTTATACAATACTACTCAAACTTACTAGCAGCTCAAATTTTAAGGTTAGCTACTCAAATTTAGGCGAATACACTTCAACCTCAAATATATTTTATCTAGTTTTTTTCCCCTCGAGTATGATATATCATTGGCTTGTCTCCTAACAGGGTATCATCTATAATGTTTATTATTGTCTTAGTGGCACATCCTGGAATGTTCAAATTTGAAACTCAAATTGATGAAACATGTTCCTAGTGCAACAATGAGGCAGATACGGTGTTTCTATCCCCATCCATGGTTGTTACATTGCCAAAGTGCATTCCTGGATGCACCATAGTAGTGCTGTTGAGTGGACTAAGCACTGCTTTGGTTCATCAGGAAGACAGATAAATGAACTTTTAGAACTGTGGGGTTCTTGTAGGGTTGAATGTAGATTTACACGTGGCATTGCACGTTTGAAAATAGATAAAACTGTATAACCCTGATTGTGACCTTTACAAAGATTCCTTTTGTGTAAGCTACATCTGATACCCTAACGCTATATACAGGGATGAAAGTCAACAATGACAAAAAACCTTGAAAAAGGAAACAACTTTAAATACACTGTATATGCCCTCCAATCCCATCTATAAGTGTGTTACAGGGTTTGTGTGGTTGGAAGTGGGGTTCAGTAGGGGTTGTATAAGGGTGTAGTTTGTCCTCAAATAACAGGAAAAGCTGTTTTTCAAGATGTTGTTCGGATACTATACCCAAAATGTGCACATTATGGCCCTTTTGCAGAGTATGACCCAGGATCCCTTTAGAATGCTACTGTATAGCTGTTTTCTAAGGTCTTGTTCGGATAGCATACCCAAAATATGCACCACCTGGTAGTGGTGCTTTTGCACAACACGATCTATGGTCCAAGTACAATGTTAAATGTATGGAGATGGGTCAAATGGTGCAGGGAATATATGACCAATATAGTTACATGGTGAAAGCATAACGCGCAGAAAAGGGGTATACTATCCGACACTCTTCTAGCATAGGAACTATAGCTTGCTGCTAAGACTACACTGAAGAGTGGAACAAACACCAATATAGAGGGGAAAATTTTCAAGGAAAAACTTGAGAATCCTTACTGGCATGCTGCCACTGTATGCAGTGTTGTGGAACCTTACTGTGTGCATGTATGCAACCTGTGGAGGTAATTTGTGACTTCTTTATCCTGTTTTCAGAGAATTTTCAAGAAAATTTATTTTTCTTAAGTGAGTGAAAAAAAACCTTGAAATCAAGGAAAAACTTGAACTCTTTCATCCCTGTATATAGAATATAGACCTGTATGCTGTGGTTTTATGCGATAGAACAATAATAAACTGCCCAAAATATGACTTCAGCTGTGCTTATAGGGCATTAGCACATTAGGCTATGGAGGCCGCCATTAGACCCCGACTGCACTATGAGTCCAGGGATGAAAGTCACAGAGCACGAAAATCCCTGAAATGGTCCAATATTCGCTCCAAAAACCTGGGTTTCTATATGAATGTATAGGGCCCTGGGACGTCAAAATCCCTGAAATCAGGGAATTCCCTGAAGACTTTCATCCCTGTATGACTAACACCTTCAGCCCCCGTCTCCGCAGTAAATGCCAGGGATGCTTCCCATTGGTCAATAATACAATAGCCATGTGCCGTGTAGGGCTGGCCCCGGGTTGCATTATTGACCAATCAGGTAAGTCCCTCTAGTCACTGCAGAATTGTTTGGGTACATCATGTAATACCTGGTACCCATTGTGCTGGTTCTTATCAGTGCTTATCTCGCCCAGTGCTGGATCAAGCAATGGCGGACCCACTAGGCCTCAGTACTGAGCCCTATAGGGCTGGCATGAGCTCGACATGCGCCATATGTGTAAAGTGTACTTTCTACATCAAGATTTATTGTGTTTCACAGATACACTCTTCATTCTTACTGCTGAATTTCAACAGATTTACGGTCCTTACGAACAAATGAATGCCATGAATGTGAACAAGTGAATATTATTGAATTACTACACAGACCCTACTAAAACTACCATAATATCTCAAGTATAAGGTAAACCATCGGTTTCATTTTGAGCAGTGTAGGTCTGTTCTAATAGGGAATAACCCCGCCTATAAAACGCATCCCGACATTAGGAACATCCTATAAGGCCCACCTGGGGTTAGTCTCACACATAGGCCGTATTTGAAGTAATGAGCGCACATACCCTCTTTTTGCTCATAATTTAGGCTTACAGTTTACAAAAGCTTTCCGATTTTGAGGTCCGATTAAACAGACATTCCAGATATTCTTCAAGCACAGTGCACTCATTACGTCGAATATGGTATACATGTATACGCACCATAAACAATCACCTACCGTAATCTCCCGCGTAGAAGGCGCGTCTTCTACGCCAAACAAAATGCTGCTGGGTCTTATACGCGGGAGGGTAATTGCCTTGAGTTGGGGGTGCGCCTTATACGCGGGTTTTTCCAACATCTCATTTGGGAAAATGCGCCGATGACAGCTTGAACTCATAGCGCCAGCACCGCGGCAGACCGGGAGGTGTCGACGCGCTCGCCGGGGATAAGGCCCACCATGCGCTGATGGCAGCTTGAACTCATAGAGCCAGCACCGCGGCAGACCGGGAGGTGTTGACGGGCGCTCGGCGGGTTTGACGCGAACGTGTGCCGCTGACAGCTTGAACTCATGGAGCCAGCACCGCGGCAGACCGGGAGGTGTTGACGGGGCTCGGCGGTTTGACGCCGACCGTGTGCCGATGACAGCTTGAACTCATAGAGCCAGCACCGCGGCAGACCGGGAGGTGTACAATAGTGAGGGTGGGGGGGGGGGGATGGGGAGGGGGGCGCCTTCTACGCGAAACAGCCCCCCTGTGAGTTGGGGGGGGGGGGGGCGCCTTATACGCGGGTTTTTCCAGGAATCAATCCAGAAGAGGTACGTGCACCTTCTACGTGAAAAGCCATTCTCTGAGTTGGGGGTGCGCCTTCTATGCGAGCTGCGCCTTCTACGCAGGAGATTACGGTAGCTCTTAAAGATTCAGAGGGATGATTAGCCCCAGCCCTTAAAGAAAGTGTGTGCTCATTCAACGCTTATGCTTACAAGATATTTCAACAACCCCTTATCTCCGGCGCTTCAGAACCTAGCACTTAAACATTACAATATCATATTATGATAATGAGATATGATAATTAATTTTATTGGGAGAAAAGTCAAGTCAATTTCTGACTGTTTGCAACATGTCTGGCAGCGTCTACAGGGATACCACTCACTGATCCCCAAAAATTCGGAAATCCTCCTAATTTTCTCAATTTACAATAGGAAATACCTAAAGGTATGAAAATCAAAAATTCGGAAATCCTAAAAAGTCAGGAAAAGTGGCATCTATGTATTAATAACTGACATGGCTTTTGAGTCATAGTGCCATCCGTCGTACATGCAGGACATATGCCCTGTACCTTTTTTTATAACATATGCCATAGACCAAAATGCAGCTGCCAAAATGTTACATTACTGCCGATGCATTTAGTGAGTGAGTAATGGTTATTTAGAGCAATTCCTACAGATGAGATGATATTCATCGACGCAAAATGACATTGCACATCAATTGATGGATGAATGTGTGTCCGTATCTGCCCATTTGTCCACCAGTCATACAGAGGGGACAGAACAGATGACATAAAGCCCTTTTGCATTTACAACCAACATAAAGATATACAATATAATGCACTCACAGTATCACGTTACACCTGTTTGACCCAAACACCAAGGCACGTGTATACATAGTAATCTCTCTTCTATCCCCGTTTATCTCCTAGATAAGGTCAGTGTGACATCATATAGCACCAACTTAGAATCACAAGATTGAATACTGGTTGTTAGTTATGGTCCCATACCCTTAGTCCCGACCACATGGTCCCTATGAGCCTAAACAGATAAGCTAATTTACACGTTTCGAAATATCTCGTCACAGCAACAGCAATCCTCACTCTTCTGATCTGGCCTCAAGTGTTTATGTTTAGAGCTTAGTTGTAAAAACTGGAAGACCAGTTCAATACACGAATGGCAGGTTAGCACATTGAAAATGTCCAAGACCCCTGACTAGTCATCAAACACTCAGCAAAATTGTAGGAAGCTCAAGTTCTCCGTCTCAATATTCCATCAAACGTAGGCCTTTTTGCAAATAACTCTATTTATATACAATATAACAAGACACGAAAAGAAAAGAACTTTTGATTATGGTAAGCAGCAAATTGAGAAACCCAGATTTTGTAATCAATGGAAATGGCATCCCTGAATCAATACATTCAAAGTAAGCAATGATCAACATATATTGTAACTTCCAGGAAAGCCTCCATCAAGACAGGCATCAAGATATGTGATCATAGGCCTCCCTCAAGACAGGCGTCAAGATGGTTGTTCATTAACGATGCGTACACTAAAGTTTGACACACAGGACATTCTTGGAGGTCTTCTTGTAGATCAGCCAGAGCAGCATCGCTCAGCCCAGTAGCTGCTGCAGTATGACTGTTTGTATTGAACCCAGAAGCTGTTGACCAGGGCTTTAGTACGTCTTCTGTTGAAGACGATGCCGTAGCTGCAGCTGATGTATATGAATTGTACACAGAGTTTGATGTAGAACTTGAAGCAGTTGTTCCCCATGGCTTTTCAATCTTTATTGCGTTTTCTGTTTTTATTTGATATTCTGTCTTTATTGGTACAGATGTAGTTGAAATGGCTGATGTTGAAGCAGTTGTCCACTGACTGGCCATCCATGGCTTTTCTGTCTTTATTGGTGTAGATGTACTGGAAATGGCCGTCTTCGGCAGACTCCATGGGTAGGGTCCCTTTGATTCATTGAAACCTAACTTTTTGCTGACTGCACTTGCAAGAGCACGACTCTCAGAATCTGAGTCTGATTCACTGTCATCTCCATTTATAGCGCGTCGGTTACGATCAAAGGCCAGGTCACGCGGGGGCCGATTCTTGGGTTTTGGTTTTGATATCCAGTCCCCATCACCCTCATTATCACTGAGGCCTGCCTTCCAGTCTATTTTTGGTATAGATGTATTGGCAGAAGGATTTGAAGCTGTAGAGGTACTTGCTGCTGAACTGGGAGTCTTTTTGAGGAGGTGCAACCCACCCTTGGGTGTATTTTTCCCCTTTCTAATGTGCCACAGTCGTTCTTCCTCAACAAGGGCAGGATCCTTGCGTACAAACTCTGGGGGAGTTGCTCCTTTACGCGATACCGATCTCATCCCTGGCACCTTCTTACAACTACCTGGGCTCGTGCCTGCAAGCAGTTCATCAAGTGTGATCGAGTGTCTCTTACCTGTATCACCAATACTGTTTCTTTTTCCACCTACAGGCTCTGACCTCCTTCGCTTTGTCGCATGAGAAGCCTCCTCATCTGATCTACGCTTTGTACCACCTTGTTTGGCTCGGTTTTCAGAGTTCGATTTAATTGGTGAAAGTGGCAGAGCCACAGGGGGTGTGCTAGGCCTCCCAGTACTAGCACTATCTATTACTGGCCTTTCGCAAGTTATGAGTCCTATGCCAGGGATCTTGCGGACAATTCCATTTGGTTTTTCAATTGTCTCTAATGATGTACCTCCAAGGGTTACTCCTTTCCCTTTGAAGGCATCTTTAGAAGGTGGACTAAAAATCCTTAAGTCATCTGATGGGGATCCCATTCCCGTTTTCTTTGGCGGTGCACCAGCGGCACTACTAGGTGGTGGTTTAGATGATGATGAACCAAGGGTGACACCACCACCTGGGAATGAAGGCAGCTTTGGTTGAGTCAAATTCGTAGAATCTTTTAATGTTTTGGATGCTGATGTACTTGCTCCATTGTCTGTGCTTGAACTGGTTTTGTCTTTTGTTGACCCAAACATCGATCGGATATCAGGAACCCCTTTAGGTTTAACTGTGGAGAAAATAAAAACAAATTCTTCAGTTTTGAAAATAGAAGTGGTATGTTTCACCTTTCTTTTTTTTCCTTACTACGTAGTAACATCTATATCTGATAACAAATCTAATAGCATTGGAAATTATCTACAAGTCTTGTTTGCATTCTATAGTCCACAAGATGATATTTCAAAAACCATCATTACTATCTTAAAACACGTTCCCTATGCTTTTATGTAACTTCATGTTATAGTAGCCTGAGGCTTTTACCTGGGGAAGTTTCTCTAGATTTAGATGCCTTTGATTTCTTCTTTCCATAGTCCTCAGGTTCTTTAATTTTTGTGTACAAGCCTCCACAGGAAGCTTGGTGGTCTGCCCACCATGTGTCCCTCGGGTGTGGTGCACGGTTCATGGAGCGTTTTACAATTCCGAAGTATGGCGGGCGGTTCTGGCATGGTCCGTCGCATTTCCACCAATGTGTGCGGTGATGATCAACCTCATCATGGAAGTTGTGGTACACCTGTTGACAAAGGATGATATGATTAGGAGCACAAAAACATAAATCTATAATGTGGAATAGACCAAGATAAGTTTAGATATACATTTATTATCTTGTTCTGGACATTCTGGTGTAATAATACCCTGGCATACTTTTTACGCTAATATTAGATTTTGGCAACGTGTTGCACCTTTGGATCGATTGAACATTTATCTCTTAGGAGGTTGCGATAATAAATTCATGATCATTATTATAATGTTATCTCTTGATCGTCATAATCTCATTACTTAATCTTTTTTTTTTTTTAATTTGATACTGACCGAGATGTTGGTTCCAGTTTCCTGATTGATACGGTACATGTGTTTGTGGAATTCGGGTCCATGCGCGTCATGGTCCTTAAAGAGGTAACATAACAATGTGAGATTATCATCACGACCATTCTATTATTAATCGTCCTTACCAAAAGTGTTAATATTCCTGAAGTAACCGTTTAATGTAATACCATGATAATATCAACTTATGCTATCGGTAAAGCAGTTTTGTGTACTATTCATGGCAGTTAAAAAAGGCAGATTTCATTTCTTAAATATTACACATCAACTTAGTTATCAACTTTTTCTACTACCGGTAGGCCTTAATTCATCACTATGTTACATGTGTATGACTTACGCGGTTGTTTGCTGTTACAAATAAATATGCATGTATCATCTCGTGCTGAAAAATAAAGCAGACAAATCAATTATTAGACATATTGTACATGTGAAACCTGGTACATGTTTCCAAACACTAATTCTTAGAACATGCTGTCCCCCCTTAGGCCATACCAAAACGGATCTCCCTCTCCATATAGTCGGAAATGCTATTTTTTTTTTTTTTTAAACAAAATCTTGTCTATGTATTACGGTTGCCTTATTTTCTGCAAGTTTTCTCTTTGTGATGTTTGGCAAAAAAATGTTTTAAATAAAAAATTTGCTCATGCCTCACTTTTCCACCAAGGAATCCATTGGACTACAAAAACTTCTAAAAAAAACAACAAAAAAACTCGCTCACACCATTTTTTCAAAACCAAAATCCGTAGACCGACTTATTTTTTGGTGTGGCCTTATGATGTTCATGACAAATAGAAAAAAAAAATTCCCTCTCTAGGGTCTGAAAAAATCCCACTCTCTGGACAGGAAACTGATACCTCTTTAAGGGTGGCTCAAGTCGAGACATATCTGCATGTCATCAAGTTTCCTCATTGATCATACATTAACCAGGTATTTTGATACATACCAGAAGAGTCTCGATGAGATCCTTCCTTGGTCGGAGTTTCAGCAGTGGTTGGCTCAACCTTATAGAGCACAGACCTCCATGGCCCTCATATGAGCACAGCCCAGCGCACCTACAAGTTCAAATACAGTTATGTACATTACAGTCAGAACACCGGTAGCACACACTTTTCTTCACACTCGCTTTATCCTCCCTAGATCTACATCTGTCACTCCCCATGTAAGACTAAAACATGTACTGAATAGGACCTTATGCAAATTTGTAATATCTTTCAGATTTTGTAATGCATTTTGCTGTAGGATGTTTAGATCTTTTATCATAAGGGTTTTAACACCTTTTCTAGCACATTTCCTATTTTGAATAACCCTTCATGAGGATTCTAATCAGCAGGGATATAAGGGTAATAAGGGCCGTGCTGGTTGCTATGACGTCACTACTGTCCCCAAGAATTGTGGACCACCCAGGCCAGGGCCAGGTAAGGGGGAGTGGTAATTATTTGGGGTGTCATTTCTTTTCGCTTGGGGTGGTTTTTTTTCTCGCTTGGAGACATTTCTTATGCCCCCCCCCCAAAAAAAAAAATGTTTGTGCCATACCCCCGTGTTGGAGACATGGAAAAATTTGATGTCCCTCTTTGATCGGGTTTGATCTAGTGACTAGTCTCAATCTTAGGGATGTAGTCAAGCAGGGATGCCACTCACTGATCCCCAAAAATTCGGAAATCCTCCTAATTTTCTCAATTTACAATAGGAAATACCTAAAGGTATGAAAATCAAAAATTCGGAAATCCTAAAAAGTCAGGAAAAGTGGCATCTATGGTCAAGGTAAATGAAAAATTCTGAAGATATACATAGACATTCTGAATCTAATGTAAACTACTACAAAACCTTAATCCGATGAAGGAATGTGGAGTAAATATATAGACATGTCAATCTGGAAAACTCCTGTACCGGTAGGTCTGAAATGAGTTACAATTCTGAAAACTTACATCCCTGTTATCTATAGTTAGTAGCAGGTTTGCTTTTCTTTTTTTTTTTCTTTTTCTTTTTTGGTAAAAAGAGGCTAAATTTGTTATGCCCCCCTAAACAGGGGCCAAAAGTTTTTACGCCCCTCCCCGTTGATAAAAAAATGACCACTCCCAAAACACACTAGATCTATACAGCAACAGTTTCATGATGACAATAAGGCTAGGAACACAGTCACAGTGACAGACACAAGTGGGAGGTCCACTACTGCGAAAATGCTGCAACTTTTTCACGTACATTTTGTGTCGCAGATATTGTTCCAGCGCTGGCAGCACTGGATCACATGCTGAGACAATGTTCACACAATGTCTGACCGGCGTGCAACAACATTTGCAGAAATCAACAACTTTTAAAGTCTGCAACTGCTCTCGCACAGTCGCGGACTGTCGTAAAACAGAAAGTCGCAGCACATTCGCGGTAGGGCCTACAGTCACTCAGTCACAGAATAGATGGTAGTCCATGTCTGAGTCTATGATAGTCACTATATCAGTATAAGGGAGACAGGAGGACTCGGACAAAGGAGAACTGGGATACCCCCCTGTTCTGGGCATACCAAGAGGTTTAGTGAAAATCTAACAATACTACTTTTTGACTAGTTGATATTGAAGTTATATTTTCTGGAAAAATTATTTCTGCTCTTTATACATAAAGAATTATAACAGATCATAGTTCTATTATTTTACCAAAAAATAGTGTAAAATGTGTATCCAAACTTTTCTATATGATCAGTTATCCAAAATTAGCCTTTTTAAAACTATATCAATATTTTTCTTAAAAATGTCAAGCTGGTGAGAACTGGGACGCATCTGTCCCAGTTCTCCCCAATCAACAACTGATTTTTCTGAAATCACAAAAAAGATGAACAAATAAGCATGTGAAAGCAGGGTTCTCCTCACATTGTAATGACGCCGGTGGGCCGCCGGCATGATTTTTATTGCCGCCGGTGTAATTTCATCTCAGAATCACTGCCGGTGTCATTTTAGCTTCATATAGGTTTTTGAATTTTGCAAATCAGCCAATTAGAACCGAAGTTAAGGCCATATTTATGAAAATACTTTCAATTTCTTTGTTAAATTCCCATCTGTCATGAATGAGACTAAACAACCAAATTTAGTCTAACATAAGGCTTAGGACATTAACAAATGAAATTTTACGCCAGCTCGCTGCAGGATTTTACGGTGTGATTTTACATTCTGCGGAGAACCCTGTGAAAGCACGCCTATCTGCAAAAACAAGAACCTGGCAATTCTCCAAAAGAAGTTACAGCATCAAAAGGTTAAAAAATTGGGTAACAAGCCATGACAAAATCTCATTTAATGTGGTATTTGATAGTGTCCCAGTTCTCCCATAATTGCTCCATTTCTACATCGATTAAAATGCGCTCCTTGGTAGAGATTAGATAAAAGTATCTTAATCTTGTAAATATACATCAAAATGATTTCTAGCATCTTGTTGGCAGTCTTAAATATCATAGAAATTACAGGAATTCAATAATTTGACATGTTTGTAATAACTTTACAACATGTTTTATTGGTTTGTCCCAGTTCTCATTAGGTTGTGTCCCAGTTCTCCCTAATGCCAGTAATGGTGTCCCAGTTCTCACCAAATTCAATCAAAATTATAGCAAACTCTAGCTAAGAATTGACGATGGTTAGAAATGTCTGAATAGCCCATATTGTAGGCCCACCACCAATCCTCCTAATGGAAGCATATTACTTTGGATATTGTTATTGTAGGAATGGTGAACAAATATATTGTCACTTAAAAATATTGTCCCAGTTCTCCCTATGTTAGGCAGTCACAAAATTTTCAAATACACTAGATTTGTAAACTGATGTTATGGCTGGATAGATCTAATTGAAATATATATTCAGTGAAAATTTCAAGTCAATATCTTGTTTAGTTTCTGAGAAAATGACAATTATGTCATCTGAGAATTCTGCCCATCATCCCATAGTGAAGCATATAGGACGTTGTGGCCGCTGACAGATAACTGCCTGGTGGTGAAAAATCATTTTTCTGTTCCCATATGCGGAAAGTAGGTCACACATTTCGTACGGAGCTTTATGACTGTGCCTGCCTATGTTACTGTAGGCTACAGAACTCTCATTTAATACTAAAGTCTAATTACTATGTTAGGCACTTACCTAGTTTTTCAAGACTTTATCCCATTAAACTTATCTAATGAGCAATGGATAGATCTTGAGAAAAGAAGTGGATTTGCTTTTTAATAAGTCTCTTTGTCAATTTAAAATGGAATTATGACTGGTCAAAGGTACCAAATCAGACCCAGAATTCTGCCATAGTTAAGAGTTAAATTTGGATTCAATTGTGTGATCAAGCAAGATCAATCCAAGGTAGACTAGATCAGTAAGGGAGTGGTCATTATTTATCAACAAGGGGGGGTGGTGGGTTTTTCGCGCGGATGCGCGAAAATGTTTTTACGCCCCCCCCCTCGACGGCAGTAAAAAATTTTTGCACCCCCCCCGCACCGGAGGCGTGGAGAGTTTTCGCGCACCCTCTTTGATCTGTAGGGGCAGTAATTCCCCGTACTTGGAGGAGATACCGAGTGGTCCCACCTTGCGAGGGGGATCTCTAGAGAGCTCGGTACCAGGTAATCACTGCCCCCTAGTGTGTGTATCATACCGATCCAGGTGTAGTTGGAAGGTAGAGAATGTCAGGCCAGGGGAAGTAGCTCAGGGGTAGAGCTTCCGCTTCGAAGTTGGAGGGTCCCGGGTTCGAGTCCTGGTTTCTCCATGACATTTTCCGCTGACCACTACAGATCTATAGTAGCAAATTTTTTTACGCCCCCCCCTCGACGGCAGTAAAAAAATTTTGCACCCCCCCCACACCGGAGGCGTGGAGAGTTTTCGCGCACCCTCTTTGATCTATAGTAGCAAATTTTTTTAGCCCCCCCCTCGAGAGGGGTCAGAATTTTTTACGCCCCCCTCAAACCCACCACCCCCCCTGTTGATAATAAATGACCACTCGCTAAAATGATTATTTTGGGCAATTTTCTTTTAAGATAAGCAAGATATACCCCCCAGAATGTAAATAATGATACATTTTATCATAATCAATTAATGTAAAAGCAAATTTTTGATGTCATCTTTACCCTTGAACTGCGCGCTCTGACAGAACCATGGCAGAATAGCGTCTTTGACTCAGGATGTTTGAATGATTATAACTTCCATTCAAATTGTCATAAAAACTTCATTTGAAAGCAAAACCACTTATTTTTATCACAGCTATCAATTTCTCATAATATAAAATGACCACATGACCACTCCCTATCAACATGGGGGGGGGGTTGAGGGGGGGCGGAAAATTTTCAAACCCCTCCCGAGGGGGGGCTCAAAATATTTTGACCCCTCTTGAGGGGGGGGGCTCAAAAAATTTACCCTCTTTTTAGCAATATAGCATGCGTGCTACTATACTAGTCTATAGATCAAAGAGGGGCGCAAAAACTCTGCGCCTCCGGCGCAGGGGCGGGCGCAAAAGAATTTAACTGCCGTCGAGGGGGGGGGCGTAAAACATTTCCGCGCGTCTGTGCGAAAACCCACCACCGCCCCCTGTTGATAAATAATGACCACTCCCTATCTATGTCATGATTATGATGATACTTGTTTTGAACTTGATATCAAATCAGATACTCACAGGGTCATTCTAGGGCTCCACCGTACCTCTACTCCTGCCAATCTGCCCCAAAAGAAGCGGTCGTTAAACTGAAGAAATAATGTCCTAGCATCAGGATTGGGGTCCAGCGTCTCCCACCTTTCATCAACAAGAGACATAGACGTGTTCAAGTTGCTTACATCACTGCCTATCCCACTGGCACTGGGATAGGAGTTGGGCATCCAGTCTGGCTTGTTGCCATCGGCCGAAGTTACTACCGCATTTCGAGCCTCTTCTGCCGCTTGCCTGTCGAATTCCTCTTGCAGGCGTAAGGCGAGAGCAAAGTCCTCATCCATTTTCGTCAGTTTCAGGAAATTTCGTTCAGTTTACTGAATGAAAATCGCAATTTCACTGCACTTTGCGTAACATACCTTCAGCCCGCCGAAATTCATTTGCTGATCCCTATGTGAACACACGAACTCAAAATACCAGTACGCCGATAACCAGCTTCAGTTCATGGAACGCAGAGGGCACCTGGTGTGAAATTTAAGAACTAATGTTTCCCGCCTGCAATTTCTGCTAGATGGCGACAGTGGTACCAAACAAGCGTGTTTCTATATTTAGCCACGTCCAACGAGTCATTGCTCATAAATATTAAGTGGACCAGATGTAAACAGACATTCCAGAGCCCCGGATCAGCTGTCTTCACCTCTCTTCTACAGACATAAGTGCAACATTTTGACCAACCCCGTTTTGCAGCCCCGAAATCTATCTCAGAAACAGCGAGATCCCGTGTTTTTGGGGAGGGCGAAAGGATCAAACCTGTGCAGAGGGGCTTCAAACCGAGGCTAGGTCAGTCGCAGGGGCAGATGTAAACAAAACAGATGCCATTCACACGGGACTGGGTCACTCCCCTCTGGAAAATTGCACTTTCTACATGACTTTGTGAGTATATTGGAGGTAGAATGATAACTTCTCGAGAGGAGCAATTTTGTTTGAGATGTTTGCTATATGTTGCAGTAAAGAAAAGGGTTCTATGAGTCAGGTCTTTGTTGGAAAGTGCTTGCAAAATGTGGTGGGACTGGGCAGTGTTTGTAGCGTTGGTTGGGTGACCTAGTCAGCCTGTAGTGTAGTGTAGTGTAGACATGGCCGTGTTTGTGTGTATTGAAGGCTACATTGACAAGAGTGGTGCATGTGTCAGCCTGGTCTTGCTGTAGCCTATAAGATGGGAGTATATATACATATCAGTATCACTTATCAGATGTACATGGTACCTGGGGCAGCGACACATCGCAAGACGCAACCCCCTCACTAAGACTTACTAAATCAGTTCTTAGTCTAAGAACTGATTTTGCAAAATGACCCCCCCCCCCACAAAAAAAAAAAGAAGAAAAAAACAAAAAAACGGATGCGTGCATGGAATGACACATCACAATGGGTATTTGAATAGCTCATATTTAGTGCCCCCCCAGTGTGAAGGTTGATTTGGTTTTGGCACCCCCACCAAGGGGCTCTCTTTCAAAATGACCCCCCCCCCTCCCCTGCCCCGTTTATAAGCCAGGCCCATTTCCCATTTGAAATCTATATAAGCCTGAGCTTATAATCGGGGATATATGGCATTACCATTGGAAGGAGAGACAGAAAAAAAAATGGCAATCCCTCTTGGGGGGGGGGGGAGAAAAAATGTCGCCCTATCCAGCAAAAATGCATGTTGTGCCTATGATGGGTGCCCATTGGGGTGACATAAGTAGGCCCGAACATTGGCATTTTGTCGACATATGACCCAATGTTGGCAGGACATTTGCAAAAGTGGCCAACCATTTGCCAACATTGGGCCCACATCGGCAGTATGGGCAAGCTATGTAAAGCCGATGGTTGGGCCAACGTTATGCCAATGTCTTTGGATGGTCACTATTTATCAACAGGGGGTGGTGTCATGCAGATGTGCAAAAAAATTGTATGCCCCCTCCCCCTTGAAAGCGATCAAAACTTGTTGGGGTTTGCTTGCGCCAGAGGCACGGACAATTTTCATGCCCCTCTTTGATCTGTAGTAGCAACCTGGCATTTTTGCTAAAACTCACCTGTTTAGCAGTAGATCAAAGGGGCAGGTGTAAAGTAGCTGTGTTCCTGTTAGGGGAGGAACACACAACAAAAAAATACAAAGGGAATGGACACAAGATTTTGATGAATAATGCCCTCTTCCTTAGGGGCGATATTGCGAGGTCTTTTTAGTTCTTACTTTTACATTTATGGTGGCCATTAGAATTTTGCTTAAGAGATTCCAAAAGATTCCAAAACTTTATAAGAACTTTTTTCTTTGTTGCATCAATTTACCTAGAATGTTCCTTTAAATTTCAGGTTCAAAACTAAACTAAGATCACCTTTTCATCATGGCCTCTCCACGGTCTCCTGAGTCTCCGAGAAGTCCTTTCTCCACTATAGATGACCTCCTGATGTGTCCAGTCTGTCTGGAAAATTTCCATGATCCTAAGACATTAACATGCCTACACAGTTTCTGTTCAACATGTTTAGAGAATTGTCGCCGTCCCTACCGACGGGAGGTCACTTGTCCAGTTTGCAAAAAGCCGACCGCACTTCCGCCGATGGGCATCCAGGGCCTACAGAATGACTTTCGCATTCAACAAATCAAGGATATTCTCCAAAAGCAGCATGTGTCACCAGTAAAGAACCCAGAGGATTCTCCACCAGTGTCGACTATATCTGCAAACTCAGGTTCAAAAGATTGCGATTTGTGTAAAGCGCAGAAACGAGCGACTCCCTCAACTCATCACTGTGTCCAGTGCTGCATGTTCTACTGCCCCTCCTGCAATGAAAAGCACAAGGCGAATAGCCTTTTCACTTCACATCATGTCATTGATATGTCCTCAGGTAATGCGACTGAGGTCATGTTCTGTAAGCTCCATACAGAACATGCGGTGCGCTACTTCTGCCGCACCTGTAACAGTATGCTTTGTACAGTATGCACCATGGACCACAACCCCCAACACATGCCAGTAACTCTAGACAAGGGCGTCATCGACCAATATCACCAGAACCTGAAGGAGATGCTGGTCTCTGTCAGCTCTAAACTAAGTGAAGTGAAAAACCATGCCAAGTATCTTGGTACATTGAAGCAGACCTATAAGAGGTCACTCTATGATGCACAGAAGGCCATCCATGCACGGGCTTCAGAAGCCATAACAGAGATCCAGAATGAAGAAAAAGCGCTTGTCAGTAAAGCCCAGGAAGAACTCGAGACAAAGATGAGGACGCTTGGTTTGGATAACCTTGGTGAGATCAACTTTCATCTCGGCAATATTGAGAGTCTACAAAATGAGGTCCATGAGGTAATGAAAGGATCACCTCAAAACTGTCTGGTCGTGTATGAGGATCTTGTGGCAAGGATGACAACTGTAGCTGACACCCCCATGCCACCTGTACAAGCTTGTAAATCTAGCACAGTTCTAAAGTTTATGCCAAGGGAGGAACCCTTTGGTGTGAGTCTGGGTGTCCTTCAGGAGTGTGCTATCACTGAAGAGACCTATGCTGATGATCAATGCTCCAGCCCGGGTTCACCGCCGAACAGTCCATATGGAGGTCCAGCTTTCACTAACCTCACCAGGGCAAAGACAAAAAGAGTATCTTCCATCCTTAGTGCTTTATCCTCAAGGAAAGGTGAAGTTAAGATAGGAAAAGTCAAGGCCTTTACTGCACAGGCAGAAAAGGTGAAGAACAATGCCATCAATGCAGATGATTTGTTAAGTGCCAGTGCGAGCAGTAACCATGATATGACAGATGCGGAGGAAACCCCGTCCCCATCTACATCTGCCGCCGCATGCGCTGACAGTCCACCACTGTCACCATCTAGGGATGAGTCGGCCAGGTTCCGCCAAATGCCAGTCAGCCTCTTGTTCAAGATTGATCAGGTAGGGGGATGGCCAGGAAAGATCATGTCTCCAAGCAGTGTGGATTTTCTACCTGATAGTGGTGGCATTGTAGTGGCTGAATGTGATAATCGCCTACAGATATTTGACCACAATGGGCAATCTGTGCGTATCATTGGCTGGGGTAAAATCAAACCTCAGGGAGTAGCTGTTACTCCGGAAGGGCGGATTGCCATCACTGACCGCAAGGACAAGTGTGTCAAGATCTTCACTACAGATGGCGAGTGCCGTGCTATCTGGGGCTCTGGAATGTTTAGCTTCCCCGCTGGTATCGCATGCATGCCGAGTGGAAATCTGGTGATTGCTGATGTCGATCGACATGTAGTTTCTATCCATGCACCTGATGGCGCACTCCTAAATCAATTTGGATGCTGGGGCAGTGGTGACTATCAGTTCAACTCACCCACCTACCTGGCTGTTACTCAGGATGAACATATTGTAGTGTCTGACTCATGCAATGGCCACATCAAAGTCTTCGACAAGACTGGCACATTTGTTCGAAAGTTCAGTTCCAGCAGTCACCAACATGCAATGCAAGACCATCTCCGCAGGCCACAGGGCCTCTGTTCTGATGGACAAGGTAACATCCTACTCGCTGACCGTGAGAACCACCGAATCTCCATGTTCACTATCGAGGGCCAATTTGTGCGACATATTGTGTCACGTATTAATGGGATCAAATACCCCTGTGATGTCCGCGTCAGCCCCAGCGGCCAGCTGGTGGTTGTTGAGAGCCACAGTGGCTTCTTGACTAAGGAACCCCATCATGCAGTTAAGCTGTACCAGCTGTGATGACACCTTAGGTACATGTTAATATATGTAACGGTACAATTGTTTCAGTATCATGTTATAAATGTGTATGATAGAAGGCACTGTTGTTTCTACATGTGAAACCTATTGTCAGTTGTTAAGATAATCCATTACAGTATGCCATGAGAAAATGTCAAATGTTCTAAGGGTTTAAAGAAGCACATCATGAAGGAAGTACCAACAATTCTTTATAGGCCTTGCAATGAATTTTATACAGATTCTGGCTAGGATAGGTAAAGTAATCCTTGACGTTATAAGATTAAACATCTTATTTCTTAGGCACTGAACAGACTGGATTTTCGTTTTTGCGATTTTTCAATGTCGTATGCCATAGGGCATTTGTATCATGGTTGTTGTCTTTATATCAAACCTTAAAAATGCAGTAGGCTTTAATCATTGTCACGGTCTACATGATTATGTGTAGCCAGTCAGATTTCAGTGTGACAGGTACCTTATCATTAAGCACAGCCCTAGTAGCTCTGTAATAGGAACCCAAGAGAAACCTTTATATTGGATGGGACACAGAGAATATGTGCATGAGAATCATGTTAACTGCCATACAACGGTACATACATTTTGTATACTATACATCTATAGAATGGCATTCTTTTTACATCACATTTTTGCTGTTTTAGCTCTATCATGGTCTTTGTTACTGTTTTATTTTTCACTTGAAATCATTGCCGTTTACTGCATTAGAATGATGTATTTATCTAAGAGAATGAACACGAATAGGAGTGTTAGTATAGTGTGTATCTATATGTGCAGGTATTTAGTGATACAGTATTACCATCTGTTTTTGAAGATCTGTGAAGTAGTGTATTGTGGCTCAGTAAAAATGAAAGGCTCAAATGAATGCAGGATGTTGAATGAAAAGTCCCCATTGCTGAGTCCCCAACAACCTATGAAAGAAAGCCTACGATGTGAATGATCTATGTGTATCAATTATGCTTACTTGATGTGGGCACTATTTATATGGTCATACCTCACTTGAGTTTATATGAGCTGAAAGAAATACAAGCATGAATTAATCAATGCTATTCAATTAGTGGTCTAAGCTTGTTTGATTTTGTTTTCTCCCAACCCTCCTAGCTTTTTGGGGAACTTTATAGATTTATGTAATAGTCTTTTTTCTTTTTTTATTTTTAGTGATAAAGCAGTCACTATCTTGTTAGAGGAAGGGAACAATGCATTGGATGATTTAGATAATGTTAATTGTAACACCTAAACAGTGTGGTCAGTAGTTATTTTTAGTAGATATAAGTTGGTAGGTCGGAGTAGTAGCCTAGGTTTACAATTTTATATGTTATTGCGTTCATGTTATCATCCTGGGTGATATGAGAAGATAGGTTACATGTGAATCTAATGATTTACATGTCATAGCATCTTTACCCTTACTGGCTCGACTGCTCAGTCATGATACTGATGTGGGCTATGCATGTCACTCCCATTGAAAATGGATTATTATTCCTTATGTCTTTCTGAATGAAATCTGCTCATGTAAGACACTCTGTGCATGGTTGGGAAACCCTGGCAGTCATTTGAGATAGGAGTGACACACGTAACCCTCATCAGTGTTGAGCATATGTATTGGTAGATGACATAGAAAAAGATTGCTGGATGTGATACGATGAGACCCCATACATTGAACTGTCCGTAGTTAGGTTATCAGTTAGGATGTGATATGGATGTGGTAGATGGGTTTATGAACATATGAACAGGAACTAATTAGATTTTCTAGGCTATAATTTGACAAGAGTAAATTGTGTTTTTGCCTCTCCATACTGTTCACAAACGGATATGGTAAATTCTTTTTGTTAGTTTGCAGATCTACTTGCTGTCGCTTTTCATTCTTATATATACTAACGAAGGAGTTGGGCTTATGTCTCTTCTCCATTTCATAACATTTTAAAATATATCAGGCTTGGTATTTAGTAGGTTTTAAGTGTCTTCTACAGTGACAGATAGTTTGCCTGTATGGTTCTGTAGAAATACATCTTTCAAGAGGTTCTACGAGCGTCTTTGTCTCACACATCTTCTTCAGTGAGTCTCATTTGCTTCTTGACGTCCTTTTCTAATACTGATGTAATTATTAAGGTATTTCTCTTTGTATTATCAACAGGGCCTACATTTAACTTAGGCAACGTTTTTTAGGTCTTTTATGCTAACCCTCTGGATATGCACCGGTGCATCACACCCATTGGTCAGCAAAGGGTTCAAATTTTGAATAGCACTAACAGACATCTGTACCCACACAGTAGTAACAATTTGAGTGTGAACAATATTCATCTAATGAAATTGTGCGTGGTTAAGGGAGTTGATAGTTATTCAACATGATGCATGTTAGCTTATGTTTGAAAAGTGCCCTGTACATTGATGATTGATGTATAAAAGAGCTGCAGATTGTCAATACTATTTGTAACTGAACATGTGTTGTCAATACTGAATAAATCCATTTAATCTAGCATACCATACATTCCTTTTGTTGTCCATTTTCAAATATATGAGCTAAATCCCATAATACTTTGTCACAAAGGGTGTGATTGATTGGGAATGAATGCACTGGTAGGTCTCACTTAGTACGGCAAATAAGAATCACTTAAAATGGGTTCGTCTTGAGTTTTCTTGTTATGATCGAACCCATATGCTACTCATATTCACAGCTTGCACCGATGTGTCAACCATCGTAAAACCCTGCGTTTACCTAAACAGACCTTTTCAGACGAATACTTTAACTTGAATAGCATTATCCTGAACTCAGGATAAAGCTATTTTATGTTTAACAACTGTGCTGTTTATAGGCTGGTTTTGACGCTACAGAACAGTATTAATCTGACAATTTGAAGGCCCCAGATCAGCTTATAGCTTCCTCTCCTACCCAGTGTGTGGCTTATATCGTAATACCTCGCCCATAAGGTGCGGCTTATAAGAGAGGATGGGCCCCCACTGCGCATTATAGATTGAGCAAAAGTGGAGCTGCGCCTTATAGCATGGGCCTGCGTCTAGGTAGTTAGTCAGCTTTATACTGTAGGAATAGATGAAAGGCTATTAGGCATTTGGCATCTGTACATCAGTGTCCAAATTGACACTAGATGGCAGCACAGCTGTTCTGCGAAGAGCTCCAGATTTTATAGAAAGGTCACTGAAGACAGCTACACCTTGTTGATAAAAAATTGATATAAAGCCATTTCGCTGGATGTCACCCTCAGTGACTAGTGCTACAATACTATCCATATGTATGCAGAGTGTGAAACACATCACACTTTAGAATTCAGAAAATACACCTTAAAACTGCATGGACATGTATAAATGTGTATTCATATGAAGCCCTGGATCAACCTGCCACGGTTGCTATGCATCGCTAAAGCTTTAATGGAGACACCAACTAATTTCACGAATTTTCTTTATTGCAGTAAACATTTTATCATACAATTACATTATGATTATTTCAGAGTCACAATATTACTACAACAAAGCTGGAGACGTACAGTTTAAAAAGGTAACTGGTTAAAAAAAAAACCAGTGATAATATTTGAGTGAGCATTTCAGTTGGGTAGACGGCTATTTTGCAAACATATGGAACCTTTTATGCTTTTAAATATTTGTACTCGTTTTCTGAACATATATACAAATTTGTATCAAAGTATATACAAGAGTATATGACATTTTCCTTCATGCTTAATACAGATAGGGTGCAGATGTTAATGCACCTTAGTGCTTGATGTTATAGCACTCTGGTGTAAGATGTTGTAACACCATAAGAGGCAGTATCATCAGGTGTAGTATTTCCATTCTTATATTCCTAGGAACAATGTTCTTAAACTTATTACAAATACTCGCAAAAGCTATACAGACATGAGCTTGTGAATTATGAGTAATATACTTCTGACCTAGCATAGACCTTCCTTTATCTCTGTCAGTAGATCTTTCCTTGTCCTTAATTTAAATTTGTCATTTTCAGAGATATTTTTTACCTCGGCAATTAAAGAATTCCAACATTGTGCAGTTTTTTTGTGCACACTTAGTGAATAGGCCTTACATGTTTCTAGCATTTCACTCAAGACAGGATAATTGGCTAGTCTTGTCGCTCTAGGTCTCACTTCTAGATAAGCAGGCTTCTTTGTCCTTTTAAATGCAAAATTTCTAATGTGAGCCTCTCTTCTAAAACTTAAATATGGTACTTTTGTTTGTTTGTGGATTTCTAGGGTGGATGTTGTGACAGGAACTCTTTGAGAACTTTTTAAACATCTATTTTGTAACCTTTGAAGCTTTTTTAACAGTTCAGTACAATGGCCATCATACAATACATCACCTTGGTCAAATATGGGCAGAATATATGACTTATAAATCTGTAACAATGCATAATTTGGAAAATAATCTTTTACCTTTGTCATGGTATATGCTCTGAATGCTGCTGTTTTGGAGACATTTTTAATATGGGCCTTGTATGTTAATTTCGAGTCTAATATAATGCCTAAATATTTATATTGTACAACACTCTCCAGCTGGATGTTGTCTATGAATAAGTTCGGCTTTAAGTGGTCCATATTTCTATACGACGGTATAAACAGTGTACATTTTGTTTTTTTGATGTTGAGACTTAATTTGTTTTCTTTACACCATCTACTGAACAGGTCTAAATCTCTTTGCATTTTCCTATTAATATCCTCTAGGCTATCACTCGAGTAATAGATAACAGTGTCGTCGGCATATAATAATACAGAGCTATGTTCAAAAATATTGACCATGTCATTTATATACAAAGAAAACAATGTCGGGCCCAAAACTGAGCCTTGTGGGACACCTTTTGAGATAAATGTATAGTCTGAAACTTGATTATTAACCTTAGTACATTAGGACCTATTTTCTAAATAATTGGACATTAATTTTAAAAAGTTACCTGTGATCCCAGATTTTTGTAATTTTTTACCAAGAATTATGTGGTCTACTGTGTCAAAAGCCTTGGAAAAATCTGCATAGACAGCTGCTGTTAAAAGCCCACTATTCCTACTTATTAAGATGTCATCAGTAAATTTTGCAACAGTGTCAATAGTAGATCTCCCCTGTCGGTATCCCCCTTGGTTTTCTGCTAATATTCTATTTTCATTAAGATGCCTTTCTAGCTTCTTATGTATAATTCTCTCAAGAAGTTTGGCTTGGATGGGTAACAGGGTAATTGGTCTCAGGTTTGATACTTGGTTCCTATCACCTCCCTTTGGAATTGGGGTAATTTGGCCTTTCTTCCATGATTCTGGTATGGTGTTGGTTACAAATACCAGATTAAACATATGTGCTACCTGTACTGGTAGATTAACTAGAGCAATTTTAATAAACCTTGTGGGTATGTCAGGGACACAAGAGGGTTTTTTGGTGTTAATCTTTTTACAGAAGTCCAGTACCTCAGTCTCATCAGTTTTACATTCTTCCAAGAAGTTTAAAACTTCATCCCCATAGAATTTCCATTCCTCAGTCATACCACTTGATAAAGTATCTCCTATAGTAGCAAAGTACCTGTTAAAGTAATTAGGAATTTCCTCAGCTGGTACAATATCCCCATCTTGAATTAGATGTATATTATCTATACCCTTAGACTTTGTCACCACTCTCCAGAATGATTTGGGATTATTTCTATTTGTATCACAATTTCCCATCACATGTTGCTTTTTTGTCATTTTGATGTCATTATTCACCTTATTTCTCGCATTTTTAGCTCTATCTTTGTCCCCTTTTCTTTTGGTCTGGCATGATTTAGCAAACAGTCTGTCCTTATCTACATTTTTTTCCAATAGCTCATTTGTCATCCACTCTTGTCTAACTTGGTTTATGACAAAATTTCGTATTGGGCAAACCTGATCCAAATATTCTCTAATAACATTAAGAATTTCATCCCAGCATTCCTCCGGGTCATTAGATAACATGAAGTTGTCCCAGTCGTGAGAATTAACTGCATTCAATAAGTCCTCTTCCCTAAATCCCTTATAGCTTCTTCCTTTAAAGAAGGTTTTTAGTTTTTCCTCCCTTATCCTCTTTTTTATTACATAGATCATTTCATGATCACAGATATTAAGATGCAAAACTCCTGACTGATTAACATTGTCACAATCCGTGAAAATGAGATCCAATATACCCTCTTTGCCTTCATCCCTCGTGATTTCATTAATCAACTGCTTACAGCCCCTACTCAGCATTTCTCTTATAAGATATGTCTTTTCTTCAGAGTCTTCTAGGAAGTTAATATTCATATCTCCCAGTGCAAATACATCAGAATTTCCTTTATCTTTTATCTCATCAATAATATTACATAATGATTCAATAAAAGTATTCTTCTCACCATCTGGGGGCCTGTAAGTATTGACAATAACCACCTTTTTACCATTGGAGTTTGGGATACTTATAACTTGTGCCTCAATATCTTTGTTGCTAATATTACATTTTTTGAACTCACAATCTGAGAAAACAATACCCTGCTTTATATATATAACGAGTCCCCCACCTGATAGTTTATCAGTAGCACTTAACAATCTATCCAATCTGATGAAACCATAGTGTGGGAGGTTATATAATAAACTGTTATCAAAATCTTGTAACCAACTTTCTGAAATGGTAATGATATCAAAATTCTTATTTGAGAAATAATTTTGAAGATTATCCTTTTTGTTCCTAATACTACGCATATTCTGATGTACAATGTTAAAACCCTTAGTCCCTCTCAGGTTGTCAGAATTAACCATTATCGAAAACACAAATACAATAACTCGTACTGTAATATAGCTGTTGCTGCTTTAACCTGTTATAATGGGATCCGTTAATGCCCATTTCGGCTTGGAATCCCACAAAACATATCAATAATACATTATACCTGGTGTAGATAGATTGTGCCTCATTTGGTTTTCACTGAAGGTGAAAACTATTAAGTAATTCCTTGTCTGTCTGCAATATTTCATTTTGTGTGCTGTCATCTGCAAGCTTTAACTCCCCTGATTTGAAATTATATAGTATTATGGTTGATGTGAGGAATAATAGGAAATTATAATAGTAGAGTGTGACAATATATGTATATCTGGGATACGTTCCACAATGTTTCATCCCATACATGTATGCAGTTATACAACCTTCAATGTGATACAAGATTGAGTACTTGAAATTATCACTTGGGATTCGTTCCACAACGTTACATCCCAGCAATTTGGTGTTATACATGTAATACGAATGGGGACCTCCATGGGTATCTGTATACTGAAAAGTAATACTTATTGGTAGCATGGAAATCACAAGCTTATGTTAATGAAAGTTTCTTCTCTCCTGGGCAGTGCATCAGCTGTTATATATATATATGCCCGTCCTACCTTAAGTTGCCCTTTACCACATAGTGGGACGGTATTTCGTATAGTCCACCTTAATGCACCCTGGAATAGGGTGCCTGCCATAAGTTGTTTGGACATGTTGTTTCAGGATGTTAATCCATGCCTTCTTGAGATCATCATTTGCGTGTAGCCCATCATACAGTTTTTCATACTTATTTTTCCTCTTGCCATGATGGTAGTCATGTACCGGATGTGCTATCCACGGTGTAAGTAGCCCTACTTTGTTGTTCATCCTAAAGATTTCATCATTTACTCTCCATATGGCTCTGTCTAACATCTGTTGTAGATACCGGTTGCCATTGATACATGTTGCTGATATATTCATTCCAACTAGTGTACATACATAGATAATGGTATCTGGGAATCTGTGCCTCAGTTGCCCTATGTACTTGTTGTATTCAGATATCATATATTCATATATGTCTCTCTCGTGCTGCCAATCGAATGTGTAGAATTTTCTTCCTTGGTTGTCAAATCGTTTGGTAGAGATATTATTTATCCCACAAGCTATGTATATAGTGTCAGTGGGGTACTTCTCAAGATACCATTCAGCATTTCTAACTACTCTTTCAATGTCTGCCCCACTGTCAGGGTGGATGAGAATTCGTTCACCACAATGATATGTATCATGAAAATCTTCCAGGCCAAAGCCTCTCGAATCCATGAACAAGACTGTGCAATGGGCCGGAGGTATCACCCCCCTACCTGATATGTGCCCTATGGCCTGTAGCCAGCGATGGAGGGACATGTCTATATGAGAGAAACTCGTTACACAACAAGTTTCAGAGTAAATTATATACAAATGTTCAAATTGTATTCTACTATATATACACCGTGCTCATTACACAACAAGCTGATGTGTATATGTAATATGTACAATATCAATAGGATATGCTCATTACACAACAAGCAAATCAGTCACTATGTACATCTACTAGTAAACTATTAATCCATAGGGTGGTGGAGTGTTCTATGGTGATATTATTCCTGCTGCGCTTTCCACTCCTCTCTGAGCGTTACCAACAATTTACCCAGTTTATTCTCTCCAGGAAATCCTGTAGTGAGTTCCTCTCCTGGCCAACTAGTCAGAAATGGGGGAGCTACGGTAACGCCAAGGTGTGGGGACATCATAGAGGCAGGTCATGTCTAAGAGATTACCAGTCAATCATCCCCTGTTTTAACCCTTACTCACAAGAGGGCACCCTAAAACCCCAATGGTCAACCTGTCTCTCCTATACAGATGTTTGGATATAGTCTGTGATTGGAGAATAGAACTACTCCCATCTAGTGGAGTTCAAGAGTACTTCTCTCCATGATCTGGGGAGAATGCTATCAGACATGGCCAGCGGGTATTATGCCCTCAAATACCTGCGGGGACCAGCGTAATCAATCCAGCAGCATGGGATATATCAGGCAGAGGATGGTTAACTCATAACATGCAAGGGGGGCAGCAATGTATCAGCAAAGAGCCACAAGGGAGGAATATCAGCTTGAAGCGTTTGTATGCATTGTTTGCATATAAATTATATCAAGAAAGTTTTTCTGTTAAATCGTTTTAAACACGGTGTACAATCACTATCTGTAATGTATCAACGACCGCTATCTGTAGTACTACAGTTAGTGGTTGACCATCCTACCACTATCTGTGTAAAAGAAACGCTATCTGTATCAAATAAATGTATCAAAAAGGGGTTATCTGTATCAACTGGCCATTGTATTTCCCCTTACACTAAGTGTATCAACATTGCATTCAGACTGACTTAAGTTGGGTAATTCAGGTTACATCAGGTCAAAAGAGGTTAAATTTGTCCAAGATCAATTGACACAGGATTGGACCAAATTTAGCCACATTGAACCAAGTTGGGTAAATTTGGTCACATGAGGTCAACTTGGCCCAAAATGGGCCAAGCAGGGGTGTGAAATCCCGAAACCCATTTCCTCTGAAGTGTAATATACGGCTTGCTAGTTAATGCTTTTATGTAGGATAAAGCTTAAAGTGATTTTAATGTTATTTGGGCAAAATATAACCACACTCTGTTGTACAGGGATGTTTGGAATTACAATTGGGAGGCCAACAATTCTCAATCTGGAATGACATTGGCAGACATTCCAAGTCAGACCCCCCCCCCCTACAAATGGTAATTTCTTTTCTCAGTGGATTTGCATAGATGTCAATAATGGTCTTTCTGAGCACCAAAAACAGGGATTTCCGCGTTTCCGCGGAAATTTCACACCCCTGGTCAAGTGACCCAAATTGAGTCAGATTCACTCAAGTTCAGTAAATCAGATTGAAAGAGGTTAAATTGGCCCATATTTAGACAGATAAACTCAAGTTGGGTATATTGAGTCAAATCCAATAAAATGGCATCAAATTGGCCCAAAATGGATCGATTAACCCAGGATTGGCCCAAATGAGTCAGATTGACTCAAGTTGGGTAGATTAGGTCAAATCCAACCAAAACAGGTCAAATTGGCCCAAGATGGACCAATTAACCTGAGATTGGCCCAAACTGAGTCAGTTTGATCCAAATTGGGTAAATCAGGTCAAAAGAGTTTAAACTGACCTAAAATGGATTGATTGACCCAGGATTCACCCAAATTGAATCAGAATGACTCAAGATGGGTGAATTAGGTCAAATCCATTCAAAAGGATTGACCCAAGATGGGGCAATTGACCAAGGTTGCCCCAAATTGAGTAAGATTGATCCTATTTGGATTAATTGGGTCAAATCTGGCCAAAAGTGGTCAATTTGGCACAACATGGGTCAATTGACCCAAGATTGTTCCAAATTGAGTCAAAAATGGTTAATATAGGTCAGAATAGGAAAATTAGCACATAATGGTCTTGAGGATCATTTTGGAGTGAGAGTGAGTAATGGTTGTTTAACGCCAAGCCGACAGCGGATCATTTTGGTATATGGATTATTGACAATGAGAACTGAGTGAAACTTCTCTGACCTGGTGGCTATAAATAACACTTAATCCCCGTAATGTTACATTTTCCCATGTTTTGTCACATTTGGGCTAATCTTGAGTTATTTGACCCACCATGCCTATTTTGACCCATATTTACCTGATTGGACCCAATTTACCCATCTAGGGTCTAATTTGGGCCAACCTTTGGTCAATTAACCATCTTTAACCAATTTGACCAACTTGTGTCAATCTGACTGAATTTGGCCGAACATATCACATCTTGGGCCAACTTTACCCACCTGTTGATACAATTTTTCTCCCGACTTGATTTGACCCAATTTGCCCATGTTGGGCCATCTGACTCAAATAGGCCCAATCAGAGGCCTGTTGATGCATACTGGGTCAATTAGGCCTATTTTAACCCATGTAGACCTGATTTGACCCAATTTACCCATCTGGGATTCATCCTACTCAATTGGGCCAATGCTGGGACAGTCGACCCATCTTGGCCCAATTTGACCTCTTTTGAGCTGATTCGAGCCATCTATTCATTTTGTGTCAATCTGAGTCATTTTGGCCCAATCTATGGCCATTCGACCCATCTTGAGCCAAATTGATCTAATACTAATTAATATGAAAAAGGCTGAGAGACAAACTATAGCTGAGAAACACTTCCAATATCCCAAACCCACCCCCTTACAGGTTAGGTGGACGTAAATGCTGCCCTCTCGTGAGTCATATGGTATTCAGGACTGCACTGAAGGGTGTTCTGACTGCTGATTGGTTTAGAATTAGACAGAAGAAATATTGGTAAAATATGAAAAAAATCACAGGTTCCCAAATAGTTAATAAATGGAATAGTAGGTGTGCTTTTATATTATGCCAGGCCTTGGGGATTTTATGAGGCATGCAAAAGTTAATCTGGCCAATGGAGATTTTTAGGCCCAAAATAGGGTAGAATGGCACTCACTGCACATATCATTCCCTTATTTAAGATTCTCAGGGTTAAGCCTATCCAACATTCTGTCAGATTGTGTATGAGGGATGAGTTAACCGTGCTATGGTTAAAATTTTTACCAACTAACATTTTAGGCGGCTGTTTTTGTGTGTTATGCTATATAGAAACATAGAGGAAATGGATTTAGTTCCACGTGACCTATACTCATGCACATTGAGCACATTCGTCACTGCAACAGCTAAAACAGTATGATACAGATACTGTTTTTTCATACAGATAGTGGTTGGATGTGTCTTAACACAGCATTGGAAGTTAGTGTATTTTTTACACAGATAGTGGTTGGACGGTCAGCCGCTATCTGTAGTACTACAGATAGCGGTCGTTGATACAGATAGCGGTTGTACACACGGCCTGTCATTGTTTTGATGTATAAAGTTTAAAATCGGGTCTATTTAAATCTGTTAATCTCACTAAAAGACTATTTGCTTCCCATTTTCGATAAGATCAACTCAATTTTTGATTCCATGGATGATCAGGCACATTATTGGGCAAGGAAGACACTAGGCTGCATCTCGTTGATATCGCACACGTTTAATTATTTCGACAACTATGATAACAAAATAATATCAAATGTTACAGTTGTCATCTCTCAACAGACCTGTACAAGTATTATGACTAACAGCTTAAACCCTAACATTAAGAAAATCATAAGGTAAGAATAAGTTATGCTTTAAGGAGCAACAAGGAAGAGAGTATCTTACATGCAATGGGATAGTATATTCAAGTCTTCAATGTATACATATACATAATTACAACCGGCCCCAATCTACTATAGATCACTGGTAATTATATTTAACATTTCTAATACTTTTCAATGTTGTTAGGGCTCAGAATCTGAAACAATATCATATTATACGTGTGCACATATAAACGAAGCTGCAGGATTAAATAATTCTGTATAGTGTTGAAACTCATTTTTAATAATAGAGATTTCTTATTCATGTTTTGCCAGAGAGCATATTATTTTCCTAGGCATTTTTATCCTGTACCTGATATTTCCCTCCCTGTATACCAAAGATTTCAATCACATACAACATCGTGAATATATGTGAGCTAATATCTGCATCTCCTATCAATTCTACAGTACACCACAATAGCAATTGGTCCAGGTTCCTTATGACCGTCATTTGATATATTTTGTGACTTCATTTGCTGACGGTCAAGACTAAGCACACTTTATTTGCCGCTGAGATAGCGCCCCGGGTTTTTCTATATAAATTATGATTACACTTCTGTAAAAAGATCACTCGTTCACTTGGCATCTTAGGCAATGGTATCATTTTTGATGTTGCATATATATGCATCACAAGTACATATAGACAACACTTTAAAATCCACACAACACTACTGATTTTTCTTACAAGACGTATCTTACCAGATTGGCTTTGGGGGAGAAAACCTCTAATTACTGCACCAATTTTTCTCTTTCAAAATTAACATACTTACACGGGTATCACGTTTTTTCAACTTAAGTACTAGAACCATCCCCGCTGATCTGATCTTTCTTACATTGCCTATCGACAGGGCCACCTACCCTATGCCACAGGCCGGTCATGGAGAATGCTCAGTGACAATCAAATCTATAAACCTTCGGAGAATTCTTCATACAAAACAGGGCCACTTTAATTTTAGGTGTGTAGAGGCACGGCATAAATATTCATTCAAAATCCAAAGGAAGAACATGCCCATATCAAATAGGTCACTACCATTCGGTACTTAAGGTAGAACTCTTATTTTTAGGCAGTTCCTGCTCCGAATCTCCTGACTTGATATAGGAACATGAAACCGTGTGAGCGTTTGTCGATGCAACGACTGTAAAGCTATACGATGTTGTTCACACCGCGGATACTGGCCATTCGTTCCTTACACAGTAGACCTATATATGTACTTATTGTGATCACAAGTCGAGCATTAAGACACGTGGATCTTCTACAGCCGACTTGACCTTGCGGAGGAAGAGGACTGCCTCACGTCCATCAATCAGCCGGTGGTCATATGTCAGGGCGACGTACATCATGGGTCGGATTTCCACCTGAGGGAAGGAAAGGTACATTCATTCATGATTCAGAATTGGCCTTTTTTTTCCCTTTTTCACATAATTATACCATATGTAGAAGTACCTGTCATTTACTTGATTCAATAAAGAATATATTTTTTTTTCCTTTTCAACTAGTTTAGTACATAACAATTCAAATAGATATTAGATATTTCTTTTAGTGGAGGACGGACGTTGTTGTTGTACTAGTTTCAGTATATTTTTTTTATTAAATCATTAGGCATTGTTAATATATACAAAGCAATGTACCTTGCCATTGATGGCGACTGGTCGTTCGAATATGCCGTGCATACCAAGAATGGCTGACTGCGGTGGGTTGATGATTGGGGTGCCCATCAGGGAGCCGAAAACTCCACCATTGCTGATGGTGAAAGTGCCGCCATCCATATCCTCAATAGCCAGATCACCGGCACGGGCCTAGAATATAGGGCAGAAATGTGATGAGTGTGTCACATCATATTTTTACATACTAGTGGGAATGCAATTTCCAAGCACTTAGTTTGAGGCTCAAATCATGTGGCTTGGCAACTACATTTACCTGTAGTTATCGAGTGGTGGTGGGGGGAGAGGTATTTTAGGCCGCCATATTTTAAAACATTTTTTGTCTGACTTTTTACATTTGACCCTTTAAAGTGTTGGTCAAATGTGGGGGCCGAGCACCGAAGCAGGGTACAGTGCAGCTTAAAAGCACTTAGCATTCCAGGGTTTCATCCATATAACCAACATCCAATAAATTTACAGGGGCCCCAATATAAGCATTATATCTCGGTGCCTATCATATTGCAAACAAACGGCTATAAATATTCAAGGCGTCTCATTTTATTGAGAGATAAATGAAATGGTAATTTGCAACTGGTCCTTGGTTAATTGTTCAGTGTATAAAAACAAAAATCATGTCACTAGCTCACCTTCTCACCAAGCGCGTTCAGATTTCTCTCGATGTCAGCGAAGTTCATACCCTCAACATTTCTAAGAACTGGCACCACCAGACCCTGATGTCAGAAATAAAGTGTAAAGTTTGGTGAACCATAAGTAAAATTCGCTTAATCTTCTACGCAATGCCCTATTTCAAACAATATATTTAACACCATGTTTGCATTTTTTAAAAAGCATCACACAGCACTTCTACATATGGAACAGCATAATTCATTACCCGGTACATGTATTTTAAAATCAATCACCTTTGGTGTAGCAACAGCGACTGAGATATCAACGTAGTCCCTGTATACGATCTCGTTATCATCGATGACTCCATTGACGGCGGGTTGGTCCATGAGTGCATAGGCAGAGGCTTTGAGGAAGCCAGACATAAAGCCAAGTTTTAGGCCGTGTTTCTTCAAGAAGGCCTCCTTGTACTTGGTGCGCAATTCCATAAGGTTACTTGAGAGAAGAGAACAAAACACATCAATTTTGATTATTTGTAATTTCATCGTTCTTTAATTTGACAACTGAACTTTCTATAAATTAGCTCCAAGAAATGGAGCCCGCATCTGATACATATCTTGGATAGAAACTGGTGAGTTGTCCATTCTTCTCGAAATTATTACTATGTCCATACCTCATATCGATCTCATTGAAGGTAGTAAGCATAGCACATGTGTTTTGAGCGTCCTTCAAGCGTTGGGCGATTCTCAGTCTCATCCTGTTCATTTTTACCTGTAGGAATATGCAACTATTTATTTCTAGTCATTCTTTGTGGTAAATAAATTAAGTTTGCCCTTACTTACCTAGGTTACAAAAAACATTACCATTTATAAATATTTAGGTGTAACTATTTGAGATTCGCTTCCTCTCTTTGACTTTACTACATTAATATCCAAAGTAAAGATTCACGTGCCATTTATTATATTTCCATAGCTTTAAATCAGATTGTCATAACCAATAGGCTGATCAATGTAACTAACCCTGCTTTCGGTACGAGATCCTGCGGCTGGTCCGGCTGCGGCAGCGGGTGCAGCTGGGGTGACTTTGACTGCAGCGGCTGGGGTGGATGATATGGGGGCTGTTGGCATTGGTGGTATTGGTGGTGGAGTGGTGGGAATGGGGCCTGGTGCTGCAGGTGTTGTAGGGGCAGCAGCTGGTGGAGGGGCCGCTGCAGCAGGGGCTTCAGCGGCTGGGGCAGCTTTTGCTGGTGCATCACCTGTTGGCAAGAGTGTTTATTGAAACTGAATCAAGTTAAACCATTTTATAGCCTTGATAAGTTGTGTTTTACTAATTTTGTTTTTGTTTTAATATAGCTTGAACCTTCTTCCTCTTATTCGTTAAAGTTCCTGTCTATAGTTTTCATCACTCATCCCTATCATCAAAAAGTGCTTGTATTGGAGTGGTTAGCTTCCCTGTTAAAATGAAAACTATGAGCTCACCACCCAATCTTAGCTTGAAGAGCTCTTGGCCAGGCACGACGCGACCTCCATCCTCCACGAGCAGCTCCTCAATGGTACCGGAAGCTGGGGCAGGCACCGGCAGAGACGTCTGGAGGCAAACACAACAACTACCGGTCAATACCACATTGTAAAGTAATGACATCTTCTTGTATTCTACACAATGACACTTATTGCAGTCTCATATTTACATTTACTTTTTTCTCCTATTTCATTTTCCCTTCCTCTTCTTCCTTCATGAACATGACCCTATAATATACACAGGTCACCCTGATGTTCCTTTAAGTTATTGCCATCTCTTCAGAGTGTACTTTTACATATTCACACCTTGAAATGCAATAGGTTTAGATCATTAAAATGGTCGTTGATTAGACTATCTCTTAGACCTTAAAACAACGTTTTCTATCAAGGTACTTATTCTAAATGCAGATAGACAATTCACTTGTGAGTTGAAGCCATCTTTATGATGGCAAAAACAAAATAGCTGCCAGTGCAATTTCTTTTTCAATGCCTGTATTCCTTTATTTGGGATGTTGTTATAAATTATAGAAAAAAAAATCCTAAAACTCTAAAATGAAAATTATCGACTGACCTTGTCTGTTTCAATTTCACCAACGAGTTCATCCTCCGTCACGAAATCCCCGACTCCTGAAACATAAATATTGACATAGTTGGACGTCTCGACTACTTGCACATACCCGTTGTTTTTGTTTTGTTTTTGTTTTTCATTTAATTACTTCTTCTATATTTTTTTTTTGTGAATTTTATAACCATTCGTAAATGTCGTTCCACCGATACCCTTTTGGGGCCAACCAGGTCAGAAGATTATAGCTTTTCATTTCGATATGTTGTGGATAGCTAGATATTAACAATTCATCTACGTTAATCATTAGGACAAACATGTATGGTAAACCACTTTGTGATAATGTGCTGAGCTCAATGGTAGCACCATTTAGTGAATACAGTCAACTGCACTGCTACTGTTCTCATTTTTCTAAAGAACCAGGTAAATGTCAAACTGGTTAGGGACATGCATTTCAAGTCTGGATTAATTTCATATGCATGGAGAACTTTGATTTTTTTAATATAGACAGCAATAAGCTTTTAAACCTACAGTTAAAGAAACCATTTCGCTTCAAAATCTATGATTTTTATGCAAAATATATTTTCAAGTACACTTCTCTCAAAATTCTAATAAAAGCTCAATTCTTTTTGTTCTAATAAAACTAAAATACAATGAGATATATTTTGTGGTATATTGTTCATAGAAAATATTGTTATCTCTCAGCATAGAAAGGGTTTAAGTACCAGTCGGCGTCTGGTACGAAACCACATCTTGTTTCCTGTTAGAGATCCTCATCCTTGTCTACTGCACTCCAACCCCAAACTCTGTTTCCGTATTTAGTTTATTTGTGTCTTAGATTTTCGGTTATACTTTGGTGTTCACATAATATGACATTGATGTACCTAATGTATGTAGCTATCAGTGACAAGTAAAGATTTGAATTAATTCTTAAAAAAAAATCAGAATAAGCTGGATATTTATCAAAGTACAGGAATACATGCGCGGAATATACAAAAGACTTTCCTCTACCAACGACATATTTTAGTTTGAATGGTAGTCACATCAAATTGTTTCTAACTGTAAATACGAGAATGCAATGTCTAGTTGACAGCAAGCTGAGGGTATCCTTATCTCATGTCAAGTCTACTGACCGGTAGATGACACGACAAGAGAATCCACGTCCGGATGGACACCCCCATCCCCACCAACCACTCCCCCATCCTCCCTTGACATCGGTCTTATGACACCTTTGATTAAGCTGAGCTGTATCTCCAGGAACATAGGTGGGGGACATTTATGTTGAGTTCCAAGACAAGTATCCCTTAACTTTTCACCATGTAAAAACATGTTCTACTTTTGCTTTGATATCATAGTATGGTCGTCTTCCCAGGGATGCCACTCACTAATTCCCAAAAAATCGGAATTCCTCCTAATTTTCTCAATTTACAATAGGAAATGCCTACAGGAATGAAAAACAAAACTTCGGAATTCATAAAAAGTTAGGAAAAGTGGCACCTCTATCTTCCACAGCTTCAGTGTTTCAAATACACAGCACCAAAATATTCGTGAGCATGACCAATCTAGCTTTTTCATTTAGGGAGTGGTCATTATTTATCAACGGGGGGGGGGTCTTAAGGGCGAGTTCTTAATGTAATTTTCAATGCTATTTTCAATTCAATTTTCAATATTCGATCAGATAGAAGCTAGAAAGTGTAGGTTCAACACACATTTTTTACAGTGTAGGAAGGGAGAAGCAAGAGAGTGTAAGTTCAACACACATTTCTTCAGTGTAGGAAGGGTGGTGGTGGAGAAAAGCTGGACAGTGTAAGTTCAACACACATTTTTTACAGCGTAGGGACAGGGGTGGTGGTGGTGGAGAGAAACTAGAGAGTGTAAGTTCAACACACATTTTTACAGTGTAGGGATGGGGACGGTGGTGGTGGTGGAGAGAAGCAAAACAGTGCAAGTTCAACACACATTTCTTCAGTGTAGGAAAGGTGGTGGTGGAGAAAAGCTGGACAGTGTAAGTTCAACACACATTTTTTACAGTGTAGGGATAGGGGTGGTGGTGGTGGAGAGAAACTAGAGAGTGTAAGTTCAACATACATTTTTTACAGTGTAGGGATGGTGGTGGTGGTGGAGAGAATTCGATTCAGCAAGACAGTGTAAGTTCAACACACATTTTTAACAGTGTAGGGATGGGGTGGTGGAGAGAAGCAAGACAGTGTAAGTTCAACACACATTTTTTACAGTGTAGGGATGAGGTGGTGGAGAGAAGCAAGACAGTGTAAGTTCAACACACAAGCGAGTGAGTGAGTGAGTAATAGATGTTTAACGCCATTTCGACAGCTAAGGTCATATTCATGGCGAGAACTACATTACACAATTTACAGGGGAATGTGTCAGTGCCCGCACATATGTGCACCACACACATCCCGAGGGGATAGGAAAGAGGAGAAATAGACCCTTTTAAGTGGGCTAGGGAAGCCCAACACACAAGCGAAGCGCAGCAGTTAAACTAGGGGGGGGGGTTGGGGGCATGCCCCCCAAGAAAATTTTGAGGATCTAGACTTGAAATGGTGCATTCTGGTGCATTCTTATTGAACATATTAAGTCTTAGGTCTGTACAATCTAAGGTAAAAAGTTTTTAGGTCAAATATTCTTGAGATTCTAAACAAGTAGAACACCTTGAAGATCTGTACAAGAAAAATTTCACTCTGGTGCATTATCAAGCATCATATATAATGGAATATTTGTCTTAAAATTCTTTAAAACCTTGTAGGGTTTAGGGCTTAGCCCCAGGAAAAAATTTGAAATTTAAGACTTGAAATGGTTCATTAAGTTTGGTGGAACAATTTGAAAAGTGGGTGGGGGGGGCAATGGTCAGACATTGACCCCGCCCCCTCCCTAAAGAAAAAGCAGAGCAAGAAAAAAAAACTAGGGTGGGGGGGGATGAAACAAGGGCATCACCTGATGAGCTCTTGCATGGGGAAAAAGTCTTAAAAGATTTTTAGTTCTGTTTTTATCTGTACTGTAATATAAAGTGCATCGGGGTCTATAGTTATGGTGATAAAAGTAAGGGGTCTGGGGGTCTTCTCCCAGGAATGTTTGAAATCCTGGAGGCCAAAAAGTGTATTCTGGTGCGCTCTGAGGACAAACACCCTCAGGCTTTCTGAGGATCATGAATATCCTGGGAAGTGTGATGGTTATGGTAAGGACTGCACATGGGACCCTGATGAGTAACTCAACTCACCACTGCTACAAACAATGTACATGCATTATGTTGACTAAATTGGCTTAATTAACTCTCACCAGAAGGGTGAGGTTGAGCTTCCAATGGTGTGCCATTACACTCTGTGGCATTTACAGTAAAGTGTATGTCAGACCTGAGGGGACGAGACATACCAGGAGGGGAGGGGGGGTATCTATTTTCCTATGATCTAAGCTTTCTACTGGTATATGGAATGCCATATACAGATAACTGCCCGCTCTTCCTTCTCCTCTCCTTTTCCCTCCCTCCCCCTTTTTTTTTTTTTTTTTTTTTGGGGGGGGGGCAAGGCCCGTTCGCCCCCCCTGTATCCGCCACTGCCCTGTTACGACCAGCCTTATAAATAACAAAAACGTGTACAGTAGAAGTAGACCCGAGGTTCAATAATCAATGAACACAATGCCCAGTCACTATTATATGTTAACAATTCTTCTTATCTTGAGTACAAACTGAGCCGGTGCTAATTATACATGAACTTGGGTTCACAGGACCTCACTATCAGGATCTGGAGTCTCCAACATCAACATCTTCACCACATGACTAATCACAACAACCATCATATCCCTAATACAGAACAACTCCTCGGCGGGAAATTTGGAAAGAATGATCTAATCCATTTTCCTGACTATTTTCATCATACAACGAGCCATATTGTCTCGTGTCAACCACAAGCTAACAAACATCCTTAAGGTGATCACAGACTTACTGAGTGGTTTGAAAAGGAGACAACCTGATTTTTTTTCTTGAAAGATGCAACGATTTCAAATGTACGTTTCATTGATTTAAGGACAGAAGACGGATTTGAGAGAATTCCTCATATGTTACGTCAAAATCTATAAAATTCCGGTGATAACAGTATAACTACCGGTCTTTGGTAACAGAGAGGACCAAGACTGAGATTTCATTTATTTTCCTTTCTCTTATCTTTTTTTTTTCTCTTCTTCTTCTTTTTTTTTTTTTCATAAAGAGATAATACTTTTGTCCTCCAATCACTCCTGACCACACACGTGAGACGGTCCGCTGTTATCTGGGGACCGGCCCCTTATGGTTGCTATCTGGTGGATGTGCCCAGTCTTGACCACTCCTGATCACTTAGAGATAGCCAAGAACCATGATCCTTATGTGGACTGGCCATGGGTCAAATCTGATCCCATACCATACTTAACGCCCGGTCAGGGTCTAGGGGACAACCACTTAAAACACAAGTACTAATCCAGTCTTGCCGAAAACTTTTTATTGGTCTGCGTCTTTGCACTATACGCAGGACATTTCCCTCTCACGCAAGCCATCTTCCTTATAAGTGAACAGAATTTGGAAAATATTTGAAAATAAAACATCTTTACTAAAACTGCCGTAACTTTGCTTCTAATAGGCCGATTTGAAAAATTCCTTCAGCATTTTAAAGCTGGGAATAATATAACAGGTCATTCTGACCTGCGTCCTAAGGACCTACGCCGGCCATTAGCATTCCACGCCAGCTTGGATGTGAGAGATAGATCAGTATCTCTTACCCCCGTAATCTTAAACTGGCCAAAGTTTTCTCATGTATATCATTAATCCTTCGTGCCTTTTGATTCATGATATTCTGAAATGATTATGCATGGGCTGAAACACACTGGAAACCTTTATATTGAAACCAATCATTTTGCGTGTTTAGTCTTAAGTACATGTATGACTCTATTTCAAAAGATTTTCCTTGTTACCGTAATACAATGCACTAATTTTTAACAATACTATTGAAATAACGTTGATCAATACATTTATTTGGATTTGCATGTATATGCCATAACAGATCACCACAGTGAAGACGTGTCACCTTCCCATTTCCTTAAAGACAGGATGTGCAGCACGACATGAGAGTGACTTCACCCAAGTTAAATAAAGACACAGGTCTTGTACCAAAGCGGGAACCCACAGCTTGGACATGGTGGATCCGGGTAGGTAGAGGAAAGGAGGCTGTGCCCAGTACAGATAAGGCCTACCGCTGTTATCAGCTGGCAGACTAGGGTCTTTGCCTCAGATCTGTTATCTGCTGGTCTTAGAACCTATAACAATATCCAGACCAAGTAACTACACACTATGGCCACCAGGGGCTGCCACCACCGTCTCCTGCCTATGTCACATGGCCAAAGTGGCCCAGGCTCAGGGATGCCACTCACTGATCCCTAAAAATTCGGAAATGATTCTAATTTTCTCCACTTCCAATAGGAAATGCCTACAAGAATTACAGTCCAAAATTCGGAATTCCTAAAAAGTTAGGAAAGGTGGCATCTCTGCAGGCTAAATGTTGGTATAATTTATAGTAATGGGGCACATTATACCTGTTCTAAAATCATTTTAATGAGAGTTAATGGAGGACCTCACATTCCTTCAGATAATTGAATATTAATTTGATTAAAAAAGCTAAAAGCTCCGTTGTGCTAGTCACTTTGCTCTTTTCACTTTATAAAGGCCCCTAGGCAGTCTGAAGGTTGCCAACTTTGGCTCATATCTCATGGATTCAAACGGCACTGTCAAGTTCCTTACATTGTTTCCCTCTATGTGATGTTTACTTTCAGTTCATCTAGCTCAAAGCATAATATACATATCTTACTCCTTCCTGGTATATATCAGATACATGGCCGATACATGCATATCAAATTTCGCCACACACTGTCATCTTTCCGGCGGTATCCAAATATGTGGCAATAGAAAGTGAGATACGTAAAGGCAACTGGAAGTAAACTTCAGAGAGAAAAAATAAGGAAACTGTCAAGGACCTGCGTGAGATACCGAGGTGTAGTCAGGATCTAGCCATTGCCAACACTCAAAGTATTATACCATTTCTGCTCTAATCAATTGACTGACATCTCAAGTTTGATTGGTCATTCAGTCCTGGACGGGTATTTATATGCCGCCGATCCAAATAGCAGTGATTACATCAAGGAATGTCCGAATCTATGAGATGTGAATAATCAAATCTATGGGGGAGGGAGAAAACTGCTACTGGGGAACGTGTCTTATTGTTTTCGAATGATAGCATGTTTTCTTTTATTTGCCTGGATCCATAGACAGGGCCAGACAAACCACGGCAGTTGATCACTTAGCAATATTTCACTGAAGAGGAACCCCATGGAAAATAACCACATAAGCCTGAGCCCATTTATATGACAAGAAACCTCAAATTTGTCTTTTAAGTGGTATACCTGTTATTTCTAAGTACCCTCCATGCCCTCATCAGGAAGGCCCCCACTCCACAGGGGGATAATTCTGCTCAATACTCTAACATTTATTAAATCCATCGTTCCACAAGTATCAGTTAATTCGAAGTGACAGAAGCAGTATTGAATTGTACTGAAGGACAAACCATAGACTTCCTTTCAGAGGTAACTGGGACACATACCCGTGGTAGTCCCAATTCCGTATAACTTTGGTGCATTTAAGGTACCAACATTCTCTTTTGAAGATACCCCCCACCTTTATCCTCCACATCCCCCACCCACCCCTATCAGCATTACTCCATAATAGCAAAACACATGTAGCAGTGATCAGAAAAACACCAGATACCTCAGTAGCACCAGACATCAGAGGTATAGAATCCTCAAAGGAAACAAACAAAACCTGACTCCCTTTTGAGGAGGCAGACCACAAACTTTGACAGTAATTACAGACCCTAGTTACCCACATAAGGTCACGTGGCCCGCGCGTGGAGCATTCTGGGTAGTTTCCCGGATATCAAGCAGGACCCCCTCCTTCCTGCCACATGTCTTAGTTTCCCCTGCTGGGACCTACTGGAGGAGGTCTAGGTCTAGGGGGCAGGGGAGGGATAGAATGGGGAGGGAGGGGGGCTTCCTTTTGTTTGTATTCCTTATACAGATGTCTAGGGGACAGGTCCATTCTCAACTAGTGCCAAGCGTGCCTCAAGATCCTGTTGTTCTTGTTAGGTCTACTGTTTACATACCCCTCCCCCCATCTCCTCCCCATTGTCCCCTTCTCCATCTCATTCCTCCAGAGCATGTATCCTAACTAGAATCCTGCTCCTGCCAGATGTGACCACTGATTATAAGGGGGGAAGGGAGCGAGGGTTAAGACACTTGAGATGCAAGGACATCCTGTAAGAAAGCTGCCTCTCCTATTTCGACACCACGAAAGATATGTCATGATTTATGTATCAAGATATCATTCTAGTTTCAGTTATACCAGGATAGTCCTCGAAGAAGAAACCATTATGCTGGTCAGCTTCTAATTCTGGGCACTCATAGATATATAGGGCAGTATTTAAACCAGAATGCCCTTGTAGGGCAGTATTAGTATACCAGAATGCCCTTGTAATACATTGTATTTGGGAGCAAAACGGAAAGCTGGCTAATTCAGTCCTTTGATTATCTTGAACATCATGAGATAAACAATAGCCCCTGTCCACTGTTGATTAAGAATCACTTTAATTGTTAATAACATTTTTTTTTGTGTCTAATATTTTACCTGTCTTCTCCATTACATGAATTTTATATAATATTGCAAGTGTGGTGTCTCAATCTGTTTAGCCGCTCATTCTAGATAGTTTGTTCTTAAGCTCAGAATGGTGTGTTAATGTGCACATCTCTGCAAAAAGGCTATTCACTAAAGTGGTTGGCAATTCAGGCTAATACTGATTATACCACAAAGCATGAGTATGATTCTTCTTTCAAGCGACAGTCTAGTGCCAGGACTGGGCATTATGGTTTAATCCACAAGACCCACTTCATATACTATGCACTTGAGCTATTGCTAGGGCTGAATTTAAACATCCTTCAGTGTGTTATGCAACATTCTGGGCCTTGAGTGGTAAGATAAAGGACGTGGCCCTCACTTTGGTCAGGCTATCAGCACACCATGGAGTGGTCAGAACTGACCACGCCAGGCTCAGGTAGGCTTATCTCAGGCCTGATAAGGATAAAGGTTTTGTCGCCTTGTCTAAGATCATCCAGGTCACAGCTCAATATTAGGTGCACCTGCCATGTTGTAGATGGGTGGTGAGAGAAATCTGTGTTGTGCATTGTCTATACACATTTACCATAGACCACAGAGAGTGTAAAATACTTTTCCATGATCGTAACTTTTGTGAACCACATGCATATAACTTATTCTGGCCCTTATTCCTTAAGAAATAGGATATCACAAATCAAATAGCTCTGTGGGAAAAGAAATCCAATCACTCTAGTGGCCCGATTCAGTCCGGGGATTCAGTACACCTTCACTTTTACATTTCAATCTCTGGTTTACAGGGTTGTAAGTCAGGCATGGGCAAAAATCAGGAAGGCATACATTTACTTGATATAAAAGCCTTCTATTTTTCCAAACATCCCTCCTTACCACTCGTATAAGGAAAGTACATGGCATTCAAAATTTTCAGAAATCAGGAAATCCTGATAAATCCTGAAGACTTACATCCCTGTGTTTAGCCTGTGCTAGAGTGGGACCTACGCAAATTAACGATACGAATCTGGAAATCTATAAATTCTTAGATTTTGGAGCCCTTCTTTCACTTCGCTAAAATGATATCTTGCTAATTTTAGGACCTGCGCTAAAACAGTAGGCAATTTTGGTAAAAGCTGTACACAGACATGTACAAGAAAATCACACTTGCACCCTGGGATAAGTTCAACCGCGGTATTGTCACCTTTTACAATTTCATAATAGCCATTGTTATCATTACTCATAGTCATGATGGAAGGCTTTCAATTAAACAGTTTCACACCCTTCAGATTAAATGACTATATGTGCCAACATCTGCAGAAATTGAACAGGTTTTCCTGGTAACATTTTCAGAACGACCCCTGAGATGCATATAACTGAGTAAAACATAAAGGTTGTGTTAGATATGATTTTCCTACCAGTAGAGGCATGGATTCACCATGTGTGAGGTTGTAGGCTGGGGGCTAATAATTAATGAGTCCACATCAAATGACAGATGCGTTGTCAGACGACAATTTTCTGAATATCTCCCCCTTGTCAACTCTGAGATGTGGCCACCATTACAACATCGCCTCATCCCGGCGTTTCTTTGACCTGTACGTGCCCAGACTGAGCTTGGTGGGAGGTGGGAGGGAGCGGGGGGAGGGTGGGAGGGGGTGCCGTGGTCAGAAGGTGTCGAGTGGGCCCCCTTCGCCATCAATCACCCCGACTTCCGGTCAGCGGAACACCCGTCGTCGTCAGCTGACATGGCCGCCGACATTGCCCCCGCTGTCACCTGTCCACCGGTAGGGGACGGTTCAAAGGAACGACACCTGTAGTAGGTGAGGGCCGTGTTGTTCTCACGGGTTGTGTGTGTGGTTGGGGGTGGGGGAGAACAAGGAGGAGGGAGAGGTGGTACAGTCAAGGTTCTGGTATGATGGCGGGATGGGGGGCACACCCACCTGAGGTAGGTTCTGTGATCTGGACTGTCCCAGAGTTGTGTCATCATCTAGTGAGGACCTGAGTGAATGTGCCACCTCACACCTTACAAGACATCGGTCTATACTCACACCTAACTTGAATTATATTATACACAATATCCGCTCTATCAGTATGGGAACGGTGAAATGGGTCTATATGGAGTCGCCTGCCCACTTTGTTAGATTACTTTAGAAATAATTCCAAGCAAAAAAAATACCGTTAAAAAGGACTTACTATTAATGATTTCAGTATGGAAAGAACTACTTTGATTTAAAGATTTTACCAAGTATATAAATTATAGTATTAGTACCGTGGTTATTGTACACTAAAATGCTTCGCAGAAGGAGCAAAAGGGCATAATCATTTGAGACCATACTGGTATGACCGTTTACATTTCTCAGAATACTCTTAGTCTAAAAGAATCCCCTTCTAAGTATATCCGCATGTAAGCATAACTAAGGTGACTCTTTGTGACTTTGATGTTTGCGATACATTTATTTATATCTGCGATTTTTTTAGATATCCTGATACCGTAGTGTAACCATCAGGAAGTCTTCCTAACGGCCGATGTTCTCTTATAGTTATACCATAAAAACATTCCCATCCCAAACAAACAAGATCAACCATAAGCAAGATACCTATATTTTTTTCTAGTAGGACTCTTTTAACACGTCCTAGTGCTATATCCACTTACTAATACAAATACAGCCACTTTACAGCCACTTTGATAAAGGTCAATACAGAGGCTTGCTTGAGAACATAACCTCTATCAGAAAGTAGGCAATGACGGGATAGAGGGCCTTTGAATACCCAATGGGGCCTTCCTTTAGGTACCTCTATGTTGCCCTCCTTTAGGCATCCCAATCATGTGAAGATGTGTGCCTATAAAACCAACCTTACACATTTACACCTTGACCAGGGGGTGTAGTTTGGTCAGGTAAGATGGCCCCTGTGGCTAGTCAGCAGCGCCTCTCAGTGACCCCTACATCCCCATCTTATCCTTGAGAGCCATGCCGGCAAGACTAAAAGGTCAGAGGTCTGCTGGACATTGGATAATCGCCCTGATAAGATAGCCACTGATCCCCACAAGTAAAATGTCAATAGTCCGCCACGACACTTAAGATTCCTGATGGTCAGTGCAGATATGGTGGGTGCTTATCCTGGTTGCTAATGAAAGATGGTGGCATGAGTTGGGGTGGGTAGGGTTCCCACAAAATCCTAAGACTCAAATTCCATGACATTTCCATGACAAAAATCAAAATTTTCCATGACATTTTTAACTAATTCTTTAATTCGGGCATTATGGGGGTTGACCTCCTGGCAAAATTACTGCAATTGAGGTCCACTCCAATGAATTTTTGCAATAAATAATTCAATTTTCCCATTTTCTATGACTCAAGAACTTTCCATGACAACTTTTAATTCCATGACATTCCATGACGCGTGGGAACCATGGGGAGGGAGGGGGGCGATGAGTAGGGGGCGGGAATTAACAGGAAACTCACCTCTCTCCGAATTTATATATTACTTCTTCTTTTTTTACAATAAATCTAGGGAACCATGCATTGGAGGAGATTTCCTCCTAAACTCACCTTTCTCCCACCTGACATCGCCCTCTGTCACCGACTCGGCAAATGGCGGGGTACTGACAATTTTAACCTCATCACCTGTAAAAGAGAAAAGGCACTGATTTGATTCATCTACACCTAATGTGTGTGTGATGGTATGTCATGTTGAGACATCAACTTGAGTCAAACAGGGACTTGTCGATGATTCATCCAAAAGTCCCTAGCGTCCCCTGACCTATGTGTAATCATCTCTCAATTATTCATCCATATTAATCCTAGCCAAGAAAGATGATTTAAATGATTTCTACATTGGATAGAAGGAATTGTATAGCCGGCCTCTTCTAGGGCCTATCTCGTACCCCGTCTAATACATCTTATAACCCGTCAAATACTTCTAAATTAACTTGTGGAAATGTAGGAACCTTTAAAAAAGAAAGACGCCACTATTTCTAGAATCTTAAAAAAAAAAAGAAAAAAAAAAGACCCACTATTTCTAGAACTACAGGTATTTCATTTCAGAAAAGTTCTACTCCATTATTATGAAATAGCCGTCCAACACAAGTCATGTATTTACTTGCTTCATCTTGGTCACTCAGACAAGGAGGGTCATAAAATCATATATCACGGTCCCCTAGTCTAAGCCTACCCACAGATAGACTTTACATTATCTCTAGGTGACGGTCATTTCTTTATCAGGGCTGCCGAGTGGAGCTAAGTTTTATTGGCGTTTTTATCAGCCTGACCTTGAGAGTGGTCACCGAGTGTCTCTGTCTCTACAATCCTGCACGACACAACTCCATCTTCTTAGGTGACGTGTTCGTAGCTACATTGTTTATACAGATCTACAAAACATGTACCCCTGCATGTGTAATGCTACTGGTATTTTATATGTGTTTCTCAGACCCTTTAAGTGTCCCCTATTTATTAATGCTCGACTGACTTAAATAAGCCTGATATCCTTCAGGTTTTATACCTACTATATCATTTAAGTTGAATTCCCTACTTACTTTAACGGCAAGTATTGTTTCTAGGCTTTTGACTAACACGAGGTCCTTTATCGTGCTATTTAAATCAAAATTTACATTTAACATGGACGACAAACTCTCGCTAGCGTTTCTCGTACCCGCTAGTACTAAAGGGTACTCAAAGAGTCTATGCAAATAGAAATGTCCTTAGTCCTTAGTCATGGTACTCATTACTTCTTGTTTAGAAATATGGAGATAATCTTCTCTTGAAATATCGGAGGTGCTATTTCTGCCACCAGCTATATTGACCTCAATGTGAAATACCATGTTAAAGATTTCGCTGTGATGATCTTGCTTGCATATCTGACAACTTGAACATCTTTTGCAATCAGCATTTGCCATATTACTAATAAAGAATTTTCTTTTTTTTAAATTTTATTTTGATTCCTTCCAATCATCTTAACTGTATGCAACGATAAATACATCGGCCACTTATCGATGTAGATGATGCCCGTGCATGGCTACGGATTAGTGCTGAAAGCAGCGAAACACAGCTCCGATACTGTAAGTATACATGGATGATATCACCATGTACTTAGTTAATATCCCAATCATTTTCCTCAAAGTAGAGACAGCGGGTCATCTTACTTCAGTTTATTTACATAATGTGACCCAAAACAACTCGTGTCTTTAAGTTCTAGTACACAAAGTACCGATACCGGTAACTACATGCACCCTACACTTAAAGAAAACAAGGATATAACACCCTCCCCTCTATTCCATACCAGGGGCTCCAGATGGCAGATACATGCATACATGTGCATAATTACACATCAAACAGGTCTTAAGGAGGATGCAGGAAATTCTGTCATCATCATAAAATAGGACAGGGTCATCCTATCTTGATACCAAACGCTTATTATAGCCTTTACCATGATATAGTGGCTCCGGTTGGCTTACCCTACCTGTTCCCAATCTTAGAGCATGATTCACCACGTATGAGATATATATGATACTATGACAACATATTCTTTTCTCATAAACGGTGCCTTAGCTAATTCTCAAATCCCTTTTTGATGCCATGTATCGAGGAAGCTCACCCAATGTGAATATGAGGCGCAGAAGAGTTACAATATATTTTAAAACTTCAGCTGCTTTTTTTTTTTTCATGTTCAGTCCCTAGGCTATACAGATGAATTAAGTAAAATTGTTGTCATCCAATGGATTCTGTGCTCCGTAGACAAGATTTTTTTCAACAAAAAGCATTTCGTAAAATTTCGAGAGGGTGATCCGTACACCAAATTATTTTTTGGGTGTAGCATTATCTTGATTTTTCTTTTTCAAATTCTATCCTAGCAATATGTCTTGCTTCCAAAAGACACTGAATTGAAATATACCATTGAATGACCTAAGACGTAAACATGCCAAATTTTGTTTTTCATCACAAACTACCGGTATATCTGATACAACACCCTGAGGATAACATATCCATTTTATTAACCCTTTCCTATTCGCATAGGTCTCATGAGAATGATTTGTGTGTCCACTGTAGCTATAACACTAGACTAATGGGTTATTAGCTCACCCTCAGTCTTCCCTTAGCAGCCTCTGAGGTAGACCAAGCTGACCTTTGATTCAACAGGTGGGCTGATGGACGCTGACACACGTCTCCCAATGACGCAATGAGCTGCTCCTCCCCTTGTGTGAGCAGCTCAGGTATGGGCGTTAGCTCAGGGGTCTAATTGAGGAGAGCTACTCAGAGATACCATAGGGATGATGTGATGCAACACCGTGGTCTCAGATGTCACCAACATGCCATCATCAAGCAACATTTTCAATTACAATGACTCAGAGCAGCTCATGGTTGGTAGTAGAAATGCATGGAATCTACATACTGGCCCAGATGGATGAAGGTCTCTATCATCTGATTATTCCCTTGTGAGACAGAGCAAAATATCAATGATGAATAAAGTCGAGAATAAATGAACTGACATGAGCAATGCCTATTCCCTTGGGCTGTGTCAAAGCAGAGTGCGGCCCCTTCTGCTGCTTGAGTTGCTCGTGCCTCCTACTACTGAGCAGCTCGTACAAAGTGGATTAGGGGGCTGAGTGTAAAGCCCACCTTGGAAGGCTTCACTGTGGAGGCAGGCGGTCGGCTTTTAAGGAGGCAGGTCCATGTTAAGGCCCGCTGTGTGGGGCCCCTGGAGGATGGCCCCTCCCTCTCAGCTCCTCCCACCAGCCCCGCCCACTCCTCCCAAAACACCCTAGCGACAAGCGTCTTGCAGCAAACAGAGGTCGGCCGGTAAATCTAATCTTGGCCAGGGATCCATTTGGGCTATTCCCATGGACCACTGGCTACTCGATTAGCGTCAGAAAGCCACGTGGATGGCTAAGAGGTCCCCTCCTCCTCTGCCTCCCCTCCTCCATCTCTGGACTGCCCCTAGCCGTTGCCTTGCCTGGGTGAGGTCCACAAATTGGTGGTAATGTTTCCTTCTCAGCCGACAAAGGCCTGCATTAGAGGTACACTGAGGGCCCGGACTGAGGGGGTGTCTAACCTGGTGAGGCTTCCCAGAAACAGGGTGTTCTCACTGGTAAAACCTGGGTAAGCAACAGGGCATAGGCACTGAGAACAATGAGTATGTGTCAGGGTGACATAGTGGCCTGAAGGTTTGAAAATCCAGGTATATTACAATGGGACAATTCAGGTATATTGTAATGGGGCAAACTTGGTCGTCTAACAGTAACAAGGTAAATTTTATTACAGGATACTCGATGAAACGTAGTTCTATATACCACAGCACGTTTTACTCCTTCTCATTGATCTGCAGAATCTATCTTCTGCTATTCAGTTTCGTAAAAAGAGACCTTTAAGGCTCAAGGAAATGTTATCGACTACAAAAGTTGACACACTAGCAGCTTTCTACACGTATGACTATGGCTTCCATGTATAGGAAAAGGCATTAGTGAGACAGTATGTGTTTACTATGTATGTGAGTGGAGGTGGTTGTCTATGGTTAAGACACACAGTCTACAGGGAAATCAGCAGACAGAGGGAGGCGCCGTGGAGTCAGAGCCCAGCATCAGCAGCTCCAGCCTCCCCTCTGATCGCTTATGAAAAAGACAGCATTATCTTGTCTAAGTCCATCTCTTAATGGGCACAGGTCTTGGAGGTCACACAAGACAAACGCGCACAAATTGAGGCTTAGGGCATTAGCTATAGGAAAGGAAGAAGGATTACGGTAGCTACTTTGCTAGTGTGGGCTGCTGTTTTGTCTCCAGAGAGTAATACTTCTTTGTAAAAAGATAAATCGAAAGGCGGGGTAGAGGAAAAGTGGAGAATAAAAAGTTATATAAAAGTGCTTTTCCAAAGGGGGCATTAGCTGATTCAAAGTTTTACTCGCTTACAATGACTGAAGAGAGGTGAAATGATAAATAATGGCCCAATGACTTCTTGTTCTAAGAGAATAAGACAATCGGTTGAATCCACTGGCTAGGATTATTTATGTTAACTTAAAATACCCTAACCTCTGAAAAGAAAATGAGTGAGTGGGTTGAGTGAATAATGGTTGTTTAACGTCAATTAAACAGCTAAGGTCATACTCATGGCAGGAAAACTACATTCCTAATTTAGACATACTTTAATAGATGAATATATGTGAGTGCCCATGCGTATGTGCAACGAGAACCGGGACCGAGAAGAAATCGATAGAGGAAGTATGGTGAAGTGTAGATTGTCACCCGAAAGCAAGAAGGTTGTAACTGACCCTGCAAAGTATTGCAGTTACAACCTTCTTGTACTCGGATGACGAGATATATTCTCACTTCCTAGTCTGCATATCTATGTAGCTAATGGTATAGACATGTCTACCAATAAGTATGGTTTGTATAACATATATAAAGTTTCTACTGTGAGGGAATTTATAACTATACAATATCATACTCACAGAATATACTGGAGCGGTGGAAGCCTCTAAAGCTATTGTAAAGTTGTTTGGAACACCTCGTTTGGCTGCTGAAAGAAATACAATGATTCTCAATTAGTTTACATCAAAGATAAAAGATGCAATCTCTAGATATTTTTACTGTTGAAACAGTGGGTGAACATCTTTCAAATTCACCAATACTAACGAAGAACTGCCTCTACATGATGTGGCGCGCGACCCCTCCTTTTTCTTTGTTATTAGGGAGTGGTCATTATTTATCAACAGGGGGGGGGGGAGGGTGGGTTTGAGGGGGGGGGCGTAAAATTTTCAGACCCCTCCCGAGGGGGGGGGGCTAAAAAAATTCACCCTCTTTTTAGCAAAAAAGCCCATGCGCTACTATAGATCAAAGAGGGGCGTGAAAACTCTCTGCGCCTCTGGCGCGGGGGGGGGGGGCGCGAAAAATTTTGACTGCCGTCGATGGGGGGCATAAAAAATTTCCGCACATCCGCGCGAAAACCTACCACCCCCCCCCCTATTGATAAATAATGACCACTCCCTTAGTTAAGAGATTACTTTATACTTGATGCCCTAAGGCAGGCTAAAACTGAGGAATACCCCTCCTCTTTTTACAAGAAGAATGGGAAGGGGCTCACCTCCACCTTCCAAAATTCTACATCTACCACTCCATAAGGCCTAAAAAAAGTATTGTGTTCAGGCAACGCTACCTACCCTAATTCATTGGCCCTACTTTAAACATTTTAATGAGCCTTTTGGGAAAAATTCTTATTTTTCGGCACATATAGAGACAGGGAAGCTTTTATACTTAATCCAGCACATCAAATTTGTGTTGCGTAGGCTTGAAAATTTACACCAGGCCTTGGAGGAAATTCTCTAAATGACCCTAGTTTTATTTCGACCCCGTTACCTGAACACATTTTTTAGGCCCAATATATCATAGGCCAAAAAAAATTCATCATTTGTTTCAGGTAACATGCTGAAAAATATTAGGTAGGGTAGGTCGAATTTTTTTTTTTTATTTTGTAAATTTTTTTTAAACTGCTACAAAGACTTGCAATGAGTCGTGGTAACTCACCCGGACCAAAATGCAGTAGAAAATCAGTATTTAAACAGTAGAAAAACAGTGTGGTGTGACAGTAGTGATTCAGTGTGAAAGCAGCTTTAGAAACAGTACCATATCAGCATCTACTGGCATTCTACTGCTCAGCACACAGAACATGGCAGCGGTGATTCAGTAGCAGAAAAGTAGTATTAGCAGCATGCAAGCAGCATTGAATCAGTTGTCCCAATTATGTAAATGAGATGGCAGCATTTAAACAGTATCTACTTATTTAATGCTGCATGACCATATATGGGGTTGGGGCAGTGTTCAATCAGCACTACTGCATGACTGCTGCTATAACAGTAGGTGAGCAGTAGATCATACTGAAAACTACTGCTGGGGGCAGGTAGAAGCATAAAAGGAGCAGCCGCTGCTTTAGTACTGGCACTACCAATGCCTTTCTAGGTGGTCCTTGCTGGATTTGAACTTGGGATCTTCTGATTACTGTACCAATGCATTAGCCCCCTGAGCCACCACCCCATCAGATATGTGGAGCTGTCATTACTCCCTAGTTGTGCATGCAACTCATATAGGAGGGGGCAGTATTGATTCAGTAGTACTGGGTAACTTCTATCATAGAAGAAGGTAAGAGTAGGCATGTCTGATAAAGTACTGCTATAGTAGAATGCCTTGCATTTTATTGGTGTTAAGGTGATAAGACAGCAGCTTTGTAATTATCAATGATACATGTATACTATGTAGGGAAAAAAAGTGGCATGATGGTGACCAAAATAATACTTGATGATTCAGTACATTTATGCCCTACATAAAGTCAGTGACTAATTCCTCGCTTTCACACACCCCAACATCATGTGTATCCATTACTGGCACTCAATAACATAATCATATGCAAAGGTATAATTATGCTTTTCTTAACAAACACTGGATAGTTTCAGAATTTCATAACTGAATCTTTTGTTCACAATCATACTGACATTCACACTATGGACTGTCTCAGAAGCATCAGGTCAGTAGCCCAATAAATAACCGATGAATGGACAGAGCGATACCAGTAGATAGTCAGTAGACTACTGCATCTATGCTGCTGCACAGAGTGTGAGATTTTTGGTATCTATTAAGATTCAGTTGAGAGTCAGTAGACTACTGATTCTAGCCTGAAAATGCAGTGCATACTCAGTTGATAGTCAGTACACTACTGAGTCGATACTGAAAATGCAGTGTAGAGTCAGCTGTTTTGGAAGTATTTCAGCAGTACCTACTGCAGAATGCAGTTGTTGATCAGCATATTCTCAGTAGCTACTGATAGGAGAAGTAGATACTGCCTTCTGGTCCGGGCATACATGGCTAAAATGACCTAAAAATTGTGTAAAAACATGATTATTTCTTAAAAATTGAAGAAAAAATTCTAGGGTCGACCCTGTTTTGCTAGGTAGGTCGGCTTACCTGAAACAAACAATTTTTGGCCTTTATGACAGTAAGTAAAATGTAAGGACACAGAAGGCACTGCACAAGTAATGTTATTCCGCTTTAAACAGTACAATTAAAGCAAATTAAAAAAGGGTGAGACAATAGGGCATGTAAGTCCCATGATTCCCTGCGAGAAATGGCCGCCAAAATAGCCTCAAAATTGAACAGGAAGCTGCAACGCGGTATGCTTTAAGTATGGGCGGTTTTGAATGATGGCATATTTCTCTACATAGAGAAATTTCTAGAAGAAAGGACCATTATAACTTGCATATATGTCCAACACACAAGCATATGAAGGGTATCTCTCAAGAAATGAGTAGTTATGGAGAATTAATATTTTTTGTCAGCACCTATGGCCACACAACATTGCGCACCAAACTTCCTGTCCAGTTTTTTCGCGCTTGGAATGATGGGACTTACGCGCCCTATACTGTAAGTAGTTGTTCATATGAAAGTTTATATATCTCTGCCAAAGTAATGGTATTGGAATGCAGGCCCTCTATCTGAAATAAGACTTTAAAACTAAGTATGTTTTTACAGTGTGAGCTAGGGAGTGTAGGAGAGGGTATGAAGGACAATTCAAGGTCATTAGTGGAGCTAAGACAAATCCCTGTTCAGAAGTTTCTGTAGAATGCTTAGGGGTCAGCGTACCTATCATGACTGATCTTTTCAATGCTAATCTCGCCACAATATGACATTGATATCAGGAACGTCTAACTAGTCCCCTTTTCTCCACCATGCATGTGAGATTATTTGTCACAATTCTCTTGGGGACAAAATATTCACGCAGTATAAAGATTTTTAGCCTCTTGCAGCAGGTCCACAGTAGGAGACCTGTCGTGTTATCCGTGCCTAGATGTGCCGTCGTCAGGCGGTGAGTGTATGGTGGGTGTGTTGGGGGGGGGGGGTTATCACATAGAGACCTTGAGTCCTCATCTTGAGACTACAGAGAAGGCTGCTGTCAGCCTAGTGTTAGGATAGGGACAGGCGGTCTGGACACCTCATCCATCATAAGGCAGTGTCTTCCTGCCTCCATGAACACACACAGGAGGAGGGGTGGAGGCAGGGTGGGTGGGAGTCAGGAGGGGTTGGAACAGGGCGTGGGGCGCGGCACGTCTTGTGTGAGGTGGCCATCAAACATTTAGCCGCCGCTCATAACGGATGACGTCCATCCTTCCATACAGCCGCCCAGCCCTGCAATCTTGTAAAAGTGACCCCAGCCACCTACAAATAATTCACATGGCGGGACCCGCCTGTACACCGTCCGCGTGCTGCACTTTTAATGCGGTCTTAGCGGACACGGGGTAAGGATGCGCCGCCCTGGACGTCCTCTAAGTGGACGCAGCGGCCGCGCCCTTCAACCCTGCCCTGTCCTGGTGCCCCATGATGAAAGCCACGCCTTTAAGAGCTGCTCCCCTCAGCCATAGCTCCCACTGGGACATACAAACCAAGTTTGGTGATGTGCGGCCAGTGGCCGCTACACAGCTTCATTGATTTATGAAAATACAGAGTAATACGAGTCTTTGATCTAGGCGTGGTGCCCAGGGGAGGGGAGAAGGATTGTAACAAGTGTTTGGCGATCTGTTGCAGTCTCAGCTGACATGTGGATTATTTCTCTCTACTTGGTCATATGATATATCCTTCCCGAACGACTCATCAATTGGGCTTAGCCATCTCAAATCTCATCCCATCACTTCAAGTGTACAAGCTTCATCACAACCCCGACTTTTACACCCAAAACATTACAACCCATGTCACCCTAAGAAAAAACTCAATCCAATATTCTTCTTACGACCCTTCTCTTCTACAATCCACGTCCCATATATTACTTACAACCCACCCCTTCTACAACCCCACCCCATATACTACTTACAACTCACCCCTTCTACAACCCCATCCCATATTGGCCACTGGCTGGTCTGGAGCTGGTTCCAACAACACACACTGATAAGAACTGATAAGACGGGACCAGCATGTCCCTGGAAGTGGGTGTTAACCATGGACAAGGTACCCATCATGGTATGTGTTATCAGTGGGGTTTACCTCAACCAGCGAAATTCAAAATGGCGGCTCCACTAGGCCTCCATACTGAGTCCTATACTACTTTCAACCCACCCCTTCTACAACCCCCATTCCATATACTACTTACAACCTACCCTTTCTACAACCCTATTCCATATACTACTTACTACCCACCCCTTCTACAACCCCCATCCCATATACTACTTACAACACACCCCTTCTACAACCCCCATCCCATATACTACTTACTATCCACCCCTTCTATAACCCCCATCCCATTATACTACTTACAACCCACCCCTTCTTTTACCCCATCCCATATACTACTTACAACCCACCACTTACTACTTACATCCCACCCCTTCTACAATCCCCATCTCATATACTACTTACAACCAACCCCTTCTACAATCCCCTTCCAATATATATACTATTTACAACTCACCCCTTCTACAACCCTGATCCATTATACTACTTATTAGGGCCAAAAAAGAATGTTGTAAATTTCCGGTTTCATGGTAGAAAATATTGAGGTCGGTAAGTCGTTTTTTTCTTTGTTTTTTTTTTTTTAATTTTTTTTTTTTTTACTTAGGCCTGATTCAGGCCTAATTTATGGCATAATTGGTGGATTCCACTGGTTGTTATAACGTTTCAAGTTTCATTTCCGGAAATATGTCAAATAGACAGCAGTTTTAGCATCTATCATAAACTCTTATACACTGCCTATTATTAATGCTAAAAACCTGGAGAAAATTACAAAAAATGTAAAAAATTCTTAAAAAACTCCTCAAAAAATTCTGAGGTCGGCCCTTTTTGGCTGAGGTCGGTCGGGTGACCGGAAATTAAACTTCGTTTTTTTTTGGCCCTAGCCATGCCTTCTACAACCCCTCATATATTTACATCACCAGTGAGGGGCGGAGGGAGAAAGTGCCCATCCCATCTCATGTAATCCTTCATTAGAACTCATCACACACATCCAGACCATTTATCTTAAAATCCAATCCAATAACTTTTCTTTCGAAAAAAAACAAACCCTTACTTTGGAATCGACTGACATTAATTGACTGACACCTTATTTAAAAAAGCACAATTTGATTCCGTGATAAAAGTACCCCTTGCCTGCATCTGACGTACCCTATTCATATGAAGTGCAGGGCTGGGGGGTATACCCTAACTACAGAAACAAAACCTCAATTCCTCTGGCTAAACGCAAATCTCAATACGATCATATATCCTTTGATAATTGTTTATTCTCAGTTTCAATTCGACCATTGCTTTATATTTAGCCTCCAGTAAAGGCCAGCGATGGAAAAGGAGAGCATTGACTTGTACAAGTGTTTAGGTGTGCAGTTCAGTTACTACCTGTCCTAAGTATCCATACTCCAGCGCCCCCCCACCCCCCCCCCCCACCCCCATGCTTCTCATCCCTACACGACCATACGTTCAGCATCGCCTCTTGACATCCCAGAGACATTTCGGGCCTGTCGCTATGGTAACCACTTTTTGCCACTGAGGGGGAAGAGAGGGATTTTATGACATGAGCGTTACGATCAAAACAGCCTCCTCCTCAGAACAGCCCCCTTGGGCTAGAAATCAATGCCATGTGCACATGGAGAGGAAAAAGGCCTTTCACCAAGAGTGTGTAATAAGTATCGGTGGGGCTTCAGATATATAGTGTTGGTTTTCATCCGCTGCTGCCAGAAAGCCTTTTTAGTTGGCGCCTGTGAGTTATTCTTCAGTCAATAGGCAGAGATCTATATTTCCATTTTCCATAATACATCTGCCAAGGAAGAGGTAAATGAAATATCAAGTTGCATAAGTAAGTAAGGCAGACTACAGCAGAACTGTATGAAGCAGGCCATGTCTGAATTGGTTAATAGGGAATCCTGATCTACAGACCAATTAACTTTCATGTTAATACAAAGTAGAAATAGACTTTCCTTACAGTGATATGTTCAGATATCATCAACAATGTCAAAGCAAATTAACCTCTAACATGCCTATCTGCTTTTACATGACTAAGCCAACTGGATGACATTTAAAACATTTATAAAATATCAAGTAACTTCACAGAGTGAGCCTGTTTAGTAAATCTATACTAAATCTATATTTTCCTCTCTGTGTCATCAAGTATGTAAGTCATCAAAAACAAAATTTAATACAATGTATAGTCTTAGAAGTATTGTTTTACAAAGAGTCCCGTGTGAAAGGTTGCAATATCAGGATTAATTGCATTGACTTGTAAAGAAGACCTATGCACTTTGTGTAACAGAGATCAGACTGTGGCTATCAGACAGTGCCTGCTAGTGGTCCACCTTATGACTGCTATCTGATAATGTTATCGTAACCTGAAGACAAACAACCACATCAGTCACAATCATCTCGTACATTCTTTAGCCTTATCAGCTGCATAACCTTTGGGCATGCAGATATGGGGGTTAATATTGTTACTGACTGCGCAAAAGATATCTATTAGATAACGACAATAGAAATCAAAGTTACTCTGAGAAAATGAAAGAAGAGAAGCTCTAATCTCATTTATTAGTCATCATTCATTTAGAGAACAAAGCTGACTTTCCCCTTAAAATAATAGGGGGGGTCATGTTGGTATACAACCCCTTTGAAGACTCCATTCGGTATAGGGATACCCAGCTAATTAAATCAAAGAAAAAGAAAATATTGGAATGGAATGGAACACTAGTATCTTACAAGACGTGTGATTTTATAGACGAATTCTTACCATTCCACATTAGCCAAGGATTGCAGCGCCCGTCCATTTTGCCTAACTGAAACAAGAAAAAATACACATTTTGTTATGTATAGTTAATTCTGGTTCTTCGGTTAGTTCAATGGCCAGTGGAAGGAGTTTCTTCTTTTTAACAAAGCAGATTTGCGTCTTGTAACGTTTTACATAATAGGACAATGAGAGAATAAGTACAATTCTTAGGAATTCAACAAGTTCATCGGATGAACTGTCCCATGTTCTCAGTGCCCATGTACTTACCAACGCCGGATAGACTATGTTTTCCACGACATAGTTGTCCTGTCTGAAAGACAGAGAAAAAAGAACATGATATGGTTGTTTTCAATGTGGTTAAAAGCGAGTTATAATTTTTATTTCTACAAGGCTACCACATCGCTTGGTATACGATACTAGGGTTGTCTATTGTATCTACTGCACATATACCACAGCGCACTTGTATGTACCGATACCTTACTCTATTGTTAATCACATATTCTTTTAAATAAGATTTCAATATGGACATGGCAATTTTCTTTGTAAATAGTTATGTCAAATTTCTTTACTCTAAACACATCGCTTATCATTTCTAACAGAGAATGTTTATTCTCCCTTACTGCTACACGGAACCAGTACTACGGTAAGTTACCATCTGACAAGAGATAACCACACACGTGAGTGAGACAATTTGTCCTGTTATAGTGTCTATATCCACCACCCCAAGCAGTATAGATTTAAGAGAGGCGGTAACAGTTAAACACCTGAGGTTTCTTCAAGGTTTATATTTCACCTGTTCTTTCCTATAAGACCACCCCTAGCCTGCTGTTATGTGTTCTGTCCTATTGACAAGCACCTATACGGTCGGCGACCATGGTGCCTCCCCTTCATCTTTCCACTGAAGGTGGTTTATATGGCACTCCACCTTTTACAGTTGGGCCCTAGATCAATACACACCCTGCGGCCAGATTCCTTGACCTCCCCCTGTCAAGACGAGTCAAGGGTTGTCGCTAGGATCAACTCACTGCCTCTCCAGGACAGTGCATGTTTGCCTGGCAGCCACAAGGAGTTGTAAATGTGGCTTTATTACTGCTACAAGATGGCAGCTTTCCAGGAATAGTGCTGACTTATCTAGGTCTCCTAGTCGTAAACCCCCACACCCCAGTTCTATATTGACACAGAGATCCTATGTTATAGTGTATGGCGCCTCCTAGGCCCAATGGAAGAGTCATGCTGAGGTGCCTTGTACACTTATAGTCAACTCTATTGATCCCAGCTCAATATAATTCATCTTGTCTTTAAAAGTAGACCAAATCTCCATTGATTTCCACTGCATCCCAATGGATTATTCCTAGGCTCCTGATATCAATGGCTGCAGATTCTAATCAAATTTCAACGCCTGTCATTCATCTAAGGATAATGAGTGAGATTTAGTGCTACCTGAGCCCCTAGACTATTGCATAAGAACAGACATGGGAAGGAATCTAACATTGATCAGTGCAATGGTCTGTAAACTGAGCTGCTCTCCGGGCTATATCTACTGAGATAGCATTAGAAAGGTTCAAAGGGATTAAAACGATTTAGAGGTCAATTTCATCTATGGGAAACCCCCCTGGCTAAGGTCTATTTCCTTTCTGTTCAGATATCTCAGGAAGCCGCTGAGAGCAGTTACCATTTCACGGGGAATACCCATACCAAAGGACTCCAGTCTGGGAAACAAGACTGTGCTAAAACAAGGTTGTCTGTCTGGTGACATTACATTAGAGAAGCATATGACTTATGGACATACATGAGGACAGCTTTAGATGAATCCAGTCTTTGAGTCTATGAGGCTCAAACCACCTCAATATCAGAGTTGCTGACAAAAAAGGAAGGACAATACAATAGACTTCTGGATAAATATCTGGAGCTTGTTAGCCATAACCACTGGGGAATGAATGGAACGGTGCAAGAAAAAAAAAACGTGCAAGATGTGAATAGTTCTGTCCACTATCTGGATAAGTGTAGGGCTAACCCAGAGGAGGTCCATTGGACTACACTGACCACTAGACAGGCGCCTGACATTGGACCCTTTAAAGGGTGAGGGACACATCAAGCTCTCTCCAGCTCGTCCTCCAGGGTCTACCTTCCCTTAATGCAGACATCGACAACACAGGAGGAGACAGCCCACAGCCCAGCCCTGACAGCCCTCACAAGTGCATCCCCACGACTGACACCTGCCCCTGCCGCCCCTATCGGCTTTCGACTCAGCCCGGCCCTGAAGAACCCGGTATAATTGGCTATCCAGAGAACAGTGGTGAGGCGTAACAGTAGCCAGCCAGGCCCAAATGGGAAACCCAACAAAAAGAACCCCCATTTCCGCCAGCATTATCTTCAGTGTAATTACCCCTGCGAGGACGTACTTATCCCGTCGTCGTGGGGCCCGCTTGTCCGCTATTGTTACCCACCCATGTGAGCAAGCCGCAGTGTGGATAACAAGACAACCAACACTACTCTCACTCCAACCAAACCTTATCTTGTAACATCTCATTATCTATCGCTCCTTGCCTGGGCAAAGGGGCTCGTCAAGTAGTACTCTGATCCTGATAAAAGCAATCATCTGTTCCTCAGCAGAAAGCTTCTAGTGTTTCATAAGGGAGATTAGAAATGTAAATAATTTGGTAGCACCCTTGGTGAGCACACTTTTCTTGTGGAATTTTTTTTTTCTTGGTGTCTGCAATTTAGGGATGGAGTGGAATGTGTATGGTGCTACAGAGGAGCCGACTTAGCCTTGATGCTACCAAGCCTTGTTGAGTTACTCAGATCCTGTAGTCGCGCACCTGTAGTCGCACCAGCAGGTGCCGACGCCTAGTGAGAGAATTCTGAATTACTACCAAATACCGACAGTACATAGTGTGGCGCTCTAAGATCGCTATGTTTTAAGTATCATATGCATAGGCACCGGTTGGCAGGTCTAGTACCGTAGTACCGATATTCGCCTTAGACTGACAAGCTCTTTACTTGATACAAAAGTCCCGTATTTTTCCTAAAAACCCTCCATAACACTTGTATAAGAAAAATACATGTCACTCAAATTTTTCAGAAATCAGAAAATCCCGATAAAACCTGAAGACTTACATGCCTGGAGTCTGTATGGGAGTTGCAGAGGTCGCCAGCAAATATTCTTACAGAAAAGCCCAAGACCATCGGGAAAAAAGTCATCTCTATTTGGCATTTAAAGTTCGAACCGTCTCCCTGATACTGACCCTGATGTTGAACTTTTGAAGCCGGTCCAAGACCGCAAAGCCCTATATTTTCTAACAGGGCCAGACCCACTACCCGAAATTATATTTATATGTATCACGATAGATACAGCCAATCAGGATTCCAGGATTTTACCCCCATGTAGGGAAGTTTAGACCACAATAATTTCACTTCTAGTAGCAATATCAACATGATTCAAACCGTATTTGAAAGGTAATGACATCCCCAAGGCCAAAAATGTTGTGTAAAACACGTTAGACCTGAATGTGTTAACACTGACATTGCATTACACAGAACAAGCTACACGGATTCCCACAAAATCCCCAGATTGACATTTCCATGAAAAATTCGAAATTTTCCATGACATTTTAAAGTGATTTTGGACATTATTGGGGTTGACCTCCTGGCAAAATTCCTGCAATCGAGGTTAAAAAAAGGGTCCACTCTAATGGATTTTGCAAATAAATATTTGGTTTTCCCAATTTCCATGAAATTTTCAGAGAGTGGGGGCATGTCCACAAACCATACTACCATTGTCACTTGCAAATTCAGTGCCCTTTTCTTGTAATGAGCCTATCAACCATTCAGCCTCATCCTATAGCCAAAATGTGCTACCCACTTTATTAAAATTGATCTACCCCTGTATCCTTTGTGCCCTACTAAAGGTTCAGCCCAAAGGAGTGCCACAAGGTTACTTTATGACTTATAATCTACACTATCAGTCCAATGGACCAGACAAATCTATCAGTCCAACGGACCAGACAAATCATGCTCTAAGAACTCATCAAATTGCACCATTTACTTAGAACAATTTTGGGGAGGGGGGTGGTGGTAAAGAATGATTTGGGGGGATAGCATTGGTGTGGGGAGTGACATGGGTGATAACATGAACAATGGCCCTAGGGTAATAATCAGGGATGTAAGTCAGGCATGGGCAAAAATCAGGAAAACATACATTAACTCAATATAAAAGCCTTCTATTTTTGAAAACAGCCCTCCTTTACCACTTGTATTATGAAAGTACATGCCATTCAAAATTCTCAGAAATCAGGAAATCCTGATAAAACCTGAAAACTTACATCCCTGAATAATGTTGCCTGGTAGATCTGGGTTTATGGGATAAGAAAGAGAAGGAAATTGTTTGTCAATTTGCATTAGAATGCACCATTTAGAGTCCAGACTTTCAAAATTTTCCCACCACCCTCACCCCTTAGAACTATGCTTTTTCAATATTGGTGCCCTCAGCCTTAACACAACTAAAAAAAAAAAAACGGCTGAATACAGCATTTTGGCTATAGATTTAAAAAAGTTTTCCTGGGGAGGCCCCAGTACAACAATAAGTCTATTCAGTCTATAATTCAGTATCTTTTACAAGTATCAGCGGAAATTAACCACCCATCCCCCTTTCCCTCCCAACTTTCAAATGATTCCCGTACCCTTATATGCAAGGCAATCGGTCCTCGGCTACAGCCCCACTAGCATTGGATCCGGGATTTTCAGATGTGCCCAGCCCTGAATAAACGCCTGTCTCAAATAAGGGCCGGGGGTAGAGAGGTATTAATGAAATTAATGAGCACCTAGGCGCTTAAAGGGGTCATTACGGTAACCAGCATAGTGTTTTAAATACCATGTACAGTACTATGGTGGTTATTCAAAGTTGTTTGCATTGAAATAAGATTGAACTTGTGATATAGATCACATATGGCCCAGGGCTTCATGCAATGAATTGATTTTGCTATTTACAACCTGTGAGTACAATGTATAAGTAGAAATATGTCACTCAATATCTCAGTTGAGCTACCCACACTGATAAGTCAAAATTAATATCTATGCAATTAATATTTAGCATAGTAAGGCCATTATCATAAAGAACCAAGGTGAGAATCTGCTATATAAGCCCTTTTTCAGTCTATTTGTACAGTGATTTTTTTAATCTTACTCAAAGCTGAAATATGATTATCTTCTCTTAATCTCCATCACCCGCTGTGTCAATATGATATACTACATTGTCTTTTACTCCTAGTATTAACAAAGAAAGTGATTGTCAAGTTAAACATGCAGGTAATGCCAGTACTGGGACTGAACACACACATTGCAACTCCGTTTACGCCTTCCGCAGCTGTAGGCAGCCAGTTGCCGGACACGGCATCAACGCAAGGCCTAAACACGATCTGGTTGCAGTAAAAAAGGCATAAAAACAGCTGAGGGCAGTGGGTAGACAAGTGTCAGGACCACTGTGCAGTGTTTCGTGTTTTGCCACCTTTCTGTGTTTTATTCTGTGCTTAACCCCTAACCGCTTGTCTGAGGCCAGGGTATAGGCGTTGTACAGAAAACTTTATCCTTAGCATGCTTAGTTTATCGCTCAGTCCCCAATGTGTTATGTGTATAGCTTGGACACTGTAAACATTGCCTGCTGAAAAAAAGTGTCTCACTTGGTGATTACCCATAGGACTCCATGTGCTAATTTCATCGCCAAAATCTATCTGACCCATAGACCCAATGGTTAAAGGACTTGTAGTCAGTATAGCTCCCAAAAACATGATGTAAGTACAGCAGCTTTTTTCGTAGAGAAAGACATCACTCACCATAAAGGACAAAATGTTGTCTGATAGATGAGATTTGAAACTTTCCTTTGGCTTTTGAAAAATGTGTAAACTAACAGTATATCACTGAATGATTACATCCTAAAGTTGGTGATTACAAATTTGTGGATCTGGCTGAAAACCCGGCTCAAATAGCCCAGGGGATACCCTGGGCCAATAGAAGTTTTGAGCCCTACTTGCATTGGTTGGGACCAGTGTGGATCAGTTAGAAGTGTCAAAGCTATTAAATATATGTATTTTCTCTGGCATACACAGCTACATGTATTTCCTTTGACAAATATTAATATATGACCTACAGTAACAGAAGGTCCCTGTGCAGTGTCATTATCCTGTACTTTTTAGTATTGTAAATATGACACATTTTGCAACACCTTCCAGGTATAAGGCCGTTTTATTCTAATAACTTGGATTACGGATCCGGCGACGAGATTTTTGGCAAAAACAAAAAACAAAATTTTTTTTTTGCATTTGGCCGACGGGATTGTTGGAAGAATCTGACAAAAAAATTATCCCTTGAGGAAAAATGTAAGTAGTCATCCCTCAAAACTTCTCATTTTGTCGATCAGATGTGGAAATTTTTCCATATTTTCCATTAAATTGGCCCAAAATATGGTATTTCCATGTTTTTTTTTTGTTTTTTTTTTTTTGCCTCCCAGCGATGGGGTATTCTGGCTGTCAGATAGGGGGGGTTGTGAACTTTTTTTTTTACAGATGGCCGACCATGCATTTTGTTGAAAATGTCCGTAATCCAAGTTATTATAATTAGATGGCCTAACCAATGCAGATTCTAATGCATTTTGGCAATTGTGACGTCATCAGATGCATCAGAAAAACCTGATGATCTCCTCTATAGTAGCAGATATTTCAATACATATGCCAGACTGATGGAAAGCTCACTAAAGTACGCTATCATTATCATGAAAATAGAGTAGTGTTTTCCTTTAAAAAGAACCTAAAAAATCAATAACTCTGGTTCTAGTAGGAATTTTTACAAAAATCTTTCAGATTTTGATAGCCCTGTATCTAGGGGAAAGTTGTGCCGGTTTTCTAAACTCTCACGGCGGCACAGAGATCAGAGTTTAGATCTCACGGCGGCACAGAGATCAGAGTTTAGATTTCTAAGCTACTAGCAACCAGGGTGCTGCTCCCGAGGATAAGTGAAGTTCAGTTCTAGATTCACTGAGACTGAGTCAGTGCACCTATGATTATGAATGATATTGATGGCCTTAGTCTTAGCCTTAGGCTAGCTGCTCAGGCTCAGCTGACGCAATACCAGCAGTGATTTTTTTCCAACCTCCATTCAAATTTCTTTCCATTAACCGTTATGCCAGTTATGGTCGTGAATATATCATTCATTGTCATGACTGGTTCTTGCAATACTAGGTAGCGTACATCTTTTATATTCGCCCTCGTTCAGTCAGTCAGTCTTTGGAAGGTAGTGGCAGTGCCACTGCCATTTCCATTTTCAAGGACGCAGGTCATGACAAGTCCTTGAAGAAAAACGGGCCCCCTTTCGATGGTTTTCACATTAATAACCCCTACATGGGCTCCTACTTACACATGAGTGTGTGCGGTAAAAGAGATCTACATATATGTTGTTGTTTTAATACACTTAGTCGAGATATATCATCATATTATCTTGTAAACACTCTTGACATCTGACAACTGTCACTGAGCTGTCAGACGGGAATGGGTGCAGCAACCGGTTCAAGCATGTTGACAACCCGTTTACTAAAGAAGTACAGCACGTTACTACTTCAAACGATGTTTAAACTGTTGACACTTATGTGTATAATACATATAAATACCTGTTGTCTTGCTACGTTTGGTCTCACAAGAGTCAAACAGGAAAAACCTCTTGGTAAATAACGCGAAGACACAAGCATGGAGGCTGCCATTTTTGCTGAGTGCGTAGTGCGCATGCGTCAGACGTCTAGATCAAAACGAGGCCAAGTGGACGATGGTGGCTCACTTCTTTGTTGTGTCTTGAGAGTTCATGTTCTGGATACGTACGGGAAAGCTCCTTTTTCGTTGGATAAACTTTAAAATCAGGTATGTCATTTTGCATAGAGTTCTACATAGGGTTACTCTTGTCATTTGAACAATTGATAGCATGCGTTACGCCTGTTTGAGTAAGTTAGCAGTGAAATTGTGTCGAGGAATCGGTCCTCCCCGGGGTCCTCCCACCAAGTCTCGAATCATCAAGCCTGCAGTCGCTGTCTTGGGCTGAGTTGGGGGAGCGGTCGACAGATGGGCAGGGCCGGGCTATAAAGTCTGGGAAAAGACTTGAACTGTTGGGGCGGATGTTTTCCTCGCGTCAATCTTTATATCAAATCAGCTCAGCCTCAGGAAAAAGTAGCATGACAGTGCCAGGTTTCAGCTACTCACGAGTCACGTACATAAAACCTGTCAAATGGTTGAAATAAAACGGTATAGACTATAGGAAACAGTTTGTTCAGACGTGTTGAGATGGGTGTTGGACTAGGTGGTTGGCCTAACCAATGGCATCTCAGATGCGGGCCCAGTGGGTGAACAATAGGCGGCACGGGCTCTTTATTTTGAGACACAATAAGGATGCTGACCCGTGATGAGAGCATCATCAAGGGTGAGTCAGACCTCAAACGTTTAGAAGGCGAAATTCACCAAGCACCACTGTGTTCCGTCGTGCTTCTAAGAAAATTAGAAAGTGAACTTGATCCAACTTGGCAAAGCAGATAGTTGCACCAGTGCTCACGTACCGGGCTCCAATATACAATTCACCTGTTTTATAGCTAAGCGATAAGTTGCCTGGAGTTGCCATGCTGGCCCATAGAATAAATGTATAGTTACTAAGTTAGTGATACCCTTTCTTTTGACCCCCCATCCCCGCCCCCTTGCAACGATGCCGACCCTTGTGGCAGATGTGTATTCGTGTATACGTGTCGATATGTGCACTTCACCATCTCATTGCATTGGCTACTGAATAACCAGTCATTCCTTATTGCAAAAGGTTTCTGACTGTAAGTTGAACAATTAATTGGGCTTTACAATTAAAGAGAATAATGAGTGCATAGGGTTTCAAGGGAGATGTGTAAAGCTAAAGGAGTACTCATGTATGTGAGGAGTTTAAAATGCCCTATGGCATAAATAGATGTATCTGTGATTGTCCTTTTCCCCACATACCGTACGTCACCCATCATTAGTTTTACAATTCACATGGAATCTAAGATGAATCCATATCTCAGTTATGATAGAATAATGACATCACATGTTCATAGTTCTACCATTATACATTTGAGCCACTAGCGACCAAAGTCGGAACTAATTTCTCAGCACTGCCCCGCCAGCCCCTGTGATCTGGCGCGCCCTAGCCAAATTGCTTTGTGGTCCCAAGTATCCGGAGACCACTATGTAAACGAAAACCCATCAGAGTTATTGCTCTGCAAAGAAAGATAAAGACAGGCTGCGTGAATTATTTATCAAACGTAAGGTCTGATGGCAGTCAATACTGTGTGCATAAGATGGGGGCTGCATGCCATAGCAATGGGACTTATTGACTCTAGTCAGGTATAAGGCGGTAATGGGATTGGGACGCGGTTGAGACATTGTGTATTGAGGTGTAGGATCCTATGTTATATTGCAGCCCCTTAAAATGTCATATCTCTATTGTTAGGAGGTCATTTCCTGGTAAGAAAAAAGTCATAATTCTATTGCCATTCTTCAGAAAAATAAAGTCAGAGCTCTAATAGGGCTGGTGTGTCATTTTAAGTCTGGGCGATGAGTGGTCAGTTCTATTAGTCATAGCGTTCCACATTACTGGTACAGAGGTTATTGTTCATAAAAGAACGCAGGCTCGATCCTGATATCTGCGTCCATATCGTGTTTAAAGATAATTCGCTTCCCTCTACATTGGACCTGTTACATAACCGAGGTATGCTTATCTCCAAGTACATGGTGATGGCTAAATGGTGGTCCGGGATGGTGGTAGTCTGACCAACAAATCTCTTCTTGTCAGTGTGCCAAGGTTCAAGTTCTTGTCTTGTGGCTTATGTATAGTGGGGGGCATGGGGATGTAGTATGCTTTGTCCTATGCTGTATTTTTCCTGGATCTTGACTTATCTAGTCCAGAGAGCAGTTGCTATCAGTGGATACTAGCCCCGCCGCCACCTCCCACCCACCACCACCTCCCCACCAATGCACCACCTCCATCTCCTCCTCTGTGAGGCAGTAAGGCAGAGCCATAGGCCTTGAGTGGCGCGGGGCCGTGCCGTCAGTCTGTAGGTGGTCGGGGTCTGAGTCACATGAGACCGCAGCAGTGCACTGAAGGGTCGGGGACGCACAGGAGGCTCCACTAATACTCATAGTTACACACCCACACCCACCCACCTACCTGAGATATCAGATTTGGCATAGTTACTCAATGGGCTCCGACCGGACTTACCAGGTAATAGCGGACATAGCTTATCTTTATCAAAATATGCTGTTCTTAATTGATCAGTGGAACTTACTTATTACCATAATGATATTATCTTGTCGGTTTTAGGAAGTATAGTTGTGATCTTTTATCCTAGGATCAAACTCCAGGGTCTATGACTTAGTGCAATACACATAGACCGTGTTCATAAGAACTTCGTAGTGGTTGTGAATTCCACATGTGTATTACAGTTTTGTACATTCAGAGTTTCCTACAACTGACAAGGCTACATGCAGAGACACATTAGAGACATCTTACATAATGCTTTGTTATTTGCACATTTTATCGCCATTGCTTATCAGTTTGCATACATGGGTCATGACATCACATGGAAATACAATGCAGCAAACACCGGTGTCTCCTTCCGTTATCAACACCGAGTGGTGTCGTAGAATGATTGTTGCATGCACACACTTCCTTCAGAAACACTTGAGCGCCTTTGATTTTTTTTTGTAATTGTGACAAAAGCGCCATTCATAGATATACATTGATTAAAACAATACTTTGCATGTTATACATGCACATTCATTTTAAGAACAAATTTTAAGTCTGAGACTAGGCATACTTGTGGTCAAATGATGTTAAAGGGAGACATGCATGGTGTCTTTGTTCTTGGCAAGTGGGAGGTCTCTTTACCTTCAGGACACCTGTCACTTGTAAATTCAAAGTGCTCTTTGATTCTTTCAAAGTACTTACAGATGATACCTCCAACTTACCATTCGTTCATGGTTAGCAATGTGCACAAGAAAATACAACTCAATTTATATTAATGCATCGATAGTGTTATATAGATGCTTAATGATATTTAAAGGGAATTTTACTAATCTTGGAAGAAACAAAGATAGTTTTTTATAATTACATTTCCGGGTGCCATGTTAAATTTCTCGATTCGATCACAATCGATAGAGTTCTTATGATTTTTAACTTGTGAAATTGGAGACAGGCGGTCCACTTCTTCAAAGATGCTAGCGTTTGATTCTGAAGATGTTCCTATGTAACAATTACTTTGGGATATTATCTGTCGTCTTTTGGTTTCGCACATTCTCAGAGGGGATCCTGCAATACACGTGTCGGGCCGGATGGCCTATGTATTTAACTCACAATAGGTGTATTGTTTCGTTTTGTGCTTGTATTTTAGGGGGCGGGTGGACGACATGCGCTCCCATTGTTACTGTCAGCTGTAGATTTACATAAGACATGGGCGCGCACTGGGCCAAGGTATAATTGAAGGTAACATCTGTTTCTTTTGTGTTTCAGGCATGAATAGAAGCGTGCTCTGACAGTGGACACACTTGAGTGAGCAGCCGTCTGCCAATAGCAGCAGCAGAAGCAGTCGGGGTCTCAGTGTGCAGTCAACCAGCCCCGGGACGGGTCTTAACTTCAGCAGACGACATTTTGGTCGCGTTGGCTCAGGGTGTCTGTTGATGCCAGCACCTGTGGACGTTTAAATGTTGGCCACCTTCGGACACCCTCACGTCACGGACGTTATCATGTCTGGAGGAGAGAAAACATCTGTGGCCATGGATATGAAGAGGAGCCTGGATAGAGAGGATAATAGTAATCATAGCAACATGATGGCCAATGGCCGGCCTGGGAGCGCCAACACAGACCGCCGCTCTACTAGCCCCGACCGGGAGGCGGACGAGCGGCGGGCTAGTCTGTGCAGCAGCCCGGGCGGGGAGGCGTTCCCGGCCAATAATAACACTACCCTACACGACAAAGTCAGCTCTATGTGGAAGGAGAAATACGGAGATAGTACTACCAGTGACCCTGCCGGCTCTGTAGACTCAGCCTTAGATATGGACGATGATGACCATGATGAGTCTCCTATGGAGTTGACTACAAATGGACATCATGGGTTGGACTCTGAGGAGGGCGTCAACAGGTCCTCCCCTAACGGCAAGTTCTGCCGCACCAACGGCGGCAGCGGTCTGCCCGGGGACGACCTGCAGGGGAGCGGACTGAGCAGGCACCACCTGGGCAATTTGATGCGGGGTGATATGGTCTCATGTGAGACGTCCAAACTGCTGAGAGGCATCCTCCAGGGTAAAGGTAAAGGACTTTCAGATCCCAGTGAATTGGGATTAGTGACTGAGGGCGGTATGCATAACCCAGATAGTGGTCTCATCAGCCAACTCCTACAAAGAGACCATAATGGGCGTGCTCTGATGAGAGACACTAGTTATGATGGGGAGATGGATTCTGTGCACTCCCCCAACCCTGGAGACATGTCCTCTGACGATATGAGTGACCAGGAAAACCAAGGAGCACACGGCAACAGTCTTAATGGCGCCGACCTGGATCGGCAACGGTCTAAGGACGACGCTAGCAGCACGGGTAGTATGGGTGAGGGCGTTGAGGCCAAGAGAGCACGTATTGAGAACATCATTGGCACCATGAGGGTGTCACCCAACAGGGCGGGGGATTCCTCCGTTGAGAAGCGGCACAAAAGGAAACAGTTTGTTCCCCAGCAGCACGACGTTGCGGGCAGTGAAGGTGATGAGCCGGCGCCCAAGGTGCGTAAAACGGAACGCGAGGTGCTCCGCAAACAGCTGCGGCAAATGCAACAGCAGCTGGCGCAGATGCAGGACCGATATGTGCAGCTGTTCGACGGTGAAACTGCCGACCAGGCCGACCTGGCCGAACTCAGTGAACTCAACCTGTGTAGGCGACCTGTGGAATCCTCCATGGTCGACCCACAGGGTAAAGACAGTAGGCCAACCATCCATGCCACCAGCAATATCATCCACAGCATAGAACGACTAGTAGGGTCAAGTGACGATAAGAAAGATAAGCGGTCCCTTGGGGAGGGCCAAGACTTGGACCCAAGTGTTTTTATTCGTCAGGCCGAGAAGTTGGTAAAAGAACAGGAGATGGCTGCCTCCTCCAAGAAAAGTCTTCCCGCCAGCGCAGAGGGCGCTGCTGTGCTGACAGACCTGGCTAAGGTGCTAAAGGAGGAGATTTCACACAGTGTGGGCTCCTTGGTTGATACTATTGTGGCCAGGTTTGCCCGGGTCCAGCATCAACATAAGAATAAAGTAATTGATAGCAAAACGAACAGGTATTTGTCAGATGCTGTGAAAGAAATCCAGAAAATGGCCAAATCCAGTCCGACCCCTCCCAGCAACCATCACTCTCAACAACACCATCACAGCTCGTCTGAAGACAGGCATCTCAAGGAGCAACAACATCAACAACAGCAGCAACAACATAATCAACAGCAACTACAACAGCAGCAGCAACAACAACAGCTTCAACGCATGAGTCCCGTAGTCATCAAACCCACACGGACAAAGGTGACGGACAAGATCCTCCACCCCATGTTGGAGGCACAAGTCAAGATGTTCGGCGACATGCGCGATATGCGTGACATGCGCGACATGCCCCGACCACACCTCTTCCCTCCACCCCCTTACTACCCTGGAACCATGCCCCACCTGCCGCACCTGTACGGCTTGGTGCCCCCTCCAGCCAAGGAACCAGAGCAGACGGAGCCCATGGCCCTGGTGGTCAACACCCCGAAGAAGAAACGCACCAAGGTGACGGACACGCGTCTCTCTCCACGCGCCGCTAAGGCCCTTCTCCAGGAGGGCATTCCGCCGCACGCCCTCCAAGACGGCGACAAGTATCCTCCTGAGAAGTTAGGTGGTCACCACCCCCACCACCCCCTGGCTTCCCCCCACCACCCCCACATGCACCCTATGAGCCCTGAGGCAGTCTCTGCAGCCTACCACTCGTCCTTCGTGCCGGTTAGTCTGCCTACCTCTGTGGCTATCCCCAACCCCAGCCTGCAACACTCGGACGTGCTGGCTATGTACTCTAATGGCGAGCATGGTAGCTTCGCAGAAAATAGTCGCTCATCGAGCCACTCACCCGCCATGGGAGACCACGGGTCACCTAACATGGCACCCACCCCTTCTGAGGGTCTAGGACTGTCGCCAATGATCAAGGGAGAGGGGGACTCGATGTACGACCACCACAGCTTTACAGATTCACCTATCAACTATGATGGATCAAGCATGGTATCCTTTACACACAAAAAATGTATGAAAATGTGTCAAAAATATGTGCAATTTGCGATGGTAATAGTATGTGCCATTATGTGATTCAACACCAGCAGGTAAAGGTGTAGGGATAGATCTTTTATTACATTTAACAGATAGCGCTCGCAAGTTTATGTAATCCAATGGCTAGCAAACTATAACCATTAACCTTTCTTTTTTCACATCGCCCCTTTTGCCTGAAGCCTACAGTAATGATCAATTTCAGCGCTGTTAAAACCTATCTTGTCCTGTAATTTACCAGATCTTAAGCACCGTCTTGCGTGCTCTTTAATTCGGGTGGAGGGCCAGGAGGCATGAAATGTTCTTTCCGCGCCGGTAGGCAGGCAAAAAGCTGTGTCCGTGTCTCGGGGTGTTACGAGAGTAAGATACCGTCCTTGCAGCCGCACCCCCGGCTCTAGATCACTGCACAGGTTAATTGAAAAAAATAGTGGAGCGGTTTATTTATGTGCAGAGGGCGGGGGATCATGAGTAGGCTGCAAGGAGGAGTGGGCAGTGGGAGGTCGTTGTGTTTCTCTGATAAAGGCAGTCTCTATTGACTGATGACATGGTGGCGCCAGTGGCTCACCAGGCGCCACTTAGGACCTACACCAAGCAGGCAGGCACTGGAGGATGAGGGGGGTGGGGGTGAGGAGGAATGGGGATGAAGTGAGATGGAGAGGGGGGGGTGTACAGGATGGGCAGCATATAAACTAAAACTGTAGAGAGAATATAGTCCTCATTGGTTGAAACTGTCATTTGAGCATGGGCACAAAGGGCAACTTAGATTTATGTAGATTACTTCTATAATATCAAAGGCTGTAGATGTATCTTTAGGTCAGAATCAAAATCACCAATAATAACCAGAGGTAAATAGGTCTTTGTATCCTGTGATCTGTTATCAATGTTTATATTGCTGTGGGTTGAGGTTGCTCCTGTTATCAGCATACATGTATTTTTCATGTTGTACTTTTTCAGTGTCTGATGTCAGTATTATGCTCAATGACATTGTACTAGTGTGAACTACATTATCAGAGCTGTATATCAGCGCCTTATGAGGTGGTCGGCCATGCTGCATGTTAATCTATATGCTGTAGATCATGCACTAATGTGCTGTCCACAATTTTGGCTTGTTTCCACATTCCCCCTGTTATTGAATGTGCAGGCTGTGGTTTGGAGTTAATTAATAATTGGTTAGTACACCAGGAGAGTGTGTACAGGGACGATGTGTGGGGGATGGAGGGTGATAGTGGAGTGTGTGTGAGTGGGGGGGGGGGGTCTGCGTGTGTTATATGTTGTGTGACAAGGCGGGGCTATGCATCTGTTCAGGGTGGGCACTATTTGTCTTGTAGCCAAGCCCCAGACCCCTAGGCCGATTGCCCATTCAGTTAATGAAAACTGTGCCAAAAGAAGCACTTATCAGCGCGTCCTAATGGGCGGTCGCGCGGCATGCAAGGCGGTGATCATCGAGAAAGGGAGATAAGGAGCCCGGCCGGTCCGCGACAAGGAAGCCGGGGGGAGGGGCGCCGCTCGCCGAGGGGTGGAACGGCAGGCGGCCTGCTCCCTGACCGGGCACCCTGCTGCAACATGAGGTTGGATCCTCCAGTAGTGATGCCATCAACCTGGTTACAAAACCAGGCCAAACATACAACCATCACTGCCTCCTCTGTTCTAGGTTATAATCACATCCCCCTACCCTCCCCTATAGTATACTCTCACTGATAGAGCTTAGGTACTGGGTCACGTTCATGAATAATCCTATAATGATAATAATTGTATGGGCTCTGTGTGTGAGTGCGTGTGTTGCGGCATGTGAACATTAGTACACTGTAGTGATGGTCGTAGCAGTGTTAGTAGTACATGGACAGTGGGGTGTGGAGCGGGCGATCCTACAGTCACTCACCACCCAGTCACTACCACCCCTCCCTCCTCCCACCCCCACACGCACACACAGGCCCGTCTGGCCGACTGACAGACTGGCTGACTCGCTAGTCTCAGATGACACACGCATTATGTACATGATACTGTTGGTTGTGTGGTCTGTTTACATCTCCTCCCATGACAGTTAAACCGCAGCTCACACTGTTACCCTCTACCACATCGCTTAGAAAAAGAAACTCATCCCACCACCACCTCCCATAATGTTCAGGTTAAAAATCACAATTTCACACTTTTTGGTCGTTTTCAGATTCCACTCCCCAATTCAAATATTTTAAGGTGTGAAGAATTTAAACACAGCACCTCGACCAAAATGAAGCTGGCCCTTGGATCTTGTTTGTAACCCCGTGCCCAGAACCCGGATGTGCTTCTGAGCTTTGATGTCAGGCGCATGCGCTGAATCCAGGAGAGGTCGCACTCAGTATTTTAGGCAGCTGAGAGGGGTTTGGGGAAGGCAAAGCACAGACTACGATCCGCCCCATTAGGTTATGGATTGGGGCCTATTAGAGGTAAAAATCACAAACGGGAGGGGGGAAGATTGTTTAAGACTGCGAGGAGTGGCAAGCATTGGCGGCCAACAAAAGCTACATTATCTGGCCCAATGGTTGAAGGCACTCTGAGCATTTGGTTGTGGGGAGAGAGGCCCGGCTTCAGGTAATCAGCGGTTGAGGGGGAAATTGGCCATGAGACATTAAAGAAAAGAGGGGGGGCATTGTGACATGATGGGCAAGACATGGGGACTGCATTTCGAGAGAGGATAGTGGAGGGAGGAGGAAAGGGTGCATTGAGATGGGAAGGAGAAATCAGAGGAAGATAATTTGTGAATAATTTAACGTTTGTGGGTGGAACACAAAGTTTGCCCCTTAGAAGATATTTTCTTGGATGTTTGAAGGAGGGGATATGGAATTTTAAATCCATTTTAGGCCAATGTAGAGATTTTTTGTCTTTCTGGTGAATGGATGAATACAAGGTGTTCAGAATTGTCTGGCGGTTGGGATTAATTTGAATAAGAAGAAAAAGTTGTGAGAATTAGAAGCGAATTGTTGTGTGTGGGCAACAGTCCAAGTGCTTAGAAGGGGGTGACCAATTGAGCAGAAAACTTGGCCCCAATGGCTCCATCAGTGTCTCATTATACTGGCGACGGGCGGCTGATGCATGCATGGCACCATCGTGGGACTGGGGGTGGGAGAAGGATTTAGGTTGGTGAAGGGGGAGGGGGGGTCTGGGGGATGCCCCTCCAGTGTCACCTAGTCAGACAGCCCCATCACCGACTGTCACTCAATCACACAACTGCACCCTGTCTCGGTGCCAGTTGCGCGTCGCCATTTAATAATTTTACCCCCATTTAACACCCTCCGTTGTGAATGACGTCATAGTGCAACATCATAAGAAGTGACCGCAACACCATCTCATAACCGAGGCCTTACCTCTCTAACTGAGCACATGTTACAATATTTCTCCCAAATCCACCTATGCACAAATGCCGGCCATTTGGTTTCAAGGGATGAAATTATGGTTAGGGAACTATAACCCATATCCAACACCATGCAGAATAGTGTCAGTAATAATTCCCCTGTTGATTAGACCATGGTAGCCAGAGGCATATTATGGGATGTTTGAAAGGGGGATGGCTGGGGGTAGCAACGAATTGACTCTCATTGCTTGTCAATTGTCTCGCCGTTGGTGGCTGCGACCATCGTCCATTGTCTGTCAGTTCACATACAATAGGAGCCCAGATTAAACTAGGCATAATGGGGTTATCGGGAGTTGCTCCCGAGTCATTAGCAGTAGCTCAGGTGTGAGTCCTTCACATTGTTAATATCCATGGGGTTTTATTTTCACCACAGAAGGAGGTCTCTGGGTCAGGGGGTGAATTTCCATTTGATTCAGCTTGCATTTTTGCAAATATGCACTGCTGGTATAATAAGGTTTGGTCTTGTAGATCTCGATTCCAAAGAGAATAGCAGAAACACATTGCAAAATGAATGATGACATATACAATGTAATACCAGCCCAGTGCACTCCCCCTTCTCCTGCCACGGCAGGCGTCAAGTGGGACAAACGCCGCTGCACGATGGCGACACCTAGGCCAGGTATGACACACTAACCGCCAAACCTGACACCGTCGGTCTGCAGTAGATAAGTGGCACGCGACTGACGAAGCAAACAGCCACCCGGCCTCTGCCAACACAAACCGCTGTGTATTGTCACACATAGGCTTTGTTTGCTCTTAAAAAAGGAAATAAATAGAAAGGAGTAGTACATGTATAACAATAAGGCCTTTATGCTGACACTGTTTCGCACAATATCTTGCTGGTCTATTGTGGGGCAGTGTCATGCGTCCCCTTCCACCATTCACCATATATTTTTAAGTCTAGTCTAGGGTTGTAAAAAAAAAATAGATATTGGATATTTGTGGCATTCCGCTGGTTGGTGTACAATTGGTTTCCCACTGAGAGGTGGCAGAAAATAAAAGATGGCTAATCCTGGCACGTGTGTGATTTGCCCTTGACGGCAGGTGGGTTAGCTGAGGCAGGCCCCCTCCTCCCCACCTCTCCTGCCATCATAGCACCCCTCTACTATATACAGTATATACTACTTCACATACATTAACATACCCCCCCCCCCCCACACACACACACACGCCAGTGAGCTTTATATATTATACCAGCATCCCCTGACGATACACGCAGCTGCTCTAAATTCAGTCAACCATAACCCCTCCCCCTTCCCATTCCTAAATCTCCATCTCCTAGCCACACCTTTCTCGTTACCTTTGTTCTTAACAACCCCATCACCAGGCTTGTTTGTTAACCACATAATTGAACAAGACATGACACCAAATTCTAAAGTTTGGACTAAATGTTTAATTCAATTAATGACAAACAATGAAAGTGAAATTTGAACCAAACATAATGGGCCAGGCCCCAAACACACCTGGTAAGGATGAAATATCAAAAAACCTTTGTAATATGAAAAGGTAGAATGACTTAATCCAACTACAAAACACGTACTAGTGAAACATGAATGTGCATGACAAGAAATTCGGTTACTTGTGAAATTCCCCACAAAAAAAAAATAATTATTACTGTAGGGTGGGAGGGTGGAAAAAATTTTGTACATACGTGTGAAGTACACGAGGAACCGCAGCGTTGTGGCGGTAAAGGGAAATTTGAACTTAGAACAAAGAGAGACATGTGACTACATGATTAGCATATTCATAAGAGTAATGTTGTCCAATATCAAGAGGTGGCGGCACAGTCTGTGTTCAATTACCCTTGCGTCTTTAACGCGTACCAATTGAACAAGACATGACACCAAATTCTAAAGTTTGGACTAAATGTTTAATTCAATTAATGACAAACAATGAAAGTGAAATTTGAACCAAACATAATGGGCCAGGCCCCAAACACACCTGGTAAGGATGAAATATCAAAAAACCTTTGTAATATGAAAAGGTAGAATGACTTAATCCAACTACAAAACACGTACTAGTGAAACATGAATGTGCATGACAAGAAATTCGGTTACTTGTGAAATTCCCCAAAGCCCTTGGCCAATGCACCAGTGACCGAAGTCTTAAACTTATCCTTCGGGACATAGGTATAGACTGATTCAGACGTCCACATGCCATGTGCCATCACATCATCCTTATGGGCCCCTCCATGGGCTGCCGCCAGGGAGGCCCCACGCCTGAGACCGTGCAGAGAATATGACATGGGATTTTTGACTCCAGCTCCATGGAGAGCCCTCTTGAGGTGAGTTTGTAAATCCGAAGTTAAGAGGGGAGCCCCAGTCCTGGGCCAAACAAAGGCCGGGGAGTTCGGGTGAGCCGGAACTATATGGGTCATACACAAATAGGTTTTGACCGGGCAGTGCCGAGCACCCTCTTTGAGGCGAGGCACTGGGATCCAAGATGGGGGGTCTGAGGCCGAGGTAGTCTTTGAGCTTCTTATCCTAAGCATCAAACCTTCGGGGGCCTTAAACACATCTCCTCTTGTTAGTCCATGTCCCCGGTCCCACGGCGATGAGACACAGACATTCGACCCTCGGAGGAACGAGAAATATGCCAGCAGGAGGGCTGCCTTGAGCACGAGCCCTATATGTCCTTGAGTATCCAAGAAGTCACACACCTTGCATAGCACAGCAGGGGATAACGGGGGAGCAGGAACCGGAACGTGGGATGACAGCTTCTTAATACCAAGCAGCATGTCTCTAACAAGTCTGGAGTCCCAGGCGGCATCATCACCACCCAGTAATATGACGAAATGTCTAGCCCCTGAGGTATAATTCTTGACAGTAGCCGGAGACTTAACCTTATTCGCCTTCCATTGTATGTACATACAAACTTCGTCCGGGGTCGGGGAGAGAACTGATATCCCATACTCTGTAGCGAATTCGAAATAGTCTTTGTATTGCTTCTGTTTATTCTTGTCAGTTCCTTTTGTCACCGCCCTCTTTCTCGTTTCCATCATCTGGTTAAAGAGTGGCTGCCCATACCATGCTGAAAGAAACAAGAGGGATGATGAGTCACAGTCCTTCAGTGAATATTGGGAATTCAAGAATCGGATACACCTCTATTAAGCCCTTTTCTTTGATGAGACGATCAGCCACAAGACGGTGGCCCACCCCTAGAGAACGGCGAGATAGGGCATCGGCGAGAATCATTGTCTTCCCCGGAGCATGAGTGACCGTAACCCGGGCATCGTTCAAGGCACTATATAACCATATCTCCCGGGCACACGAGCCAAGGTAAAGGTCGCACCCTTTCCCTGTACCGAGGGTCGACACCGCGCTCATGTTATCCCCGACCAGGACGATCTCCCACCCAGCTGGATGCATCGGCCCTAACTCTTTTATGGCAATGACCATGTTCATGGCCTCTAGTATAGTGATGCTGTGATCCGCATCCTTGAGTGGGTCGTACTTGAATTTGTCCGGATATGTGATGCTGTAGTAATGGGTGATGCTCCACGCCCCCCCACCGACCAAGGAGCTATCACACCTAATTTCCCATCGAGGACGTAGCTCTCTAATGAGATGAATCCCATTAGATTGCGCTGCGTAGCTTCGGAACCAATTGAGATCTTTTCTGCACTCAGCTGATATGGGTACCGGGTTCATAGTGTTTGAGAGCCGGAGGAGGGCCAGGACCCGCGCCAGAAATCTCCTGGCCGGAGGAAGGCATGTTGCTATATGAAATAGCCTGCCTGCCAACTCTTGAATCCCTTTCTTCTTCACCCATTTCTTGGATTCCCAGAGATCAATTTCTTGGAGTACATCGTCCAGCTTGCTCTGTGGTATCTTGAGGGTCATGGCGATGGTGTCTATCTCGAAACCGAGCCATACAGCCTTCGTCGTGGGGCGAACCGTCTTCGCTGGAGCCAACTTGAGACCGAGGTCGCTGCAAAGCTGCTCGAACTGGGCCAGTGCCTTCTCACCTTCTTGAAGGGTACTAGTGACAGAGGCATAGTCATCAATGTAGGCCAAAAGAGAGACACCTTTTTTGGCCATGATGTGAGCAACCGCCACAGAAACCCTCTGCATGTGTGAGCTTGATGAGCGACATCCAAATGATGGGGATAAATCATAGTAATACTCATCACGATGCTTGATACCAGCGAGAGGGATGTCAATGATGTCAATTTTAAGTTGCCTGTAGGCCCTCTCTAGGTCTGCTGTGAAAATATGGCAGCCAGGGCCTAGTTGTTTGACGATCTCCACTAAGTCAGTGACTGCTGGCAGGCTATACTTCAGGTATCTGCCTTGGAACATATTTTTCTTTATTCCTGTGTTGACAGAGGCCGTGTCTGGATGGGATAGGTCAACCACAATCCGTCTCTTCTCTGAGTCTTTCTTGGCGACCGTCATCAAGGGGCTCACCTGGCTCCATGGTGTAAAGGGAGGGGCAGTGAACGGGCCTATTAACGTGCCATGGTTCAATTCAGTTGCTATGAACTTGTCTACATGTTCCATATACAGGTTTGCGGACTGGTGGTTCTCGTACGTAGGTTCCGGGGGGCTTGTTCCAACAAACGAGCTTGGCCAGCCATACCGAAGAAAAGTTACAACTTCAGCATCCGCATAATCTTGTAACAATTCGTGCCACAATTGCAGGTTGAACGTGGTTTGCACTGGAATCTTAGCCCGGAGGTAGTTGGGGAGGCATGTCCTCCTGATGGCATGATATGCGGCCATCAACTCCGGATGTTTCTCGCATGCCTCCCTGGTAGGGTGTGGCCACATTTTATCCATGGTATATGCATATTCATATGGGCCACCATCAATAGTAAGCATCGGGGTGACTCGGGCATTCGGTAATGCCGGAGTTGCTATGCACACTGAGTCATAATTAGTGTGAATGACAGCATCCGACGATGGTCGAACTTCGCCGTTGACAAAGTGAGCTTTGGTTATACTACTCACAGCGTCGTCCTTATAATATGCATTGTCGTCTACTCGATCATTACCTGGTGCATTGACACAATCCATTATACTACTACCACTATTCGTAATGACCATACCAGCGGGGGCGGCGTTATTATGGCCGACACCTCGCCCAACTGTGCATTCATGTGCGACGCCACGGTTGGGTGGACGTGGACGTGGGGTAACAGCCCAGTTGTTGGCATGATTGATCGAAGAATCGGTCTCTAGGTCATGGGCTTCATTGTGACATTGAATTGAGCAAACTGTGGAAGCGCCACATTGGGCTGTAGGTATATTACCCTTTTTTACATGCGAAGCAGCAGAATGAGCATGATCAATGTTGACAGGCATGAGACAGTTGAGATATTGCTTAGGTGTAGAGGCTACAGGACATATACATATATCATGATTATTAGAAGCCTCCACCCTGTTACCGACAGTATCTGAGATTACTTCAGTGGACGATTCTACACTTGACTCATTAACACTGTAATTCACTAATTGGTGAAATGCGACTGTGTCGGTCTCAACCACCAGGCGGGGAGCATGTATGCCCTCCATACGGGCCGCTATACCATCCTGAAAACAGCCATAACCAATCATTGCATTATTGTCATCTTGAAATGACATGCTATGGCAAGTTGTGTGAGGGTAGTCAATTTTCACCTGGCGGGCGCAGTAAACATTATTATGCTCCGTTGCACCTGGGGATTTAGAGACCGCCACAGAGGCACTATCACCTGAGACATTTTCAGTTCCACTGACACATTGATCTTCAGAGATCGATTCATTATGATGGGATTCACCAGAGCTGACCACAATTTTTTGACTTCCACTGCATTGGTCGCTATCGGACTTTACAGAGGTTGAGTCATAGATGGCTCTCGGTATACGTATATATTCCGTGCTATCGTTTAGGGAGGGGGGTTCTTGGGTGCCCCAACCAAATGAGTCATCACACGGGAATTCAATTGATCTGTCAGAAACATTCAAGTGGGCGTCTAGTGACATGTGAGCTAGACTATCCGCCAGTGTATCCTCATTCACATTGTGTGTGTTATCGAGGGCCATCTGTGCAGTAGCCAGATCCGTATCACTTAGACATGAGCCACCAGTAACATTCAAGGGTGCAGATTCAATCTCAGCAAAATCGAGCATATTATCACGAAGGGTACAGACCTCGATAGCATTATCAAACTTAACCAGTTTACATGGGACATTAAAATGAGTGGATTTATCATCGTCTGAAGTTGAGTCCACCTCACTATATACTCTCCATGCAGACGTAGCGTTGACATGACGACTGTAGTCACTATAGCAGTCTTGGTGTGCTTCCTCCTTGGCGCTCGAGGATGCTAATGTCCGGCCACCTACTGCGCGGTCGTCGGACGGTTGGCGTTTTTTGAAGGGGGGTTTAAGGACCAGCAGATCTTCTTAGAGTGCTGGCTTGCCTTGCACAAGTTGGGGAGGCAATGGCTGCAGAGATGAAGACGCCTCTCCCCATTCTCCACATGGTGACCATCATGGGGGCACTTCCCTTCGTTAAAGAGCTTGCATGGTGGTTTCGGGCGTGCAACTTTGACAGCTGGCGGCATATTGCAGACATCACCTTTGCGGCCAAAAGGATGGGCCTTACTATCTGGGGACGCTTGCGACAATTCAGAGGGCTTAACGTCCGCATTGCGAATAACATTTGGTCGAGGCTCCAACCATGTGCCCTTTTTTGATTTTTCGGAGCGCAATATCCTGATATCATAGGACTTGTCCCAAGTGAGATCGGATTGCGGATTAAGGGTGTCAGCAATCACTTGTTCACTCCATGCGCGCACATCGGTCCACTTATAATTAATAGTATCTTGAGCAACATCTATAGCGTGCTTTATGTAATACGGCTTATACGGGGCGGGAGTAGAGGCCGCGTCATAAATTTTTAGAAGGCCGCATATATACTCAGGAAATTCGAGCTGGCCAAGCTTGGTATTTTCCATCTTTTCGCCGCGTGTAATTTGGGCATGAGCATGAAGTGGATGAGGCTTACCCGATTTGGCGAATGTTGCTTTCATGAATTCCGCCATATGAGCCTGTATGTCATCCTGTGCGGTACCCATCGGCGCCCCCACATATTGGGCAGTGGCTTGGGTAGGCTGAAGGCCAAACGGCATGGCCTGTGGGAGGTGAGACCCGGGGGGCTGAGGTAATCCCGGGTACACTGCTGCATGGTTTGCGTGCTGAGACAACGTCGCCATGTGTGGGGTGAACATATGTTGTTGTAGTGCTGCAGGTGGGTGAATCAGGGCCGATTGCTGACTCACCGGTGGTGGTTGCGGGGGGGCAGGATTGCCCTCCATTAGCTCAATCATCTTGTCCACCTTTTGATTCATGGCGTCGACCTTGGCGTCGTTCTCCTTCTTCCACTTTTTGAACTGTTTCTTCGATACGCGATCTGACGACATCTCGGTTAGAGCCTAGTGTTGCCTTTAGTTAAGATATTGGTGCTGGTACCTTCTTTCCCAGGCAGCAATACCAAACCTGGCAGCGCTCAAAATTTTGTACATACGTGTGAAGTACACGAGGAACCGCAGCGTTGTGGCGGTAAAGGGAAATTTGAACTTAGAACAAAGAGAGACATGTGACTACATGATTAGCATATTCATAAGAGTAATGTTGTCCAATATCAAGAGGTGGCGGCACAGTCTGTGTTCAATTACCCTTGCGTCTTTAACGTGTACCAATTACATCTTTGTTTTACCCCACGTTAACCCTACACAGCGGCCAGGTAGCTCCTGACCACCTGTCCCCCCGGGTACTCCCTACATCTCCCACCTTCATCCCCCACTTCCTAAGCCATCAGCTAAGACGGCGTCATTGACTGCCGGGCTGTGAGGCCGCGGATCCCGGTCCCGCTGACACTAATCGTCCGGGCAAACACGGCCGTCGGTGAAGTCCTCGATCCGACCAACATTGCTTAGCAACGCGCCCTGTGGCCGGACCGCCGACCACTAATTAATTTAGTGTATTAGTCGCATTACGAGCAACTACAGCAAGGTAAACGCCGTAATCTTTAGGCAGGTGGGCGAGGTGTAGATAAGTCAAGAAGAGGTCTTATATCATAAGGCACCTGCAGACAGGCTGTGTTAATAGGCAAGGGGAGGTATTCAGAGGGGGAGGGGTGCTTCTTGGATCATTAAAGGTATTGCTAGGCTGAACTACATGATCGACTGGATTAGCTGGACAATGACTTGTATCAATTGGAAATACAATCGACGCTTATGTAGCATACTTTTATTAGCAGCATTATAAACCGCATAATCTAAAAGAATGATATTCATGCATGTAAAACAAAAGAGGACAAAATCCATGGCTAAAACACTCATATAGCTAGACACTGTCCTAGTTCCCCAGTGCACACCAGCCCATGGCATTATGGACCTGTTGTTATTCAGGAGGTTGAAAAACAGAGGCAGCCCTCAGCATAATAATATGGAACTCGGCCACAGAACCCACAGAGTCACATGCACACAGCATGAATGGCATCCATTACAAATACATGTCACAACCCATTGTGATAAATGTATGAAAAATGCATTTTGTGCCATATAATATGCAGTGCAATATATGTGGGCCTGCCTTAAATAAGAAATATGCCATTCCCTGTACCCTCAATATACACAGAACCCAGCCCTCCCCTGTGTTGAGGTTACCACACGGTGAGCTGCTCTATAGAAGGGTGAGCAGAACGATCAGAGAGTTGTCAGCAAATCTCGGCCGACATAGCCGGCAGTGAGGGGCGGACGGCGCGCAACCTACTCTATGTATTATTGATCATCATAGCCGTAGCCGTATGTATAGACGCCACCACCATCCACTACTTCAGGCATAGACTGTGGGTTAGAGAGGGTGCATGAGTGGGGTGGGTGGGTGAATGTAGGATGAGTGGGTAGGTAGGTTAGATGAGGGAAGGGAGCAGCAATAAGGGAGGTAGGAATGCACTAGTTTGTATAGGCCTGTGGAGGAAGCTTGGTTCGGGGTCGACATTTCAGTGGGTCTATTGCTTGCAGGTGTGTAGGGGTGGTGGGTACTGACTAGGGAGTGGTGGCTAGGGCTGGTGGTGGGGTAGCTAGTAAAGGGTGGTAAATATAACGAGAAACATGTCAACATACACTCATTGTTATTGGGGAGAACGTGCACGTCATGATGTTTGACATTAGCAGCCACAGTGTATTTCTACTTCTGTCCAAAACATTAGATCATCGGTAGGTGAAGGATGGGAGGGGGGTATCACTGACTAGAGGAGAACCCACATCAAATAGACCATTCAAATTATATACAGGTACATTTTTTACATGTACTTTCCTTTATGACATCTGAATAGTTTATATAAAGGCCGGTTACAGAGGTCATTAATGTTGTTTGCGCCTTACGATTGAATTTCTATAAGAGGACGCATGTTATAATGCATGGTTACCATACCCATTGTACTTTATAATCAAGTTCAGACTAAACTCGTGGGTGCCAAGACTAGACACGGGGCATTGCTGCAATAATGTGTATACATTCTGTCTAGGGCACGTAACATTATAATGTCCCATATATAGCGTTATGTAGACCCTTACTCAGTATAATCTAGCCATATGCATCGGAAAGATGTGTCAATAGAAATAATTGTTGAGACTAGACTCACACTGTGTAATGATAACTGTCCCCCTTTTTAACTTCACAGAATGCTAAAAATATAAAGCATGTGAACGTGGGATGCCTTTTGATATCTTTCTTTGGTTTTAATATTTTTGTAGAACAAAACGCTTCATTCTTCATTATTAATTAACAGCCACTCGGCACGCAATGCCTCTATAATTGGTTGTTATCAGTGTATAGATGATAATTTACTTCTACGGAGATACGTTTGACGATGTCTTGACATTGAATTTTACTTATGTATGAAGGTTTTTTTTTCGTAATAACCCCAGTGCATGGGATATGATTTGCCTGATATAACCAAAACATTTTATTCAAAATCTAGAGGTCGAAATAACCTTGGTCAGGTAATAAATGTTAACCGCACTCATACAATTTAAATTGCATGAAGAAAGTTATTGGAATGCTATGGTTTTCATGAGACTTCACAAACAATTGTGACTGGGCTGTCTGAGAGGAGGCACCATGTTTTGGATGAGCTCTCTATGATACCAAGCACTCAGCCAACTTGTACCCCTTCGAACCCTTCCATAACTTAAGGATCATCGCTCCTTGTAGAATATAGATCTAACTATAAGCAGCAGCCAACCCCATGTTTTAGCCATGCCCTGGCCCCGATCCCTCCCGCACTAAGTGACTTAAGACAGTGCAAGGCCAAGCTGGAGTAGACCCCTCCCAGAGCGGTCAGCTGGAAAAGAAGCCGCCTGGAGGAGGACCCTTCCCTGCCCTCCACCTTCCCACCCCTCCACCCCATGCAGATCATGTTCTGTAGTATTTGGCATTACCCTGTGTTGTACCCACATTACAAGGGCTGCCGTCTTAGGCCTCACGTTCTGGAGGTGGGGAGGGGGCTCAGTGCATGACCTTGGCTTGACCTTGGCACCAGTGCCTCCTGTGTACCGGCCTGGGTTCAGGTGGAGGTACCAGGCCAAGTTTGGGGTTGGTCTTATAGCGCTCTCTCACCCACCCTCTATGACTTTTGAACATGTTTATATTCTATGCAAAAGGAATCTCTTTTTTAAACTACACCAGGCTTTTGTCACACCTCTGTGATGTAAAACTTACGTACATCTGAATACAACAAATGGGGTTTTAGAGAAGGAAATGGATGAAAAGTAAATAGATGATTTCTAATACCGTGTGAATTCATCAAGTATCCTGTTATTTCCTGTTTTCTCTTCATATTTCTGATTGACCTTAACCAGAATCTCAGCCCCAGACGGTCACGCTTACCCCAATGCATTTGAGGAAGGCTAAGCTTATGTTCTTCTTCCTGCGTTACCCAAGCTCGGCCATCCTCAAGATTTACTTCCCAGATGTCAAATTCAACAAGAACAACACCGCTCAGCTTGTAAAGTGGTTTAGCAACTTCAGGTAAGTGTTATTTTACATCAATTATTTATTTGATACAATATCTTTAAGTACGAGACTCAAGACAACATAGTATTTAAGTAGTTGTTGTCACGTGCACGATGTACTTACTTCAGCAAAAGTGGTGGCCTGTTTACAGTATTTACAAGATTTTCTTCTGGAGAACTCAGATTAATTCTTCAAGGTGACCCCACATGATCCCGCCTGACCTGAGCTACTCCGGCGGGGCCATGGCCAAGGGGTTGTGGGGTCCCCACAGGGCTATCATGGAGCTGGTAATTGGCAGGAGCTGCTCCAGTGGGCAATGAAAATAGGGATCTGGGGGCGGAGGCCAACAAGACTCTGGGCCCTGTTTACGAGGGGACACAGGAGGTTGGTGTGGGCCGTCTTTGGGGCGTGTTCCCTCTTGGCAAACGATCCCAAATATCTGGGATCGGCTCAAGTAACTCTTTAACCCCAAGAGCTGCTCCTGTTGTCTTTGGATATTCTCCTTAAGCATCTCTTACAAGTGTGTGATTGGTCATTTTTTTTGCCAAATAAAGTTGCTTGGTAGTTGACCAAATATCATAAGACTCATTAAGTCCACATTCAGAATACGACAATGTCACTAAGTGCTAAGATTGTTAGTAAGAGGGTGGGTCAAGGGGGGTCTCAATACTTGGGCTACCCGCTTCCGGTTCCCATGATCCATCCGACCGGAAGGATCATCCGGTGCACGCTGGGAGAAAGGAATGGGTGGTTGTGAGTAAGGCATTAAAGGAAGGGTAGGGGTGGTCAGGGGTGGGGTCCCTCCTTGGAGATTCCATGTGAACTGTGGTCCCTTGATCCCTGTAACCGATCACTCACAGTTAGTGGATCCTCAGGCTACAAGTGTTGGCGTGGTTGCCTCGTCATGTTGGTGTGTTGATGGTCAGTGTGATCTATGTGTGTTGAGGGTGTGGGGTAGGGGGAGGGTAGGTAGGTGTATGTGTGAGTGTGTGTTTGTGGGTTGGGGGATAGGAGTGGTGCATCCTCCCACCTGCCTGTACCTCACATGTCACACCTTGCCGCACGTACGGCTGGCCCAACGTTGGCCAGGTGTTGGCTCTCAGGTATGTACTTGCTCCTGCCTCCGCCTGGAGGTCCTGCTCTTTCTCTTCCTGTGGATGTAGGTGCGGCTCCACCTTCTACACCTACCTAGTACTCTACATGCCTTATGGATCCCTAAGTATAAACCAGCGCCAACCCTGCTGGAATGCACCTTACCGTCCCAGCCCACCTTACTGGGTTCATACTTAGTGCATGTAAAAAGGGGAGTAATAAGGAACCCTCTCTCTTACCCCCACCCCATTCCTCTCCATCTCTCCTCCTTGGCCGGGCCCTACGTTCCTGTCGGAAACCCCATGAACTCGAGCTGGGAAAATGAAATTAGGCGTGAGGGTAGAAGGCTGGACCCTCCGCAGGCAGACCCCGCCGCCGGCATGCAGGTCCCTCCTGGTGCCAAGGAGATAGAGCCTTAGCCAAAGTCTCCAAGACCACAAGGATTCCAGCAGCTCAAGACCCGCACACAACCCAACCAATACCCTATTACCCTTGTCATAGGCTTGGTTTCTGTTTCTAATAGCCTACAAAATATTTATATTCAAATCAATATTTCACTCTAGTAATTTACTCTACATGTATTAATGATGATTTCTAGGCAGCGCAATTTAGTTGCATACCATCTCATAACATTTACTCTAGATCATCTAACAGCAGATATGCTTACTCTTTTCCTAAAGGCAAATAAAAAAACTTGCCCATATTCAGGAGAAATCTCAAAAGGCTCCATCTCTAAATCCACTTATGCTGACATCCCTTCATACTCATTCAACAAAAAAGACACAATCTCTGTGTAAATGATAGCAGGGAGCAGTGTGTATGGATTTGCATAGGGCCAACGATCAGGAGGAACCTGCCAGAAACCAAACATACCCAAGATTATTATTCATTGTAGGACCCTGTAAGGCCCATAGGGAGTTGGGGAGAATAAGGGGAGGGGGGGGGGGGTATTGTTATGGAGGAGTAGGGGTGGCGTTGTTAGGTGGGAGACATCTTGTCTTGGGCACACATGGGCCTGGAGGGAGTAGGAATAAGTCTGTAAATATGGACCATCAATAGACACACGTAACACTTGATCAGTGCAAACACAGATGGTAGAGATGACGGATCGGCCATGTAGTGGTCGGCCACAGACGTGTGGGTGAGATGTAGTGGTGTGTGAATGGCTTGGTTGGGGAAGGATTGTGCATTAATTAACCTACACCTGTCTAGTTAATGCCTTATTCTCTGAACCATTAAGATGGAAAATTCTCAGAATGTTACTGAATATTCAGTTTTTAAATGCATAGGTATTCATAAGATATTCAACAGATATGTATTGATCTGCATTATCTTCAGAATTACTGAATACCATGTAGCATACGCTCTATAATTGATAGAATTGTCATTGGGGCTTTCCCTCGGATAATTTTTTCATATACATGTACATGTGAAATATGTATGTGGTATATAAGGCTTACATGTATCCGATTTAGAAGTGTGGATAATACACCATGTGGTTACACGACTCTCACCAAGTCACTAACATAGTCTGATACGACCCATCATATCAACCGGAAGTAGACATTCCCTGCGCAGACGCACTATAGAGTATAGTGGTACTGTGGTTGACCAGTAGGAAGCATGAAGCATTGCCACCATTATACAGAAGTGGGTGTGGGTTTTAGTATAGGGACGCTGGTCGCATATATGTATTGTGTATATAGTAAGGTGGCGTTCCGATAATAAAGCCCCTTATGTATATGGCAAGGAATGGTATCGACCCGCTCAACCAAAGACCATGAGACGCCACTTTGTCCCCAAGTGGACTTCGCTGGCGTCGGCGACTCAAGTTGGTGGGAGAAGTAAAATATCGATCGATTGTGCTTACAAATATTAGGGACCAAGGTGGAAGTAACGATTTCTGCTTTTCCACCTCCATCCTCACCACCGTGAGATGCCATTGTGTCAGAGCGACTCTACACGTGTGGGTTGATGGGAGTGGGGGGGGGGGCGTTCTTGTGTCCCTGAGGGCTTTCCTAAACATCACGCAAGTGGTGGTGATAGAGTACTAGATAAATGGACTATATGTACGGTATTATAATTGTTTGATTCTATTTGCTGTTCAATTATGATTTGATACATAGAAGGCAGTTGTGCATACTCATTATAAATGAACTGATAAGCCCTGCCATCCCTACTCTTGTCATTTTTTTAACCCATCTCCATGTCAATATACCTGGACCATTTATCCTTGCTACTTGCAAACCTAGTCCATTGAAATGGTGGAACTCAGCCAGTATAACAGTAAATAGTAATGCCTGTCTGGGGCACATATTTAAGTGGACTGTCAGTCAGGGCTGTGTAACTGACACAGTGATCGCTGTGCGCAGAGAGCATCTAGTTTTCATCCCTGATAGGTGGGTGGGAAGGCAATGGAGGTAGGGGAAGATGTATGGAGGGGGGGGGGCGTTAGTTATTCACGCGCCGCCCAGTCAAACAGTGCTTATTGATTTGGCGTAGTGCTGCACGCCCGCGTATGACTATACTGCTTTAACCCTCCGCGCCATAAAACCCCTTAGCCAAGTCAATACCAGCACGACTATTCTGTCCCCCTGCCGTACATTTGGGTCGACTCCCTACACATTGACATTACCTAGATATGATGTATGTTGGTCTAGTTGACATCAACCCACTGACCTTTAGACATGGCATTGATATTTTTATACTGTTGTTTGTTGTGGTGAGGGGAAAAGTGGAATACAAAAAGCAGATGAGATTTGGAACTGGTGCAAAGATGCCTGCCATTCACAATTGGTGTTCAGGAAAAAATACTTGTGTCATCTGGGCAATTCTCACGAGCCGATTTGATGTTATGGACAACAGGTGGTGTCTGACGATTTGGTAATACTTTTAGGATTAACAAATTCGATATCAAATTAATCATGCATAGGTATGCTTACATAGAAATAGCAGGCTTGCACATGTAGTGTATCATGAATTTAATTAATTTCAGTATCTGTAAGTAGTGATGCAATATAAATTCTACGTCCTGTTGCAAAGTCACATCCTTTCAGGAAAACAGGAAAAGATCTCAACATGAAACCCATTCACACAGGCACATAAAAAAAACTCAGGCCTATATCTTGAAAGGATATACTGTTCATCACGTTTCCTTACATTTCCGTTCGATCATACATAAAAGAAAGTTGAAAAAAAAGACAAATAAAAAATATTAAGAGAGCGGGTATAGGAAAAGATGCCCCATGAGGAGGTGGTGAGGAAGTTGACGCTACATGGAGCCTCACAAAAAGCCGTTATGAATTGACAGCGTCAAGTAAAGCTGTCAGCTGGCGGGCTCATTGTTTGTCTGACTTGACACTCACTTTGCCTCAGTTGACCAGACCGATTCTTCCACACATAGCCGTGTGGGAACATTGTTATGCTGAGTCACGCCCGGTCACATGATGACGGACAGTCACGTGGGACGGTCACATGACCTGGACCACCCACCTGTAAGGTGTCAGTGCCGCCATATGGCTTCTTGCCCACCTCAGCATACCTCCAGCCTTCTGTTAGTGGTCTCTTGGTTACCAATGTTTGAATGAATTCAACTCATATCTAATCAAAATAAAATTATCCAGAAGCCTTTTCAAGAGATACACACATAAATTTCTATATATGACATGAGGTGGTTTTGCCTTGGAATTTGTCTCATAAAGAAGACCTTTCATGTACCATAACGTACGTACAATGTAAATGTATACCAGGACTTGTTGGTTATAAATGATTATAGAAGCACTATCACATGTCACTCTGACTCTGAAACTGAGGCGAGAAGTTTCTGGTGCAAAACATCAAGCTCAGTCTCCACTGTCTGGAGATAAACACCAGTCATCTTTATTTCCGGCGTGATGAATATCCTGGAAATAAGAAAACTTCCCCTCACTGCCTCAACCTCTATTTATAGCCACAAAAAGGGACCACAATTATGTATGCGTCCCATTTATTGAACCTCAATAGAGACATGCCTCACATGATCTCAGTCCCCATTTGTTGTCACATGATTCCTGTTTCCTTGACACCAAGTGGTCTGGGCAGGTTCAAGTAACTTATCAGGGTTCAGTCAGTAGCCTTCCTGACTAATTTCCCACCAGTAGCTGGTCATTAATACAGGGGGCCTTTCTTCAATTTGCAACAAAGTCCATTGTGTGACCAGGTGAAACTAAACCCGGCACTATAGTCTCTGATTGCACTCTACCTGCCAAGAATTTGGTGAGGTGGGCCAGATGAAGGGCAAAGACTCCTGGGTCTTTTTGTATACATGCTAGTCCAAGGTATTTTTGCTACTTTTTGTGTAATTATTCTCTTTTTGAGGCTTGTATATCCGGTCCTTGCTCTGGCTAAATACAATTGGGACGTGCCGTTGTTAGTCTGGAGAAGAATAGAGAGAAAAGTGAGAAACGTGTGAACTGAGAACAGGTTCCCATGCACCAACACACGTGATAACATGACAATACACTTATGGGGAATGAATATATACATGTATGCATGTAGGTGTATTTATTGATGTAAAGAATATTTGATATTCTTTCTACTTAATGGGATGTGTCCTGATTGTTATATGAAATACGAAATTTGCAGTGAGAGATCAAGTGTTTCTGGTTATTTCAAGTCTTCCCTCATACTAAAAAGAACACTTTAAGAATCATGTAAAGTATACCAGTAGTCATAAGATGTAACCCAGTAGCAACCCTCTGGTTGCCAGCTGACATCAGACTATATAGACGGGAGCTAGGGGAGGGTGTGTGGATCACTTGTTATAAATGTCACATGCAGTGGTCTTGCATGGCACCACGCCGGCAGTGGGTGACACTGGGCCTCCCCGTGTCCAGTTCATGTCGCGAGAAAAGATCAGAAACATGGCCCACCCCCTACTCACACCCTGACACTGGCCGACTCCTGTCCTTTATATGCATGCTCCATGCAATGTGTGAGGAACAGTCATTTCTCAGAATCTTATACATATATATTAGGGAACGTTCAACAATTATGTCACTGTTATTTAGGCATTTTCAGGACCCACCCACCCCCTTGTTACTGTTTTTGTATGGAATATATAGAGGAACCGAAAGACCCCCACCCCCTAAGCAGTGACGTAATTGTTGAACGTTCCATTAGTATTATATGGATCCAAAACAGATGACCTCATTCAGGAGAATCTAGAGTGACATTACATGTTATCTTTATGTCCCTTATACAAAACAACCGGGCCCATTCAGCCTTTCTTTTGTTTAAATTCCAAGCATCCCTTGGCGTATGCTTAGTGACATTCAAATGGATTTTATTCATTCGCTAAGGCTACATATTATTCTAATGGCATTGCTTTTGCCATGTTGAATACAAGTAACAACGTCAACTAACAAGTGTTCCCTGAAGGCTGATCAATGATCATTGGTATACACATGAACACTGATGTAGCCCCCATCCAGGGAAGGTTGCAAAGTAAGCACTTCTTCCCCCAGTACCCTCCTCTGCCTTATACTACTAACATCACAAATTTCTGCCAGTTTCTGTGGTGGGATTATTGCTGACATGGCAATTGATTCTGTATCCCTCTGAGCGATGGAGATGAATGTCTTGATGGCCACTCCTAGACAGACCTCAATACTGGGGTCTCACCCAGGCAGGCAGGGCTACTGGCACAGCCAACCAGATTTAATTCGCAGCCAACACTCAGACACCCACCCCTCAATCCCTCAGACCCCCAGCCCACCCATCGTGGAGAGATTTAATTCAGAGGAGGCATGGCGAGCAATTTGTCCCATCTTCATGCGTCTGAGCAGGGAGTGATGTTGGCTGGTGGGTGGTCACCCAGGTGGATGCTGTATTGATCAGGGTCCGCCTCACCGAGCTGCTGTCTTTGTATGGGGATGACTACCTTATACTCCAGCAGCCTACTGGAGGAGGGGCAGGGGCAGAGGGGGTGTGTGAAGGGTACTGGGATGGTTAGGGCGCGGTCGCAGCCTGATGTATTATTGATGACTTAGGTAGGGATGCACAACCTAGCTGCCATTGCTTCCCCTTATACCACCTACCCCCAACCTGTGCCCCCTCATCCGATCATTGGGGATCTTGGCGGCGAGGGGTTATCTGTCCGTGTGATCCTGTCAGTGGTGTCTGCCAGTGGGCAGTGGCACACAGGTGAGTTAATGACACCTGTCCGCCTCCAGGCCGCGTCCACAACACCTTAAGTGAATTACCTGCTTAATATTGCATGGCGTCCACACAGTGTGTCTGTATGCCTCCCCGGTGACGCCATTGTCAAGGTAGCCCAGAGGCTCCCTCTGAGCTGGAACCACCGCCATTATCTCCCTCCCTATTGACAATGACTCGACCCACAGCAATTACACTCAAGCAATTTATTATGAAAAACTCATCGGAGACGAGGCGGCCGTATGCAACACGTTTATCACAGGGCTTGATGAGACGAGACTACTTCACTACCATTACACCCCGTGGTCGGCTCCTTTAATACGTTCTCCGCCATTACCCACTGGCATCATTTCATCTTGTTCATATCCCAGGAGCAAAGTGGAGAGCTCCCCTCCATGGGCTCCTCTCGCTGGAACATCAAGGCTTTTAGCAGCCAATGAATTATGAACATTCTTACTTCGCTGATCGTACAGTGTGATAGATTGAATGCATACATTTGCAAGAGTTGCAAAAAAAAAAATGAATGGAGTCGCCTATAAAAGACTGCTCTAGCGGAATAAACAAAAACGATCAGATAAAGAAGCCAAGCACTTTTAGACTTCAAAAAATAATTCCCTGCTACCACCAAATACACCTGTTGTTAAGGATGCCCCCATCCTGAGCTCGTGCGTTTTTTCTCCTACCAGCATTTCTCAAATTCATTGTGCTCCTCTGCAGCTCTCTTCGTCCTTTCTATTTCTTTTTAACTACACCATCATTATCCATTTCTCAGAAACAATTGAGTCCTATCTTAAATGTCAATGGTGGATCTAGATAAGTCAAACTGATGGATTGCTCTACTGCTTTATCTATAGATTGGATCTGCCGGATTGGTGAATCACTCAAACCTGTTTGTTCTCTGCCGGTATACAGAGTCACCCACAGATATTCTCTACCCACACAGCCACATTCCAAGTATCATAATACCAATTAAATACAAATCGTATGCCAATACATCACAAAGACGCCCAAGTATTTCGCATGTGCCTCTAGAGCTGCTCTTTAGTTTCTCAAAGCATTGCTTTGGTATGAATGTCCTGAGGAGGAATTCCCCAGCCACTATCGGCAAGCAAGAGTTTGTCTTGCCTAGTGATATTGGCATGTCACTTGGGCGAGTCACTCGCCTCCTTTGTCTGGAGGTGCTCGCTGATCAAATAGAACATGCCTGACATTCCCCATCGATCCGCTCCATCATTGTTTCCATGGAAAACCGCGCCCAGCTTCCTGTGGCTTCCCCCAGCACCACCAGAAACCGCCATTAGGCCTTAAGATACAAGTCAAACTGTTGGTGGGGTAGAACAAAGCAGTTGTTACAGCCTATTGACTTGAGACTATTGATCATCCAGCTAGGTAACGGAGGCATTAAGACTGTTGTTTGCAGACAGGTGTACTTGGAGATATGCACCTTTTTGTATTTGCTGTCTGGACTTAGATGAAAGCACTAAGAAAGGTGATATCTGACCAAAGATGCATGCATTCTTCTTTTATTTTTTTTTGGTTAAAAAATCACAATTAGCCGCTTCATTTTGATTTTATCTAGAAGCCTCAATCATCATTTCAAGTTTCAGATTTACATGTATGTGCTAAAGCTGGTACATGTTGAATAGATGGCATTATTATACTGTAGCTGGATTTTGTTCTCCTCCATCACCTCCATAATGTTATGATGAATTCTGATGAATGACATCAGTAGAACTTCCCTAATGTTACACTGCATTACATGGGTCATACTTGAAGAATCCTATGGTAGGGGATGGGGGTGTCCCCTGTGTCATTGTGCCGTGGTCCTCATCGTCCCATGACGAGCTGTTCCGAGCTGCTCTCCTTTCACCAAGTGATTGATGAGCTGCTCGGTGCAGCATGGTGAGCAAACGGCCAAGACACACCTGATCGATCAGAACCACATATCAGTTACTCAGGAACATGAAAGTACTGCTCTGGCAATAAAGTAACCCTTAGCATAATGCTCTGTGGGTGAGGTGGGCCAGCTCAAAGGCTGATGGAGCATTATGTATGTAGCATGGGGAGAAGGACTGCAAAGAGAAGGAGTTAACTTGGATCAATGTGTGTTGTGGAAATATTTACACACTTCTGCTTAATATGCATGTAACATTGTCATGTATGTATCTTTGGGGCAGTCACAAGTATAAATGATTCTGTAACTAACTTGTATTGCAGAAGGAGATGTAAGGGAGCCCCACTTCCACTTCATATATACCCTTAACCATTCAATTGCTTCTCTGGTGGAGAGAATAGTTATGGGGCTTGCTCTCAAACCAATAAAATGCCCCACCCCCATCCATGAAAGCATTGGCTGAGGGAGCTGCTCAGAGTTGCTCAATAGAAGACGATGTGTGTTTTTCGATCTGGGAATTGTGTGAGTTGTTTACTGCGAGCAAGCCCACTCCCCCTGTGGTGCACGGCAGAGGCGATGTATTGAAGAAAGTTTCTAGTTACTTGGCCCAGTGTTTGTGTATACATCGGCCCTAATGGATTTTGGTAATCTATCGAATGTGTCCTTATTGTTGGCTGGGCTGCACAGGGCAGCTCTCCTGAGCTGCTCTCTGGCTTTTGTCGCGAGTCGCTCCTCTAGTTGGGAGTACCTCACCTTGAGAGTGCCTCCCACCTCTTACCATACAAAACCACCGCCCATTCTCATCCAGCTAAAAGCATATTTGGGTGGGCGCGAACAAGGTGGCGATTCGTTACGAAAATTGAATTGGGTTCAAAGCTAGATTCTCGGCCGCCCAATGTGGATCTAATCGATCTTTCACAGGCAATTACAGGCGGCTACATTAACGCTTATATTTTTATTGCTCCACAGTAAAAGTGGGGAAGGCTGTAGTGAGGGGAGTCCATCTTCTTATTACCTTTCCTGGTGGGGAGTGGTTGGTGGTTTACCCTGTCGTCCCGTCCCCTATAACGTGCTGTCTTTGTCCCGGCTGTATTTGCACAGAAAAGGGATGGGTAGGACGGTTAATGTGTTGGCCAAGTAGATCAAATTCTGCCTACTGCCGCTGTAGATCGTGCCAGTCGGGGCGCGCGGCAGTGACAAACTGACATCGTCAATGTCATCTTACGGACATTTAAGAAGATAATGCATATTGAAGCGCAACCCCTCTGGCCCTATCACCGCCCCTTGTAATCATGACCAAACAGTGGCCTTTGCAGTCAATCATCCGCTATTCCTTGGTGCCAGATCCCAAATTTCCTCCTCAAGTCTCCCAGCTTGGCCGGCTGATCGCTGATAGTGCATGCTCCCCGGCTGTTTGGATATCGTGGTAATTGCCAACTGAGTCCCAGAGAGAACTATCTCCGCTTGGGGTATCGGGAGGGGATTGTTTAAGGGGGCGGATAGTCGCTGGCTTGGCCCTGCATGGTGGGACAGTGGAGGGGTAGGGTGAAATGGGGGTATGGCGCAGGTTCATCCCTCTTCCTCTGTTGGCCCATCTACAAGATGGTGTGTGGAGGAGGGCAAGGGTTGGGTGTAATTGTCGGCTTATTGGATGAGGCCGTGTTGACTGCAGGGGTAGATGGTTCAGGGTGAGTAGGGGTCGCCCTCTCCAGGCGCCAAGGCACGACGCCCAGCGTTTCCTGCCTAATCAAACCCGACCTGTTTAGTGTGCCGCTTAAGATCGGCACGCGCCTCGGTCCAAGGAGACACAGCCCTCCGGCACGGCTCCCCGCCCTGGAGGGAGTTCTGAATCCTCAAGGATCGCCGCCTGCACTTGTTTGTTCCTTCCTCCATGGCGCGCCTGGGGCCACGCCCGGGCTCAGAGGGCTAATTAACTTCTCAAAGGAGGGATCAGGAGGGTTGCTGACTACATGTATGGCCAGTGGGGTAGGAGACTAACCCTGGAGGCTAAGGAGTTGATGTAAGGGGGCAGGGCGTGTAAGGGAAACAGTGGGCACGCCTCTGGCATGATTGACCACCCTGCTGCACCACCCCTATAACCCCCTTCAAGCACTAACCACTTTGTTTCGTGCTAGCCAACGCTTTGCAGCATGCACAGAATACCTTAAACTTAAAGATTCTGTTGCCTGCTGGTTCATCTGTCGAAAATTGGTGCAGTAAAGGAAGGGGGTGGGGGCTTGTAGCACATAAGAATTACCCGAGGTTGCTTTGAAGCCACTTAGGAAGCCACTTCAATTCAGTTTTTATCATGCCTCACCCTCCCTGAAAGATATTGGGTCACTTTTCTACAGAATGGCTTCAGAGGGTTCTACTGTGGCTTCCCACTGTCTGGTTTGTTTAAGTAGAATGGGAGGTGGGTTGCAGTAGAAGGATAAAGAGCAGCTATTGGCTTCCTTGTCTTGTTCAGGGACCCTATAATGGATGGAGGTTCGGAGGCAGGGGAGGTCTGAAGGTGACTGTGTAAATTGAAGCCATCCGTTGGGGACATCTTAAACACGAGGTGCGTGTCGGCTAGCGACTCCTACCGGTAATGGGTGGAGACAGGGGGTGGGGGCGAACATGTTGAGTCGCTCACCTCCATGCACCCCCTAACCACCCTCCCATCCCCATGTTGACCTCTGTGCCCCTCCATGGGCAGTTATGGACTCCTGATGACCTCCTCCAGTACCCTATTGTCCTTACAAACATCCAAGAACCACAAACATCAAGGGTAAGAAGAATGCCTCTGCCACTTAAGTGAGAGTACCCCCTTTTCCCTGTAGAACCATGGGCGGCGGCTCCTTATTGTTAAAGATTCATCACCGTTTAGTGCCACCCTAGCAAAAAGGCGGCCCACCCTGAAAGGCTGCGTGTCCATGGCAGCGCTGCTTCCTCCTGCCATGTTTTATGCAGATCACTAAGGAAGCCATCCCCCAGAAGTGCATATCTGATGAAGACGATCATGCAACAGTTTAAGGACGATTGGTGTGGAGAGGAAGTTAAGGAGGGAGGAGTAGGAATGGGGTTGTAGGGGGTCGGAGGTGGGCAAAGTGCCTGTTAGGCCGATTGGGTAGAGGAAACATAACTAAAGAGGGAAAACAAATGACTTGACGGTAAAATACCCGGGCGGTGGGCCCTGAGGGAAATCATGGTAATTTCCGAGAGAAGAGAGGACGATAAGAAGACCGCCTGTAGAGATTCTCAAATTTACACTGGGGACCCTGGAGGCAAGCGCCTAAACATTTCCTCTGTCTGAGAAGCCTCCCTTGGCGGCCATTAGCCGACGGACGCCGCCCTGCCACGTGATCTACGGTAACCATTGGTTACTTCAATAGCATCATGGTGTGTTCTTGGACCATTTGTTTAGAGGGCCAGGTGATCTGCCTGTCAGCAAGCCTACCCTACTGCTGGACATCCCTCCCGATAGGTGGCCACAGCAGCCACTGATGAAGGACTCTAGTCAAATCCTCCGGGGCCTCCCTCTTATTACCACAGGCTCCGTGCCTTTGATGGCGGACGCTTTGTAAATACGACAAACCACGCACCCACAAGAACACCTAATTAACCAATGGATTTACACTAACCTCATCCCTCCTGCACACACACTTCCTGCACACTTTAAAAAATTCCTTCTGGGTGTAATTAGCTTGTAATTAAATTCTTCCCAAACTCCTTTTGTCTTTCTTGTAGTGCAAAGAGAATGGCATGTGTGGCCTCCTCCATTGTTCTCCGAGGAATGGCAAACGCTTAGACCTCAAACACCTTAATGATCACTGATCGATGTGTTTGATACTCAACTAAGATTAAACCCTAATTCCCCCACCGGCATCTGCAGCTCAGATGAGTGTTTTGCCTCACGTGCTTCTCAAGTGTTTATTACAATTTATTAAAGAAATAAGGGTCCAGGTGGTGATTCAGGCTTAATTTGAGGTCACGCACCCAGACCAATGGCGCGAGGCAGACGGAGGAGTGAGGTAAATGAAAGGAGGTCTTTGTAAAGTCCTGGGGTGTGTAAGAAAGTGGTTGGTGACTGAGAACTTATTAGATTCCTATCACCTTTGCTCTGCGTGGTTAACCAGTCTCCTGGCAAGTCAGTCGTGAGACTACTGCCCTCTATTTAACAGACATGGTCCTTCCGTTATTGCCACATGCACAAAAAGACCAAAAGACTGCTGGCCAGTGAAGTACATGTGCCCAAATGTGCATATATAGGGTAGACGCTTTTTATTATGGGTGTCTGCGACTTGGCAGTTGTCTTAAAGGAGGCGGAGTCCTATTTTCTTAAAGTGTGAATGATGCACCATTGTGGGATGAGGAAGCCATCGTGTTGTGAATGAGATGGGGAGACAGTGCCTTTTGAGGAGTCCCCATGCAACCCTGCCTCAGCACACAGAGACAAGAGGAGGAGGGAGACAAGGAGAGGACCAGGCTATAGAAATAGAAACCCACCAGGCCGCCCCCAAGGTGGTACTTAAACAAAGATGGACCTGGCGATAGGTAGCTGCGGCAGGTGGTGGGCAGGGACGAGGTGCCATCCTCAGCTTCTTTGCTCACTGCTCGAGTTCCTGAGGTGCCATAGACTGAATGTGTGTTAGAGGCGCCAGCTGGGCCATCTCACCAAACACTGGTACAGTTTTGTGGTCCACTGCCCTGCTGCACCAAATGCCAGCTATCCACCTCTATACTGTATATAGGAAGTCCTACTAGGGACCAACCAGTGTGTTAAGAAAACAAAGTTGGCTGCATTAAGAATAAGACCAATACAGGAAGTAGTACAACTTCCTACCCCCAAAGACCATCACAGTAAGATTGCCACACCTTCTGTCCTAGTTTAGGCCCCCTGCTTCCGTGACATTTAAAGAAATGCCCAGACAATTGGCGCTTATGTAACGCAATTGGTCCGTTAGGACTTGAGAACAATAGCTAGAGGCTAGGTGCGTGTAACAGCTGGGGTCCTATGGACATCTGTCACGTCTTACATCCAACAAGTCTTATTAAAATCTAGAAGTTCAAAAGAAACCTCAAACGGTGAGTATTGTTGTTTATGAATGTTTAGGTCACCAATTTCAATCTAGAATAACATTCACTGTTTCTGTAGACACTGCATCTTTCTATCAAAATAGAATTCTTGTAGGCGTCACAGACATTGCACTCCATAAAGACATTCTTTATGGATGAACATATAGACATAGATCATAAATAAACCTTGCCTTCCAATTCTAAGAGACTGCTTGATGTGGCACCAAATGCTCTGCATCAATATAACGGTTCTCTAAGTCTTTCTTGGCGACGGCCCACGCCCAGAGCCCCAACAAAGGCGACATGCAATGGAAGCCTTATAGCAATAAAGCAGGGAAGACATCAGAGTGTGAGCGTCCGCTAGTCTTATCAAAGCAGCACAAAAGATTCCAGGTCGATTTGATTTCGCAGGGCTTAGAGAGACACCAGAGGCTGCCGCCTCCTACTCCTCTCTACAGAATCCCCTCCTGGTGTGTAAGCGCACATAATACCTGAGCAAACTACACCTGGACGAGGCCGAACAAAAAGTCAGATTCATCCCATATTCAGCGCATTGAACTGGCCACGGCTTCTTGGTGTCGGGAACAGTTTGCTCAGCGCCTTGGAAATTCGTCCGCGCCGCCAAGGACTTGAGTCACTTGAGAAGCCTGGGCGGCGTCCGGGAGCATGCATGAATATTCATGGACTGAAAGGAGAATGGGCAGGAACCCATCCTCATGCTTTAAGCTTTCGTGATCTCCACAAATACCTGGTGGATCGATTCAGGCCTGACCAACATGAATATTTTCTTAGATGGCTCTCTAGGTATTGAAGAGGAGGTGTTCCTACACGCATTTTCTGCTAAATGTTTTATGTGCGTCACCATGTCTCATTGGATGTTTTTTTTAATAGTTGATTGTCCTGATTACTAAGACAAAGGCCCATCTGTCGCCCCCAGGCCCTGTGGTCAGTTTAAACAGGCTTCTGAATCCATAATAAGCAAACAAGAGATAGGTTTTAGTCTGTTTTTAAGCAGGTCATAAAACCCCGGTTGCCACCACTGAAGTATTTCGCCTCAATAGCAATGGTCAGCAGGGTTAAGGGTAGGCTAAAAGAGGGGTTATAGAGGCTGGGGTTGGTGCCCTGTACAGTCGGAGGTCACTCTGAGGGGGCACAGGGAATAAAGTGACCGATGGAGGGACAAAGAAGCGGCGCTTGACCACAGAAGTGTGGCCAGCTGGTCAGTGAGCTGACCAGGCGCTGTAGCCTCACCAACCCACCTGTAAATGGTATGCAACCTCAGGCTGTGGTGTCAGACCTGAGTTGGGGTTCGGCCCAGGTCGAGCTGCTACATGACATCCTGTGACCGTTATAATCATCACAGGCGTTAAGTAAGACATCTGCCAATTGCTTTAAAAAATGCCCCCCCCCCAGGGCATCAGCATCTGAGATGAGGAGTTCAAACTGGGAAAGTCCATTAAAGTTGCATTTTAGGAACCCTGTGTGTAAAAGAGGTGGTGTCATTAGAAAGACTCTATACATTGTAAATGCCTAGGCTAAGTTTTTTTTCTGTCTCTCTTTCTTGAGCTATTCAGTATACCTGCACGCATATAAAGATTTATTAGACACATCACACGAAGCCACTTTTGTATACATACACGCTTGCATACTGGTCTAGGAACCAATTCAGAGTCATTGACCCCATTTTACAGGCAAAGTACTATGTGAAGCCTAAAAAATGCAAGTTATGCAAAGTTATCGACCATCATTTTAAGGTGTTGCCACCTGCCCGTGTTGCATACAGTCACACCTGTATATACGTGGCTGCCCTCACCTGGGGGGTCATGGGGGTGGGGGGGGGGGTATTATACACCACATGAAACTCTCAAACTGTGAACCCTAGATACAAAACCATTAAAGTTTAAAGCCATAAAGTTATCGATGGAGTATTATACGAACCGGCTTGAACCCTTCAGATGTTCCAGCACTATTAAGCCATCTGTCACGGCCAATCGCAGAAACATTAAACTGATGACTAAGAAGACTGCAAAAAACTGCCCTATCACCCATAACCTTCTGTCGGCTCTAAGTCATTTTGAATGCACCACAAGAGAAGGCAAAACAAAAATCCTCTTTATCGCGGCCGCCCAGAAATGCGCCAGCTATTTTTTTCCATCATCCTCCCAGATCAAATCTTTAAACGTCACAGTGAGTAGACAGGCTTCATAAGATGTACCCAACAATGTGGGATCCGATTCTGAATAGGTTGAGGGGAGGGGAAGGGGGCAGAAGGTGGTGGGCGGGATGGGGATGGGGGAAATGGCATCTTCTGACATTATCAAGTAGCGGTTCGTGTTTAATTATGCAAAACATCTGTTTCAACATTCATAATGGCAGAGTGGTAGCTGTGTCTTGTGCACATGATACTGTTTGAGGCTTTAAAGGGCACCGGGCACTGGTATTGCATGTGTGGGTACAGGAGGATAGACCTACATGTCATGACACCAACTGGAGTCTCCCTTATTACTCATTAGGTCAGACTACTCACCTCAGCCCAAATTGTCCATTTGTAAGCTCCCCTCATTACCCTTTCCCTCCAAATGTCTTTATTCCCATTCATGTTTTTCATTGGTGCTTTAATCTTATGATTCAGTACGTCTCAGCCCAGCCCAGTAATAATTACATGCTATAGCACAAGTCGTCACGTACGTTACATCTGAATTGTTCAAAGGCACTGTGTATAATCAACATTTCCGCTCTTTTACGTCATCTTTTTCGTGGAAATTGTCTTCTGCTCTGTCTCCTGCGGATGTAGCCTCTGAGTCATGTTTCTCTTTCATTCCCTTGTCCCCAGCGTCGCCACCGCTCCCCCTTTCCTGTCATAACTACATATGACCATACATTATAGCCGCCATAATGGCCAGAAAATTCGGTAGCACCCTTTCCGCCGTCTATATCCCATGAGATGGAGGTAAAGAGAAGACATTATGGTCGCCTACATGTATGGATATACCCTTTATGGCCTGTGCTTTGCTACTTTTCTCCCCCTCCCAAGCCTCATTATAATAATCACAATATAAAGGCCCGACCAAGACCCCACCATTACCTCCCATTAACCATTCAGACATCTTTTTTCGGCGCTTATTCTTCGAGACGAGTTCAAGTGTCAGTCATAGAAAAGCTGTATAAAAAATGTATAAAACCACCCACAAATCATTCCACTCCATAAATGGGGAAAAACGATAAGGCACGCCAAATCACACTTGGCCCTTTTCTGGGAGCGAGTGTTGTTTCCCACTAGTAACAGTTGGGGCTTGTAAGTAGGGCATGGAAAAAAGGGTTTACTGCCAGGCATTTGGGGCGAAAGGGTTAAGTCTATGTGGAGTAATTGTGGCATTTGGGGCATTGGCCTGGACAGGGTGGCATGTGCAGAGTGGGTCCCAGTTTGGCAGACTGTGGGAATAGCAGAAAGATGTGTAATATCGTGAGACGGGTCGGTGATGCTGGACACTGGCCAGCGGACAGCAGTGTGGGTGGTGTCTAACGGTGAGCGCAAATGTCACCAGGCAGGGACTGCCAGAGTGTACTGTCCACTGTCCACTCACTGTACTGCTCAGTCTCATTGACCACTACTTGTAGTGACCACTACCCTAGTCCTATAGTCAGAGACCATGCTAGGTCATTCTAACCATTGGTTATTTATCATGTGTCATAGGAAACGTGTTGATATATCCATCGGTTCTTTGATATTATATATGGCGATTGTATAGATACACTAAAAGAAGGTAGTTCTATAAACATACTGTCAATTAGAAGAAAGTCTACTATTTCTGTTTAGAAAATAGTCTTCCATACAATACACTCTATATAGGAATGACAATGGAGTGTGTTGGCACCTCCTATAAGAGCAGCTCCGGCCCCCAGGTGTAAGGATTACTGACACGTAGTGAGCTACTCAAGGAACCTCAGCGCGCCTTGGACGCGGTACCTGGATAAAGGACTCAGGTTGCAGAAGGTGTCATTGGCAGTCTGCAGTTACGAATCCATTTAAATGTCATCAAGACATGCACGTTGGCTCATCTTACTTCTGCCTTGGAGCCTCTCCTGCCAATCTGAATAGCTTTGAAATGAGGCAAAGATGGTACTTTTTGTCTATTCCTTGTCCCTCCAATAGTGGGGTTGAATTTCGCCTTGGGGAATGGGGGATTGTAAGCATTGGGCTCAGATGTCTAAGGGGTGTTTTTCCATATGGATTATTACCATGGAGATGATGGGGAGGATGGGGATGGTGAGCAGTGTGATCCTGACACGCCCACGTCCTGTGAATCCCCCCCCCCTTCCTCACTCACTCCCCTAACACCCCTCCTTCAGTCTGCCCTTTACACCCTTTACCCCCATCACATGTGTCCGCGGCCACTCTCTGGGTGTTGTTATGAATGTTATCGGCAGTAACAAGGCGCAAACAGCCGCGCCTCCTTTAATTATAAGATCAGGCTCCCGGTCGCGGCCCTGTCGCCTTTGTAGGGGTAGGCAATGTCGGGGGGTTAAGCATCGACTACAGGGAGAATCCCCTGCAGCCGCGTCACGCTCTCTGTCAGTGTCATTGCTGGATCTCTGGTCTGATTGGAAAGATGACAGCGCCTGACTTGAGGGGGTAATGTGCAGATAGTTTGTCTTTTCACACGCCCCTCCTGGCTTTGAGACCCCCTCCGTCCTTGCTTCCAAAGCATCCCCAGAAGCCTGCCTTGACAGAGACAAGCTGACACAGCAGTGCACACCCCCCCCCATTCCACCCCCGCCTCCATCTTTCCAGTCCCACACCATGAGCATCACCTCTCTCACCAGGAAAGAAAAATGATGAGGCGGCTCTGACAGGACGATTTGATGAGATGGCGCCGCGCCACCGCCCGTCCTGTCGCCTTCCAGGGTGTGAGTCTGGTAGGATCAGGGGGTAGGATCAGGAGGAGGAGACGACTCCCTGATGCAGACCACACCCCTACATTAAACCACCGACAAATTCTCCTCCATTCACCACTCGTTATCTTACAGCAGCAAAATGCCAAGGATCCATCCGTCACCCAGCCCCTCCCAACACTTCCTCTCCCTTTTTTAATTAAAAGACCAAGCCCCTTTTCCCATACATCCACCAGGCGTCGTTTTCGTATGAGTGAGTTTGGCTGGGTGGAGGGAAGGCGATGGTAGGGGTGGGGACAGCCTCAATCTTCCTTGTCAAATTACAGCGTCACACGACGATGAATTACATGGCTGGTATCAGGAATTACTTTTTCTACGAATAACTTGGACTTGCAATCAATGGTGAGGCAGGCTGGTTCCCACGCCTTGAAGAAGCAGGGATAATCATACTGCAGCTGAAGTGGGTTGGAGGGGTGGAATCGTGGGGGGAGATACTTGTTGATGGGATTGGAACCAGTCATCTGCATTGCCACCCTTTTACTTTGGGAATTTCAATCGCAGAAATATGTGCGTTCTCTTCAGAAATTCAACAATGATTCCCCTTTTGTTCCACTACATTTGAAATACTACCAAACACTGAGATGCACAGACAATGGCTGTTGGTGGCCGCCAGCCAAGCCTTTTGTTTTAATTGGGTCAGTACAATAGTGATCATTGGCCTGTGCGGTTCCGTAATTGCTGTTGTTGCTTCCCAATGGGTGGAAGACTGATGGGGTCTGCAAACTGCAGCTACAGAGACAGCGTATAGCAAAGAAAGGGCCCTAGTTGATGATGAATGGACGGCCTCTCATGTCTGCCTCCCTACAATGGACTAAAGGTCCAAACGCTAAAGGTTGGTGGAATAACCCTGTCTAGTGACCAGCTACTGAAGGGGGATTATTACTGGTCGGGTGATTTATCCAAAGGTCTCCTCCATGCGCCGCCATATTGCTGAAGAATGATGTGCACCCTTCCAAAGTGGACGCCCATATCGGACACTCAGTCGCCGCCCGCCCTCGCCGCTAGGCGGCCTAAGGCGCACAAATCCGCCGATGATGGAAGAATGATGAGTTAGTGACCGGCGAGATAGGGCCTCCACTTCCCCTCACTGACCGCCACCCACCCTGCTCGCCCCTCCACATTGCCGCCCTGCAGTCCAGCTAGACTGGACGCTGGCCGGTGTAAAATAACCATGAAAGCTTGATGTAGCGGACGTGATCCTTTGCCAAAGAGCGACAGTACCTCCCCCTACCCCTTCCCCACATCCCCTCCTTAAAGCACATGCCAGGGGCCATTCTATCCGACTGTGCCGCGCCGGATATCAGGGCGCGGGAAGCCAAGATAACTGCGGCTGGCGACTTTCCGGAGTTTCCCCAGGAGGAAGCGTCCGATGGCGGATCAGCAGGCCCCCATCCACGCAGCACCGGAGACGTCGGCCAGGCTGATCTCCTGCCAAGCCTCAGGGGAAGGGTTAATTTTCCTGCAGCATGGGTATCTTGGCCAGTCTGGGGACCTCAAGATACTGGATGCCTGAGATAAAGACAAGTGGGTCCCTCTGATAGACAGGCATGAGGCTTAGGGAGAGTTGGGGAGGTTAGGAGGAAAGAATGGGAATATAGAATATGGAGGGAGAGGAATATGGCCGCCATACGCTATTGTCGCATCCACTTATTTTCGCGGCCATTGTCTGAGAAGTGAGTACCCCAAGTAATTCTATCTGGCACGAGTGACGCTCGTGGAGCACCGACCTAAGATGGGGTGAGTATTGGGGCGCTCTGACGACCCTGTTGTAAGGTTGGGGGGTTGGGGAAGGTAGTTGGGGTAGGGAGGAGGGAGACAAGGCAATTTTCTGTATTTTCGCCGACCCTCATCTCCTCAGCCCCTATGCTGAAATTACATGTTGGATGCAGAAGGCATCTGTGCCGACCGATATGGGCAAAGGTCACACACTGGGCACGTGCTCTTTTCTGAGACCCACAAACCATGACCAAAGCCGTACAAAGGTCAAGGTCACTCTCCTGACCCTGACCACATAGAGGGGTTCAGTCGCAGGTTTATCTGTCCATCACCACAAGCATAAGGCATAGCAGGCACACGACTACCCCAGCCACTTATGACTTGTCTACCATTTGGGGTGCGAAACAAATGGAAAGTGGGTGATAATAGGGCATGCGGACATTGTGTTGGCCTCATGGTTAGTAAGCCAAACAAGGCAGATGTGGAATAGAATATGGCTTTGGCCCTGCAGTGAAAATGAGCTAAATGTTTGTTTAGCCATGGAAAGAATATGTCTGTTTTGTGTGCTTATTGTGCTGGTGACATGTATTATATATAATGGGGGCAGGCCACAGGTGTCCGTGCCCTATGGAGATGAGGGTTTCATTATCTAATCTATGTGATGGATGGGTATATCATGTAGCATAGATTATGTAAGTACTCTGGTTTACTGAGAGACTCAATGCACAGATCCTTGCCAAATCCCACTCCTCTCATTAACTTGCTGTTTGCAGCCATTCAAGTGGGTAATTAGCGTCAAGACAAAGCTGTGTGCCTCATGTTTGGTTAGTCTTTCACTGTGGACCAAAGCCACCCAGCAAGATGCAAACTGGAGGACTATAGCCGTGATTAACTTACTATTGTATACATAAAAAGGGTCAAAGCAATTGACAAAAAGGGTTCACTCACTGCATCTGGACGCTAAAGGGTGAGGGTTAGAGGCTATAGCAGAACAGTAATTGTAGGGATTGAGTTAGGGGAGTGCAAACCGATTCATTATAAATGTCATTGGTGGCTGGGGCCGCCAGCAGCCTATCCTGCCTGCCTAGCGGGTAATTGCGGCTTCTAAATTTCCAAGTTGTCTCCATTGCTGACAGCCGCTCATCCCCATCGCTGCTATTGTCTTTAGGGGTGGGTGATGGGGTGATGATTTCATACATTGGGGTTGGGTGGGGTGACTAGGGGAAGGGGGCAATACCCTAGTCCCAACCCCTCAACCCTTGAGAGCTGTGAGCTGAACCAACGCCCAAATTGACAGCGGGATATGTGGATAGTTGTCTTAGGACGACTAAGATTACATCAAATTTCTAATGCCATCAATTGTGGTAGGACAGGAGAAGCAGGATTTGGTGGCCAATGGTGGCTGACAATGCTGGCTATAACATTACATCACGCGGCTAAGACTCCTCTGTCCAGCCAAGAGTCTTAAATCCTCTTGGTGGGCACGTGAGGCCCGAGTCTGAGCCCTCTCCTCACTTCCTTGAATCAGCCTGCCATCGACTGAAGCGCCACTCGAAGACGTCAGCTCCATTTCTGGCGTCCTGGACCCCCATGTTAAATCCCCAACCCGGCTCCAGCCCCTTGTTTGGGCTTTTTGAGTATCAGGCACTTCCACACTGGAACCCACTCCAATCCCCCCCCAAACCCTCACATCCTAATCCCTTCCCAGTAGGTCCTCCAGAACCAAGGCCTATCTCCGTTATTCTCCCACCTTAGCCTCTCGTGGTCCTCTGCGGACACATTGAGGCTGGCACCAGCTGCTTCCGGTAAGGACCGGAAGTGGCATCGGAAGAGCGCGGTGTTGCCATCTTGCGCCCCCTTTCTCAAATTCTGCGTGCGTGACGCGGCAATCTGGGGAGGAATTTCCGCGGCCGGGCTATCATGTCCTGAGCCGCGTCTATCAGCTTAGGGCCTCTCGGAGGCAGGTCTGCAGGAAAGGAGATAAAGTTTCTTGAGCAAACAAGGTCTTTCTTTTCTCCCCACGCTCCCCGCCTTAATCACTGTTTGAATTTCAAATTCTCATCTCTGCTCATTCGATAACTGCACATAATCTGGGATGGTAAGCCAAAGCGGCAAAAACACACACTATGGGGTGATGGGGATGGGGAGATTATAACTAGAGGGGAGCTCTAGTCTTCATATTGTAAGTAAGCCATATAAGGAAGGCATCACGGTGCTGCCGTGGATGGGACTACCGTTAGGTGGTATTACTGAAGCCTTAGACATCCGATACCGCCCATAACACATTGTCCCCTGATACTGCCTGCAGGAGGGTGGCGGCACGCGCCAGACTAGTTCTTCTCCCCATTTTTCTTCACCATCCAGTAGCGTCATCTTTTTCACCACCATCTCTTATTTCTTTTTACCCTACTCTGAAGTCTGCTTAATCTCCAGTTCGTTCTCTGGAAGAAGGGGCGGAGGCGTTACTAACGTTCCACTGAATTCCATATTAAAAAATGGACACCGATCGATTCATCGAAGACTCCCTTGTCAACACAACGGTGCCAGTATTTAATGACAAAGTCATCCTAGGGCTGTTCCCTTGAGCATTCGTTTCAAACAAAATTTCATTATAAGATGAACCATGTCATTCGCCTTCTGTCAAAAAACAACGTATTCGTTTCATTAACAATGCCTTCCGTCTGTATGGATTAAAATTAATCTTTGGCGTATTATAAAAAGTAATTAGCCTCTTACTAACATACCAAGCTCTGGAACTATTTGATGTTAAGGCCTAGAGAAGTGCTCGGCTCTTCTACAAACCTTATTGATAGATAGCGCAGTCAAGACGTTTTTGATGAAAGACGCTTTAATTCCCATTTCAAGTCCTGATCCCAGAAAGCACAATGAAAGGATGTCTCTTTAATGCAGAAGTTTGAGATAAATGTGAGAGAGTGAGAGCTTAAGCTGACTCTCACTAACGGCATCATCTTCATTGGCTCTGTTCGGAAAGAAATTGTTAGGACTTAGATGAGGTCTCAGGTACATCAAGTGCCTTTGACTCAATCTGTATCTTTGTCAAATAGAGTCCTTAAACCGGGGGATTGTTTCCTCCACATACTATTCAAATGCACTTAGACTACCTCTGAGCTGCGTCTGTCAGTCGGAAAGTGACACTATTGTTCTACAAGTCAGTAAGTTCGCTCTGAATTGCTTTTGTGTCTTGGATTCAATTGGCAGTGAACGCCTGGGCAAGCTGAGTAAATGCCACTGTGAGGGAGGGAAGAGCGTGGCACTTAACAATACCTATGGTTTGCTTAACCCCTCTCCCTGAGGTTTTCTTGGCTTTACACTGGTCAGCGCGTTAAGGCACAATTAGCCTGGTTGGTGCCAGACTCAAAAGGTGCTCGCTCATGGAGTAACAGTTAACCAATTTGTTTTATGCACGGATGATGGTGGGGAGGCTGGGAGGGGTAGAGAGAGGGTCCTTGGGGGCCGGATAATGGTGACAGGCTCGTGCGGCTTGCTAGGCTGTCACCTGACAACTTTATATCGGGTATGTCTTTGTGTCACTCCTCCTACCCCACAACGATACACACACCAACCCAGCATCCTCTCAGCACCCCTTCTCCCACTCCCCAAACCCCCATCTCCACCCCTTCAAGAGGCAGGCACGTGCCATTGTGTGCGGGGGGTGGTGTGTAAGTAGCTTAGGCTGGGGGTGCTGAGGGGGTTCGGCCATTGTTGTCATCTGACCACCTGTCTCACCTCACCTGCCCCCGGCCACCTCCATCCTCCTACAGCCCTGCCCACCTCCCACCACGCCTCCTCCTCCTCTTACTCCATGGCTTGACTCTTGTACCATCCTTACTGACACCCCCTGCCACACCCCTAAAACACACCAAATAACTCACCTTTAGTCCAACCCATTTTAACAATATACATCCCTACAACATCATCTTCTTCATATCCAAAACTTCTCATGGTCCTGCCTCAGTGGCTCACGACGCCGTCACGCTATGAGCACCAAGGCAAAATTTTATTACTCAAACATTTCTTAAGCTAATGGTGTAACGACCCCTTTGGTAAAGGTGTGGGAGGGGTAGGGGGCATCACATTATGTGACATGCAGGTTATCTATGATGTTTATGGGTTAATAACAACAATGTACAAAAAGGATGCTGGTTTGGGTTACCTCTCACTCTCTGTCTGATAGCATGTGTATCCCCTGTGTGTTTTGTTATTATGTGGTGTACTATAGAAAAGGTGTGGTTTTGGGGGAAAGTACTAGGTGGTTTAACAGAAGTGGGGAATAGGTGTAGAGTGTGAGGGGTAGGTAGAGAGGAGCGCGTGGCAGCTGGCCACACTTGGACATGGTGAGTTGTCACCCTCCCCCTACCTCCCCAAGAGCATTGACCTGTGTAGGGCACCTCTTCTTCCCTCCTGCTCCCAGGGCCGGACACACACTCCACACCCCGTTCAAACACCCCGACCCCAACCTCCACACCACCAATGACACCTGAAGAGAAGGACAGTTGGGTCCCGGGAGTTGGGTAATGGCTCTTGCAGCCTCCTTGGCCCTTGGGGTCGCAGCAGGGCATTTGGCATCGGCGGGCGCTAGGTGTTGCTTTGTTGTAAGGTCGGGCGCCACTGGCATCTAGGGTAGAAGGTCTGGGGGGATGAGTAGCCAGGTTATATCAATAATTATTGTCTGAGTCAGCCACTTCGGAAATGGCCTATTACCCAATATCCCTCTTTTCTGTCTGCTTAGTTGAAGCCTCCCATCCAAGTATCTGTGACGTCCATGCAATGGAGTCAGCCATCCTAGTCCACTTCACCCCCTCCCACACATCACCATTACCTCCATTGACCCTGGCGCCCTGTGCGGGCACTGACACTCCTGTATTAAATCACAAGCGGAGCGGAACTTAATCACTGACCCTCAGCGGAAAAAAGAGCCATCAGAAAGAACAACAAACCAGTTTTCAGCCCCCATCTTCTACAGCCCCTGTCAGATTCCCAGCCTCAACCCCACGTATTTCCCACTGCCCTCAATCACTCACTTCCCAGCTCCAGCCGCGTGCTGCTGCATTTATAAGATATCTATCGCCCATACCTCCTGCTCTCCCTCGATGAGCCTCAGTGCTCCGATCTAATTAATTAAATCCCCAGTTGCCTGGAGGCACGTATGTTGTTCCCTAAGTCAGACCTATAATGAGATGTTAACGATCAGGCAGGAGACCACCGAGGAGGGTTTTTCCTTGGGGGTGGTTCCTTAAATACGGCATTTACATAGTTGAAGTGCCGGCGGCAAGGTAACGGGAGAGGTAGAACGTGCCCAGTGCGGCCGTCTCTGTGTAGGTACAAATGGCCCCAGGAGGAACCTGCCCACCAAGACTGAGCAGGTGATGGCAATAAGGCAGCATGAAAGATACCGGCCGGTAATAACACCTTACTGACCAATGCTTTGTTGTGCTATATGGTGCCTGTCATATTGATAGGCATTGCAGATATAAAAGATAAGGGAATGTATGCAATAAATACCAGTTTACCACTAATCGCATTAGTGTTCTATTCAGTGCAAAACACAAAATTCCCAACGTTTCTCTGCTTTCTGCTGCCTTTAGTTTGGTGTGTGTTAAGTGTTAGCATGTTTGGGATCAATGATTGATGTAGGGGGTGTTTAGCAGACTCCCAGCACACCACCAATCCCCTACAAGATGTCTTATCCCCTACAGGAGGCGTGTAGAGGGGTGGGTAGCGCCTCCTCACGTGAGAACCCCTCACGCGATGTTTCCTCAGAAGACACGGAGCACCTGACGGCAGTGCTGGGCAGGGACGTGTGCACCTGGCCTTCCTTGAGACCTGATACTGGTATTGCAGATAGAAACATCCAGTATTGTTTGGCACCAGGCCCACCAGGGTAAATTAGCCAAGGCACCATGCTCACTTTTTTAGCATAGGTATTTTTTGTTATGATATTTGGGTTATATGAGAGCACATCACACCCTCTTTGAGTCAGTGTAAACAATAATGACACTGCTCAATGTGCGTCTATATGTGCTTGTATATCGGATCAACTTACAGTAGACATGGGCATGCCTATGGCACTTGTCATATTTTTACCAATCAGCATTTATCCAGAGACTTCCAACAAGTCTACTTTACCACCCAGCCCATGCAATACACCAATATAAATGGTGGCTGGCTAATCAACAGCGAGGATAGACGGAGTGCAAGTTTGTGGCCATTTACAACAGAGGATAGAAGAAAGTGTTGGTTTTCTTTCATGCATTGTGCGTGCCTGAGTGCACTGCCTTGTCCGTGTGAATGGGGGAAGATAGTCTGTTGAATAGGGAAGGCAGAGAGGAGAGTGGTGAAGACGCCGTTAGTGAATAGAGAGTACCAGGCAGATGTTACTGACTCTAACCACAAGGACCCACTTCTATAGCAGCACGCCATGCTAACAAGCCAAGCTACTGAATACCAACTCTGACAGGTCGACTAATGTCACATACAACAAAAAGACTCTCCTAGAAAGAATTCCACTTAGACAATAGTCCCCTTAAAAAAGAACCCATTTATAACATTTTTAATGACCTGCCTGCGGGTCTTATTTTTTTTATTGCCATTGACCTATAGTTCAAAGGATGGTTCAGACATAGGTTCAAATCTACATTTTCTATTTACCCACATATTTTTTACTTGTATAACCACAATAAGATGTAATGTAGAAATGAATAGCAATAGTGTGGAAAGTGGACTAAGTTAAAGGAAGTGGCAATATTTCCTAGGACCCGGATCCCCATATTAATTTACAAGTATTAATTGACAGCTACACATGTGTGTGCACATGGCATACTTAGTTGAAAAGTCAATTCTGATTAACTGCAGTAGGGGGATGTACAAACGCCACAACAGAAGAGGAGTACAGGTGAAGTGTGCATTTGTATCGTGAATTGGGCCTTATACTTGTGCAGCTCAGCACGATCAATATATTCAGATGCCTGGCAGGCTGTACAGAGGGAGAGAGGGACCAGCTGTGTTTAATCGTAGCCCCCAATCTATATACTCTTCAACGAGCACACAATGGCCAAGTTCAAATGGTGATGACACAGACGCAGAATTTGTCATAAAAAGTTCATCCTCCACCATTGTTCTGAGCATGTGTATCTTCATAGATTTATGACACTGAATGTTATAGAAACATGTTTAATGTACAATTGTGCTCCACTCAGTTTATTACCCTATGATATGATAGGTCAAGATTGGGTATACAAGTTTGAGATAAGAGTATTATAGCATTCTTAGTGCTGGATACGGTGGAGGGTGGGGAATAATGATGGATGGTATTAAGAATATTCAGGGGGATGCTGTAAGGTGGCCATAATGGACGTCAGCTGAGATGAGAGTATGCATGGCTGCACATGGATGGTTCTGACATTTCTGACAGTCATGTCAGGTAAACAGATGGCCATGCTGTCCTACCAATCTCAATACTTATGTAATGGGAGCTGGCCAGAAGAAGCCTGCGTCATGCAGCTTCAGAATAATAACTATAAGTGGTAGTCTATGTAACTCTATACAGTGGAGATATAATGGTGTCTAGAATCTGCCACGTGTACTTATTGAATTTTCCTAGAAATGCCTCTACTAATATAATTCTCATCAATCTTTCATTGATCATGTCTACAGTGTCTCATAACAGTGAAAACACATTTACAAGATAAAAGCCATTAATGGGTGATACACTAAGAGTAAATTGTGTTGGGATATCACGCTGAGGTATTACCTTTGATGAGGGATGTATGTGCATAATTGCATGAGATTAAGAATAAGTTTCTAATTCCTCTAGCATATGTTTCGATGGTGGATAAGCCTGACTAATCCTTACTGTCCGAGCCCTGATGATTGTCCACTTAGCGACTGTAAGGGATGGACTAGAGGTCGAACTGCCTTTGTTTTCAAGTGTTACAGTCATTAGTGATTAATTAAACAGATGAAAGACACTGCCCCAAGTGATAATGATACGATCGGGGCCATCTGTTGTTGCTAGGGTATCGGGTGCCGTAGCAATGATTGCCATTTGTCTTCGTCACTGTTACCGATACACCCTCCCCTTTTTGACTGATAATTGTGTTCTCATCCCAAACCAAAAGAAGGGAGCTTATTCTGTGTAAACATTCAATATTCTCTCGCCTTAGTCCATTTTCTCAGCACCCCCTTAGAGTGGAAGACCCCCTTGTTGGTGTAACACAAAACCTATTGACATTACATTTGCATTATTAGTTTCATTCACAAAAGGTATTAATGCCACGCCAATCGCCTCGGCAATTCATCAAACGTGCGAAAGGCGATACCTGTGTTGGCTGAGGAGTATTACAACGTGCTGTGACATTAACTTAGACATTATTTATCATTAGTTTTCTCCATTATCTTGCAAATTTTGCCCGTTATCTTGTAAATTTTGCCAAAATGTTCATTATGTTTTTGTCTGCCTTTTCAGGGAATTCTACTACATCCAGATGGAGAAATATGCCCGCCAGGCTCTGGCTGAAGGAGTCACAAATCCTGAGGACATCACTGTTACCTCTGAATCCGAGATCTATAGAGTTCTCAACCTCCATTACAACAGAAATAATCAAATCGAGGTGAGTTTCTTTATCTATCATATCATTATAGAATACCACTAGAATCTTCTCATTTACACTCCCATCAAAACCTTTGTCAAATAAAGTGTAACTCTGGCAATAAAGTTGCCCCACTGGTCTGGAGGCAGAATGATACAGACATCTGCTTTCTCCTCCATCTTCCCACTTGTCAACACTGGGGCTGCTGCATTTCAAACAGTGCATACCTGGGTTTGTTTGAGCTGGTCTCGCTTGCCAGTGGAGAAATTAAAAGCACACGTAAGATATTACTCATAAAGCTTGTATTTTGAGAGCTTGTTTTCTTTTCACCCAACACAGTAGTGTGTTTCGTCTACTTATCTAGTACAGGCAAATAGCCGCCCTTGAGACGTCCATTTCGTGTTCCCTCAGGAAATTGAATTCTAGTCCACACAAAGTGTGTGATTAACACAGAGCATTTGTCTCTTTTTTTTTTCATTTTAGAATTTTGAAGTATGGAATTAGGGTATCTTGAGCAGCTCTTATGTAGTTTAATTAAAGGCAGTGTGGGCGTTACAAGGACTTGTGCCTGTGGGTGTGTTGGCTGGGGTGGGAGGGGGACAGGTGGTGGTAGGGGGATGAGTAGGTTAGAAGAGGGAGGGGGTACAAGGGAGGGGGTCTCCCCTACAGGTGGGCAGTCTGTCATGGTGATACCTATGTCCCCAGGCGTGGGAATCTATAGATCAGTATCCATGCTGTGTCCATCTCATGGCCGGTGGCTATCAAACCCATTCTATTATATGGACCCAAAGTGCAGACCCCCCACCCTCCTCCTCTTACCTGCCCACCCTCACCACTGGTCATTCATACAGCCATCATATCTCTTAAACTTCTCACAAGAATATGACAAGACGCTATCCACAATTTCAAAAGGGATGGGGTACTTTGAATAGACAGGGCGCCAACTATAGTGCTCAGGCACTAAGAGACAAAGCATAAATTGCAGCGTCAAAGAGTTAAGACTGAGCTTTATCCAGGGGCTGTGTTGTCTGCTGGAGCAGGTCGTGGTAGCCAGTGATCCCTGGCTGCCCGGGTCCTGGGGCTTTCTGCTTAATGATACGGAACCCTCCAGGACCTGCCCGCACTGCCAAGGCATGCACAAAGTAGTCACAATCTCACTTGCAATAGCCATTAATCCAATAGGACAATTGATTCAACATCCCGAATTCCAGTTTATATTAAATGTGTAGGCTTAGAAGTCTCTTCCAGAAAAAACCTCTTAGGTATGAAGAGCATGACTCGGCTATATAGGCAATTGAGATAGAAGATGTTACTTTTGTTGTCATTCGGTTCGAGAAAATTCCAAGAACTGGACTTTGCTCACAAAAGTTTAAGTTCACTTTGTTAGTATTCAATAAATTATCTCTGAACAGAAAAAAAAATAGCGGTGATAAAAGAACGCTGGTTATGGGGAGCAGCAGTAGTGTGGGCAGTAGTTATGCATGTTTTGACGTAGTTTCCTTTTAATTGTAGAGACTGGCTTCCTCAGTTGGGACCCCTGTGTTAAATAAATTCATGGCACACAGGAAGCCAGTGGGGCCTGCATGGCTCGGCTATAATCCGGAAAGGGGAGCCGAATAGGAGGTGAAAACAAAGACTGATTCTTGATTATTGTGCGACTCGGGGCCTTAACCTTAAGACTACTGTTTCGCCACGTGATTCAGACTTTAAAACAATTGAGCTGCTCTTTTTGGTTTCCGCGGTCTCATGTGGCAGGGTTGTGATTGACTGGCACTACAAGTGTGAACCATGGGCGTTATTAATCTCCTACCCCTGATTAATTCTGCCTCTGTGGGGCTACAGCCCTCCTACGGCTTTTCTCAAGTCCAAGGAAATTGATCGTGTAATTACCATCATCCGATCGTCTTAATTCTCCACTTTTGATGCTTTAAAAACACAATGCCAATTGCTGAATTGTTCTCGGTTATCCGAGTTGCAAATGAAGTTGTTTTTATTCATTTCCCCTGGCATGCGCTTATCCCACTGCATTATTGGGAAGCTATTTCTTTTAATTTCTCAAAATACTTGATCTGGTTTTTGATACAGATTGCAATCAGTAACAGTACCATCTTTGCCATTAAATCCAAGAATGTTTTGAGCATGCCATTGTAGGTACAGTGCTTATAAAGTTTTTTTAGATCTTTTTGCAACGACTCCTTTAATCGAATAGACAAGGTCCCTGTGCAGTGTGGGTAATAGGATCCAATGGCGCCCCCTCCCTCCATCCACTGAGTTGGATTTCCTGGGATTGGATCATTTTCCAACCTCATTTAGAAATCAATTTAAAGCCCAGCAACTCATGACTTAAGTCAATTTCAGAGCAGCTCCGAAAATCAGTTCAGCTTTAGGTTGGGAGGTAGTAGTTGAATGAGTTTCCCCTCCTCAGGTTTATTCCCCTGGTGAAGTGCTCTTCCCACCAGGGGGTGCTTCACTATTCTACTACTTGATCGAATTGTACATAAATCAGATTATAATACTGTATGAATGTAAGGATTAGTTTGGCAAAGGCTGAGATCACTAGATCCTGAGTCATTTAACACTACCCCAGGTGCAGATTTCTGTAAGTGCTTGGCTTCTTGGAATTGATTCTACATTGAGGTACAGAGTCCACATTCCCCACCAGGTGGTCAGAGGATGTATGTACGGTATTAATGTATATGAATGCAGTAAACTCTCACTCTCTACATCCTTTCCCTAGAGACTGGTACTAACAAGTTAGCCCCCTTTCATGTCTTCACTGCCTTCAACCTGTTGCTAAGGCTATTAACAAGTCCTAATACATAAACATGGACGATTAGTGCCCTGCCCACCTCGGCCTTTGGTCACTGAACCGAATGGTTACAAGTATTTGATGTTTAATTAATTATTTAGATGGGTGGCGGGTCTGGTTACTGTTGTTCGTCTTACAGGTTGGGCAAGGGTCAGGTTTGGGATCAGATTACTGGTGGTGGTTAAGATACCCCCAGGTGTATACCTTACCCTGCCACACACACGCCTGATCTTGTATAGCTCACCCTTTGATTGGGGCTGGGTGGAATTTACCCTAAGGGCCCCATGGGACTTGAACCACGATCCGCCCACTCTTTCATCACAGAATGCAAGCCCTCTGTTAAACCTTACACTTCCATCCCTAAGGCTTTACCAATATACTTTGCTTTGCACTCTTTGATCTTGGCCTATCCCTACATCCACATAGATGAAGACTGCATCCCACGGAAATTTAAATCTTCTAATAACAACGCTGCAGAAAAACTACTTTGGACATGTCCCTTTTGCATCCACTTTTTCTAGCCAACACATTTATACAGTTAACTGTGTCAGGTAAAGACTCGATTCTTCTTTTTGGTGAATGAAAAGAGGCTATTTCTTTCCTCTCTCCATGAATAAAGATGCCATTAGTTAGAAGTCGAGGTGGCTCTATTTGTGGGTGTAAGTTTCAGATGATCATGATCAGGCATTAAGAATGGTTAGTGAATGTGGAGGTTTTCACCTAATGCATCCACAGTTCATATCATGGCCACCTAGGCGCCAGTAGCAGTACCCCCTTCTTACATCCCACCTCACCCCACCACCCATCATGAGCTGCTCCGCCAGGCATTTGCTCATCAATACTCAATGGTGGGAGTTGTGGGTGAGAAAGATTTAGGGAGCCTGTCATGCAGCCATGTGAACAGGACCACGGTGGTCACTCGGGTAAGAAATTCAACAAGTGTAGCTTTTCCACCTAGGGACTGGTAATCCATAAAGGCCTTTGTCTGTGAGTAGGGCCAGCAGGGCTGAGATATTGATATTGGTCCCGCGCGCCCTCACTCCAGGGCGGCTGCCGATTTGTGAAAGTAATCGCCTGGCTTTTGTGTGGGCGAAATGGCCGTGCCTTGAGAGGGCTGGAGGCAGAAGGGGGTGTTGTGAGGGAGCAGGAAGGCAACACGGCGGGTGGTGGCCGGCTTATTCACGTGGTGTGAGATGGGGGGATGTTGGCCCCCACTTGTGTCCCCACAGCCAGATTTATGTGGCTTCCGAGAGGCATTGGCGGCCAGGATTGATGCCGTGACCACTTCTGGGTTCAGGTGAGACGCCATGTTTTATGGCTGGTTCCTGCCCCCTTCGTCATCTCTCCCTCCTCCATACGACAAGGCAACACCCCCTTCCTCCTCCCCTACACCTTCACCTCAATTTCGTATGAGCACCTCCTAACCTCCATTCTCCCCTACAGTGCCAAGTCGTTATTGTGACAGTGGTTGGTCTCTCCTCTTAGGGCAGGAGAGAGTGGTATTGCCTATAACCAAGGGAGCAGTCCTCACCAACAAACAGCCCATACTTCACATACATCAATAATATAATGGAGATGACCAGAGACAGTCATATGGGGTTGTTAAAAGGTATGAGAAAGAGGTGGGAGGAGAAACAGGAGGTAGAGTCACGTTTTTATGATGGTTCCCGGTGGGCCTATCTGGTGGAACTCATGCAAATCGCGAACAAAGCGAAAGTTTCACTTGAGCGATTCTGTTCTCACGCATGACTGGATTTGGCTGTTGGGTTTTTTGTTACAACCCCCTCCCCCAGGTGTCTGCTGAGACTGTGGGGATGATGGCTTGTGATTCCCGGCAGAGGATGGTGGTTTAGGGCAGAAATAACAGTTTCTCAGGCTACCTGGGTGTCAGTCACAACAGTGGTTGGCAGTCACGTGCCCAGGTGATGGTACCACCCCAAGTCTGGGAACATCACCCAAGTGTGGGCCCCACCCCTGTCACAGGCCCCTAGGGACAGGAGACCACAACACCCCAAACCCAAGGCAACAATGAGTAGATACAATATGGCCATCCCTTTCTTCTGCTTGGCTACACTCCATGGTCAACATCCATAAAAACCCGATTAAATACTGGAGAAGACACTGCCCTAAACAAAATTAAAAAGCAATTAAAATAAAGAGTACCATAGTAAGTTAGAATTTTATTGTTGGCTGATTGTCAAGCCTTGTGGAGAGGTTGCTGGCTGATTGTTATATGAAACAATGAGGGCACATTGCTTAGTGTTGTGATTGTTTGTAATGGCATGTATGAGTGTGGTATCAGACCAAACCGCAGCATGTATACTCCCCCATACAGGCACGTGTCCATTTTTAATCATTCATACCCATTGTCACCCACGATGACTCGACCTCAACATTGTTTATGTGTCAAAAGACCTCTGTGAGGATCATTTTCCCACACATTAAAAAGAGCCTGGTGGTCGTTTTCACACAGTTTCTCTAAGCTGCCTGGTCCCTTGTAAATATCGCCTATTTATTTGGTCATAAAATATATGAGACTTTATGTACATGGGTAATTGGTATCTGAAACTGTCTTGTGCAACATGCCTGTCAGTGATGGCTATTAGGGGAGATACAGCAAGTTGTATGGACTAGTGGAAATGGTTACTTCATACATAAATGGGAGATTTATCTGTCTGACCTCAGGCAAACAACGCATGGTAGTGATTCGATTAACCTAGCAAAATGGAGGAGCTGCTTTAGCACACAAGACCACAGAATCAGTTGTCTGCATCCTCTTTTTGTTCCCGCATACATCCTTTCTGTGCATATCTCCTCCATCACTGCCGCCCCTGAATAAGTCATCCGCGTTGCCCTGGCAACAGGCTCACTTCAGAAGGCCCACTTATTGACATAACAGCCAGAAAGATGGGGGCTTTTTGTTCTTGGTCTCCGCCTCGACTATGGTGGTCATTAGCTACTAATTGTTATGAATTCTGCAAGATGCCGGTGGGAGAGGGTGGCAGGGATCACTGAGGTGGTCGTGGGAGGTTGGGGAAGGAAGGGGTAGGGCGCAGGCCCAACAAACAGAATGTGTAATTTTGAACGGAGCTGCTCAGAGCAACTGCCTTCTCCCCTGACAGTTGCTCGGCTGATTGCATATTTATTGTCATTTATCTTACAATAAGCGTAATGATGCGCGCCTTTTGTCAGTCCCTGACATGTCAAATTGAAGACGATCGCAGGCCGAGGAGGCGGCTTTTGATAAGGCCTTGGGTTATTATTCATGGTTTTATTCATGAGCTAAGATAGCAAATTGTCTCCGGACCAAGGCCATGTTTTGCTTGCAGCACAAACAGAGGAAGCCCTTCCGGAGACGGCTGCTGACAGGCATTTGACACCCACTTAGCACCAGAGGTGGTGCTTCTTACTCCATCAGACAAAAAGACAACCCCCCTCAGCGGAAGGATAAGTTGTTGGGTGTCGTTTTTGGCTTCTTATTTTCCAACTGAGATGAAAAACCAGCTAAAATGCTGGGAGCACCTCCTCCCCTTCCTCCTTCCTTCCCTGAGTTAGTTTTAAGTGGCGGTTGGTCTTCTTTTTGCGGGGAGTCTTTGGGTATTCATGATTGGCGGTGGCTGCCAAGTTTTGGCATTCAGTGAAGACAAATCGGGGGGATGACAGATGCAGGATTGGGGCAGACTTTCACCAATCGGCATGGATCTTGATGCGGACCAGTCCTGCCCCGACCGTCACCTAGGTGTTTAGCCATTCAGCTCACACCTTTTGTTGTTGGCGCCTGGTTCTGTTGGCGGCCAGGACCACAATTAAGGCTTTCAGCCTCCCTTAGTTACATACACCCACTGCCTTTGGTGCTACAGGACCATTTCTCGCATGTGCTTAGGCTGTTAACTCTGAACCACACTTAAACTGGACTGCAGTTAGGTGGAAATGATTGGAAATTAATGCTGGGAGGATTTCACTAGAACCCCAATCCCTATAACACTCCTCCCCTCCATCATCTCTTTCTCTTGGCTCCACAGTCCTCAAAAGCCAATATTTTTCACCTCAGTCAGATCCAGACATCAGTACATCCACCTCCCACAACCCCTAAACATCCTCCCAAAAGTGCTCATCATCATGCAAGGGGCTGGCACAGGAAGCACAGGCCCAGCACAGGAAAGCCCAATCCCCACCGCACGTCGCCTCGCCTGTGATTTTCCACCCCTGTCCCAGCCTAATTTGACTTTTTAATCTCCTTTGCCGCTCCAACCAAGCATGAACACTTCCGGCGTGCGCACGCAGTGCTTAGGCGGAAGTGGGTTGCCCGCTTGACGTGGCTGACATCAAAGTGTGTGAATATTGGGTGCGAAATGTTTCAGGTGCGAGTGTTCCTACCTCCTGGATTCCCTTAGAATACCTCAGCATCTCATCTAATCTCTAATTCAAATCTCAGAGCTGCGCCATTCTAAAGATGCACTCAATGGAAACACAATCCCAGCGAATACTGATTGCAGGTAGCAAATAGATGAATAAATTACACTTTTGTTTCCTTTTGATTTATACTTCTTAATCATTTTTTCCCATATAGCAGTGTGTCGCGGGAAAGTCTTTGTGGTTCAAATATAGAGGACTAGGTGAAAAAAAAGTCCTCACCAGCCAAACAGCGTGAAATGCGATACAACGCTTGGGTATCATTTACGCCGAGCAAGCGACAACTGATGGTGATTGTACACATGCCAGGCAACCAATGGTGGTGATTGTACACACAGGTTCCTAGGCCAAACCCTTGGTGCTCTCGCCTTATGTGTCAGGCTCACACAACCACTATTAGTATATGCAAATGCTACAAGGAATTGATATGATTAGTATACATGCAGCTGACCAGCAAGGGCAAAGACAGTATTGCCTGTGGTAGAGCCTGAGACAAATGCCTTTTTCTATGTGATAGCGCCTGAGACAAATGCCTTTTTCTGTGTTTTATTTCTGCTGGGTATATGGGACTCCGCTCTGTGTGCATCTGCCACCATATTATTTGATACCCTTGACCTAGGTCATGGACAGCTATTTCTGTTTGACAGCAGGTTATTATTACACACATTCGGAGATTCAGGATGACAAGGGTCTATCTCCCGAAACTGCTCGCCGTTCTGTATTATTTCTTTCTTCTTTTTTTTTTGCGAATCGCATTTTTTTACATGCAGGCAAATTTTAGATTGGGTTCCCTTTCGTTCTGACCTGGGGGTAATTCAGATTTCTTTTACAAAGAAAAAATACCTCGTAGGTACATAAGGAGATCTTTGTCTATAGATTTATATGGACCCTATAAGGGATACATCCGTCAAAATTACAAGGAGCCATATATTCTGTAACGGTTTCTGCCAGTGCCTATATACGTAAGACATAGACACTGACAACAACAGGGAGATTGTCTCCAATTTGAAAGCTTCCCGTGGAGATCTAGCTATCAATCTGATGGGTCAGTTGACTGGACTTTGTCCTGGACACTCCTACACACCTGCCCTGTCAGGCTGGGGCAGTTGACACACCTGGCGGCAGGTTACGTCATTATATCACCTGGATTGATTAGGGACAAGACCCTTAGGCGTACGTCGAGAAGTCTCTAAGTAGCTGGCACGGCTCATGGGGCCGATAGAAAGATGTATCTATTGGCCCAGCTGACCTCAAATGGCCAATTGCCTGTAACAGTCAATATTGGTACAGCCACACTGTAAATAGTAAGTGCTGTACATCTACAGCAAAAGTTGCTGGCAGCTATGGTTCCAGTAGATTTTGCTGTAGGTCTACAGCAACAGACTTGCTGTAGGCCTACAGCAAACTGACTTACAGTAGGTCTACAGCAACTGAATTGCTGTAAAGGTACAGCAACATATCCTGTTGATCTACAGTACCTTCTAATGTAAATTATTCTACTGTTATTGTACAGCAAAAGTTGCTGGCAGCTATGGTTCCAGTAGAATTTGCTGTAAATGTACAGTAGATTGGAATTTACTGTAAATATACAGTAGATTTTAATGTTACGGTCATTGCATTTTGGTTGGCCTGACCAATTTGAGATATGTAGTTGGGCCAGCATGATAGCCACCCATGTAACATCATTTATGGCTAAATGGGTTTAAAACTAGCCATTGAGTATCACACTCAAGTCACAATGGGCAAGTGTGACAACAGATACATTAGTTTATACCTAAGGATGCTGGGTGTCCATACTCATATTTAATTCCATGCCACAGGAAAGGTGTGTGTGGCAGAATATGGAAGTTTCTGCCTGAGTTTACATAGATGAATGGAGAGTTCTACATATTATCAAACTGAAATGTAATATGGTCACTATTGTGCATTATTCAATTATATCACACATTCCAGCTCTTTTCCATAGATGAAAATATATCCAGCATTAAGGAAAATTCTCTCCCTAAGAGATACTAAGGGCACCTGGTGTCAAGGTATAGAACCACAGTGTCTAAAGCAATACTTGCGGTAATCCAGCATCTACAGCAATACATTCAGTAACAGAACAGCAAGTGTTGCTGTATTTGCGGCTACAGCAAATATATGAGTAAAAACTGATGTGTGCCCACAGCGGCACTTGCTGTAATGTTGTATTTACAGCAACAAAGTTGGTACTTGAACAGCAAAACTTGCTGTATGTTAGACTACAGCAACTTCTACTGTATGTTTACAGCAAAATTTGCTGTATGTATACATTAACTTTTTACAGTGCAGCTTTACGGGACTGGACAGCCAACAAGGCACAGGGTCGCTGCCCCCACCCTCTAACTAACCATCACCCAACAACACTCCCACCCACCAGACTCTGACTCAAGCAGACCTCAAGAAATCAGATTTATCATAATTCTGGGAAGGACCCATCAATTCTGCCGCTTGTCCGTGTGTTGTCTAGTTTTATTGCTTGATCAGTGGTCAGAGTCGAGGTGAATCATTTGTCTGTGTGGAGGTTGTCGGCTGTCAGGCTAACATGGGTGTGAGGTGTTGGTGTGGTCGGTAGGACTGGTCAAGATGTGGACTGACCAGTGCTTGGGCAGCCACCTCGCCAAGAGGCAGCCATCTGGTGCGGACCACCTGGTGTGGAGCTCGATAATGGATTGAATGTGCAAGCATGTCCTTTAAGATGGGGCTGGAGTCTACTGTGAGGAGGAGAATACTCCTCCTGGTCAGTATGGCTGGGGGCCCTTTGTACTGGACATCTCTCAGTGTCTCTAAATGGAGCCCAGTGTGGGGCAGCAATTGTGTTCAGTGCAATAAAAGAAATAGAAATTGTCGGCGAATTGTCGTCTGCTGCACGCCACGTCCTGCCGATTGTCGTCTGCCCACAATGGAAGCCGCGTAAATAAATGCCAGACGGAGCATGGCGCCCACCATCCACCGCCCCCTCAAATACTTTATAAACCACCCGAGATTATGAGTCAATTTTATCGATAAAGATTCTTGAATTCTCGGCGATAAATCTTGTTTTATGGCTTCAGGGCCAGCAGCAATTGTTATGGGATTATGAGGGTCGGATCGAGAAGTGTGCCCGCACTCCTTTCAGGCGTTTTGAATGAAGGTCGGCCTTTCTCATGAGAAACTGCTGCATTGGCTGACAATGATGATGAAGATTGTAATGATAATAATGGTAGGTCCACGTGACTCCCAATACGGGTTCTGATTGGTCAGGGGCAGGAAACAATCAAAACGAAATAAAAGTGAAAGAATAGGACAGAGGGGAGGCTTGTTGGGGGCGGGCACGGTGAATCAAGGTTCGGCGACGGGGGTAAAGTTCACAAAGCCAGGCTGAGGAAAGGGGGTGTGGTGGGGGGCTTGAGGCGAAGGGATAGGCATTCGGAAGGAATATTGTTTGCTGCGGACAATGGGCTTAACTCCCCCCGAGGGCAGAAGGTAGCCGCGATAAGATCAGGAGTTAATGAAAGAGAAGGGGTAAAAATCTACAGGGTGGGGGACACCTGCACAACCTCGTAGGAGGCTGAGTAAATATGACTTGTAGGGGCGGGTGGAGACATGCTACGTCTACAACACACCTGGCCTTGCCCCTACAACAGTCACGACGTGTGTGACGATGCCACCACGTCGCTGACGGGACTGACGTGACGGGGCACCGCCGCTGGAAACTGATTTAATTACCTCCACGACAAAAGAGCTCCACTGCAGGGAGCATGCGAGGTGTGATGTCACGGAGCCTTGTGCAAGTGAGATGATAATGTGTAGATATGGACCCCACTGTGAACATCCCTTCTACCCTTATTCCATATTAAGCTCAACACCGTCACATTTTACCCCTGTTTTGTAATAACGCTCGGATTTTTTTTCTATCACTATCCTGTAAGTTAATCTGATTTTCATCTAGGTATATGCATGTACATTGATAGAAAATGAGAGTGTCTGTCATTGTACAAAGACTGATGTGAAGGTGTTTGGATTGTACTGAATCGCAGCTTTTAATGCCTTTGGTGGATTGAGATGAGGGTCTCCACATTCTGCAGTCAGGTATGACGGATTGGTCCAGGTGCAACAACAACTAGTAACAATACAGTAGCTCTTCCAGCAACAACAATCCATCCACCTCACCCAAACTTATACACACCACCTCCATCCTCTAATGGTAATTTCTATTTACATTGCCCTAAATCATAAACAACTGTGTTATTCTTTTGCTGGATTTATTACTGACAGGGTCAGAGAATGAGTGTTATACCAGCAAAGGAAGTCAAATACTTGATTTTTTTTCTAAGCATTTCCATATGGTCATGTTGCACATGTTCTGGAAGAAATGGGAGCCTTGTAAGCAAAGTAGAATTGAGGATATTGGGGTATGGATGGAGAGGTTGGGCACTTAATGTGCATTGTGTGGTGGCAAGGTGTGCTGAGGGGTTCTGCATTAGCTATACAGGAGTTTTGGGGGGAGGGGTTCTGTGTTCAAGGTAGAGAGCTCTCACCTCGCAGACCATAACAATAGAATCTTGTAATTCAGTCATTCCATCCACAATGGCACTCCTGGTGTTGGGCGAGTGCATTTTGAATGTCTGTATGGAGGATGGGAGGGTGGGCACGCGACTGCCTCCACAAAGCTACTACACCCAGCAAACAGTTCACTTCTTTTTGACACCACCCACTCTGGGCCTTGTGAGGAGTCGCAATAATTCCTACAATTGCGTGTATTATGTGGGGATAATTCACAAGTAAACCCCCTGCCTCCATCCCTCAACCCTCACCCCCTGCACAGGATGGATACAGGCACTTGGGCAGTCTTTGATTCGATGCTTTTTTTTCTCCGCGGTGGGGAGGGGGTTTGGGGTAGCCGCAGTGTCGGCACATATTGACTCAGCGGCGCCACTGTTTGCTATGGGCGCGCGGACGCTGATAATCTTGGTGCCAAGGCGCCCCACTAAAATATGGAGCCTCATGGGCGGCGAGCGCTTCTTGAAAGGCCTCCTCGTGTGCCATTGGTCGCCATTTGCATGAGAAGGGAGATCGCCTCGGCGCTGAAAAGCTCACGTCGGCGTCTGGTGGGGTTTTCCTGCTTCCGGGAAATCCCAGAAACAACAGAAGGTGGCACAATACGCCCATCACCTCTAGCAGCCGTTGGCTTCTAGGGACAAGGCCGGCCATGTGTGTTTGGCATGGGACTGTGGGAGGAGGCAGGAGGGTGAAGGCCTGAGGGGTGGGGAGGAGGAATCATAACTGACGTCTTGTTATTTTGATGACTGATGCCTCACCAAACGGACACTGTGAGATGACGCTAACTTCGTTAGTGCAATCAATCATTTGTAGTGATCACTCAAAGGTGACGCAGAGGTGCTAAAGGCAGACAATGCTGCATTATGTACCTGAAAGCAGATCGAGCTCAGAATACCAAAATGTAGAAATCTTAACATTCACATGGCTGGGTACATGGAAAGGTCCTATCTGACAGGCATCTCAGTAGCGAGGCAGGTTAATCCCCCCTGGTCTGACACACTAAGTAAGTTGTTAATCCCATGTCCAACATGGACAACGTACCTTTCCGTCACCTGACACTAGTCCTCACACAAACAATAGCCCAAAGTTTAATTAGTTCTCCGGTCCCCAACTTGATAGACCTTCTCCCCATGAAGCCAACCACCACCCCACGGGAACAAAGCTCGGGCCCCGGTGTAAATCGAGACACCTGGCCCTCCCTTTACCCCTACCCAGAAATCCTACCAAGACCGATGGCCCGTCCAGGAAACCTGAGCACCCCGTTCCCCTCCAGTACCTCTGGTGTTGGTTTCCTCCAGGCGAAAAAGGCGAAGGAAATGCATGAGCACGGTAAGGGGTCTGGGGCGTCCCAAGAGGAGGTGGGTGCGTGAGGTGGCTTGAGGTTTGGGTGAAAGTGGGGGGTGAGAGGAGGGGGTCCTCCTAAGGCGTTTAATTAAGCAGTCCTTTGTTGGTGGCAGATTGGGGGTCATGTGTCACGTCTTATAAATACGGCAGATGGCGTGTTCGTTGTTTAGACTGGGTTTACCTGTTTCTTACAAGTATTACCTAACCCTAAGGTAGAGAAAACTCCTGGGATTAACAACACCCCCTGGAAGACATGAAAACCGTTATTCATACATTGTACAATGGAAATCGAGTCAGACTATGCTCTGTACACTTTCCATCTTTCTTATGTGTATATATACACAGCAGTCACAGCAGTCTCTATGATTCTTAGAACTGCAGACTGAAATGAATACAGGCATCCTCTCTTTACAACATCAAGATTTACATGATATATGCCCTAGTATTCAGAGCCTTTAAAATGGATAGAACAGCGCTGCAATGCTCACTAGAAAAAGAAAGGGAGTCGTGTGATCACAGTTACATGAGTGGGACGTCATGCTCAGGGCGGCTGGCGTTGATACACGCCTCGCATCATCCCCTGTGGCTAAGGGATTAGCCCTAATCCAATAATCCACAGGCGATAATGGGATTAGGCCAGCATTGAGACAGCATCATTCTCAGCTCAATCTGGCCCCGATCAGGTGCGCCCGGACATCAACACGGCTCTGGGCCAGCAAGACAATGTTTTTGGGAGTGCGGGTCGGGATGGGGGAAGTGGGAGGAGGTCTATACCTTTTGGCGGCCGGGTTGAGGCCGCCATTGTTAGCGTCGCCATTATTGAGCAATTTGGGTGCGGTGAGCAGCTCACTACGAGTCTGTCAATGGCCGCTGATTAAGGCCTATCTATTTCGGCCAAACTGCAAACCCAATCATGCGAGTTTGGTAAGGTGGAAGTGGTGGTGATGGTGGTTGCTGGGGGGGGGGGGACTGCGTCTCTAGATGGCAGTTACTAAGGACACCCAGCGGCTGCATCTGCACTCATTACCTGAGTGACATCATCTAGTGGTGACTTCTTTCTTTTTCTGGGCAATTTAAGTTAGAATGGGTTACCTCATGACACTTGCTTTAAATGGCAATTTATATCTTGGTACTTATCGTACTGAGTCGGGTACTGAGTATCCTCCTGAGACCCACCCCTACCCCTCCTGTACTGGCACACTTTATTCGTGCAAACTTATGTAATAACCCATTAAATCCTCTCCATGCCTCACTCCCACCTCTTTACCTCCTTGTAAAGTTGAACACCCCGCGCCAGCTGCCTCCCTATCCGACACGCATGAATCCACATGAAACTTTCCTCAAGCCATCCGTGGCGGCCACGCACCACTGCCTACTGGCAACGGAGCTCACATGTCAAACCTGTGAGGGTGTGTGGGATGGAAGGGGTAGGGTAAAGAGTGTTCTGGAGTCGGTTCGAAGGTAGAAGAGGGAAGGAGTGACGCGTGCTCGATAATCGGGGTGCCCAAAGTACTCTGGAGGCCATTTCTCAATGTACTACGACTGCACACAGCCACTATGATTTAAAAATGCCAAGAATAAGCTAGGCTATCGTAGGAACTGCACTACGACTGCTCACTACGATTAGCAGCTATGCAGTAATTACATAAGGTTTAGTAGGGCAGTCGTACTGGTGCAGACATTAGGGACTGCTAGTGCATGGTACTGTTAAGGCCAAATTATTAGGTTCTCACTACGATTTAAAGGACAGCAGTCGTAGTCTGTTAAGAAATGGCCTCCAGGCCCGCATCCCCTCCAAGTACAACCCACCCCACCCACCCCCCCCCCCCCACAAACCACCACCAAATTACTCGTTTGGCAATTACGACTATTATTAGCTGCCGCTGGAAAATAAGAAAAATAATGGGCGTCGTGAAAGGACCCGGCGGCAGTGTCGATAGAAATTGTCGCTAGTCGACGTCTACTATCGACGCCCGAGTAATCGACGCGGGTTGGCCTTAAGACTGCCGGGTCGTTTAAGTGGTAGACACTGTTATCGCGAATCCTGCTGGAAATAAACGGTCCCTGCTGGCACAGTGCAGGACTGCTTAACGCCCATCCCCCTCCTCCACACTTTATTTTAACTATTCACCCTCGGGTTGTGATTTTGCTCGAGTAACATTCAAATAAACAGAAAAGTCTGACCATTCATGCGTCTTCACTCAAGCATGCAGTTATCGTGTGAGTAGTATAACAAAGTGGAGATTTTTCTCTGGACATGGATTATCTTTACCCTTTTTCCCTGTACATGTAAGTACATTCACCATGGCAGCCGGATGATAAGGGTTAATTCTTAGGTTATAAATAAATACTGAAAGAGCAGTAAATTCTGTCATTCCCCTTGAGCCCACGATGGCTGCCGAGACAGGAGGAAGGGGCTGGGAGCAGAGGACTGTATTTATGGTACTTATTCCAGTCCTCGGTCCTTTTGATTCGCTGAGCTCTCTGTTACATATTGACTCTGCTGGCAAATACCTTTGTTGCTGCGCCATTCAAAAGAAATTCAATTTGGTGCTGCCCACAATGGGAGGCGGTAAGTTTGTTGCGGGTCTGGAGATCAAAGAGGATGGAGATCGTCAGAGAGAGTCATCTTGAGAAATGGATCTCTCATTAAGCGATCATTGCAGGCCGCCCGCCATTTAAGATGAAAAGGCCCCGAGGCACGCCCTTCTTTGTCATCAGTACGCTGGGGGCGACTTTGCAAAGAAATCACAATCATATTTGTCTGCGGTCGCCTATGAAAATGATCATCACTTTTGTCATTGATTCGGCTTGGGGTGCTTCTGTCATGGGATGTGTTGCAGAAGGGCAGAGGGATGGCTGCATGGTCGGCCTGGAGATGCCCCCTTCCTGTGGTGTATGGCAAGGGGCCCACTGGCCCTAATCGAGTTCTCACTGTTGCCGGGGTGACCACTGGGACCACCACTCAAGCATTCCCGTTATACTCAGATCTCTGTTTTGCTGCCTACGAATTACCAGAAATTGCTCCCATTTCCTCATCGATTGTTGGCGGAAGTAACAAGGTCAAGCACCAATGTCTCTGTATCATATTGACATACGAAAATGAAACTTATTCTCCCCACATTCATTCTGATTGAATACACAAAGCAGAAGACAATTTGATGTGTCAGACGACATTTCGAATTATTGCCATAGAAAGAGGGGTTTTTTTTGGTGGTCAAAGTAGACGATCAGTACCAGAGACTTATAAGTCTGGGGCTGCGTTGGGCGGACAGTGCGCACGCGCGAGCCTCATTACCGGTCGGCGCAAATTACATTTGGCACCGCAGCGCCACCCGGCGGCACCAAGACCAAAGATGGAAAACCTGATCCATCACAAGCTCTCCGGTAGACGAAAAATAGCAGTACTCTCATCTAACTGACTGTGGTGGTTTTTAGTTGAGGCAACCTCGGACTAAGGGCTAAGGACTGGAGACAACAAATATATGGGGCTTTGCATAGCCTTACTACACTGCCGGTATATTATATAGCAAAAGTGATTTCAATGTGATAAAATATTGGGCTTCATGCATATGAATTCTTATGGTTTTCACATTCATTGCTACTGAGTGCTGGTGATGTTCGAAAGCAACAATTCTATTTCCCATGAGAACTTCAAAGGGCTGACTCCATAAACCGTCTTAGCATTATGACGGTTGAAAACAAATTCGCTACAGATCCATGATGGCTGCCCCGGGTTCTGCACTGGCAGCAATATTGGTCACGTGGTGGCGGCCATTTTGTCTGTAGATGGGCGGGAAATGATAACAAGGCGGCGACACATTCTATATTTCTGCAGCTAAGGATGGTGGATGGTGGAGCCCTGTGTCTGTCAGAGTTGCCTGCTCACACAACAACCCAGGCCTCCACACGGCGCCTCCTGCTGGTCGCCAGACCATGTCTTCTCTCCCTGTCATTTTTCATCGAACGCCTGACAGCCCCTCCCTCCTCTTTTTAGCGCTCCTCCTTTTTGTGCCCCGCCCGTTATAAGCCCACCTTGAGTTTTCAATTGCTTTGAAACGCCATTTCAAATTCGCATTCATTTTGAAGAGGATTTCCAATGAATTGTCTTGTGTTCATTTTGAAAGGCTCAGGTGAAACCCCCGCCAATTTCGCTTTGGGCGCGAAAAAGGGGGCAGACGACAATGAGTTTACCGCCATGCAGACCGGCGGACCATGTCTTGTGCTTATTTATCCCGGCTGTCTCCAGCGGCCAGGCTTTGTTTACTAATGCATGATCACTTTGTTGTGAGCACGTGCTGAGCAAGTGAATGTGTAACGATCATCGCTGCCACCCTCCCCTCCTACCCACCTTCTCCAGCACCGTCTTAATAATCGATCAATTATTGCTCAGCTCAATCAATAAGTAGGGTCCCAGGTGTGCAGGTCATTGTCTCACCTTCAAACTGCACTTATTTGGAGTTCTCCCGTGCCATTATTGGCCATTCTCACAATTGTCCTACACACCCCATTTTGAATTATCTCTGCGTCATACTGTCTCCACAGATGGATGGACCCCCAACCATCAATACCACCTCATGAGCAATTGATTTGTTTATTTTGATAGATCAAGCATGACTTAGAATATGCTAAAATATCACACTTAACTCCAACACAACACTAGAATCCTTATAGGACAATGGCTGCCAGAAAAAAATGATAGATCCCCTTTGCCTACAGCTTTGGGGGTGAGTAGTGATCGCTGTTTACTTAACAGCCAGGGTAGAAACCTATAAAATGAAAGTGGATTTTTTCACTGGCGCCATTTTTTGTACCTCTCCAGAGTTTCCGCCTGATTTGGCGCGCCTTCTGAGGCCGTGATAGTGATCCACGAGCCCCGCCTCAAAACCCACGACATCAGTCGGCAACAAAAGTAGCAGTTCTCTGTCCTTAATGGCGCGGAAGACTTTAATAAAGCGGGCCCTATTTACGATGCACTAATTGTGGGGGAGCTGTTTTCCGGGCCTGAGCTACTCGGGCCTATTTAGTCATTACTCGCCGCCGAGCTACTCGGAGCTTCTGAGCGTTTTCTCCAGGCAATTAGCGTTTGTTGCTGACAATGCCAACAACAAACAAAGTTAGCTGACGGCGCCTCAACTACCCCCCCCCCCCGCCTTCACCCCACCCAACACCCGCCCCTTCTCTCCTGATGGAGCAAGTGCTTAACAACGCCCGTCCCAAAAAGGTAAAACAATAAAAAGTTGGCGAACTGGCGGGGTTGGCGGCATCATAAGGGGAAGATGATGGAGTGGCGCGGCTGAGGAACGCGCCTGATAGGTCCGGCCGGCCGTATTACCCAAGTCGTGGCGATGAAATATTCATCCGCGGATCCGCGACTAAGTGTAAGTCATGCAAGCAGGCCGCCCCAAGCCTGCCTGCCCTGCGATGAATGGGCGGCCAGAGGGATGAAATAACAATGCAAGACGTGGTCCTAATGGGCAGAGTGATAGATATTTTCCAAATAAAACAGTCTGCAGCCCGCGCTGCTGGTCGCCTGGCCTTGCCAATATCTTATAAATACACTGCAGAGGTGTTTGGTTATAGTTCATGGAGACTATAGGAACTTTTTACACTCTATGGTTAGTTGGGTAGGCCTGTGAAGGGGAGGAGATACCTTTATAATACTAGCGCACCGTCGTGAATATAGTTCCTTTTGTAGGAAGATATATCAACACTGCTTTCCACAATTTGTAATGTCAAATAGATGTAGTTATTCTTCGCGGTAATACCTCATCGGACGAGGCTAGCAATCTGAATAAGGTATACATGGCCTGTGCTAGTGATGATGGAGGTGATATAACGGCGCTGGTGTCACACGAATGGCCCCATTACCTCCAGGCATTAAGAGGCGCGTTTACGAATGGTCCGGCAATTAAAATTAAAGATAACTGAGACTGTTGGTAGGTTTGTGTAGGTCGTATGAGGGAAGGGGTAGACAAAGGCACGATCGGCTCTAGTTTACATATGTTTTATTCATTGGTGTCTTAACACATGGTAATGTATTCAAGGGACTGGGAGCGTGGCGGCTGGGGTGTCGGGTGTGTGGAAAGACCACGGGTGGATGGAGGAGGTGCATTAGTTACAGAAATGCATCCAGTTTAAAGTCACCATCTTTGTGTTTGGGGGAAACGACTGTGGAATAAAAAAAAACTACCGTCATGCACGAAGGCTGTCTGGTCGTGTCACATCTAAAACTGATAAAACAATAAAAAAAAAAAAAGGAAAAAAAGAGGAAAACACGGGGAGAAGTAAAAATAATGTTGCATCAAGGAGTTCGCTAGGCCCCGTATTTCTAAACGTCAATGGTGGCTTCTCACTAAAAGGGGTGCGACCCATACTGGCACATCAGGTATGGACACAGCAGTGCTGTTCAGTCGTTTCACACAGTGGTCCATAAACCATATAGCCCCCTTGTACATACAGAGTCTGTACATAGGTAGCTGGGTGGGTTGTTGGGTAGGTGGGGGCGACCCAGGAGACGCGTTGGTCGCGTCACGCTGGTTGCTCCACCAGTAATGTAGAGATGAGGCAGACAGACAGTGGGAACATTTCCTAAGGCGCTGCGGCATGCAGCTGTGGCAGGCCCCGAGAGACGCAGCAAACCGTCAGACATCAAGTTATAAAACCACCATATTAATGGGGCCCTCATAAAGGGACGTGCTGTGAGGAGGCGAGGCCCTGCCTGGCCCGGCTCTGGGTGGGAAGGGGGAGAGGAGAGAGGTAAAGCTGGCGTGGTCTTTGATTGATCTTAACACGCGGGATTCCGTGCTCCCAACACCGCCCGCGGATAGACGTTTTCACGCTAAAACGCCACTAGGCAAAGTAACTGTTCTTTTGCCGACTTGCCAGTGCTGTCACCGCCTGGGTTAGTAGGCTGTAGTTGGGAGGTTGCTTGGTGGGCGAGTAGTACCATACTGTCAACCAAGCATCACCAGCTACCTGGAAAACTATAAGCTATATATGATTTATTGAGGTCATTCATATATATTTATACACCTTATATGGAATAGAATGGGATGCCATTAATTGATAGTATAATTAGGAGATTGGAAACCAAAGTGGTCGAGAAGGCAACTGATAAGGTAGGGTGGAAGCTGACTGTTATGGCAGGGTGGAAGCTGACTTATGGCAGCGAGAAAAGATGTGGTGAGACGAGGGGGAGGGGAGAAGCGGGTTGAAAGAGGTGCCATAGGGAATACAGGCGTTCATATGAGTGGGTAGGGCCTTGAGCCTTGAGGGCGTAAGCCAACGGAACTTTGGTGTGTGACATGCATCAAACCGGAGCATTACAATGCTTTCAGAAGAACATTAATATCAAAGGAACAGCATTCAAGTCCATGTCATAGAGAGTTTGGCTTGAAAGATGGAATATGTCAAAGCCATTCCGTTTTAGGGACTGAACACTGTCGATACTTTTGGCGAGAAAAATCCTTCCCAATGTATAATCCCCTCTCCTGTAGCCGACCCCAGGCAATCTCCACTCCTTTATAGATGTCTGTGAATAAGAGATGCTAATAGAAGCTTGAAATTCATTCATTACTGCATGTAATCACCAAATTAATACAGAAACATTTTCTTTAGATGATAATTATGAATACATTATGGTGAACTTGCACTCATCAATACCAATATATCCATACTGTATATACATCTTCAAATATGTATAAGATGTCTTTGATTGCAATATCTTGTTTAAATGTGATGCACAAGTTAACTGATAACTCATGAATTGTCATCTTTGTGTCTTCCCCAGGTGCCGGATAATTTCCGCATTGTGGTTCAGGCAACATTGAGGGAGTTCTTCAAATCGATCCAGGCGGGCAAGGACCAGGAGCAGTCGTGGAAGAAGGCAATCTATAAAATCATAGCGCGTATGGATGACGCTCTTCCCGAATTCTTCAAGTCCCCTAACTGGATGGAGCAGCTTACAGACATGTGACATGACGGGATGCCGGAGCGTTGGGACTTAGCGTGGACCAGCAGGATGACCTCCTGTTGGTCGGGCAGCAAGCGGCACGGCTCGATGGAGCCTCCCTCTCCGCTAGGAGCGGGAGGGAGGCTCCCCCCGCAGCCGGCCGCTGCCGCGTCTTCAATGGTCAGTACATCGGTGACTTCCTCTTCCACGGTCAGTGGGCCTCGAAGCCTCTTCCAGCCACTGCCACCGCCGCCGCCACATCTTCAGGCTTCACAACAGCAGCCTATCATGCCTCCCTATGGAGCGGTGCCAGCAGCACCGCGTCCTCCAGTTCCACATCCGCCGGCGCCATCGTCGGCGCCCTCCTTAGTACAGCATCTACAGTCCCCTCCATTACCTGTGGTGTCATCTCTACGTGCGCCACCACCGCCACACACATCACAACATTCTGCTCAACAACAACAACAGCAACAACAACAACAACACAAACTGCCATGGACACCCTCATTGCCCTACATGTTCCTACAGTAAAATGCCCTTTTGAAACAAACAGAACACAAAACAGATAACTTTGACCTGAAGCCTCCCACCCTTGCCCCCAGCCCCTTGTCTCAAAATGACAGCCATGGAACTTTGATAATAGGACATGTATGAATATGGTTACTCATGGCAACAACGGTATTTTCTTAGCATAATTCACGGGTTATATTACATTTGTACATAGCATATACTATATCATTTATTACTTGTGGGTATATTGGGGAGTAAAGATGGGGAGAGGTTCCATACAGACTGCACTGTCCCATTGCCTGTGGCAGCAGTGGCCATGATTGCGTGGCTAACTGATTGTCCGGCCTAGGCGTGTCATTCCATATTAATGGGCGATGTTGGGGTGAGGTATGATGGTGTGTGACGAGGTGGGGGTCCTCCCACCCCCTCCCTGCCATCTTCCTCCTGTGGCTGATGAAGCTGGGACCTGATGCTGATGGGAGACGCTCATGTTTGGCGTCGTCCACTCATCCGGCAGGGATGGCACTCGGCCCCTACCCTACTACCCCCTTCCCGACGCCTGTATGATTGACACGTGCCAGTGCGTAGATAATTTGCGCCGAAATTAGTTGACAATCTAATTCGGCGTAATGGCGAGCGGGGCCTGTAGCTGCTGATCAGGGCCCAGGTCCCTTGGGGGGACCTGCTCCGAGCAGCTCACCATACCACCACACCAACCCCTCCCTCTGCCACCACCAACTAAGGCAAACACACAAGTACCGGCCATGCCATCTGCAAGATGGCTGGGTCGTGCCTACTGTTGGTGACCTATGTTTTTATTTATCAATGGTACCCGGCAAAAGTGGTGTGGGGTAGGATATGGGGGTGACGAATGGGATATAAGACATGGGGTTATGTCAGTGCGAGCCACCCACCCAATCCCGTGCTGATTGCGAGCTGCTCACCAGTGCGGGAGCTGCTCCCCAGGGAGGGGGTTACAGATAGGTGGGAGGGGTGTAGGGTGGGGGTTGAGGCGCTAGTATCGAGACTCAGTCCTAATCGGGGCGTGGTCCCCAAGAACTATATTACGCCGCGGCGGTAGCGCCCTCGGAGGGTGATGTGACAGGTCCCGGCGGGTGAGGCAAAGCAGATCACTGCGCCACGGTCCTAGATTACTAGAGCAGCAAGAAGTGGGGACAGACCAGAGCCATATGGTCGTCCACTGAGCTGCTCCTCCTCTGCTGAGCTGCTCCATCCTAATGAGTTCCTGACCTTAGCAATCACCGAACCACATGAGAAAGTCCGGCACCTCCTGAACCCACTCACAGATACACACAAGCACACACACACAAACTAACAGACACAGTACCAGAGGTGTTGTCTTGCTGCCATCTATGTCAGCTTGACACATACCACCATATTTTATCTATAGATCCCAGCTTGGCATCCCTTCAAGCCTACCTATAATACCTGGCTGGGGATCTAACAATCTCAAGTTCCATTTTACCAGTATAGTCGCCATTTCTGATCAAATACTCTTCTTTGTTTTATAAATATACTTATCATATTATATATACGTGTATAATACAGGCGTTATACTCTAAATAATTCGTTATAATGTTCACAGTCTAGGTGTTTGTGGCATTTCTCTGCCAGAAATGAAGAGATTTATGAGAAAGAGAGTGTATACATAAATCTATGTACACGGTGTATGTTATCTGTATAAATAAATATATAGCATTAAATAGGGGCAGCAGTGTATCTAGTTTAGACTTGTACTTAGAGAATCGTTACTAGGGGACTTTGGAACAGAACTCAATAGTTGAAGGAATTCACAAGGGAAACAAAGTACACTTAAATATATGAATCCCATACGATTATGTCAAAATGAGATCAAATGTATGAATGTTGGGTGTCGAAAAAATGTCTCTGGGTTCTGACCTGAAATGCAGTGCGAAAAAAGTGTGTAGAATGTATCCAGTAAACCAATTCTTCAACTCAAAAGTCAATGTAAATATGAAATTCACTATTGTTCCTTATCTCTAAACTCAACGTGCTAAGTTCCATATTAATCAACAGGGAATGGGGTTGTTCATATCTTAAAGAAGTGTGTATTTTGTAAAAATATATTACTGATGCTGATTAATGATGAAATTACCCTACTTCTTGTGCTTTTGTGACATTCCAATATATAGGGCCATAAGGCATAACAAACCATTAAAACTGACCCTCTGTATCTCAAGACAAATAGACGTATGAATACGGTTGCCACATACAACAAAGAAAAAAGAAGAAACTCTTTGAACATAACAGATATAATCTTAGCGTCCTTAACCTCTACATTTTGCCAACCAGAGTGGTAAATGTATTGGAGATCTTTTGATATTTTTATATGCTGTGTATGAATGTTGCTTGTTGAAGGGCTATGAGTATCATAGGATACCCATTAACCTATTACACTCATTTTGGGTAGGTGATTGAGGTAGGAGGTTGGGTATATTTCTTTCCTAATTTATAACTTGTTGGGTTAGTAGGTATTTACTGAAATATTAATGGCATATGTCCATTAGGACGATATACTATTATATGCTGTAAAGTCTGTACCTAATCAACAATGGGAGAGGATGTGTGAGTGGTTTGAAACCAATGACTGTCAATTTTGGATTCTCAATTATAACTGTAACTAATAATGTGTGTAGATGGTGTAACAATAATATTACAGATATACTTCTGCATTTTGAGGGAAAACCCTTTGTGGTGTGATTTTGTAGAAAAAGGGGCAGAAGAAAAATCAAATAATTCTTGGTGCTGTGAATTTTAAGTCATACGTTTTGGACCGTGCATTGAAAACTAGTCGAGAGGAGTAAGGAACCTGAATTAATGTTCTCAATTTGGCGACTGAGTCACTGCTTGAAGTGCGCCATCCTAAAGGCCAAAGTTTTGACCCTCCACTTTATGGAAGGTCAGAAACTCCAAAGTTTGAACGCGACCATCTATTTCTTCGCGAATGTTATTGCATTCCTTACTAACTTAAATTATCATAATTGCCACAAAATTTGGAACTAACCTAACTTATTGTGAGAGATTGTTCTTTTTATTTTCCCCATTTCATTGTAAGATACCGCTTATTGTTTACCAGGGATACGTAGTGTATAGACTATTATAATCACTTTACTGTCATTGCATATGTAGTGTTGGGGTCATTTTACCATTTATTTTTCATTGTCGACCAAATGTGAACTTCCTATTTGTATAATAAAACTAGGGAAGAAAGGTACGGAAAAAAAAGATTGGGAGCATTGTTGATGAAGTATTAAGCCCCACAATTATGTATAATATATACCCCTTGCCCTGCAAAAGAATAGTAGGACTGTTTGCCATTTGATGATATATAATTGAGAGAGCGGTGCATGTGATGATGCAATTAGCTTCAGAGTTTCTGTGGTTCTTGGTAACCAACTAAAAAAAACTAGTCAGTGTTAGCAATTACTCCAGCCTAGTGTTGAGAAGACGATCACAAACCTCCCCAAAAAAGGTTACAACTCCCGGGGCTGTCTTGTAAATTGTTGCTGCTATGCAATACATAGATGGATATGTGGTATGTTATAAATGAGTGAAAATGTTCCTGTTTGATCAGATGTACAAGTGAAGAGAGAATCATCACCCCCTTTTCTTTCTCCCCTGTTAACTAGTATGTAGCATAGATGATTCAGCACATTTTTATGTATGGCTCTAGTCATACCTTAAAAAAACAGGTAAACTTTGTAGATCTCTATGAGGTGTCCGAATGGAATACTCTTTCATTGATGTGACATTGTCAGGTAGCTTCACTGTGGCATTTAGGTGTACGCTCCCAGTCCAGCAACAGTAGCCACAGAGAAAGCCATTTTGACTATATATAATGTATAAAAAGTACCTGTTTGATAACCTTCTTTAGTATACATACCTGTTTCTGCAAATTGTTCTTATCAATGAGTTTGCTGCCTCCCAGAGGAGCAAAGGTCTGTTGAGCATGTGAATATAATGTAAATGATGAATCAGCCGTAGAGTGGGGCATACAAGTGGATGCAGATGGCCGCCTCCTGATTGTTTGCTGCTATACAGAACAAAGTTCCCTGCATCTGTAAACAAGATAGTAAGGAGCTGCTTGTGTAGTAAAAATACATGTACATTCAGTCTGTAGTGCACCAAATACTTAGTGAACACACTGTTAGGACAACCACCATATGAATGTGTGCGACCAATATGAACAAAGCTATCTCCTTCCATGCATGTAGCTGATATGAGCAGAGCATCTCATTAGTGGTTATAATTTTGCACTGTTTTAAATAGCTTCACACTTTTGCTGCCATCGTCTGTCAAAGGAAATGGACCAAGTGAGATGCTCAATTGATCATTCCCATTATGATCTGTCCAACTTCAAATCGTACAAAGTATTCACCCCTGCCCCTGAGCTTACATGTATACGCATCCAATGACAGAGAAAAATGAAATTGGTGCAAAGGTGGTGAGTAAAGACAGTGAAAATAGAACTTTGTAATATAATAGAGTAGGCAGTGCTTCATTCCCCTGTATCTTTTCATTCTTAATTTATTATAAATTATTGATAATGAGTGCAATTAGATCTAATTGCTGTGTCTTTAATTTGGACACAAGGTTATCATTGGGTAATGTGTGTGTAGTATGCTTTAATTATTCCCGAACAACACTGACGGATCATTATGTATATGAATACAAATATATCACAATGAGCATCAAATAAATGCGAACTATTCTACTTCGAGTCTTCATTGTTTCATTCATATGCAACCAATATAGTGACATACGCCATAATTGGATAACATGGGTATTTTCGACTTTAATGATGAGAAAGAATATACCAAGGGCTAATACAACAAGACTATAGTCAGACATCACTATACATGACTCTGGTATTGCACTACTACCAGAGCCATTGGTTTTTTAACAACTTCTTCAATACCTTCCCGTATATATGACGAATGAGGTATATGCTTAATGAATAGCCATGCGGGTTCTTTATAGTTGGGTCTTTCAAAGAAGAAAATACAATAATGTGGACCACTTTCAATATCTGGACGTTATTTCATTCATCGAGAGACTTTCATTATAAGTGACACTCCGCCTTGACACTCCCTTTTCCTATGCTCTAGATACTTTCTACATTGAAATAAGCTGAAACATCGAGCAATGTCAATCCACTAAGTAACTGATAAGAACCATTGAGTGAAGATGTACACGAGTAACGGTCATACTGATAGCATTTCTTTATTGCAGATCCTGAATTAGACAGGATCTGCAATATTAAGTATAATTTTGAATAGTGACCAACAGCCCAAGTGACTTCTTGGATGTGGGATATATGCGGGGATATATGGCATTTGATATCAACAAGGGCAATAAGAACGAAGCAATGTCACAGGCAGACTCTCCATATGAAATAAGGATTCCTTGTCCATTCATGGGGAAATTAATATTTTAAGATGTGCAGAAAGATTCATCTTAATCGGTTAATGGCAGGAAGAGATCAGTTCTAGGAATGCATAATCAATCTAGTCTTGCCAACACATCCATGTAAGATATACGCCTCTTTGTCATGCTTCCTAAATAATAAATCTTCCATAGTCCACTGACTGTCCTCTTGCATTCTCCTATCCCTCTCCTTGTTGATCCCACGCCCCTCTCTACCACTTTCTTCCCACCATCATGTCTTCCCCAACCTCCTGTTCCTGCTTGGAATCAACAAGACCGATTACTATTGTTTTATGATGGTCAAACGGGAACGAAGACGAAGCATGGCTGACACTTATGTGCAGGCCAGTCATGATTGGAATGCTGTCAAGTGTCAGTGTCAGTGCCGTCAGCTGGGGAGACATGGTGTTATAGTGGTTGTCGTACAGTATATCGTATAGGCCTCTTCTGACAGAGCCAGCCGTGTAGTCCACATTGTGAGATATATGCTAATATGAAGACGACCCTTAGTGGGCCCCCTGTCCCTAAGTGAGCTTGGATGTACTATGTTAATCCTTTTTTTTTCACATGTAGTGGCCAAAATCAATACTGAGTTCATCACCCTATTTCAGTGTGTAAAGGTAAAAAAGTCCTGCAGCTATAGATAGGGAGTAGTCATTATTTTATCAAGAGGGATGCTGTAGTAAAGTTTTACACCTCATTGAGACAGGGCAAAGGCACTGAAAATTATTTGAGCCCCTCCACTGTAAAACATAGGCTTAAATAGGGGACCTTCCCTGGGAATACCTCAGTGACTTTTTTCAATAAGAAAAAGAGAAGAAAAATGTTCTGAAACCCCATACTCAGGACAGCCAGATTTTCTACACCAGCCCAGTAGGCCCCCCCCCCTTAAAAAATAATTACCACTCTCTTACAAGGTCCAAGACCTTGACTCGATGCATATTGCATATTTGCTTCTTTTGCATTATAGATATATAACTGGCTGGCCTTTCAAAGTCCCTGGAGGATGTATTATCTGTTTGAAAGCTACTTAAGATATGGGTTAATTGTCTGTTGACAAACCTGAAAGGAAAGACTTGTCAGCCTGGGAAGCCCCAGTCATTGAAAGGCCGTACATAAACAAATAGCTTTTAATAAGTTAAGATGCATTAGGTCACATTGTATAACCATTAATCATGTTATTTTGCATCTGGTAGCCGTTAATCCGGTTCCTGCTACAGAACAAAAGCAAGTTTGCCATTCACGGCCATGAGAATTTTGAGGATTGGAAATAACATTGAAACAATAAATCTGATAGCTAACATTTAGATTGATAAGATTCAAGTCAAACCATAGGTATTTTTTTCTGCAACAAATCCCAGACTATTTGTTAACTGATTTAGAATGTGGAAAGGTTCTAATATTTTATGCCCATAATTATAAAGGACACTGGCCTAGATCAACAGTAGGTCCTGAGGGAAATAGCTAGTGACTTGTTGTCATTGACAGTCACTCAACCCAGCCTCTGGGCCAACAGCTAGCGCCAAAGCCAACCAGGCAGCAGCCCGGGAAAGAGGTGGAGTGGAGTAGATGGGGAGGCCTTATTTCTTACTCCAGGCGACAGAAGGCATCAGAGTGGTAATGGAGATGATTCCTGTGACAGAGTTTTCATTTCTGGTCACAAAATATGACGGTGCTGGTTAAGTCGGCCTAAATGCCCCTGGCTTTGGCAGACAACATTGCTATCAGGCTGCTGCCACTTCTTCATCAGATGCGGCCGCCGCCTCCTTGTCATGGCCTATCTGTGGTCCCATGAAAACACGCCAGCTCCGCCCAGGAGCTCGCCCTATGCTGCCCCAAACATCTCAGCCTATTTAAATGCTAAGAGGAAGGCGTGGCGAGCACCACCGATACCACAGCTTCCACCCCTTTCCCTTTCGCCTCGCCAGTTCATGATAGGCTTCCCTGAAGAACCGTAGCCGTGTCCAATATAAATTGGCAATTACTTATAAATCCAGCCATTCTTCATTGCATTTGGCATGAAAATGGGAAGCCGCCGCCGAAACGTTCGGCCAAGGCTCTCTTGGTAAATCCCCCAATCTTGGATTGTCTGTCATCTGACTGTGGGACCCCCTGGGACAACAGCTCTGACACCCCCACCTCTATGGATCCGCCCCACCCTGCAGCTTTCCAGCCTGAAGACAACCCCAACGACCCCATAGGGCGTGTACACTTTGACTACTGGCAGTTATCGCCATGGCCACTAGGGGCAGAAGACTGCTGTCCACAACACTATGGAGCAGCTCAACAGGCACCCCCTCACACTGTCTGAAGGATCTGTATGTGTGTGTGTGTGGGGGGGGGGGGGAGGTCTCACATGGACAGTTTGCCCATAGATTGTATTATATGACCACTTAATGAGCAGCTCACCCAACACCCACTGACCAGCTCACTGACCATAGCTCACATGCAGGATCTGCCATAGGACACCCCACAGGGAAGACTTGTAGGGGTGGGTGTAGCAAGTGGGGGGGGGGTTGTAGGGACAGGCATGACATCAATTATCATTACCATAACCAGAGATGACACGTGTCATATCCAAATGAGATACTTGCTAATGTAAGATATGCATGTACATACATAGTATGGGGGATATAATCATCTGTGATTGAGCATGGGCTGATCAATGATTGCAAGGAATAAGTAATAGGAATATAGAACTAACCAGTGGCCAGCTTGGATTTAACAAATATAGTGAAACAAAGTGAAGTGCATGAAGAAAAGGGAAGAGGAGTTCCATTGAAAGGGAGGGGAGGAATGGAATGGGGAAAACGAAGACAAAGAACCACTACACACAAGGTTTCTAGAATACAATTAAATTCACAATGTAATAAGAATCACAAATGTGCTAATTAGAGGCAATTATGTCCAAGTATTATGCACCATCATTCGTATGGGATGGTGGAGGGAGGAGCAAAGAAAAAGTCAAACTGAATCAAAGTCCTCTCTAATCAATACGTTATCTACAATTAGCAAAGTGATCTTAACAGTGCGAGGGATAATTTCACAATTAGCGTTCACATAGACGCAACCTTGACTTGATTACGCCATTTTATATGTAGATGCCTTATCTCATCTATGCGTGAATATTGAGTCTCTTGTGCCATTTATCAGAAGAAATCTCGTTAATTTGTATTCCGTCGACTCGGCGCGCCACCTTGACAACTCAGGGCGCGGGGGTTGATGTCGAGCAGTAAATGAGTGGCTAGGAAAGACCAAAAACGTTGTTAATATTGGCAAGATTCCTGTCCTGTTTGAATTTCAAATGCAATTACATCAGCACATCAGCACTGACGTCTCCTCCTCGTGTGATAAGAATATGAGACCACGATAAGGTTATCGATTGGTCCCCGCGCCGTCCAATAAAAAGCCAGAAGAATTTGCATGGCTAAGTATGAGTGGGATGATAAATCATGCTAGGGTCGCACTTTCTTGTGCATCTCATTACACCTTGGTGTATACTTCTTGTGCGGCCGTGGCTCGTGCAGGCCACAGTCATCCATCACCCAGAGCGGCAAATCTGGCGAATTATTCGCCCATCAATAATAAAAGGTCGTCTGGCCAGCCGCCCGGCGTCTCTAACCTTTTGGTCCTTAGGCGGCGGAGGGCGATTTTCTTATTATGTGGATCGGCCACAAGTGCCTGGCGGGGTCTGCTCCTGTCGCACTCATTAGGCCTCGTGTCGCCACTGCGACCAGTGGAGGCTGCATTAGCGACACCGGCCCCTCCCGAGGCCGCCGACGAACGGGCGCAAGATCTGTCAAAGTAAATACAATGCCAATCGTCCGCTGATGTTCTTATGAATATATGAATGTAAAATGCGACATGTGTCATATTTGTTGTGTCACGGGCCGCAATGATTCATGGGACGGCAATTTGATGCGAGAACGCTGGGCCGAGGCTTCGCGGAGAGGAGGAAGTGAGACGAGCTAAGATTATTATGGGATGTCTGCCTGACTGGTGGCTGCTGCTGCGAAAACGAGGCTCCGGGGTAGGAGGAATGCGATGGGGTGCAAACCGGAAGCTGGCGGGGTGCTTCTGCGCAGTGTGAACATAAGAACTAGTCCCAGGAGGGCCTTTATGAGGTTATTGCTTTTTCTGATGAAGGCGATCTCTGCCAATGTTGGCGTTTCCTGATTTGAATCCTCCGTCCCTGTCTGAGTGCAGACGACATTTGGCGGCCATATCATGAGAGGCGTGGTCCTCGTTTTCTATACTTGGACATATAATAAGCCGTCTGCTCCCTACTGCCTGCACGCCCCAAGACAATGTATACGTCTCATTATGGTCCATTCAAATCAGCCTCACGCCTTGTGGGTGCTGATAGGGCCCATTAGGACAAGATAGCTCTAGATAGGCCCACTCAACTGCCAGATAGGCGTCAGCGGTCTTTATTGTAGGCAACCTTAAGGCGGGGAAATCCAGAGGGTCAGTGCTGTCCGCCGGGCTCTGAATAGCAATGATGTGTGGGCAATGAGAAAGATTACGCCCAAAGCCAAATCGGCGCCCGCCCCTTTCCTTGCCATCTTATTGTCTGTATTGATTCAGTAATGTCGCGTATTACACGGCACTGAGGCAGACGACAAACGCTATGCAAATGAAGCCCACTGGCAGCATGAGCGGCCAATCTGAGCAGGAGGAAGTATTTGCGCGCGCTAAATTCAGATTATTGGCACCTAATGTAATCCCGAGGAAAAGGATCCGTCAGCGCCTTTTTATTTGTTCATGGGAGATCGACACACACTGGGAATAATGCTTGAGACACGGAGAACATAAAAAAAAAAAACTGTTCTTTGATATCGATGCTATTGATCCTAAAATTTTATACTTTCGGCCCTCAAATCTCCGAATTAAGAAAGTAGAGTCTATATGTGGTTACTCTTTGGTGATTTTGATGTCAAATAATGCGTCAACACTTAACATGTTCACGCTATACTTCTGATAGTCTGATCATAGTCTCAAAATGTCATGGGTTATCTGCTGCCTGCGGGGCATATTGCATAGACAGACTTCTATAGAGCCACTTCCTAAAGATTTATAATGTGGACACTTCACTGTTTCAGCTTATTTTGAGGCAATTTCTTTGGAAATAAACACACTCCCTAAATTACCATTTTCTATGTATATTTCACATTGAAAGTATCGACTTTGTATGTGGCTTCCCCTTTGAGATTGGCGATCTTGTTAGGGAGAGGTTGAAACAATCCACTCAGGATAGATTTGGATAATGGGGGTAGAATCAAGTCCTTTCCCCTAAAAATTTAAATTACTCTTTATACTATATTCCAGTTACTAATAACTATCAAAATCCTTAGGATCTAAATGTATTACTGCATATCAGAAGGGAGCTAGAATGTGGTTTCGTAATACATTTATTGGTGTTATTCACTATCTTGAGAGATATCTTTATCAATATGTCACAAATTATTCTCAATAGTTTCAATTATGTACAACTCTCAATTTTCATTTCAAATGTCAAACAATATCTCCATAGCACATAGCTATATCACTCAGATTATAATAATCTGCACCTACAAAACCATTAGCACAGTGGATGTACAAATACAACTGTTCCAACACCATAGAGCATGGATACAATACAAAGCAGAATCAAAGTGTGTAATATTACACCTCGGGAACTAAAATGCTTTAATCCACTCAAAGCTAACTATCACACCATTATTTATACATCACCACTTTTATGACTTTTTCAAATTTTTTTATATAGGTTACTAGGCTTGATCAGAAAAAGAGTTCTCATTTTCTGTACAAAGTATGTCAACCGGGATCTTATTGTAGATCCTACCTTATCACACAAATAATATAAATTAAATTATAGACAATTAATGTCTTCACCAGGAAACATCTCCATTGTCCTAGCGTAAATCAATAAAAATATATTTTTAGTGTCAGTCCTCTGATATTTGTGAATACATGGGTGATGTCCTACACCCCTTGAAAACATCTACCCACTTCTCTGATGTATTGGATGAGTGACTGATGCACTGGACACGCCCCAGAGACACTGGACACCCTCCCGACGCCTGCCTGTTATCCTGTCCTGACTCTGGTAAGGGGTGTGTCTCTCTACCAAACTCCAGCCCCATATATACCCTTCCTCTGTGTTTTCACTAGTTGCCAAGGATAGAAAGCTGACCCCTCAATACCTGTCACAGCACATTCCTATACTGGAGATTTTGCCCCCCCCCCCCGTAATCTGCTTTCACACCTTATCCTAACTTCAGTAGACTGTAGTGGCCACAGCCTACAACAAACATTAAGAACCAAATATGTATCAAAATACAGTATTCTTACAATATCATAGATGATTCCACATATATAAATTTCAGTTTATATAATGTTACCTCACCATAACGAATCCATGCACATAGACCCCAATAATCTGTTTCATACCCAATTTCGGCATCTCTCTTCTTTTATTGTAGATATCGGCAATGGGATTTGAATCTGCCTCTCATGTCTCTTGTTAGCAAGATTCAAAGGCCTTCTTACATCCTTTATGTTTGAAACACTTTTTTATTAAATCCCCTGCTCTGTAGTGGTTCTTGCTCTTTCGTTGTAGGGGGGCATTGGCTAAGTTTCATTGGTTGTCTTTGTCCAAGGGGGCCGCGTCCTTGCCCGCGGGCACTTTCTACAAGACAAAGAACTTGGCGGCAAAAGTTGGACCCCAAGTGTGACAGGGAAAAAACCCAAGAAGGGCAAACAATAGGCGTCGGCCACACCTCAGCGGTGTCTCGGGAGGGGGCGCTATTGAGTGCTCGGCGCTAAGGCCGAGGGAAATGTAACAATTTGACAAAAATAACCCCGGAAATCAGCTGCCTTAAGAAATAATGAGGTCGCCCGGTTTGAAAAGCGTTTTGGGGGTTCCCTTTTGTCCCCTGAGCATAGAGCAGTTCGGTCTTCCATAGGGAGCTGCTCCCTTCTAAGTTGATTGCATTCTTGCTCGGCACAGTGCGTCTTTAATGGGGGCGTTCACTCTGTCCCCATGGTCCTCCAACAAAGAGGCCTTGGTCATTATTCACTTAATAATTTCATTTCTTGACCGACTTCTTGGATGGGGGCTCAGCAGCTTGATGACAAGTTAAACATGGGACGGGCCCGTGGTTGTCGCAGCCCGTCTAATGGATGGGACCAACCCTTCGACCAGGCTGGTGTTAAAACAAAGCACCACGACAATTACTCAACCTTACTTCTACAATGAATCATTCATCATACAGACCACTAGAAGAAACCTTTGTTGATCGCCCCAATTATTGGTGCTTTCTCATTCCCTCCGCGCCTACCCTCCACAGGGTCATCGCTTACTTTGATCAATGGCAAATTTTCCAGGTATTTCTGGTTATTTTGGGAGGTGGCAGCTTCCAGGCCGTCTGGACCTGCGAGCTGGACCCTGGAGGAGGCAGCCCATTCTGTGTGCCACTGGCGAAGCATGGAGGAGCGCCTGGAGGGGTGTACAACCGCTATCTGTATCAACGACCTCTATCTGTAGTACTACAGATAGCGGCTGACCATCCAACCACTATCTGTGTAAAAAATACACTAACTGTAGTAACCATCCAACCGCATCTGTATCAACAACCGCTATCTGTAGTAACTTTTCTGATGCTGAATTAAGACACATCCAACCACTATCTGTATGAAAAAATGCTATATGTATCATACTGCTATAAGTATTGCAGTGCCCAATGGGCTCAGTGTGCATGAGTGTAATGGTATGGGAAGAAATATTGTAAGTGTTTCTCCGCTATAGTTTGTCCCTCAGCCTTTTTCATATTAATTAGTATCAGATCAAATTGGCCTAAGATGGGTCAGATGGCCATAGATTGAGCCCAATCGACTCAGATTGACACAAAATGGGTAAATTGGGTCAAATCAGGTCTACATGGGTTAAATTAGGTCATATAGACCCAACATGCATAAACCGGCTTGTGATTGGACCTAATTGAGTCAGATAGCCCAACATGGGCAAATTGGGTCAAAACAAGTCAGGAGGAGAATTATATCAGAGGTGGGTAAATTTTCGTGAAATCATCGAAGATGGGTCAATTGACCAAAGGTTGGCCCAAATAAGGTAGGCCTAAGATAGAGCAAAGAGAGGTAAATTGCATCCAATCAGGTAAATATAGGTCAAAATAGGTAAAATTGGCATGGTGGGTCAATTGACTCAAGATTAGCCCAAATTAGGTAAAATGGATCCAAGATGGTAAAATGGCTCATATCAGGTAAATAATATTATGGGGCAAAATAGGCCAGATTAACCTTAAATTAGCCAATTAGAGCTGTTTTTGCCCCAATTTACCCATTTTCAGTCCATCAGTATGTGCTAGTTTTACCCATTCTGACCCATATCAACCTATTTTGACTCAATTTGGGACAAACTTGGGTCAATTGACCCATGCCAATTTGACCAATTTTTGCTGGATTTGAACCAATTAATCCAACTAGGATCAATCTACCTCAAATTGGGGCAATCTTTCAATTTTACCTCTTTTAAATGGATTTGACCTAATTCACCTAACTTGAGTCATTCTGACTCAATGTGGGTGAATCCTGGGTCAATCGATCCATTTTAGGCCAGGTTACACTCTCTAAACCTGATTGACCTAATTTGGATCAAACTGACTCAGTTTGGGCCAATCTCAGGTTAATTGATCCATCTTGGGCCGATTTAACCTATTTTGGTTGGATTTGACCTAATCTGCTCAACTTGAGTCAATCTGACTCAATTTGGGTCACTTGACCTTATTTAACCTTATTTACCCAACTTGGGTCAATGTGTCTAAATTTGGTCCAATTCAGTGTCAATTGACCTATCTTGGACAAATCTAATCTCTTTTGACCTGATTTACCCAACCTGAGTCAGTCTAAAAACAACATTGATACACTAAGCGTAAGGGGGAATACAATGGCCAGTTGATACAGATAACCCCTTTTTGATCCACTTAATTTGATACAGATATTGTTTCTTTTACACAGATAGTGGTTGGGTGGTCAACCGATGGTCAACCACTAAATGTAGTACTACATATACAGGACTAGCACATTGCTAGTGATGAGGAAATCAGCTATGTAGCTCAGGTAGTCAGGGGCTAAACCTAGAATTAGCCTCTTTGTATAGTTTACTTTGATGGTTTCTTCCTCATTCACTATGTGTAGCTATTCTGTAAAATTTGTATCTATGGATAGCAAATGCTGTCAACTTTAACTAGATAAGTACGGTATAAATCTAATACTTAAAATACAAGAGAAATATGCTTTAAGATTCAATAAGAGACCACATGTCACTCAGATTGAATACACCCAGACTATTGTCTCAATATCAAGCTAACCCACTCTCCTAACACCTTAAACAATGGGGAGGTACTTAGGGTGATTAAGATAGCCAATGGCCATTGTTCTGTGGTGGGTGAGAGTGAAGATTACTCACAATTCTCTGACAAAATCCAAGATGGCATCGGGGCTAAGAACAAAGATGGCGACCTCCAGGCAGGGATAGCTATGTACCCTATAGCGGTCGTTGATACAGATAGCGGTTGTAGAAGGGGCCTGTCTCAAGGTGTAGGCTGATGGTGAGCAGCTGGAGGGCTCTCTCTGTCTTGGTGGACCTGTCAGACTGGCGGCAGCAGGAAAAAGAATTAGGATGGGCCGCCACAATTAACAGACATCACTACTTCCTCAAATTTATTAGGGACGCCCTGGAGAGTGCTTCTGGCCCCCTGGAGGACTGACGGATGGGTCCGGGCGAGACTTGTTGGCGGCTAGGCATCTTGGTACCGGATAAACAAGAACAAATTTGTTTCTTTCCAGAACTGCTGACAGAGACAAAGAGGGTGCTTGGCACTAGGATGGGGAGGCTGTTGGAAGGAGAGGGGCGTGTTGGGGATGTGTAGTAAGGGTGAGGACAGGCAAGGATGCGGTGTGATGCGCACACTGTGAGTAGGATAGGAAAAAGGGGGTGCAAGGCAGGCTGTGTTGTCATTTTTTGTACGTGTCCATGTGGGGAACGGGGGGCTGGCAAATATGAAGGGTGATTGTTATAAGTGGGTGGGGTTTAATAAGAAAGATCCCGCCTTGATGTCAGTGCGGCGGGACCCACCCTGCCACCCCACCCTCCTATCTCCTGCCCCCTCTTCCTGCCCCGCCTACACCATGGGTGGTTGGTGCAGATTGGGAAAGGCTGCATCTGGGGCGGAAAAGATGACAGATGGCAGGGTAAGAAACATGAACGCCACTTAACACCGTCCTAATGTGTAATCAGGCCTGGCTTGGCATTGGGCGTTATTAATAAGAAATGGCCAAAGTGGCACTCGGCATAATAAGTGACTTTTTGTCGAGCGGCCATATGGCATCACCAGACCCTTCAAGGAGACAGAGGAGACTGAGGGAGTCGGTCAGTCGGCCCTCTCAAGGCACTGACACACGGGCCGCACGAGTATTTGCCGTGAGCATCTGACTCTGACACGGGGTCGGAGTTCGCCCAAGGAGGTAGTGGAGAAGGTGGCCTTAGGAGCAGGCGCTGCCATGGAGAGGGGGGCTAGGGGCAGCAGGAGTAGATGGACCCTGAGTGCTGGAGACTGAGAGCTCAGGAGCCTGGACCCTTAAGCCTCTTCTTCCACCTGGTGTGGTCATTGACGTTGTCCCCATCCACCCTATGCACCCTTCAATGGGTGTACCCAATGGATTCCAAATAATCACAGATGGAGCGATATCTCTACTTTTTTTTGTATCTTTCTCTAACTGTCTTTACTCTAATCTTTTCCGACTTCCATTATCTTGCCCTTTGTGATTGAATTCAGTCAGTTTTTAAGTCGATTTGATTTATGGGTGTGTTTTGTCTGCAGCCCTGATCATCTGTTCCAGTACTTATTCATTTGCTGACTTTGGTGATAAGGTGCACCTCGCATATGAGGCGCACAATGAGTTGAAGGAAATACATTTTGTACTATAAGGCGCCCCGGTTGCCTAATTTTCAAAATCATTTGAATACAAATCTGATGTAATTTAAACCAGCCTATAAGGCGCAACCGCCCTTGGCTACCACATAAAGGGATGAAACATCCTTCTTGCTTATGGAATCCACGCTATTGTCTAAAGAAATGTGATCTTTCAAGTTTGCTGCCTATTTCCCCCTCAACTGTCTGAACCAAGCCCATCTACCCCTAACAAGGTATAGGTTCATAACAGCCAAGTCAAATGCTCCATTGGTTATAAATGGACCCACGGACAAGCAATTATTGTAACAGCAATTATTATCCACCTTCTCAGTGTTCCAGCCCCCTGGCTATCCCCATCCCCTGCCTCCCTACTGCCACCCCCTCCCCTATCGTCCACTCAGTGGTCACTGTGGCTCGTGTCAGCTGCAGATGCTAGTGTTTCTCATCCCCTCACCCACCCATCACTGTCCTGGTGGTCTGTAGCCCGAAACAATCAATAATTAAAATCGGAGGCCGAGACGGCCATAGGGTAACACTACCTGATGCAGGCCGCCTCTTCCCCTTACACACCCGAATTAAAAATGTCATGGCCTAAAATGGTTCTTTGAGGTCACGGTGACCTTGGGGTCAATTGCTTGTGCACGCGTACTAGAATCCACGTGCGGGTGCCCGGATGAAGACCGAGACGGACGTATATGGTTGCCGGCATGTAGAGGTAATGTCCCATCAGTCAGCCGTCAACCAGCGATATTAGCTGGTAATCCTTCCTTATTGTCCTCGGTCACTCAAATGTTGGGGTGTATACTTTACTTGATACACCGCTGGAAGTTGATTGCTGCCTCGTGCCTGATATCCAATAAGATTTTCGAGACTATTGCTCCCCAGGCCATGGTCTAGATAATGATGGGCACTGTTGCTATTGGCAACACGTATTTATTCAAATGAATAGACGCTATCAGCTCTTCATGGACCAGCAGCCAATGAATATGAAATTAAGGAAAATGAAATAAAAATAAATCAGTATAAATGACAAATGCTAAATAGACTTGACTTGAGTTTGAATGATCTTTCATTTGATGTACTTGGTGCTTGCTGTCAAATGTAAAAATGATAGAGCCGTTAGACCAAGACTCTCATCACAAGTTTGATATGTCCATTTACATTAAAGCAGGATCGAAGCATATGTAAATTCCAACCTTCTATCAAAGTGATTAAGTCAGTGGCTCCATCCTTAAAAGTCATTGCAGTGTCAGTGCGTAGGTGGACAGACCCATTAAGCTTCCCGTGTTTAGAATCGATCTTATCTCCATATTAGAAACCGCAAGATATTGATCCCAATGGGCTTGGCTGCAATAAGATAATACAGAGGAGGATTTGCAATAATGCAGCAATAGCATTGGGATGGCTGCCTTTAAGAGGACAATAGACACACGTCCATGTTTAATGTGGGCAGGTGAGACCAAGATTACCTGCTACCCCTTCTATACAACCCTATAGAAACCTGCTGACGTAACGTCATACAGTGGCAACATTAATAGTTATCGTTCCCAACCAGAGACAATCGGTGGTTACGTCATGGCAGAGACTAATGAACCCCTGGACTGACTCAGACACCAATCATCTCTGTGTGTACCTGGGTTAAGTCACATAGACCGCCAAGGTTCAATAAACATGGCCATGAATATGTAGAACGAGACTTGAAAGGTTATGCAAGCATCTATGGACTAAATTCATATTGGAGGTCCACTAAGTATGCTGCAATTGGGCACTGGCCTTATTGTGCCACATGCAATTGGTCAGATTGCTTCAACTTGGCTCTGAATTTCAGCTTCTTGTGGAGGCAGCTAGGAGTATGTTGTGGGAAAGGGATGGGACAGTCCCATGATGCTGCAGGTAGACTGCAGTGAGAGGATATTAGATCTCAATGTTGGTTTCACCCTGTTACACAGATTCACATGGGAGATGGGGGTGAGTCATTGACCACTATGTCCACATATATGGATCTGTTAAGATGCCATGCTGTGCTATCCTACGCTTTACCACACCCAGTGAATACCAATAGCTCCAGACGTCATGGTTTCAAATTGGATTCCCCATTGGTTTATGATAGGATAGGGGCCTCTGTAATTATAACTCCAGAACACAGGCTAATGCAATGACCGTGGGGGACAAGGGGAGGTGTAACCAATATCCCTTAATTGGTAAATCGTGGCAGGCTCTCCCAATCAAGATGCCTGAAAACAGAAGATTATTTCTCTGTCCAGATTCTTGATCCTTGAAACAGATGGGCTGGGTTTTCCAATCAGTAGGGTGGCCAGAGGCTTGGTTGTTGTAATTGTGGGTTTCAGCTTCCCTCAAGACCCCCTAGCGGAGATTTCCCGAAAACAAAGGGCACTGGTTCCTGGTGTGTCACTGTGCCGAGTTCTAAGAGTGTGACTGGTACTCAGCAGTGACCGGGGCCATAGCCCCAGGCTGTTAACGGTTAGCGTTACTTGAGGCTACTCACTGATGCCTCAAATTTCCCAGGCTTTGCATGCCTCTTTATGGGAAGGACCACCAAGTTAACTCGACATATTTCATGTTTATGTGTGTCATTCTAGACTTTATAACTTGAGCATTACAGAAATCCACATGAATAAAAAGTTTGAATAAGTTGACAGGTGGATCAACAAGCTAAAATGTACCTCCGTGAGGGGGCCTCATGGAGGTACGTATTAGCCTGTTGGTCAAACCATGTAATAATGATTATCACTCCAATGGCGAGGAGTAATTCTTGAATTGCAAAGTAATGGGGGAACAAGCATTACGAGCTATGTGTTGCATTTGCACATCGATTAAGAAGCAATTATCATAAGCATGGGACACCTAATTACAAATATAATTAATTCACCGTAAGAAAAGCTTATTCATGAGCAATTCAATACTACGTGTACTGCATCATACGCAAAATAAAACCCAACCATCATTAAGTACATCTTTCTAGAAATTGTACATAACTTCGACGTTTCATTAGAGGAGAGATGAAGGGTCTCCAAGGCAACAGCTTGCTACCCTGTATTCACTATTAAATTCATTAAAGAGCAAAATTAACAAAAAAGAAAATGGATATGGAGCAACAGTATTATTAGACCAAGCATTTGCCAAGGAACAAAAAAGGTGCACTCTCTTACTAATGTTATGTTGCCTTGGCAACCAGGGGGTAACATCAACGTGCCCATTTCCTGCGGGCGCATTTTATCGATTTTGGATAGGGTTGAGTAAGTGACAGTGTTACGAGTTCACGCGCCGCTGGCCAAAGATTCCTGCTCGGGCATCTGGAGTCTCGAACAACAATGGCGTCTCGCGTGGCTTCGCGTGGCAGCTGTCTCATTTGCATAAGAAGAGACGTCGTTCCGTGTGAACGCTCCTTACGGGAACTCCCGAGGTAGCGACGGTCGGCCACTTCATGGTTCCTGGAACACCCTTCTAGGAAAACCCGTGCATGGCTGCCTTTGTCAACCTTTAGACGCACAGACACCTCATGTCACACCCTACAGATGGGAGGAGGCAACCCGTTAAAGGTCTCAGCCAGGGCAGGGACTCAGAAGTAACCTTTAAAAGCCACAGGCGATGTGGGCCACCGCCTAATCCTCACTGGGCAAGGTGCATGAGGTCTGGATAAACAATTCACATGCGTTATAATGACGTCACTGAAACAATGTGGGAATAATGTACTGCCCTTTGCATCCATGATTTAACGTCAATCTTAGAAGGGGCACCTAATTGGTGGTTACAGATCCACACGTCATCATCAGCCACTGGAGGAATAAATCATAACAAGCAGCTGATTAATGGGCCATGGAGCAGGGCGGAAGGAGGTGGGAAGGAGAAAAATGCTACTTAAAGTCAAAGACTTAAATGGCTTTTCACTTTTCAACTGGAAAAGAAATGATAAATGGGGACACTTGAAACGTGAATGGGAATGAGACAGCTTCATCAAGCAGAAGAAAATATCATGACAGTGATGACCTAGTTTTTGTATGGGGTCTAATATACAGAGTAGGGGTGGTTGGTGTATAGTGAGTGGGTGCACCATGTGAGCGGTTGCTAAGCAGCACAAGTCGCCATGATGGGTGGGAGGGTCCCGGATGTCAAGGGGAGATGAAGTCAAGCTTAGTATTAATCCGGACCAAGCTGGGTAGATTTCCTCTTCTTTCTGAAGAGCCTCAAGTGGCTGCCTTTATATGGGACGACTACAAAGGCCTGTCAGACAATGGCCACACAATAAAAGGTAGCGCAACCAGAGAGGGAGACAGGAGCCACTGGGGGATGGGGGACTGGGGGCAGGGGAAGGGGCAGTTCCACCCCACTCTCAGTACCTCCCCCTTCGGCCGTCAGCTGACGGTAGCAACCTGGGATAATCACCAATGCAGACGTCATTAAACTTCAATGAGTCCCACAATAGGAGAAAAAGCGACCAATTTTGCCCAATTTAACAAAAGGGGATTTTGCTGCCTGCATGATGGTTGTAGAGCAGTCCACCTGCTATGATAATGAGGTGGTTTGAACTTCTCCTTCAACAAGTGCATACATCAAAAATTAGCTCTATACCCTTCATTATTTACAAACATGATATATGACGGGGCTACAATGTCTCAATAATTACCCAGACCACTCATGCACAGATCACCTTAGTGCCTTTTCATCACGCACAATATACAACCCCAAATTACATTGTCGATAGACTGTTTCTCCCTGGTTATACATGTACGTCTTTTTATCACATGTTTCTAAAAAAAAAAAAACAGCGATTCTAAGTGCAGCTAAAAAGGCTGTAGCTTTGTATAACTTGTCTGAGTCTACTTTTCATATACCGTAGTGGCCTGTTTAACCGACCCGGCGCTTATAGATTCCAGTACCACTTGATCCTCGGCCCTTATACAAGACTGGCACCTATTCAAGACATACTTTATAGTGTAAATTTGAAACCTTTCTAGCCCCGGCGCTTATTCGAGACCGGCGCTTAGTCAAAGCCCGGCGCATAGGCCACTACGGTATATTAATGATGGTAGGCGCGTCCACATCTAGATAGCTTGTCTGCCCCCTGCAGAAACACCCTCAAGGTAAGGATCAAGGCAGAAGACATCCCCCATCCGCCATCAGCTTATAGGATCCATTACCTCCCTTCTCAATCCTTACCCCCCCCCCTCCAATTGTTACAGATTCCCAGAGGACGGTGATTGGTCGGTTATTGTTACGACCAATCACCCCTGTGGCTTACGTAAACCCATGTTGTCTGTGACGTCACGTCAATTGTCGTCTGCTACAAGGTGGATGTGACTCACGTGACACTGGCTACGCCTCACCACCAGCACTCGCTGGTCAGGGGATGTCACCAGACAGAGGCTATTTCCTCCAGATGCTACCTGAAACCATAAAAATATTATAGTACTTTATGTGCATGCTTCTAGTCATTCTGACATCCACCATCTTGAGAGACTATCATGACAGTTATATGACTGACAGTTTTTATTGTTATTGATATAGGTCCTATTATTGTTCAATGACATAGACTGCTGATGTTTTATGTGATCTTAAAACGATCGTTTCCAGGATGCGTTCTACTTTCCGTGATCTTTCCATGTGATAATTCAATTATGCACTTGGTGGTATAAAGGAGAACTGCAAATAAAGATGCAGGCGTTTTCATAACTATAGACGCAATAAGGTGTATTCTCATATCTTATAATATGCAAAAATATCGCTTATTTTTTTACAAAATGTTTTATGGCTCAGCCATTATACATGTAATAATGATCAAACACTCATAATATGACGAGGTAAAGACACTGCTATCCAACTACTGGGCATATTGTATACTGTATTAAGACCATAGTTATTATTTAAGATATTGAGGCAATTTTGGACGCAAAGTATTCATATTTATCAAAATTTCCACGATTCCAGTGTATCTGACTGGTGAGGCTGTTTGTCCCATTGTTAACCTCCGCTTTGGCAAGAGTACAAGTATTCTTTTATTTGTTATATTTCTATTTAACTTGAGAAACTAGCCCAGAGACACGACCCCAGTGATCACCACCCTGGAGAAGTAAGGAGGTAGAGCTACCGTAAGTGCAGAACGTGCTGGAGTCCTACCAAGATAAATATAGGATGTTTGCACCACCAAACCAAGGATCTAAACATGATGGCGGCAGCTGTCATGGCAGCGGTCTCCACTGGACACAGAAAACGGCCAAGAATTTCGGAAGACAGTTGGTGGAGGTCGGTGCGGGCCACCTGCCACCCTGTTAGTCAAAATTTCGGAATTCTAATTGCGAAGGAGAATGTCAGGAGAGTCTGTTGTTGCCACGTGCCAAGAGTGGAGGAATGACCTTGAGGTTAATCTACTTGACCTTGACTTGATCTTGGTCCCAGTAGTGAGTGACGCTGACGACACCAAGTGGACGTATGTGGCGTGACTCTAGAAGTCACTTAGACGTAGTGTCCACAGGGTCAATTGCACATGTTCACATGTCTTACATGTATTTCCGTTTGGTTCGTTTCTTTCTTTCTTCCTTTTTTTTTTTTAATATTGCTTGTTATAGTAGCACAATTGACCACAGAGATGTGGTTTAAGAATATACATGTTCAAACAGAATTACGACAAAACTCACTTTAATGATGCATCCGACCAAGAAAACCAAGAAACATTATGTATTATCTTAAATTTCCGTAAGGTTTTAATCAATAATTATGAAACATAACATGACAACTATGGGTTTCAAAGTACGTTGTTCCCTTTTCTCTCTGAGTGGGGAGGTGTGATCACATTTCGAAAACAAACTGTTATGCCGTTATTCCTGCTCCTATATTTATGGAGGTATCATTATGCTAGCCTTTGGGTTGTACGACAAAAGGACTGCAAGAATGAAAATCATATTCTCATCGTATAAAAAAGAAAACAGAAAAAGAATAGAGCAGTTGTGCATCTAAGCAGGCATCTCCAATAATATCTGTAGAGACGTGGGAAAACTTACTCCAGCCATGAACGGGTCAGTATAGTGTTGACCCATTACAATACATATCATTGCCATAGCAACCAGATCCTTCAACTCCCATAATTCTGTCTGTTTTGTTTCCTTTGATGTTACCTTCGTGTAGCCCCCGGGGCTTTTATTTTACCTTCAAACTCAGCGTTTCCGGAACATGCTGTGAGCCACAGACGTGAAGTCACAGGGAATGCAGCTTGATGTCAACTTTAAACCTGACGTACTTTCACGTCATGTTTTTCTGTGGTTATCACATACCTGGTATGTCATAGAGTGACGTTGTTAAGTTTGCCCCATGTTTCTTGCCTCTCTATAGCTGTGGGTGTCATTGGGCGTGTATGGATGGTGAATATCGAATAAAAGCAAAATAAAATCAGTTCAAGAAGAAAAACCACGTTTTGGATAATGGTTGTCTATATTTTCACGAATATGACCACTAGTCATCATATACCCGTATGTTATACCGATATATGTGATTTTGTCTGGTAATCTATTGTTGGCACCAATTCATTGGCTCAGGGTCTCCCTGAGTCAGGGCTGCCGGGCAGGCAGCGTCCGTTTCAAGTGACAGGAGATCATATTGCATAAAGTACAACCAAAAAGATGATTCCTTCTTACTGAAAATAAAGTTCAAAAATGGACCCTCAAAAACTGTTAATTTTCCAAATTCATCCATTCCCCATTGAAACCTACACTGCAAAAATGGTGTTTAGATCCTAAACACAATTCTAATATATTCTTGCAACGTGTTTGTAATGACATTAACCTCCTAAACATGTTTAGCCAAACTATATGTTTAGCTTAAGTGTTTAGATACCTAGGTCTTAAGGTTTAGAATTTTTCTGAAATGAAATTTTATGTTTAGATATCTAAATGATTAGATGGAAATTTAGGTTCACAGATGTTTGCAGAAAGAAAATGATGTGTGGCTGTTTCTATTCTGATAACATTCTATGAAATGAAACACTGTCTAACATGGGGTTTGGGGACATTTGCCACAGCAATTGATTGTGATTGTGTGCAGAGTGTCCATTCAAAGGTAGTGCTGCTACCTGGTGTGTAATTGACATCCAAGTATCTAAACATATTGGTTTTTAAATTTAAACACCTAGACATGTTTAGCAAAAAAAGGTGTTTAGAAGAAAAGTGTTTGATTCCTGACTGTGTAGTCGATGAGACACCTACCTGACCTATATGTTTAGGTTTTAAACGTGTTTAGACCTAAACATGTTTAAAATCTAAACACCATTTTTTTGCAGTATATGTCTAAGTCAATACTCTCTCATCTAAATTCCTCATAGAACCCCATTATAAAGGCTTCAACATCATCTCTGACCATCTGAAATTAAGGCGTTTTGACTTGAAAAAGTCAACATGTCACTATTGCATTTAAAAAAAAGTTGGGAAAATTCCTGCACCTGTCACTCTGTGCGAGATCTTTCATTTATGAGGGTCCGGGGTTTGGTGCATGAATGGACATGGGTTTGGTACATGGGTGGACACACATGGAGTTATGCGGATAACCAGCCCTGGAAGTCATTTCTCAAACGCTAAGTTTTGGGCACCCCCAAATCGTACCACCCTGACCTGGATCAGAAGAGGATTCTAGGGTTGGCAGGATCAATCACTACGATTGCTACAAATATAGAAGGGAAAGGCATGCACCTGTATAGGCAATCGTAGGTAATACAGGGTCACCCACTCCCGCTTACTACGATCTGACTGGATCGTAGGGGGTGTGCAGAACGTAGAGGGGAGGCTCAGATCGTAGTGTTTGAGAAATACCTAGCTGAGCCATGTGTGCCTAAATGCACAATGTCTATTCATTCTTAGATTGGCATTCCCTTTTCATATTTAAAAGAAAATACTGAAACGCGATTACGTTTATATAAGCAAGCAGAATCACAACTTATCGTTAAACCCAAACTAGACATGTCAGATTACATGAATTGCATATCCAGACATTAACTCCAATTAAAACAAGAGCGCTCATGTTAAACACGTTGAAGACGATACAGAGCTTTATCAAGACGCAGTTTCTATTACTGTACGTTTGTGATGACTGAGTGTTGAGTTGTGGCATTCGATCAGGGCATGTTTTAAAAACACCAGTCATCTTCTGGCGGCATCAGAATCACACTTGGCAACATATCAAGGGATCATTGGCCGTATATGTCTTTACGTAATTAGCAGAAGACAATTAGACGGTCCTTAATAACTGCAAAGTATGTACTTGTCTGCCAACTCGTCTTGGTTAGAAGTCTTCTCTAGTGTTTATCTCAGACGACATCCGGCTACTTGGCGACCATCCCCTTTGCAATATGTTAGGCGCAGGAAGAAGAATGTCGCCTGCTTCCGGTTCTGCGAATTTAAATCATGTGAGCACGAATGAACAAGCATTTCCAAAAAAAAAAAAACATTCTTGAAACTCACATGGAGTTGAATTCCCTGCTTCAACAGAATATATTACTTCTTCAAATGCATGCCATGGAAAACCTACGACTTGATATAAAGTTGTGTCGAACCTTAGATGTAATCAATCAACCTTTCCAAGTATCGTGAGTAGACAGTTACTATTGACAACTATTGACTCGATTTAAAGGAATATCTATTGACTAATCTAAACTTAGGGTAGCAAAAATAGAATGGTGCAAATAGAACGATGCCGTTTAACTGGACTTATAAATAAACTATGCTGCATGCTTAATGTGTGGGCGCATTGAAGAAGTCGATAGACCTGGTGCATGAAACCATGTGCATTTGAGATATTATTAATAAATTGATAACCCTTGTTGATTTCAGGCCTGAAAGGGTTGCTGGTAGATACTTTCAAGGACGTGCCCTTTTTTTTTAACTATTATGTCAGGCAAGGCCTGTATTAGAAAATACTGGTCGCCATCATATTTCAAACGCATCCATAAATTTCTGATAGTATAAAGCTGGAATATTTGTTAATAGAAATTGAATTAAAAAATTTGTATTTTCCATATCCTTAGTGTTTTCCCTCATTATAAGCTTGATCCATGAGTTGCATTATAAGCGTGAATCATGAACACACAATCGTTAAGGATGGATTGCATACAGGCAGTGCCACAGGTGAACAGTTGTCCCAAACACAAGCTGTGACCAAATGAAATATGGGCGACCAAGATGGTCGTAATTCGCTATTGTTTACTAATCTTAAAATGAAACCATGCCATATCAGACACTATACTTTGGCTTGAGCTGGGGGAAAAGAAAGGGAAATAAGTGTTATGTACTGAAGGCACTGGACCTTGTCAATTTTTTTTTCAAATGAGAGCATAAGATAGGATGCAAGAATATCCTACCAGATATGTATATTGTGTCCTTGTTTGATGTGAGATATGCGCTATGTTATCCTAATTGTTTTGCTTGAATGATAGCAAATGTGAGGAACGTACTTGAAAGAATGTGATGGTTGGTGTCATTAAATAGAGCTTGTGAAATCCTAGCAATGGTACTGGCAGACATAGCTATTCCTCACGTCAAGTCTATAAAAAACGTAAGTGACGGATGCAGATATAAAACCTAGCTGAGGATATATGTGGCCAAACCTGTCACGCCATCGTAAAACCACCTTAGGTAAGGAACCAAACAAGTTAATCACCGAATAAATTGGACACTTAGGGGCAAGGAGACTGGTTTTGGGAAAGATTTAACGAGCGAAGTCGCATAAAGTGCAAAGTGCCGTTGGCAGGGAGAAGGAATAACGGCACATGTGCCCTTTGCGAAAACTACGAGTAGTGCGAACTGGGGAGGGGGGGGGGTGGCCTGGGGGTGGAAGGGGCTTTGGATAGGGGAGGGGGGAGTGCACTGTTAAGGTTATGCACTAAACCGACCGGACCAGGCTACAGTGTTGGTCATTAAGGCAGACTTGACTCTGGGCCAGGTGATCATTTATAGCTGAGAAGTGACCCAAGTTGGTGAACAATACGGAATTTCTCACATGTCAGTGGGCAGAGGCTAGGGGTGGGAGGGTCGGTGATGGTCGCCCGCGGCCCCGTCTCCTGGTATGGGAGGTGGTGTGACTTGGGCGATTGTTTGAAAGGCACGGCTGTCGTCAGAGTTCGTGAGAGTGACTGCCAAATTTCTGCCTCTTGTCATGGTGCGGAGGTCTTGTACGGTTTTATTGTCATCATTTAATGTGTTCTCTGCCAAGTGACACCATTTGTCGGAGGTTAGTGTTCGCCTCTCCTCCCGCTCCCATTCTTGGTGTCAGGCGGGCCTTCTCTCCTCCAGTGTGCTGCCAGGACTGGAGGAATCCCCATTATTATATTCAATATACTCTAGGGTGGTTCACACTAATTCCAGCCTGTGTGAGCAGATGGGAATGCTCTCTTTGTTTGAAACAAACAAAATGATCTTACCCATGAGAATCGTGTATAAAGTAGTTCTATTACTCATCAGCCACGATTTGAATTAGATAAATTCTTGATGCATATATATGTGACCAAGCCCAAGCTCCACTAGGCGTCACAGGGCGGCAGCGTCACAGGCGGCACAGGTTTGGGGTAACCTTTCTGCTGGCCAGTAGAGGAACGAAGGGTTTCGCGGCAATTTCGCAGTGTATCTCGGCAATTCCGCTGCAAAATTGCCGCGACCTGGACACGAAATGCTGCGTTCCTGTACTGGCAAGCAGAAAGGATACTCCAATTCTGTGCCGCCTGTGACGCTGCCGCCCCATGCCGCGTAGTGGAGCCCTGGCATTACTCATCCACAATATAGATGTACACACAGAAAAGAAAGAGTATAGCTATGTCTGACCGCGTATTGTAATGTTCAGGGGCGGATCCAGAAGGGGTGCTCTGGGGGGACACATTCAGGGTAATCTGGTCTAAGGGGACACGTGCCCACTAATCTCCTTGGATCCGCCCCTGAATTGATTCTTCATTAAGCAGTGTCAAATAGAGACGCTGCAGTGTAAACGGTGCTTATGGTTACATACTGGAGGCTGCGAGGTTCCCACGCCTCCAGTAGCTAGCTGAGGTCCAGTGCTGACCCCCTGCCTGTTTTCTGGGCTGATTATAGATAATAGGACCAGCGTCTCTCTACCCCTGTTCATCCTTAATGCACCCTCAGATGTCTGCGACGGCCTATCATAGAGCACATCGGGGGCCGATCAGGGAGAAGAGGGGCATTCCCATAGCCTGTGGTAATCATGAGGCCAAGAGGGGGTGCATAGGGGGTACAGAGGACAGGGTAAGGGGTGGTGATGTAGGCTCATTATTTCATGACAGCACTCATGTCTTCCGCCAACCTCCAGCAAAATGAAGGAAAAGACAACAGACATATGGCCCATAACATGAGGATGGGCATTGCATTGGGCAATTTTAGTGGTGCAATTTACTTATTTTCCACGTAAATGACCTCTTTTAAAGCTGCTATTTATATGTGCATTCATGAGAAGTAGAAACGGAAGTATGTGCACGTATGTGAATTGGAGAGGATGGGAGGGGGGTGAAGAACAGAAATGAGAGCACAGGCTGGCACTGACGTACGAATCACATACAATACATGATGTACTTCTCTCTATTTCTATGACTAATCTACCAGAATGAGGTTAGGAATTGTGATATAGACAAAACAATTTCTATACCACTTTTTCATCTATAACAAATATGATTTATGACACAGTCCATATCAAATATCAAGTCTACAGGTCGCCTTTTCTTCTAGGAGATATCCTGCGTAGACAAACAACATATATTACAACAATAATAGATACTTGCCATTTAATAACGCTGATTGCTATTATAGCCCATCAACTCCATACCATTGTAATTGACAACAACACACTATGTTTCAGCATACACAATGGGAGGAGACACTCTTTGCAATTATCTACTTTGAAAATTACTTTCTTCACATACAATACCAAATTCTGTATACAACACCAGTTTCTCTATGTAATAAACATGATTACTGAACGATATAATTTATCATTCGAGGTAAAATGACACAGAATTTATCTGAGGATGATACTTAATCTTGAATATTTTAATTTAGGTATTGCGTGGTCTATCAAGTACAATTGCAGAACTAGATACATTAACAGACAAAATAAATAATGAAACTAGACGAAATGCTAGATAGCAAGAATGATAGCATTGAATTGTCTGGGCTATATCCATTCAACGTCACCTCAATGCCATGTGTTTGGTCTTCTGTGTATAGAGGCATGTTTATCTAGATACAAATATAGTCAAGTAATGCAGTAATGTCTTCCTTGTACTCTAAAATAGATGCTATGATAGTGGTAATCCCCAAGAAAAGCATTTTATAAGAAAGATGCAAGGAGATGGTCATTATTCCCATATAAGGACACTGACTACTATTCCATGAAATATACATTATATTGTAGAGGGACTGCCACAATTACTTGATCATTGTTCATATGCTGCTCAACTTATAACTACTGCCTTAATGAATTTAGTTGACGCCTATCGAATCTGTTATACATAGGCCCCATAGGCCATATGAATATTCCTTCTCTGATAATATACCCCTGTTATATTGGTGACTATGGTATTTCTCAGACTGTTCCTCTGCACTCATAACTCTTAATAACACCTCTCTGCCATCAAACACAGTGTCATAGACACGAACATTGCTTTGGCTCAGAATCTACACGGCACTTTTAATAAAGAAACTTTGACATCTGAGTGGTGACTTGACTGTCTGTGAGTGTGCCGTACAAAGAGCAGAAAACAGACCCTCTAAGAGAGGAGCCTTCTCCCCTCCAGCCACACTTTAACGTCATCAACTGTTACCTTCCTCCCTGCATGGCGTCTAGGCTCGCCCTTTAAGTATCACACAGTGCAATTAGTGCTTTATTCCCATTTGTCCACGTGATGCAGGAATGCAGCAGCCCCGGCGAGTAAATCGCCAGTGTTGCATTATTGGTGGCGATTCCATGGGGTTGATACAATCCAAAAGGGCATGTATGATACTCCAATGCAGACTCGCCAGCACTGCATTTGTGTATCACAACACGAACTGAAAGCCTAGCCCTCATAGGGTCAGGAGCTTTGTCCCCTCCTCCTGCCCCTACACTCAGAGCTTTGTCTTTGAGCGCTGCCTGCAGGTTACACCATATGGAAGGTGGCCTTTGATGGGGGTCTCATTAGCACCTGTCTTGCAGAAACAGACAGTGGCTCTGCTACTCAAGGTGTGCCCCCTCACTATTAACTCCACATAGCCATGACGCCTCCAGAAAGGCAACAGATGCTTCAGGCTGCTGGAGGGGCCAGAGTGAGAGACAGGGTGGGGGGGGGGGAGCAATACTTAGGGAGAATGATGTAGGCGTCTCTATAGTTGTTGCACACCCGCTAAAGGCACCCCAAGAAGATGATTACGAAAGACAGGGAAATTATCTCATTAGTGTTGGGCGATAATAGATGAAGGGAACACTGGCGGGCAGATTAGCGACCGTGTCCCTTGATTGTTGCTAAAAGGGTAGCAGCATCGGGGACTATCGGCGGGTGGCATAACTCATCACATTAGTGACGTGAAGAATTGTTGTCTTGAGGCGTCATGATTTATTTCTATTAACTCCTTCTGAAATGTTTCCTTATCACTGAGTCTGCCTTTCCGTTTGTGTTTACGGCCATGCAATTAAATCATTCCTCATGTCGGGACAAGAAATGCATCATAAAAGATTCAACGGAACAGGGACTTTATTGTGCCTCGATGACTTGTTGGACTGATGTTTTCTTTTCAATTAAGGAAACACTTTTAAAGAGACACGATCACACGATCAGAACCTTCCTCTCTTCTCACACGTAAAACTCAAAAATTGGCAACACTTGTTTTATCCTTATCTGAGTCGCAGAGAACGCCCAAAGCAATTAAAGAGGGAATGTCTGGCACTAATGTCTTTTGATCATGAAAATGAAATGAAAAGAAGAAAATAAGCATTGAAGGTGTTGGCTGGAGGAGAGTTTTATTGTCAGTTCACCTTAAACTTTCATAATGGTTGCTAAGTTATTGCTTTACCACCTGCAGGGCTATTTCAAAGTAAGACTCTAAATCATTGGAATCATTCAATAATTATGGATTCTACGACGATAGGGGGCATGCTGCCTCATACAAAATTAACACCACGGTGCCTCCCTTCTGACGTCTGCCACCACTTAGGCTGTTTACACTGACATCCATTAAAAACCAAAAAGAAAGGATTCAAGAGTGAACCCATAATAGAAATGGCCTCATAATTTTCACAACTTTGGTGGTTTAATTCCTCCAACTGTTAAAGCCCATTAATAATACACTTTTACGTGGGCTAGGCCTTGGAAACACCGATGTAGCGGACACGAGTACAGAGCCTGAGCACCTGTATAACAAAGTGGCACTGGTCAAGTGACTGACCTGCGACAATGTCCGCTAGAGGACGCCTCAGCAGACACAACAGATGTGACTGTCAGGACGCCACCATTTGTCATCCCAATGTTTTCTTGGTGCTAGGCGGCCCTGTAGTGGTAAAGGCCCACAGCAAGACCAGCCTCAGGGAGTCTACTCTGGCCATCATTTTCTGCTATAAAGGGATACTGTCACCATAGATTATAGGAGGCTGATATAAAAACGTGAAATAATACAAAAGTATCCTTCTACAATAGAGATGCTGTTGATGCTAGTAAATTTTATAATGTGTGTATACATGTATACCTGACGGACAGCTATATTAGTCCAATAATTAGCAATTCGTTCTCATTATCAGCTGAGTGAAGTGTAGGGTCGGCCCTGGTGCATGACGTTGGGTTATTTGAAACATGAAGGGTATAACGTGGACCGACCCCCAAGCTGGACCTCTCACTTTTATCAGAACAAGTCATGCTTATTGCAGCCCAACTTAGCTAATCTGTGGTCCTCAATTAGCATTTTTGAATAAATTTGCCAAGGTGGCTTTTTTTTAAATTTTGTAGTAACACAGGGATTCTATTTCTGTATCATGCTATCTTAAAGTCTGGTCCATTTCAGGCACTTGGTTTATTTATCGGACCAACTAATTTCTTTTCTCCTCCAGTAGACTTCATAAAGAATGAGCCTCTCATTTCTGACTGATATGATACAAAATACATTTCTTTCTTTTTTCAGATTATGATTGAGGGTACACTAAAGCATTGAATGAGTAGTAAAATTTGTCTTCCAATTACTTACTAACATAGAAATGGAATTCGCCTAAATGATGCTATACATAACCCTTATCAATTAAGTCTGAACTAAACTTATATTGATATAATATGAGATAGGTAGAACGTAGTCTTATGAGGTCCAAGTTTTCCCAACCTCTTTTTCATTTGGCTTAAACATTTTCAATGCTCTCATTGACACTGAACTAGTAAGGCGACACTCTTCGCAGTGGTAGTAAAATCCAATAATCTAACCAAAAGAATTGAGTCCATGAAATATAATCTAATGCAAAATAAGAGAAAAAAAAGTTGGCATCTCTCTGTTCTCAATGAAGGGTCTATATCGATGGTTATTTCTCACGAAGAAACATTTGCCTATTGATCACTCCCAGAGATAGCATCAATATAAACTATTAACGACAAGTCAATCAATAACCCAGACCTGTTTGTAAGAATGCATCTCTTGTTTCCACTAAACAAGAAGGAAGTAATCAGCTGTCAAAATTGTTTTAGCTGGATAAATCTTTTATTTGAAAGTGATTAATGGCAAAAAAAATATGTTTGCTTGTGTATGCGAAGCATTGTGTCATCTACCAAAGGTAGCAGAGCAACCAGTAGCTCCAAGGGAAACAACACTAATAATGTAGAAGGCTATTAGAAGTTGGTCCAAAAGAATGGCATATATTTTCCTTCAGTATTGTCAGACAAAATTGAGCACGTGCGGGAGTAGATGTAGATGTTCAGCTGTCTCATAAATAATTTAACCCTTGTTGTGGGAGAAGTTAATATGTCGCTGTCATAAGTCAGTAGTTCAATGCCAGTCTACAAGAGACAGCGCCTCAAGTGGCAATTTCAAATTTTCGGCCCTAGCCCTGGCAGCATTAGCCGTTTGAACACTTCAGGGGTGCTATCTGTCCTCCCATCAGCAACAGCAGATGTCGAGGTACCGGAAGGGACGGCGGCGCATGCGTCAGGCACGCGCATCGGATACCAGCGTCTTACAATGTCGTCTGCTGCGTCTTAGGGCGGGGGAGGGCGTCTGTGACAATGGGGCCTGTCCCCTGGGGCACCTGCCGCCCTACTTAACCCTTCATCTCTGGTGACCAATAACACTATTGAGTTTCACGAGTGGGAAGCCCCCATCCCCACAACCATCCACACTATGGGTTACCCTTCGCATGAGCCGGCTTGGGAAAGCTCCAAAAGTCCCAAAATCCGGGTGTTGTCCTAAAACGCCTTCAGGTGGTAGCCCTTGGGAGGTTTCATTCTAATTTGAAATTCACGCTAAAGGGATTTTGGGCATTTTCAAAAAGAGTGCTTTGTCTTTGTTCTCGAAGCAAGTGAAGACTTTCAATTTTCAACAAAACTTTCAGTGGCTTGAACTGCAATAAATGACCACAATTAGGTTATTTTTCACTTGAGTTTAATTTGAATTCAGCTCGAATTACTAATGAACACGGATTCCCATTTCCATTTCTCAAAGTTTTAAGTTCGCCTCACTTTTAAATATTTGGCCCAATTTTGTGGGATAGGTTGCAGAAGACACATCAAAGTTGATTAAAGATGGTATATTGCAAACTCAGGCATTAGGCAGAAATATTAGAACTCATTCTAGCAATGGCCGGGGAAAATAGTATTACCAGCAATCATACATTCTTCAGGTTTTCCATGCCACCTCCAGATTGGCGAGGATTTACTGGTAGATAATTGCCTCCCGCTGTCAGAGATATCGATCCCAGCTTGTTATTTCTCTAGGATACATCATCCTTATACCTTGAGGTTATGTAAGAGGCAACAAAGCCTCTGCCTCATCCTGAAGGTTCTAGGGCACTGATTGCATAAAGTACATGTAATAACAGGGAATGAAGCCAATCATTGCAATCCAAATCGCCCCTCATTATCTTTGTTAAATGAGAAGTAAACGCGTGTAGTCTCTGCTTATTGGTTGCATCGGATCGATTCTCCTTAGATATATTGATTGGCTACAATCCTGGTATTATATCTGACGTATATCTGAGAGGGATTGTTATAATCGGAAAAGGATTTAATGAAAAGAAGAAAATTGATAAATTCAGACGATGGTCTGCTAAAAGGAGAAATCTCTCTTTTTTTGCTTTTGTTCCCTCTGGAAATGTCCAAGTAACACTCTAACAGCCATCTGTAATGCTGCCCAATTGTTGGATGGTGCACTGAGTCATAGCCTTATGGTTTATTGTATTTGCTGTACAAATATTCAACCCAAAGTACCCATAAAGTGCACATCTTGGGACAGGTTGGGTAAGCCTTGGCTAACCACTTGTCTTGTACACATCGAAGTGTTGGTTTTACGCTGAGTAAGTTTAATCAGGTGAGAGTGGCTTTTTTGACCTTGTACAAAGGGCTCAGGTCTGTCAGCGTGTGTCTAAGGGACCGTCCGAGACATCTTCATCCCTTTACAGTGGGCAGCCAGCGGTCACTACCGGTCAGTGATTGCCAAACCTTACCACCTGTTCGTCTTATGCCATGGTAACGGCCATACCTGGCCATGGGCGCCTGCCGCAGCCAGGGGTTACCTAACAATGGGCAAGTTGCCTTTACACCTGGTCCAATGGCTTTATGCCTTAATTGCCCCCCATCGAGCCCCCCTAATGTCCATCTTCTTTAATTGTCCGGCAGAATCCACATGCTGCAATCGATATTGACCGGGGGCCTGGGGGCTATTATCCGGCAAGATTACGACGCCACCAACTCAATCAACTTTACCCGCCAAATCAAGGCCTGTCGTTTGCTTATTGCCTATATTATCAGCAGGCGTTTTGGAGGGACAGAATACCCTCAACATCCCCCCCCCCACACACACACACCACAGTGTCCTTGGCTTAATTTGGGAAGGTGTTTACCATGAGTGGTGCCTACATGGTGGGGACCCTGGAGTAATCAGGAGTAGGGGCAGGTGAGACATGATGAGATGCGGACTCCAGGTGAACTAAATAAGCGATGAGGCTGCTGCATGAGGGTACCAGCTATTACACCATGGTAAGCCCATCATGAAAGGCCTACAGTTATATTTGAACTGGGATTACTCCCTGCAGCTACCAGTACCAACCAGCAACCCCTATTCCTACAACCATCTGGGTGTCAGAATTAATAAAAAATGGAGGGAAAATACACGGATTTTCCTCCAATGGAACGAGATAAGAAAACCGAAGTCCCGACCTCGTTCTAAATGTGAGCGGAAACTCAAAAATCTACACTGATGTAGGAAAAGGCCCCATATTAAAACATACATGTAAAAAATAGTGCCTCCTCATACCAAGATCATTGCCCCATCCCCGGTTCTTCTTTAGAACAATGAGAGGATTCAAATCTCATCTGGTTAAGTCATGAAGGCTCTCTATTTTGGTGGGATAATTCAAATCTTGGGACCGTTTTCTGGAGTCCCCACTATGCACCTTCCGTTTTATTGACATGTCTACTAGCCTGCTGCTTCCAGGGTCGTTGGTATTCATCTTCTGAGAGGGGCGGTTTCTAAGAAGAGCCCAGTATCTGATTAGGAGTGGTCAAAGAATGTTGCTGACCAGTGGAGAGTGACTGCACCTGCCGCCTACAAAGGGGCACCCTACGAGGCACCCTACTAGCCCTGTAAGGCCTGCATGGTAAGGCCTCAATACATTGTAGACATGTAGATCTATACTTAATCTAGGCATCTTGGTGGTCATAATGCACCAACGGAGTGCTACATATACTTGAGTGTGCTCACCAGCCCTGCATGGATACATCACGCCGGCCACTGTCGGGTGTAATAATCACGTGGGGTTGACATGGCGTGGCAAGACAAACCAGAGTTGCATTTCTGCATTGTAATAGTCATCATGGATTAAACAGGATATGTAGGCACTATACATCCCTTAGAGATACCCTACTAGGTACCCCTATAAGAATAAGACACACTGGGGCGCTCAAGGACCTGGCAGGGTCAGAGGCCAGGGGGCAGAGGTCATCAAGGGGAGTGGTCAGTTCAGCCGGGCAGCTGGTCAGGGATTAGGTTGGAGGTTTTTGTTGGCCACGAGGACCGTTGACCGTCAAGATAACCTCCCCATGGTGACTGGTCAGTGCCACACGACGGCAGACACACACCTTCACCCTGTGGGTTGTAGCAGGGGTAGAATGGCGCTTGTCTGGTCAGTATGGGGGTCAGCCGGACACTGGCCAGCAACATCTACAGGTAAATGAGGCTAATCGGGGTCTACTGACCACTCCATACAGGTTTATCTCCACCCCTGACTCAGGTACAGATAGACCGATGAGGAGCACTCATTATACTAAGATTGCCACCGATAACGGAGCTATTTGACCTTTGTGCAATCAGGAGGCAATCTCCAATGTCAAAGGTGGGTATCAGGAGATGCAGCTCACAAATGAATCTCTAGAAGGTACTCCATTTTCAAAAAACTGCAATTGTGTACTGCAGAGGGTAGCCAATCTCTTCTGTTAAAGTGGGTTCTGAGTGGCATGCTGACTTATGCCAATACTATTTGAATTATCACCAGTAGCAATTACCTTAGCCATTAAAGTTAATCAAGATTACGTCAAAGCACATGGTACATCTAATCATTATGTGTAATTACGACAATCAGGTATCAATTCAGTATGCCACTGCTATTATATAACTGTTCAATCAGTCTTACTGTCTAGGCAGTGGGTTCTGAAGCTACCAGTCAGCCTTGCTTTACGGGGCAGTAAGGGTCAGGCAATGACCTAGTGTCCAGTTTGTCTGGGGGTTGTTTTTCTGACCCCGCCCACGACCCCATCAGTATCCAGGGTTATGTTTTGAGAGTGGGCGGGAGGAGGGGTGGGTGGCAGGACTGACCAGTGGCCCTGTCCACCTGGCGGCCACAGATGTCGGCCCCAAGGTGTAAATCACCGTACATTGTGCAGCGGTCAGGGTAGGGAGGGGTGAGGGTCTGCCGGGAGTGGGGGAGGGATAGAAGGGGTGGTTATTACTAAGGGTCAGCTACTCCTCTTGCCCATAGCATCCCTTGAATGCATTTCTTGCCCGATGAAATATAGATGTTGGCGGCCAAGTGGGGCCTGACACTTGGCCGTGAGAGGTTACATGTGTATTCAGGAACACGCCTCTTTACGCCATTCACGTGGCCGTCAGGGGTTAAACTATGGACACGCAGAGCTTGTCTTCAGCAAGCTACACTGCCACACTACCTGGGGGAGTTTGTCAAGCTACTATGCCATTACCTCTGGAAATACTATGTATATCTCTTTACATTGCCCGTCGTGTCTTCCTATGATGAGATCTACACATAATATCTACACAAATATCTGACAATTTTGAGACAAGAAATTCACCGTTATTTTGACAACATTTTCTACAGTGCAATAAAGGATCCAATTGTGGTTTATAATAAACTTCTGAGAATTACTTCGACTATTGCTCTACTGTCACTTCAACAAGACCTATGGGATCTTAAAATTGTATAGTACATGCATAAAACATTTTAATTAATTAATTCTTCTTAAATCCTCCTAGGTTTTTGAATATTATCTGTTCTGGTATGCTGATGGCTAATTTAGGAGAAATGTTTTTGAAACTTCAATTTCCTGTGATTTATGATTCCTCTTAGAACAACGGCTTCATTGGTGTCAATCATATTACCATATCAATCATTATATTTTTCTGTTACATGCTTATCTGGATACCTTATAAATTATTTGTGAATTGTCTATAGCTACGTAGCGAGATTGATTATCAGCCTCTGGAATAACCCAAATTATTCGCTGTGCTTCGGGGGAGGGGCTACTGGTAGTCATCTGATAACTCTATTTATTGATAATTCTCAGATAACAAGATCCAACAATGGCCGCGCCCTTGCGCAATCCGGTACCTCTGCATATATGGACCTATAGCCAGATAGATAGCTCAATAGACCCAGCGAAATCCAAAATGGAGCACCTAAAGGGTTTGAATCTACATTCCTATAATGAACATCACTCTATAATGGTGAAGAAAAGTTTTCAGGTGGACCTACTCATCCGGCACATATCCGTTGTACATCTATAACCGGCATGATAATATTAACGTTTTACAGCACCTTATTTGTATTCTACAAACATGTACATGCGTCCCATGGTTTATTCCTATACTACTTACATCTTACTCGACCACCTTAAGGTCTATAAGGAAATGTACCTGAGCCATATGTCCATGCCATATACTACTAACGTCTTGATCTACCCTGGAATACATGCAATATTTTGGCACATCAGGAGGCTGTTGCTCCTATAGTAAAAGGAAGAGCTGGCTAAAAATGCCCTCATTTCCAGTCCTTTCTTTTCATGTAGCTATAACTTGTCCCTTTTGTTGCTCAAAAGTGGTCATTCAAGTACGGTGCTCAAAAAGGGGGATTTTAGTAGGTGCCTAGTTGGGAGAAGTCAGTCAGTACTATAAACTATAAATAAACTATAGAGCGTGTGACATGAGTAGGTACCTGGTAGTGCAGCTCTATCTATTTTAAACAAGGCAGTTGACTTTTCAGACTAATGTGGTGAGTGCAAGTACTTAGGTGAAGCAGTGCACGACTTGTTTAGAAAAGAGGGCATATACTCACAGCTCTTTTTACAATAGGAGCAACAGCCTACAGGTCAACCTATGTTGGCTTCTAAAATGCATGATCTCCTATCATGGTCTCCCTGGAGTATACCTGCGCAAGATCCATCATTCATATACTACTTCCGCCTTACAAGTGGGAAGTACCGGTAGGTGTTAAGATGTGCGTATGATAGTAGCGCTCTATTCCTATACTACTCACCTCTTACCCACCATAGGTGAGCGCCTGATCCAAAAGCCTTTGCACTTCACTACTACCGTCTTACCGTAGGTGTGCGCCTGGTCCAAATTCCTTCCCAATTTACTGCTACCGTCTTACCCGCCGTAGGTGTGCGCCTGATCCAAACTCCTTCGCACTTTACTACTCACGTCTTAGGGCATGTCTCCACTATACGACCATCGTGACCGATACACATATCTGTCATGATATTCACATTGAAAGACTGACATGTTTGACTTTTTTAAACGATTTGGTACCGATCTGGGTACCGAGAGGTCTACTCTAGAGGTACCCCACCCCCACTCACACACTCACAAATGGTACCGATAGTCGCTGTGGCTAATTGTCACCTAGTGGAGAAAGACTCTTAGGGTACTTCTGGTCATAGTAAACGTGCGCTAGGATGTTTCGGGTTTATATTACTCACGTTTTGACCCCCAGCCACACACCCGATCATTTGATACCTTAATACGGTAGAGGCGTAAGAAGCAAATCTTCATTGGGGGGGGGGGGGCGGCGAGGGCACCATCACGGCCACCTTGAATTGTCGGCTGATGCGTGATGGCGTCTATATACGCATATGGTCAATTGCACTGAAATGGGGACAAAAGTGTATCAAAAAGTCAAAAAAACAATCATTTCGGAATTTTTTGTCCATAATACAGATACATTTAGGAATGCAACATAAAAGTTGGGAACACTAATATCAATAAATCATGATTTTAGCTTCAAAAGAAATATATAACACTGAAGCCTATGGGAATTTGGCCAATACGGTCACCTTTTTTGGCCATTCCTTATCCTGGACCTTGTTTCAATAGATTCTACAACAGGTTCAGCCAGTTATGACTGTAGATGGGCCAAATCTTACCAGCTGATCTTAGGATTTTGGCCATAGTGACCAAATAGCTGGCTAGATTACTGTGTGATCATACTGCCTACTGGCTAAATAGCTACCAGAGCAGTGACTCAATAAGAGGTGCTTGTATGATAGCCCTCTATGTGAATAATTAGTGGTTAGTCTTGGCTGCTGCCCTCTGTACTCCTTTGCTCAAATGTAGCCAATCTGTGTTCTTTGCTTTTGTAATTATATAGGCTTAAGTATTCTCTATACATAGACTAATGATCCAAAAGGTCTTGACCCCAGGCCACTCACAGAGGTCGAGGAGCCTTCCTATAATTATATAGCATCCCTGGCCTCAATCATCCTCTGAGAGATTGTGGGATCATAACATCTATGCATTTTTGATCTAACCTAAGCATTGATTTTGCAAGATTATCTATATTAATTGTGCTGTACATTATATATATGGGCTCATAGAGAAGAAATAAGCAGTATGCAGAATCATGACCACTGACCTTATTTAAAACTATGATCTATTTTCATGAGGATTGACCATGCTTGTGACTGTGTAACCAGGTGGGATCACCTTTATATAGTTAGGCATGAGTCATTTATTGCCAGGTGGGGGCCTTGATGGATTTTGGTGGATGGGCAGATTTTTTTCAGACAAAAATGATTGGGACCCCCCCCCTAAGAACTGATTTTGCAAAATGACCTGCCCCCCCAAAAAACAGATACATACGTGGAATGATGCATTGAGATGGGTATTTGAATTGCCTATATTTAGTTTTGACCCCCCCCCCCCCAGTATGAAGGTTTATTGGGTTTTGCCACACACCCCCCCCCCGCCAAGGGAGTCTTTTTCAAAATGACCCCCCTATATTTAACAAGCCCCCCCCACCTGGCAATAAATGACTCGTTGCTTACTGCAGCCCTATGCTCATTTGAACACAGGAGTGCATACTAGACCATGAAGGAGGTATGACTGTTCATTATGTAGCCAATAGTGGCTCCTATGACTGGGTGCTATCACTTCATAGCAGTGGGTATTGAGTCAGTAGTTGAATAAATAGCAGCTGCTGTTTTGAGGCCTGTACTGTAGCTCACTATGTAGTCACTGGTATGGAGTCATTTCTTATACCCCCCAGTACGATTTGAGGCCATCCTGTCGTGGAAACTATTGAAACACGATCCTGATTCAGTTAGACTTTATTCACTCTGAAACTATTTTCCATGGCCCCTGAGATGATATCTCCACATTTACAGTTTTGTATTGTTATAAGATAATTTAATCCTGTGAGTTAAGGCATAACACTGTGTGTGTCATGTAAGGTTCCATGTGGCACGTACGGTTCTGTGTCCCTTTTGTACAAGAAAAGTTATGATATACTTTGAATAAGTGGTACAATCTTACCATAAATTGTTATACCAAGTCCTTATATAAGTAGCCTTTAATGAGATTAATATTTTTCATTGCATCCTAAGGGTAAGGTCATAATCAGACCAAACATGTGGCATGTATGGTTCCTCTAAAACTACCCCAAATCCATGCATTCAAAGCTAAGGTTTTTCTTATGTACGGCCATATTGTAGACACATTAGGCATTCTTTATATCCATTTAAATTTAGGCACATACTGTTCCATTTTACCTACACCACAAGGTTTTTAGCAATAACTCCTTGAAGGTAGAAGAAATTAATCTCTAAATGAGTATATATGATGGCAAATATCATTGGCTAATTGAAAATTCAAATTACTATTGATTTCCAATTCTATTTCTCTTTTTTTGCTTCATAATATTGGGGGCCCTATTAAAAAACATACAAAATACCCATTAAAAGGCCTTTATATTGCAGTCTGCTGCTTTAAATATCAATCTTACATGGGCAAAACTATTGTTTGCAAGCAAGATCATGAATATACCCACCTAATGAAAAAAGAAAATGTCAACAAACTTTATATTTTAGTCCTGTGTAGCTCCTTTTAATGTGATAAAATGGGTCTGTCCCCATCTCGCTGCAATTGACCATATATAGAATTCATATAGAAAAGTAACTTTTGGTAAATTTTGGATCTGACTTTAGGCTCAGACCCCCATTTTCCATCACCATAATAATCCGTGGATCAACACGGCAAAAGGTACCCCCATGCACCCCTCGCGGGCATACCTTTTACCGTGTTGATCCACAATTATTGTAAAGTTTTAGCTTCTTTTCCATTGTGTTTATGAGTTCTTGAAAAATATTGGGGGGGGGCAGTTATACTCAGGCCCCACCTCCTTCATGATAGGGGGTGGCCCAGGCCCCCCTGCCCCCCCCTTTTCCTACGCCCCTGAATACGTAATAATCTTAATGTTCTTCTCTTAGCACAGTAAAAGATTTACCATTCATGCACATTACCTACTATGCTGTGCAATACAACCTTTATCCTTTGATAGTGTAGCTTAGTGTATATCAATAGACATTATGGTCTTCTTGTATACTAACACCTCAAGGTACAGAGAGTGAAAAAGACTGAGAATATATGTGGGAGTGGAAAGGAGTGCTCGTATTTGTCGCGTCTTTCTTCAGTGCATAGATACAAAGCCTGACAACATTAGTAGCTCGAAGACCTCTTACTGCTTACAAAAGAAAAGAAAAAAAGGCTATCCTTTTCTATTCCCTCCCTATTTCAAAGCCCTGGCACCCTGCTCATTCTCACCAGGTTTGCACAGGGACTTCGGGTACCTTCTTTTGTGATGTTACGGGAGAAGTGTAACACTCCTTTAGTAGAACATTCCTTGAAATGTAAGAGATAGCACCTGGCAGTATTCTGAGGGAGCGTGGACAGGTTGTGGAGAGGCGGGACTTCTATGGAGGCAATCAAAGGGTTCCTGTCGGCGTCTGTGGACAATACCAGCAGATAACTGCTAAAAGACAGCCTGTGGTCGATGGAAATCATCTTAATGTGCTCTGTTGTGCTTATCATCTGTTCAGGCCACAGTACCGCCGCACTACAGCCATAACAAACAACACCTCAGACTGCTGCCCCACCCACAACCCACTCTGAAAGGACTCCCCCTCCTCCCCCCCCCCCCGCTCATCTCTTCTCACCCTCCACAACCTCCTCTCCCCTTCCTCCTCCCATAAAAGGAGACGTAACGTTACCGATGCCGACGAAAGAAGACGCGTCGGCCTCGTTCTCAGCAGTGCATTAAGAGCGCCATTCAGAAATTGCTAGAGCTGTGCTTTTCGCGCGTCTCTATGAGTAGACGACAATTTTCATGCCTCAGACGAATGGGATGAGGCTGACACCCTCTAAGTAAGAGCTCAAGGTGGCTGTGTGTGTCTTTGTCTCTAAGCGGTTCTGTTTAATCGGCTCGGCGAAGTGTAAACGACTCTGCTCTTGTGTCGTCTGGAGTATTATGTGTCTGGAAATTACTACACCTGTTTGTTTTTGTCCTTAATGCATTAATTCAGAGCCGGTGTTAAGTTTGCATTAAGAAAGTGTCACGTGGGGCGTAAGTGGCCAATCAGAAGGCAAGAAAGGGCTGTGGTAATTGAGTAAACCATTCCATTATGGTCTGCAATGTCTGTGCTACTATCTTTCGCTAAATGGAAAAAGTAGCTGTCAATGCTTTTAGAAGCTTCAACGCGAGGAGAGGCTGTTCTTGGTGGCTTAAAGCAATTACAAGTTTAATTGAATTATTCGGCACTAGAATGGGCCGGCTGACGTCGGAATTACACCCACAGGAACAAGCAACTTGTCATGCTAAAAACAAGACACGTTGTCCTTCTGTGTCGTTTTTGTCACTTACTGCAGTCTCACTGTGAAGGAGAAGCCTATGAAACATGTCTTCCGATCTGTCAAAGCAAAGGTTAAGGCTATCATGTTTAGACGCTGTTTAAACGTCCTGTGTCGCAATTTAATACAGAGTAAAAAGACAGCGGATGTACCGACAGTGATGCAGTAGGAGTTAACACATACTTCTGGCAGTAACAAGACATAATTATAGCTTTTAGCACGGCAGAAGACACTTGAGTGATTCGCTGATAAATGCCTACTTCTAAGGTGTCCTAACGACCATGTTTGTCGCCACCTCGCGGCACTACCGCTAGCTACACATCACGTGACCAATGGCCGCTGCAGGCGTTCTTCTGTCCGGGCGTCCCAAGTTGTGAAAATAGCGGCCTGGCACCTCCTCCGTTCAGAGACGAGGCGTCGAACAATCCCGTCGTTTGTCAGCTCAACCAAGTACACACGCAATCTTGGCGCTCCCAACTTGTTAAATTTTACCACCACTCCCCTCTCCTCCACGCACCTACACACTCTTCCTTCACCACACACTCTCACCCCAAACACACTTGCACTGCCACGAGGGGCACACGCGCTAATTTTCTAATTTCCGACCGACATGACTTTGCTGCTTTGTTTCTTGTGACGCCTCTGGATCGTTCTGACAAATCAGCTGCCTGCGACGACGTGACGTTTCGCGCGTCGATAGGACCGGTTTAAACACCCGACTTGCCGTTGGCGCGGGAATGAAATTAACCATCCCCCGACCGGAAGAGGTGCCAAGCCTCCACACTCTCTGACCGGAAGTGTAGGCAGCGGGTTTCCCGCCTATGCGCAGACGCTCAGAACGCCGTCTCTATTCAGCATATGTGATTCAGCAGACATCTTTTCAATTCCGTTCTCAATTCAGTCACGATAGAGCAGGACAGCATACAGCTTTGATGGGTTCTTCCTTCAAGATGAGTCAATCTTCGTGATTTCGTAATTCCTCATTTAGACATTCACGATTATATGATGTACCCTTGCTTCTAGGAGTTTCGATCCGTACCCAGTGAGCCCACCATTCTGAATTTCGCTAGATCTCCAAAAAGTGGCAAAACACTGATAAGTCTTGTCATGATGGGAACCTTGTCCCTGGACAACCCCAATTTCCAGGGACAAGTTGGTTTTCATGATATCGGCTCTTATCTGGAGGGTCTTGCCAAAACGTAAACGAGCTCAGAATAGAGAAACGTGCAGAGAATTGTTTTGATAAAAGGTATTCTCGTCTTCCTTAAAACGTGCACATTATCACCAGCAGACGTGTGCTTTTCTCCATAGAGACACATTGCATATCCTTTGGAAAGACAATCAGAACGTGCATGCCATCATGCACGTTTGTATGTACACGTTTTATGCTATAAAAGAGCCAATCTCGTTTTGTTTTTGGAAAGGCCCTCCAGAGTATATTGCCAACAACCAGTTCCAGTCTGACTTGGGGCCTATATTGTGTAAGGAAGGCCTGTATACCGGTTATTATTTAAACAACATTTTTTTTTATGTTTGCCTTGGAACAGTCATGAAATCTATCACCTGGAGGGTCTTGCCAAAAGAAAACGAGGACGAATGTCTGTAAATATTTTCAGAGAGTGCTGAGGAAGATGTGTGTGGCCTAAATCGTTTTCATAGTATTATCAAGACAAACTTTTAGCAATACAAAAACGTGCACGTTTTCCTTTTTGGCTAACATTTCTTTTTTGGCAAGACCCTCCTGGTTGATGAGTGCAGTGGTTCTCCTTTGAATGTATATGCCTAATGAATTATGCGGAACAGAGAGTTTCTCAGCTCAGTCCCAAGCACACAATATGATCGTACATGATTGTTTTGATGGGAATAACATTTTTCAATGTCAGCAAACATAAAACTATATTTTTTCTTTTGAAGAAAGTGTAATGAATAATCTGAGTTTGCGAACAAAATGCATAGTAGTTTAAGATGAACAATAGCATTGTTTTGTCTGTTGCAATCATCTACTAAACTTATTTTCTCATAACAGAAGAATTTGTAGGTTTTGTCATGTCATACTAACGCTGCATCACTTTGGAAACAGTCGGGTATGTTTGCCTTAGAGAATAGGTACACCGTTCTGAAATTAATCTTGTCACAGAGGCTGTTGGGAGACTTATTGTGTTGTTTTATCAGCCTTTTAGGGCGATGGGCAATATCTATAGACGTATCAAACAGTCGGAGATATGAGGGGCTGCAAGATGTATTAGAGCCGAGTAATGTTCGGATGAGAGGGGGTGAGGGGTACCAAGAGAGGGTTATATACCGACCCGGACAGTGACCCCCTAATGACGACGCACGGGAGTAATTTTTGTGACACCAGTCTGACTTGGGCCATGAAATTAGATGGCGCTGGGAAAACAATGTGGGAGAAGAAGTCAAACAGAAAGCACCGCGCATGCGCCACGAGAGAATTGTCGTCTGCCAGCACATCCGGGCAACGTCGGGCGGCAACAGATTGGTGTGACGGGGCATGGCGATAAAGACGCACCCTTCTCACAACAATATCTTGTATTCCGATCCAGCGCCGACGGCGACCTTATCCCTGCCGAAGGGGGGTTGAGGGTAGACAGGAATTGCTTTTATCACTCCAAATATTATTGGTTCATTTGTGGCGCGATAGGTGCGCGCGGACGAAATATCACCATCCATAACATCTTGACAGGCCGTGAGGGGGCAGCACGGAAATGTGGGCCGGAAGTTGGTTGTGCAGGGCAGCGTTCCTTATGTTTGCCGTAATTCACCTCATTGTGAGCGGGTAATGGCGGACCCGACGAAACGCGCCCCAATTGTCGCCCTCCTCCTCCGAGGGCAGGAAATGAGAGCACAATTACTCGCCCTTGAATTGACGATCTTCAATCGTTGAAAGAACGGCCCAGTCACAATTTGGGGCAGTGTAGCCGGGCCCCTACCCGGCCCCATGGCGGAGCGCATGATTGCTTAAACACACCCCAGCAATTTTTCTTTCTGAATGGGATTCCCTCCCGCAATTGTTATAGGCAAATAGAGTGTAGTAGATCATGAGGCACAGAGGCCCTGCTGCGGGACCCCCCATCTCTACCCCCAACCCTCCTCCTGCCCCCTCTCCTGCTTCCCGACCAGGGTCAAAGGATCAAGGCTCAAGTCACATGATGGAGAGTGGATCCCGCCTGGTGCGACCCCTACCGGCCTGCCCCGTCCTCTCGGCGCAAGGCGTGCTGGGGGTGAGGGCTGCGGGTCACAAAACAAGCAGTCGCCATCTTGGTCACATGGGTGTGGGCACAATGGCGACGCGGGTGGGTGGTGGGGCGCGGGTCAGTAGTGAGGGATGACCATGTTATTACATACGGCCACAGCCAGCACACGGGGTGGTGGGGGGGGGGGGGTGTAGGGAGAAGGGGCACTGTGCATAGTAAGTACCGGGGGGCCTAAGGTGCCTACACAACACTGCCACGTCACAAGACTCATGTCATCCATGGTGGAGACAGGAGGAAGTAGGGGTGACACTGGAGGGTGGTGGCAATCCAGGGGAGGACACGAGGGAGGTGTGAGAGAGGTCACCAGGGAGGTCAAGGATAAGGGAGGACAGACTTTGATTTTGCCAATTGTGCGAGCAAGGACATGGGAAGCATTATGCAAATATGTACAGACGCTAAATTTGACAGTATTATTGTATATGATTTATCTTCTAAACTTTGAGCAATATAGGCGTTGATGTGTGGTCTATTTCACCAAGGACCGTAACAGTGAATGCGCCTGAAATATAACTAACGGAGTGATCATTTTTTAACAACGGGGGGGGGGGGCTGGTGGGTTTGCGCACAGACACACAAAACAAATTCTGCCCCCTCCCCTCTAGAGGGGTCAACATTTTTTGACTCCCCCCAAAGGGCCAAAAATCACGTACGATTACACCATTTTAACCTATGGTAACGCACAGGCTTTTTCGCTGAGAAGAGGTGAAATTCTTTGACCCCCTCGTCAAGGGGTCGAAAAAATTCTGACCCTGGCCCTGGTCGAAAAAATTCTAACCCCCCCCCCCTCAAACCCACCAGCCCCTCCCTTGTTGTTAACAAATGATAACTCCTAAGGTAATTCATGCAATGAGAATTCTCCGTTTTTATTCCGCCCTGCTCTATGGTCACTTCTATCTGTCAAGTGTCAGATTTTCGTCCATAAAGCACCATAACACACATTCCAACATTATGTTTTTAGTGTCACTCATGCATTGAATGTTCTTATTAATAACTTGATATCATAAAGATTACAGGAATGTATCCCAAAAGTTATGGTAAACAATGGGTCTTCAAGTCAAAACACCAGAGGAAAGGTGAGGAGTTATGAACTGAGGCGAAGAAAAAAATGGGACATTTATCTCTTGTTTCTGTTATAATTAGCTGTGTTTCTCAGCTTCCAGTAAAGAACCGTCTCCTGTAAAAGTCCTTGTGCGTCGGAAAGTGTTCTTATCTCGCGTGTAATGTCAGTCTTCCGTCACTTATTGGCCATTTTTTATATGCACGCTGACGGCAGCACCCCGCCAAGCATACTTTTCTTGTATTATCTTTCCACAAAGACTTGTTATCGCTGCTTCTTTATCGGAGTGTCTTTCTGAGCTCGTTTGCGCATTTATCAAGGCGGTGATAAAGGCGGATCAGCGTGCGGGGTGGCGCGGAGGAGATCGTGCCGAGCTTAAAGGGGGCCTTAATAAAGATCAACGGAAACCCGCCACTTGTCATTGATATTGCTACTTAAGTGCCACCCCATGCCCACAAGGAGTGCTCCTTTAAGACGGCTGAGCGATGAGCAGACGACTTTCCGGCAGCGCGGGAAGGCAGTGCTGCTGGCAGCGGGCGGCAGATGGCGCGTTAGAGGCGTCTTCTCCATCAAAGACAGAGGAAGGGTTGTTTTACGCCTACGATCTTCGTGTCACATGACCTCAGGGTCGGGCACGTGATCCTCCTTACAAGGAGATCTGCCCCGTAGGGTCGCTGGTAGCTGGTATGAATTGCAATTGCAATGTCTGCGTCATCAGATCTAGTGCAACCCTCCTCAAATGTATCAGCGTAAAGAAGGTCTGTAGACGGAGATCTGAAGACGTTGGCTTCAGGCACAGGTGGTCAAGAAGAAGAAGCACTGCCCCACCCCCTCCTACTGCAGCACCCACCCTTATTTTCTGTGCATGTAGTCATACTACCCCAATGCATGTTTGTACGCCCCAGCAGCCATGTGATGAGGGTTAGGGTGTTTGGGGTTGAGGTGAGGGGTGAGTTAGGGGGATAGGGGTGCCGTTAGGGGGTGAGTCAATAGGGTGTGTACATGGCACTCAGTCAGTGAGTCAATAGGGGCAGAAACAAACCCATCTGTGGGCGTCTTTTGTCTTAAAGCCCACTGATCATCCTCATCCCACATCACCCCATCCCTCTGCTCCTTCTGTACATGCTCCTCCCCCCTGCCACCAGCACACAACTCCCTGCCTCCTCGCCTCCAGCTGCCCATTGCTCAGGGCATCAATCATTGCCTCCTGCTCACGCCCCTGCCCATGTACCACAGCCCGCACGCGGCATGCTAAGGCGACTTTAAACCCTATTTGTTGTGGGTAAATTTGCCTAATCGCCGTGAGACTGACCCAAGAAATGCAGCTTTGCAAAACAGACGGACTACGAAGCTCCCCTGTCCTGCTCCCTTCATCACCACCCCTCCCCCTACCCCACACCCCATCCCCTGCTCCTCCCCTCTCCTGTTCTGCTGGCTGTGGTCGCGGAGGGGACTGGGTGCAAACACTCTCTCCTCCTAGACTTATTATCTGCAGAAAGTGGGCGCGCGCCCAACACCAACAGGCGTGTTGACATTAAATGATTATTGTTAAATAGAAACGACAAGATGGCATCCTTGCCAGTTCATCTTGTGACTCCAGCCCCTGCCGTCAGACGCGCTTATCTTGGTGCCATTCCTGTTACTGTCAACAGCGGTTTGTCTTTTCGGGCAGCCGGCCGCGTTGGCTGTGAAACCCGAACTGTGCACTCCAGTGTTATCCAGCTGATATCGGCCATGGTATTGTTCTGAAAACGAACCCTACCCCAGTTAGTATTTCTCGTCCAAACAAAAGATGACATGGGATTTTCTTGCCCGGTGTCTGACTGTTTGGTAGAGGACCCCGCCAAAGAGACATGATTGAGTCATACACGTGCAGTGTAGTCGATTAAAATTAAACTCAAACATCTCCTCTTCATTCTCTACCTCATCTATTCCCACTGAGAGTACACAGAGCCGTTCAAATTACCTCTGTTATGAACAGCTGAAGAGTTTACATGTATTTTCTTACAGTTGTAAATTGAAGATTACACGAGAAAATCTACACGCATGGCCTTATGCGGAAAAGGTCTCTCATAAAAGCAGATAAGATGATTGTTGTTTTGACTCGTGAGCTGCTCAATGTACTTGATAAATGTCAATGTGCTCAGACCTTATGACCTGGAGCTGGATTACTTTGTAGATTGTTGCAACATTGAGTTTTAGTACTGCCCTCGATGTAAAGGATATATTTAAAGTGCAAATATGTGACTGTTATATCTGTTTCTGCATGGGAGTGGATCTTGTAATCATGATACATGTAGATATATTTCTTGCACACTTACAGTGACTGGAGAACTCGGGGTGGAATATAAACCATACCACTCAGGAAATCCATTAACCGGACCATTACCACTGTCCTCCTTTGTAGGAGCTCCACCACCAAGCAGCGCGTGTATAATACGTTAATAACATCTGCCATCTGAAGTCATATTTTCTGAAGTAATGTCTGTCATTTTCTTTGTGTGCTGCGGTTATTGAGTCAGCTTGACCTCTATACTGTAAGCGCCCCTATGTAATCAAGGACCGGGTAATTTAACAGTGCCCCATACCATTAGAAAGAGATGATTTGATCCCATAAAAACCGCCATGGTGATCTTGTAGCTGGTCTGTGCCATGGTGAGGGTGAGAGGGTGAGGGAGGAAGCTGTATAATTGGACTATATTTGTGGTAGTAGGGTCTCAAAGTAAGATTGGGTTGGGATGGACCAGTAATACCAGGGACAATGGGATGTGATTGGACGATCGCTTCCTGCCCCATCATCTAAGCTGAATTATAGAGCTCTACCATTGGGACTTGACGGACCCACGTTGTATATTAACGGAAATCTGACTCTCATGGGAGAAAATTCTTCCTTGGTGCACTACATGTATTTGTGTGTTGTACTTTGGTCATTTGTAGTATATCGTGTGTAATTGCCTTTATTTTGGGTGTCATGTTCCTTTCTGTATACAATGAAGTAAAAGTGTTAATTTTGGCCTCGGAACTGATGTTCCCTTCCTCCCCTATATAGATATCATCCGACATGGACAACAGTACAAGAGGAAATGATTATTTAATAAATATCCACAAAAGCTTCCTTGTGCTATGATTATTGGGGGTGTGGATGGGGGGTCACCCATGTCACATGTCGATTTTAAAAAATGGTGATGGCACTTGTCACTTAAATCCCCATGTCCCATGTCACCTCTAAGAGCCTATCATGTCCCATGTTGAATTTAAGAAAGCACCTATGTCATGTCACTAATTGTTTTGCCTCATGTCACTAAGGCCCATGTCACATGTCGATTTTAAGAAATGGCCATGTTTACCATGTCGAATTTAGTGGTCAATACCCATTTTATTCTTTTTGTTCTGGGCATGTTAAATGTGCATGCTTCGATTTATGTATAATACTGAATTTGTGATCATGAACCCCTCTTTAACAACTTCTTTATCATGACAGATCTATGAATATAGCGAACCATCATGATGAAAACTATATTAAAATGGTGATATAACATAGCATGATAATCCATTCCAGTGTGAGAATGACACTTCCTTCCAAAATAATACTGGTATATCGCATTTAAGTCGCCTGCCCTCTTATTACTAACGGCATATATGGTCACGTGGCTGCATTATTTAGACAAGCAGACATCCATGGTCACCCTAACCTAGTAACATTTGAGTGGGCTACCCTCTACAAATAGGGTTGGTGGCACACTATCTTGGCCTTCTGTGGGTGCCTATGGCCTCGTGTCGACACGTCATTTACTCCCTAGTCACTTTGCATGTCTTTCTCCTCCATGCACTCAGTCACCTATACACACCCCTCCCCTATGTACAACCTCCTGACACCTAACTGCACTCCTAAGTAGGAGTCCACATTTACTTAGCATTACCATCATAATCGCTCATTGTTTAAGCTCATCTGGCAGAACGAGATCTCTTATGGGCGATGATAGGGGTATCCTTGGTATAGCACCAAGGACTGTCACATGGGTGCAGTGTCTCGCGTTGTAACGTGATATAACGAGAACAAGCGGTGGCCTTTTGTCATCTGCTTTCTTTGTGGTCAGATACACACACACGAACCTGTCTTTAATGTCAGACTACCCCAGAACCATCACCATGCTGCCTACCACCAGCAGGACCCATGTCACAAAATGTCACACTAGCATTTTAACACTTAGGGTCTGAAAACACTACCTCAGATCTAATCTGGGAAGGGGCCGTGCCCTGTGTTATTACACCACAATCTTAGTAGACCTTTTACAGCATGGACTTCCAATTATCATTTCCAAAAGAGTGATGCTGATTGCTTGCTATCTGACAGAACTGTGGTCTTTTTCACTGAGGGCGAAGATATCTTCAAAGGGTAACAATAGGTGAATGTCATTTCCAAACTGAACTGAAGATATCTTTGAATTATTAGAGATATCTTGAGAAATCCTATATCTAACCTGTATTTTGACTGATATACTTGCATTTCTAACACATGTCTTTAGCCTCTGAAGATAGCCTGAAGACCTGTCTTTAACCCAAAATATGTCATTTCACAAGGCCAGTCTATTGGGTGGATGGTGTCACCTCTAGACCTAAAAAGTCTTTAATAAGCACCTCAGATAAGGCAATTAGTATCTGTTTCCAATGCACATACTCTTTCAAATGATTTTAATCATAAAAGATAATGTTATACATAGTTTTACAGCAAAATTATTAGTACAAGAATGCAAGTTATCTTCACTTGTCTGTAAAAGTGAAGAGAGGCCGGGAAAGAGAGGTCCTGGTTTCATAAGAGCAGAAGGTGGATGGCAGCGTGGGTGGGGGACATCATGAGACAGGCTGTTTTCACTCTCTTCAATGAGGTGATTGATTATATTCATTTTCTATGCATTTTCTCCCTATTTTTGAGAATGGAGGCATAAAATGACCCATAGCTATTTGATATGGTGATTTATTTTTCCTGTAACAATGTCCCATTACAAAATATCCTAGGAACATTTCTGGCCTCATACACAAGGTATATCTTATATTCAGGGGTTTACGGTACATAAAAAAATGCTTGATAATGTTGGTTCTACCATAGTAGTATGGAGCTGGGCAGTGTAATCCCATTGAAGCCTGTGTTAACCAAAATGAGACACTGGCCAGGTGATCTGGTAGATTGCCCACCCAGTGGTAGAATCATATAGAAATACTCTCAAACTAGAGTGCCTTGGTGCATGACTCGATACTGTGCATAGAAATAACGTTCTCAGTCCACTACCATACTACCATACTACCATTACCATACTAGCTCACATACAAGGCACAGGTTACATGTGAGGATGAACCCTTCTGTGCCTTATAGAATCAGCAAAAGTTAGGGGTACACCTTATAGGTGGTGATATTGCACCACAGAACAGTACTAAACTGCTCGAAAATTAAGACCAAACTGTACCTTATAGTATTCCCTTCAATTCTGGATGTCCCATACTAATTACAACGATATTTACCCTTTTTCTGGTAGGGAGACTCAGTTTAAACTGTGAAAATATAACTTTTTTCTAGTGTAATTCTGAAGACATCAACAACCCTATAAATACTTGGAGTGCTCCTTATACGTGAGGTATTACTGTAGGCCTTTTCCCGAACTACCTAGTCCATTCCCAACCCGCCCATTTCTGACCTTTCTTACACATTCCCTATCTTCTCAGTCCCGTTCACGATCTACCAGGCCCATTCATGAAGACCTGTCTTCAGACCTGTCTTCATGCAACTCTAAAAGTTATGATGATGTCACTGATGAATGGGACACCCCCCTAGCACAGCTATTTATAGTAAGGAGACAGGTTCACTTTGGGATGAAAGTGGTGAGTGGCCCCCCAGTTTTTGTAAAAGATAACATGAACCAGAATAAAGGAAAGGGGAAGTGATAGCCTGAAGATATGCCTATTTGAAGATGACATATGCCAAGATCAATGACAGGTGAGTTATCCTCTGGATCTAAATCCATGACTAGTGAAGATAACTCATATAGAAACAGAATTCTGAAGATATCCATGAAACTATCTTCAGCATATCTTCATTTGTGCCTATCGTTAGTAACGATAACCCTCCACCAGTGACACTAGTGTCATAAACGACATTTTTTCCTTGAATAGCTCACATACCCTTCAAACTTTAGTGTGATTTACCTTTCTGTTTCTATTTAATACTCGGTGTGTTGAGTAAAGTATCTATGGCCAAGATACCAATTGATGGCATGTTGGAGACACTGAAACGATCTATGTGAAGAGATGCCACATACGAAGTGGCTTCTCTGGGTGATTAACTGTGGCTTCCTATCCGGGCTTCTGAACTTGAGCAGGCATCATTTGGCCACACCATTACCATTGTGTATTCGTGCACTTCCGGGGTGCACTTTAGGTTTAAGACGCCTAAATACAGAACGAGCCAGGTATTGTCCAATAGCTTGTGTTCACTTGAAATCAAATTGATTTGGACTGGAATCTTACATTGTGAACACAAAGTGAATAATTTGAAAACCCCTTGAGAGAAAGCTTTTGTATAAGAACCTAATACTCCAAGGATATTTCAGTAATCAGATGCTTTATATTTCCGGCGAGAAACCATAGAACGTGAAAAGTTTTGTTGTCCCCCTCCTCATTCTCTCCAGCCATTGAGGGATTCCTTTCAAAGCCAGACCTGACCTTTTATGTATGTCGATTTGCTGTTTGCTGCAAAGGGAAGGGCAGCTTTGGTCCTACTTTATTCCATTGCACCTTCCTGCACTAACCATAGATCCCACATCGCCAACTTCACCAAATCAATCTGTTGATGGCCATGGCCGATTACCCCCTACAGCCGCAAGACACAGGAGGGGCAAACATTGTCTTGTGCACGCTGTTAGCCACGTCCTTTCCCGAAGCCACCCATTTAGGCCCGCGCCAAGTCACTTAGGCGGGCGTTGGGCGGGCTTCGTTCAACATGTCTTTCCTGTCTGCAAGCCTGGCAACGTTTCCAATTATTGTAACAGGAAATTATCGTGCTCGCTCGGCGTCACCCTCATTTCCTGGCGTCAATTTACTCAGAGTCCGCGTCGAGGAACAGGCATCAGTCTTGGAAGTGAAGCCACTGAGAACCGGGAAACTACTTTGAACCTTGAGCATCATCTAGGTTCTAAGGCTCGCTGTTGCAAAGTTACCACTTGATGGAGTGGTCTTAGTAAAGGCCCCACATGGAGAAAACAAACAATTTTAGTTCATTCTCTTCTCATCAATGACTATAGCCACAACCTAATGATTGCATTGTGTGCTGAATTAAAGATTTTAGAGGACGTCATTCAACAATGTATTCTAAACTAACGTGATATTAAAGGGAATATCTCTATGGAGCTGAACTCCCAGTTCAAGTGTTGCCACTAAATGGAAAAGTTCTATTGTCTCGTAATATAATGTATCTAAGCATAGATCTTTTCATTATTTTGCAAAGTTTAGAATACTTGCTAACAAAAGCGAGTAAACTGCATATTTAGACAATAGTTTATAACCTTGGAGGTGCAATTGTAAAGGAGCTATAAATTTAACTTGCTGTGCCTAGATCTATACAGTAGAATGGCATTCGGGTCATTGCTTTTATACCTACAGTAGGTACAGTTGTATTATACTGTAAAACCCTTATGGCGGTCGGACAGTGTAGATTTCCATGTCATCACGCTGCAGTTGTGTACTATTGCACTCATTGATCAATAGGTCAAGGCAAAACAATAAGCAAACAATCAAGCATTTTATACAAATCAAATCGGCAACAATTCTATGAAACTTTTATGATTCCATAATGCCTACTTGTAATGCTGTTGTATGTGTGGTCTAGATTATATATATTCTAGTTATAGAAAGGGACAGTGTGATATATCGACGTATACTACAACAGATAATCATGTATCAAATAAAACATGGCTCTGCTTCATAGCTTTCTTTCTCATTCTTTGAGTTTTTTGCAAGGTCACCCAATGTTTCAAGCACATGAGAAATGTCTTTTTCATATATACACCCTCTGCAAGATAGCTATTATTCAATCAACGATACTTCTGATAGAAAGCCCGGTATATTTAACACAGGCGTTATTCTTAGCCTTGCCTTGTCCTTGGTGTGTGTAAAAGTCACGGTATTTGTCTTGAAGGCCTGTTTCCATGCCATAGACATCCTGTCGTTTTCCACAATGGACATGAAAGACACAAGCTTTACACCTATAGCAACCATAAAGGATCCCCTGAGGGCCCCCCTTGGGCAATTTACAGAACGGGAGGCCATGGAAGCTAAAGGTCGAAAGGCAATGCAACAGTTTTCTTTAAACACCCATTTCCCATTTTTTGGAGAAATCTTTCCAAAAAAGCTTTAAGTGTGATCTTAAGAAAATAAGATACTTGAGTCTAAAAATGATATATATTTTGAAGTCACTCTTAAAAAATTGAAGCATGGAATCGTATACTAACCACTATATAGCTACATTGTAAATTAAAAAAAAAAAGAGTCTGACGGGGACCACCTGTGGGGTAAGGTGGCAACCAATGCCTGGGCGTTTGCTGAGGCGCCTTGTCACCGTGGACGGCGTCTCCAACCATCTCGGACCACTATCTTTGCCTCCCACCGACGGTGCACCTGCTCCCGAGAGATGACGACCCCACCACCGTCAAGGCCAGCCCGTGCGCCTTCCAAGGCTCTCGGAGTCAGGTGCTACAGTCGGCTCCAGGACTGGCGCCAAACTTTGAAGACCACCACATCAAAAGGCGCCCACCGCACGCAAGACATATGGGCGCAGCTATCTGCTACATTATCAGTTTCTCTCCCCAGTTTGAGATGTGGGTAGCGGAGGGAGAAGGCGGTTTTTAGCCAAGGCTGGCGGTGAGGCGGCCAGGAGAAGAAGGGTGGTGAGGGAACACAGGAGGAGGAAGGTAGGGGGTGTTGGTGCCTCCTTTACTTCTTCAGCTGTTCCGTTCTGGCAGTTGGCAGCCTAGGCTGGTTTTGACGACCAGCGCCTCAGGCTGAAGATTGATGCTCTGATGTCGTCTCCGCCCCAGTGGCTGTTTCTACTGTCGCCTATTGCTTTTGCTTACTATACTACTACCTTGGATCTGTTTGGTAGTATTGACCGCCTTTTCTATTCAATACCCAGTGTATCTATATACTTCTGCCAGAGTGTATGATGATCTGGTATTCTAAAAAAACTCTAGACTTTATCATGGCATACAGAAGACGATTGGTTTTATAAGGCAGACATTTCCAGTTATTTTTATGCCATTATTGCATGAAGTTGAAATCTGGAGGTGAACTTGTTGTTGGTTACTGTTGCTGTTATGTTCTGCTTCTGCTTAGGTTACTTCATTGTTTTGATATCGGATTCTTATCATGTTGAGCTCTATCCATTGTCTTCCACTGTTTATCTTGTCAACTGGGATTCCCCTTCAGTTCTTTTTAATGATGCTACTATCGCATACTATACACTGAAAATATAGGCTTCTACTAAGGTGATCACTATTGATGAGTTAAGTTCCTCTTTCCCTATTGATGACCTAAGGTATTCATTATGATCACCCAACAGCTGCCCAAGGTCATCACTTTGATGATATTTTTCTACCACCAGGGGGCCCTAGTATACAACAATAGGATATGCAATGTTTACTATGTGAGCTATTGTGTATGTGTATCTATAATACTCTTGATCATCAATGTCTATAGGATGAATGATGTGAAAAATGTCATCACAAGGGAATGTTAATTGATCAAAAAAAGTCATTTGGTCAAAATTTTCAAAGACAAAAACATGTTTAATAATTGACACCTCTTTTGTCACTCAAACCATAATCATAACCATAGGGATGAGCTAATATTCCTTATACAAACAACTACATGTATGCCTCCCCAAGGCATCATAAGTCAGCTGTAAGTGCCCTCAATGGATACTTGGATGTGGCAAGGGAAGGGGATAATTATGCAAATTTATGCAAAGATTTTAATTAATGACAACATAATCATTCACAAACTCCCCTCTAATCAGTTCAGACAGGTACTCTGTAGTGATCACCCAGGGTGATCACATGTGATCACCTAAAAGATCATGGGGTACTCTTCCTCGGGACCATCAATAAGATGACAAAAAGTGATCACTAGAGAGTATCTTTTTTAGCCTTATTTTTTCAGTGTAACTTTCTATTCTTACCCCATACTCCTGTTAGTGTCCACTTTTTAAGTCATCTATCTTAAATTATGTATATATACACGCCTGTAGGCTCCCCTCGTTGATATTGACAAGTGGATTGCTTCGTTCTGGTCATACTCCTTAATGTGATACAGCACATGCATACCATGGCAAGGTCGTACATATCTATAGGCTGGTTGTCTTTGTCCATCTACAAGAGTACCTTTAATATTCTAAATGTCCTTATGTTTCCATTTTGATATTTTGCACATTCACGTATACAAAATATCATAGGTTGGCGTACTTCCCATCAATTCCAGATTAATTCCTTAACCTACACAGCAAAAAATAACTTTCTTATTTTAAGAAATTATTTCTCATTTTAAGTCACTTTAACTTAAAATAAGTTTATCCGCCAGGTAACAAAATTTTACTCGCAATCTTGGTGTGTCCAGCTTACTTGAATTAGGAAATACCATCTTAAGAAATAAATTCTTAAATCAAGTAATTTATTCTCAAATCAGGATTCAATTTTCTAGAATATTTCTTAAAGGAAGTAAATAATTCTCATGGAAGAGGATTATTTCAAGATAAACTTACTCATACTTTTTCTTAAAATAAGTTATTTTTTTCTCACTTCCAGTATTTTAAAAACATTAATTTCCTTGTTTGTAAAGTGAATTTAATTTTTATCTAATATGGAAATGCTTTAGACAGGATAGAAGGTTATCAGTATAGGCTATCTCAGTGACAAAGGTTCATAAGAGTATGCATGTCTTTGACTTAATGAAAGGCTGTGGCACATCCCACCCTTACATTATCATATTATCTACACAAAAGGTGTTTAGCTTCCTTTATGCCTTACATTCCCCTCAATCAACTATCAGACCAATGGACCTGATACTAAATTAATTCCAAATAAGGTTCCTTCAGTTTTCACTTATTTTACCACATCTAATGTTTTAGGACTGAGTTTAAGTTAGGAATTTATACTTTGTATTGCAAATAATTTACCATAACAGGTAGTGCTGGTACCTAGTTGCAGACTACATAATTTCCTCATATTAAGAAAATAATACTTACCTGGCATGTAAGATAATATTCCTTGGCCAATTTCTAACAAGATCTTAGTTCTACCCTTTTCTAGATGTAAGAAAACACTTCAAGTTTTATAAATCTCATATCAAGAAATTGAACTTTCTTGTTTTAAGATAGTAAGATATATAATGTTACCTGGTGGACAAAACTACCAATTTTGAGAAATTTTCTTATGAAAATTAATCTTGAAAACTTAAATCAATAAGGCAGCTCAAGATTTATTCTAAACTTGATTTTTCTTAAAGACAAGATGACTGATGAACCTTAGAACCAGAATTTTCCTCATAACTAGAAAAGATTTATTATATCAAGTTTATTTTCTTGGATAAGAAAAATATTTTTGGCTGTGTATGCTAGTCCCCCATCGTTAAGGATATAAGATGGGTGGTTGCCTTTATCCAATTACAAATGTACTTTTAATAGTCTGATGTCCTAATTAGATTATGTATGAATTTTGATATATCTTTTTTGCACATTCATGTATAATGTTATTAGTTGGCATGCTTCCAATCAATGCCTTATTAGGCTTAACATATGCTTGTCCCTCCGCCGTTAATGATTCGTAATCATTCCTCATAGCTTACTGCGCCTGGAGGCAAATAGGACACAGTCTAGGAGATGCACTAGTTAATAATACAAATGCTTTAAAAACAAATAGGCACTCTCCCCAGAACGCTCCAGAATGATTATGTATACATGATTCTGTAGCAAAGAATGATCAATGGGATGTATTTTAAAAGAATGGTCGTCAATTATCTATGGCCGGTTTAAGATCTAGACAATAGATAAGGGTAATCTACATGTATACATACAATATACACTATACTAATACTAAATCACACAGACATAGCTTCACCTCTATTGGCCACTAGCTGGTCTGAGCTGGTTCCGACAACACACACTGATAAGATCTGATAAGTTGGGACCAGCATGTCCCTAGAAGTGGGTGTTAACCAGGGACAAGGTACCCATCATGGTATGTCTTATCAGTGGGGTTTACCTCAACCAGCGAAATTCAAAATGGCGGCTCCACTAGGCCTCCATACTGAGTCCTATAACAGAAGGTTATATGTGCTGTGCCATCTAATCATGACTTGAGAATCTCTATACAAAGGCCGAGCAGCTCTTTCCTCGCTCTGAGCTGCTCTGAACTGCTCTTTCTGTGAGCTGCTGCATCACGCCTTCTGCCTCTGCTCTCTGCTTCCTGCCAAAAGAACACATGCGACGGACAGTTTTCATCCCCACACTAGCCACAGGCGAAACATTAAGCAACGCTAAGACAGACACATCTGAAGGCTTTGATGTTGGTGGCAAGTTTTCTTTGACAGTTCACCAATAATGGCATTGTTCCGCAGAAATCCCATTTGTTCCGTTACGACGCATGCGATGGGTTCTTTTTATGGGGGTCTGCTAATGCAGGGCCTTGGTGAGAGGTGAGCAGGTGAGCCCAGGCCCCGGCTGTCTCCCCTTTGCTGTAAAACTCTCTCTGTATGTCCCATCCTAATGTCATTCTACAAAATTCCTTTATCTATACACTGTGCCTTCTATAGTTTGTATACCCAACATACATCATTTTGAATAATAGTCCTGCATGTCCTCCTAAGTATATCACGTGACCGTGGAAAGGGATAAGTTTATTTTTTAAATTGATACTTACCGGAATGTACCGGAGTATGCGTGTGACAACCTTATGAATAACTTAATATATTATTTATTTATTTCCTGTTTATGATGTCAATTGATTTGCTATGTTATGTTAATTTTAGGCCAAAGTTAATTGAAACTTCCAACGTTATTACTATACCATGTAGCCTGTCAAGGGGAAGAAGCTCTATAACTATTTAGATGCTATTATAATGCCACTACCTCTATACTGATTAAGTGCTAGGAATTGGACCCATGTCTCCTTGTATCTATTTTGTGCGACGTTATACAGAAGATTTACGGTAAATAAAAGGCGGTTAGCACCGATGGACGAATAATCACAGGGATCTTTATGGACGACCATCTTCTAATCAGGCAGAAGGTCTCAATGCCAAAGACTCACCAGGCGTTACAGGCAACACAGTCGTCTCCTGGCACGGGGCCCTGGTCCACCCCCCCCCCCTGCCCCCAGGGCCAGGATGGGACGGGGTGGTTGCCACCAGATGCAGCCATGCAACTAAGGCAAACGTCACCCACAGATACAGCCGCCAACAATATAGGCCATATGATAAGGATCCAGGGATATGACTTCACGAAGTAATAAAACCTTAAGATGACTGAAGTATTGAAACCTTCACAAATCCTCAGACAATGCATGTACTATCCATTCCATTTTATACTTGCCCTTTAAAAGCTCAACCTCGATTAATAATTAGAACTGCAATGACTTACATTCTCTCCACACTTTCACATGCCATCAGAGACAAAAAAATCTTAATCATAAAGATACTTTATACAATTCAGTCCTTGAAAATCATTGTTGGCCATCTGACAATCAATGCACGTCAATAGATACAAATTAACAAACTACCTCCCCATCCCTACTCCATTTTAGACTCAGCAATATCACCATAACCACAGGATACTACAGCTTCGACCACACATTTAAATCACTCGGTGTTTAGAGTACAGAGATTCCTCCAGAAGACAATGGGTGACGGGCTCAACGCCGACCACCAATCACATATCACGCATCAGAGCGTCGCCGCACGCATACGCCACTGAGACTTCCTGTTAAACCACACTGCAGTGCCACCTATGGTGTCACTGAAGTGACGGTACGTTACGTCAGCACTTTGAAGAGGTTTGATCGTCATGTCAGCCCATCAGGTTCTTTCCAATGGTCAAACTGTCATGAAAATACAAAATAACTATGTACAGGTTTTATACAGTGCTTATATTTGTATCTGTTCTATAGTAGCCTATGGATGCCCTTCCTGAAATAGGACCACGCTAATCTTTTTGTCTTCAATTGGTCATTTCTGGATCATCTTAATGACCACTGTGTCGCATGTGCATCTCGCCCCTTTTTTTTGCATTAAAAGAATTAGGCTAGAGTCCACTGTGAGACTAAACCTTGTTGCAACTAGAAATTGCATTGGGTCTGCAGTTGCACCAGGAGGTTAATTCAAAAGGTCCTGGGATCGCTACCTCAGCGATCTTAGGAATTATTCTGCCTTATCCAATTAAGCGATCTTAAGATTAGACTGTCTTGCCCTTTCACAGCCAGCACTAAGATCGCAGTGATCTTAGCCTCAGCCATCCTACACCATTCCAAGTAGAACACACTGTGCACAGGGACAAGAGGCCCATAGTGAAAGAATAGCAGTGGAAACAATCCTTCTCACAAGATTAATTTTACAAGCGTCCCCCCCCCCATATGAGCTACTTAATGAGTATAGGGTGCAGTTGACCTGGTACAGTATTCAAGTGCACTTCATGCCTGAGTAGCCTGAAGAACCCTCAAGGACTCTCAGCAACGTCCTCCCTCCCCTCTATATGTATACAGCAGGGACTTTCACTCCTGGGAGCAGGAGTGTTCCCTGGGAGTGCTTGTACTGAGGTGAAACCACTATGCAATTATTACACAATGGATGATAATGATGTGACAGGTACTGGGAAGGGGTCCTTATTGTAACGTGCACTAAGACCCCTTTTTTGAAGACCACATCAGATTTTGCTTTTCAAGCAACTGAAGGAATGTCAATTTTAATAGTAGCGTCCACTATACAACATACATTACAACTCCCTCCATGTGTATCTATCTCTATGCAACCAGCTCAGAATCGCACCCTATGTTGCATAGTGGACCCGAGGCTATTCCGACCTACCCTACCTTATATTTTTCAATATGTTATATGAAACATACTACTTTTTGGCATAACCTAGTTCTTTACCGTGGTTACAGCGGTAATTGTTAAGAACAACCCGAAATAAAAACTTCCGGAGAGGATTTACCACAGGTAATGTGTAGTAATTCTTACTGCCCAAAACCAACATGCTGGAGAAAATACCATAGGGGTTATTTTTTAAAACAAATTTAAACTGTTCCAGTGTTGTTGAAAACAGGGTCTTGATATGGAAAAGCATACCCTCGATGCAGTACGTGAACGTACAATACAGAGTCTGCAATAGGTTACATTTATAGATGTATTTATAAATGTCTGTGGAATTCACCCAATAGCTACAATAGATATGTGTCCTTGAACTCAAAGGGATGACTTGCAGTTTATTGTTTACATGTTTAAATCAATTCTACTCAGTTATTTCTCTCTGCCTCATTTGTTGTAGAAACATCTGCGACCATAAATTTTTCATGTATGCATTGTTCATGAAACATTGGGCTCTTCTCCAAGGATCATTATTTTGTAGCTCCCGAATTCAAATGCTTTGAGGAGAAGACAACTTATGAATGTAAAATTGATTTATAGATAAATTTAATGCTGAACATGCTGGTAGTATTGAACATGAAAATCTGGAGGTATATTATTCTTTTTTGTGCTGCAGAACAGGTTACTTGTCCTTCCTTTCTGAAAGTTCCCTGAAGAGCATGCCATATGGGTCTATGTATAAGGTGAAGTATGTGTTTAAAGTTGGTTCAGTGCGCAGGTGTGACAGGTAAACAAAGGGTCTAATAAAGCATTTTACCCGATTATTTGCTAAGTAATGCATCAAACTCTGAATCAAACTACTCTTCTTCAATTGACAAGTATAACAATATGATAGATACAAGAGGACTGGCTGCACAGTGCATATTTTCATGTTACATTTTTGTAATATTCATTGCATCTGTTATCACACAACAGAGACCCTACATGGCTGAGTGCGACAGAGAGAGAGAGAGAGAGAGAGAGAGAGAGAGAGAGAGAGAGAGAGAGAGAGAGAGCGAGAGAGACAAACAGACAAACAGACAGACAGACGGAGGGAGGGGGATTTAGTGACATATATACAGGGATTTTGATTGACACACCACTTTTATCTTTCTTTCTATCATTCATGTACTGTAATTTCCATGTCAATATAATCTACATGTGATCAAAGATCACCCACCCCTGATGATAGATACCCCATGTCATCCCCTCTCCTATAGTTGGATCCCCACTCCTACCACCACCCTCTATCTCTCACCCCACCCTCCCTTTTGCATTTTCTCACGCTGAACAGCCCTCGTCCTTGCCCCCATCGGCTCTATCTTGGGTTAGCCCCTTTCCGCTGATTAATGCCACCAATTGCCTGTGAAACATAATTAATCCCGTCATAATGATCAGCTATTTAGTGGTCCTCCCTCGCGCCGCACTGCTCCACTGATGCACACAAATTGCAATAATCACGACTAGGGAATAAAGGCTTCGGCAGGGGTCTAGCCACTACCCCGTTACCCTATAAATTACTAGCATCATCTTGGCAGGGGCCAGGCACTCTCACTCCTTCAACACTACTCTACTTGTCATAAGGCCATTACACCACAATTTATGTGTCACCGGTCTTTGCCGCCGCCACCATTAATTTCTCTCGCTTGAGGAAGACCATAATGCCTTTCGTCCTATCTCCCCGGCAACATGCTGGAAACATCAAGTAATTGACTTTTTTTTCTGTCTCACCACATTTGTTCTTTTTTCATAAGGACTATGAACATAACTGGCAACATGGTGATTCTGTCGCACCGAGTCTACTTTTTAATGAAATGAAGAAAGGGTGTTTTTTTTTATTCATTTGACAGATCTGTTTCCCTTAGGGTTTACTATTATTCTTGTGACATGAATCACATCACAGGATATATTTATGATTCACTAAACTTGGAGGAATGGGAATCTGACGTGATGATGGTTTTTAGAGACAATGGCCCAAAAGTCACACTGTCTTTTATTTAACCACAATTTTCTATTCTAACCTTCAGCCTCCGGCTTATAAATGGTATTTCTGCCATCATTTCCCACAGGGAGCGTGAGAGGATGCTGAACCATGGAGTAAGCAACATTTAACCCTTAAGAACCGCGTAATATCTTAATATATTATGATCTTTTATGGAAGATAGCCCTGTCAAGTAGCTGGCCAGTGCTACACACCTGAAGGGTCGGCATGATGCACCACTGCACTGCTGACTTGCAAGGCGTTGAATCATTATTGACAATTGCTTGATAAGTGTTTATAATGTTGATCAACCTATTTTAACACCTTTTCAATGATGCCATTTCAATTTTGTCTAAACATCAGGTCATCAGTTGTCATATCAATTTCGTTGAAAAATAGTTCTCAATTCAGCAATGCAGGGGCGTAGGAAAAGGGGGGGCCAGGGGGGCCTGGGCCCCCCCCCCCAATCATGAAGGAGGTGGGGCCTGAGTATGTCTGGGCCCCCCAACATCTCAAATTAGATTATTATGGTGATGTCACAGGGAAAATGGGGGTCTGAGCCTAAAGTCAGATCCAAAATTTACCAAAAGTTACTTTTCTATATGAATTCTATATACACATTATATAGACGCCATCACGCATCAGCCAACAATTCAAGGTGGTCGCGACCGTGCCCTCGCCGGGCCCCCCCCCCAATGAAGATTTGCTTCCTACGCCTCTGCAATGATTTGATGTTTATTTTGTCACTATTGAAGCAATACTGTCATTTCACTGTTGACTCAATGTCAACTTTGAATCACTTAACAACTATCAGGGTTGAAATAATTAATATCAACAATGAATCAACATTGAAGACATATCTTCAATCGGCACTGTTATGTAGATGTTGAATCACAGATGATTTGATAAATTGCAAATTCAACTTTGCATCAACAGTTAAACATCATCTATGTAATGCCAACTTTGATTCAACGTTATTGTACCCACTGGGCCACCATGCAGCACTAAAAATTGAAATGATCCTGTAGATGCAGTATGCTGCCCTTACAGAGCTATGTAATGCGTAATACAATTTGGCTGTCACTAATGAACGTAGCAGAAACATTCTACCAACGTTTTTATTTCACTCTTACAATGTGCATGTCCACTTCAACTACCACTTATAGATGAGTATTGCAATTTAAAATGGTGCATTTCTCTTGCATAAAAATGTTATAATGGTCATGCATGCAAACAATAAATGGTCACAAAATGGTCAATGAAATGGGTGAAATCAAACAGATAAAACAAACAAATAAATAATTACTAAATGAACACCTCTGCCTGCCATGATTGCAGTGGAAAGTAATTCGCATCCATCTTCGACTTCTGGATATATGACTGTTTAATAAGTGCACGTATGAAATGACTTGGAGAAAGAAATTACCATGGAAACCAATTATTGTGGTGAACTTCTCTGACCCTGGAGAGACCAGGGTGATGGATAGTGTATACCCTGGGGGCGGCTCACCTCCAGGCCAAGTAACGGACCCAGCATCCGCGCCGCCTGGAGACAACTTGGACGACGACCTCCATCAAGGTCAAAACATTCCCATTGAGCAGACGACATTTTGGTTTTAGGAATTGGCTCGTTTGGACGTCTCTGACCAATAAAAAACACGGCAGTGACGTGAGCTGAAGGTGTTTGTGGGACTGAACTTCGTGAAAGTTGATATGGAACGAGAATTAACGTATTCTTTGATATCAGGTTTCCATGGTAATTACGATGTGGCCTTTTTAGTGTAAACAAAAGAAATTGGATGTTCTTCCTTTATGACCTTGTTTTTGGTCTGTATAATTTAATAGCTTTTCGTGCAGGAGTGTTATATTTTTTCCAGCCATATCCCTCATAATCATTTTAATGCCAAACTAATGAAATTGCTATGTGATGGGAAGCTTCGATTCAGGCCAGGCATAACCAATTTACGATAGATGGTAAAATGATGATGCGGAACCACTTGAGATTTTTAATGGAGTTTGTTGGAGACTGGACAGTAGTGTTGACGTGGCCTGTGGTAACATACCAGCATGTCGTCTGGGTACCCCCTAGGGGGACGTGTGAGACGAGGTCATTGTCATATGCCTTTACAGCAAAGTGGGCACTCTCCCTCAAGCTGCACTATTAGCCTCCTCAGTTACAATTATGGATGTCTTTATCTGTAATAGACAATAGCCCATTCCTCCATCTCATATAAATGATTGCATGTATAGAAATGGGTAATTTAGAATTGTGTTATACATATTCATGCAGCATACCTAATTTGTTGTTTAGGGTTGATGTGACTGCTTCTAAATTGAGCCATTTACTTAACTTTCCATCATTGGTGATAGGTACTGTACTTTGTGATACTGGTGACTTTCAAATTGAATGTACCAAAATAGTTCACATAAAATCATAACCAAAACAAGTAGAAACAGCAACAATATGTAATGTATAGAATTACGTTGTTATTTATTGACAGTTACCTGTCACTTCATTATGCATGTAAATTCCTTAATTATTCCAAATAAATAAATGATTATGACAAACTTTTGAGCTTGTTACAGGAGTGTGTGTTATTATAGATCGACCACAATCTATACTTATCATGACCCCTGGACCATGACCATATCCCGGGAGGGGGGCAATTGGCCTCGGTTTGGGTACCAACTGTGGTACAGACCCTATGGTGTGGTGGCTTCCAATGCATCAGTGAGGGTAAAGAAAGGAAGGGGTGGGGCTGTTAACTGAATTACATCTTAAATTTAGGGGCATGTTAATACCTATATACCGTAGTGGCCCGTTCAAGCGCCTGACAACATGGTAACTTGCATGAAATTGAGCTATATATTAAGGGGCTGTGGAATGGCCAAAAGTGGGGGGGGGGTGTAGTTTAGAAGTCGGGGTCTGCTGTCAAAGAGTCGGTGTCACCCAGGGGACCATAATGCTGTTTATAGTGCAGTATAACATATATAAGCAACAGGCTGTTACAGATCAGGAGGGTATTTCTTAACAATGCTATTAAGCATTATTGAGAAATGCCCTCATGAATCAAACTCGTGAGTCATCAAATAGTACAGATTTATCCATTACAGATAAGTGCAGGTGATATCTGCTCTGATGGCAAGCAGCAAGTAGTGCTCCTGGTCTGCTTTCTCCTAACACTCCTACATGCGGGTTCAATATGGCTACCACCACTTCTATTAGCACCAATTCTAGTTCTACCACCACCAGCGCCACCACCACCACCACTCTTAGTTGAGGCTTGACTGCATGTTCCGCCAATATCCAAAATATCCACCTGTGCTGTCGACCTGCAGGTGATCAAATCTTACAGCATCCCTGCAGCCCCTGTCACCGGCACAAGCCAGGGTGGAATTCTATTTATGCCTGCACCAGCTGTCCACTAAGTATTTGCCTACTTAAAAATATTCCCCCAGCATTTCACAGGAGGCAGGGTTATTGATCCACTGGAGCAGGCAGTGGATGGGTGGATAGGTGGACTTCTCCAGCACCAGGAGGTGCTTTCCAGCAGTCAGTGCTGCCAATGTCTATTGACTTACTATTGTGACATGACACTTCATGAACATATAAAAATGGATAAAATGAATATAATTTAAACTAGAATCAATATCCTCAAGTGAAAAATATTTGTCTCCACACTGTTAGTAGTAGGCAGAGTAATTTTACAGCAAAAACCCTTGGCAACTTTGGTTCCAATACATTTTGCTGTAAATCTACAGGAGGTGAGTTGCTGTAATTCTACAACACAATCCACAGTAATCATACAGTAATAACCACTGTAACCATACAGTAAGATCATTCAGATCTACAGAAATATATGTTGTAAATTAACAGCAAAATGTGTTGTAGAATTACATAAATATGTCTTGTAAAATAACAACAATATTTTCTGTAAATGAACAGCAAGTTTTGCTGTAAATGAATAGCAGAATATACTGTAAATTTACAGAAACTTTTGCTGGCAGCTGAGATTCCATCAACTATTGCTGTAAACTTACAGAAACTAGGAGTGTAGAATTACAGCAAGAGGTGCTGTTAATCTACAGGAACTGTATTGTATAGTATGTATAGGCACTGCTATATAATACTCTACCAGTGAGGTGAGTCCATGATACAATCCCCATAATATTTTTTTATGTATGCACTCTGTGCATTCATTGATAATATAAACCATGCATGCCTGATGAAGACAGGAATGTCTCCAATCCCAGTGAAGTGCCATCACTGAGAGTGAGAGAAGTAGACAACCATCTCTCCCAAACCATTTCATGGTCAGTCAGTTTAACACTGGAATAACCTTAAGGCAGGTAGGTCCATGTTAGCTTCAAGTTCAGAGCCCAGGCACTTGTATATACAATATAGACACAGGTGTGGTGTCTTTGGTGTATATTACTGGTTGTTCCTAGTTTCTTCTCAGATAACCTTATACATCATCTATTGTGCACAATGTTAGATTGAACCCATTGAAGCTATTATTGTATTACAATTAATTGATAAGCTCTGGGAACATTGTTGGATTGAGGTGGCACTATGAGCATATACATTCTTAACAAATGGTGGATACTGCTGCCCCCAAGTGACAGAACCTACAGGTAAGGCTATTTTGGTAAAGCCTTTGTGGGTCACTCTGGTGCAGAGTGACTGGCTGGCCTAGGGTAGACCAGAGTAATTATACAGGACAATTCACTGTATACATGTGTCTTCAGGTAGAAACAGTGACACTCAGTGTATTTGAGAATACATGCTCTTTCTCCTGTTGATTTACATAGAACGTTCCTGATATATAACCCCAACTCTTTACAGTGTATAATTTGGTCCCATGATCCAACGATGTAGACAACTGCTTTACTTTACTTCACTTATTATTGAAGAATATGGGAACCTTATGTTAAAGGATTGAATACATGACGTGGATAATAGCTTCACCATAAGTGTATGATTCATCCATCCATCCTGCTTACAAATATGGTACCATAAAGATAAACATCTATAACCTGAGCTGCCCCCATGTGCCTCGTTATCTAAAGCTTCATACTTCCAATTCCTCATCTTGCACTCATAAAGGAAGATATCACATGCACTGAGGGATACAACGATCCCCTCTCTCATTGGACAAAAAGTACTGTAAACAAAACAAATAAAGACCGATAACTCTTCCCTTGAGCCTTGTTCTATATTTATATGGCGATATAAATATGATTGCGTTCTCGCAATGCACTGGACTACCTATATGAAACTATGAAGATTAGATGGAATGACTCTTTTCATTTTTCTTCTCAATTAATATAATGAGTTTTTATCCTCTCTAGCTTTAACCTGGCGCTACGGCATTGGTCAAAGCAGAGCTCTGCGGCTGTTGGTAACGGCCTGAAGGGGGCGCAGCAGGCATATATGTAGCATGTGCCACATGTGTGATTATCATACATGTGGGTAACGATGGACTGAGGGCCACACCTTGAGCAGGAGCAGGTGACTTATATCCTACACCCCCTACCACCCTCCTCCAGCTCCCGACGCCAAACTATTGACCAGGGCTGACAGAATCATCCAGAGTGCACCTGTTGCAAAGAGGAAATATGCAGAAAGCAGCTGTCACTTGGTCTTTTAGACCCCTATCTTACCCCCTCCCCCTGCCCCCATCTCCACGACTACCTGGGGCCCAGCATCAAGCATGGATCTCCCATCCACATATCGGTGATATAAGTTGATAACAGTGTCCGTATGGCAATTCTACAGATGCCGCCAGGTGATTGCCATCGATCATGTGTATACGTCCTTATCTGTTTGCATTTTGATTTTAATCTTTGGTCAGCGGACTAGGGGTGGGGAAATATTGGTTGACATGTATAGATTGGATCTTGCATTGGAAATGATGGCATATATACAGGAAACGCCCAAGCATTGTAGTCACTGTTAAAGACGTTGCTATTGTATATAGGAGATCGAACGACAAAAAGAAAAATACAATGTTCAAATAATCATAATTCATGAGGGAAACTATCTCTTAGAAGTCAGTATATTGACCTTTCAATTCGCGTAAGTTATGCGTATAAAGTACGCATGATTGATACTGAAGTGATGTCATATATATTGATACGAACAGATATTTGATATATAGACAAAGGTGCATGAGAATTGGTCAGCACTGAGGGTTATCACACGAGGCGAAGCCGAGTGTGATAACCCTCAGTGCTGACCAATTCGAGTGCTCCTTTGTATTTATCTCAAGTTATTTTAGTCAGATATGTTCAAAATTCGATTGATTTGGCATTAGAAGTGATTTTATCATCAGTTATTTGACCGTTTTGGATGTTTTCCCAGGGAGTGTGATACGGGGAAGGGTTATCACACTGTGGGGTGTGATACAGAGTTTCTTGGTTAAGCCTATGTGGCTCTCGTATTCAACTTGAGATAAACTTAATTATATGGTCATGTTCTAACCTATTAAGGAAGGTTTATAATTCAGATAATATTTGACATTTATTCTAGTGCCCCCCCCCCTTTGAAGGATTTCAAAATAATAAGTATTCGGTCTTAATATTAGGTTGATGCGTAGATATTCAATAGGAATACTGACGCACTCCACCATTCACTGAAATCAGATAGCGGCACAGCAGCAATTACTTTCATTGTCTAAGGAATCCACAATAGCAGTAGGCAAATCAAAATCGATATCATCATTTCCTACAATATAGCACTAAGACTCTTTACTGATATAAGAGGTAAACCAACACTTAATATCACAAGGCGGTATAACATATCTCATATCACACGATGAATGATCCATAGAGTGAATAAGCACACATTCTATATGTAACTCGGCAATTCTATGAGAGCAACTCAGAGCTGCTCGGGGGCTGCTCACATCTCCAACTGGTGACGGGAGCAGCTCATTAGCATGCCGGTCAGCGCCACCTGTGGGCCGAGCAGATCATGACGGCACGTCGGTGGCGGTTGACGGTGACATCTTGCGGTGGTGGATGCAACTGGCCGCCCCTGGCGGACCATGCAGGCGATGGTCGCAACGATCAGTAATTAGAGTTGTGATAGGAGACGAAGTGGCCGGCAAGATGGTCTCCAGGGCCGGCCGGGATCACCCTCGGCACCGCCACAGAATCCGAAATAAACAGCCGGCAATGAATGTTCCCCGTCAGTGCCAACAACCACTAGATGGAGTAATAAACTGCGGGGGGAGGGAGTGCGTTTGATGAGTATGGTAAGGGTAGGTTCTGCTACACTGCAAAAATGGTGTTTAGATCCTAAACACAATTCTAAACATATTCTTGCAACGTTTTTGTAATCACATTAATTTCCTAAACATGTTTAGCCAAACAATGTGCTTAGCTCAAGTGTTTAGAAATGTAAGTGTTTAGGTTAAAACTTTTGTGTTTAGATATATGAATTTTTGTGTTTAGGTGTTATGAATTTTTGTGTTTAGATGTTTAAATGATTTGATGGAGATTTAAGGTTTGCAGACATGTATGCATTAAAAAACAGAGATATATTTTAGTGGTTTTTTTCATTTACTGGGGGGGGGACATCAGCAGGTGTTTACTTGTAAAAGTCTCCAAGTCAGCCACAGCTATATATGTGTACATATATTACACACTGCATCAGAATGAGAGACTTGAGAAAGTACAACAGCTTGGCAGGAAGGAAATTGCCTTATCTATTCCAGAATAACATCAAATAGGTGTCAGTCATGGAGTTTATTGATTATTTAATGGTAATGATGGTGGCATGAGGTGAATCTAGTCAATTTTCTATTGCCCTTTCTATTCACATGACATTCTATTAAATGAAACCATGATAAACAAGGGATTTGTCACAACAATTGATTATAACTGTGTGCAGATAGTCCAGTCAAAGGTAGTGCTGCTACCTGGTGTGGATTCAACATCCAAGTATCTAAACATATTGATGTTTAAATCTAAACACCTATTATTCAACTGTCTCAACTCTAAACATCTAAACATGTTTAGCATAAATGTTTATGTAGTTAGAATAAAAGTGTTCATTTCCTAAATGTGTAGTCGATGAGACACCTAACTGACCTATATGTTTAGGTTTTAAACGTGTTTAGACCTAAACATGTTTAAAATCTAAACACCATTTTTGCAGTGTAGAGCTTGCATAAAAGGATGAACGAGGGAGGATGAAGGTTTGATGGAACAGCAGGCCATTGAGCTTTGCACAAGGATCACTCCATGGGTATACGTTATCGTGGAGACGCTCTTGTACTGAATGGTTGTATTGCCTACACCTATTGAAACCTTTGTCTGTCCTCCTTTCTCCAATTCCCAGCAGCAGTCAGTACACACCTTGCATTAAATGATGATTGTGAACACGTGTCCTTACATCCTACTAGCTAGTTTACTGATATCACATACCAGTTATCTGCCATTAAAAACATTAGTACCAACGTACATGTGCAGTCCTTTCAAACCAGGGAGCCTCGTGACCACACCCCAAAATACATAGGGGCATACAGATGGCTTAGCTTGTAGCATCCTTAGGACGAAAGCAAACTACAACATAAATGGGAGTCTCTTCTCTTTATATATGCGATAAAACGGTTGCTTTAGATCCCCATCCAAAGCCCTGAGTATTGGGAGAGGAGGTTCGGTGGGGTTAGCCTACTGGAGGAATGCCCCTCCTCCTGTCGCTGCAGCACTGCCTGCAGTCTCCTGCTACTGTCCTCTTGACGGTGTGGGGTGGCTTCTCCTGAGATAAGGCTTACCATGTCAGCAGCGATCAGAACCGATTACCGCCGGCCTGATCCTCACTCCTCGCCGCCGGCACCACTGATAGAGCCCCAGCTCCCTAATCATCTTTACCGACATGCAAATGGCCCGATTCATTCGGACCCTGATCTCACAGATCTTTTTGATCCTCTTATCCCCGACGGATTCCTCTTTTTACTTCTCATTGTTATTTTCACAAGAGATGACGACCGTGGCAGAAGGCACGCGCCGTCTTCGGAAAGAAACGCGCAGCGCAAATAGCATAGAAATTAAACTTGCAGCGGATGAATTAAGATGTGGGTATGCATGGGCGACTCACTCCGCCTAGCAAGGATAAGAGAAGGATAAATATCACAAATAGCGTGATTATGTAATAATTCTGGGAAGGGATCCAGGGAGGTGTGTGTCCTAGTACCGTAATATCTCGCGTATAAGGCGCGCCTTATTAATATACGTTAGGATGCACCCCTGGTGCGCCTTATAGAAGCAGAAGTTTTTAGGAGATATTTTTCTCTAAAATTTCCCCCAATACTCCCTTGACCCTGTATAGTAGTAAAATAGGATGGGGGAGGCTCTAAGATGGCCATAGGTCTTTGAATTTTGAAAATCCGTTAATTAGAATAAAAGTTTTTTTTACTTTTACACTCACATCTGCAAAGTCTGGGGCGCCTTATACGCGAGGTGCGCCTTATACGCGAGGTTACGGTATGTGTGCGTGAGGGGATATGGTACTTGGAGGGTCGGGGTGGGGGGTGGGTGCGCAGCTCCTAGGAGGTGAAGGTGTAGACGATAGGATACATAGAGAAGCCTGGCAGATAATGTTGGGTGCGTTTGGCAGAAGGAGAAATTCCTGTAGTACCTATGTTAACACCAAGTCATATGTTTCTACACCATTGTCTGAGACTACATGAGGCCAAATTATGGCAAATAGGATGTGGGAGCCTGTTAGATGCTGAAGAAACAGTAGCAGCAGCTCAAGAGCATTTCCCTGTAGTGACTACATGTATATGTATAGTGATGTACCGGTATATAAAGAGGGGGTGATGTGCTATGTGATGTCCTTGTAAGAGGGCATTGCTTAATACTCGATGGACCTTTATGGATATCAGCAGTAAACCAGGGAAACCAATAGATCCATTTTGGAAATTATTGATGTATACATCTTAAGATCATTTTGGTATAAGTTTCTAGTCATTCTATTCTATCGCCATTGCTATATTCACATGTCACCAGCTTGGAGTCAAGTCAGCCTACATTCTAGGGGCTCAGTGAAAAAAGAAGGAAATTAATGAAAAGATAAAAAAAAAAATGACACGCAAATTACAGAATAATTATTATGCAAGTGAAACAAGTGAAGCGGAATGATGTTAGCAACTCCATACATTTTACTATTTATAATAATGAATTATTGCATGTGCTGGTTGCAACGGTTTCATATGGCTGCAACTTGCCATTGGGTGCGATAAAAGTGATAGATAATGGGGAGACAATTTAATCTAGCCTCCACTGGTTGTATGTTCTGCCGACCAGCAATGCCACGTGGCCAGCGGACGGCAGAATTCAATTCGGCAGAAGAGCAAATACAAGGATGTGTATCAGAAATAATACGCCATTGATAACCGATTGTGACAAGACTTCAAAACGAGGCCTTAGGGTGTAGTATGCGTCAATTGCGGCTCCACAAGGAAAAGGGCGGTCTGCACAGTAAGCTAATATTGAGTTCGACCCCGAGCACCTGAACAAACCGCCAAATACACTGAGTTTCTCATCTGTTGTGTCCACCATCCGATCGCAGCGCCCTCTCCCATCTGCAGACGTTATTACTGCGTAAGCATCTGCCATACGATGCAAGAGGGAGGAGGACGGACGCTGGGCTCTCACGGCGTTTGGGGGCTAAAACTAAAGGCGCAGATACAATCTAGGAATGCAAATGGAAACGTTTATCTGCGGCGATTTCGCAGATGAAGCTGAGAGGTTGGGCTAGAGGTTGAGGGGAGGGAGGGAGGAGTGGCGCCGGGTTGCATGGTATTTATGTGTGCGCATCCTTGCCGAAATCGATCGTTACCATACTGCGACCCGGTCGTGTGGTGTCAGGGCCGATCGACGCGCCATGGCCACCATGCGGACAGCCAGACAAGCATTCGTGTCACCTCAATGCTCGCCCAGAGGTGTCGACGTAATGGCACCGCCCATATGTTGCCATACAGGCCGCCATACTGCTTCCGCTGCCGCCAAGAGGCCTAGTATCGGGGATCTGGGCGGATCTCTGCCGACGACCTCAGCGTCGGCGAGGTTTGAGGTTTACGAGCGTGGTCTATCGATTGGCTACCAGATGGCAAATAGTGCGTACAGCAAATTTATCCTGACAGTTTTCCATGACTGTAAAGCCCAGCATCAGCCTTCAGGACCGGAGGAGAGTCTTTGGGTATGGGGCTGTGGGTATGGCGACCATGCGATATAGCTGCCCTACAATAGCATAGGTCTGCAAAAAATTGATCACATTGCCACTGCATGGTACATGTACATTGTACATGTATATGGGTACTCCTGCTCATATCATGGCCAAGTTGACATGGGAAAAGCCTAAATGTGCTGTATTCTTTAAAGTAAGGTGCTTGCCTGAATAAAAGACCAAAGGACATTAGTTGACGGTACGCCAATTTGATGAGATGCCTCTTTATGGACAGTTGATTTCTTTTTGTGAATCCGCTTATTGCGTGAAGTCGCATCCTGTTCAGAAGGCATTTCGTCAGCTCTTTTCGTACTCTCTCGATCGCGAAGCACGAGATACTGTCGCGCCCTATAGAGTGATGGACCAATGACCTCATTAATTCGATGTAAAGATACCGTAATGGCCTCTATAAGTGCCGGGTCTTTGAATAAGCGCCGGGGTATTGCAGAATTGAAATTGAATTATGCACTATAAACTAAGTCTTAAATAAGCGCCGGTCTTGAATAAACGCCGGTGTAGAGGCAGGTTGAAATCTATGAGCGCCGGGGCGCTTACCGGTATACAGGTCACTATATCCGGTGTTTCACAAACTATAATTCTCATTGTATGTGATTGAATGTGTTGAAGAGAATTAAAAAGAAGTGAAAAGTGAAAAACACACAAAAAACACAGCGGCTCGACACTATGCAATGCGCCACTTAGAATGAGGTAATATTATGCCTAAGATGTCCCTCTGAGCAGTCTTTACATGCATGGTCAATTCAAGATCTCACTGGAATACCGAACAAGTACATGTATTAGTCATAGGCTGGGCACCATTCTGCAAACGCCGTATGCCGTATTGACCTGTATATAGGCTAGGCGCCCGGGCGCTGACTTTTTTCAAGTAGGTTCTACCCCTGGCACTTGTTCAAGACCAGGAGGGTGTTGCTCCTATAGTAAAAGGAAGTCCTTTCTTTTCATGTAGCTATAACTTGTCCATTCTGTTGCTCACAAGTGGATCCATATTCAAGTATGGTGCTTAAAAAGGGGAATTTGAGTAGGTACCTAGTTGGGAGAAGTCAGTCAGTATAATATACTATAGAGTGTGTGACATGAGTAGGTACCTGATAGTGCAGCTCTCTCTGTTTTAAACAAGGCAGGTGACTTTTCAGAGTAATGTGGTGAGTGCAAGTTCAATGGTGAAGCAGAGCGTGACTTCTTTTGAAAAGAGGGTACCTACTGACAGCTCTTTTTACCATAGGAGCAACATGCTCCTGGCGCTTATAGATGTATAGGCCAACACGGTACTTACAGGAAGCTACGGGTCCTTTAACTACCTTGTACCTTGAGTAGTATATATGCATTATCGTAAACGTTTGAAATCCTTTGTTTTCTGTGCTCACTTGAGTAAAATCTCATATGTCAGGTAAAATGCTAAGTATCAAGTACCATTCTTCTGTTTAGAAAAGACATTAAGACCGGAAGTGCTATTGCACTATAATGGGGAGTGGAATACAAATTTGACCTGAATGACCCCTTCTAGACCAAATCGATCGAGCTCTTGTCCTCAGCAGGTCAGCTTTTTCTGTCCATGATAGAAAAGCATCAAATAATTCCTCAATTCTCAGCCCCCTCTCCCACAACACAAGTATCAACTCTCCCTCACCCTGCCTTGAACGTATTGTTACCATGGCTACGTGTGGGTCTCCATTGTTGGCACGGCCAACATTTTGATGTTGTTGCCATGGACACAAGACGAGGATGACGCCGCCTAGTGGTGGGACCGACCTTTACAATGATCACTGGCTGAGGCAGGACAATGGTCACTATGGCAACCAGGTGAGAAGACGAGAGGTGTGGGATTGATCAAAGTGACTATGGCAAAGATAATGATCCTAAGGCTAAAGGCCAAGAGGTCGTTTCACCGGTGGGTAGGTTAGGAGATAGGAAGTATACATACGAGAAGGGATGCGCATGCGTAGACCTAAAGGAACGCGTGAGCTGCTGGTCGTGTGGGTATGTATGTGAAATGTGTATCCGAAACACTAATATGAGCGCGCAGTATTCGATGGTGGCGTACCTGTTCACAGACTTGACATGCCTCTATCGTATCTTGCCGGTATAAGAATGCGTTTGCGTTTTCAATAATGGACGGCTCCCCCAAGCACTTGCAGGTACTTGCACTGTTCTATCCGGTAACTTAGATACTCTGGAGAACCATTAATTTTGCTGACTACAATAATGTGGCAAAGCATTGATGTGACAAATTAGAAGGCCCGGTAGATTCTGGGCCCTGCACCTTATACTAACTAGGCCAGAAATATATAAAGAAAAGGTTCAGGTTTTTCGAATTAGCCTAGCAATGCAGAGCTACCCTAGCATTCTTTTACACAGTTTTTAGGAAAGGAATCACTGGCGTTTTGGGGTTTTTATCCTTCCGTGCGTCAGAGCAGTTCAGAAGCCAATATTTCGGCAAAGTTGAGCCCTAGGTTTCTGCACCAGGTGAGTGACCTGAAACATATCTTTATTCTCTTGGCCATACTGTATTCGTTTTGTGGTCATGTTGCACAAGGCATGGCAGAGGACAGTGTCAATGGCGTCAATTTACCTCTTGGAAAGAATTTGAAAAGTTCAACTTCTGGCTTCTTTTTTACACACAATACATACTGCACTGAACCAACGTGGAAACCACTGACCAATTGGCCACTAGCTGCTCTGGAGCTGGTTTCGGCAACACACACTGATAACAGCTGATAAGATGGGACCAGAATGTCCCTGGAAGTTGGTGGTAACCAGGGACAAGGTACCCATCATGGTATGTGTTATCAGTGGGTGTTACCTCAACCAGCGAAATGTAAAATGGCGGCTCCACTAGGCCTCCATACTGAGTCCTATTCACCAGTATGCATTTCACATGCAACATTTCAGACCAGAATAACCAGCCCAGACTTTAAAATCCAGTCTATACATTTCTCATCCATCCTTACCTCACGTTATCCCCTTATGCCTATCTGCCTGAAGGTGTATTGACGTAGAACCTCCAGTATCCAGCAGCGCCAGAAGTTCATCAATACAGGGGGAGAAGAACGTGGTCAATACTGAACACCTTCCATCTGTATATAGACAGCCGTGCTGGAGGTGAAGCTGTGTCAATGTTTAGCTTGTATTTTCTCTCTGGTCGACGGTCTATTGACCCAGCCACGTGTGCATTTAGGTCCTAAGGCCAGAGCAAAGGGATTCAAATAGCCACTCTAAATATGGTCAATCAATGATATGCTCCAGGTTGGATACTCTATAGTCCATCTTATCTAACTTGTATATCTAAATTAGGTTAGCCTTCCATAGTGTCCATCACGTTTACATAGTTTTATAATGAATGATAAGTAGCTCAGGGAAAAATAGATATTTTATATAAATAAACTTATCTTTCCTTTAACTTTATAAAGGAAATGTGTTTTTTTGTGACACGGGATTCTGATACAGTACAAAATTTAATAGAAAACATTAATTTGATGGAAGATGAAGCAGATCTATGTATGTGTCAAAGGGTCAGGTCTGGAAGGTTATCCATGATAAAGTAAAGTTTTGCTTTTCAAAATTTTTATACAAGACTGATGGGCAAGAAAATAGAGACCATATCTCACACTATAATTTCCTTTACTTAGTTGTATGAAGCATGATGCATCAATTGCAATGACTCAGGCCTAGGGTTATGGATTATAGGTATAACCTAGCCTTGGCTAAAGGTGAAGGTAGGTATATATAATGGTATTGATCATCCCTGTAACAAACATGATCATGATCTACACTGCACCATGATAAGAACTTGTGATCATCATTAATAACGGTCTGAATGTACCATCTGGTTGGTGGTCGTAGGTTATACAATAGAACCCGTATCTTTAACCTTAAACCCATTAGTCACCATTCAATAAACAACATTTATTCTTATCGGCACCTCCCAATTAATTATAAAGACAATGATACCATATTTCTATGGGAGGATGGGATGCCCTGGGGAAATGAAGATAATAACCTGGCCACTTCATCAGCGATTGTGTAGAAATAGTTTGCTTGAGGTGAAACTGCGTATTAAAAGCTTTTATCCTAGACCTTTATGTGTCTATGGAGACAATGCAAATGGTGGACCATTGTTGACGTAGCATCGATTGGACGCCACCTTGTGGGTTGTGGGGGCAGTTGCAGATGACACCTGCTGGCCACAAAGTCACATCCACTGAATATTTATTCTCAGAGAGTTTGAATATACCTATTCCTCACATGTTGTATATTCCATAATTATATCAGTTAACTTATGGTTTTTATATGAAGCTATTTCTTATGAGGAACAATGGAAAAATTGAACAATAGCCAATTCCATTACTAACAACATTTATAATCGCACGACCTGTATACAGACCGCACATTTGAGTTAAACTGTAGGTCTAATAAGCTTAAAATTGCACCTAGTTTGGCCAGTACAAAGACACAAAGTGGTTAATAACTTAATTGCGGGGTGCACATTGACTAAGCTTATTGAAGGTTGTCTGAAGGTGACTCCCAGCATGCTGTCACCCATGTCACGTGACAGGCCCCCTCCTGCCCATCATCAGCTGACAGGGCTTAGCCTAATCCGCCCTGTGTGATCAATGATACCTCACCTACCTGTCCCCAGGGGCAGGAGCAGGCAGAGGAAGACAATGATAGCATCCAGGTGATGCAAATAGGCCATTACAACCGTAGGTAATGTCCTCCGACCATGTGATGCATGTGTAATTGTATATGGATCGATGTCAAATTTTGACCATATACTTGGGGAAGAACATTTTTATTTGCATAAATTTAATGATCATCTCAATTTAGCGACAAATGATATATGTTGATAATATAGGCCAATAGGACCTCTCAGATATGGCATGATGATAGACTGCATGGTGTTTGTTTAGCTCTTCTTACTCCCCAAAAGCCCCATCTCCAGCAACTAACTTTTGCAGCGGCAACAAAGACCACACAGTCGATCCTGGATGACCTAAAGGACATCCCGGTCGCAACATTGAGGGAGTTAGTCAAACCCCTTCTCCACTTTATTAAGGCAGCCGAACTCAAGGAACCAGAACAACAGAAGAAACAAAAAGAGGCGGAAGGTATACAGCCGGAAACCCCTGCTAAAACCCAAGAACCAACCAAAAAACCAAGCAGACACCACGAAGACAGCCAAGAGAAGACCCCACAGCTGGCAACCCCTAATGTCAGGGAACCGCCTGTGGCAAGCTCCTCTGACCAAACAGGGAAAACGTCACTACCTGGAGGTGCCCCCCTCCAGGAGGTGGTAACCCCTAAGCATTCTAATAAGCCAACGTGGGGTGGGGCTAGACTTTCTTTCACCGAGAAAAACCCACCCACACCACCAGAAAATCAGCCAAGCACTAAGAAAACCAAAAAGGATAAGAAAAACCAGAAACCTCAACTCAATACTGGGGCAAAAACTTCCCCATCTGGGCGAGTCACCAAAGGGGCAATGCGCCCGGTTAGCTACCCCTAAAACACTAACTAATTATAAATTATGGGTAAAACACATAATAACACAATAGTTCAGTGGAACTGCAACAGTTTCCGTAACAAACCCCAAGAAGTGGCCCTACTATGTCAAACATACAACCCCATAGCCATTTGCTTACAAGAGACTAAAACTAAGGTTAAACTTAAAGGATACACAGTATACCAAAAAGAAGGAACACTAGACCAACAGGGCAGAAGCCTTGGGGGTGTGGCAATCCTAGTAAAAGGAACAGTTATACAGTCAGAGATTCCACTAAATACCCAACTGCAAGCAGTAGCATCCCAAATCACCTGTGAAAAATCTGTCACTATCTGTAATTTATATTGTCCACCATCACTGCCCTACCCAAGTCTGCGACATACCTAGCAATGGCAGAGCGGATCCAGAGCCATGGACTACGCATTTGTTTGGGAGCATTCAGAACATCCAGAATTAAGAGTTTGCAAGTCGCTGCTAGAGAACTACCCTTAGCCCTTAGACGAGAGAAACTCTCCCTTGAATATGCTATCCGGATTGCCACAAATCCTAACAACCCAGCCGCAGCATTGTTGACAAACCCCAAGCACAAGGCAAAATATGAAGGAAAGAAGAACCAATACATTGCACCCCTTCGGGTGAGGGTATCCCACCTATTAGAAGAAGCGGGAATGTCTCTGGATAATGTACTTAATGTAGAGTACCCGGAAATGCCCCCATGGACATATCACAAACCAGAGGTCAGAATGGACCTTACCGCGCTTAAGAAAGGGGTAACATCTAGCACCACATATCAAGCAGCATTCAATGAACTGCGTGATAGTTACAGAGATCACGTACCAATCTACACCGACGGATCACATATGGCAGACAAAACAGCATCTGCAGCCGTTCTAGGACCCCATGCCTTCAAAGAACGCCTGCCAGACGAAGCCTCCATCTACACAGCAGAGCTACATGCGTTATACCTAGCACAAGATCACATTGAGACATCAGAAGGCAACAACTACCTGATTGTATCTGACTCCAAATCATCACTGTCAGCAATGCAGCATAGCAAGTGGACACACCCTCTCGTGAAAAGAGTGTTGGAACGACACAATAGTCTTGCTCTAGCTGGAAAGAAGATAGCGTATGCTCGGGTACCAGGCCATGAAGGAATCCATGGCAATGACCTAGCAGACGTTGCTGCCAAGGATGCAACAAATCAAGTTCCAATAGATATGCCTCTACCATCAGAGGACCTCAAACGGAAAATCAGGAAATACATCCACCAAAAGTGGCAAGAGTCATGGGATGCTGAAAGAGACAATAAACTCTACAAAATACAGCCCAAGATAGGCACAACCAAGAAAGCCAAATGCAAGAGCAGAAGAGAAGAAATTGTCATGAACAGACTAAGAATAGGCCACACCAGACTAACGCATTCACACCTCATGAAGAGAGAACCCAGACCGCTTTGCAACAGGTGTCAAAAACACCTGACGGTGGAACATTTCCTTGTGGAATGTAGCCAGTGCCCCATCAGGGCACAATACCATCAATGTACAACACTGAAAGAGTTATTTGATACCTGCAGACCGGATACAATACTTGCATATGTCAAGAACCTGGGATACTACAGTCAAATTTAAACAGTAGAAACTTTCTTCCATAAAACCTTTAGGCACAAATAGCCATCACCAGTAGCTGACGTGCCGTAAAACACTAACTAACTAACTCTTCCTGGTTACATGCATTTTATTTTCCCTTTCTTCACCTTTGTGATTTGTATTCTAGGAAATAGTAGGCCTAAATTGTCCTATTCAGAATGGAATTGTTCTATAAGCCAAGAGCAACAATCAAACTGCTCTAGTCCACCTCCATCTATGGTCTACACCCATGTTATTGGGATGTCAGAAACCTGCCATTTGTTTAGAAAGTCCGAATGCACTGGCGACAACGTGAGCAATTGTTGCGTACTATAAATAGCAACTATCTATAATGCCGAGCTGCTCGGCCCAAAGGACAAACAGTTTAAGGTGGGAAAGACATGTAATGGAGCAGTCATTGCAGGATAGTCGGGTTGCTGCACTTGATGAAAAAGCATGATAGGTACCTACATGATGACATTGTGATTACCATAGAACATGTACTGTGCTCACTGCCTATCACTGAAAAACAAAAGAAATAAAAAGCACGGGGCTCCTCAGAAACATTCATAGCTGTGGTACATATAAGCTCCCTATTGAGGTAATTATATTGCCTTGTATATGAGATAATCAAATACTGGCCATAGAACAAATCCCTAAAATAATGGGATTGGATCGTTGTCCTAAGGGTTAATAGGGGTATTTCACACTGAAAGTCAATCCCTTCATAATATCAGAAAAAATATAGTGAAGGATAATGATATCGACTTTGTACAAACGATTATCAAAATTAATGTGTAGACACAGTTAACAATATGGGGTACTTTAATAACTAAATACAAGTAGCTATATCACAAACTACCAGGCATGGGATGGGGGATGGGCCAACCCATTGCATTTTTGGCTTATCCCATTTCTTAATTGGGGACAAAATGCGAATCGCCATTTTGCAATTCCCCTTTTCTTCAGGGGTGTTATTGACCTTCCTTTCTTGTGGTCCAATAAACAGTACAGAAATTGCACTAGTAAAAATAGGTCGTAAAAATAATGCAAAAATCCAGGGATCCATATTTTTACCTTGAAAACCAAATAACCTAAATCTCAATGATCCAGATATGACTGAGTTACTGATAGGTTACAGTGTATCCATTGTTCCCATGTGGCTCGATCAGCGATGAGGGCTATTAAGAAATAAATGTGATGAACTGTATTAAATTTGAATACAAATGTATACGGGGTGGAATTGTTCCAATGTAAAATTAAACACTGGTAAATTGTATTTTACATGACTGGAATAACCAGTTATGTACACAGATGAATGTAAGGCACCTGCTGGTCATTTCGTAAGCTACTACAACTGCACACAACTACTACAGTACTACATTTATATTTTAAAAGGCTCAACACTTAGAGTGGGCGGTTATAGGTAATGCCCTACAACTGTTCTGTACAATCAGCACTAAATGCAAAAGGCTTGAAAGGGCAGTTACACCGGTGTGATTATTAGTGGCCACTAGATGTAGGGCTGCAATGACACTTAGGTGAGGGCTCCCACTACGATTTGTGGCAGTCGTAATATGTTAAGAAATGCCCTTTAGAGGCAGGGCAGGTACTTGCATACAGACGTGTATACATAGTGAATGTATACATACGTAAATGAATTCTCGATTATACACATACTGCCGAAGAAGGCATTGTACATAATCCTATGGCCTGTCCGCCTTGAATAGATTGGACAGCACTCCCACAGCCATGCACGGGGCATGGCTGTGGGAGTGCTCTAGACTGTATTGAGACATCGAGGGGCCTTACAGCAGCCATGACCAAGTGCATTATTCCCGTTATAACACAGAAAAATAACCCATCAGCCACCTGACAACATATGAATATCAATTGTAAAGTCTAAATGTGAGATGAAGTTGACCTCCTGTGCTGGGAGTGCATTATCCATCTAGTTAATGCACGGTCAATCAGCCAATCAGAACGCAGCATTCAGGATAATGCACTCTGGCTTTACCAAACAGTGTTATAACGGACATTATTACACGATTTCTGGGATTCTGAGTGCTTTTCCTGGATATTATCATGCACATACCTGTCGATATTGCATGGCATGATGCATGCAACATGACTTTTGTAAGGTGTGCGGTTATCCAAGGATAACAGGCACCCAGTGTGGTTATCCATGGATAACCTGCACACCTTACATGTCCTTACATGTCATATGTTACATATTTAAACCGAAAAAATTTTCATGGCCAGGGTAGGGCTCGAACCTGGAGTCTCAGATCCCTAGTCGAAGTCCCTATGCATTGCACCACAGGGACTGATGAGAGAAGCTTGGTTAGAGCCATGTCTCTATGATATAAAGCCACCCAGCAGTAGTGTAGTGTGAACCTGTCCAGCACCTTGACCCATAACCAGGCCAGTCAGGCACAGTATCAAACCAACGGCTGCCGGGCGCTGAGATGTGAGACCCGGTGGTCTAGTGGTTAGCGCATTGCGCTCAGCCGTTACAGGTAGGCGGGACGAGTCCTGGTCCGGGTGCATCTTTTTTTTGCCGTGTGTCTGCCACCATAACCGCGGGACGCACTCAAACAAAGCCAAGCCGAGACGGGCGCCGAGGTGTGAGGTGTTTTTTTTTTTTCGACTGACCCATAGCTACATACCATATTTCCCCGTTTATACGCCCAAGCTTGTATTAGTACTGTCTACTACCTAAACCTCCTTACTAAGTGGTAAATTGACCAGGCCTTAACACGAGGATATACGGTACTGCGGGACACATTCAGACCAAACCAACAGCTGCTGGGCGCCAAGTGTGTGTACCGATCGTGTACACACACTATGGCAGTCTTCGAGTCCCGGGGAGAGGGAACCATTTTTGTTTTCAACTTGAATTTATTGATATTCTATTGATTATCTATTGATATCGTGTAATAAAATAAGTAGTCAATGGATAATTCATGACTTGTGTGTGTTAGATAATTACACTCGGGCTACGCCCTCGTGTAATTATCCTTTGCTAACACACACGCGTCATGAATTATCCATTGATTACTTACTTGTTCAACATACAGTCAAGATGTGAAGGAAGAGTTGTCTATTATCTTTATAAAACGTTCACATTGCCATCGAAACAATCAATCACGCAATCAATTAGGTCTAGACAATAAATGGCCATTGAATTTTTACATATATACCCTAACCTTGCTCAGGTATGCACTACTCTCCTATAATACACTCAAGGTCACTTCTATCGTGAAGCAGAGCACTGCCAGGCATTTTATAAAATGCTACTTTAGCACGTGTTGTACAAGGTGGTACGATTTTTTTTTCAAAACGTGGCGACTGTGGGCTACAGCAACATATGCAGGGCATTTCAAAACGATATCTATAGCTATGGTTTCAAAATGCTCCCCCTGGTGCTCCCTGTATCCTCCTAGTAACAATAGTTAATTTCACAGCACACTAATTGTCTTCCTTTCTTTCTTTTTGAGATATGAATAACTACTTTATTGCTATTTTATTGCAGCTCAAATGCTCATGTAACCTATTATGTAGGAGTTAGTAGAGCTGCCTTAGCAGTGCAGGGATGAATGGCCACTAATGTAGGCACACAATGACAACAGAGAAATGGCCCCCAACACTACTTGAAACCCTGCTATATTAGTCCATTTTGTGGAAGATTATACATTTCCAATTATAATATCTACATAAATGTGTGGTTAACAAACCAAAAGTTTATTGCTATTTAGCGGAAAGGAAAACAAAATGAAGAAGCCATATACAGAAACTCATGAATTATTCACCATAGTTATCATTCAACTACCTTGTTGTTCCGGCTGGTTAATTGCCTTTGTACACCTGCAGACCAGCTGCTGTACACACTGACCACATGCTCAACATGTAAAACTTCCTTTATATAGAGTGCCTCGTTTTGTATACACATAATATATTCCTCTTCGGTAACTTCCATATAGCCTAGTACTGTATACTCTTACGTTTATATCAGAAATAGGGTATATTCTTAAATGATTTGCTAAAGAAAAGAAAAATGAATCATTGATATATTCTTCTCGTGCATTGATACACTCTGTTTACATCCTACTCATTATACGAACAGAGGCTTATACAAATGTAACAGGTCAGTGAGGAGTCAACGTTGATAGTGGAAACCGTCTCCATCGAATCGGGAACCAGTTTCATGTACTTATCAATAGCATTTATTCAATATGTGTTGGAACTACATAAAAGACAGTCATAATAATCAGGGGCGGATATAGGGGGGGTCCTGGGGGTCAGGACCCCCCCCCCTTTTGGTCCACCCATAACATGTCCAAATAGGGGTCCCCGAAGGGGGACCCCCCCCCTTTGGGACCACCCCAGATGTCCACTTTGTATGCCCCCATTCAAGACTTCTATCTCTCTTCAATATACTTTTCATTGTTTGCAAATTGTACAATTTATGACTCTACAGCATCTAAAATATATAAAATTTCCTCCAAATTTTCTAACATGAGCCAATCCAGAAAAAAAGTACCGTTAAATTATACATATAGATAATGCTTGGCTTAGACCTATATATAAGGCATAGCTTATACCTTAAACCCATCCCGGGTGAGCCCTATAGGTTGAGTTTGAGTGGTAAAGGCAGGGTAGTCCAAAAAGAAAAGAAAGGACTTGATGTCCGCAAACCACAGAAATGTGTCCTTACTTTTAAGTACAATTAGTGGACGTAAAATCAACCAAACCAAAGGCAGGGTATAGGAATGGGTCAGCGATGTAGGGTATAATTTACATTAGATTAGGGGCAATCCACTAAAAACTACCCCTAATATGCACCAGTGACCACATAGGCATCTAGGCATTGGGTGTGCCTTATGCGTGTGATATTATATGTGGGGTTCCCTGGGTAATTTTCTATCATATTTACATCCCATTTATTCATCACTTAGGGTGCATAATAATACTTTAAACAATAAGTTGACATCTTTTTTCCAAAGTTTTCTGAAGGGCAGGCTCCAAATCAATTTTAAATGAAACTACAAGATTCACACCCAATGATACAGTAATTCCTTAGACTACAGTGATTGACACCAATATGTTTCAATCACTTCCTTGGGGGACAAGCTGTCCAAACCCTATCAAAGAACAATGTATGGTATCAGGACATGAATTTGCTCCCTTGCTGAAAACGCTTGCCTATACCAAAATGCTTTAAATATAAGTTTAATGATTATTTTATAAGATTTTCTTTGGGCATGACCCAAAACTCCCTTAAACACCAGTGCATAAATATACCCATCAGGGTACACCAAAATGCTTCAAACTTCAAGGTTTGACATCAATTTTTCAAAAGATTTCCCACGGGTGGGGGCAGGCCCCTACACCCTTTTTCATAACAATATCTAAAATTACTAGATTCACATCTAAGGCCAGTTGAATCTCTTAGACTAGACTTTGACATCTATATTACAACATTTTTTTCTAGAGGACCAGCACCCATAACCTCACAAAGAACAAAGCATTACCACATAAGATTTGCATCCCCTTTATGTAAACCTTGCCCACCCCAGGTTTACACCAAAATGCTTTAGAAATTGGACTTTGATATCTATATTTCTAAAATTTACTAGGGGACATATCCCCAAGCCTCTCTAAAACACCATAGTGGAATCAAAATCTAATAAGATTTTCATTCCCTGTTCATGGGTTTATACTGCTGATGGAAAACCAAAATGCTTTACTGGATTGGGGTCTAGAAATGCATCAGAATGCACCATTTCATTTCTAAATTTCTAAATTTTCTCAGGGGGGGGGGTTGATTGATTTGTGTTTTACAGCACTTTAGTGGCACTAAGTGGCTATCCCGTGCTTCATTCTCGGGGGGGGGCCATGCCTCCAAACACCCTAGCTTTGTCATGGCGCTGCGCTTGCGACATCGCGACGCTGCACTTGCGACATCGGAATGATAGGCCCCAGGGTTGGACCCCCCCCCCTTTTCAAATTCCTGGATCCGCCCCCGTAAGACAGGTATCGTAAACATTACACATTTTACAACGAAATGTCACTCATCTAGGCATACTGTTAATTAGCTTTAATAGTCCGTTCCATGACAGCATAAAATGAAACAAGGACTTTCTATGTTTTGCACACAGCACTTATTTCTCCTCTATATAGGGGACTTCCATAGAGTATGTCACAATATCGCACTCACTTTCTGGGGGGGGGGGGTTACACCTTCTGGTGCGACCATACTTTATGGATGCCTGGCAGCTTTTTTTGGACCACAGTGCTTTAGTATACTGCCATGTGGGGCTTCATTGCATAAACTACACTGATTTACAAAAACGGTACTTCACTCTTCAGTCTTAACCCTTCATCATATTGAAGCAAGTGTCTAATGTCATATGTCTTCCTCGCGATACACAGGTTAAACAAACTACACTCTAAATTATGGTCGAAACGGGGTATTATACCTCTCTCTCTCTCTCTCTCTCTCTCGCACTCTCTCTCTCTCTCTCTCTCTCTTGCTCTCTCTCTCTCTCGCTCGCTCTCTCTAAGTAAAGTGGTGCGCGATTTCAGGCCATGTTTCTTTGGTTACAGCAGTACGTCAAGTGCAACGGATCAATTGACAGTGATAACAGTCGAAAGACATTATCAGCGAGAGTTTCCTGTCTTTGGTCGCCAGCAGAGGATCTATTTTCTACCATTACGTCATAAATAAGTCACAGCTATTGATCCAAAGAAAAGGAAACGTCAATATCATACTCAAGGTCGAAGAAAAACTCCCAACGGACACCGACTGCCTTCCGAGCACAGCTGGTGTTGGCTTCTCTTATTAAAGGTGCTTTGGGACCAATTTGAGGACAATTCTGACAAATTAAAGATTTCAATTGATCCCTGCCTAAGATCAGGATAGCCTCATTTCGGCGTAAGTTTGCTGCTGGCGGCCTCTGACTTCTCATCGGCATTTAAAAGAATCAATATCTCACAGTCGAAAAAAGAGCGGATCGAGGAGGATAAAATGTTGTTTTCCTTTCTTTTATCTCGGAGGGATCCCGGGGACGAGAGCCCCTTTTTCCGGCCTCTGGCTCGTTCCTAATCCGTCTTCTGTCGTTTGTTATTAAAACCCTTGGCCTTCAATTAAAATATGAAACAGTCTCATGAGGGGTAGAGATTCCACTCCACTCCCACAATGCTTCACTCATACGTCAATAGACACTCGGGAGCATCTCCCTTTGTAGTGAGTTTCGTCGGGCGGAGATGGCTTCGAGTTGCTCCCATCCCTAGTGGCGCTCTGCTCACGATTTGCTCAAATAAGGCGGAAAATCTGAGATAGGACCTTTTCATTTTCTGCGGCCGACTGTAAAGGATGCTATAAAGGGGGAGTATCAGTGTCTGATTGTAGGGGCGAGCACGAGGTCGACGCTTTGAGGGCACGGGTTGACAGAGGCCGATGGGCTGCGCGGCTACTGTTTGGTCAAGTTTAAGGCGTCATTACGACAATCACAAGGTCAAGGTCGCCGGAAATGTCGTCTGCGCGAAGAGCTGGGCGCTGATGACAAAGATGGCGGCCGGAGGGACGCCGGTGATGCGGCGGATTAGGCGTAGATTGTGCCGACAAGACAAGGAAACGACTCATCAAAGCCGCCACTTGGTGGACTCTTTATCTGGCCATTACTGTGCACTGCCTGACGATCGATGAGAGCCGGTACCCGGTGAGCTAGGCTCATTGCGAACCCGACCGCCCAACAACCAGCGGCTGTAGTGCGTCCTGATTGGCTTGTAATCACGGAGCATGCGCCCCCTCACAGCCTCCTTTTCGCTTCTCATCAGCCATCTTTCCACGAGCCTCAATCCGCTCCCCTCCCGCTACATTAGCGCCACCTCCTGGCTGCTGCATCCTGTCCCCTCACGACCAGCCGACAACCAGCGAAGCGTGAGACGCCACCCTCCCCCTAGCGGACACCAGGAGCACTGTGACCGTTGTGCCATCCATTCTTTTACCTCATTTTTTTTTCACCATTGAGCCCCACTCAGGGACTGGTCATTATTCATCATGGCCGCCACGGGAGAAAGTTTGCCAGACTGTTTGAATGGGCCTTTTGTTTTCGCCCAAGGCTTTTTGAGGCACACTGCAATTATCAAATTCAAAAGTCTGTTAATCTTGATCGTAACTTAAACTTGATTGCAAACATTTCTGCTGAAAGTAATTTGTAGTTCTCCAACTGTGAAACATCAAAAGAAACACACGAGTCTCTTATCACGATAGCATTTTAGGCGTTCACCTTCAGACTCAGGAGCACCATTCATTTTGGCTTTTGGAATGCAATTTCTAAAACACAATGTCCATTTTATCAGAAAATATAATGCATTTGGATACGTTTTAAAACTAAGGTGTTTACGCTTATATGTATATTCTTGGTACATCGTTGATACAATAATCAACTTAGTGTTATGCTTTTGAAGGAGGGTCCACTAGATGACAGAAACAATGTAATGAGTTGATGGGGCTCACACATACATGTATATACAATGCATGCCTATCGACAATGCAGGGCTTGTGGGGTCCATATCCAACAAAAGGCTTCTATATTATTATCTCAAAATTATAAAAAAACGTCTATATTATCTCGAAATCCATTCTACCACATAGGGACATTATCAACCCCATGTCTTAATGTGCCTTTGTCTCAAAGTCTTCTTAGAGTCCATGTAAGAAAGATTCTAAGCAGACCTTAGGTTGTAAATCTGTTTTGGTAAGTAATTATGCCATGTAAATCAGAGGAAAATGCTCGTTTTTGATAGAAATAAGATTTTTGTGAGACATGGACATATGGACCTTATGTTGCTCTAGTAGACCGTTTTGCACATGAATACTCCTTTGTAACATACACAAACATTTCAAACAAAAGCTTGCATTGTAGACGAAAATGGTGATTCGGTTAATATGCAGCAATATTCATAACACTGTAGCCATGTCAGCAAGGAAGGGTCAAATGTAGATATGCAACAGTGGTTCCAAAGTTGGGAACATCCAATACTATCTAACCCCTACCATTTACAGGCGAATTGTTTTAGATTTAGTATAATACTGAGGGATCACAAGCAGGAGCACACTACACTAGTACATGCATATACCAGTCTAGGTAGCTTGTCGACAAATTACAGTGCAGTCAAAGAGTGTTGTCAAGGAGAGGACCAGCATGGAATATTCAGGAAAGACGACTAACAGATAGCAGTGACAGCACTCGTTGATCCTGGCTGGCCTTTGATGTGTCAAATCTGGCGTTCAGCCATGCATGGTGTACCAATAAGCGGGGCCAGTTGGGCGTGAAGGAAGCAAAATGAAAGACATGGCCGGCATGGCTGCAGAAGTCTTCAGGTGGAAAACTGGCAGTGCCTGGGGCCAATTGACCCCCTACTGGCAAACATGCCCACTTTTACTGCGGGCGAATCGATGAACACTGTAAGATGAACGGGTGGCAAAATAATGTTTATTCCACCGCTGTGCTCTCATTCATTGATGAGAATTCTGTACTGCGGATCACGGATTATGTGGTCTCAATAATTATTGACTGATTGGTTTCTGATGTGTCGGCTATTAGGTTTCATGAATTAATTCATGTTCCAGGCTTCTACAAATCAAGGCCGATGGCTTCAACTTCAAGATCTATAAGCTAGATTTACCAGGAAATGTGAACTTGATATGAAGAGTACACTCTTATTATTAGCAAAGATATTTTTACTTTCCCATTAGTTGGGACACTGCTCATGGGGACACTGCAAATGACTCTGATGAACACATTGAAGTTCGTTTTATAACATCACGCGCATTAACCTATCATCGGAACCCATTTCTACAATACATGACAAACAATATTCATGGCGATCCACCTTTTATTGCTTTACTGAGACATAAACGACGTTGGCAATTTCTACCTGAACTCTCCTAATGCTAACAACCTCCCCACCATTCCCCTCTTTCAGGCTCTCACGCCCATCTCTGAGGCAGGCCAAGAGCTAAGGGTCACCCGATAATTTCTCCACTTCCCTGCCAGTCAGAATACACAGGGGCGCAGCACAGAAAATATTATGGCTTCCAAACAAATACAAGGGGGTACTTTGAAATAGCACGTGTTAATCAATCAAGCGCCCGTGGCCGGGAGGAGGATGGCTTGGTGAATGGAACCTGCTTTTATTGGGATCCAAGTCGGTGGGCGCGGACAATGTAATGGGGGCAATGCCTTAGAAATGGCGGTCCGTAGTTTGCATTGGACTCTCGTTCTCGTGGCCAGGCGACCAGAACCAGAGCCTAATGGAGTTTTACATAAAAATAGATTCTTTCCTCCTGCTTCCCCCCATTCTCAATCTGCCTCGGCCAACCTCTCCTGCTGCTACAGCCCACCGTCTGTCGTGGTCTTTTTATTCCGTCCAGAATCAATCTGCTCTTACTGCAGCGATGCGGAAGACCTGGCATATTCTCTGTCTGCACCAGTGCGAGAATATGATGCCGGTCGGGTTTTTAGAGAGCGGCTTTTTAATCAAAGCCGAAACGTTGCACCACATGCGAACCGTCACTTTTCTTTTCTCTCGTATTCAAAATGTTGGCATATGCAACAGTCTGGACTGTGGGTTCTTAATAGTTCCTCTATCCCCCATAACCTGGGATACCCTCGTTCTGCCTCGTGATTACCTTGGTATAATAAAGTCGTGGCATTGTACTATTACCCTGTGATGCATTGGTAAATGTCAGAATATGAAATTATGAAGAATGGAATGTAGCATGAGGAATGTGTCATTGTCTGGGTTTATGTTTACTTAATTATTATCAATATATAGCTTCACTGTCAATACTTTCATTAGGAGTTTTGGCTTTGGTCTTTGGTGTTCTCACTTCTTCTAATTTGGTGATATTTAGTGTACATATTGTGACCAGGCGTCAATGCAAAAAGGCCAGATGTTCTCACCCTAATATTGACATTCTCAATGACAAATGAAGGAAATCCTGACTTGGCACTGGTCAGATCGTGGCCCCTTCTGACCCTAACCACAACTCAGTGCAGGGGATATAGATATAATAACCACCTTCAGCCTTATTCCCCACCAACGGTCCCAATGCACCCACTGATACAAAAGACAACCCCTCTCCCCCACTGACACTCACACATGGCAATAATGTCCACTGCCTTCCCTTCTAATGGAGCCCGTGGCTCATTATGTGCTTGACTTGACCTCTTGCGGGGCAGAGGTCAGGGGTCGGACACAGTCACTTTCCTAGGCTTTCTAAGGCCGTGCGCCATGCTACATGTTGCGTGTGACCACAGGTCCATCTCCATCTCCCTGAAAACCCTCCTCCCAACAAACCCAACAGTGGCACCAATCGCCCAGGTGTTAGGAGGCAGTGTTGGCCGCCCAATACTGTTCCTGGGCGTCAACATCTAGCGTTTGTACAGCACCCCCATAAAAACAGGCCCTCCTATTGTGGCCGCTGTGGGCCTGGTATGGAAGTCAACAATGGCGGTGGTCGGCGAGTGTGTCAGCCTTAGACCAGTGACAAAAGCCGAGCCTCCAGCTGTGGGCGGCTGAAGGGGGTTCTTCACACTAGTCTCCCGCACTTGTAAGTAGTATAGAGTCGGCGGTCCGTCTCAGGCGCTTTGTGAGCATTGGTCAATACTGGGCCCACTCACTAACCTCTGTAACCGCTACAATGCACAGGGACTCCCGTCTTTGACAATACCATATGGCCGTGGCTAAGATAGCCAAGGGTGCTTGGTTGGGCACAGAGAACAGAGTGGGCAAGATTCGTCGATACTATTGACAAATAGCCTCTGTGGGTAGCTCGTACCCACTCCCAGCATGTGTTAGGGTGCATTGACATAGCTATAAGAACGTGATATAGCTGTAACCTGAGAGTGGGCTTCTGAATGTTGACACTTGCTAGATACACAAAGGATAAGACTTCATACACATGTTACATATACTCCAGTATGTCTGCTATGTTAATTGTATCAAAGGACAATCCTGTTTCTGGTTCTCAGCAATGGACCCTATTTTCCTGTGGTATAGGTAAAACAAATAGAGCCCATGACCTTTAGCAAAAGAGGGCTGCATGTTTAGCCCAGTAGCCTTTCGCAAATCCAATTAAGCATGATGAACTACACCCCCGCCCCATACACCACCATTCCTATTGACTTGACCTATGTAGTAGAACTACCTTTGATTGACACCCAGACAGGTGTGAGATTACATCGTGAACATTGTATCCACCCCCAGGCTATGAGACCATCGGTACACTAATACTGTATAGATGAAGAAGACCGGCATCACATTTATGCACGATAACCAATACATGCTACAATATGTTTGATATGTATTTCCGTCTCAATATCCAAAATAATACAAGGCAATGTAAGGTTTCAAATATCACTCATTTTCCTGTTTTCTTATCCATCTTACCGGTGGCTGTTGTCCCAGGCTATGTAGTTCATTATAGACAGCAGAGTTCAAGTCTTAGTGGGGGTATGACATAGGATCTACTAAGTATCCCCCAGGCATAATTCCTAATGATACCAACCTTATCTTAAAGTAGATACCTGATACAACAAGGCGTTGATAAGGGACAAGTAGAAAGGGCTGTGCCTCAAAGAGATTGATAATGACGATAGTGAAAATCATTAGATTGATAAGTGTTGAATCGATTAATAAGGACACTGCAAAAATGTTTAGCAAAATACAACTAACCCATCCGAAGTCAAAAGCCACGGCAAAGTATAATATCATTCACAAAATGTAACCCAATAATTTTCTTTATTTTGTTCGAATCAAGAAGCAATATGCCTTATTGGCCAAAGAATGGAGGTCATTGTTTAAGCATTTGGCCAGCTCTAAAACATTCTGTTAACTGAAAATCAAGTCGTATGAGAACCATTGCAGCTCATACACACTTAAGAGTACCCAGTACATCTCTCGACATATTTGTACATACATGTGCGTACTAAATTGTTGAAAGACCAACAGCTACACTCCCTCAGGACTTGCTATCAATTACAAAGCCAGTCCTGAAGGAGCTACATCCATACACCACGCATCTCCATGCCTCTTGGCCAAATGCAAATAAGGTGTCAATGACGTCACTTCCTACCGGACGTGTCATGTTCTTTTGATAACTTTATATGGCAAGATGACAGGTCGCAGAGAGCTATATGTGGAACTACTCGGGGCGAGAAGCTCGGGCTTCCAGTGCTGAGCCAGTGGCGTGCAAAGGAGGGAGTCCCAGAAGGCTGAAAACTGTTAATGCATTATGCGCTCCGGTTACCGACTCAAGGTAGGAGTTGTCTCTACTCGCCGCTACGTGGCGCTAGTGTGGACTGTGTGGACATTATGATACAGCACTGGTAGCAGACCGCGAGAAATACTATCTAGGGGGAGATTTATTATTGCATGGCTTCAAAAGTGCGGACCTACTAACTCAGAGTAAATCGCACTTGGTGTGATTTCCTTCTCACATCTAATCTAATGCTATCATCGATTATATATGTAGTGTTATATCCGGTGTTATATGTAGTGGTATCAGTTTTCTTCTTTAATTAGCTGGGACGAGAAAGGTTGCTGGTGAAGTCCCTAAAGCACAGGTTGCTCATCATCTTCAATTTGTTTCCTAGAAGGAAACAAATCGAGAATGGATAACTTTTGAACAAGGCTACTCATCCCTAATCCAGGTCTCTATAATTTATGATTGATCCATGAATGTCATGTTATAGTGAATTTACTATGATCTGGACATTGATATTGGGGGAAGCTAATGAGAATCATGAAACCTTGATTGATTCAATTACGTTAGATAGCTGTGAATCTTGGCCGGCAACTTAATTGTGCCGTATAAATTAATAAAACACGAAAGGAACCTCTATGAGAGGGGGTAGTTGGGAGGGGTGAAAACATTCCGTCTCTCAGGGCTTCTAGGAAGGTCAAGTAGGGGCAGGTCAACAGGTATGGGTAAGGTTAGTCGGTTCATAACGATAAAAACACCGCCTCCTGCACCTTGGGAAAGGTATGAGCTGCCCTGTGAAATAAAAAACTTTTCGTGCACCAAAACTTTCCCTCATTTTACTACCCACAGTTATCCTTGACTTTTATAGCATTGCCTGGTGTTTGTTTTATCAAAGGGACCTTCGTTTACAGTTAACAATTTGTTGCTCACTAGTTATGTTCTGAAAGACCTCTAGTTCACTCATGGTTTATGTTGTTTTTAGGGGAAGAACATGAGTGCCATTTGTTCACTCATGGTTTATGTTGTTTTTAGGGGAAGAACATGAGTGCCATTTGTTCACTCATGGTTTATGTTGTTTTTAGGGGGAGAACATGAGTGCCATTTGTACACTCATGGTTTATGTTGTTTTTAGTGGAAGAACATGAGTGCCATTTGTTCACTCATGATTTATGTTGTTTTTAGGGGAAGAACATGAGTGCCATTTGAACAGGAAATGGCAGTTTGGTGCAGTTGAATGCCATATATGATAGTATAGCAGTGGAGTAAAACAGGTCTTTTTGGATCCAAAGATAGATTCTCACCTTTCCAAAATAGGCCTAAAATAGGTTCAGCGTTGAATAAACACTGTTCATCAAGAATTGGATTATATTGAATAACCTGTTGCCAATTTGAATTTAAATCAAATTGATTTCTGTACCCACTTATAGACTCTAACCATGGGATAGGTACAGCATACTCTCTACCCAGCAAATTGTCGTGAGTCCTCGTCAACCTGTGTGAAGTGGCTCACACATGTCGTTAGATGGAACACGACGTCGTTATAGCACAAGATCACCAGGAATAGCAATTGCTATGCCATGTGAGTCTAACACACAGTGGCGAAAGATGACGGAATGAGTGATCACTCAAAAAGGAGTCATCATTGATGACCAATCATGGCGACAATTTGCTGGGTAAGGAATAATCGTTGAATATACAAGGCATCCTTGTAAAACTGAACAATGAACAACCATAATTGTAATGCAGTACTTGAATATTCTACAATGAAGCCCCATATGGCAGTGCAGCAAACCGTGTGCCAAAAAGAATCTCTGTGAAAATATTAATGGTGAAATTCTTGTCCCAAAGTTGCCAGAGATTCGCCATTATTCGGACCACATTTCTTACAGTGACGTAACACTCCTACCTCCTATATACTATGGATAAGCACATGTATAGACGGTAAGCTTAACATCCCATCCCATACAGATATAGCATTTCCCTTTAAGCAGCTTCTCTCACAGTCAGCCAGAGCTCTGTATATACTGGAGAATGTAGCAGGGTATAGTGGACGCCTCACAGGCCGCTGTCGCGTGTCCTTGGCCAGCGTGTTTTGCTAGGCCAGAAGGGCATTGAGAGAAGCCGAGCTGAGGCAGGAAGGGTGGTGCACCCCAGGCCTTCTGCCCACATAATATTGATCTGAGCCTTTCCTCTGGTTCCAGCTAGCCGGACCTACACAATGCTCGCTGTCTCGTGATGACTGATTTGTTTCTAGTGGCGCACCTCTAATCCCACCCTACCTTCGCTGCCAGTTGACTTAACTCGTTGTCGTCTGTTTTTCACTTTTCGCGCTAAAAAGCTACACTCCCATCTCCTACATTCCTACATGCATCCAAATTGCGGCTTCGGCGTCCTGTTATTCCACCAAAATTGGGTGTGGCTTAAGATATCTTCAAGGCGTTTTTATTTTCGCTGTGTGATTTTGCCTTCAGAGTATTTCTGGGCCCATCATGTACTCTGGTAGTGCCAACCATAGGATATTGGGAGCGAGAAGGAAAAACACTTAATCATGGCCTCGCCTCCGGTAATCTGGACCCAAGTCCCGCCCAGGACCATTCAGGTTCTAAGCAGCTGAATTTCCCGACTTTTCCGCCGACTTCCTCAGTCGGCTGGCGGCACGCGAACACCTACTTTGCGACCATTTATCCTGATTTGAGTTTGCTGGCGGCACAATAAGACATCAGACTGCACTTTGGCGGTCACAATGGGCGCGCGCCCACTGTCTTTATCCGTGCCCACACGGCATAACATCCTTCACCCAGCCCAACTTAGCAACAAATGGACGCCATTGTGGCTGCACAGGATGTCCCCGCCATTCTGGTGTCTAAGACAGCTTTGCCGAACATAACAAATTTCATTTTATCAACATGGCGGCCGGCCCGCTCCGCTACACATCGCATGTGGTGGGGGCCATTAATTGTCGTCTGCTTTTCAGAGAGGGTGGATTCTTTTTTGCTGGGGCTAATGAAACTGCAGCCTCCTGCTACATGCTGGATTACACTAAGACAATGACTGTGGCAACAGGCCGACTTCCTTATTTCCCACTGCACGGCAACCTGACAGGCAAGGCAAGGATTAAGCCACACCAGATCTACATGTGACCTGAATTAGCGGTCTTCCCGGGTGCAACAAGTACATACACGCGGCACAGGTTGGGTGGTGGTGATACCTAAGTCTATCTTAAAACCACAGTCCATTTGGCCCCATTAGCGCGAATGAGCCATACAGACCCTTTGTAAAATCTGGCGAATGAGATCTGGACTATGGGTACTAGAGATGTACATGTACCACCAGATTTCAGATAGACTTTGTATGACTCATTTGAACTATATGGCTTTACCCTGAGGTGAAGAACCAATATGGCAAATAGATAATTATTGATATATAGTCTTCCTTCCTTGACTTCGAAGTAGAAACTGCCATTCCACAGTTACCCTTTGTACATCTTTCATTCTATTTAATCTTTAAAACCCATTGTCCACTTGGCTTTTCGCCGGCGAATGAGCCATATATTTCCTATGTAAATTGCTGCGATAGAGGCCAAGTGGACTCTCGATGTAAGGCCATACGGTGCCTCTTGAATCGCTCCATATCGACACGCAGCGTTTGCAATGACAAAAGAGAATGTCTAATACCTAAATATTAGACTCGTTTAGACCCATAGCCCAATTGGCTTTTCGCCGGCGAATGAGCCATGCATTTCCTATGTAAATTGCTGCGATAGAGGCCAAGTGGACTCTCGGTGTAAGGTGAAGAACCAGTATGGTAAATACAGATAATTGATCATTGATATATAGTCTTCCATCCTTGCCTTGATTCGGAGTAAAAACTGTCCATTGTCATTCTGTAGTAACCGTTTGCATACCTTTCATTCTATTTCTGTGCTGTTTATAAATGATATAGCTGAGAAAGTGGTGCATGGCAGGTGTGTGATGTATGCTGATGACATCATAATCTATGTGTCAGACAAAAATGCTTAATCAGCTTTAAATAAGCTGCAAGTTAACATAAATGGTATTGCTGAATGGTGGTATTTAGGGGTTGAGCTGGATCTCACTTGACTATCAATCCACACATCAGCAAAGTAAAAAAGAGCTTAGGAAATAAGCTATATAAGCTATGTCGGCTGCGAGAAAGCATGACTTATGATATAAGTCTTCGTATATATAAAGTAATGATTGTCCCTGCGGTGGAATATTGTTCTTTCTACACTGGATCATGTAATGCTGGGGAACTCATCAAGCTGCAGCGCATGCAAAACCAAGCATTGCGAGTCTGTCAAAATAGGAGGGTGAGGGAAATTGGTATAGTAAGGCTACACAAGATTTGAAAGGTTGAATATATGAATGTGCGTCGTGATAGGCAGCTGCTGTACATAATGTGGGAAAAAAGCTAATAGAGGCGAAGCTCTACATCAAGCTACTGTAAGAACCAGGAGGGTGTTGCTCCTATAGTAAAAGGAAGAGCTGGCTAAAAATGCCCTCATTTCCAGTCCTTTCTTTTCATGTAGCTATAACTTGTCCCTTTTTTTGCTCACAAGTGGTCATTCAAGTACGGTGCTAAAAAAGGAGTAGGTACCTAGTTTGGAGAAGTCAGTCAGTATAATAAACTATAGAGCGTGTGACATGACTATAGGTACCTGGTAGTGCAGCTCTCTCTATTTTCAACAAGGCAGATGACTTTTCAGACTAATGTGGTTAGTGCAAGTACTTAGATGAAGCAGTGCACGACTTGTTTAGAAAAGAGGGCACATACTCACAGCTCTTTTTACAATTGGAGCAACATCCTCCTGGGGTGACAGGAAAATAAGATTCGCCAAGCGGAGAGCCAAAAGTGCCTTCTATGAGAAATGCCCTTATTACCGGGGGGGGGGGGGGGGTCACTTTATGGGATACCTTAAGTACTGAAACACAACACCTCCCCACACTACGCCGTTTTAAAACTGCCATTAACAAGATTATTAAATAATGCTCCTTACTGTTTCACCCTGGTGGATATATACCTATGTGATGCAGGTGCTTGTTATTTGCATTAGAATTGATATCGGGCCTATTATTTTTCCTTATTGCACACACTGGAGTCTATTAATTACCCAGCAAATTGTCGTGACTCCTCGTCAACCTGTGTGAAGTGGCTCACACATGTCGCTAGATGGAGCACGACGTCGCTATAGCACAAGTTCACCAGGAATAGCAATGGTGGTGATCACATGGCCTGACCTCAGATGGCGAGGATGGTGATCACTCAGACTCACCAGGGATGGCGACGCGGGTGATCACTCACCTCGCTAGATGAAACACGCACCTCGTCATAGCACATGTTCACCAGGGATGGCGAGGATCGTGATCACTCATCCTCACCAGGGATGGCGACATGAGTGATCACTCATCCTCACCAGGGATGACGACATGAGTGATCACTCACTTCGCTAGATGAGACGCACACCACGTCATAATACACATTCACCACAGATGGCAAGGATTGTGATCAGCCACCTCGCTAGATAAAATGCGTACCTCGTGATAGCACAGGTTCACCACAGAGGGTGAGGATCTTGATCACCCACACTCACCAGGGATGGCGACACGAGTGATCACTCACCTCGCTAGATGAAACTCGCACCACATCATAGCGCAGGTTCACCATGGATGGCGAGAGTGGTGATCACTCAGACTCACCAGTGATGGCGACGCTGGTGATCACTCACCTTGTTAGATGAAAAGCTCATGATCATGGACATTGGTAATCATGCAGCCTCACATCTGCCAGATCAAAGGATGTTTTGCCAGAGAAGGTATTGCCATATGTATCTTCCCTCTAACCACAGACAAGGTGTTCATGTTGATATTTCCCTATGTATTTTTCCTGTAACCAGAGAAAAGGTGTTTATGGATAGTTGCTTTCATTTTGAAGATACCTCTATCTAAATTCAATTGATATTCTCTCTATATAATCTTGTTTGATTCAACTCTGAAGTATTACATGGAAATCAGTGTGAAACAAAGCACATTTGATACGTATGGGACTTATACTTCATGCCCACACTTCCTAGATAGGCTACATGTTGAACAGTGGTGCTGTCTCAACAACTTTGGCAATGGTGGTGATAAGTTGCCACTGTGAGTGAGAGTGAGTGACAGATGATGCAATCCTCAGAGAGCATTGACCTGGAGTGACACAAATTCACGTATTGAGTGAGACCAATGTTGGCAATGGTGGTGATAAGTCGCCTTTTTGAGAGAAGATTAACTAGGAGTGATACACACTCACGCAGTGAGTGAGAGCCATGTGGCAATGCAGGTGAAAAGTTGCCATTCTGACTGAGAGTTGACAGGCAGTGGCACATACTCACGCAGTGAGATAGATCCATGTTGGCGATGGTGGTGATAAGTCACCATGCTTTGTGAGGGATGACAAGGGGTGGCACATACTCACGCAGTGAGTGAGATCATGTTGGCGACTGTTGTGATAAATCGCCATGCCATGTGAGACTGACACACAGTGGCGAAAGATGACGCAGTGAGTTATCACTCAGAAAGGAGTCACCATTGATGACCAATCATGGCGACAGATAACGACAATTTGCTGGGTACATACTGATTGATATCTTGATTGATTCATTTCATAATGTTTACTCAACATTCAACAGTGTATGTATCTCAGCCACCAGAGTTTGAACTACATTCTGTCAATCAACTCCCGGTGCATAGAATAATATTCAATCTTTAAGGCCACTCTATGCCACAATAAAGAATTTCTTAACCTAAATATCAGACTCTTTAACTGTAAAATACTGCAAACGTGGGGGAAGAGGGCACAAGGGAATTTGACATGAACATCATGTTAGGAGAGGCTCTGATGAACACATATACATTAATGCCCCGTATATAATTTGCATACAGTATAATGCAAGGTGCATACAGTACAATGATTCCATATATGACCAACTTCTAATACATGTACACTGCTCATCTCTGACAAACACTGTTCTCAGGTTGTCCAACTAGGGGATCTCAGTAAGAAAACACAGAGCTGGCGGAGAATGACGGCGTCCCTTCAGAACGCCAAGCAATCTTGATGTAAACCGGACACTCCTGTAGAAAGACCGGGTAGCCACCATTGTCAAAGACAAAGCCCCCGGCTCGTGACCCTACAGAATACGAAGCTGCTCCTGGCAGGAGCCCACCGTCCCCACTCACTCCTATCAATGCCAAGTTTTTGCCTGTTTCATGTTCATTTAATGCTGAAACTGACTCCAGGCTTTCAGACGCGGCCGGCCTTTAAGATTACTTACGGCCAAGAAGGGGCGCTGCTCGGGCACTGTGCGGATTTGTAACGGGACACGGAGTCAGGCCCCTTCCGACTTGGCTTTCAAGTTTCATGTCGGAGAGGGGGATGGCAATAAGCAAACTGAATAAGAGTCAAGTCAAGGGAAAAAGTACCTTGAGACTTGTCTCTTGTCGAGTCTGACAGATTTCAATTGAAAAAGGATCAAGGTGTGAATTAAACCGGAGAATGATCCTGAAGAAAGCCCAGTCTTTCATTGACTCAATCTGAACTGAGGGATTGTAGAGGGAAATGTGGATGACAGAAAGACATTGTTTACATTGAGCCCTGTCTATTTCTTTAAGGCTCATCAGTAAATATTGGATTTCTTTGGAGGTTGCCATTTCATCGAGATGATTGTTGCTGGGTATGTTTTGCCTCCCATTTTGAAAGATAGAATTAGATTTTCAAGTTCAAGTAAGGGCCGTTTTCCACCACCCGATGGGGTCCCTCTATCGGCCGATAGCTACACGAAAGTGCAACCTTAGCCGACAGGGCTGCCATAGGGTTCAATGGAGGGGCATGGCTTCTGTCGGCCGACGGTGGCATCTACTGTGGATCTATCGGTAAATAGAGGGGCCATATCGGCTATTGGAAAATGGGTCTTAAGGATTCAACTTAACACACAAAGAAACATTACAGTCTCATTTTGATCACTTTAAGTAAAGAAGGAGAAAGGTAATGAACAATGCAAAATCCGTTCAAATTCTTTGTATCATAGCTTAATGTGAGACTTTGAAAGGGTAAAATTGAATATCACATCAGGTAACTTTTTTGGTGAATGATAAAACAACAATTACTTCATCGAGGCTCCCTTAATTGAAACTGGAAACACAACTGGAAAATTACATTAGCATACATGTACAGACAAGTGATGAATTGAACTGTCTTATTTTATGTAGGATTAATCATAAAGAGAAATGCGGGCAATATAATGTGTTGAATTACTTGCGTGTCATCCCAAAGACTAAAAGATGGTGTTCATTCATCAGTTATCCGTAACATACATGCAAAAATAGTAATTAAATTCAGAGAAAAACAGTCTTTGAGGATAAATCATATTTGAAATGGGCAGTTTGGATGTGGCTTATCCAGAGGTATAGTTCCTCGATTTAAGTTCCTTTACAGCAGATATTCCGAAACCTTACAAGCTAAAACCCATGGTCCAATTGGCCTCATTCGCTCGAATGAGTCATACAAACCCTATGTAAAATCTGGCGAATGAGGCCTAGTGGACTATGGGATTTAGGAGCACAATATGGTTAGGAGTACGATCCAATAACGCCTTTCCCACACACACGATAGTGATAAGATATAATACATGTATAGACCCAAGGATGCATTGTACAGTGCCCTCATATCCTTCTTCTTGGTCGGCATGAGTAGGCCTGGACCGTCTTAGATCGCGGGATTGGCGGGCTTGCCTGGCGCAGACTGCCGGCTCCTTATACTACTCACGGTCCTGTAACGTCTTGGCGGAGCCCGGCTGCAGCCCAACGTCTTAACGGGCGGGACGCGCCTTGTATTCCGCCAGTCAAGATCCTTTCCGTCTTCTGGGTTATCAGACAACAAGAGGACGTGATACAATAACACATCACATGCTTTACATGGGTTTGAGTAGGTTAGAGGAAAGAACCCCCTGAAAGAAGTCTGAGCGAAGTGTAAGAAGTATAAAGAAATGACCATTTGAAGAAGGAGCCTCCCATAAGAAATTCACCATTTTCCTATACTTCTTACGTTCGCGCTAGCGCCCTCGCCCTCGCTCGCTCCTTGGGGCTATGTATCTCCTTGCATGCACAGGAGAACTGCAATTAATGCCCTCTTGTAATACCTACTGTCCATTAGACACATAATGACATCCCCGTGGCCCATATATATCGTGACGCACATTCCTAGTATATGGGTTTAAACTAGTGCATTTCACTAAGTACCCGTCACATGTTTTCTTATGAACCATTTCTCAAGTATATTATGGCATGCACCATCCCTTGCGTTTAGTATACAATACGCTTTCAGGAGAACGTTTAATTTTTTAGTAATATTCATATGCTGTATACAGATATACATAATTATCAACGATCAGTCACTTGGATAATAAACGCTACACAGGCAATGCATCTACAGGATCATTACTTAGATCCATTATCTGTTTCCTATGTATGTAATACAGAAAAGAAGAAGTAACTTGTGGTTGAGAGGAGGCTGGGTGGCACAAGTGATAAATGATGAAGATGAATGGGGGATGAGGGTTCATTCTCGACTGTATATATTTTGTAGAGGCTCAGTAGAGTACGAAAGGGTACACCCATTCTCCAAGTCGGCCCACCCAAAATTGTAGGTTAGGGCCTATCTCCACTACACGACTATCGTGACCGATGCACAGATCTGTCACGATAATTTCCTTGGAAGACTGACATGTTTGACTTTTTCAAACGATTGTGTACCGATCTATGTACCAACAGCTGTAGTTTAGAGGTACCCCACCCCCACATACCATGCTGATCGGTACCGACAGTCGCTGTGCCAAATTATCGCCTAAGAAATCTAGGCCTCTGTCGCAGAAATTTATATAGGAAATGTATGGCTCAATCGCACGAAAGAAGCCAAGTGGACTATCGACATAAAAGTGAAAGTTGAATTAAACTGAAACAGTTATCGGTCTGACATTTCCCTCAATTTGATAAATTCTTCATAACGTATAGGCCTACGTATTCGTGACCACATACCCATTTAGTTGGTACATAAACATCGCCCATCCAAATCCGCCCAAGCACGGGGGTGAATGTATAGGTATACACTACACCATGGCAAGGCGGTTGACTGCAGCTATTTCACAGACCTGATGCATCAGGAGCGTGGGCATTACGGACACATTAACTGTTTTATGTGAATGTCGGGTGAGCTTGATAAGAGGCAGGAGGCATGTGTGTCTTAAGACGAGATGAGATGTGGAACAATTAGTAGCAGGAGGAGGGATCTGTGGTAAAGCTAGTAGACTAATGAGAGAGGCTTGTGTACGACCCCACGCGGTCCCATTACCTCATTAGCATACAGAAAAGATAAGATCAGTCGAGCATCTTCTGATGCAGATCAGCAATGATGGGGGCGGCCTGCAAGCTATGAATAAACCAGCGGTCGTCTGCTTCCGCTGGCGTCTGTCCTTGGGCGTCGACCAATCAGAAGACACTGTGTGAGATGGGAGCCGCCATTGTGGGCACGATTAGCAAGTTTCTGCGATTCCCGGTCGTCTAAGCCTGGGTTGATGTTCGTTGCTGAGGAGGGCTTGAGTCGGGCGGCTCTCGGGGGGCTCCAGATCCACCCATTCATCATGATGGCGGGGCTCGTCTCTTGCCACACTCAATACCACTTGTCCTTCCCTAATCTTCCAATGGCACTCCGGCAAATTCCATCCCGCATCGACAAATAAGCCAAGCTAGTTCTTGGCTTTCTAAGGACAATGCGGAACACGTCAGGCCGGATCAACTCTGCATGTCCCTCGGGAGTGCCGATTTGGCGCGCTCGCGGCGTCCCGCCAATAAAGATTTCGCATCCAATTGTCGTTTGCTTGCTAATTCCTTCTTGAGGTTATGATGGAGACAGTTGTAATTTGTCAGATAGTTTTCTTGGTCGCCGCTAAGTACACTACAGTGGCAAATAAATCAGATCACCCCTCGACCCTCCCAAACCCTTTGTGACAGGGGCAGCTGCGGTGGGACCCACAAAAACCAATAAAGAGAAACCCCTCCTGCTGAGAAATGAAATTATGGTCATCCTTCGCTACAAGGAAACTCTAAATTACACCGGTATACTCGCTCTTGCCCTGTGGGGGCCCCGTGGTGCCATCTATTGCCCACTTTAAATGCAGCCACCAGGAATCTCGGGTAAATTCTGCTGCGCTGCTTTATGGCGTCTGTGACACCCACCCAAGACCCCGGGTCGGCCTGTTATTGTGAACGCTGTCCACAGAATGGCGGCAAAGAATGCCAATTGCAAATACCAGATGAATGTCACCGAGCAGACTGTCAATGGCGGCCTGACCTTGGTCCTGATCTGGTCTTTAAGGAATGCCAATGGGACGGTGCGGCAGACGTGGCCTGGGGTGACGACGAGCCCGGCAAAATGTCGTCTGCTGCCTTCCCGCCAAAACGTCAGTTTTGCCTGACAACACAAGCGGGGGGATAAATGAGCTTTTCATTGGGTTCCTCTGAGACGCCGGCACCGACAATCAATTAAGTCTGCCTGTCCCCCTCTAATGGACGCGCTGCTTGCAAACGCTTTACAATAAAGGAACGCTAAAATTTGCCCACAATTAAAACAACTCCCGGTGGACTGTAGTTTCAATTTTCGCCACCGTTTGGGGAGCGGCGCAGTCGGCCTTACTCGTTGATTACTTCTACTGAGGCATGCTGGGAAATGAAGACCATAATTAGAGCAATAACTTTGTGAGGGCTGAGCAGCTCGTGCCGCCCCCTGGTGGCACAACTCCCAACCCCCAGCGGCAGAGTTAGGAACTAGTGGGCTGAGCCAACATGGCGTAATTGCTGACCCAAGACCTGTGTATGATGGCGGGTCGGGAGGAAGATAATTCGGCCGTCCAACAGACGCAGGCTGAGCGGATTAATGAACATCAATCTCCCGGCGCCCCTGCCATTGGGGAACAACAACTGGGGGAGCTGCTCGGTTTGCTGCTATAGCTGCTCCCGGAGCTGCTCTGTCTGCAGCAGCAGTGCTCAGCACGCCCTTAGTGTACCTCCTATAGGACACTGCTGCTCTCAGGACAAGGCTGTATATGAGGACCTTAGGAATGTAAGTAATGTATGATGATTATGCTTGCACTAGTGCCTCTATCAAGTACCTAAAAGGCATGCGTGCAAGCATAATCATCACACATTGCGTTTATACCATGGCCTGCACATTTAGGAAGCATTAGAATGCATCAGAATGCATTCTGCGTGCACTGACATAGATGTACAAATAGTATAGAAAAAGAACACTGTCATTATTCAAGTGTCAACTTTCAGTGCCTCTATCCTGTGATAAAAGCACTCAGATTATCCAGTTTGGGTACCCAAAATCGTTCTGAAATGTGATAAGCATGGTATAAGCCTCGCTATACATGCAGGTTCGCTCATTACTACTTTCCAACCCAACGCTGGTTATGCCCTAAGTCCATGCTCACAAGCAATTCAATTTATGTCAGGACTCCACTTGTGCCATTTAGTCTACACATCTTTATAAAATTTCTTGCGGGTTTTCAGATCAGTAGGAACACGTATTATGGGATTGTTATGTGGCTCTTCTGTGCTTCTTGTGCATAGACGAGTCACACATTTTCGAATACGTTATTCGGAACTTAGATTTAATGCAAAATAGATATTGCAGTACTATAAAACCATACCGGGAGTTTGGATCTCTTTCGGCTGAGAAGCATGCACGGGAGAGATAGCCTTAAATTCTATTCTTCCCATGTCATTATGCAGATGACTAGAATGCGTGTTCTTAAAATTCAACACCGATCTCTATGTGCCTATCCCTGTTTGGGAACACTCAGCCTTGGCTGACCCGATCCGCACACGACCACTTAAAACTGGTCGCCTTGGCGTCCAATTCCAAGGTATTTAAGCAACAAGCGGCAGGAAGTAAGACGACTCCCAGCGTCCATCTAACCGCGACGCATGCGCAGGGGTCATGCGAAGATGCGCTAACCCCTTTTATTGTCTCCCCTTTATATTTTCGGGCCCCGCGGCCTCCAAGGAGCGAGCCGTATCTTCCACACGTAATGATGCGAGCTCAGCCGAAAAGGGATGGCCCTCTCCACGCAAGACTGTGTCCCATGCCTCCACGGCACGCACAAATCGGAGAGGAGATGGCCCCAGCAGGCCCTAACCCCTTTTAGTGCGGCGATGGGAAGACCACAATTAGTGGTCAGACACGGCGTGGAGGCAGTGCAGAGAGAGGGCTGTGGGTGGGATGGTAGCTAAAAGAGGCTTGTGGGTGGGGTGGTATGGGCAGTGTCTTTGATGTATGACTCTACCTAGGCCAGTCGTGATAACCAGCATCTGTAGAACTGAGCCAATATGTCAGACAAAGGGAAGGAGGAGAGGGGATAAAAAGGGAGGTATAAAGGCAATGCCATAAGGCGTGCATCTAGCAGGCAGGGCAAGTAAATAGTTGCAGAACTAAACACTGCTGAAAGGAAATGCAGATTAAGATGGATGGATGGATGGATGAATGGATGGATAGATATGTAGGTAGATAGATAGATACTAGCTAGATGGATGGATGGGTGACTGGATAGATAGATAGATAGATAGACAGACAGACAGATAGACAGACATACAGGCAGACAGATAGATAGATAGATAGATAGATAGATAGATAGATAGATAGATAGATAGATAGATAGATAGATAGATAGATAGATAGATAGATAGATAGATAGCCAGAGATGGACTCTGATATGAGGGGTGTGCAGAGGTTAGCAATAGCTGTGGGTGATGAAACATAAGATGTCATGGACACGCCCAGCCCTAGGCATATGAAATACACACACACCTAACTACCGGTACTTTCATTGTATGACTAGTTAGTATCAGATTACATTCATATATGCCAAGGTGAACCTACACCACCGCGTTTAAAGATCAATTTAGATTAATAAATGTGCAGGTGTGACAAAATAAAATCGTGTCTTGTGATGTTATTAAACAAATAGTAAAAGTGTGCATTATAATAGGTGTGTCAAGGTCTCCATTCCAGCACATGGGTACATGAGTGAGTCATCCCTACAGGATAGAGTGCCTCGTGGCTCTGGCCAATGTCCAGACTGCAGCGCCCTCTGTAGTGCTGCGACGATGTTAGTTCCTGCTCAAGCAATGTATAACATGATAATGTCGTTCTGACTATTGGGAAGTACATGTTTGAGCACCCTTATATGGGCCATTAGCAGAATGGTACTCGATCTTGCCCAGTCAACACAGTTTTCGTGTGTATTCCTATATCCATAATGTTACAGATTCACTCACAATAATTGTACATTGCAAAAAATTTACAAACTTAAACACAATTCTTAACACAATATTGCAACGTTTTGTAATCACAATATCTAATGTATGATTATGTGTTTAGCTAAAGTGTTAAGACACACATGTGTTTAGACTTACAGAGTGTTTTTCTTTTTAGTTTTCAAGATGTATATTTAGGTAGCTGGATATTACTTGGGCAATATACTGTTTGGAGATTGATCACCTATTTGAAAGAGGCCATCCTGTCTCCAGGACGAACTTCTGTTATCCAAGTATTGTATATACATTGTAATAGGGAAAGCCTTATCGACAAATACAAAAGACTGATTTATCCCTTTATAGAAAAAAGGGAGGCTATGCAGCAGCAGGTTCCATATGGCACAAGTATAGTAACAGTATGGAATCTGAACTATAGATACGTAGGTGTTTAAATGGTAAACACTTATCTTTCACCCTTCTATTGTCTAAATATTTAGGCATTTGGCATAAAACTTCTAATGAAAAAAAAGGATGATATTAAAGGTTCGTCCATAAAAATCTAATGTTTCTAAAAATACCCATAAAGATAATACAATTTTGGAGTCCCATGTAAACATAATGTGACTGACTTGAACATAACAATATTGTGCCTTCAAGACGCAAAGGAAATTTAAACACATATTTTGAACAAGTATGAAATACTTACGATTAATACATTGTATATCATCCATATTTACTATTAAAGGATATGTCACAGGATCCTGGTCATCCATACAGTCTGTATTAGTCACTACCTACAGTAGCTCAGTCTTACTGACGAGTAGCTCCAAGCTGCTCCCTGTTACAGACAAGGTGGCCTCCCTGACCACTCGGCCAGGGTCGGGTAAGATTTATGCCCCTGGGCTGCACACCCTGGGCACAACAATAAGATCTGCAGTCGGCCGATAAGAGCCATCATACACAGAGTTGTCTTTGATAAATGTGTCCAGACTCACCCCAGCACCGCCCTCTTTGGAAAATAACCAACCTCCGGTCCATTGTGCCTCACAGTAAAGGGAAATTATTAAGACTTGGTCATGAACTCTGCTGTAGCTTGCTAGGAGTCTTTGTAGAAGGATGGTTTATTGGATCATGTGAAAAGAAGTGCGTGAGTGGAGGTTAGAAAGAAGTGTGTTGTTAATGTCGTCACTGGTCTTTTTCAGAATAGGGGTGATTGCTGATATGAAGACTGGTCCTCAGATTCATGTAGGTCTATATTGAAAGTTGCATTTCCAAGAAATTCTTGGTTGCATACATAGGTTTCAGGTTTCAAGATGGCTCTGAAGATAATTTCATTCATTCAAGATGCCTTGAAGTCAGGATATGTGACCCATTCTGAAAGACTCTATATGTATACAGGAGGGTGTTACTCCTATAGTAAAAGGAAGAGCTGCCTAAAAATGCCCTTGTTTCCATTCCTTTCTTTTCATGTAGCTATAACTTGTCCCTTTTGTTGCTCACAAGTGTTCATTCAAGTATGGTGCTAAAAAAGGGGATTTCAGTAGGTACCTAGTTAGAAGAAGTCAGTCAGTATAATAAACTATAGAGCATGTGACATGAGTAGGTACGTGTTACTGCAGCTCACAAGGCAGGTGACTTTTCAGACTAATGTGGTGAGTGCAAGTTGAATGGTGAATCAGTGCACGACTTGTTTAGAAAAGAGGGCACATACTCACAGCTCTTTTTACAATAGGAGCAACACCCTCCTGATCAATTGACTTGAGAGTAGCACCTAGATCTACAGGAAAACTGTGGGCACCAATGCCAAAGAAACTGAGGTGAGAGAGACTTTTCTAATTGTTACAAAGTGTACATTGAGAAGAATGATATTGTAGGAAACACCTTTATCAACGAATAGTTTTGCCAACACTACCAGATGTTTGACCTAAGAAACGTTGTAGGTATGAAGGTATCATGTTATCTTTGAGTGAGAGAGAACCCCGAGTCAATACAACGCCCCATACAGACATGTTGACTGTTGGCAGAAAGGAAAGGCATATCTCTTTACTTGTAAACACAACGCCCTGCTCCCCTTTGGTTCGGCGTCTCTGACCTTTTCCTAAGGAGCATGCGCAGGTAAGGACGGACGAACAGACAGACTGACAGCCCTTGAAACCCCATACCCCACCAAGCGTTTCTCGCCTTAGCTCTGATCAAGACTGGCGCTGACAGAGGCTGACATCCAAGCCGCCGTTTGGCTCAGAGCAATGTGGCAAAGTGACAGGGTGCCACCGTAAATGGCATATCAAGTACGCTGTCTTGCTGAATGCGGTTGAAAGCAAGCAACGCCAAGAGCAACAAGGTGTCAGGACAACATATCTTGTTGGTGCTGCCTGAAGCCACTGTGGCTGCGGCAATCCAAAGGAAGACACATCAAATGGGGCTTTGTCGGCAGACAGTAGTGGTAGGTAGAGTAGTGTTAGGAGCAGGAGAGGTTTAGACACGTGCATTGTGCCCACCTTACACAAGCAGGTCACCAGTGAGCAACTCTTTGAGCCCCTCCCAAAGCCACTGACCATTACCAATGAGAGAGAGACAGGGACAGGGACAGAGACAGAGACACAGAGAGAGGGAGAGAGACAGGGAGAGAGGCAGAGGGAGATAGAGAACGGCTTTTCTTTTCTAGCTTATTTTGATCGTCCGAGATGGAACCATATTGACATACCGGTAATCATAGTAATGTTGAAGTACAGTACGTCATTAAAAAGAATACTGATTTCTTTTAAACAAAGAGGATGTTAATTTACTGTTTGACACTTCTTTTCTGGCGAATAATTCGACTTCTTAAATATATGTGATTGACTGTGCATGATGGTGATATTATTTTTACCAGATTTAACATATCTTAACCAGATGGAATGGAAGGCATTTCCATTTACAGAGATGTATAAGGGCTTAGGGGAATAGGTGGCCCCCAAAAAGACACACAATATGTACTACACAAGTACTTTTAATGGAACCAACAATATAGGCTGTTTTATGCACTCAATTATAGGTTACAGGCCAAGTGTGTCAATCATCATCATTCTTTAGGAGATTAAAAGTCGTCCCTTTTATTGACAAACTGATCTTCTTTGTGTATCTAACAAGACACGGAGAACCTTGAGACCCCTACAGCTTGTACAAAGAACAGAGTACACAAACGACAGGAGCTCTAACGTTTCAGAGAGCCTGGACCCGAAGAATTCCCGCCACTGAAGATTGTCTGCTCCTGCCTCGTGTAACTACAAAGGAAAATGGCCACTAAAGAAAACTAATCAGTGGCAAGTGAAGATACAGAGGAGCAGATCGGTGGGGTAATTGCTTACGTTTAGAGGGCCATGTCTTTTTGGCAAGGCTCTGCACTGTCTTGAGGTTGGATTACAAAGGAGAGTCTGATTAGATTGGTCTTGTAACCGGAGTACTCCACGAAGGATACCCAGTAGGAGGAGTGCGTGCTGAAGACTGTAGGGGGCGTAATTGCCAGGTTATATAGTTTTTCAGGGGGCAGAATAGCAACTCTCAAATATTTGAAAGAAATATCGGTATACTTACGTGACCATACGCAATCTTCCCTGAGGATACCTGGAGAATTCTGAAGGAATGCATGTCAATCCTTTTAGATGAAAGGTTATTCACCGATCGTTACACCTGTGTGAAATTCTTTACCAGTCTTCCTCTCAGAATGCCCCCATGTAGGCCAATTGCTAATGATAGACCTAATTCATAAGTACTCAGTTGTGGGCATTACTCGTTGACACAGGGGTAGACACTAACGATGGCCCGGGAGCCAATGGCCCGTAATTCTTGGTCAGGGCCCACAGTTTCTCAAAAATTATCTTCCTATGGGCCTGGGTGGCCCACAGAGGTGGTTGAAGGCAGTTTTACAAATTGATACACAGGTCAATATAGTCATGTTACATATCGTTGGAAAGAGAAAATGGTTAAGAATTCAGGCATTATATTCAAATGATGATATATATTAATTACAAATACTTAGGATTACCTTTTCATGTAAAGTGAATACATGTGCTGGGCCCGCAGATTTAGATGTGGACTCGTGAATTTCTGAAGGTGCGGGCCTGGGTGGCCCATGGCTCAAAAAGTTAGTGTCTACCCCTGTTGACATATCGCACGTGTCACAGATGAGGTTTTAATGCATCAGAAAGTGTCGACAAACATTGACATTTATGACAGATTTTATTCTTTGAGGTGAGATATAAGGCTTTAGGTGGGAGGGTAATGTCAATGCAGGTGTGAGGCAAAGAGAGACATGCATGTAACCATGGCACGTATAGGTAGGTATAGAGATGAAAGCCACCTCACGTGCCACATGATAAACGTGGCCAGGTGTGACAGGGGTGTGACAAGGTGTGCAAATGTCGCTGACCCTGAGAATCACCACCACCCTTTAATGCACCCCAGTCCAGACTCCTCACATCTTAGCTTACACCCCGACCCTACCACCCACCCTTCCATAAACCTGTCGCCCAGATGGCGGTGCTCACGCAACACATGGATCCTCTCCCCTTCTTGCCTTCGTCCACACCCTCGTGAGTTGTGCAATAAAGATAGGATAGAAGGAAAGATCAAAAGTCCCGAGGTGAATACCAGCCTCTGGCCAGCTAAGGTGTCAAAGGTGCTCTGAGTAGATTGGAGAGACATTATGATGTGCTCTCACCTGCTCACAGGTTATATGGGGGGGGGGGAACTGAGGCCCCAGGTGAGCCCAGTGGACAATGCCCCAGGTGACCTCAGACCGAGAGGCCAGTCCTCAGGTGTTAGATTAGGAGTCATGTATGATAAGAGGGAGTAATGACCCCAAACCACAGAAACGCCTCATATTATATGAGAATATCAAACTTCTAGAGGCTGGCTTCTTGACAGATAGTCATTAATCTTACACACAGCATGAGGCACATGTGTTTTGAAGGGGAGGAATCATGTTCTGCTTCATGGATAGGAGAAGAGGGAAAACCCTACAACTTTAGTCATACAATTGCAGCACTGGCATCAAATGCATGCACAGAATGCCCAAAGAGTGCAGGGTGAGTGTGTGTCAGTGGAGGCATGTAAGGTTCCTCCTGTCCCTCATAGCTGGTAACATCATATGACATGATGTCAAAGAATGTGGCTTCTGCTGGCCACAAGGGACAGACTCAGGTTTCAATCAGAACAGACGACTTCCGTGCAGCATGTTTCAGTCAAATGAGAGGCCAGTGTCTTTGCCATGTCTCGTATAAAGTGCAGTACAGATTGATAATACTTTCAATAAACATCACGGCCTCTGGGTATTATCTCTGCAGGTTAATATTCCTATCTATGTATATCTTACATTAAGTTACAGATAGTACAAATTGCATGACCCAACCTATGATGCTGATCTAATAAACATATCTATTTATATACTTTTGGGTGTGGTAGTTTGTCAAGAGGGGATGTACAAAAAGACTTGCTATGAAATCAAATACAGGAGATATCGTGAAACATGGCATGTAAAACACATAAGTCCATGGTGACACGAAGGCAGATGAGACATCTTAGGGGTTGACTTCTGTAGGTATAAGTTTATAAAAGCAGACTGAGTTTGAGGCAAAGGCTGAGGCTACGTCCACAACCACGCCTCTCTCCTGGAGCCATGCTGCTTTCCTGCACCTGTTCAAGGTCTAAACTTGAACAAGCCACACACGAATCTTCAGTATTCACAACGCACACTGCCTTGCACCTGTCCTCTCCCTCTCCTCCACCCAACCCTGACTCCACCCTTGAAGCTTTATTGTCAATTTAGCAAATATCTGCTCTTGCATCTCTATTTGCACTGGCTCGGGATTTCTGTAAAAATGGATTTCCCCTTGTGCCCTGTTGATCTATTGCGGCAGATAATGCAGTAGTGACATTGGGGGCCATATGTTGAGGTGTCACTTGATGCTGGTGTACATGTAATGCATGTGGCATGCTAAGTCCTATTCACGGTTCACAGATCGAGTCGACCTGAACACCTACCACAACGCTATACCTGGAGGTGGGTGACACCTTGCCTGAATAGGTGCTCCACCACACGCAGGCTTTTATGTCATATACTGAAAGATAATGCCAGAGGGGTCTGCTAAGAGTGGCCGCTGAGGGGTTCACAAGTATATGGTGTTGGGGATTGGGTGTGCATGGCAGGGGGATGGGAAGCAGTTTCAGAGTGGGTGGGACCAGGGGGGGGGGGTTTCTGCAATTTTTTTACCTCCCTTTGCTTGACCTTTTAGTTCTGACCTTTTGAGGAGTTGGCCAAAAGTAGGGGGGGACATGTCCCCCCCCCCTGTCCCCCTCCCCTGCTTTCCACGCCCATGCATGGAGGAGGATGGTGATGCTGTAGGTGTGACTGCTTGTGGGAAAATAGGATGGGAAAGGTAGCAGTTAAGGGTGTTTCATGCATGGAGAAATTCCAGGTGGTAACAAACGTACAGGGATATTATGCTGTCTGGAAATTGTCCATTTTCTGACCAAGAAGCCTATAGTATCCTTGATTTTGAGGCCATGCCACACACTTTGCAACATAGACCAATTTGTAGAAGAACAAGATAGTTATGTATTAGTAGCAGTCCCATCAATCTAATTCGAAACTGCTTTAGGCTTGCATACAACAAACGATTGCCTTTTGCCAACAGCGACCTTGATCAAGAGTAGACCTACACCAACTTGGAAGCCATTCAGTCTCCTGAGGCCTGACACTCCCTACTTGTATATGACCGAATGCATTATTAGTACGGATCTTGATTGGCCCCAGGGCATGGCAAGGCATCTGTATTATCATATATAGATTGGATTGGATTCTCATGAGGTTTTTAACCCAGGGCATCATATATTCTTGTCTTAGTTTCGTGACTGTTTGCAAAAAGCCCCTCTCAATTATTCATAACGCTATTGTTGGGAAGGCAAGTGACTGATGGTTTGGTTCCTCTGCCTCAAGCCTTCCCGTGGTTCTTTTGTCCGGCCAGTAGAGGTGGCTATTGACAGAAACACCTGTAATCCAGGTAACAAGGAATCTTCATTAGATGGATCAATGGGGTCTGAATGTGGGGCCTCAGAGTTGGGGCGGTAAATACGGATAAAATCTAAATCGATCATTATGAATCAGCATTGACGTGACACTAGCCGTCCACTACCAACATCAGTCATCGATAATCTGTTTTTGAGCGTTTAAATCACGGCTTTTCGTTAATTATACGCCATAGTACATGGGTGCCCCCTCCCCCACCAATTTTCCCCTTCTCATACCCCCATCCCTCCCTGTTCCTCTCAGCCCCACTCACCTATCCCAGCGTCATGATAGACACCGATTAAAATACAAGTCATACCCCTGGCCGAGGTTGGTTTTGACATGCTCGGGAATAAATAACAATTACCGTTGTGATGCCTGAATGACTCTGCGCCATTCTGCGCTCAGGACGCATGTGCAGGGCGGAGGGACGCTGGGTGACATCACGTGATCTGTGACTTGCTCGTGAGTGATAATTGGGGATGGGTTCACCGCACGGCCCGCAAAACGTTGTTTTGTGTGGTACCAGTAATTAACTCCCTGGCACCTGGTCGGCCACCGACTGCCCCCGAAACATGCCCTTCCTAGTTTCACACACTTCAGGTGAAACATGGAAACTTTTCATTCAAAAAACAAATTTACTGGCAAACTTCACCCCTTTCCTACCATAACCATGCCTACCTACCATGCTGTGTTCACACAGCACGGTATGAACACAGCAGACCTACCACAGTGACCAGAACTCCTTGGTGACTTTTAATAGGTCAGACCAATATATCAATAACATGAATAAAATATATGCCAATGGTGGCCTATGAGTAAAAGATGGCGGCGTCCTGAGTGCAGTGATTGCAGAAACACCACAGGAGGATGTGGCTGCGTGATCGGCAGACGACAATTACCTCAGGTACTGACGCTATCACTGCAGGCAGCACTATAGTACACTGCCAGGTAATCTACATTAAGCTTAGATGATGCCTCAATGAGTAATTAGTGACTGATGGCCAATTACCTGTGTTCTGACTAATACCCACTGCACCCAATGATATCCATTTTCTATTCAAATTTGTGTTTTGTCACGCTGTTAACTTTGTTTGTTGTGATATAATTTGATGATCATAAACACGAAGAGGTTTAGGTTCTTAACCAATACTCACAACATATATAGCCAATCAATATCAAATTGTGATGTATTTATAGGAACCATTATATCTCTTAGCTAAGAATAAATCAAAAGGTTCAATACACAAATAACAAGGCCTCTATTTAGAGTATTGATCTACGGTTTAGTTACAAGACTAACTTGTGGAATTACGAGCAATGCTCGCAGCTTGCAGAGGTACCCGGTAAATATAATATTCTACATGAATTGACAGAACACTAATGATCTAGGGTGATGATTATAGTGATTACCGGGTAGGCCTACAAACTACTCAATTTCTGAATGTATTTTGATGATGGATAAGTCCTACCTGAAATAATGAATACATTATACATGTACATGGAAGTGGTCTTATCACCTCCCTAAGAAATCATGTTGAGAGGAAAACATGTCACGAGTCGAAATCGTGCAAAGGCAATGTGAGATTATTTGAGTAGAGCCCAACAATGTCTAAGCACGCCTCTCTTATAATGTCAGAACTCGCAAAATCTCTTTGGAACACAGGGAGGCGTGTTTTATGGTCACACTGGAGATTTGCATGTTTCCATAAGAGCTTCACGGTCACAAGAAAGACACATCACACAAGACTAAGGCAGAGTAAAAACTAAAGAAGTGTTCTTTATCTCATCCAGCGTACTGTTCTGAGCATTGTGCACACTCCTCATGCGACAAAGATATTTCTCTGCCAAATACAAACCGTTGTGAAAGTCACAATACAGTTGGCTAGATGTTTGCTCCTTTTTCAACCATCCTTCAGTTGAAAAATGCCGAAAGGTCCTCGGAAACATCCTCGGAAACAGCATTCCACTTGTTTGTTTTTGCTCTCATCTCTTGGCTGATGTTGTACCAAAGGCGTTTCTTGATGCTGCAAAACAGACATACATGTATAAGTAAGAATATACATTTTTATTGACTCCCTACTGTGGATAGATGTGCCAACACTGAAGAGGAGGATACATGCAAAGCAAAGGCTTGAAAAAAAGAGTCTCGTGAGCAGGAGGGTTATTAAGATGGCACGATTCTCGGTATTGTTTCTATGTTAAGATAAGACACCAATGTAACATTGGCTTAACATGTAAACCCTCTTGGCACTTCAAAAGCATGCATGGAAACAATAGAACAAAACAATCTTGGGCTCTTTTTTCAGTTAAATTAACGATCTATACGTCCATCGTGTTTTCAAGATGACCTTATGAAGAAGGGTTATCACAAGGTCTAGAAATAGCAAGATATTTGACCGACGTTCTTAATAAGTGACACACACTAGTGTCCAAATTGGCACATCCTCCAACTTAACATGACATATTGTCATCTAAAGCACTCCCTGTCATGTGTCAGTCGGTAACTTCTCACCTCCAATCTCCCACTTGGTATTGATTCCGCTGTCAATAATCCTCCTACCTAATTGACTTATTGGGGGATATTCTGTATACTTGACCCTGGAGCAGGGTCGTTGCCATGACAACAGTATCAAAAGGCCAGCAGGGGGTAGGATGATGGTAGATGAGGTACTGGTGTCTAACCCACCACCCACTTCTAATGCCTGGTGAGCCAGCAGGGACAGGTGAGAGAGGATTAGTGGCCGTCAGGAGGTGCTAATCGCTTTACCTAGGGGCATAAGGCAGGTACCTGTAATCTTATCTAGGAGGATGATCCTACTGAGGCGTGCGACCTACAAGGTAACCTTCTTAATCAGGGTAAGATCCGGGGGTGGTCGGTGAGGCTTAATGTATAAGTGGGATACTAGGAAGGGGATCAATAATGAATGGGAAGCTAAGGATCACAGATTACAGAGGAGTGCTGAGTAGCAACAAGGCTTAATATTAAATATGATGGGTTTTTCCCCCAAAAAGAACCTCTTTTGGATTATAAATGTATACATGTGTCTTTTATATAATAAAAACCTAATCCGTAGTAGATTGACTAAGCATTGAAGTCTTGAAGGCTGGTCATCGTGCAAGTATGGAGTTGGGTGCACATGTGAAGTGAACCGTGATGGGCATCGTCATTTGATGAAACGCGAACCTATCCATGAGACCTCTCCCCCATCCCTTGGCCCTTCCTCCCTAAAACCAACAAGAGGAAAAAATACTCCAGCCAGCAATTAAGGCCTTTGTCATCGAGTCCTCATGAGCTGGAGTTCTTTAGGACAATTTGACATCCGCGCAGGCGCAGAGGAATTGCATGTCGCTCATTTTGCCTGACTTTGGGGCGTCAGTGACGCGTAACGCATTGTCTTTTGTCTCACCATCTCTCCCTGGCCCTGGTCTTGTTGTAGCGGCATATGGTGTCAGATTCCTCATTGTCTACCAGATCTCCCTTTGTTTGACACTTATTTTTCAGGCTATGACATCATGAGATGAACATTAAGCGCAGGGCAATCTTCATTAATGTGATAATGTCAGTAATCGCTCATGAGGCAACCCATCCACCCTATCTCATTACATATGCAAATGAGCCCAAGACATTATCCAATTAAGAATAATAGGATTGTTTGAACACAGTGGAATGGGATTTTAAGTAGTGGTCCTTTGCTGGTGGCTGGTGGTTCTAAATAAATTCTAATGGTTAAGATGTTTGATAAATACATGGCATATTCATATTGGTCTCTGGATACAAGTAAACGTTCTCACACATGGAAGTTATTTGCATGTGTAAGTAAATGCAAATCGTGAATGGCGTCAGTGACGTATTTGCGATGCTAAATGTCGGTCTGGGGTAAAGGGTTGATTGTTGCTGCCATCAACTATTAAAAATAGTATATTAACCCTTAGGTGCCCAAGCGCGCATTTAAGCGCGGTTTTGGGCTTAAATGCATGTATATTGAAAGAAATTTTCATCCAGATACTTCTACTGGTCCAATCTGCAAGGTTAGACCCTCTTTAGAATGCTTATGACCTTCTTATTACGATACAACCATCCATTTGGCTTCATCTCGATCATATCAGACACAGTGAGTCAAAACTTGAAAATCAGCTGTCATTTTATGTGATTCATTAAAGGGCAACCCTCCAAGGAGCTAAAATCTGACATGGTAGCAAAATGATGATGAATCATACACACAGTTTCTCATGCTCCATTCATATCTTACAACAACTGTTCATATCCATAAAGATAAGCCATACCTTGTTACTATCATAACATATTATGTTTCCTGTCTGACAGTACAGATGCAGGCAGAACCCCCTTTGAAAGTTCTGTAATGTCTCAGGATTGCAGGTATTATGGATATATATAGCACAAGAGAGACCAAATACCACTAAATTACAACAAATGGAATTTTTTGGTAACTATGGTTACCAGACATGCCCCAGAATGCCATGTCCTTAACTGAAAGCCTTCACTGAGTTATGAGTATTAAGAAAATGTAATGCCATCCCCATATCAAAGAAGAAGATCGAAATAACACATGGTATTATCAACAAAATGATACAATCATGAAATTATGTAAAATAATGTAAAATCTTCAAATAATTCTGGGCACAAAAAGGTTAATAAGGTCAAATGTGTTGACATACAAGAACTCCCACGAAATTGATTTGCAAAATCGACTCTATCTTTCAAAGCCATGTGTATACGAAGCTTTTATTACCATATCTTTAATTGTAGACGGTATCCTCTCTTGGTCATTGTAAATGAGTACTGTGTACCAGAAATATATAGGTAGGAATGCTAGAGTCCCCCCACCATCACTATTATTATTACCATTATTAAAAATCTGAATGTACAACTAGTAAATGACTTAACAGGAGAGGTTATCCCGAAAGAGCAAACAGCATGTTACATAAATGATTATTTTGCCAACATTGGCCACGATTTGTTCAGTAAAATGCCCGCTAGCAGTATTAAACTTGATGACCCTGTACCTGACCCTAATGAATGCCCCTTAGATATAAGCAGTATATGTGACAAGATCTGCGATAATGGGGCTTAGTGCAGGGGGTAGTAAGACCCCTTCTTGCAGTACATGTCACATATTTTGCTTGAATGATGTATCTACATTGATAACCAAGATCAATACTAACAAATCCTGTGGCCTCAAGAATATCAATAGTAGGGTATTGAAGGATGCACTCATGGAATTTTGCCCTGAGCTATATCATATATTCAAAACTTCTGTATTAAATGGTATTTTCTCAGCTTCCTGGTCCTGTGGACTGTTGGTACCCATCCCTAAGAAGGGAAATTTAAATAGCATAAAGAACTGGAGACCCATCACATTGCTTCCTCTACCAGGAAAATTGCTAGATTCATAAGGTACTAATTGAACACCTGGAGGTGAACACCATTTTAAACCCGTCTCAGTTCGGCTTTAAATCGGAACGTGGAACCTCAGATGCGGTATTCAATGTACTTAATGATCTATATATGCTCGAGATGATGGTCTAGTAACTGCTGCCTGCTTCATCGAGTTCTGCAAGGCTTTTGACAGTGTCTATCACCCATTATTGATTCACAAAATCCACAGGCTAAATATACATGGAGCACTAAAAAAATTACCTCAGTCACAGGTCAATAGCCAATGGCTGCAAATCAACCAAACAAGCTGTCTCTTTTGGGGTGTCCCAGGACCCAGGGCTCAATTTTGGGCCCACTGCTTTTTATTCTCTTCGTTAATGACCTACCTGACCAAATTATTAATTGTAAATACACCCTATAGGCACCTGATGGCATTGTACTGTATGTATCAAGTGCAGATGTCATTGAAGCAGGCAGATTATTGCAGGAAGACCTTCTCCGGGTTGGAAAATGGTGTAATGACAATTATATGACAGTGAACACCCTTAAAAGCATGGTCATGTTCTTTGGTTCTGGCCCAAAAATTAGCCAATCTAGACTCCCTTCTATATCCCTAAATAATAGAATCCTACCCATGTGTGAGTCTTACTCATACCTAGGCGTGGAACTTGACAGTAGACTGACTGTCAATCCACACATCAATAGGTTGAAAAAGAATTTCGGCAATAAACTACTGAAATTAACCCACTTACGCAGAGCAATGAACAAGGAGATAAGTTTAAAGGTATACCGGACCATGATGCTCCCAACTGTGGAGTACTGTTCCTTTTATACTGGATGTGCCATCCAGAAGGAATTAACCTAACTCCAACAGACGCAGAACCAGGCCCTAAGAACCTGTATTAATGCCAGAATCAGAGAAATCAGCATTGCTTATCTACATATCACACGTGGTATTGAAACACTAGGAACAAAAGGAAACAGGCAATTATTGGTTATTATGTAGAAAAAGTCAAGAAAAGGGGAGGCACTGGACCAAAATGCCATTCGAACACGAGGTGACAGAAAAATATGCTTTGCCAAAAGGAGAGCCAAAACCTCCTTCTACCAAAAATGCCCCTACTCCAGGGGAGTGACCCTATGGGACAAACTCCCCTTAGAAATTCAATTTCTGCAGTCAGCCTATAGCTTTAAACATGCGATTAAAGCCCTCGACTGGCTATGACTTTTACCGGGCGTACCCTCCCTTGTCTTATTCCACTAGCATCACTACCTGTCAACTGTCTTACCAGACACTATCCTAACCACTGAATTTATTCATTTTTGAATGTAAGTGTCTCTCATCAATCTTGGACACAAGTAAGGCTTATTGCTTTTATTTAATTTACACGACACTATCAATTTGTATGTGGTTTATTCTGATTATTACTCTAGTACACAAAGTATGGTAAGGATGGAAATCTGTAAAGTGCCCATGAGGTGCATGTAAAACCGTCCTAATGGGACGATTTGTACCCAATAAATCTAATAATAATAATAATAATAATAATAATAATAATAATAATAATAATAATAATAATATAATAATAATAATAATACTAATAATAATAATAATAATAATAATAATAATAATAATAATAATAATAATAATAATAATAATAATAATAATAATAATAATAATAATAATAATAATAATAATAATAATAATAATAATAATAATAATAATAATAATAATAATAATAATAATGATGATGATGATGATCATTATACCTACACATTATACACCTTGTCCCATCTTCACGATTGGTCATAAATCATCCATGGACCTACCCTTTCTTCAGCGCATTCTAAGCATGAATATCAGCTACATAACTTTGCTTTTTTCAGACTTATGTTTGCATGGGCATTTACATAAGGTGCGAGATGATTTCTCACAATTGACCAAGAAGGGGGCACAATTTAATATCCAAATGAAGGATATTCGTAGGCAACGGTGGAACATGTACAAAACTGTTTTATCAATGGAAATGGTCCTAAATCGTCTCTTTTGAACTTGGGCTTTTAATTCAATAGAGACTTAAAAGATTGATTATCATTGCCTTAATATATTCTCAGTGTTCCTACGTCAGACCAGGCTTACCTACTCTTCTGGAAAGATGCCACACAATGACCTTATGAAATACGGCATGGGGTCAAAAGGATCGGAAGTAGGCATTAAAAGGTTAAAAACTCCCATTTTAAAATATGCTATTGATGCTTCCGCTTGGACCCATTCCCCACTTCCCTGATTGAAAAATTTCATTTACTCTAAACGACTGTTGGCTGTCCCTGAAAGTGATTCCATTAAAGATGTATGGGTCCGGTTAGGATATGGCGGATGGGGGATCAGGGGCTGTATTATTACCTGTGTAGGGAGGGTATGGATGGTACCTGTACACAATATGAACCATGATTTATGGTCACCGTGCCTCACCTGCCTGCCTACCCGTCCTGACACAGTCCTGTCAAAAGGGTCCCATTCGGGGGTCGTCAACACGACATGTCCAATTTGGGAAAGCCACTCCGCACGAGCAAACCTAAAAGTCCCTTAATGAAGATGGCTCAATGACTGCAAATCGACTAAGTATCTTGGTAATGACTTATTCATCGGGTCGCCCAGTTGGTCTTTTTGTGCACACAAAATGCAAACCTTCGCCGCCGCGGGTTAATAATGGCCTGGCCCAAGCGGGGCGAGTCGAAAAGTTAAGCGTCATTTGACATGCACACGGCCCACGTCTGCCCCATACCTGGCCGATTTCCTATTAGAACATCAATAATTCAGTAAAACATAGAAATTGATTGGGATGGTAAATGCGCGTTTTGTCGGCCCCGGCCACTTTGCTGATAGGAAACCCCCCTCGGTGTGCTCAGGTGAGCTGTGTACCAAGCAGCCCCTGCAGGTAGCTCCATGACGTCATAATTGGGATGAGATGAAGAGGGAGTGGCGTCTGTCTCAATCCGCCGACAAACAAAAGAGTTCCTGCCGGAACTATAAGTGCTCAGGGCAACATTGGAAGTTTGTCGTCTGCTCTGAGTGTTTGCCCCAATCAATGCATACATAAACCATGTCAGATGTGGTAGCAGACGACATACGGACCACAGAGACTAAAAGTAGATAGCATACGACAATTAGACTTCTGCCTGCTCACAATGAACCTGGAGTTGGAGCGCTGACAACTTCTCAATCAATGATGATTGAATGGGACCCACTCCCGCCAAAAGTCAGTTTGGAGAGTTTCAGATGACCTCAAAGCACGTGCCAACAGCACCCGAGAGGCATTGGCAGCCCATCACATATACTCTACATCCATGGGCCTATGTTTAGGAAACTGGAAACTTCAAAGAATGAATTCTTCTTATCTACTCCGTCCCTACTTCTTAGCTTTAGAATGGACATTTGAAAAGAAATAAAATAACATGAAATAAATGCAAAATGGAACGAAACTCTGAAAGCTTTCCGTAGATTCGATGACTAAGCCAAGATTAGAATGAAAATCAAACTTCCATGTCCATTGTAACCAGCGTACATGTATCACTAATGATCCAACCGTTATATTTCAAGGAAGGTGTCTTCCATGCGGATATTATTCCATGTTATGTTGTATGATAAATAGATTATGAAGTAATACATGTTTGGTCGGAGGGCTGTCACGCAATTCTGTTAAATCTGGTTCATTCTGTGTGCTACGGCTGTTCTTGGCATCTCTAATCACGACAAAACAAGGCTAAATTATCAGATAAACCAATTTTGTTGTATCGAACCACGATCATGGGCCCAGGGAGATCACGCCAAGCTTACATTGGACGATAATGGTGGGTAAACCTTATAATTATGGTTAATGATCTCGTTGGTGGTTGGTTAGGGGCTGATGCATGCATTTTCTCACTGCTCTGGTGTTCCCCTGAGGGCATACTCACACCCACCTTTGCTGACAGGTTCTGAAGTCAATACACACCCCTGATGATTATACATAATGACATGGACTATACACTGCGCTGAGTGACATGTAAAGAACTTCCCTATACTTTCAATGCATTGCTATGGGTTTCTAATCTCCTTTTTATCGTATATTTCTGCCTGGTATGATATTAACCTACTTGACAAGAATAGAAATACTCTGGTTATACCAAGACCAATGTATATATATATATATATATATATATATATATATATATATATATATATATATATATATATATATATATATATATCCAACACCCTTACACTGTATACAGCAAACTGAAACTTTATATAATCGATAACAAGAATTATCTTCTACCGAATTAAGACCATATTATTGATGTGTCAATGCATAGCATTGCATTATTGTCATACAAGGTTCATTATTAAAAGATAAAATCTATTCCGGGGTCAAAAAGCATACTTTTCGGTGCCAAAAGGGTGCGAAGATGAGACGCTGAGGCCATGAAAGATGACATTGAAATCAGACTCAAAGATATTCAGTATCAGATAGAGACTACACCTTTTGGCACAGGAAGGGCCATTATGACCAGGTGTGTCAGTTGATGTCAATTGTAGATGGGGCTGTATGGGGAGGGTATCTTCTTCAGATGATGTAGTATGCCAACCTCTACCCATCAAGTATATAGCTCTCACCTACCAACATCTCATCCTCCGCACACCAACAACAATGGTGACACGTGAGATGATAGTTGACTTTCACAGAGAAGTCATTCTAAGTCCAACACCAAAAGGCATCAAGCCACGTCTTCTGTCAATCCTTTGAAAGTCAGGAACCAGTGAAGATAAAGGCGCTGGTACCAGTGGTGTATAGCCTCCACCCAAGCATTGCGTGCCGGTGACAGATGCACACACGTCCGCGTGACCTTGACAGTTTGACAAGGTCGTCACAACAATAAGACGCCATGAAACGATTTGCATTAAGGTCATGTGAATAGCCAGATTCGCATGAGCGGCCTCTGGCGAATGCCTTGCTTGTAGCACCTGTTCGATTTACATAATTCTTAGTCGGGTCTTCGTCGGCTTCTTTATAGTGCTTTAACATTTTAGATGAGGGGCCACAGCCAAGCAATATATCACCCAGGAATACGGTATTCTTTTCTACAACAGGTGTCATTAGATGTAGCTTTGGTGCCACACTGTCTAACCATTATGCGATAATTGAGTTTCTTTACCGTTGTAAGATATATAGATAGACAAAACCACTCAGCATCACTTTGCACATCACGGGCATAATGCCTTGTAGCTGTTTCAAAAAGTTATTACATGTGCGATATTTTCTTTCCAAGCTTTATATATGGTATCTTATCTCCCAATTAAATACACCAACATGTGTTTTTATCAGATCAAATTACTAACTTTCTGTAACTACAGATGGAAGTTGGCTAAAGCTGTTGAATGGATGTTAACGTGGACAGAATGAGAAAGAAGAACAGCTATCAAGTCTCATGTGGTCTGTAATTGGGACCCAGAAAACGTGACCATAAGGCTAATGTCGTCTGCCAACGGACGCCGCCGGAAGTCACTTGTCCACGGCGAGATGGCCAATCGGCTTCCATGGACAGATCACGACGCCGCATGCGCATCCGATCTTGCTGACTTCCTGGGGCAGAGACCAGAAGGCCTGAGGCCTAGGATCCTAATAATGGCGGCAATTTTCCGCTGCTAAACAACAGAGACAGGCTCTTTAGTAGACAAAGTGTAACTGATAGCTGTAGAACGTTGTGTTAGGACCATTCCTCCCGCGATTACCACAGGAGGCTGTGTATATTAACCGTCCTTGGATTTTTGAATTATCATTTGAATTATAGGCCTATGTCTTTATTCCCGATGTTCCATCAGTACCAATCCTGCAAGATATCAAACTAAATTATTTTGAGAAGATGGATTTTGAATATGTGGCGTGCAACGATGGGGCGATGTTGATATTGCTTTTCATAAGCGGGCGACTTTATAGATTAGAAAACGAATGGGTCTACTTCCAGGACATGCAGAGCAGACGTCAATTAGGCAAAGCACTCATTTTTCGCGCCAAAAGCCACGTTGATATCTCCCTTGATAGGCGAGCGCAGTAATTGTCTCTCATCCCTAATGTTTGCTTATGAACTCTTTTGTTTTGCAACTAGTAACAGATCGACCCACCCCCTGTTCTGGGTTGCTAAATTGTATTTGGATACTTCGCAGAATTACACTCAAGTGAGATGGCTGCCTGTTCGGCTGATTACCAAGGCCTTGCCTCATACTCACAAAAGCTACTGACGTTCACACTTAATCAAATTGCTGTGGCGTATGACAGAGTGATGGGTAGCTGATGATAGTCCCGGGAATGTCTTAATGGCTTGGTATTTAAAAAAAGTCATTCTATTAAATTTGGCAGCCCCCACACGTAGTGCATGTGTCACAGAGAGCAGTAGAGCGATGAGGGACTATAGATTCAGGTTCTAGGCTCTCACGGTGTCTATAGAACTGCATCTGCAGTCACTAGCGTGTCCTTGTATCATTACATAGTGCATTTAGGGGGGATATACAATGGAATAGTTAAAAAGAAATGATAGGGATGATATAGGCAGCTGGGGTAGATTATAAAGTTAAAACTGCAATGAAAGGTAGTCAACTCAGCCTTTCTAATTGATGATGAAAGATAGATAGCTCCCACAGCTCACCCTAATTTTATTGTTCAAAAATAAAACTTTACATTATAAAAGCATGCCTTGTTATATATTAAAGTCTTACCAAAATCAATGAGTAAATTATTGATCATGTCTCTAAGTCCTTTGTTCATAGATTATTCATCACCCTTTAGGGTAACCTTACTGCAGACGACTTTTGCCAATTACCGTCTGCGTAACTGCTACTTTGGCGCCAAGACTGAGCGGTTTCTCGGGGCGACCTTTAAACTCTGACGACCACGTCTGCTGTGTATCTCATCAATAGTCCTCCTGTGGTTGGATGATGACTGCAAAATCATTGATGGTTGGAGTCCGAATAGCATCCTTTTGTGGCCATTGTATCTTGGGTGATGTGGACCCACTAAACTCAACACAGGTGCCACTCAAAGATATACTCGATGATGACACCAGCTTCAGATATATTTAAGGTTGTCCACCGCTGGATCTTAATTCCTTTATCAGTTTTTTCGAGTCCAATTTATAATGACATTGTTTCTCACCACTACATTCTACATCTACCTAAATCCTGTGCATTTGATATAGAAAGATATTCAATTTGCCTCTCTGTTGTTGAATCTATGCGTCATCATGCACTCCTCGAAGGACCCAATTTTGTTCTATGAAAACAACAAAGCGCTGCTTCCCATCAATTCCAAAGTTTAATTACGTAATAAAAATAAACATAAACATTTACATCAGAGATCAGCTCAGCCTTGGTTGGCTAAGAGATGTGAACCATACGGTAAAAGTATGTTTTGAAGCTGCCATTTGCTTGACTTTGGTGTCTTTAAAGTACCATAGAGTGCCCTGACAACGAGAGATGGTAGGCCCGGTATGGGGAGGTGGTGCTCTGTCTCTGACAGACATGGCCTCACCCAGACCTACCTTTGCCACACATTTATAAGGAAGTTGGATTATACATGTATAGGTCTCCTGCCTACTCGTTGTTTTATCATAATATTGTTATCCTATTATTGTTTGATATTTGAATTTGATCTTGGAGTGCATGTGTGTGATTTAGGCGCACTTACAGTAGCCTATCTAGAGATTCTTAAATATGATTCCTATTTTAGATCAATAGAGGATTATAACCCAGTGGGCACAGAACGTTGCATCAACGTTGACAACCCGCTGATACTGTGTTGAAGATGTTGATCAACCTGTCTTCAACACCTTTTCAATGATTCTATTTCAATGTTGTCAACCAACACCATTTCAACATCCAATCAACAGTTGACATATCAATGTTGAAATATTGTTCTCAATTCAATGTTGACTCAACATTGATTTGTCAATGTTGAATCAACAATATTGATTTCAATGTTGATTCAATGTTGATTCAACATTGACATGTCAACAAAGAATGCCCTAACAAATATCAACGTTGTTTCAACATCATATCAATGTTGTGTCAAAGTTGAATCAACATATAAATACAAACATTGAATCAGCGCTAATGGTTAGATGTTGAATCACAGTTGATTTTGATTATGTTGTGTCAACTTTCAAATTCAACTATATTTTAACCCTATATCAACCGTTGATATGCAAACATTGCAAACTTTGTTTCAACGCTGAATCAATGTTGATGTGCCCAGTGGGAAGAAGCACATTTCAGAACCTGATGCCACCACTTCTCCAATAATTATCCGTATACCTATAGTCCACTTGGTCTATGACGTCGGTGGATGCACCCTCAACAACTAAGACCAATTGGATTAAGGGTATAAACTACCGTGACCATATCCACATCCCCCACAATGTGGGGCCATGCCACTACCCTGCATTCAGAGAGAATATGCATGGTAGCCTTTTGAGCTAAACTCTTTATCCTACTAAGGGAGTGATCATTTTTTAACAACAGGGGGGGGGGGCTGTTGGGTTTGAGGGGGGTCAGAATTTTTTCGACCCCTTGACCAGGGGGGTCAGAATTTGACAGCACTTGACTATAGGTTAAAAGGGTGCGTTTGCACGCGATTTTTTGGCCCATAAGGAGGCGGGTCAAAAATATTTTGACCCATCGAGAGAGGGGGTTGGATTTTTTTTTCGCGCGTCTGCGTGCAAACCCACCAGCCCCCCCCCCCCCGTTGTTAAAAAATAATCACTCCCTAAGAGCAGGCCTATAAATATACTTGTTTGTGTGGTCACTAGTCAATCATCGTATATCGCCTGACGCGTATATTGTGTAGAGTAAGTAGTATAAGGAAATGGGCATGTACGCATCTGGCGATATATAAATATGGTGAATGGCGAGTGACCACACAAACAAGTATAGGCCTACTCTTAACATGATAAAGAGGATACGGTTGCCTATAGTTTAAAAGGCGGGCTGTACCTGGACATGAGTGCTTCACAAGCGCAGCAAATCACTTACCGCGGATTACCCCCGTTTGTAAACAGCCAGAACCCCATGTGTCGCCAATTTCTTTAAGTACCAAGGAAGTGAAATGAGACGGGCGGATAACGACCATAAACCTGAAGGAAAATATGCTAGCAGGCTCTGCTCCTCTCCCTGGGGCTTCATAGAAACGCACTGGGCGTCCGGCAAGGGCTAATTGGGCGGTGATAAATACTGATCAGAGTGACCGCAACCAGGCTTCTTGGCCACTGGTCAGCGTCCCGGCAGGGCAGGGGTGAGGAGTCTTAACGGAGAAATGAGTCTATTTATATTCACAGGGCCATATTCTTAACGTGGGGCCGTGGGGGGCTAACAGGGGCGCCCTAACCGCGATCTAAGGCCGACTAGTGACCACTCACCGACACAAGTGTGTGCTCATTTCCTTTAATGGCTGCTTCTGGTCGTAGATCAATTGCTGCTGTCTTAGTGGCCGTAACGCCAGCGTCCGTCAACTATAACGTCATCTTTCTCCTGCTCTCTGATTGGTTAATTCCCGGTCGATGGTAAAAGACGAAATGAGCCGTGAATAACTGATCAAAGGTAGTTTTCGGGAAAGCACTATCAAATATAGACATTGAATATCAATGGTGTCCTTTCCTAAAAAGAGACAAAGGCACTTTGGGCACACACGGAAGGCCTTTCAGAACATCATGCACTTGCATAACTTGACTCCTTATGAATATATTGCCTCTTATTTCTATAATGATGGGCAATACCTATAATTGCATTTTATATGCTGCGGGGTGTTGCATGACAAAGAAGATTTGATATGTAAAATATTCGATATAAAGTGCAAACTGACCATGGACGATAATATTTCTCTACAACGACAAATCATATATAATATTGTTTATGAGCAGAATGTCGTCCCAATTTAAGTCCCGTACACACGGGTCAAAAAATATGATGATATAAAACCTTAATGTAGAAAATCCTAGGAAAAAATCTTAAGAGTTTTGCATGCAAACTTTTAACACAAATAAATCTTAAGTAGAAAATCCTAGGATTTTTTAACAAAAACGTATGCCACACACAGGATTCTTCTGGAGGTTAATTCAAAAGATCCTGGGATTTCTACCCCTGTGATCTTAGTGTAGGCACATATCATAAGACCTGGCCAGTCTACCCTATCTAATGCAGTGGTTGCAGGCCTGTCAGGAATAGCAAGTCCTGAGATCACTTCACTATTCCTTTTCCAGCACTAATATCACTGCGATCTTAGTGAAAGAATTGCATAGTGGTTTAACCTGAGTACAAGAGCACTTTCAGGGAACACTCCTGATCGAAAGAGTGAATAGCCTGCTGCATACATATAGAGGGGAGGGAGGACGTTTGCTGAGTGTCCTTGAGGGCTCTTAGGGGTACTCATGTGTTAAGTGCACTGTAAGGTAATTCTTCCCTTCTCTCTCTTTGTCCTGGGGGGAGGGCACAATGCTTCTAATAGGCAAGCATAAATCATACATTCATGGGAACAACTCTTGAATACTGTACGGGGGTCAACTGCACCCTGTGCTCTTTTGTTAGCCCATATGGGGACGGGGAACGATGGTATAAACACTGTTGTGAAGAAGAGTGTCTCCACAGCTATTCCTTTATTATGGGACTCTTTCCCCTGTGCCCAGTCAGTACTTCTTGGAATAGTGTAGGAGGGCTGAGGCTAAGATCGATGCGATCTTAGTGCTGGCTAGGAAATGTGAACGCAGTCTAATCTTAAGATCACTTAATAGGATAAGGTAGAATAATTCCTAAGATTGCTGAGGTTGCGATCCCAGGATGTTTTGAATTAACCTCCTGGTTGTGTGGCCGGGCCTTAATGCATTATATTTTTATTAAGATTTTATAACCAGAATGTCATGTAAACATATACGCTTATACGTAAGCATTGCTCCTCTATGCAATTTAAAAAGTCGATATTGAGTGATATGACCAAAGAGGCCATCCCCCAAGTGCACCATTTGAAAGAAATGTGATATTTGTATCTGCAAATGTCTTTGGGTAGAGTTGCATTTGACGTAAATGCAGCACTTCTCTAAGGATTAAGCTCAGATATTGTCCAAGCATTAATTTCAACATCTCCCCTTTCTAAGCCGAGTTATCTGAAATGGAACACCTAGGAGCACACTTGATGTAATGTCTCTAGAAGTTAACTCATACATATCACCTAAAACGCTGGGATTGGGTATACCTCCTCCAATATTCCCAGTGAGACTCGATCATGGAAATCAAAATCTTGCACGATTTGCCGGAGGGCGGGGTCTGGAAGTTGGCGTAATTACGCGGGTAAAGTGATAGGCGTGGCGGCAATAACACCTTTACTTCTTGGAGATGTGATACCACAGTGCAGGTGGGAGGTGAACAACATGGCCACAGTAATAATGCGCATTGTTTCATCATGTCAGCCAATCTCATAAGTAAAAAACACTGAGACAGGCATTTCCACATAACCATTATACAATTTACACCACCTGCATGTCGTCCCAGCGTTTTGTACATTACAAAACAGACCCGGAAAACAGACCACCCGGCCTACACACAATGTTACATGTTAATACATATATCAACTATTCAAACTACTACCCACCATCCCTTTCCCTGAAAGTTCACTTAATTCCTTGCCCATGAACAGATAACAAATTAGCCAAGCGTGGGGACCCGGTGGTGCACCTTTTGCTTGTACCTTTCCTGCCTGGTACAATGTTGGCTAACAATCATGGGTAATCAGCAGCGTTGGGCAGCCATGATATTGTGATCAATGGTCACAATGGTGTGGTACCATCAGCGCCCGATCCGGCGCCCCGACCTGCCATCACCGGTAATAGAAAGTCTCCTTTTTTAATCACCCGTTATAATCATGTAAGCCGGACGTATGATTGATCCTGTGGGCTATAGCGTGCGCCACCCCATTATACAATCACTCACCCACCCCTATAAAGTTGTGGAATATGCTCACTCTAAATGGCCGTGCATGCTCAATTCACCAGAGCACCGCACCCGGCCCCTTAATGCCAAAGTCAACACGCTCTGGTGAACTTATCAAACGCCCTATCTTTAAATGAACAGTGAGCTCTGCCAAAGCAGAAAATGAAAGCAAATTAGGAAATGGGCAAATGCTGAAATATTCATCCCCCTGCCAGTGACCGGTGCCCCGATCATGCCTGATCTTTGTCATTGTCCGTTAGGCAGTCAGGTGAGTTGCACGCTGAGCTACTCACAAAAAGATGCCCCACCTGAATAGGGGACCCTGATGAGCCTATCGCCTACCTGCCTACCTGCCCCTACTTCTCTTGTCCTTGTTTATGCCCCTGCTTAAAAGCTCCACCCCTCTACCTCACCCCAACCCCATCCATGAGCAACTCCTACTTTTTCCAGGTAAATCACGAGCAACTTAATGTATGCGTTGCTATCAGTTGTCAAAAGATGAAGTCAGGGTGGCATATTAAACTTTTGATGGCAGCATACATATCTATTATGACAACTGAATTCGCTCTATAGGTTTATGTATGGGTGCAGAGCAAGGACGCCCAACACCATAGAAGACTCATGAATATTCAGATATCCGCTAGAGTGAACTTTCTCATAACGCCTACCTGTAAAAGGGTTAGTGGCCGGGATCGTTGCATGCTCTTTTACACAGGTAAGTGGTCGTGCCTTTATCGGGGCAAGGTAGGCGACCCAGCGTCGACCAGACGCATTAGGCCAACAATGCCGACCGCTAAGTGCAACTCTGAAAAGATACAAAAGTCCCAAATGGTGCTGTTTTGTCGGCCCAATGTCTCCCAGGTGACTTACTGTCATGCCCAGAACGCCAGGTCGCTGGTTGCTGCAGCCTATTAAAACGCGGTGACAGTTTAACTGTACCGACCGATTCGCTGCTATTCATGATAATTGTGGCATTGCGCGCTAGTTTTTATGTCTTATTAATGTATTCAAATCAATCAGTGTGAAAGGCTTCGGAACAGAAAGTTATTGGCAATCACGTCATCTGTCAATGAACTTTGTATATACGTCATCCCAGCCGATGACAACGTTTCATTCCCAATGCGTTGCTGTGTGGCTTTCTCTATGGAAGCTGTTAATGCCATACTTTAAAACGTCCCAAGCTTTTCCCACCATCCTCTGTCGTAAAAAAGATACTCATCAATCTTGCTAAGCATTTTCATTCTCCTCTGTGTGTATTTGATTTAATACCATGCCACCATCTACAGTGAAAGTTACTCTGGTTCATTGTTAGGCATAATGAAGTATTTTCATTTACTCAAGTCATCTACAAGTCCAACATCTATTATTGAGCGATAATGGGGGATATTGGAACAAAGCTAATGGCACATGTTCAAACAGTAGCTTCCGTCCAGGGTTCAGAATGACACCTGTATAATTCAATGGCAAATTCATCAGTAATGGTAACGCTTCCATATTACCCTGCTGAATAATTGATTAACTTATTGTGCAACAATTACTTAGAACTACAAAATAAGATTCTACCTGGTTACTACCTATTAGTTCCAGGAATTCACTGATGCTCTCCTTACTATTGCTGAGCGCTACATGGACTTATCCAAAATACAGAACGATTTTCAACTCCACAATAGAATAGGAAGTGGGATAGAAAGGCGTATATATCCTGCACCATATACACAAAAGCCTACCTATACACTTTGGGAAAGTTGTTAACTTTGTAAAAAAAAAAAAGAAAAAAAGTACACATAAATGCATCAAATCTATTGCAGTGGGTTCATATTCAAATGCTTGTAAGACTGCATAGTTAAATTCATTTTCCTTTCATTGTTTGAACACAGTCCCACATCTACAAAAGTCATAGGTCTCTCCTTAACATATACAAGTATAAGGATCCGGGTGCTTTGTAACAATCAACAATGACCTATCTACATAGTTTTAACATGAGGTGCCCACTTCTGGATCAAGTGCTTTACAGCCCTAAACCTTTGGTCAAATGGGGTTTCAAGAGCGCTATCCGTTAGACAATTTCATGTTAAATTATGAATCCTGGTCAATGGCCAGTAGTTTTGGCTGAGGGCCAGTCTTTCTTGTTATAATTATCTCCTTTGAATTTGTCGTTTGGCCTCTAGATTTTTAAAAATAATTTGCTATACACTAGAATGCTTGTTTAAGTGGCCAACGACCCGCAATGTTATAATGTTTATCCCGGTTTTGTCCGACAATCTAAAAGGAACAACTTATGTATCCATGAGAGACTTAGGCTAGGCTCCTATACCCCAGCCAGGTTTTTCCATTGCCTACCATTTCATTCATGCAAAATGATTGAATAGACTTCGCTCCTTAAACTTGTCACGGTGTGCCTATATGATATCATCTTGGCCCCTTTGTTTTAAAAACAGGCCAATTTCTTTCTTGTTTTTTTTTTGTTTGTTTTGCAAATCAGACTTTATACACTGTCAACCCAGCACACGGGTATTACAGTCCCTGCAAACACAATCCTGAGACATACTCGAGACATTCTCGTGTCATGACTTGTGATGCCACAAGAATTGTACACGTTCACTTCATGAGTTTTGACTCATGATTTCCATGGGAAAAGAACATGTCCATAATTCTCAAGGAACTCCTGTATCTTTCTCATGTCATGGCACATACCCCAGATTTGCCCCAGTTAAAAATGTTCTTTTTTGGGGAATAACACAAGTTTTAGACACATGTTTTGACTTGAGATTCTTACAATAATCCACTGATTCATTAGAATGTTCTATAGGTCAAATCCAACTACGCGAAAAATGTTTCAGAAATGTCTGTGATTATGAATATCGGCAGGCTTGGACTCTAGTCAATGTTGTAAATCACAAGGATTATTATCAAACCTCCACTTTCCCAAATCTCACTATTAACCAATATGGGAAAGGGAATCTTTGTGAATTCTATTTCTGTACAGGCTAGTTACTAGTTTGATTCACAGAGATAGAGTACTTGATATTGATATCACAGCTGTCTCTGACTTAATTCTTTAGTTTTCAATACCTTGCAATACAAATGAAGTGACATCACAGGTATAAGTCACAAGCAGGGCCTTCTTAAAACTGCTGTGTGTGGAACTTTGATCCTGATTTATCAACTACAAACCTCTTGTGATTTACTAGGTACTCTTGGCTTTCCTCTAAATCAGAGATGATTTCAGTATATTACAGAGGTTTTCAGCCTCTTGTGAAGGAAATATCTAAAACTTTTGATATGTTCCACTCCCGAAATATCAACCCTTTGGCAAGGCTTCTTAACCATTATAGCTCTTCCTTAGACGATATTGCCACCCCAATATCGGCTATGGTGCTCTACCTGCCAAAATCACAAGGATTCCCTGGTAATTTTCACGTTGTGGGATTTGGCCTTATTCCTGGGGATAACTCAAGATACAAACTTGCATTATCACTTGTGATCTGCATGAGAATGCACTTGTTCAATTCCCGAGAATAACTCGAGAAGTTTACTAATGTTTTCTACACAAGTATCCACAGTGTCATCAGAACATTTGATTCTTGGGTTTTGATCAGAAGGAACATATCTGATTCCTAGGAATAACTTGAAATGTGAACTTGTGTCAGTACTTGTGATTGCCACAAGAATCTACCCAGTTAGTTCCCAGGGATAACTCAAGATGTGAACTTGTGTCATGATGTGTGATCCCCACAAGAACATGTCCACTTCTATGGAATAACTTTAGATCTAAACTTGTGTCAGGATTTGTGATTGCTACGAGGGTCTACAGGGGGAGTTGCTGTTAGTACAAACCCAATGACCTGATTTGGGTTAGAATAGTATATGTACTACAGCAGTTTGTATTGCCCCTTTACAATACGGGCTGAGAGTGTAGACTATATCTACAGGTTCTTGCATAAGGGCCATTTTCCACCACTCGATGTGCTCTATCGGCCGATAGCTGCCCCACACAACCACCTCGGCCGACAGGGCTGCCATAGGGTTCAATGGTGGGGCATGGTCTCTGTCGGCGAAAATAGCATCTACTATAGGTCTAGCGGCCGATAGAGGGGCCATATCGGGTGGTGGAAAATGGGCCTATAAGCCAAATCCCACAACGCGAAAATGGTGGGGAAATGGTTGTGAAATAGGATATGTGGGTGCTTATCCGTTATTAGGGTGGTAATATCGTCTAGGGAAGACATATAAAGGCTAAGAATCCCTGTCAAAGTGCTGGTATTTAGATAGTATAGTACATCAAAGGTTTTTGATATTTTCTTCACAAAGGGCTTGAAATCTCTGTGATAGACTCAAAATCCCTGTGATTTAGAAGAAAACAACACTTTCTAGGAAATCAGAAGAGGTGTGTCTTTGATGAATCAGGAGCCAAGTTCCACATACTACAGTCATAATGGGGTTCTGCTTGTGATTTATGCAAGCTACATTTGTTTATGCTATGCAGGAGACCATTGCAAACCACAGAAAATATCAAATACTCTATCTCTGTGAATCATTCTAGCAACTCATCTGTGCAGTAATAAAAATCACAGAGATTCCCCTGCTACTATCAGCTATAGTTGGATTTGGAGTGGTAAGAAGTGCAGTGAGTACCCTTGTGATTTAGGAAATTGGCAAGAGTCCAATGTTGCCAATATCCAGAATCACAGACATTTCAGACCCATTTTTCACGTAGTGGGTTTTGGCCTTTTGTGAAGAAAATATCAAAAACTTTTGATGTACTATACTCCCTAAATACCAGGACTTTGACAGGGATTCTTAGCCTTTATAGGTCTTCCCCAGATGATATTACCACCCCAATATTGGCTAAGCACCCACATATCCTATTTCACAATGATTTCCCGACCATTTTCACGTTGTGGGATTTGGCCTTATGTGAGCTCTGAAGATCAAGTCCAGCCTCTCCAAGCCCACATTGAAAGGAGCTCTCCATTTTCATTGCCTGATGGTCGAACCCACATGGCGGAAAATGGCTGAAATATCTCTGCGATTCTGTCCTTTGCATTATAGGGGTGTTCCTGAGCCCCTAGATCGCAAGGATAGCTGCATATTTACTGTGGGATTCGGTCAAAGTTGAACAATCCTTGCGATCTGGGGGCTCAGGAACACCCCTAGAATGCAAAGGACAGAATCGCAGAGATATTTCAGCCATTTTTCGCCATGTGGGATTCAACCTTGACAGTGCCTCTAGATTTCAGCATTACAGGATTATCCCTTTCAAGGAGAGCCAGGTAATGTTGGAATACCGTAAGTCTGAAGCTTTCCTTCCCTGTAAGCCCCTCCCTTCCTTCACCACCCTAAAGTCACACTTTCCGCCATGTGGGTTCGACCATCAGGCAATGAAAATGGAGAGCTCCTTTCTGGGGGCTCAGGAACACCCCTAAAATGCAAAGGACAGAATCGCAGAGATATTTCAGCCATTTTTCGCCATGTGGGATTCAACCTTGACAGTGCCTCTAGATTTCAGCATTACAGGATTATCCCTTTCAAGGAGAGCCAGGTAATGTTGGAATACCGTAAGTCTGAAGCTTTCCTTCCCTGTAAGCCCCTCCCTTCCTTCACCACCCTAAAGTCACACTTCCCAGCCCTAAAGGTCGAATCCCACATGGCGATTTAGGGCTCAAATATCTCTGCGATTTTGTCCCTTGCACTCTTGGGGCTTTCCTGAGCCCCTATATCGCAAGGATAGCTGCTTAATTGGTCTTGATTCAGTGTTGGATTCGGTATAAGTTGAACAATCCTTGCGATCTAGGAGCCCAGGAAGTCCCAAAAATCGCAAGAGACAAAATCGCAGAGATATTTGAGCCCTAAATCGCCATGTGGGATTCGACCTATAGCCTCCACTCAGTTTCTTCTCTCTGTTTCAGTCTTGGAATGACATTCTGACCTTCCCTCTCTCAGCCCATTGACCTAATGTGGCACTGCAGAGACAAGACCCAAGGTACCCCTTTACGTTAAACCACACACCTCTGCCTATAGGGCGGGAAAGTAGGTCACGAGAATGAGCGAGAAATCTCAGAGTCAGGACACCCCTTTATCACTCACAGTGCAAAGTCTATGGCAGGAATGCCAAGTGTTACATTTTTTTTGTGATTATTATAATTTTTAGAGCCAATTATGAATTCCTGGGACTAAATTTTTGGTTGGCATTAGAGTCTATATAAGCAATACACAAAAAATTAAAGTCAATCTGACATGAAATATAAACAATGTGAAATATGACCAGTATAGTCTTAGCATAATAGAGCTTGTGAGAATGTGGTTTCTTCAACAGGCTGATAAATTCTTCTTTAATATTTTATGGAGAAAAAACACAAAAAGAAGTTTGAACAAAAACGAAACATATTCTTTTGTTTTTCATCCTTACTTTATACCTGGTAAGAAAAAACCCACCTACTGTTATGTATTCCACTCCTATTGCCAGCATTGCCATTGGGAACTGTGATATAGATTTGAAAAAAGGGCAAAATTCTGGAATCCCCAGGCCTAATCTAGGGGCTGGCTCTATACAAATGATAGGGATAGCAGCATGAGCGATAATAGGATGTCCTGACCCCTTATCTAGGTCACGAGACTTGCCCGCCCTATACATGGAGAGATGGAAAACGGAAGGTTTCCTACGTCACAATCCCCTAGAATACAACCCAGCTGTGTCGTACTGACTGACACGACCAAAGCAACACCAGTCCACATCTTTGAGGAGGTCAGGCGGGGACAGCAGATTACAAGACGTGTTCGCAGCGCGCACCGGACCACACCCTGTTCACTGGGTGCGCGCTTAATGCTGCCGTCCTCCAGGTGGTCGTTAGGAGGTGTGCGCCGTCCAGGTAGCCACCAATTTGTAAGACGACTGGCGGCGGCCGAGACAGGCTCAGTGCCAAGTACACTCGCGCCACCCTCTCCCTTTTTCCCCTACAGAGCCGATTGTAATGATCAAGGCCGTCGGTAAACTCTCCAATAAGGAGCGTACCTGGCCGCGTGAAATGATACGCTTTCAGCCCCCCAAGGTAGCGGCGATTTAATAAAGCGAAAAGTCGCTGTTTCAGTGCATTCCTGCCGCGCCGTCGGTTTACGTCCGCAGGCGCGCCTCGCCTCCATTCCCCCGCGCCGCCATCCAAATTACACCCTTCTCCGGCAACAGTGGATCCCATTTTCACAGATGATTAAAATCGGATTGGAAGCCTCAAGACTATTGCTTCTAATCTGGTAGACCGTTCACAAGTATGGAAATGACGCTAAGTTGGTTTGCTGGTTCACGGCGGAACGCCTGGAGGTATGGATTGTGGAATATCCCCCAGTCACAGGCATTTGTCAACGTTTAGTGAACGTTTTTTTCCCGCCGATCAGGCACCGGGAAATGCGATTAGAAATGCGATTAAAGGTATTGTTTAACAGGGAGGTTGCTGAAAGACAGAGCGGGGAACCTCATCAGAACAGACCAGTCTGCACTTGATGTACATGTACTTTGGAAATATCACAATGAAATGTTGCACTTAAAACTGAAAGGCAATATCATGAGAAAGTCCACTGTGATATTAGCTCTTGCTCATACCTGCATCTATGCATATCAATATGACTTATGCATGTTAATGTACCGTAGATGTCATATAACCCATATAACCAGAAAGTTTCCTGCAAGAAAAATGTAAATAGAGATTTTTGCATTATCATCATGGGCCTATTTGATCTGTCAAATGACCTTTATGTATGGATTTGACCTTTCTTTTACGGATATTACCACACCCGCTGACATTCGGAAAAGATTTAACGTGTGATATATATCACATATGGCCCAGGGTTTGGCACATATGAGTTGAAGCATAGGAAAGAATTATTAGATGCATATATGCTAAATAATTGCTGAAAAATTGGTCCAGAACTAGTTATTTGTCCTTCAGAGATTGTCATATAGGCCTACAGTATCGCAAAGTTGGTGTAATAGACTCTAAATATTATTATAGCCACTTTAGATAGATGAACAGTGTGGTACTTGGTAGGAAAATAATATTTGTCATAAAAATATTGTTCTATAGGCCTACAGTATTGATCAGGTGGTGTGATAGTTTTAAAACATCATTAAAGATCCTTCAGGGCTGCTAACCTTTCTAATCTTAGTCAAAAGTGAAATGTGGGTATTATAAATCTTTACCATCATGAGCTACCCCAAAATGATAGGTTACATGATGTGAAAAGTCCTTTTATTAAGGGAGAATAGATTTGTCATTTAAAATGCCTATCCAAGTAATTTTTTTGCCAGTCCCTGGAGGGGTGTGTGTTATAGGGGGTTAACAGGTTTGTCCCCTGGGTGCAGCCATAGCTTTATGTGGTCCTGGCAATATGTGAGAAGGCAAGCAGAAATGGATGTCCATGAATGGGGACAGTTGGCAACCTTTTCTGCTTGCCTCTTTTACATAGGAACACTTGGACCCACTTGGTGGACAGTCACTGCATGGTGCTAGCAGCTCTGTTTGTGCTGTCCGATGTTTTTGTGTTTCACCGTCTTTCTGTGTTTAATTCAAAGTATTGCATTAATGTTGTTATGATGCATGAATGCACTCATTTTTAATCGAAACAGATTTTGGACATCACAAGCTCAATCGGAGGGAAAAAGTAGTGCAGATCTATATCCCACAATGCATTTTTATGATGATTTATAACCATTTTGCAAACTTTGACCTTTAAGTATTGTCATAACACAAAAAATCACATGGGCTAAGATGTAACATGTATAGCCAAGATTGTCATACACAAAGGTACTGAATCTTAGCGTCTGAATTCCAATAAGCCCATAGGACTCCATGTGCTATAGAAATCTCGAATTGATCGCACTATGGAAATGTACTGGAGCGATTTTGTAGTCAGTATAGCTTAAAAAATGCTACCTATTTTTAACAACAAACGTCACATGGACTTATAAATTCACAGGATGAATGAGGGAGGTCCAAATTGTATAATGGATGAACACATACAACAATCAAAAAAGGTAAGCAAAGTACTGAAAATTTGCAAATTGTATTGGAAATTGCAATCACGAAGAACGGAGAGTTGGGCGACGCCAATAACCCAGGAGAACCCTGGGCCAATGAAGATTTCATATCAGGTTTTCAAATTTACCAAGTATTTACTGCTTCAGCTATAGATTCCTCCATGAGCATGTGATAATAAAACTGCGTATTACAACTCTACAATATTCGACAAAGCATAATATAAATACTTGTAGACAGAACAATGAAACCTATAATGACTTTCCAATTGGCCTCAACAATGTTAAGCCACCAAATTCAATTCACGAACGCACCCTAGAGGCCTAGTGTCCAGGGCTGGAGGCGGGTGTGAATGCCTAGACGACCTGAAGTGCCCTGACTGACTGACCCTGGACGCGACCCAGGAGGCAGCCCAGGGATCCAACCCTAGGATCCAACCCCCAGGATCCGGGCAGCTTGGATCCCACCCGTCATACATCATGGCCTGTAATTACAACTCGAAGCTGTCAGAGGACGAGCCCATACAACCCACCTACTCCCAACCCCATCTCACCTCACCCCCTAGTCACCATCATCATAACATCATACCAGGCCTCACCAACCACCTCCCTATGAATGGTGAAGAGCCTATGTCATTAGCATAGCCATGTGAGGATATTGGCATGAGTGGACTTTAAAAGAGATCAATGTGGGGTGGTAATATTGATTTGGGAAATGATAGAGATGAGTTTAGTGGTAACGGCCCTTGTGCATGTACTGGAGCTATAATTTGATAGGGACATAATAGTTATGAGAAGAGCAGCTCCCTATTTTATTGCCGTTATGGTTATTCATGAACGTTCATGAATACTTTCAAAATCAGGACTTTATGAGATAACTTTCTGTGATTGTTAAGGGTCCTCGCATTTGCTTCATTTCCCTCTCACTTTATCCACAAATGTTTCATTCACTCTGCATACGCGTTCACATGTACCAATTTTTCAATTAAAAAAAAAAGAAGAAGATAATCAAACCTGTACTACACTCCAGTGTCTAGGGACTCAGTTAAGCAAGTCAATTTGACCAGCTTTTTTCTCTCTGTGCTCTATAGAAACAAAACTTTTGTTCAAAGAAATAAATGTATATACTCATACAACAAAGGGCCTATCGTGGTATCCCGCGTATAAGGGGCGGCTTATACGCGGGGATTTAGTTCTCTACTCACTCACTACGTTCAGAGTAAGACCTTTCATTTGGTGTTACCCTACACTTAACCCTGACAGAAGCATCAGGGGTTCAAGGGGGTCCGGGTTGGCCCTAGTTACACACAGCTTTTACATTTTGAAGATTCATTGAGCAGAATAGAAGTCAGTCATGACATTTCATTTTTATGGGGTGGGCCAAAACCACAAACTCTAGGTGTGCCTTATATACAAGGGCACTACGGTAATAATTCAATCCGTGACCAGGCATCTATCTATCACTCTTCGAAAATAATGGATTCATTATAAGGAACATGACCACACAATTATGTACGAGAGAAAATTATGGGGGAAAGATCTATTCTATGGAGGCGGGGCAATTGCCTGGCAATGCCTGAAGACGATGCCATCGATTGGCGTGCAAAGGCGGCAGCAGTAGCAGCAGTAGGAACTGCGTGCTGAAGGAGGTGGGCGTTCGGCTGCCAGTCAGCGCCAAGATGGGCGCCGTCTCAGCCCCTCAGACGGCTGATCTTCTTAAAGGTGCCGCCTCCAGCGCCTCCAACCCCCTCCAGCCCCGCCCCAGATCGATCCCTAACCGCCCATCTCCTCCCATTTCCGACAGCCACTTCCTTAACCGGCCCCGCCCGCTGTCTTGTGAGCCGCTCATTTTATTGTCGCCGCAAGACGTGGGGGTCGATGCCGGAGGCGTCAGTGATTCCTCACTCAATTACACTGCTGATGTGATTACGAGAGCTGCTCAGCCGGCCTCTTATTCCCATGAGCAGCTCAAGGCGGGGCCGGGCCGCCCTGACGGGCGCTCCATCGATCTCCAACCTCCTCCTCCACGGCATGCAGACGCTACAGGCTGAAGAAGGCGGTGCCTTTAAGACCAGGGAGCAGCTCAAGCTGACTGCATGCATGCTAAGGCATTGCGCTACTCATGCAGTGAGGGAGAACAGGAGGTTTATGACCAGGGCTGTCAGCCGTCTGCCGGTCATTGTGACAAGGTCATGTCCTAGCATCATTGCCGACGTCCTCATGTCAATGTCGACGTGATGATGACGTCTAAGGGTCTTTACCAAATCACAAGATGGCGCCTATAGACATGAATCATGATGAAAGGCGTGAGAGCAGCTCACCCCGACCTGCTCACCCCTCCCGCCTCCTCCGCCACGGAAACACCATCGCTCAACCTTAAGGAGGTCGCTTATTGAGCTGTTTCCTTCTGCTCAGGCCTGCCCTATTAAGCTCACTATCTGCTCAAGGCTTTAACCTCCGTCTCCTTGATGTGTTTAAGTGTGACCGCGCCAATCGGTCCCCACTCACCCATTCATCTATCACCCTTTCAGGAGACAGTCACTGCCGCTTTTTTCAGAGTTTGCCAATTGCGGTTGTGGAAAGGCCTTGTAAGGAAACAAGACAGGGGAGGGTGGGGGAGGAAAGTGACTAACAGGCTCTTGTGAATGATTAGCTCACTTCTTAAAGGAGCTGCTCAGTGGGAAGCAGGCATGTAATCTACTGCATGTGCAGAGCGCAAAAAGGCAGCCACCCTTATTTGTAAGAACCCCCAGCACGCAACGCAGATGGATTACGTCTTAAATGGATAGCTTATCTTGAGACTTCCTACTGTAAAGAGAAGTAGATTAAGATAAGTAGATCTTTTTGTGGCCTCAAACCTAATCGAAAGTGAACATGCTTATTTCCCCAGGATATTAAGCTCATCCGGCATGGGCGGTATAGGATTGCGTGCCTGTGTAGAATGATCCCATTCCTTTTTAATGTGTTTTTTATCATAACATCTCAGCCTGTAGGTTCTTTGTTCTGCAGTGGTTCAGATGTAGGTTAGGATCTCTATGATATCTGTATATAGAGATGAAAGAAATATCATCATATTGTTGCAGTGCATACATTTTCAGCCATATTGAGAAATCTATGACATGATACGCCCAAAAATAAAAATGAATATACTGATAAAAATGAATATACTCAATCTTCCAGGTGCCAACACTAGATACTTGTTTTTGGTCCATCCCTTTATCGCACCATGCTCCCTTTCCTTGACACGCGCGCCTACGGCCAGTCACGACTCGTCCAGGTAGATAACGACCCTAACACCTGCCGGGTGGGGCCTGATTAGCAGCATAGTCTCTCCAGGGTTTCCTAACGACCCTGCTCAGGTTGATTACCTGTGGGAGGCTGAACAAGACAGCCTGCCACGCCCTCTCTGTAGCAAGGTGAGTCGCTCACCTGCTCACAAGGAGCCGCATCAAACACGCCGAGCAGCTCACACAGCCTCAGTTTTTTTTAGATTAAGATGAAAGGAGCACCTCAGTATAGCGAACAGAGAGGTATTAGTGAAACAAAAGATAACATGGCAAGATTTCTATCAGGATTTTTAAAGTGAAATTCTGAAGTAAAACTAGATGATAACTAAAAGAACATGCTGTCTATCTGAACGCCTTTTTATCTGATTATGGCCGCGTCTGCAGACATATCCATTTCCTATTCCTGGCAGCCACGCCTACGTAGACCTACCTCCCTGTCAGAGGATGGATAGAGAAGAAGAACAAGCACATAGCCACCTAAAGCTTCCTTCTCCAGGACTCTGCCATGCAGACTGACACCCCCTGACACGCCCTTTGTTTCCCATAATGACTGAGTAATGTGTGGCTACTAAGGCTTCCAGGGGAAGATGGGAAGGTCGACTGAGGTCGTCACTTCATTTCCTGCCCGTGTCGACGGTGGAGGTGCACAGTAGTTATTTCTAGCCTTCATGGAATGCTCACTGCTTAACTTAGCCCCTTTGGAAGCTAGGGTTGGAATACAGCCGAAGGACCTGACATTAGTGACCTTCAAGAAACAAATGTCGCTTTATTGCTCTCGGAAATGAAGAGCATATTTTCATTCCATGTTAATACCATCTATAGACATATTCATAGAAAAAGCAATTTGAATGTATATCAATACTGAAATCCATTTATATCTTCATGTTCGTATTCCCATTGATTCATTAACAGGCCTATCTAGTCATAAATACCATACCTTAGAAAGAATGGGAATTGATCTGCATTAATCTTAATCGAGCACAGCACGCCATACTAACAAGGAGGCCTTTCCTTTTCTTCTGCTTTAGCTCGAAGGAAATGACATTCTGTTTGCGTGTGTTCTATGAGACGAAAAGAGCGAGTGGTCATGGAGAAAATTGACCCTAAACATGTCCTCGACTCAATACTAATAGGCTCATTCCGGGCAAGAAAGCAGTTCCCTGAGAGGGACTATTTCCCGCCGGGTTCGTGCGCCGGATACGCAAGAAGTGGTGCCGGGACGCGGTGTGTCTTTAAGCGTAAGGAGCTGGGGGTCTAATGGACTGATAAAAGAGCGTCTCGCGTGATTTCCCACCCACGACCCGGAAGTGGCAAAGTCGTCTGCTCTGCGAGGCCAGTGACACGAATACCCTGGGGGGGGGGGGGCGCCACCAGTGGCAGGGTCAGCTACTGAGGCAAAGTTCTGCATGGACACGCATAGGGGAGAACTTTGCTGTTCATTCCTATATATCTACTAATAAAAATGGAATAATAGTCAGATTTGGGCTTTAGTCTAAGAGGTTAGGAATTAGGTTTGGGGCGATTGATACAATATAGTATAATCCAGTAAGTATAAATGCTGGTCTAGGCCATAAACCCATGGGGAAACATGTCTCTTATAATTGGCTCTGTATTTAATGATAATTAAATTATGACAAATGCAAACAATAAAGAGTACATTTAGACATTAGATTACACATGTACATCAGGAAGGATGGATGATACTGAAACATGTATGTTCTAGCACAAGCTCACATCTATACAGCCATACCTAACGGGGAAAGATATTGTATTGTACATATAACAAGGGCGTATTGGCACGTAGATGAAATAACGTAATATATAGGTCAGCCTAGATCTTTTCAATACTCTAGTGCAAGGATGTACGTTTCCAATAGCATATTCCCCTAGTGGACAAACCATGAACTAACCTGAACTAAATAGGCCCCTTGTCGTACTGGGATGCCTATCGGGTGGCACCATTTAGGAACGCTACCGCCCCCTCGCGGCTGAACTACAAACTAAAATCGTAGTGTTTACCTTTCAGGCAAGCGTCTTCGAGAGCTATCTGTTCCTTAAAAGCCATGACTACAAATAAGACCATCCCAATTATCCGCCATTGATGAAAGGCATTACCTGAAGCTGATGTCACTAGATTACGTGCTTTTAGGGGTGGGGTTGGGGGATTGGCAAACACATCTTGTGAGATTCCCAATGCGTAATGCAATGCATAAATCATGGCCTCATAATCTAACTGTGCTGTCCTTGAGGACTGACCCCGGGACCACGTCCGCCCGTCCAGCTGGCCACAAGATTTGATATGCTGGCCCTGAGTGCTCGCCTACAGACCCACGTAAAGCCCCTGGTGGCTGGCCGATATTAACGTACTTAAGACACAAAAGTGCTTTCTGATCTTAGCCTCCAGATGGCACCCAGATCAAAGACAGCGGGTGCCGCTTTCATCACCCACAGGGGATCTTAAGGTCACAGGTCAGACTCTCATGACCTCCAGGGTCAACCGATAGCAATGCCATGTCAGTTTGGGCGCGGTTAAATTGATATAATGGACACGGAGCAGGCGGGAAGAGGGCACTGGACACTCTGTGCGGGTCAGAGGTCGGCTTGGAGAGGTTAGCTCTGGTAACCAAATGTCGTCTGCCCTTGGATGGGGTCTGAATAATGTAGAACAGATAGGGGTTGGTTGGTCAGGGGAGGGACGTATTGACCACTCGGGACATCACCCATCAGACGACATCACTGCATCCTTGCCCATTCTCCCAGGAACAAGCATTTTCAAAGAATTCTAACCAAAAAAAAAATCAATATCTGTGGCAAATTGCATTTATCCTTCGTTCTAACGTCAATATTCGCCTTGAATATTCTTATGCCCGTGTAGGTGCAATGTATGTGTATTTATCCTTTCAAACAGTACAAATAATGGCTTTATTTCAATGTTTTACAAACACAAATGCTTCAGCACAGAAAAAAAAAACAGAACACAGTATCAACCGATACCTGATCAAATAAACTGAAACTGAGTAATGATAGTGTGTGTTTACATCATGTTAAATGTTAATGAAACAAAATTTGGATTAATTGTCCTACATCAATTTGATAACTTCTCAATATGTATATTTTTTTCTAAACAATAAAAGGAAGTTTCTGATCGAAACACCTGTCCCGAGTGCTATCTCGTTATCTCTTGTGATATCACCTGTATTCTATGATTGAATTCATAAGTAGGAGTGGATTTTTATTGTTTTAGTTGACAGATTACTTTTAGCTTGCAAGTTTTTGAAGTTCGATTTACTTGCACAGTTTTTGTGTTCGCCACATTTGAATTCTTCTTTCGAAATACTACTTACGTCTACGACATATTGTGTGCGTGCCTCGTGGAGTTTTGAGTCTTGCCATTATTTTGAGCACTTATGCTTTCCTTCGATAGTAGTAATTGAACGATACAGTATTATTGCTGTATAATGGTGTGTGTGTATGTGTTAAATCCATAAAGGGCAATACTGTGATCCTATCTACACCTAAATGCTGCATTCTCCTATCTACACCTAAATGGGGGGGGGGGCAGGGGGCCCCACCAATCACAAAAGAGATGGGGCCTGAGTATGCCACACACCCCCCCCCCAAATTTATCAAGAAATTATAACGAATTGGATAAGAAGCTAAAACTTTCATCCCAAATTGAATTAATGTGGTGATGGGATAGGGAAAATTGGGGCCTGAGGCACAAATCAGATCTAAAATTCACCAAAAATTATCTCACTAGACAAATTTTACATAGGTATGTACAGGCATCATCATGCTTGATCCAACGATTGGAGGTGGTCATGGTGGGCTCCCAGCTGCCCCCCCCCCCCCATGAAGATTTCTTTCCTACGCCTCTGCCAAGATATTTTCAAGATGCCTTCTTTTGGTAGACCTTATATTGAATAAAAAGAATTGGGCTTACTTTTGAGCACATCTACTTGTATTAGGGAGAAGAGGGAGCTTCTTTGGTGTCTTCTATGACATCACAATAGACCCATTCCACCGGCAATTGATGCATTTGGTCTATTGTGACATCATAGAAGACACCAAAGAAGCTCCCTGTTCTCCCTTTTGATAGCAGATATGATTACAAGTAAGCCCGAATCTTTTTAATCAATATAACATCTACCAAAATGAGGCATCATGAAAATAGGCTGGTCTTTTACTTAAACATTGTGGGTCATCCATCCGTCCATAGTTGTTAAAATCATTATTAGTCCATATGAAAATGCCGGGAGAGGAATTTATTGGGGCACACCTGTTGTAATAGTACATGTGTATTTCATTACTCTAAGCCACCATACGTAATGAAGATGCACATCTTAGAGATGTCAGTTGTCTAAGTTGAACAGTTTTGCTCTGATGACCTACTTCATTTAATATTCCCCACCTACTCTCACATTAACAGACATTCAGACAACATGTCCTCGTTCTAAATGGCAGGCATCGGGGGTTGTGGAGTGCATTAGATACACCTCAGCCATTTGGGGGAGGAGAAAAAACAAAAGTAAAACACTTCCACATTGGCTAACCTCTTTGCTCATATGAATTCTCAGATCTCGGCCACAGCCGCGGCGGGGCAGCTCTGGCCCGGAACAAGCAACAGTAAATCACGAGGCGGCCAAAAAGGGAGCTGGTGGGGTTGCCATAACTACCATAAGGTTACCATGGCAGCCATGATTTATCGGCCTTATCGCGTGGTGGGGTGGGTGGTGTTATGGTCGGCTGCACACGGCGGCCATCAGGCGGCTCGGACAATGCGGCTGGTGGCTGCTTGGGGCGCGGGAACACGTCCGTCCGCCACACGCCGAAGCAGACGACATCCAAAGCACATTTCTCAGACACGACCAAGGCCGCCAGAGGTAGCCGGCCAGAAGGACCTAGACGGCCCCAGGCCTGCCCTGCTCCAGCCCCAACCCAGGAGGGCGTGAAGGACGATGTTGGTGGTCGTGTGGATGGATGGTGGGGTCGTGGAGGTGGAAGGCTTGGCTGGGAGAGATGGAAGGTGGATTAATGGACACTAGGCCCTTGGACAACCCCTCCTCACCATACAACAGATACAAGATATGGTTCTGATCCGCTCATCCATAGCTATAACTAGTCTGATGTCTGCATGCTGTTAATCGTTCCTATAATTAATTCTCCACAGTAATAGAAAAAAATTATACTTATAAGCTGTTGTTTCTGGATATTGCAATGCTGCAGTTGTGGCCACGTGCTTTAATGATCCAGCTCCACTGATCAATAAAACGCTGATGCATTACGTTGCACTGTAGTCACATATTGCTTTTGCTCATGTTTCAAATACCAAGTGTTGTTCTTCTAAATAAGGTCACCTGAACAAACACGATGAGTTTACATAGCAAGAGAGGAAGATCAGACCACTGTGCCCATAAAGATCGAACCATGCCAGGTGTGCTCATATATATACAAGGTATACAAGAGTTTAAAGGCAGGTATTGGAAAATGTTATACTCATAGAATGACAGAAAAACTACCAAACCTTGTCATGTTGGACTGTCAAATGTCCAAACCCCTTAGGTGAATTGACGTGATCTCACAGACCTTTACAGTGTCAGAAGTAATCATCTTATTTTCCAGTGCATCAGATCTGAGAGGATGGCGACAGTGATGATATCAAATGGGGGACGCACATGGCATGGTACCCTGGAATTTATTGATTCCAAACAGGTTCTAAAACTAGACTTTATGGAAATTGGTCATTCTCTTTATGGCGGTTTAGACGACATTCGACCAACCAGCAGGCCTACATCAAGTGAACTTTCAATTCAAGAAGATCCTCTTTGTTCTAAATACTGAAGATATCTATGCAATGAGTCTTATGGCATCTTAGGAAGAACACTGTACTTAGGGTATGAGCCTAGGGCCAATAGCCTATGTGTAATACTGGAAATTAGACATAGGTTGTGTTATTTAAGTTTTAAACCGAGAAGGCGTCTAGGTCCACCCACAGGAGAGGAGGCATTGTGTCCCTGGCCGACAGTGGATGGACACAAAGTGAACTGGGAGGGCCCCTAGGTGGGCGGCATCTTTGTTCTGATGGATTCTCTGCCAACATCTCCTTGTCAAGTCGGCCATGTTGCGTCCTCTCAACGGACTTCGGCCGTCTACGTCGTGCGCCGCAATGGGACGCGTTTGATGCGCCGCCTAGTGGGCGGATTATGAACTGTCCGCGGGTCAGCGCCCGCAAGCCTTCAGCGGAGAGCAACTCCTCATTTCAACCAACGGATAAAAAAACAAAAAAACAAATTTACGGCCCGCTCCAATAAGGTTTCCTTGGCAGAGGAGTGGTTGGCAAAGATAATCAGGCGGACAGACCGGCGGAAGAGCTCCCCAGAGACTGGCACACAATTGGAATCAAGGTCCAAAGGGGGTGCGTTTAATTACCAGTGATGTGGCGTTCCTTCGCAACAACCTATTACGTCCGGCAGGGCTGAGCTCAACTTCAGAGTTTGTGTTTAGTTATTGATGAGCGCCCGAGGAGTCGAGCTGCTCGCCACCGCCGAATGAAACGCTCATTAATAGCTGTGGGATGTCAGGAGGGGGTGACCGGTGACGGGAGGTGAGGGCTGGTGAGGGCTGGGAACAGTGGAATTAGGGGGAGAAGAGATGGGATATCGGCGTATAGGATGGGCAGGTGCAGAATGGGTGAGTTGGTTACTGTGTAAGCTGAGATCAGTACAATGTATAATAAGTACATACGGTCAATAGATGAAGGCGGGTAGTACTACAGTGTACATGTATTGGGGTACAGGGCCATTTGCGTTTCGGCCGTTGATGTAATGAGGAGATGCTGACTAAAGCTATCTCCTTTGGCAGCAAAGACCGCCAGTTAGTTGATGGTGTAGGCCTAAAAGAAAGTGAGATTTGTATCCCCTTCCGGTATACATAATATCATTTGATCTTGTTGGATGGGTATTGTCCATGGATAAGATCTGAAAAGGAGGTGGAGCACCATTTTGCCAGTAGGCCTCAATTGTTAGCCCCCCCCCCTCATTCCATAACCTTTTTGAAATGTCCTAGGCTTTTTGCAATGTTTTGTCAAAACAACAAGGGCCTACAACCCAGGCCTACACTGAAAACTTATATCTGAAAAAAAAACAACAACTAATCAGTGATGATCACTTTAGGGTGCTCAACTTGATGCCGTCGGGGGGGGAGGAGAGTATCTTGTCATCATTTGGGTAATCATATGTGATTACAAAGGTTCATCATATTGGTTACTTTTTATAATAGCTTACATACTCAGATTGATAGGTGTACTGCTGAAATGGGTATTCTGTCATTTATCATAGCTCATCAGGTACAGTTTATAAATATTTTTTTATAATTACCCCCCCCCCTCCTCCTCCTGGTATTGATAGGTATTTTTCTGGACCCTTATAGTAATCATAATGGGCCAAATATCACATACTATGTATCCATATGTATAGCAAAGAAGAACCAATTCTACTATTACTACTATTTCAGACACAGGAGTGGTGTCTAACTGCAAACATGTTAAATGATGTCTCTATGAGATGATTCTATGATAACCTTTTACTTCACAGACATTCATTACCTAGATTAATGCAAATATTTATAGATAGATGCCCTCAAGGTTGTTCTGGTGGCAGAAGTATGTCATCAAAATGATGACCTTGGGTCATCACTTTGATGAAGTGGGGTCATCATTTGAGAATGATGACCAAATGTCATCTTCACTGATCACCTTTATATATGTAAAATTATTCAGTGTACAAGTATGTAGTTTTTAAGTGGCATTCTATCGAATCCCTTTTCCTTGACGCTCACTAGTTAGACTCTGGACGCGGTCTCTGGACTAAGGTTATAGTGTTGCACCATAAAGCCATTCAAGTTAAAACTCTAAAGTGGCTGCTTTACATCTCTTCGCTACATAGCCTACACTTAGTTTGCCATACATTAACATCCATTTGGTTATACTACTTACACAATTGACGGTTATACGTACTCTTGACGTCGCCATGTCTTCACACTTTTTTCATTATACTACTCACACGGCTCTTCGCTTTGAATACGCTGACGTCGCCGTCTATTGAGTGCCCTTTTCTTATACTACTTAGGCCTACCCAACTACTAGAATCCAACCTGACTACTTTTTTGTTGCCGTGTTTTACCCCACTTTTCTATATACTACTATAAACCTGGAGTAGCGATATTTCTTACACGCTGACTTGAAGCTTAAGAAAGGAGCAATTATCTATTCGGATAGGTGAAATCAGTTCGAAAACGAAAAGGGACCTTATTGCAGAGGGCATTAAGGCCCTTTTTTCACAATAGGGGCCTACACGTCGCATGTTCATGTACCTAAAGGGTATCTGCCCGAACGGGTTTATCAAGTACTACCGTATACACAATGCAGATGTCCAGATATCATGATATGATAATCGTAATAGGTACGAGCCTATGTCTAAATGCTCTGCAACTGTTGAGTCAAGCGCTTATTCTGGTGAGAGAAGCCATAGTATATCTAAAGCTGTCCTCCTCCTGGGTGGACAGTCGAGAAGCAGACTGCTTGTTGGAAAGGCGGGGGCCGAGTGAGTGACGAAAGAGGTATACTGGTGGGGGTTGTGGACGATGGTGAAGGGCTGCAATGGCCAGGGGTTGCTGGGGGCAGTGGGCAGACACCGCCAGGACTGACCAAGCACACATTGGCATTCCTCCTCCGCGTCTCGCATAATAGAGAAGACAGATGACACGGCAAAGTTCATTCGCTATTGGACAATCGGTCTTGTATCCTCCCCGCGCCCAGGTCGGAGGTCGCAATATCCGCGTGCAACTTGGGACGCTAGATTGATGCGCAGACCGCCACTGCGCAGGAGGCCCTGTATTTACCTAGAATTCCTCGGTGTGACCGCCGCTGAATTTAAAGTAGACGATAGATGGCGCGGCGAGCCTCCCGCGGGGCCGGACTCTTGTATATCAGGTGCAATTTAGAATTTCCTTGTAGCCAAGGACAGGCATAATCCCATTGGCTGGCCGGTGAAGTGCTTGTTTATTGGTTTTGGCCGCGGCCCTCTGTCACGACCCGGCCCCGATGTCCTACTCATGCGCCCTCTGTGATCTGATTTATCTTGGCAATGAGGGCCACCAAGGAGGCACGCCGACAAATTACCTGAGGCATTTACACTGGCCACCAAGCAGCCCGCTAATATCATGTGACACGGCCTGATCTACACCACCACTTTATTGCCTCCTGACTAAGTCAGGGCGAAGAGTTCCAGTCGGTTCCCGCCCTGCCCCCTGTCGCCGCCAACTTTCATTTCCGGCCGTCGGTCTTTATCGTTAGAGAAGAAATATCATAATTGTGGGTGGGGGCTACAGGCACAGACACAATTCTACATTGCGGACATGCCACTGGCGTCGGCAGTATCAGACTACATCAGCCGACGTGTGTCCATGGTGGTTAAACCTTATACAACCTCTTCTAATCATTGCATATTAGGATTTGTATAATTATTGTGGTAGGTTTTGATGATGAGATGTAGTCTTCTCATTAGGTGTTTCGTGTCAGGGTGAAATGAAAATGTTATAGGGCGTGACATGCATCGCAAGTGAAAGTAACGCAGAAGATGTTTGGAAAAAGAATGTGGAATTATGAAGATATACTTATATGTGACACTTAGTCTAAATAAAGTGAATTGTTCCTCATTTTAATGTCATCTATAGTCCTAATTGATTACCAGTTTGAAATCTCAATCTGATCACTTGTTAACTATGGTGTATTACAAGAGTATAATTACGTTATATCAAACTTTAAAAAAAGGATTCCCGAGGCATTTCATTGATGTAAATCTACATTTTGAACCCTATCTGCCCTATCCCACGCCATTACATTTATCTTCAGCTGGTTGACCGATGGCAATCATATAGTACATCCACAATGAAATAGTTTGTAAATGCTATGCAGCCTTTCCAATGCGGGGTAGGAATCCCATAAAGTACTAGGGTAAATTCAGGTAAAGTGGGTCACCAGGTAAAGTGGGACAACTAAGGTTATGACCTTCCAAATTTTTCTCTCTATTAGGAGTAACATTTCTCTATCTTAAAGAATTATATGTGCTTTATCCCCCTGTTCTACATGTTTTGTCCCCTAATTGAAGAGTAATTATGCTTTCAAAATGTTATCATTATCCTGATACCTGCACTTTCGTTGAAAAGATCTGCTGGTACATAAAAAAATAGTCAAATAAATTGCTAGTGATGGCATTTAGGGCAATATAGTACCATTGCAAACTTTATGCATTTGTTTGGTGCATATATTAGTTCTCTAAATCCTAATGAATTTTCAGCAGTCAGTTTTTAGGATTAAGCACTGTGAGACCTAAGGTATAAGTGTCCCACTTAACCTGAAGGTATTTGGTTAAGTGGGACGGGCAGATTCAAGTTAAGTGGGACACTGCATTGCCCCAATACCCACTGGGTACTAATGCCTAATACTTCATTTTTTCATTAATCTGGGGGCAAAAACAACAATAATAATCAATATGCATTGAAGATACCCAAAATCCTGAATCTGCATGGCTTAATAGGATCTATACATGGGTATTCAATGGTTCCTCAGGTTGTACTTGCTTGACAGGGTAACCAGGGTGGCCAAAGGCCGCAAATGTAAGTGTCTACCCCTGGTAACCATTATGCAAATGCACTGATCGCCAATATAGATCAAATAGTAATAAGACATATTTCACACTTGATAACTTGTACTTACACATGATGACAATATATAAATATCAAGCTGCACTTTATTCAGATAGCTTTCAGCTAATACTATTTTTTCAGTTGAAGAAAATTCTAAATTATTAGTCATTTCTATAAGTTTCATAACCTATAGCATTTCCGAACTATCAAAAATTTCATTAATTCTCTTTCACACTAAATCTTCATTTTAGAACCCACTTGCATATACAGATGGCTTAATCAATGCAAATAGAGTCATTTAATACCAGAAAACTCCAAAATATTAAAGAAATTTCCACCTGTGAAATTAAAAATAGCTTCATGCATGTAGTTTTATGTTGCATGCATTGTGGCCTACCACACAGCCTCGATGCACCATGTTTTGGAGGGGGGGGGGTGTTAACGCTGATTCTCTGGAAGTAGGTAGGCTGCTGTCTTTCATCATCCTTAAGGGATTCTTATTGTGTACTAGATACCATGTATCATAACAGCTCTTGCCCATCCCACTCCCTCATTTATTCTAGGACTCATTGTATTGTAGACACTTAAGTTGCAATGGAAGCACCAGCCAAATCCCTTGCATTTAGAACATCAATGCCACAGCAATACCCACTATGCATGTAGTTAGATGTCCACTTTCTGTGACATTGCCAGTGTGGGCATGGGAGCAGCGATTGGGGATGGGTTCAAGGAAGCCTAGATATAGGCCTAAATTCCAATAGAAAGTCTTATGTCACTTGTTTTCAGTAATATAGAGGGGTCACGCGGCTCTTTTTCAAGAAAAAAATCATTCCCACTGCCTGCCATTCCCAAGCACACCATGTCAGTTCTGCACACCATATCAGTTGTGCACCAGATCCTACCTCAGCCCCCCATGATACATTTTGGCCCATTTTATCCATGATGCTTCATCCATTCTATCTGGTCTTATGGATATCCTGTTATGGATTTCTTTGTTTTTTTAATCCACTACTTCAATACTTCAAAATTAAGTTTTTCCTCTTTGAAATGTAACAATTATGATATGGATCCTGATTTACACTGAAAACCTATGACTGCAGAAACTAATCAGTAGTGATCACTTTAGGGTGCTCAATTTGATGCAGACCAGGGAGAGTACCCCTTTCATCATATGTGATTAGTTCAGGTCATCAATATGATGACTTCAGGTCATCAATACTGATTAGTTTTTCACATGCTGATATAATAATGACCTGGATAAGCAATTTGATTGAAGTACAATGTTGCTCAAAATAAGAAATAAAAGAATAGTTTTGGAATTCCCCCGACACCACCGTATCAACCTAACCCTCATTCATTTATTAGAGTAGGTCTTCTCGTTGAAGATATGGGATTCATAGTTATATAAGTTGGAGCAGTTGATGCCTATCTTCATACTTCTTGATACGACCATTGACAAAGAATAGGTGTTTATGCTCTGAATATGCCTATTTTACTTTCATTCTCATTTTACAACATGTCCCCTTTTCAACACAATTTTACATAACTTCCCCACTTTAAACTTGCATGTTGATACATTTATGGCAATTATTTATATCAATTTTACCACAACAATGATCTGAATTGTATGAGACATGTCACATCATCATAATGTAGGGCCCCCTGGTGGGAGAAATGGTATGATCAAAATGATTACTTTCTTTCATCAATGAGGAATGATGACCTAAAGTCATCTGCATTGATTACTTTTCAACAAGCCTAGGTTTTCTGTGTATTGCAGTGGAGTGAATTATTCCCATAAGTTGTCCCACTTTACTTGTAGCAAGTGTCCCACTTTACCGAACACACAATAAAATTTGGAGAGTTTATTTTGAGGATGCACACCCTAAAACAAGCTCCACCCCTTGGATATGTTGAGATATTTCTTGATTTATTGTTCTTGTCCATGTAGAGGAGGTAATTCTGAACAAATTTGATGAATTTGATTTTCAAAAAAAGATCATCTTTCATTCCTTGAATGGTACTCAAAGTCAGGCAAGGGCTGAAGTGCCCCACTTTGCCTGAATCAACCCTATGTCAAGCCGATACCCTGCGTGGAAAAGTACATTCTTCAAGTCCTTGCGCCCACACAAAATGGACATTCCACTCTAAGCCATATAGCATATATACTGCCGCCTTGAATGTTAATGGCTCTGGCAACTCAATTCGCTCCACCTACTGGAGGCCCTACTAGAGGATGGTACCTTCCAGAGGTTTCACCCTACCCATCTGAGGGGTAGCTATCAGGGGCCTGTCGCCTACCAGCCGACAGAAGATGGCAGTGTCTCCTATCTCCTGAACACTTCTGTTCATTAAGATAAGACCATTCCATCACGTCTAACAAATGGTTTTGCCTCTGACCCGGCCCCTGTCGGCACATAAGACAAGCCATTGTGACCCGGGCGTGATCAATAATGTTTTTGATGTCCACAACCCACAGGAGTGATCCAACTCTCGCCCCCTGTCCGCCCCCTCCATCCTCTCACAACCCCTTACGCCCCTTCCAAACACCACAGCGCCCCGCCCTCATGCACCCCACCCCTGCCCCCTCCATAACCGTCCTATCCGACACAGAAACGGAGGTAACTCCTCCTACAGTGCAAATGCCTTTCTGGCAGCGTCGCTCCCCAAGCCCAGCACGGGGTACTGGAACCACGCAATCACACTGACGTGGGAGCGGGGGTAAGAGTGGGAGGGGTGGACCAGCCTCGGACAAGATAATACCAGCGCGCTTCTGAGTGATTGTAACTGGCATATCTTAATTAAATCCTTTGTTTCAGATAATGAGGCGGGTGCTGATGTAATTGAGAGGCGAGCAGGGGTTTCTCGGGCCGTTCTGGTGAGGCGGACTTCATTTCCTCCGGCGCTGGTGGGCTGCGGTGTGTGAGGCGATAGATCCTGGGTGGGGCTGACAGCTTGGCGAGCCTGCTCCCAGAAGATACACTGTAACAGACATCAGCCCATCGCCGAGGTCGGCTCTCAGGGCCTCCCCCAACGTGTGTAGGCAACAAGCCAGGGGCGCCAGATAACCCAACTCACAAAACAGGACCCCACCCCTCAACTAATGACACCAACTCACCATTCTACAACTTTGGAAGTACCCCCTGAATCCTACTCATACACCCCTTCCTTCGTCCCACGGACACGTTCCACAAATGTCTTGCAACTCCCTCTTTCCCTCCTGCAGTCCCATCCATATCACTATAATCTATGCAGATCACAACCAAGAAGCATTTGTGTGACTTTGAGTTAATTGAAAGCTGCACAGGCTTGGAAACTGTGGGACAGTTCCATCAGATAGGCTCCCCTGTGTGAAGGGAGTGAGAGGGATGGAGGAGGTAGAAAGGGATGTTTATAGATCTGTAAGCAGTAAAGTGGTAATAACACACGGAGAGCTTTCTGTTTGGCCTTCTATGTCAATAGCTTGCACCGCTCAAGCTGGTTTATGCATGCATCAGGATGAATTATAAATGAACAACGGACTCCAAATTAAGACCCCAGAGGCAAAACACATATCCGCTATTTGAAAATCGGCGATCAATTCAGAAAGCAAAATTGATGGGAGCACAGGCATAATTCTCTTTTTATTATATTCAGCCACTTAAAATTAAGAAATCAATAGACGCGAGCTTAGGGACGACGCGGAACTGATAGATCTGCGTTATAGGCCTTAGAGATAGGATGTAGGACTGGTGGGGCCTGGGGTGTATTATCCCAGAGCGTCCGCTTCAACAGGAGTCTATGAGATAATCAGATTGGTAGACAATCAACGGCAAGCGGGGACTTTTGTGTGCAGACGACATTCATCAGGCAAGCCACCAAGTGTTCATTACGCGGCGCGAACTGTCAGCTTACTTCACCCATTCATCACAGTCTCCCCCAACCCCAGCCAACCCCTCCCTCCTGCAAATTAACTCCTGACGACAAAAGGTTAAAACATACACCACTGCCCATGTTTAAAACGGCTCCCATGCCGTGGAGAACCACTTATATGATTTAATTACACCCACATTATAGCCGACGCAGGAATTTAGCGGGCGGGAGGAGGAGGAGCTAGTCATCCATCTTTTTCTCGACTTGTCTCCGGCCTTTTAGCTACCCCTAATGTCACGTTTGATCTTCATTTAAATGTTAGCTAATTAACCCTTTCTCTTAATTCTTTTCCCTCTTAACGTTCCCTCTGACATTTCTAGCCTGCAGACAACCATTAATTTCACAATCTCCTCAGTGACGTTCAGAAGTTATGATGTAGTTCCATTCTAGCCACCCTTTGGAAATACCATATCCATAAAAAAAAAACATGGATAAATCATGAATTCTTTGGCGTTCGGCGAAGCAGACGACACTTTCCAGCTGAGGCAATTAAAACAAGCGGCCGCGTGTTAGGACGATTACTGTCACGGACTGACAGAGTCGGGGTCGTTTACCGTCGCTAATTTGCATAACAATGAGCAACTTTATGGTGGCCTTGTGTCAAAACCATCAGTCTTTCCCTCAGCACAGCATGGAAAACCAAATAAGTCTCGATTTCAGATGGATGCCACCTATTCTAACCTGTCACTGACGTAGACGTGCTCATATTCTATCCCTGGATTACCCCCAAGGGCAATGAATGCCTGGTAGAAAAGTTGCCATAAACAAATTCTACTTTCCATATACTACAGGCACCTTGCATGTGATAGCCCTTGGTATTCTACCGCATTTTACGATATACATGTACACATAGTCGTAAAATGATTAAATCGATACCTAGGGAATAGGGGCGTTCCTTTGGGGGTTTCCTTTACATCAGTGAGGTTGCATGTCAAGACTGTTACATAATGAATAATATGCAATAGTAAACGCTACAATACTTCACCTTTGACCTCTTATCATGATAAACCATTAACTGTATTCCTCTGTTAGAAAAGCAGTGTCATATCTCATGTGTATATCTTACTCATTCATACCCCTTATCATATCCATCTCCCTCTGTGACATCGATCTGGGTTTGTCATCCTAAACCATTTCTTTTACCCCATTACATTCAGGATAATCATTACCTTTCATGATGGCAGGTTAAATCTAGTTCCTCGTTCTGCAGCCATGTCCATTTAACCATCTTTAACCACTGGTTTGACAAAAAAAAAAGGGGGGGGGGTCCCGGTAACTTCAACAGCAGGCATTTAGAGGGACTAGGCATCAAAATTTAACTGTTATAAAAAGAGGGGGTGAGCTGGTGTTTAAGGTCTGTGTGCTGGAGTTGATGGCATCCTTGGTGTGGCCCAGTGGGGGACCCGGCAGTAAACACTCCCCAAGTCCCACAAAGACACGTGCGCAAGGAGGGCTTTGCGTGTTTATGGCCATTACGGCCGTCTAAGACCATCAACACCCCCACCAGGAGGCAAACTAACCCATAGATTACCTGGTCGCAATTATCTCCACTGACATGCTTTCCAACTTTTGATCGGACCAAGATAATTTTTGATGGAGGAGCACTGGGTGGTGATATGAATGTTTTATCGTTTTACTACAGTGCCCATCGACCTGCCATCTTGTGGCCAATTCAACCCCGTCTTGAATGGGAACACAGGACTGAGAAGCGAGACTTTAGGGGAACCGGAAACCAAAGCACCGCCATTTTTGGTCAATGGCTTTATGGTGGAAAACGTCATAAATCTTATGTGAGTGAGGGCTAGGGAAACAGGGAAATCAGAGAGGGGGACAGAGATTACGAGAGAGAAACACACACAGAACGACTACACGCACACGAGTTAAAAAAAGAAAATGGGAAAGAGAATGACAGAAAGAGAATCAATCTTTCCCCGTCCACACACTGACACGACAATGATAAAGTGACCGACAAACATTTGATTCCTGTGCATGCACATTAAGCCTCCAAAGTCCCTGGGAGTCGTTACATTTTTTTTCTGCCAACAGCTATAAACATAAAGACGAAACCAGTGGGCAAAGTAGAGAAAAAGGACAGACACTGTGGCTTATGGTGGGCCTGGCAACCACAAAGTCGACAAATGATTGCGTGAGGCGGAAACTCCATAGAAACTGATAGCGATGTTATCGACTTGGTACAGGAGGTTGGGGTTAAGAACCCAAACGGGTGGTGGCAGTGGGCCTGCTATGGGGCTGTATAACAGCCACTTAAAGTAGGAGAACTAGGCAAGGAAGGAGTTTGTCTATAGCGACCTAGGGGGATACATTATTGACTTATGAAATAATTCCCTTTATTCAGTGCAGATTCTTTTAGGGTGCATTAGCTGGCACCCATCATGGCGGTTGTTATCAGTGTTTATCTCTCCAGCACCAAATCAAGCAATGGTGCCTCCTAGAATGGAACCTGCAAACTCGGTATAATAGCATGTTGTTGGCTTACATTGCCATGGACTTAATTCCACTTCCATGCCCCTTGCCCTGACGACTGGTGAGGCCTGAAATGTCACCCAAAACACGACATGTATTCGTGTTCCTATATGTAATGTGTGCCTGACACGTGATTGGATGTGAAAGAATCTACTCCCAATTTATTTTCAATGAGGGTGATGGGCTATCCAAATACAATCATAGTTTCTGAAAAGAGCACGATTTTATAAATATACACGTGGTGTATTTCTCCAATACAGGCTATTACTGGAGCAGGTCAACGAGGCAGTTGGCAGTTGGCGGTAAACGAGGCAGTTGGAGGCTCTCTTGATTGACCGGTTTAATATTCAGAGATGCCACTTGCTATATAACAAAAAACAGGAAAAACTGATTTTGGACACACTTACCCAGGATATTCACATGAATTAGTACATTAGTCTGGACCAAACAAAACCAGAAATTCCTGGTAAACCAGGAAAAGTGGCATCTCTGAATTATTGAAGAAAAAATTGAAATCAAGACCTGTACGGTGCATACAGACCTGGATCTGGAGTGACATAAGTGGGTTTACTGATTTATTATCATCACTACATTGAAGAGTAGAGAAGAGTATGTTGTAACGCTTTAAATATTGAATCTCAACTTCAATCATTTTGAATCTTCAACTTTACAAATTACTGAAATAACTAAAGATAATTAGTTATCTGCTGCATATGTTCCAAATTAATTTGGAACATATGCAGCAGGGACCATGTTGGTTCAGGAAGATCATTTTGTATCTCAATGAAGACCAACAATGTCAGAGATATAGAGCCCACACTGTATTTAAAAAAACAACAACAACAACAACAACAACAAAAAAAAAAAAAAAAAAGGTGAAAATTGCCAGAGATGCATCGTTATTTTCACGGAAATACCATGTGCCCCCGGGCTTGTGCCACTGCACTACCATCTGTGGCTTCATTGTACAAACTATACACGCTGCTTTACTGCAATACGATTATGGTTAATGCTCAGTTTTATGAGGATGCCTGTTAGTTCAACAGTTATTTCTTAGAGTGCAGCTAGAACAATGTCCTGCTTCCTTTCGTAGCCTAACTGTTGGATGTAGAAGGGCATGGACATGCGACAAGAGGGGTGAAGGGCCTGGCCATTATCCCTTTCCAAAGGCCATTCTGCATGAGCAGAGCTCGTGTGAGCTGGTCACGCCCGGGTGAGCAGCTCATGAGCTCATGATGGGGAGGTCGAGGTGCTCCCGGCGCCGCGGGGCGTGACGTGCCTGGGGACACGTGGCTCTCTGCCTTGGACGTACCATGACATGGCACAAGATGACGTTAAAGGTAACACGCACGTCATGAAAGACGCGCACCATCATCGCGCGGCTGATCAGAGGATCGCCATGTGGTCACGAAGGGGAAGGTTGGGGGGGGGGGTACCAGAATAATTATGACAATCAGACATTGTAGTGTTCACACATTTTCTCAGGCTCGCCCCCACCAACCCGAAGATGTTGCTTTGGTATCAATGGCCGCTGGTCCAAATAGGGTATGTATCTGTCTCTATTATTAATTGGACTCAAACCGGTTTGGCCAGTACTAGAGGTTCTGTCTCTAAAACAGAATATCTTCTGAGACCAGTGCCTTCTGTTACAACTAATGTATTACTTTTATTTTACGTAGAAGTTATGGGCTTCTCGTAAATGTGGTGCAAACGAGTTGTGGTAGCAGGGGTTGGAGCAAATTAGCCACCATTGTAGTCATGCACAGGAATGTCTAAGTAGGGTCCAACGCAAGTCTAAAACATTTAATGATTCTATGCATTTTTTTTTTATTTAGCTATAGGAGGGGGTGCCCCTATGTGGCTCATGCTTGTTGGATTGGTTGATCATTGCTTCTATTACTGGGGATTAATTTGACGTAGGTAATGGCGGGGTATAGGTAAACCTGTAGGGGGTCAAGCACTCCCCCTACCCCATACATGAAGTAGAGTCGACTCACGCAGTCTCTCCCATAATGAAATGTTACCCCTGCTTCTCCAATCAATCTATGTTTGCAGGCATAAAAACAACAACAAAGAAATGTAGGACCTTGTTTGGGCTATACAATGCCGTTTTAGGTATAAGCCTACTTTGACACGAAGAATGCTGGTTGCACAACTTGCTTCCGGTGCATCAAAAACTACCCACAATCTTGCAGCAATTTATCATAGGGGCTGCAGTTTTCTGCCATAGAAAGGTATAAGTAGAGATCTGCTTGGAGATTAACTTGCGTCATCATCCCATCCCGACCGGGTGCGCGCGACAGGGGGCAGCACCGCCTACCAAGAACCACTCTCATTGCGGACAGGCAAATTTCTTTTTCTCGTGTTTCGCCCAATACCACACACTGTTCAAGTGGTCGTGATTTACTAAGGGACGCCGTCGGCGACCCGCAGTGACTGCCAACCCAGTCCCTGATTGGCTGGTATCCAGGGGAGACAGAGGAGATCATGTTTAATGATGGCGATACCATCTGCCGACATTACTGATATACATCAGCTAATCTACTGCTAAAAACATACATTTGACTTTTTTTTTTATTTTTATAGAATGGAGAGGTTTGCGTTATTTCCAGGGAATGTATTGGCTTCATATTGAGGGGATAATGGATGGTCATAAAGAATACATAAGATTCAATCAGGATAAAACCACAAAGCCTCCACATAGTCTGTTCATGTCCGATGATATCTTAAAAGTCAGTTCGAAAACAGATTGTTTCCTCACTCTTTACCTCACAGAGGAAGAGATAGGTATTGATCAATCAATTATTCTGACGAAGAGCAAAAAAATTACATCCTATAAGTTGCCCAATAGAGGATAATAGAAGCATGAACAGTTTTTTTTGTTCAAATCACTTATGAATTATAGATGTGGTATCATTCATGTGTGTATTTTTTTATTATGTCTGAAAAGGAATTACCACTTGTCATATCCTGGTATCAATCTTTAAGTTTCTTTGGTTTTATTGAGTTAATCATTGTATAAAAATTATGTTAGATATAACGGCGATTGTTTATTGGAAATTCTCTCTGGTTCCCTCCCCTATTCATTTGGGAACTTCCTGTAAACCTTTGGTTTTTGTTTCAGGGCAAGCTGTTTCTGTCAACAACGACTAATCAGCAATCTTATCTCAGTGTGGGAATCGGCTTGACTACCGTAATCTCCCGCGTATAAGGCACAGCCCGCGTATAAGGCGCACCTAGAGTTTTGGAAAATTCTCAAAAAAATGAAAAATTCATAACTTTGGATCTACTGAATGAATTTTCAAAATTCAAAAATCTATGGTAGCTTGGGCCACCTTGGGCCCTCCTGGGCCCCATTTTGTCCTATTTTGACCAAGGGGGCATGTAAGATATCAAAAGAAAGGTCTTGGTGTCCCCCTTCTGGATCAAATGAGAACTAAACCCCCCGTATAAGACGCGCCTTATACGCGGAGATTACGGTACTAACGTTATGACAATCAGATACTTATTTCAACTTAGTTATAGAATCTCCCTAAAGTTAGAGTGGGCTGAGGAAAATTAGATCGAATTGTATGTAACTGCTGACAATGAAGCCTCGCACGGACCTTACTGCATTTGCTTCAGTTTAGGGTGGGGCTTATTGCTTAAAATCGACATGATGACATGACCATTTCTTAAAATTGACATGGGGACATGGCCATTTTTTAAAATCGACATATGACATGGGGGACCCCCCATCCACACCCCCTATATGCGAAATACATGTAGGCCTACTTCAGGGTCTACAGAAATCTTACACGCATTGCATTTTGCACTTGAGATTGAATGGCCAAGTACTTAATTGTAACCTACCCATGGACCGATGTAAATTCAACTAAAAACACAAGACAATGTATACAATACCTTATCTGAGTGTTGATATACAGAAACCTACTGAACGCTGGTATGCTCTAGTCAGAAAAGCATACCACCCTGCCAGTTCCCTAACCCAACCAATGTGACACCTAGTGTCTAAAATCGGAACTATTACAGTCCCAGGTGCACACGCTCTCTCTTGTGGTACAAGTTTGAACTACGTCAAGAGAAATTGTCCGGAATCTTCCCCAAGTTAACCAGCTGCTTAATAGGAGTTGAAGGACCGTAATATCTCGCATATTAGGCTTATCTCACATATAAAACGCTCACTGATTTCATGTTTGACACATAAGGCGCACCTTGAGTGACGGTTATGGGCTTTTTAGTGTCCTATATCATATCCTAACAAATGGGGGATATTCTAAGTATAAGGCAAAGGGTTATCATTCGCGTATACGCCTAGGCTGGAAACCTACCCCTGAATTCCGCTCCCGCTACTCTCCCACTATACATAGTTATACAGACTGCAGATGCCCAGCGTAGTATACGCTGCGCCTAATACACGAGGTACTATGGAATATCTTAAATGGTTTCATCTGTCTCAAACAAGATGAACTGTCGATTTTACCAACGGAAATAAACCATTGTGATAGTTTAATCTGGCTATTATTAAAGGATAGGCTAGTAAGACAAAATTTGTTATTCTTCATGAGAATATAATATCCAATATTTATTTATGTACATGTATATTCAGTATTTGCATAATGCATATCACAGTTAGACGAATGACCATCACAGATAAAGAGTATGGTAAGTGTAAACTTGTCTTAGTTCTTCTTATCAAATTGAATAAATATCTTTTAGTTATTTTCAAAAGATATACCTTTACCCCTCTTTTCTGTATATTTCCTTATCTTCTGGTCTGTAACAAGGCAAAGTTTTTCCAGTTAAGATATTGTTGGAAGATACTGGAGTATCGCTTGACATATGCTTCACGAACCACTTCATTTGCGATGAGTTTCTTAGTAAGTGGTGTCTCCTTTCCAACTATTGCAGTAAGGTCAAACTTCGGGAAAAGGCTGAAAAGAAAAATGAATACATTGATTTTATATGAAACGCAGAGTTTTATGGGATGAAATTTTATTTTCATGCAATAAACCTGTCTGCTCAGACTTTGATATACTTCAAGAAAATGATTTATCCCTCTGATTTACATTTAAAAATCTTCCAATGAAATAATTAGAAAAAAGAAAGAAAAAAAGTACATGAGAAAAAGGGGATATTACAAAGAAGCCATCCTTACTTTCTATCATCAGGAATTTGTCGTGTAAGATCTCTCTCTTCTATTTTCACTTCAATGGGGTTTTTTGCTGAGTCACCCAGGATGACGGCGTTGATGATGTCTATGACGTCATTTCTCTTCAGTTGGAGTGATGAACACATATTGACGAAGGCATAGACCATTCCCTCGGCAAATTTCTCTGATGTTTCTATGATCATATCTGAAAATTAAGTACACATACACATAAATGTATCCTTAGGCCATACTTCGACAATTTTTATCCAGTTAATCAATATTTGTTTTAACTTCTTTTTTTTTCTCCAAAAGACATGTACAGGTATACTACCGGTATGTTGTTTATCACTTGAATTAGAAACGCACTATGGTTGTACAAAATTGAGCGGGGAATTTAACGCCTTTTGCAACCACAATCTGCTGACCAGGTAATGTAATGGTTGTAACAATAAGAATTTATGCATTTTTTCGTTGCTATCACAATAATTTAATTACCATATTTATTTGGGAACAGAGGACAGGTCTGTGTAACCATTCTTGGTACAGCAAATGTTCCAGTAACGTCAAGTGTGAAGTCCCATGGAGTCTCCCCGCTCTCCTCAGACCATTCAAATTCAGGTCGGATGATGTTGGTAAACTCTAGCAGTTGGCGCATCCTCGCCATGGGGATCGATGATACAAAACTGTTGGACATATGATTATGCATATTAATTTAATTTTTATGTCTTTTGTTGACTTTATTTTATTCTATACTGAAAGATAATGAGAAGCACATGGAAGACCGGGCACTAATACATGTACCTCCATTACACCCATTTTCATCAGGCCCTCAAGAAAGCAGCATAACAGTTTCTTGTCTCTTTCAGAGCCTAAACATTTTATCTCAGGTCCACATTATATATGAAAAGCTAATATCTGACCGATAAAACTGATACTTGAATAACTGGGTAATATACTTCTATGCTTGTTTATTAAAAGAAATCAGTGAATTAAGTACAGACAAATGTTAGAATTACCTGTATAAAATGCATCTTAGTGGTATTTGTCCTTTGATATTTTCAGCTAAGGCGGGCAGTTGGGAAGGTAGAACACACAGAAACAGGATGTGTACAGACGATATCACTTCTCTGTTATCGTTCACACATAGCACACCCTTCTCCTGAAGCTCAACTGAAATGTTATATTGAAACTATTAAATTTGTAATATATGTCTATGTAGGAAATGTCAGGGACAGAGAATACGCTAATAACGGTAATAACCTCACCTATATTGACACACGATTTGTGAGTTACTACATGTATTACCATAATACCAGATGCCAGTCCTGGAGCATTTTTCAAGGCGTGCTATGGCCTCGCTTAAAATACTTAGTCATACCTTGTGTGCAGGGTACTTCGCTATTTAGTTTTCCATTTGAAAATGGTGTCTGGATGCCCATATGTACTATATAGTTATTTTTTTCTGGAGCTAAGCCTATCCTTTACCAGCTTTTAGAATATGAATAATTGAGACACACAATTTATAGTTTATCATTGCTTACCTAAAGTTTCTGGCCTCCGTGTGGATATTTTGATGTCTTCAGGATTGACCTCACCAAATGTCAAGAAGCAATTTGCAAGATGGCTCCCTAGTCGTCCACACCCAATGATACCAATGACTAGAGGGTCCTTGGGGGTCACCTCCTGGAGTAGGCGGGTAGCGCGTCGCTGATCAGGATTCCGCAGTTGGACAGCGATTTGCCTGTAAGCAGTGATAATTATACATGTAGATGATGTCTTAGTAGGGTAGTTCGGTCTATAATTCTGTTTTATTCAATGTATTTTTTATAACTTCTGATGTATTTTTGAAATTCATATACCGGATAGTGCACATCTCTGAGTGTCCATCACCCCTTATACGGTAATCTCCCACGTGTAAGGCGCAGCTCACGTGTAAGGCACCCCCCCCCCAACTCACAGGGGGCTGTTATGCATAGAAGGCGCCCCACTGAGGGCAGATTTTTGTCAGTTTAGTACTGTTTATAGTAAAAATACCCCCCCCCTATAAGGCGCACCCCAAACTCAAGGCAATTTACCTCCCACATACATGTATAAGACCCAGCAGCATTTTGTTTGGCCTAGGCTATGAGACGCGCCTTATACGCGGGAGATTACGGTAGTTATACACTGTACATGGGTGGTGCGACAGAGGTTTATCTTTGCGTTGTACCATTCATACAACATGAGGGTGTGGTGACTCAGAGGGGTCTAAAATTTGCCGCCTCCCCTTTTGTTTTATTCTAGGAACCTGGCAAAGGGTCAATTTAAACAGGCAATATACAGAAAACCCCATGCTTTTGCCATTTTCTTTTCTGGTATTGTAATTAGGAAATAGTGCTTCAAGTGTGTAATGCCAATTTGCTCCTAAAGATATGTGTGGGATTTTTTTGCTCAATATCTCTAGGGGACACCAGTTATGGCATGCCATGCTACATTGAAATATAGTAAAAAAGTATTTCCATGGCTGAGACCATCGTTACTGTAATACTTCCTCCTATAGACACCAGATGACAGTGTGATATAGTTGTGTCCTACTGACCTAGATAGGATTGCACCACTCCATGGTATCAGGTACATATACACACTTCCCACTGTGGCCTGGTGTGGTGAGCCACAGTCTAGGGGTTTATATACACAAGCCGCGTCTAAAGAATATGGTTCTATCCCTGAGCCATACTACAATGTGTCTGATACTGATCCCCACCATGTTCACCTCAACCAGAGATGTCCTGGTGTGGGATCTCCCCTGCCAAAGACAGAAACGACTCTCACTGTGCTTTTATTGATTTGTATGATATTAGGGACGGGGGGGGGGGGGGTGGGTACAGCTTTTGGACTCCTTCCCCCCTCCTGAGGAGCTGACATTTTCTCTTTAGCAATAATGACCACTACCTGATGCAGGAGTGTACACCGGTGCATTTATGTATCATGCTGACCATACATGGTTTAGACTTTAGTGTGCATTTATGTATCATGATGTCCATACAGGGTTATGGATGCATTAATGTATCATATGCTGACCTTACAGGGTTGATTATATGATTACCAGTGCCTTTGGCGCTGGGATAATGGACAAAAAGGTGCCAATATCGTGAAGGACCACAATAAATGTAAAACAAAACACCACCTGTTGTTAAAAAATCACTCCCTATAAACTGTATCTGACTCCTTTATCTTTCACTCACCCTGTCCCTGTCATTTTGTATCAACAGGTTTGGGTTTTCACTCGGAGAATTTCCACGCCCCTCTTTGATCTATAGTAGAGCGCTTACTTTTTTGCTAAAAAGAGGCTATTTTTTTATACACACTCCCTCAAGAGGGGTCCAAATTTTCTAGCCCCCCCCTAAGGAGGGGTCCTCAACTTTTAAGTCGCTACTCAACCTGCCCCCTTTGATAAATAAAATGAAATAAAATAATGACCACTCCCTTAATCCTTGTCCCTAGTAAAAAAAAAAAAAGTCAACAAACTCTGCCAAAAAACATCAATAAACTCATGTAAAATATGCTCTAACAATTCTTCTTCAAACTTCTTTTGAACCCCCTTTAAACCTACTGTCACCCCTACAGCCACCCTCAAAAAGCACCAATTAACGTCTCAATATCCTACTTTTTGACAGGGCTAGGATAGGTACCTCCTCACTGTACGATGCAACCACTCTGAATGACGGTTTGGCACAAAGGCTATGATAAAAAAAAACAAAAAAAAAAACGTCTCAATATCCTGGGTGAGATACCACCAGACCCCCCCCCCCCATTTTAACCTATCAATGGCAAATCAAAGAAGAGTCTTTACTTTTAATGCCTTGCATATATGTCATGGTCTGTTCTCTCTCTCCCTAGCCTTTCCTCCCATCTCCCCTTCTCCTAACCTTTCCCCAAATCTCTCCCCTCATCTGGAGTGGGCCTAGCAAGACATACCTGACCTGACCTGGATGGCCTCACCCGGATGGCCCGACCTGGACCCACCCAGACTGCTCCAGGACAGATCCACCTGGACAGACTCACCCAGACCGGACTGACCCGGACCAGACAGTTCTACCTGGACTGCCCCCAGACTCACCCTGGACGGATTCCCCCTGACAGACCCGGACCAAACCGACCTGGACTGGAAAGACCCGGACCAAATGGACTTGGACCAAATGGATCTGGACTTGTACCAAATGGATCTGGACTGAACCTACCACAACAGACCCAGTCAAGACTTCAATGGGACCCAGACCAGACCGGACAGAATCAGATGGATCCAGACTGAACAGAACCAGACCATACAGACCCATACGAGATGGACTCGACTGGGATAAACCCGACCCATCCAGTCGGGTCAACCAGTCATACCTCACAAAAATGCATCATTTGACTTCTCAATATTCAAAATTTTTCTGGGGGACAACTCCATATACCCTTAGGCTCCTTTAGCCAAAAACAGTGTATTAATAATGCAGGGGTAGTAAAACCTTGGGGTCAGGTGGGATGTGTGCCCCCCTGCACCATCCAGTCATACCTCACCAAAATGCACCATTTGACTTCTCAATATTCAAAATTTTCCTGGGGGACATACCCCCATACCATTGCTGGCAATGCATGACATTACCGTAATCTCCCGCGTATAAGGCGCGTCTTATACGCGAATCAGATCATGGATGGGTCTTATACGCGGGAGGCAGGCTGCCTTGAGCTGGGGGTGCACCTTATATTTTTTTTGAATGCCACAAATTAGGTGTAACCAGAAGTAGAACTTATCTCTAACATTGTAGCATCAGTTCTTTTGGTTTCTTTTCATACATTCATATATTCTATTAATGTTGAAGCATGTGAGGGAATGAATTTAAATCACAACATTATCTAAACATAGTTTGAACATCTGTTCTTAAGTCAACCATATAGCAAGTGTATATAAATGGTATAGTGGCTCCATCTGGTGGCACTTCTAGGAACCATTCCTATTGCATATACAATTATAAATGATCATGATTAAGGTACAGTTTGAGGTAAATTTCAATTGTATACCGGTACTGTTTTCTGACAGTTTTGACAAATTAGGCACTGACGTAACTCCCGTTCGCGGTTCTGGCCGCCACAGCCACTCATAGTGTGATTAACCCTTTGAGGGACACTTTTTACCTCACCTATCTTCAAAAGTCGATTCTGAAGCTATTTATTGGAATATCAAGACAATTAGGGTGTCATATTAACGGGCTTGATGAGATTTATCACATGCATATAAGTTATCAATGATTGGTTGAGAAAAAAATAAGGGTTTGGTCAAGTGAAATTAAAGCCCAAATTTGGAGGCATTTTATTGTATGAAGATCAAGTTGCTCATAAAAATAACTAGTTTGCATGTGTTCTACGGTTAAAAATGTTATAGAATATGCCTTAACATTTCCATTTAGACATGGACCACTATGTTTTATAAGCAACCCCAACATTCTCACCTACAAGCTCTGAGAGGGGTAGGCTGGGACCACCTCCCACACCTCCCACCCCCCCCCCCCACACCCCCACTGCACCACTACTCTAGCCTAGGTCCTTCACTCCAGGGGCTACATGGTTTTTCTTCTGTAGTACTGACCAGTAGGTCCTTTAAGTGAACATCTTAAGAGAGGACTGACTAGCAGGATTTCTCTATGAAGTAGAGGGGAGGCCAGTACACAAACAGGGGACTTCTTCTGAGAGGGAGGGTGATGCAGAGGCAGAGAACTTCTCAACAGCACATGGGGGCTAGGTGTGAACCCATCTAGTCAGGTGAATACCCCACCAGGCCAAGTGACTAAGAGGGCATCTCTGACTAAAAGGACATCACCAGATTTTGCTTTTTAAAACTCATGATCCTTTGCTGACCAAGGATATTCCATAACTAAAGATATTAAATTTTTTTCAACGTCATTTATCTAATTTCGCAATATTGACCTTTGACCTTAAAATGACCTTGACCTTAGACAAGGTCACCATATGCAAGGTCTTTTGGTGAGCTTAGACCCATTCTTTATCTCAAATTTCTAGTCTTGATATATCATGAGATGTGTCAATTTTACTCCAATCTCATAACATTGACCGCCTCGTGATGACCTTCGATCTACTTTTTATATCATAATTCTAGCTGTAATAGTTCATGAGAAATGGGCATTTAACTGATTAAATGACTCCTGATGCCAGCTAGAATGATCACGAAATCTGGATCACAATTAAAGTCTTAACTATGGTTAATTGTGGCAGAACGATTCGTCCGGACGGTAACCACGTAACGTAGTAAATTACCAACGTAACGTGTCACGTGCACACGGACCGCGCCATACTGTGCCGGGGACAATTTTGTATGCTCCAGTGTTGCGTTCACCATTCAATGTCTAAATTCTCCCAAAATATGGCATTCATGGCAATATTCATCGCACAGTATAATGGGATGATAGAGAAGATAATGCCATGTCTGTCAGTAAGAGATTGGGGCAGTATTACAGCCGTAATCTGCATTTAAAAATGTGCAGGGCTCAAGTGTAGCATTTTTATCATGGTACGTAACAGGGAGTGCCGAACACAGAGCACCACTTTGTCCCCGGCATCCGGTGTGCCGACGTCGGCACGTTACCAAGGTTACCGGACTTTTCGTCTCAATGAATAGACAGAATTTCAGATCTTTGAATGGCCATAACTTTGCTTCAAATTAACATAAAGACTTCATTCAAAAAGCAAAATCAATCAGTTTTGTGAGATCTATCCATAGATCATTAGCTAGAGTACATAGAACCAAGTCCGAAAAATTAGGTAAGGGAGCGTTCATTATTTATGGCAGGGGGGGTGAGAATCTCGTTCAGAAAATACCTGAAAATGAAGCGTCCCCCCCATGTGAATATCCCAAAATGAACCGCCTCCCCCACAGAAATATCCAAAAATGAATTGCCCCCCCCTATGTGAATACCCCAAAATGCAGTGCACCCCCCTCATTGTGAATACCCCAAAATAAAGCACTGCCCCCCACTCATTACCGCTCACTATAATACACTAAAATTGATTCCCTCAATAGAAATATCCTAAAATCACTCTTCCCCTTAGCACATGAAATGGTACTTTCCTGTGCTAAGGGATTTTCCTTTGAACAACAATGCTGGCTACCTGAAGGCACATAGCACCTTACTATGTGTGCATCCCCTTTATGTTGCTGCAAGATGGTGTAGTAGAAGGTGTGAAAACTCCTGTAGACACAATCACTACCGATGGTGGTACCACTTACAAACATTGATTGTTGCCCCAATGGATGCCATTGTAAGTCCCCCTATATTCTATTTCATCAGACATACTAAAAAAATTCTGCCCCCCCCCTGCTCAAGGGGTCAAAATTCTTTTGACCCAAACCTGAGGAGCCAAAAAGCATGTGCGAATGCGCCCTTTTAACCTATTCCGATGTAGCAGGTTATCCCATGGGCGTGGCCATTGCTGGAGCTTGTTACCAGTGAGTTCTACAGATAAGACCTACCAGATGGGGTACGGCCCCCCAGAGGACTGCAGTGAACAGTTGGGATCATCTCATTGGCTGATAATTAAACCTGCTAAGTCTGTATAGTAACGCGTGGGCTTTTTAGCTGAAAACAGGTGAAATTGTTTTGACCCCTCTGGTCAAAGGGTCGGAAAAACTCTTAAAAATGATCACTCCCTTAGCCCTCTGTATCCTGACAATACATACTTGTGAGCAGGTAAGGGGTAAAAGACATGCATGCGTGGGTATATGGATGATCGTTTCTGTTTGCCTACTCACACTTTTGAATAAAAAATCTGCAAATTTAAGTACACACGCAAAATGTCTTTTTTACCTTTTCCGCAAAAATTCATACACACGAAAATATCTATGTTTACAGTAGATATTCTGAATTTGGGAGAATGCTATAAGTTGCACCTGATGCCTAATAAGGTTCTGATTGCCTAATAAAGTCTATACACTGCTTTCAATGTAATTAGCGCACATACCCTAATAGGTGCACACCCCCTCTTTAAGACTAGGAATTATTGTGAAACCCTGTTCATAAGCCGACCTCAGTCATAAGCCAGGGCTAGAGTTTGGGAAAATATCATGAGCTGATCTCGGGTTGAAATTTCAAGAGGTTTAGAAAAACTCTATAATTCATAGCAATAAAACTTGGTCATAAGCCAGGGGAGACTTGATGATTTAGAAGCCGATTTTGCTCGAAAATAGGGAAAAAAATCTGGCATATGACAAATACCAGTGCCCTAGAATAAAATATCCCCTTGCACGAATGTCCTAAAATGAAGCAACCCCCCCTACATGAATATCCAAATATGAAGTGCCTCCCCCACAGAAATACCCTAAAATAAAGTGCCCCCCCCTCGCAAATGTCCCAAAATGAGCTGCCCCCCCTCGAAATGCTCACCCCCCCCCCTGCCATAAATAATGAACGCTCCCTAAGTGCCTAGACAAATCAACCACATCATGACCTATTGACATGATAACATGAAATTATCATGTAAAACAGTGATCTAGATATGGATAACCTAAAATCCATTTACAACTACAGTTGTGGGAATACAATCTAACACATAATAATAATGGATACTGTATCTTAATACCGAGTCACTGACAGTTACACTGACTGAGACCACTGACTGAATCACTGAATATTGTTTATGTCAAATTATGGCCTACCTGGCTTCATTGAGAATAGACACAAAATATGTCGCCTGTGCGCATGCTGTTACTGTTAAAGCATGTGAACGTTTCCGAAGACCTAATAAACTTGCTTCTTCGCCTGTAAGAGCACTTTCAAACTGCAGGGATGGCAAATTATCAGTAATATCACTGATGTCAACATCGTCGACTTTCGGAACGAGCGCCATGGTATCCGACGACGCTTTAATAATTGGTATAACAACGCGACTTCGACCTACTTCGAGGGTTCTGAATATACATTTTCTAAAGATTTATTAATTCATACTATGTAATGTCTATGAATTTTCATGTAAATATAATGAATAATCTTATTTAGTACAATATTCTATTCCCATACTATATCCGTAAAAGAAAAAGTTGACTTAAATCAACAATATTTGTCAAATCAACGTCTAGCAAATCCCATACACGCCATTCTAAATCACCACTTCCGGCAAAATAGAAGAAAGGCGCGGATTTTGACATCTAGAATCTAAAATTATTCCTTTTGAGCCACAATTGAGCAAACTTATGACTTCAATCAAAGAAGGCGTATTGACGGGTCAGTCTCAGAGCTTGACTAACATCCTCACGGAGTATGTTAAGGTAAGAAACTCAGTTTTCAAAGGCCTGGAGTAGACTAGCCGCCTAGCCCTGCCTAGGCTAGTCCTAGAATCTCCCGGGTAGGTATGTGACTAAAAATTTTAAACACATGAGAGCTCTTGGTTTTTGGCACAGTCTTTTCCGCACATATGTGAGAAGCAACATGCTTTTTGAATTGTAATTTTAAGGTCATTTTTGGGTGAGTTATTGAGGTTTTTGTGAGACAAGGTTGGCCAAATTTTCATCATGAAATTAAACTCTACAAAGAGGAATTGTCTGTGACCTTTAGCTACATTATTGCCATAATTTGAAAAGAGATATATCATAGCAAACCATATATTTCCTGAAAGCCAATGACTTTACGGATACAATGCAGTTAAAATGAAGCTGATATGACCACTAGGGTCAGAGATATGAATTTATGAATATAAAAAGTTGAGAAAAACCATCAAAATTAGCTGAAATTTAAGTTGGCTGATCCTAGAAACCTATGTGCTCGTCGATAGAATTCCTTCATATTTGGTAGAGATGAGGTTAAGACTACGTACTTGCTGTTCTATATGTTTTTGTTCGACTTCCTAAGTTCTATCATATAATGAATGAGAGATTACTAAAACATTGACCCAATTAAGGTGGTAATTAATTAACTAATTAGAGTTCATACAAAATTGAAACACTAAATCAAAGGAAATCTTGTCTTCTTGGCAGATAAAATATCAGGAACCTTATTCATCAACTATTTCTATAATTTTAAAGCTAATCACTGAGACCTATCCCTGCACACACCTACCAAACCTGTCACAGTTTTCTAGGACATGGTCCACACTCATAGCAGCCCTTTCATTCACGTACCTATCCTGGGGGATCTAGGCTAGATCCCCGGGGGGGGGGGGGCTCTCTCTATGTAATGTATACACACATACCGTAATCTCCCACGTATAAGGCGCGTCTTAAGCTAGGGATCCACTGGTGCGAGTTTCTTGCGATTTGCACTCGTGCGTGTTTTCTCGCAGAAGACGTTCCAGCAGTGGATCTGCTGCTGCGAGAAACTTCATGCGACGTCGGAGCGGCGTGCGATGACATTTGCAAAAATCAAAATAATTTGATTTTTGCGAGTGCTCTGCGAGAAAACACGCACGAGTGCAAGTCGCAAGAAACTCGCGCCAGTGGATCCCTAGCTTTACACGCGAATCAGATCATGACTGGGTCTTATACGCGGGAGAATAATTGCCTTGAGTTGGGGGTGCGCCTTATATGCGGGGTACCTCCACTTTCCAAACCAGAAACTTGAGAAAGATGTACACAGAGTCATATATTTTCGTTAACCAAAGAAAAGGTGTAGTTGATACCATGGTGCTCTATATACCCCTGAATTGCCGAATGAAGCATTCCATTCTGTTCACTATAAAAGTGGTTGTATAAATATGGTTAAAGAAAATGCATGACCAGTTGGGGTATTGAGGAAAATTATACTGTTTGGATATGGTTTTGGACTAACTCCTCTGGTTGCGCCTTGTACGTGGACCAGCCTCCCTTAGTTGGGGGTGCGCCTTATACACAGGTTTTTCCAAAAACGCCTTCTACGCGGGAGATTACGCTATAGGCGGCTGGCAAGGGTACTTTTTAGGAGTTGCCTAGCCGCGTAGCGGCCAGCTATGTTGCGACTTCTATTATGTTTTCGGTTTGCTCATGGGCGCCACTGTGACGTCATGTACAGCGCCATGTGATGTCACTTAACACTGTGCATGACGTCAGGAGGTAGAGTATGACGTCACAGATGGTAAAACCATATCAGCGGGGCCATGGGCAGGCCGTGGTGTGGAGGCTGCAGTACCTAGGTACCCCAAGAATGGCTCCCATAGAGTAGACGTCAGATCAAGTCTTGACAACAAACAAAAGCAGCTGACAGAATTGTGCTATGCATTTTCCACACTCGTATTTGAGGGATGTAGAAGGTAGGAAGTGCTAACAATCTCCCTGAATTGATGCACCCCAGTTGACAGCAACCTGTAACCAAGGAGATGTTACTGTTGCCTTGAAGTGCGTCACCAAATAAGCCAACGTCATAGAGACGCCCAGTGTCCTTTTCCGTGCAGTACCAGTAGGCCTATCAAGATAAAGGCCTAAGGAACAGCAATGGTGCCTAGGTGTGCCAGGCCCAACAGGCTCTGCTGTTTTTAATAGTGCTCTTAATCGATGTCGCCACAGTGGTACCTTGATTCTCTTCCAGCCCCTTATTCAGAATCGACTGGGGGGAGGGGGAGTGTAGCTCGTAGTCCTCTTGGGACTGCTTGAGGAGGATGCAAAAGCCTTTGTGTACATCTGCCCCCCCTCATTGTTGGGAACATTTCTACCTTGTGTTAGCTTGCATGTCCAATCCCCTCTGCTTCCCCCTCCCTCCACCCAAGAGCTCAAGAAAAACGTGGCTTGGACCACGGATAGGAGTGGCAACTCCTATCCGTGGTCCTTGCCACATTTTTCTTATTGAAGGAAAAGTCCATAGCAGGCCTCCTGTTTCAGCCACAAATGTCCCTAGCAAGGGTCTACTTTTGAGCAAAATGTCCCTAGCAAGGGTCCTCTTTCAGCAAAATACCGCGATTCGCGCAGAAAATTCAGAAATTTTCATGAATATTTCCCCAGTTTTCATGAAAATAGCATGAAAAAAATTAAAATTTCTCCCAAACAAGGTCAATTTCAGATATTTTGAGCAAAATCTAAACTGTTATGTCAAACATACCCTGGCAAGGGTAGGGTTTTGAAGAAAAAACCCGCGAATGAGTGCCCTAGAAAGGGTAAGGGTAGTCGGGGGTTCAGCCACACACCCGTATCAAAAGAATTGAAGTGCACCCCCCCCGGGCCTAGATCTCTCAATTTTCAGGAGAAGAGCGGATGCAGGATTTTGAGAAAGCCGGGGGGGGGGGCCAAATTAACTGGATGGGAAGATAGATCTATCACTAGCAAAGTGAAGTGAATTAGGCCTAAATCATTTGCAAGTGAAGTGAAGCTTAGTAGGCCTACATGGCATGGGGGTTTGGAGGCATACCCTGGGGGATACGGTACCCACTGGGAAAATCTTTAATTCTAGACTATAATAGGTGGCATTTAGTGCATTCTGGTGCATTTCTAGACCCAAATTTAGAGGCTACCCTACATCAATTTTAGTGGTTGGAATAATGGTGCAGTTTGAGGTGAGGTGAAGATGAGACTAAAGGTTGTGGAATGGTGGAACTGGGGCGGGGGTGATGCAAGGATGAGACTAAATGTGTTGGAATGGTGATACTGGGGGTGAGGCCATTCAGGCTATTGAGGTTTCCCATAATACACTCTGTTCTTGGAGCTTTCCTGTTAATTACCATAATTAGGTCAGTCAAGTGACCTGCTCTGGCCAATGGCATTGGTCACGTGACTGACCTACTTATGGTTATTAACAGGAAACCTCCAAGAACAGAGTGTAAGACTTTAAGAGGCAGATTCTAATACAGTCTGGACTCCTTACTCCGTCATGTGCCGTGCCCAGCTCTCACTGGTCTGATCCTTAGATGGTGGATTAGAATGCAGACCCTGCCTGTTGGGATGAGGTTGAGTGGGTTGGGGGGGGGGGGAGGCACGGGTGGTCAGGTGTAGGCCTAAGTGGCAGAAACAACTCAGGCTTCAAAGGAGCATGATGGACTTTCTTTCATTAACTCGAAAGAGTTATAAGAGTCGGGGTAAAAACAGATGGATTCAGTGCCTCTTAACAGAGAGAAAAACTAAGACGCTTTTAGCCCTAAGTTAAATCCCATAGGTGGTGCAAAAAACTAAATTTTCCCGCGTTTTTGGTCCAGAGTGGTGCAAATAGTTGATGAATATTGATGAATTTGCCGAAATTCGATCTGCGCGTGCATCTCTATTGTCGTAAAAGTGGTCGTTATTAATTTGTTTTTCAATTATTCAGTGTTATAATATAGAAATATGATAAAGAAGGGCAAGAGCATATCATTTGAATCGATATGTTTTATTAAAAATATAAAAAATTACGTCTTCGCCCTGTCGTTAATTTGCTGTGGTGGTGCAAATTGACCCAAATACCCATGGAAATTGGGTCGGGCATGCACAGATAGAACCAAAATCTAACATGGCGGATAGCGACACAATCGACTTGTGGGGCTATAACAGTAAAAAGATAGGGTATATTCGATTTAATTTGATTGATATTGCCAAAGATGCATGGATTATATTCAAAACGCCATTAATTTCAAGTTAAATGGATAGAATATATCATTTCTCCGTCGAAAATGCTACTTCCGGCAAGGAGGGGTCACGCATGCGCACAGAACATCAAAATCCAAAATGGCGGACAGCGAGACGATCGACTCACGGTGCCATCCAAACTGCTGGATTATAACAAAATGGAGGAGAATTACACTGTCTCATGCATTTTTATGGTTAATATGGATCTTTATTCAAGACCTCCTGCTGTTTTGCAATGCTTAACTGGCCAAGAGAGGAGTTATTCACAAATGAAACATATGCGATAATGGATGCATTCTCCATAGGCTTAACCATTGACAGTGATAATGCTCGAAGAAAACATGAGGTTAGTATCAGAAGGGGCCTAAAAGAAGAGATTAAGTGCCCTTTCGAGTTACTTGCATTGCAAAATGCTGTCCTATATTTAATTAGTACATTTGAAGTGTGTCACAAAGAATAACGTTTTTGGAATATGAAATTAAAAGAGCAAAAGGTAGGTTGATACACACCACAATGTATCAATGCAGTGCATTGGCACTTAGCATTTATAACAGACCCGAACCTGGAAGAATTTTCTGTTGTATAAATGCATATGTGTAAAGACAAATGCTAATGCTGGTGAAAGATCTTTGCCTTCTAGGTTAAAATAGGGGTGGTGTGATTACCATAGTGTCATTCCCACGGGGCAGGGTGTACTGGGGGTAGTGGTTTAAACATTATAACTATAAATATAAGACCACTCTGTAAACCGGAAGTCTTTGGCTCCTAGCATTTCATTTGTTATGCATAAACATTAAAGGTAAGAGAGATTTCTGAGATACAGTACTGAATTGTTAAACAAACAAAAATGATAGGATTTATACCCTAGATCAATAATTGGATGTTTGTATTGGTTGGCACATGAAGGGAAAACTCGGCTAAATGATAAACAAAGTCTGAAATAAAAAATGGTAAAATTATCTGTGACACCTACTGGTCGGAGTTCAGAGCCCTAAATCAATACAATATATACCTGCTGTACCATAGAATGATTATGGCAGATTAAAATGGGCTAAATTAGTGCATTAATGACCGTTCCCTGTGCATACATTGCAGATAGTGAGGTACAAATAGTGAGGGTGACGGATTATAGTGTGACGGAGTAAGGAGGGTTGACTGTATAAGCAGTTGTACATCGCCATATTGGGTGGCGAGAAATTGAGTCTTGGAAGTGCGTTACTGGTAGGAGATGGCCCAGCTTGCACCAGCGTGTACTCGCGACATGCGAGTGGCATAGCTTTTGACATGAACTAAATCACTCCCTAGATTATTTGAATAAAGAATGAAATGTGTAACCATCAACATTCCAGTGGACTATCCAAGGTTCCCACGACAAGAAGATTTGGAGAAATTTTATCTAATCCTAAGAATAGGCATGTACCGGTACGAGTCCCATCCTTTTAATCAGTAGAAAAAGCACTTTGATATTTCAGGCTTCCCTAGCCCACTTAAAAGGGTCTATATCTCTTCTTTTCTATCCCCTAAGGATGTGTGTGGTGCACATATGCATGGGCACCGACACATTCCTCAGTGAAATTGTGTAATGTCGTGTAATGTAGTTGGTTTGGTATATGTGACGATGTGATGTACAGAGGTATGGAGCTGAAATATGGGCAGAATGCTGAAGCAAAAAAATTCCTGATCGATTCAGCTCCTCATGATCTCCTGGAATCTACCCAGGACCCTTACTGGGCAAGTGGCTTTGGTAATGAAAATAACATTTTTGACAACATTGAAAGGTACCGGGCTAGCCGGAACAGGGGAATGAACCGTATGGGCTCCCTACTCATGAAACTTAGAGATAAGTATATATCCGAAAATACCCGCCCAGCGCCCAATTGTGTTAATGATCCGCCTTAGACTTCTGAGCGAGTCTAAAAGGTAGGGACAGTAGACATAGAACGTAGTCTTCTTGCACTGCCCAATAGACAATGTAGTAATCTGTAGGTTTAAGCGTATTTCGTGTTCAATAGCATTGGTTAGCTAGTTACTTTGCCCTAGTTGGTTGCTTTGATTGTACTTGCACTGTTTATTTCTCTATGATGTATATCGAATATCCAAACACGCGATTGCACTTACTCATAAGGTTTGTATGCTATACAGCACCTTTATTATTATCATTTCACATTGGAAGGGAAGGGGGGATGTGTGTGGAAACCATGATGATGTTGTATTACATCGAAAATAACAATGATTAATCAGAAAATTAAAAAAGGATTTAAGATGGCATTTATTAATGCCCGCAGCATGATGCACAAGATGGTTGACATTAAAGAGAGTCTGAAACAATTTGATGTAGTAGGAATTAATGAAACCTGTTTAAAAGACACCTCCGAGGAGGGACTTATATATTGGGAAGACATGACTATGTTTAAAAACAATAGAGTAAATAAAAAAGCTGGTGGAGTGCTTCTTTATGCTAAAAATGAGCTAGCAAACCATATTAAGATCATTGATAGTGGTGTCCACATGGACGAGCATATTGAAATGGTATCTATATGTCTACAATTCTTAGATACCCAAGACCTGGTGAACACTGACCTGTTCTTAGGAGGCGATTATAATATCGACGTTGGTATACCGGATGATAGTAAAACCCTAAAATTAACAAGCCTAGCTGAAGTATGTGGCATGGACTTAAAAATACACAACATCACTAGACCAGATGAAGATAACCCCCTTACAGGTACAATCATTGATAACATCTTAACTAATTGTAATGATGTCATACAAAGTGCCGTGCTTCCCCAACTGATCAGTGATCACCGACCTGTAATGTGTGTGATTAAAAAAAAGCAAGGACCCTATAATCATACAAGAGTTTAGAGGAAGAAGTTATAGACGCTATAGCAAGCAAGACCTAGCTGACCACCTTATGTATTTGGATTGGGCTGCCTTTTATAAGGAGAAGGATCCTAGTGCTCAATGGGATATTCTGCATAATAGAATTACTGCTTACCTTGAAAAGAGCTGTCCTATGAAATTATTGAAAATCAGAGATAGAAACTCACCCTGGATCACCCAAGACATTAAGGAGGCCATTGTTGGGCGCAACAACTTAATGTGTGATTATGATAGAACAGGTGATGTAACTCTTCTCCGCATGGCCAAGCAAATGAGATGCAGAATAAATAGAATGTGTAGAGACGCTAAGAGGTTTCAGATAACTGATGCTTTTAATAATGCCACTTATGGACATAAAGGTTTCTGGGCCAAAATTTCCCAACTTATTAAACCCACTACTATAGGATCTGAGGCTAGTTTCATTCATCATGAGACTGGTGAATCTATCTCACGTGGTAATTGTGCAAACTATTTTAATTCCTTTTTTGCCACTGTAGGGGAGAAAATGAGTAACCAGATGAACTTTAATCCTGTAAATACCCCCTACATAGCTTATGATCTTTTAAAACCTGATATACCGGTAACTATTACCCTTGATGAAACCCAGAGAGTTATTAACTCCATTAATGTTAGCAAATCTAGTGGAATTGATGGTATCAATGCTCGCGTCATTAAAGATGCCTTTAATATACTAGCTTGTCAACTCTGTGATATCTTTAATAAATCTTATGAGACTGGTACTTTTCCTGATAAATGGTCAGTTAGTAAAGTGGTGCCCATACCCAAGACTGGTAACTTGAATGAAATAAGCAACTGGAGGCCCATCAGTTTACTCCCCTGTCCAGGTCGCTTAATGGAAAAAATTATACATGAAAATATTATGAGACATCTTTTAGATAACAACTTCTTGACCAAAGCACAATACCGTTTTTGCCCTGGACTTGGAACCACCGATGCCATTTTTGACTTTGTAAGTCTTCTTTTTAAATATTTAGACCAAGGTAAAGCCATATCAATATGTTTCGTTGACGGATCCAAAGCTTTTGACAGTGTCAGCCACTCCCTACTTCTAAAAAAGTGTAAATCCCTAGAACTACATAATAAAACCTGCGACTGGCTAGAGTCTTACTTACATAATAGACGTCAGGTTACTATGCTTAATGGGTGTTTGTCCGATGAGCACAAAGTTACCTATGGCGTACCACAGGGTAGCTGCCTAGGTCCCTTATTATTTTTAATTTTTGTCAATGATTTTCCTTTATGTTTAACAAAGTCTAACGTATTCATGTACGCGGATGACATTGTCATTGTTACAATAGCGGACACTTATGAAGAAAGTGAACGGAATCTTAATATTGATGTCAATAACACTAAGCAGTGGTGTGACTTAAATTGTATTACCATAAACAAAAAGAAAACCAAAGTTATGAATGTTGTTAGACCTGGATCCAGGCAACAGGTACCCACCCTCAATGTTTTTATTAATGATCACAAACTTGAATGTGTACAACAATATAATTACCTGGGTATACCAGTTGACTCCAGAATGAATTTCAAACAGTATGCTAATGATACCATAAGAAAAGTTAATCATAAGTTGTTTATGTTAGGTAATATACGCCGATATCTTGATGAAAAACAAACTTTAATGATCTACAAACAAATGGTGCTGCCTTATACTGACTATGCAAGTTTCCTCATGGACTGTTCTATAAATGAGTTTGGTAATAAACTACAAAAACTTCAAAATAGGGGGCTACGCATTTGTACCTTTAGCAACATGTATGAGAGGACTTCTGTATCTGCCCTACATGATAGACACTGTATTGAACGCCTGGCCCATAGAAGAGCTGCTCAATTGTTAGGCATTATGTACAAAAAAGCAAAAGATGAAGCCACTATTATACCTTTGGCTGATAGAAGAACACGAGCTGACAATAAAGTAAAATTCCCTGTTATTAGATTTCAATTTAAATCATCTAATAAAAGTCCCTTGGCCAGAGGGGTCAACCTTTGGGACAAACTTGATGCAAAGACCCAACTCTGTGACTCCCTAGAAAAGTTTAAGTTGAGTTTGAGTAACATTGATCTTGTGAAACTCACACAATGAAATGCATCTTCTACATTATTGTCTCCCCTACTAATTTTCTTCCGTAATGCATTTCCGCCTACTGTTGTATGTAATTAATCCAATTCGATTGATGTCTGCCACTTCCATTTGTTAACTCTGCTTCTCTAGTCAACCGCTTGTATGCCTATTATGACCAGATGTCTACTGGTGATTAGTCCTTAGCTACTGAACACCTTAGCTTGAATAGGGATTGTTTCCACACACTAGCCTATGTTAGAAATAGGAGGGGTATTATGATTGTGCTTTATTTCTATGTATTGATAAATTGTACTTCTGCCAAGTCATATTAATTAATGTTTTGTGGTACATATGGTTAATTCTGACCAACTATTAACAGGTATGTAAATTGTACTCAGAGTTGCTGAGCTGTACCAGATGAAACAGGCAATGTGTTTGGTTGCATTCATTAATATTTTGGCTGCATGTATATGGGCAAAACAAACTATTGATCATTTAATATTTTTCCACTTAACCACCCCCGCGTACTGTAATTTGTACGTATTGACTCGACAATGATGTCTATACTGGAATTACTTATTCGTGTTTATATGGACCTTATAGATGTCATACCTGTATGCTTTGAATGAGTTTAGTTATAATATATTTGTTTCTGGAACATAAAATGTACCTAAGGATTGGTCATCCTAATTCCCACTATACAGGGAGACCACCCATTTTGTGTGATGTTGGGAAATAAAAGAATTCAAACTCAAACTCAAACTCTTGCCATGAATATGACCTTAGCTGTTGAAATGGCATTAAACATCTATTACTCACTCACTCACTTTGATATTCCAAATATAAGTATTATAAAATAGCTTTTGAAAATGTGTTGTTTAACACTGCGCTCTATGGGAAGCTACGCATCTTCACCCTTACGGCACACTGGATCCCTGGGCGCGCCGAGAAATGTGTTGCAGTGTTAAACATACGGGAACAAAGCAGAGTGCACCATCTTCCTATATTGTAAGTCTTTGGCCATGTAGTGAAACTGAAGGTGGTGGAGTGGTGAGACTGGTGGTGAAGCTAGGATGGTGAAATGGTGACACTGGGGGTGAGACCATAGTGAGACTGAAGATGGAGGAATGGTGAGACTGGGGATCATGGCATAGTGGGACTGAAGGTGGTGGAATGGTGAGACTGAGGGTAGGGCCATAGTGAGACTGAAGATGGTGGAATGGTGAGACTGGGGATGAAGGCATAGTGGGACTGAAGATGGTGAAATGGTGAGACTGGGGATCAGGCCATAGTGAAACTGAAGGTGGTGGAGTGGTGAGACGGGGGGGTGGGGGTGGGTGAGACTGAAGGTGGTGGATTGGTGGGACTGGTGGTGAAGCTAGGATGGTGGAATGGTGACACTGGGGGTGAGGCCATAGTGAGACTGAAGATGGAGGAATGGTGAGACTGGGGATGAAGGCATAGTGGGACTGAAGATGGTGAAATGGTGAGACCGGGGATCAGGCCATAGTGAGGCTAAGGTGGTCGAATGGTGAGACTGGGGATGAAGGCATAGTGGGACTGAAGGTGGTGAAATGGTGAGACCGGGGATCAGGCCATAGTGAGACTGAAGGTGGTCGAATGGTGAGACTGGGGATGAAGGCATAGTGGGACTGAAGGTGGTGAAATGGTGAGACCGGGGGTCAGGCCATAGTGAGACCGAAGATGGTGGAATGGTGTGGCTGGGGATGAGGGCAGGGTGAGACTAAAGGCGGTGGAAGCATGGAAGATATGGAGAGAGGAAAAAAACAGCATGCAGGGTAGAAAGCTAGCTAGTTTAATGATAGGCATGGATGATGGTGAGGCATTATAGATAAGCATGATGATTCAAGAGGCTAAGGGATATGTAATGTAAACATGAGTGATATGCAGACATGAGGATAGGTACAATGAGGGATGGGTACATTTCACAAGGCATAGGCTATGCGAGCTACTAAAGGTAGAGAGAATAGAATACAAGGTGAGAGATACATAGATGGTTGTTTAGGTAGACGGAGGGCTATACGTTGTAGTGGCAAAGTCCGATGTTTGGGTCAAGAAATCAATCTAAAAAAATTACTAGGATGTTCACATAGATCAAACTTTCTATGGTACATACCATAAATTCCCTTGTATAAGCCGAACCCTCATATAAGCTGCACCCTGAGTTTGAGAGAAGGTTGTTAGCCTGATCTGGGGTATGAAAATTGGAATTTTAGCAGTGTTCTATGGTGTAAAAACCCCTCCTATAAGCCGCACCCCTTCTTTGGACTGATCCTATAAGCCTAACTTTCATTTGGATTTGGTATAAGCTGCGGCTTATATGAGAGAATTTACTTGCTCTGCTTTATTTGCTCTCCTTCATTTGCTTTATTTGAATTTATTTGCTCTCCTTTCCCTTAATTAAGCTCATATTTTTTTATGGAATTGTTTGATTTATACCCAATTTCCTACTTTTGGCATGCATGCCAAAATCCATCCAATTGAAATACACTGTAAAACGCCTATAGCTAGGTCCATGGGACCCCCTTTCTACACTTGTATGAACTGAAGATAACAGCAAATAGTCCACAGACAGTACTGAACACAAAAGGTAGCCTACTTTTAATGGTGAGGAGGGGGGGGGCTGTTACACTCTGTCTTCGGGGACTCTGTCCATAGGCTCTGCCCTGAGTTGGACCTCCTATCTATCGTAGCTCCTTGATGTCACCATGTCGAATGTAGGGGTCTAGACCCAGAGAAGTGGCCTTGTCGGACCCCTTGGAGATTTTTTACCATCCAGACCACGTCCAAGGTGAGACCATAGAGCCTCTAATGTTACCCATCTGGACCCGGGCATCTAGGGCCATTTGCCGCATTATGGTCACGAGGTCAGTCCCGCTTCCGGTGAGGCTTCCTGTTTACTTCTATATGTAAGGTCAGAGGGTGAACCTGCGTTTGCTGGTTCCCCCAATTTTCTACCTGTGCATTGGCACCCCAGGTGGACAAAGGAGACTTGGGACAAGAGCTGGTTACTGAGGTACCCCTCTTTGATCCTAGGCCCTTCACGGGTGGCAAAGGAGAGTTGGGACTAGCGCCTTCACTCCCTCTTACTACTACTATGCCTAGGATTGCCTCTGCTTGGCGACAGTCTCTCACACTCTTCAATCCTTGGTGAAACCGTGGCGAATATAGAATGTACCAAGTACCGGATAGTGGGAGTCTGCTATGTTTTCTATTAGATCTATATTTAGACTTAGAACTCCTCAGATAATTTGCTTCATCAGACATTTTCCTTGCATTTTCCATAACTTAGGAGGCAAGGGCTGAACATACAATAGTGAGGTTTAGCAACCACTACGTCGCCAATATAACATACACAGGGGCGTAGGAAAAGGGGGGGCCAGGGGGGCCTGGGCCCCCCCAATCATGAAGGAGGTGGGGCCTGAGTAGGTCTGGGCCCCCCCAATATTTTCCAAGAACTCATAAACACAATGGAAAAGAAGCTAGAACTTTACATCTCAAATTAGATTATTATGGTGATGTCATAGGGAAAATGGGGATCTGAGCCTAAAGTCAGATCCAAAATTTACCAAAAATTACTTTTCTAGATGAATTCTATATACGCATTATATAGACGCCATCACGCATCAGTCGACAATTCAAGGTGGTCACGATGGTGCCCTCGCCGGGCCCCCCCCAATGAAGAATTGCTTCCTATGCCTCTGATACAGCACTGGTAGCCTACGTCTGCGTTAAATGAGCTACGGTTAATGTATGTCAGGTTTGTTAACCTCCCTAATAATTAACTCGAAAAGCGAGTTATAAGAGCCGGGTAAAAAAAACCAGGTTTTAAGTGCCTCAGAGAGGTAGGGCAGAAAGGTGAATCACTGCATCTCAAATTGTCAAAAAAAAGTGTGAAATTCTTATAATTCCTCACAATAAAACAATAAGGTTACAATTCTTTGACATTTGTGAATTATTGTTTGAAATGTGTGGGCATGTGAGTGAGTACTTGTGATGACTCTACACGTATATAAGATGCTTTTTGGGTCCAGTGCTAAGCCTATGGGATGTTGATCCATGGATCAACAATTACATTCCCGCTTTTTCTGACTGAGGTGGTGCGAATGGTTCTTGGGTGTAAATTAAGTTGAAAATGAGACTGGTGGTGCGAATACAGCCTTTGTTTTGGACATGCACACTTCAGTTGTTGTGATCTTTAAGTGGATGACATAGGTAGTACATACTATCATTGTAAGCACTGGTCTCATACTTACTACTTGAGTAAGTCAGTGCAAACAGGATACTACATGTGTGAACATTTGACCATGTTTTGTTTTAAATGATTAATACAGTGCATATATACCGGGGAACGCATGTAGCTATTGTTCAACATTCTCATACTAATAGTGATGAAAGTAATACTAAGTAGCCTTAGTAAAGCATTCATACTGACTTGTTGACTAAGACTTAGTAAAACCAATCAGCGTCTTGCATACCGGTTCTAAAATTGACATACTGTTTATATTGATTTGTTATCGTGAATCATTTGTGCTATATCAATGATCTTTTATCCCATTTTAAGCATTGGTCACTACAGTGACACTGCAGGGTAGTTAATTCATAATTTAGCACAAAATGTGTTGTTTATCGACATACAAACTTAATTGCTAGCGTTCAAAATCACAGAAGTATATATTCACTTGATTCTTGAAAAGACCAGACATGCATTTTGTAGGCACTTACCTAGTTTTTCCAAACTTTATATTATCTATTCTATCTGCATACTATTGGATAGATCTCAAGAAAAGAAGTGGATTTGCTTTTTGAATGAAGTCTCTATCTTAATTCAAAGTGATATTATGACCATCCAGAGACCACAAAATGACCCCGATATTCTGCCACAATAACCCATACTTAAGAGTTTAATCAGGGTTCAAATTTTGTGATCATGCTAGTTGTGGTCAGAAATGCCTGGAACACTTAAATCACTGTTTCTCAGAAGATATTAACACTAGGAACTTGAAATGAAAACTTGAGAAAAGGTCATTAAGGTGTGGTTCCAATGACCTATGGCCTGACCTTGATCTAGGTCAGGTCAAGGTCATTTTAAGGTCAAAGGTCAAATTTATTGATTTTTTTTTTGTAATGAGTAAACATTTGTTAATATTTAGCTAGATGAATGATAGAATCAATGATCAGCTGACTCTTTTTCAATATTTGACCAAGAAGGTCAAGTTGACCTAAAGGTCAAGGTGAAGGGACATTTTGTGATCCTGCTTGTTGTGGTCAGAAATGCTTGGAACACTTAAATCGCTGTTTCTCAGAAGATATTGACACTAGGAACTTAAAATTAAAAAGTAGAGTTAAGTTTATTAAGGAGGTATTCCAATGACCTATGGCCTGACCTTGATCCAGGTCAAGGTCATTTTAAGGTCAAAGGTCAAATTTATTGATTTTTTTTTTAATGAGTTAAAATTTGTTGAGATTTAGCAAGATGAATTACAGAATCAATGAATTGTTTCAATATTTCATCAAGAAGGTCAAGTTGACCTATATAAGGTCAAGGTCAAAGGGACATGACATAACCAACATTTTGACAGTCCACATAAAACCATAACAATCAACCATAATTTCTTGCAAAAATATTGAGATAGGAAACTCAAAGTAAGAATAGAGATCATTTGATATGTGGTCTAGCATTTGACCTTGATATGACCTTAACCAGGGTCAAGGTCATAATAAAAAGAGAGGTCAAAGTTCTCAACAATTTTCTATGTTTTGATGTAATGTTAGTGTGAACCCAGAAGTTAAAAGTAAAGATCACATGACATGTCAAAATGTGTGGGTTGCCATTTCACCTGAAAATGACACTCTGACTGATGTTCATACTTCAAAGTATAGCCCTACTAGTCAGTCAGAGAAGTCCTGGTAGTTAGCCCTCCAGTAGGCCACCTCCAGGTGGCCCCTCCAGTGGTGGCTATAGGTGTGCTGCAGTGGGGGAGGTGTTAGAGCTAATCTCTCACTCCCCCTCACAGAGTTAATAGGTCATGATTTTGTAGTTGCTTAAAAAACATACTGCTGCCTATTAGAAAGAAGAAAACTAGACATTTTCTAGACCTTATTTAACCAGGGAATATGTGAGTGCCATTTTTAACTATGTGAGATGTATACTTCATACTATAAAATGCTCCTGAACTTAAGTTTTGAGTTCACCTGGGAGAAACATGATTTTTTTCTCTTCAATTTATTAAACAAATACATGTATATTGAAGCCCTCTTCAAGCCCGTTAAAATGATACCCTAATTGTCCAAATCCACCTGTAAACAGCTTCAGAATCAATAAGTAAAAACATGTCAACTTCAGCTGCTCCATTTTTGCTAAATCACACTTTTAGCCTCTGCGCACGGCAGACCCACGCACGGCAGTTATGTCAGTGCCTATTTTCGGCTTTTCGAGTTACCTGCAATGCACATTGCTATCCTATTTATTTTTCCATGTCATGTCTCATGATAGGGTCAGTGCAAGTAACAGTACGGTCTTGTCGGCCAATTCCACTAGCCGTCCTCGATAGTATAGTGGTTAGTATCCCCGCCTGTCACGCGGGAGACCGGGGTTCAATTCCCCGTCGGGGAGGAAATCCTTTTCACTTTTCTTCTCTAGATCTATTAAAATTTTCCCCATATGACATATGCCATGGTAAAACGTCACCGACCCCACCTAGTTGATGTCAGCTATATTAAATGACAATACAATTAGATATGAAAAAAAAAAAGATAAGATACAGTCAGTAGGAGATCAGTCATGCCTGGTGACTAGTCCATTCCTTCAACGATATACGATGGGAGAAAAACGTTAGCAGAGCGTGGTTTCGATCCACGGACCTCTGGGTTATGGGCCCAGCACGCTTCCACTGCGCCACTCTGCTACTTGCCTGAGTGGGTCACAGGAACAGCCCTTAAACTGCAGTATGACCCAGATAGACTTCTCCAATAAGGAGATCCTCCTAGTGAGCAAAGGGGGAACTAAACAAAGATAGCCAGGGAAGTGGATGCATTCATTTTATTTTATTGGTCTTTTAATACAGAACAGTGTCTGTTTTTGTGAAGGATGGTGAAAAAAAGTAAAGTTTTGGCTCTAGGGGGTGATAAATAATATGTCTTGTAGGTCAGCCTTACTAATTTTCCAACCAAAACGGACCTCTTAGCTTACACCCTTATACTACAGAATCATACTGAAATTGAATAGAGGCATGGGCCATTCGATCATGAGTTTGAGGGATACACCGGTATAAAAAAAAATATAGTAGTCTAGCCTCTGTTATGGTAGGTGCTGACTTTTTCTTCACAAATAAAAATAAAAGCAGAAGGAAGGTCAACTTTTTGACTTTTCAGCGATGTAGATCGCTCTCTCTATTCAGACCTCAAGTTGTGTTAAAATGGTAGAGGCTGTAGTGAACTACACAGTGATTATTCAAAGTCTAGCAGCGAAGGATTTCCATAAAATAAATTCTATAATAAAAAAAAATAGCCCCTCCCCCAATTTAAGGCTGTTATGAACCAAGAGCTGTGTTTGGTAAAACTAAATTCCGTGGGGTCTAGGGCAGGTGGCTATTCAAATGTCCTAGAGCCTTTTGAATTCAGTTTTACCAGGTGTATTAAGCAACACAGAGCGACGGTAGGTCAGCCGAAACTCGGGGATTTGGTTTAGTACTGTAGAACAGCATTGAACCAGCAAGTTGTAAGTGGCTTAAAGCACTTTTTCCCAAAGACTGGAATGTGGCTTATGTGCGGCTTTTAAGTGGGATTTTAAGTTAGTACTTAATTCTATTTCTGTATAAAATATTTAGTACCACCTGATGAACCAGTATGGTGAATTGCACGTGGTTTAAGCTGTCTTAAATAATTTCCTTTTATTTCTGTTTAGGTGGACAACACTGTTGTTGAGTTTGAGCTACACACTCTCACTGGCGACCGGATAAAACACAACTTGGTGGAATGGCCAGCTAGGTGTCACATTGATGTAAGCCATATCACACAAAAATACATTCAAATTATGATACCCATATAAAATCATAGAATGTAAACCTGTTTTTTAATTTTCTTTTAATATTTTTTTTTAAATAATGTATTGTTTTCCATGTTGGCTTAGAAATATCAAAGAATGATATCTCCAGTTCATGTTCCTTAGTGGTCTGGCCTACTTAGTACGTATTGCCATACATATAGTACTGCACATCTGCACCATGCCGACCTTACGAGCCTAATATTTAGCACTTAAAATAAAAGTTTTAAATCTTGATAACCCTTGCCATTGTAGGAGATATTAGCATTTCTCCGTCCAGTGCTACAGGCACGAATACAGAACGCTGGACGTCGCTGGAACAACAAGGCCACAGAAAACAAATCTACTAAACCTAAGATAGAACAATGTAAGTCATGTTTCAAATATGTCATTTTGTTATGTACCCAATCATAAGCCTGTGACGACCGTAGAATAAGTACCAGGTAATCCAACTATTTATTAGGATGAAGTTTATTGTATCGTCTTCTTTTATACAAGTATAATGCAAGTGTATCCATTCAGAAGTCATCTCTTTATTACAATGACTTTCTGTGCCTGGTATTCTTGATTATAAACTAGTATTTTGTTTATCATGCAGGTGGCACCATACGTATGGCCTACAGTTTCAAAAATACATTTGTACACATGCACTGCCTTTTTACTAGAAACGGTGAGAATCAAGACATATTCTATCCATCTGTAGACTTTTAATCGTCCAATAACTTCTTTTCATGTATTTTCATATTGTACATTGATACATTGCTCATTAGTCCATCACGTATCGGCGAACAGTTTTAGAAATATGCGGGACCAGAAATTCAAGTTGCTCACTATCCAACATATGACTGATGGATTTAGACAAGGGGTGGGGCGCAACCTTCTTTTTGTCTGTACTTCAAAGTGTATTTTCTTCCTTAGGACTTCAAAATTTGCTCAAAAGAAGAGGGTGTGCCCCCTCCTTTTGGCCCCCCCCCCACCTTTTCCAAATCCTAGACCCGCCACTATATGACTTTGACTTACAAGATTTCATGTTTGATATCTTTAATCTTGACCCTTTCAGGGGAGCATAAGGGCTGCAGAATGTTTGGAGAGAAGCTTCTTGTTTACGCTTGTCCTACACAGAAAACTCCTCAGGTAAATTTTACCCAGAATAACGTAGATTACTAAAACAATGCAATTACACATATCATTATAAAGTGGGAATGATTAGAGTTAAATCACTTATATTACACGTCTTACCTGCGAGGTAATCAGCCTTTTGAAAACTGTACACTTTAGGGGAGTTAGATTATAAAAGGAAAATTGCAAAACTCAGAATAACTTTAAACAACTTTTTAACAGTGAAAGAGTAACATCTTACTTCCGTAAATGCCTTTAAAGGACTAGTTCTTTTAGCCGAATTTATATTCTCAGTGGCAATTTTTCTCATTGTAATCTAAACGAACTATGTACTTTCCAAATAAAGATACATGTCCCTTCCCCCTATTTGTCATCCCGCGCTTTTTTCCTTTGTTTTTAGCTAATCATCACCAATAATTATTCCAATTACATCTTTTAAGGCACCGGCTGCAGCTTCAAGTTCTTCAAAAATCGAAACCAGAAGTTCATATTTTTGTGAAACTGCAACTGCTGTGAAAAAGAGTGAAAATAAGCCTAAATTGCCTCGTCCGCTTAGCCGCAGAAAACGGTCTCGGAAAGTGAAAACTCCAGAAACATGCACTGACACAAACAATAGACGTATCCTTCTGGATATTGTTAATACAGGGGGTATCTTACTGGAAGCTGGCAGTACAGAGGAGCCCCAACAAGATACTCTTAATATAGAGGGGATTCCAGTGGATACTATTAATACAAAGGAATTGCTACCAGATATTGTTAATGCAAAGGAATTCCTACCAGATACGGTTAATACAGAGGAATTCCTACCAGATACTGATAGGTCTTTAGAATCTGTTAAGGCAGAATGGCTTGCACCTGATACTGTTAGTACGGAAACTAGTCATGATGACCAAACCTGGGGGGACCCTGGAAATATAGATATACCAGATGAGTTACTGGATGATTCCATGGAACTGCCCTCTGTCCCCTTCCTCACCAAACGTTCCCCAGTGCGGATGTCTGAGGACGAGAGGGTCTATACACTGTCCCAGGCCCTGGCCTCCATGCCCAATACCCCAGAGGCCAGCACAGCCAAGTGTGAAGCCCCAAGTAATATGGACATAGACACAGGGTGCTCTAGGCTTGATTCTTCTCCTGGAGGAGGACTAACTGGGGGGAGTGATTATGAAGAGCCTTTGAGCAAGAAGGCAAAAGAGTCCAAAGCTCCTGTACGTAAAGGCAAGGGCAGATATAAGAAACTGCTGGCTTTGGTTAATGATATGGAACAGGATGAAATGGATATGGTGCTAGAGGAATTCCCTCCAAATCAAACCCAAGATTCAGGACTAGGTACTGATAGTGATGTTAGCCTCGATCAGCATATAAAACCTTTAATTGATATAGATAAATGGGAGCCTAGTGAAAGTTCAGACTTTGCTACTGCTGGCAGTAGTAAAACACGACCTGTACGCTCAGTCTCACAAACATCATCTAAAAACATCAATAAGCTCTCCCGTAAAGCTAATAAGAGCAGACTAAGACAACGTAAATTAACAGAGGAACTTGTCATGAAAGGGAAGAAAATACAAAGACTTAGCGGTGCGAGTGAGTTCGCAGGTGCATGCAAAATTGATATGTCTCAGATTGTCGATGATCTGAAGAATGCGCCTAATACAATGGAAGAGGAAATTCAATCTGTTAAGTAAGTAAATTAATATCTACTAAAGTTTCCTCACCATGAAAATTACATTAGCTGTCGATTCAATATCTAACTTGAATCTCATGCTACTGTTTACCAAGTTTTGCCTTTACAATGTCGTGAAATATCTCCTTATTGCTTTCCTTGGTGCTTGTCTCTCTCCCTCTCTCTTTTTTTTTTCTTCTTTTTTGTTGTTGATCAGTTCCAAAAACAACTTCAACGCATGATACTGTAAGATATCCTAGAATCATTACAGAGTCAGTAGATTATAACTTCTACTAAAACTCGTAAACTTTAAATACTCTCATTTATACAGGAATGTAGGTGACCTGACCCTGCCACAGCTAACCTACCTAGTCACTAAGCACGAGGTGGATCTTCTTGATATTTTTCAGGGAAAGGTAAGCACACCCACATACACATACGATTTATGTGGGACAGTTTCTCTTTCTGTCCATTCAATTTTATGAAAAGGGATAGGCCAAGTGGGGCAATTACTATTGTGGTATTTGTGTTTCTAGGTTAGGATTTAGTGTTACTAGTGCATGTATTTTAACTATTATTAAGACATTTTAATAGTTTTGCAGGGCTGGTTTTGCTTTATTCTATTTTAGAGACCAAGTAGAAGACATCAGGACTACAAGGTTGGAGGGAAGGAGAGAAGTGAGTTAACTCCATGATCGGATTAATTCAAATACAAAAAAAAAATGATGAGAATTTGTTTGTGAATTTATGGGAATATGAGACCATCCTCCGTTTCTATACTAAGAGTGATTTGTGTGCATCGTTATATTGCTTACCACGCCGCCGTTACTGTTTTGCTACATCTGTCGGTCTTTAAGTTGGCACTTTTATTTATACTGTGAGTGGAGTAGGAATAATAGCATACAACCCTCTATAATTAGCCACGTGATATAAGCAGGATAAATGAATACCCGCTATTCATAATGAAAATACATTGAGGTAAGTAGAAAGCCAAAAAAGATATATATATATCAAAAAGAAAGGAATATGGATCATGTCTAATTGTGTCCCTTTATGTGTCAGATAACCTCAAGTACCAGATCCCCATGGGATGTTTTGGTGACGAGCAACACGACACCATTATGGAGCTACTCCTCGCCAGGTTCTGTAGGAAACACAATAGGGTGAGTATATCTAAAATATATGAACCATCTCGGGAAAATATCACTTTGAAATTCATTAACAATATCTTGCACTGAAAGTACATATGTACACGGTGAATACCTCTTGAGACAAAGACAGTACTTGAGGGTACTGTAGACATTAACACCGGACCTCTTTTCACAAGTTTCTTTTCATGAGGTGATTCCAGGAAAGCGGAGTCTGCCCTGGGGGATCTAGTAACAGTAGCCACATTCTTATGCAGAGGATTTCCAGGGACAGTGCCTCTAAACAGAGACCCATATATAGAATACTTTATTACATATTATTTTGAAGGATTTACTTTCCCTCCCCAGATAACGGTAAAAAAGACAGCTCTCTTCTTTTCTCTTTTTGAGGGAAATACCTTCTGAATACCTCTTTTGTACTTCATACAAGAAGAGAGATATTCTATACTTGTACACATGTTGGTGATTTGATAGTGGTGTGATCTTTTTAACCACGAACACGATTTTATTTGATTATCCAAAACTGAATGCACATACTTGGAGTATAAGACCATCCACCTTATTCTACGTGGCTACCACGGTCCATGTGCATTATAATTTGGCTATTTATGAATTCTGATGTATTTGGTACTTGAATTAAATGTCTAATAAAAACATAAGCAGATGCCCCCCCCCCTCCCGGGGCCACCCTCGGCTCATGCCCAAGAATGACGCACAAGGCATTGCAATACTGTATTCCTACATATTATATATGATATATCTTAGTTTTAGACAGGTATGTGAATCATTCCCAATTATTTCTCTGCCCACAGCGCTGGGTTTATTGGATATCTGCAGGCCTTAGGGCGTGTTAAATTCAAGTTGCATGCCTATACCTGCTCAGGCAACCTCCTCCAGTGGTATCATGACCTGCATGCACTAACATGTCAATGTATACGCATTGACATTCCCTACTTGTCTATACTTAATGAGAAGGATATTACCCTATTTGTATACATGACTTTTACATGTATATCTGCACTTATCTGTCTGACGATTCTTCCTTTTTTTTTTCTTTTTTTCTTTTTCTTTTTTTTTTTGGGGGGGGTGTAAGAGTTGCAAACCACCAATGATTATTATCACAACCATATATAACTATAACTCATCGTAAACTAGCTGAGCGTGAATTCTACAAGGATAATTCTCAGAATAGATATAGACTCGTGGACTAAAAAGTCCCATTTTTTCAGTGGGAAAGTCGGAATCACCTGGTTTACTGATAAACAGATCTAAAACACGACAGCCATCGTTTGTCTACTTCACATGCTCTTTGTCCCATGGTTCACACTCCTGGTAGCTTGGAATGTGGCCTTGAGCCTTTTAACACTAAATAATGGTGTTATATTCATAAACAGGCACTAATAAATAATGTATTATGCTATAAATGTACTATTGGAGAAGCTACAGATAAATGAAATATGCACTGAGACTTGTAATATATACCACAATGCAAAGTAGTAGCTTGGTTATTGGGGAGGTTTAGCAACCACAACGTACGTAATCAGTCAGTTTGAACTGAAACGATGTTACAGTATTAAGCTGCCGGTAATATCACACCTATCATTAGGCCACACTTGAAAATATATCCGTTTCCTGTCATGAACATGATTGGCAGGGGCAGCATGAATCTGCCACCACGTGCTAGAGTGAGGGTTAAGGAACCTAGTATAGAATTGTAGCTAATTGTCCTTACTATACCATAGGTATATATAACCCCTCGTATAAACCACGGCCTGAGTCTTTAAAAGCCATCGTATACATGTACTTAAAAAATAATCGTATAAGCTGCACCTGGGGTTTGAGTCTTGATGGTTTAGTACTGTTCTCTAGTGTAAAGGTCACTAAATGTGCAGCTTACATGCAGGGTTTTACAATAAATGAATTGAAATGACTGTACGTGCCACCCACTCTCCTATACTTAGTATTGAATTCCCTCACTTCTAAGGTCTGTTGACAAGGTAAGGCCATTAAGGGCACAGGATACAATAGGAAAAGTAGATAGGGGCGGATGTATAAATTATGAATGGCTAAGGTTGGTAGACACAGCATCACCTAGTACCATAAAAAAACCGCAAATATGCCAAATGGGCTATTTCTGAGGCCTACTGTGGCATTTGTTATGTTCCTGAACTTATTGTGTTTTAACACTGTAGAACAGTACTACATATAGCCTTCTCCCAGTCAGGGTGCAGCTTATACGTGGGCGCGACCTTTTACACATGATAATGATAGATTTACAGTATGAATTGTAAAGCACTGAGGGTGACATTGCATCACCTTTTACATATAATGTAGTACATGCATAACCTTTACAATGCTTGTTATCCCATTCAGAATCGATATCGTAGTAATATCTATAATTAGCCTAAGACAGTATTATGGACTATTTCAGATAGGTTATGCAATAGTTTCATTCAGTTTGTCTCTTACTCATGCCTCATATTTGATGCAATAATCTGTTGAGGCCTGTGGGAATCCTGCCAAGGTTAGCTCTAAACCTCCATTGTGCAATATTGATTCTAGGCCTTTACCCAATTCTCTGACCATGACTAGCTGGTCAGGCTTCATTTAGCCATAGTAAATAAACATTACAAATCTCTATCAATCTTGCTAGCACACTTATGAATATTCCTATAATATCATAATGCTTATAAGGCAATGTTCAACAATTGTGTCACTGTTTTTTTGTTTTTTTTTTCATTTTCTCAGGATCCACCAAACGCCTTTTCACTGTTTTTGTATGGAACTGCATATCTCACTCATAACTATGACACCTGACTATGACAAATAAGAACAATGTACTTTCACTTTAACCTTAAAGTGGCATAGTCCGACTTTTTTCATTTTTCAAATTCTATTTAAATGTGTTTTACACAATGTAATTACACTATATTTGCAGAGATGCCACTTTTCCTAGCTTTTTAGGAATTCTGAATTTTTCATTTTCATTCCTGTAGGTGTTTCTTATTGGAAATTGAGAAAATTAGGAGGATTTACGAATTTTTGGGGATCAATGAGTGGCATCCCTGAAATTTAGGGGTTTGTGGACAATTCATTGTTGCCTTTAGCTGATACGCACTTAAAAAGGTCCCATGAACCTTGCCATAGCTTTTTACAGTGTATTTCCAATGGATGGAGTTTTGGTGTGCACGCCAAAAGTAGGAAATGGAGTATAAATCTGACAATTCTTTCAAATATGAGCTTAATTATGAGGAAGGAGAGCCTCTAAAGTAGTCACCATAGGATGTATGATCTATGTGAACATCCTGGTTCATTTTGGAGAAGATTGATTTTTTGGTCCCAACCATCGGACTTTGCCACTCTAATGTGTCATCTGTACTCTAGTCCCTTTATCAAGGTGCTCTGACCCCTGTCCCTATCTCCTCCAGTGTCAAAGTCACACACTCCCCCTCCTCCTTCTCCTCCAGTATGTGGTCTGTGTGGACGGTGCACATGGTGACACAGCCTGCTGGGTGGTGGGTGTTGTTACTGGTGGGCACTGGAGCATGACCTGGCTGGCCTACATGCTGTCAGGCCATAATAACACACATACTTACAAACACACCTACACACACCACCACAACCACCACCACCTACCCTACACCACAGAGTGCAATACTGGCTTTCAGCAAACAGAAGGAAGTCATCCTCCATACTTAGAACTTTATCACAGCTAGCCAGTCCCCACTCACTATATCATACTGGGGTACCAAGGTAGTTGGCTGAAAAGTTTGCTAAGAGATCACAGGCATGTGTGATATACAATATAGGCACCGAAGCTGAACGGACCTACAGTGATCCACACAGACCTAGAGACACACAGAAGGGAGACGACAGTGGATATCCACAGAGCCAACTACTGCCACTAGTGTACTTACAGGATCACACATATAATATACCGTTAGTAGGGGATCAAAATGGGCTCATGTCATGGATGGAGTCTGGAGGATAGGTCTTCCCACCCCCTGCACCCACCCATCCTGGCCTAGTGTGACCAAACTACATGTGTTTATTATATAGGGCCTATATGGGTGTGTGGTGATCTCAGGTTGTTGTTTGTTGGTGAGGGAGTGGAGGTTAGGAGGTGTGGTGGTGACTCACTCCTGTAGTGGAGTTGAATATACTATAGGACCTGTTTACCAGGATGTCTCTGGGCTATTTATCACATGTGTACTTGTTACCAATGTAGCTGGGACGTGCATGTATGTACGTGCCCATCGGCTCTTTACACCCGACACCTGTTAATCACTGTTACTGATTGAAACCACAGCTCCCGGAGAAGTTACTTGGAATACCTGGTCTGCTTGTGTGGTGGGATCCAAATAGGATCAGGTCAGATTAAGAGGATTTAGAACGGATTAACACCAGTACCCACACAGAGATTGCATACAGTTCTGTCGTACAGGAGTTGAGCATTAAGAATGGACGACACCAATAACGGTGTTAAGACCCTCCTGTACCTCCTCCAGCAGAAGCTGCATGGACAGGGGGAGAGCCTCCAGGGTCTCATCCAGAAGCTGCTGGATGAGGGGTCCTTACTGGAGGAGGAGGACGATGGCGTGGCAGTAGGAGTCTCTGTGCTGCACTCAGTAACTGCTAAAGGCTATGCTGATGATGTTGAGCTGCTCCTAGCACGAGGTGACCCTGGGTTAGTGAACTGCTCCAACCACCGTGGGGATGCGCCGTTACATGTAGCCGCCAACAAAGGGCACCAAGGGGTCATTGATGCCCTCATTAGGCGCGGTGCTGACGTGAATGGACAGCGGTCACTAGACAAATACTCCCCGCTCCATGTGGCGGCATTGGCCGGGAGGGCCGTCACTGCCCGCCGGCTGCTGACTGCAGGGGCAGATCCCACAGCAGCTAACCTCTTTGGTAACCGCCCCCTGCACTTGGCGGCAGGTATGGGACATGTCGAGCTGCTCAAGGAACTACTCACGTCAGGAGCAGCAGTGGACGACACTAACTCTATAGGTAATACCGCCTTGGCCACAGCGGCACGCAATGACCATGAGCAGGTGGTGGAGCTGCTCCTCCAGCATGGCGCCGACCCTAATGTACAATACGCCAAGCAGCTCTCCCTCCTGGAGGAACTCATCAAGGAGCGGCTGCCCTACGTGGCACTCCAGTTGGTGCGATATGGAGCTGCTTCTCCAGGGTACTCAGTCATTAAGACGTGGCTACAGAGCACCAGACCCCGCCTCCTGGAGCGGGAGATGCTGCTCTTCCTCGCTCTTCTTCTGTCTGGAAATGACCCCCGCGTCACCAAGGACATCCTCCAAGACGCCCGCAGCAAGGCTGTGCGCTACCCCCGACCACTCCGTACGTGGTTGGACGGTAATGCCAATGGACCCTGCCAACTGAAAATGCTGTGTAGGCAACAAGTGAGGCACTTTGTACTGACCAAGTATGGAAAGAGCTTCGCTGAGAAGCTAAGGGCATTGCCACTTCCTCTGCCTGTGATAGACTTCTTGTTTCTCAGTGACCTTAGTTTTGATAAGATCCCAATGCGGATAGTGTTCCGTTCTGAAGACTCACCAAGCTCATTAGTATTAGAAATGGAGACGTAGCCCTGGGTGAAATTTGATATGTGCCTTAAGTTGATACAGACATTTTTATTACTAGAGGACATGTGGACCTCTGGATGATGTTGGCTTCCTGATGAGCTAATACATCTGGCAGCTGCAATGACTGTGCTACACTGACCTTTCCCTGGTTGTGATATGGACATCTGAGACAAATTATACCAGTTCTGCTCTACTGCCCCTACATGGCATTACAGTAATCTCCCTCATATAAGGCGTATCCCACGTAAAAGGCACACCCTGACTTTTTGAAGGATTAGTGCTGCCCTATAGTTAAAGTACTGCGCCTATAAGACACACCCAGACTTAAGGCCGATTCTATAATGCCAAGGGGTCTCATATTCACGTATACAAATGCGCCTTATACGCGGGGGATTACAGTAGGTCATAAGGCAATATCATCCTTTGTGTGTATTATAGCACAGATATACATGTAGCAAACGTCCAGTGCACATTCCCTCTAGGTGCAATTACATAGGCATATAGATATACAATGAGCAAATGTGATATTACATCCCAAACTATGGGATCTCATATTACCAGTCTTACTTGCGTATATAGGATATGAATGTTATTAGTGCCATGCTCAATCTTCTTAAATCCCTGATTTAATACTCTTATCATTAATCAGTCAAATATGAAGAAATGCAACTCTTATGATGTTGTCTTGTGTATATACAGCCATATGTGTTGGTGTAGCCTATTAAGGTGACTGAAACAATAGTGCTTGAGTGAAGGTAAATTTGGTAGAATATAACTACCGGTAGCACTAGAGAGTCAAGAGGCTTTATCAACATGTGTAGTGTTATAGAGGCCCACATGGGATGGTCGAAAAGACTGATAAACTGCACAGTCATATCACCTATGGACAATGATAAACACGACCAAGTGCAGAATTAAGTGATACTCTTAGCAAATCGTGATAAAGAGTCCTTCTCTTCCTCCTTTACATTTCCCCATACAGCACTCACGATTACAAGAGACGAGCGGGCTTCCCTAGCCCACTTAAAAGGGTCTATATCTCCTCTTTCCTATCCCCTCGGATGTGTGTGGTGCACATATGCGCAGGCACTGACACATTCCTATGTGAAATTGTGTAATGTAGTTCTTGCCATGAATATGACCTCAGTTGTCGAAATGGCGTTAAACATCTATTACTCACTCACTCACTCACTCACTCACTCACTCACTCACTCACTCACTCACTCACTCACAAGAGACGAGTCACTCATTACCAGATGAGAGGCATTGAAAGGGGGAGGCACTCTTCAACTTTTAAGGGGGGAGCAGGGGAGCTAAAATATTTCAAAACTCAAACTTGGAAATGGTCGGAATTACCCGGTTCAATCTATTTTTCATTGACCAGAGGTGATGCTAACAGTGGCCAGTAGTTTTGGCTGCATTCCAGTGATTATGTTTTTTCTAGATTTCCTTTGAAATTAGCCATTTGTCTAGTAGAATATTTGAAAATACATTGCTATCTTTATACATGTACAAGATTGCTGGCCCGGTTAGCCAAAGGGCCAGAAGGTTAGTGTCTACCCCTGCTCAGTTTAAATACATGTACATATACTTCGAGTAATTTTTTGGAAGGGGGGGGGGGGATTTAGTCTTTTGAAATTTCAACGGGGGTAAAGGGATAGATGGGGGGGGGGGCAAATTTACCGAGCTTTGCGAAAAAAATGATTATTAATTCCTGTGAGGCCATATCCTACTGGATGCGTGGAGGGGCCTCCTAGAGAATGCTATATATAGACATCAGCGAGACTAAGTGACCCGTTTGTGTGGTTAGAAAACACCCAAAACAGAAAGCCCTTTAGAGGAAATATTTGTCAGCTATGAGCATTACTCTATTTGCTAATACCAACCATGTCAGCATTTTTTAGCTGTATGTCAAGCTTTAGTGATATAAATATAATGTTCTCGTAACAAATGTTTTTCCTTCTTTTTTATGGGGGGGGGGGAGTGATATTTCGCCGATGTCCACTTATTGTTTTTTTCATCAGTCTTTTCATAGCATTACTTGTAGAGATATCTAATATGTCGAGCTGATGCGCCATTTTCCTTATAAAGCAATGCCTGGGACCAAGTCCATGCTCAATGAACGCTATGCTAATCACCAATAACACATATGAATACATGTACTGGTATACCATAGTAGCCTGTTTGAACGCACCTTCGCTAATAAATTCAAGCCTCCGATTTAATATGGAACCTGTGCCTACTTATTGTGTGGAGTATAAAACTGTATGAGACTTTAAATTTTAAAATACTCATCTACCTTACATTGAAATGGGACCTGCAGTAACTTGAGAATCTGCGCTAAAAACGGCCCATTACGGTATGTTTTATACACAAAGAGATGTCTTACAGACATGACATTATTAGAAAAGACTGACATTGTTGTAAATGCATCTAGTATAAATAGAAAAAAAAGGTATGAGAATTTTGTCTTTGTTACATCATGTCAGAATACCGCAGTGCCTCAGACCACCTGCCATATTACTTCAATATTGCTCCCTTGATGTACTAGCAACGACCATTACCGTCTATAGCAAAGCTCCAAAACATATTGATTAATGCTCAAACTTTGTATTACATATCAATGGTTCATGTATATACTGTTATCAAAGGGAAAAGCAACTGTTCTTTGAACAATACCGGGTAGATTCATGCATACCCAGTTATTGCGGTTCAGTGGTGGATTTAGAGGGGGGGCACGGGCGCGCGCCCCCCTTTTGCCCAGTACTTAAGAGTTGAACTACATATTTTGGACCCCAAAATTAGTCCAAAAATAGGGGGTGCGCCCCCTCCTTTGGGCCGCGCCCCCTCCTTTTCCAAATCCTGGATCCGCCACTGCGGTTTTATAAATGTATCCTGGATCGCCTTTCTTCACCGTAACTGTACATCTGAATAGACACACCGGGTACATAACTTTTTCATCAGCAATTTTCTCTGAAATCTTTATTGATGGGTATGATTTGATACTGACTGTTCACAACCATTTATAAAGTTATGAGTTAACGTGATACTCTGAGATGACTAGGCAGGTGACTATAAGCAACCATGTATTCGTTGGCGGATATTGAATGGGGCGGGAGTCTTGACCGGTTAATGTATATCAACTGTTTCTCTGTCCCTCAACATCACATATTCGCTCTGTGTATTATCTACTTTGCGTCTGATATGCCATTTGCTACCCTAGATTTGTTACATCTATGAACGTTGAACTATTTTTGTATGAATAAATGACTAAAACAAAGAGATATGATATAAATTGTGTAACTACCGAAGTAGCTCGCGTATAAGGCACATCCCACATATAAAATGCATCATGAGTTGATACCAGACTTACAATAAGGGGCATCGGGGGGAGGGGTTGATAATGACCACTTTAGTACTTATCTAATCGAATTTTGTCCCACCTGTAAGGCACATTCCTCCTTTTGAAGGTCCTATAAAGTGCACTAGAGCTCAGATTCGTCTATAAGGGAGGTACTACCGTAATCTCCCGCGTATAAGGCGCGTCTTATACGGGGGGTTTTAGTTCTCATTGGATCCACAAGGGGGACACCAAGACCTTTCTTTTGATATCTTACATACCCCCTTGGTCATAATAGGACATAAGGGGGCCCAGGAAGGTCCGGGGTGGCTCAAGCTACACATAGGTTTTTGAATTTTGAAAATTCATTCAGTAGAACCAAAGTTATGAATTTTTCATTTTTTGGAGAATTTTCCAAAACTCTAGCTGCGCCTTATACGCAGGAGATTACGGTAAGGTAGATAAACTTGATTTACTATAACCAGATTAACCAGGGGCACATGCTGATCCAAACAGACAACTTCCAAACCTACTTATAAATCTAACCACGAATGTATCGAAACAACATAGTAAAGTAACTTTTACTTAAAGTCGACGACCCCTCTGCACCCACTTACTCCGAATCTTTAAACTCTCGCGAATAAGCTGCAGCTTGTAAGCGAATCAGATGCCTCCCGTGACCAAAGTGGGGGTGTGGCTTACAGGCGGGTACTCAAACCTACAGAACAGTACTAAACCATCATTTCCAGGCTTCAGATGTGGCTTATTGCATTTTCCTAAAGGCAGGGCGCAGCTTATATGCAAAAGTTTAGGCTCATCATTTGGCCATTCCAAATTAAAAAATTGGTCTATGGATTTTCTGTTTTAGAAAAAGAGGCCGGAGGGCGAAATTTTTATTTTATTTTTCTAGAAAAATTTATTTCTCTCTGGATTTTGCATGACCAAAATTTTTTTGGGTGGCACGGGGGGTGGGTCCCCTGCTGAAAATGTTCATTTTTTTCTTAAGTGCAGAATAGGCCTTTTATTGGTTGATCCTGTAAGCTCCTTGGTAAAAAAAAAAATCTGCAATTTTCCAGAAAATGATGCAGGCGGAATCCATAGACCAATAAATTTTTTTTAAAAAATAAAAATTTGTATTTTTGGAAATTAAGGTGCGGGAAATCCATAGACCAATATTTTAATTGGGTGTGGCCCTAGATAAAGCCTTGTTTTTATTCATCAGTTATGTTGGCACACATCCGTGTGCAGTTGAAACAGGATGGGCCCCATTACTAATACTCTCTCATCAGTGAATGGCCTGATATCAATCACTGTAATCCTTCTGACTGAGGGTATATGTATACTTGACAAGTGATGAACGGAATTGATTCAAATCAGTTTGTGCGTTTCAATGGGCCTTATTTGGGAGTCTAATCATGTGCCGGGTATGTTGTACTATGTTCAGATTCAAGGACGTACTGTAAAGAGTGATCGAGAGAGAGACAGAGACAGAAAGAGGGCCTGTCCTGTTTAAACGGTAAATGTCACAACCCCTCTTATGACGCAGTTCTCTTAGCTTCGAGATCCAATAAAATTATAAAGTTGGTATATCCACTTGATGAAAAGAATACAAGAATTGAAGTTCAAGGATACGTAGCTAAAAGATTGGTGGAACCAGGGAGTGGAACCATGAGTGGAACCAGGGAGTGGTCTGGGGGGCAAGTGCCCCGCCTAGACCCTAGAAATATGAGCCCTTTAATATGTCGCTCGAAACTATAAGAAAAATGGCCCGGGCCCTTTGCCACTGACTTTGCAGCCACCAACCCCATCAGCTAATTCTTTTCCCAGATGTGCCTGCCTAGATCACCAAAGGGTCTTCGTAAATTGATAAGTCTAGCAGCCCTCCTTATAGGCATTTTCTTCCTCACCTTTGTCGCTATTTGAGATTCAACATAAATTATGATATTATATTGCATATCATGCCAAAAATGGACGTCCAATTTACATCTGTAATGATAATTTAAGGGTGCACAATGCCGGGTTTAACTTCACGTAACACGAGTCATCCCATGGTATAACTGCTTTAAACCGTGGTCAAGTTTGTCACACCTAGTGTATACATATTTTCCATTTACCAGGTTATGTGAGCTTCCCTAGCCTACTTAAAAGGGTCTATTTCTCCTCTTTCCTATCCCCTCGCGATGTGTGTGGTGCACATGCGTGGGCACATTCCCCTGTGAAAATGTATAATGTAGTTCTCACCGTGAAAATGACCTTAGCTGTCGAAATGGCGTTAAACATCTATTACTCACTCACTCTCCAGGTTACGTGATATATTCACAGTGGATTTCTTTTATTCTAAGGTGTGATCATGGTTTCAGTTCATTTTATACTATCATATGAATTAACTAATGACCCTTGTTTTAGTACAGTGTACCCTGTATATTTCAATATTTGTATTGCCATTGTTTCAGTACCTGGTGCATTTCAACATTTGTATTATCCTTTTTTCAGTACCTGGACTACGTGCTGAAGGTGATGCTTCCAGAGGCCCTTATCCTGGTCTACGCCCATGTTCACAAGATAACAGAGGCTGCGGCTGAAAACGCCTTAACTCCTATCACCCCTGATGTCAACTTTGTAGGATGATGCTGGACCACATTCATAATTATTGGATTTAATATCAAATGAAATCTGTTCTTTCACTTACAGTTATGCTGCTTCGGGTATATAAAACTGTTCAGTATTAGCCATAATTAGGCCTCACAGTTCTTTCTTGTCTAGTTTGCATGTAAGAATTATTCACATTCAGCAATACCGATGTTATAGAATTTAATCACATGATTTGAGAGATACTATCTCTCAGGTTTGGAACACATAATGTGGTGAAAAAGACTCAGTAAGAAACTCAGGGCAGAAATGTCAGCTACGATCTTCAGTAATAACAGTGTAAGCCTTCGTTTGGTACCAATTCTGACTACGACCGTATTTCTCATTAGAAAGTAGACTTAATGATAAAATATTTTAAGCATTGCATGTACTGTATACTAAATACATATACACGAAGAACATGATTTCTGTGATACGTGCAGTGATGGTGGAACCAGGGTTATCTTTCTAATTTCTACTTGTCTCAGACTGGGATCAGCAGTCGCTGCTGTGAACATAGATGTACAACTGACCCATTTGTCTTATTGACACTCATGTAAAAAGTTTTGTTGGTGTACAATCTGCTAAAATGTTTAAAGATAGCATTAGTATACCTGGTATCTGAAAATTTTTCTTTTGAAACTCTTAGTAAAATGGGATTATCACAATTTTACAATGTAATGTCCACCCGTAAGTCAAATTTGAGTCCATCGCTTGATCGGCATTGAACATTGTGCAAAAGGTGCAATATAATTCTACATGCTTATCTTCTATATCGTTAAATTTGTTAAGATGTCAGCGCCAGATAAAGCTCAACCAAACCTTTCTTTAAGAAGTAAATTGTTTATAGATATAATTTTGTCCTTGCCTCTTGGAGCCTTTCTCCTAAAGAAAATGAATACATGTATATTGGTCCGTTCTCGCCACCCTTGCCCTTCTTTTATTGACAAACATCTCTTCTGTATTTTGGCTGAGATGATAAAATAGGTAATAGTAATACAAGGTTTTGGTATAGTAACACTTTAAAAGATGTACTTTTATTATAGGGTTTGTTATATAAGGTGATGTCCAAACTAAAGCCATAACAGAGGTTATATAACTGCTAAAATGTACCTTTCCCAGCTCTACCCTGAACCTCCCTCCCACCTTTGGTAGTACCGTAATCTCCCACGTATAAGGCGCACCTCGCATATAAGGCGCACCCTAAGTTGAGAAAGCTTTAAGACCCACCTGGGGCTTGATTTTTGAGGGTTTAGTATTTTTCTATAGTTTTGAGGGTTTAGTATTTTTCTATAGTAAAATGACCCCGCCTATAAGGCGCACCCCTCCTTTGGGAGCTTCTATAAGGTGCAGTAGGTCTTTGATTCATGTATAAGATGCGCCTTATACGCGGGAGATTACGGTAGGTTTGTTTTTTTTTGCCATGGGACCAGATGGCATGATGCCAATAAGAAGAGATAGAGTATATTTCATCACTGGCCCCCAATCATATTAAAGGAATTGCACCATCTATCCCAATAAGCCAGAGGGCAGGTTGCACCACTTTGCCTCACCACCACCTGGTGGCTATATAAGCAGCCACTACACCTGACTGAGACACACTTACTCACTATAGACACTGGACTACAGGTTATAAGGTTCTGGATAGGTCTGGCTTCCCTAGCCCACTTAAAAGGGTCTATTTCTCCTCTTTCCTATCCCCTCCGGATGTGTGTGGTGCACATATGTGCGGGCACTGACACATTCCCCTGTAAATTGTGTAATGTAGTTCTCGCCATGAATATGACCTTAGCTGTCGAAATGGCGTTAAACATCTATTACTCACTCACTCACTCTGGATAGGTAGTCGAGTGTCATCAGTAAGACTTCCATGCTTTATCTACCTCTAAACTGGAGTAATTAAAGTCATTTTATGTACCCTCACTAGCGAGTTGTGTAAGAAATTTGATAAACAATATTTCAATAGGCTTAGAATAGCCTCACTCGACACGGAGCTCACAGCCTTATATACCTATCCATACAGTAAATTGCATATGATTCTAGCAATTAGCATATTAGCTAATGCAATTCACATAAACTACAACTTAGATCATCACAAGGATACATAGGAGACAAGTCATCCACATGATCACATAGGCTTACCACATTGTAACAAAACATTCATTATCTCTGGGCTACGTTTTGATTTTTATGGCTTGCAAATCGGACCATTATTAAGGTTTTTACAGCCTAAACAAAAGACCTCACTGTTTGGGAAGGTATAATATGTATTCTTTTTTACTATAAAGAGTCAAATGGTTACAATAGTGAGTTAATTCTTGTTTTTCTTTCCTGACTGATAATCTTGAGGTATTCGGTCCTGCCAAAATCAATCCGGGCCTGCAGAGCAATAGAATCTGTAGGACCAGATAATACAATGGTAGTAGTACATGGTTTTAACACAAGATGGTAGCAGGGAGAGGAAACTACGGTAATAGTGATAGACACATTGTCCACAAGGGGGCGGGTGGACCCTAGGTTTATAATTAGAGACTCCAAGAGGGGCTTGATGATGCTGCCAGACGCATTATGCACTCGCCAAAACCCCGCAGCCGCCAAGGCGGTTGGTAAGATTGCCAACTCACACGCCCTACAGAATCAGATGATCGAATTGATGCAACTGATCCTGGGTTACCAAAGGCCTGCCGTGTCGGCTACACACTAAAGTCCCACATAGATGCCTTATTCCAAATTACCCAAGTTCGAAAAACTCCTATTACCGTAATCTCCCGCGTAGAAGGCGCGTCTTCTACGCCAAACAAAATGCTGCTGGGTCTTATACGCGGGAGGGTAATTGCCTTGAGTTGGGGGTGCGCCTTATACGCGGGTTTTTCCAACATCTCATTTGGGAAAATGCGCCGATGACAGCTTGAACTCATATAGCCAGCAGCGCGGCAGCCCGGTCGGTGTAGATTTGCTCGGCGGGTTTGACGCCGACCGTCACACCGTGTGCCGATGACAGCTTGAACTCATAGCGCCAGCAGCGAGGCAGACGGGGAGGTGTCGACGCGCTCGCCGGGGATAAGGCCCACCATTCGCCGATGACAGCTTGAACTCATATAGCCAGCAGCGCGGCAGCCCGGTCGGTGTAGATTTGCTTGGCAGGTTTGACGCCGACCGTCACACCGTGTGCTGATGACAGCTTGAACTCATAGCGCCAGCAGCGCGGCAGCCCGGGAGGTGTCGACGGGCGCTCGGCGGGTTTGACGCCGACCGTGTGCCGATGACAGCTTGAACTCATATAGCCAGCAGCGCGGTAGCCCGGTCGGTGTACAGGCGCTCAGCGGACAATACGCCGACCGTGTACCGATGACAGCTTGAACTCATAGCGCCAGCACCGCGGCAGACAGGGAGGTGTCGACGCGCTTGGCGGGTTCAAGCCGACCGTGTGCCGATGACAGCTTGAACTCATATAGCCAGCAGCGTGGCAGCCCGGTCGCTGTAGATTTGCTCGGCGGGGAATACGCCCACCATGCGCCGATGACAGCTTGAACTCATAGAGGTGGGTGGGGAGGGGGGGCGCCTTCTACGCGAAACAGCCCCCCCTGTGAGTTGGGGGGGCGCCTTATACGCGGTTTTTTCCAGGAATCGATCCAGAAGAGGTACGTGCGCCTTCTACGTGAAAAGCCATTCTCTGAGTTGGGGGTGTGCCTTCTACGCGAGCTGCGCCTTCTATGCGGGAGATTACGGTACCACCCTAATAAAAATAAAATGTATAACAAACTCCAACCAAATTCCAAATTTCCCACATTTTCTTCTTACCACATGAATTCCAAACCAACACTCCATCTTATTTTTTCTCCTACTACAGGTTTTTTTTATTTTTTGTTCGGTGTGACGGTCTACTCCGACTAAAACACCTGTCCCCTTCAACGCTTCGCGCTTGGGGGGCTTCAAACCAAAAAAAAAAAAAAAAAAAAAAGGGGGCTTGAGATTGTTCTGACGGTAAGGTGTGACGACATGCCTAAAGCAATTAGTGAAATTCAGTCGATATTCAAAGAAGTGAGTTGTCGTCTTCCAACCATAATATGTATGTGGATAGCGTTCGTTGTAAATGGGAAAGTTTAACTTCATTGTAACAGATTTATGCACTAAAATATGTTATATAATAAAAATACAACTACCGTTATGCATATTCGTGTCATTACGTTCTTTCAGTACTATCCCTCGGTTGGAAATTTAGACCAAGGAAATCTAGTTTTATCATTTTATGTAAAGAAGAAGACAACCAAATAATGACTACCCTGGTAATAGACCAGTGGCGTCGTTATATGATCTCAGTATTGCTGAAATTAAGCTGGCATGCTGGCTTTTGCCAAGGTTGAATATAAAATTTATGGCTAACGTATGGCCTTAGGCCTTAGACTAGTAGGACACATACGAGGATGGCCTGCGATCTCAGCTTTCTAATGGTGAAAGAATGTTTAAATCGGCCAAGCAGAAGTACCGTAAACTCCCGCGTAGAAGACGCGCTGCGCATATAAGACGCACCCCAAACTCAGCACATGCATTTTCGCGTATAAGACGCACATTTTAAGGCTGAAATTTGTAAGATTAGTACATTTCTATAGTAAAATGACCCCTCGTATAAGATGCACCCCAAACTTCAGTAGATCCTATAAGACGCACCAGGCATTTATTTGGCGTAGAGCATGTGTCTTATACGCGGGAGTTTACGGTATTTCTGTAAAATTGTTTCATTTTCCAATTTCTTCTAAGTTTTTGTATGATACACAATCTATAAGCTTTATACAGATACCCGAACTCTAAAATATCAATATTTGTATGGTCTGCGCGAGAGGGAATTAGCCTGCGAGAAGACACAGGCCACTTTGGCCTACCAGGAACATTGAGAAAAGTTGGCAACACTGTCTTCTGGAATTCAACAAAATACTTTGGCCAGTAAGACAGTGGACCTACACAATAATTGTAAGGTTCATAGTAACACTATACATCAGTTTTTGTTTTTTTTAATATATTTATTACAAAAATGTATAAGTCATCCACCTACAAAGTACATGTATACAAACACCATACACAACTATGGCAGGCCAAAATGTAGCAGCTTCCATTCTGATCGTATAGTACCGGTAATGTTTAATTGAATAGGGACAATTCTAACGTGTAATAGATAACAATCAAGCATATGGTATCTGGACGGAATATGCCTTAAATGTAGTTCAGTAGGGAGAACCAGATGCCATTTACCGTAACCTCTCACGTATAAGGTTCATCTCGCGTATAAGGCGCACCTAGAGTTGAAGAATATTGTCAAAAAAAAAAAAAGAAATTCATAACTTTGGTTCTACTGAATGAATTTTCAAAATTCAAAAAGCTATGTGTAGCTAGTCCCACCTTACACCCTGTTGAATCCCCCCATGTTATTTTTTGAGTTAGGGGGAGTGTAACATCAGAATAAAGCTCTTGGTGTCCCCCTTGCGGTTCCAGGAAGAACTAAAACCCCTCGTATAAGACGCGCCTTATACGCGGGAGATTATGGTAGTAACAAAAAGTCTGTCTCCCTATTCCAATTGTGATAGCAAAATGAGAAAACACTGCGATCCAAAGGAAAGGCTATGAACTGCTATTAGTTTAAGTAGGGACATGTCTGACGTTAAATACACAAAGAACTGTGTTGTAATTCATTCAATCTTCTCTGATAACATTCAAATGTACTGAAATTATGTACATGTATTATTTACATAATTTGATACATATACAGAGGATTATGAAAAATCTATCTACATGTTATTGACCATTCGACATCAGCTTAACGATTTATACAAAAAAAATAATAGAACATAAAAAGTAAATACAGGTAAAATATGTTACATGCTCACTACCTCACAAATCAGCTACCATTAGCATTCAATACCATATTTGTCAAAGTTGCGCATTATAACACCAAGTTTTAAGTGCACTGTTCCCATGGCCATTGTACGCAGGTGGTATCTATCCGCTCCGCTGTAAATCAGATCAGGATTCCGCAGCTGTGGTGCTCCACCGAGGAAGATCTGTGAAATTTGCTCACGCATAGTCCCGACTGGTCGCCAGGTAGGGCAGTTTATTTCGTGGAATCCCGGAGATGTAGGAAGGTGACAAAACCCATACCCGTAAAGCTCATTACGTCCATAACTATCCTGGTGCCAGACTTGGAAATGAATTTTAGGCCACCCTGGATGGGAAAAATGCAAATGGGAGTACGTATAAGCCATGGCTTGTGTACGAATGTATAAAATGAAGAAAACCTGGAAGGACAACAGATCAATGGAACTGTATTATCACGTTTTCCCTCCGTTTTTTTTTCTCAAATTTTTGGATGCATTTATCTTTTAACCACAAGAAATAGAAAAGACTCACAACTAGAAAAAAATCTGGATGCATTCGCACTGTTTTCAGTATGGGTGCTTTCGATCAATACCATAGCTACCGGTAATTCTCAATACACGGAATAACACTACACTATAACACACTGCAATACAGAGGTTTCTACATGCCTGACTAAAAGAATTCTAACAAGATTTATATTATCATTCATGGAATGCTCTGACTTGGAGGACCCCCCATCACCCAATACCGTGATATCACTTCCTTCCTATTGTAATAACCAGAGTCGACACCGTATATAAAGAATGGAATATAAAGTTACAGCCGTTGTTGTTGTTTTATTTCTTAGGAGCCTTAAGGACTAACAGCCACTGGTCATCAGTTACTCGCTTATACTGATACTTGTACTTGTACTTATTCTTGCTTAGAGACGCCACTCTGTTCGTGAGCTAGGACTAGCCACCGAACTCCCTTAAGATAGCTTACACGTAGGCCACCTGAGTGTCTGATCGCGTCTGCCATAAAACCACCGAACACCGCGTTTTATAGCCCCCGGCCGCCGACGGTGACGTCACAAGGCTGTGACGTCACCGCCGACGCCCCACCTAGCGGCCACAGCGGGAACCCGCCACCGAGCTTCGGTGGCCGCCGCCGAGCCGCAGGCCTATGTTTATTACATCCCTCCCACCTTACTTTATTCTATGGGTATAACATTTATAATAAACATTACTCGAGTGTCCAACAATGGCACCCGGGCCGTACAGCCTAAGGACTCGTATTACTTTGCTTAACCTAGATTCTTTTACCCCTATGATTACCGTAGTATGTACCAGGTGAGTACCCCCCCCTTATTATCATGATTATTTACAATACCTATGGGCTCCAACAGCGGCCCGCCCGTCTTTAACTCCCTAACTATATATTGTAATAACCCGACTAGCGTGTGAACGATTTACAATGACTTAATCTGGACTACCAGCACCAACAGTGGGCTGTTCCTAATTTGCTTATGCACAACATGTGACATCAATTATCATACTGTCTAGGAATAAACTGTTATTAATAAGAAACTGACCATGTTTGGTTTTCATGTGATAACCTTATCTCTACATTTATACACGTAACGAAATATATTGTAATAAACATAGGCCGGCGGCTCGGCGGCGGCCACCGAAGCTCGGTGGCGGGTTCCCGCTGTGGCCGCTAGGTGGGGCGTCGGCGGTGACGTCACAGCCTTGTGACGTCACCGTCGGCGGCCGGGGGCTATAAAACGCGGTGTTCGGTGGTTTTATGGCAGACGCGATCAGACACTCAGGTGGCCTACGTGTAAGCTATCTTAAGGGAGTTCGGTGGCTAGTCCTAGCTCACGAACAGAGTGGCGTCTCTAAGCAAGAATAAGTACAAGTACAAGTATCAGTATAAGCGAGTAACTGATGACCAGTGGCTGTTAGTCCTTAAGGCTCCTAAGAAATAAAACAACAACAACGGCTGTAACTTTATATTCCATTCTTTATATACGGTGTCGACTCTGGTTATTACATTGGTGACAGCGGTGGTTGTTTACATTAACGAACCGGGGTGTACCAGAGTAGAAACACAGGCATGGCAGATAGCGAATTAAAGATGGAGGAGGAGAGGGCAGCCCTGGAGGAGCAGTTAGGGGCGGGTAGGCGAGGAGAACTGATCCAGGTTGTGGATGAGGAGGTTTCTGTTAAAGTTAAAAGGCCGGTGGCTGCGGCGGCCGGCGCCACCGACGCCACCGGAGCAGACAACAGGAAGTGGGTAATGGAGGAGCGACCGGACAGGAGGGCAGAGGAAGCATCGCCTGGGGAGGAAGTGGGAGTAAAGGGTGGCGTGGCTATTCACCGGACACCTCTTGGTGCGGCCGCTAAAGTGGACAGCGAAATGGGCCCGGCTGAGTTCGGTGGCCGGTTCGGTGGGAAGGGCGGCGGTTCGGTGGTTGGCCAGTTCGGTGGCCCGGTGTTCGGTGGAGCGGGGAGTGATACAGAGGGTCACCGGAGAGAGGAGCGGACGCGAGAGTGGGGCCCCGACAGGGCCCACGGGGAGGTCAGAGAGGGCCGCGGGACGATTGGAAGGGAGGGGACAGACCCGTTGGCGGAATGGCTGAGGCAGGGCAGCCCCAGAAGTAGCTCTAGGACGGAGAGTGTGGAGGGGGCCAGGAGCTCCACGCCCCTGGGGATAGAGCAGACACAGGGGATACACCCGGGTAGGCCGGGGCCCGGGGGCGAGGGGGCCACCCGGAAGCCAATTGTGATGCCGGGCAAGTACGACGGGTCGAGCGATCTGGAGGAGTTTCTGTCGCACTTCGACCTCTGCGTCATGGCTAACGGATGGACGGAAAGGGAGTCGGGGACGTTCCTGGGAATAAGCTTGTCGGGGGTCGCCCGGCGGCTGTTGGCGTCGGAACGGCCGGCGGCTCCTGGGGGATATAAGAAGTTGCGGGATGCACTAGTAAATAGATTCCAGCCGAAGAGTCAGGTGGAATCGTATAAGGCTCTGCTCCGCACCCGGGTGCGGAAGCCGGGGGAGGAGTTACAAACCCTCTCGGAAGAGGTCCTGCGACTGGTGCGGCTGTCCTACCCCAATGCAGACGCCCAGATGGTAGATGGCATGGCTAAGGATAGGTTTGTCGAATGTCTGGAGGATACGGAGCTCCGACAGTGGATATATCAGGGCGAGATTCCAACTCTTCTACGGGCGGTGGAAAGGGGTATACGGGCGGAAACTTACCTTAAGGAGGAACGGGCGAAGGCGGTGAAGGTCAGGTCCACCACGAAGTCAATGGCGGAAGAGATGGGAGAGCTGCGGGTGGCGGTCACCCAGATGAGGGAGTCCCTGGCCCGATCGGCCCCTGCAACCGCGGAGGGGGAGGGGGCAAGTAGGGGACGGGGCTGCTTCGAGTGCGGGGCGCCGGACCACTTTAAGCGCGACTGCCCTATCTGGAGGAAGCGGGTCGAGGCCGCTCGGAAGAGAGAGGCGACGAAGAAGGCTTCGGAAAACTAGACGGGGTCCCCTCTTCCAGCCGGGAGGAGACCCATGGAGAGAAAAGGAGGAGAGAATGGCTGGGTCGGAAGGAGAAGAAGGGGAACGGCCTGGAGGTCGGAGGGACGTTATGGGGCAAGGACATCCACTTAGTGGTGGACACGGGGGCCACCAGCAACTTGCTCTCCACAGCGTGGTGGAAGGCGGAGGGGTCCCCTGGGGATCTGAGACCGGTGTTAACAGCATTCCATACGGCGGATGGGAAGCCGCTGCCGGTGGAGGGTCGGGTGACGGCGGAGCTGCAGTGCGCAGGCCGCGCGGAAACTACATCATTCGTCGTGGCCGATATATCCACCCCGGGCCTGCTGGGTGCAGACTTCTTGAGGCAGACGCGGGCGACGATCGACATGGCCGGGGAGAGGCTGGTGTGGCCGGAAGAGGAGCACGGGACCCAGCCCTGCCGACTGGTGAGCTCGCGGACGGAATGGGTGAGGGGTCGCACGGAGAGGATCATACAGGCGCGTGTGCCGGAATCGGCCGGACTGACGGACATGCTGGTGGAAGGAGTGGAGAAGGTGGAGATGGCGAGGGGGATTCGGATAGGCAGGGCCCTGGTGACACCCGAGAGGGGGGAGGTGCCGGTCCTGGTCTGCAATCCGGGCCCGAATCCAGTGGTCCTGTATGAGGGGATGCACGTGGCGGTGGCCGAGGCTGTGGGGGAGGAGGAGCTCCGGGGGGAGGAGTGCCGGATGGTGACCGAGGAGGGGCCACGCGAGGGGTCCCGGACGCTTGTACAGCAGTTGTTGGGGGGAACCCAGGTCGAGGATGATCAGGAGTGGATCCAGCTCATTGCCCGGAATAAGGCAGCATTCCAGGAGGGCGATGAGGACCTGGGACATACTGACTTGGTCTCACACACCATAGAGACGGGGGTGGCGGCCCCTATTAAAATGGCTCCCCGACGACTGGCGCCGCATCGACGGGAGGTCGTGGACAAGGAAGTGGAGGAGATGTTGAGAAGGGGCGTCATAGAGCCGGCGACGGGTCCCTGGGCAAGCCCCGTGGTCTTGGTAAAGAAAAAGGATGGGAGGGTGCGGTTTTGCGTGGACTACCGCCGCCTAAACGCGGTGACGGTTAAGGACGCCTACCCACTGCCACGGATAGACGATTCACTGGACTCGATGGCGGGGGCGTGTTGGTTCAGCACGTTGGACTTGGCGTCGGGATACTGGCAGGTGGCTATGGAGGGGGCGGATAAGCCGAAGACGGCGTTTGTGACGCACCGGGGCTTGTTCCAATTCAAAGTAATGCCATTCGGGCTCTGCAACGCGCCCGGGACATTCGAACGCTTGATGGAAGTGGTGATGCGAGGGCTGCAGTGGTCCACCTGTCTCGTATACCTGGACGACATTATCGTGTTCTCGGCCACCCTCGCCGAACACGCCACCCGGCTGGAGACGGTACTAAAGCGGCTACAGGAGGCCGGTCTCAAGGTCAAGGCCAGTAAATGCCAGTTCGTGAGGGAACAGGTCAACTTCCTGGGCCACCGCATCGATAAGACGGGGATCGGGACCGATCCCGAGAAGGTGGCAGCTGTCCGGGAATGGCCCACCCCGGTCTCGGTAACGGATGTCCGGTCCTTCCTGGGGCTGTGTGGCTACTACCGCAGCTTTGTGCCCGGGTTCGCGGCCATCGCACGGCCCCTGTCGGAATTGACCGAAAAGAGCAAAAGATTCCGCTGGGACAGATCCTGTGCAGAGGCCTTCCATTGTCTGAAGGAGAAACTGAGTGAGGCTCCGGTGTTGGCATATCCAAGGGCGGAGGGGCGCCTGCTGCTGGACACGGACGCCAGCGATATGGGGCTAGGCGCCGTCCTTTCGCAGATGCAGGAGGGTCGGGAACGACCGTTGGCCTATGCCAGTAGGACGCTGAGCCGTTGCGAACGCAACTACTGTGTGACGAGGCGGGAATTGCTGGCGGTGGTGTTCGCGGTGAAAAAGTTTCGGCACTACCTGGTTGGGCGGCCGGTCCGGATACGCACAGACCATGCAGCCCTTAAATGGCTGGCGAGCTTCCGGGAACCAGAAGGGCAGGTGGCCCGGTGGCTACAACTCCTGGAGACGTTCGATCACGTGATCGAACACCGCCCCGGGCGGGATCATGGTAACGCGGATGGATTGTCCAGGCGGCCATGCACTCAGTGCGGTATGGAGGGGGAGGGGGGCTCTCCCCTGTTCGACCAACCGGGAGAATGCAGGGCAGTAACGAGGAGGGAGGCGGCCGCAGAGGCGGAGGCTGAGGAGGCCAGCGGGAGGCCCCGGACGGCGGAGGGGGACGGGGAGGAGGAGGGTCCCGTCTTGTCCTCTGCGGAGCACTGGGCGGCAGTACAGAACCAGGACGCCATTCTGGGGAGGGTCCGGCGGTGGGTAGCGAAGAACGCGGGCCCCGCATCGGACGAATTGGCCGGGGAACCCTACGCCGTGCGGGCGCTGGCGGTACAGGTGCCGCGACTGAGGCTAGAGGGAGGGGTGTTGACCCGGGTCTGGTGGGAGCCGGGGGGCCGATCCTTCGGCCAGATAGTCGTCCCGGAGGGAAGGGTGCCGGAGGTGTTGGCGGAAGTGCATGGGGCTCCTCTGAGCAGCCACTTCGGGAGGGTCCGCAGCCTACGACGGTTACAGCAATCCTATTACTGGCCCAGCTACAGACGGGACCTAATACAGTGGCTGGAGACCTGCCCGCAATGCCTCAGCAGGAAGGGGGCCGTGCACCCCCCCCGGTCCATGATGAGACATGTGCCGGTAGCGGCGACGCTGGAAAGAATGGCCATGGACCTGATGGGGCCGTTGCCGAGGACAGGGAGAAAGAACCGGCACATCCTTCTGGTAATGGACTATTTCACGAAGTGGGCGGAGGCTATCCCCTTGCCGGACCAGGAGGCAGAAACAGTCGCCCGGGCCTTCGTTACGGAGGTGGTCTGCCGACTGGGGCCACCGGGAACGATTCATACCGACCAGGGGAGGAATTTTCAAGCTCAGATGTTCCGGGAGGTGCACCGTCTCTTGGGGGTGGCACAGACCCGTACCTGTCCCTACAATCCGAAGTCGGATGGATTGGTGGAGAGGTGCAACCGCACGGTGGAGGCCATGCTCGCCATGACGGTGGACGAGAACCAAGCTGACTGGGATTTACAGCTACCGTTCGTCATGGCCGCTTATCGGTCGTCGGTGCAGGCGTCGACCAACCAGACCCCCAACTTCATGATGATGGGGAGAGAGACGCTGTTACCTGGGAGCCTCATCTACCCCCAGCCGGAAGGGGGCCACCCGGAGGGAGCCGGGGGCGGGGAGGGGTTCGCCGTGGAACTGCAGGTCCGGATGGCGAAGGGCCACGCTTATGCTTTAAAGCATATGGGGGAAGCGGTCCGCCGGCAGGAGAGGAACTATTCCACCCGAGTGAGGGGGGAGGACCTGGCCGTCGGGGACACGGTATACTACCTGCTGCCTAAGAAAGAGGTAGGCAAGTGCCCCAAGTTCATGCGGCCATGGTCGGGCCCCTGGACGATCACCCGGAGTTTGGGGGGGCCGGTTTGGGAGATCAAAAAGGGCCGGAAGCTCCGAGTGGTTCACTATGACTTACTGAAAAAGACCCAGGCCCCGCGGGGGGAACCTGTAGAGGTGGTACGGTGGGCGGGGTCGGCCGCCGGTGGGGAGCGGCCACCGGTGGCGCCCTCTGGAGCGGCCGCAGGGGTAAAGCCACCGGGGCGCCACCTAGTGTGGTCGGCGGAAGGCGGGCCACATCCGGGTGTTACGGCGGTAACCAAGGCGACTCCCGCCGACCACGGGGACACCGGCGACTCGGCGGCTCCCATGGGTGCGGTGACTAGAAGGGGAGGGCGCTTGTGCGCGTCATATTGGCACTGGAACCTCGTAAAAGGGGAGAAAAAGGGCGGGGGTGTCTTACCGGAGAGAGAGGGAATCCGGAGAGAGGCTGGAAGGTGTGGAGTGAGGGTCCCCAGGCCCGGGAAAGCGGATTTCATCCTTCGGCCACCGGCTGGCCACGGTGGGGGGTGGCGCCCTGAAAACGAAAGAAAGGAAATTAGCACTGAGAGAGTGGTGGGGCGGGGGAAATTGACTCAACAAAAGAGGGACTTACCTGCGATCGGTCCGGAGGGAGAGATGAGTGACAAGGTGGTCGCAATTTTTGCGGCCAAGAATCGGCGGTGGGAGGAAAGGCAGAGGCGGGAAATGGAGGTGGCCACGGCCACACCCACCGACCGCCGAACACCAACGGCTGACGCGGAGGCCGCCTGGTGTAGCGATCGGGAACTACACCGCGACCTCGTTAGGACCGCCGACCTAGAAAGACGAGAACGAGGCACGGCGTGGCCCGAGAGAGACACCGACACCGAATCCGACATCATGAAGAAGTCGTCGGTGCCTCTCCCCTGCTCCATTTGTGGCCGCAAATTTATGCGAAAGGATAGCCTCTCGCGGCATGTGAAGGCTGTCCATGCGGAGAAGGGGCCGGGGTGGAACTGCCCAGGGAAGAAATGCCAGGCGCAGGCGAAAGAGGGTCGGTGGGACGACCTCATGACCCACATGTCAACACAACACCCGGGCCACCCGTGGCTGAGCCTGTCCAAGGCTGATCGGCCACCGCTATGTACCATACGGTATAGGGGGGTCGCCACCGGAGCGGCAGCCACCGCCACCGGGGAGGAGCCATCGCCATCCGAGGAGGGCGCTGGCGCGGACCCCGAAGGGGAGGAGGGCAACGCCTCGGAGACGGCCACCGACCGTGTGGAGGAGGCCGCCGACCACGGGGGGAAGACCACCGAGGAGGCAACCACCGGGGAGAGGGCCACCGAGAGTGGTGGGGACAGCCCGGCGGCCAGCCCCGCCAGCGCTCGAGACTCGCCCAGGCCTCGCTCCCGCAGCAGCACCCGAAGGGCGGCCCGCCTGACCACGGAAAGGACTCCCGTGCCCGCAAGCCCGCGTCGATCGCCCCGGCGGCTGCGCAGTGTGGTCTGCCCGGCTCCGCAGCCGAGAGAGCACAGCCGCTCGCCGCAGAGGGATCGAAAGCGGAAGTCGGAGTCGAGGGGGGCCGCGGAGGCGTGGGACGCCGATCCACCCCGGATCGAGTTGGGGGAGGGAGAAGAGGAGGCAGCCACACCTAGCAAGGTGGCCCGGACGGGAGCCGGGGGCGACCAGGCTCAGGGCTCGACAGGGCAAGGCCGGTCCCGTCACCACTCTGCGGAGGACCGGGAGGCCGCCAGGGTCCTGGTGGAGGAAATGGGGCGGTGCACACCCGTCCAGTCGACCTTGGGCGCGGAAGCGGAGGCCATCCTAGACCAGGTTCTGGACGCCCCCTCCGCCGGGGGTGAGGGCGACCCGCTCCTGCTGCGGTCGCTGCTCCGGAGCGAGGGGGGCGACCCAGCCCCAGCCGGGGTCGGAGAGGGTCTCCTCCGACAGACAGGCCGGATGGCCCAGGAGATGGCGAGGCGGTACCAGCGACAGTTGCTGGCGGAAGCCCTGCAACGTCGGCAGTGGCGGACCCCCGAGGGGGAGGTGGTGTCGCTGGACCGCCCCTCACCTGCCACGGTGGACACAGAAGAGGGGGGGAGCGAATTGGTCGCTGGGGGGTCCCCCCGCCAGGGCCTACCGCCGGAGCAGGTGCGGCGTATCTTACAAACCACGCCGCCCCCCGTTCAGCCCCACACCTCCGACAACAACACCCCGGCTCCGGGGAGCCAACTGGAGGGCCTCATCGCCGCCCGAGTGGTGGACGACAGCCAGGAGGAGGAGGAGCTCGACTGGGAGGAGGAGGAGCCCAGTCCGGGGCCGGTGGCCTACCGTAGCGTGCCCCTGACTACGGACTCTGACGAGGAGGAGGCATCTCCGGGGGAGGCGGTCGACAGGCGGGTAATCACCCTTACTGGGCTGGACCGCGAGGACAGCCCAGCGCCTGAGGCCGAGGCCGAGATCCGCACGGTCACGATGGGGGGCGCGCCGCTACCCGTGGCCGCTAGTCAGGGAGCGGAGGAAAGGGAGAAGAAGGGAGGAGAGGGAGTAAAGGCACCCCGAGATAAGAAGGAGAGAGAGGGGGAGACGGCCACTAAGGACAGGAAGGAGCGGGACAGAAAAGGGAGGGAGGAGGAGAAGGCGAGGAAGGGCAGCAAAGAGAGGGAGAGGAAAGAGAGAGAGGAAGAAAGAGCGGCCAAGGAGAAGAAAGAGAGAGAGAGGAAGGAGAGGGACGAGGAGAAGGCGGCTAGGGAAAAGGAAAGGAGGGAAAAGGAAAAGAGGGAGAGGGAGGAGGAGAGAGCGGCCAGAGAAAAGAGGGATAAAGAAAAGAAAGAAAGAGAGGAGAAGGAGAGAAAGGAGAGAGAGGAGAGAGTTGCGAGGGAAAGGAAGGAGATGGCCGAGAAAAGAGAGAAAGAGGAGAAGGCGACTAGGGAAAAGAAGGAAAGGGAGGAACGAGTGGCTAAGGAAAGGAAGGAGAAGGATGAGAGGGAGAGGAAGGAGAGGGAAGATCGGAGAGAGAGGGAGGAGAGAGCGGCCCACGAGAAGAAGGAGAGAGAGGACCGGGATAGGAGAGAGAGGGAGGAGAGACAGGTTGAGGAAAGGGAGAGGAGGAGACGGGAGGAGAGAAGAGTGGATGAGGAGACGAGGCGAGAGGGCCGGGGGAGTCAGCGGTACGAGGCTGGCCCCCACAGGAACGAGAGCTACGGGGAGTACCGGAGGCGCCGGGAGTACGAGGAAAGGTATGAGGAGGAGAGGGGCCGCCGGGGGGCGGGGCCCAGGAGAGAGGAGTGGCGGGAAGAGTGGGGGGAGAGGATCCCTGGGGTGGAGGTCCCCGGCCTGCCGCGGGCGGAGGAAATGGACCCGCTGGCGGGGAGGCCGCTTTGGATTGGGGATACCTACCAACGAATCCCCTGGCGGCGGGTGGACAACCCCGACAAGCTACAGAAGTGGGCGGTGGGGCTGGCTCCATCCCCGGACTTGGGCGATGAATACACCCCCGTAGGAGGGCGGGCGCACGGGTGGGTGGAGCTGGTGGGCCCATCCCTGTGGCGTACACACTATTACGCGACTACAGTTCAGAGGTACGACCCAGGGATGGGTCAGGGAAGCGTACCCCCACCACCACCTCCACCTCCCCCTCCGGGAGTGGGGCGACCCCCACCGTCGGCTGCGGCGGGCAGACCGCCCACCCAGGCGCCAGGAGCAGTTGCGACGGCCGGGCCCCAGGGTTCGGGCTTTGGTCTACCGCCGCCGTCAGCCCAGGGACAAGGGAGATATGGCCACCAGACCCTCTCACCCTTCGTCCCACCGCTCTCAGGGCCCTCCAGGGCCGCCCCGCAGCCGCCACCACCGCGACCAGCCGAGGCGCCCTTGAGCCGCGACCTAGAGGAGCGGATCCGTCGGATGGTCAGGGAGGAACAGCAGAGGGGGAGCCAGTAGGAGGGAGGAGCGGTTGCCAGGAAGGAGAGTGAGAGACGCGTGGGGGAGGAGGGGACGGGCAGTGGCCGGTGAGCAGGGATGGCAGGGACGTCGGAGGGCGCAGCCGGGAAGCTGAAGGACAGCCGGGAAGGGGGGTGTGAAGGGGGTTAGTAGGGGTAAGGGGAGTACTGGTGGGGGATTGAGTACCTGCCAGGAAACCCAGGCCCTGAACACCCCTGGAAGCCCCCAGGGCATAAGACAAGCAGCATAAGATAAGGGCTGGCGGCCCAGAGAGTCGGGAGGATCCCTGTGGCCAGGACAATGAAGGGACGGCCCCAATTCCTGCAGCGTTTTACCGCGCCCTTCTAGACCGCAGATCTCCGGTGGTCGGATGTATATATATTTCGTTACGTGTATAAATGTAGAGATAAGGTTATCACATGAAAACCAAACATGGTCAGTTTCTTATTAATAACAGTTTATTCCTAGACAGTATGATAATTGATGTCACATGTTGTGCATAAGCAAATTAGGAACAGCCCACTGTTGGTGCTGGTAGTCCAGATTAAGTCATTGTAAATCGTTCACACGCTAGTCGGGTTATTACAATATATAGTTAGGGAGTTAAAGACGGGCGGGCCGCTGTTGGAGCCCATAGGTATTGTAAATAATCATGATAATAAGGGGGGGGTACTCACCTGGTACATACTACGGTAATCATAGGGGTAAAAGAATCTAGGTTAAGCAAAGTAATACGAGTCCTTAGGCTGTACGGCCCGGGTGCCATTGTTGGACACTCGAGTAATGTTTATTATAAATGTTATACCCATAGAATAAAGTAAGGTGGGAGGGATGTAATAAACATAGGCCGGCGGCTCGGCGGCGGCCACCGAAGCTCGGTGGCGGGTTCCCGCTGTGGCCGCTAGGTGGGGCGTCGGCGGTGACGTCACAGCCTTGTGACGTCACCGTCGGCGGCCGGGGGCTATAAAACGCGGTGTTCGGTGGTTTTATGGCAGACGCGATCAGACACTCAGGTGGCCTACGTGTAAGCTATCTTAAGGGAGTTCGGTGGCTAGTCCTAGCTCACGAACAGAGTGGCGTCTCTAAGCAAGAATAAGTACAAGTACAAGTATCAGTATAAGCGAGTAACTGATGACCAGTGGCTGTTAGTCCTTAAGGCTCCTAAGAAATAAAACAACAACAACGGCTGTAACTTTATATTCCATTCTTTATATACGGTGTCGACTCTGGTTATTACAATATATACATCCGACCACCGGAGATCTGCGGTCTAGAAGGGCGCGGTAAAACGCTGCAGGAATTGGGGCCGTCCCTTCATTGTCCTGGCCACAGGGATCCTCCCGACTCTCTGGGCCGCCAGCCCTTATCTTATGCTGCTTGTCTTATGCCCTGGGGGCTTCCAGGGGTGTTCAGGGCCTGGGTTTCCTGGCAGGTACTCAATCCCCCACCAGTACTCCCCTTACCCCTACTAACCCCCTTCACACCCCCCTTCCCGGCTGTCCTTCAGCTTCCCGGCTGCGCCCTCCGACGTCCCTGCCATCCCTGCTCACCGGCCACTGCCCGTCCCCTCCTCCCCCACGCGTCTCTCACTCTCCTTCCTGGCAACCGCTCCTCCCTCCTACTGGCTCCCCCTCTGCTGTTCCTCCCTGACCATCCGACGGATCCGCTCCTCTAGGTCGCGGCTCAAGGGCGCCTCGGCTGGTCGCGGTGGTGGCGGCTGCGGGGCGGCCCTGGAGGGCCCTGAGAGCGGTGGGACGAAGGGTGAGAGGGTCTGGTGGCCATATCTCCCTTGTCCCTGGGCTGACGGCGGCGGTAGACCAAAGCCCGAACCCTGGGGCCCGGCCGTCGCAACTGCTCCTGGCGCCTGGGTGGGCGGTCTGCCCGCCGCAGCCGACGGTGGGGGTCGCCCCACTCCCGGAGGGGGAGGTGGAGGTGGTGGTGGGGGTACGCTTCCCTGACCCATCCCTGGGTCGTACCTCTGAACTGTAGTCGCGTAATAGTGTGTACGCCACAGGGATGGGCCCACCAGCTCCACCCACCCGTGCGCCCGCCCTCCTACGGGGGTGTATTCATCGCCCAAGTCCGGGGATGGAGCCAGCCCCACCGCCCACTTCTGTAGCTTGTCGGGGTTGTCCACCCGCCGCCAGGGGATTCGTTGGTAGGTATCCCCAATCCAAAGCGGCCTCCCCGCCAGCGGGTCCATTTCCTCCGCCCGCGGCAGGCCGGGGACCTCCACCCCAGGGATCCTCTCCCCCCACTCTTCCCGCCACTCCTCTCTCCTGGGCCCCGCCCCCCGGCGGCCCCTCTCCTCCTCATACCTTTCCTCGTACTCCCGGCGCCTCCGGTACTCCCCGTAGCTCTCGTTCCTGTGGGGGCCAGCCTCGTACCGCTGACTCCCCCGGCCCTCTCGCCTCGTCTCCTCATCCACTCTTCTCTCCTCCCGTCTCCTCCTCTCCCTTTCCTCAACCTGTCTCTCCTCCCTCTCTCTCCTATCCCGGTCCTCTCTCTCCTTCTTCTCGTGGGCCGCTCTCTCCTCCCTCTCTCTCCGATCTTCCCTCTCCTTCCTCTCCCTCTCATCCTTCTCCTTCCTTTCCTTAGCCACTCGTTCCTCCCTTTCCTTCTTTTCCCTAGTCGCCTTCTCCTCTTTCTCTCTTTTCTCGGCCATCTCCTTCCTTTCCCTCGCAACTCTCTCCTCTCTCTCCTTTCTCTCCTTCTCCTCTCTTTCTTTCTTTTCTTTATCCCTCTTTTCTCTGGCCGCTCTCTCCTCCTCCCTCTCCCTCTTTTCCTTTTCCCTCCTTTCCTTTTCCCTAGCCGCCTTCTCCTCGTCCCTCTCCTTCCTCTCTCTCTCTTTCTTCTCCTTGGCCGCTCTTTCTTCCTCTCTCTCTTTCCTCTCCCTCTCTTTGCTGCCCTTCCTCGCCTTCTCCTCCTCCCTCCCTTTTCTGTCCCGCTCCTTCCTGTCCTTAGTGGCCGTCTCCCCCTCTCTCTCCTTCTTATCTCGGGGTGCCTTTACTCCCTCTCCTCCCTTCTTCTCCCTTTCCTCCGCTCCCTGACTAGCGGCCACGGGTAGCGGCGCGCCCCCCATCGTGACCGTGCGGATCTCGGCCTCGGCCTCAGGCGCTGGGCTGTCCTCGCGGTCCAGCCCAGTAAGGGTGATTACCCGCCTGTCGACCGCCTCCCCCGGAGATGCCTCCTCCTCGTCAGAGTCCGTAGTCAGGGGCACGCTACGGTAGGCCACCGGCCCCGGACTGGGCTCCTCCTCCTCCCAGTCGAGCTCCTCCTCCTCCTGGCTGTCGTCCACCACTCGGGCGGCGATGAGGCCCTCCAGTTGGCTCCCCGGAGCCGGGGTGTTGTTGTCGGAGGTGTGGGGCTGAACGGGGGGCGGCGTGGTTTGTAAGATACGCCGCACCTGCTCCGGCGGTAGGCCCTGGCGGGGGGACCCCCCAGCGACCAATTCGCTCCCCCCCTCTTCTGTGTCCACCGTGGCAGGTGAGGGGCGGTCCAGCGACACCACCTCCCCCTCGGGGGTCCGCCACTGCCGACGTTGCAGGGCTTCCGCCAGCAACTGTCGCTGGTACCGCCTCGCCATCTCCTGGGCCATCCGGCCTGTCTGTCGGAGGAGACCCTCTCCGACCCCGGCTGGGGCTGGGTCGCCCCCCTCGCTCCGGAGCAGCGACCGCAGCAGGAGCGGGTCGCCCTCACCCCCGGCGGAGGGGGCGTCCAGAACCTGGTCTAGGATGGCCTCCGCTTCCGCGCCCAAGGTCGACTGGACGGGTGTGCACCGCCCCATTTCCTCCACCAGGACCCTGGCGGCCTCCCGGTCCTCCGCAGAGTGGTGACGGGACCGGCCTTGCCCTGTCGAGCCCTGAGCCTGGTCGCCCCCGGCTCCCGTCCGGGCCACCTTGCTAGGTGTGGCTGCCTCCTCTTCTCCCTCCCCCAACTCGATCCGGGGTGGATCGGCGTCCCACGCCTCCGCGGCCCCCCTCGACTCCGACTTCCGCTTTCGATCCCTCTGCGGCGAGCGGCTGTGCTCTCTCGGCTGCGGAGCCGGGCAGACCACACTGCGCAGCCGCCGGGGCGATCGACGCGGGCTTGCGGGCACGGGAGTCCTTTCCGTGGTCAGGCGGGCCGCCCTTCGGGTGCTGCTGCGGGAGCGAGGCCTGGGCGAGTCTCGAGCGCTGGCGGGGCTGGCCGCCGGGCTGTCCCCACCACTCTCGGTGGCCCTCTCCCCGGTGGTTGCCTCCTCGGTGGTCTTCCCCCCGTGGTCGGCGGCCTCCTCCACACGGTCGGTGGCCGTCTCCGAGGCGTTGCCCTCCTCCCCTTCGGGGTCCGCGCCAGCGCCCTCCTCGGATGGCGATGGCTCCTCCCCGGTGGCGGTGGCTGCCGCTCCGGTGGCGACCCCCCTATACCGTATGGTACATAGCGGTGGCCGATCAGCCTTGGACAGGCTCAGCCACGGGTGGCCCGGGTGTTGTGTTGACATGTGGGTCATGAGGTCGTCCCACCGACCCTCTTTCGCCTGCGCCTGGCATTTCTTCCCTGGGCAGTTCCACCCCGGCCCCTTCTCCGCATGGACAGCCTTCACATGCCGCGAGAGGCTATCCTTTCGCATAAATTTGCGGCCACAAATGGAGCAGGGGAGAGGCACCGACGACTTCTTCATGATGTCGGATTCGGTGTCGGTGTCTCTCTCGGGCCACGCCGCGCCTCGTTCTCGTCTTTCTAGGTCGGCGGTCCTAACGAGGTCGCGGTGTAGTTCCCGATCGCTACACCAGGCGGCCTCCGCGTCAGCCGTTGGTGTTCGGCGGTCGGTGGGTGTGGCCGTGGCCACCTCCATTTCCCGCCTCTGCCTTTCCTCCCACCGCCGATTCTTGGCCGCAAAAATTGCGACCACCTTGTCACTCATCTCTCCCTCCGGACCGATCGCAGGTAAGTCCCTCTTTTGTTGAGTCAATTTCCCCCGCCCCACCACTCTCTCAGTGCTAATTTCCTTTCTTTCGTTTTCAGGGCGCCACCCCCCACCGTGGCCAGCCGGTGGCCGAAGGATGAAATCCGCTTTCCCGGGCCTGGGGACCCTCACTCCACACCTTCCAGCCTCTCTCCGGATTCCCTCTCTCTCCGGTAAGACACCCCCGCCCTTTTTCTCCCCTTTTACGAGGTTCCAGTGCCAATATGACGCGCACAAGCGCCCTCCCCTTCTAGTCACCGCACCCATGGGAGCCGCCGAGTCGCCGGTGTCCCCGTGGTCGGCGGGAGTCGCCTTGGTTACCGCCGTAACACCCGGATGTGGCCCGCCTTCCGCCGACCACACTAGGTGGCGCCCCGGTGGCTTTACCCCTGCGGCCGCTCCAGAGGGCGCCACCGGTGGCCGCTCCCCACCGGCGGCCGACCCCGCCCACCGTACCACCTCTACAGGTTCCCCCCGCGGGGCCTGGGTCTTTTTCAGTAAGTCATAGTGAACCACTCGGAGCTTCCGGCCCTTTTTGATCTCCCAAACCGGCCCCCCCAAACTCCGGGTGATCGTCCAGGGGCCCGACCATGGCCGCATGAACTTGGGGCACTTGCCTACCTCTTTCTTAGGCAGCAGGTAGTATACCGTGTCCCCGACGGCCAGGTCCTCCCCCCTCACTCGGGTGGAATAGTTCCTCTCCTGCCGGCGGACCGCTTCCCCCATATGCTTTAAAGCATAAGCGTGGCCCTTCGCCATCCGGACCTGCAGTTCCACGGCGAACCCCTCCCCGCCCCCGGCTCCCTCCGGGTGGCCCCCTTCCGGCTGGGGGTAGATGAGGCTCCCAGGTAACAGCGTCTCTCTCCCCATCATCATGAAGTTGGGGGTCTGGTTGGTCGACGCCTGCACCGACGACCGATAAGCGGCCATGACGAACGGTAGCTGTAAATCCCAGTCAGCTTGGTTCTCGTCCACCGTCATGGCGAGCATGGCCTCCACCGTGCGGTTGCACCTCTCCACCAATCCATCCGACTTCGGATTGTAGGGACAGGTACGGGTCTGTGCCACCCCCAAGAGACGGTGCACCTCCCGGAACATCTGAGCTTGAAAATTCCTCCCCTGGTCGGTATGAATCGTTCCCGGTGGCCCCAGTCGGCAGACCACCTCCGTAACGAAGGCCCGGGCGACTGTTTCTGCCTCCTGGTCCGGCAAGGGGATAGCCTCCGCCCACTTCGTGAAATAGTCCATTACCAGAAGGATGTGCCGGTTCTTTCTCCCTGTCCTCGGCAACGGCCCCATCAGGTCCATGGCCATTCTTTCCAGCGTCGCCGCTACCGGCACATGTCTCATCATGGACCGGGGGGGGTGCACGGCCCCCTTCCTGCTGAGGCATTGCGGGCAGGTCTCCAGCCACTGTATTAGGTCCCGTCTGTAGCTGGGCCAGTAATAGGATTGCTGTAACCGTCGTAGGCTGCGGACCCTCCCGAAGTGGCTGCTCAGAGGAGCCCCATGCACTTCCGCCAACACCTCCGGCACCCTTCCCTCCGGGACGACTATCTGGCCGAAGGATCGGCCCCCCGGCTCCCACCAGACCCGGGTCAACACCCCTCCCTCTAGCCTCAGTCGCGGCACCTGTACCGCCAGCGCCCGCACGGCGTAGGGTTCCCCGGCCAATTCGTCCGATGCGGGGCCCGCGTTCTTCGCTACCCACCGCCGGACCCTCCCCAGAATGGCGTCCTGGTTCTGTACTGCCGCCCAGTGCTCCGCAGAGGACAAGACGGGACCCTCCTCCTCCCCGTCCCCCTCCGCCGTCCGGGGCCTCCCGCTGGCCTCCTCAGCCTCCGCCTCTGCGGCCGCCTCCCTCCTCGTTACTGCCCTGCATTCTCCCGGTTGGTCGAACAGGGGAGAGCCCCCCTCCCCCTCCATACCGCACTGAGTGCATGGCCGCCTGGACAATCCATCCGCGTTACCATGATCCCGCCCGGGGCGGTGTTCGATCACGTGATCGAACGTCTCCAGGAGTTGTAGCCACCGGGCCACCTGCCCTTCTGGTTCCCGGAAGCTCGCCAGCCATTTAAGGGCTGCATGGTCTGTGCGTATCCGGACCGGCCGCCCAACCAGGTAGTGCCGAAACTTTTTCACCGCGAACACCACCGCCAGCAATTCCCGCCTCGTCACACAGTAGTTGCGTTCGCAACGGCTCAGCGTCCTACTGGCATAGGCCAACGGTCGTTCCCGACCCTCCTGCATCTGCGAAAGGACGGCGCCTAGCCCCATATCGCTGGCGTCCGTGTCCAGCAGCAGGCGCCCCTCCGCCCTTGGATATGCCAACACCGGAGCCTCACTCAGTTTCTCCTTCAGACAATGGAAGGCCTCTGCACAGGATCTGTCCCAGCGGAATCTTTTGCTCTTTTCGGTCAATTCCGACAGGGGCCGTGCGATGGCCGCGAACCCGGGCACAAAGCTGCGGTAGTAGCCACACAGCCCCAGGAAGGACCGGACATCCGTTACCGAGACCGGGGTGGGCCATTCCCGGACAGCTGCCACCTTCTCGGGATCGGTCCCGATCCCCGTCTTATCGATGCGGTGGCCCAGGAAGTTGACCTGTTCCCTCACGAACTGGCATTTACTGGCCTTGACCTTGAGACCGGCCTCCTGTAGCCGCTTTAGTACCGTCTCCAGCCGGGTGGCGTGTTCGGCGAGGGTGGCCGAGAACACGATAATGTCGTCCAGGTATACGAGACAGGTGGACCACTGCAGCCCTCGCATCACCACTTCCATCAAGCGTTCGAATGTCCCGGGCGCGTTGCAGAGCCCGAATGGCATTACTTTGAATTGGAACAAGCCCCGGTGCGTCACAAACGCCGTCTTCGGCTTATCCGCCCCCTCCATAGCCACCTGCCAGTATCCCGACGCCAAGTCCAACGTGCTGAACCAACACGCCCCCGCCATCGAGTCCAGTGAATCGTCTATCCGTGGCAGTGGGTAGGCGTCCTTAACCGTCACCGCGTTTAGGCGGCGGTAGTCCACGCAAAACCGCACCCTCCCATCCTTTTTCTTTACCAAGACCACGGGGCTTGCCCAGGGACCCGTCGCCGGCTCTATGACGCCCCTTCTCAACATCTCCTCCACTTCCTTGTCCACGACCTCCCGTCGATGCGGCGCCAGTCGTCGGGGAGCCATTTTAATAGGGGCCGCCACCCCCGTCTCTATGGTGTGTGAGACCAAGTCAGTATGTCCCAGGTCCTCATCGCCCTCCTGGAATGCTGCCTTATTCCGGGCAATGAGCTGGATCCACTCCTGATCATCCTCGACCTGGGTTCCCCCCAACAACTGCTGTACAAGCGTCCGGGACCCCTCGCGTGGCCCCTCCTCGGTCACCATCCGGCACTCCTCCCCCCGGAGCTCCTCCTCCCCCACAGCCTCGGCCACCGCCACGTGCATCCCCTCATACAGGACCACTGGATTCGGGCCCGGATTGCAGACCAGGACCGGCACCTCCCCCCTCTCGGGTGTCACCAGGGCCCTGCCTATCCGAATCCCCCTCGCCATCTCCACCTTCTCCACTCCTTCCACCAGCATGTCCGTCAGTCCGGCCGATTCCGGCACACGCGCCTGTATGATCCTCTCCGTGCGACCCCTCACCCATTCCGTCCGCGAGCTCACCAGTCGGCAGGGCTGGGTCCCGTGCTCCTCTTCCGGCCACACCAGCCTCTCCCCGGCCATGTCGATCGTCGCCCGCGTCTGCCTCAAGAAGTCTGCACCCAGCAGGCCCGGGGTGGATATATCGGCCACGACGAATGATGTAGTTTCCGCGCGGCCTGCGCACTGCAGCTCCGCCGTCACCCGACCCTCCACCGGCAGCGGCTTCCCATCCGCCGTATGGAATGCTGTTAACACCGGTCTCAGATCCCCAGGGGACCCCTCCGCCTTCCACCACGCTGTGGAGAGCAAGTTGCTGGTGGCCCCCGTGTCCACCACTAAGTGGATGTCCTTGCCCCATAACGTCCCTCCGACCTCCAGGCCGTTCCCCTTCTTCTCCTTCCGACCCAGCCATTCTCTCCTCCTTTTCTCTCCATGGGTCTCCTCCCGGCTGGAAGAGGGGACCCCGTCTAGTTTTCCGAAGCCTTCTTCGTCGCCTCTCTCTTCCGAGCGGCCTCGACCCGCTTCCTCCAGATAGGGCAGTCGCGCTTAAAGTGGTCCGGCGCCCCGCACTCGAAGCAGCCCCGTCCCCTACTTGCCCCCTCCCCCTCCGCGGTTGCAGGGGCCGATCGGGCCAGGGACTCCCTCATCTGGGTGACCGCCACCCGCAGCTCTCCCATCTCTTCCGCCATTGACTTCGTGGTGGACCTGACCTTCACCGCCTTCGCCCGTTCCTCCTTAAGGTAAGTTTCCGCCCGTATACCCCTTTCCACCGCCCGTAGAAGAGTTGGAATCTCGCCCTGATATATCCACTGTCGGAGCTCCGTATCCTCCAGACATTCGACAAACCTATCCTTAGCCATGCCATCTACCATCTGGGCGTCTGCATTGGGGTAGGACAGCCGCACCAGTCGCAGGATCTCTTCCGAGAGGGTTTGTAACTCCTCCCCCGGCTTCCGCACCCGGGTGCGGAGCAGAGCCTTATACGATTCCACCTGACTCTTCGGCTGGAATCTATTTACTAGTGCATCCCGCAACTTCTTATATCCCCCAGGAGCCGCCGGCCGTTCCGACGCCAACAGCCGCCGGGCGACCCCCGACAAGCTTATTCCCAGGAACGTCCCCGACTCCCTTTCCGTCCATCCGTTAGCCATGACGCAGAGGTCGAAGTGCGACAGAAACTCCTCCAGATCGCTCGACCCGTCGTACTTGCCCGGCATCACAATTGGCTTCCGGGTGGCCCCCTCGCCCCCGGGCCCCGGCCTACCCGGGTGTATCCCCTGTGTCTGCTCTATCCCCAGGGGCGTGGAGCTCCTGGCCCCCTCCACACTCTCCGTCCTAGAGCTACTTCTGGGGCTGCCCTGCCTCAGCCATTCCGCCAACGGGTCTGTCCCCTCCCTTCCAATCGTCCCGCGGCCCTCTCTGACCTCCCCGTGGGCCCTGTCGGGGCCCCACTCTCGCGTCCGCTCCTCTCTCCGGTGACCCTCTGTATCACTCCCCGCTCCACCGAACACCGGGCCACCGAACTGGCCAACCACCGAACCGCCGCCCTTCCCACCGAACCGGCCACCGAACTCAGCCGGGCCCATTTCGCTGTCCACTTTAGCGGCCGCACCAAGAGGTGTCCGGTGAATAGCCACGCCACCCTTTACTCCCACTTCCTCCCCAGGCGATGCTTCCTCTGCCCTCCTGTCCGGTCGCTCCTCCATTACCCACTTCCTGTTGTCTGCTCCGGTGGCGTCGGTGGCGCCGGCCGCCGCAGCCACCGGCCTTTTAACTTTAACAGAAACCTCCTCATCCACAACCTGGATCAGTTCTCCTCGCCTACCCGCCCCTAACTGCTCCTCCAGGGCTGCCCTCTCCTCCTCCATCTTTAATTCGCTATCTGCCATGCCTGTGTTTCTACTCTGGTACACCCCGGTTCGTTAATGTAAACAACCACCGCTGTCACCAATGTAATAACCAGAGTCGACACCGTATATAAAGAATGGAATATAAAGTTACAGCCGTTGTTGTTGTTTTATTTCTTAGGAGCCTTAAGGACTAACAGCCACTGGTCATCAGTTACTCGCTTATACTGATACTTGTACTTGTACTTATTCTTGCTTAGAGACGCCACTCTGTTCGTGAGCTAGGACTAGCCACCGAACTCCCTTAAGATAGCTTACACGTAGGCCACCTGAGTGTCTGATCGCGTCTGCCATAAAACCACCGAACACCGCGTTTTATAGCCCCCGGCCGCCGACGGTGACGTCACAAGGCTGTGACGTCACCGCCGACGCCCCACCTAGCGGCCACAGCGGGAACCCGCCACCGAGCTTCGGTGGCCGCCGCCGAGCCGCCGGCCTATGTTTATTACACTATCTAGACTTTCTTTTTATTATTGCGATGGGTAGACATTCCCAGACTATTACTATATATCATTATAATATTTTCCCAGTCACAGTACCTTGTAAACCTTTGGTGGCAAAGTGTATGTCCACAGGGTGAGACCAAGAAGCCGTCTCTTCATTCTGTGGATTGTCTACTTGAGTCTGCCCTTCTCGTAGACCAGCCAGTAACCGCCATGCACCACCTATCAATATACAAGCATGATACTTTTTAGTTATGAGAAAAAAAATCAAAAAAAAAGAGAGAAGAAATCACACGATAGCAGGTGGCATGATGATATTGGGTATAGGGTTTTTTGTGTTACTCTATTTGTCCAATCCATGAGATATCTTGCTAGATTAAGGGAGAACAATGTTGGAAATAGATAAAATCGCATTACCTGTATGAACCGCCCATTTGCAGAACAGACTGTGCTCGGGGAATCCACTTGCTCCAGCTATTTGTCCAATTATGTGTACCTCGGCCATGATTGAGAAATGCCGATATCTACCTAAAGTACAGCAAATGTACATATATGAGTTCATGTCCTTTTTTACCAAAAAGCAGGGCAGTGTAAGAGGTTGAGTGAGTGGTCGCGGGGGATTCAAGATTCAAGAAGGCTTTATTGACTAATGTAAGGATACATTCATGTCAGCACCAGATCAGCATTGATTAAGTTATACAGTGTTTTTATATATGACAGAATACAATTTATTGCAGAAGGCTTGCTTGATGATTTGCAGTAGGGGTTTACTGATAATATCTGAGAAAGTTTTCTGTTATCGTTATGGTTTTTGTAGTAGTCTACAAACTTCAGGTATTCCCCTTCAAAGCTTTCACTGGCATTTTGTATTGATGTTACAGAGCAGAATAATACAATATGTTTCACATCCTGAGTTGCATTACATTGTGAACAGACAGAATCCATTGGTTTCTTCGCTTTATAGCTCCTTGATAAGCTATCACGGATACAGTTGGTATCAATGCATAGTTTTGTGATACCGTAATCTCCCGCGTATAAGGCGCACCCCACCTATAAGGCGCACCTAGAGTTTAAAGATTTGGCCAGAAAAATGAAAAATTCATAACTTCTTTTCTACTGAATGAATTTTCAAAATTTAAAAAGCTATGTGTTTCTTGGACCCCCTGGACCCCTCTGGACCCCATATGCTGCTGATTGGGTTACATGGGAGTGTCACATATCAAAAGAAAGGTCTTGGTGTCCCCCTTGTGGATCCAGGGAGAACTAAAAACCCCCGTTTAAGACGCGCCTTATACGTGGGAGATTACGGTATACCTTCTAATGGTGGGTGAGTGTATGTGACTCAGATACTCACTTTCTCCATATGGCTCATTTAGATCATCCTGACAAGTCTTAAGAACACTGCACCTCGCAGCATGCTTTTCATCATTGATGTATTGGTTGTACTTTTGAATATGTAGATCATTGAGTCTCCTTTTTATGAGGGACTTAAGCGAGTACTTAGACCAGGCATAGGGGTTGAGCCAGACATTTTTACAACCAATCTCACATAACAGGTACTGTATTTCATTTAGCCATTGGATGTTTATTATTCTTCATTGTGGAGAAAGCCTCATTTAGAGTAGGGTTTGTTGTACCCTGTTCTATTCTTAACCAAAAAAGAATATTAAGTAAAATTATTTTGGATTTGATAGGAAACCTACCTAGCTCACCTAGTGCACGGGTGGTGCTTGCATACTTGGAGACTCCAAGTGCAAATTTACAATTAGATGAGTAAAAAGTTTCCAATGGAAAGCTTTTTCTGTTGTTTTCTATGTCCTCGATATTAAAGGTTACCGGCTTTTTCACATATGATGACATGAGTTTGATCTTATCACAGATGTTATCTAGAGTCACATACACTACCCCTGTCTTTTTGTAAAATCTACATGACAACACATCAACATCCTTAACATCTAATATATTAAGCAGTTTCGACAATTGACCTTTAGATTCTACCCCTGATCCACTTATACATAACGAGCAGTTGCTAGATGGCATGCCCCATACTGGACAGCCATAGATGAGAATGGGGTCAATCTGTTTGTCAAACAGAGACATAAATAACTTAGTTGATACATTATGTGAGGTACTTAGTGCCTGTCTGATGGAGAAGAGTGCACGCTTTGCTTTAAGGACCCATTCTGCTTTGATTTTCTTTAAATTACCATCACGTTTTAATGATAAACCTAAATATTTGTATGATGACACACACTCCAAGAGATTATCATGGAAAAAGAGTTCGCAGTCAACTCTTTTCCTTAAGTCATTACCATGACTTTTGTCTTTTTGGTATTAACCTTTAGTTTCCAGGTCTGGCAGTATTTATCTAGCCTATTCAAACATTCTTGTAGGCCATTACTATACTTAGAGTGGAGGGTGGAGGGTGCTCACTCTTATTAAGGAGGCACAAAAAAGTAATTGACCCATCTCAATAAAGGGGTTGTAAAAACGTTTTGGCAATTTTCAGCAAAAACTTGTGCATGCAACTATAGTAAGTTTGAGTTGAGTTTGAAAACATGTTTATTGGCCAATAAGTTTCACAACATAATGGAGCTCTTCTTGCAAACCAGCCATAGAGAAAATACAAAACAGCATATTGATACATGTTCCGGTTAAGGGTCAGTAATTGGTGGTTTCCATGAATCTTAAAGAAGCATTGTTTTGTAGTCTTTCATATAACTCTAATATATCTCAAATATCCTATAGGATCATAGTAACTGCACAATTTGTTTCTTGAAATTATCTCTTACTTCTATACATTGAATATCAGCGGTTAATCTATCCCACGCTAGCATACCCCTGTACAGTGGACTATTCCTATACAATTAACAAGTGGGCCTACTAACCTTCAGCTTTGGTTTGATATTTCCATGCAATACTCGGGTTGGGACAACTAAGTTTTCATGATCCTTCACATATGAATGCATTATATATAGCAACATTCTTTCTCTCCTAGTATGTAATGGTACAACATTGCAGTTTTATAAGAGTTCTGGCACATGTAAATCTTGTGGGTCTCTTATTCACATACACATATGTAGACAGTTATTTTTAACTACTTCAAGGTGGTCCACTAACGTCCACTGGTCCACTCTCTAATATAAAAATAACAATATTCAAAAGTTGGCAAAATCATATGTTTATAAATTTTCAAAGCAGTATCTTTGTCTATGTATTGTATAATATTACCCAGTTGAGCTAATTCTGTTGCATTTGCCATTGATTTAACTTTCTTACAATGCGCCTTAAAGTTGAGCTCACTATCTACTATCACACCTAGGTAGTTAAACTGAGTCACTTTCACTAGTGGATTTCCACCCAAATGCAATACCAGTAACTCTATTTGTAATCTGCCTGAATGACACCATAGGGCTTTAGTTTTCTTAGCATTCATTGTTAGCATATTAATATTACACCAGCTATGTACTAAATTTATGTCATCTTGTATTAACTGAGACTATGGGTGCAAATGTTTTCCTCAACTTTTAATACCATTTCGGCGTTGGGTTATCACAAAAAAATGTCTGTTTTTATATCTATCCTCATATTAAGTTGTGGGTGGAGAGAAAAGAAGTGGTGGGTCTTAAGTGAATAATTATGGAGATATTTCGATATGAGCATTCATATCAGTGCTTAAAATGGCAGATGAACAGAGACAGTGTCCACAGCCGTTGAATTTTTATTTATTTTTTTTTTTTTTACATACCGTAATCGCTCGCGTATAAGGTGCACCTCGCCTATAAGGCGCACCCCCAACTCAGGAAGGTCTGTTATAACGTATAAGGCGCACCTCTGAGGGCAGATTTTTGTTAATGTAGTACTGTTCTATAGTAAAAGATACCCCCCTATAAGGCGCACCCCAAACTCAAGGCAATTTACCTCCCACGTATAAGACCCAGCAGGATTTTGTTTGGCCTATAAGACGCGCCTTATACGCGGGAGATTATGGTAGTTGAATCCCCCCTTGACAGATGAAATAGGAACTGAACTGAGCAGGACTAGGACCACGGTGATTACAGGTTAATGTCTGTAACTAAGAATTTTGCCATATCAGATAAAAAAAACTTTCATGAAATTATCCAGACTGATCTCACTCCCAGCTACTGTTGCACATATATTGTAAAACCACGCTTGAGTCCTGCTCTTCATTCAAAATGGGGAATGCAGAAAGGTGCCTAAAAATTATACATGGGTACTCAAAATTGTTAGAATGTCAAGCCGTCACTTTTTAGGAAGGATGGAGCATCACTTTTTATTATAAATCTATGTTTAATGCCAATGTACTTGAAATTGTTGAAATCCATCATTTTCTAAAACCCCTTTCAAGCTTTTGTCTTTGACATGAGCTTCAATTTTTAAACCACTGGGGTCTGCGACACAAACTCTTTTTACCAATTTATAACAATATAGGCAAGAGGAGGGGAAACTGTCCCTGCGAAGCGACGGCGTCCCGTTCCCGTTTGCTGATGTAAACATGCCGCCCATGCGGTAACGGACATTGCCGTGTCCCAAATAAATTGTAATAATATTGAGAAAGGCAAAAAACATCCAAAGTTTATATATTTCCAGTCATATAAGCAACCATTCCCATTATAAGTCTAAGACTTATTATGTTGCTGAAAATGCCTAGATAATATATATGCAGTGTTTTGTCAGTCACAAAAATGGCTTCTCTAAATTCCCATAATTAGCCATTCCAAAGTCAACTTTACACAAAGATATGGCAAACTAAAATAACTTGAGTTTATTGTCTCAATAGACTGGGATTTTATGTATTCAATTCATTTCCAGAGACTCAAAGAGACTCACGTTTTATTTGAGAAATATATCTGTGAACATAGGCCTACTCCCATTGAAATAGCATTAGACTAAGCGTCCCGTCTGTGAGGGGTTTGGGAGGGTTCAGAAAATGACCGCTAGGGCGTGGCTGTAATCGGTATCCCCTCCTCTTAATATAGGCACAGAAAGCACATCCGATTTGTGGCACATGTCTGCTTTTACTACAAGGTACAGTCTCTCTGATAATAACATCTGGATGATATTGACAAAAAATGTCGGAAAATCTAAAATAAGAAAAAGAATAGACAGGTTTGCAGATCAAGATGATGTGTTAGTTACTGGCCGGTATGACAAAATGAAACAAAAATAGAAAATTTTCGGTGTCACCGGTAAATTTACAAATATTTTGTTTCATGCATGTTTTCTGTCTGTGTACCTAGATCTATATGGACTCTGGGGTAAAATGTATGCCTAACGAATGTGTATTCTTTCAGAGAGGGCCAGTCCCAGGTCAGAGCCCTGGTACTCCGTAGACCTCCGAGGGTCCTGACCCTCAGAGACCAAAGGTTTCTGATGGTAGTTTATCTACTCAGCCAATCTGGCAGAGTGACCAATTCTCAAAGAAGTACTTACTGTCAGGTCTAATGCTTCCATCAACACTTCCCTCAATGTATATCCAAAGATTCACAATACACAAAGCACTTGAAATGCATGTAATAATTAATAATCCAGGTGATTTTCAAATCCCCCTCCCTTACTCCAGCAGGCTGACATGGAAGCCATTGAAGGAGTGATAGTGTAGGGTAATCATAAACATGTAAGATTTATTGAATATATCTTGATCTTTGCTCATTACATGTTGATGTACTGTGACATGTTTGTGAGCATGAGGGACAATTTCTAGAAACTGACAGTGAGTACTTTGACTTTGTTCCAGAGATGTCAGTTCGATATTTGGCGAAACTCTGAAAATTATTTTTGGGCACTTCAAAAGTGGGGTTATACCCTAATCAGAGTGACAAATACCTTCAAAATTAATCACTAAGGGTTGGGTGTATCTTTAAGGATTATCAGAATTATAAAATATTCATTTTAAATTTTTTTTCTTGTTATTTCTGTAGTAAAATATCACCTTTGAAACTCTGAAATCAGAGAAAATCTGAAAGTCTGTCATCTCTGTTGTTCAGGACAGCCAGGTGTTTGAGCCAGGAATACATGTTGCTCTCTGCCTGTAAGCAGGCAGATCTATCGGCCTAAGCCCTGGCAGAGGCTGAGTGAGTGACACTGGCATAGTCACTGTGCGCGACTCAGTTAAGGACTGAGTCGCTGGGACTGCCCTATCTAAAACTTGCAGGTGCTCTAGAAACAGCAAGTTTCTAAGAATAACATTTGACAGAAACAAATCCCCAACAATCAGCTTATAATATTGATATGAGTACCACCTTAGTTTTGCTGTCTGTGAGTGGGAAGAGTGTCTTTTGTTGGAAACCTTTAGATCGCACCTTTTTCCAAGGTTTGGCACATGCTGTGTGGGTTGCAACAGGTAGCTATCAGCAGGTGCATTTTCTGCCAGACAAGAAGTCAATCTCCACTCACCAAGCAGATTCTCATGAATAACATTATTTCATAAATAACACCTCTGTTGTGAGACCTGAAACCACATCAAACATGGCCGACTGTGGCATCTAAACTTGATATGAAGGCTAACAGATTTGCGAGAACCAAATAATCTGGGCCCCCGTATGAAAGGTTTCTCACAAAATGGCAACAAACATGTCTTAGGAAGCCATCCTTAAGAGGAAATTGACATAAAAAAATTATGTCCTACAATTCCAGCCACCTGACAAATTAGCCCTATGCAGGAAGCCTGACTCTCCCGTTAGGTAAGAGTCAGTGCTCGCCGGACAACACTGGCAGTGCCAGTGGCAGAGGCGGGACGAGTTGCAACTCGTCCTCAAAACAAGCGACTTCTGGAGTGTCTTATTTTACGATTTCTGATATAAAAAAGTCGACTAACATCTTATGGTGAACCTGCACCAAAATGACGGTGGCTACATATCTAAAAGACTTCTTACTTGTCTAGATTATTGGAAAGCAAATGATTTGGTAATTACCAGTGGGTGACAGATATCAACTTTCAGCGACATCGACATCAACAATGTTTGGCTAATTCACGTTCTGTGATTTAGTTTCCAACTTAGGTTAACTTGTATGAGTTTGTTTGGAAGACATATATGATATCATCCATTTAGAGTATCATCAGTATACTTTTTATTTCATTCATTTCCTCATTTATTTCTAAAATATGCACATCTCCAGAAATATCTGAATTACGAAACCTTTGCTATATAATAGTTAGTTCTTTATTCGCCAGATGGCGAGACTGCAAAACGGAAATCGCTAATCGCCGGGCATTATGGGATATGCGTATATGACCGCCATTGTACCAAAGTGATGCGTTTCGCTGCTTCGGAAAAGGATGTTTCTGATATATTTGAACTGATTGATCATATTCGTCGTGGACGTTTCTGCAAATAAACAGAAACATGACGAGGTAAATATGTAGATTTTGATTTGTTGGCTCCAAAGTGTCGAATTGTTAATTCACCAATTTCTTTGCCATTGTCTTGGCACAGTGGTTGGCACTGTCTTCAGGCTCAGCTTCAACTTCAACTTCAACTTAGGCACCACAGACAGGCACTGTTCCAAGTGACAGTTGTTGTTTTGTGTATTGTGTTAGGAGAGACCGAAGTGCATTTGGACATTTTGCAGCCTTTCGTAACTCCGTGACTTTGTGTTATTCCCTCTAACAGCAAAGGCCAACTTTGTTAATGCTTCAGTAAACCAACTAGTCTTGATGATATGCACACTTCAGCACAGGCTTTTGATTTAATACAGCCTGTTACACTTATAGGGGCTAGAAATGGTCATGTTATGTAGGCTATAACTCTACAAGATCTAAAATACAGAGTCTTACACTATCTGACTTTGCGTCCAATAATGCAATAAAGATGTAGGCCCTAAAGTAGTAAAGACTAGTAAAGTGCTAACCTATAAATTATTCAGTTACCTTAGTCACTGAATAGTTGAATGTACGGAGGAACAACAAATTTCTATGACATTCTTCTGGGTCTTAGAATTATATTTTGTTTTTGTGGCCCATAGGCGTAACCACTGCAGTAAAAAATGAATAGCCATAAAAAGCTGGCCATAGTATAAAGTCTACCCTATCTCTCACAGCGCCCTGGTCCATTGCCTCTTTGATTATGTGTATATAGCCGACATAGGGACGCTGTTGGTGCTGGTATAAACGCTGTCACTAGCATGGACCACTGCCTCTTTGATTATGTGTATATAGCCGACATAGTTACGCTGTTCGGGCTGGTGTAACTGCACACTGGGCAGAGTATTAGAAAGGTAGTGGAGGCTCTGCAAGTGGGAGTTTGGTTTAACTGCTTGCCAGCACTTCATTGGTGCATCATGCCGATCCTTGATGCTTGAATATACATTTTTTTAGTTGCGTGGTGCTATATGTGTCGTGATACATTTGACATTTGTAGACTGTGGCTTTACTGATCACAACCATTGATTAACTCTCTAAGAGCTGCATGCACCATACATTGGCAAGACTGCTTTTATTACTCATTATTTGTCAGGAATTAGTCAACGTTATGTCAGCAGTTACTTTATACACTTTGTCAGAAATTAGTCAACATATGTCAGTATATTTTAGCATAGTGCATTGTATTATTGTATATAGCACATTGAACATATAATGTCACTGAAAGCCTCAGGCTTAGCCTGTAACCTTAGCCATTTTATAAATATACGCACGGATAATACCCAGCCTGACCAAGGATGTGAGTTTTCAGGATTTTGAAAAATTTCCGAGGTGGAAATCTATAAAAATATGAATGGAATTCAGAATTTCTATGTGTATTATAAAACCTCTAAATGTTTCATGCACTATTGACTTGCCTCCTTGAATACTAGATAAAGTACTTTATTAAGTACCGTAATCTCCCGCGTAGAAGGCGCAGCTCGCGTAGAAGGCGCACCCCCAACTCAGAGAATGGCTTTTCACGTAGAAGGCGCACGTACCTCTTCTGGATTGACTCCTGGAAAAACCCGCGTATAAGGCGCCCCCCCAACTCACAGGGGGGCTGTTTCGCGTAGAAGGCGCCCCCTTCCCCACCCCCCCCCCCCCACCCTCACTATTGTACACCTCCCGGTCTGCCGCGGTGCTGGCGCTATGAGTTCAAGCTGTCATCGGCACACGGTTGGCTTGAACCCGCCGAGCGCCCGTCGACACCTCCCGGTCTGCCGCGCTGCTGGCTATATGAGTTCAAGCTGTCACCGGCACATGGTCGGCGTCAAACCCGCCGAGCGCCCGTCGACACCTCCCGGTCTGCCGCGCTGCTGGCTATATGAGTTCAAGCTGTCACCGGCACATGGTCGGCGTCAAACCCGCCGAGCGCCCGTCGACACCTCCCGGTCTGCCGCGCTGCTGGCGCTATGAGTTCAAGCTGTCACCGGCACATGGTCGGCGTCAAACCCGCCGAGCGCCCGTCGACACCTCCCGGTCTGCCGCGCTGCTGGCTATATGAGTTCAAGCTGTCATCGGCACACGGCAATAAAAACTGATTTTTTTTTTTTTTAATTGCCCTATTTTTGGGTTGTTTTCCCAATTGAGATGTTGGAAAAACCCGCGTATAAGGCGCACCCCCAACTCAAGGCAATTACCCTCCCGCGTATAAGACCCAGCAGCATTTTGTTTGGCGTAGAAGACGCGCCTTCTACGCGGGAGATTACGGTAGCACTGTTTATTGTTTATTGCTTTGGTACAGGGAACATGGCCATAATTTGGATCCGCTTGGCCTTCATACATCATTGACATTGTGGCTCTAAGGTCAAACACGTCATCATGCCTCCTCCCATCCGTCAAATTTGCAGTATTCCGAGCAGTCTTTGAGATAGAAGGGGGTATAGACACTGACACCATGTCATTTTGTCAAAATTGCTTGGAGATAGCACGAATTAGGAACCCACTCCGCCTACTGATGGTGAGAAAGTTGAAATGTTTCCTTTGCCAATGTTAAGATTGTTTCCTGTGCTTGCAGTGCCGCCACCGCTAAGAATACCCAGAAGTATCCTGGGATTACTTCACCGATTAGCTTGGCTCTACCGAAACCTCATGACATCGAGCTATCAACGAGGCTTGAAAAGTCTATGATACCTTATGATGTGTTTGAAAGTGAAGAGGACCTTGCAAAACGGTAAGAATGAATAAATCTTTTTTTTCTTTTTCTTTTAAAAGGTGAACACTAATTCAGGGGTAGACACTAACATTTTGGACCTTTGGCCACCCGGGCCAGCAGTCTATTATATAGTAATGTATTTTCAAATATTCTGCTGGCCAAATGGCCAATTTCAAAGGATTTTTAGAAAGAATCACTGGCCCGCAGCCAAAACTACTGGCCATTGGCCACCGGGCCAGTGTTAATGTCTATCCCTGACTCATGCATAAAAAGGTGCATGAAATACCACTTCTCTATGTTTAAGAATTAGCACAAATGTAATATAGTACCCCCGCCTCATGTATAAGACGTCCACACTCTTTTGTTGAATTCCTAGAAAATTTTGGGGTTATGAGAGCCATAGGCCTAGGATTAGAATTCAGTGATGGCAAAGCTGATATGCCAGCATTATTGGTGCCCATCACACTTTGGCCAACGCACCATAGATGTATTTGGGTAAATGCTTTTTAATGCGCCTCAATTAGTTTACTGACATCAATTGTACTCCTCTGTTCTTGCAGCATGATGGTTCTAAATAAGATCAACATCTTGGTAAAGCAATGGATTCATGAAACCAGTATTAGCAAGGTATGTAACATGGACCTAGCACACATCTACGGTAGTGATAATAGGATCAGTCAGCCAGGTGCCAACATGTAGTCGGTGACACCTAAAATTTGGCCCATTTATTTGTTATTTTGATGTGCCTCCCCCTCCCCCACTTACTATAATCAATGGATTGTACAGACCAACATTAATGAGATAGCTTAACATAGATTTAGTACTTTAAGTTCTAGAGAAATGAAATTTCTGTAAAAGTGTATTGAGGCCAAACTATAATATATACATACATGTTTTTACATTTATGCTTGCTTTGTATGGAAAATATTCTTACATTTTGGCATAGCTGAGTTGTTCATATGTGCTATGATAACTATGTTTCGTTTCAATAGGGCATGCCCGAATCACTTGTTGACCAAGTAGGAGGAAAGGTCTACACATTTGGTTCTTATCGTCTTGGTATTCACAACAAGGGTGAGTATGATCTTGTATATACCGGGTTCATGTAATAATGGGAGGGAAAGTTAAGTTTTTCTTTTTTTGTCTTTGACTCACGGATGACCAAATTTACCAAATTAAAAAAAAACAACACCCAGAAACATGCTTTTTTTCAAGATTGAAGAAAGGACGCTATCCAAATTATTGAGCGACAATTTTGTGACGAGAATTTTCAGCAGAATACTGTGTACTGTTGCTTATGAGTAATCATTGTATTTCATTTTAGGTGCTGATATAGATACCCTTTGTGTCGCTCCTCGCCACATGAACCGGACAGACTTCTTCGAGTCCTTCTATGAGTTACTTAAACAACAGCCGGAAACCAAGGATCTCAGGGTAAAATGAAACGTCATTCTATCATTGATTTTCATGATTTTGTGTTCAATTTCCCATGAATAGGAATAACCTAAGCTACTCTACCAGTACAATTTAAATTTAGTGCTACTGTAATTGCCCCTCTCCACAATCATCGTAAAATACAAACAAAATTCAGTGGCTGCTTTTATAAGGGAACTGGTTAAAATCAAATCGTAGGTGCACCTTATAGCTTCGGTGCAGGGTGCGTCTTATACGTGAGCTACTGGGGTAATATACTATGGTAATAGATGCTATTCTGTGTAATTATTTCTGACTACTGCGTAACATCCTATTCTTGCTTCGTCTGTCTGGTTTGCTGACTGTGACTTGTGTATTCTACAGGCAGTGCAGGATGCCTTCGTGCCTGTCATCAAAATGGAGTTCGGTGGGATAGAGGTATGTGGCATTGTTTTGTCATCAATAGCCAATAATTATAATGAACGGGTATAACAGGGTACACTTGTGTAGGTATTTATTGTATGCTGCATTATGTGTGTATTTATTATATGCTATATTGGAGAGTGCTATGGGAGTCCTGTATAGGGTTTATGGTAGTATAGAGTTTATGGTAGGCTGTGGAATGTGTAGACGGAGGGGAGTCGACGAGATCTGGTCAGGTAGATTCTGTAGAGGGGGAGGGGGGAATACGGGTGAGCCAAACATCGGCGTCTGAAAGGTGTGAGGGGTTGGTAAGAGATAGGGAGGAGTCAGTATTGTGGGAGAAGCCGAGGAGGCAACACATACTCCTGGAGTAGACGAGGATGAAGCTGTTTTGTATTTAGTATTACACTTAGCCAATGTAAGAACGGATTGAACAGGATCTCTATGGCACTTATACCTCTCCAGTAGCATCGGATTGTTAAACATGAACTGCTTGTATGAATAGACTGATGTCGTTGAAGCTGTACAACCATGAGTGGACTCATCATCAACTGTAACTGTGAATAACCAATGAACAATAAATGGTGACTTGTATCGGCGTCTTGGTGTTGGTTAAAAGGATGGGCTGAGCCAACATCATACCACTAGAGTTAGTCTTCCCAAATACGTGAGAATAGCGGAGTGAGCAGATAATAACTACACAACTTATACCACATTAATATACATATAAACACAACCCACACAGCCCAGATGGTGGAGAATTAGTGGTTGGGCTTATCATTGTACTGATGAGCGGCTCGCCGTACCCGATACCTAACAGCTCAGACGCTGGATGTGACTCAGCGGCATCGCCACACACTGACAGTAGTGACGGTGTGGAAGTCTATACTATCATACCTGCAGCGCGCACATTGCCTGGGAATGCAGCAGTAGCACATAGTGGTGTAGCAGAGGGACAGGGTGGAAGATCCGGAGTGAGTGAAGCGGGACCTGATCAATCACGTGTCACTCTTAGATCGGATCACACACATGTGCATGTGCAATTAGGACCCAGGTCGCAAGTGGTGCTTTTGCCTGGAGAGGAGGTGTCTAGAGAGATTGGATTCCCCGTGGCTCGGTCAGAGGAGGAGCGGGCGTCGTCTCAAAGGGATCCCAAGTCTGGGGGGACGTCTGGCCTACTATTGTCTACTGCGGCTGATTCTGAACCAGCAGGGTCGGTGGTAGTGGACGATACCTCTGGACCATTCTCAGCATTGGGGGTGGAGAACGAGCATCAGTCATCTGCGGCAGAGTCGGAGGCCAGGGCTGATATTTCTAGTGATGGGCAACAGGCGGCGGTTCAGGAGCACACAGTGAGTGCTGATGCAGGGGAACGGCCTGATAATCTCTGCAAAGGATGGACGACAGGAGACAGATTAGTGAATTATAAGTATTTTTCGACGCCCATTGCTAGGAGCTCCAGTATTAATTTCTGTAAGGCTACTCCTAGGTGCCTTGAGTTTGAGGGTACAGCGGACCAGGGACAAGTCAGACGCGCATCTGAGGGGGATGTGGCGGATATTGGTGATGAAGATTTGAATTTTGAAGCGATTGCAACGTCATTGGGGTTAATTGAGCCAGTACATGAAGACGGACAGGTGGATGAGAGTGGAACAAAGGATGGTCATGAGAATGAGGGGGACGCACATGGGGAGAATGATTCAGTAGAAGGGGCGTCTATGGTGGTGGCAGTGCCAGGGCAAAGCGGGGACGTCGGTGGGAAGATACAGGAACAGGGGTCGGAGGCCTGTGGTGATTCACAAGGGGGGAGTGCAGGATTGCTACCGTCTGGTTTCTTGGTGGTTGTTGAGAATGGGAGAAAGTTAAGTGATAAGGACTTGGTGGGTCAGGATGAGAGTGGTGGAGTTGGACAGGGTTGGACAAGCTGTACTACACCGGTTATTACAGGTGATCAAAGTGGCAGGCGTCTGGGAGAGTCTGTGAGTAAAACAAGGGTGGATGAAGTTATTACAGGTCTGCAGAACACTAATATTAGGGTACGACAAAGCATAGAGAGGGGGAGAGCCATATTGGAACAGGAGCTGAGATATCGGCGAGCCATTGATGGGGAGGAGCCGCCCGCGAGGCCGGAGATAGACCGGGAGCGTGTAGCACGAAGGGAGAGATTTTTGAACGACACTGTAAATTGGAGGAAGGTAACTGCGAATATCCGCTCAGGCAATAGTACAGGTCGTACTACAGATGAGGGGCATTTAGATGATGTTCTAAATAGCCATCTTCAGACTGATGTTTCGGGTGACTGGGAGGATTGGTGGGCTCGGAGAGCGGACGAAAAGAGAAGACGGCAGATAGAAAGGGAGGCCCGGGAGGAAGCCGCTGAGGGCTCCGTAGCTGCAGGTGTTGGAACTGGTGTACAGGGGAACGATAGTGAAGAGAGCTCAGTGGGTGATTTGGATGCGGAGAAACAGGTGGAGGAGGATATTGCACCTATTATTGGTTCTGAAGACGACGACATGGCGCCTAGTCCGAATGTTAAACTACCATCCTTCAATGGGGAGCCTGGGGAGGATTATCGGAGATATTTCAAGGAATTGAATGGAATGCAAAAGCTATTTGGATGGTCTCCGGATCAACATCTTGAGTATGCAAAATTGGGCTTGAAGAAGGGGGCATCGAAATGGATGGATGGTATTCCAGAGGGGGAAAAGGATACTTTGGACAAAGTAGTGGCTATAGTGAAGAGGGTTTTTGAAGACAAAAGGCCACTGTGGCAGAAACATAGGGATTTGCACTGTCTGAAGCAGGAAAAGGGACAGTCGGTCTGGGACTTCGCATTGAAAATAAAGGAATATGACGAGTTGGACGTTCCTGATGTCATCAAACTGTCAGTCTTTGTGGGGGGTTTGCTTCCGCCCATTGATAAGGACTTGATGAAACACAATGCTGATTCTTTTGAAGAGGCTCTCAGACTGGCGTCTTATTGGGAAAATGTGGAGAAGGGCAGGAACTCCAAAGGTGTGGCGCAGCTACACATGCTAGAGTCTGAGGGGACTCGGGATGGAGCATGTGGGGACGATCAATTCGATCCTAAAGAGTATGCTAGAGAACAAACTAAAGCAGTGGTGGAGATGTGCACTATGGAATATAGACGGGGGCTCAGGGAGATGGAACATGGACGGGAGAATCAGCAGGGACAATATGCTGGAAGGGGTGGTAACTCACAAGGGCAGTATCAGGCGCAGGCGGGCAGAGGGACTGGCGCGGGAACATATGGTCAGAATAGGCAGTTTGCTACAGGCGGTGGAGGCCGAGGATGGAATTATCAAGGGGGACGCGGTGGAAATCAGTATAACGCATCTCAGTATTTCAATAACAGGTTTCAGGGACAGAGATACACAGGAGGAAGCAGGCAGGGTCAACAGGGGGATGATAAAGGTCAGAGAAGAGCACAGGAATATGCTAGGATGATGGGAGATGCAGGAGAGAGTCAGAAAGGAGGAGGGGCAATCTATTGCTTAATTCATGACTCTACTACACATTCTACAGAGGAGTGCACGTTTTTGAAGAAATACAGGGATCAGTTGTCATCCTCTCAGCAGAACAGAGACCAACGAGATCAGGGAAATGATGTTCGCAGGCCGGGAAACGGGCACAACGGCTCATTCCTACCCCAGAATTAAATTTGATATCAGGGGATGGGTCGGGAAACAGGGGATCAAAAGACAAAACGCCATGGTTGGTTCAGTGTACTATTGACGAGAATACATACAGATGTTTAGTGGACACGGGCGCGTCTGATTGTTTTATAGCACGGACAGTTGTGAGTAGTATAAGTGAGAGAGCACTTTGGGACAGGCAGCCATCTCAATTGGGGAAGGTGCGTCTGGGGGACAAAACATCATTACAAGTTTATGAGACGGTGCGACTGCAGTGTTTTATGGATGGTGCTTGCATATACTATGATTTTAATGTGGTGGATTCACTGGCTTATGATATTGTGCTGGGACGTAATTTTCTGATTGACGCAAGGGCACAGATTATAGCTATAGATGGAAAGGTACGTCTCTTTACTGAGGATCCGGTCTCAATTGAAGTAGCGGCGATTTTGGACCCATGGGAGGAAAGATTGGTGACGGTGAAAGGATGGGATGCTGCGGCTGAAAGGGTTGGAACAACGGTCTTGTTGAGGCCATCTAATTTGGCGGTGGTAGCTGCGGATGGTGCGGTGAACTATGTGGGGAAGAAATGGTATATGAGAATTGCTAATCTCTCTGACAGGCAAGTGTATGTGGATACAACTGAGGTTATAGCATATGCGGAAGACATAGATGAACCGGAACTTAATTTGCTGGAGGTAATTGATACAGCTAATGTTGGCAGGGATAGAAAGGATGAGGCTCGTGAGATTTTGGCAAGATGTACTGAAGAACGGCGGGAGAATGGTCAAGATGCTAGAGGGGGATCAATACACCGGCAGGATCGTCAGGACAATGGTGGTGGATGTGGCGTTTCTACATTGAGTGAGCAGGAGAGGCTGGATAAAATTAAGAAGATCAGGAGCCTTGATTTGGGTGACACTATGATGACGCTGGAGGAGCAGAAGGTATTCAGAGAAATGTTGGTGGTCAACATGGACACTATAGCATTTTCTATGAAGGAGTTGGGTCATTGTTCATTGGCTCCAATGAAAATAAGGGTCGATGAGTCCAAGGGTCCGTGTATGGCACGACCATACAGGTATTCTCCTCAGAAAATGGATATTATTGATGAACAGGTGAGGGAATTGTTAAAGTTGGGAATTATTGAGCCCAGTGACAGCGTCTGGAGAAGTCCGTTGGTGGTAGTGCAGAAGAAGGATGGAAAGGCTAGATTATGTACAGACTATCGCATGTTGAATCTTATTACGGCGGATGACACATATCCTATGCCCACAGCCAGAAGCATGTTTTTGTATATGGCATACAGAAAACCTATAATCTTTACAGCCATGGATTTGCTCAGTGGGTATCATCAGTGCGATCTACATCATGACAGCAGGCAATATTCAGCATTTGAATCACCCTCGGGAGTTTGGCAATGGACGAGGATGCCGTTTGGTATGAAGCAGAGCCCATGGCAATTTACTAAGATTATGTCATTAGCACTAGGAGGCTTAATACCACGTACTTGTCTAGCCTACCTAGACGATATCATTATTTTTGATCCGGATGTGGAGAGCCATATTACTAATGTCGGCAGAGTATTGGCAGCTTTAGGTAAAGCAGGTTTAACAGTCAAGCCAGAAAAGTGTGAGTGGGGCAAAGCGGAAATCAAGTTTTTGGGGCACATTATTAATGCTGAAGGAGTGCAGACGCAATCTAAAGTGATCAGAAAGGTGCAGGAATTTGGCAGACCGTATAATGAACATACAACTAGGTCCTTTCTGGGGCTTTGTAATTATTACAGGAGTTTTATTCCTAACTATGCTGTTTTGTCGATGCCTCTGAATAATTTGTTGAAAATCAAGGTGCCATTTAAGTGGACAGATGAGTGTGAGGTGTCATTCAAGAAAATACAAGCAGCATTAGCTAGCACACCGTTATTGGTACATCCAGAGATCGGGGGTCACTTTTATGTTCTAACAGATGCTTCGGATGGCGCGTGTGGAGCGGCCATCTGTATAAAAAGGGATGGATTGCTGAGACCGGTAACATATTATGGGTATACATTTACAAAGGCTGAAAGAAACTACACTATAACAGAGAAAGAAGGCCTAGCTGTTATAAGAGTATTGAAGAAATTTGAGGATATGCTGACTGGGGCTAAGATCACGATAATAACAGACCATCAACCATTAATACCTTTGCTTCAACAAGCCAGTAAGGCTCCATCCAAAAGGTTGACTAGATGGGGTTTAGCAATGACTGACTTTGACTATGAGATTAGGTATGAGCCGGGAGCCACTCACTACCTGCCGGATTTTATATCCAGAGTGCCGTTGGCAGTGGGACAGGATACACCTGGCGAGGAGTCGGGGGAGTTTGAGCCTGAGGTGGGATGTGAGTTACTCGTGATGGAACTGATAGGGGAGGAATTGGATAGGGAAACCTTCATTCAGGAGCAGTGGAAGGATGGATTCTGCAGGGGGATGATGAGATATTTGGCGGGAGATGAATTGCCAGTGGATGAGGAAAAGGCGCGAGGGATTTTACATAATGCTGATTTCATGGGTATGAAGGATGGGTTGTTATGCAAGTATATAAAACCAGCTAGAAAGAGGGGTGGGCCTATAGCTGACCTAAACCCAAGAATAGTGGTGCCCAAGGCTATGGTGAATAGAGTGCTCTATCTCATGCATGATGATATCATGTGCGGAGGACATGTGGGAACAGTGGCGTTGAATACAAAAGTACAGGCTCGGTTTTATTGGAAAAATATGATGGTGGACATAGCTAGGTACGTGCGGCTATGTGAAAGGTGCGCGTTGAGGAAAAGAGCACCTCACTTTAGGGCCAAGGCAAGGTCATGGGATACGCCGGATTATCCATGGCAAGTGATACAGACAGATTTTGTTGGGCCACTACGTAGGTCCAAAGAAGGTTATAAATATATTATGACCTTCATAGACCTTCTGACGGGATGGCCGGAGGCATTCTGTACTAAAGACACGACTGCGCACACGGCAGCTGGGGTGTTTCTACGGGAGATCGTGTGTAGGTACGGCAAAGTGGAAGTGCTGTGCAGCGACAGAGGGTCTACATATATGGGTCAGGTTTTTCGTGAGGTTACAGCTAGATTATCAACTAAACAGAGGTTTACGTCTTCTAGGAATCCGACCGGAAATGCCAGGGTTGAAAGATTGCATAAATCATTAGAGGATACGATAGGATGCTATGTGACCGAGGATCATGAACACTGGCCAGAACTGTTACCCATTGCATTGTGGACAGTGCGCTCCAATATCAGTATGAGGACGGGGTTTTCACCATATGCACTACAATTCGGGAGGGATCCAGTGGCTATGTCCTTTGCTGAGGAAAGGCCACTGCCTAAAGTGCCATCTGAGAGGGATTGGTTTCTTAGAACAAATCATAGCATACAGTTATTACAAGAGGCGGCCAACGCTCATACTGCTAGGTATGAGGAGCAGCTCAGACGTAGATTGGATGGACGGGCTCGACCTGTATCTTTTATAGAAGGGGAGTGGGTATATTACTATGATCCGAAATGCGCGGTGAATAATACATCGAAGTTTGCTGGTAGATACACGGGGCCACATAGGGTAATAGAAGTGGTGGGGGATAACAGGGTGAGGTTGAGAGCAGTGAAGACGGGCAAAGAGATACCTCACTTGGTAAATGTGAATAAACTGAAGAGAGCATACAAAGGGGAGGGTGAAAATGACGAAGGAGAAGCCAGAGATGAGAGAGCAGTGGAAGTGGATAAGTCAGAAGTGGAATCACAAGTGGATAAAGAAGACATAGGACATGAGAACCCGAGAGGGGTGACTGAGGTGGAACATCCTTCATCTGGTCTGGAGGATACAGCGTTAGCGGGCGCTGATAAGGAGGACAAATTGAATACGTCAGACGACGATAGAAGTGCACATGAGAAAAAGAGAGAGGTGGCCGGAGCTGGACCGCGCGCACCTGTACAGGAATCTGATAATGAGAAAGATGGAGTTGTACGGCGAGATAGCCGGGAGAAACACAGGCAGGAAGCTGTGGTCGATAATTGGTGTAAAAAGAAAGGGTTACAGGATAGTGATATTGATAAGGTCGAGGGTGGCCGAAGACAGGATAATGAAGAGAAAAAGAAGGGTAGAGTGAGAAATGTTGAGGTGAAGAGGCAGATGGACGCGGAAAGAGAGAGAGAAGAATTGGAGAGAAGACAGAAGAGAAAAGAAAGAGAGGATAGGGCTGAGAAGAGACGGAGGCAAAGAGATAGGAGAGCGCAATTGGCTGCAGGGGCTATTATGAGTGAGGAATATAGCAGTGAACATATCATTCCAAAGGGACCGATTTGTAAGCATCACAGGAGAGGCAGAGAGGAGCTCAGCTCATCCAGCGATGGAGAATAGGGCGAGCTTAGACGGGATGCTACAGGATGGGCGATAATCCTGTAGTATTCACGTGTGTTGCTATGAGGGAGAAGGGGGGGTGATGCAGGTGTCGAAGGGGGAGGGGCCGCCCGGAGGAGCAGGTCAAGCTGACTCATGCAGGTAGACGGAAAGGAGGGCGATACACAAAGAAAAGGGAAAAGTAGGGCAAGGTAGGAAAAGAGGGGAGGGGGGGGGGAGGCCAGCGCAACAGGTATATGCAGGAGGAGATGCATCAGGAGGTGGCAGTGCGCGCACAGCGAGGGACGAGATAAGACCTCACAGTAAATAGCAGGTGCTGATGGACGGATGGCAGATAGCTGGTACGATAGTGTTGGAGAACAGCAATACCAACAATACTATAATACGTGGATGATTCAAGACAACTATTGCAATAGCACTTACAATGAAAGGAGCACAGTGTCTGCAGCAAGTTCAACAACAACAGAAACAAATGAAAAAGGATTTGGTGCGACTTCAACGTCAGGCCAACCAAGCTCAGCGCAAGAGCCAATACAGGTGGTGGAAGCAGCTCAAGCCGAGGTCCTGGTAAATCATCAGGGAAACATATGGGATAGCATACGTGATATCACCGTGGGACAGACAGAATGGGAGTGGCTGTTGGATGCCACTCTACAAGGCACCGGTGGTGTAATTAAGAGAGAGACTCAGACCACAGAAACAGCGACACAGACAGAACCATCAATATTTTATAGTAAAGACGATGAATTTGTGCTGGATACATCAATCAGATTGGATGACATATTGATAGAAGAGTATTACAGCAGAAGACAAGTGACATCAAGGCTCTGTCACATTTGTGGCAGAACAACAGCAACAGCGGCAGGAGCGGCCAAACACCTGGAACAGGTACATGGGATAAAACATCTCATATAATGTCCACTAGTGAGGATGCGGGAAAGAGAGCACCATCTATAGTAAAGGCAGGGAGATATAGGGGACAACAGGTAGAAGACGCGCTGGATGCTATATATGGATTTGGATATTCATTGCCGAAGGTATTCAGATACAATGGGGCGACGTTACAGGATATAGTAATGCAGAAAATATCAAAACTGAAATTGGACATCGCGAGATTGCCAAGATATTTGAGGGAACAAGTAAACAGACATCACTTTAAATATGGAGTAGGGAGTGTGACTAATGCATTCTTTTTCTCAAGAAAGTGTAGGAGGCATCGCAAGACTAGTAGAGGGAAACGATGCAGGCAGTGTAGACAAAGAGATGAAACTTGGGAAATGTTTAAACTGAAGCAAAAGGGAAAGCATATTACCCAAGGAGTATTAACATCCGGGGTTAAAGACAATGAGACGACCCTGGAGGAGGAGGATGTAACTGAAGACTTTGATAAATATAACTAGAAAGGATATGAGTTGATAGGAAAGGAACAGAGGGACTGTATGGTTATAAAATACAATACCTGTTAAGGGAACGTTATGAGGGGTTGAAGAAATGTACAAAATGGCAGGTATCAGTATAACGCCACCTACCTTTAGAGGAGCACCAGGAGAAAAGATAGAAGAATATTTCTACGACATGGATTTGATTAAGAGAATATATGATCTAGGGGAAATGGAATATGTGGCATTATTATTGTGGGGAATGAAAGGTGAAGTGAAAACTTGGGTTAGGAAACTACCTGAGGAAAGTAAGAATACTGCATGGAAAATACAGCAAATAACCATGGCAGTATTTGCAGCTCCAGATGCCTGGAAAGAATGGGGTACAGGAGGAAAGAGACAGAAAAGACAGCGCGAGAATGACGGCGCGGAAACAGAGCCAGCGGGGGAATGAACACGAGAGTGAGAAAAAGGGGGGGGGGGAAGTGCCGGACACTGAGACAGACATATGTATATTAAGAGCCCAGTAACAGAAGAGGGGGGGGGGGGGGAAGAGAGCAGACATGCGCAGGTAAAGAAAGAGATAAGATGCAATGACAAGCAAGACAGTTGGCAGTGTAGGACCGGAACTCCAGCTGTACAGACATCGGCAAGCAACAGATACAGACTACACTCAAAAGTTTAACAAGATAGAACAACTAGCATGCTACGCGGACATAACCACAACAAGACAACTTAATCAGCAGTTTAGATAAGCTGTAAACATGAGTTCTAGTGGAAAAGCCTGGATCATAGACAACGGAAGGTTCATAGCGGTTGAGATGAATTAATGGAGATCAGTGATAATTTACTGAAGGAAAGGAATCATCGCCCACTGTAGAGAGGGTAGAGATATTAAGGCTCAGATACACCCTACTCTATGGATAAGACTTAACTACTTAATACAGTTTGTGGAAAATTGTAAAAGGGTCGGATCCATTTAGGATGCATTTAATATAAAACATATTAGAAATACATACCTGAAGTGAAGATTTAAGGACTAGTAGGAGTAGAGGCATCATCATCATCAGCAGATGAAGCGGGAGAAGAACTGAAGATAGTAAATAAAGCAGGTATATGAGACAAAGAGAAAGAAGTGCATCACATACAGGAGGCAACCACTATGGGGCACCTTATAAGTTGTCTAAGGGTGAATGGAAACACTAGTCGGAACCAGCAGGACCACAGTCGCGACACACATAGAATGACTCCAGTAACAAGGTCCATAATTAAGAGGCCTAAATTTAAAGGATATATTTGTCCAGAAGTAAGGCATTCTGTTAAAGAACCAGAGCCTATAATGGTTTAATTATTTAAGAAGCCCAGACTCTGAGAAATGAAATACGATGTCTATAGCTGTAGATATATATTCAAAAAAATAAGTGTGAGTGAAATTCTTTTCTAAGAAGGTATTAGGACACATAAAATTCAGCCATATGGGTGTATTAATGAGATCAGTTATACACCTGAGACTGTGAATGTGATCGCCACTACTCACAAATCAGAGGAGCTCAGCAACTTTATAGAGTTAGCTTATGCATATATTTTAAAAGAAAATATGTGTATAGTATCTTATTACAAGAACGAAGTGAGCGTCTCTAGGAATCAAAGTATGAATCGCTAGGGAAATATACTTACTTCTGCGAGAGGGTAGAAGCTGGGGAAGCCAATGTTGGAAGGATAGGACCTCCAAGATTAGAAGAACGGGAGGTTTGTGGTCTGGCAGGAAGCTGATAGGGATGATGTCGCGTAGTGGTAGCAGATGAAGATGTCAAGAGAGATATGATGGTAGAAGAACTGTGAGTCAGTCGTGAGGAAGAGGCCATGGTGCTGGAATGACAGGTCAACGGTGAGAAGGGTGGATGTCCAGGTGAGATAGCCAGAGTACTCCAGAACGAGGGCGACATTACTGGAAGGTGTGGAAGTGAAGCTGCAGTGGATGAGGATGAAGTAAACTGACCGGAAGTGGAAGAGGTCAGGGCCAGAGCGGGCGTATATAGACAGGAAGGCGGAGACCTAGAAGCCGAGGTGGAGCGGGCATCTGCAGCTGGAGCAGCTCGGATGGTGATGTGAGGCATCATTAATGAAGATACAGCAGGAAACTGACCGGAAGTAGTGGCGCTGGTAGTAGAAAAGGGACGAGAAGCAGCGGCAGAATAGGTAAATGTGGATGTTAGGGTTGTTCTGGACGTCAGAGGTGCAGTGGTGGTTAGCAAAGGTGTGTATGGTAAGGGCGAAACACCGGAAGAAGCAGGAAGGTGAGAAAACACATTGTAGTCTACATATGAAGAGTGATGCTGAGGTGGCAATGGACGAGAAGTTGATGACACAGCGAAGTTGGCAGGCAGAGAATATTGGTGGGAGGTGTCCACTCGTAGAGGAAGGGTCGCTGTGCAAGTTGGTAGCGCATTGGAGGTAAAGGTGGATGCGAGGCTTGGAGCAGAGGTAGCAGGCACTATAGCGCTATAGGTGGGACGCGCACCTATGGGCGACATCAGAGTGGGATTCCAAGGTGGCACGAAAGGAGTGGTAGGGTTGACTGGAGGCGGAGTGATGTCGACATAAGCTGGTTGATAAGCAGGAGTAGGAATAGGTGGAACAGCAGCAGTTGATTGCAGGCGGTAACTGGGATCGGGCATCCCATCTAGGTGGATGACGCGCAGTGTCATATCAGTCATGTTACAAGCTAAGCGTAGATGATCTCGAATGGTGGTGTGTGAGGGCATGGTCGCGCCTTGCGGTCCGGTGCATACTAGCATGCACGGAGTAACGTTAGCATCTGTGGAGGACAGGTCTCTGCAGCCGACGATGTAGGTGAAGCCGGGCTGGAGACGATCTATCGGGAGATAGACGAGTGCGCCATTGACAGAAACGCTGGAATAACTAGCCATCTTCAGTGCGAACAGGGTGGAAGTCAAGCATCGACTGAGAATTTAATTCTAGGTATCTAACCAAGGGGATGGGAAGTTGAAATAAGAAAACAAGAATATAGTGAAAACTATAGTAAAAAAATTGAGGGCACATTAGGAGGAGTCGCTGAGACAAAGACTCCAATCCAATAAATTGGTGTTATCAGATGGAAGAGACGTACAGCTAGATAGGAGAGGAAGGCACACGTGTTCAGATTGACGGGAAAATATATACAAGAAGGGGTAAAAGGGTCATGAACTGGTGAACTATCTGACACGATAGGGCTTATTAAGTGTTCAAGATCCATAAAAACTTCCAGGAGCGATCAGTTAGGAGTCGTAGTAACCCAACTCGAATTGTAACCGGAAGCCATAATAAGAAGAAAATGGCGTGGCTAACTATACTATGTGTCTTATGTTCCTTGTGGGGTGTGGTAGATGCTGGAAGGCACACTTTCGAGACTTTAGAGAGAGCCGAATTAGGTGTCATTTTGCAACCTGGTAGACGTATTTCTACAGCTGAGCACAATCATGTGTCACAAGTGTTTGTATTAGAGATACCAGATAGATTACCAGAGCCGGAAATGGAAAGTATTTATGAACAATGTGTGAAGAATATGCAGGTTATGTGTGATATTCAACATCACAACAGAACCTTATTATTTGAAGATACCTGTGACAACATCAAACAGAAAGAAGAATGGCTGAATCAAATTATTAGAAAATTAATACAGGCCAGAGAGGAGGAAGTGGAAAAGCTGATGGAAAACATACCTGAACAACAACAAGTCAAAAGGTCTAAGAGAGCAGGTATACCGGGTCTAAATATTATAGGAGAGTTGTCGTACTATATTTTTGGCACTGGGAGAGCTGATGATGTAGCCAGAAATGAAAAGGATATTCAATTGCTGAAGACATCATATTATAAGATGCGTGATGTTATTAAAACATTGGCCACCAGTACTAGCAATGGCTTGGAGGACGTCATGGCGGAAGTGGGAGAGTTGGCTGATAGACAGTTACAATTGTATGAAATGGCTAAGATATCATTGAAGAGACGGAAGTTGCTGGAAAGAACTCAAACTATGCACAGTGTGGCATTATATGAACTATCCATTGTATACAACCATGAAAGCCTGCTGACAAGGGTCAAATGGGGGTATATTATACATTTATTAAATGAACTCATTGAGATAAAGGATATGGCAGCTGAGGTAAGATTGGCATCACGAAGAAAACTATCCTCAAAATTGGTCACTAGAGAAGATTTGAAAGAAGCTATAATCAACACTGAAGTATATCTAAAGGCTACGTACCCACGGTTTAGAGTCGCTTTTACTGATCCTGAATATTACTATGATAATAGTGTGGTGCGAGTATATCAGCACCAAGGTCGTGTGAAGATGCAGATAAGGATTCCGGTGGTGTCAGAGGAACACATATTTTGTGTATACTCTGTAAAGGTGTTTCCAGTACCAGTGCGGCTGGCCAATAAAGAAGCTGACGGGACGAGAATAGAGGGATTGCCATCAGAAGTAGCCATATCAAAGAATGGGCGGTATTATATATCAGAGCCAGTGGTGAATTGGGCGCGTTGCCATGGCAACTCAATAGCAGTATGCCCAGATATTCCACACATGAGAAAAATAGCCGAGCGAGGGTGCATGGCGGCACTAATAAGAAATGACAAGGTGGCCATAGCAGAAACATGTGAGATCAACTATATAGTGCAACCAAATTTTCCTTCATTTGCGATAGCACTGGGAAAGGGTCGTACTTTGGTATCGGGACCCGACATACAAGGTCAATTGATGTGTCAATCAAGCCCACCTGTTAAGGTGAACATGCATCATTACGCCATATTGAACATTGGGTGTGATTGCGCATTCATGACTGCCGGGGCGTGGATGCCTTACAGCTTGGCAGGATGTGGTCATGTGAACATGGAAACTAATGTGACTTTTGTAAATAACGATTTGCTACAAATGAACAGTGTTAAGAAACTGACATGGATAAAGGCCGTATTAAATGGTGAAACTGTGGAGGTATTGCAAGATGAAGTGTTGCCAAAATTAGTAAAGACCAAAATGAAACACAAGGCTAGAATACAACAGTCGCCAGCAGCTGTCAATCTGAAGAATTTGGTGAGTGCAATGGAAGACGGATCAGCATTGCCTGATTTGGATGGCATGAGTGGTGGAGGCCATTTTCCTACTGAATCACTATGGGATTATTCACCAATAATGATTGCAGGGGTGATTGTCATGACTCTGATGGTGGTACAATATTTTTGTTTAAAAAGACTATTAATGGCATACATATTAGCAAGAATGCCTATGAGAATAAGGAGTCTAGAAACTTGGGACTATGAAAAATACGGTGAAGATGTCGGAGGTAATTATGAGGAAGAAGATCCGGAACACAAAACGACAATAGCTATGTTATCATTGATATTGATAGTACTGATAATAATAATAGCGTTACTGGTGAGGAAAGTGCGACAACTAAAGAGGCTTCAACCAGTGGATGGACTGTATCTACAGGTGGCAACTAAAGAGATCACAGAAATAATACCATTGGGGGAGAGTCTAATGCCTTTGGACCAGGTATTTCAAAGACCAGCAGAACAGGCTCTTATTAGAGACGTAGCAATAAGCTATTCGTGCCCGAAGTACATAGCTACAGTGCAGTGGGGTCGAGTGTTATATTCCACTGAGATGGCAACGGCGGAAAACGCAGTGCCATTGCCATTACCGGCCACTGTGAAGGTGTCAAAGAAGTTAGCAGGGATACTGAACGGTGACTATGGATTTACGGTGATGACAAGATTGATTAGGTATAGTGGGGGCCTGGCGACAGGTGTACCACTAGAGATACCTATGATATCAGCGGCGGGCTGGACACCAATAAGGAACAGAGAGATAAATACACATCAGTTATCTGACACGGGACATGCCAGAGCCATGGCTCAGTTAAGAAGATCAAGACAGTTACCAGAAGTACCTGGAGAATCATATGGGGCTACGGCTGTATCATATTCAGTAAACAAGGGTCATAAAGAGTCGGTGAACGTGGCTTTGCGAGGTCAAGAGCCCAGGACGGGATCGTCATCGGTGTACGTGGACCTGAATGAATGAGACTGAAGGTGATGAATAAAACGCCATCATGATAGAGACTTGACATAGACGGTGGCAGGACATGAGAAAAAGGGGGGGGGGGAGAAAGATATCGTGCAGCTGGCGTGAGACGAAAGGATGGAATAGACAATACAAAGACTGTCTACAAATGAATTGATATAATGTCTGGGATTGGTGCCAGTGTATATTATTAAGTAAGATAATATAGCTAAAAGAAACTGTAATTTAAATGTACGACCAACTAATGAGACACTAACTACGACGTAATGTAGCAAGTGAACAGATTTCTGATGTATATACTCGTTGACAAGCTGTGCACGCGTGAGTTAAGTAAGAGGTTGCCAGGTGTAACCCAAGACGCGTTAGAGTGTGTTTTAGAGTGATGCTTGGGGCAAAGGGTAGATAGAGGGGAACGTTTCGGAACAAGGAGTTGACAGATGTAAGGAGATTTATTGGCCCGATTGGGTGTAACTGGTGTCGACTCCCGGGTAAGGATAGTAAAAAGAATATATAGACATAGTATGGGACAAAGTGCTTAGTAAAGGCGAGTGAATGAGTAAAATAAATAACAAAGGAAAGAAAAACAAATTGAGAATTAAGGAATGAGAGAATTGTAATAATAAAGTATATGTTAGAGGACAAGTTTGCGCTAAGAATAAGTCACCAATGCAGTGTGGAAAATATATATAGTAATAATGCATGGTATTATATAAGTGTGTTGCATATGTATGTATATAAATAACTATTGAAATGTATAATATAATAACGATGATTACCTCAGGTATTAGTGACAAAACAATACATAAGATGTATTCAGGCATAATTTATGCTTGACAATTGGTGTGACTCGCGTCACAAGAGGGGAGCGCCCGCACCTGTTTTGTCATCAATAGCCAATAATTATAATGAACGGGTATAACAGGGTACACTTGTGTAGGTATTTATTGTATGCTGCATTATGTGTGTATTTATTATATGCTATATTGGAGAGTGCTATGGGAGTCCTGTATAGGGTTTATGGTAGTATAGAGTTTATGGTAGGCTGTGGAATGTGTAGACGGAGGGGAGTCGACGAGATCTGGTCAGGTAGATTCTGTAGAGGGGGAGGGGGGAATACGGGTGAGCCAAACATCGGCGTCTGAAAGGTGTGAGGGGTTGGTAAGAGATAGGGAGGAGTCAGTATTGTGGGAGAAGCCGAGGAGGCAACACATACTCCTGGAGTAGACGAGGATGAAGCTGTTTTGTATTTAGTATTACACTTAGCCAATGTAAGAACGGATTGAACAGGATCTCTATGGCACTTATACCTCTCCAGTAGCATCGGATTGTTAAACATGAACTGCTTGTATGAATAGACTGATGTCGTTGAAGCTGTACAACCATGAGTGGACTCATCATCAACTGTAACTGTGAATAACCAATGAACAATAAATGGTGACTTGTATCGGCGTCTTGGTGTTGGTTAAAAGGATGGGCTGAGCCAACATCATACCACTAGAGTTAGTCTTCCCAAATACGTGAGAATAGCGGAGTGAGCAGATAATAACTACACAACTTATACCACATTAATATACATATAAACACAACCCACACAGCCCAGCATTCCTCTTTAAGCTTAGCTAAAACTGGTCACTGGTATCTTCCGATAGAATATTATACAGTTAATCTCCTTGCCGTTTACAAGTCCTGTGTGTACTCATACATCACCCATATTAATGCATGAAATAAATACTAAATAAAAGTAGTGTCAAATATTGTCGAATACACAGAAGCTATAAATGTAGTTAAGGAAATAAATGAATAAATAATTTCTTTTTCTCGACAGCTTGATATGCTCTTTGCTCGCCTTGCTCTACAAGTCATCCCAGAAAACCAAGACTTGAGAGACGACAGTCTTCTAAAAAATCTGGATGTCAAATGTGTGCGAAGTCTTAATGGTTGTCGGGTCACAGATGAAATCCTCCATCTTGTACCAAACCGAGAGAGCTTCAGGATGGCGCTCCGGGCTGTTAAACTGTGGGCAAAGAGTAAGTGACAAATAGTATGGAACTGTTTAACTTGAATACATATGAAGCAAAAAATGATTCTCAGCAAGCAATGTTCACAGAATTATGATTTAACCAAGACTATTGTTGCACTTTGAATTGACAAGCAGTGATAAGATGCTATCACAAGATATATTCGATGTACGTTAGCATTAGATTCTATATAACTGAAATGCGAATTACATTTGCTTTGCAGAAAAGGGTATTTATTCCAATGCGTTAGGGTTTTTGGGTGGTGTGTCATGGGCGATGTTGGTTGCACGTGTCTGCCAACTCTATCCGAATGCTGCAGCTGCCACACTCCTACAGAAGTTCTTCTTGGTAATGTCAAAATGGGAGTGGCCACAGCCTGTGCTTCTCAAAGAACCCTCCGACGACAACAGACTCAACTTCCCCGTCTGGGACCCAAGGGTATGTAGATGAACGGCATGAATAGAATAATGAGAAATAATATTGATATAACCAATGTCGAATAAGGAAGGATATGACTGACTTCCATATGTATCCAACCCATAGCTCCACTTCAAATATGGTTACAAATTGATCTTGTGCACTGTAAAGGCTCTAACTTTCCAGAGTATTTCTGACATTGAAACTCAAGGTAGTGGTACTGGCAAAATGAATATTTGTAAATTTCCTTTCTTAGACTGCTAAAGTGTATTTTTTTTACAGGTGAACCCTGCAGACCGTTATCATATCATGCCCATCATCACACCAGCTTACCCCCAACAAAACTCCACATACAACGTGTCCAAGTCCACGTGTTCAGTCATGGTGGAAGAGTTCAAAGAAGGTAAGCCTCCTTCCTCTGCATTTGATAGATATATAAAGAATATTCTATGATTTAGGTGGTAAAGACGGAATAAGTTTCAGAATGCCGGTACTTAAGTTTAATCATGTCGTCGCCTTGGTGCAAGAAGGTTGTAACTGCATATGAGTCAACAAGATAAAAGGTACCTCTGTGAGGCCCTTCACTGAGGTAGTAGGACCTTTCACCTTGTTGAGCCAGATGCAATTACAACCTTCTTGCACTACACAATGGTGTTACATACATAGGGCTATCTTCAGTACATGTGCCTGTTATAAGGTACAATCGTGCTCCATACTGGAATTCATTCTATTCCTGTTTAATGAATCTTACTGTCATCTATATTTATGGAGTTTTGTAAGAAATACTGGTGACTTACTTAAGTTACGATAATTTCACAGGTTTAGATGTATGTGAAAAGATCTACCAAGGAAAGGAAGACTGGGACACATTGTTTCAACCGCCGGACTTCTTCACACGATATAAGTAAGCCATCATTTAAAATGCTTATTCTGTATTTTGGTGTTTTGGAGAAATACTGATGCAGATTATGCATAGTATTATTAACTTCTATTCTATTTCACAACCTTCGCTATAGACTTGATGATATACTTGATGTACGGTTATAAGAGATTTAGTGTTCAACATTTACTTCCATATTTATAGACACTACATTGTTCTGTCTGCAAAGGCTGACTCAGAAGAACACCACCTGGAATGGTAAGCATTTTATCAGAATATTCCACATTTTCAATACCGCTAAAAGAAAATAGGAAGATTTTTGTATTTCTCATGTAATTTTAAGGTATGTCGAATATGAAGGCACAGAAGTTGAAAGAATACCGACCTTCGGAGCGCTGTATAGTCAGAATACTCAACTCTAAATCAAAGGAAAATTCAATTCATCAACTCTTATGGTAATGAATGGGACTGGTTCTTATTTCAGGGTTGGACTCGTTGAGTCTAAAGTTAGAATTCTTGTTGCCAACTTGGAGAGAAATGTCTTCATACAACTGGCCCATGTCAATCCGAAGTCTTTTGGACCATTATCGGCAGAGTAAGTAATTATTTTTTTACATTGGTTCACACAGGCGTTATGTTGAATTCGTAAGGTTACATTTATCTCAACCTGGATCATTGACACAGTTTATACTGCAAGTGTACATAATAAATAAATGTTTTCAAAAGATGGGCATTGCAGAGAGCATAAAATCAAAAAATATGAAAGAAAGGGAAAAATTCTTTCAAAATTTGAGATTGCAATCACTCAGCCTGATTTGATTGATCAACATTTTGGTCCTCTCTTTCTACAAACTTCCATTTTAATAGATTGATATTGTATCATGATGTATTAACGATTGTGGCAATCTCAATTTAGGGATCCAGAGTTCCTGACAAAGTGGGTGATCGGACTGGAGTTTGTGAAGGCGGAGAATGTAAATGTGGATCTGACGTACGACATCCAAAACTTTACAGATATAGGTAGGTACCATAGTACATACTACATGCCATGTAACTCCATCATAAAGGGTTTTCATGTCACACTTCTGACAGTTTTGCTATCAAATTCATTGTGAATAAATGTCAAAATTAAAAAAAAAAATAAAAAATGACACATTGGTAGTAATAGCCGCCTAATGCATCATATCCAAAATACGTGTAAATGGTTCTCACCTAATGTACAACAATCCATATTTTGTTATCAATAGTACACAGACAAGCGACACAGATCAAAATGCTGAAGGATGGCATGACGATAGATATCAAACATGTAAAAAGGTAAGTAAAACCGTGATTTAAGTATCTAACAATGAATCCACGAAGTTCACCTTGATACTCTGATAATGATCCACATTAAAAGATAAAACATGAAAACAGGCATGACCAATAAGAATTACGTTAAGTAGCACAATTATACCAAGCGCTGTGATTGCAGTCATTCATTGAATGAAGAGTTTGGGTGAATACTTTTAATTGTACAAAAGAAATCTAGATTTTAATCCCAAGTTAAATTTTTGTTTAAAGGAAGCAACTGGACCAGTTTGTGCCTCAGAAAGTGCTACAAATGAGCAAAGTGGCACGAGACAAGCGGCGGTCGGTAAGTCCCCTTATACATATCCTTGTAGCTTCTAGCTAATAAATTGTAGTGAAGGGACTATAAAAAGACTACCAGTAGTGACAGTGGTTATCAATAACTATACTTTATTTGATGAAAGGTACAGTAACAAAGACCTGTCCAAGTTAAAACACTTATGAAATTTCTTTTCTTTTTTTTATCTCGTTAAGGGCAAAATTACAGTCTACTTAAAATGGATGGCATTTGTTTTATTTTCTATAGGACAAAGTCAGACCAGACACATTGAATAGACGTGCAAGCACAGATAATGTTGCGGCCCTTAACACTAGCCAGAGCAAATTGGAAACTACTTTGGAGGAGTCCATAAATAACTCTGAATCACAGGACAGTATCACCAGCACGGGAGATGTTACAACGACAGAAAACCTCGTAAAGGATGGGGAAGAACAGTCAAATGACATTGCGTCCCAAGATGGTAACGAAAAGCAGGAACCGACCGTGTCGAGTACATCAATGGACAGTCTCCTGCCTATGAAGGATCCTTGTCCAGTAGAATATTACATTGCGTCACCAGCCACAAATGGAGCAACAACAGCTACACCAGAAAGTGTGAGTTACCCTCAGCATACATTTCTCCAAAACAAAGCTTCTGAAAGTCGAAAACAATGATAAAGGAAAATTGTATTTGCTGTGATTAAAAATGATGTATATTTTTTGCTCTAAGCTAATAGCTCTTGTAACTCTTGTGTAGGAAATTCAATGTTGAATTTGGTAGCAACTACTAGTCAATTTGTAAGATGTGTTACCATGAAAAAACAACAGAGATGCCACTTTGGTTTTGATTCCAACATTTCTGTATTGAATGATGTTAAATTCCTGGGAAAATGTGTCCAAAGTCCAGTTTTCCTGGTATTTGTTGGCTAGAGAGTGGCATCTCTGTGACAAGTAAAGGTAATACAATTACTATTGTATTGTCTCGTTCCAGGATGACGTAGTTGATACAGTAGAAGCTAATGAGGTGCGTAGTCTGTTTTTATATTATGTGAATATGTGACGCTATAAAAAAAAGGGTTAACATTCCCAACCATGGTCACATGATATGTGTTGGAAATATAGAATCACAGTGTTTACGTACAATTGAACAGAATGGTAGCTACGTATATCATATTAACCCAAAATCAGCCGACAAATGACACCTTAATATTATTTTAATTCAAGTGTTTTATAGTTTCTTTGATTGGGAAATTCACGTATCTTAATGAGAAAGGGGCCTCTTACCATCATACAGTGAATGTACACAAAGAGTTTTGGGTGTGATTGTCATCACGATTGATCGATATACTATGTTGACCCACAGAATGAAGAGCCCACAGAAGGAACTTCATCCCCAAACGAATTAAACCAACAGGAGGACGAGGTAAATATTCAACTCTTTGATCTGAATATTCAAATACGATTCAGCTCTATTTAAAACAGAATGCATATAATTTGACCAACATAAGAATCCAGAGCATCTGAGTAATGATAACCTTAATCGGAGATGTCAGATCCTCAGAGGTTCATCCATTTTCAGAGGTGCAGAGGCCCCTCAAATTTAGACTTTAGTGCAGTTTTATACTTGGTGAAAGCCTTTCACTTGTGACGTCTTTAAGGGTCCTTACATTTTCAGACCAACACCCAACTGGCATCTCTGCTTAATACAAACCCACAAAAACAGAACTGAAAAGATCATTACCCCCAGTAAATGGAATAAAAATCATAGGTCTATTGTACTTTACTTTTCAGAATAAAGTCTCAGATCCAGAACGTCTAAAGTCAGTGAAAAGACCGCCTTCTCCACTCCCTGCACAGAGTACGCCGCCAAAACGCCCACGAGAGACTGATGAGGTAGGCACACTCTAAAAACTACATAACTCAAGTATATTATTTGATTCTTCATCAGAAAAATGGAAATCAGATATGATAATTCATATGTCTTTCATCACTTCAAACGGCATAGCTCTAGCTTATATATATGAAGATATCGTCAAGTGTGCTATCGTTATCAATGGCTAAAACACTTTGATGTTTTATGCATCATTGAAATCATAATGCATTGCTCTCTCAAATGAAAGGGAGGCATTCTTTTTGATAGATATTACGTGATAGGGGGGTAAGTGAACTAGCTGCTACCAAATTTTGCCAGTTATTGTTCAATTTATCCAAGTTTGACTTACCTGAAAAAGCCTTCAGTTTTCTGGTAAGGCCACACTTTTTTTTTTAATTTGGGTTACGGGCACCCAAAATTAAAAGTCCAGGTCGGAGGACGAAAAAAAAATTAAATTAAATTAAAGCTTCCATTGTGCGGCTCATGAGCATTATACGACCATTATACAACTTTTTTTTGTGATTGTACCTTTAGATGTAGGGAATTTAAATGTTATAGTCCCCTTCTATGAACTCACTAAATTTACAATGTTGATGACACCACAATGAATGCATTCCTGACATGATATGCTTTAATTTGATAGCAAATACACCTACTTTTTCTATAACGAGTGCCAGGGGATGTCGGAAGAAATAAAAAAAAAGTTGCTTTTTCAAATTTTATTTTTATTTTGGTTTTTTGACTTTTCCACGTCGGCGGGCCCGTAACCCAAATAAAAAAAAAGTGTGGCCTAACCCCCTTCCATTGTTGGTCTTCATACCACAGCAGAACCTTTACCTTGATTAATGATCAATTCGAAAATCTAGGTGTGGTATAGAACTGAGATAGCAAACCTATGGTAATATGAATTACAGTCACATTTAAATATCCCAAAATGCAAATTGATTTTGACATGAACATGCACCTCACATTTGAATACATGAAAGTATATGTTGACGGCAGATAAATATGTGCTTTTTATAAATGCCTCTTATAAATGTTTGCCTTGTTTACAGGCCTCTAATTCTCCCAAGCCCATTGTGGTGAATGAAGCAAATTCATCTGGTAAGAGTAATACAGATTCCGAACGGCCATTTGGAAAATTGGTAAGTTGCACCAACTACATAGAGTAAGTTCTAGTCTGTGTTAAGTAAAACATAAGGGAGATATTTATACGTGGTAGACACTCTGGGATAATCGGGCTATGTGAAATATGCCCATGGCGCTGTACGTTATGTGCAACAGCAAGGATCTTTTGTTCTAAGGTGCGACCATGGTTTAAAATCACATCTATCACATCAAGTCTATATTACACAGCGAAAGAAGTTTATATTTAATATTTCTTTGTTTAAGCATATTCACCGGTTGCCAAGCGGGGAACTACCCGACATGTCAAGTCCACAGCCCACCTACAACATGACACAGAAGAACACAATAAAACTGAAGCTCAACAGATAGTAGAACTCACAGCTTCTGTTGGCCAAATTCAGGCTCACAGTAGGGAATATACAGAGTCTCCACATGTTCAGCGGAGACAACCTTTTCAGTGCTTATCGCTGTCTGATGAAATGAATGAGAAGTAACCGATGAACCAGAGATTTTGGATCAAGCAATGGGCAGCTTCCCTGCTCATGCAGTGCTGGGTTCTTGTTGACTGTAAGGTCTGTGTATGGTTGCATTGCTAAACAGCAGGGAATAGACGTGGCGTCAGGCGGTACAAAAAACCTGAAGGAGAGAATTCATGGGAAATAAGCAGTCTTGGCGTATAACACCACGCGAGACAACCAAATTCTTTTCTGGTTATGCATTTGTGTCCCTGGAAAGTGAAGTAAGTGGAAGTAAATTGGCAGAAAAAGGATTATAAAAATTATAAAAAAAAAAGAAGTAGAAAACCTGAAAAAAAAAACTTTAGTGAAGACTGGCAAGCTGGGCCCGTGACCGCTGTAGACTACGCTTAATTATGGTCACCTTCCAGTATCACTCATTTGTAAATGTTCAGATAGTAGATGGTAGTTTATCATTGTTACATGGTGTGCACTACAAATAGGGAATGGCTGGCTGTTTCTTTTCATTATTCACACGTTTAAAAGTTTGGAAGATGCCCAACCACATGGTGCAGGGGTGTATAACCCCAGTCTGCCTGGTAAATATAGAGGATGGTACATACGGGGAACTGGTGCGATGTGTGTACATCTCTATAGGTAGAGAGGTCATATTGATACTGAAAGAAGTGTTGACACTCAGAATTGTATAGATACTTGTATAAACAGAGTGTATACTTGCATTTACAGCATTTAATCACCCCCACCCCCATCTACCCATAGACAGCCTCATCATCACAGTGGTGCACATGTTGAGGGCAGTTGTACCATCTTCCCATAACCCTGTTCTGGTGAAATCCCCTTTCTGGAACTGTGTCCTCCAAAATGAGGATTCTCTATCCCTCATTCAAATCGACTAGAGGGTTGGAGTTGTGCTTAAAAGTAGTTTCCATTGACTAGGCTGAAAAGAGAAAAGTATAAGTTAGATTAAAGTAAAACCCCTCAGACAGGAATGGCACTTCCCCACTGCGCTCTCAGCTAGTGGTTTATCTTGATTACTGGTACCGGTAAGCTAAAGCGCTATAGGGCACCCAAATTGCAGTGACTCCTCAACAGCTCCTTCCTCACGCATTTCTGTCAAAAACTCTATCCATAACTACTTCTTTAATGTGTTCATATAGAGGATAAGCTTAAGAAAATGCCAACACAGGGCCCATTTTTATCTTAATATGGAAGAGCTTAAGTCATCGTCCCTATTTATTTATATAATAAGACCACAGTATGTGCTAGAATCGGTAACGCAGCTTATCATTTCAGAAGAAGGCCATGGAACATTTACAGTTGTACACCAAAATAATCAATGAATTCAAAAAGTATTTTGCAACGTGTCTATTCAGTTCATTCCATGTCAGAAGACAATGACCAAACACGTGTTCACAGAATATTGAATATCCAAGTGTAAAAATGTTTGAAATATATTGACTGCCCTACTTCACCCCCCGCCCCCACCCCCGCCAACGCCACCATCCTTACCCTTCTCATATTATACTATAGAAATATGATTAGAACAAATGAGCAAGAGACATGGCAAATGTAATAACTCATATAATGTAGACTGTTACCTTTGCAGTGTGTTTGGTCTAAATGAAGGTTTGGGTGACTAGGGTTACTAAATTAATGTCTTATTTGACTGTTCAATACTTGTTCATCTTTACAACCATGTTTGAATGAGAGATATCCCGTTTATCATGCTGAGAAGAGAAAATGTAGAACCTCAAAGAACTTAATCCTTGTACACAGAAAATGGAAATACATTGATATAGGATTTGTAAGTAGTTATATTGTCTAAGTGGAAAATTGCACTGTGTTCAACTTAATGTTACAATGCTGATTATTACTAAGGAATTCGGCAGCAGTGTTATTGGACATATATAGATATATGTCTACAATTACACTGCTTAGTTTTGTATAAATGTTCGGCGTGAGTGAAAAGTTGTATATGACCTGTCCTTTCACAGGTTCAATTGTTGACCCATCTCGCCAGATCACAAAAAAAAAGAGAAGAAAGACAAGCGGCAAGTCTTTTCACTGGCTCCTCTTAATATTACTAGGGGAAATGAATTATATTGGTGTCCTAGCTATCCTAGTGTCATAAACTGTCTATCCTACAATGATTGTAAGGGTCCTAGTGTTTCCAGTAGCTGTATGGGGATTTTCCACCCAGATTTGTCTCTTCACATTAAAGGGACACTAAACATGGGCAGCCCACAGCATTCGGAGACATGGTTAGATTTCTATACCTTAGTCATGAAGTTCTCTACAGCAACATTTCTTCTTTTTGTCTCTCAAAATGTAGCATAATTGGTTACACAAGAACAATGCTATTTGTATATTCTTACCATTGACAGAATGTCTACATGTATACTGTGTCTTTGGAAGTTGTCTCTGTGTCATCATATAGAATGGAGTAGATGGCCTATCTCTGTATGTAATCCCCAAAACGATGGAGGATCGTCTAGGAGTAAATGACCCATTTGATAGGTATCTATGATAAGGTCCTGTCCATACATTCAACTTCACATCCTTTACATATAGGAGCTGAAAGGTTCTAAAGAATAACCTTTGTATTTAGGCGCTGGTCTTGGTCTTGAGCACCTGTTTTGTGAAAGTGTGCTGGAGGTAGTCCTGCCTTAAGATCAATACCGATAGGCCCCTGGGCTAGACACTCATTTACCAATGCACTGCAAGCACTTCATTTCCACATTAGGTGATCATAGTGCATTGGCGGATTTAAAGGGAAAGGGGGGTATAGATTTATTTGGCTCTTATTATATCCAATATTTGGCCAAAAACGGGTGCACCCCTTTTTCTCCCAAAAGAGGGGCACGTCCTCTTCTCTTCCAAATCCTAGATTTGCCACTGCAGTATTTTTGGTGAAATTTAGAATAGGCCAATTATTTGATATACCGATATTATATTGACTGAGTGGAAGGAAGCAAATTCTTAAAAGAATATCTTTAAAACTTTTTTTTCATAACGTGAATTCAATGTTTCATATCAAATTTATTAAACCAGTACAGGAGCTGCTATGACCAGTGTGGTTTGGGGATATAGGAGAAAGGTTAATGGCCAGATATTTGAGTTCACAACTGTCAGCTTTAATACCGAGTAAATTGTCTTCTGGATTCCTTGCAAAGTGCAGGCCGAAGTGCAGAGCACGTGGAAGGATGTCTGGATGGGAGGTTGGGGGGTGGGGTGGGGGTGTTATTTCAAGGTGTCAACATTCTGCTCTACCGTCAGCTGATATGTGAGTATGGTTTTTCTATTCCTAATTGGTACTTACTTAAATATATTTAATGTTTAGTTTATGGCTTGAGGCCGGCGGACAGTGGCGATGGGCAGAGTATGGATGGTTGCTGTTTGGAAGTCTTGACTGTAGACCATTGGGTGATGTCATTCATCGTACTAATTCCATCAGACTTTGTATGTGTACAAATGTATGAAAAATAAAATATATTTTATGTAAATGTGTCTTTGTTGTTTGTTTGGAGTTGCTCGCCGCGTAGCGGCCAGGAGCGCAGCGGCCGTAGCAACTTCATTATGTTTTCGGCTGGTCAGTGACGTCACGGTCACCTTGTGATGCAATTTGTGACATCATACGTCGGCCGTGACGTCACACGTCGGCCACAGAGTGGCAAGTTGTGCAGGAGGGATAGGAGTGGCAACTCCTATCCGTGGTCCTTGCCACATTTTTCTTGTTTTATCAATGTTTCCTGCTGTAAAAAGGAAATGCGGGGACAAATTGGAATGACCTGCACACAGAATATAATATCTCTCTTTGATCTATAGTAGCGAACTGAATTTTTTCACTAAGGCCACACCAAAAAATTAAGTTGGTCTACGGATCGCCCTCTCCATATTTTCGGAAATGCAATTTTTTTTTCTTTGAAAAAAATCTGGTCTACGGATTCCGATCGCTTCAGTTTCTACAAGTTTTCTCTTTGTGATGTTTGGCAAAATTAAAAAAAAAAAAATTTGTTCGCTCACCTCACTTTCCCACCAAGGAATCCATTGGACGCCAAAAAATTCTTTAAAAAAAAAAATCGCTCGCTCGCACCATTTACCAAAATCTGTAGACCAACTCATTTTTTTGGTGTGGCCTAAAAGGGTAAAGGTTTTACATCCCCCCAGGGGTCAAAAGCTTTTATTTCCCCCCCCCCTCCCAGAGGGATCTGAAATTTTTACGACCCCCCCCCCCATTGAAAAATAGTGACCACTCCCCTTAAGTACAAATGGTCAGGGGTGTCGGAATGGCAATTCCCCCGCCCATCCCAGTCGGGGGGGGGGGCGGCAGACTGTGTTTTGGTCCCCCCAAAACTTGGAAACCAATACACACTTATACAGTGAACTTTGTTGTTTAATCACAAATTGACCTAAAGTTGCAGGGAAAAAGTCTAGGATACAAAATTGTCCTTGGAGGCATATCATTAAACCAGAATTGTGCTCAGAATTTTCAATGTGCCCCACCTAAGGGAGCGTTCATTATTTATGGCCGGGGGGGGGCAGATTCTTTTTGGGGCATTCTGATGGGGGGACATTTTTTTTTAACCTATTCTGAGGGGGGGGGCAAATTTTTTTCAGGGTATTATCTTTGTCGCGAAATGCGCTGTAGTTGAACTATGGATCAAATGGGCCAAAAATTTTCCGCACCTTCGGCGCTATAGGAGACACAAACTTCCCAAAAGTGACTGATACACTCTGAATAGCTAGGACCTTGGTTAGGACAAAAAGCTCTCACCACCTGCCATTCCCTTGCCCAGACCGGTTGACTTTCACACATTTGGTGTGAGTCTCGCACATTTGGGGGAGTCCCGATATAGCAAGAGGGCGGTGAGCTGGTCCAAATTTGGGGGTCATCTCACGCTGTCACAGATGACACATGATGGTGTTCTCCATGATCTTTGAAAATTCACAGCGGCATGAGCAAAGTCTCACTCCTTTGGTTAACCAAAACTTGAGAAATCTGGTGTTGATTAGGTTATTGATGAGGTAAAATTACCATAAATCCATGTGTCTAAGCCACAGCTTACAGACCATTTCATACACTAGGGGCATCTCATAGAAAAAAAACCCAACAAAATGCAGCTAATAAACAAAGTCTAACTTCATAAAACAGTACTACCAACACTTATCTCCCAAGATGTTGAAAATTGAATTCAGTTAGCATGGAAAAAGACAATATGTAGCCATTCAGGATGCTATATGACTGGGTGTGAGATACAGGTGAGGGTTTATATCACATGGGTGTATGTAACAGTGTCCCTTGGCTAAACCTGTGAGGCTACTTTTTCCAACTTCAAACACCACCACCATGAATTATGAAGCAATGCAGGATGGCAATGCTAGTTCATGTCAAGGTAGCTTCTTGGCTCCACTTTACAGACAGTTTGGTCCCCGGGTTTATGATATGGTTATTGCAGGAAAGGCTGTAGTGATCAGCCACGGTACCAGTGCATGAATGTAAGCCAAAATGACCATGGCAAAAGTGGCATCATACCACCAAAAACCGCACTGGAAGGAAGGAAAGGTCAAATTTCCTAATCTTAGGCCATGTTGAACTGTGGATTACAGACTTTTTGAGTTTAAATTCTGGAGGCTAGAGGTAGCCCAGTAATCAACTAAAAACGTTTCAGAACGTTTCCCTATATGGCTCCTTATAATGGCAAAACGTTTTAAAACGTTAAAAATGTTTTTTTTTACGTTAAATAACGTTTTTTTTAGGGGGAGGCTAGTGATAATCAGTCACCAGAGGTAAAAAAAGCAAAAGAAGAAGAAGAAAAAAAGAGCACACACAGCAGTTTAAGTTCACTTTTGTCGATAAACTCATGTTTTTACGAGCATCAGGGCTTTTGACAGGATTTTTTGCAATGGGTAAATTGCACACTCAATGGCAAGAACAATGCGCCATTTTGAAAAGCAATGGGCCATCATGCACCTTGAAGTAAAGAAAACAAATGTGTTTGAATTGAGCTTTAAATAAAAGCAAAAACCAAAATCCCTGATATATACCTTGATAGCCTTGATCCTTCTTATCAAATGAGGGCATTCTGGCAATGTTAGTTAAATATGTAACGCCATAGAGGAAAACACCATCTGGTGGATCTGACATTGCGATACCTATGCCAGAATCTATAGATCTATTCAACACAAAGGATATCAAAATATTATGTAGGGTGGGTACTGTTTCCCTTTAAGAACTAGTGTTCTGGGGATTCCATATGAAATAGAAAAGGAAATTACTTGGTTTTTATAAGATGCTGGTTGGCAAAGGTTGTAGGTCAGATTTATTTTTATGACAAGTCGCTCAGTTGAATTGTACAATCAAAAGTGAAAAAAAATGAGCAAGAGAATGCATCTCTCAATGCAGTCTTGATATGTGACCTGTACCAGGAATATGACCCCTTACATAAGGTCCCTTTTTACTGATCGAATTTCATGTGTTTTTTGTTTCTTTTAATTTCTAATGTCTCTGATATCAATCAATGAAACTGAGGGTGATAGTCAAATCAATTGCCTGATTTTCGAGATCTTTTTCTCTCCAACGAGGGGTCTGCCTTTTTTGTGCCATTCTTAGTAAGAAATCCAGGACTCTTACAAAAAGAAATTCATTTCTATGCGCCATTTGGCACACATCTAGCCGTTTAAATGCGCCATTTAGAGTTTAAATGCGTGAATTACGCACTGCGCAGCCCTGTCAAAAGCCCTGGAGCATATGTAATAAAAGGAGAAAACTGTTATTTGTGGATGAGCTTTTTGTTATTTGTTTGGGGGGATTTTCCATGCAAAGAAGAAAAAATTGGCTAGAGGCAGTATTCCCCCTCTGATCCCAGCGGCGCATTTGTCATCCAAGCAATTGTAATCAAATGGCAAAGCCGTACCACATTTGTACCTGATTGTTAGACTAAATAAAAATGATCAAACTCACATCAAACGTTCCTTCAAACATTACTGTAATAAAGTGCATTTTTTAAAGTATATATTTCTTTGGTCTAGCTATATCAGAACAACCACAAGCCAATTTCCTTACTTATACATGTGCCCGGGGGAGGGGGGCCTCCATACATGTTCTGTAGTATTAAACCATGCATGTGCGTACACAAAGTAGCAGGAAAGGGGGTATGTTTTGTGCCCCATGGACGGGTACGCCCAGATCCGTTATTAGGGGTCTCTTTTTAGGGGTATGGATTTGGGCCTGAACTTCCAGGGAAGGTTTTGACAATTTTCTGTGAAAAGATAAATACTTTTTGGTCAAAGTTGGAGGGGTAGCACGCCAAAAAGGATTTTTGTCACTTACACAGAGTGGCCCGTCAAAAGGGGTATGGATTTGCCCGGTTTTTGGTATCTATCCCACTAAAAGGGGGGTATTTTAGTGAATTATGGCCGGGATGTACGCACATGGTATCCATAAATTTGAGAGTGCGTCCCCCCCCCCCCCTGTGTCTGTATTGCTTAGCCATACCCCTGCGTTTGAGGAGCGTCTGACCAGCGTCTCAGACGCTAGGTATACCATTTGGCACCAGGTGGCAGCGTGCATGCATTTACCAATCAGCGCTAGGCTGTGATCGGCATCTTATTGGCCGACTTATCCTTATTCAACATGGAGTCTCGCAGTCAGCCAGCCGAGCTGCATTCATTACCAATATTTGCCGTTATATAGCCGTGGAGGTTCAGCAATAACCCCTTTCCTCTGTGTAGCTGGACACGTGGCGGCAGGAATATATATGGCGGCAGGTAAGGCCAGGGGGTGTCTGCTGAGGGAGGAGAGACGATGGGAGTGAAAACCATCACGCACAGACTGGAAGCACAGCAGTGAAGGCAGCAGCAGCAGCAGCCTCCTGACAGCTGCACAGCAAAACAGATTGGGGAGCCTTGGATCTAAGGGCTCATATTCAGGGTACGTACAACGTCACACCAAGCATGATACATGGTTGGATACACTACAGGGAGTATTGCCAATCTTTGGACAGAGGGTGGGTGGACAGTGACGCTGTGCTGTGCTGTTGTCTGCTAGAGTAAGGTTTAGCACTGCCAATAAGCTTAGTGCAGACCAGGCTCCGTTATCATGATAGCAGCAGCAGCAGCTGGAGCATGGCTGGAGCCCCTACACCGGGCCAGTAGTGATGGTTGTTTGTGTGTGGCGCCAGAACAGCCTGCTGCCACAGCCTGATGGATCTACAGGGTTCAACTTCAAGCAGTACTCTGCATCTTATAGGCATTTTCTATGGTACTGCTAGCATTTAAAGCAAGTCCTGTGTCATTTTATAAATGCCATAGGCCCAGGGTTGTTGGTAAGCCAGTTCATTGGTATTAGTATATATAGATGATAAGTCTAATGTGTAAGGTTTGAGGACACTGCATCAAGGTTGAACTGGATCTAGGAGTAGGATAGTGACGGGCTTCTATGGTTGTCTAGCATTGGGGTATACCTGTGTTAGACACTTCTAGTTTGCCTCACTCAGGGCATTTGTGGAGAAGGGTAAAGCTAGTAGCTGGTAACAGCCCCGCCTACTCTGCCCTGACTCCCACTGTGTTTCCATCCTATCTCTGCACCAGCAGTGGAGCAGAAGCAGCAGTATAGCAGCAGCCACCATGGCCAAACCTGCTGGTCCAACATCAGCAACAGCAAGGGGAGCAGCAGCAGCACTAGCAGCAGTAGCAGCAGCACAGGCTTGTTCCAATCATTCAGTGCCCAGTCTAGACTGTACTGGTCCCCACTACCAACAACAACACTGAAATAGCCATGTATCCACACTGCTGGCCTCCTCACGTACTACCTTCCCATCAAGCTATCACTGGCTGAACCTCTGAGGTTAACGCACGTTTTACTCTCTGGATTGTACCATTGCATACACCCCTGTTCTTGTCCAGTTCAGATGGGGCCTAAGCACATAGCAGACCTCATCAGGTTTTCCCACGTTTCTGAGGGAAAAGCTGCAGCCACGGGTGCAGTGAATGTGAAGGTTGCAGCAGCAGCATCATCACTAGTGTTCAGCAGCAGGAGGTAGCCAAGCTGCACCAAACCATTGACATGTCAGGCTTTTGGTCTGGGCTCCCTGATTCTGTTGATGTCCACAGCTGGAAACCTTCGAGGCATTTATTATGCACGTCGTGGGCCACTTCGTAAATGGACCCAAGCGCAGCGCGCCCTCAAGGGACTCCCTTCCTGGTCTATGTTCATGTACATAATGCACATGCTCACATGAAAAATAAATCAAACTGGTGTTGACTAAGACAGAGCCAATATTGAGGGTGTCCACGCCTCCAGGCTGTGTGTCACCACGAGGGGCCCTGCATCTATTGGCAGTGCCCCTGACATAGGAGTTGATAGAAGTCACTCTGGGGGGCGTCCACAACCATGGCACATCGCTACAGCAAGCGGACAGAATCGACCAGCAGCAAAACCTCAAACGGAGAACCACATCCCAAAGAGTGTGAAGAAAACCCCAACATGATCGTCTACAAGAAGGTAAGAACGCTTCCAGTTGTCCCTAATTTGGTGTTGTCATAACTATTTAGAGGCTTGTAATTAGCATAACTAACCCTACAATTAGGCTTACATAATAATGGCGTTGACGGACCTAACGTGCAATTATGTTATGGTTATTCACTGCTTAATTGCACAATTTGCTTTTCAGCTACAGTTCCATGCATGAATACTAGTATTGGCATAAAGACACGTTATCATTATACATAATTGTCTGTTAGTTCAATGTTTTTCAGTCATTTTCTTTCTTTCTTTTTTTTTGGGTGGGGGGCATTTTAGTCACCCATGTATCATGGGGGGGGGGGCACCGGACCACCTTGAATTGTTGGCTCAAGCGCAATAGCGCCTACACATCCCTATTTAAAATTTGTATAGAAAAGCTGATTAAGTAGTATTCATCTACCTTTATATATGTCCGTAACGAGCTGGTCAGGCATGGGAATGAAGATCCATTGTGCAGTCCTTAATCATGTCTATAAAACGGATGCCTTCAGGTACCCTAACCGAAAAAAAGGCAAATTGTGGCATCATATCAAACCGGAATGGTGCTAGGAATATACGGCTATAGCTTTCAAGAACCAGTTTTAAAATGACATAACTTTATTTAGCAGCCCCCCCCCCTCATGGGCAAGGAAAAGTAAAAATTAAAATCCGACGTGCCGAGCCTAATTATTTGGCCATTCTACCTGAGCCTATGAACCCCTTCCTGCCTTGTGTAGGAGATATGTCATATTGGTTATGTTGAAAAAAGAAACATACATAAAACAAACTATACAAGCTTTACATATCGCAGAAATTTGCAACCTACACACTATATTGTGCTAATCAGTTGGTTATCCCATCTTATCAGGGTTTTGTTATGGTCATTGGAAGGCGACATGGAGTAATTAAGTCTGCACATCATGTTTCATATCGGGAATTATGGACCTCTCTAGCAGAGCCCACGATGCAATGTTTAGAGTGGATTGTCTGATGTTAGGCTGGAGTCCCTCAGCTCTGGGCACTCTCTCCCAGTACCCCTCCAGGTCGCTAGCGGGTCTTTGGGGTGGTCTTATATTTGAAAGTCTTTACGTTATTTGTTTCTCTGGGATTGTAAGCAATAGCCTTGAGCAATTCTAGTCTGATATCTCCATTATAAAGATTGGTTCTAGGCCGATGTCTCACTCAATATAGATATATCTATGAACGTTTAAAGTATGGAGAACTGCATTTTAAAGAGGAACTTACACATGCTTAATCAATAGGACTACGACCTGTCCTAAATCAAGACTGAACCTATGATCCAGAATGAAGCAAGCAGTGTATGGCCGCTGGCGTAAACACAGCTATTTTATTTATCAGATATTGATGTTAGCAGACCAAGCAGGACCAGTTACCATGTATGAATGTGATGGTGGTGATACCGGTGGTGACATTGATTTTCAGATTCAGGCACTGAGGTGTATGGTGACGAAATTATTAATGTTCGCCATGCATAAAATCAATGCCATGATTAGGATTGTGCATATTTTTATAGGCCAGGTTATATGTCTAGGTGGCCATTAGGCCTAAAACATTTAGAATCAGCCGTTTTCTATACTAGGTAGGGTTGTGTTATACCTGAAACAATTTTTTTCTTGGCCTTGTCCAGAGGTAATCTGTGAATTACACAGAGAACACGTTTCCACAATGATGGAGGGTATGTTGAAACAATGTCTCTGAGTCAGTAGGTGACACGCTAGGGGAATTCCATTACTCTGCAAACCTCAGCAGGGGACAGTGGCATTTCATTTACCTAAACCCGTGTCCTATTCTTCAGGCTAGTTCCTCCGACATATTTCCATCTATTACAAATTGTCGCCTTAGTGCAAGAAGGTTGTAACTGACATTTTGGCAAAAAAAACTTTTCTTCAGTTTTAACATGTATTGGCACTTATCTATTTACTATGAGAGTACTGAAGCTTTGTATATGATATGTGTGCCTCCAGACCCAGTACAATGTTCCTGTTTCCACTTTGTGCTATAGTAAGTGGAACGTTTCTTTTGCCTCTCCTGCAAAACCTGGAAAATGCAGATACAACCTTCTTGCACTAAGGCGACGAAATATTCATATCAGGAGGCCATTTTTTAACATACTACGACAGCAACCATCAAACCTATACCGTTAGTATAAAACTGTATAGGGTTGTCCCGATTCGTTTGAGATTTACTGTAAATTGTTCTTCTAACTTTTCAATGAATTTTTGAAGTTGAGACATTTCTCTGTCCTTTTCTATTACCCCGAGGTTTAGAGCCCCACTGCCTCTGCCCGCATCACCCTCCCGGCTGGGGAGGTTTCAGAAACAACTGACCTAGGTCTGTATAGGAATAACATTGAGATTTCAAGTCGTAGGGATGTGTGCAATCGTAGTATACTAAGAAACGACCTCCAGAGAGAAAATATGTAGAATGTTTGCTTCCGCTGTTAATATCATTGCCATGATAAACTTCGGGAAGGCTACATACCATGCATTGCTCTTATTGCCAAGGGTAACTTCCGGTCGTTTTGAGTTAAATTCCTTAGGATACCCTCTCAGTACCACCCCATCTATGACGATGAGCTGAAGAAGTGTGACATAAGAAGCATTGATTTGTAAGTGTTTTATCACTAGTGCTGACTCAATATAGTGTGTCTAGAGGGATTTAACATGATTATAGCAGGAGGAAGGAGAGCTCATTCTGAGGAATAGTGTTTAGACCTCTCATTCTCACATGTCCAAACTTACATGAAGGTCATTAGCAGCAGACTTGTAAGATAAGGCTAAGGATGTGTGGGGCTTGAAGCAGAGTCCCAGGCTTATATAACCTCGTCTACAGTTTGTTTATCTTTGCCTGGTAATTGTGTTGTCCCAGATCCCACTTTGGTTGTAGGTTAGATGCCAGCTGCCTGGGCTTCTTCGACGAAACCTTTTATTTTCTGAACAATTACTGGCAGCAGATATAGCTGCTGTCGATTCTAGTTATGTGGATGTATACATGCATGGCTTCACCTTGGGAAAATTGGAAAGTACTTTGTACTAAAATGGTTGCATTTTAATGCCTTTTCATGGTCCCTGCCAGGCCAGGTAACCACGGTTTACCCCATACTCCGTAGTTCAATGTGACTAAGGCTCTAAATGTCTGCATAAAGGCCAATGGGAAAATCGTTTCATATAGTTTTAAAAATATATCTGTACTTGCCTGTTTCTGTTTTCTTCATAATGCCCAATAATTCTCTTCCTTTCTCTAAAAGGCCCATAAGATTAAAAATGGGACCGGAATTTCTGTAAGTAGCGTTACAAGAACACAACATATCCTCTAGGCCTAGCCAATTTCCCTTGTGTTTCCAACCGTTATAAATGGTGACATGATCAACCTTTACATACTTCCCTCTGCCGGCCTCTACCCCGAACGGAAGATCCTCTGTCTGCACCGGAAGTCCTTAGATTGCCGACCAGATCACCCCCAGTATCCATGAAGAGATCGTTACAGTGCTTTGGTGTGGGGAAGCTGGGGTGGGGTGAGGGGTTGGGGGTGAGGGGTATACTGAGTGTGAGGTCTAGAGATGCCATACCCTTCCCGTTTAAGAGGGGTAGGTGGTGCAGATGGGTTTCCTATTTTTCCTCATTTTGTTCACAATATTCTCTTCCATGATCAGCTGGAGTACGTCTAAGGTGCCAGCCATTTTCACTAAGTTGTGTATTTCAGGTAAACATTGAAAAATATATTAGGTTGAATTTAAAATAACTATTCCTTTTACTTCCATTAAGAGCTAGGGCATGCAGTAGCGACACACAGGCCACTAAGTTAAAAAAAGCCCCAAAAAGTCCCAAAATATGATTTTCTTCAAATTTGACAGAAGGATTCTAGAGCTGGCCCCGTTTTGCTAGGTAGGATTGACGGTTACCGGTTACCTGGAACAGGCACCACTTTTTTGCCCTATGTCTACCATCTGATGTGGGAGCATTGACAAGGTCTGTCTGTGCAGATCAACATGTACCCATAGACAGGGACAAGGGGATGAGATGGGGGGGGGGGGGTGCCTCAAATCAGAACGAAAAGGGACCAAATACTAATTTTCTGCACATATCCTTCACAGGCCAATGCTTAGAACTGAATTTTCGTCATACACCTCTGAAAGGAACTATAATACAGTAGTTAAATTGCCGAGGCATATCCATGAATGCAATCGTAGATATATATATCAATGGATTGTGCACTGAGAATGGAGCCGAATATTTATACCAGTATGCCTCAAACCCTAGCCCAAGTATGTGTGGGTAGCCTGGCATCACGGGGAAAGCGTATACATTGTCTAGGGCATTGCTCGGTAGGAATGGTTTTGTTCCCAGTCGGTCAGGTTGATGGAGAGAAGGCGTTTTTACCCCCCTTTTACCTGGAGTCGGTAACACAAGAATTTGACCTCTGAAGGTGCGGTGAGCTGTTTGTGGTGAGGTGCTCTGTGAGCTGCTCAGTGGAGGTGAGTTTCTCTCTCCATCCCTCTTACTGCTCTGGTGAGAATAATGACCACTCGGTGGGGCTCACCTGTGGATGTGTCTGAGGAGGTGTAAGGCGGCCCATACGGCCTCAGGTACTCAGCTGGGTTGAGCTGCTCTGAGTTGCTCTGGGAGCAGTCGGCCGTCGTGTGGTGATGGAGGAGATCTCAGCAGCCAAGGATACATCCACAGCGGCACGCCAGGCGCAGGAGCTCTTCAAGGTTACTGTGCACTGAGGGCCATAACATTAACCATTTAAACGCTACATGGTGTTGGTCGTCATTATGCGTGAATGCTACCCTCATGAATTACTTGCCAGGGTTACCTTCATGCATTAAACCTTAATTCTCTAGGGGGTTGACACATCCCAGAAGGGTCAAGTATAGACTTGACAGTATATACATATGCTGCCTCATGGTTGCAACTCGGGAGGCATCATGCGACTTTTGAAGGGTTAACGACAGTATGCATAGCTTTTATCCCCTTTCAAGTTGGCGCTTAGAGATGAATGGTACAAATGTGTACCCTGAGGATATGTCGGTATATAATCATATGTGTGTCATAGCAGAGCAGCTACGGTGCCCAGGTCAGAGTGACACCTGTGTATGTGATGCTCAGCTAACAGTGTTATCTCTGAATCATACAGTGTCTTTATGTAGGCCCTAGATCTTCCTTTGATACACCAATTGTTATGATGTATGCAAATTATGCAAAGTATATATGTGTCAAAATGCATAGGTCATCAGTAAATATGTACTTCCTAGCCAAATTAACTGTAGGCGGATGAACAACGGTGAAGGACCTTGTTGATATGGGATTCTAAACCAATGCCCTCTAAATTAAAACAATCGGAACAGCCGCTTCCCCATCTCGCAAGGAGATCATACTTTGTTCGGAGGGCACTGGAAATAACAATGCAGGTTCCATGCATAGGGTCCACATTTCAAAGGATCATATGGTACCTTACACCATGTACAGTACTCGAGGTAATTACATTCAAACCTGGCATCAGAAACAGCATACCACAGAACACTCGGAGTGTTTGCCCTATAGCATTGCCCACCTGGTTCTCAGGTAGGGTAGATACATATATGTACCTCCATCTGTGCATGCCTGTCTACCCAGGGCCATCTGTTTCTCTCTCCAGTCCTTTACCGCTCCTGTCGTGTTTTTTTTTCTTTTACTTCAGGAGCACTTTGCCACACATTGCCCCCAACCTCCATTTTATCCCTAATATAATATAATGTCTTAGAGCACTTACTGGCCTACAAGTATCAACTTGATTTGCCAGCATGCATCGCATTTTTGAAAATCTTAATACATACGATATACATACCACTAGCACACGATGATATACAGCCTGCAGGTTCTTAAAACTGGACACTTGTACACATCCTATTAAGCTAATAGATGATGCATATCGGAGCCCTAGGGCTGTATATGCTGTATATACCTGAGCCGCGCAGCGGCGAGGGTATATACAGCATATACAGCCCGTGGGCCCCAATATGCATCAACTAATAGGTTTATACCACGATTTCCTCCATTTTGTATTAATTTCTTACCTGATATCCAAAGATTATAGCCATGAGAAGACATTTTGTAAGTGCAAGCGATACGGCCCGTGTCCGCTCTGCGCGAAGCCATTGTTTTTGTTCCTTGCCGGGAGAGGTACCGCTGTGTATACAGTCACTTTTCGTATGGAATCCAACCATGACAAGTCTTCAAATTAAAACATACACATCCTTAGATAGTCTAGATAATCCCTCCATACGTTTTATGTCCAATATATTCAAAATAAAGGAGAATCCATTGATTTTCCAAACCGGTCCGAAATTTTCGGCGTCTTCCTGTTATGACGAGCAGTTGACCTATATCTACATCCGGGCCACTGACACACTTTCGCCGAACAAGGAGGCGGGTGGGAATGGCCGGACCGCGACTCGCTTACGATGGAAAAATCAATGGATTCTCCTTTATTTTGAATATATCGGACATAATACGTATGGAGGGATCATCTAGACTATCTATGGATATGTATGTTTTATTTTGAAGACTTGTCATGGTTGGATTCCATACGAAAAGTGACTGTATACACAGCGGTACCTCTCCCGGCAAGGAACAAAAACAATGGCTTCGCACAGAGCGAACCGGGCCACAACTCGCGTACGATGGCAAAATCAATGGATTCTTATTTATATCAAAGAAAATGGAGAAAATTAGCACGCATTCCTCGTCTCTGGATCGAAAACTTCTTGGGATTTCGATATTATAACATGTCAAGGTTGGAATCAAGACGAAAACTGACTGGAAACATAGCAGGTTAGAACTTATTTACTTTCGCATTGGATTTCATCACCGTTCAGTGTGGTGCTATGGCTCAGGCCTTCGCCTACCACCACTGCGGCCGGGGTTCAATCCTCATACGAGTTGGGACGATTTTTCACATTGAAACAATGGCGAGACTAAATTTCTATGTCCGCCAGCGTCTCCAAAAATATTCTAAGTCCAACTTGACCCCGAAAAAGTATATACCAAAAATTTCAAAAATGCACAAGGGTGGTATATGCAGAATAATGCACGGCTAAACTGCATATAAACCCACCGGAAGTTCCGAAGTCATGGTATAAAGGTATATAGCTACCACATATCAGAAGTTGCCAGTTCGTCTGTTATCCAGACTGTCTAATAAAAGGAAGACCCCTGTGGTTAGCTAAGGTGTATTCCTACCTGTCACCGAGGCAGGTCCTTTTTAAAATGAAGACCCTATCTAAGAAAGGTTATAGTGCTTTTTGTGTAGAGCATTGGCTTTTACCTAGGCACTTCCCCGTCAAGATCAAAGAGGCAATTTCTTGAGTAGATTGCCAGTATATGAATGCATTCAAAGGCAATACCAGTTGTTTGAACAGGACTTGTTTGAAAGGTAGCTTTAAAAGTTCTGCCAGAATGTTCGATCAGCACATGCATACTACATGCACTAGAGAAGTTGGTTACATTAAATGTGCATGCTTTAGATTCACGTATTGGACTTTATATGGTAGTGAAAAGGGTAGAGTTTTGTTTTCATCGACATCCAAAGAATATGATGACATCGAATTCTCCCAAATAGAATCTGGATCACTTTCAATCAAAGATAAATCAATCACAGCAGGCAAAATGCTGAATTATTAGCATCACATTTTGGTTTTAGTTGTGGTTGGTAGAAATAATACAACATTAGATTCCACTCACCACAGCATCCTGGGAATTTTATCCATTTTAACACAGGGGACATATATACACTGTAAAAGATAGCTTAGGTTTTAACCATGTTGAGGTCTAAGCATGTTTAAGTCCAAACATATTGACTAAGAATACAGTTGTATTGACATGCTTGCCAAACTGATGGGATCAGCTCAAAATAATGTCATGCTGAAACTGCCTACACATAATCTATTTGATTCCTACAGATGTTTCCAATTTCCAAAGATAAACCCAAATACTTATGCAGGGAGCATTACATTTTCAACCTGATGCTGATGAGATCTCTAGTATTACGGTGCTTGTTAAATAATATGGTCCCAGATTACTATCCAAAACGTTGTGTATATAAGGGTGTCCTCATTGTACTGGGCGGGGAAGGGTTTCCAGGAAATATAAATCTAAGATTATTTTGTATTCAGATTTCTTCCAAAGCCTTCATTCTATCCGCTTCAAGAAAACAGCAGAGGCTGGCACTAACCAGCACTTGGTGATCCAAATGCCCTGGTACTGGTCCTACGGTAGGCCCCTGCAGCAGAAAGGGGAGTGGGGGATGTAGGACAGGGAAGAGCAGTAAATGAGTGGAAGGTAGCTGTATCATTAAGCTATTTAGGCTGCCTCTGGGAGGTGAGCAGATTAGTGTAATCCTAATCCCACGTCGTTATCGTAACGCAGACAAGAGCCAACTGCTCAGAAGCCCTACCAAGGCTAAGGGAAGTTGGGTGTGTAGGGCCGAGCAGCTCCTTGTGCAGCGAGCTGCTCCAGTATGAGGAGGGGCGTGTGGGTGCTAGGACCTGGAGGTGGTGAGCTGTTGTGTGTGTTTTCTGAGGGGGTCTGCACGCAGTTCAGTGTTTGTGTAGGGGATGGCGCTGAGTAGCTCGGGGTGGAAGGGAGGTGATGGTGTTAGATCAGTATAGATGTAAATGAGCAGCTCAATTGTTATTGAGAACAGTTAGCAGCCCCTGAAGGGGGCCAGAGATAAGAGGCGAGGGGAGAGATTCTGTCCGGCCGTTTGCTTCATAGACAACATAACGTGCCTGATACCTAAGCATTGATATGATAAGGACTTCAAAGGTTGAAAGATAGGAACCAGGATTTGAGGTGCTCAAGTTGGAATACTAGAAGAGGAGGTATGAGTTCATTCATCTCAGTGTTTATAAGTCAGTGAAGGGAGAGGGGATAGTTGACGAAGAAAGTGTAGACACCGTTGGTTGACCTGTCGTAGGCGTTGCCTTGGATTCTCTTATTTAAAATAGATGCCACAACCTATTATTATGGATGAATATAGCCATGGGTAGTTCCCATGACTGTGTATTGGTTATTGATAGAGTCAATTGAAGTGTTTGCACAGTGCATTATGACCAACTAAACTATAGTTAATTATGACGTACAGGGCAAATAGATACTTGTTGGGTACATACTATTTAGATTCGCTGTGACCGACTAGCGGAACTCAGTTTGTGTATTTATAAAGCTTGGTTATTGCATATCTAACATATCCTCGTGTGACCCTTATATAGATACCCATATATACATACATTATGCATGCTCATTCCCATGCTTGGATTCACTAATGGTATAATAGGTATAATTAACACATTAATGATTAAGGCCTGAAGCAGGAAGCCCCTATTTCAATTAGATCTGGGTAATTATCGATTATATTCCACATCATAATTATATGATCAGGCTAGATATTCTCGATGGCCTTGATCTGCTTCAGAAGGATTCTAGTCCTTAATCTAGTAACATAATTATCAGAGCTAATAATTTATCCCTTTTCTCAAAATTATGTTTCATTGGGGTATGAAAATAGGCCAGGAGTTGTCTTGTCTTCCAATAGGGATAGGGACTCCTATATAAGCATGTATCCTGCTCCAAATGAAAAAAAAGTGAAAGAGAGACAGACAGACAGAGGGACAGACAGACAGAGACAGAGGAAGAAAAGCCGCCCCCACCATTCCCATTATCATTTTGCTTCCTACGTCCTTCTTTCTAAGATACCTATGTGATCTGATGTTTGAAACATGAAAAGACCAGTGTTAACTTTCATACTGCTGTCATCAAAATGAGAGTACCGTTGAGGGTGTCGTTTACTAACCGAGCTCGACCCCAAAATACTCTCTTCAATATTAACCATTATAGAGTATGACGGCAGGTATTATGGGTTGATAGTAACCTGTGTTTATACAAACAACATAATTAATAAATGACATCGTGCTTTCAATTCTGCGCTGCACACTTAAAGTGTAATGAATTATTAAACATTTCATAGTCAATGCGGCAGGCCCAGGTGTGCAGTGCACAACACTTCCTTTGATTTATGACTTAATTGCACCTTCTGGTCATTAATTGATATGGCCATTGGTGAATAATACACATACCCATAAGGACTCCATATCGCCTGCTACTAGTATATCTTAGTAGAAATGCTACAGCCTCGCCAACAGCTCAGGAATCTAGTGTAGGCTCCACTGGATGCGTTCGCAAGACGTCCAACAGAGACAGTAACACAACGTGCTTGTGACATAATTGAGGTTGTTGGTTAAAATGTACTGGTAGACTCTGGAGGGTGCACTTTTGGCACACAACATGTAAGCTGTATTTCCTAGGGGAGGTTGTTCGTGGGTTTAACGTTTCCTAGGGGAGGTTGTTCGTGGGTTTAACGTCAGTAGGCCTTTCTATATACATGTATCCCTGAATACAAACGTTCCAAATCAGCTTGTACATAATGTGTATATCGTTGTTTTATTTTCTGTATTCAACAAGAAAGGCAATTATACAGTAGTGTCTGGCTATGTGTGCATGCACAAATAACTGGAGGTTATTTCTTAATAGACTACGACTGCACCCTTCCAAGTCGTACCGAAATCAGGGCTGGGCAGCTGTCGCCATGTAGCCAAAAGGTGGCGACATTGATCGTTAAATTGGTGACAACCACCCCAGCAAATTGTCGTGAGTCCTCGTCAACCTGTGTGAAGTGGCTCACACATGTCGCTAGATGGAACACGACATCGTTATAGCACAAGATCACCAGGAATAGCAATTGCTATGCCACGTGAGTAACACACAGTGGCGAAAGATGACAGAATGAGTTATCACTCAAAATGGAGTCACCATTGATGACCAATCATGGCGACAGATGACAACAATTTGTTGGGACCTCTAGAATTATCTCCAGATTGAGGGCTTTCCAACAGTGAAAGAATTTCTTATATATCCCCACTAGAACCAAACTTATTAATTGATTCCCAAAGTCACCAGAATGCATGTTTTAACATTAAAGCTTTCAAAATCTTCTCAGGAAAACGGCGTCTGAAATCTCTGAGAGTTCTTGGGAATCTGAGATAATTGACTTCATAAAGACAGTTCCTGAGGTTTTTGTAGATCCACTGAGAATTATTTTTTATAATTAATGAGGGGGGGGGGGGGCTCTTATATAACATTTTTGATAATGTCTGACCCTCTGACTTTTCACTGGATTTTCTTTTGGACCTTCTGATGGAAGGAGGTTCTCAGCCACGTAACAATGTACTTTGCAAGTAGTGGATTTAAACCCTGAAAAGTAGTGAACTTAAACCATGAAAACAAGATTTCAAAATTCTATTGCTGACTTGGCAAGACTCTTAAGATGCTCCAGAATGCACCAAATGCCTAGCAAAATCCAAAGATTTCCTGGTGGTTATGCCTCTAGATCCTCATTACTAAAGTCCATTTGTTCCATTTACAAATTCACTTTGCCCTGCTTGACAATTCCATCAACACATTGGGATAGGCCTAGATCCATTGCCAAAATCTGTGTCCTGCAATTCCTCTGTCCCCTAGGAATTTGTAATAACTGGTTTAACCTTTTCGTGCCCAGATCCTTTTAATGATTTTCAATAAATGTCACATATATTGTCATTCCATTCATTGAAACTGTTCTGATCATCTGTATTTATAAATACCCTATACCTCATATTCAATTTCTTAAGTGGTCCTGACTTAGACTTTCAGTCTTTCAGATCAGACATGAAGTTTGGTTACCATAGCATTCAAAAGATTCTTTTTGTTATCATTCGTTGCCATCTGGTCTCTTCTGCACTGTTTCTCATCAATCTGGAGATGTGCCACCTTTTCAGAGCTATGATTAATTGATACTACCTGTGGCTAATACCACTGAAGATACATAATGTCTTGGGTACAACCCATGAAATGATATTTTATGGCTATGATTGATTCCTATGAATGGAATGGCTGAAATGTGGGCATGATCTATTACAAGTGTGGCAAAAGGAAGCATATAATCCAACATTTGTATGATGTTAGATCCTAGCTCCATCCTTGGAGGGTTTCCCTCAAATACATCCAATAGATGACAACTAAATTTCAAATTTTGACTCACTGTACCTATGGCAATGATACAGCTAAATGGATGGTACCATTGAATTTGTGAGGTTATAGCTGTTCTAGAAAGGGTATATAAACTTACAGATTGGACAAGTAGAAGTGTCTAGATGATATATTCTTTCAATATATACATATAAATACATGTATTTTTAGCCAAAACCACACTTTAAAGCGCGCTTTGGCACCTAGGGGTTAAGGTAACCTCTATATTGTGTTATAGAAATACACCAGAATGCACCAATTGCTTTCTAAAATCGAAAAAAAATGGGGGGAGGGGGCATGTCTGTTTTTCTGAGAATTTTGGATTCTCTCAGTCATCGGCTACAACCTATCTAGTATTGGCTCCAGGATTTTCAGATATGCCCAGCCCTGCGAAATTCCCATAGGAATAGCATTGAAATTTGTAGTGGTAGGGCTGTGAGCGATTGTAGTGTGTTAAGAAATGACCTACTGATACAAATGAATATGAGAAGATCGCCTCAATGCATAAAGTTCATCTTCAGAACAACATGTGATTAAGCCTTTAATAGTGATCGTGTAGATCAGGGGACATTAATTTACTGCACAGCTTTTGTAACCCATGTCCTATAAATTTGTGGCCGGTATCTGATCTTTCTTGAAATGTAGACATAACATAGCTCCCCTTTAACTAGCGCCATAACTGCAATACGATTTTATTGTCGAAATCGGAGACATCCCTTTTAGTAGCATGTGTTCCAGAGCTGTAGTCATGTTAGTGGCATTAGCCCGGGGCATGCATTAGCCCGGGGCATGCCAACCTTTATTTCACTTCATTTTAGTATGGTAGCACTCTGTGTGCACTGCCGATTATAACGTACAGAATCAATTGGTGAATTTATTCGAGTTGCCCTGGCATGCAGAGCATGAAAAAACCATGATAGTATTGATTAGACCTGTTAGGGGGCTTTGTTTCCTACCTGGGCACTGTGATTGTGATGTCTAATGTTAAATACGACACACAGAGTGGCCTGGAGCAAAATTATAATAGAGGGTGTAGCATTGAAGGCTGGTGCTGTGGTTTATTTAATCAAACACAATGCTTATAGATTGAACACAAGGACGTGCTTACCCAGGCACCGGTTAATGTGAATGTGCATTGAAGTATATATTCAAGTTTCTTCCATAGCATTCACCACGCCTCCCCTGTGATAAAGTGTAGTTTGAAGGTTTGAAGACTATATCATAAGCCTTCTACACTGAAAACCCTCCGCTATAGGTAAGTCGTCATATATGACGAGTTTAGGGTCGTCAGGTCATTATTACTACCCTAAATCGTGATACTGACCACCTTTGCTCTACTGCTGGTCTAGGATTGTTCCATGATTGTTCCCCACTATGCATTACTATGATACAAATGATGTGACCTGGGGCATATATTGAGCCTTATCTTTACATTGCTCTGGTTGTATAGTCTACTATGAGTAGGAGAATATGGGCAATGTTTGATACAAATGTACCTAAGAAAGATAGGAATTTCTAAGTAGAGAGGGTAGAACTGGATGGGTCATCCTGGTAATTCACACCGCTCTGATAGATATTGCTAAAGTATGACCCCTTATTTGAGTGTGTCTAAGGTATAATACATGTAGATGGGTGTACTCACAATATAATACATCACAATGTTTCACTGATTCTATGACAGTGGGTTGGGAATACCCACAGTAAACTCTTTAATGGTGGATGGGATAACGAGATGTAATTAAAAAAATAATATTGGGAAAATGGAAAAGACAATACTATACATATTACATGTGACTACCCCCTGACGACCTAAAGCTGTTGTTTTAGGTATTGTCAACTTGAGCACCTAAAGTCGTCACTATTGACGAGTTCTGGATTAGCCAATGTGTATCTTAACCATACACTTTCAAATAACTGGAGAAGTTGGTGGGATAAAACTAATGGCAGACTTCTGTGCTCATGTTTTCTACATGCACGCCCTTATATTAAGAAACTGTACATCCGAGGTACTCTTTTTAATACCGTGTATACCCAATATTCACTTTCTGAAGGGCTGCTCTTAAACTGCCATGTCTATATGTATTTGCCCTGTGGCTACCACTCTACCATGGAGAAGACACTGATATTACACATGTTCCTGGGCTTGTCACCTGGAGGAGTCGCGCAGGGCTGGCTCACCCTGATTTACATGGGTCTTGTCAATGTCTGACGGATGCAGGTAGCCCTTGAAAGGATATTGGGTACATACACAGGCAGCTGAGACACTACCTCCAGGGTCTCCCCACTCAAGCATAAGGACCCTGGTTGAGGCGAAATCTAGTTATCGAAGTGACAGGGACTGGGTGACATTGTTAGTAGTATATAGAATTGAGGCTGAGGCCCAGGCACACAGCAGGTGCACAGCTTACCGACAGGATTGTACTGGTATACAATCATGTTTAACCGGTGTAATTAAGGCTGGTTTTCATCTGTAGCTTTGTAAGAACACAATACAATACACTCCTCTACAAATTGAAGACATCTTAGTCGAAACAACCAATGGGCAAAATGGTAATGTTTTAATCATAAGCCCTAGAATCGGTACCCAATGTGGAACACTGTTTTCTAAGCAGTCCTGGTGACATGTATGAAGGGTGACACGTTACTCCCAATACACCTGTATATCATGATCCATGTACGGTAGACCCTTCTAACGTGGAAGTATTGGTTACCGACTGGTTGCATAAGCCCCAATTGTTGTAATCCACACACTTGACGTTAATCCAGAATCTGGGGAATTATATGAATGCCGTGATTAGAGTCCCTTTAGGGTACAACCTCCAACAACGCCTTCTGACGAATGGTGATTTTAGCAAGGCCAATTATTATGCCCTTCTAATGAATATGATATTCTTGTTCCCTAGGTGGTCACTGTGACCAGCTAGGTATTTCTCAAACGCTACGAATTGAGACTGCCCACTACGAATTGTACACCCCTTACAAACCAATCCACTCGTAGTGATTGACCCTGGGTGATCATGTATTACCTATGATTGCCTATACAGGTACATGCCTTTCCCCTCTATATCTGCACCAATCATAGTGATTGACTCTGTCTAGCCAAGAATTCCCTTCCGATCCAGGTCAGGGTGGTACGATTTGGGGGTGCCCAAAACTTAGCGTTTGAGAAATGGCTTCCTGTAGGGTCTTTACCAAGGTGATATATAGGGTAAATGAATTTAGACCACGCTGACGCTTGGTATCGCTTCCTTTTAACCGCTTGTCTCTCAAAATGTGCATCTGTGATGTGTAGAATGTTTCAGAAATTATGTAGATTAGTCCTTCAGATGGAGACCGAAAGAACAATTGTGAGGACCTTTTTGTCTGGGTATATGTGTTGGGTTAATTCATCTGGACACAAAAATTGGGTTTGTGCTAGATATAGTCCACCTAACAGACCGGACGCAGGCTTAAGATGTTCTGAGACTGTGCAGTGTTCTAACCAGATTACTGGTTGGTGGCGGCATCAACCATTAGATGAGATCAGTAATGATATTGTCAGAACACCGCTCTGTCTCTCTAATCCTATGTGGATCGTTATGAGTCTTTTTAGGTCGCGGATTATCTATATGTGTCATATCATTATCGCATAGGCTCACCAGCACTGTTGTTCATAATTATCTACGGTGGAGATATGGGGGGGGGGGGTCCTCTAAGAGGCAGTTTAGGTGTAGGTGTTCATGTACCAAACTTGTATGGAATTGTATATGTCACGTTTTGTGTATTATGATAATAACCAGAGGCGTAGGTAGCAAAATTCTGATGAAGAGCCCATACAAGAGTTTCGGTTGGGGACCACTCTACTTCTATATAGGCTTACATAGAGGAGGCATTCCTTGGGTGAAGCCTCCCCCCACCCTCCACCACCATCTGCACCACCTACCTTTCCTGTACCAACAGGTACTATAGCGCATATATATGTAATACAAATGATTCTGTTGGATACAATCCTCTGAATGGGGGGATTTAGTAATAATGATAGTGAAGAACCCACCACTGGTTACTCATAGTAGATTCGAAAACCCTGTGGCATATCCAACAAAAAAATAAAAGATAAGGAAAATATGCCAAACCGTGCCATACCATAGTGTCACCTAGCAACCTAGCTAACGCCCCAAGACAGCACAATAGGTTCTCAGGATGGTAAGTCCTAAGGCACGGTGTGACTTGTGCTACCCATATGATGAATTTGGGTGTATGAGGAAAATGTCTGCCCTAACCACCCCATCAGGTCGAGCATTTGAAATTTTGACTGCTGCCCTAAATGTTTGACTATTATTTCTGGACCTTGAGGTATACATGTATGCCAGTTTTTACAGCTTGTATGTCAGACTGTTATTAAGGATTTTAAATATAAACCATAAAGCAGTTTGTAAAATGATCGTCAGAATTCTTGGTGTATTTGGCCCTGCAAAAAATAAGTGAGGAGCGGTCTTAGGTTTTGTCTACCTAGTGCTACTATAGAATTCCTCCAGTTGGTATCATTGGCTCAGGGTCTCCCCGAGGTTATACCGCAAGGTTGGCGGTACCTTTTTGAAAAATGCCATCAAATATTTTTGAAAAATCAATCAAAAGTATAAAACTTGCATCTAAAATCAATAATTTGCTAGGTTGACTTATTAAAGATATAGACCTTTTTATATCACTGCACACCCATCCCAACAAACCATTCATATTGCAGAAAAAAAGCCATATGAAAAAAGACTTAAGTTTCTACTTTTCTTTTTGCTCTGAGAGACTTCTCCATAGAGCCTCCTCCTAGTGGGTAGAGACTTCTCTCTATGTTCCTATATAACCCTGTTTCCAACGCTCGAAAGCATCTTAATTTAAGATGCTTTTGTTTGGCAAAGAAAAAAACACAGTAGTCCCTGCAGAAGTCCCTATGCAGACGATGTGAAGGCAAGGGTGGTATGGTGGTTACAGGACCACAGACAGGCTGCCACAATACTGAATAAGCCATACCCGCAATTTGAAGAATAGCTAAAGGCTGCATCTGGTTCAGGTATAAACCATGGATTATACAAGAGATTCTATGGTAGTGCATTCATGCATCACGACAACATTCATCAATATTGTCATGATGCATGAATGCAATACCATAAATATTTGATCACAGAATTAAAATATGGGAAGGCGTTGAAACACGAAAACACCGACATGGTGAACAGAGTTGCTACCCCCATGCAGTGACTGTCCACCCAGACCTGTGTAGGTGTTCCTAAGTAAAACAGTCAAGCAAAAAAGGTTGCCTAGTGCACCCCTTCATGGATATCCATTTCTGCTTGCCTCCTCATGTCTAGTCAGAACCAGATAAAGCTATGGCTGCTCCCAATGGACAATTCTGTTAACCCCTATACATTTCTTACAAAAAACATCCTCCCTTATTATTGATCACAGAGGAACATGCAGCACCTCGTTCCAATTAATTGGCCCAGGTCCTCCTGGGTCATTGCCAGCGCCTTTTCGGTCAAAAACTGATGGTCATGAATATGAACTTTAGATGGGAATTGCTCATCGAAATTAGGGGATAATTAAACAAAAAACCATGGAAACATATTCTTTAGGATGTAGTCTTTCATTGCACATGCACAATTCCTGGAAAAATAAATTTCTTTAGCTATGAAAAAAGCTGAAGAAAAACCTGACATGTTTGACCTACTTTCTCATGAAAATGAGGCTCCATAGGATAGCATTGCGCGGTCCATTTTGGCGGTCCACAGGGGGTCAAAATAATACATTGACTCCCATGGGAATTGGGCAATTCAGATGCTTTTTATCAGCAGGTAGGGTGAAATTTTCTGTACAGGAGGGGTTAAGACTCTTTATATACGAGTGTGTAAATCGGACCACCATAATTTTGTTATGTCGACCGCCTCACTTCCGGTCTAGAGACTTGACGCATGCATGCAGATTGACCGGTCGTCAGATTTTATTTTATAATAGTAAATGGATAGGGGGTATTCGATTCAAATCGATTAATATTGCCCGAAATGAATGGATTATATTCAAAAACCTCCCGGGAGCAGGGGTACGGGCATGCGCACAGAGAAGCGAAATCCAAAATGGCGGACAGGGAGACGATCGGTTTACGGTCCTATCGCAAAAATGCTCGATTATAACAAAATGGAGGATAATTACACTCTCTCAGGCTATTCTATCGAAAATATGGATCCTTATTCAAGACCTGCTGGTACAATGGAATGCTTAACTAGCCAGGAGAGGAGTTATTTGCCATTGAAACATACGAGCAATAATGGGTGCATTGTCCATAGCCTTAACCATTAACGGCTCGGACAGACTGTCACTATATTGACAGTCCCCTACGGTAAGTAGTGGAAGACCTGGGCCAGTCGTGCATTGCACGCGTTCAATATTTTTTTGAGATGTTACCTTGAGCACATCATCATCTTTTGACTAAGGTTAAAAAGGTAACAGGTTATAAAGAGTTGACCCCCTGCCCTGAGCCTTCTGTGCTTAAATGCACAACGCCCAATTTTTGAATCTCAAGCACGGTATCCTGAGTCTCCATAGTAACCACCCTCCTTTGCTTTGTTTCACGTGTATTCTACACTAAGAGTCATTGATTAAATAATGGAAGTTTTGGAGGCTCACCATGGTACCTGATACATTCAAAAGTATTTTTGCCTCTCTGTCCTTTAAAATTCCTGTGCTTCAAAAGTGCTGTGTAGTAGGAGTAAAGTGGATCATCTACCCTGATGCTTAAAATGTTATTTCAACTACAAAGGCTTTGAAGAAGCTTTTATGTATTCTCTCGCATTACAAGGGTGCTGAGAACAAGTGCGACTTGAGTGTCATGGCTAGTCATGCATATGTATGTCCATTATTCGTGCAATACCCTCTATGCTATGGTCCCAGGCATCACCTAACCTTGTCTAGAATACCGAGATGTTGGAAGTGCTATACTGTAACACCATTTGACACGTTGGGAGGGTATTGGGTGAAGGTGCACAAGTAGAGAAATGCAGCTGACTGCAGGCTATATTGGCAGCTTGTCAGATGGCTATATGAACACCAGCACATCTGCTCCTGGCGGATTTCACAGGGTCAGTGACCTTTAGTATAGGTAGTGTATGTGAATAGAGCCTTTGAGCTTGATGTACTATTGTGTACGGTGTGCACTACTTTGGCAAGGAAGTAGGCCTATAGGCGGAGGTGCACAGCAGTGCAATCCATTTACTGTCTCCCTAGAGAGCGAAATCCGAGGGGGAGGGAGATAGACATGAATGTACCTCTGTATCTATTTAATGTTTAAGTCGAAAAGGACATATTTCACTCAATTTAGCATCTATATAAAATCATGTGACCAGGGGTGCGGGTCGAGACAAGTTATTACACGGGGTGTGTGTGAATCAAATCTGTACTTAAACCCATAGGATTGTCGCATGAAAGACACGTTATACAGAAATGCATAGGTGTGCATCTTACATACAATGAGGAAATTAATAGATATCCTCGTTCGGCTAGTCAGTATCGATGTCTCAAAATGCAGCTGTAACAACTACATCAGAGCAGGTCTGCTTTACACCTAAGCATTTCTAAGAATGATTATTAGCTCATACATAATTAAGTTCCAGGTACAGTGCATCTATAGGCATGTACACCTTTTATTGACTTCCTAGAACCCAGAGGTTCTTCACTGAAATATCCCAGTGGTGGTAACAAACCTAACCCATACTCTCCCACTCTAAACAGCCCTCCCCCAAACACCACCACTCTACCAGACGTGCCAGTACGGCCGGGTTGCGGCGAGCCGTCGCCCTCTGTGTGCTCGTCTGTCGTTTGCTAGCAGCACGCTGGTTCCCCGGCGAGTCGTGTGTCCCCTATCTATGGCGCAGATTGGGTACCCAGCGGGCTGTTGCGAGGTGCTCAGTGTCTCCCTGTGCAGCTCTCTCCTCCTCCTTCCGCCCAGCCCTGCATGCCGCCGTGTTTACCTTTGGCGGCTCGCCTTGCCTGGGCGGGCACCGACGGCGGCCAGTGCGGGACGGGAGAATAGGGAGAGGGCACAGCGGCAGCAGCAGCAGCCGCAGCAGCAGCAGCAGCAGCAGCAGCAGGGTTACTAGTAGCAGCAGCAGCTGTGGAGGTAGGCAAGCAGCAGTAGCAATAGTAACGGTAGACTAGGCAGCAGCTGCAGTAATAGCAGCAGCAGCAGCAGCAATGTCTTGCTTGCAATGCGAAGGGCGGTATGGTGGAGAAGGGGAGATGGGAAGAGAGGGAGAGGCACAGTTCGGGTATAATAACCAAGCCTGAAAAGGACGTGGTGCTTGCAGACAGACTAGGAGCCGACCAGCCTGCCGCCGCCTGGCTTGCTGCTTGCTCCACCAGCCCCAACTGCCAACACCAACGACAAGCCTGATCGATATCTGCTTTATTTACATTTGTAGACCTGCTGTTGACTTGCATAGAACCGCCTATTGACGCAATGCAGGCGTTATTCAACAATTCCCGACCCAAATATGAAGACCCCCCCCCCCCCCCCCACCATTGCCATAGTGGGATATTGTATGCACACGTAGGGACATCCTTGTCCCTACTACCTTTACAGCTATCACCGCAAGAAAAATGTGTTAAACCTGCACATTTCATAACACAGTTATTTGCAGCTGAATTGTTCTCGTTTATTTCAATACACAACGCGCTTTTGTCAAAAGTATGTTAATGTCTGCACTGTGTTGCATAAAAAGGTGGATGTACAAGACAAAGTGTGTCGAAGATAATGTGTAGTGCTCTGAAGCATGACTTGAAAGTAGATTGAAAGTGTGTTCAATAATTAAGTGTGTTGATTTTGTTGGGAGGGGTAGCTGTGAATATAGGGTACACACTGCTTTACTATGTGTTGGGTTCCATGAGACCTAAAAAAATGTTGTGTTCAGGTATCCCGACCGACCCTAGTTTTTTGGCCCGGCATTAATTTTTTCAATTTTTTTAGTAAAATCTTTCAAAATTGTGTGAATTTTTTCCAGAAAATGTCAAAACATAGGCATATTTGGTATGAAATTGAAGCTAATGCTCTAAGAAAGACAGCTTTAAGGAAGTCATCATTTTTTAAAAACAATTTCGTCTACTCACTGCTGAATTGTCCGGATGTAACTGGTACCCATCCTCAGAGTTCTTATTAGTCATTATCTCGCAACAACCAGCTCCAGCAATGTCTACACCCACTGGACAATACGGTATGGCTATAGAGGCCTATACATACTGATCAATAGCATCTCCCGACTTGGGGTTATTAGTATATAGGCTTGCTAAACAATAAATAAAGGGCATATTGCTAGGCCATCCACGGGTATATCCAGGAATTATTGCTCCCCATCTTCCAGGAAAGAGGTCTGCTCTGGCATTAAGAATGCATCATGCTATCGATATATGACACGCTTAATCAGATATTAACATGCTGAAGTAACTCTAAAAATCTTTAATGAGGGTATACATAGCCAAGTCAAAGTATAGGCCTCACACCAGTTATGCATTAATGAACAAGTAACCAATGGATAATTCATGACGAGTGTGTGTTAGTGAAGGATAATGACACGAGGCCGTAGGCCGAGTGTTATTAGCCTTTGCTAACACACACGAGTCATGAATTATCCATTGACTACTTATTTTATACCACAAAACCAATAAATAATCAATAGAATACCAATAAATTCAAGTTGAAAACAAAAATTATTCCCCCTCCCTGGGACTCGTAGCCAGCCATAGTTTGTGTACAGGTACATACACCTCCTCGCCCGGCAGCGGACAGCGACAGCCCCCGTCTCGGCTAGGCTTGGCAGCGGCACACGGCGAAAAATAGTGTACATACACCTCCTCGCCCGGCAGCGGCCAGCGACAGCGCACACAGCGAAAAAAGATGCGTCTTGCTGTTATGTTTGTGTATAATACACCTCCTCTCCCGGCAGCGGACAGCGGCAGCGCACACGGCGAAAAAAGATGCGCCCGGAGCGGGGCTCGATCCATGTACCTCCAACGGCTGAGCGCAACGCGCTAACCGCTAGGCCACCGTGTCTCCTCCCTTCTGGGCTTGGTTATGTATGAATGATTCCCATGGTTATGGTAGCGGACAGCCCGCAGTCGTCGCCTTCCCGGGCTTTGTATCATAGCAAGACCTGGTTCTAACCAAGCTTCTCTCGTCAGTCCCTGTGGCGCAATGCATAGGGAGTTGGACTAAGGACCTGAGAGTGCAGGTTCGACCCCTACCATGGCAATTAAATAGTCTGTTGGTTTTAACATGTAACATATGACATGGAAGGACATGAGAGGCGTGCGGTTATCCATGGATAACTGCACGGGGTGTGGGTTATCCATGGATAACCGCACGCCTTTCAAAAGTCATGCTACAGCCTATAGGGTGTGCAATATCGACAGATATGTGTATGGGAATAGCCACCAAAAAGCACTGAGTAACCCAGAAATCGTGGTATAATTAGTGATATGCAGGCAGGCCATGGGATATGGCATATTAACGCAGAGTTGCTAATATAGCAAACATGAGTATACTACATATCAATGACATAGCATATTGCATTGACTGATGCAGATTGTTGACAAAAAAGGTGGTTACTCAAATACTGATCGATTTCCTGCCAAATTATGTTTTCCGCCAATTCCATCTCCGTGCCTAGCTCCACGAATAGCGGCAATAAGCAGCATAGTATGTTATTTTTAGCATCTTTTCTCATATATGAATTCACAAAGGACGACTCGCATTGTTTGTGCAGTGGCAGGTTGCTATGTAATTTGACTTATTGACTAGCCTGCCTGGCTGCCAGCGCCCAGTGTTGAGTGAAGGAGTTCAACTCGGCTCAATAAATCATTATTGTGGATGACGGGGGCCCCGTCGATGGTGGCTGCCCATATCGCACCCTCCTCGTTAATCTGTGACGACCATCGCCGACTGTTTCCGGAGATTGCCGGCGATTGGAATAGAAGGGGTAGGGGATAAGGACCTTTTACAAGTAGGGGGCATGAATGGCCTTTGTCCATGGCCTTTGGTGCCGCCTGCGGTGCTGTGTTCACCATGTGCTTGGTTGGGTCATATCTGGGTGTGAATATAAGTATGGCTACCCGGTCCCTGCACTCAGGTTCCATTTTAGACACCATCATCGTTATGAAAATCGCGGAAATAGGGGTCCTTATTGACCATCAGCAATGTCCTCGATTTTGAAAGAAAAGGGGGTAGAATTTCAATAAATATCCATGGAAATAAAAAAGGGGGTATTTTTTTTCACATAAAAAGGGGTATTTCTCTGCCCCAACTTCGCATAAGGGGGTCATTTTGAAACCCCAGAACGATGATGGTGTCACATATGCTCTCTTAGTGCAGGGACTGGGTATGGCTACTGCAACTACCCACTACATCTACTTTAGTATGTGGGCAGATGAGGGGAAAGGGCCCTCCCTGCGGGATTTTTAGTATTGGATTTGGCCACTAGGGAGCTACAAAGGCTAGGAATGTGAAAAATAGACCAAAAATAGCTTTCATTTACTTTTTTTTACACAGAAAAACGTGGTTTTCTCAAAAACGTTCCATTTCCTGGAACTGCCGGTCTATTTGGAATGTTAATGGAACGTTTTGAATTCAAAAGAAGGCCTTGATAAGGGTTTTCAGGGAAATATGTTGCCAAGGCAACCAAAATTATATTCCAAATAAAAAAAAAAAAAATGTCAACCGATAGAATGATTCATGGAGATTCATACACTGAAAAAAAGCATAAAGATAGCACTTCTAGCTCTAAATCTATATCCAAATGTATGGAAAGGGATGGTCATTTTTGATCGATTATTTAAATCATTATGCTAATTAGATGCCTGATTTTAAATTTCATGTTTAATCTCGGAGGACCCTGTCCCCTCATCTGTCCACATATACTCTATGCTATACTATGTGTCATACTATAGTGACTGACTGCATGCTCGGGCCCTTGGTCTTGGCGAATGAATTAACAATTCAGAATTGATTGAAACATTTTGTGCTATTGCCATGCTCTAATTCAGCAACACCATTGTGGTCTACATATGTATGTGTAGGACCCATTTTCTTATCAAATGTTGATAATGAGAGTAATTATAAGACCTTAGCGGTATCAAGAAACTGGATTCTGTCCTCAATGCCCCCATCCTCCCACTGTGGCACTATTAAAAAACCCACAAAAAACAACAATAAAAAACAGTATTTAAATAACCACATTCGAGTTAATTCTATAAAGAATCATTTAAAATTAACATGGGGGTCTATTCAAATCTATCCAAATGGGACAGGTTCTTTACTAGCTGGACCCTTGGCTTTTTCACAGGTGATGGATAAGCAGATACAATGTACATTGCACCTCTGAATTTGTCTTCAATTTACTTAGGCGAAGAGAATTATTGTTTTCAGGTAACATGTACTTGCCTAATGTATCATGTAATCAAAATGGAAGTGCGTGTCTACGTTCAAGTTACATAAAATTCTCACAATAGAGAGATACTCTTAATTTGCACGGCACAGGGAAGCAATATGGATTACATACACATATCAATGGAGGAACTTAATGGATAACGTGCATGCATACCACTACAGCTTTTGGATTATAATAGTCCTTAAGTAATCCCTGCTCGTGCAGATTATATAGGCCTAGAGTTATGTAGGACACTACATGTACGTACCGTTTCACTGACTAATTTGTAATGGTTATGATGCCGTGGCATTGTTCATGGAACCGAGACATTATTAAACGACAATAGGGTAGATTGGGCCAAAGAAAAATTGTTTGTTCCAGGTAACCCGACCCTACCTAGCAAACCAGGGCCGACCCTAAATTTTTTTTCTCCATTTTTGAAGATAATATAGATTTTTGGCCAAGTTTTTAGTCAATTTAGTCATCCCTGAGTCGCCTACGAGTCACAGTGAGTCCTTGAAGCAGAATTACAAAATAAAAAAAGAAATCCAACCTACCCTACCTATTTTTTTTCAGCATGTTAGCTGAAACGCACAACTTTCTTTTTTTTTGCCTTGTGAAGAAAAATGATTAATGGCAGACGACATATAAACTGAGACAACAGGTTGTTATTTCATTAGCCATTATTTAAGTCTGAAATAATGACAAAAGTTTGTACAGTTTAAGGTGATTTCTGCAAAATGGTGCCTATAATATCAACTGAGAAAGATTAAAGCCCACTCTTGCTAATGAATCACCGTGGTTTGAACAGTGTTATCTTCAATCACAAATCTACAAAATCTCTGACCCTCTAAAATACTCTCTAAACACTGTTTGAGAGCATAGTATTTTGAGACTCCCTGAAACTGTAAGACTTGTAAAAGGCCATATATACCTATACTCAGGTGTGTCACGCTTCAGTCATGGGGGTTGAAAGCCGGTTTGGGTGATATATTGACGCGGGCACTGTATACCCGTCAGTCAATGTTTGAGTCTCTTGCTGCCTTGGGTTGGCACCAAGAGGGACCAGACGCCCTGCATAACAAGACACCAGCCCAACACTTCTGAGGCATTCTTAAGTAGGTGTCAAGTGTCACTGTCAGTAACTGTTGTTGATATTGGAAGTCATTGCCTGCTTGTTAATACTACTATCATTGCTACATTTGCTGCTGAAAAGGGGCAAGTAAGTCTTTCTTACACAGCTTAAGAGGCATTTAATGTATGTATGGGCATCTAACATTGATTATCAGAAGATTGATTTTGATCCCCACTATTGTCCTTCTGGGGACTTTTTGCAACACACGCTGCAGTTTGTTTTGTACGGTGTATAGTTTCTGATGGCCTTTTGCTGGTAGCTAGCACCTACCCTGCTCCTCACTAATCATTGTGGATACTTCTCTGTTGGGCTTATCCTACAGAATGATAAGGGTCATTTGATTAGCAATCAGTGCTCGGGCCCCTGGCCTTGTTGAATCAATTACCATTGAATTCATGGAAACATTTTGTGCTATTGCCCTGCTCTAATTCAACAACACCATAGGTATAGGGACAAGGTTGTGGTCTACATACAGCTATATGTATAGGACTCAGTATGGAGGCCTAGTGGAGCCACCATCTTGAATTTCGCTGGTTGAGCTAAAACCCACTGATAAGACATACCATGATGGGTACCTTGTCCCTGGTTAACACCCATTTCCAGGGACATGCTGGACCCACCTTATCAGTGTGGGTCGCAGGAACCAGCTCCAGACCAGCTAGTGGCCAATAGGACCCCTTGTTCTTATCTCTCATGGAGAATGAGATTACCTCCTGTAAAGTATACGGAGACAACAGCAGTATTAAGAACCTGCATTCTCAGACTGACAGTGGGGGGAGAGCAGCTGAAAAAGTGTGCCGTTTAAATCCTACTTAATTTCAATATAGTCCATAGTGAAACCTGAAAAAGATGCATCCCCACGGCTCCGCCACTACTAAAATTCTATTATCGATAGCCCCATCCACCCACTGCGGGATAATTAAAATAGAAATAAAACCAATGTTTCAATAACTATATCTGAGGGTATTCTATGAAGAATCAATTGAAATAAACAATTGTTTTCAATGTATGGCGGCTGATGGCCTTTTCCTGGTAGCTTTCACCTTCCATGCTCCTCACTGATAAGCGTGGGTGCACCTCTGTTGGGCTTATCCAACAGAATGATTAGGGCAATTTGATTAGTAATCAGTGCCTCTGAGCCCCATCCATGTACTCCCCAGACTTGGAGGCCTCTGGGCCAGTTGGAAAAGGGGGACAACAATTGGTAGCAGGGAGGTATGATTTCCAGACAACAGCATAGCCAAATGCATTTATAAATGCACTACAATTACTCCCTGGTCACGCACAGCCAGATGTGTCAGATTGCAGGAAGTAGAATTGATCCTGACAGGCAGCCAACGCATGCCAGCCGGAAGAAATGGCCGTGCACTGTAGTTTGTCTCTCACTTTATCTATAGGATAATATTACAAGGGTTTACCTCCCATACCTCTGTTCAACCCACCCTCCTCCCAGTGGCCTTCTCATCCACCACAAATAACCCATTTATACAGACACAGAAAGGCAAAGGTTTAAACCGCTTTGTCATTGACATGAGAGAATAAGGCAAGGAAGTGTGGGGATCAATGCTGTATAAAATACCACTCCAAGGTAGAAGTTGCCTTCCTTTGAAACTGACATGACCTAAGGGCATCCTTCACATCTATAATTTAAATCTCTGGCAGGTATACCACTGTAGCTGGTACAGATGATATTGTTTCAGTCTCTTCTCAGACATAGCTAATGCTACTCTCAAAGTCAGATATATAGGCGTCCGTGTATTTGGTATCACTAGTTATCTACAGGCTGCAGGAAGCTCACTTTTATGTGTAATCCTTTTTTCTATCCAATTTTGCTATGGCGAACTCGTGGTATTTTCAAAATCTGAATATATCAATAATCTGCAGTCCTTGTATATGGTCCGGGGCGACCTACCGATTATGTTGATAACAATTGTATATCGGTATATTATTTTTTTTATTAGCAAGATTGACTGTTTATTATTTCGATAAGGCAGAGTAATTAATGTAGAATTACCCAGATACTAGTTCTCATTTTGTAGTGCTCCTGATTATGATGTAGACTATAAAATCCATGATTATGATAGCATGTGGTGGATATAATTGGCCACTAGCTGGTCTGGAGCTGGTTCCCATGACACACACTGATAAAAACTGATAAGATGGGACCAGCATGTCCCTGGAAGTGGGTGTTAACCAGGGACAAGGTACCCATCATGGTATGTCTTATCAGTGGGTTTTAGCTCAACCAGCGAATTTTAAGATGGTGGCTCCACTAGGCCTCCATACTGAGTCCTATAATAACCTGTCACAAGAGTATTAGATGATACACAGATGTTACCCAAACTACCAGTATATCTATATGTCGGCATCATATCTATCAACAGCCGTGTCATTGTAATCACAAAGAGATGGTTGCCCTCTTTACTGTGGGCAGCAGGAGGCCTTTGTCATAAGCTGTAGCCTTCTTTGAGCACAGATTATTTCTCTCTTGGCTAGGTAAATCACAGGGCCTGCAGGGCTGGCTCAAATGACCCTGGGTAGGTCATCTCTCACATGTGTCAGGTACACAGAGGCAGGTATATTAGTGCTACTCCAGGGCCAGTAGTCCCAAGAACTGACAGGAGGAGAAAAAAAGGCCAGACTCTTCTGGTTTATCTACCTTGCTCATGTTAATAAGGGAACTCTTATTCTGCAGACACAGCTACTGTGGTAGGACATCATTATCAGCGCTAGTTCCCGGTGTAGCACTGCATGGTGACTAACACTTAAAAGGCACATAGTCAGACCCATAATGCAATAATGCATGGTCAGTATAGTGCCCAGTTGTTGGTATGATGCATGAATGCAGCTATGGGGAGTCTTCTACCCTTGCATCATGATGGTTAATGCTTTAGTTTAGTGCTTGTAAGGTCAGTGCATCAGTGTTCCATACCAGCATATGTAGAAGTTCTTCAGGCATTATAAAGTCCATAAAGAGCTCAAAGATGTCCTAGAGCCAGGACAGTTTGACAGGTGGTCCACTACTACAGGGGCTATATTGCAGGTGGATTTAGATACTTTGTCATCAAGAGCACTAAACCAGGTGGTTTAGACCTATACATAGAGGTGTTACTCAATATTACCCAGTCTCAATTTTTGTACGGGGTTTTAAGGAGACATGAATGTGCCAGCCTACATGGAAATTTGTCACTCCCTTATGGGTATACCCAGGATCAACATTGTTCAACATTTGTTATACTGCACCGGGTTGGCTGTTTACACGACGTGTCATACGAGTCGTTGAATAATGTTGCCTGTTTTTTTTTTTGTGGTTTGCCCCCTTTTTTACACAGAGAAACTATTTGTCCTAGAAACGGCCTAGGCCTAAACGGAAGGGAGGGAGTAGGTAGCGAAGCGACGAGTGGAATTCCGCACGTCGTCACCCTTTTGAAGTCTTAACAAAGTGTGATCAGAGACGATAGCACCCGGCTGTATAAGCCCGATATACTAGCGATTGGGTTGGAGCTAGAATAAAGGAAATGGGAGGAAAAATAGGATAAAGGAAAAGGGGATACCAAAAGGATAGGGAGACTAGAAAATGAATAGGGAGGAGGCAGGGAGAATATGGATAGTTGACACAGGAATGGGAGAAATCAAAATGATTTAGAATTCTAGGCTGATAATACGTACTAAGTGTGTCAGGCAGGGGGGGGGGGTTGGTGAAAGCTACTGAACGGACGGATAAAGTGCAAAGGGTCTAGAATAGACTGGGGATAAATTTGCACACACATTGACAGTGTTGTGAGAGGCTGTTTTTGATACATAATGGATCATAGACATGGTAAGGTATATGGTAGTTTTAGGTTTGATATCAAACCTCTGGCTACCTTTTAAAGTCTGTGTATGTAATATACCTGTGCCGATTAGAAACCATTTGTGGTATGTCGAGACATATTGCTCTGTGTGACCACAAAGACTGCTGTTACTCAGGTGATTATGTGCAGGGGCTAAGGTCTTTTATTTATCGATACTTCATCAAAGGGTGTAATGTTGCAAGCAGCTCGAAAAGAGAGGATTGTGTTAAGGCCTATTTTGGATGACTATGGGGGGAAGGGTACTTATGTTGCTGCTGTACCGTGGGTGTGGGTGTGGGGGGGGGGGGGCACCGTTAGACTTTGAAGAAAGTTGTTACGGTTTGTGTTCCTTTGCTGTCACGATGCACCAATGCTCCTGCATGGTGGTGAGTTGACTGGATAAGTACGCTGGCAATGTCAATGGCAATTCACCGCATCGGAAGCGTATCAATCCCACATGATTTTTGGTAGAACTTGGAGGGTGTAGAATGCCCTCCTGGGGTGAGAGGGACCTTCTCATAGAACTATGACCTAAACCGGGACAGGAAGTGCAAAATGTTGGCATGATTATACTGTGATAGTGTAGTAAACTGCTGTTAGGCTATTACACTACAAGTATACCTGACATATCAGATGGCTGTTGCAAACAGTAGGTTATGTAGTTATCTGCCTTTAGACCTACCTAACCGAACATTAGCAGTCAAACCTAGTAGGTGTGCGGTAACAGCAGAACTCATGACCCCTTTACGAACGGGGTATTAAAAGCCCAACATCAAAGACAGATTTAGGTTAACAAACAGCCCCATTCCTGCACTTAACTGGGGACTCCCGCACTGCTTGGGGCTAGGAGTATGACACTCGCAGCACGCACCCTGAACGTGTAAGTAGTATACGAAGCGGCCGTTTCCCCTGGTATAGAGATTATATTAAAATTCCTTTAGACATTACAGTTTGCATGTGAGTTGCAAAAGGACCCTATATTTATAGCGTAAATTTCTGTAGTCATCATTAGACATTATCCGACTTTGATAATCTAGTCTGCATGGCCTTTATAGATGTTTTAAACCTAAAGAATCGCCAAAATCCCGCACTGTGATGGCTGATTGTCTTTAAGTACATTGTCATGCTTACACGAAGGATCGTAATATTATGCATTCGTTAATCACGCATATCCAAGAAATATCGATGTTTCTCCGACATATATTATATAGATCTATGCATACATATGTCTGTCAGATCTATTCCAATGTGGTATACATTCGATGTATGCTAACTAGCACGCCTCTCGCATGATATCGGAAGTGTATATATCTAACATTAGCCCCCCCCCCTCCCCTCCCTCTCTCTTTCTCTCCTACTCTCGGCACCTCACATCATTCTGATTGCTTGCTACCAAAGGTATGTTTAACCTCTCGAGTACTTCGAATATGTGTTACGTGTATCATTATGATAAATTGGTACTAGTCTCATGTATAACCACATCCCTGATAAAAAAAAAACCAAAAAAAAACACCCCTTTTATAATATATATCTACGTTCACCTCTATGCACTCAGATACCGGTTCCTGTTTGTCACCCCCACCTCCCATTCTTTTCACATATCCACTTCGTGCAGAATTCATGATATCAAAATGCCAATGTCACTCTCCCTCTCCCACACCTACCCATCCACCCACCCACCTACATACCTACCAACACCACTCGAGAGAAGTGCATACGCGGGGAAACCCCTCCCTATATGCAGCCTCCCCGTCATTGGACATTGATTCCCTTTGTCGACCAGAGGCTGCTTTTGTCACGGAGGCTGCTTTTGTCACAGACAATAGGACGCTATGGAGCCAGCCCACACTGCATGTTGGGCCCACCTACCAAATGTTGCGCCTGGACAGGGGCTTTTGCGTTAATTATGTGGGCCGGTGATCGCACTCTCTCTGTGTCCTTGATAGGCATTAGTGCCAGTATCACTACTGATAACAAGTCACACCAAGCTCAAAGCATCTATTTATGGGGGGGGGGGGGTCAGTCTATCCCTGTATAGGCCCCCTTCGTAGACTGGCAGATTCCTTTATTGATCTATATAGCTATGAAGAACATGAATACGTGTGTATACCCTGTACAGAGGCGTAGGAAGCAAATCTTCATTGGGGGGGGGGGGGCCCAGCGAGGGCCCCATCGCAGCGACTTAGAATTGTTGGCTCAAGCAAGACACCCCTCATACATATATGTACATGGAATTTGTTTAGAAAGGTAATTTCTAGTCAATTTTGCATCTGACTTTAGGCTCAGGCCCCCATTTTTCCTATCCTATCACCATATCAATCTAATTTGAGATGCAAAGTTTTACCTTCTTTCCATTTTTTGTTATGAGTTTGTAGCAAATTTTGGGGGGCCCAGACATACTCGGGCCCCACCTCCTTTGTGATTGGGGGGGCAGGCCCCACTGCCCCCCCCCCTTTTCCTACGCCCCTACTGTACAAATATGTATACATACATATTTGTACAGGGTATGCTTGTTTTGTCTTAGGGGAGGGTATTTTTACCTGGCAATATTGGCTTAGCTGTCTACTACTGGTCCTCCAGGTAGATTTAATAGTGGGTTGCAGCTATATGTGTGTGCACATTATTGACGTTCAAAAATAGGTATATTCGATATGGCCAAAATGCTGTTCCATAAGTCGAGTTTGCAATCCACAAGTTGGTGCCAACTCCAAATGTACTAGCTCCCTTCTCGCTCTCCTAGCACCCATTAATATATAGGGTAGCACCTTCGACTTGAACAGTCCAAAATACCCCATCTAAGGAAGTTTTGCAGAAGTCGCCCCTTTTCTCCCGAAATACATATGGCGTGCAAACACGCAAGCACTCATATTCTAAAACCCACGGTTTACTTGAAGGAAAGCCGCTTTAAGATGCACAGGCTTTTATAGCTGAAAGGATGCCATATCTCAAGACATTGAGAAGACCTTATTGATTAAATTCCTTGAGGAAACATAGATACATGTGTCTTAATCACATACAATTTCTTAAAACTCCCACATGGACTATGCGAATGACCATAAGGGATATTGTTAAGGCTCTAGGAATGAAAATTGGCCTGCATGGAACCTCAGGACCATATCCCTTACCATCTGTCTGTGTCTTGTCATCTTGCTGCTACACAGGTGAAAGGTGGGCAGGGTCTGGGTCAGGTGAGAGAGACAGGTAGAGACAGATAGTGAACAGAGAGAAGACACTTAAAACTACTGTTTCTTTGGTGGCTGCACAGGTTTATGGCTCATGTCTCCGAGGTCTCTGGCTAAAGCATCCCTCGAAACAAAAAGCGAATATATGTACGTATATTCAGAAGTATTTGTGGAACACAAATGCTAGGCGAAATCGTGGTCCATTACATGTACATAGTCGAGTTTGCAGTCCTGGAAACAATGCCACACGCAAAAGGTAATATTAGTTCCCTTCTGGGCACATGTGATTAAACAGATTCAAAAATACTCCAACCTGCTTAGCCTAAATTTCTCAACCCATGGAGACTGAAACATACACGAACTCAGCATCAAAAGAGGACTTAGTCATTATCCATGGCATTTGGTAGCTTAACAGCATACAGTAGCTATTAGAATTAGACCCTTTCAAGATGGGCTAGGGAAGCCCAAGGCTATTTCCGACGGACAGATGGGAGTTATGGAACTGGGGACAAGGCATTAAGGTGTGTCCCAGTTTGTGGCCATTTGATAGCGCAATAAGGACACCATGGAGCTTTGTCAATACATTGTCCCTTATTCTGCTCGACATGCCCCCCCCCCCACCCGTTTAAACCTACTATTCAATGGTACAGATTTATACCTTTTATGATAAGAGGTTTGTATCAATAACTGATTGCCTTAATGTAGCAGTTTGAATATAGGCAAAGTGTATAACGAAAACATATTCTCTGTGTGAAACCTGCATATTCCTCGCTTGTTACAAAGAGCTAGGTTGGGAGGCTTTTTCAATTGGGCTAGTTTAATGTCAGCTATCTAGCTGTTTTCTCTTGTTTTAGATTTCCTAATTCACTGTAGTGTTGATTGAGATTCTCTGATTAGGTTCTTCTCCTTTGCTTTTGGTTTGTGTATTTACGTCATTTGATAATTGCTCAAAATAGAAATTAACTGGAAGACTGACAACACACAGCAATGGTGTGAAATGAAGAGGCGTAGCCTACTAACCTTCTGGAGGCAAGGCCAGCCGGTGGTCCTTTGTAGAAAATATAAAAAATGAAGCAGACAGAGGAATATCATGTATACATACCTGCATACTCCTCAGTTTTTTCAGTTTTCTCAGTTCTTTAAATGTCCACCAGGGTCATTCTTGTGATTCATCCAGATCCAATGAGATCTCATTTCAACCTTTATATAGGGGGGGGGGTCTTAGTAAAATTCTAAACTGAGGAGAACAGACACCTTCAAAAAACACTGAAAACACATATTTTGCCTTTAAATTTCCAAAATTTCTTGGCCCCCCTGGGGGGGGGCACCCCTCCAGACCCCCCTATGTCAACATCCTCCTGCCTCATTTTCAATGCAAAGAAATGTGGGGTTTGCGGGCTCAGTTTTCCCCCCTTGAGTTTGCAGGTATGTGTATAAAGTTAAGATCCTCCCGCCTGAAAAATAAAGACGTTACGTTTTACGTATTATGCTATGCCAACATTTCTGCAGATTCTAAATAGTCCGAAAAGGGGTTGCCACTTGGTTGGATAAGACAAGACTATTAAATTTTGTGTAATTATTGTCAATGACCGCAGACTTTCAAGATTTGATATTGCACGCAGAGGCGCTCATTGTTAATTATATGAATAACAGGTTAGCTAGCATTACCGCCATTGCCTTTTTGATAGTATTATCTAGTTATCTATGTACCCAAGCAAAAATGTGCTTCATATGTCTCAAGTTGTGTCTACAGCTTTAAGGAGCACATTCCTCCCATTATTATCCCCTTCAGCTATAGCTAAAACGGAGCGAGCCCTGCACATCCCTGCTGTATAACAGCACATAGTCTGTAATCACAAGGAGCACATTTCTAATGTACTGGGCTTCCCTAGCCCATGACTTAATAGGATCTTAATCTCATATTCTGTGTCCCCTCCGTGTGTCTGCTGCACAAAAATGTGCATTACTCTCCCAGCCACTCTTATGTAGTACAACACACATGTATAGCTAGTCATGAGCTCATTCCCTCTACCATCAGCACCTGCAGCTAGTGAGAGACCTTGCCGTCTCTGACCTAGTCTGGCGTTTTACTTGGTGGTAACCGGTGGACATAAATCGGCTTGTGGCGGCTTTATGGTTGGCAGGCAGCGCGCGTGCCGCCATGTCATGGCGGTTATGGATGATAAGGCATGCATGACGGGTACTGGAGAGGGTGGGGGTTGCTATCTCACCCACCAGCTCCAGGGGCTGGGTGCTGTGCTGAGAGGCTGGCTGGGGATGTCAGTGCTGGTATGTACAGGAGGTCTGGCCTGCAGCGCTGTCTGCTGACGGCATGGGTGGACACTAACTGGCACTGACAGACACTGACAATTATCTGGGGTGGTCTAGGTGCTCCCGACCCACATGCCGCTCCAGAACATGGCTGTCAGACAGATTCTATACATGTTCCTATCTTTGAGAAAGGAGGGTCTTTTTGCCACTGGTGATTATCTCATATGACCATGGCATTAGTATTTACTAAATTTATGCTCATAAAACGTGTGGTCCTTTGAGAATATTATACATTTAGTCTGTGCATAGATGTAGATGTTGCACTCGACGTCGTTTTGATGATTACAATGACTTTATATACTTTTTAAATAAGTAGAAGTATGCCCCGGTCATTAATAATCTAAGTGTCATATAATCAATCATTTTGGCATCCTTCCTCCTCTACCTTTCATGTTTATACGACTAATACAGTATGTGACTAAGACATACATATGCATATGTATGCCTCTATTGTATATACATGTACAAAAACACTCATGTCTAAATCATGGGGCGTGAACTCCTTCTGTTCATAACACACGTAGCCTATACTGCGCCTGAAGACAGTTCCAAGAAGCCCTTGTTATATACAGAGGTCTATATCTGATTGAATCAATACTGAATCAGTTGTTGCTGCCAGTCGTCGTACGACAGTTCCAAGAAGCCCTTGTTATATACAGAGGTATGTATCTGATTGAATCAATACTGAATCAGTTGTTGCTGCCAGTCGTCGTACGACAGTTCCAAGAAGCCCTTGTTATATACAGAGGTCTGTATCTGATTGAATCAATACTGAATCAGTTGTTGCTGCCAGTCGTCGTACGACAGTTCCAAGAAGCCCTTGTTATATACAGAGGTCTGTATCTGATTGAATCAATACTGAATCAGTTGTTGCTGCCAGTCGTCGTACGACAGTTCCAAGAAGCCCTTGTTATATACAGAGGTCTGTATCTGATTGAATCAATACTGAATCAGTTGTTGCTGCCAGTCGTCGTACGACAGTTCCAAGAAGCCCTTGTTATATACAGAGGTCTGTATCTGATTGAATCAATACTGAATCAGTTGTTGCTGCCAGTCGTCGTACGACAGTTCCAAGAAGCCCTTGTTATATACAGAGGTCTGTATCTGATTGAATCAATACTGAATCAGTTGTTGCTGCCAGTCGTCGTAAGGTGTGGTTGCCAGGTACTTCTAGATAAACGGAGGACGGGTGGGGCTGACGTGCATCCAGGATTGACATGGTGCACTTATATACCGAGAAATACGATAACTGACAAAGGGAAGGAGTTCCTAAAGAGAGCTGACTGTTTGCTTTCTTCTATAGAAGAAAGAAGGCACAAAGACGATTATATATGGGTGGATACGCCATGTATGTTATACTAGATGTATAGGTTACTCAGTAGGCGTGGTATATCAGATACAATATTGCACCTTGTATGGAGGAAATAATGAAACTGGATGCATTGTGTATCAACCTTTGCACAATGTATTGTTCTTTGTGGGATGGGCATAACCAGGCAATTAGCCTCGGGATTCACCGAGTGACCTTTTGCATTACAAGGTTCTATGGGAAATGGAACTGATTTAGATAGAAGATCACTGTCAGTGGCAGTCTTATCTAACAAGATTATTTTATACATGGACATGCTTTGAATGTATTGGGAAGTCGTGATCGTATACTGTAACAGAAAGGACAATCATCAGTGGTGGATCCAGGATTTGGAAAAGGAGGGGGCGCGGCCCAAAAGGAGGGGGCACACCCCCTATTTTTTTTTTGGGGGGGGGTCCAAAATGTGTAGTTAAACTCTTAAGTACTGGGCAAAAGGGGGGGGCGCCCCCGCACCCCCCCCCTCTAAATCCGCCACTGAATTCATGTAGGAAGATGTCGGAAATTATACTTAGAAAGATGACACTAGACTTAACGATGCGTTAGACTCACTTGAAATTAACTTCAGGTTCATATGCTATGCTTTTATCATCATGATGCATAGTTACAGCCCTGGCGAGTAACTCGCTAGAGCTGCATTGATGCATCATCCATGCGGCCCTTAAGGGGTAAACCATTCCCTTTAGTACAGCTGGCTCTCTAAAGGCCAAGACGTTTGGTGCATATCCGGGTTCTGGAGAAGGCTTGGTCGTCGCCCACAGGAATCAATGCAAATCGCTTGAACGAGGAGACAGTCACGTGTGTTAGGTTAGTGGAAGGAGCAGAGGGCCAGTGTTCCTGGTACATGTATAGGATAGAGTGGGCTCTGCTATGCACAAGGGACCACCGGGTATAGATCCAGTATATTGAAATAATACCAGCCACTGGACAATAAGCACGTAGGTCCATGCCCCAGCATAGATATATACAACAATGACTGCAAGTTGGGATATAATCAGTCTCTGTCTATGTGTAATACATTGACTGTTAACATATACCTGTGTGTCGTGGATGATCGGTAGGTTTAGAGACCTGTCAGATCCTGGTAGAATATACACATCCAGGGTGCTTATCAATAAGGCTATATTGAACCTCACTATGCACACACCCATGGCCATTAACACGCAATAGAGGTCATGGTTTCCTGAGGCAGGGAATCTAAGTGAGAGTTGCCGTTAAAGCTACTATATAAGAACATAGACTCCTCTTCGTTCAACGTCGTTTATTGTATAGGTTTTGGCTGATTTCGACAGGATAGGTTTTTTTCCTTAGAATCACAGTACAATGTGGATTTGGGTGTGGGTTTGGTTTGGTTTGGTTGATTTTATGTCCACTAATAGTACTTAAAATTAGACATTTCTGTGGTTCGCGGACATTAAGTCCTTTCTTTTCTGTTTGGACAGGTATTTCAAAGCTGCTTGTCCAGACAGCTAGACAGGTATTTATATGCTGCTTGCCCGACACAGCAGTGACCAAATCTATGAGATGAATGACCACATCTATGAGGGGGGGGGGGTTAGGGGGAAAACCGCTACCGGGGCTTCATTCCCCTACTCTTTTCGAAGGATAGCAAGTGTTCTTTTATTTGCCTGGTCCCATAGGCAGGGCCAGACAAACCACGGCCTTTGATCACTCAGACGTGGTTCACTGAGGGGGAATCCCATGTAGGCCTGGGCCTGTGCATATGGGCACCAGCTGCCCACATGCTCACCCCAAGCCACAAGAAACCCCAAGTTTGTCGCCTTTTACGAAGCTGGTATGCCCACTGGTAGAATGGAAGGAAAATTCCTCCTTCATGTACTCCCAATGAAGTTATTCTGCTCCTCCGTGCCCTCACATGAAGGTCCCCACTCCACAGGGGGATTGGGTTTGGGTCAAATTAAGACTAAGACGGGCCCAGCCACCCACTGAACAAGATCTCGAGAATTACATTGTACTCAGGTATTTCCCGAACCCAGACTTATGAATACAACAAGAATAGAGAACATGATTTTCCCTGGAAATTTGGACACGCCATAACATGTTATTATAAATACCCGAGAAAGTTCTTAAGTCTAGATCTCGAGAATGGCTCAGGAATTTCTTTGGAAATACTTGGGAAATTCCCAGGAACTCGAGTATATAATGTTCTAGCGTGTCCAAATTTCCGGAGATAATCACGTTTTCTTGCCCAAGTTGTGAACGTTCCCAACTCGAGTCCTGTTCAGTGGGCAGTCAATACCCTTCCCAATGCCCCCAGTACTACCTCCCTACACCCCTCGCAACTAGCGATTTCACTTTATTTGGTGTCGTTGCCTGAAGAATGTGAACTATTAATCCTTTAAGGGCCGCTGCTGCCTGAGGCAGCATGTAAAATACCCCTGAACTGCCGCTGAACTACCACAGTGCTGACATCCCTTTATCATAAAATTGTCCTACAATTTTACCAATATAACTGCGTTTCTACATCGATATACATGCATCCTTGTTAGAAAAATACAAAATCCCATGGGTATTTGATTTATTCATCCTCCTTAGCTGCTAATTAAGGGCAGCATGCTATGCCCATTCTGCTGCCCAAGGGCATGGGGCCGGCAGTTAAGTCCCAAATGACCTTTTTCAGGGCCGGAAGTTAAAGGGTTAGTTAATAATTTGTGGCAGTGGAGTAATTGTTGTTTACCTGAGCAGAAAGACCGTGCCCGGGGTGACAACCCGGGGATGGAGAGCAGCTCAGAACAACTAGGTTTGACCTGTACTCTGAAGCAGCTCAATAAACCTTTTATATTTTCCTTTAGAGCCAAAACCTTTTTGTAGAATGATGTAGTGTTCTCTTGAGTACACCTTTAATGTGTATCTCTGGGTAGGGAGGAGTGTCATTTTATGAATTGCACAGAGGTGTGGGGACCAAACCGTTAGGAAGGGGGCAAGTGTTTCATTTTGGCAATATGGTTTCGGCCCTGCCCTATACTTGCTCAAGTCTATTGATTTTGATGTGATTAACTCTGACAAAGAGTTATAAAAGATAGGTACCTGGGGTGCCTAATTTAAGATCGGTGGATGGGTGGTTTTTTTATGCAGAAATTTCACTTCAAAGTCAAAATATGGAATGGTTTCGAGGTATCATGAAAACTCATATCTATGATTTTCTTTTGGTATTGTATCATCTGTTAGAGATTCCGGACGGATAGATGTGTGATGCCTTTTCAGGCAAACTTAGACGCCTGTGCATGCAATGCTTTCATATTGAGGTGTCATTGTGGGGCGTCTGCTTTTCCCGCCCTTTTTGCAGGCTGGTCTCATGACTTGTTGGCCCAGGGTCTCCCCTGGGCTATTGGCGGCGCCTTTTCAGTCAAAAACTCACGATCGGGAATTGAGACTTTAGATGGGAATTGCTCATAGAAATTGGTGGATAATTTAACAAAAAAAACATAGTAACATCTTCTTTAGGATCTTGTCTTTCATTGCACATGTACAATTCCTAAAAAGAATGTATATTTATTTACAAAAAACAGAGTTGAAATTACCTTACAATTTTGGCCTGTACAAGAGGAAAAGTGGACTACCATTGATCTCTATGGGACGATAGATTTTTGACGATAAACATAGCACATGGAGTCCTATGGGAATTGGCAAATTGAGATTTTTTCAGCAGGTGAAGAGTAAGAGACTGTTCATTGAATGAGAAATACTGCAGAAGTAGGTTCATTTTCTATATATATGCTGTCAGACCGATCATAAACCCGCCATGTTTGCTTTGTTTATCGTACTTCCGGCAAGGCGAGATGAAGCATGTGCAGAGTAAACATTGATTTCTTTTTGTTTTACGGTGAAATGAGGGGATGTTATCCATTCAAATCAATTAATATTGCCCGAAATGCATGGATTATATTCAAAAACCCATTAATTTCAAGTTAAATCGATAGAATCTATCGAATTTCTCCGTCAAAATGCTACTTCCAGGAGGGGGTCATGCATGCGCAGAGAGAAATAAAATCCAAAATGGCGGACAGGGAGACGATCGACTTACAGTGCTATCGAAACTGCTTGTCGTATTCACAAGTCGGGACTCGAGAAATTCCTGAGAAATTCTCGAGATCTTGTTCAGTGAGAATATTATCAAATCCCAAACATCAAAACCTCAGATTTTGAACCCCCTCACTCGATCCTGAATCCGCAGCTGTACATATATGTTGTTGGCCCAGGGTATCCCCTGGGCTATTGGAGCCGGGTTTTCAGTCAGATCCACAAATTTGTAATCACCAACTTTAGGGTGGAATCATTCAGTGATATACTGTTAGTTTACACATTTTTCAAAAGCCAAAGGAAAGTTTCAAATCTCATCTATCAGACAACATTTTGTCCTTTATGGTGAGTGATGTCTTTCTCTACGGAAAAAGCTGCTGTACTTACGTCATGTTTTTGGGAGCTATACTGACTACAAGTTCTTTAACTATTGGGTCTATGGGTCAGATAGATTTTGGCGATGAAATTAGCACATGGAGTCCTATGGGTAATCACCAAGTGAGACACTTTTTTTCAGCAGGCAATGTTTACAGTGTCCAAGCTATACACATAACTCATTGGGGACTGAGCGATAAACTAAGCATGCTAAGGATAAAGTTTTCTGTGGGGGCTAGGTGTCCAGGGGGCCATGTTTCCAGGGGGCCAGGTGTCCAGGGGCTAGGTCTCCAGGGGGCCAGGTGTCCGGGGGCCAAGTGTCCAGGGGCCAGGTGTCCGGGGGGCCAGCACACCAGGGGGCCAGCGGTCCAAGGGGTTTAGTAAGAGAAGATTATGCCAGACTGGTGTCAGTACATGTATAGATAATAGTCTCTATTTGTATGTAATTAGTCAATATTTCGCAAGTGCTGATTCCTGTGACCCTACAGGGTTGATAGAGGGTTTTATGGTACCTACCCTGAGCCTTCTGTGCTTCAATGCACAACGCCCAATTTTTATATTGGGGGGGGGGTAGTAGACCCTGGGCCATATGTGATATATATCACACGTTAAATCTTTATATAAACTTAAAGGTTGTTCAGTGAGGATCAGGGATAAACTAAATCTTTTGGCCAATGGGAGGGACCCATGCTTATGTAAGGAAGGCATTGCAGCTATTATAACAATATTGACAATTAGGCCCTGTATCAACAACTACATGGTATCAGGATTGATCATTATCATTAAAACACTGTTCAGTATTATAGTTACAATGGTCCCAATTTTCTTCGTTTAAAGAGCTTAACATCGAATACCTACTCACTCTAGTTTACAATGCAGGAGTGGCTCAGTGGATAATGGCTAGTTTGGCATGTTTACTCTGCACTCAATGAGATCTAGAGCAGCATTACTTTTGGCAGTGAGCAGATTAGGAGACTGTTGTGACACAGTTAATACAAGTTGAGTACAAATCTATAACGATTATTCATATGAGACCCCTTTAACCCTTTATGGCTTCTAATATTATATTAAAAGACCAGCTTGTAATATATATGTATGATGACTTATTTTTGTAGTCTTTTTGTTTTAAGATCAGAATGATTTTATATACAGCGCCGCATCCCTCTTTTTAGGAGTCTCCATTAGTTACACAATGCATCCGTTTATTTGGTATTATGATATTTTGTGACCAATCTGCTAGTATAAGGGCAGGTAGGCAGCAGGCTCCTCTGATAATTATATGACGTCACAATTGGCCAAATAACCAACTGTATAGCATTGTTCAGGCTAGACGGCTGTTCCAAACCCCCTTTTCATTGTACTTCTATTGTGTACCAGATCTGACAAGTTCTGCTGTGCGGTCACCTATATGGGATTCTTATTGTTATTAAACTCAAAGACTACCAAATCTCCATCATGACAAAATAGGATGCTCTTTTCTTCTCGTGCATTATGCCCATATTGCAGTCCAAGGAAATCTACTCGCCAGGCACCATGTCAGCCGTTCGGATCTGCATGACGTATTAATGGACTCTAGACCCTCAAAGGGTTAATAATCCCTGTGAGTGCTGTGGGTGGGTGAGTGCTCTATAGCTGCCCATACAGGTGCCTACCTATACTGTGCACAAACAACTGAGTGCATCATGACCAGCTCAGAGCAGACCGGACGAGCAGCTCACGGCCGGACACAGTGAGCAAACAGGGATTGATTTGGGCACCACGTACCGTGGCCGTGTCAGTGTTACGTGGGCGGTCTCGGCGCCCGGCGACATGTTTATATCTACCGCCGCCCTGGAGGACGCCCTGAAGAGTCCTCCTGCAGGCTGTGACGTCATCAACAGATGGCAGTTGAGGAGGTCTATTGAGTCTTGGTGTCCTGGTCTGAGAGGGGTTAGCATTGAACGGTCAGTGTGAGGGGCTAACGGGATATGTAGGAGATGCAGTGGCTACATGTACTTATGGAATCAAGTCACTTACCAACTACAAAATAAGATAATCCACTCTTATCGTATTTCAACTGTGCACAAGTTGTGTGAAACTCTTAATAACAGTTTATGTATGAACTCATCATTGGAAATTAATATCACATATTAGCCTTCCACTGCAAGTCAAACAGATTTTCATCAATGAAACAATCAATCGCACTAATAGGTAAATTCACCATCACTGAATAAACTTCTCCAGCCCATATCAATAAAGTATTCGTGGACCATGTATTGAACAGAAAACCCCCTAGTATTGGTTATACACGTGATAGGTAGGCATATCCCTTGTTTGCTTGCCACGGAGCCATGTCGGCGTTCTTTATTTGTCCTTCGATTTCTCCATAGACGGAGTCTGAAACCTCCGTCATAGTTGTACACACTGGGTTGGCCTTGGTGGATTGCTTGGCTTTGTAGCATATTAATATTGACGTTTGTACACGTTTGTAGCACATTAATATTGACGTTTGTACACTAAGTCATGCATGCAGCAACTCTGCCGTGGATGGACAAACTGATTGTAGAGAAAAATAATATATTGATCAGGACCGTATATCTAATACTTGCACATTAAACTTTTCACTACACCTGAACTCAATTTTAATGCAAGTTGTTGCAATCTTGTTGCAAATACTTTTTTGAAGCTTGAAATTGCAAGTTTTGTGAATAATGTCCAAAGTTGCCATGGGATGTAGCGCGCTTTTCCATTTTCCATACGACAGGGCCTTATGTAATCATCACAGAAGATTTTTAGAGCGATGGTAGCACTGCAAGGACTAGTATAGGATGGTAATGGCGTCAGAATGTTGACTACAATGGTGCAGTCGTAGCATCCGTTAAGTCCAAGGCAGTCATTTCTCAAATTACTACGGCTGCACGCAGATCCTACGACAGCACTCATCTCCTCTTCTGTTTGTCTTTGACAGTCTGATATTTTGAATGGATTAGTGCCGTAGCTCATGCATTTCTATTGATAGAAAGGTCTGAGAAAGGAGTACCTTTATGGATTTCAATATTGAGGCATCAATCTACTTTCGATAAGCCGCCGTTGTTATCGGCAGTTATTACTACTTTCTATCTATGAGATATCAAGCGAATGGTAAGGTTTGATATTGGAATATTATCGATGATGCATCGGATTCTCTCTCCTTTGTGACTTGGTACATATTAACGTTGGTCAGGCCATAGAGGTCAATACAGGTAGGGTTCAGTGACATGAGCTATTGCCCCCTTCCTTCAACACATCAAAGAAGGCAGGGCCAAAAATAAAAATCATATTTCCAGAAGTTTGGACTGTTTTGCTAGTGTCGGTCGGGTAACTGGAAACAATCCTTTTACAAAGGGCACCGTACAGACACTTAGTTACGGATATCTAGATGAGGGCACCACATGTGTAGACATGTACATGGGTACCATGACAACTCCAGTCACCAATAGGAAGCGACGGGGTCCCAGTCACCGATCTTATATGAGCTATTCGCTGATGTACTATTTATGTAGGGCCCAAGACAGGGATCCTATGTCACTTGTCGATCATAAGAAGTGGCCTTGTCACGTACATGTCTCTCAACCCAATGTCCCTTGTCGATTTTAAGAAGTGATCTTGTCCCTTGTCTCTAAGCCCATTTCCCTTTTCGATTTTAAGAAGTGGTCTTGTCCCCTTGTCGATTTTACCTGTCTGGGACCTTATATGATATATGATTTAAAATGTGTAAATTTATATCAACATCGTTCATACTACTACTTCCCAAGTTCAGTTTATAACCACAGGCATGCACGTTTTGTTTATGATAGGCTTTGAAAAGAGATACACAGCTCTAGATTTCGAAGTCAGGTTTAAAAAAAAAGAGTTTGAGTTGACCTGCTAGCTCTTTTATTATATTAAACCTATTTTGGGAAGCTGCGGGTACCAAGTATTAAACAGTCTACCATTAAGTTAGCCTTTGTTGCTATCCCAATCCTATCTTTGGCCTTTACCCAGTCTACCTGTGTAGAGCATCTCCTATACACATAGGCACCTTTCATCAACGGGAAGTGCATGCGATGCCAAGCAGCACGTGCTGCCCCCAAGCGGTGCCAGCAGAGACTGTTGGTTGTAACGGGTTGTAAGGAAACTCTGGAAACGCACCTGGAGCAGCCAAACACTGCCAAAGGTACACCATCTGATTCAAATGGCATCCCCAGCCTCCAGTGCTAGCTCCAGGGTATGGTGTCTAATGGCGGATCTCGGGGTATGTTATAACGTGTTCATGAGCAGACACGTTTATACTATCACTGTTTTAGTCTTTGGTATCACGATAAAGCAAGTGAGGTGATAAAGTTCAGCTTTTGGGAGATTCAGAGCTCAATCTTTATTCTGACAGTCAATTAACCATTATCTATTCGCATGTACATAGGCCTACAGTTTTCGTCTTATCGCTGTAGGCCACCACCCCTCCCCGTTGAATCCACCATTAAACATGCAGGACGGCTTTGTGCCATCAAATATGATCAAAGGGGCTGGTCTCATCACTCTCATGTATACGATTTCGACATTGGTATATAGACCTAGTGGGGCAGCCGCACAATGCATGTGTGAGGTCCTTTGATAAATTATTTGAGGAATCATAAAGGATGCTATAGTACAATGACATGCAAATTCAATAAATTCATGATTTCGTTTGAAATAGGATTACCCCCAGCCTTTTCATGTACATGTAATGGTTGAAGGTGCTGTATATCAATATGGATGCCTTATTCTGGAAGCTCACATAGTGGGCTTAGCCTAAGTGGTATGCACATTAAAATGATTCATCCCGATGCATTTATGAGGCATGGAGGTCCATATCTCATTGTAGAGAGTCCAAATACCGTTACACCGGGGGTGCCGTATTGCCAGGTGCCATTTGCACCGATAGTTCCCACTGAGAAGATTGCGTGAATTCCACATATATATATATATATATATATATATATATATATATATATATATATATATATATATATAGACAAAGGTGCACGAGAATTGGTCAGCAATGAGGGTTATCACACGAGGCGAAGCCGAGTGTGATAACCCTCATTGCTGACCAATTCAAGTGCTCCTTTGTATTTATCTCAAGTTAATTTAGTCAAATATGTTCAAAATTCTATCATTTGGCATTAGAAATTATTTTATCATCTATCATTTGAACATTTTGGATGTTTTCCCTTGCAGTGTGATACGGGGAAGGGTTATCACACTGGGAGGTGTGATACGGAGGTTCTTGGTTAAACCTATGGGGCTCTCGTATTCAACTTGAGATAAATATATATATATTATATATATATATATATATATATATATATATATATATATATATATATATATATATATATATATATATATATATATATGCATGCTAGAGAACAGCTAAAGTGAACACAGCTATACGTATACACATTGCTGTTCAAAATTGGTCCACAAGTTCACATTATATGTGATGTCTGTCTCTTTTCCAATCTTTTATTAGGTAGTTCACAGAACCTCGCAGTTGCAACAGAAGTGGCATTTATACACAATCAAAAAAGTTGAAAACTGGAGGTTACTACGGAGATGCTATGACTATGAGCTCTCAAATCTTAAGTAAAACTCTTGCTCTGAAACCATTAGCCTACATTGGCTATCTCACCGCACAGACATGCTGTCATCAAACTTTCCTCCGTGGATTGGTCCCTGTATCTTCCTCATATAGGATTAGCTATGCAAGCACTATTGTAGACCAATACATGAGCTGAAGATTTCAGGCCCATGTTGTCATGAGTGATTTTGGAATAAGCCCATGGTGGTCATGTGTTGATAATCCTTCTCAGCATCTGCCTCATAGCAAATATATCAACCTTGATATACTCGATACAATATACAATTCAAAGTTAATTCAACATTATTTGCAAACATTTCTAATGAGTGTTGTTAGGAGGTACCCAGTAACGTTTACCTAATGTTTACGCTATAACATGGAGTTAAATACATGTACCTGCTTGACAATACTCTATTTTGGGATTCTATTTACAAAACTTGGTAAAAGGTTGAGTTATGTGGACCTTGTTTTTATTTTTCTGAATATGCAGGGTACATTATCAGTGATTCGATTACATTTGAAACGATTGAGCCTTTCCTCATTGTGATACACACAGAAACGAAACAGAATGTGATCTGGTTAATTATAACTTTATAGATATGTCAGCTGATGTGATGCTATACAGTATGAGCATCACATAGTAAGGCTAGAAGATGCCTTGGGCTGCATTCGATAACTGCAGACGAGCAGGTATTTATCAGCCATTGGCATCAGGTGGCACTTAACCCCTAGCCAGCAGCCATAACTGCTGCACTAATGTATCAGTTTGGAGTCTTGTTTTGCCGATCCCATGGCTGCACCGCTCGACCTTTTGGGGTTTATGTGAAGTACAGCGGTAGTTCAACACACCTGTGCCTCCTCAGCCACATGGTCGTCACGTGATCCGCCGACAAATTGTCGTCTGCTCACTTCCCGCCATATTAACAGTTCTTTTTTTTTCTTTTAAAGTAGTCAGTTTTAAGTGGGGGTTGACCATTGGATTTCGGGTGGTAAACGAAGTTTCTCCGGTTTATATTGCTAAGGAAGATATAGGTCTACCGTTAGATGTATATGTGCTGGTTGTGTTGCAATCATAGGTCTGCTGGTTTCGATATCTAGTATAGAGCACGCTATTCTAATTATGTGCTCGAGAGAGGTGAAATGTGACAATCAAATTCCAAGCTAAGTGAGTACACAGTGAGTTATATTCAGTATCAACTTTCGATTTTAGATGTGCGTGCATGGTTCGTCATGACGATAATTAAAAGTCCGCTGACGCGGAGATTATTCAGAGAATGTAAACAAATCCCATCAGGTATCGACAAGGATCGCTTGCCCGCATTTCTTTTTAATCAGGTGTTGTTTTTTTTTTAACTTTTTAATCAGGTGTTCTAATTAGAGTGTTCCAAAGATAGGTACATTTTCAGTATTTGGGATCCATTGGCAGGTAGTTTAGCAGTCTAGGCATGGATTCAGGGTGTGAGCAAATGATGTCTAGATCTATACCCACTGGTCATCTTTGAGGAGCCTGGGGATGGCCATAGGTGAACAACCAGCTTAAGGGACTATCTCTACTCGTGGAGCAACTATTTGACATTTTGAGGTAGGCGGCGGTGTTTTTGTGCACAGTCTCAGCGCGGGTCGGCAGTAATTAATGACATTAATGGTGGCTGCCGACTCGGCCAGAAGGTCAGATGATTAAACTCTGACCAGACATCATTAAGCCAGTGTGTAATTACGCGCGTTCTTCGCTTCAAAGTGACGGCCACATTTTGTATTTATGGGCCAGTGTCGGGCCAGTGGTGAGCAGCTCACAGAAGTAGCGGGGAACTGCTCATTGAGCTGCTGCTGGCTGCTCCTGCCCTGCTGGTGGTGGTGGTGGCTTGATAGAGACGAGCTGCTCCCGATTTTATTGGGTCAATCACAGAGCGACGCTGTGAGACGAGCAACTCAGGTCGGAGCTGCTCACTGTGCATAAAACATGTCAAAATCAGGGTCACCCGGCAAGGTCACCTCAAGGGTAGGCCATTGGTAATGTGGGAGGGAATAGACGCCCCCAGATGAAGGCTAAGAGGTTTGAGGTTACACCCCTACTCCCATTTATGTTCATAGATGGGCCATCTTACTGACTGCCTCGTAAATGGGGGTTCCTCCAGGCCTGACATGAAGGGTTAGCCAGGAAACCGTCATGCAATGAATAAGGAATGACACACGAGGACCTGAATCGAGAGATCTAATGTAATTGATACATGGAGCTACAGACAGAATGGCCCAGGGTCCTGAAATGAGAGCTATTCTGGGTTTCCTTACACTGATTATTTTAGAAGATGCCTTACATTTAACCCTTAATCAAACCTTTAATGCCGCAATTCATCATGCCCTATATTAGTGTCATGCAAGAATGCACCCTTGGCTAATATCTCCCCAAGCTTCCGATGCTTGTACATTCCAGAGGGGTCAGTGCTGGCTGGGAGCCTCGCCAACACTGCATTTGTGCAACATGAGTAGACTATCATGCTTAACACATCAAAATCTATACATAGACCCATTGCAGATTCACGCCAGATAACCAACGACTACACCATGGTTTATGTATTAGTATAATGTAGATGGAACTTTATTTTCCCTGTTACAGTTGTTTAGAACCGATCCCTTTTCATTAGAGACCTAATGGGCCCTATTAAGTTGCCCTGGGGGGGGGGGGGGGGGTAGGATTCCATATATGTGACGCAACATGAAGTAACTTCCATTAACATATGCAACAGAAATATATTTTGTAAGTTTATCACTTTACTGGTAACCATCTTTTCTAAGAAACACGTTACTTTCATATTTTACAGATGGAGGGTATCCTTGAGCGGATGCAGGACGGCCACTCAGGAGTCCCCGTCCGTACGGTCAAGAGCTTCATGTCCAAGATCCCCAGTGTATTTACAGGTAAGGAAAATACAACGCTTTTTCTATTGCAATATTCACATATGAACTTTTTCTCTCTCTTTTTTTGGGCTATGGAGGACATGACCTTAGATGTGGAAATTCCGTTAAACAGCCATAGAGGTCAGTTTGATAGAAGAATACCTGTGTCCGTGTCTGTACAGATAAATGATAGAGGGCACAGAAAAGAAAAGATAAAACACCCTTTAAGAAGAGACTAGGGAAGATCCAAGTGATAACCTAGTATTTTGGGATTGAGTATTAGATATAGTCTAGTAAGTGTACTATTAAACAGACTGACAAAAATCTGGAGCAAGTTTCCATAAAGCTTGGGAAAGTCATTTTTTTTCGAGATTTGGATGGCTGAAAGAGAAATACATGACTAAATGACTAGAAAATTACACCTTTTCCCTGATTGACATGACTATAGAGTGTTGTCATTCACCCCCCCCCCCCCACACACACACACACACACTGTAAGATCTTATACAACTAGAGCCATATTCTTTCTCAAATTTAGGACAGTGTCTATTGTATATGTATTGGCTGCATGTGATGCTGTAATATAGCACACAATGTATATTCATCCACATTCAACGAAATGGCCATACTGATCCCTAGTACACTTTAGGTATATAAGATATAAGGGCCACTGAGTCTGTGTAGCATCATTAGAATGCTTATACCCTGATACAAATGTTACGTATGACCGTGGTGTATACCTACATTATGTTACCTGACCTTGGATACTGAGTAGGCCTACAGGTCTAAACACCCATGGAATCAGATCCATCATAAACCTCAGGGTATGTCTTTACTGTGTCATAGACCAACATCAGGGAACGAACTGAGGGAGGTGGGCTGTCAGTCTCATCCCCCAACAAGACACACAAGGAGAAGCATGCAGCCAACACAATAGCGCCCCCTGGCCTCATGTCATCATTGTCAGCTGCTCCTTACCCATGTACATGTAACCCACACATGTTATACATATTCCTAATCTACCCCCAGGCTCTTCCTGAAGCCTCTCTATCTTTGGGACAGGTAGGGGATTCAACCTTGCCCTTTGACTGATGGGTTGAAGACTATGGATTTCAGCCCCATGGGTGAGGGGGGGGGGGGGCTGTAGAGGAGGGTGTCTGTATAGAATGATGGATGGGCAATACATCTCCAGGGACAAAATCTTACTGGTGGTAATAAGTGTTACGGGACCAGTGTTATTTACAGGCAAAGGTAAAGAGTGAGGATGATCTCCCAAACACCAAGGACGCAAACCCAGTGTGTCTATGAAAGTTCAGGGGGATACGCGGCTACTTATAAAACTCCAGGGGCATGGGAAATAACTCACAACTCATCATATTCTGTTGGATCAGGGACAACTACCTAGGACATAGGCAACAGCCCTTTCACTTTCAACCTCATCTCCATGGCATGACCTGCTTTAACCTACAAATATACCATTTACAAATTGTATTATTTTCCATATTCAACTATTAGTTAAGACTATTAAGTTAAATGGTTAAAGGTGGAAGGTTGTCCACTTTACATGTATACCTTAAAGGAGCTGAAGGGTGCTGACTACAAGTAAATACGATAGAGCGTATAGGCCTCAACATGGACGCTCAGTCGGTCCACCATTTTAAATTTCACTGGTTTGGGTAAAATCCACTGATAAGACAAACCATGATGGTATACCTTGTCCCTGGATAACACCCACTTCCATGGACAATCTGGTACCCACCCTATCAACCCTTAGGAGTGCATGTCGCCAGAACCAGACTCGATTGTAGCCTATGGATCAACTGACACCAATTTTCCCATGCCTCATAAGGACTAACTTAGGCGGGGGGTCCCCGGGCGGGGGATACTAAGATTTTCTTCAGACATCCATTGGTGGCGGGTAGAGCATAGCACATCCTCACAATTTAATAGCAGATTCTTATTGGGCCATTTGAGGGGCAAGGGCTGTTATTAGCTTATTCTATACATATATCTATGGAAGTGGGGTATGTTTCAGATTTACTCCTGTTGGCTTAATTCAATACAATGGATAGAACAGAGTTGGGGTGCCTTGTCCTATTTCTCTCCTATATAAGTATTATGACTATCCCCATGCTCCATTTCCATCCCACCACCACCCACCCACACTGCTAACACCCCTGAAAATCTCAGTAAATGCTGTGATCTTGATTGGCCTGGCAACTGGCCGAAATAATTCAGCATATTGACACAGTGGGCGAATGGTATTGACAGTGTGCTAATGCATAAAATGGTTTCCTCTGCGGGCCGCTGGCTCCGTGTATGGAGAGAGGGAGGGTGAGTGCCAACCCCCATGTACTGAGGGTACTGGAGGACAGTGATGGAAAACACTTGTGATTCACCTTTAATCATGCACCACTTCCAGTTTGACATACCTGGTATGAAAAAAGAAAGCATAAAATGTAATTATGTTTTATCGGTTGTATACTCCCAGACAGGTGTCCTTCTATATACACATGTTATTATTTTTAGCATTAATCTTGGGCTATAAATGGCCTTGAACTCCAGGAAAGTCCAATGCAATGGGTTGTTTAAATTGCCCTGATGAAGTGGTAAAGAATAAGTGCTTGAATTCCATTGTAAAGTAGATTTATTCTTCCCATTCAAGGTTTTCTCTTTTTATGACGTTTTTCAGATGACACATTTTCAGATGACCCTAACATCGTGGACAGCAGTCCCTCAAATTGGTAGTCACATGGCAATTTCATGGTTCGGCCTATAATTATGATATAAAACATAACTTGAGTTACTTATGCTACCTAAAGTTTAATACCTTAGGTCTGTTTAGAATATAATTGAGCATTATTCTTTGGCAAAAAAAAAGAGAGAGAAAGAAATTGCACAAAAGAAAACGATGCCAAAATGCTGTCCCTCCCTGGTGCTAGCAGTATTAAACTCAAAAACAGGTTATGTACATAGCTATAACCCGTGGGGCTGCTCCATATCTAATTTGAATGGCAATCCAGTGAGCATGTGCATAATGGGGAGATTAACGTATTCCATTATGTAAACTGTGTTTGATCATGTTGGAAAGTTAATAGGGGTTGAGTCGGTTCTGTAGTCGTTACATTGAAGTCACTTCGGCGTATTTGTAATATGAAATTGGCCAGTACATTAATATTATTTGTTATCTAATGTACCTGAGTTACCGGCTATGTACATTGTATATGTGCCTATTTATATGTAGAATTGTGTAATCAAAACATCAGGGTAATTACCCATGGTATTGAACCATAAGAGAATTTATGATTGACCGCACACCCAGAACAAAGGTGTACTTAGCAGATGATAGGGTGTGTCCTGCCAGGGGGAAACCATGTGGAATGAGAATACCTGACATAATAGGCAAGCACCAAGTGTTCCTTATTCGGTACCAAGTTCCATTATCAGTGGGGTATGCCCCTACATGCAAGTATATCCATACAGAATAATGGAGGTTATTTTGCACCGTGCACCCTATTCAGAGCTGTCATCGACATATGCATGCATGCATGTTCAGTTTCTTCTTGTCAAGTGGAAAGATAAAGGGCTCCGATATCTCTGCGATTTTGTCGGTTGTTTTGTATGAATAGAATGCAACAGGCAAAATCGCAGAGATATTGGAGGCCTAAATTGCCATGTAGGCTTCAACCTATAGGCAAGGAACATATTGAAATGTGTGTATTCAATCGTTCACTTGTACATTTTTATCAATATGAATACGTCCAGTATTCATGTCTCATCTAGACCTTAGTATGTCTCATACCGCTGGTACTAGTGTAAATAATATGAGCTTGTAAATATGAATATGACCATGCTGGCTGAAGACATTAACATGAGTCCAGGTAGAAATCTGTGAGAATATATCCATACAGGACACACCCTGAGGGTGTCAAGGTGTAGGACCTCCTCCTCGATCAATGAGTCCTAAGAATAACTGTGGGTCCTGGGCGTCATTCAACTTACCTGGATATATTGGCCAAGCACTCGCCGTAACCCAAACTTGGGTGGGGTGTGGACACAGCTGGTGGTCGGCCACCATTGTTTCTACGTCCAGCCCAGGCAGTGTTCGGCCTGTAATAACTGGCCTCTTGCTGAGTAGGACCTGCACATATTTGTCAAGGCCCTATCACTATCAGCGCACGCAGCCCGTTGTTGCAGAACAATCAAAGCTCTATCGATATTATCGACCTATATAGCTTATGATGATAGCCTAACACCACTAGAACCTATGGCGGACCGAAACAGACCACGCAACCGACAGTTTGGTGCCAAATTCAAGCGCTTAGGATATGTAACACTGGCAGCAAATGGCCATTTTCCTGACACAACACCCTCACCAATTGTTTGGGAATAAATAGTGTTTTTTTTTTCTGATAAGTCGAAGATGATGATAACTGATAACTGTGAGATGCAGATAGAAAAGTGCATATTTCTTATTAGATAAATAATGGATTGTGTGCTTATGCATTTAGAGAGGTGGTAAGATTGGATCTTCATCGTAATAATTGGATTCGTCTTGTTTTCAATGTGGTACCTGCCCGGGGGTACTGTCTTGGAAGCAAAACATTTTTATTAGCCCCTTACATCTTTAAATAATTCTATGTGTATACATTGACAATGCATTGGTAGAGCAAGAACCTTGTGACAGATGTGAACCGTGAATTTATATCAGAAATTCACACCGAGATTATCTAAGCTTTCCTAACAGAAATCAGTTTCAGCGTGTTTGTAGGAAATATTAGTATAATTGACGGATAAGAAGGGCTTGGTCGAATGCTCCGCCCCATCTTTGAAAAGAATTAATGGCTGCATTAAGCATCGCATGGAGGTAGCAACAGTTGAAAAAGAAAAAAGAAAATTACCAGTAAGCACAACCCCTCCCCCATAGTTGTATCCTGTGTATAATACTCCCATTGAGTTTGCCCATTGACATTTCATCTCCAGTCGTTTTGTGTTAGGTACATCCGTTTGTTACAACTGTTGGTGTTTAAACATAACACGAAAAACCAGTGCCAGTTCTATTCACCACGCGTCGATATAGAGCAGGTATTTTTAGATTGTCAAGGTAAAGGGGCATATAGTCGGATCCAGATGGGGATTATGGATATTGGAGAGGGAGGGGTTCAAAAATAGAGGTGTCATGGACAATAGGAATCTCTAGTTAAGCACCACATCCATTGGGTCTGATCTGCCGACGACATCAAAGGGCTCACAATATGTGGTGCAAGCTTTGTTGTCCTTAGGCAGCTTATAGATAGAGAGATCTGTGGATTTCACTAAAATCGTTGATAATAGTATAGGGTATTGTGAATATGTTCAGGAGGTTTGTAAAATGTGAAAGGGGGAATTATTATATCCAGGTGTAGTTAATTCTTAAGTTATATTTCCATGTTCAAAATTTTCATAGCAATTTTTCTTATAGAGAATCAAATATTGAAAGGTATTTCCACTTTCTAGATACAATGTGAGTTATGGGTATTTGCTGATTAAAAGGAGTCTCGTCTCCGAGCATTATTATACATCTAGTGTCATAATTATGTGGGGCATCATGCGAAATATTTAATTGATAAGTACATTAGGATTTATCCCATATATATTGTGAAGTAGAATATCGATGACATAGATTGATAAAACACCCACTGAAACTCTATAGATATGTGCGACTGATATCGTACATTTCCCACACTTTGCAAAGAGCACACCGATGCCAACTGTGTAGCAAGTAATGCGTCTAGAATTGAGGTTCTGTTTGTTTCTCCAGTATTCCCAAGTGCCAAAACTAAGTCTCCCACTCCGAGCAGAGACCTTAAGTGCAGAGGTTAGGGTTGTAGCCTTTCGTGAGCGTTGCCATGGCACCTAGGGATGCGGGAATATCTCCTCCGCCAGGTGGGGTATAAGTAGACCGACATGGGACAGGCTTATACCACGTGGGCATAGTCAACTTCTCAAGATGTTGTTATAACCCCAGAGGTACTTTAGTGTTACACTGGGCTACACTGTGTACAATACCATTGATAGCTGCTTATCTACTGGCCTAAGCAGTGTCAGTTGAAAGAATTGCATCCAATTGCAGCTACAAATCATAGACAAGAGTTTGACTGGTCTAAGGTCAGAACTTCCAGATTCAGTCGAACGTACCATCGCAAACTCACAAATGATACGCGTACCTGGCTCTCAGATAGATTGGAACTATGGTGAAATAATAGGGGAGCATTGTACTCCTAGTAAATTCCATACTTGTATTTGATAAATAATATATGTATCTCGGGCTTATTTCAATATCACTGAGGACAACATAGTATAGGCCATTCACACCAGTCATTCAGGTATTTTCCCCTCTTCCCAACATTAACCGTGATTTACCATCACTTAGCCATTATAAAGATAGACTATATGCACACCAGTGTGAAGCTATATTTCTATTCTACACATCCATGAAGAGTTTGTTGTGACTTGTCAACTATAAGTGGTACTTCTGTGTGAAGGAGTAAGGAAAAGTGGCTGAAACTTAGTGAAAGGGGCTGCCCAATTATGGTAATCAATCTATGAAGTGCCCCAATAACTACTCTGTATAAATATAGAAAACAGGCAGAGGTCATCAGGGCAATTGATTTAGAATTGATTGCTTTGGATTCCTATGATATAGAGCTACATTTAGAGATATCCTACGTTCTGATTGGACACCTATAACCATTACGATCACAAAAACTGTCAACAAATAGATTCAATCACCTTCAAGGGGGTGGAAATTGGGTATGTAGGACAGTGCATTAGACTTCTTTATATCTCTTCTATCTACTGTGGTAAAATGCAAATATTTTGGCAAATATAAGTTGGCAGTTTAGAGACATGCTTTACCCAATACTCCCAATAAATTCTGAAATGTCGGCATACACTCATCCTCCAGGGTCTCCATCTTCTCCCTTTTGGTCTATCCTCTCTACTGAGTTTCCAACCCTTCCGCAATGATTTGCAACCATTTTTTTGAGTCTTACATCCCTCTTCTAGTGACTTGAAGACCTCCTCCAGGGTGTTCTCATTCCTCCTCCAGGATGTCCAAATTCCTTCTGCAGGTTGTCTTACCCACACATCAGCATCTGGACACATTGTCTACCATTTCTAAACCATATAATGGCATTAACTGTTTCTCCCTGCAGTGTTTTCACTAAGTGAAATATAGTACCCTTGTATTGATTGCAGTAATTAGCTGCCATCTTGGGTTTTCAGTCATATTATTATCAAAAGTACCACAGGTAATTAGATAAGTACATTGGCTTTCAGAATATACATACATTCATAAGGTTTTATGTATGTATTCCATGTTTAGATCCTAATCAGGCACAGCCACTTCTCTCCTACATTCCCATAAGCCTAGATCCTGACCAGAAGCACAAATCACTTGCTATAGCTCAAAGGGCCTCAAATCCCCTGACTTTTTACAAAGAATAATCAATTCAAAAGGAACCAATGATAGTAGAATTACAATTCTTTCAGCATTGTATTACTCTAGATCCCCTTTGTCCATTCCACTCAAAAATTCAAGTTTTTCCAGGTATTCTAAAAATAGACTGAACGCCCTACATCGTGGCTGTATTAGGCCCATGCGGCTTATATGTTGTCATTAGGGATATTGAAGCCCCAGGTGTATATGTTACCATCCCTTCACCACAAAGGTACCAGCAGGGTACTTGCTTCCTGATTTGATACGGGCATGGTGAGAGTCACATCCAGAAAATGTCAATGTCTGTTTAGTTTTGTAGATTTCAATCATGAATAGTCTGCAACTGATAAGTATGTCTAGACCAATCACTTCAGGCCATGCTTGACCCTTGAGTGGCTGGCCGAAAATTAACAAGTGGGTAATTATAGTATACCTATGTCTAGACCAATTTAGAGGTTCTACCAGCAGGCCAAAGGATATACCCTCCTGTGCGGACTACCTCTAGCATTGTGACTCAAAATGTAAACATGGGATACAATTTACAAAAAGTAAAAACATTCAAGGGTAAAGGGGACATATGAGATACCACATGCAAAGTTTGGGGGTCAATACATGTATTTAGTTCAGGGGAACTAAAATCAAACCAGCCTCGTATATTCCTGAGCGTTTTGACACTTCTGTACCCACAGCATACTCAACCCAAACACAATGATTGAAGCGTTGGGGTACCAGTATGCTTCACGAGCATATGCGTCAGAGGTGGTGTAGGAACAAGTCCGTAGGACGAGTTCCTACGCCGCCTCCGACGCATATGCGAGTGAAGCATGCTAGTACCCCGACAATTCAAAAGTTGTGTTTGAGCTTTATTATACCCCCCCAAATAAGAATTTAATGTAAACAGCTGGGTAGAAAATATAGTTCCCCTCATTATTTAGGTCTCACATAGGGAAATCCCGGGGTCACTCAGTGCATCCTTACTGCAGAGGATCTCTGCACTGAATACTACATGAGTTCTGGGTGGATAAAGTAGTTAGCTGTGCCCCGGAGGTATTGAGCAAAAAATCCCAAGTATATCTTTAGGGGCAACCTCGATTTACGACATATAAAAAAAAACCTGCGCATCGATCACGAAAATCTGGAATGCTGGCTATAAATGTACAGACACCTGCATAATTGACATTTTTTGCAGTGAATAAATTCAGTTCAGACCCAATCCAAACAAGCCCAAAAATGAATGGACATCACCGCAATAATCATGTTTTATTTTATATCATATGAATTTATAATACCTAGATATACTCAGGACCAGTTATGAATTTTTACTGCTCATGTAGTATTCAGTGCGGAGATCTTCTGCAGTAAGGATGCACTGAGTGACCCTGGGATTTCCCTATGTGAGACCTAAATAATGAGGGGAACTATATTTTGTAGTGCTAGCTTATATCAGGAGTAGGGTTGTGTTTTGGCACTACTTTTCCGTATGCCCCATGGTCTTTTCCGTATGCCCCCTCCTCTATCCATATGCCCCCTGCTCTGCATATTTCGCCCGTATGCCCCCATGGTAGGCGTACGGCGATCCTGTACATTTGCTATACAGAATCGTATGGGGGGTATAATAATACATGTATATCTAGTCTTACAGGATATACTAAGTCTACATGTCATGGCACATAGTTGACCTCTGTGGTACTACCCCCACAGAGGTCGATTTCAATATATCTGACGACAGCATAACCTTCAAATAGTTAGAGAACCAACTAAGAATCATACGTAAGGCCTGCTATAGTACTGACAACACTACGACTGCTTCACCGAATTCTATGTGCATGATTACGTGGGGACTAATATTCTTAGCCCTGCATGGGTCTCCATGGAAATCTTTAATCGTCAGCTTTATTGAGATAAGCCCCATGATTTTTAGATCGTCAGTAGCAGGGGGTTGTTTCAACATCTCTGATGACACGATCGGTCACATAGGCCTAATACATGTATAGCCTCTATGTTGCGTTTGAGTATTTATTGGCTCTGATGACAACAATATGTTGTCGTGAGGGATATTGAAATAAGCCCTAAATCCTTTGCGATGATGGTTCATCTTTGTATAATTCCCAATCTTAGGCAGCAGTCGATGGGGATGCCCTACGCTGTATGCTTATCTGCAATATTAGGAGATTGAGTGCATTGATGTGGGCTACAGTAAGCATTGCAAAGTACATGTAACCTCCTGGGGCTTATAAATTCCAATATGCCTAACGATAGCAGTGCCCCTCATAGTAAACCTCGATACATCTCTATAACAACTCTGCCAAATCCTATGTCCGTGTTTACATAGAAACCATTGTGGGGAGGAATATCTGGGGAGAGCATGACCTCTCACTGAATCGTCAGTGAATTTTGAAAATGTCAGCTTTATGGAAATAAGCCCCTGAATGTCCTATGTTGCACACTAACATTGTAGTACCTACCCCTCCCACAATGTATTGAAATATCTGTGTGGATCCCACTATCATGTACTTCCTAATAACACGCTTCCCTAGCCCATATTAAAGGGGGGTTAATCACATCATCTCTGTCCCATCTGTGTGTTTAGTGCACATATTCACGGGCACCGACGTCTATTGTAATTTTCTCACCATGAATATAATTTTAGCTTTTGGATTGCTGCTAAACAAACATTACTCACTCACTACTTGGGAATCCTCCTGCTCCTTATACTCTTACCTGCACCCTCCAACCGCCCTTCATTAAGCATGCAGTAGTCGGCATGCTGACACTCCCAATCGATACCACTACATTCACGTAATGGGCTCACAAACCTGTTTTACGATGAGATGTGAATTGTGAAATGGTCAGAAGCTTGCTTCACCTTCCCTCATTGGAGGCAGTGGTATTTGGTTACAATTACCTCACTCTATTCCACATCCTTGATCTATTTCAATGGGACACTAAAAAAGAGGGGGAGGACTGACGATCATGGATCGAATAGTCATAGTTTTATGTGGATATAGAATAGGCCTCTTACGGCACTTAGCAAAGAGATGTCAGACCTTCAGAGGTCCGTCTATTTTCAGATGTTCAAACTTTCCCAAAAGTCAGACATCTCAAAGGCTTCTTCCATCTTGTGGTCATAATATAGATAGAGGGAATTACATTAATCATAGATACCCTTACAGCATGCCCTTTTTACTTCTAGGGAGCATAAGGCTGAGCATAGTAAAGGCTTCAGCAGGGGAAATTAAGCATGCCTTGTGCTGCCCTCTAGCCTTTTCTAGACAAACCACCCTTCAGAGATCAGAGGACATGTGAAATCTCATTTCAGAGGACATGAATCTAAGCTGGCTTCTGATTGGCTGAAATTCTGATGCAGTCTTTTAATTGTTTTTCTATGACCATCCAATCTAGAGATTGAATGAGGGGAACAGGTTGAAATGAAGATGAGATGGGTGCTTTTAGTATGATAAATTGAGCGAAATGGGTGCTCTGCTAACACCCAAAAATTTCAGAGGTTGAGCCCATACCCAACTGACATCTCTGTAGCATAGAAACCTGTGTTCTCTTTGTTTTACATTTCGACCGAGGGGTTTGAGGAAAAAAACCCACAATATTTAATGTTATATTGGTATTGCACATAAAGTGCGATTCCCATGGCCTCAGCCAAAACCGTAAGATTTCCATTCAGAATTTTATACAGCCTATGGATCAATCACCACTATTTATCGGCTGTAATCTCAGACTGAGAGTCATGGAGAGTTCCGTCAGTTTGTTTTTACCGGTTCGAAATATGCAACCAACTGAATGGTACTTGTCTAGACCAATCGTGATAGGCCATGATTGGCTGTTCGAGGCTGAGATGAAATGTGCAAGATGGGTAATTATATTGCCATAAACCAGTCACTGGGTGAAAAGACTGCACTGCGCAGTACCGATCTGTGCATACGACCTTCATCAAAGTTTCTCAATGTACAGAAATGAGACCAAATTAGGAAAAGATGAAACCATACAAAGGTAGGGGATATTTGTAAGATGGGCACTGTAGATTTACTAGACTGTTAACAATAGATTTAGGACATGAGAGCTAGAATAGATCCACCGTAGCGTCCGTGCGTATTGCGGGATATAGTTATCACCACTAACTCTTTGCCCACTCCTTTGGTATGGACCTTCTCCCATTCGTTCTTTTTTTTTCTCTACGTCCAAGCTTTAGCTTGATACAATGCCCAACATAGACCTGAGACTTATGGACCTGACCGAGTTAAGCCACAGCACGCCAAATTAGCTTCCATCTGAGAGCTGGCTTCTGGATGTCAAGCTTGGCTTCAGCTGTGGCTTCTCCCCTGGCTCCGGCCACGCTTGACCTGGTCCATAGACAGTGGGTTCTAATCTCCAGTATGTCCCAGGCCGCTGAAGCGCGCCAAACTCAATGTCGGCTGCTCGCAAATTTTCCAACAAGGGACTTTGAATAAAGATAGTAATGGGTTGCTGTAGCTTAACCTTGCGTACATAGTCCACATGACTATATACTCTGCGTGTACTGATAAAATATAGGAGCATATTGACCTGAAGTCATTGCTAAAATCAATGTTAACATTAAATTGATTGTTTTCTTAATTTTTAGGAACTGACCTCATAAACTGGATGATGAGACATCTAGACGTAGATGACCAAAGTAAGAATTGTTATATTACTTCTCTTTTATATTCAATAGAATTATCTCGATTATTATTAGACTAGATCTATCTGAAAGCCTGTCATAAAAAATTGGAATGGGTCTAATATAATATCTAAAAGTATGACAGTTGATAGATACCTTTTATCAATAAACCATATTTTGAAAAAATCATTTGCTAACCAATTTAATCATTTTGCCTTCAGCGGAAGCTTTGCATCTAGCCCACTTGATGGCGGCCCATGGATACCTATTTCCCATTGACGATCATATACTAACAGTCAAAAATGACAACACGTACTATCGGTTCCAGGTAAGACTTATCATTTGTATTTACATGAAGGACATCCTATGCATCTTCCCCTTCTCTGTTGCATCAATGAAGATTCTCCTATACTAAGTATACAGTGTAATCACACTTTGAATGAGAAATACGAATTTTATTGCGTAGTAGTGGCAGTAATTGTGATTTTTTAAAAACAATTCGATGGTAGTTATCGCATTACATGTACTATGATGGGCTTTCAATATAAGATACTTACCGACAATGATGCATGCACTTTGTAGGTTATTATTCATATCTAACTCTTTTCCCCTTCTTATGATGGGGCTTCCTCGGGTTGTAATCCCACCAACTTATGATAAAACTTTGCTAGCTTGAATGTGCATGGTATTATATTCCCTTTGGACACCCTCCCCTAAATCAATACAATGGTTGATGCCGTGGATGGTTCCTTGACGACGGGCAGACGACAATTTATCCGTTGCCGTGCCAAGCAAGCTTCCCATAAGGTGGCAGTGGCACTGTTTAAATGGCTAACTTAGACCAGGTCATTTTACCTTAGCTTAAGAGTAGTTTGTACTGAAGAAAGCAGCTACACAGATATGACGTAGAGAGGGAACGTGTAACCAGTCATTAACATATAAGCTTGATATGTAGGCCTACAGCAGGGCCGGGCAGCTGTCGCCATGTAGCCAAAAAGTGACGACAATGGCCTTGAAAATGGCGACATCTACCTCCAGAATGTTCAGACTCTGGGCTTTCCAACAGTGAAAGAATTTTTTAAATATTCCTAATAGAAACAAAGTTATGAAATGCTTCACAGAAGTCACCAGAATGCATATTTTAACATGGAAAATTTTAAATTTTTTTGGGGAAAATGGCCCCAACCCCATCTCCCTGTTCCAATCACTCAGAGCCGCTCAGTAATGCAAGGGGGGCGGTGTAAGATTTGGAGTGGGACATGTTGAAAAAGAGTCTTTCGATGGGGGTGCCAAGGCCCAAGAGGGGTGGGGTGCAATTCACATACTTATTCCAACATCATTTAACATAGATAATTCAGAAAATAACAAAAATTTAAACCCTCATCCCCCATACAAGTTTATTGGGCTGCTCTGCCCCCACTGATCCTTGGTATTTGGGGCCCCTAAGGGATCCCCCCTTGATGTCACAATGCCACCAAAATTCAAGGCTTCAGGTCACATGTCACCTTTTTAGGGAATGGACATGTCACATATCACTTTTTTTGTCTAACTGAAAGGTATACACTGACAATTGTACAGGGATGGATCCAGTGATTTAAGAAGGTGGGAGGGGCATGTATACATACATGTTGGCCATATGATGTAATAGAATGGGTGGAGGCAGTCATTCCAAGGAAAGCACACTGAATTTGCAACCCGATTGCAAGCACCTCCTACCCTCACCCCAGTCCCACCATTGAGGGTAGGAGGAGAGAGGCAGTTGGGGAATGGTGGGACCGGGACTGGGGTAGGAGGAGAGCGGCAGTACAGGTAGGGGAATGGTAGGGCTGGGGTGAGGTTAGAAGGAAAGAGGCAGTAGGGGAACGGTAGGGCTAGGGTGAGGGCCCGGGGGGGCAATGATAAAAAAAATCACAATTTGAAAATTGACTCAAAAATGTCAGTTTGCTAGGAAAATCTTCTTGAAAAACAAGTGAAATTTGCCCGAAACGCTTGCTTTTTGCTCAAAAGTGTGTTGTTAGGGAGATTTTCTGAAAAGTATACCCTTTGAGATTTCTCTTTAAAATAGGACCCTTTTAGGGGGATTTAGGTCAAAAAGTGGCATTGCGAGCCACCCACATGTGGTACCAACACATATGAAGTGCCCCAGCCCCCGGGGGTTGGGGTAGAAGGAGAGAGGCAGTATGGGAATGGTGGGACAAGGGCTGTGGGTAGGATGATGAATTCTGATGTAAACTTGAATATTCCATATTTCATGTGATGGCTATATATAATATGTATTTAATTGTAACATTTAATAATGATAATATAATGAAAACTAACCAGATCAGTAACTAAACTGCTGGCCCTACTTAAATGAATTAAAGTTCTGGTTTGAATTTTCTTCATTGTTCATTCAGCACAAACCACCTGTATTATGTAAGTCAATCCATCATAGTGACAATTAAAATGTCATTGCCCATATATCATGTTGTTCATGATTCAAGCCATGTGATCAAATGAAATACCACCAACTGCTATGCGGGCCTTTAGGTGAACAATGAAGAAAGAGAGGACCTTTATTCCCACTGACAAGTTCAGCATCAGTGGATTGATAAACTGATCCTCCCTAACATATGACTCAACATTCAATTCTTATACTGTTTCACTAATTAACAAAATAAAGTATATATATATATATATATATATATATATATATATATATATATATACACACAGTCATCTAAATCTAAATTACATTTATTAGTTGATTGCAGTAATATCTTTAGCATTTATAAGAATATCAAGTGGTTTAACCAAAGACTAGAGGAACTACACAGCAAGTAACTATTTAAATAGGGGTATACACTATCTTTTCCAGCCACTGGCTACCCAAGCCTGTAGGTTTAGAAATCTATGGGTTTGGAACTAAAGCTGCAGGCCCAGAATAGCCAGTTTATTTTTTTAAAGAGAAATTAAAGGTATTCATCAATTCACACCATAACTTAGCAAGAATGCAGACACTAATATAAGGTGCTAGAAATGTGAACTATGTGAGGGCAGGGTGGGAGGTCGGCATGGGGCCTTGAGATGATTGTTATATGTCTTAGTATGTAAGGGTGGTGTGTAGGTGAGTGCAGACACCAATATAAGGTGCTAGAAGCTCATACTACGTTAAGGGAGGGTGAGAGGTCAGTATAGAGCACTGTGATGATCATTATATGTCTCAGTGTGTAAGGTCGGTGTGTAGGTGAGTGCAGATGCTAATATAAGGTGCTAGAAGCTTGTACTACATGAGGGAAGCTTGGGAGGTTGGCATGGGGCATTGTGATGATTGTGTATGTCTTAGTGTGTAAGGGTGGCATGTAGGTGAGTGCAGACACCAATATAAGGTGCTAGAAGCTTGTATTATGTGAGGGGAGGGTGGGAGGTCCGCATGGGGCCTACAGATGATTGTTGTATGTCTTAGTGTGTAAGAGCAATGTGGTGAGTGCAGGTGAGTGCAAACATCAATATAAGGTATTAAAAGTCTGTATACAGTGTAGTGTGTGGGGAGGGAAAGAGGTAATGTAGTCAAAAAGTGCAAACTGTGATGAGTAAGGGGATTAGATACTAGAGGCAACCATACATTACAAAGTAGGTAAGGGTCCTGTGCTATAAAGGCACTATATAGAGACCACAGGGAATTCTGTAACTAAAATTTCTAGACACTGTACTTGTGGAATGATCGGCTGTGGCATTTCTTGCTATTACTGAACATACCTCTAGTGTGTTAGACTCTTCAGACTGGAAAAAATCTACCACTTGTTCCTACTAAGAGGCTAGGAAAGGGCCCTCCCTGCAGGATTTTTAGTATTGGATTTGGCCACTTGGGGAGCTACAGAGGCTAAAAGCATGAAAAAATGGACTAAAAATTGCTACTATCTAATTTGTTATACAGAAAAAGATGCTTTTCTCAAAAACGTTCTATTTTCTGGCACTTTCTGTGTATTTGGAGTGTAAATGGAACATTTTGAATCCAAAACAAGGCCTAAATAAGCATTCTCAGACATACGGGTTGCCATGGCAATGAAAATTACATTCCAAATAGAAATAATATTAATGTCAATTGATAGAATGATTCATATAGATTCATTTGCTGAAAAAAGCATTAAGATACCATCTCCAGATCCAAAGTTATACCCAAATGTATGGAAAGGGATGGCCATTTTGCAATTGATTATTTAAATCATTATGCTAATTAGATGCCTGATTTGATTAAACAAGGAATGATAGAGCTTATTGGCTGTATTAGTAAAGTTATATCATTCCATTTTTGTGAAGCAATATCTCTTGAGACTAGAAGGGTTATCTGCAAGTGTTATACCTTATTTTAAAGGCGATGACTTCAATTTTGAATATCATATTTTACCTCGGAGGACCCTTTCCCCTCATCTGTCCACATATTTTCACTTTTTAGGACAGTATCACTGCACCATTATAGGGCCTACATTATCAGTCCAATGGAGCAGGCAAACCATGCTATAAGAACTCATCAAACTGCAACATTTACTTCTAAATTTTCAAAAGATTTCTGCAGGGGGTGGTGGTAGAGAATAATGTTGGGGGATAGCATTGGTGTGGGGAGAGATATGGGGGCCTAGGACAATAAGGTCCCTGATAGATCTGGGTTTCTTGGATAAGAGAGAGAAGGAAATTTTGTGCTAAGTTGCATCAGAATGCACCATTTACTTTCCAGACTTTCAAAATTTTTCCACCACCCTCACCCTTAAGTTCTATACTTTTTCAATATGGGTGCCCTCAGCCTAGACACGACTATCGTAAAAAATATTTGAATGCAGCAAGTTTTCCTGGGGAGATCCCGCTTTGACAATAAGTCTATTCAGTCTATAATTTAGTATCTTTTGCAAGTATCAGCAGAAATTACCCACCCATCCCCCTTTGCACCCCCCCCCAAACTTTCAAATGGTTCTGCTGCCCTTATATGCAAGGTTTTAGGTCCTCCGCTACAGCTACATGTAAAAGCAAGATACTAGTAAATCATGAAGAAAAGGGCATAATACAACACAGCAGTGGGCTTAATGTCATTATTGTGTATGTAAGGTGATGAATTACAGGGTTTATAGTAGAGTGATAGATGGATGAGTGGTGCACCGGGCTGACCCATCACCGCTGGTATCTGATACAAGTGGTGACGTAGTGCACTCGTGACCAGGTCAAATAGAGGAAATGAGCACTATTGCCTTCACTCCAGGTGGCCAATACTCCAGATGCCTAACACCTTGCCGTACCCAGCGCCAGCCGGCGCCACTGCTATCTTTTTCATGTGGTTCTAGAGGAAAGGAAAAAAATACAAGAGCTTATCCCAGTTGGCGCTTAAATGAGAAACAGGAAGGAAGAAAACTGCAAAATCCAAATCCAGTGGCAGAGCGGTTGTGGGAGCAGCAGGAGCGGCTCAGCAGCAGCCGTATTGGCTGTAGTGGAGTGACGGATCTGAGACGTGCTCGTGCCTTAGAACAACACGCCAGAGTAAACTTCACAAGGATTTGGGAAGGTGTGCGCTGGTTGAAAAGTGTTTTTTAATGTGTTTTATTGGGTTTGATAATACATATACAGTTGTAATGCATTAGACCTAGTTTCTGCGCATTGCAGTACCGCCACTAGGACCCCTGAGTATGCTTTGTTCAATGTAAGCTATGTACAGGTATGACGACATCTTGTATATACTGATATTATGTATAGACATTCAAGAAGATCATCCTTTATTATGGCCTGGGGGGGGGGGGGAGAATCTGATGAGATGAGATGAAGGGGAGAAATTGTATGTCAATATCCTATATCAATAAAGACAGTTACACAAAACATTCATCGTAGTTTTTCTTAATAGAGATTTCGAGGGCATTCAGGTCCTCTATTAGAGTGTAAGAGGCTTTTAGCCTATTCCAGGTACAGATTGCTCTATAGAATGTTCTCCTTAAGACAATTGGTTTCAAGGTATGAGGGACAATAAGGCGCTTGCTTGCATGCAGTCTTGTGGGTAAATTTCTCTTATCTATATATTTTTTTCAATTTTTGATAGTTGAAAGGCATAGAAAAGCAGGTGCATGTCCCTCCGTTTCCAGAGCTCCACACACCTACCTCTCTCATGCATTCATAATGGATTTTTCTCTAATTTAACACTGTATACCGTACATAGAGCTTTGTCTGAATATATTGCAGCTCTTTATTTTCCACTCTATTTTCTTTATTAATATTATTAAAAAGCATCCACTTCGTTTTCTTCTCATTAATTGTCAGGCTATTGTTGATGCATCACTTGGAGATCTTTGTTTTAAGAGTTCATCCATTTTGCCAACTGTCGTTGGTTATAACTGCATCATCAGCATATAAAGTGATATCAAAATTATCTATGTCAGGTAACGAGATACTATAGATAGAGAAAAGGACAGGACCCAACACAGACCCCTGTGGAACACCATATGTAATCTGTTTGAAGGTTGAGAGATGGTCATTAGCGATGGTTCTTTGTTTACGCCTATTTAAATAAGATTTAAACCAGTCAACGCTATTTTTACTAAGTCCAAAAACCTGTAATCTTTCTAAACGTATAGAGCGAGAAACAGTATCAAATGCTTTCTTATAATCCAGATAAAGGCAGAAAGATGGTTTATTATCAATAAAGTTGTCTAAAATTGTGCATAGGTGTTCACTGATAGCAGTCTGTGTCGAGTGACCAGGTCAGTATCCATGCTGGTGGTGGCTCAACAGCTCACAATCAGACATGTATACCTGTAACCTTCTACATATTATTTTTTCTAGTATTTTACCAGGAATTGGCAATAAACTAATGGGCCTTAGGTCGTTGACATCAAGAGAGTTTTTCTTTTTGGGGAGGGGTACAACTGTTCCAGCTTTCCAGTCATCTGGGAAAATACATCTTGATAGACATTTGTTATAGGCACTGTATTACATCAGGTATTGATAAGAAGGCGCCTCTAATAACATAACTTTTAATATGCTTAATGGATGATGGCTTAAGTACCTTTATACCTTTATAAGTTTCATTAATTCAATATAAGAGACGGGGTAGAGTTAATCATGGTTTGCTCGCGGAGTGGCACGAGGAGGCACATGTGGTGCGTTTGGTTGTGTCTTAGGTGGTAGGGCTTCAGCTAGGTTCTCTTCAACCGAAGTGAAAAAGCTATTAATGTACTCAGCACAGCCTTCAGGGGGATTAGAAGTCCAGTTGTTTTATTTCTAAGTTTTATTAAGGTAGCCGAGGTTTTATTGGGTAATAATTTTCTTATTGCTTCCCAAAACTTGATAGGATCATCCTTGTGCCGTTCTATGAGTTCACCAATACATTGTTTTCTACTGTTAAAAATAACACTCTCTACATTATTCCTGTGGAAATCTGCAATACGCCAGTTGTCTATGGTATTATTTTTCCTAGCTTCCTTAAAGGCAGCATCTTGCTGGTGCTTTTCAATAGTATAATCACTGTCGCCACTGCTTGGGTAGATGTAATACATGTTATGTTCATTATACATTATATTCATTTCTCCCTCAGTGGACTGTCGGAGAATACCATCATTTTTTATATTCTTTTGTTTATGTCATTTGCAGGTTCCAGCCAATACATATTACATTTTTGATATGGGAGTGGCTGGGGGTGGTAGAGGGGGATTTCTAAGCGCACTACCAAATGAACCAAACATTTTTTGTAATGTGCTCGATTCGCTGCTACTTTTCATGGGTGAGAATTTAATTTTACGTCTGTTTTTGTTGTTGTTGTTTGGCTGTCTCTTGAGTGGCCATCACTGGGATTTGTCTAGCTAGAGTGGTGCTTGTAGCTGCTGTAGCTGATCTAGGTGGGGATGCGTATTTGGCTTGAAGCTGGGCTATGGTGATGGGAGCTTTGATATCATCACTTGGTGGTACTTGCAGCGCTGTTATGGGTGGTGGCGGAAGGACATCAGTCAATGTGGCTGTACTTATGACAGCAGCAACAGTTACAGTTCCAGTGTCTGTGGTACTAATTGTAGTTGTTGTAGCTGATGTAACTGGCACCGTAGCTGCTATAGCTGTTGTGGGTGTAACAGCTGCATGTGTTGCAGTGGTTACAGCGGGTAGCGGGGTGGGGTGGGGGGGATGGTACTAGTTGGAGATAATTTCCCATCAGTGGTCGTGTGTATGGTGGTCACTACTACAGGAGGCGTGGTCTGGGTGATGGTGGTGTGAGTAGTAGATTGAATAGGAGTTGGGGCTTGTCCTCGGGCAATACTTCCATCTTCTCGTATATAGTACAGTGCCTTGAGCTCTTTACGTACCTCCATTAGTACCTCACCACCTCTATTCTTTCCCTCATATCTGCCAGTAACAAGTGCTTTAGCTTTCAGGGATACCCCTACACCCCAGTGCTTAAAACTGGTTGCTTCCAGTAGCTTCCTGTCCCCAGAACCCAGGATCATCTTCAATAAATTTCTGTCTTGTTGAAATATTTGCATATTGAGGGACTTCAGTTTGGCTTCATCAATGTTCCTCCATGTTGGACAGTCACTTGTTTTTGAGATATTCTTTGCATCTAGGGGAGTTCTGGTGTCTAATATATTGGCAGCTTTAATCCTAGGCCTGTTTGGCCTACGAGTACACTGTATCGTAGGCCTGGTTTCCCCTTACAGCTATGAGTCAGAATGCCTACCTTTACCACTTCACAGTCTCCAAACTCTGGGATGGTACCACCAAATGTTATACACTTTGTTCAAATCACTTCCTAAAACACTTCTCTGCAAACCTACCTTGTTGTCAGCATGTGTTATTAATCCCTTTCAATCCTTTTTGGACAGTTATTGTCAGAATGGTTTTCAAACTTTGTTGTGGGAATGGCCATCAGAGGAAGTACTGCTCTGCCCATGTGCAAAGGGAAGTTTTGCTTTTGTGGAGTTGTGCCTGGAGAGTGAGAAAGCACATGGCAATGTTTACATTCTGACCAAGGTCACACACGGCCCAGGTGACATGGCCATGGTTCAGTGTTGGCAACTCTCCTAACACAGTAGGTAACCCTTGCCAGTTACCAGCTTAGGGACTTACCCTTGCCCATGCTCACTGAGGTACTTCCAGTCAATCAAAATGGTGGTGGATTTAAAAGGCAGGGAGGTGATACATTCAACTTGGATTCTGACCAGCTACTAATTCCAGGTAGTACCAGGCATTTATTTGATAATACCAAGCCCCAGATTATTATGTGTAGATGCCAACAGTATAAAGAGGGAAACTGAAAAGGGGACCAGCCACACTTTACAGGCTCCTCAATTGTCAGCCCATTAACCAAACCAGAACCCAGAAAAGCTATTGTCTGGGTTTGTAACAGAACTACTTTAATCCTATCTCCAGCATATACAGCTTTCTGGTATGCAAAGGCATGTTCTACACTCAGGAATGTCTTACCATCTATTTCCAGGTTACATGCAGAGAAATTACTGAAGGGGGCCAGCTCTCCTTGGAATGCTATGGAATCATCACATACCATTGTCTTTGTATTCGCTAGTCTTATTTCAGGTGGTAAGTCTTCAAGCGCGCTATGTTGGTAGTACTTGCCATTGTACATTAGGCCCATTCCCCTTGGTTTGACATCATAACCACAATCCTGTGCATGTTTGGCTATAGCTGATATGTCTGACTTTTGCCTCTTAATTTCCACATTGGTATCCTCAGAGATAAAAATTCCTGTAAACCTAGGCCCCATGCTATTTAATGCCCCTTTCAGTGACAGTAGGTGATCCCTAGTATCAGCCTTGACCATCACTACTTCTATTGATCTTTTACTAGTTGCAATGGCTCCTATAGGCATAATCAATAGCATACATGTCCAGGTGTCGATCTAGGGCTGAGAGAACTCTAAGGGCCACCCCCTTCGTGGCCTCTCCCTGCACAAAGTCAATGCCATCTATAATTAGATTTTTTCCCTTCATCGAGTTATCAAGGACACTAAGTTGGACAAATTGTTTTTGAGCTCATCAGTATTTAAGCATATCTGTCTTTCTGCCTCATCCAATCTAATGCTATGTTTCTTGAACTCATTTTCTAATGATTCATTCTTTTGTCGTAACAGTCTCACCTCTTCTTGGCTGTATGTTAATGAACCAATGAGCTCGTCTCTCTCTTTCAGTTGCAAATCTAGGGCTACACCCACATTTTGTGTGAAAATCTGTTCTGTTTGTCCAGATCTTGAGCTTCTAGGTTGTTTTTTTATATCTGATATCGCTCTAACTGCTTCGTCTCTGCCTTCTGCGTTTGTCATGGCGGTCATGTTTGTTTGATTACCTGTATGGTCCAGCACACTGGCAGCCTCGTCTTAGGTATAAGTTTCAAAATAACTCACTGTATTGTTACAATTGTCCTCTATCTACAGTATCAGCCGGTTCCTGGTATATTCCCACACTTGTGGTAGGGTCCAAGTTCACCAACTATAGGTGGGAATAGCGATACTTTAAAGGTTTCAACAGAATGCGTCGCCTTCACCTCTACTCCTCAATGGCCGCCATACCTCGAATCGTGGTTCAGTCTAGGCACTTGGTATGTCCTCGATGGGTTGCCACTTTAGTTCTGCTGCCTCCTGTCCAGACTTCTTCACAGAAGAACCTGTTGGTTATTAGTAACCACATGGAGAAGGGAGGGGGTTGAGCATTAGGTTGCACATGTTTTCCTGCCGTGGAAGCATGCTTTTTTAAGGGTACTGAATGCGAGGAAAGAGGGACTTTTGAAGCTGGACTGGAGGCAAGGTGGTCATGTTTCCATCGCCATCTACTTAAGCTGTTCATCAAAGGAGATGACAATAAAGACTGCCATTTGAGTTTTACACCTACCTCCCAGCACACACCTGCTAAGAGGTGGATCTACCAATGGCCTCCTAAATGTGAGCAGGTTACATAACCCTGGGAGCTGCTCTCCAACAAAGCGGCCAGTTGCCACAGGAACATTTGCCCAATGCAACTAATACACTGGCCAAATGCATGAATTATATTGGCAGCTCTACAAATGGGAGACAGTGAAGGGTCGGGTAAAGAGTTATGGGCAGGACTGTTTGTTTGTACTGATTTGTAATATAAAAATGTACAACTAAGCAATCAACGGTACTTTAAAGTATGTCTAGGCGAATCAGGGTAGGCCGCCAGTGGCTGTTTTACCCCTAGACGAAATGAACAACCTGGGTTATTATATTGTCTAGACCAATTACTGCAGGATATTAGTGGTCACATTAGTGGTCAGGGGTATATTCAAGAGTGAGTGAGTAATAGATGTTTAACGCCATTTCGACAGCCGAGGTCATATTCATGGCGAGAACTACACATCTGAGGGGATAGGAAAGAGGAGAAATAGACCCTTTTAGGTAGGCTAGGGAAGCCCGTATATTCAAGATGCTGTATGTGAACTTATGTCAGGAAACCTAACACATTGTATTATGATCAAGGAAGTGCAGGGGAAAATGACATATATACAAATATAATGGTTTAGGTAGACCTAATGATATAGAGACACAAATTTTGGCAATTTTATAAAAGATAGGCTACTACGGATTATCAGCGGTGGCAGTGGTATGCAGACAGGAATAGTAGAAAATGTCAGTGTCAGGAATCCACAGTTACAGGCAATGGCAGGTACAGGGAATAACAGAAACACAGAGTGAAAGAAGCAAAGGTAAAGAAAGTAAGGTTAGATTAAAGTGAAAACGTAAGGGAGCATTCATTATCTCTGGCAGGGGTGGGGGTGAGCATTTGGCGAAAGACAATAGGTAAAAAATAAAAGGCCCCCCCCTAAAGAATACGTCCAAAATCTTTGCCCCCCTCAAGAATAGGTTGAAAATAAATGGCCCCCCCCCCTCAAGAATAGGTTGAAAATAAAGCGCCCCCTCCCAATGACGATCATCCATGAATATTCTTTTATCTAACATAAATGCCAAAACCATGCCTATACATTGTGAGATACATATAATTATACCTCTCTTTTAGCTATAATTCATGGGAGTAGTACTTTAACATTTTAATAATTAGCATGACTATAGTCAACACCTTGGCGGGTCTAGCATCGACTATAGTTGACACCATGTAGGCCTCCTTATATATAGGAATTGTGCGGGGACTGTGAATACCATATTCATCCTAATAACCGCACCGGTGCTAAAAATTAATCATTAGATGGTCGAAACCTTAATACAAAAATCATTTCCAAAAGGCACACCCCTAAAGTCTAAAAACCATAGTTTTTGCTCTAAAAAACTTTACTTTTACATTAGCGTGATTTGACACCAGGGATGTGTGCTTACAGCCCAAAAGGTGAGGGGTGCGCTTATTGGTGCAGGTGCATTTAATAGAAGGTAGGCCATTACTCCTAGGAAATTTAAAGGCTGCCCCCATGGCCCGATAACTCATGTGTCTTCTGCCCTTAATGGGTTAATAGACTCCAAGGGATAGGTGATAGAATTGGTCTCAACTCAGATACACCTTATAGACAAGGTATTTTTGTGTAGAATAGTAGACCTACTACTGTAGAAACTCATGCATAAGGTGGAGATTATACATGAGGATAGGTCTTTCAGTCAGGCCCATAAAGAATCCTCCTAAAGTCAGGGTGTGCTAGGATTTCATATTGTACAACAGTACTTAATTTTCCAACTTTCATCCAATCTGTGCCTCACCCACAGGATATTTTGTATGTACATTTGCCAATTGGGTTTTACCTTGACCCGGGGATTACATGTATACCCACATGAGATGTGCCTTATAACATGTCCTTAAACATTCAGGTGGTCTTGTATCTTACATTACCTTCACACAAGTTGGATGTTCCAAAAGTTATTTGAAAAACTTTCACAACTTTCAGTACTTGCTAGCAAGCCTAAAGCCAAATTTATTTCTATACTTCATACACTCTGGACTACAGTAAATCTTCATGTGGAGGACGCACCTTTTATAAAGGAAACACCTTAGGTTGATGGAAATGATTTAAGACCCATCTGAGATTAAGTTTCGCCCATTTTAGTACTGTTCTATGGTATGAAATTCTTACCTATAAGCTGCACTCTAATTACTTAACCAATACTTAACCTTCAAAAATCCCCTGAAATAGGTTAAAAATCAGCTGTAGCTGCATGTACTGGTAGTCATTGACAAGAAATTGGTATTGATCAATTGAAAAGATCTCTGAATATAGTTCCATCCAATTAGATTTCACTGAACTGGATCAATTTGATTAACTTTAGTCATTCAAAAAGAGTCTCTGATACATTAAAAGACATTTTATGGTGATGAATTCGCGGCATTTTGGAAAAATACCCTAAAAATAAATGCCCCCCTCTAAGAATACCCTGAAAATATTTGCCCCTCCCTCTAAAAATACCCTGAAAATATTTGGCCCCCCCCCTAAGAATACCCTGAAAATAAATGGGCCCCCCCCCTCAATTTGCTCACCCCCACCCCTGCCATAAATAATGAATGCTCCCTAATTGGGCTGCAATCTAAGAGTACGAATGTCATGGAATGCTTCCCTTGTACCTCTACTCCTCATATTGATTGGTTAGCATGGTGGTAGCATCACTGGTTCCTGAACATACCACTAGATGGTAGCAGTTGGTGGTGTCCTGTTCCAGCCGAGCCAGGTCTCCCGTACATAACATTAGAATGATCCTAGGGCGTGTGTGCAGTCACCGACCGGCAGCTCCGCATGGGCCTTTGGTGCAGCTTATCCTGCATCCACATGGGCCCACTGAAAGTGAAAGGCCTATAAACGAGTGAGTGTGTTTGTGGCCGGGGGTTTGTGGAATGATGTTACAAGAGAAACTGAAGGATTGACGGTAATAAATGATTGCTGAAATGATTTTGTTCATATAATACCCCGTAAAAGGCTCAAACTGTCAACTGCTGGTCGCGTGCCAGAATTCTTCAATACCATTGACACAACTGATGTAGTGCATTGGTACTGCACCCCCTTTTACCCCCCCCCCCCCCACCACCACCTACGAGGGGGTTAAACAGTATTTTGCCCCCATCCCACCACACCTCCTTTTGATAATGAATGATATCTGCTCTGCTTAATAAGTGTTAAGAGCAATATTTCAGTACAATGAAGAATAGTATCTATCGTTTCCACAATAAGGTATATAATTACATAATGGTTATTTTGTATAATGTTCTTTTATCTAACATAGATGCCAAAACCATGCCTATACATTGTGTGATACATATAATTATACCTCTCTTTTAGCTATAATTCATGGGAGTAGTACTTTAACATTTTAATGATTAGCATGACTATAGTCAACACCGTGGCGGGTCTAGCATCGACTATAGTCGACACCATGTATGTGTTTAAATAATGATTAAGTTCAAAAGTTTATTTTAGTTTTCATTATTTATTAAGTTATCTTGAGGTGTTTCGCCCAGAAAAAAATCAATCCGGGCCTTCAGAATGAAAAATTGGTAAGTCCGAATGACCTGCATGGTGAAAAAATCTTTTATATATATATATATAGGCTACTATTCAGTCGTATAATTCAAGATATATACAAACACAAATAGTGGGGTGAGTAGTAGTTGTCCACATCAGATCCTCAGAGGAGTCTGGAAGACACACATGTCTAGTCATAGAATGGACGGCATTATATCTGACCTTTGTAAACTGACCTTGAACCCATAGTTGCATGCTAGTTGACCTGGTCTTTATTTACTCCTCTTTACACCAGACACCCTTTTTCTGGCCCTCCAACTATACCGAGCCGGAGAACTCAGAATATGGTAAGTGTACAAGGAGGGTAAGCAATACTGTTTCACAGGGAGTTAATCACGGGTTTTTGTGCCTTTACTTGTAGACTCCGTGCTTTTGGCCCTCAAAATGCGGAGAGCCGGAGAACACAGACTATGGTGAGTGGTGAAGCTTCTGTAAGGTCACAAAGCTGCCTAATTTTTTGGACCTCCTGAATGTTACCTGTAGTCAACACCACTTTCCATGCGTGTTTTCATGTTAACTCTGTATTTATTCTATTTACTCCTTTCATTCATAAAATAGTGTCCTTATAGCTATTAGAGGGGGTGTGGATGGGGGGTCCCCCATATCACATGTCGATTTGAAAAAATGGCCATGTCCCCATGTCAATTTTAAGAAATTGTCATGTCACCATGTCGATTTTAAGAAATTGTTCATGTCACCATGTTAATTTTAAGAAATTGTCCATGTCTCATGTCACTAAGCCTAAAATAGTCCATGTCGCCATGTCAATTTTAGTGGTCCACACCCATATTAGAGCCATTTTTATTTGGTGAATATTAGTCTTTTACCCGGCCTTATACATCCATACCTTAATAACATATTCTTAATTGCTCAAATTGCTTAAAACCCTGTACAAACCATTAGAACCCTGCTCATGATTCCCTGTCATCTGTTTCTAATATATGTTTTTACCACATGTATACCGAACAGCATATCAGAAGAAATTTGCATGAAGTTGTGTTATTTTACCAATTTTCTTTGCATATTATTTTGTGTACACTCCTTGAAAATGAACCATATGCCCCCAACGCCATTATGTTGGTAATGTGTAGAATCCCATTTTCCTTCTTAACTTTTATCGGATTGATAATATTCCTGATATGATGCAATTGACGGGTTTGCCATTAAGAAAGAATTAAATTTGAAAAAAAGAAGAGAAGGAAATAACGTGTTATCTCTCACCTTTCAACCTTTTCAATACAGACCAACTTCGCCTGGTGGGTGTTCACCACCTATAATGATTTATGACCATAATGCTAGTTCTATCATTAGCTGTTATAACAGATTCATCAAATATTTCAGCATTTCATGTGTTGCTCTGTCAGTACATTTGCCAGAACCACAACAGAGCAGAAAGTCATATCCTCATGTCGCACAAGTTAGGGACTGGTTCATTCTTATCAATTGCCCGAAAAAAGATAAACACAGCATTTTTTTATCTGTTCAATGAGTCATGATTTCAAGTGAGAAAGTGTTCATGTTTTAAATGTGCTATGGTCTTTAAAGTTTTAGACTGGAATAATGACCTACAATCTATATTAATAAATGTATTATGGGACATATCTCCCTTACTCTCTGCTATTATTGCAGCCGTGTATTTATGCAAACGAACGATGCAAAACAAGCAACGATTGGAGTTGGCTGATTATGAGGCAGAAAATTTGGCACGGCTACAAAAGATGTTTTCTCGAAAATGGGAATTCATTTTCATGCAAGCAGAAGCTCAAGCAAAGTAAGTCACTATAACTACTTGAATCATTTATATACTCGTTTTATTTATGTCACTTCAGAAATTTAAACATTGTATGGTGAAATTGTATTCAATAATCTAAATAGTTATTTTTAAAGGAAAAATTATAGAAAACAGGTATACACATGTATCCAATACATAAAGCTAGTACACATAAATAAGGAAAGGCAGTATCAGTAAATGTTGTAAGACTTTCTCAATATCCACTTTAATTGACTACAAAGATTATGAATGTCTATTACAAATGCAAACAGTTTCAAAACATTTCAAATAGCCATCTAATCTTTGAATTTAAAAGCCTGCACCAACCTTCATGAAATATCAATGAACTGTTTTATTATATGTGTTTCTAAAGTTGTGATGCCTTCTAGATTAACATGAATTCATTTTGTTGATTGAATATCTTTTGCACCAGGCCTTTTTCATTTGCTCAAAACTATACAATGCATTACATACTGGATGCAGTGTATATTTATAAGTTGATTGTTTGTTTCCAAGAGGTCTTCACAATGTCCCTTAAACACATGCATTGGTAAAAAGAAGCACGTGCTGAGGAAATTTGCCAGACTAAAATGAATTTGCTATTGCAATACATTATGAAGCAAGGATGGTATTGACTGATCTTGATAACATTTGTAGTAATAATATATCTCAATAAATGTACTACTTATTTCCACACAATATAGACTCTTGTAAGTCAGCAGAGAGTGGTAAACTATTTCTAGTATAATCATTGTTTCTTGCGTTAGTCAGTCTCCATTCTACCAGTATGGGGCATAGACCTAGGTTAATATGTGTTATACAAGAGTATGTATATGTATTTCATCTGTTTTATTGCCAGTCATAATTGATACATGTAGTATGACCTCAAATCTAGCATATTGCCAATGATGGTCAATTTCACCATATGTATATCTGACCTCTCCATATCCATAATATTTTAGAAAACTATCGAATATTGCAAACCCATAGATGTTAGGTCAAATGTGACTTAAAGATGTAAAATTGTCTACTGGTAATTCTCAGTTATTTTCAGTTACTACATGTATCATGCCTGGTGATGTTTTAACAAATAACTCTTACAATGTAGTAAACCTTGATTGTCTCTATATAGTACATAGGTTATTTTTCATATATTTTATTTTTATACGACATAGTGTTTCTGTAATCTCAAAGTGGGTTTGCTAATCTAATCGGAATACTAGTGGGGTAGAAGGCCAGTAACTTGTTTAAGATGTAGGCTTAGGGATAATGAATGTCATTAACATATCAGTGGAATAACACATCTTACATTATACATTACATGTCAATAACAAAAGTACCTATTTTGTAGGAAACCTGTAGTTTTTGATAGCTTTATGAGTTTTATAGGGTCTAATGATGCTTTATACTGATGAGAAGAGATGGTGGTTGGAGAAAGTTACAAGTTTATATCAGTACTTATAGTACACAATGAGGATGTCAAAGCAATATTACATGAAGCAGGTGGAATATTCTTTTCTGATTTTGGATTTAGATATTTTAGGTCAAGCTACAGTGATATTGATATCAGACACACTCCTGTAAGGAATGACACCACACCCACAAGTTTTAACACAATAGATTTTATATCTTTTGAGGTGATATCACAACCGTAGACCTGGATGCTATTAGATTTACCAATGATATGAAAATTGACTTTTACATTGATTAGCCACTAGAATAAGAACCAGGATGGCTCATAAATGCTACACCTTTAATTGTTACAAGAGAAAATGTATTAGATAAGTAGTAATTCCTTGTTTCCCTGTAATAGAATATTACTTTCTATTTCTCCTACTAATACCTAGGTTTAGATCTACCATGATATCCATTCAAATTCTAATTGTTACTTCCACTCTGTTATCCTTATGAAAGAAGATGATATTTCTAATCTCTCTGAAAAATCTGTTCTGGCAAGAGTATTCAATAGTTGACCGTTGTGTCATAAGTATATGTTGGTATATGTTTGGCAAAGTCACTAGGGCAGAGAATGTGAAGACACTTTATGATTATGCTAAAAGCTTCCTCTACTCATAATTGTCATTTCTGCTCTTTGGTTTTGGCAATATAATTATTTGATATCGTTACTGACCAGAAGATATGTTCAGAGGCCAAATGTATAATCAGTTTAACACATTAATCACTGTGTTTAAAAGCCACAGCATGCTTCCATGTTTTAAAGGCAGATTGAAAATTTGTTCCCTTGGGAACAGACATTTGCACATATATGCTCTTTTCAATAATCAAATATTGAAATCCAGGGCATATTTATACCTTAGACATAAATAGAAAAAAAGAAACATTTCCTCTAAATCTGTAGTATTGAAGATGTACATGCCATGCATAAATGGATATACTATGTAAAGTTAAAGTAAAGAATGAAAGCTATCAATAATAATAACCTCAGTAGTTTCAATCAACTTATGATTGAGAATTTGACTCACCTACATCTTGGTTCTATCCTATACCTTTTCATTGGACTGCCTTTGTAGAATGGCAGGAACAACGAACGCATCCTCAGATTTAACCCCTCGGCAAAGCTGGTGGAAGTGGTTAAAAACTAGATCAAGGTTAGAAGCCACTTGTCTGTGTATTGTTCATATATTGTATCTTATTTGTTTGAATAACACTCTCTGCATAATTGCCTTGAACTAAGATAATGTTCAACCCTAGAATGGCATTCTGTATAGTTGTATAGGATTATGGTCATTATATTTTCACTGCTTAGTTTGGGCCTGAGTTTATATCCACTTGTTTTTATTACTAGGTGCCATTAAGCAAGGACAGAGACCCTATTATATCCTGTTTTTATTGGAATTCCATGAAGGTGCTATTTAGTAGACTTGAGCAGAAAGTTCTGTAAACTCCAGGAATGAGGTATACAAGAGACAATATTTCCATAGTACAATGTACTATCAATATTTGCTTTCATATGGCTAGAGAAAGAATTTGACTCCTATAGTCACAAGCCCTATGTGTGTGTTTATTCATTATTTAGGCAAAATGCAGTCCTCCATAAAAGGTACAACTTCAAATTTTAGAGTCTACAAAACAAAGAACACAACATTGTTAGAACATCATATAAATTCAGTGGAGCTCACTAAGATCAAACAGTGATGATCTATGTATTATGCACCCACAATAAGTCATACATGTATGCACGTATACACAAAAACAGGTGTTGCTAACCAATACGTCACTTAACTACGTAGTCAGGTGGTGAAAGAAAATCAGCAGCAGTAGGAAATGAAATGCTAAATTAGTTAGTAGCCTAATTCGTTAAACACAGTATATATATTCATGACAGTCATAGTTATTCAGAACTACTTAGAAAAAATCCGTATCCCATAGAGCAAGTAAGATTCTCCTCAGGAAAATAAGCTTAGAAGGACTCTAAACTTTGCTTGCCATTACAGTATCGATTTTAATGCTTAACGGTCTGCAGTTGTGATGTTGATTTTATTTTTATTGATAACAATATTCAGCATCTACACCAAACATGTAATTACTATGAAATTGTTGTACGGTCCATTTTGGTGATATGTGGTTTCAGGTCCACACATTAAGACAGGGTAATAATTAGCAATATTTACCTTAAAGGAAGAAGAATCCAGGTAAGGGAACAAGGAGCCAGGTTTGTCAAAGAAAAGCTGGCCCCACATTCTTACTGTTACTTTCCAAGATGAAAATGGAAGCTTTTAGTTTAGAAGGCTTTCATTTCTTGCTAATTATATCATTTTCATTTGATTATTTTCAGTTCTCCTAATCAGTGAAGTTCATTTTCCTTACTGCAGTGGGAGTTACCAATCGTTGTCAAACTGTTACGGTCTGACTATAGTGGTTTGGAATCTATAGATCAATAACAACATAACGCTAAAAGAATTTCTTCTCTTTCAGGGTTGACAAGAAAAGAGACAAACTTGAACGTAAAGTTCTTGACAGTCAAGAGCGCGCCTTCTGGGATGTGCACAGGCCTGCAGTGAGTACAACATAAAAAATGTCCCTGACATTAGAGAAAGAAATGAGGTCATCCAGGTAGTCTATGTAGCAGGCAGGGTGGATTATAATGCTTGAAAATCCCTAAAATGAAGGCACATTGTGAATATTATGACCGAAATAAGCTATCACACGGCTGCTAAAATATAGAATGGTTATGTTCTCTCTGTAGTGTACAAAATATAGATCATGTAGGAATGTAAAAGGTTCCTGAAATTCACTTCGGTTGAGTGCTTGTCTGGTAAAAGCAATGTGAATCTCATGTGTATCTGTGTTGTAAAGCATATACTTATAACGTCTATCCACCTTTTTACAACTAGCCGGGCTGTGTCAACACAACAGATGTAGATATAAAGAAGGCATGCCGAATGAGCAAGCCTGCCAAATCTTTAAAGGTGAGTCTAGCCATGATGTGACCAAGGTTCTCATTTCTTCTACTTGTACCTGTCAAGTTGGCTATAGTTTGCTCCTATTGAAATGAGTAAATGTCATAGTGTCAGAGAAAAGGAAAATGTTGAAGATGCAATAAACTAGGTCTGTAATTAAATGGTTGATACATATAACATATCTAAAGATAATGACAGAAAGGACAAGATATCGCCATTAGTGATTTTCATTGTACATCTTTAAAGTAAGATGAAATACAACACACTAAAATTGCAATAGTGAAAAGGGCTGCTGGAATGTGAAATGTTAGAGACTCTTCAGGTTCTGTTCTTGCATTATCCTTTGGCAAAACGATGAAAAGTCAAGTTTGTTGCTGACTTCACATTATAAAGTTTCACACTTGTGGCACCTGACAATTGCTCTTTAGTTTTCCAATCAAATGAAAATGCCTTGAGGAAGTAGAAAAATAATTACAGCAATACTGATGGGAATGACCTGGTCAGTTCCTCAATCCTTTAAGGTCAGGAAATGTCAACAGATGCCCAAGTAGCCTTTTAACAGTATTAGTAAAGGTGAATAAAATCAATAGAAAACAAAATCTAAGGATCATAACATTATTGAGTTTCATAATTTTAGATTCCTCATTACATACCTCCATGTCATATTGCTGTTCCACATTGAGCATGCAGCTATGTGTTGGCCAAATAGATGCATCACATAGTACTTTATTAATAGAGTCTCATGGGGCAGAGAAGGTTGCTGTCTATTTTGTTTCTCTTGTTTTATTTTTTCTTATTTATATTGTTCCTTACTCTGCTTAATCTGGTTTATTTCTTCCTTTAAATCGTAGGAATCAGATAAGGTTTGTGACAGTTGTTTCATTCTGTTTGCAGTAAGGTCTGTGTTGTCATAACACGTGTTGTACAGCCGCACCATCAATTGGACAAGATATTTTGAGTTCTGATTGTCTCAAGTTAATATATGAGAAGAGCACACTGAATTTGAAACTCACTGTTTTAATGATAGAGGGGAACTGCATAGCGTGTTCATTTGGCGCACTCTCTTGTCCTCTTCTATTCTATTACCTTATACTTTAAAAGCTAGTCCCTCTTTTGTCTGAGTTGAACTTTGCTGAATACATCTATATGAACTAAATCACTCTGCTTTAAATCAGATCACAAATTTGCTTCCTCATCCATTCACAAGATTATGTGTCGTCCATGTGTATGCCAAGGTCCTTTGTCATCACTGAGAGAAGGACTGAGACTATTTTAAACTCATAAGGTCAATAGATTTTGAAACAATGCCAACACACCTTACATTAGATACTAATTTATGATAATATAGACGTGGTGCATCATAGTTATTATGATTTACATATAGGACAGCTAAGGGCCACTACATACACTTGCTAGGCATGACTATCACACGTCCCTTTGATTCCTTCCACCAGCTTGTCTGATGACCAGTGACCTACCTGTAGATAAATTGTAAGCAAGTAATTAAATGTTAGTATTTGTGGATATTGGTAAGTGGACGAGACAGAAGACCATAGTTTAAGAATAAGTACAGCTGGATAAGTATTACATAGAAGATGTATGCAAACAAAGATTTCATACTGTGTGATAATTTATCCTTGTCAGACTGATAAGGATGTATATACAGTGTATGTTACTAGAGGAATGTGTCTTTCCTACTGATAGCAATGAAAGCCTTAAGTGTAAGACATATATAAGACAGACGAGGCTGTTCAGGTCATGGTCCCTATGTCATTTTATCCAGCATTACGTACATTTAGTTATTTGTCACAGAATCTGAGCAGCAATTTATGAAAATCATGTTATGATTGACTTGAATTGTACTATATATATTTGGACATCTGTGCTAATAATATGTTGCCAAATATCCACACTACTGCTAGAGCTTGATAGAGTGGGTTGACATGTTATTTCAGTTCTTCTAAACCACCACTATAACTTAACATTTTTAAGCTATCCTCACTAAGATGTAAAATCTGTTTTATTTCAGCCGGGTTACAATGTACCTGGTGGCCGGATCAGCCCTAGTGTGTCTGAGGCAGACCTTCGAAATACAAACAATGAGGTTGTGACGAAGGAAGCTTGTAAGCAAGTAAGTGAACAAGTGAGGACAAAATACTTTCTACCTAACACTCTTTTATTGCTTAACACTTAAAGGACAGAATAGTGTTGTTGATGGCAGAATGCATGGATTTATACTGTTTCATGGCAACCCTACAGGTTTAAGTACCCCCCTCCATCCAGCTTTGGGCCTTTAATTCAGTTCTAATGTCAGAATATCTCCTGAACCTATGTGTCTCTGTCAAATATACACATAAAATAGTTGGAAATGGGACTGACCCCAACCTCAACACTCCTGTCTACTCCCTTTTTTATTGTATGCATGTATTTTGTGCATCAATGCATCATTTGACACAAAGTGGAAGCATAGCAAGCATATCTGTTCCTCATTGACAACTATTCCTTTCACGAAAAAAACTATCTTGAATTTATTTTAGAAAAGGGACATTTGGGAACAATCATTGGTAGTTAGTGGATAATGTAAATTTGTTTTGTTATTTACAAATAAGGTCATCTCAGATTTTTTTTCTAATTCAATAGTGTACATCATATTTCTGTATACTCCAAAAGCAGCTTGTATTACACATAACCTTTATTGCAGGTGGATGACCTAAGGAAGCAATTGGAAAGGAGAAGAGTAAAAATATCGAAGGTTGCAGAGAGGTGATTATTTTTGCAACTTGTGGATCTCATATCTAGCTTTAGAACTGGATTCTTTTAATTGGTTTTGATAATAGACAAATATTGTTTACATAAATGAGCTGATTTAGAATACCTTCATACATCATTTGCGGTTGTAAATGGAAGATTTTAAGTAAGGTCTTCTCTCTATCTTTTTGAATTTAAAATCAGATGTGTCACACTCCAGTGTTGCCACATTATACTTCATTTAAAGTATATACTTTGATTTAGCAATTTTGCAGATTTGTACTATATTCATACTTTATCATATTTGATCACATCCCTGCTAGCACAACTCATCCAAATGATGTCATTTTTATGTAAAAAAGATGAGTTTTCACGTAAGAATGATGTAAATTGTACGAGTAGTGCTAGCTGGGATACTTTTATTAATACTTTATTCTCAAGAAAATGTGGCCCAACGGGCGAAAACGTGCCTCCGGGGGGGATTTTTAGTACTCAATTTTGCCACCAGGGGGCTGTATATGGGTAAAACCCTGACAAACATGCTAAAAAATGATTTAGACCAATTTTTTATAAGGAATCCAGTGGTATGCATAAAATCATTCCATCTCCACTGAAAATGTTCCATTTTTGGAACAGTGGTTGCCATGGAAACATTGAAAATTTGTAGATAAGGCAATTTCTGGTTGCCATGGAAACCACTCCCTCTATTCCCAAGGAGAATTTTACCACAAACTTTTTTTTAAATTCCTTCAGGAACCCAGAACTGAAAACAGAGCTCAAAAATTCCCTCTAGAACCAATTTTATGACAAAAACATCACATTTCTTTGGTTATTTTTCCACAAAACTGTATTTTTTGCATTATTAGTGTTTATGATAGGATATAATGCATTTAGAGCTTATTTCCAATTTTCAGTTGTACAGAACAACCTATGTTTGAGAAGCAATTACAGCAAAACTACCGGGGATATTTTACCTCAAGATATCTCATTTTAAAGCCCATGACTTAAACCTTAAAAAGCCACTTTCCCCCAGGAGGCATGTTTTCCCTCACCTGGCCACAAATGGTGAAATTTGAGAATATTTACTAGGATCGTAGACATCAATGCTTTGTTTTCAATAAAGGGTGCTACATTCTGGGGTCTAACAGTTGTTTTCAGCAAACACACCTTGCCAAACCTCAACTCTCTTTTTTCTCACTGATACACTAAAATTCAAAGAAATTCTATTCCCTCTTTCACCCTTAAGTGCAGAAATTACTCATAGAAAGACAGCATTTTAGAAGACGTCATTATACCTTATTCATATTTATTACACATTCATGTATACTTTAATTTGAATGTGATGATACTTTATTTTGGTCAAGAGCATGTGGCAACACTGCACTCCTCTAAAAACTCAGTTCTTCATCTGTAGATGGTTAGATCAGTTTCCATTTTAAAAATGGATATTTGCTCTTCCTTTGTAGCTACCTACTCTACTTTGAGCAGTATGCAGAGTTTGATCCATTCATCACAACCACAGAACCATCCAATCCATGGATAACAGATAATATGGAGTTCTGGGAACAAGAAATTACAGTGTAAGTAGATAACAATTATACACTGGCATTACATTTCTGCTGGGTTACAGAGAAAAATGTTAAGTGTACCTTAAATTGACATTTGTGATTAAAATTGGGAAGAAATTAATACTCTGATAAATTCTAATGATTGTAGCTCACTGTTATCTGTTATGTACACTTTTTCTTCCATGAGATCAGTGCTCACTTGATTCATGTAAATGTGTTTAAAAGACATGTGCATGATAATTTGTCTTTTAATACTAGTAAAAAAAATTGCATATATATCTATAGGCTAACACAATATGCAAATAATGGTTGCTTTCAAATTGGGAAGGAAATAAATATTTTGATCGTATTTCTATAATGAAAGCACCTACAATATGTGACCAATACTCGTGCATCCGCGTATTGGCATATATTCAATGACCACTAGTGTATGTCTAATCCACCAGGGGAAGTACTGTCCTACTACCACCTGCTTTTGTACTGGTTCATTGCAGTTGGAGTTACCGCAATATATTAAAGGTTGTCAATTTTTTCTTTTCTTGTAATAAAGGCCGCCTGAGCTGGAGGCTGGGGGCACTTCAAAATTGATGAAAACTTTATAAGTAATGTTCCATTTACAGACGTGATATCCCCCCTCGGCGAGTGAAACGATGGGGCTTCTCAATCAGTGAACTCCTACGGGATGAGGCTGGTAGAGATCATTTCCACAAGTTCCTAGAGAAGGAATTCAGTGCAGAAAACCTCAAGTAAGACAATTCTTTCAAAAATGTTTTAGTCAGAAAACCATTTTGCTCTAGTTCACATTTTGCAGGTGAATAAGTTTGCTTAATGAAATGAATACTGTTATTTGAAGTGCATTATAAGTGCTACTAGGAGTATTGGTAATCAACATTAAAGAGTATATACATGTGTATGACTATAATAGCTGTCTTGTCTGTTTCACACTCGAGATGTAGCCTTGATTTGATTTGACGAATTTGTGTATTAGCGTAAATTGTACTGCAAAGGGTCATTACAATGAGGTCCTTTTAAGCTTCTCAGAGACCATTCAGTTGACCAGGATAGAATATGAAACAGTTATTACAGAGGTTAAAATTCTACATTGGCCGTTGTTCATTTAAGGTTTTGGATGGCTTGTCAAGAGCTTCGCATACTTGCTGCCAAAGATGTAAATGCCAAAGTACAAGATATTTATAGGTAAGAGCATACATTGTGGTGTTATCAACACCCCTACCGTAAAACCCAACTTATAAGCCGCAGCATATAGACCTTTTCAAGCCCTGATGCGGCCTATAGCACATCCAGGTGCGGCTTATACGCGAGGTTTTACTTACATAGACTTTACTAAGCAGTGGGCACTATTTCAGCTCCCTCTGAGGCTTATAGCATTCTCCTAAAGATTATACACGGGGTTTTACAGTAGTTCTAGTCAGGATCAGAAAGGTACTTAAAGGAGATCTAGCAAGGCTGTTATTAGTATGGGTATCTGATCATTCTTAAATTACTGGGAATAAACAGAGAACTTGCAGCACCCTGATTGGTCATGATAACACCTAATCATTATGGTGCATTATATGCCCCTAATTCATTTCTTCTGCCTTTAGTCAAGTGTTACTTTCAATACATTGCTACATGAATTATGTTCTACAGTTCACACTATTGTCCTCACCAACCCACTGTGTCTTGTTTTAATTGCTAAGTAGAATAAAATGTCAAAAACATGAATGATAAATTTCACATGTACATAACATTATAAACCCTTTGTATTATTCACTTTCAGTGAATTCTTAAAATGTCAAAAACATGAATGATAAATTTCACATGTACATAACATTATAAACCCTTTGTATTATTCACTTTCAGTGAATTCTTGGCTCCTGGTGCCCATGATCCTGTCAATGTGGACGCACGGGTGTCGGAGACAGTACGGCGGAAAATGCATGACTCTACAGATAGATACTGCTTTGAGGAGGCAGAGGTGAACCCATGATTCTTAAAACTTCTGTCTATAAAGATACAGTTTCCAGGGGGGTTGTCTGTTTCAGTATAAACTAAAAAAGAATATAGTGCAATGTATAAATACACAACATAATTGTTGTAATTACTGAGAGACCTTATCACAAAATATGCATTTGAGTAGGAATTTGTGATTTAAAAAACATACATGAATTGATTGTTCAAAGAAAATGTAGCTACTAGTTGTTAGGGTAAAGTGAAATTACTTAGTCAGGACAGATCTCTTCTAATATAGGTGTATGGGACTATACAAAGGCAAGAACACCTTTTATTGGCTCAGGTCTACCTGGGCTATTGGCGGCGCCTTTTCAGCCAAAAAACTGACTATCATGAATTGGAACTTTAGATGGGAATTGCTCATCAAAATTGGGGGATAATTAAACAAAAAATCATGGAAACATGTTCTTTAGGATCTAGTCTTTCATTGCACATGCACAGTTCCTGGGGAAAAAAATTTCTTTAGCTATGAAAAAAGCTGAAGAAAAAACCTGACATGTTTGACCTACTTTCTCACGAAAACGAGGCTCCATAGGATTGCATTGTGCGGTCAATTTCAGTGGTCGACAGGAGGTCAAAATAACACATCAACTCCTATGGGAATTGGGCAATTAAGACGCTTTTTTCAGCAGGTGAGGAGGAAATCTCTGTATAGGACGGGTTAAGACCGTTTATATACAAGTGTGTTAATCGGACCACCATTTTTTTGTTATGTCGACTGCCTCACTTCTGGTCTGGAGACTTGACACATGCGCGCAGAGTGACCGGCCATCAATTTTTATTTTTCGTTTAACAAGAAATTGAGGGGATGTTCTCGAGTCAAATTGATTATTATTGCCCAAAATGCATGGATTACAATGTCATGTTAAAACTCATTAATTTCAAGTCAAATCAATAGAATCTATCATTTCTCCGTCGAAAATGCTACTTCCGGCAAGGAGCGGGTCGCGCATGCGCACAGAACATCAAAATCCAAAATGGCGGACAGCGAGACGATCGCCTTACGGTGCTATCGAAACTGCTGGATTATAACAAAATGGAAGAGGAATACAATCTCAGGCGATGTATGGATAATATATATTCTTCTTGAACACCTCCTGATACAGTTGACAAGGGAGGAGTTATTCGCCAATGAAAAATGTGAGCGATAATGGGTGCATTCTCCATAGCCTTAACCATTGACGACTCGGACACACTGTCACTATATCGACAGTCCCCTACGGTAAGTAGTGGAAGACCTGGGCCAGTCGTGCATTGCACGCGTTCAATCTTGTATTAACTCTCTGAGGATTGTCTTTAAGCAACTTTTTATTCTTTTTATTTGCAGGAGCATATATTCAACTTGATGAAAAGTGACAGTTACAGCCGATATCTCCGATCAGACATGTATAAGGAGTTGATTGGCGGAGGAAAGAAAAAGGTGGCCCTCTTCCCGTTTCATTTTCCATCTAAAGCAAAAGGGGACGGATGAGACTAGAAATATAGACATTTTACCCAAAATAAGATCCTTCCATACCATTGAAATTGTTTTGATTGGACATTTGATAGGAGAAGTGATTGATCTTCAGTTCAAGTAAGCTTAAAGTACTGAGGAACTAGTAATGATGGTATTTTGAAATTTAATGGTTGCTGGTGGAATGGATGCTTTATCCTCATCATCCTGTCCTCGTGGTCTCTTAACTGTTAGATTCATATCATATAGTATTACAAACATAGGGTGATGTGATTATTTTATTTATTTGGATGATTGTCATTGTTTCATCAGCATGACTGTCTTAGTGCCAAATCAGACCTGTTCTAGTTTTTGAGGCAGTAGGTTACGGTGGTCCGGGCGTTCAGCAAGGTTCCACGGTACTGAACTTTTACAACCGTTGATGTGTACACAATAACTCGACTAGAGGATGACTATGTAGATGAACCTAATTGTGTGCATTTATGATGAATGATTGACCACCCTCTTACCAATGTTATATTAGCCCTTCCCTCGTTCAACAGCACCCTTGTTTCAACATGGTATGAACACAAGTGTTAAAACCCCTGAAACACTCACTGTTCTCTTTCTATGTAAATATTCCATTCATGCCCTCCTGCTGCCCTCATTGATGCACTGCTGCTCTCGCTGCCCTCTGAATTGACTGTGATCAATTCTCCTAACATATAATTAGTAGCACTGGTTCTTCCTTGTTGTCAATGATAAGGCACCCATGTCTTTCTGCCTAGACTGACAGTGATCTCCTCTAACTGGTTTCTTATTTTCCTGATGGTGTTTACCACTTTGTGTTCCTACTACTGGCTACTTTGGGCTTCTTTGGGTTGTTTCCAACCGCTGACGTTGTTAATGTCGTTCTAGTGTTGTCCCCAGCAACAAGGTGGCTCCGTAGGTTGTAACTCCACCACCTGATAGCCTATATATAAAAGCACTATTCCTGCACCCAACTTCATGGTGTCTTTTTCTGCACTGCACTAACTGGCAATGACCACAATTAGATGTAAACACTCAACTATATTGTTCAAACACTCCATCTCCCATAGTCTATGTTAGAGCAGTACCTATGTTTCCATAAAGCATCCGCGACCTTTCCAATATGTCTTTATCATCACCTTACATATGTATATATTGCACTAAAGCACAATCATATCTGTACCAGACAGTGGTGAGGCCAGAAACCTCAAGAACACAAGACTAAATACATGTCTATGGATTAAAAAGATATGGTCCACAGTAGGAGCACTCTAGTTGTACTAACAGTGATTGTGAGACGCACATGTTTTCTTCTGTTGCAGCAGACACGGTCCATCATCCCCAAGCTTCCAAGTTTAAGTATAGGCGGCCCATGAGACCTCCTGGAGGATCAGACTCCAAGTCTCAGTCACTAGTCCCGCCCCTGGTGGTTGTCTGTGCAGAGTATATCAAGTGTGCACCTACCCCATATACAAGACCTCCACAGCAGCACAATAAGCACTGACCACAACCTACTTCTGTACCATCAAACTATATAAATATTACCAAAACTAAGCCTACTGCAATGCTGCACAGCTGCTGGAGCATGACTGAATGGTCCACCACTATAGTAGACACTAAGTGATGTGTTGCCTGATTGCTAGCTCCTGTCACTGACCGTGTTGACTAACCACTGCCTCCACCAATGTGACTTTCCACTCATTTGACTATCTTATGGTATTGTGTCATTTTGCACTGGAATACCCCTGGCACTATCATCACTTTTGTACAAAGACCCTATATCACTATGCGCTTATCTTGCGCCCTGGCACGACAACTTAGTTTGTGTTGGCCTTCTACCTGCTACACCTTCGCCTCACTGAACCCGCAGTACCTGCTCCAATATTGTACGTACCTGCACTTGTGGGTGCAGATCTCGCTTTACCCTCATCAACTGGCAGTTAGCGCGCTGCTCCAAGGAACTCTTAGAATTAGGTGGCTCCTGCGCATTGCTCCTTTTAATCAACTGCTTCACGTTGTTTCCTAAGTGGCCTTGTTTCCCAAAACCAACCATGTGCTTATTAACACCACTGCATTGACCCAAATATTTTGCTGTTTCCAGAGCAAAAAGCGTTTTGCCAGTGAAGTACGACGACTTCGAGAGCTTAGCAGTACCACTACCAGCTGAGCCCCACAGGGTGCTATGTGACCTTGAGTTGACATTTGGAGTGAAAAGAAATATATGACATTTGACCTTTGAAGCAGATGCGCTCGAGTCCATTTCGAAACATCTCTCTTTATGCGTGAGCAACTCTCCTCTGGAATTTTGTGAAAGTTGTTATACCACTATGGGATTACTATCAGTTCCCCTCCAGGGGGCACATAATATACACCCTATTTATCTCTACACTTATCTGTGTAGCTCTAGCTGATAGCACCATTCAACTCACCTGCAGGAGGCGTTATGATTTGCGCATCTCACAACTGCTCCCTTCTCCATGCTTTCTGCTTCCTCTTCCTGCACATATATGAACTACCACTGGCCCTAACTGGTCCTGTGAATGCTCCGCCACTATCCATAAACCTCAAGTTCAAAAGACCTTTCGCATGTCCCTTTTGCAGTTATGCCTTCCCCAATGAAAGGATTACTTGGAATAACCATTCACAGAGGACTAGGCTCAGAGGAGTGCATGAACTGCCCTGCCCAAAGACCTATACAATGAGCTGTTACTTATCAATGCCAGCTGTTGGAAAATGCTGCACTCCAGTCCAGGTCACCAGCCATGAGGCCATAATCACACATATCGTTAGTTTGCAGTCCCAGTCTCACCATTTAATGCCCCATTCATTGATTTACCTATCCCTTCCACCAAAAATAACCTCCTATTCATTTGTGTGTACATACTTAAATTCACATTTGTTTTTTTTCACCACAAGTTCCTGTATGACAGCCCTCCCTGCCACTGAACCCTAAAATGATTATTACCTCCCCATGCCTCTTTATAACGTGTAGCAAACTAGACTGCTCTTATAAATGTTACCTGCCTGTGTGCCACAACTCACTCACCCAGCCACCCGAGCTGATAGCCAACAGATATACCATGCTTTGTACTGACACTAAATCACAAACCTACTGCAGGCATGTGGCAGGCACAAACATGACGGCAAGTTGTCATGTATTTCCAACTCATACCCTTTTGAATGAAAATGAAAATATGAACAGCGTGCTCACATTTTTGAAACACTGCTCTTTATATCATTATAAGGTAAAAAAAAGATAACCTAAGGGAAACAGTTGCCCTCATTCAATTTCCAGGCCCTGAGAAAAACATGGCACCCAATTTTCATCAATGCATTTGTTGTGTGTTTGAACTAACCAATAACTAATTCCGTGATATCACAAAGTGCAGATGCTCTTTTATAGCGCCATGAAGTTGGTACTCGGGAGGCTTGCCAGTCTCTGTGTTTTGGTGATGGGTCTGGTACAGAGGCTCCATGCATTTCTGCCCTTCTTTTTAGGTTTGTTAGTAGGCTGTGTGGTGTTTCATCTTCAAAGCATTGTTTTTTGACCCAGTACAATTTGTGTATTGTTTTGCTGACTGTGACCTTCCCCAGCGCTGGGCGGTGCTACGGATGCATGTTCGTGGCCGTTAGATATGGTGCGTCTATGCCTCGTTGGGGTCGGTGACGGATCTCCCAGTCCACTCGCCGCTACCACTGGCCACAAAATCTTCGCCGCTGCAGCTCCTCCAGTTCTCGCCAGGGTACTGTCAGTTGTCTCTGTCTGCAAACTGTTTTGGCCATTTAGGGTAGTTTGAGACACAGCTGCAACAAGCCACCCATCCTGTCATACCCATTGTAACGTCATTGTCGTAGCCAGTAGTACTCTTATGTTGGTGGCCTAGTAGCCCTTTCCATAGCCTGCTTGATTTCTCAACAACACGGTGGTGGAAAACTCTTGACCAGCAATACTCACACACTTCACCGGCACAGTGTGTGGGGGAGCCACTTCACTGAGTGGACTATTTCAAATATCAAAACAAGTTTAATTAATATTGATAAGCATAGAAAGTGCTGTTCGCCATAATGTGATTCAGCAACTGGGACCAACTTTATGGGCACTACCCTTCTTGAGGATGCTGTGGCTGCACATGGCACTATGGTATATCCCTCACTACCACTGCTCCATGCCATCCCAGGTTTCCATCATGTGGGCATTTTATGGTGGGTGCACATGGCAAACCCCTATACATGTGGCTGTTATAGTTGTGTATCTCAGAGGCACTGGGAGATGGGTGCCACTCTGCTGAGAGCCACCATCGCACTCCTGTGACAAATCGAGTCATTGATGACAATGGCAATGGCGATGGTTTTACTGTCTATTTGGGTGCTGCCTCTGGAGTGAATGGAGAGCAATGGTTGGTGTTCACAAGAAATAGGCCTATTATCCAGTACTACTGCACAGTTTCATGGGAGCATTTATCATAGCCAGGCATAATACACACCAGGAGCAGAGGAGTCCTATTATTCTGTCAGCATGGATGTGGAGAAAGAGGGTGATAGGGAGGAATATGAAAAGAAATTTAAGGATGATGACAGTGATGATTCTCAAGAGGATGACTTCACACTGGACAGTACTGTGTTGGTGACCACCTCTAAACTGCAAGTGTTGTTGTTATCATGTGAGAAGAGGTTGTGACTCACAAATACTTACTTCTGTACATAATTATTGCATTTCTATGATTAGAATGGCATTATGGCCACCCACCATTTGTTTCATGTGTGCCGTCATATATTCTTTATCCTGTTTTTGGTCAGCTCAATTATCAGCTGACAGCCAAAGGTTAAGGCCAAAACACACAGGATGCAGCCACACTGAACTGTTAAACCAATGCACTCAATCTATATCTTTTGTATTTTCAAACATTGGAGCAATACTGGAGGCTGAATATAAAGTCCAATACACTATTGATGCTAAGATGGCAATTCTAGTAGTGATGGGTTTCTATAAACTTGTTTCTATTGCTTCCTAACTATATAATTGCACACTAACCAGTCACAGTGCTTTCGTCTCTTCATTTCGGTAGTTATAGAACAAACCCCATGCCAGTAAGCATTGCTTCATTGACCTGTGTGTTTTGGCCTTCAAATTATGGAAACAGAGTCCTTTACATAATGAGACCATGTTCATAACTCTTCTCAAATACTAAACCCACAACTAAAAGCAGCACCAAACTGTAGCCGGGAACGGTTTATTCTACACATCGACACATTTGTAACGAGATTCTATTCATGTAGCATTGTGTATACAATATGCCATAGTGAAACAAGCATAGAATTGCACTATGGTGAAAAATAGCAGTGTAGAGAGTGGAGTTACTAAACCAAAGAATGTGTCAATTTTGATTCTAGTAACCTCGTAAAAACATAAAATGGGTGTCCCATTACAAGACGTATATAAATGGTTGTGATCAGAGAATCTGAACAGTGTGTTCCTGTCCCTTTTCGGTGCATTTTCAGATACAGATGTTATGCTAGTTTTGTAACTCATACAATGCAGAAGTATTGATGCAGAATGTTGGAGTGATTGAGGTATGCCTTTAAGCAATGTGAAATAGTCTTTTATATGAATATATATATATATACATATATATAAATACAAGCCTAGGGAGAATGGACTTGGTATAACCCTTGTAAACAGCAAGTCTGTCCCTCACCTAACTATAGTTGAGCATATTTCAGCTCTGATATATCGAACAAAGTAATGTGCTGAATATTTGAAACAACTGATATGTACATCTTATGATTCTGTGTTAAGCTTTTCTGGAGGCTACTTGCTATTCTCTGTACTGCCATCAAAGTAAATAAGGCTGTCACATTTTTGTGATGCACATGTAACAGTTAAGCTACTCAATAACAGGTAAGGAATGGTATAAAGTTTCTTCAGCACAATGGTCTGTCCAGTGTGCACTTGGTTTATGAAAGTTGATAGTAGCAGAGTGAGTACAGCTTGGACCTGAGGACCTGTAATTTCTTTGTACAGTTATTTAAGTTAGCACCTTGTGTGTCTAAGAATATCATGCAGATGGATTAACTCCACTTGATTTGGAATTGTCCACAGAGTCCCTCTCTGATTGACAGAATTTTAGTGGACGTATACAGTGACTTCGGTTGGTGTAAACTGTTATTTAAAAGCTGCTCAACAGGAATATAAAGGACATAGTTGTAAAGTTAGCGGTTGTAATTAATAAAAATGTAAATACCTCTGTTTATAAAAGCTAATTGAGAATTGTCCTATTTAGTATATTTTGTTAATTAAGAATGGCTAAAGCTGAATTGCCTATTTCCGGTTTTACGCAGACTTTCTAGCGTCTTCCTTTAAACTAACATCGACGACTTAGAAAGTCATGAAAGTCATGGTCATGAAAATGTTGCAACCACATAATAAACTCTGCTACATTTACATTTTTGTACCTGTGAATGTACATTTACTTTCCAAGAAACAATCAAATCTCTGCTGTATTAATAAATTGAAATAATTTCCATTTCAATACATCCTTTGCTAAACTTAAGAGAAATGGAGCGTAGGGTTTACATGATGACATATTCATATCACATCACATCGAGTGAATTTATTTTTCTCTTAAGTACTGGAAATATCAATGATACAAATTGCATCTTTAACAAATCAATGAAATTTTACTTATCACAATCAGCTGCCCATGTTAGACACAATTTTTATAAATCTCCAAATTCCCCAGCCCTGTCCTTATCAACGAAATGGAAAGCAGTATGAGAGTTGTCTTCCCAACTTCAATAATATATTGTGAAGTGATTTTCACTAGTATATCAAACCTACCTTTTTGCTTTTGGTTCAGACACATTTTTAGTCTTCTAATGGTTTTTGGGTGTTTATTGTTCAACTTTCACTAATTGAACTAATTGTAGAGCCCTAAATCTGTACAGTGCAAGGCTCACAGCAAGCCACGTGTTTACGAATACATGTATAATGTTTTGTTCAAAAAACCATTGGCACAACCATTTCAAAGGACCATATCATTTTCTGTGTGCATTTGTTCGCAAGGCATATAGGCATCAGGCTACTAAAATCCTTTTTGTTGAATTCCATGACATTGGTGAAAATAATTCTAGATATTTTCATGAATCACTGTCTCATTTATTAGACGTTAGTAATTTGTGTACTACAATAAGAGCTTAATTGTTTACAAGCATTGAAATGACACAAGGTATTTGGTCTTTAGACAATTGAGGATCCTCTCTAGGAAGCAAACTAAGGACAGCCAAATGAGAATACAAACATAAAATAAGATTAAGTTTAGATATAGTCTTTTAGTTTAAGCAGAATCAGTAATATCGCAGGCAGCATCAAGGGGAAAAAAATTAAAGGAAGGACTTCAAAACAATTCATACACTCCCCAAACATAAATGACTGTTGATTCTGAATTCTACAAATGGTTGTTGCAGAATTCCTAAGGAAATTTTCCTATGAATTTAAAAAGGGATGGTTTTCAAAATTGTATTTGATGATATGATTAAGAACCCATACATAAAGAAAACCACTGCAAATTCCTATAAAGTTGACTCAATATGATATCAGTGGTTTCTAGGTCTAGCTATTTCACAATGTGTTTCAGTCCTGTCAAATGGACAACTGTGAGCATCGCATAGAATCAATGAATATCAACCTAAAGTTTAGATTTCATCAAAGAACATCCTTTGAACAGGAAGTACATTTGTCCCTATTATGACTTATACATATTTCAATCACTGTGTGTGAAATATGAATGAAATGTAGCTCATGTAAGACAATAGGTTGTGTTTATCAGCCGCTATTTAAATAGGGGCTTCATCTTCTCAAAAAAAGTAAATGTGATAATTAAACTTGAGGAACATTAATTATTTACACAGGAGAAGTGGATGCTTGACTGTTTTTAACTTGTATATGTATTTATTGTTCTTTAATATTTCTATTAAGGTTAGCCTTTCCAATTATGTATGGCACTTTATTTTGTTTGCTTTATATTGAACATGAACTTGTGTATAAATGGCTTCTTAACTTAACTTTGAACACAGTTGTATATTTGGATTTGCTTTTAGATACATTAAGGGGATAAAGTTAATTTCTATTCACTGTTCATTGTCGAGATATCTGATGATATATGCGCCCAAAGTACAGCAGTTGTAAGGTATTTTTACACCCTTGAGCAGAAAAGTCTTGTAAGGGTGTATCACCCACAGACCAGCCATGTATGCTAATCAGGTTGGTAGACTATGCCCTACATGATGGGCCAGTGTTCATGCTTAGCATTGGCCATAAGTAAGCAGGAAGTGTACACAGGTGCATGTAGAGCTTTGTATATAATCCCTGGGACACATCCTCTGTCCACTTTCTCAGAGAATTCCCAACCTGTACTAGTCAAAACCTAGTGTCAATTGTGATCTCTCTGTCTGAGCATCAGGTCTGGAAAATTTGAATTGAATTTGAATCAGACATATATGCATAAATGAGAACAGACCTCAGTCTCCCTTCAGTTGATGTGTGCTTCACTGTGTAGGCCATGGACTGAAGTCTTTTGGCAATACCTACTGTAGTTAAGGCCAGATTGGATGCCTTCTGTATGTTCTGATATGGTGTTGTTGTATCCAGTCTATGGTGCCCCTGGTGAGCCAAACTAGATTCACCTTCCTACGGCCAATGTAAATAAACACCAATATCATGATAGGTACCAATAGTGGAGGTTTGCCACCAGGGAGCCAGGGCTGTGACTTCAGTTTTATTTTGAGCTACTTTCCTAGCCCATTTTGAGTGGCTTGTGTATAATGTGGTGTAAACATTCAGATTGTGGTGTCCCCTTTATGTGCCATCCCTACTACATTTCATCATCTATGATCAACAACCTTAAGCACATTAATGTAGGAACAAATATCCCAGGATCCTTTACGGGTGCCTGCGTGGGTCTCTGCATACAGACCACAAGTTACAGACCAGTGTTCATCGCGCATGTGGTCTTTATGCTCTTTGATAGAGGGCTGTTTCTGTAACAGGGATCACTTGACAGAGCACACCAACACTCAAGACATCATACAAGGAGGGACTCTGACAAAGAAACCGGGTGTAGCAGTGATTTCACCTAGACTGCATCCTCATTGTCAATGACAATGGTCAATCAATTACACTGCATTACAGAAAAAACTATGATTATGGAAATCACCTGTACAGATGAAGATTACTATCTATAGGTCTACTCTTAATCATGTATTTAACAGTGTTTGTTGTTTCTGCAAATAGGCTTCACCCATAATGTCCTCCTGATCACTATCTTTTTTGTGTATGCAGCTGAATGAATTACTTGTAAAGTCCCTCATCAAGAAAGTGACTTCTACCAGAGAGTATTTAGACCCTCCACTAATACAACTGTTTAAAGAAGGACCAGTGACAGCTTCTAATCAGTGTACTGGTGCAGAGAGCAGTGCATCCTAGCTATCTATACTTGTTGACAGAATGATGAATAAAATCATTCATTTGTTGTATTTTCCCCTGTTGTTGTTTGTCTTAGAAACAATCTGGACTGGGGGGGGGGCTATTTGGCAATGCTAAAGTTGTATTTATTTCTGCCTTAAGGAATCTCCCTTTTTGTCATATTTGATGAAGTCTTAAAGACTAATTCTTAAAAACCAAAGTATGTAGGGGCCTAGTGAGACTTTTGAGACCTTTTCATTCTGAAGACAAGCATTGATTTTGATATTGTCACCTTGAGTGTTTATTTGCCGTTGCCTGACCAGCAAAATGTAAAAATGTCATGCTACTACCCCCAGAGAAGAACCTATGCCTATGAACAGGAATTCTGGGTTACATATAGGTACTCTGGACTATTGCTCTATCGTAGTACTAGGTATCTTTCATATAAAGTGCACCTTACGTACAAAACGCACACTGATTGCTGTAAGCCCCTTTTGGAGCTTGGTTTTGAACAGTTAGTACTGTACTATAATACCAAGATACCGTAGTATAAAGCCCTCATAACTTCCGCTGCAGGCTTAAGTAAGGACTAAGCCATTTGCATAAATTATTTTCCTCTTTAAGTAGAAGGATTTTTCATATCCATGTGTCCATGGACAGTTTTTTCCTGACAGCAGGAGATACCTGTCCATGGACAGTTTTCTCCTTCTGACAGCAGGAGACAACCGTCCATAGACAGTTTTCTCTTTTTGACAGCAGGAGACAACCGTCCATCGATGGTTCCTCCTGCAGACCGAAGGATTATTTACATCTTTGCATCCATGGCATCCTCAGAGGGAGGGCCAAAATATTTTGATTATCCAGGGGGCCATAAAATGCCATCCTTTCTTTTAGTGAAAATTGATATAAGGGTTAAGCAGTTGAAGTTTGGCTGTTCCACAGGAGCAACAAGTTCATTGTATAAAGGGTATAATTATAGTTAACAAACTATATCTTGAGGGTGTACTATTGGATGTAAAGTGAGAGATCAAATAATCTGTTAAATTGCAATCTTTGTGAAAACATGGCTGTAGCCAACAGAATGGCTTCTGCGCTGACAGAAAAGGTCAGACTGCCAGACCAAATGTCTGGCTGTCATCTCCAGACCTTGGCCTACATGCCATGATTTTTACAGCTTTTAAATCGGACCATTATCAGAGATGCCACTTTTCCTGGTTGACCAGGAATTCCTGGTTTTGTTTGGTCCAGACTAATGTACTAATTTATGTGAATTTCCTGGGTAAGGGTGTCCAAAATCAGTTTTTCCTGGTTTTTGTTATATAGCAAGTGGCATCTCTGCATTATCAAGGTTTTTACAGTTTAAAACAAAAAGCATTAACATTTTATGATTTTCTATTTTATGATAGAAATAGAATGTATATTCTTGCTTTATCATTTCTTTTCCTCCTGGAAATGTCCTGCAAAAATTGAACTGGGCCTGCAGAATTAGAAATCTGCATGACCCAATGTCTCTCATGGTGAGAAACCTTTCACAAAGACTTAAATTAAAGGTGTTTGATGGATCCCTGTGCAAATTAATTGGTTATACCATGACATACCGTATCATGCAATTGTTATAAATGATTGAATAAAAGAAAAATCAGAATATTTCAGCCCTCCCAAGGAGGGCTAAAACTTACTGAAAGGAAGTACATGAATCTTCAAAAAGCATGAAAAGGTTCTTTAGAAAACCTAAGACCGGTCCTCTTATGCTGAGGTAGGTTCGGTGACTGGAGACTAAACTGCCACCTCTAATATCTTGGTGTACATGATCTCCCACATTTATTCACAAATGATAGTTCCCCTGACATCCTTCTTGTTACTTCTTATATTGGAGGGGGAGCAATGTGCATCATTACAAGCAGGGGAGATACATTAGAAGGTACAGTGGTCACTTGAGGTGGGCGTAGGCAAGGCCCTACATGCTTGTCTTGTACATGCATTCTAGACCTTTGAAGCAGATGCACTCTATTCCATGATTTCAAAACATCTTTCTCTATCTCTACACTTATCATTGTAGCTCTAGCTGATAGCACCATTCAACTCACCTGCAGGAGGCATTATTATATGTGCATCTCATGACTACTCCCTCCTCAATGCTTTCTGCTTCCTCTTCCTGCATATATTGGTACTAACTAGTCCTGTGAATGCTCCGCCACTGTCTATCCATGAACCATGAAGTTCAAAAGATCTTTAGCGCCCCATTTCTTTAGCACCCCAAATAGGGCACTAAGATTTTCAGGATGTCACGCCATCACTTTTTATGTTTATGCTAATGCACTGGGAACCTTTGAAGTTGTCAGTGTCCATCATTTTCTAAAACCCCTGCGTCACAACCATCACTTTTTAAAACCCCTCCGTCACAACCATCATGAACCTCACTTTTTACCCATGTATAGGCACACCTTTTTCATGCCCCCTTTGCAGTGATGCCTTCCCCATTGAAAGAATTATATGGAATAACTATTCACAGAGGAGTAGGCTCAGACAATAGCTATACAATGATATGTTACCTGTCTCTTTGTAATGTGTAGCTAGCTAGACTGCTATTATGAATGTTACCTGCCTGTATGCCCACTCACCCAGCCACCCGTGCTGATGTGGCCATGGCTTGTGGCAGGCACAAATATTATAGCAAGTTGTCATGTATTTCTGATTCATACCCTTTTGATTGAAAATAAAAATATTACTGTGCCCACATTTCTGAAAAGCTGCTCATTATATGAACATAACATCAGAAAGAGAACTTAAGGGAAATAGCTGCCCTCATTTAAATTTCAGGTCCTGAGAAAAACATGGCACTCAACTTTCACAAATACAAATATCACAAAGTGTCAATGCTCTATTATACTGCCATAAAGGTGGTACTTGCGAGGCTTACCAGTATCTGTATTTTGGTATCTGGGTCTGGAACAAAAGCTCCATCCATTTCTGCCCTTCATTTTAGGTTTGTTAGTAGGCTGTTTGGTGTTTCATCTTCAAAGCATGCTTTGACCCGGTACAATTTGTGTATTGTTTTGCTGACTAACCTCCCCATCACTGGCCGGTGCTACAGAATCATGAGCATGGCCATTAGATATGGTGCAACTATGCCTCGTTGGGGTTGATGATGGATCTCCTAGTCCACTTGCCACTTCCACTGGCCCCTAAATCTTCACTTCTGCAGCTCCTCCAGAACGTTCAGTGTTGGCCATTTAGACACAGCTGCATCAAGCCATACATCCTTGCATACCCATTGTAAAATTATTGTTGTAGCCACTAATACTCTTGTGTTGGTGGCCTAGTAGCCCTTTCCATAACCTGCTTGATTTCTCAACAACAGGTGGTTGTTGACCAGCAATAGCCACACACTTCACCGACACAGTGTGTGGGGGAGCCACTTCACTGAGTGGACTATTTCAAATATCAAAATTGATAAGCATAGAAAGTGATGTTTGCCTTAATGGGATTCAGCAACTGGGACCAACTTTATGGGCACTACCCTTTTTTTTGTTTGAATTTACTTTATTTGCCTCTTTGTAATTTTCGATGAAGTCTTACATGATGTTCAATTGTAACATTAATCCGTTGTTCTCAGTTTTCCTTAACAAAGTTAATTCCAGATTATCGATGGAGTATTACATAATGTTCAATTGTAACATTATATCGTTGATCTCAATTTTCCTTAACAAGTTATCTCCAATTTACATTGATATAATAATAGTCATAAGTGTCCGACAAAACACTGAACCCTCACAGGTGTTCAGGCTGGTTGGGCACTCGTGATATAGCTTGGGATACATATAGGCAAATAAGAAGGTATGGACCTCATCCCCACTTAGTTAGTGTTTGGGTTGATCCTTCTGGTCCTACCTAGGTATAGATATACATATATATATGCATAGTAACATGACACAATAAAATACAGTGTGAGGGTTGACATATGGGGGGAAACAGTTCATCCCATCTTATTCAGCAAGGAGATTAACTAAATGGTAACCTTTATCCATAGGGCAGAAGTGATTTAAGAAATTGTAAACTATCTTTTTTAAATTTCCCTTTAGTTTCAGCATTCCTTCTGTCCACTGGGAGCAGGTTCCATTGTTGGGCACCATAGAACTCTACGCTTTTAGCATATGAAGCACAATTAGGGGTAATAATCTTACATGTTGGAGCATCATGTAAGCGAGTAGGTAATATGGTAATAGTCTTGTACACGTTGGACCTAGATCTATCGTACATGTAGTTCAATAGGTGGATAAACCTTCTATCTTTCAATTTATTACAATTTGTTTCATTATGGATGAAATTTGTATTGGTAATATGAGGAACCTTTAGGCAGATCTTTAAACATCTATTCTGGGCAAATTGAAGAGGTTCCAGGTATTTGTCATAAGTGGTAGTAAAGCATACATCAGCATAGTCCATATAAGGCAGTATGGTCGTTTTATATATATTAATAGCTGTTTTCACATCTACATATCGTCTAAGTAAACACAGTTTATATGTCTTATAAGCTATGGTTTTAACCTGATTTTTTAAGTGAAGCCCATATGAAAGTAAAGGGTCTAATATCACACCTAGGTATTTATAGCTTGGTACCACCTGTAATAAGTGGTTATCTAGTAAGATATTAGCTTGAAGTGTCTTTAATTTTGTGGTTGAACTTGAGAAAATCATGACCTTTGTCTTAGACACATTGATAGACAATTTGTTTTGAATACACCATGTTGAATAATTTTCCAAATCTTCCTGTAACAATCTTTTGGATAAGTCGAAGTCATGGTTAGATTTGTAAATTACAGTGTCATCTGCATATAGCTTAACTTTACATGATTTAATACACTTTGTTACATCATTAACATATAGTAAGAACAATAAAGGACCCAATATTGAGCCCTGCGGAACTCCACAGACAACCTCCTCTTTGTCAGAAATTAATCCGTTTGCAGATACCATTTGTTTTCTATTACTTAAATAATCTTTGAACCAATGGTAGTTATCTGATCTTATTCCATAATGGTGTATTTTTATTAGTAAGACAGAGTGGTCTACCGTATCAAAAGCCTTTCTAAGGTCTATAAAGGCTGCCACTGTAGAATTTGCTATATTTAACTCCCTTTTAATATCATCCGTGAATTTGGATAGAGTGTCAATTGTGCTAAAGCCAGAGCGGAAACCACCTTGGTTGTGAGTCAATATATTTTCTTTCATTAGGAAACCATAAACTCTATTATGTACAATTTTCTCAAGGAGTTTACAAGGTAAAGGTAGAATCGATATAGGTCTATAGTTATTTACATATAAAGAATTACCAGCTTTGGGTATTGGGGTTATTTTTGAAATCTTCCATGAATTTGGTACACTATTTGAGGTAAAAGATAGATTGAATAATTTGACCAGTTTTTCAGGAATATGTTTAAAGACGATCTTGAGTATTGATGAGGGGATGTTATGAATAGCAGATGATTTAATAATGTTAATATCATTCACTAATTTTAGTACTTCTTGTACATTGGTTTCCATGGGGTCCATTTGTGCTGCAACTTTTTTGTCATAAGGTTGCCATGGTATGTTAAGATCTTGGGCTAGAGTAGGACCAATATTTGCAAAATAATTGTTTATGAATTTAGGGATATCTTCTTTATGGACAGGTATGTCATTATTATTATGGTCTACTAAACATATGTCTTTTTTTGAGTTTGGGTGGCCCGGTATAAGATTGTTTATAACACGCCAGAATTTTTTGTGGTCATTTTTATATTCCACAAGTTGGTCTTTAAAGAAATTTTTTCTGGCTTTATCGATAATTTTATTGGCTGCGTTTCTAGCCTCAGTTGCCTGTTTCCATTTTAAATCTGTTTTTTCTTGTCTGGCTTTCCAAAGTAATTTGTTTTTGTCTCTTATAACTTCATAAATATTTTGAGTCATCCAGGGATCTCGGTATTTTTTAACTAGGAATTTGTGTAGGGGGGCATACTTATCCAATATTTTTCTAATAATTTCTTCTATGCAGTTCCATGCAGTATCAACCGATTGAGTGGTATTGAAGGTGGACCAGTCAGCATTGTCTATTTCTCTGAGAAGTAAATCGTTTGGAAGTTTGTTGTATGATCTTCCTTCAATAAAAACCTTTTCCTCTGTAATATTCCATTTTTTTCTAATAAGGAAAACAGGCAAGTGGTCTGAAATTATATTATTGGCAACACCAGTATTTATAAAATTCCTTCTTAGGTTTGTGAAAATAAGGTCTAGTGTGGCATTTTTGCGCGTAGCCTCCGTTATTTCTTGGTTTAGTCCAAAACTCTTCATCTTGTTTAGTAGGTTATTAACAACATCTGAGTCTTCGATCACATTGAAATTGAAGTCACCTATAATTACAATTTCCATATTATCATAATTATCTATAGTTTCCATTTGGCTTAATAATTCAACCATTATTTCAGTGAAGTTTAACTTCGAACCCTCAGGTGGTCTGTATAGGTTTACAAGTAGAAGTGGTTTCAACTTGGGCTTATTGATTAGAATGGTTTGTATTTCAATAATTTCATTTGACATATTGAGATGTTCAAAAGCATTATAACTGTGAGGAATAATATGTTTGATGTAAATAGCTATTCCTCCTCCTGTTTTTATATTACCTCTATCATCTAATGTTTGTCTGTCTAGTCTATATCTAGTGTACCCATTGAGTTGGTGGTCACATTCATCGTCTTCTGCTCTAAACCAAGTTTCAGAGAAGGTATATATGTCAAGCAATGCTGGGTATAATTCTGCACAAATAGAGGCATAGTTTGCCTTAATACTTCTGGCATTTAAATGCATGATACGTAGGCCTCTGGTACCTTTAAGTTGGTCAATTGAATTGTAGTGCATAGCAGTTTAGTATATTACCGGTACATGTAATAATAGACAGTGTATAACAATACATGAGATTTATGCTGTTTCCCCCATCCCTCAGGTCAAAGCATTTAACTTTTGTCAGGTTATAGGCTTCGGCCTCTATGCTGCCTATGCTGACAATTTCAGAAATTTTTCAGGGCTGTAAGTAGTTTGAGTCACTAGGGGATCTCTACTTCATAAAAGAACGATGTATACAGGTGAATAGAAAATTTTACAGGTCAATAATATAATATATGACAACATCACGCAGAAATTGTAGTATACCTCAATGTAATAAAGTTAATAGTTTTCGATGGTTTACCCATGTCCACGAGCTTTAGGAGTTAATGGGTAGTATTTACATATATTACATGTTATAGTAAGGTGTATACTATTCTACATTGATAAATTGTTATCACAAGTAGGATAAATGAGAGTTTAGGTAGCCATTTGTTGGGCATTTAGAAGTCTTATTTCTTCTTGTGTGGGTAGGGGATCTTCTCCAGTGAGTGTTCGCCTTACTTTGACCAGCAGTTCACCTAGTTTATTGTCACAGTCCGATTTGGAGACATTTTGTATGTTTATTTCCTCTTTCTGTCCCAGGTGGTGCCCACATCCGTACGTTTTGTGGGTAGTGGCCTCATACAAATATTTACCTTTGGAGTTGATAAGTAAATCTCGGAGGGCTGGGATGGAGAATTTAATGGTTAGAAGCTTCTCCATTACTTCTTGTTCCATATCCAGCCATTCATCGTTTTTGGTACATGCCTTGGCTGCATATAAGCAATCTAGAGAAGTAGGAGCTGCTAATACCTTTCGTAGTACTGGCATTTCTTTCGAGACTAGGCACATTTTAGCACTGTAAGCCCTCTCAATAGAGTCGTATGAATGGCCTTCAAATAATATCTCACAGTTATATAGGTTGGAGAATGGGGAGTATTCGCCCTGGAAGGCAAGCCCATCAGGGGTATTAACCGTTTTAGCATTGGCTAACGAGAGGTCATGGGGCAGCTTGTCTATGTCCTTATATTGGAAGGCTTTGCCAGCGATTACAATCGAGGTTCCCCTGACTGCACAGTCTATTCCTTTAGATTTACCCAGGGCTTGTATTGATCTAAGGTTTCTTTGCATCTTTTTTTCTTCTTGAGTGATGTCATCCGACAGGTGTACCCCTCTCCAGGTGTTATTGTTCTTAAGTCTTCTCACATTGCCAAAGATCTTCATCTTATATTGTGCGGAGGAGAATACAACCACAATCGGCCTGGATTTGGGTTTGAAGTGTGGGTTTCTTTTTTGTGCTAGAGTAGGGATTTGTTTTTTCCCTCTTCGATATACAGCATCAGCCACAGTGTTCGTAAAGTCTAGGCCCACATCATTTATCAGCTGGTCTAGAATGTCTCGTAGGCTAGTTGGAGTGTCTTCTATAATCCCTTCAATAATCAAAACCTTTTTGCGCCTTTCCTGCTCAATTTTAGAGAATTGATCGCTGAATTTGTCATTTTCAGTTTGAATTTTAGCCACATCCTGTTCATTTTTAATTGATTTATCACTGTAGGTATTCAGGGCTTGGTCAATATTGTCGCATCTTTTATCAATTTCTTGTAACGTAGGAGTTTTACCTGTTGGAAAGCCTTCAGGCCCGAATAGGCGTAGTTCCATACCGTGTAGTATTCGCACAGTTCCTCTGTTTATGTCTTCTTGGGATTTAATACGAGCTTCCAGCTCATTTATTTTGTCGACGAGGACTTTTGTGCTTGCTTTGTAGTCAAGTTTGGGCAGGTATTTGGGTTCATCTTCGTCAGAGGATGGATTTTCTATTGTCATTTTGGAAGTTTTTGGTAGACCGGATGTGCCTTCCGCCATGTTGGATTTAGCCGGTTGGCGGTCCATTTGAGAAGGTGGTTTCGTACTTCTGGTTTGAGAGGGCATTTGAAACTAAATATTTTCCAATGTGAGTAAGATGTGTAGATTGAGATTGCAAAGGTAGGATTGAGGTTTGGAGGGGTGTAATTGATCTATTTTAGCTCACAATTATACCGTTGATGTTGTTGTCGCGATGTGGAGTCAACGGGCCATGGGCGCCGCCATCTTGAAAAGATCGCTGATCCGGTTTCTTGGCTGGGATTGAAGTGTAAATATCAGATGAAATTGTAGACCTGTGGCTCTATATACCTCTTTTTCTTGAACTCGGTGAGTTTAAATCTCAGATTTCCTCGTAAATATAGGTGAAGTAATCACAAGTTGCTCAAAACTCGTAGAAATCCCCGGAGCTCGTCGCCCTACGTTTTTAGCCGTGTGCCATAGTTTCGCATTCTATCTTGAGGAAGCTGTGCCTGCACTTGGCACCATGATATATTCCTCACTACCACTACTCCATTCCCTCCTGGTTTCCACCGAATGGGCATCTCATGGTGGAGGCACATTGCAAACCCCTAAACATGTGGCTGTTATAGTTGTGTATCTCACAGGCAATGGGAAAGGGGTGCCTCTCTGCTGAGAGCTATGGTCTTGGAATGCTAACAAATTGAGTCATTGATGAGCTTCTCCAAGTCTCTCATGGATGACAACAATGGCAATGGTGATGCTTTTTGTGCTGCCTCTGAAGGCAATGGATAACAATAGTTGGTGTCCACAAGAAATAGGCTTGTAATGGTCAAGTATTCCGAGTTTGTATGTCTTATGTGGAAAGAACTACCAAACATCAGTCTCTGGTTACATAAGAGGCAACAAGGTTTTATTCAGGATTCCTAACGACTGATCAACTAAGGGTTTCTGAGTTCTGAATCAACCATACCAAAGTGTTAGCTACCTATATAAGTTCTCGGAGCCAGAGGGGAGAAAGCACTCCTGTTCGTATAGAACCTGTGAGGATTCTAACCCTGCCAGTCACTGACCCTGCTTTATATAGCCTCAGGGGTTGGGTGGCAACCCCTCGAGTCTAAGCCAGGAAGCCTGGAGAGCAGTGCTGCCACCACTCACCCAGCGTAACCGACCCTGACCCGGGTGTCTGTCCCACTCGTACCTATACAGCGCTATCATAAACCCCTACACTACCCCCACCAAGACTATGACACAAAAGGGTAGTAACTAAGTTATAGTATTAACACAACAAATATACAATCAATCATCAAGGGCACACAGTTAGCGTATGAGTTGCCTGACTTATAACCTGGTTATCACAAGTATCACACCAGTCCAGGCGTAGAGATACATATATTTTACCTAAAGTGATGTCATATAACACATTAATCTACTTAATATACAGCAAGGTCAACAACACTAGGTTATTTTCCATAACAACCTCAAAGATTTCGTATGTACCATGATATCAAATGTGTTTGACAATTAGGACAACTAAGTACGTATTTATTACTCGGAATAGTTATGAATAAAGAACTTGATAACCATATTACATCTACTCCTTCTCCTTTTTTACTTTCATTTTTTTAAAAGAAATAATATACTGTTCAGACTATAGTACTGTAAATACTTTACATTATTTACATGAACACCTGTAGGGTGATATGATAAACCTAATCTGGTCTTAACAATTACCAGATATAAACCTTTACTTGGTAAACTACCAGGATAGTAGAATATCTTACAACCACAACTAGAGTAATATATTCTTAATACATAAGTGTGTGATAAGATAACAAATGGAAAAATTAACAAATTGTTCTGAAAGTCTCTTCATAAATTGTCCTGATTCGTATCCTAATCCTCATCCTTCTGGTAATGGTAGATGTAAACTCATACAATCCAATAATAGTCTTTCCTCAGAAACCGGTACCCTAATGTTCACTATATAAGCAAGCACTTCAACCTGCTAGTAGTTGTACTCCATCAGAAGAACAGTGATAGTCAGGAACAACACCTTCCCGGGTCGGTGCATCTTAGGATCAGCACAGCTCGGGAACACATCTCGGCTTCCAGGTGAGTACTTATTTTACCCATTTCATACATTCAGAATTATCTTAACCAGCATATATTATATATTCTCAATTTAATTCTCATCCATATTCTCATCATCTTACATATCTGACTCATCATACTTCTTCTCGGGTTCCAGACCATACTCAGCAATCTGTTTATCCAGCAGATATTTGCAGGTTCCATCCCAATCAGCCATAGGTTTCCTGAATGCATCAAAGAAACACATACTCAAAGTATCTGTTTCAGACACGCCTTTGCTACCTCCAACTTCCAATAGTCATTATTCTTATTTACTTTCTTCTCCCTATCTGCCAACTGTTTCATCTTCTCATCATGCTCCATTTTTTTTTCTCTCTCGATCCTAGTGATCTCCAGACTTGCTGAGTCAACATCACTACCGAACAAACCACATCCTTCAGATAAGCAACAGACATCTCCTCATGCATCTTTTGCCACTCTCTAACAACATATTCTTGAACCTTAAAAGATTCTTCGGACATATTGTCAAAGGAGTAAGATGCCAGATGGTTAGTATGTGGAACTCTCCTGGGATACATCTCACTTTCTGATTCCGGACCTGATGACTTGGAAGGCTGCTTCCGACCCAGATACTACAGAAGAACTTAACAGAGAGGAGTCTTAAACTTCTCAGCATCACTAGAAGATGTGGATGGAGTCTCCTTCTTCGGCTTTCCGTACTTCTGACTCTCCCAACCTGGTGTTCCCAATGCTGGGAAGTCTTTCCACTCCTTATCATCAAATCTGGGTGGGGCTGCGCCTCTCAAGCCATGGGGACTTTTGTTCCATCCCGGACGCTGGAGGAGCAGCTCCTTCATTCCTTAACTACTCAGCACTCAAAACAGAAAATGGGACAGGGGAGGGCCTCTGAATCCCCTGGAAAGAAAATTTCCCGGGTGTCTTCGTACGGCTCTGCTTAGCAGACGTATCTCCCATCGTTTCTCTCTACGCTAGGTTACCCCGGTACTTTCTCATTGCTTCGAAATACTCACTTTCGATCCTTAACCTGCCACTTGTAAACCTAAGGTCGAAGGCAGCTTCAAACTTAGAGTTTGCTTGTTTCATAACTTGGCAGAATTTCTGCACCTTAGCAGTTAGACTCACTGCTAAGGTGAGCACACTGCACCCTCCTTACCCTTGTCCATGTAGCACATGTACACAGGATGGTGGGGCCTGTGCTCCTCCACTACATGACGGATAAATCTGATGTGACTAGAATAGCTGGTAAAAATATTCTTACAAATGTTGAATGGAACCTTCTCATTGATCTTCTCTTCCCAACTATCTATCACCCATTTAAGCTTGCTATAAGCATCAAAGTCATAATACTTATCATTCCGATTATCCAGAGTCTGCTCCACCCAATTCACATAGAACATGTTAGGGTTCCGATCCTTCCGAGTGCACGGCATCCACTCTTCCAAATCAGACTCCCCGCTCATGTCAATCAGAGTGGGGTATCCAAAATATTTCTTATTCCTCTTACACTCCAACAGACACTTCAGAATAAAATGTTTTAAACCACTCTTAACATTCTCCTGAATTTTCTTCTCATCAATCATAAGATCCAGATTGCTATCATAGAGTTCAGGATGGTCGATGTCCATTGACCAAGATATTCTAAGCTTTCTTACTTACAGTTGTTCTGAACTCCGCATCTGATAACTTCTTACTCGCTCCATGAGTGGTTAAGGACTCAGCTAATCTATTCCGGGCATCCTCCACCTTACTCAATTCTTCCAATCTCAAAGCTTTCAAATCACCTTTCTGTTTCAAAAGGACCTCATCTTGTTGTTCTAACTTAGTTTTCAACTCCACATCCCGAATGATTTATTCTGAATACGCCTATCCTCCTTAACCAAATCAGATTCATCCAGACTATCGAAGGACGGATTATGAACCTGGCTCAAAGACCTGGTATTCATACGTCCCGGCTTCACATTTGATTCTGCGATCAAATCATCCAAACTCTTAGCCACCTCCTTAGCCACATTCCCATCGAAGTAGAAAAGGGTATCACTGTACTTCCTCTTCAGATGTTCCTTATCCCACTTCTTCTTAACACTTACACACACTTCGTAGAACTTAGAACACTTGGCCATCCCAGTGGCCATGTCCATATAATTAGCATACCACGGATCAGGGACCTTCAGATCCTTGGGGATGGTATCCCAAATCATCCTACCTCACTTCTTATTGATCTTAGTTGGCTTTAGTAGCAGTTCTACCTATACGGTACTGTATTCTGAACACGCTGTCAACAGAGTTGACACCAGAGTTGAAACCGCTACTGTCATAACACATAACAACACAAACATATATAAGTATAGACACTGTACAGGACAATACATCATTGTGTTTCAGGATTCAATAATAGCTTTGTGATCTTTTAAAGGAAATACTTTTGTATATTTTGTATAATAATCACACACCAGCATCATGTAAGTGTTATCCCTAGGGGTTGTGTTAAACCCACTAATGATATCAATTGCAACTCTGGCAAAACATACTCCAAATAATTCCTAAATCAAAGGATTCTTTCCCAATCCCTCACCAGGGGCCTGTTTTTCCCTATCATGCGGACATCCGTATATCACATAGAGACCGACGTATGTGCTTAAAAGAAAAATTCTGTATTTCCCTATGTATACGGACTTTTAGCCTCTACATGCGGACCTCCGTATTCCTATGTGGGAAAAACTCTGTTTTTCCTTATCTTACGGACTTTCAGAAAACCGCTGAAACGCCGTATGTAGGGCCTCAAATACCTACAGGGGGGTACCCCCCTTGTATGTTAAAAACACGCTTACGGACCACCGTATGTTACATATGGACCCCCGCATAGGTCCGTATGTTTCCGCGTCTTGTTTGTTCAGCCGTATGTGGGGTCATGACATATGACCTTGACCCGGAAGTTTTTATTTCTTTGTTTGGGCGGTTCATTCTAACTTGCTCAGTGGTGCTCGCTCTCACCAAGATTGCTCAGTGGGGCTCGCTCTCACCAAGATGAGGATAGGATGGATCCAGAGAAGCAAGAGAGAATACTTCAAGCGTGTTGACCCCCTCTCCTTTTTCACGGACAAGAAGTTTGTCCAGAGGTATCGTCTTCCTAAACCAGTTGTCAGGATTTTGATAGACAGGTTCGTTGACACAAGAGAAATCAAAGTGCTAAGGGGCAAGCATGCTGTACCCTACAGGATTAGAATAAGTCTCCTTTTCCCCGAGCAATAAAGACTATAATTCTCCTGTAGATCTATTTATACAAATGGCATTGCACACACCTTTTGTTCTGTCTATCTGCAGTCTATTTTTTCCTTTCTTAGGCCCATGTTGGGTCTACCATATTCCCCTTTCATTCTATGTTCCACAGAACCATACTGATAGCAAAATCCTTTGAAAATAATTTCACTTCAGCTAATTTTACTTTATTTGTTTTTACTTCATAGTTCTGTGTGGCTTTGAGGTACTTCGCCACAGGAGCAAGCTACCAGACTATCGGGGACTGTCACGGGGTCAGCAAGAGCATGGTGAGCAAGTCTGTGGTAGATGTGGCTGAATACTTCAGGACACACATCACAGAGTATGTGGAATGGCCGGACTCTTTTGATGAGAAAAATGCCAAAGCCACTGCCTTCTACAAGAAAACAAAGAAACCAAAGTGCTTTGGTCTGGTGGATGGAACCCACATTCCCATTATGTGCCCCAAAGGTGTCATAAATGACGAGAATCAGTACTATTGCTATAAGGGGTACTACAGCATCAACGTCATGGTAAGTTAAACATAATTCTTTCTTGTCTTCCTTTTCATTTGGTTTCTTTCTTTCAAAGTTGCATTCATAAAGAAAAAGAAATAAAGTTTATCTTCTTTTCTTCCTTCTTTTCTATCCTGTTTTTTAACTTAAATGTCTTAAGTCCAAACTTTTTTTTCTTCTATTCTTTACATGTAGTCCCTTTTTTTCTAGATCATCGCAGACTATGACGGGATCATATTTCACATGAATGCAGCGAACCCGGGAAGCTCCAATGATATATATGTAATGAATGGGTCGCAGGTTAAATTCCTAGGAGAGAGGGGGGACTTCCAAGGATACTATTTACTGGGGGACTCTGGGTAAGTAGTGATAAAAGAACAATTCTCTCTCTCTTTGTTTTTCTCAAATAAAATAGAAACAGGTTATTCCTTTATTTCAAAAATATAAATATGATTTTCCTCTTGAATACAACAAATAATCCGATAACTTTATTTATGAAAGTCATTCATAAATTTCTTCCTTTAAAAATGAAACGATTTCTTTAAGGTACGTCCTGACAGACTATGTCCTCACCCCTATAAAGTTTGAGAAAACGCAAGCAGACATAGACTTCAACAAATGGCACAGAAAGACTCGTTCTTCAGTCGAGAGAACCATCGGTATCCTAAAACAGCGCTGGAGGTAAGGCTTAAAATATTTTTGCTTCTTGTAAATATCCATAAACCATATGTAATTTCTACCATAACATTTAAAGCCCCCTCATGTTCACCTTTTAAATAAGAAGTGTTATATTTTTTTAACCAGGTGTCTAGACAGCAGTGGGGGCTACTTGTTCCATTGCCCTCCCACAGCTGCGGCTATAATAGAGTCATGTGTTGCCCTGCACAACTGCGCCAAGGCGGCAAAGGTTCCTCTTCTCCCAGACTCCTTAGACAGAGACAGGTTCAAGAGGATAAGGCCCCCTGTTCCTCAACCTGAGCAAAGGACTCCGGCTGAGCGTATAGCCTTCAAGAACCTGCGGTCTTCTTTCATCCAGAGACACTTCAGCTCAGAAGACAAAGAGACTGAAAATGTGCCACAGGTGGGAGAGAATCCCGAGGTTCAAGACCAGAGAGAAGACGCAGGTGACCCCAGCCAGTTCAACAGTAATCCAGATCTTCCTTTCCTTATTCAACAGGTGAACAGAGTCATGGAGCAATTCTTTCAGGATCAGAATCGGTTATAACTATTAAGATGAATAAGGACACATCTATTTTATGTTATTGTACATATGTATAGAGTAAATATTGTGTATTTATTAGCCGACAAAGAAGGTCTCAGTGTGAATTAAAATAATTAAATTCTTTGTATATCCATCACAATAAATTTCAAACCTTGTTATCATGTAAGAAGGCACTTATTTGGCTTAACTTTAATATTTGAAACCACTAAGTCAAGACATAACTTAATCTCTATGTAAGGAGGAAGCATCCTTCCTTGTGGTTCTGATGGTTTTATAATACGGATGTACCTTTTAGATTTAACCTGAAGTCCCTATGTTATCTACTTCTTAGATATAGACTTCCATATGTACATGTGCATACATAAGTATCAAGTACTTATTTCTTTTGAAGATCTCCACTGTTCTTCAGTTTTTTTTAATTTCTTGGATATAAGTGAAACACTCTCATGTTTGGCACATACGGACATATACCACGTGAACTATGAATCATTTCTGTCATCCTATAGTCAGAACAATCAACAGCATGGAAACAACAAAGTCTTAAACCTTCTATTCATTTCTTTCCTTAGTATTCTTTAACTGGAATGGCCGGACTCTTTTGATGAGAAAAATGCCAAAGCCACTGCCTTCTACAAGAAAACAAAGAAACCAAAGTGCTTTGGTCTGGTGGATGGAACCCACATTCCCATTATGTGCCCCAAAGGTGTCATAAATGACGAGAATCAGTACTATTGCTATAAGGGGTACTACAGCATCAACGTCATGGTAAGTTAAACATAATTCTTTCTTGTCTTCCTTTTCATTTGGTTTCTTTCTTTCAAAGTTGCATTCATAAAGAAAAAGAAATAAAGTTTATCTTCTTTTCTTCCTTCTTTTCTATCCTGTTTTTTAACTTAAATGTCTTAAGTCCAAACTTTTTTTTCTTCTATTCTTTACATGTAGTCCCTTTTTTTCTAGATCATCGCAGACTATGACGGGATCATATTTCACATGAATGCAGCGAACCCGGGAAGCTCCAATGATATATATGTAATGAATGGGTCGCAGGTTAAATTCCTAGGAGAGAGGGGGGACTTCCAAGGATACTATTTACTGGGGGACTCTGGGTAAGTAGTGATAAAAGAACAATTCTCTCTCTCTTTGTTTTTCTCAAATAAAATAGAAACAGGTTATTCCTTTATTTCAAAAATATAAATATGATTTTCCTCTTGAATACAACAAATAATCCGATAACTTTATTTATGAAAGTCATTCATAAATTTCTTCCTTTAAAAATGAAACGATTTCTTTAAGGTACGTCCTGACAGACTATGTCCTCACCCCTATAAAGTTTGAGAAAACGCAAGCAGACATAGACTTCAACAAATGGCACAGAAAGACTCGTTCTTCAGTCGAGAGAACCATCGGTATCCTAAAACAGCGCTGGAGGTAAGGCTTAAAATATTTTTGCTTCTTGTAAATATCCATAAACCATATGTAATTTCTACCATAACATTTAAAGCCCCCTCATGTTCACCTTTTAAATAAGAAGTGTTATATTTTTTTAACCAGGTGTCTAGACAGCAGTGGGGGCTACTTGTTCCATTGCCCTCCCACAGCTGCGGCTATAATAGAGTCATGTGTTGCCCTGCACAACTGCGCCAAGGCGGCAAAGGTTCCTCTTCTCCCAGACTCCTTAGACAGAGACAGGTTCAAGAGGATAAGGCCCCCTGTTCCTCAACCTGAGCAAAGGACTCCGGCTGAGCGTATAGCCTTCAAGAACCTGCGGTCTTCTTTCATCCAGAGACACTTCAGCTCAGAAGACAAAGAGACTGAAAATGTGCCACAGGTGGGAGAGAATCCCGAGGTTCAAGACCAGAGAGAAGACGCAGGTGACCCCAGCCAGTTCAACAGTAATCCAGATCTTCCTTTCCTTATTCAACAGGTGAACAGAGTCATGGAGCAATTCTTTCAGGATCAGAATCGGTTATAACTATTAAGATGAATAAGGACACATCTATTTTATGTTATTGTACATATGTATAGAGTAAATATTGTGTATTTATTAGCCGACAAAGAAGGTCTCAGTGTGAATTAAAATAATTAAATTCTTTGTATATCCATCACAATAAATTTCAAACCTTGTTATCATGTAAGAAGGCACTTATTTGGCTTAACTTTAATATTTGAAACCACTAGGTCAAGACATAACTTAATCTCTATGTAAGGAGGAAGCATCCTTCCTTGTGGTTCTGATGGTTTTATAATACGGATGTACCTTTTAGATTTAACCTGAAGTCCCTATGTTATCTACTTCTTAGATATAGACTTCCATATGTACATGTGTATACATAAGTATCAAGTACTTATTTCTTTTGAAGATCTCCACTGTTCTTCAGTTTTTTTTAATTTCTTGGATATAAGTGAAACACTCTCATGTTTGGCACATACGGACATATACCACGTGAACTATGAATCATTTCTGTCATCCTATAGTCAGAACAATCAACAGCATGGAAACAACAAAGTCTTAAACCTTCTATTCATTTCTTTCCTTAGTATTCTTTAACTTAGGGCCTAGTTCATTATTTTTCTAATTATTACAGAAACAAGTTCTTCAACCGAACCTGTTTTTTTCTGTTACATGTTAGATATTTAACTCGATGCTTAACAAGTCAAAGAGAATTTGTCTTTAGTTCTGCAGTCTTAAAAGTAACTAGACAAAAACAATTCTCCTCACTTCATGTATTAAAAGACAGTCCTGTATGTGACAGGAAAACATTAATCTTTGGTGTTTTTGTCTTCTTGATTCCAGAATGACACATGTTCATTAAGACTTATATATTATCCCGGTATTTCTGTGTTGCTTTACGTGCCCTGGAAGACCTTTTCAGAGGGACACGTTTCTCTTTATCTTCTCCGTTGTCCTTCTCTGAAGCCGACACTGAAGCTTCTGTGTCTGCTTCAGACTGGGTGTCAATTTCCTTGGGGATGACAACATTATTTGCCGCATCTTGATGATCTTCCTGTACGTCTGTAGCCACTATAACAAAATCGTCGCTTTTTAAGACACTAAACTGAGGAAGCCCTTTGTCTTGAGGACTTATATAGTTGATAGCTGCGTATGAAACGAAACATAATTCTTCAGTATAATTTTTTCCTACACTAAGCATCAACTAAACATTTCAGTTTTATTCTCGACCTCATAGAATTTATTTATTTCGGTCTATCTGAAATAAGATACTATATTTTTTATCTTTTTTTTCGTATCTCCTTACCTTCACCAGGTATAGCCAACTTAATCTTAGACGTTTCCTCTTCGAAGAAAAAACCAGGGTTAATGTTGCTCTCGGTCTGATATGTGGGCGTTTTCCCGTCTTATAAAGGAAAATACAATAACAAAAAATTAGAATAAAAGAGAGTGAATAAAATCTTACATACATCTTTCTATGTCAAAATGTTTACCCATCTGAAAAATATGCAAATCCCCAACAATATTTTGCGTTCTTTTCCTCTTATGACTGGATGAGTGTGTACAGTTATCTGAACTTACCAGTGGGAGGTTGTGGATGGGTAAGGAAAGCAGATAAACCGGAAGGGTCTACTTCTGAGGGATGTATCTGATTCCCTAATGTGTGCATGCAATAAAAGTGAGAGCCTCCTGTCAAACACCTAGGCGATAGTTATCAGTTTCGCTTTTGTCAGGCTCTATGTCGATCTTTTTTCTTTCCATTTACTGCCTTTAGACTTAACATGTTCAAAGAAAAGTGGAATTCTCAGTTATTTTAATTCAGAGGGTCCACCTTGATACTGCCTTCAGGAAACTCAGTTATTAGAGGAAAATAGGATACATTAAAATTATGTGCAATAATAAAATACGTCAAAGAAAGATTTGAGTATTTTCTGTACCTTGTGTCTCTTCTGTCTGTAGAGAAGCCTGAGTGTCAGGCTCTTGGGACGCACTGCCCTCCCCCTGTGGCTCCGCTGCTGCATCATCTACTTCTATAGCAGGAGAATTAACCATAGTTTCTTTTGTTCCTTGCCCTGAGGAGTGCTCCGGTAAGTGTGGAACGGGAGGCGAGGGTACAGGAAATTCTTTAACATCTCGTGGGGGAGACTCGTCCGGATCTTCAGCGACTGCTTGAGGAGGGGACGCTACAGGAGTTTCTGTCTCTTCATCAGGGTCCTGACCGTTCATGTTTCCATGCATTTTAACGACGGGACGACCGACTGAAAAAAGACATGAAAAATAAATTTCCTTATTTATTTTTAAGCTGTAGGTTATAAGAACATACCCATACCGATTGCCTGTATGTTAAGGTTATGTGTCCCTTTTTTATACACATATTCACATCAGTGAAAAATTTTGTTATTCCTGTCGTCTTGCGCATGTGTTATTAGATGAAAAAAATAATATCAATGAAAGCTATACTGAAACTAATATATTTATTAGTCAATTTATACTCACGTTCTATTAAAGTCCTGGCTATAGTTTCCCTGTTGAGCTTCTCCTGAAGGTCAGCCAGCTTCTCGAGGTTGGCCACTACCCTGTCTAGTACTCTCTCTGTGTTGTCAACCAGCTGCAAAGAAGTATTATTACAAAGATTAAGGGCCTTTTGAGTAGAAGCCAATTGCTTCATACTTTCAGACACCCGGGCAAAGCTGTCTGCTACAGAAACAATACCAAGAGATATTTTACTCTGAGCTTCTTGTACAGCTTTTGTGTGGTTCCCTAAGGACTCAGTCATGGCATTCACACTTTGCACTATTTTCACTTGCTTGGACAGTAAATTGTCTATCAGTTTATCGTTTATAACCTCTACTCCTTCGACTGTCTCCTTTTGGTTATGCAGGAAAGCAACGGACATTTTTTTTAATGTATCACAAGACACTTTAGAAGTCTCCTCAAGTTTTTCGATAAATAAAGTTGTGTTCGTCGTGATATTTCCCGCTGACTCTACAACCTTCTGAGAGAAATTGTCATAAGAAGAAGTCATCTTTTTGTTGGAAATAACCAGTTCCTGCGTAGCATATCTCATATCCTCAGATATTTTCACTGCAGACTCAGCCAGAGCCTCGTGAGTCTTTTTTAATTCCAGGGTGATAGGGTTGGGATTTTCCACAGAGGTATGCCCAGTCTCCCTTTTATTTGTAATAAACTCCACACTACCTGCTCCTTCGTCCTCTAAGTCAGATGGGATAGGAGAAGAGGGGATGTCAATTAAAGATTTATCTTGTCCATCTTTCTTTTCCTTCTTTTTAGAACCAAACAGTTTTTTTCTTGAAGAAGTGTCACTTTTTCTGGAAATTTCTTCTAAAACAGAGACGTTAGGAGGGGAGTCAAAATCTTGCTTGGCCTGCAGGCGTGGAGAGGTTCTGCGTGGACCAGGAGGGACAGGCTTATCCTTGGTTTTAGCTACAGTTTTCTTCTTGGAAGAGGTTTGTTTTTTCTCTTTGCCTTCTGTCCAAGAAGGAGTACTGGTTAAAAAATCATCTGCATCTGCTTTAGCGTCTTCTTTCTTTTTACAGGCGGCAATTAGTTCCTGCACCTCTTCCTCAGTGTACAGCTTTACCCTCTTAGAGGGATTCCGTAAGTCATCATCGTTTGTCCTTCCTCTCCTTTTCTAAGGTAAGCTTTCTGTTAAAAGAGTTGCATATTTTCAACATATGAGAAGTGGATACCCGGGGCTGTAAAGTAGGAGCGCGGGCAGGGGCAGGGTGATGAGAAACCGGTTCCCTCTCAAAGTTCTGGGTGAGGTCAGTGGAAGCTTCAGCTTCTTCAGCATGGTCCACCTCCACTTCACTCTCTGTTTCTCCTCCCTGAGTGCTACGTGTTTCCTCTGTGTCCGCACAAGAAGCATTTTCACTTTCACCTTCCTCGAGCACCGGAACTGAAAACATATAATGAATTCAAAGTTAATTATCAGGTCAATTAATATGTGGTATGTCAGGTCTGCATGTGTAGTATAAAGTAAATAATGTAAAAAGTAAGGTTTCTTTCTCTTTAAACAAAATAATTACATAGGTCAGAATATAAAAAGGTTCTAGCTTTCTTCTTGGAAAGTAGCTGTAAGATACCCACCTCCGTCTATGCTCTGGAGCATCTGGCCCTGCACTGTTGCCGCAAGGGAATCGGATGGCATTTTCATGCTCTCATAGTCCACATGTGTAGATCTACATGGGTCATAACATGACCACTCTATATCTCTCTGCGATGGGTCTCCGCCCTTCAGATCTGGAGGCTGCATTCCTTTGATTCCTAAGAATATATTATTTAATAATCCAATAAAAAATACATAAAAAAAAAGTAAATTTGACAGTAGATATGAAAACATATTCACTTGAAATGTGTTAAAGTTGGACCAACATATACAACTTACATAAGAGACAGGAGACATGATACATTATTACATTTTTCCACCTACTGTCTGAGTCCAATTTATTAACAAAATAATACTGTAAGATGACATATATTATTATTTCTGACAGTGAATAAGAATATTACAACCAAGAGATGCTCACCTAGTATTACCTCTGTGCCACAGAAGTCACATGCTGCCTGCTCAAGGTCAGTCAGGAAATGTTTGTCATCCTTCTGGCCACTCCCCGTCTTATATATCGAGTCTATGTTCTGACGCTGCAATGAAAAAAAAAAAATAAGAGACTAAATTAATATGTCTTACAGGAAAATTAACAAAAAGCATTAAAAGATAGGTCACAAAATTTATTAGAAGATGAAATATACTCATGTCCACATATAAAATAAATAAAAAGTAAAAATATATGTACCTTGCGCTTGGCGTCTTGACAGAAGTATGTTACTTTAGATTTACACCCATCCCCATCTCTGTCCTGGCCGCCGTTAGCATTCACGTAATCTTTAAAAACAAAAGGACGGGAAAAGTTATATTTTAATTTGAACATGATTGAAAAAAACAAGTAGAATACAGATTTGGGTCTAAATGAGGACGTTTTATTTGGTCTATTGGATAAGTTATAGAATAATTCTATGTGACACATATAGGTAAAATGCACATGTCAGAGGTAGGTATAAGATTTATATGTCTTTATGTGATAAGTGTCTACATGTATTTAAGCAAAGAAAAAGAATTTATTTTACCTGCAAGTTCCTCCCAAGCCAGTTTCTTGAGGGTTATTCCATCGGCATAGCATTTGAATTTCCCTTTTAACACAGGCTTAAGATGGTTTGCCCTGTGTATCAGAGCCCGGGTCTCGTCGGTCTGCCAGTGAAGAGACTTCTTGCGTGGAGATTTCCCAGTTTTGGTTCTGCTCCCCTGGGAAGACGTGTAAGAGGGAGCTTCTTCTTGCTCTCCTTCCTGTTTGGTAGAAGTACTATCAACAGAGGTTTAAGGCCTACTTCACTGCTGCCTTCTGAGAGAGCACTTAAAAAAGAGGCGGCCAAAGAGGTGAAATCAGTTTTTCCAGTAACTTTTCCTCTGCCTCGGCCCCTCCCCCTTCCCCTTCCTCTGGAGCCTCCTCTGGATCCTCTGCCAGGAGGAACATAGGTAGGGTCCTTGATCTTTTCTTTCTTAGGGTCAACAGAGGGCCTCAGAGAAGAAGCAGGAGGCCCTGGAGGAAAGTGAGAGGGATGCTCGGAACTTGGGGCCTTCCCTTTTTGTCTTCTGGAGGAAAGGTCTGTTTTATTCTGAAGGTTCACGGCTTTCATCAGACATGCTTTCATGTAGGAAATAGCTTGCTGTCCTGCGTCCCCAGGAAACATTTCAGGCGAGATAAAGTCAGCATCGTCTTCCTCTTTTCCCTAGAAAAATTAATTCAGTATAAATGAGTGTGAACTTATTTACTTTTAATCACTAAATAAATTAACTTTAAATCAGTATCGACTTAAATAAGTGCTGCTATCCAAACACAGAACTCGTAGGGCATACACGAGGGGCGGGCCCGCTGCCCAGGGAGCCCGCCCCTGCTGGGAAAAAAGACCTTAAAGGTTAAGATATAAGACTACCATATGCTTCGTTCTAACAGGAATAAAAAACAGAAACACAGATCGAAGTCTACAAGGACCGGAGAGACAGCAGAGGGTGCCGGTGAAGCTATTGTATCAAGCGAAAACTGAAGAACTGTCCCCCTTCCCGGACTATGAGGAGAGACCCTTACCCCCTTTGCCTTCCCACAGCCTTTGGGCTTTGAGTTACAGCGAGATTTGAAAGAAAACATCAATTTCCTTACCTGAAAGAACGACATTTCGACGTGTGTTATGAAATCTTCACTATTGCAAATGGCGACAGGAAGTGACGTCGGACAGTGAGGAAAGGGAATCCCCGGGGGTTTTCCGGTATGTGAGGTATTTCACATGAGATGCGGACACATACGGACTAGTTTTAAAACATACGGAGGGATACGGAGGGGAACATGCAGACGTCCAGATGTATTCCGCCCTATGTGTCCGCATGTTCTTATGAAAAGGAAAAAAGATATGGACGGGTGGCGGAACACATTTTTTATCGTATTTTAATTAAGACCCGCAGGAAAGCCATATGTATTTGTCCGTATGTTATTATATTTTTAAACATAGGGAAAAACAAGGCCCAGGTTTATTCTTACAATAATCAGGACAAGTGGCAATCCACTTTAGCAAATCCCCACTCATTCCTGGCCAATAGTATCTCCGGGACAGTCTTTACAGAGATCTTCCCAAAATGACCACTTGTCAAGTGGCCATGACAATAATGAACAAGTAATCAATGGATAATTCATGACGAGTGTGCGTTAGTGAAGGATAATTACCCGAGGCCGTAGGCCGAGTGTAATTAGCCTTTGCTAACACACACGAGACCAATAAATTCAAGTTGAAAACAAAAATTATTCCCCCTCCCCGGGACTCGAAGCCAGCCATAGTGTGTGTACACAGGTACATACACCTCGTCGCCCGGCAGCGGACAGTGACAGCCCCCGTCTCGGCTTGGCTTGGCAGCGGCACACGGCGAAAAATAGTGTACACACACCTTGTCGCCCGGCAGCGGACAGCGACAGCGCACACGGCAAAAAAAAGATGCATCTCGCGGTTATGTTTGTGTATAATACACCTCGTCGCACGGCAGCGGACAGCGACAGCGCACATGGCGAAAAAAGATGCGTCTCACGGTTATGTTTGTGTATAATACACCTCATCGCCCTGCAGCGGACAGCGACAGCGCACACGGCGAAAAAGGATGCGCCCGGGCCGGGATACGACCCGCCTACCTTCGACGGCTGAGCGCAATGCTCTAACCGCTAGACCACCGCATCTCCTCCTTCAGCAGCCGTCTCGGTTATGTATACACGATCGGTACACACACCTTGGCGCCCGGCTAGGCTTCCTTTGTTTGGTTTAGTTCTAGCCAACCACTCCTCGTCAGTCCCTGTGGCGCAATGCATAGGGAGTTGGATTAGGGATCTGAGACTGCAGGTTCAAGCCCTGCCCAGGTCATAAGATTTCGTGGGTTTTAACATGTAACATATGACATGTAGGGACATGTAAGGTGTGCAGGTTATCCATGGATAACGGCACCGGGTGCTACAGCATTCATGCTGTGCAATATCGACAGGTATATGCATGGGAATATCCAGCAAACAGCACTGAGTAACCCAGAAATCGTGGTATAATACATAATACCGTGATGCATAGCACTCGAGATAACAATCTGAGGAATCTTATTAGTTGGACTTACCTACATAAAATTCCATCTCTCACTTCCAACTTGATCCACTGAGCTAGAAATCTTCTCATCTCCCTAATTTCCATACTGATAGCAGGACTTATGGGTTTTATCCCTAGTGGAACTGTTTCCAGGAGCTTCTTAATAGTGGGATCCTTATTCTGAAACTGACGAATAGTCTCTGGTGACCACTCAATAAGAGTTTCAGGATGATCCCTGCAGGGTGTTCTTATGTCTGCAATGACTGCATTATGTTGACCACAATCATCACAATCGTCCTGGTTACACTTCTTAATTGGCCTCCTAGATAGAGCATCAGCATTGGTATGCTTAGCTCCTGAGCTATGCTACATCTGGCTGTTCTCCAATCCAAATTCTGAATGGTGGGCCAACCATCTTCCCATCATACCTTCAGCATTCTTAAAGTTAAGTAGCCAACGAAGTGATGAAGATAAGTCCTTAACGTAAAATCCATGGAATTTGAGGAGGATGATGGAAGAGAAATCAATAGCTACCCAGCTAGCACTACTCGTGTAATTTACGTCATTCTTACGTGAAAACTGATCGTTTTTACGTAAAAAATACATCATTTGGATGAGTTGTGCTAGCAGGGTAGCATCAAGTGGTAGAACCATGTCTAAGTACCACAGCCCATTTGAAAAGAAGACACGAATGGGTAATTCATCTCCAAGGGTTTTTGTTCACATTAACTGCGATTTCTGATCTTCAATAGAGACAGAGCCTATGGCCATACGCCATGTGGATAGAACCTTCAATCCTCCAAGAATCCTCCCAAACCTTTCGTGTTGTGTGCTGCTTGTAGTACTTAAGCGAGCCTAAGAGCCACCCAATTCAACATATAGAACGAACCGTTACACTGATGCCGTGACCAGTTGGTTCGGTGGTGGTGCGCGGCCAGACAGCCAAAAGCCGCGGAAGACGAGATGCGAGTTCCTCAAGCTTAGGGCTTGAAGAATTCGAAGAGGATGGCATAGCCTCTCAGCAATTGTTGCTAGACTGGAAACCGGGTCGACAGTTTCTGTTTGACTCGGCTGGTGTACAGAGACATTCTCTACACCCGGTATGATGACTGATCCCACCACGATTGGAGATGGGGTCGTGAAACTGTACCCAAGTACCCCTAGCCATATGGCCTCAGATACTGGTCTGCTGAGTGGATTGATTAAACTCGCTCGGTTGGACTTGAGCGATTGGTCTCAGGTAATAACTAGTAGGTGCGGACTAGAAGCCAGTATCTCAGTGGGCGCTACTAGTAGGATGAAGACTCTGAAGGCTCAAAGTCCTACCCAAAGGACAGGAACGCCAAGCGAGCATGGGGTATAAAAAGTTACCCGAGTAAGGCAAGATCTACCTTTAATGACATCGTCTGATCACGATAGCGATCAACGCGATGGATGGGATGGTAAACACCATAGTGTAGAGGCAGACGATGTTCCCATCGAGCCTGCCCTACCCCAACGGGATACCAATCGTAATACATTACCGAAATCCACGGAAATGTATACGCTGGGATTATCCTTAGATGATGCCTTATCGGATTCAGTATTCAATCCAGGAGGGAGCCGTAAATCCAGACATGGTCTTCGGATGGGCCCCGGATATAAGTCAACTTTGGCTTATCTAAAAGCCAGAGACCAGGTAGAGCAACAAGCTAAGAAGCAACATGAAGCATTCATGGCTGCTCAAGAGAAAATTGAGGATGAGACCCGAGAACGAATCAACAAACTTCGTTCTATAGAGCAAGAGGCGATTCTGAGAGAATACGACCTTAAGTACCGACTTTCCTCTCTAGCCCATAGGGTAGAGTTGAAGTCAAAGGAGGAAAGGGGAAGGGAAAGTAAGTTGGCAGAACTCGAAAAAGAGGAAGCCAATAGGCGGAGAGCTATTGACAAAGCTAGATCCGAAGAAGTCACTAAAGCTCGAGACGTAAATAGACTACAGTCCGAGTTAAGTGCGATGGAAGAGAAGTAGAAAAGTGCGATGGAAGAGAAGTTGAAAAGACTTCAATTACGCAAAGCCGAGACAGAGTCTAAACTTGAACAAGACGAGATCCGTAGGGAAACGACTGAGTATCAGAGATCTCAGAAGGAAAAGAGTGAGAAGTATAGGATATTAAAGGATACTTTGAAAAGAGAAGCGCAGGCTGCTCAACTAGAACACAACCGAGCGGTTGAGGACAATTAAAAATTCAAGACAAGATTCAATCCGAAATCTTGTCTGAAAACGCTCAGCTAAGAGAGGAACAGAGGAATCTGACAACTGACGTTGCGACTCTGACTCTAAACAAGTCTGCTAGGGAAAGCTACTAGCAGGAAAAGGAGAAAATTAATCCCCCTCCAGTGGGCGCTGACCCGAGCCCAGATCGGACCTTTGTTAAACAGGGTGACTTTGGTACCTGTTCAACACCGATACAGCTTACGAGTGCATACATCCCATTTGTGAACGATAATGCCACTCTTAATGTGGACCAAGAAGGGGTCTATGTCAGGACCCAAGATCCAAATGGCTGGGCTAGAAGAGTCCGCATTAGCGAAGTTCCAATCATCCATAATCTGGATCCGGACTTCATCCAAAGAGACAGTTCAGACGCTAGCGCCGAAACTGGCGGGTTCCACATAAACGTGGATCAGACTGATAACGTCGGATTGGATGTTGGAAACCCAGGCACTTTGCAAAGTACACAGAGTCGGGGCCAGCAAAGTCAAGCAGGTAGCATGCCAAATGCTAGCGGGCAGAATGGTACTGCCTATACGAGCAGTCAAGGGGCGAGTGGTACCTTGGGTACTACCCCTAATGGCAGCAGTGGAGGTGGAAACACTGGGGCTGGTCAGTCACAGTGGGGCTATAGCCAAGCACCACCACCACCTCCGAATAATAGTAGCTTTGGTGGGCTGGGAGGCAATCAAACCTTGAATGAAACCAAGGTGATTGAATGGAGCAAACAACAGTGTGATGACGTATGCTCATAACTCAGCCAGGAGGGTAGCGGTCATTCCAAAGGAGTATGATGGTACCCGACCATGGAAGGAATGGTTTTGAAGACTTCATCGACGTGATGAATTGTAATGGGTGGATGCCATACAAGGCAAAGCCACATCTTGTTAGATGCTTGAAGGCTGGCCGGGGTCGCATGGCTGTGGAGCAATGGCGCACCTGGTATGGCCTGGTAGGAAGTTTTGAGCAGTTGGTAGAGACTGCTAGTGGGCTGTTATGTAACAAGGTCAAGGAGGATCCGCTGGTCCACTTTAGAAAGCGGACCCAGAAACCTTCGCGTTTAGAGCTTATGGAATGGAGCTCCACGCCCTACTGAGTAAGGCCAGACCCGGAACAGAAAACCAGGACTGGTATATGGATGGTTTGATAAGCCAATTCGTCAAGGGGCTGAGAGACCGAGACGAGCAGATAGCTGCAAGAGACGCCTGGAAGGAGGGGTCCACGTTGCACGGCATATTTAATGGAATAGATATGGCCATGAAGAAACAAATCATGTTAGCAGTAGAGTTCCTAATGTGTCAGGACACATCCCCATAGCAATGCAATTAAGAAGGAACATATATTCCAAGGAAGGTGTTTAACAAGACAAAGGATGCAAAGGCAGCACCTGAGACTTCGAGTACGCCCAGAGCTAATGGCAAGGCAATAAAGCCAGCAGATGGTGCTTTGAAAGCGAGTGGTCAGTCACAAGACATGACAAAGGTAATGGAAGAGATGTGTAAAAAAATTACTGAAGTATTACAAGCCTGTCAGTCTAGACCCAGAGTGGATCGCCGAACAGTGAAATGTTTTAGGTGCCAGAAGATGTGGCACTATTCATCGGAATGTACTGCTGCAAAGCCAGTAATGGCGGCTTATTATGAAGCCGTAGCCGAATCCCAAGCAAGTCTGCAGGATGCTGTGGGAGCAGTTATTGTGGAAAATTAGAGGGGGTTGTATCCACGGCATTGGGTATAACCCCATCTAGAAAAGAATGCCAAAACGCTACCGGGGGTAAACCGGTGGAAGAATTCGAATCAAGTATACCTGGAGGTTGGGTGACTGTGTGTGCGCACCCCAGCATTCTGAGCGGGCCAGGGACCCTAGTGCAGATATATGTATTGGAGGAGACAATATGGCAAATGGCCGCACTGGGGGAGAGGAAGGATGGATTTATGAGTTGATCCGAGTGTGTGGGACACGCCTTCCCCCAAGTCATCCTTGTCTGGAGTTTTTAAGAGGACTCGGATTGAATCTTGGTGATTCTGGAGACTTTCACCAGTTTACCAGCAACCCATCCCCACTGGGAGGGAGACAGTGGTATATACCCGTATCTTTGGAAGGTCGGGTAGGAGAATTCTTAGTGGATACTGTAGCTAGCCATTCCTGTGTGTCCAAAAGGTTCTTCGACTCGATGGCCGGCAGTCATGAAAACCTCAAAACGGGGGTAATGCTTGCACGGCCAACGGAAGCAGTATGAGGACTTTTGGGAGGACTTTTATGCCTACCCTTAAAGGGGGCAAAGAATTCGTTCTTTCGCCCACTATAGCAGAGGTTAGTGATGATGGAATCCTCGGGTTGGATTTTGCAAGCCTATATGGGGCCATGTTGGATCCGAGAGATGGAATGATGAGTATCCGGAATCCCTATGGCTTGCATGTGCAGTGCATATTGAGTGTCTTCAGTAGCTTCGGTGAAAATCCCTCCGGGTACCACTTGTGATATCCTTTGTGGCGGATCAATGGGCCAGAAGGGTGAGATGGGAGTTTTTGAACCCAACACGATACACTTATCGAGTATTGGGTTAAACTCAGTGGATACGTTAGTGGCAAATGCAGCATGGACTGTATTACCCATGACTAACTGAACTGGTTCAGTGATTTACTTGAAACGAGGTGACGGCATAGGGGTGATGAGTTCAGTGGAACACGTCGCCGAAGCCAAGAAACCGTCAAGAAACCATTAAACCCTGTTAGTAAGCATCCTTTGGATGAAGAATTTCAGAAGCTGATAAATAAATCAGATTTAAAGAATACGGAAGATAAACGGCAACTAGGGGAGCTCCTCCGAAGGTATGAGAATGCCTTCGGTACAGATGGAGGACCCGTATGTAGAAACGATAAGGTGTTGTACACTATTGACGTGGGCGATGAAAGACCTTTCAAAATTCCGTATCGCAGACTTCCTCTGAAGAAGAAGTTAATATGTGAACAGGAAATACAAAAGCAACTGGAGCTAGGGGTAATCGTGCGGAGCACGAGCCCCTGGTCCAGTCCTGTTTGTATGACCACAAAGAAAGACAGTACCATCCGTTTTTGTGTCGACTACCGGAAACTACAAGGGATGAAAAAGAAAAACCCATATCCCCTATCAAGGATAGACGAGACATTAGATAGCTTGGGTGGTAACCAATGGTTCTGCACCCTGGATTTACAATCCGGGTATTGGCAGATACCGGTGCACCCCAAAGACATAGAGAAGACTGCTTTCTCTAGCCATTTGGGATTGTTCGATTATAACGTCTTACCCTTCGGATTGTGAAACGCACCAGCTAAGTTTGAGGCTATGATGGAATCACTGCTCAGCGACTTGTTGTGGAAGAAGTGTTTGGTTTACTTGGATGATGTCTTCGTGTTCGGCAAGTCATTCAAGGAATGCCATGCAAACCTACAACTGGTCCTGGATAGGATTCTAGCTAACGGCCTTAAACTCAAGCCTAAGAAATGTAATTTGTTTAAGAAAACAAATAACATACTTAGGAAGGATAATTACCCCCAATGGGGTAAGTGCGGATCCAGAGAAGCTGGAAGCTGTGGAGAGTTGGGAAAGACCCTCGCGTGCTAAGGAGGTTAGATCATTTTTAGGATTTTGTTCCTACTACCGTGATTTTATACCAAATTACTCTCGCGTGAGGTTTCCTATGCAATGCTTAGCTGAGTGGACACCCGGTAGGGCTCGGGAACCCTTTCCATGGACCAGTGAGCAAGAAGAATCTTTTAATAAAATAAAAGATTTATTTAGAAACACACCGGTATTGAAATATCCCACACCCGAGGGTCATTTCATACAAGACACCGATGCTAGCAATAATTTTTTTTTTTTTCGACTTGCTCATTGCATTAATGAACTGCTATGTTCATTTAAATAATGCTATAGAGCAGACCAAGTTTTATTGATTTTTCAAAGGAAAGTCACAAATGAAACAGTACAATAACTCCATGGATCTTGACAAATGTCAATATGAACAGAATCAGGAGATGGAAAAATAGGGACTGGCAATATTCACTCAATAGGTTACTAACATAGAAACTACAGACAAACAAACTGAAAGCAAAAAGAGATAGAAAGTAAATAATATGTCATACATAGAGATTTGTGTCTCTACACATTATTTCAGTACATCATGATTACAGCTAGATACACCTTGTTTTGAGTTCAAATAAGTGATAACTAGAGTAGGTGGTATATGCTGTTGTAATGGTTTGGTATTACGAATTCGGTGGTTCGGGCCTTACTGATCAGGAAAGAAGGAGTAAGGCGGTAATTCAAGTGTATGCCAACGGATGGTTTATTACATAAGACACTTACGGCTACCCGGAAGATGGTAAAGGGGCAGCTAATAATTAAAGATGTTACATGGTCAGAGGCCAGGAGGGCCTCTGACGTAGCGGCTGAGCCCCGGTGTTTATATACGGACCTAGGTGTTCGTCGTCAGATGTCCCCACAGGCCCGGATCGGTGCTGCCACCTATCCGGAACCTGAGGAACACCCAACGACTGGACTCACCCGCCACGCCAGACGGTACCCATTACTATGGCTATAACAACATACCTCTACACTGTTATATGCATATGGGAACATCAACAATATCAATATGGATGTAAACATGAAAAAGGAATATGAATGTGAGTATGAATATGAATATGAAGCGGCGCGGTTTCTACACCTGCTTCTCATTGTCAATTATAACACAATTTCAGGTTCAACCTTATATTTTCTATCCTCATCACACCCTCCTTGAATTTTACTTTTGTCATAGCTTTCTGAATCTCCTCAGGTAGAGCATTCCAGAGAGCCACCCCTCTGTACCATGGCGATCTTTTATAGTGTCTAGTAATAACCCTAGGTAGTTCAAAGACAATCTTCTTTTGAGACCTTGTATTATAAGATTGTGGTCTATTTAACACAGTCTTTGATTTCTTATTCATTAAGCATAATAATAGCATGTCAAATCTTTTCTCTAACACTGGGACCATGCAACTCCTTCACACTATACCGTCTAATATTGCATTTCAGACAAACTCTAAGAGCTCTATTTTGCAATCGTTGTAATGCCGCAAGACCATCCTCATTACAACTGGTACTTATAAATGAACAATATTCTATAATTGGTCTGATTGTACAACAGTATATCTTTACACTTTGCTCTTGTGTTAAAAACTTTCTTAACTTAGCAAACCTAAATAGTTTATTGCATACATTTCTTTTAATAATTTTAATCTGTTTATCAAAACTAAGTTTACTGTCAATATGTACACCTAGATATGGAAAGAAGGTGACAGTTTGCACAGTGCTGCCATTGAAGTCTATAGTAGAATCCGGACATCTTTTTAATTTATGAGCACTACAAAACCACATAAATTTTGTTTTAGTTGGATTTACTGTTAGTCTGTTTTCGATAACCCAACGCTTTAAGTTAATTACATCTTCATTCAAATTCTCATTAACCAAGTCTACATCTTTGTTAGAACTATAAATCACAATGGCATCAGCATACAGCCTTTTTTTAAGACCTTAACAACATCATCAATATATAGGACAAAAAACAGGGGACCTAAAACTGATCCTTGAGGGACACCGTAATCAATATCTTGGTTTGAGGACAAATTGTTACCATGGCTAGTTCGTTGTTTTCTATTTTCCAGGTAACTTTTAAACCATAGAAAATTAGATTTACTCAAACCAAGTTTACTGAGTTTAATTAGCAATTTTGAATGTAATACATTGTCAAATGCTTTAGTGAAGTCTATAAATAGGGCCCCTGTTATCAGACCATTGTTTTTACATTCATAAAGCTCATTAACAAAGTCAAAAGTGGCATCACCAGTACCTGTCCCTTTTTTTTAACCATATTGGTTTTCACAAAAAGTACCATTTTTCTTCATACTTTCACATAAGTAATAATACATAATCTTCTCAATGACTTTAGACGGCATTGGTAGTATTGATATGAGTCTCCAATTTTTTACCATTGCTAAGTCTCCATCCTTAGGTAATGGTCTTACAACTGCCATTGCCCAACATTTTGGAAAAATTCCCATGTCCAGACTAATTTGTATCAGATGAGTGAATTGATTTATCAACAACAATAATGCACAATGTAGTATATCTCCCCTTATTCCATCTATGCCTGATGACTTATTTTTGTCAATTTCCTTTATAGCAAAATGGACATCCCACTTATTATTAACCTTAATATTCTGATCTAAAAAGTTTTTATTTGCCAATAGTTCATCTATATCCAGATTATTATCCACAAGATAATCCTATAGGGACGGCACTCTCTCAGGTCCAGAACGGAGTCGAAGTCCCATTGGCATTCGCTAGTAACACGTAAAGCAAGACCCAGTGTAATTATTGTACCACTAAAAGGGAACTACCGGCGGTAGTGGTGTATACGAAGAAGTATAAGCATTTCCTTTGGGGGACTGACTTCACTTTACGTACCGATGATTCGTCTCTGAGGTGGCTTCTTAATTTTAAGGAAGCCGAGGGGATGATTGGACGATGGTTAGCTCATCTATCCGAGTTCGGATTGGAGCATAAGCAGATTGAGCACCGTCCGGGTGAAAAACATATAAATGTGGATGCCTTATCGAGAAGGCCAATCCGAAAGTGCCAAAATGCCACTTGTGAAGACTGCGGGGCCCACAATGCTGTGGTTGCCGGGTTGGTATATAACTATACCATCCCTCGTATCCCCTTAGAGGAGGCTGTGTGTAGCTATCTCGATTTGTCCCCAGTGACCATCAAGAAGTTTCAACAGTCGGATCCCACCACTACACGCATCTTGGAATACTTACTGAAAGGTATTAAGCCGGTAAGGCCAATATTATCTCTGGAAGACAGAGAGACGAGGCGATTCATTGCTCAATGGACCGAGCTAGAGATCCGAGATGGCATATTGTGCAGATGGAAAACCACTTCCACTGGCAATAAGGTATTGCAAATCGTGATTCCTACCTCGATGAGGAGGGATATCATGTATTATTGTCATGGACACCAAACCAGTGGCCATTTTGGGAAGAAAAGATCCATTGAACGTCTGCAAAGACGATATTAATGGCCAGGGATGAGGAGCGACCTACTTCGGTGGATTGCAACTTGTTGTGATTGTTGTAAAATCAAGCCAGGACCCGGCCTGGGCAAGTTACCATTGACCCAGGAGCTGTTTGGTGTAAGATTTGCTCGTGTAGCAATCGACATCATTAATTGGATTCAAAACGACACCTAAGGAGAATACATGTATTATGGTCGTAACAGACTATTACACAAAGTATACTCGGGTGTTCCCCCTTCCAAATCATAAGGCCGCTACATGTGCTGAGGCATTTGTAAAAGGCTGGGTGCTACATTTGGGTGTACCCCTCATGATGCACAGTGATCAAGGTAGGGAGTTCGAGTCGGAGTTATGGCAGGAAATGTGCCATTACTTAGCTATATGCAAGACCGGAACCAACCCATACCGGCCACAATCTGATGGCCAGGTGGAGAGGTTCAACAGAACTCTGATACAAGTTCTGAAGCCTCTGGTGAATAGCTACCAGGACAATTGGGACGAACAGTGTGAACGCCTACAATAACACCGTCCATGCAGCCATTAATTGTACCCCAAACCTTTTGGTATTCGGTGAGGACATAATTATGCCCGCCGACCTGGTGTATGGTGTGGTTGGAATTGACCCGGAAGCTCCTTGCACTGTGCTCTTTGTGGAATCACTCCGGGACAGATTTAAACAGGCATACGAGGTAGTTCGAAATAAACTACTGAAGAATGCTAAATGGCAAAAGGTGGGTTACAACACTAATGCTAAAATGATACGTTTTAATCTAGGGGACAAAGTACTAAGGTATTACGAGCCACTCGAGAGGTTGAAGCTTGTGACACCTTGGGAGGGTCCATTCAAGATTATATGCATTGTCTCCGAGTCCACGGTGATAATGAGGGATTGCTACACTGGTAGGGAATGGAAAACCAATGTAGGTAAGCTCAGACCCTGGAAGGAACGTGAAGCAGCAGAGAGGGAGTACAGGTACCGACCCCCAGAGCCGACCCAGTAACCAAGAAGCGCCTCAGAGGTCGGCCCAGGAAGCATCCGAGGACTAAGGTAGCTTCTGAATAGAAGAAGACGGGTCGGAAACGGCCAAATCGTAAGAAATGGAAAAATGTCTCGCTGAGTGAAGGTATTACACATAGGAAAGGTCCCGCTGTGGCTGCGCAGGACCCGGAGAAGGCCATGGGTAATGCCAGGAAAAATAAAATGCTGACCGAGGGCATCAGACGCAGTCCCAGGTTAAGGACTGCTGTTACCTAACTCAGTACACAACGACTACCTGTATGTGGTTTGCTGTAAGAGAATGACATATGTTGTAGCAGGTCGGGGCGTCAGATGTATGTTCCCTGGGTGGTGTATCCCGTGAGTGGTGGTCGGATTACCCGGTACATTCACTACTTAGCGATGTATATACCACCAAGCTCCAGATGATAGCACCCCGGTAGTAGCATGCGTTTGGTATACCGAGCCGAGCCCCAGTCCGGATCTAGTCTACGTGAGGGCGCCACAGGTTGTGGTGGGAGAGTGGACAACTAGGTCACTGGATAGTTCGCAGCAGGATCTCGCGAGACAAGAGTTTTGACACCATACTGGTTTGACCCATTTATAACTAGGGTGGAATCGTGGTGCTTAGACGCCATTGATTTTCGCTCTGGTTGTTTTTACGTCCTCCAGGGGCTACTAGTCGCAGCTTCTACCTTTTTGTGGTTGGACAAATCCTTCACGAGGAGTCCAACTTTATTGTTGTCAATTTTATATTGGAAGTTGTTCCGCCGTAATGGCACAGGTAACAACTGACGCTGTGCGAAACCTCGGATGCTGGCCTCGGACGCAAGCCAGAAGTGGAATAGGCCACTAACTGTCTCGCTGCAGCGACAGACAGGGACCGAATGCCTCCTCCACCACCTACGGGTCCAGTAGCTTCTGCGTCGGGTTCTTCGGACGGCAGAAGGTTTGGATATCTTGAATATCCCATTGTATCCTCTGGGATTTAAGCCGAGAATCTATTGGCTCGCCCATGTTGACGAGGAGGCCGGTATCGTCTACACGAACTGGGGAACCTATATCCCAATGCACCCTTCAATGTTTGGATGTGGTGTGGGAGCCAAGGTTCCTGGACAGCCAGGAGAGATACCCGATGATTTCAAAGCACTAGTCATCGACTCGGGCTCTGACGAGCTGGCAGAAAACATGCCAGTGTCATGGCTTCGGAACTACAAATGTCTTGCCGGAGCCATGATGTTAGACGAGGAGCTAGCACGGGCGGTGTTGGTATCCGAAGGGATTTCCCGGAGGACCACACAGTTGAGGGAGTCGGAATCGGACATGGACACCGACTCTACCATCACGCCGCAGTCAGTCACCACCGGGCAAACTAAGAGATTAGCCAAGGCCTCCGACCACTACCACCACAGCAGTCACCACGACCATCGCGGTTACTGCAGCACCCACTGTAACTACCAGCGGGTCGTCTGCTGTCACCTCGGTTGTGACTACGACTGGTACTGACACCACCAGTCGAGTCCAACCCAAGGGGGCACAGATTTACTCGAGCAGCAAGTAGGGGAGCGAAAGCGACCCGGAGCTGCCCGAGTCGGCCAAATCAGAGTTAGAAGCGGTAACGACGTGGGAGGACATGACCATGGACGTGCCGAAGGATGACAACCAGAAATGGATGTGGAAGAATACAGCCGAGGGGTTTAAAGAGCGTGTCCCCCGCTGCTTCGCCGATTGTGCCTACGACACGATCCATTACATGTGTCCGGCACTATCAACATGGACGGTCCTTGACAGTGATGATGAGGAGTGGATGAAATCCGGCCCTAATGATACACCAGTGGGGAAATTTTATCTGATTTGGATCGATCAGTTAAAATCCAAATTAGGGCTGGTGTATAACTACGAGGCGGGAACCAAGGTTCAGTGGGCTATGACCCAATGGGGACCCAGCGGCAACCGCCGCAAGTGCCCATTCGAGTCGTGCCAGCTCTCACTTACCAGAGACAAGGTATTCGGTACCAAGCCTCCATTCGCCAGGCACATCGTGGAGCACCATATGCACCACAAGCCCTTGCTGAGGTGTATCCCTGGCGATCGTCCCAGCAAGTTGTGTGATGGCACCTTCGTGACCAACAGGCGCAGAGACATTGCCTTGCATTTGCAAAAGGCCCACGGAACTGGCCTGGAGAAGACACGAAAGCGTGCAGTCATGTGCTTTAACAAGCTCTTGGCGAAATGGGCTGAGCTCCCAGCGAACCAGGTGAGGAAACTTGCGTTCAAACCCGAGTTCTGCGCCTGGAAGATTGGGAATATCATCACCTATTTCGCGGTGAAACCCTCGGGTTCAAAGTTTCAGCTTCCAACCGAAGGGCATATGAAGCTGAAGAAGTGGAGAGGGGATGATAAGAGGGAGAAGGGAACAGCTGGGGTGCAAACCTCATCTACACCCCAAAAACTAACCCGTGCAGACCGATCCGTGAGCCCCGCTGGCGCTAAGGATCAGTCCAAGTCTCGGCACTGGATATTCCTGGCTACCAGACTGCGCGTGTGGTCAGCCTGACAGTACCACCACCGCCACCACCCAGCTTTACTGCTGGAGCCCAACGCCCTCCGGGTGTTGACACCAGTAGCCAGGATGACTGGAGCACTTTCCTGGGCCACCCTACCAGACACGGTGCATGGTGGGCCGGGGAGGAATCCAGCGATGCACCGTGCCAAGCATACCAGGAGTACATGGCAAAGTTCCCTGCTATGGGACCTGCAGGACCTGAATCCCAAGTTCTGACCTCCTTGGGTAGGGCTAAGGCTCGGGGAAGGGGCCGTGGTGGATGCAAGTCCACCCGACCACTCCCTGGCTATAGTCGTGGAAGAGGAGGTGCCATGGTTGAGGGCTCTGTGGTCCCTAGTGGAGGCGCACTGCCTGTTATTGTACCCCCACCCGCTCCGGTACCAGCTGCTGCTTCATCTGCGGACCCTCAGGTCCCCATCATGGGGCTGGTAGCGAACACGTTGGCTGGTCTCGAGGATCCAGAAACATTCGTCGACCACCGTGACGAACGTACATGTAGGATTCTGAATGACCTCATGAGCCAATGGCAGTCACTTCACCGTTGGAAGTCTATCGACTACTGGCGGGTTGTTACTGAAGCCACCTTTGATCTCGTTTACGAGATACAGAAGCGTGAGGAGGACAAGATCAAAGAGCAGGAGATGAATCGGGTCGAGGAGGCCTACAAATCCTGCGTTGGGAAGAGGAAGGAAGCCGAGAAGCTTAAGGAGTTCCACGCCGCCGAGAACTTAAAGTACATTACCAGGTACAAGGAGGCGGACCTTAAGTTCTTCCTCTGCTTCGGCAAGCATCTGGACGACTGGGACGGCAAACTGTCGTCTTTAGCCATCCCTTCGGATGCTGACACTGGAGCAGTGGGAGGCAGTTTGTCCGAGGGCATGGGTGACTTGGGTCTACTTGACGTGGACCCAAGCACCGGTAACCTTAAGCTCCTCGATGAGGAACGCAGCAGTTCAGCTCCAAACCCTGGAGTCGGCTGAGAAGATGGACACGGACGACGAGTCTGGCGACTTGTAAGTGTCCATCTGCTGTTTATTTTAGTACCCGAGGGTAAAGGCATCCCTTATATGCCAGAGACTATTCTCGGATGACCACCCGGATCCTACAGACTGGAATGACGACCTGCAGCTAGATGGACGCTACCCGAACCACTTGTGGACCACCACTCGAAAGGGGGCTCCATCTACACAACTTCATCAGGGCACACCATAACAGCAACGTGGCTTGCCACCACACACATGTCACCGGATGGAGCTGCAGAAACCAGTCATTCCAGGTTCACCGGAAGTCAAACTTTTATTGTAAGGGTGATTCTACTACCCCGGTAGGACACCTCTTAATTTCTCTATATAATTGTTTGTATATATTTTCATTAAATATAAAACAAAAACAAAATTTTTTTTTCAGGTTAACACAAAACATTATAGTTTCATCCTCTCTCTCGGATACTTTTTATTAATACTACATGTCTATAAACACTGTATAAATTTAATAAAGTGTGTCAATACTAGTATAACTTTGTAATATTGTTACCTCATAATATAGGTTGATGGTACATAAGGTACCACCTCCTATTCAGTTATACATAGTTTCTTTGGTACATAATATTTATAATGCCCCTCTATTGTCATATTAGTTTTCTAAACTACTATATAGTAGACTTACCTGTGTAAATAATTGTTATATGTCATATTATCAGGTTTAAATAGTCCATTGTAAAACCTACCCTAGGTAAAGTCTAGGGGGGTGGTGTAGGGGCCAGCATCGTTGTATATATACTTCTCGCAATAAAGTCCATCCGAACAGATGGAAAGTTAAGGGCTTTGCCCAACCCGAACCTTTCGTGTTGTGTGCTGCTTGTAGTACTTAAGCGAGCCTAAGAGCCACCCAATGCGAGATAATACCACCTAAATCAGGCTAATTCTTAAGGGTCAGGTGCTGGTGGTGATAGGCAAATAATAACTCAACACCAACACGATAAAAAGAAACGACTAAGCAATACAGTATACATACATATATATCCTGTCCACATGCACATCCCCCCTTTTTTTCAAACCAGGTGTAACTCATCAAACGGCTTCCCAAATATAACCCATAACTATAAATGACTATAAATACCACTACATATTTCAATACAATTCAATTGCTACACTTCAACAGCTTACAGAGAGCGAGAGCTAAATTAATTTGCTGTCAGTGATACACCCATGATTTTGTAGAGTGAAATCTAAGAACACCTTGTTTCCTTGTTCCCTGAAAATGACTGCGTAGTTTCTGACAACATCATTATATTGTTATGGAATAATCGTGACCATGGCGAAAGATCCTTGTTAGCCACACAGCAGCCATAAAGTTGGATGATTTTTAGAGTGTCCCATAGGAGCCCAAAGACTCCTGCAGATGGTCAGTAGAATGACAAAGAGACAAGATGTGAGAAGGTAATTGAGTTCCAGTGAAGGTATCGTCTCTCCAAGAGAAGGTCCTATATATATATATATATATATATATATATATATATATATATATATATAGTTTATTGGTTTATTCTAAAATACACTTGCCTGGGTGTCCATACATATGCGCATATGTAGTCATATCTCTTCATAATGCCAGCCGCTAATAACAGCTTGACACAGTTTCCTTTCATCAGAACCCCCTGTTACTCATATCAATGTATATGTATACACCGGCACACTACCTATGTACCTATTTATTCCATGTCTCTCGGCCATTCATATCCTTACTTTAAAAAAATCTACCCCATCCTGGGTGCTAGCTGTGTACTCTCCCTATGCCACCCTTAAATAACTATACTTTTAGTTTCTGGTCGCGACGAATCAATACTCCAGGACCAATGCTCCTGCCCTGCCGACATCCACCTGATACCTTTCACCCCTTACTGACTTCACTGCCCAATGAACTTCTGGAGACTTGCTTCACAAATGGTAATGTCCTAAGCATGTTTCTCATACAACCAAACTCGCCATTCATTCCATGCCATCATGATGCTCCCCGATTATTCTCCATCCTCCTCTCGCACTACCATCAAATTTGGTGAGGTTTTTGTGGAGGTTCCGAAGCTCCTTGCCTGGTTCTAGTTTCCATTTCGACCTCCATAATGGCAGGTATGGCCTCACTCCTAGACACCATGGTGGCATCATGGGCTAAATGTTTGCACGTTCTGGCAGAGTGTCCGCCACGTGCCCTCTTTTTCACAACATGTTGACAACATATTATCCCCACAATCAGGGCGCCACCCATCACAATAATCCCTACCAATTTATCAATCAACTCGTGTATGGGCTGTTCCTCAATGTCTCCCAGCTTAGTCAAGCTTTCAATCAGTCCCTTCCGGTGACCTCCCATGTCCTTCCATATGGTCAGTTCTGTCATCCTCATGTCGCCAGGTGGTGTGGCTATCCTATCCTCACGCATCACATGATACTTCACTTTTCACTTAAAATATATAGGTAGTTCCAGTCATGGTGCCCGGGCTCCTGGTAGCCATTCTACTTTCTTCTAATTCACTATGCCTGATTTTCTTTAATTCTTGAAAATCTTTCCAATTTTTACCATCTCGAGCACCTTTAACTCATGCATTTGTTCCTCCAGTATGCTACGATATTGATATAAGGTCAACTCTATGGACTGCCAGGTTTCACTAAAATAATTTCTGTTTTGGGTCATGACTCATTTTGGTTCGCTTAATTCTCTAAAATAAACCATAGCCCTTTCAGCTTTCGCAGTAGCCACATTGAGCATCTCATTGGTGAACAGCAAGTATCGCTCGTACATGGTTAAGTCGAGTACCAGCCCAATTATCCACTGTGATCGGGTGGTATGTACTGTAGCCTTTTGTCTGAAAAACATGTGTTCTACATTCAATTTGGGTGGTGGTGCCCCTACCTTCAAGGGGCACACTAGGGCACCAATCATCAAGAGTCTTAAAATCTCCATCCAAAATCTACCCTTCTAGAGGTAGAGTGTTTTGGTGTTTTATTCGCTCCTCTCGCCACTTTTCTTTCTTTATCGCCCTTCGGGCCCCTAAAGGTCCAAGTCAGACTAATAGTCACTACCTGCAACTGACCTCTAATGGCTGACCATCCATCTCCATTGATCATAGGTGTTCCTGAAGTAATTATCAAAGTCAAGCTGCCAACCTGGCGCACTAGTCTTGCCAACCGGAAGCTGCCCGTTTCTGATTCTAATTCACGAGCGAGCCCCTTAGTGAGAGTCACACACCCGGGTAAAGCGATTCGCCTTGCCTCTCTTTTTACAGTTATATTGATAGCCCTTAACTCCTGCCCCCAAACAATCCAAGCCTCACAGCTTCTACATCCAACCACCAGACTGACCTCAGTCACAAGGGGTGATGTTTCCCCAGCCAGGAACAATTGTTCACTTGGCACACAAGGTTCACCTATCCTAATGGTTTCCCACAGGTAGTCAGTGACTATCTGTAGGTATAAACTGTCCTTTCTCGATCTACTCTTCAAGATGGCTACCCATCGCCACAATATCACAATGATAATACCAGACACAACGGCAGTCCCTATTAACAATCCCCAATAATAGTTTTCATCTACCCAACAGTTGGCTGGTTTAGTTTCCATTATACCCCTTACTACTGCATTCTTACCCACTTAGAGATATGCATTTCGTAATGCTCAGGTTTAAATCATTCCACACTTTTCTGGCTTTCACCAACAGTCCAATTTCTCTGTGGGTTCCAATCATGCTTGGTTGTCTCCTTTCCTGGCACAGATCAGCCTCACCAGCATTATCCAATGTTGCTTCCAGTCTCCACAGCATCGTCCTTATTGACTGACACATATTTCAATGCCTTCTACAATCTGGGCACCGCGGATGTTGAAATTTCCCGTACCCCATGAACACCTCAAGGGAATCAACAACTCCTGCTCCATCCACCTTCTCAGAGACCACTCAATCCCACACGGCTTCTCTTTCTCTGAGAGATTCTAGTTCACAGACAGTGACCTCGGAGGTTCTTTCAGTGGCCTAACCACAGGAGGTGTTCTCCTCAGCAGCCATTTCAAGTCGCCCTTCCGGGTCCTCCAGGTCCCCTTCTGCCATACACCGGAGTCATTCTTGTTGAATATAACGTTTCCTATATATATATATATATATATATATATATATATATATATATATATATATATGCCTAACTCTAAGAGAATGTCTAAACAGTGGTGTCCCCTAGTGGTCACACTATGAACTATTACCTCACTATAAGTGTCTGCCCCTAGTGTTATATAGCTAAATACTTTTACTACATCAGAACCTGTTGGTTACAGTCTGAGCATGCTCAGAAGTCAATGTGCCTTTTGTCCAACAATAAATCTGTCTCACAACTTTGAAGACCACAGCAGAGGCAACATCTCTGTGTTCATTCCTCTACCACAGCTGTAGGTTATGGACTCAGTCTACATTTATAGTTCTTCACACTGCACACTGACTTCACCATATGGAGGAACACAGTATTTCTGTCAGCTAAGTAGAAATATTTGACAAACTTTATGTTGACAGCACATGGTTCTTCATACTGACTTCACCACATGGAGGAACACTATCTGTCAGTTCACTAACAATGTCTGACAAACGTTATGTTGACTGCACATGGTCAGTGCACAGTGACATTGCACAGTGACAGTACTTTCAGTGACATTTGCCTGTTTAGTTGTGAGCCTAGCACACAGTGCTAGTTTTGAGATATTTTGCTTTAACACTTAGTGACATTTGGACATTGTGACATTTATTGGTTTACCACACACTGCATTTTTGAGACTTTGGTCTTTTTGGCTCTACCACTCAGTGAACTTCAACATGACATTGCTCTACCACACACTGGTTGTCTAGACATTTAGCATTTATGTTTGGCCTTCCGTACTACATAGTGACAGTTTTGAGACTTTTTCCCTTGCTTTTTGAAATTGTTTTGGTAAATTCAAGTTTCAAAATGGCTACCAAGAAGTTTGAAAAAGTGCCATTGAAAGGGCCTAATTATGCCACATGGAAGGTCCAAGCGAAAATGTTGTTGAAACGAGATACTTTATGGGGTATATTTGCTGGCACAGAGACAGCTCCACCAGCAGATCAAGCAGATAACCTTCGTAAGTTTATGCAACATAAAGACCAGGCCTGTGCACACTTGGTTTTATCAGTTGACCCAACCCTATTGCATATTCTTGGGGAGGACCCAGAAGATCCCAAAGTCGTCTGGGACTGTTTGGGGAATCAGTTCCAGAAAAAGTGATGGGCGAACAAACTCGTGCTGCATTGCAAACTTTACTTGATGCAATTAGTAGAAGGACAGTTGGTTGATGAGCACATTAGAGTAATGACAGGAATTTTCAACGAACTTTCAATAGTTGGTGATAAACTCGATGAAGAGGATCGTGTGATCCATTTGTTAGCAAGTTTGCCAGAAGATTTTGATATGTTAACAACTGCATTTGAATCCCTTGATAAAGTGTCATCCATGGAGATAGTTACAGAGTGACTCAGACACGAGGAACGTAAGATAAAGGATAGGTCAGAGGAAGGTTTTGCTTTAGCATCATGCAGTGTAGGTAAGAGAAAAAGTGGTAAGAGCAGTGGTAATTACAGTGGTGGTAAGACCAACAGTGGTGATAGCAGCAGTGGTAAGAGCAAAAGTGGTATATGCTACTACTGTAAAAAGCCTGGTCATTATAAGAAGAACTGTCCAAAGCTTCTTCAGAAGGCTCAGAAGGAGCCAGGAGGAGGAAGATAAACTCATGGTAGACAGAAGGCTAACCAATACATAATTGGATAGTAGATTCAGGAGCAACAGCTCATATGTGCAATGATAAGGAGCTCTTTAGTGAGCTGCACAACACCAGAGCATCTGACGTCACTCTCGGTGATGGTCATGGGTTGCAGGCTATTGGTGTTGGGATTGTGAAGTTGAACTTATCCAGTATTATGAAAGAGTGTGTGCTTAAGGATGTATTGTACTATGGCGAGTGGGTCATGATTTCAGATGTGAAGGACCCAGCTAGCTACAAGGAAGCCATGGAAATGGACAAGGAAAAGTGGCAAGCAGCCATGGAAAAAGAAATTGAATCATTGCAGAAGCATGATGTTTGGGACTTAGTCAAACTCCCTGAAGGTAGAAAAGCTGTTGGCAGCAAGTGGGTGTTCAAAACCAAGCTTAGTCCTGATGGAACCATAGAGCGGTACAAGGCTAGGCTTGTGGCACAAGGGTACAATCAAAAATATGGTCTAGATTATGATGAGACGTTTTGCCCTGTTGTAAGAACAGAGTCAGTTCGTGCACTGCTTGCTGTAGCTGCGAAGAAGAACCTTCTACTTCACCAAATGGACGTCACTACAGCATTCCTAAATGGAACACTTGAGGAAGTGGTGTATGTAAAACAACCTGAGGGTTTAGTTAAGAAAGGTGAAGAACATTTAGTCTGCAAGCTCAAGAAAAGCCTGTATAGGTTAAACAGTCACCAAGGTGCTGGAATATAACACTTGACAACCATCTCAAAAGTATTGGTCTCAAGTCAACAGCAGATCCATGCATCTACACAGGTAAAGAAAATGAAACAGTAATTGTAACTGTCTATGTGGATGATATTATCATAGCAACAGAGAATCCGGCTATGATGGTGAAAGTCAAGAAAAAGATCTCAAAGAAGTTTGATGTCAAAGACTTGGGTGAACTGAACACCTTCCCAGGAGTTCAGATCAGACAGACACCTGAGAGCATATGCATAAGTCAGCCTGGATACACGTCCAGGATCCTTGAGAAGTTTGGCATGCAGGAAGCCAAACCAGTGTCAACCCCAGTTGACCCTTCTGTTAGACTGACAAGCTCTGTAGGTGATGATGACAGCTCTGTTGTAGCCTGCTGTATTTGTCCAATAAAACAAAACCTGACATAACATTTGCCGTCAATCAAGTGGCTAAATACAACAGTCACCCTTCAGAACAACACTGGAAAGCTGTGAAACGCATTATGAGATACCTTAAAGGAACCAGTAGTCATGGTATTCAGTACTGTAGAAATTCTGAAGAAGGAATGATAGGCTATTGTGACACAGATTGGGCAGGTGATCAAAGTGATCAGAAATCTACATCAGGATATGCCTTCACACTGGCTGAAGCTCCCATAAGCTGGAGGAGTAAGAAACAGTCTTGTGTAGCTCTATCAACAGCAGAAGCCGAGTATGTAGCATTGGCATCTGCAGCACAAGAAGCAGTTTGGCTCTTGAAGGAACTGGATGGCCCTATTACAGAAGCAACCTCCATCTTCGATAACAGTCAGTCAGCCATAGCAATGGCAAAGAATCCACAGTTTCACGGACGTACCAAGCATATTGAAATCACGTATCACTACATACATGGTGAAATACTGAAGGGAACTGTGAAGCTGCAATATCTGCCAACTACAGAAATGCCAGCTGATGTGCTGACTAAAGGCCTATCCAAAGAAAAGCATCAGAAGCTTACAAAGCTTCTTAGAGTATCAGATTAGTTGCACTCAAGGTAAAGTTGGGTAAGAGAGTGCACATCCCAGTAACCTCTCCTCTCAAATTTACAAGACATTTCTGCTACTAAAGTTAAAAGCTCAAGCTTAGTCTATGAAGTTTCTACTTTCATATCTTGTCATTATTATCATTATTATTTTTCATTTATGATGTGAAAGACAATTCATATGAGAACATTATATTTATATATAAGAACCGAGAAGGAGAAGGAATACAGTCCGCCCTTGGTTCCTCGAGCTCTTACTACCTCGAATCCCTCACTACCTCGATCCTTGACCTTGACTACGGACTTTTTCTCTCTATATTTGTATTCACTTCCTCAGATATCTTACTACTTTGAGTTCGGATGGATTTCCCCTATCAATTTAATAGCTTAAGTACTAAAACAGGACTCACATCCTCGAACAAAAAAAAAGAGATGTATAAAGTTTCAGAGACCTGAGCTGTATATTTTATCAGCACAATTTATCACTTGTGACCACAAACACACAACAGCTGTCCCTGCTCTGTGAGTCTGTGGCCACCTCCCCTTGGTGAAGGATGGATTGAGCTTGGTCACAATTTGGAATACAATACTATCCCTGTTACTATCAGTGAGTGGTGATAGCAGGAGGAATGTACAACCACTCTCTGTGTAAATGACCACAAACTTTCCCTCAACACATTAATGCACACAAGTAATGTTGATTCACTTAATGTAAGAGGGAATCTAGTACTGATAATCTTTTGACACACTGAATTTGTTACATATGGTGTTATTTTTACTCAGATAGAAATTAAACGGTCAGCCTCTTAGTGTAGTACTACATGTACATAGAGTGGTTCTCACACAGATAGTGGTTGTACAAGAGGGAAGAGAGAGGAGTGTGGGAGATGGGGGGGTCGGCACTTGAAAGTGATGGGGACTGTTGCCATGGAGGCCATATCTGTTAGCAGTCTGGCATTAGGAGGAGTAGGGTGGGGGAGTAATTAAGAGTCTAGAGTTTAGTGTGGGCTTTGATGTTTGGTATCATTTCCTGTCATTTGGTTTGACACAAAGTGGGCATTATATACAACTAGATGACAACACTTTGACGGTGAGGGCTTTTATTTTGTAATGTCTGAAGTGAGCTGCTGAAGTGAGCTGCTCACACTCTCTATCAGTCATTGCACTTTGAACCTTTACCATGTCTACATCACCACCAACAAAAAAGAAAAGCTCCCTCCCCCTCACCGCTCCCACTCCCAACCAGACCACAGCCACCCCAGTTTTATCTCCTCAGATAACTTGACACCTCGAACATTTTTGTGGTGACCGCTGATATTCGAGGAACCAAGGGCCGACTGTATAACGTTTCCTATATATATGCCTAACTCTAAGAGAATGTCTAAACAGTGGTGTCCCCTAGTGGTCACACTATGAACTATTACCTCACTATGAGTGTCTGCCCCTAGTGTTATATAGCTAAATACTTTTACTACATCAGAACCTGTTGGTTACAGTCTGAGCATGCTCAGAAGTCAATGTGCCTTTTTCCCAACAATAAATCTGTCTCACAACTTTGAAGACCACACTAGAGGCAACATCTCTGTGTTCCTTCCTCTACCACAGCTATAATTCTGAGGTTTCAACTCCCTCCTCCAGTGTCGACACTCACTCCTAATTTTACTGGTGTGTGTATCTACTCTCTTCTCTCACTCTCTGCCCCAATGTTTTCGGACATTGTTCCTTTCTTAACTATAGGTCCTATATACACTGCGGTGCACATTCCAGCTTAAGTCTATCTTTCCATGTCCTCAGATGCAATTAGTTTGTATTATGCTATGTAATGCATACAGCATAATGTGAGTGGTTTCTAATGAATCCTGAAGTCTCAGAGATATTTTTCATGAGCATAGATATGTTTTTGTGTGATATTTTCCCTGAAGTATATAGGTCAAATCATGGGCAAACAGTTAAAAATGCCTGTCCTCAAATCAAATTTTTATTTTTGAAGTATAGTTGTAAAATGATCTTTGACAGTAATACCTCACATATGTGAATTGATCAAATCATTATCATTTCAATTTTCTAATACTTTTTGAATTTTGAGCCTGTGGTAAATAGATGATTTTCTATGAATTTATTTCTGATATCATCAGATTTCAGTTCATTTCCGAACGATTAATTATAAGTTGCCTTAAATATATGATCTAAATACCAAAAGTTATATATGTTTAGATAGAATAAAAGGATGCTACCTAATGGCCTATAGCATTTTGGCAAGGCATACATTGTAAATAATTCATGACCATACAAAGTTGTCAAAAAAACATAGACTTTTTAAGGGTTTCATTTCCGAACAGTTAATTAAGGGCACAAACAATTATTTAGTACATAAAATTATTGTTATACAACTTTCCCTCAATCATATCTATCTGGAAAAAAAATATTAGAGGGTGAAGTGAGACATTTAAATAACTGTATTGGAGCTTTTTCATAAGATTTTCTTTTCCAAACGTTCATTTCCGAACATTTAATTATACCATATAAAAATTACACTTCTTCTTATGAAAAAGCTTCTAGAATGCTTAATATATGCTATACAAAAACAGTAGTGGTACCAAAATAAAGCTGAAGCATGGCCGGATCTGATGGTGTTATATAATCTTTGGCCATAATTAATATTACTTTTGTTTCAGGTGTGTAAAGTCAAATACCATATTTCCTCTTGTGTTACACAATGTGGCATGCTATGCCTTCAAAAACGACCCCCAAAAGATAGACTTAACATGGAATGTGCCTGCGGGCGGTCTAGCACTTCTCCCAGCAACAGATCGTTCCAAGTCCCAAACCAATCCAAGTTTCTCCTAGTGAAGTGCATCCCTTCAGCTCCCCGGCGTTTCTGATGACTTTCCCAAGTAGAGCCTCTTTATATTCCATTTTATCCCCTCCCCCCAGTGGGTTGGATCTGAGTGGGTGTTCAGGTGGGGTGGCACTTCTTGGGGATATGGTTGATGGAGGCCTCTACCACTTCCAAACTACTTATCACACACACCAACAACACCACGCACACACAAAAAAAAATGCATGTGACATTTCCATAATCTCCCTACGCTATCTATCAACCCGTAGACCCAAAACTGCTGGCTCCCCTCACAGAGCTCGCTACATTGAAAACCTCCACTACTCGGGGTCTCAAAATTTTCTCTACAATAGCTTGAGCGATGCGATCACCCTGTCTCACCAAATAGGGTCTGGATCCAGAGTTACAGACCAGCACATATATAATTCCCTGGTAGTCCCGATCAATCACGCTGGCAGCAATATGTATTCCATATTTCAGTGCCAACCCGGAACATGGGGCCACACATACATAACATCCCTCAGGTACCTCCCATTCAATGTCAGTTGAAATCAAATGACGCTCTCCGACAGGTATAAGGAAAGTTCTAGCGCTGAACAAATCCATCCCGGTGTCCTCGACGGTCCCATACTTGGGTAACTTAGCATACTCTGAGGTTCGACGACACCATAGCGAAGGTGTCCCTAATTCAACGGACTCCTCCGCGATCAACAGGTTTCAGTTCCCTCTCCCGGATTGCCATTTTCAAGACTTACGACCCTCTTCATAACACTCATGCTTACTTACTCTCCAGCTCTCCTTTTCAATTTTAGCACTACAGTCTTTCCAAATTGCTCCAGTTAGGCTACCCCAGCATCAGTTCGTACCCCTCTTTTAAAACAAAATATTAACATATATATGTATATATATATATATATATATATATATATATATATATATATATATATGTGTGTGTGTGTGTGTGTACACCTCCATACAAAAAAAAAAGAATTCTCTACATCCCTCAAATAGGCTAGCGCCTTAAAATACAATTTTTTTAAAGCTAATATGTCCTAACTCCTACAAGCACATTGCTTACTCGGGTACTGGTAGTTGCTAATAAACATCTACCCTAAGTACACAAAGCACATAAACATACGAGTCACTCCAAGGTACCATTGACTCGTGGTAGCGCGTCTCGCAAACTATATGCTGATCTCAGAATCAGAGAGGTCCCCGCTGCCCTCGTCTATAGTATCCAATGGCAAGGTAGGTATCCTCTGCCTGGTGGAGACCCCTTCCTCAGTGGTCACCGTTTCTAACTCAACAACCACGTTCTCCGGGTTTTCCTCGTCCTCGTGGACCCTTCACGCTCATCTTGTTCCAAAAGGGGGTCCTCATTGACAGCCTTTCCCTTTTCCAAAAGGTTCCTGGATAACCCTTCAGAGTCATCCTCTGACCTCTCAGGCTCATTGTCACTAGTCGAAGGTGTTTGAGTAATCACTCGTTCCCGCGTTCTAGCACGTCCCTCAAGACTATTGGCACTGTCGTGCTTCCTCTTTGCACATATCTGCTGCTCATTACTCCCTTTAATCTTCTCTCCAGAATCCTCATTAATTCTTTGGCCCCCTTCATTTCGAGGCGTTCTGTAAAACGGGATCTTCATCCAGGTCGTCGTCAGGGTCCTCACCCTCTTCCAAGAGCCCTGCTTCCATTGGCAATTCTTCACTATGTGGAGGTTCCTCATCTGACAGTTCCTCTTCCTCAGACTCGCTGAGTTTTCCCTCTTGGTTCCCCTCTGATGCCTCTCTCTCTTCACGGAGATAGGCCCTCTTTAACTTATTTACATTATCCAGGTGGCCGATAACCTGACCAGTTCGCAATGATCGTATGCGCACTCGTCATCTACTGCCTCCTCTACTCAGTAAGGTCCCCTATACCTAGTGGCAAACTTGAACAAATTGTTCTCGGCGCACAGAGGGTCATAATAGTAGACAAGGTCACCTTCCTCAAGCTGCACCGGCCTAGCATTTTTGTCCAGGTGCGTCCTCATGGCCTTTTCATATTTCTTGGTATTTTGTTTGGCCACTTCATCGAATATCTCGATGCAATGCTTTGTCCTCAGAAACCAGTTGCAATCCTCTCTTGTTACGCTGAAATGGTTCTCCTCGAGATATCCTAGGGCGACCTTATCCCTTCCAAAAACCAAGGCATAAGGCGAGAATTCCATTTGCTTGCTGATGGTGGATCGAGCACGCCACAGGGCCAAGGGCAGCATGTCCGGCCATTTCTCATGATTCTTGTTGATGTATACTCCGATAGCGTCATGAATAGTTTTGTGTAGTCGTTCTGCTTATGCTTTGCCTTGGGACATTCAGGCACTGGGAAACTTTGATTGCACATCAGTCGGCGGGTGATTTCCCTAAACAGCTTGGCGACATAACTTGTCCCACGTTTTAGTGGGCGACTTAAAATTAGGCGCTAGCTTCCGCAGCGCACACCGTTCACAAGACTGGGCATACCTGGTCACATCGGCAAATAAATTCTTTCAATACAACTTCTTCACCAATTTGGTGTGCAACATGGTGATGCCCACATGTCCACCACAGAAAATGTTGTTGTGCATTAAATACAGCACCCGATCTATCACTGCGGTTGGCACAACCATCCTAGGTTCTATAATGACCTTCTGTTGTTTACCCCTCTTTTGGATGTTGTCATATCGACATAAGATTCCCTCATCGTTGAGCCCCATCCTATCCGTCTGGCACAATACGGCCTGAGCGTCGTCCCCATTACTGGGAAGTTTGTCTTGCAGCATTCGGGGTCATTCCATTGAGCTTGTCGGAACTCTGTTGCTTGAAACTCATCCTCCATGGTGTTGGTATTCTCACCCTTCTCATTGTTATCTAGGCTCCTTACCTCTAATGCATATTCGCCTGTCTCCACCGCCAGTAGCTCATATCCAACCTCCGGCTCAAACTCCTCCTCATCATCGGAACAGCAACGGGAGTGTCCTTCAAGACAGCTCGTGATAGATAGTCAGGAATATGATGTTTGTTCCCGGCCTGATAAACAATGTCATAACTGTAGCCGGTCCCCTGAACGGTTTATTCTACATTTTTAATGAGATTCTATCCATGTAGCATTATGTATACAATATGCCATAGTGGAACAAGTATAGAATTACACTATGGTGGAAATAGCAGTGTAGAAGGTGGAGTTACTAAACAGTTGTGATCTGAACTGTGTGTTCTTTTCCCTTTTCGATGCATTTTCAGATACAGATGTTATGCTACATTTGTAACTCATTAATAGCAGAAGTATTGATGCAGAATATTGGAGTGATTGAGGTATGCCTTTATAAAGCAATGTGGAATAGTCTTTATATGAATATATTTACAGACAAGCCTTGTAAACAGCAAGACTATACCTCTCCTAATTATAAATGAGCATATTTGAGCTCTGCTATATCAAACAAAGTGTGGTGGTCGCGAGTCGCTTTCGGGGAACTTCGATATATGTCGGGGCTCCCCATTGGCGACGTCGAGAACACCTCTCTTACCTGACGCCTGGGGGCGCTGGAGTCCTGGGCCACGTCATCTTAGGGTCATGTGGACCTCGACTCTAGCATATATAAGGCCGTTGTACGGCCTTCCTCAAGGTTAGTCCGGTTGTGACGGACCATCTTACAAGATGGTGATCGGCTGCCCGACTACCATATGTTAGATACTCTTCTGTGCTTCTGCACAGGGGAGGTATATGTGGATTGCCTTTACCAGGCACTAGTCGATAGAGCTAGTCAACTAGTGTCGGATTGTTAGTGGTTGAACACACTACTGCCTGTAACTGTCATCGAGAACGGTGGTGCCTAGTGTGTTGTTGACAATAAAGTTTTAACTGGAACCTGTTCTTCGTTCTCTATCGAAGGGTTCGATTAGAATCGAAGGGGTAGAACACTACAAAAGTAATGCGCTGAATATTTGAAACAACTGTTCATCCTATGATTCTGTCTAAAGCTTTTCTGGAGGCTACTTGCTATTCTCTGTACTGACATCTGTGTCTAAGAATATCATGCAGATGGATTAACTCCACTTGTTTGGAATTGTCCACAGAGTCCCTCTCTAATTGAAAGAATTTTAATGGACCTATACAGTGACTTCGCTAGGAGTAAACTGTTATTTAAATGCTGCTCAACAGGAACATGAAGGACATAATTGAAAAGTTAGCGATTGTATTTAATAAAAATTTGAATACCTCTGTTTATAAAAGCTTATTGTATGGAAGTCCGGTGCGACATCCCATTTGCCTTTTTTGCTGAAATGGTAAAAAGCACTATTTCATGTGTATTTAAATTCACGGATTCAATAAATGTCCTGAATGTATGGATGACTGGTTGAAAAGGTCAGAAGTGCCAACTATTGTCAGTCAAAATCCTAGACAAACATAAACAACTAAATTTGATATTGCTATTACATATAATAGAGAAAATATCGTATTATATTTCTAATATAAATCAGTCATTGTTTGTTTGCAATAGTTTCACAGTAATTGTGATCTGGTGTCCAAAGGGACATTGCAGCAAGTTGCTTAATGCCTCTATGTATAACACCCCCTCCTTATATAAAAAAGTAGGTTATGAGGAGTTCTACCATGCAAACATCCACCCTCTTTTACTCTACATGCCCCTAGTTTTAATTGGCCAGGAAAGGTAGTTCCATATGATAGAGAAATATTCACTTTGGACATAAATTCATGGACTTTTGATTTCCGTGAAATTCACAAAAATATGTACAGCGCGAAATAAAGTATGACCACAGTATACATGGAGCAAGTTGTGTTAGAACATATTTTTGGTTACTACTCAAAAGAAATGGCACTTGACAATGGCTCTCACACACTTCATTTTGCTCTACATTTTCTCATACAACTTTGATTTAAAAATATGCAAATTTAAATACCGTAATACCCCTCGTATAAGGCGCACCCAGACTTTAAGGATCTGCTAGAAAATTTTGAAATGAAATAACTTTTGTTCTAATCAATGGATTTTCAAAATTTGAAAAGCTATGGGTAGCTAGGATGCCCCCCGAAGGCCTAGAACCACTTTTGAGTTTATGGAATGCCTTGGGAAAATTTTATCCTCAGCATTTTCTCATCATATAAGGCACAACAGGGGCATATCCTCGTGTATAAGGTGCGCCTTATATGCGGGGTATTACTGTACATGTATGCGAAGTTGTATTTTTTGTGAAATTCACGAAAATTTAAACACATGAAAATATCTAAGTTTACAGTATTTTGTGAAGTGATTCAAACCTGCCTTTTTGCTTTTATTTCAGACCCATTTTTAGTCTTCTAATGTTTTTTGGGTGTTCATTGTTCAACTTTCACTAATGGAACTAATTGTAGAGGCCTCACAGCAAGCCACATGTTTATAAATACATGTATAATGTTTTGTTTAAAAAAGACATTGACACAACCATTTCAAATTACCATATCATCTACTGTATATATTTGTTCCCAATGCATATAGGCATCAGGCTAACAAAATCCTTTTTGTTGAATTCCATGACATGGGTAAAAGTAATTCCAGATATTTTCAGAAATCACATTTTCATTTATTAGACTTTAGTAATTTGTGTACTACAATAATAACTGTTAACAAGTATTGAAATGACACAAGGTATTTGGTACCACCCTAATTCAGCCACTTCCGGGTAGAATGGCCAAATAGTTCCTCAGAAATTTGGTTATTTCAAGGAATTCAGACCATTTGTGAGGAGAGAAAGGCTTAAATCTATGGTTATTTGGTATCAAAATAATCAGGAAGTGTTTTTCTTTAGTCCAGAGTCAATTTTTTATTGATATCAAGAAAACAGTGGAGGCACATGGGGGTGAAATGACCATATAGGGTATTCCTACACTAGTCAGGTCTCACTGCTCAAAATCTGTGTGGTGGTTGCCATGGCGATTTAAAAGAAAAAGAATCGAGCCTGACCTTTATATTCTGGACCTACTGCATAATTTTCTCTATTTCAAAAGCTAAATTTTGGTTATTGTGCTAAGCTATCAGGGAATTTTAAGTATTTCAAATGTTACATCTAAGGTAGCCAACACTGGTATTTTCTGGTCCGCACTGGGTATTTAGGGTGGTACCACCACAAGGTATTTGGTCTTTGGAGGCTCCTTTCTAGGAAGCAAACTAAGGACAGGCAGATGAAAATGCAAACATAAAATAAGATTAAGTTAAGATATGGTTCTTTTAGTTTAAGCAGAATCAGTAATATCACAGGCAGCATCAGGGGGAAAAGAAATGAAAGGAAGGACTTCAAAACAAGCCATACACTCCCCAAACAGAAATGACTGTCGATTATAAATTCTGCCAATGGGTGTTGCAGAAATCCTAAGGAAATTTTCCTCTTAATTTGAAATGGGAAAGTTTTCAAAATTTCATTTGAAAATGTGTATTTACCCATACATAAAGACACCACTGCAAATTCCTATGAAGTTTACTCAATATGATATCAGTGGTTTCTAGTCCTAGCTACTTCGCAATGTGTTTCAGTCCTGTCAAATGGTCAACTGTGAGCATTGCATAGTATCAATGAATATTAACTTAAAGTTTGGATTGGTTTCATCAAAGAAGATCCTATGAACAGGAAGTAGATCTGTCCCTATTATGACTTATACATATTTCAATCACTGTGTGTGAAATATGAATGAAAGGTAGCTTATGTGAAACAATAGGTTGTATTTATCAGCCACTATTTAAATAGGGGCTTCGTCTTCTCAAAAAAGTAAATGTGATTATGAGAATGGTCATTCAATTATACGGCATTACAGAAAGAAACAGATGAAAATTACTATCTATAGGTCTACTCTTTATTATATATCTAACAGTGTTCGTTGTTTCAGCAAATAGACTTCACCCATATGTCATCCTGATCAGTATCTTCTTTTTGTATGCAACTGAGTGAATTACTTGTCAAGACAGTGACTTCTACCAGAGAGTATTTAGAGCCTCCACTAATATGTATAATGTTTAAAGAAGGACCAGCGATAGCTTCTAATCAGTGTACTGGTGAAGACAGCAGTGCATCCTAGCTATCTATACTTGTTGACAGAATGATGAATAAAATCATTCATTTTGTTGTATTTTCCCCCTGTTGTTGTTTGTCTTAGAAATAGTTTGGGATGGAGTACAGGACATTTCTTATCTATATATGATAACTGGATGCCTTATACATTGTACATAGACTTTGATTATCAGTTTAATTTACTTGTTATCTATATATCTACCCATCTCATATAAATGTATAACATAAATGGTACTTGTAATGGTTATACATAGATAGACCCATATTCGTTCTGTGTTGGCTGGACGTAGGTCTGATGTATAATCAAAATGTTACTATAAATAATCTCATTGGAAGTGCTGGTTGCTATAGTGAAGACTTTTCATAGCAACAGGACTGATCGTCTGAGGTGTGTACTGGCACATGCAGTGTGGGAAAGTTCATCCAACCTGGAAGTTTGACCCCCTTTATTCTGTCCTCTTTGCTGTCTCTCTCCCTCCCTCTCTCAGACACCTTGTCGAAAGGGGTGAATGGGAATGGACGTGGAGGGGCAGAGATGGGATAAAGAAAAGAGACAAAGAAGTAATGAGTAGATAAGGGGATGAAGGGATAGAATGAATGAAAGAGGAAGAGGGGAGAGAGAGAAGGGAGGGAGAGAGGTGGAGGAAGGAAAAGAGGTAGGAGGGAGGAACAGAGCAAGGGGCACCATGGAGGTACATAGGAGGACAAGAAATCTGCACAGGGTCTACAGAAAAAAAGATATGGGACATTAACTCTCAGATCAGTATCAGTGTCTCCCTCCCTCCCTCCTGCCCTCTTAAAGAAGGCAGGTATTAAGAATTAATTGTTGGGGCCATCCAACAAAGTTAGATAGGTACAATTGAGTGAAGTTAGGTGAGGAGAGTATGATGATGAGGAGAGTTGTTTCCTGCCAGTGTGGGCATTCTATTTAACATCAAGTGGGGTTTAACTAGACGGCCAGGCCAATAACTAAATAAAGAAATGCAACCAAATGCCGCATATGACCTCTGGATTTTCTTTTTTTTCTGGGGGGGATGAGTAGTATATAATGTATTGGAACGGGACTATAGCTAATCTAAGGATATTAATCACTGGGGATGCAGCCAATCAGAGGCCTCCCTTTTGGTGGGAAATTCAAATGGGGGGGTCACCTGACCTAGACCCCTGTGGTGTGGCGCCAAAATGGACCAATCAGAACCCTCCCTTTTGGCGGGAAATTCAAAATGGTCATGTGACCCAAACCCCCTGTGGTGTGTCGCCAAAATGGCACCCTCTGATTGGCTGGCTGTTTGGGAAATATTTGGGGGGCCCTTGGGGTGGGGGGGGCCTTTTAGGGGGCCCTTTTTTTTGGAAACCCGCCCCTACCCAAGGGGCGGGTTTACTAAAAATAAAAACTTAACAAACAAATTTATTTTACTTTTTATTTTTATGAATAATACTTACACATCATTATTTACAAGTTGCTAAATACAAGTTCACACTCTCTACATAACATAGTTGAATATCAGAGAGGAACATGACAGAACCCGCACATTGAGGTGTACACATGCAACTTTTGTTTGTCATAATTCAGACTGTATATGGTGTAATCTTGGTGTACAACTTTGGAGCAAGTACCCTCTTGAAATGAAGGATAGGTGTAAGCCATATTTCCCATCCACATCTCATCAATATTACAAGTGAAATCCACTGAAGAACTATACCAAGTACTCCATTCAGTTTGACTGGATATGATACTTCTCAGTTCAGCAGCTGGTACACCGGGGTAAGGAAATTTGCTACATAACATTCGGTCGACACACTTTTGACAAAAGGAGTCGAATGTTCCCTTTGAGCAATGACACATCTTTCTCAAGAAGTTCTCTTCCAAAAGAGAAAGCAATGTGTTGATCGATTCTATCGTATATTGCCTTTTGACGAAAGCACATGTGTTCTCGTTATGGAATTGATATACTCCTATAGCTCTATCTGTGGTGGTACCAACCACTCTTTGAAATACATCTTTGAAACACACACTCAATGAATCAAATACAGCATTAGAAACAAACACTTTATGAACACCTTGGTTTAACAACGGGGCCTTAAAGAACAACACATCTGATGCATCTATTATTTCCCAAGTGAAAATGGGGTCGCAAGTACATATTGTCTTGTATTTTTTCAACACTGATACATGAGGTTAGCTGGTGGATGTAGTAGATGAAGTTAATACAACAACAAAGGATATTATCTCACCAGCTTATCTACATCTGCATTTTTTTCCCCCGTTACAGTTATTTAAAATTCTTTTATTATATTTTTTTTATTTTCATAACTCTAAAGGACTCGCCGTCATTCCGTCAGAATGTATGCGACGCTTCACATATAAGTAACTCAGTCCCTTTTTCTCTATCATGTAAGTGTGAATTTTGTTTTCTATTACTTTAAAATTTGTATTAACAGCATGGATAGTTTTTCATTTTAAAAGAACATCCAAGAAGTCTTTGGGTTCTTGAACATTTTGTTTTTTTATTACACCCTTTGCACTCCATTTCTTTGATTTTCTTTCACCTATTGAGTCTTTATCGTAGCAAATGTAAGTCTTGGAGTTGAGACTTAGAATTCCATCACCCTTCCACTCGGATTTGAAAAGACCCGGAGTTCTCTAATCGTGAACATATCGTTTCTGACAACAAGCGAGGGGGATCCATTCTTTGACACCTTCGGTTTTATCTTTTCGAAAAGCTGTAAGTGGTCATCGCACACCGCTGTTGGAATCCAGTTTCGTTTCTCTCTAAAGTTTGATTCTCTCAGGTCAGGTTTCACGAGTTGGTCCAACGATTCACCGCTGAGAGCCATGTAAAGACTGTCAGTGTCCATTTGACAAAGAGCGTAATCGTGTCGATCGATAAATTTATCCAAAAAGTCGACAAGAACTCTAACATTTTCAACTTGGTGTACTGGTACACCATGAATCCTATTTGAATAGGAAGATTGTTCCTGACTGTTTTCTGTTGCAGTTCGACTCTAGTGTATTTCACAGTGGTGTGTTTTTCTTTGTTGCAAATTTTTTCACTGTATGTGGTGTTTCCCATCAACTTGTAACAGTCTGACAGAATTTTCTCGTTCGCGTTTACATCACCGCGTCTTCGCGCCGCGGTTACTTCGTCTGCGAAACAGGCGAAGGGTTGTCTAGGAAAGTATTCTATGAACATCTGCACTTCGGTGACTATTAAACCATGATCCAAATACCACTTAAGAAGAGGTGTTCCCAAGAGAATCTTTTTTCCGTGATAACTACCTATCAAGGATCTCTGAGGAGCGTTCATCAGGTTTTCGTTGTCCGCAAAGTCTGATATGAGTTCCTATGTCGGATTTCAAAATGGTCACGTTCTTGAAAAGAGGAGTCATTTCTTAGAAGTATTCACGTAGGTGAGGAGGAGTAGTAATGTCCACCTGAATCAAACCGAACATTTTTCCGTCTTTCACAGAGGATAGATATGATGTCACTCTCTGTCATGGAATTTTGAACTGCTTTCAAGTCGTCGACCTTCCAGTGTTGTTTGGATGTCATAACCTGCGGATCCTGGCGTTTGATCTTTCTCCATTCACACTCCCATACGATGATCAACTTGTGACCTAGAGCTTTTAAGTAAGCGGTTACTCTAGCTGTTCTGTCACATTCAGTCCCTGTCTGAAGCACACGGATATCTGCGCAGCGGTATGCACTCATGAACGTGGAACCAACACCCGTGAAATTGGAAAACGGTATTAGAGGACGGGTGAAAACCGTCTACGCGAATTTTTCAGCAACCTAGAGATACCTCCCCTCCGTTGAAAGCGTGGCGAAGTTTCACGCTGTGGGCGTGCTCCACGTAGCGTAACCACTCTAAAGCGCTCTTAGAGTGTCTTTGCCTAATTTTCGGTTTGAACTCGGTCTCAGGTCGTCTCACCAGGTAATAACCTGTGCAGTGTGCTTCACTCATGCAGCGCAAGTACAGAGAGTTAGCGTCTACACCTAGGATGTGCTCGCACGTTCTCGCTTCTTCGCCTAATTGTGTTCCCTTATCAGCGTGGTACCCTTCTCCTGAAATCTATGGAAGTTTATGGAAGGACCCCCAACCAGATTTTTTTTTTATCAGAGAGTGGAGGTGGGAGTCGAACTGGTGAAAGGTCACGAACGGTGTCTCTGTGGTTTGAAAAAGGAACCATAAAGTCAAACCCGGAAGGGAGATTCCGTCTTTGAACATGTCAATGTTGCAGTCCCTGAAAAATTTAGCGTGATTATTCAGTGCCTCTATTAAGGGTTTCACGTCTTTGTTGTAGTAGATCAAGTAATCTCTGAAAGTTTGCATGTTCTGTTCGGACCAAACTTTTTCACATTCGGCGTAGTCAGATTCAGACATCTTGGTGCCAGTCAGTTTGCTGTCAAATGCAGATCTTGGTGGTAGTGTTCTGTTTTCCAGTTTCCTGGTAGATGTCATCCATTCGTAAGGAAAGTGACCTTTGTGCTGATTTCTGGTGAAAGCTAGTAGATAATTCGTGTAGTTATAACCAGGCGCCAAATAGTTTACTACGTCCAAGAAAACAGTGTGCCGAGTGTAAATCGCCAAGTATTGGTTACTTCTCTGTATGACACTGAATTCTTTGTTCTCTCAGTCTTTGGAGGAGAAGAACGAGTGAAGATGTATTTTGATCAGATTTAAGTCATAACGCCCGAGTTGAAACCTATGACCCGAACTTGATGGAGATATCTCAAAAGTCTCTTGTTCAGTTCAACTAAAGGGTGTCTCATCGGAGTTTCATTGAAGTTGATGTCTGGAGGACTAAACGCCTCCTCTAGGTGGAGAGCTTCAGCTATCCTCTCATCTAACTTCGCTAACGTCGGCCAGTAAAGTTCTAGCACTGCTTCCCCGATGACCGAGGTGGTGTCGTTTATGTAATTCAAAACCCTATCCAACAAGGGGTCTGAATCTGTGTCGGATTGTCTCACGAAGCAGACCGGACCTTCGCGTCCTGGAAAGTCGGATGCAACGCTAGCTGACAGAGGGATGTGTTCCCACAGGACTGACACATGTTCAGTCGACGGTTCTTTGGATGGTCTGAAGAAAGCTTTGAAATCAAAGGTAATTTTGTAAGGATACATTTTTGAATTTCTGTCGGGAGGAAAAATTTTGGTAGATTCCACCTACGTATTTTAAGGCGACTTGTCTGCAAGGGGAAAGTTGGTTCCTGTGTCTTTTCAGTAAGAACTTAGTCGTGAACGCTGACTTACATTGAAATCCGGAAAGATGGACACGTGCAAACCGTGTGTCGCAGGTGTAGGTTGACTTTACCTCGGGTGGCCGATGTTTTGGAAGGTGGTCTGATCAGGGTAACTCGGTTTTTTAGGTTTTGACCTCTCACTTTACGGGTGGTGTAAACCGCTATTTGTATATCGAACAAGTTCTCTAACATGGGTAAGTCCCTGATGATCAAACCTGGAAAGGTTTCAGGTTTCGCAGTGGAATCAAACTGACGCAACAATTTTGAAGCATGTTTGCTGGTCTTGTATAAGTGAAAGGATATGCAGCGAAAGACGCATAACTTGTCCCTGTTGGGAAAATCTAACACACCTCCTCTCTTTTTAAGTCGACCCGAATGGGTAACCCTGCCCCCTATGGGGAATTCTCTGGGTCCCATGTAAACGCAAACGTTCAAATTGGTGGGAAAAAGAACTTTCCACTTGGTGTCAGAGTCGCAAAGTTTCTGTACTTCTTTGGAAGTGACAGTGTTTTCCATGAGGGAGAGAAGCTCTTCCAAAGTTTCTGAATTAGTTATGGTGGGGAGGGGTTGTAAAAGAGTCGCATTGTTTTGGGAGGCGTGAAAGTAGCATAGTTTGTTTCTGTTTTCTCTGTGTTGTAAAATTAACCCTACTGACAAACCCACTTTGTATCTGAATCTTTGCTTGATGTGAATCTGACGCATAGTATCTACAGCGTCACTCAACTAACCAGTTGGTAGTCTGAAGTTTGTTACACTCACGCAACTCATGTGTGTCCTGACTCCTGTTTGTATTGCGGGCCAATTCCTGGTGAATATTTCCTTACCCTCCGGTATAGTGCATATTATCGGAGGAATAGTCACTGCGTCCAGAGATTCAAGTCGACAGGTAATTTTTTTGCAATTACCTTCGGCGCATAGAGGACAAAATTTAGGTATTACCCTACATTTTTCCACGTGTCTGTCGTAATTGTACACCCTTTTTAATTTTTTGAAACACTTTTCACAGATATGTTGATCCATTTTCACTGAATTACTTATATGTGAAGAGACTTTTTTTTCAATATTTTTCATCTATCAATCTATCTATCTATCTATCTATCTATCTATCTATCTATCAATCTATCTTCCTTTCTATCTATCTATTTACCTGTACACCTATAATGCAACATACCTACACAAATTATATACACTTACATACACGTCATATAAAACATACGTCAACACTATCTCACACACGTCTCAATCAATTTTTATCAAGAAATTCAAGGATAATCTTTTTTTTGTCACCCAGTTCTTTCAGCCCCTTGGTCCAAAGCGTCACACCGTCCTGTGTCGGAGTTTTCTGGGGTCCTTCGTACCTGCGCACATGGATAACGTTCTTACCCTTGTAGTAGCTGACAGCAACATACAGCGCGCTTTCCGGATCCAGGACAACAAACCATGTGTTGTAATTGGGTAGTCCTTGGGAAACCGCTCTGTCGCGTCCTCTTGGACATCCATGACGGTCGCTATTAGCTTGAGGAGTGCGTCAGTGGTGAAGTTCCATGGAGATCCTAACCCCGTCGAGCCGGATCTCCAGCTTCAAAATGTCGATGAAGAACTCCAATCTGGGGACTGTGGAAGGTGCTGGTGGTTCACATTTCACTACCGCTTTTCTCTTCTTGGACGCCTAGTCGCCACTCTTAGTAAAACTCCTCTTGATACCCATAGAGGGTTTCAAAGTAAGAAGAGTAGCGCCATCATTGAGAGCTGAATCAACAGCAGAACCAGCAACAGGAGCAACGCTTGCGTTGGTATCTCGGGACTTTTGGGAAGAGGATAACCATGCATCGTTGGTCGTGGTTGTGGAGCATGAGTAAGTCGGGGAGGTAAGAAAAAACTCGCTCCGACGTCAGTGTCCCCTGGTGGATAGCAGAAGCCAGTGGTTCTTAGAGACTTCACGATAGCAGTGGTGAGTAGATCGGGTGATCTTTGAGCAACCGCTGGAGAAGTCAACTCTTCCTGCGTTTCCTTTTCCTCCTCCTCTTCATCTGTTTCTGCCAAGTGGTGGGTCTCCAAATAATCCGTATGACTGTGTGTGTCTACGTCAGCTGTAGTTGCACCAGCACAGACTTCTCCAGCGTAAGGGTGATAATGATCAGCATTAGCATCAGCATCAGCATCAGCATTAGCATCAGCAGCAGCAGCAGCATCAGCAGCAGCAGCAGTAACACCACCACCCGTTACACCACATGGGTTGTAAGCAGGAGCAACTGCAGTAGCATCATCCCTAATCCCACCACTAATCCCCACACTTGTCACAGTGTCTTTCCTCCTGTTTGTTGTTAACAAATTCAAAAGGATCATGCTGATAAGCCACAGAAAGGTAAAGGCGGTGGGAAGTATCCAGCTGGAAATAGGATTAGATCACCCTATATAAAGCACCCCAATTTCTCTTGGAAGGATATATCACTGCTGACCACTACGACTACCGTGCCTACCGCCACTTCCTTCACCAGCACCACTGCAGGCTGCCTGCCTACCTGCCTGCCTACCGAGCTTCATCAAATGATTTCTGAAGTTTTTGCAGACAAGATGAGTCTTGAAAATACTTCCTCCCTCTCTGGCTCTGACGTATGTGAAGTGAGTGTACAGGTATCATGTGTGAAATGAATTTTACATATAGCGATCGTTTGCTTCATGAAATAGGAAGACTGTTAGTTGGATCTTGGAAGAAATTGGGAATCTACTTGGACATCGCCTATGATCACCTGCAGTAGATGGTCGTTATCAAGACGGTGCAGGATATGCGTATGGAGATGTTCCAAACTTGGTGGTCTAAAACTATGCCTCATGCCAGATGGGGAGAACTCCACCATGCCTACATGATTGTTCATCGACAAGATCTGTTGCTTCAGTCGCAGAACTTTTTCAAGATGTACAAATTAGATTACAACAACCCTGACCAGTTTTTAATGGAGAGGTACTTTGTCACCATGTCTGAATCTGTATCCAGGGAGTGGAAAGATATGGGGACGTATTTAGACTTGACGTCTGAAAAGCTAAATAGTATTGCTCAACAACCGGAACAAGATATGTCTCTCCACGCCTTCAGAGTGATGAAAATGTGGCAAGCTAAACCCAGCAGTACACATCATCAGCTCATTCGAGTGCTTATGGATGACATGAGGACGTGGCCAGATATATTGCTTCACTTTGAAAACAAAGAAAAAGATATGAGACGTGGCGGGTAATTGTGGAAGGGCGTGGTGTCTTATGTAAAGGAGGCGGAGGTGTGCACCACGGGAATCAGATCTTAAGTCGCTACACAGGAACGTGGTGGAGAGTATGCAGCTGGAAAGGGGATTAAACACATCTATATAAACCACTTACGTCACATCTCTGGTGTCTCATTTACCACCTCGCCTACCACTGGTACGTCCACACTCGACACAGCTACTACCAACGTCGTCACTGCTCCCACCACGTTACCTACCTACCTAAGAGAATGGTCAAGTATGTACGTTTCATCGATTTATCAAGGAGACTCAACACTTTCAACACAATTATGTGGAATAAACCCGGTCCTTTCACAGAGAAACTCACCGCCCACGGATTCTTTTACATCGAAGGTAAGGACGTTGTTCAATGCTACCAATGTGGAGTCGCTATACACACATGGTTAGAAAGTGATGACGTCGCCGTGGAACATTTCAGACATTCTCCTACCTGCCCATTGGCCTCGGAAGGTATGAACCTAAGTCCACAGAGCAAAATTTTGCTGACGGAAATGGTGAAGAAATTGAACTCTCTGGACAACGAGTTGCAGCTTTTCAGAATGAAGCGTGGAGTCGTTTTTCCTTTTGGACAAACATCTTCTGTGGTTTTTTTACGCTGTACCGTCGGAGGACACAGTAGATAAATGAGAAACAACATATATACACCAGACACAACCGTAGATTCACCAGGGGCAACATATATGAACCGGACAAAGACCTCCCACAATGCATCACGATTCATGTATAGATAAGACACCAAGATAGTTTGTATGTAAGCTTGTATTCACCGACTTGTAAATATAATTAAAATGTCTTCTGTTCCATGTGTGGGTTCTATTGTATTCCTATGATATATTCAACTATGATATGTAGAGAGTGTGGACTTGTATTTAATGATGTGTAAATATAATTGCTCAAAAATGAAAAAATGAAATGAAATTATGACAAATAAAAGTGGAATGTGTACTACTCCATATGTGGGTTCTATTGCATTTCTATTTAATATTTAACTACCTTATGTTAATTTTATTTTTAGTAAACCTGCCCCCGGTTTCCAAAAAAAGGGCCCCCCTAAAAGGCCCCCCAAAGGCCCCCCACCACAAGGGCCCCCCAAATATTTCCCAGTTTTTTTTGTGTTTCTTTCCTTGTTTTTTTTTTATTTATATAAAAAAATATCTCACTATAGTCACACCCTCATCTACATAATAAACCACACCTCTTTATGCTAATAAGGTCATGTAACTACTTGCTTGCATACAGCTGATATGATGTGTGGACAGCCAACCAATCAGAGGTCTCCATTTTGGCAAAAAATTTAAAAATAGAGTCACGTAACCAAATTTTTCAAATTTCCCACCAAAATGACGACCTCTGATTGGTCCATTCAAATTAGGGTCATGTGACCTTATTTGCATAATAGAGGTCACATGACCTAAACAGCCAGCCAATCAGAGGCTGCCAATTTGGCGGCACACCACAGGGGGTTTGGGTCACGTGACCATTTTGAATTTCCCGCCAAAACAGAGGGTTCTGATTGGTCCATTTTGGTGCCACGCCACGGGGGTCTAGGTCACGTGACCCCCCATTTGAATTTCCCGCCAAAAGGGAGGCCTCTGATTGGCTGCATCCCCAGTGAGTAATATCCTTAGATTAGCTATAGTCCCGTTCCGATACATTATATACTACTGGGATGCCCCCAGACTCCCCTACCAACAGTAGCAGATTTAGACAGGGGAGCGGGTGTACGAGCCCCCTCCCTTTTCCCTGTACTTTTATGTACCTCTTTTAAAATTGATAATTTTGGAAATGTCCCACCCTCCTCACCCCTTCCCGATAGTCTGGATCCACCCCCTGCTGTCAACAACATCCCCTTTCTTCTAGATATGAAAAGAGTCATTGATTGTTTTGCAGAATATTTTGCTGAGGCAGTCTGCTACTGCAACACCTCTGTAGTTCTCTGGCTTATTAATGTCTTGGCTTTTGTGTATTGGTGTTATTAAGCTTTCTTCCCAACCCTCTGGATAGGTTCCTGTAGGGAGGATTATGAGTTTGGTGATAGCTGTGTGTATCCCTTCACCCCCGAATTTAATCATCTCATTATTAATTAAATCTGGGTCTGCCAATTTTCTGTTCTTGGAGGATTTTATGGCCAGTTTCACCTCATTTAATGTAAAATCATAGCCTAGGTCATCTTCAGATGGTATGCTTTCAAGTAAGGTAGGCTAGTTTTCACATATTCCTGAAAGCTTCCATGCGTATTGTCACTCTGCTTTATATTCAGAATAGTAGAGAAATATCATACCCACTACTTGTCTTTAAATTGGGGCTCATGTGCTGATTTTCTGGTAGTTAATTACTTTATGCACTTAAAAATAGTTTGGAATCCTTGGCCTCAATTTCTGCTAGTACTGGTATATGCACCTTTTGCTGTTGGCTTTTTTTTTAATGTGTGGTATTTAATTGGTCTATAGGTTCCTCTTGTTCTGATGAATTTGTTTCTTCACTGATTGTTCTGCTTATCTTTCTCAAAGAGTCACCTTTCGAAGGCAAATAGCTGTTTGTGTTTTTGTGAGGTTTTCATATCATTGTGATCTATATCCAGTGGTGGATCCAAGATCTGGAAAAGGAGGGGGCGCGACTTAAATGGAGGGGGCACACCCCCTATTTTTGAGCAAATTTTGTGGTCCAAAATATGTAATTAAACTCTGAAGAACTGGGAAAAAGGGGGTGCATGTGCCCCCGCACCACCCCCCCCCCCTCTAAATCTGCCGCTGATATCAGAATTATGTTTGTGTTTCCCAGTTTGACCTGTCCTATGTAATGGCATTGACTTCTTACCTGTAGGCCCTATTTATCATTATTTCTTTTAACTCATGTAAATTACAGTTTGGATCATTATCATGTTTTCTCTTATCCTATGATTGTAGATTCTAGTTGGGATCTTACTTCTGCACCCTTCATAAGTATGATGATGTTTATTTTTCACGACATGGGACATTTGGGACCCCCATCAAGGTCCCCAATCATAGGGCTTACACCTAGCCTATCCCAGTCTAGTGGAGGAAATATGCCCCTATGGTATTATCCTCACAATGCCCGTAAAATCAATGGCAATTTAGAACGGAATGCCCACATGGCTATTGTATTATTGACCAATGGGAGGCATCCCTGGCATAAACTGCGGAGTCGGGGGCTGAAGGTGTTAATCATAGTGGAGTCGGGGTCTAATGGCGGCCCCCAGCTGATAATGGCTATGTGAGCTATAATGGCGCGCGCCAACAGTGGAACACCGCGTCAACGCACACAGGGCGGAGCGTTCATAACGTATGACCTGATGGCCATAATGAACGTAACAAGTTGTTTCTTGCAGTTGGCCACTTCAACAATTAAACACTAGATGGCAGCAGGAGTGTGTACAATGATCATGTGACCAAGCACTTGTCCATACTACAAAAAAAAATCTCAAGATGGCTAGCAATAACAACTGTGGTCGGCCTGGAAATAACCGGTATAATGCTCTGAATAGAGATATTAGTCAACCTGCAGAAGATGAGACTGACCAGGACAACTCCACAGAGGCATTAGAATATCCTGGCACCGTGAAACGGCAGAAGATGGCACCCAGTCCAGAAAATGAAGGAGTGGGTTGGGAGGATTTTGAGCAGGAGGATGATGGAGGGATGGGAGGTGACCCTAGCCAGTGGCCGTGGGCTGCTGGGAGTACAGCTACACTGGAGGAGGTAGATGAGGGTGGTGAAGGGGAAGGAGATAGTGATTCAAGATTATTATCTGGCCGTGAATTCTGGACAAATCCAGGTGCAGAAGAAGAGTTATGTCGCCTATGGCAGGAGGCTACCAACCTCTATGATTCATCCCACCCAGAGCACAGAGATCCCCAGGCACGCAAGAAGTCCCTGATGAAGATAGCCAGCCATCTGAAAATACCTGGTAATTACCACATTTAATGTTTATACATGTTTGTATTCTATGTTTGTGAGCTGAATAGTTAGTTTCACAACTTGCCCCCCCCCCCCGGTCCCTGCACTCTGGCTCAAGCCAAGGTGTGACACCATCCTGGCATCCACGTTAAAAACGTGGAAATAGGGGGTCTTTTTTGCCAGTGAGTGATGTCCTTGAAATAAGAAAAAAGGGGTTTTTTTTCAAGGAAAAGATCCTTGAAAATCAGAAAAAGGGGTTATTTTCTTAACTGGTTTAAAGAGTGACAGTATTTGGGTAAAATAGGGGTCTTTTGAGTTCTCTAAATTCCATGTTTCAAAGAAAAGGGGTACCGGGGTATTTGAGAAAGAATTTGTCATTGAATTCTAAAAATAGCGGTCATTTTAGAGATCCAAATCTCTGTGTTTACCTAGAAAATGTAGTCACTGTGCGCGACTCAGTTAAGGACTGAGTCGCTGGGACTGCCCTAGCTAAAACTTGCAGGTGCTCTAGAAACAGCAAGTTTCTAAGAATAACATTTGACAGAAACAAATCCCCAACAATCAGCTTATAATATTGACAAGAGTACCACCTTAGTTTTGCTGTCTGTGAGTGGGAAGAGCGTCTTTTGTTGGAAACCTTTAGATCGCACCTTTTTCCAAGGTTTGGCACATGCTGTGTGGGCTGCAACAGGTAGCTATCAGCAGGTGCATTTTCTGCCAGACAGGAAGACAATCTCCACTCACCAAGCAGATTCTCATGGATAACATTATTTCATGAATAACACCTCTGTTGTGAGACCTGAAACCACTTCCATCATGGCTGACCGTGGCAGCTAAACTTGATGTGAAGGCTAACAGATTTGCAATAACCAAAAAAAATGGGCCCCCGTATGAAAGGTTTCTCACAAAATGGCAACAAACATGTCTTAGGAAGCTATCCTTAAGAGGAAATTGACTTAAAAAAATTATGTCCTACAATTCCAGCCACCTGACAAATTAGCCCTATGCAGGAAGCCTGACTCTCCCGTTAGGTAAGAGTCAGCGCCCGCCGGACAAAGAAAATGGGGTCTTTTTCCCCTTTGAAAATCCGTGAATAGGGCAGAGATGTCAGTTCGCTATTTGGCGAAACTCTGAAAATTATTTTGGGGCACTTCAAAAGGGGGGTTATACCCTAATCAGAGTAACAAATACCTTCAAAATTAATCACTTAGGGTTGGTTAGATCTTTAAGAAATATCAGAATGATAAAATATTCATTTTATATTTTTTTTTCCTATTATTTCTGTAGTAAAATATCACCTTTGAACCTCTGAAATCAGAGAAAATCTGAAACTCTGTCATCTCTGATAGGGTGCTCCTGGGTGCGTTCGTAAACGTTTCTCCCTGGTAATAGCTGCTGTTAGGTGCAGTCAAATCATGAAAATTTACGAATGCTCCCCTCCTCTTGTGTGCAGCACTCTGCTGCTTCTGCTGTATGTCTTTGAGGGATTTTTTGTAATCCTCCTCCAGTGCTGCATTCTCTAAGTCAATTAAGGCTAGCCTTTCTTCTAATGCTAAGAGGTCACCTTTTTTCCTGAGTAGTCCTGCCTTCTCTTCTGCTATAGCAATCTTCTCCTGGAGAATAGCTTCTGGTGACTTTGGCTGTGTATTACTCTGCCTTCTCTCTCCCAAGGGGGTGGCCATATTGGAAGCTCCTTGGTCTCCCCCTTCTTCCTCATGAAAAACTGCATTACTCCTGGTCTCCTCCGTGAGTTTGTGGTTTAGTACCCCACAGTTGGGGCAGTGCTTTTTGTTGCCATGGTATGCCTGTTGGCATACCAAACAGACCACCATGATGCATAAAAAAAACAAAAAATTGAAGCAGTGGAAGAGTCCCATGTGTGTGTGCCCTTAGGCTGGCAGGCTGCAGTAGTGGGTCACTGCCCACAGGTATGTTCAGGGAGGAGTAGCAGTGTGTGTGTGTGTGTGTGTGTAGGAGTAGCAGGTGGGTGAGTAGTAGTGGTACTGACCGTATCAATACATAGACCAATCAGGATTGGTCTCACCCATTTCTGTAGTAAAATATCACCTTTGAACCTCTGAAATCAGAGAAAATCTGAAACTCTGTCATCTCTGATAGGGGGTATTTTTCAAAACCATTAACCAGGATGGTGTCAACCTGCCTGCTGAGTGCAGGGACTGCCCCCCCCCCCCACCTAAATCCTCTACCAGGGATGTCAGTCTTCCGTTTATTTCCGATTTTTACGAAATTGAGGGGGAAAAAAAGAAGACAAATTAGGCCACACCAAATAAAATAATTGGTCTATGGATTTTCATTTTTGAAAACTGGAGCGGGAGGGCGAAATTTTTATTTTATTTTTCTAAAAAAATTTATTTGTCTATGGATTTTCAGTATCAAAGAAGTGAGGAGGGTGTTTTTTTTTTTTTTTTTTTTTTTTTTGCAAATCTGGAGACCTTTACCTATCCAATGAGTGGTCTGCTGTTTCTGTACATTTATTGGTTGACACTGTAAGGACTTTGCAAAAAAAAAAAAAAAAAATTCAATTTCCTAGAAAATGATGTGGGCGGAATCCATAGACAAAATATTTTTCAAATAAAAATAAAATTTCCATTTAGGAAAATCAGGTGCGGGAAATCCATAGACCAATGTTTTAATTTGGTGTGGCCTTACATGATACTTCTAACTTAATATTCTGATTGTATTGAGTAGTTTTCACAAGTAAAATGCCCAGTGCATAGTCTAAGTGGGTACTCTATGGGACTTAGAAAGTGCCCCCTCCTACATACTTCCAGATGGTACCATGGTCCCATGCAGCCACAGAACTCTGGGGTCGGAAACTAGATACTCAGTGTCCATGGGTAGAGACCCATTCCGACCTTGTGTGCTGGATGCTGTGTGTAGCGGGAGGTGCATGGGTGGGGTGGGGGGGGGGGGTGAGTGGTTGCAGGAAGGACTATGAGTAAGGGATATCTGGTTACAGGGCCTGAACTGTCTTTAATCACTCTATTTCCCTGTGTGTAAGCCGGGCCCAATAAGTAGAACACTGTATTTAGCTTGGGTAAAAGTTTACTTAGATTTCCGACATTTTCAACACTGGACACTGGCATCCCTGCTACCGGTATCCTTATTTTTCACAATCATCTAGGCCTATTAAAACTTAAAAAGCCTTCTATTGGTCGTTCAGACCTGCAGTCAGTAAACTTATAAAAACTTCAATTTAAAAGCCAATAGATTTACAGTAATCTCCCACATATAAACCGCGTCTTATACTTGCATCAGAGGCCCCCTGCGCTTTATAAAATGAGCTCAAAGTGTGGATGCGTCTTAAAGTAGGGGTATTTTTACTAACCCTTCAAAAATTGGCCCCCAGATGCGCCCTATAGGTTTTCCTTCACCTCCGGATGTGTTTTATACGCAATATGCGCCTTATACATGGGAGATAACGGTACATACACTTGGATTCTTGACACAAATAAAAGTCCTACGATGAGCATTTTCTCACATGAACCACGCCTCTCTGCCTAAGCTCATCATAACTTTTTTTCTGTTTTGCAGTAAAGTTCATCAACATGCGAATGCAAAGTCTACGAACGTCCTTTCAAAAGTTAGCGAAGGAAGAGGAAAATGGCAATGCACCAAAGAGATATACCTATAGGCAAAAAAAAATCAAGCGACTCTGCACATTCCTTATTGGTCATGTAAAAACCACTGAAACATCAAGTAACCACTCTTCCAGCCCTAGTGGAGTTAGGAGAAGAAGGAAGGGCAATCATGGGGTTGATCCGAATGCTATTCCAGGAACAACAATAACTGGTATCTACCCCAACCAAAATATGGAAGTGTATGCACCAGAGATTTCTGCAGCTCCTCTCCCCCTAGATGACATGTACAATGGTCCCGAGTACTCTGCAGATGAGTATGGCACAGAGGAGGACAGCAAGGCATGGTATAATGATCACAGAAGGAACTCGAACCATAATAAAAATGGTCATCAAGAGCCCAAGCAAGAAAATACAGATAACCCCATGGCAGAGGTAGTTCAGGAATGGTCCAAGATGTTACAGAGCATGGCCAAAAATGTAGCTGTCATGGCAGAGGTTTCACAACGTAAAAGTGCCGAGGTCCCAGAGACAGCTGATTCTATGTGGGCCAAGTCCCTACTTGCACAGATGGTAAAAATGGACCCTAGGCTAAAGAACAAATTCATGGTGCACGTGTATCAACTAGCACTTGATGCACTACAGGGTGAATGGCCCAGGCCACATTAAAACTACACATTTGCCTCTCAAGTTTCTTAGTTTCTGTAAACCTGAAATATATTTTAACACTCAGTGACAGAATATACATGGGATATAAATCAAATATGTGAATGTAAGACGCACAGTAAAGGAGAGAGTCATTGATTTAGTCCTATTTTGTATATAGTGATTTATGTCAAGGTGAATATCGATGCCCCATTGACAATGCACTAAGCTCCCGTATTGCACCCTAGCATTGAATAACCAGCGCCAAATCCGCACGATGACATCATAGATCCATCGCGCATGCACGACTGCTTCAAATCGTAAACAAACAAGATGGCGGCGCACAGCATTTTCGGGTAGACGTCAGGTGAATAAGGGTTTAATTTCAATATCGATTGATTTTCCACTCAAACACCTTGACATAAATGTAAAGATGAACTTATCAGCCTCTTGCGGAATGGGCAGGAAGCGCTCGTGAAGAAACGGTCAGCTCAAACTGATCATCGTTCACCTTTACCATTATATTGTCAGTGCATCATTATACTCTGTTGTATGCGTGTAACGAGATTCATCATGCTTGTATCAAGATCTATTTTAGTATACTTAGAAGGCAGTCCGAACAATAAAATGTTCTAGTTTATAACACTAGTCTCATACCCACCTAAAGCCATATTCACTTTACTTATCAGTCCCTTGATCTCAGCTTGCACTTTGTTTTGTGATAAAGAAACAAGAATATCGAGGACGTCTCTAATCATAGACTTATTTTCATGTGGTATAAAATATAAAATATTTGGCAACAAAATTGAATGTGTGTGTGACGCCACATAGATCACTAGTGACTCAGGTTTTCAAAATAGGCTAACAGAACATTGCCTTGTGATATAATCGTCAACGGTGACATTGAGTCTTCTTTCGGTTATAAAGTATTCCATCGATTAATTGATATAGATCCCAAAACATCCATTTACAGGGTCGTAAAATACCGAAAATGAATTTCTTTGAAGTACACTATGGCTTTGCGACGATACACAAACTGAATTTTACATGAGAATCAAGTTATTGAAAAGGGTACATCAATTTAAATTGATTAAATTTAAAATTGGAATGGTAAAACATATTACCCTCCCGCCATATCAATGGTAAAACATTTTTATCAGTGGATTTACACAGATCTCAGGAACCCCCCTTTAGAAGACAAGAATTTAAGATTTTCGAGATTTCTCACCCCTGATTTAATAAGAATACTGAAGGACGTGATCTAATAGAATATTTAATAGACCTGGAGCTCGTTCATTACACCCATGGGCCATCATGTAAATTTTATGCTGAAATAATAGATTAAACTATGCGACAAACTTTTAATTCATATTGGTTTATTAAAGCATGCGCCACCATAGCAACAAAACAGGACTTAATAAGAATACTGTTTTATGAATAGACCATTTTTGAAAGACTATCATTCATGGATAAAGATACGCTGGTTATAATTCAATGGAAGACTTTGTGAGGTACCCTAAAAGGCCCAAAGTGCATTAACGCATCATGCCCATTGGTTGAGATGATCCAAAAATGCAGTCTTGGTGAGTAACTCGCACGTGCTGCATTCATGGTGACAGTGCTGATCATGTAGTCCTGGAACGTCCCTTAAATACCCTAATGAAGTGCTTGTGAGCAGACTAGGCAATGCTTTAATAGCTGGCCCACCATGACAACAAATGCACATAGTGCATTAGCGGCCGGCCCTTAATGGGTGAACACCCGTATATTAGTAAACGATATGATATACAAAATAAGGAAAAAGAAGCTATATCTACCTCCATATATACATATACACCTGTCAAGGACTACAGTAAAATAGCTGACGACTATATAAATTAACTTAAATAAAAACTGCAAATTTTACCGTTCGTTGTAGTTCCGCATCAGCTGATTCCACAAAGATGCGTCAACATTTGACTTAGTCACACAATATTATATATTCTAATACTTGGAAAATAAGACAACTCCATTGAAAGCCCTCACAAACTGAACAATTTTTTCCACCATGACTTTTTCCCTACAGTTCCATTTTTGTTTTTAGATTCATCGACTTCAATTTTTGGGCCTACAGTTTGTTGATGTGATTCTATATTATCAATGTTCTGATGACCATCTGATACCACTGAATGTTGTGCTGTATTATCGATTTTCTTATGAACATCTGATTCCTCTATTTGTTCAGATTTATATTGGTGGGATGTCTCATTATTCACATATTTAATAATTGGAGATTCTAATTGAACATCAATTCCTAAAGGCTTCAATTTTTCAGTATGTCCTGTGAAATTGTTACATGTTTCTTCAGCGCTCAAGGCGTGGTCTTTGTGTTCACTTATATTCGACTGAGATGGTTTTAGCTCAGGATGTGTAAGACCAGGCTCGTCATATACCTCCGACACGGATGGCACTTCTTCAGTGTGTCTTTGTATATCACAATTCTTGTTACTTTCGTCCTGATAAGTCTCACCAATTCTCTTCTCAATAATGTTCAGACCATTAGTCAAACTTTCTGTAGAATCCACAGGTGAACTGTCCTTGTCCAACTGCCCCACTGAACTGCTCACACTTTCTGAGCTGCTCGCTAACTGATTTGCCTTGGTGACACCTATAAGTATAATTTCTGGAGTACCTCTAGGCAATTCCTCAGTTTCATACCAAGCAGCTTTCTTGGTCACTTTACGACCACTTTCAGCAGTAGCCTTACTTTGTGAATTCCTGCGTTGTCTTTTTGGCTTTACATCAATGTCCTCATCATTAACAGCACCACCCATTTCATTTGATGTGTCTTTTGACTTTTTAGCGGCTTTCTTTTGTCCAATATCTGCAGCTGACTTCTGTTCCGTCTCTGAGCTTGTGGTTCCTTCAGCAAGGACATCCTCGTGAGATATCCCCTCAGAGAAAGACTGTAGGCCACCCTTGGCCTGTAACTCCTGTAGGAATATTGGATAAGTATTACCGGTAAGTGGAACTAAGTCATTATGAACACCAAAATATTTTCATACATAGTTTTTGTTGGCCCTATTCTATGTCTATTGCTGACCAGGAATGCATCACTGTGGTCCCGATTCCCTTTTATCCAAGTCAGACTGCGTATTATAGTATTATGACACAAATTACAAAAGGTAAAAAAAAAAGCATCCAACTAGTATAGAGATTTCACATTGTAGAGTAAGGGATAAGAAACCCCGATTTAAGCTAGTTTCTGTATGATTTTGAAAAAAAAATGGAATTCCGGTTTTGACCCCTTGAAAAATAAATGATATATAGTTTCATAACTTACTTTAAAGACGAGAGGTAGGTGTTGAGCCTGTAATTGTTTGACTGTGTCAGTCATGGTGTAGCCAAGGTCTATTGCCACCAGACCAAGTCCTGGCGACCAACGTCTAAATCAACAAACATACATTTTCAATCACCAGATAACACCCTAGTATGTATAATTAGGTCGTTCACATAAAACTATCAACACGAATAACATAGATATTGCTTGATTACTGATATACACATATATGAAGAGTAGATAGGAAAAGATGTTCTTATGTGAGGCGCCTACCAAGCCTGTCACATAACGAGCAGTCATCCGCATTAACCTGGCGGATTCACTACTCCCTGGCTCCAACCTAAGACCTTTAATTTAGTTACACCCACCATATCGGGGTCTGGGGGATCCAAGCTACTCATAACCTTTATTGAAAATTCATTGAGTCAAACAAATGTTTGTGGGTTAGGGATCCAGGCTACTCATAACATTTATTGCAAATTCATTTAGTCAAACAAAAGTTTTTGGGGTAAATCCCCAAACTCGCCTTTCATATACACCATCCACCCCGGATGATCCATGCGTTCAAACATTGTGGTTGTGCATCATTTTCAGTTACCCTTCAATTCACCATATTTGGATAAATAGCGGTTTACTTACTCTAGTCTTTGCACCAGGCTGGTTTTGCGGACTCTGAAGAGCTGCTGATTGAAGGTTATGAAGCTGGAGAAGTGATCCCTCTCACAAACTGTGGTGAATAGGTCGGCCCTGGGCGTCATCTCTACCAAGTAAAAGTGGTCTCTGTCCCAGGACGCAGTCTGGGTGCAAGAATAGATAGACTGTATTCAATAATCACTCATACAATGCTAATATGGTATATAAAATGATGGTCTACGGAGGCATCATAGTCATCGACCTCCGACAAAAAATAGGAAATAATAGGAACTTTTTTTTTCCATAAAAAACAAAAATGTCACAGGTGAAGGACTCAGTCCTAAGGAGATGCCTCAATGTCAAATTTCGAATGTCAATTGACAATGTAAGTTCAATATATAACTGTGTCCTAAAAGACCCGAGTTTTTAATGCAATTTTCAATGCTATTTTCAATTCAATTTTCAATATTCAATCAGATATTGACAAATAGTGAGTGATTACTGACATATGTTGATGAACTGCTGACCAATAATGAGCAATTACTAACATGTATTGACTAATTGCTGACAAATAGTGCATTATTACTGATATATTTTAACAAATAGTGAGTAATAACTAACAATTATATTGACTAATTGCTGACAAATAGTGCATTATTACTGACATATTTGGACTAATTACTGACAAAAAGTGAGTAATTACTGACAAAAAGTAAGTAATTACTAACATAAATTGACTAATTGCTGACAAATAGTGCATTATTACTGACATATTTGGACTAATTACTGACAAAAAGTGAGTAATTACTAACATAAATTGAATAATTGCTGACAAATAGTGCATTATTACTGACATATTTGTTGACAATGCATCATGGCATCCATAAAAGGGTTAACTGTACATCAATGCCTTGTCTATCAATAAAGGGTTGACTGTGCAGCAATGCATCATGCTATCCCTAAGGGGTTAACTGTGTATCAATGCATCATGCCATCCATAAAGGGTTAAGTGCATCAATGCATCAGGTTATCCATAAAGGGTTAAATGTGCATCAATGCATCATGCCATTCATAAAGGGTCAACTGTGTATCAATGCATCATGGCATCCATAAAGGGTTAAAGTGCATCAATGCATCATGCCATTCATGAAGGGTTAAAGTGCATCAATGCATCATGTTATCCATGAAGGGTTAAATGTGCATCAATGCTTTGTAACATCCATAAAGGGTTAACTGTGCATCAATGCATCATGCTATCCATAAAGGGTTAACTGTGCATCAATGCTACATGCCATTCATAAGGCTTAAAGTGAATCAATGCATCATGCCATTCATAAAGGGTTAAAGTGAATCAATGCATCATGCTATCCATAAGGGTTAAATGTGCATCAATGCATCATGCTATCCATAAAGGGTTAATGTGCATCAATGCATCATGCTATCCATAAAGGGTTAATTGTGCATCAATGCATCATGCTATCCATAAAGGGTTAACTGTGCATCAATGCATCATGCCATTCATAAAGGGGTAAATGTGCATCAATGCATCATGCCATTCATAAAGGGTTAACTGTGTATCAATGCATCATGCCATTCATAAAGGGTTAACTGGGCATCAATGCATCATGCCATTCATAAAGGGTTAACTGGGCATCAATGCATCATGCTATCCAAGAAGGGTTAAAGTACATCAATGCATCATGCCATTCATAAAGGGTTAACTGTGCATCAATGCTACATGCCATTCATAAAGGCTTAAAGTGAATCAATGCATTATGCCATTCATAAAGGGTTAACTGTGCATCAATGCATCATGCTATCCATAAAGGTTTAACTGTGCATCAATGCTACATGCCATTCATAAAGGCTTAAAGTGAATCAATGCATCATGCCATTCATAAAGGGTTAAAGTGAATCAATGCATCATGCCATTCATAAAGAGTTAAATGTGCATCAATGCATCATGCTATCCATAAAGGGTTAACTGTGCATCAATGCTACATGCCATTCATAAAGGCTTAAAAAGAATCAATGCATCATGCCATTCATAAAGGGTTAAATGTGCATCAATGCATCATGCCATTCATAAAGGGTTAACTGTGTATCAATGCATCATGCCATTCATAAAGGGTTAAATGTGCATCAATGCATCATGCCATTCATAAAGGGTTAAATGTGCAACAATGCATCATGCCATTCATAAAGGGTTAACTGTGTATCAATGTATCATGCCATTCATGAAGAGTTAAATGTGCATCAATGCATCATGCCATTCATAAAGGGTTAAATGTGCATCATGCTATCCATAAAGGGTTAACTGTGCATCAATGCATCATGCTATCCATAAAGGGTTAACTGTGCATCAATGCATCATGCTTTCCTAAAGGGTTAACTGTGCATCAATGCATCATGTTATCCATAAAGGGTTAACTGTGCATCAATGCATCATGCTATCCATAAAGGGTTAACTGTGCATCAATGCTACATGCATGTCTAAGACCATAGAATAATAAAAACACACATTAAAACACAATTTAAAACACAGAATGACGTCAACATTTTCAATTAAACACCATAGAACGGAGAGGTGTAAAGGCCTTGATATATTCAGTCCTGAGTTATTTGGGTACAAGTGCTCTCTGATAGCTATCAGTGTAGCATGCTGGAAATCAGCTCAAGAAAGGGCTGCACACATTCTACATCCTGCAATATCGGTATATAGAGGACCTATATGTACCCCCTCCCCCTCACACACACACAGAGACCGGCTGGACACTGTGTGAAGGTATATACATTATATATGTAGGTGGCCTTTAGTGGGTTAATTACAGTCAGGCAGACGACCAGACACTTCCCAGGCACGTGTGTGGACGCCTACTCCTAATATAATAAGGTGCATCATACTTATGTGTACATGTATATATATATATATATATATATATATATATATATATATATATATATATATATATATGTAGGTGGCCTTTAGTGGGTTAATGGATGCATGCATGTGGGTGGCTTGCATGTAGCGATCCTTCTAAATGGTTAAAGTGACCATGTATCAGGCATAAGTTTATGTGTCCCACCAATACCCACCCCTATTATGAGGTGATTGGGTGCTGGGTGGTGCAAGGGGGGGGGTCTGACAGTATACTATTACGAGGTGATTAGGAGGAGGGTGGGAACTGTAGGCAGGGAGAGCAAGCTGTAGCCTCTCTGTAGGCGAGATCTGAGTGGGTAGCTTTCTCAGCTAACTGAAATGACCTTAGCAAGGAGGGTAGTATCACCCTGTTACGACTAGTCTTATAAGAACAAAATGAACCAACAAAATATGACAAAATAGTAAAACGAATCTTTGTATACACTTTCAAAATTAAGATGAATAATGTGTCCATATAAGCAATATAAAACAGTTGTAATTTGGCTAAATTTCTATACAGAAATTATCAAATAAGGTAATTTACTATTGCACAGGTCGACTCAAGGGTTATTGGACTGTCCGATTTGGTGTGCAATCGACCTCCCATGTGAATACAATGGAGATGCTAAGGGCATCTCCAAAAAGAAATAGCACAAATAGAAGATTCGGGCCCCTTTTTGGTTGTAAAAGTGGTTAAACATGGGGTTTAAGAAGTAATAATTGTGAAGGTTTATTGATTCTTATAGTGCAGCAGAACCAGACAACTCGCATCACTCGTTGATATGAAAAAATCACAGATCAACCATACAGTTGTGAGAGGCACATTAATCATCACTTACCTTTGGAATTCGTCCAACTTCAAGGTCACCATCAAGAGCCAATTTTGGTATCTATTAAGAAGAGAATGTAGATCTAGATCGGGAGGATATAGATATATTGAGTTTACAGGAATAAGGTATTATCCAAAAACTACAAAGGCATCACACCTCTCATTTATAGAATTCGTCATTTGAGTTTACTGTTATGCTATCTCTGAGCTGATATACAAAGAATTCTAGTTTAAAACCGACTGCTATCAAAAGTTATAGTTATCTTGCCTTTTAAACATCTGGGCCAAACACTTATCTGAATCAGACTAGGAAGTATTTGATAAGGTACCTTGAGTAATGTGGACATGTTGTAGTAGAGCTGATAGTCAATGACACGGCGTGGTACTGGACCCACCATTCCACCCACGGCACCGTCTGGATCTACCATCAACTGTAGATATGGTAACACAAATGTACCAATTTCTCCATTTTTTTTTAACCGAAAAGGGCATGTATATGATATACACGGCACATATACGTGTGATAAGCGTACCAGCTGATAAAGTTACATGAGTGCAACTAAACAGGAGTATCCCGGTACCAGTATACTGTCATATCAGTACATGTGACTTTGTTAACAACCAAAACAGATATCAGATAAATATCAATGTAGTATTCCGATCTTGTAGGCCGTCTGAACAGTTACAACCTACAGCAAGGTATAACCGTAAACTCCCTCACATAAGCTGTACTCCAACTTTCAAGATTTGCTAGAATTTCAAATTGTATAGCTTGTGCTCTAATCAATGGATCTTCAAACTTCAAAAGGCTGTGTGTTGACAGGACCCCTTTTGCACAGTAAGGCTGGAGGCATGGGAGTGTTAGGGCCTCCCCCACTTCCCTCGATGCAACTGGCTCCCAGTTTGGCCTATACTAAGAGTTTTAGGGTAGTTGCCGGTAGTACTGAAGATGTGTACCCCTTGGTTGCCAACTGAGAATTATAGAGAAATATCTGGATTACAATCAATCTACGGTAGGAACTGATATAAATTTACTGTGAACCTGGAATCACAATATTTACACATAGGTTTTCAATGTTTTATATCATTTTCACTCATACCTGGTGTTCCCGTCCACCGACTACAAAGAAGAACTTGGCACGCCCTCTATGGAAGGGGAAGCTTCCTGTCGCCATAGCAAAAGCACTGCGCGCCATCCACATACTGATATCTTTGGGATGTATTCCTCCAACTACTTGTAACTGGACACCTTCAGACAGGTGCGGAAAATTGATAGACAAGGAATATAGCAATCCTTCAAATACCACATACATGCAAACCAAATTAGAAACTTCTTTTTTTTTTTTTAAATCTTAAATACGCTTTACAAACAAGTCTTCTTACTATTAACTATAATTAAACTATACCTTTTTATGTTAATAATCATTGAGGCATATATCATTATATGTTATCTAGTACTATTTTAGATTCCCCGGTATGTTATATCCAAAAAGTCTCTCACCGGAACTCCATGCATGTTTCTTTTTCTGTAGATATGTTGAACCATCTGCATTAGGCCCTTTCACTCGAAAGAAACTCCTTTTATGTAATTCCACTTCTTCGTGTGCATTTGAAAGTTCCTAAAACAGGAAAAAAAATCAATTTACACCAGTGTTATGGGAGGCACATTGGGCTCAGCCATTATACCAGAGCTGGCTAGCAGCGAGTTATCACTGATAAGGTTTATAAGATGGGAACCTGTTGCCCCCTAAGGCAGCGTTCATTATTTATGGCAGGGGGGGGTGAGCAAATGAGGGGGGGAGGTCAAAATTTTTAGAAGTATTCAGAGGGGAGGCATTTTTTTTTCAACCTATTGTGAGGGGGGGGCATTTTTTTCAACCTATTCCTGCAGGGCAGGGCAATTCCTTTTTTGGGGGTATTCGCGAACACAATGCAAAATTTCACAACACAACGCGATTTTTTTTTTCGCGACGCGTCGCGAAGTTCACAATTCTCCACCATCTTATAGGTGGGGTTTATGCAAATATCGTTTGATACATAAAATGATTTACCCTGAAAAACATGTTAATAGCCCCCCACCTCCATCACACCTATGGGTAAAGCTAATGAATGCTGTATAGGTGTTAGGGCGATATCAGCTCGCCTCCCACCCTACCAGTACTCTGTGGTGGCCATAGCTTTTCACACCTTCCTGTGTGACACTCACACCATCCAATGCCACCCTCACTCCATCCCATGCTGCCCTCACACCCTCCAATGTCGCGGTAACACCTTAGCAAGGCTTTCCCCACAACTTAGGCCTATTCAATGTACATGTAGGTTGGCTTCTACAAAAGTTAGGGAGGCTATGTCTTACAGCATATATGTCAAAAGTTTGGAGTGCACAAGGGTTTTTCAAAATATCAATGGGGCTGTGTACAAATGACATCATGCAGGAGGGGGGTCCCACTCCCCATGACAAAGCATGACAAGGGGGGAGGGGGGGTCATGGGCTGCATGACATCATGTAATAAAAAAATTGCAAGTTACGTCAGTTTTGACAAGAAAAAAAAGATTTGTAATGGTTGGGAAGTTTAATTCATTCATCTGATATGAAACATATTACTGGTATTACCTATACAGGCATGCTTTCCTCAGACATCCCACTCAATGAGTGTCACTGCCATCAATGTCAGTGTTGGTCCACTACTCTATCCTACCTCTAACCCAGGCCCCACACCACTCTAAAATACCCTTGTCAAACACGTTTTACCAAAGGACCCCATATATAGGTTGATCCCCGCAAGTAAGAAGCACCCTGACATTGAGAATTTGGTAGAAAGATTCAAATGACCCAACCTTTATTCTAATTGATAAATTTTACAATTCAAAACCTATTGGTGACTTACAGAGTGCTCATTATTCATCAACAGGCCTGAGGGTCGGGGTAGATTTCCATGCAGAGGTGCAGACAAATTTCTGACCCCTCCCCCTCGGACAGATTGCAATGACATTTTTTCTGCCCCCTTTCCCATGTTGAGGTTTCAAAATTATTTCCCCCCGCCCACCAATCTGCACCCTGCTCCCCATGTTCATGAATAATGAACTCTCCCTTGAAAACAAACAACATTATTCGCCTTTGTCTGAATGGGCCTCTAGGGGCCACGCCTTATATGCAGGTTCTACAGTAAAATGATTGCTTTGTAAGTGTGATTGAAATCGATGATCTGAGAATTTCATACTTTCTGACATCTTGTATCAGATTTTTTTAAGATCTTTTGTGACAGGAAATACTTGTGTATGATCTCTACCATGGTACTTTGTGTATATGGCTCAGAAATACATCCCACATATAAGGACCCATAAACTGTTTCGGACCAGGGGCGGTAAAAGGGCCCCACCTGTTTCCAACACTTCTAAGTTCTAAGTTAACCCAATATACTGTGGCCGTAGATATATTTGCATGTATAAATTTTCACGGGATCAGGAATAAAGAAAATTTTGCTTGTATTTAAATTCATGGATTTTCCGAAATTGTCACATTGTATGTGGGCCCAATTTTATCAGAGAGAATACAACAACCTTCTTCCATTCTATCTGGTATTATAAGATGTATGGATTGTGCTTTATCTGTTGATACTTGTGCCAATGGCTAGATTGTGATTTAATAAATCTTTTGTGACTATGTTTTACATCTAAATCAAAGAAAAGGGGCACATGTTTCAAAAGGAAACACAGAAATGACCCTGCCCATACCTGTATTGCAGTCCCGGGTGCCAGCCCCAGTCCCCCCCCCACCCCCACCCCGATTGATGCCTACACTTGTCCATGTTGTACAGGGAATTCTACATAAAGTTGTTCTCTTAAATTTTCGCTGAAGACATGAATTCGCTGGTTTTAATTTTCCACGAAATCCGCAAAAATATGTACAGCGCGAAATAAAGTACGACCACAGTATACATGTCCCTTTGCTATACACTCTTCATGCACCTTGGGCGGGGGGGGGGGTAATCTCTGCATGACGTCATGTTAAGGGGGGGTCAAGCGTTGTATGACGAAACATGACAAGGGGGGAGGGGGGGTCAAAAATGGTCAAAAAAGGCATGACATCATTTGTACACAGCTCCAATCCAGAAGCAGTAGGAGTGCCTTATATGCAAAACACACATCCCTGAGTTAGGGGTGCACCTTATATGTGAACTGCGCCTTATATACATGGGGCATTACGGTAATTATGTATCATTATTTAAGGAATATCTAAATTCCAAACTTAGAAGTGAATTTCCTTACCAAGGCATGACATGAGCGCTTTATATGGTCACAAATCATAGAAAGTGTGCATATGGGGCCTTACATGTCATTCGCCCAGACATGTGCCCAGAAAAATAATTCTTATAAGTATGCTTCTTTTACAATAGCAGGGACACATCTGACATAAATGATAATGTGATTTTCTTAATCTACAGGTCAAAATAGTCTGGACCTGAGATTTTCATGAAGGTATGAAGATTGTTTCTGTAGGAAATTAAGCCCTCAACATGGCTTGTGAGTGAGTGAGTAATAGATGTTTAACGCCATTTCGACAGCTAAGGTCATATTTATGGCGAGAACTACATTACACAATTTCACAGGGGAATGTGTCAGTGCCCGCGCATATGTGCACCACACACATCCCGAGGGGATAGGAAAGAGGAGAAATAGACCCTTTTAATTGGGCTAGGGAAGCCCACCGCACATGTGCACCACACACATCCCGAGGGATAGGAAAGAGGAGATATAGACCCTTTTAAGTGGGCTAGGGAAGGCCATCAACATGGCTTGTAACTCAAATGTCATTCTCCCAGACACAATTTCGCCCAGACAATTTTGGTCATTTTGGGCACATTTTACCCCCCTGGAGCCCAAAATATGCATATGGGACCATCAAAACCCTATGTAACATGAAGATCTCATCCAGCCTAACACTTTGAGCCAAAGAAATAGAGGGGGAAACTAAAACTCGAAGAGTAGGGGCTGAAATACCTCCAAATTCGTCATATGCAAACCTTCTATGATTTTCAACCATATGATTGGGACTCTCACTGTATTTAGTGTTAAAAAATAGATGAAGATGAAAATCACTTTGGTTTCAGCTTTCCTTGTAGGAAAACTCTTGAAAAAGACAAGCAGATATTATTTTCAATAATCTTGGTGGCCAAAAGAGATCACAAAGCATTTTTTCTGTAATTCCAATTACCATTTTCTTATTCTATGTAACAGGTAATTAGTTCAGGGTGTCAGGAGCAGTGAACCATTATCAAATCACCTTATCATCTTATATCTGGCACAAGGGTCTTCTGTCAAGAAAGAGAGAATGGTAAACATTCTCCAATCTGTTGTGGACCATCAGAATAGATCACAGCAGTGGCTTTCTAGAAGTATACATACCGTAATCTCCCGCGTATAAGGCGCGTCTTATACGCGAATCAGATCGTGACTGGGTCTTATACGCGGGAGGGTAATTGCCTTGAGTTTGGGGTGCGCCTTATAGGGGGGGGTAATTTTACTATAGAACAGTACTAAATTAACAAAAATCTGCCCTTAGAGGTGCGCCTTATACGTGGAATTGCATTCTCTTAGTTGGGGATGCCCTTATACGCAAGCTGCGCCTTATATGCGGGAGATTACGGTAGAAAGGGGGTCGGCATGGGTATGACACAAACAGGACTGATACATGTCCCTTGAGCTGAGAGCTAACAGCAAAGTTCTCGGTGGTAAAAAGGTCATCTACTATAATCACAGCAACTACTGATCAGAACCTCCAGTGTCTAACCCTTAGTTTCACTTTTGAAATCGATGCTGTTGCTATTGATATCCATCACACCTACTAAATTAATGTTAAAAAATGAGATCAGAATGAAATTGAAAATTGAAAAATCTCAAAAAGTTTGTCTTTGTATGTGCAAATTTTGAAAAAGACAGCTGCAAGTGCCTCAATCACTACAGTTAGTCAGGAATAGGTCTCATGATAAAGCTGGCTAAGACATCCCGTATTTCCCTGTGTATAAGCACATATGGGCTTGTGAACACACTAAGTGGCAAATTTACCAGGGTTATAAACAGGGCAGGCTTATACACAGGGCAGGCTTATATTTCTCTACATGAAATAATGAGTTAGTGGCAAACAGTTTGCTCAAGACTTATCTATAGATTGTACAGCATTCTTTAGACATTTTCTATAATCCTTTATCTTTCTTTGCAACAAATATAGGGGTAGGGGAAAATAATATAGCTGAAAAAATATATAAATACCATATGTTGAAGTATGGTAATGGTCCAAAATGCTTTATCATTGAGCACAGAGGCCATACACGGGAAAATATAGTACCCACTTAAACTGCATCAGGGGTGTGAAATCCCAAAACCCATTTCCTCTGAAGCGTAATATACAGCTTGCTACTTCATGTTTTTATGAAGGATAAAAGTGATTTAAATGTTCTTCGGGCAGAATACAAGGGGTCAATGGTTAGGAGATTATGTTAAGGATTCAATTGAAAATTTAGGATCTAAGATCTATGATCAAGAGGCCCGTGTTAAGGATGCAATTGAGAGGATTCAATTTAGGATCTGTCATCTATGATCAAGATATTAGGATTTCATATTTAAATTTGACGATCAATTCTGAGTTTAATATCAATTCTAAAAGCAGTTAAATTGCAGTGCGTTTCCCGGATTAGAAATTTAGCCCATATTTTCGGCAAAGTAAACACAGCAAAGCTGTAATGCCGTGCATATTCATATCATGTTCTAAGAAGTATAGAATTGATTTACAACATTTTTAATATGATCTTTCAGAACAAAAATTATTTTAATATGGAATCTAAAAGCCCTTCATATGTTCTGTGTTTTGCAATTTATTAATCTATAACATACTTTCAGGAAAGTAAACACAGCAATGCTGCAATGCCGTGCATATTCCTATTATGATCCAAGGAAAAAAGATCATTATATATGAACTCTATGGCCTTTGGAATGGACCTATACTTAAATATATGCTCTGATTGTGGTGCTTCCTCGCTCTCCATGTAAAATCCTGTCCCATTGCTATAGTATGGAGTAAACCTATGCCTGGATTAAAATATGCAAATAAGGAATGTGTGTGAGGGTTGGGAGTAGTGTGGTGGTGGTATTGGTGGTGGTGGTGTCAAAATTGACCATATATGGCCTGGATCCCTGTGATTCCTGAAACCAAGATGGCCGACACACAAGGAAAACAAAAGAATTAGGTAGTTGAGGTGTCCCAATGGTCACTAACATCCATCTGATAACTTTTGAAGATCAAAATTGACCACATATGACCTGGATCCTTGTGTTTCCGAAAACCAAGATGGCCGACACACATGGAAAACAATAAAATTAGGCACCTGAGGTGTCCCAATGGTCACTAACATCCATCTGATAACTTTTGAAGATCGAAGTTGACCATATATGACCTGGATCCCTGTGTTTCCTAAAACAAAGATGGCCGACACATATGGAGAACAATAGAATTAGGTAGTTGAGGTCTTTCAATGGTCACTAACATCCATCTGATAACTTTTGAAGATCAAAATTGACCACATATGACCTGGATCCCTGTGTTTCCTGAAACAAAGATGGCCGACACACATGGAAAACAATAAAATTGGGTAGTTGAGGTCTCCCAATGATCACTAACATCCATCTATAACTTTTTTTTAAGATCAAAATTGACCACATATGACCTGGATCCCTGTGTTTCCTGAAACAAAGATGGCCGACACACATGGAAAACAACAAAATTGGGTAGTTGAGGTCTCCCAATGGTCACTAACATCCATCTATAACTTTTTTTTAAGATCAAAATTGACCATATATGACCTGGATCCCTGTGTTTCCTAAAACAAAGATGGCCGACACACATGGAAAACAACAAAATTGGGTAGTTGAGGTGTCCCAATGGTCACTAACATCCATCTGATAACTTTTGAAGATCAAAATTGACCACATATGACCTGGATCCCTGTGTTTCCTAAAACAAAGATGGCCGACACACATGGAAAACAATAAAATTAGGTACTTGAGGTGTCCCAATGGTCACTAACATCCATCTGATAACTTTTGAAGATCGAAGTTGACCATATATGGCCTCGATCCCTGTGTTTCCTAAAACAAAGATGGCCCACATATATGGCAAGCAATAAAATTGGGTAGTTGAGGTTTCCCAATGATCACTAACATCCATCTGATAACTTTTGAAGATCAAAATTGACCACATATGGCCTGGATCCCTGTGATTCCTAAAACAAAGATGGCCGACACATATGGAAAACAATAGAATTAGGTAGTTGAGGTTTCCCAATTATCACTAACATCCATCTTATAACATTTGAAGATCAAAATTGACCACATATGACCTGGATCCCTGTATTTTCTAAAACAAAGACGGCCGACACATATTTAAAAAAAATAGTATTAGGTAGTTGAGGTCTCCCAATGGTCACTAACATCCATCTGATAATTTTTGAAGGTCAAAATTGACCATATATGACCTGGATCCCTGTGTTTTCTAAAACAAAGATGGCCGACACACATGGAAAACAACAAAATTGGGTAGTTGAGGTCCCCCAATGGTCACTAACATCCATCTGATAACTTTTGAAGATCGAAGTTGACCATATATGGCCTGGATCCCTGTGTTTCCTAAAACAAAGATGGCCGACATATATGGAGAACAATAAAATTAGCTAGTTGAGGTGTCCCAATGGTCACTAACATCCATCTGATAACTTTTGAAGATTAAAATTGACAATATATGAGCTGGATGCCTGTGTTTTCTAAAACAAAGATAGCCGACACACATGGAAAACAATAAAATAGGCTAGTTGAGGTCTCCAAATAGTCACTAACACCCATCTGATAATTTTTGAAGATCAAACTTGACCATGTATGGCCTGGATCCCTGTGTATCCTAAAACAAAGATGGCCGACACATATGGAAAACAATAGAATTAGGTTTGTTTGTTTGTTTGTTTGTTTGTTTAGTTTTACGTCCGGGGGCCATCGAGGAACTCAGACATTCAAGGTTTCTCGGACATTAAGTCCTTTCTTTTCTTTTTGGACAGGTATTTATATGCTGCTTGCCTGACACAGCAGTGACCGAATCTATGAATGACCTAATCTATGAGATGAATGACCGAATCTATGAGGAGGGTCGAGGGGGAAAACCGCTACCGGGGCTTCATTCCCCTACTCTTTTCGAAGGATAGCAAGTGTTCTTTGATTTGCCTGGTCCCATAGGCAGGGCCAGACAAACCACGGCCTTTGATAACTCAGACGTGGTTCACTGAGGGGGAATCCCATGGCAAAAAAAAAGCATGTAAGCCGAGGCCCGCGCATATGGACACCAGCTGCCCACATGCTCACCCCAAGACACAAGAAACCCCAAGTTTGTCGCCTTTTACGAATCTGGTATGCCCACTGTTAGTATGGAAGGAGATTTCTCCTTGTGGACTCCCAATGAAGTTATTCTGCTCCTTCATGCCCTCACATGAAGGTCCCCACTCCACAGGGGGAATAGAATTAGGTAGTTGAGGTCTTTCAATGGTCACTAATATCCATCTGATAACATTTGAAGATCAAAATTGACCACAAATGACCTGGATCCCTGTGTTTCCTAAAACCAAGATGGCCGACACACATGGAAAACGGTCCCAAGACTCCAATGCCAAGCCACTTAAAACTCCTAAAAAAGTGCATCATACTTATGTGTACATGTATACATAAATATACATGTAGGTGGCCTTTAGTGGGTTAATAGTCAGTGGTGCTGAGAAATGCACCACCAGCAGAAGAGAACCACAAGGTGCTGGGGCAGGTGGTGCCAGGCAGGTATGGGGCCACCCCAGGAGCACAGCCACCACCACCATTCAGAGGTGGGTGGGGGGGGGGCTATATATACTATATATCATGGCTCTGCCTGAGGTGTCCAGGGCTACCACCACTCTGTCCCCAGGGTCTACAATAACAGGTCCACCAAGACCACCACTGCCACCACTTCTATGCTTGACTGATTTGCAGATTTTAATCCAGGTATAGGCATACTCAATACTGTACCTATGAGACAGGATTATACATGGAGAGCGAGGAAGCACCACTATGAGAGCTTGTATTTAAGAATGGGTCCCCTCCTATTGGCCACTAGCTGGTCTGGGGCTGGTTCCGGCAACACACACTGATAAGATGGGACCAGCATGTCCCTGGAAGTGGGTGTTAACCAGGGACAAGGTACCCATCATGGTATGTCTTATCAGTGGGGTTTACCTCAACCAGCGAAATTCAAAATGGCAGCTCCACTAGGCCTCCATGCTGAGTCCTATAGCCGTTCATTCCTAAGAATGAACGGCAATAACACACTATGTTGTACAGGGATGTTTGGAATTACCTTTGGGATGCTAACATTTCTCAATCTGGAATGATATTGGCAGAAATTATAAGTCAGACCCCCCCCCCCTTACAAATGGTAAATCCTTTTCTCAGTGGAATTGCATAGATCTCAAGGATGGTCTCTCTGAGCATCAAAAACGCGGATTTCCGCGTTTCTGCGGAGGTTTCACACCCCTGTGCATCGGTAGTGGCCCATGCTAGCGCCCCCTATGGAGGAGCCTTCAAAATAGGTACTATTACAGATGTCAATCAATCAATGGCAAGGTATTCACATTTCAATTTTTCAAAAGATTGCAACCATTTTGAAATAGGCTTTGCATTTATGCGAAATGAAAGCTGGCCAACGGCTGATAGCTTTTACGACAATCAACAATGGCCACCCCATTTTTAACACATAATTAGAATGGTTTAAATTCAGGTAGAATACACTTTAGCTGGCGCACATCTTGCTGCACGTTAGGGTCAGCATTAGGGTAGCTAAAGGGTTCACTTCAGCACCTGCTAAAGTGCATTAGTCCCTCAAATTCTCCTAATATGACAGGAATGAAGGGACCTGATGTACATAGACTTTGTTGAACATGGTAAAATGTATGAGGTAATGTGATGGGAATCATTTTCTTTCAATCAGTTCTAAGGCAGGGGTCATTTTTTTCAACCCATTCCTAAGGGGGGGGTCACTTTTTTTCAACCTATTCCCGAGGGGGGGGGTAATTTTTTTTTGAAATAATATACCAACCAGCAATTTGCATTGCTCGTAACTCGAAAAGAAATAAAACAATAGCCTTGAGCAAGTCTAGCTTGTGGTCTGACATCAGCACTCCCTCACCCAGTTATTGGCACCACCAAGCCACTATATGCATAACTTCCGCCAAAACTGTGCTATTCACACCACATTTCCCAAAAAGGCGGGAAAGTTGATACATGGATCAACATCATATACCTTCACCATTGGAGACAAAAAGCGGCTTATGGCTGCCAACCAACTGAGTCTGTACAATATTGACAATTTCTCAAAATTTACAAAACTTTGTAATGAAATACCTTTTCCTGCAAGACCCCTACATCTCCTCCTTTAATGGCACTACAAATTCATTAAGTAATTCTGCCTCTTTTATACAAAATTTCTTTTTTAAAACTTATTCGCACCACCAAAATGACTGAAAGCGCAGGGCCCCAGGGTGTCTCCTTATAACTCGCTTTTGAAGTTAAAAATTAAAGCATCAAACATTCAGATTTGTAGAAACGATAGTCAGTATTACAAGTAATCTGCCTTGTTAAAACTTTCTGATTTCTGCAATATGATATACCATTATGTAGTGTTTTAATCCAGTAATGTCAGAGACAAATTTTGAATACATAAAGGGTACAAATATAATTCAAAGATTCTAAACATACCTCTAGATTATCCCAGTACCTCGACTGTGGTTCCCATAGGACTACACTACCCGCTCCTGTTTCAAGCAGGGCTTGTGTGAGCAAACCTTCCCCTTAAAAGACAAATAACCAGTTAAATAAGTAGAAGGAGTTATCAGGCTTTGTGTAACTGTCGTTGTGCTTTTATATCTGACAACCAAGGATACACTTACAAAGACTTTATATTGACACAATACAAATGTATTACCTTTCAAATATTACTGCCATTGGCACAAAACTTATCTATGTGTTGCTATACAAACAACATTTAAGCAACTCTTACCTGGACAACACTCAAATATTGGTTTCTGTTTTAGCCTTGGCTTTATGATCTGTGCCACCTCTTCAGCGGCACCTTTATCAACAAAGCGCGGGATCTTCACATCTTGTGCGTCTTCTCTAGTCCGTCGCTTCCTAGAACTCTCTTCAGACACTTCTTGTAACATGCGGGGTCCATGCAGGTGGCGTCGCATTAGGCGATGTGATAGCCTGTGCACAACTCCACTTCCACGGTTTGTGAATATAGTCATTGTTCCTGGCATTCCCCCATAATCTGTAAATATTCCATGTGTCTGTTTATATTACATTGCCTTCTTTATAAATGGTGGGCTAAAATTAAGGGTGATTTCCCTAAGGGGTTCGGCCCGCTCAAGCAAAGACAGTTTTTTTTTATTGCGTCACTCATCTCATGATCTGCCTGACAACATTTTTTAACAGTGATTATCATTCCTTATTGTTGATAATCATACTGCAAAGGATCAAACCATGCACTAGAGAAAGTTAACCTTTAGCAGTTTTCTCTTCAAATAATCGTATATATGGGTCAGGTCGTCAGAAAGTGTAAGATTTTGCCCTTGAAGGCCCTGAAAAACTAATTTTCTAATTACTTTATATAACCTTAACAAAATTGTCAAGGTACATCTCCTCAGCTCAGAAGACCAAAAAATACCGATCTAGGCCATCCGGTTCCATTTTTATTGCTTGTTTTGTGTCATGTAACGTCCCGTACCAAAATAATGAAATATGGAGGTAATTGAAGTTGCTCTCAGTAATATAAGAATGTCCCATTATGCATAACAAACACATGAAATAACAAGGCCAATATCTCTATTATTGACTTCAATTACAGAATGGAACAAAAATCTGCCTCCTAAATGATGATAAAAGTACCGGACGTTATGTAACGTCCGGTACTTTTATCAGAATTATTTCACATAAGCTGCTCTCATATGGAGACAATTGCTGGTAGACACACAATTTCTTCACCAAAGTAGGGGATGATAGGGCCCTTCATATGGGTAATAACAAAGATTTTGAAGCTTCATTTCTTCCATGTTTTATAACCGATTTAGATTTAGGTACCGGACGTTACAAACTACAGATTTCCATTTTGAAAGACACATCATGAAAAATTCTCACTTAGTAAGATGTCCAAACCTCATGGAAATGATACCTATGATCATATACAATACAAAAAATAACTTTGGGATACTCTATAGTGTTCTTTATTCAATACAGGACACTTGTGAAAAATACAAAAAGTATAAAAAAAAGAACAAATTTGGCCGTTTTTTCACTTCGGCAGGCTATAAGTTCTAAAGTTTTTTATGGATGACCACAAATTGACATTTTTCTGATAGCCCTAAGTGTTCTCTATCAAATGAGTCTATGTAAGACAATATTGGTTCACAACGTCTTTCTCCAGAGCCATAAAAGTCCAAAATGACCCAAAAACACAAAATCTACTGCTTTCTGGCGACCTGACCCATATGCTAGAATATAAGGCACCACATATGTGATGCATATCTTAAATACTAGCTTTCGAAATGTTAAATTATTTTGTTGTAGACTATTGAAGCCACTAACTACCTGGTAGATCTATTCTGGTCAAGCATTCTTTGATTGATATAATATTGCATGTTTTAACCTATAGTAACATGCTGTTTTTTTCACTGAAAACAGGTAATGCCAAAAAAAAATTGTTTGTTTCAGGTAAGGGGCCGTTCAAATATTACGTAACACCATAGTGGGGGGGGGTCATGAAATTTGTTACACTTTGTGACAGGGGGAGGGGGGGTCTGCCCAAGTGTTACGTAAAAAAATGTAAATGCATTGAAATGGAAAAAGTGGACTATTTACAAGCATTGGAAGCATATTCATTGGTTTCCTGTCAAATTAAGAGGGAGGTTGGTCATATATATATTTACAAGTACCGGTAGACCTTTTTATCAGAAAAGCCTGCATATATTGGAAGTTTGAATGCAAAGTGGAGTGGATCTTTATCGATGCGTTGGGGGGGGGGGGGTATCTGACTGGTGTTACATAACTAGGGAGGGGGGGGTTGGTCATTTTGTAACAAAGTGTTACAAGGGGGGGTCAAAAAGTGGCCAAATTTGTATTACGTAATATTTGAACGGCCCCTTTAACATGTTGAAAAAATTAGGTAGGTACTGGTTGGATTTTTTTTTGTAAAAATTTTTAACTACTACAATGACTTGCGACACATTGTGGCGACTCACAGTGATGACTCAATGATCACTGGATTAACTTAAAAAAACACCCAAAAATAAATATTTGTTTGAAAATAGGAGAAAGAAGGTAGGGTCAGCCCTGTTTTACTAGGGTATAGGTAGCCTGGTAGGGTCGGGTTACCTGAAACAAGAACTTTTTATTTTGGCATCCCCCATCCCTCTACTATGTCCTAAGAGGGGTCGAAAATATTGCCCCCCCCCCCGGTTTTCCTTAAACCTACCAGCCCCCCTCCCCCGTTGGTAAACATGATTATTCCCTAAATACCCTATGGCATGTACCTTAAACTCCCACGTATAAGACGCGTCCTCTAGGCCAAACAAAATGCTGGTGCGTCTTATAGGATTTTCTAAAGTTGGGTGTGCGTCTTATACGAGGGGTAATTTTACAATAGAACAGTACTGGATTTACAAAATTGAGCATTAAAATGTGCGTCTTATACGCGAAAATGCATGTGCTGAGTTTGGGGTGCGTCTTATACGCGCAGCGCGTCTTCTACGCGGGAGATTACGGTACCTCCATCCTAATATGAGCCTTAATTTTAGGCACAGTAAATGTCAAAGGGGCCGCCCAAATATTACGTAACACCATAGGGGGGAGGGGGGTCATGAAGTTTGTTACACTTTGTGACAGGGGGAGGGGGGTGTCTGCCCAAGTGTTACATAACAAAAATGGTAAATGTCTCACATGTCAAAAGTGGACTTTTTACAAGCATTTGAAGCCTCTAAACACAACTCAAGAATTGAATGATCTCATGACACATGCAGACATTTTGAGTTAAAGGCGCTCTCAATTGAGGACCCAACACCGCTGACTTTTGCACTGTGGCGACGTCACCAATTCAGAGCTCCTTCAATTATAGAGATTAACTGAGTGGATTCTCGTGCCAATCACAAGTCTGACAGACACAACATTACATCTCAAATTATTCCCCGACATTGAATCTATGTTCTCATAAACCAGGACTCTCGTGGGGATTACAAGTCATGACACAAGTTTACATCTTGAGTTATCCCGTGGGAATATCTGACTAAATTCTCATAGCCATTAATCTCAAGTCATTCCCGTAATAGTACATGTACTCATTCATCAGTGGCATCTTTTGAGGATCACAGGTCATGGCACAAGTTCGCATCTTGAGGTATTCCCAGGAATTCACTGAGTAGATTCTTGTGGCAATCACAAGTAATAACAAAAGATTATGTCGCGAAAAATTGGGCGTTGTGCATTGAAGCACAGAAGGCTCAGGTTAGGTACCATAAAACCCTCTATCAACCCTGTAGGGTCACAGGAATCAGCACTTGCGAAATATTGACTAATTACTTACAAATAGAGACTATTATCTATACATGTACTGACACCAGTCTGGCATAATCTTCTCTTACTAAACCTCTTGGACCGCTGGCCACCTGGTGTGCTGGCCCCCCGGACACCTTGCCCCCTGGACACTTGACCCCGGACACTTGACCCTGGACACCTAGCCCCCAGACACCTGGCCCCCTGGAAACCTGGCCCCCTAGCCCCCTCGCTCCCAAATCCCTCCCTCATAAATCTATTCACTTGAGCAAGTCAAATGTCAATTCACCGAGAGTTAGTGACTTTTCTCTCTTTACTCTTATATGATTGAACAAAAGCGTCTCACATTTAGACGCTTTTGTTTAATCTATGTAAGAATAAAGAGAGAAAAGTCGCGCCGGGACCTAAGCCTATGGGGAAGTGGATTGAAGAATCATTCAAAAGTGATCTATTTTTTTTTTTTTTTTTAAATAATCATGGTAAATAGATGAGTGCATGTTTAGTTGTGTTTTTTGCATGAATACACAGACAAATATATGAACTAATTGTCTATAACAATTTTATTAATGTATAACTTTTATTTCCTATAGAAAATGTAAACTGAAAAATGGACTTTTGTTTATTTTTAAACTCCACTGCCTACCCGGCGGTATTGACTCAGGGTGGTCCCTGTGCCAATTATTCCCAGGAATTTGATAGAAAATGTATGTTCCCTCTAAACAAAAATCAAGAATCAAATGTTCTAATGACACGGAGAATTCTTGTGAAGATCAGTACCGGTAAACATCTCAAGTTATTCTCAGGAATTGAACAAGTGGATCACAAGTCATAACACAAGTTTACATCCCGAATTATCCCTGGGAATTGAACATTTTTATGAATCAGTGGATCCTTGTGAGAATCACAAGTCATAACATGTGTCTATATCTTGTGTTAATCCCAAGAAAAGAACTTTAACCCTTTAACTGCAGGCCCTGTAAAGGCTCACTTGACCCTTTACTTGCTGGCCCTATGCCACAGGGCAGCGGAATGGGCATATTTTGCTCTCCTAAATCAATAGCCATGAATGATAAAAAATGTCACAGTCGTAGCACTGAGTGCTAAGTCCCTGTCCTTTATGACAATTTGCTCATCACTATGTCAAATGAGTAATGTCAGTTGGCCTCAAAGGTTTAAGATTATGACAAATTGTGAGTAAATACTGACATATAATGACTAATTACTGACATATATTGACTAGGTACTGACATATATTGACTAACAATAAAACATCATGTTGCCTATAAAGGGTTGTTGTATGGCATAACTAATAAAACATCATGTTGCCTATAAAGGGCTATTGTGTGGTACGACTAATAAAACATCATGTTGCCTACAAAGCAGAGATGTCAGTTCGATATTTGTCAAAACTCTGAAAATTATTTTGGGGCACTTCAAAAGGGGGGTTATACTCTAATCAGAGTGACAAATACCTTCAAAATTAATCACTTAGGGTTGGGTGTATCTTTAAGAAATATCAGAATCATAAAATATTCATTTAAAAAAAATATTATTTCTGTAGTAAAATATCACCTTTGAACCTCTGAAATCAAAGAAAATCTGAAACTCTGACATCTCTGACAAAGGGTTGTATGGCATAACTAATAAAACATCATGTTGCCTGTAGAGGGTTATTGCATGATACCAATAATAAATCATCATGTTACCTTTAAAGGGTTATTGTATGGCATAACTAATAGAACATCATGTTGCCTTTAAAGGGTTATTGTATGGCATAACTAATAAAACATCATATTGTCCATAAAGGATTATTGTATGGTAGGATTAACCCTTTAAGGGCCGCTGCTGCCCTCAGGCAGCATTTAAAATGTCCCTGAACTGCCGCTGCTGCCTCAGGGCAGCATCATTGGGCTGCCCAAGGGCAGCACTACCTAATGGCTGACATCTCTTATCATGGCAAAGTCTGTTCTTCTTTAGCAATATAACATATGATGGACGATGCTAGTTACCCTTCCAAAAAAAAAAAAAAAAAAAATTCTTGTTTCTACATGAATACACCTGTATCCTTGTCAGAAGACTTCAAAATCCCATAGTCATTGATTTTTTCAACCTCTTCAACCTCATATGCCCATTCTGCTGCCCGAGGGCATATAGCCCGCAGTTAAGGGTCAAATGACCTTTTTCAAGGCCGGCAGTTAATGGTTTAATAAAACATTATGTTGAGGGTTATTGCATGATACCAATAGCATTGCCTTTAAAGGGTTATTGTATGGTAGGGTTAATAAAACATCATGTTGCCTATAAAGGGTTATTGTATGGTAGGGTTAATAAAACATTATGTTGCCTATAAAGGGTTATTGTATGATACCACCAACAAATCATGTTGCCTATAAAGGGTTAATGTGTGGCATAACTAATAAAACATCATGTTGCCTATAAAGGGCTATTGTGTGGTACGACTAATAAAACATCATGTTGCCTATAAAGGGCTATTGTATGGCATCACTAATAAAACATCATGTTGCCTATAAAGGGTTATTGTATGGTAGAATTTATGTTACCTACAAAGGGTTATTGTAAAGTATGATGCCATCAATAAATCATTATAGGCATCATGATGCCATCAATAAATCATCATGATGCCTATAAAGGGTTATTCTGTGGTAGAATTAATAAAACATGTTTTCTATCCTCCCTGATCAAGATGACCAATGGGCATGATGCATTAATGCAGAAGGGGCCTTTAAAGGGCTAAGAGTGCCTTGCCAGCACTTCATTGGTGCACCATGATGACCAATGCCAATGGTGGTAGTGAAGGGAGAGGCAGAGGCGTTGATTGCGTCTGAGACTGCCACGGTTTTTAATAGCTGAGTGTGTGTGTAAGCAAGCTGTTAGGGGAGGGGAGGAGGGTGTGTTGATCGCATAGGGACAGCCTATTGAAAGGTGACAGGCTAAATTCACAGCTAGGACAAACAGGAATTAGTGACAGGCACCCAATGTTCAATAGGGCCATAGCAAGGTAACAGGTGTGAATGCTAAGTGGTGGTCTGTCTGCCTATGTAGCCTGACTGTCTCACTCTTCAATCATACTTCAAAGCATACATATAGTATGATTAGTTAGTGACCCAGACTATACATGGAGTATATCCATTGCAATTTCATACTCTGCAAATTTCCAGCCCTCCTAAAAGTGGACAGGGACAAAAATGCAGTCAAAATTTTGTGAAGTGAACTTGTGCAACTCTCAGATGAGTCACAACTCTGGACATGAGAATGTCTTGAGTATGTCTCAGGATTGTGTTTGCAGAGGAAACATCTTCATGTGTTCCCTGTCAAATTAAAGGGGGACTAGCATGGCGAATTTCAACATGGGTACCTGCCAAAAGATAGTGAATAAATCTGCGGAAACCAGCTAAAAAATTGCGACTCCCTGATTGGTCAAGGGGTGGTCACATAACTTGCTAAGGCGGGTACGTCTTAGTCGTGCTAGTCCCCCTTTTAAAAGGGTGAGGGGGGGGGGGTCATATGAATTAATGAATAGGCCTATTGATTGGAAAAGCCTGCCCATTGATGACTAATACAAAGATATGTGGATATTCATGGCCATTCACAAATGACGTCATGCTGGAGGGGGGGGGGGTCAGGCCTGGCATGACGGAATTAATTTTCCATACACCTTCATCATTGCAAAATTGGCAAAAGCCATGACGAAGGGGGAGGTCAAAAATGGTCAAATTTTGCATGACGTCATTTATGGATGGCCCCTTCGTTGATAAGTGATGGGGGGGGGTCAGGCTGGTGTTACATAATTGGGGAGGGGGGGTTGGACCGTTGGTCATTTTGTTACAAAGTTAGCGAAGACAGGCAAAATGTTTCACTTCAACTTAAATACTTGAGTTATATATCAAATGACAGAGCTTAAAAATTGCAATTCATAGCTTTTTGAATCAGGTTGATACGCCTACTAGAAGCATTTTTATACCACTTTATAATTTGAAAATGAAAAAAACTTTCTATCATATCTCAGCCCTGAATATTTTGTCAGTAGACCGTTATAGGTATTGTACTTATCATATTTATTTTTCACCTTTGACTCTACCATGTAACCCAGTGTCCGAGTCTACCCACAAGCCAAGCCATACCCATAGACCAAAGGCTGGCGGTGTCAACTGCACTCAGTGACCCCGCCTCCTCCCACTGGAGGATACGCCGTCAATCACAAGCAGCCCACTGCATGCTGGAAATTCCTAGCAGACAATGTTTAGAAACAACTCCTCCTGCTGGAGGACATGCCCATTGATCATGAGCAGCTCACAGCATACCGGGAGTTCCCAGCAGCTATATTTAGAACCACACTGAACTCTGTGAACCCCAGTGCTATGTTTGGGATCCCCCCTACATACCTGCACTGGAGTTCCCCAGTTACTATATTTAGCTCACCTGATACTATTTTTAGGATGAGCTGGGTGAGCAGCTCCTACTACAAATACCTGTGGAGGGAGCAGCTCACTCATCTTTCCACCTTCATACTTCATACCTCACACACTCACGTGAGATCAAGGCCCTTGGCTCAAGGGCTAGGCTTGGACACTGTTGGGCACCTTTATACTGTATCACCATCTATACCTCGTGGACTTCTATGAATAAAGTGGATATCAAACTGGATTCCTGATTCGTCTGTATTCATCCTTATTCAACATTTACGGACTCGTTGACAATGGTGGAAAACCCTCACGTATCATCCCACAGTTACCACCTCTCATGAGCCATGGACAACAGTGAGACCCTACCAAAGGAGCCAGCCCCACAACGTATCCCTACATCTCAAGACAGAGACCAGCAAGAAGCCACTAGTACACAGTACGCCGCCCCGATAGACTCCTCGCCAGACGCGCTCCAGCTGGACCCAGTGCTACCAGCCCATAGACGCACACATAAACAGACACCTGTGAGTTCAAACACCTTACATTTCTCATCTACCATAGTGGACACCAACACAGGTGCACCTACCAGTACACCAGCAGGAGCCCCACCACCAGGTTTAAACCTCACCCTACCTGGCTATTCACCCTCAGAATCACCACCCCTAAGATTAGGTGGTCTTCAAAGTACCACATACAGCACGCCTGAAAATCAATCACCTGGTTACCTCCACCTAGATAGCCATCTAGAGGAAAGATCCAATAGCCTGCAGGAAGCCCTGGAAGCTGCCGGACGGTCACCCTCATCCAGCAGTGATTCTGACCCACAGTGTACACCTGACCTAAGTTGGGACAACCTTACTGTACCGGACATCCAAGCCCACCCATCAGTAGCAGACAATTACTGGAGGAGCAGGCTAGACTCAGCAATCCACAGGTGGAGAGAAAACAGACTCAACACAGGACGTGTACAACTGATACCAACCGGAGCTACACCAAGCTACCAGTGTGGTGAGAGTCCCTCTGTTTTTCTAGACAGGATAAACCGTATTCTAGAAGAGCAGTGGCAAGACAACTCCAATCCCACCAATTTGCTAAGGCCGCACCAAAACCCACAGCCTGATAGCAATCCACCTGGAGGAAACCCTAGGCCTTACTACCCCTACTCTACCTCTGAGGAAGACAGGGCGACACCTCCAGCACCAAATTCATCCCTGAGCACGCCTCCAAGAGCCAGATCCTTTGAAAGGCCATACCCCACCCATAGGCCCAGGAGAAGAGTGCAATCATCCTCCCCTCAAAGGCCAAATACACCTGTATTTTACAGACTTCAAAGAAGCTTGGACTCTGCAGCTAGAAGAGGCGACCTTGTGGCCACTACTCCCATACTACACAGAAACAGTCACTTCCCCGCCCATTCACAGACAGAATCCACCTCTGAAGAAGACACAGAAGTAACCTTCCCCCACCTGCACAGAGCACCTGCCTACCCAAACATGGCCACTGCAGCTCCACCTCCAGAATACAACCAGGATGACATGACGAGGAACATAGTCAGAGAGTGCACCCAGGCAGTCAATGACTCCCTCTCCAACCTATTAACAGGACAAATGAACTTATTGTCCGCTGAAATAAAAAGGATTGGAGACGACTCCTCCTGCCAACTGTCAAGAATAAATGACAGGTTAAATGACATGGACACTTGGAAGTCGCACCTGGAGAATGACATTGGCCAAATACAAAGAAAAGCAGCTCAGGACAACGCTGATGTACTGAGAAGGTCTGAAATAGCGTCAGCCAATCTGTCTGACAGAATCAACAGAAATATTGATGGAATGAGATCTGAAATATTCAGGGCCATTGATAGGACAAGAACACCTACCAGCCAAGGCCAAAACAGCCTTTTCTCACCCACCAACACTAGGCTACCCCCTTCAGGCCAACCTTCACATGTTATGGGCACCTCTACCAGAATGCCGACATCTGTACCGGTAGGATACAGGCTCAGCCCACCAAGCCTTTTCCAAAATACAAACCGAATGATAGCGACAGGTGCCACGCCCACCCAACAAGGCGCGACACATGCAGGTCTTGGTAATTCAGCCACAACCCACCAGATGGCGCCCTCTACCACTCGTCCATCACCGGTAGCCGCCACATCACTTTCAGGCAGTGTTTACAACCATGTATACATGCCCCACCAGGCGCACACGCCTTACAACAACCCTATACCAATGTATAGCTTGTTTACAAACACTCCACCTGCCCAAGCAGCAGCCCACCAGCCTGCAGCTCAGTCCACACCAATGATACCAAATCTAGGACAATCCAACTTCTCCGCCCCTACTGGATATAGGAGTTTTGAACCTGAGCGACTCACATCTGCTCAATTAAGCTGTTTTAACAAGCCGGAACCCTTTGACAAACCCTCGCCCTACAGATCTGCAGCCAGATTCCTGGCAGAATTCAAATTCTATATAAGAAATGCATACCCCCGCAGCCCAACAATGCACGCATCCTGTATGTATACCTTTTTAAAGGGCAGAGCAGCACAATGGTTTTTCACGAACATTTTTGACAAACCAATCATGTATGACACTGAGGCAGTCTATGCCGCCTTTCTCAGCAGATTCAACCAGCCTGACCCTGCCACAATAATCAAAGGATATAGAAACAGAAAGCAGCAACCCAAGGAGACTGTGGAGGAATACATAGCAGATATGACCTTATTGCTATCCAACAGCAACCTGGATGAATCTGTACAAGTGGACTATCTCATAAATGGCCTCAAAGATGAAATAAAAAATGTCGTACTCTCAGACAGCCCCAAAAGCATTAGAGAAGCCGAGACTGCAGCATTAAAACAAGAATTGGTCATGGAAGCAGCCAAAGCAGCCCATGCCTCAAATCAAACTTCAGACTTGTGCGCCATGAACTATAATAACTACAATGGGCAAAGGAACAATAACAACAACAACAATAACAGATCCAGGAAGGACCAGTACAATAACAACAATTATAACAACAAGCCCCCTGGAAATGGCAATATTAAGCAGTATGACGATAAACCTAAATCAGGATACAACCAAAATCAACAAGGTTATAACAACCCCAGACCCGGCTCAAACAGCAGATCAGGCTCCAAGAACAGGTATCAATCGCCAGGCAGAAGCAAATCTCAGGAGGGAAACAGAAGCAGGTCCAAATCCAGCGACACACGAAACAACTTTGTTTTCATCCCTGTTGCCTCCACCCCCACCAACACCCGCCAGGTGTCCTTCCAGAAACTACTGGTCCCAGCAGATTTCCCAATCCCTGATGATTGGACCCAGCAACAAAAGAAATCCAGGGACCCAACACCAGGCAGAAATGACAACAAAAAGACAGGAGACAACCATCCTGACAACCAACCTCCTGATTCTGGACAAGGAGAACACTACAATGACAATATTGAATAGGACACAGGGGAGGGCCACCATGCATCTTACAGCCCCGCCCCCACCTTGGACAACAAAATTGGAACGTCCCCCACATGCCATATTTCACACACAAATGATGGAGCAGAACTAAATTCGGCAGAACAACAGAGCCACGACCCCCAGCCTGTGAATTGTGACGAAGACTCCTCATCAGACAGTGAGGACCTCTATGAGAACCAGAACAAGAGAATTTCCACCCTCCAATTAAAAGTCGAGACCAGTAAGTATGGGCAGCAAGGTAAGACCTCTTACATTAATACTGAATTGACTAAAGGCGCAGTTAATGTTGATATCAATGGCAGTTCTTACAGAGCCCTTGTAGACTCTGGAGCCTCCCTTTCCTTTATCAGCCAGAAAATGGCAGACAAAATCATATCAACCCCCAATTTCAGACATGGTAGGAGATCTCGCATGGTTATCCTACTAGCTGATAAATCCTCAGTTCAGGTCAACAATTCCATCACTATAACTTTCCTAATCAATAACACAGAGTTTAAAACAAGACTACATGTTGTTCCAAAACTAAATCACCCCATAATTCTTGGCGTAAATTTTATGACCAAATATAGGGCCAAAATTTCCTTTGGGGCCAAGTCCCCTTCACCACACTTCATAAGAGCAGCCAAAGGCCTAACCATGCCACCAAATTCTGAATCCACATTCAATGCAATCGTCATAGGACCTGATTCCTTAATAGGTAAAACAGGCATCACAGAAAATGTTGACACAACATTACCGGTACTAATCAAACACGCCCTTGTTGAACCAAGGTCAACAAGAAAGATCATACCGGTAACAGTGGCCAACCCAAATGATTTTTCCATCAATATCAAAAAGCACATGAACCTAGGCATCTTTGCACTTAACAATCTAGACAAAGCCATTCCCATTGGAAAACTGAACAGCCAACACTCCCTCAGCAGCATAATCTCTGACAAAGAAATGCTCCCCATCAATTGTGGAGATGATCCCCTAGATCAACTACCCAAAGGGGACGACCCTCTAAAATATACAATATGTGACAAGCTCTCTGAGGCCCAAAAACAACAAATCAAAAACATTGTTGAATCAAATAGAGAGGCCTTTGTGTTAAATGAGAGTGCTATAGGATTAAACGTTGAGAATGAGGTCAAATTAGAATTAATCCCTGATTTCAAACCCTGCAACAGACCATCCTATAGAATGTCACCCAAAAAAGAGATTTTCCAAAGAGAGCTGTTAGATAAACATTTACAGCAAGGTGTCATTGAAGAATGCACCAAACCCTGTGAGTGGAACTCCCCAGCTTTCTTAGTACCCAAACCCCAGGGAGACAAGTCTGTAGCCTCAGGATGGAGAATAGTCGTGGATTATAGATGGGTTAACCAAAACCTAAAATCTTTTTCCTACTCCTTCCCCAGAGCAGACGACCTCATGCAACAAGTTGGCAGAACAGGTGCTAAATATTTTTCCAAATTGGATGTATACAGCGCCTACCATCAGATTCCTCTAGCTAAAGAATCAAGGCCTTTAACAACTTTCTCTGCCAATGGCACAAGGTATATGGCCAAAGTATTACCCATGGGTTTAAAAACCTCTGGTTTGTCGTTCATGAATGTAATGGAACAATTGCTCATGAAATGCAAATACAGAAATGCAGTAGCCTATGTGGATGATGTGGCCATATACAGCCCCACATGGGAAAGACACCTGCAAGACCTAGATGAAGTGCTAAAACTTTTCATCAAAGGAAACATCAAATTAAAGTCAGAAAAATGTGAATTTGGCACCACCAAAATGGAATTCTTAGGTTTTACCCTAGATCAACACGGCATCTCACCTTCCCCAGACAAAATCTCACCAGTCAAAACCTTCCCAGCACCTAAAAACATCCACGACCTTAGGTGTTTCAATGGAATGGCACAATTTTATAAGAGATTCATTAGAGGCTTCGCCCATATAATGAAACCCCTATATGAAGCCACAAAGGGTACTTTCAAATGGACCACTCAGTGTCAAACAGCCTTTGAGAAAATCAAAGCATCAATTTGCACTGAGGCAATCCTAAAATTCCCAGACTATAACAAACCCTTCATCATCTTCACAGACTCCAGCAATTTCAGCTTAGGAGCAGTTATCACACAGGTAGATGAACATGGTTTTTATAGGCCCATTGAATTCTCTGGGAGAGGTCTAACACCTCAGGAAACCAGATATGGAATAACTGACAAAGAGTTACTTGGGATAATCTTCGCTGTCAAAAAGTTCCACCATTATGTAGACGGCACTCACTTCAAGGTATATTTAGATCATACAGCCCTAGTCTCCCTCTTCAACAAGAAGGAAAATATCACCAATGGCAGATTGGCAAGATGGGTAGATACTGTTATGTCTTATGATTTTGAAGTGAAATACCTACAAGGCAGAGCTAATCTAGTGGCAGATTGCCTGTCCAGAAGAAAATATCCCCCTGGCTCTGATGATCCAATACCAATTAGATCACAAGGAAAAATTATCCTCCCACCAAAAAGGGTACAATTTTCAGATATATCCATGACAAAGGTTTTCAAATCAGACGACCCAATTCCCAATAATCCCATCTGTTTGGGACCTCCTAGATCAATATTAAAAGGAGGCAAAATTTGGGGAAGCACAAATAAACCACCAAAAGGCGTCATAGCAAGGAAAGGCACCCCAGAGAGGCAGCAAAGTGTGAACCCTGACCTGTGTGTACTCACTCGAGCACAGTCCCAGTCTCAGGACGACACACCTCCAGCAGCCAGCCAATCAGCACCCAGTAAAAAGACCCGCCCACCCAAGCCTAAGTGCAGCAGTCCCCGCCCCAGAGGCAGGCCCGCCAAATCTAGGTCACCTAGGGTCTCCATCAAAGCTGCAAACGCCAAGAGAGCTAAGCTCTCCCGCCGTGTGCTACCCCTAGCTGAAAGGGCAATTCAGGAAATCTGTAAACACCAATCCCTGACACCTTCTAGAGAAACACTGATTAAAAGCCAAAAAGAAGACCTTTTTGCATCCTCCATGGCAAACTACATTGAAAAAGGTAGCCTGCCACACGACTCAGGATTAATGAATCAAATACTACGTAACCACGACCAATTCATTTTACTGGATGAAGTCCTCTTCAGAATTACTGATACCAATTTGGGTAAGACTTTAGAGCCCACACTGCAAATTGTAATTCCAGAAAAGTGGACAGAATCTTTAGTGGAAGCAACCCATTGCTCTCCCCTAGGTGGACACCTAGGTCCAGTCAAAACCTATACAGCCATAAGGGCTAGGTATTACTGGAGATCAATGTTTAAAGAAGTTTTTGACTTCTGCGGTACTTGCCACACATGCCTGACCACCAAAAAGAGACCCAAAAACCTGAAAACTCCAATGAAACTACGTGACCCAGTGCTTACAGCATACTCTCATGTCACCATGGACACAATAGGCCCTTTTTCCAAGGCCGCTGATGGCTCCCACTACATACATGTGGTGACCGACCATGCCACCAGGCATGTGACTGCCTGGACAAGTGAAGAAAATACTGCTGCAGTTGTAGCACTTGGTTTCTTCCAAAAAGTCATATGTATCCATGGCACTCCCTCAGTACTAAACACAGATAATGCCCAACAATACGTCTCAAAACTATTCAAATATTTTTGTGAAAAGTTCGGCATTAAACATGTGACAGGAAGTGCACATTGGTCTAGGTCTCAAGGTCTCTGTGAGCGCCAACATCAAACCATTGAATCATCCCTCAGGGCTTTTGTATCAAAATCACAAAAGCATTGGTCAACCTTCCTACAGGCTGTAGTCTTCAGTATTAATAATACTATAAGCAGCGCCTTAGGCTACTCACCAAATTTGTTAGTCTTTGGCAAGCAGACACACCTACCAACTGAAGCAGCTTTGTCCTTGATTAAAGCTGAAAAAGACTCAAGCACCAGGGAGAAAATTATGACCAGCCTACTACAGTTTAGGGATGATATTCAGATGAGAGCTGCAGAAAACATGATCTCTGCTCACAAAAAGATGAAAGCCAGACATGACACTTCAGCAGAACTGAGCTCATATAACACAGGCCAATTGGTATATTTACATATACCCACCCTGCTGGTCAAATGCACATCAAAAAAGTTGCAACCCACATACTCAGGCCCCTACATCATAATGAAGATGACTTCACCAGTTACAGCTATTCTAAAAAGGCTACAAGATGGAAAAATACTGAAGAAATCAGTACATGTATCAAGGCTAAGGAGACCAATCACAAGAGCTAGCGCCAAAGCCATCATAAAAAGGCTGCAATCAGGGCCCACAAGCTCACTTCACGACCCCGACCAGGACGACCCCTCCAATGTGAGTCTTACCACTCCCAAAACAAAGAAAAAGAGAGGAAGGCCAGCCAAAAAGGGAACAATCTCCTTCAGCCCCATGCCCTCCAGAAAATCAAGAAAAATTTCTAAGCGTCCATTATAGGCCACAAGTCGTCGTGTCAAACACCAAAACATCCATATAAACAACCCTCCTTCATTCCCCACAGGCGCCACGCGCCCCAACCAAATTAATCAACCATTAATACACCTACCACTTAAACACACTGACAGCAACAGTCACAGACCAACGCCCAACCTATTTATACTAACAGCCATAAAAATTCCTATACATCCAAAATCAACACCGCCTTGATTAACTGTATATACACACACCTACCCCTTCTAAGTGGAACGCCAAACACTGGCAAATGGATTATCAAATAATTAGGTTAGGTTACACACGCCACATACCGACCGCCCAAGGCAGCGCTGTATCCTCGGTTTGTGTATAAACTTCAATACACACATGCGACGGCTTGTTACCACTTCAAGACCACTATTTCCAATGATAAACCTATTGTAGGAAGATGGACCTCTGACACCCACACCCCATGTTTACACCGCTGTCTCCGCCAACCCTTAAGTGCTGTGGTGGCACATATACAAATCAATAACACACTGCCCTCAAGGTCTTTAAAAGCTACAGGGACGCCATAGCAACTATATCACCTTGGCCAGGGATAAAACACCCCCCGCCAAGCTTCCCAATATGCTATCTTTAGACAATATCTCACCACCAACCAATCCAGGCCAGGATAACCCTAATTTGCATATGGGACCGTCAACCCCACTTGCATCCACCAATAATATTTGGCCTACGCCTCTTTCAGGGCAAGACATACCACCTATGGGAGATCTCAGACTGAGAAATAGCCAAACTCAATCTCAGGTTTATAAGCGCTCGCCCACCCACATCTGATCACAACACAACCCACAACCAATACCACCACACCTTAAGCACGGCAACAAGTGTCTGGGAAGGGACCATGGCAGACCCATCATGCAACCAGCCCAGGTAGGATTATCTTATGGGTCTATTTTAGCATTTAGGATTTTTAACAGTCGTTCTAGCATTGTACATGATAGCACTTTATTATCATGGTGCCCAGGTACCCCTATTAACCAATGGCGGTGTGAGCCTTAAGTGTGTGTAAAATGTGGAAGAACTTCTCCACCACCCTATAATTTTTAACATTGATAATCCAATTTACTAAACCTCTTCAGCCAAGCAAATTCCCCACCTTTACCTCTCCCCCCATTCACAGCCCACTTAGACCCCTTTTTCCTTTTATGACTTACAGCCTGAACCCACCGGCAAATAAGCACGGCCCAAATGCTACATGGACCATACACAGCCTCCTTGGACCACATGGGATCAGGAGTGATCTCATGGATCCTTTTGAAATTAGGAGCATAATCATGGAACAGCAACACCTCATCACCTTCCTCGCCCAGGAAGATATTAAACATTACCTCAGCAGCCCTGTGCTAAGACAGGAGCTGGACTTGAGCAATCACTCCACAGCAGCAACCATCAAAGCCTTCATGGTCGCTGTAGCTGGGGATAATCCCCGCCGGCCTCCATGGGGCAGGTTTAATCATAGATCTGCATCATACATAGCACTTTTATGTGCTCGCACGCTTATAGCGTCGGAACAGCCCCTCAGGGACTTACCCCGCCAATACTCCAGAATTGGACGTGAACTGGCCATAAGGAATACGGCCAGCATAGTGTTCCAGTTTGCTGTCTTCGAGATAAACAGATTCCATGCTCAAGCTCGTGTGCCGCCCCTGACGGTGACAACAGGCACCAGTCCATCTGCATAAAACCTTTCATGTGACAACAAAACCCTACCACCCACAGATTCCCCGACCTTTGTAAATACTTGACCATACTAACATCCCATTTGTGACTGGGCTAATGTTATTTTTAAAGTGAACCCCACCATCAAAATTTTCAAAATCCTCAAAATTTTCAATTTTTTTCTCATTTTTCTAGAGCAGCAGCCATCCTAGCAGTCTGTATATTCCTACATCTGCTCCTCGGCTGCACCTCAACATCAGACAACAATCTGAACACCATCTTCAGACCCAACTATGGCGCACTGTTTACCAAGTTACCCCAAACATTACTAGCCAATTACATGGACTATCCATTGACCTTCAGCCTTAACTTGACCTTTGATCAGAACCTAAGTCAGCCAAAACTACTCAGCCCTCTCATCAGCACTGATGCACCCCAATACATTAAGCACACAGCCCATGCCCTAGACAACATGATACAGAGCCTATTCTCCAAGTCAAAAACAACACTAAAAACTTTGTCAAAATTGATTTCACCTCCAAATATCAGAAAAGCCAGAAATGCCCCCGGCCAAGTCATTGGTGACATTTTAAGAGCTTCAATAGGCCTCGGGACTCAACCAGAAATTGATATTTTGAATTCTGAGATGTCTGACCTGGATAAAAAGTTAGCCACCAAAATGCACGTGGTAGAATTAGCCACACATTTCTTGTTAAATATTTCGGAATTTAATTACAATTCTGTCAACATCTTCTCAAAATTCCAAAATGACACTGATGATGCTCTATCTTTTATTTCCGGAAAATTAGAGCACTTAAATTCAAACATCTCGTCAATATTATTAAAATTGGAACTCCAATCCAGACAAGATACCTTCTATTCCATGTTATTCACAGCAGCAAATTCTCAAATAGAGTCTTTAATTGACCTCCAAAGCGACTTGGAAAATCTGCTCTTAACCATTAATAATCTACTTGAGGGCACCCTACCCCAATCCATCATCACACAAGACGACCTCAGTTTAGGTTTAAACAATTTATCCAGCCTCCTGCACGAGGCACACCACGGTATTATTTTAGAAGGCCTACCCATAAGTTATTATTATCAGCGCCGAGTACATGTGCACTGGAGCCATAACTCGAGCCTGTTAATAACCATACCAGTACCCATAACCAGAGGGGGAAGCACCTTTTCTATATTTAGAATAGAAACCTTCCCCGTGCCCTTCGACACCTCCGACACTAAGTCAGTAGGTCACACCCAGGTGGAGCCACTTCCCGGCTACTTGGCTATGTCCAAGACCCACTCACACTATATACAGTTTACACAAGCTGACCTGGATATGTGTGACCTCGGCCACCTTATCAGCTGTAACCTACCCCTACCCCTATTGTCAGCCACACACCCCACATGCACTCTATCCTTATTTTTAGATCTACCAGAGGCGGTGCACCATACCTGCAGTTTTAAAGCACACATGGCAGCACCCATACCAAATCTCATCCAACCCCTATCTCACAGCACTTTCCTATTAATAACCGACCATCCCACTTCCATGCTCCAATGCACAGATTCAGGCCAAGTCGAAATTAGGAATAGAGCATACTCAGTCATCTCAGTCCCATGTCTGTGCTCCATTAAAAATGCCGGCATGATTTTAACCAATTCTGATTTATCTTGCACCCAAAATTTCACCTTAGAACCCATATCAAAGGCCTACTTCAATTTACCACTGTGGCGACATTTTGGTCAACCTCCAGCCAATATTTCCGGCATCACCATGGCAACCACTACCCAGACCCTTCACCTGCCCAATTTTGAAAAATTAAAACACCTACACAATCAAAAAATAACACCCCTCTTCCAAGACACCCTAACCCTTAAAAGAGCCGCACAGGGACTTAAAGACCAATCAGCCCTCCTATCCACTAACTCCCTGATGCATCTAGGATATCACCTCCAGTTCTCACCCTGGATACATTTGGTATCACCCCTCCTGGCACTACTTTGCTGCGCATTAACCCTTAAGAACCATCTTCGTGTCAATCAATTGGCGCGCTTTATCACACTAGTCTCAGCAACCCGAACACCCAAGATGGCTAATGCGGAGAGTTGGGATCGTTTTAAAGATCTGATACGCCAGGCTAACAAAAACTGGCCAGCTCCACAAACGACCCCAAACACAGATCTGGATTTTGTACAATCGCCTGACCGCTACCAGGACATGTTCACCTGGATCTTAATAGCAACCCTCCTGTACATCACATGGAGTACCGCCAAGAGGTGCCTGCGACACTGGCCCTACTGCAAACAGGACAGCCACAGGACACCTTCGATTGTGGCCAAGATCCATGCTAATGGTCAAACCTTTGATTTCACCGTTGGCAAAATGATCTATGGACAGAATCTCTGGGCCCCCACCATCACAGCCCCTAAGGTCTCCCCAGCTCGCCTTACGGCACCCCTGGGCAGACACCTGGATCTCCATTGGAAGTCTGACATCAGGACAATAATCGGGGGACAAGTCCGGCAGATCCCGCTGCAGCGCTATCCTCCGGTACCACTTCTATGGAGAATACCGCTGTACAGGGTCTTAAAAGGAGCTCACCACATGACAGTGGTCATCTCCTCAGAAGAACAACCCGATTTTCAACTTGCCTCTAGTGACACTGACCCCGCCATACAACTACCTTGTGAGTCCTGGCCGGCTGATCGCCATGACTCCCCGGCTGAGCTCACAAAGTACACCCCACTCCGGCATCAGCCAAAGAAAGACAAATACATGTACAAGCAACCGGAGATGATGCTCACACCACCCTCAACATCAACCAGCGGTAAGTTTTCATCAGAAACCTACTTTGATCCTCATGTGGGGATCAATTAACCGCCGGCCACCCCCCATATAACCTGGTAATGGACTCTCCCGGTCGCCCAATCCACCGGATAGCCCAAACTAACACCTTCATGTGGGGATCATCCCCATCCTTGATAGCTCTAAATCCGACCCCACCCACAAATAAAACCCTCTTTAACAACATCTCCAGTACCATAGCACAGTTTCGACCCACAATAACACAGTTATTTCGACTCACTGGAAAGGCCCACCGCACGATGAGACGTCGCCATCTTGTTTCTGACGTCGCGTCTGGTTCCCCGCCAAACGCTGCGTCAGAACGCCGGCGCAGCGTCTCACCACTGCCGTCGGCCTCCCCAACGTCAAATCTCTTTCATTTTTCCCCACGTTGGCATGACAACTTAACGTCAGTCAGGACAACCGCACTCAATATCTGCGTCAAAACAATAACATAAGCACGTGTTAGCAATATCACTAGACTTGTTTTCGACCCAGGTTAACAATACCAACCGCATGACAATTGAAAGCCCGCCCATGCCAATTTAGAATCCCAGAATAAACAACATAACTTCTAACTGGTGGTGGACTTCTTATATATTATCAAAATTATCACAGATCAAGCTCCTGGCAAACGAGTTATTCGTCATCACAGTTTTTTCATTGTAAAATCATCATCAAATCACAGTCAATCGCATTTGGCCGTGCCACCTTCTGATTTTTCTTTCTCCTCCATCTTTCTGTCCTACACAACGACCATCATGATTTCCATCTCGTCCCAATCCTGAAGCCGGTCGTCAACCACGACCCAACTTCTGAAAAACAAAATCAACAACCCCGCTAAAAACTCAGAACCCAAGCAAAATTCCAATCGAAATTCCAATTCCAATACAATTCCAATTACAGGGACAAAACCTCAGTACATCAAAAATCCCAACCAATTTTTATCAAACTATACATACCTGCCATAGCCTTAGTAGACCAAACATGGCCCACTGGACCCTCCTTCAGGGCCGTCAAAGGGCCCTCGGCAGTGGTGACACGCCACCTGCACTGGGCCCAAGCATACCCATATCAAAACGACCCTGAAATCAAAAAAGACAAGTGTCAAACCACCGGCACCCCAACCAAGCTTGTCGACGTATCAAAAATTCTCAAAAATAGACCCCTCTTATCAGTACTCACCCAAACATGCCGACGAGGACCACAACCAGGAATAAGTATCCTGAAGGAACCACGAGGAGGCGGGCCCGAACAATCATTTTTCTGTTCTCCTCCGTTATCTCCGTCAGGTCAAAATTTAAAGGTATCTCCTCGTCAATCATAAGTCGCTTTCTGATCCCAAAATAGCCTCCGCTCTCTTTTATATCAGGATCCAAAACGGGAGCATAAAGTTAATTCTTGGGCCTATTTTTCGAAAAAGCGCATCATCAAAATTCAAAATTCCAACCAATTAACCCCACCTTTAGGCCCCAAAACACCTAACCCAACATGGGTACAGACACTTACACATGACCCAACAAGGTCATGGCAAGTCTACACCATTCACCATACCATTTCCCCATACCATTTCACGAACGCCGGACAAACGCCAGCTCAGTGGCGCCAGCCAATGTTTGTCGCTTGAACTAAATAATAACAGATCCCCATACAGTGGCGCTACCCGTGCCGCGCAGCAGAACTAACCTGGACCCTGGATATTCCAGTTTCCCGCTCACATTTGGCCATGAGTCTACACCGGCCCAATGACACTGCACATCAATATGCACTGCCTAATTCACTGCCTTACCTGTCAATTTGGTATTTCTGTTGGTCGCCTTGTAATCCATGCACTGTTATCAACCCCACAACTAAAAATCCCCCTTCTCTTGTTCTGATTTTTCAATACAGAGGCCAACGACCTAATCGAGGAGGCGGAGACCGCATTGACAGGCCAGCAGGAGATAGTGGCAGACCAGGCACGCCCATACCAACCGGCCTGCCCCATTGGAGCACACGATTCTGCTCTCCAATAGGGCCACCTACTAGATTTGCCACCCTGGGTAGAAATTGTCCCCACCTAATGTATAGCTACAGCTGCCCATGCAGCATGAACAAAGACAATAGACCAGAAACTTTCAAAACAATTGGCTCGACCCAGGTCTGGAGACCCCTACCCAAAACATACCAAGCTTCATCTGAGGAGGACAGTGACTCTGACACCTCCCTCTCAGCAGAACAAATAGACATGGACCCTGCATACAGTTCCGATCTAAATTTGCAGCCTGACTCAGGCAAGCCTAGCAGAATGCATTTCAGCAAAATTGTAAACTTTGTCCCCAACACCAAAAAATCCAGATCCAGGAGAAGACCCTCACTAGGTCGCTCCCTCAACCCACATGTCTTTAACCACCAAGACCCACCACCAAAGGGTCTTGCAAACCAGAGTCGCCATAGAAGGAGAAAATAATTTCATTAACCATCCTCTATTTATTTTATTTATTTTTGAAACTGTCTTTAATATTATGGACTAAAAGTGTAGAGACACACTTCACTCACCGACCGCCCATGGACACTATGAACACTGACTCAGTCAGCCTAGTCAACTGATTTTTAAAGCCAGTTTTTCTTGTTTGTATAAGGCTATGATACATAACCATGAAAACACGCTGCATTTTTTTTTTTTACATTTATTTTCCTTTATAAGAACACTATGAAGAACACAAGCCAGGCAGCAGGTTTTGTGATCTTAAGATGCCATAAGGTTCTTTTCTTTTCACACTGTACCTTTTTCAAACCCAACCATGTCAAATATTTATGGGTTTTAGCTAGTTTATATTTTTCTAAAAATTTTACAAGGAAGCCCTGGCAACCAGTATCTTTGCAGGATCAATTGAGATCCAAACTAAATATCAGCCAGAGCCTCCATTTACTTTTGTATTAACCTCGTCCTTTTTCAGCAAATTATAACCCCAGGTAGACTGAAGGCTAAACATGCTAAATTTTCCATTGACTAAGACAAACCTTCTACAAAATTAACAGAAACTTCTACAGATAAATAAAAGACCAAAAATCCAATTTTTTTTTTTTAGAAAATTCCTTAAACATATCACCTAAAAGCCTTCAGACTCCCTAAGCCTTACCAGTATTATAAGGAATGATTGATCGACTTGCCAGTCATCAATTACCTAACCTCTGTTTTTATTTATTATATTGTATTGTATATTGGCTCAAGACCTAAATAATAAGTACCTACCGGCACTGAAACAAACTTCAGTATTAACGTGTCTACCTCAAGGTCTGCCTTAAAGCCAATAACCGCATGTTTTAGGATAGTTTTTATTCCTCTATCCTTGTGTGAACTTTAGTACTAGATAAATAATCCAGCCCTTGTATCCTACCACGACCTGAATTTTTCATATTCTTCTTTGTCAAAATTACAAACAACACCTCTTTGGCACAGTTTCGTTTTGTACTGTTTATAAATTATTCATGTTCAATCAAAAACCAATATTAAATATCTCCTTAATACCGTAAACTTTCAACTTAAATGATAAGATGTAATACCTATTATTACACATCAAACATATTGTCAGTAGACCTTTTCTCACGAACTTCCTCCTTAAAACCTCGCGTGGAATCGAGTAGGAATGTGGGGATTTGTCAGTAGACCGTTATAGGTATTGTACTTATCATATTTATTTTTCACCTTTGACTCTACCATGTAACCCAGTGTCCGAGTCTACCCACAAGCCAAGCCATACCCATAGACCAAAGGCTGGCGGTGTCAACTGCACTCAGTGACCCCGCCTCCTCCCACTGGAGGATACGCCGTCAATAACAAGCAGCCCACTGCATGCTGGAAATTCCTGGCAGACAATGTTTAGAAACAACTCCTCCTGCTGGAGGACATGCCCATTGATCATGAGCAGCTCACAGCATACCGGGAGTTCCCAGCAGCTATATTTAGAACCACACTGAACTCTGTGAACCCCAGTGCTATGTTTGGGATCCCCCCTACATACCTGCACTGGAGTTCCCCAGTTACTATATTTAGCTCACCTGATACTATTTTTAGGATGAGCTGGGTGAGCAGCTCCTACTACAAATACCTGTGGAGGGAGCAGCTCACTCATCTTTCCACCTTCATACTTCATACCTCACACACTCACGTGAGATCAAGGCCCTTGGCTCAAGGGCTAGGCTTGGACACTGTTGGGCACCTTTATACTGTATCACCATCTATACCTCGTGGACTTCTATGAATAAAGTGGATATCAAACTGGATTCCTGATTCGTCTGTATTCATCCTTATTCAACATTTACGGACTCGTTGACAATTTGCCCAAAAATTCAGATAAGTCATAAGACCGCCCATTGAACATGCACTGTGCGTGCAGTATTTAGGCATCACTGTACATCATCACTGATAGATTCTGATTGAATAGGCCCATCTACTAAACCCCGGGGGGGACTTCAATTTTTTTTATACGGGTGTGTGGCTGAACCCATGACAACCCTTACCCTTGCTAGGGCATTTGGTCGCGGGTTTTTTCTTCGAAAGCCTACCCTTGCTAGGGCACTTGACTCAATAATCCCAGATTTATTTTAAAATGTCTTACATTTAAACTGATTGAGGAGAAGGTTGAATTATGTTCATGCTTTTTTCATGAAAACTGTGCTGATCTCCATAAAAAATTTCGAAATTTCCCGCGCAAATCGGGGTATTTTGCTGAAAGTTGACCCTTGCTAGGGACATTTGTGGCTGAAACAGGAGGCTTGCCAGGGATATTTGTGGCTGAAACAGGAGGCTTGCTAGGGACTTTTCCTTGAAAAAAGTACCCTTGCCAGCCGCACATATGTGTATACATTACATAGAGAGTGCCCCCTGGGTACTAAACAATTACACCATCTTAAAGCTAAATATGAGATTATCATATCTAAGTGGCATAATTTTACTACAAGGAGAAGTATTTTAAATTCCAGGCTAAAGTTAAAATTCAAAGTAAGTTTTTGTTGAACATTTTGACATGATGCATTCAGTGTCAAAGTGTTACAAGGGGGGGGGGTCAAAAAGTGGCCAAATTTGTGTTACATAATATTTGAATGGCCCAAAATCTTATCATTATCTTCTATTATCACTCAAAAGGATGGGTAGCTTAGAAATCTAAACTCTCATCTCTGTGCCGCACGGCGGTACAGAGATCATGAGAGTTTAGATTTCTAACTAAGCTAAGATTTCTAAGCTAAAAGACAGGACTCACTGTCAGTAGGCACAGTCATAAAGCCCCATACTGCAATGGTACCCCTTGCCGGGAAATGTGTGACCTACTTTCCGCATATGGGAATTTTCATCATACCTAGCATCATCCTGACCTTGTTTACAAATGCACAGGCATGGCTAGGGTAACAATGGAAAGCTATTGATTCAAGGATTCTAATGTAGTAATGGTGCCAAAATTTTAAAGATCAGATGGGGGGGGGAGTTGAATTGTTGGAGGAATTGAAAAATGTATTTTTTTCAAAGCTTTGGTTCACACACTTTTACTGGTTGGTTCACACTATTGAGGCCATAAATTGATCCTACTCATCAAGACAAATCCAATGATGAGTCATTTGTAACTGAGAGCCAAGGGACTCTCCTGAAAATTTTGGGTCAAAAATTTTGGACACATGACACCGGAGACCAAAAATTAAGCTCTGACCTTGACCTTAAATGTCCTTGACCTTAAATGACCTGAAAATAAGGTCACCTGGGCTGGTAGGGTATTTGATACACACGGATTTTCCCACCCACCCACACCTGTTTACTGTGTCTCTTATTCATCCTGTATTTTATTTATAATTCTCTTTTCCATCTTAACTCTCTTACCTACCCCGGCCGGTATGTCATTTTAATGGACTCAATTCATACATATTTATTCATACATCATTGGTTATATTTGTACCAACTTTTATTGTTATACTATTAGGTCTTATCCTAGGTACAAACACCAATTATCTCAAATGTGGTCAAATTTTACTTCGTATATAAAATTTTCCCAAACAGATGTCATTATCGTGGTTTGATCATCTCTAAGACTAAGTTTAGTCTAAGGGGGGCAGTCCACTCATGTAGTCAATGTCATGGCTAAGCATAATCATAGTCATAGACGTTCCCGAGAATATCGGCAGTTTCTTGATGTTCACTGTACATATAACATAAGAATAAGCCTATCGGATTATGATAATGATAACACTGGACTTCACAAAATCACATAAGAGTACAGAAATATAAAGATCTAGATCTAGTAGTAGTACAGAAATGTTGAAGACTCACTGGGTGGCCTAATGTTTTGAGCTTTATCCGCACACGCCGCGCGCACGTGTTTATGGTTTCGCTGGTTACTGCTTTACGAATTTTGAACAACGTTACCAGAAACCAAGGCGTACAAATAAACTGCCATTTTTAATATTTTTTATATATTACTAGTTATCTCTTTGATTTAAAATCATCTTACGTGAGAATAGACCACTACGACCATGATACCATTGCCATAACTTTCTAATCTCGGAATGATGAAGTTTCACGAGATTGACCTGATTCTACTCGGACGCCATTCGCGCGGGTCTTGCATACAGTTGGCACAATCACTCAGGTAAAGATGGTTCTGTGTTATATTTACGACTAAATCTGTTTAAAAAACTAAAACAGTGTATTCGTTTCGGAACGATAATGGATTTAGCAAGTGGTTATTGTGATCTGAACTACAGCACTAACACTAAAACGAGTTTTACACCCCCATCTTATCGTGTGCCGATCATGAGTCTGACTGTTATCCCTGGTACCAACACTGGGATGTGCCTATACTGTAACTATTAGGGTAACTTGCCCAGTTCTCGGACAGTTTTATTTTTGGGAGACTACTAAACTGGCCAAACTCTGTTTCCTACATTTAGGCTCAGCAGGATGCATGGATAGGGCCCCTTGGTATCATAATAAAAAGTATCCCTAGCTGGAGTGAAGCCTAATATTTATAGTTGTTATAAGCCTAGGGGTTTTGTATAGACATTCAAAAATGCCCAGTTCTCGGACGGGTGTACCAGTTCACGGACAGCCTCTGTATTTTAAAGATATCTTTACAAGCTGAAGAAGGCTCACCACCATTATTAGATATTGATGAACTAGAAGTCTTGATGAATTTGCTAGTATATTCACTCTAAATTTGGTTTTAGAATATCAATTATCAAAATTGTCAGGAAATAGGCATGTCATTGTAGGTACGTGAATGAAAGGGCTGCTATGAGCGCGGACCATGTCCTAGAAAACTGTGACAGGTTTGGGAGGTGTGTGCAGGGATAGGTCTCAGTGATTAGCTTTAAAATTATAGAAATAGTTGATGAATAAGGTTCCTGATATTTTATCTGCCAAGAAGACAAGATTTCCTTTGATTTAGTGTTTCAATTTTGTATGAACTCTAATTAGTTAATTAATTACCACCTTTACTAGGTCAATGTTTTAGTAATCTCTCATTCATTATATGATAGAACTTAGGAAGTCGAACAAAAACATATAGAACAGCAAGTACATAGTCTTAACCTCATCTCTACCAAATATGAAGGAATTCTATCGATGAGCACATAGGTTTCTAGGATCAGCCAACTTAAATTTCAGCTAATTTTGATGGTTTTTCTCAACTTTTTATATTTATAAATTCATATCTCTGACCCTAGTGGTCATATCAGCTTCATTTAAACTGCATTGTATCCGTAAAGTCATTGGCTTTCAGGAAATATATGGTTTGCTATGATATATCTCTTTTCAAATTATGGCAATAATGTAGCTAAAGGTCACAGACAATTCCTCTTTGTAGAGTTTAATTTCATGACGAAAATTTGGCAAACATTGTCTCACAAAAACCTCAATAACTCACCCAAAAATGACCTTAAAATTACAATTCAAAAAGCATGTTGCTTCTCACATATGTGCGGAAAAGACTCTGCCAAAAACCAAGAGCTCTCATGTGTTAAAAATTTTTAGTCACATACCTAGTCATTGTGCCCAATTACCAGACACCGCATTTTCAATGGTCCAATTCTCGGACACAAGTTCCAACAGAGGGCACCACACACTTTGAAATTTATCAATTTGCCATTGGGAATAGACATCTATTAAGCTGACCACAGACGGGCCCGACTGGGTCGGCCGATCCTGCCGATCGGGAGCGTCTGCGTGGGCGTCCGATCGAGTCTGACAATATCAAACATGTTTGATACTCCTGATCGGATCGGGACCACACTCCTTAGATACCGATCGTGTCTGGCCCGTCTGCGGTCGCCTTTAGATATAACAAAGAGGAAATAAAAATAAAATATGTTTTATGGCCTAAAATAACATTTAGCTAACTCCAAAAAATCGTCCGAGAATTGGACCTGTCCGAGAACCGGGCAAGTTACCCTACTATGCATGGTGCTGAAATTTATTAGGACGTCACATCGTCACTTTTAAGGAGGGATGGCGCGTCACTGTCACTTTTTACGTATATGCCAATGTACTGGGAACTTTTGCTAGTGTCGCCGTCCGTCACTTTTTAAAACCCCTGTCACGAGCGTCACTTTTTAAAACCCCTGCGTCACAGGACACAGCGTCACTTTTTACCCATGTATAGGCACTGGGATCGTGTAAACGGGCCACGTAAATTCGTAATGTTAGGGTAGGGAGTGGTCATTTTTTTTTAACAACAGGGGAGGGGTGATGGATTGGGGGGTGGGGCAAAAAAGTTGAGACCACAAAAAAATGGAACTACTGCTGTTTATTGGCCGGTAAAATATCACCTCTGCCGAGAACCCCCTTTTCTCTTCTAATTTCCAAGGAAATGTTTTTAATTTCGGGGGCTGAGCCCCGAACCCCCCTTTTCTTTGAATTAAATGCAAAACTTAGTCCCAAAAGATTAAGTCAATCACAATGTAGCCTTTGCCTTGATAGGCACTTACCTAGTTTTTAAGACTTTGTCCCATGCATTTTATCTATTAAGCAATGGATAGATCTCATCAAAAAAGTGGATTTTGCTCTTTAAATGAGGGCAGACTTTATGCCAAGTATAAGGGAAGTTATGACTGATCAAAGACCCAAAATCGAACTCAAAATTCTGCCAGTGTTAAGAGTTTAAATAGGGTCCAGATTTGTGATCAAGCATATCGGATACAGGACTGGCTACATCTCTGAAAACATTATTTTGGACTATTTTCTTTTCATGTATGGAAGAGTTCCCCATAAAAGGTTGAAAATCAATGTATCATATCAAATTTTAACAATTTAAAGTGATTTAATCTCGACATAATATCATCTGCGATTTAGCGATCTGACAGAATTGGTGCAAAATTATTTAAAAAGGAAATCCACTTCTTTTTATCAACTCTATCCATTGCTATGTAAATAATACACATAGGATTGAATTCTGGCAAACAGACAAGGGCCTAACATGGAGAAGCTGTTTGAAGTGTGATAGCAAATGGCACGCTAAAATTTTTGTGGGGTCTGGCAAACATCCTGTTCCCCTATGAAAAGAAAACCCCTAGACATTTTCTAAAGCATTCTTTCCTGTAGAAAGTATGGGAACCGTTCTCTTTTATGTGAGATTTGGCCTTTATACCAAAAAATGCTTTCAAAATTATGGGTTAACTTCACTTGGGTAGAATGGGATGTTTGCCTGCATCAATTATTTCTCATATAGATTCATTTCAAACCCCTAATCAATCCCTTTAAAATGAGCCCATGTTTGTTAAGATCCTCCAATAAATAGCTACACAATGAGCTGTCAAAGAAAGGAGAGTTTAGCACTCCCCAGTTTCAGCTTTATCACAGTTTCACACCACCACTGCAGCAGAACCATGCACTGGGGGTAGGTAAGTGCCTACCTTTGGCAAATGTACCGACTAATAAACTATAAAGCACAATCTATCCCAAAAAATGTTTACCCCTTCCTAGGGAGTGGACATTTTTAACAACAGGCCTACAGGGGGGCTGGTAAAATTCTGTGCATTTGCAGCAAAAAAAAAAAAAAAATTGCCCCCCCTCTCCATGGGCCGATCATGGGGTCCGAAAGTTTTCTGTCTCCCCTTTTAATTTAGATCTATACCTTTAGTGGCCTGCTTGGATTTTCTAGTCACAGTTTGAGCCTTTACTCACTACACTCTACCTGCCGTGGTCGTGCAGTCTCGAATCCAGAATGCTCTTTGGGGTCCAGTTCCAATCAAAAGGGGCAAAAATCATTTTGTTTGATCGCCACACCCCCAGTGGCGTAACATGTCTCGATCCAGCACAGCGGCCGAACCACCACTGCAGCCTCGTTCCGGTCACATGTAAACATTCAAAATGGCGGACCGCCGCTCGTACGGGAAACTATGGTACCGGATTTTGCTGTCTTTTCCTTATTTAAACCCTCTAAAAACATAAAATAAATAGAGAACTAAACTCCCCTGGTGTCCTCGGTGGCCGATCCACCCCTCGGGGGGAGTCACCCGCCTCGGGGTAGATCGGCCACCTCATACACCACGGTCGTTTAGTTCTATGTACTGTCACTTTCAAATTGATGAATAATTTTTGTCAAACATCTGTCAATATGGCAAATTCAATAATGATCACTGTCAGACTGTTGAAATTATTGCGCAAACAGGGGGAGGTGGTTTTGTTAGGATACAACAATAATAATGGAGTGACCATTTTTTAACAGAGGGGGTGGATGGAAGAGAAAAAGGCAATCACTCCTCTTGGCCAGGGTCGGGGTGGGTGTGCGCATGATACCAAGGGTGGGGGTGGGTGTGCACATGATACACAGGGTGGGGGGCAGGGTGTACGCATGATACCCAGGGTGGATTAGCGTTCAACAATTACGTCACTGCTTAGGGGGTGGGGGGGGGTCTTTCGGTTCTTCTATATGTTCCATACAAAAACAGTGACAAGGGGGGTGGGGGGGGCCTGAAAAATGCCTAAATAAGAAGTAGCTTAGAATTACTTAGAAGTAAATACGGTAATTAGCAATCGAAATATGCAATGCATAAGGGAGTGGTCATTATTTATCAACAGGGGGGTGGTGGGTTTTCATGGCGTTTTCATGCGGATGCACGGAAAACTTTACGTCCCCCTCCATGGCAGTCACAATTTTTTGTGCCTCCGGCACTGAGAATCTTCGCGCCCCTCTTTGAGCTATAGTAGCCTGCAGGCTTTTTTTTTTTTTGCTATGGGTTAATTTTTTTAGCCCCCCCCCCCCTCGGGAGGGTCTGAAATTTTCACACCCCACTGTTGATAAATGATAAATACCGTAATGACCACTCCCTAAGGGAGTGATTATTTTTTAACAGGGGGAGGTGGTGGGTTTGAGGGGGGTGTCAGAATTTCGTCATTTGTAAAATCCTGCACCTCACATCTATGAACTCCCCACACCCTGCGTCTCAGCTATCCGAACTCCCCATAACCTGCATCTCAGCTCTACAAACTCCCCACACCCTGCGTCTGAGTTCTACACACTCTGTGTCTCAGTTCTATACACTCCCCACACCCTGCATCTCAGTTCTACACTCTGTGCAACCTGTGGAGGGGGAGGGCATGCATATGATATGCAGGGTGGGGGGAGGTGTGCGCATGATCTGCAGGGTTGGGGGAGGGTGTGCGCATGATCTGCAGGGTGGGGGGAGGGTCTGCACACGATATGTAGGGTTGGGGAGGGTGTGTGGATGATAAGCAGGGTGGGGGGATGGCATGCGGATGATAAGCAGGGTGTACCAGGGTGGGGGGAGGTGTGTGCACATGATACACAGGGTGGGGGAAGGGTGTGCACATGATATGCAGGGTCGGGGGAGGGTGTGCGCATGATATGCAAGGTGGGTGAAGGGTGTGCTCATGATACCCAGGCCTTGGGGCAGTTCAAGCTGGTACCGTTTTGATAAAGGAGTTGATAAACAACTGCACTAGATCCAACAGCAGCGAAGTCTTGTGATTCAAGTAGTGTATCAAATGAAAGAGCTTGAAAATTGCAATCCATAGCTTTTTGAATTAAGTTGATGCACCTACTACAAGTGTTTTTATATCAATTGATTATTGACTATAATTAGTTCGATTCATATTTTATTTTATTTGGAAATTCCAAAATATAAAAACTTTCCGGCTTTCTCTCACTTGCCTTGGCCCAAGGCTTGGCTTGTATTTTTATCCAAATATTCAGATATGAGTGACCAATGAACATGCACTGCGCACAGGGGATTGATACATCGTTCCAGATAACTACTGAATCTGAGTAGAATCTAACTGATATATTCTGGTTGCAAAGGCTGATCTACCCGGTACTATTATAACTAGGCGTGAGATCCACTACCACAAAAATGTGACTTTCTCCTGTACGTTTTATTGGCGCAGATATCATTCCAGCAGTGGATCACCAGCTGTGACAACATTCGAGCGACCATTGTGCAACAACATTAGCATTTTGCAGGAATCAACACCTTTTGATATCTTATAATAATTATTTGTGACTGTTCTCGCAGGCTGTCGTATTTCAGAAAGTCGCAGCAAATTCGTCGTAGTGGATCCCAGGCTTAAAGGTTTAATTACACCACTTTAAAGCTGAGAAAATGCAGTTTATCATGTCCAAAGGTTATTCATTAAGCTGGAAATTCTGGTAATTTAACATGTGGACGTTGGCGTACTGGGTGCCGGGGACAAACTGGTGCTCTGCGCTGTACTCTCCCTGTTATCAGAGATGCCACTTTTCCTGATTTACCAGGAATTCCTGGTTTTGATTCCAAGATTTCTGTATTAAATTATGTTAAATTCCTTGGAAAATGTGTCCAAAGTCCAGTATTCCTGGTTTTTGTCGGCAAGCGAGTGGCATCTCTGGACTTATGTACCATAATAAAAATACAACACTTGGGCCCTGCGCAAATTTCAAAAGGCTAGGACAGTCATAATACAGGCCCAGTCTGTTCATAATTCAGTGATGATCAATTTCTGTGCCATTTCAATCTTTTGAGCTGTTGCTTAGCCGTAGATTTTTAGATACAGAGAATTTGAGCCTTGAATGCTTTGCACAATACTGAAGCATACAAATTTAACCTGTCCCAATTTTCTCCTACATATTTCTGTACCGTAAAACCCCGGTCATAAGCCAGATTTTTTTTCCTATTTTGGGCCAAAATCGGCTTCTAAATTTTTCCCAAAGTCCCCCCCCCCCGGCTTATGACCCAGGTTTTTAAAAAGTTTAAGTTATTTTTAACCAAATTTCGATAGAAATCATTAGAAAATAACAGCTTAAAAACCAGAGACCCTCCATTACTATAATATGTATGATTTTTACCATACAAGTTCATTTCAATGTGTTTTCTATAAGAAATCAATAAAATATTGATAGAAATATGGCTAATTTTCCTCAAAATTTGGTGAGATTTTTTTGTTTTAGAGGGGGTAAGGGGGGTTCAAGGGGCTAAACTCACCCCCCGGCTTATGACCAGGGTTTTTGCAAAAGTCTAAAATGTCAAAGATTCTTTGAGAAGAGATGTTGACGGAAATGTAGGGGGCGCTGTCATGCCGGCATTATTGTGGGGAAAATAACATTGCTGAGGCCGTCCGGGACGACAAAATCCAATGTTCTGTCTTTTGTTTGGCAAAATATCGCAGATGAATCGATAAATCAATCCCTATCTTTCTACCTTTCCTAAAATATGTGTGGAATACACCATAGTTTGCCCATAATCCCCACTTTTCCTTCAAGTAAAGGGCACAAAAGCATCGTGATATTTACCCCACGATAATGGCGGACGTCGTTGTGATGTGTCGCCGTAATTATTCAATACGGCCCAGCGTGCCAGTGTAGAGTTGCAACAGGTATTAAGAATAGTTTGTCGTCTACAAGAATGACTATTTGAATAAAAAAAAAAACAGCTGAAAAATAAAGAATTTCTTTAAAATTAGAGAAAAAATTCTACAACCTGCCCTGTTTTGCCAGGTAGGGTTGAGCTAAACAATTTCATCGTTTTCCAGTGTTGCCAAAAACTTTCTTAAACTTAAAGCAGGCCAAGGTGGCCTGTGTCTTGGCTTCTTATGTAGGCCATATGAATACTGATATTTTTAGGTACCTTTACACACTTCATGATAGCCTGTTTTATACTAAGCAGAAATTGAAGAAAAAATCTACTATAAACAATTTCGCAAATATGGCCCTATCCTTGCTTCTAATTGGCCGATTTGAGAAATTCTTTGACCAGGGATGTAAGTCTTCAGGTTTTATCAGGATTTCCTGATTTCTGAAAAATTTGAATTATATGTAATTTTCTTATATGAGTGGTAAGGAGGGCTGTTTGGAAAAATAGAAGGTTTTATGTCAAGAAAGTGTATGGCTTCCTGATTTTTGCCCATGCCTGACTTACATCCCTGTTTCACCATTATGAAGCTTATATTATGGTAGGCCATTGTGGCCTGCATCCTATGACCTTACGCGGGCCATTAACAGGGTTCCCACTGGTCAGTTAAAAGTCAGTTAAACCCATTTTTCTTTCAAGGTCAGTTAAGATATTTTGGGGAAAAGTCAGTTAAAAATGGTATTTTGACCATTTTAAGGGGGTGATTGTCAAGATTTCACATGAATTTGCAGAATTTCTTTAACATTCTCCCTTCAGGGCCGATGACCCGTAAATGATGGGAACCCTGATTAAGATTCTACGCCGGCAAAAGCATGCTGGCCTCACTTTGGCAACACTGCGGTTTTCTGAGTCATACATTTTTATTCTGTTATTTTTTTCTTACAGGTTACACAGCATTCGTGTAGATCTAGTTGGTTACATTTAACTCAGCTATGATTCTCTTGGCATGGCGCAGATCAGCGACCTTGTAGGGATTCCGGAACAGAAGTTCCAAAGTGACGAAGAGGGATTCACTGCTCCTAGCGACACCATCTTCAATGTACTGGACAGCTTGGACAAAAGTGGTGTGACCAGCATGGCAGACTGCAGTGTTGAAAAGCCAGAGAGCAGTACTGTCACCATCATTCCCAGTGAAGATGAGCTCCCACCATCCTTGGAGCAGCTAGGTGAAAGGTCAAATCCTACTCAACCACCAGCTCAGCCGAGTGCTCAACCGCCAGCTCAGCCGAGTGCTCAACTGTCAACTCCAAGTGTACCACCACCTGCTCAAAACGCTCTAGCATCTACACAAAGTCCACATGGAGAGGGAGATGATTACCAACAACGGCTGCTGGAAGATCCCATTGACCATGAAATCAATGTTGGTGGGGTTGATGTGTCCCCAAAACCAGGGGCTCCAGTTAAGAGAAAGCCGAGGGTCTCTAGAGGTACACTTTTCAGTTGAAATGAGTACACAATTTTTTTAGCTCAGGATTGATTATAGTTCAATTATAATCTGATACATCCTAATTTGGTACGGGAGAATAATCCGTCTTTAATTTAGGAAATTTTAATCTGCAATATTTTTGTAGGAACCTTATCAATTGCTTGACTTTAAAAAGAGTACCTGCTAAACATTCTGATTTTATTTTTCTGTAGGGTCCAAATGGGATGGCCAAATCGACCCTCGATGGCTTATACCCTTTGATCATGGTAAGTATAAATCTGGGTCTTAAAAAACGGGAAGGCATGCATCTGTAGGGGCCAGCTCTGGCTGTGAGTCCATGGCGGTATGCTATCTGTCGCCGTTCTGGTTTCACCAGCCCCCAAGGGCTGGTCAGCCAGTGAACACTGCCCCCTTGTGTCATACCGATCCAGGTGTAGGTGGAAGGTAGAAAATGTCAGGTCTGGGGATGTAGCTCAGTGGTAGAGCACTCGCTTGCAAGTTAAGAGGTCCTGGGTTCGAAACCCGGTGCTTCCAAGTATGTTTTTCGCCGACCTCTACACATCAAATATGTGAAACATTTATCTCGAAAAGAGAGTTATATGAGGTGAGGATGGGCCCCTCATTTTCAGTTATTTGGGTGGTGCGAATAAGTGTCAAAAAAGATGGAAATTTTACATATAAGAGGCAGAATTAGTTCAGGAATTTGTAGTGGTATTGCAGGAGAAGATATAGGGGTCTTGCAGGAAAAGCCATTTCAGTAACAAGTTTTGTAAATTTTGAGTAATTCTCTATATTGTATACAGTCAGTTGGTCAGCCGCCATAAGACACTTTTTGCTTGCAATGATGAAGGTATAGGAATGTTGATCCAGGATCAATTTTCCCGCTCTTTTTGCAAGTGTGTTGCGAATAGGGCTTGGTGGTGCGAATAACCTGGGTGAGTCTTGTAAAAGTATAGGACTATAACACTACTTAACACCTGCTTGGAGTTGGTTCCTGTCTGTGAATGGGAGTGCTCATGTCAGAAGACAAGCTAGACTTGCAGAAGGCTATTGGCTATCTCTGTATAAGCGGCCATGCCTTATTCCAGTACATTGTATTTGCCAAAATTAAAATCTCATGGGATGTTTTCTGGAAATATGATACATTGTACTGGATTTTTTGGTAATTTGGTGAGAAAAGAAATATTCTGTGTATTGCATTTTATGTTCTTAGTCTGCTATACAACCCTGAACTCAGTAGTTTGTTTTAGAACATTTCAGTTTTACACATACACGGCAGGGTTCCCAAGCATCATCGAAAGCCATTGAATGTCATGGATTCCAGAATTTTTCATGGAATTTTGGTCTGTAAATTGAAGCATGCTCCATCACGACACCAAATTTATAGGTGGGGGGGGGGGTGACATTGTTACTGTTTAATCACTGTCTTTTACTGTTTTTTTTTCCAGGGTGGAAGAGGGAAATTGTCCAACGCAATGAATTGGTGGCGAGTGCTAAGAACTGTGATACATACTATTTTCCCCCTCGTGGCAAAAAGCTGGTGAGTACATGTATATGAGGTGTACCGTTAATTCCCTACCTGTAGTATAAGCCACACCCCCGTAAAAACCGCACCCTGACTGGCCTGAGTTTGTGGATAAGCTATAAGCGGCACCTACCGTAATCTCCGTATAAGGCGCACCTAGAGTTTTGGAAATTTCTAAAAAAAAAAAAAAACTAAAAAAAAACTTTGGTTCTACTGAATGAATTTTCAAAATTCAAAAAGCTATGTGTAGCTTGGGCCACCCCGGACCCTCCTGGGCCCCCTTATGTCCTATTTTGACCAAGGGGGCATGTAAGCTATCAAAAGAAAAGTATTGGTGTCCCCCTTGTAGATCCAATGAGAACTAAAACCCCCGTATAAGACGCGCCTTATACGCGGGAGATTACGGTAGGTTTTAAATATTGGCGATTCAATACTGTTCTTTAGTGTCAAATACGCTCGTATAAGCCACACCCTGACTTTGGGGGACTATAATAAGCAATAAGCATCTGGTTCTCGTATATACAAGAATCTATGGTACCCATATTTTAGATACCGTAATCTCCATATATTTCCACCTATAACTTGCAGCCTGACATCAGGCAGATTCAATAAGGTTCCATTTATCTTGGCGTTTGATTTAAGAAGTGCCTTATATGCAAGGTATTAATGTATGTACTACTCTTCCTAATACCCAAGTCCAGAGTTAGGCTGCGACGGCCGGTTTCGCCACCAGCCACCTCCAGGGGTCGCTCTCTGAGACCCTTAGGAGGGTACACTTCTCAGAAGGCCTATAGTTATAACACTAGCTGAACAGGAAGTAGATTTTTAAGCTATGAACTTCTTTGTATTTGTGGATGAAACTTTTTCAGCATGACTGACATACAACTCTCCTTCCTTGGTTGAATTTATTAAGGTTTACAATAAATAGAAGTATAGGAAATATATACATATATGTAGACAGACTGACTTACATTGAGTCCAGTCCCTGGCTTCCCAGGAGCAGGCCACTCCCTGCGGTCAGCTGTCAGGGAGCTCTTCACCCCCTCCAGCCAGTCTCTACTCTATACCCTCCCTGGGACCATAAACTGCGCCCCAAGCGACCGTTTACGGTGGGGGCATGGTAACTCGGGACTTGGGTATTACAGTTGCCTTTTGAAGGCACTCTTTCATAGGCACATACTTTGGTAGATATGGTGCTGTTATTGATGTTCATTTCCTTTCTCTTTCAGAGATCGCTTCCTGAAATCGAAAAACACTGTGAGTATAAAATTACATTATTGCTAAGAGCAGAATATAAAGAATTTGTAATAAATGAATGACTTTCTTCAAACCCGAAGACTACAACCAATGAATTTCTTGACAGATTTCCTATATTCATGATTATCAAGTGGAAGTAGAATAACCACCAGCAGAGATATATCCACAGTATGGTATCTACGTACGCATGTGTTGCGTATTTGTGAAATAGCATGTTGTAAGTAGCATCACTAGGTAATATATTATGAAACTTGCAGTGCACTAAAATGTAGGTCTTTTACTTTCAGTGCTTGCAACTGGGGACCTTTATCTGACTAAAGACAATTTTACCTTTCGGAAAGAAAGGATTTACAAGGAGCCGTTGGAGGTGTTCCGATCAGCTGGTGCCAGTTGGGGAAGTCGTGGCAAGGGAAACAAACAACCTGGTGACACACCATCCCCATTAAGTGGTGGTGGTACTCCACGTGGTCGGGGTAGAGGAAGGGGTCTTGGACGTGGAGGCAGTTTTACCCCTGGTAGTGACAGTGAGATGGGTGCCTCCCCTACTTTTAGAGGCCGTGGCAGTAGAGGTGGTTTCAGAGGCCAGGGCCTTAAACGCCAGATTAGTTCTAGCTCAGAGTTTTCCAGTGGATTTGACTCAAGTAGAGTTGTAGATCTAACAGACGATGAAGCCTCGACTTCTGTTCACCCCACAGGGACTTACGTCCCCAAACCAGCCACACCTGGTCAAAGTGGAGCTGGGATCAGGCCAATAAAGAAAGGCCCAGTTGCAAAGAAACGAACTGCTCCTCGACACCCTATGGCATCTAATGGACAACCGCCAGAAAAACGACCCAGGCCCAACCCAGGCTTAGGGTAAGTAATATCATACCTGGGATATACTACAGGTAGTGTATACCGAGGTAGCAGATTGTCTAGTGGGCGTGGCCATTGCTGAAGCCTGTTGGTGGCGGATATCACTGATATAAGATGGGTACCACCTGTTAATCAATCCCTCTTAAGTCGGTATACAGAAATACACACTGTTCTCATCCTAATAAACACACTTTGCATCTTGTACGTTTAACTACAAAATGACCAAGTGCAACTTATCAGGGTTCTCTACACATAGGAAGCGCACAGGCAGGCCGCCCGCGTGCTTTTGCATGCCGCCCGTGTGGTTTAGCTGGAAATGGGCCACCTGTGTGCTTCTAGCTCTCTGTGGGCTTTCTGTGGTTTTTTGAATTTTGTAAATCGGTCTATTAGAACAAAAGTTATCCAAAATTTCAAGCAATGTTCAATAAAACCCCTTAGAATGTACCATTTTGCATCTAAATTTTCAGAAAAATTTCTTGGCTTTGCTTCGCTAGTGACAATGTGTTTTGTTCACAAAGCCGTGCTGCGCTTGGCCGGGCACTTGTCCGTTAATTGACCTGTGTGCTTTTTCATCCTGTGGAGAACCCTGATTTATACGTGGGAGTTTATGGTATGGTTATATCTGATATAAAAGTATCAGAGATGTCAGACCTTCAGAGGTCTGTCTGTTTTCAGATGTTCAAACTTTCCTAAAAATCAGACATCTCAGAGGCTTCTTCCAAATTGTGATCATAATATGGATAGAGAGAATTACATAAATCATAGATACACCCTTACAACATGCCCTTCTACTTCTAGGGAGCCTAAGGCTGAGCATAATTCAGGCTTCAGCAGGTGGAATTAAGCATGCCTTGTGCTGCCCTTTAGCTTTTTCTAGACAAACAACCTTTCAGAGATCAGAGGATCTCTGAAATCTCATTTCAGAGGACATGAATCTAAGTTGGCTGCTGACAAAATGGGTGCTTTTTATAGCATAATATGTTGGGAGAATGGGTGTTTTGCTAACACCCAACAATTTTCAGAGGTTGAGCCCATACCTAACTGACATCTCTGAAGTATTCAATATGCTTCAATAATCAGATTTGATATCTGACCAATTCTTGTGTGGACCAGACTATCAATGTCGCTATGTATCAACAAAATTTTGGATTACAAATATATCAAAACAGATGGGTCCAATGAGAAAATGATTTAACGTTGATATAAGGGGGTGAGTATTTGCCACTAGCTGGTCTGGAGCTGGTTCCAGTGAAACACTGATAAGATGGGACCAGCATGTCAGTGGGTGTTAACCAGAGACAAGGTACCCATCATGTTATGTCTTATCAGTGGGTTTGCCTCAATCAGCGAAATTCAAAATGAAGGCTCCACTTGGCCTCCATACTGAGTCCTATAAGACCTCTTTCAGTCTTCTAACCTGTAAGATCCATCTCAGATACTGTACAATACTACCCCATAGAAGGGGCAAGGGTGCGATCTTGGATATTTCTTAAAAACCAATCCCTAGGACCTTAGCCCTTTAAAGTGGGCATGTCAGCTAATGCAGACACGATTTTCTATTTTCCTTGCAGCACAGATGTATGTACGATCCTTATCAATGTGGTAAAATATTGTGGCTTAATTCAAGGTATTTCTATACAAAAAAAAATAAATAGCCAAAACCCCTCGGTCCGAATTATTCCTGTCCTAGTTTTAAATCAGGATAACATGAGGCCTTCTGAGAACTGTAAACACCTTATGGGTGGAAAATCTGAGATCTGTGCCAATTGCCAAATACTTGAATCGATGAATTTCATTGCTTACCAAGTAAAGCAGACTAAATTGACAATAACGAGACCTCAAATTATTTGTTGTAGACATCACCACCTACACGTTAATATATAATTTGACATAATTATTGATATTTAATGAATATTAGGGATCAAGTGAATGTTGAAATTAGAGAAAATGACCTTGTCTTTTCGTAGAAAATAAAAGTAAAATTCCAGTGAAAATAGACAGCACATTCGATCATTGAGAATATCAGTTTTCCTTAGAAGGTGAGCTTATACAGTCTTGTGACAGTAAGTTAAGAACATCCCAGTGTAGATTACCTGGTAGAAATAAAGTTGGAAAAATTATTCCAATTTTAAGATACATCCGTTACCATGAATTTAGAGCTACGGTGTAAAGGTATAATGATATCTGGGTACCCTAATATATATACCAGAATGTAGGTATATTATCACTGTTTGAGCTGTGAATTTCATTCTGATACCTTCAGTAACATTCATACAATAGTCACCCACCCAAATGCATATAGACATGTTCAAAATCATAGTAACGGACGTATTGCCCTCCTATCTATTAACATGGGGATCATTTTTCATCATTGTGTAATTTCTCAAATACTTATTTGTAAACTGTCCCCTTTTGGAATAGCATACTTTGTTATCAAAAGAAATATGTTTTAGAAAAGCACACATTTTCAACTTTTATTCTTGAGCACCCCTCCCAGCCAATTGGAACAATTCTCAGATTTCACCCCATATGTAATACCATTTTGGAGCGTTGTTGCACATATACAGACGACAACTTAGAATTAGTCATTCACACTAGCCAGCAACGTAGGGTAGAGGCACCCTGAGTTGGACAGATACCTTAAGTCGGATAACTTTGGGGCTGAAATCCATAATTAGTATGAATATTCTACATATTCTGTGAACTGTATATGACCATTGATGTGTCCCTACACCTGACAAGCGCAGAATGATAGGAACAAATCGTTCAATATGTAGCTTTACTGTTGTGAAAACAAAGGGTGTTTAGGCTACATTCTGATGATGTGAAATCTCTGCTGGATGACACAGCTGGTCGGATTGACCACTTTATCATGCATCAATGCCTATATCTATCTTACTTCTAAAGATAGAAATGACAAAAGATACACCTTTGCCAATGATTAGAGCTAATAATGAGGGAGTAATGTATGGGCTAACAGGCACCTCATTGCTTTATCGTAGGCTATCAAACGAAGGGCTGTAGGCTGTATTACATGATGTATCAATGAATTATCAATAAATAATCAATAGAATATCAATAAATTCAATTTGAAAAAAAAAAAAATCCATGGTGGGACCGGGACTCCAAACATATACTGCAAGTGGTACATACTAGAAAGGCAAAAGGGTGGACCAGGCCGTGACACGAACGCCTGCACTTGGGGTTTGGAGCGCCACTCACTAACCAATACACTATCGGTACACACACCTTGGCACCCGGCAGTTGCTGGGTTGGTTTGAACGCATCCAGCAGTACCGTATATCCTCGTGTAAAGGCCTGGTCAATTTGCCACTTAGTAAGGAGGTTTAGGTAGTACTAATACAAACCTGGGCTTATAAACAGGGAAATATGGTATGTAGCTGTCACGGCTATGGCACAGGCAGCTCTGGCCACTGTGGTGTAATCCTAGCTTAATTCTACTGCTGCTATTCTCGTCAGTCCCTGTGGCGCAATGCATAGGGAGCTGGTCTTCCGACCAGGTGGGTATGGGTTTGACCCCTGCCCTTGGCAATAGAATTCTCGAAGGTTTTAACATGTGACATATGACATGTAAGGCATGCCTGTTATCCATGGATAACAGCACTGGGTGCCTGTTATCCATGGATAACAGCACACCTTACAAAGGTCATGATGCATGCATCATGGCATGCAATATCGACAGGTATCAGAACGGGAATATCCAGAAAAAGCACCCAAAATCCAAGAAATCGTGTAAGAAACGTGAATATGTCACTCACTATTAATTATGGTAGAAGCTAACCACCCTATTACGTAGCAGAGGCCTAACTGTGACTCACACTATATAATCACTTCTTACTTGACATGCAGGAGCGTCCTAGACAGGTGCCTCTACCGTACTGGGTAAAGGACAATCGTGATCAATATACTGGCAATTTCGGTGTACATGGTACAATCTCACTCTCACTCTCCACACTTAGAAGGAATCAATGTTGGTATTTCTAGCTGGGGTGGCTACTAAGCCCCGCTGCACTTTGGTGAGAGAGATTAGAGGTATGCACACGAGGATGATGTACATTAAGTAATATGTAGCCACCTCCTGCATATGCAGGTATACAGTATTGATTCTATAGCTGATATTAAAGCATAATATATAATTTGGTTTTATACAGATATTAGGTCTTACAAACTTAGGCACCATATCCCATTCTTCAAACCTCAGAAATCCCATCACCTTTAGTATTAATGGTATCCTTCAGGTGGCATCGGTGTGCTGTAAATTGCGTAGAATCACAAGGCCATGCTTTTACCAGGTTTCCATTGATTCTGTGTATATAGACTAATTGGCTACCAGGTACAAGCTTAAGTATTCTCCTAGCTTAGCCTGGCCTTTGCTTTACACTATGAAGGCATGCATAGATTCTGTTGGAAGCCCAGCACCTTTTCAAGCCAATAAATAGTATTGTATCTGGACTGTTGCCAGTGTACTCTATTATGATGCAATAGAACACCCTCAGTTAATTAAGGTATCTAGATTGAATAATTATGAGAGTGTTATGACTAAATGAAAAGAGGAACATGATACAGATTCTATAATGGCGAATTTTATTTTTTGTCACTTTTGCGCATATACCGTAATCTCCTGTGTATAAGGCGCATCTTATACGGGGGTTTTAGTTCTCATTGCATCCACAAGGGGGACTCCAAGACCTTTCTTTTGATATGTTACATGCCCCCTTAGCCATAACAGGATATATGGGGGCCCATGGGGCCCAAGTTACACATAGGTCTTTGAATTTTGAAAATTCATTCAGTAGAACCAAAGTTATGAATTTTTCATTTTTTTGACAATTTTCCAAAACTCTATGTGCGCCTTATACGCGGGAGATTACGGTACCAACTTTAGAGGCCGCTGATGCAGGAGTGCATCATGCCCGTTGGTGCATCATGACGACCAATGGGCATCATGTTGACTGTTACTAAGCTTACCTGTCACTGCCTCTTAATTTCTTGTAGGATACAGGCACCTTTTTGTCTTACATGTAGTTGATAAGCTTACTAGCGTTTCTTAGATTAGGTTTATCATATCTTGATCGTTTAGCCAGTGCCCCTCTCCAGTGTTTGGTATCAAAGAACAGGCTTGGACTCGGCCAATTAACTGGAAATGGAGAGTCAAATCAGGGATGTGTTAAATATATATCAAGTTTGCCTCCAAAGTTTGCCTCCATATTAGGGGGCTTGACTATTCACAAGAGATTCCTTGTGGGTTTTCCAACAAACAAAGAAAATCTTAAATTCAAGGTGGATTGGTATTTCTACGTGTGTGTCAGAAACCAGATCTGAGAGCTCCACCTCCAAGGTGGTACTATTCCATTGACCTCAAGTAAATCCCTGTGCAAATAAAGAGAATCTATAAGTAAACTTTACAGAATAAGCGAGATCTACACCCCAAACAAAAGTTGCCAAAGTAAACAGTTTTGTATGTCCTGTCAGGTACTTGTGAATGCTTCTAAGTAAACTTTAGCCAAAACCCTTGGTGTTGGGAGCGTAGTTGGGTCTTTTCAAGAGGTGGAGCCGACCTGGACAGTAGCACCTTTTCCATCATCATAATTATAACCTGTATTGCAAGTATTACATTCAGTTTCAAGTCGGTTATCAGTGGGCATAGCTGACTTTGCACAGCCTCAGCACAGACTCATTGTTTGGTTTCTGGTGGTCTTTTTTTTTCTGCGGAAGCTGTATTCCTTTAGGGGCTTAATTTTACCACCAGGATTCACCGTCGGTTTGCTGGCTATAAGGAAAGGACGCTGCCACAGGGCATGTGAAACCCGCCACCAAAATCCCCACCAGTGTTAACAAATCAATAATTTCAGGCAATTGCAGAACATTTCCAGAATTATGTATATCAAAAGTATTTGTGTACAGCTGTTTTTGCTGATCTCCATGTTTCAGAGCTGAAGGTGGAGAGGAGAAACTGTGCGGTTTGGCCTGCCCAGGGCGTGAAGGTCTCCCACCTACGCTAACCTGTAAGACGTGCATGATGTTGTTCCACCCTGCGTGTGTTAATATTGACCCTATATCAAGTCCTGCCAAGACCTTTGTGTGCAAGGTGAGTTGAACAGTTAACCTAGGTTAACCAAATCTGAAACACCTGATAGGTCATTGATATTTGGCTTCCACAGATTGTTGGCTCAGGGACTCCCCTGAGGCTATACCTAAACCACCGGGTAGGTGGTGGCATGCAGAAGAAAACCAACACTGATTTTTTATTTCCAGTTTTGAATCACAAAATCACATTGCAGATCGTAATCACTGACACAGGTCACTAGTCAAGATATTAAAGTTGCTATGTAGCTGATTATTTACAAATAAAGGTTTGATACATTTGTGGTATTGTCAAATTTCTAAAGGCTTCCTTAGAATCTGTAAATTTGTTGCGGGAGACTTCTCCATAGGGCCTACTACAAATGAGACTTCTCAGTCAAAGACTTCTCTCTATATTCTAATGTAACCTGCTCAGGAACCTGGTCCAGGCCACCAAAAGCGACTTAAAGTGAGAGGTTTTCTACTTTTGGTTTAGTCTACATAAAAACAAAGAGAGAAGTCCTATTAGGGTGTTACAATGGACCAGACATGGTCTTACATATGTGCATGTAAATACTTAACCATAAATGACTCAGCCTCATACTTGGGCTTTAATTAAAGCTAATCATTAGGCGCATCTCATGGTGATATTTATTATATTTTCATTATTCATATTCTTTTCAAAAGGGACTTGTAAAATCAAAGGACGTGTGAGTTTTAGCTCTGCGTTGCAGGTAGTCCATGGTACACTGAGCCTTTTGTGCTTTAATGCACAACGCCCACTAGTTCTTTTTTTATAAATTTCTACATGAATGATCGATGTATAGGAGGATGATCATCAATGAAAAGTAGACGTCTATGTATGACACGTCTCAGAATTGGTAAATTTTGAGGATCTTAAAGGAATAGAGCACTTTGGCTAGCTGGTTCCCCAAAAACTTAGTATGAAAGATTATTTTGCCATTTGGCCATTTCAATCAACATGCCTAAAAACCAAGTCTGGTGTATGTTTTCAGTCCTGTAAAGGCCGCACGGGTCCACCATCGGTTGCCGGTGCAGACACAACAACACCGAAACCAAAAGGTGATGATGTTTCTGCAGTGGATCTGGGCAAGATCATCAACCAGAATCAAGTGAGCGGTCAGCTGCTTACACTGCCCCCGGGCGTCCTCAACCACCTCGACCTAGCACAACCACTGGCACTCAAAGTGAACAACAAAGTGCTAATGATTCCACCTAACTGTTTTATCTCTAGTGACCAGGCCGTCAAAGTGTTCCTCCCACCAGGCACCCTGCCCAACACACTTTTCAAGGAAAACAACCTGCCCATCAACTTTAATTTCTATGCGAAAAACAATGAGCAGATTTTAAACTTTACAGAGCCAGGTGAGAATCTTGCAAACAGGGACCATGGAACAGATGACAAGGAGAACATGTCAGATAATGCAGGTAGATTGTCACGGAAACAAGTGGCAAAAGCGGCAGCCCCCAATGAATGCCACTTTATGAAGCTTCATTCGGGTTATGACTGCATGATCAGCATCTTCAGATATCTCAGCATCGCTGACCTACTAAGGTAAATAGACCTTATACATGAATCAAAATATAACCCATTAAATCAATACTTTAACAGGATGATTAACCTCACCTGTGTATTATGTTGTCATGAAAGAGTAATAGTCATCAGAAATATTAAGTTTGGATTTAGTTGAAACTAATATAGCATTGTTGAACAGCATAAATTGAGTAATATCAGTTGCCAATAACTATGAGGGATTACATGATGGAATAGAATTAATGCATATATTGTCAGAATGTAAGTCTTAAAGTTTTAAAGTTCATGAATAGGACCATGTCGATTAAACTTTCAAGGTATTCCACAGTGCACACGAACAAACCCCGTGCTCAAACATTCGATTTAACTTTCATGTCAAATGGGTGACCCAAGCTACTTTCTTGTTACAGAGCAGCTAGAGTATGCAGGACATGGGCAAAAGTGTCCTCACAGGACTGCCTTGTGAGTACATACGGTATAAACTTAATAATAAAAAAAAACAACTAAGATATTAAAGATTGTGATGAGAAAATTTCAACAAGAAAATTAAAATCCCCTAACATTACCCATATTTTCAGTAAAAGACCAAGACCAAGGGTTTTAAAATTTATGTTATGTAGGTGTAATTCCGTACTTGTGGCTCTAAATCATCACTTATGATACCATATCACCATTATTGCATTATATGTATTTATCTATCAACAAAACAATATGGGATAACTGCCAATCAATAATTGGGTTACGTCTTTCGGGGAGAAGCGCTAACGTGGCGCCATTTTCGCTTGTAAAATATGAGCAGTAAACTTTCACCGGAACCAGGGACACTTCCGATCATACCGTTTCTCCTCGAAAGGGTTCACGCAATAATTGTGGTGCAGGTGGTGTTCCAAGTGGGAAGTAATTGAAACTACACCCCTCCTGGTAGACTAACGTCATAGTTTGTAGTAACGCAATGGCAGTGTAGTAACAGACTAGCAGTAGAATTAGACTGGGTTCACAGTGAACTGTAGACTACATTTCAAAAACCATGCATATAAGTTGTTTTTATTGAGGAAAATAAGTTCTTCCAATAACTTTAAACATTAACAAACGTCCTCATAGTATGTAGTCAGTGGCAGATCCAAAATTTGAGAAAGAAGCGGGTGAAATGCAATTCCTATACAATTACTACATAGTGGGTGTCAACTTCAGTGTTCGGCCTTCGACAGTGTCCACTAAAGTTAACGTTAAGCCTACTATGGCAGGGTCTATGCCATCCACCATAGGTAATGCTTGGTTGGTTTACTTCCATCTTCCACGCTAACAAACCGAAAACCAAAGTATAAATCTCTAGTGATGTTATTGGATAGGTTTTTTCTATTATCTTATCTGAAGTAAGACTTCATAGTATTTTGAATGTGGTTGGGTATAACATAGGGGTAATGAAACCCCACTACAGCAGTAGAGGGATGTGCAGTCAACCATGACAATTGTGCCAATACACGGTATGTTCGACCCCTGGCCAAACTGACTTGCGTTAGTTACTTGAGTAACCTGCCTGGTTATCGGATTGGCTACCAGTCTGTGACATCATAAATGGGTCAGGGCAGGTTGTTGTGTAAGTTACAGAGCCTCAGACCTCTGTTTGTATCCCACAGTGCACCATTCCTATGCTACAAACAGATGTCACATGACTTCCTGTGATACATGTGTCTGGGTCTGGCCTTACTCAAGTAAACCCAGTTGGTAATTGGAGCAGAACTCTGTAAGTTACGAAGCCAGGGGTCGAACGTACCGACACATGCATGGCCATCATGGTTGGCTGCACACATTGCTAAGGACAGGGTGAAAGTGGTGCCCCCTTCTGGAAGTTTTGGAAAGCATTCTCCATGCAGTACTTAAGAAATTCTTGTTGTATATGGCTGTCCATATTTGTGTAAATAACACTTATAGAAACACATTAAGGCAATCTGGATGCATTGTATTATTTAAAGGGAGTCTTTCTCTACACACTGGTGTATTTTTCTCAAACTTTTCTAGACCTCTGGTCTTGGTTTTTAAGTTTTAATTTACATCTCAAAGTTGAATAGGAAAAGCGATAATGCTGGGTATCTGGATTTTAGAGGTTCAAAATGAAGATCCTTGATAGTATCATCTGGTGCATAATAACTTTTATTTCATTTTGCAGTGGAAGGTGGTCAAGTTAAAAGGGAGTAGAGTGTCCGATTGGGAACAAGCTGCTCGGCGGTTTAAGAACCACAACACATGGTTCTTGGTGAGTCTTTTTGCAATCTGAGTGCTTTTGTTAAAATACCCTTAGGCATAATCTATTGTTCCATGCATTATATAAACAATTGTACAAGGTAATCTTAGGTCCAATAGGTTAATTCACTGTGTAAAAAAACAAACAATATGATTTTTTTTTCTCTCTAGATATACCCCAGACACAATATTATATTATATATATCATATGGGGTCACCAACTTTGGGAGCCTTCTTGTTTTATAAAATTCCCAGTGTTACTGTTTGGGAGCCATCTTATTGACTCTATGCCTCTTGTTGTCATGACCACTATTTTGTATATAAAAGAACCCCTGGGGTGGCCTGAATAAGGCTCCCAGCTACACCTAAGCTAATTCTCATGTTAATAAACTAGCCTTGACAAAGAGCTGCGAAGCTCGAAACATGTCGGCACATTTTTAAATTCATCTCATGGTCCATATATGGAAATACAGCATTGAACTCAACAGGAAGTTTAGGGAATATTTACCACCTTTTCAAAAAACAATATGACTGTGTATTGGCACAATAGGTTAATTCACTGTGTAAAAAAAAAAAAACATCTGTGAAACTACTGGCAGAGTACCATCTGAAAAAAACAATAACCGCTTGCTTTTCATCAGGATCTCCAAGGAATGCATCTATTTGAGGACCGTAACAGAACGTGGCACCAGTTCACGGGTATCATCCATCACTTGAGCCAGCTGCGCCAAATCAGCTTCGGCCAGTCGCCTGCCTGTATCCTGCATGCTGTTGTTGAGAAACTTGACAAGCTGGAGGTGCTGTCTGCTGAGTCTATAACAGACATGCTGCCAGAGTCACAGATGTGGTGAGTACCTGTTATGAACAATCAACTGAATCTATGATATCTGTTAAGGAATAATATCACTCTGGCAAACACTTTGATCTTAATCTCAAAAGGATCAAACACTGTATTTGACAGAATTTGCACAAAGTGCATTAACCACTAATCTATCTTAAGGAGAAAATCCCTGACAAGAAAATAGTTATACAGAAAACATTTCTTGAGAAGTCATAATAATCTGCTTCATCATTTTCAGGACAACAAACACAAAGATAGACATTGGAAAGTTTGCCAACCTAAAGAACCTGGAGCAGCTGAGACTGCGTGGGTTGTGTGGCCTTACACTTCCTGCCTTCTCCTTCAATGGCGGTCTGGTTGAACTGACTGCACTCACAAACCTCAAGACTCTGGTAAGCCATACATTCAGTTTATAAAAGCAATTTGGCACGTTGAAGACAGAAATATTGAAGTTGGGCATTATAGTTTCACAGTACGGTAACATGATTCATATTGTCTACTGAACTGTATTAGCCATATTCAGGTTTTCAGCATATGGTGAGATTAGAAATTACGAGGGAGGGGTTTGAAGGCAGGTTACAATTAGTGTGTTGGGGGAGGGGTCATTTATGGTTCTGTGTCCTAGAAAATATGCATGAAACAAGTTGAAAATGATATATAGGTCATAGGATATTTGTTTTATCTTTCATTTCTTTTTTCCTTTTTTCCCCCCTTTTTTTCTGGGGAAAAAAGTTATTTTTCCAGTACTTACCAAAAAACATCACAAAGCAATGCTACTTAATGTGAAATAACACCCTTACAGAGACAGGGATACAGCCAAATTTTATTCTAAAGTTATCTCTATGAAAATGACAAAAGAATGGTGCAGTCATTTCTTTTTCATTTAAAGATTCCATATTTTCCTGAAGGTCTAAAAGAAATGTCACTTTAATGCACAGAGATGTCAGACCTTCAGAGTTCAGCATATTTTCAGATGTTCAGAAATTCCCTAAATTGTGGCCTGAGACCTTGAATACTGTTACTCCTACTTTGGGATACTTTGTCCCACAGCCTTGGCAGCAGGGGAAAGTAGCCCCCACATACGGGAAAATGTAAAAGAAACACTGAGCATTCTTGCATTCAGCCTGCTGTGCTAGGCCCCACATGCCTGGGCAGCTGCTCTTCCCTCCCCCTCCCCCGGGCCTCTCCCCTGCCTCCGCCCTTAGCGCTCAGACAGACTCCCCCACAGCCCTCCCCTGTGTGGCTTCAGAGCATCAGAGCGCAGTGGCAGATACACCTGGAACTACAAGGGCAAGCGGACAGGATACAGCCTTTCCTATTGGCTGAAATTTCTGATAGAACTTTACACAGGAATTATGTTGTATTTGTTTATTAAAATCAAATCAGCAGAATTTATGCATGGGTAGATATTATGAAGTATCTTTATGGGAAAATAAAATTTGAAACCTAAAACTGATTGATTAATGCCAAGTTACCGCACTCACTGCTCCCAGATGCAAAACAAATGAAAATGCACCCATTATCGCCCAATTATGTGTGGGCTCGTTTCACACTGTCTGCTGCTCCCAACCAAGCCTCCCAGGACTCTGTATGACTTAGGGTCGGGACTAGACCTGCCAATCAGTCCCTATGCATATGATGTTAGGAGTGTCTGAGCGATCTTGGAGTGACATGGTGTGGAATACCCACAGTAGCCTGAGTAGGTCGGGACCGGTTGCCAGGTGTCGAGAAAACAGACCACTGCTCACCATTGGTGTTTGTTGTCAATTGAATTTTTTTTTTCAGAGTTTTGGCCAATACCCAACTGACATCTCTGAATGCAAATTGTACTAGCTTTGGGTTCTAGTTCCTCTTCTCCCCATGAGATGGTGCCACCAAGGAGTTTTCTAGGTTCATTATAGAGGGCAGCACAAGTCACCTACCTCTGTAGATAGCCTCATAGACTGACTCAAGCCTGTCCCATTGAACACTGAAGACCTATGGCCTATGCCTATGACCTCCACTATACAATCTATATATGCCCATTTACTTGACCCATTTTTTAATGGATTCCAGACACCCTTCTATTCTCTATTAAAGATAATGCACAGCACCTTGTTTTATGTATAAAATATGGTCTCACGAGAATTTTTCTTTTTTTTCATCTGTAGGTTCTGACGACATTAAGGAACATACCAGATACTGAGTTCCTCTTCCTTAGCAGTCTGAAAAACCTAGAGGTACTAGAGATTGGAGACTGTGTTAAGTGGAGTGACGAGGTAAGTTTTAATGCCGAACCTTAGCCTTCATTGTAGTCAAGATAAATACATGTCTATTTGTGCTCCATTGTAAAAGGATGACTGATAGACAACTCATCGCCTTCGTGCAAGGAGGCTGTAACTGCATCCTGGTAAACATGGTAAAAGAAAAAAGGTGCCTCTGTGAGTGCCCGCATTGAGGTACCTGCTACCTTTTTGACCCAGATCCAGTTACAACCTTCTTTAACTAAAGTCACGAACTGGGCCCTTTTAATTATTCGACTTAAAATTTACAATTGGTTGTATTCGTCACATCCATATTCCCAGTGGCAACGGTGCCTCAGTATGGTGTGTATTGAAATGAAATCTAAAAAAACAACAACAAACATTGATTTCTCTCCTCTGTGTAGGTTTATAAACAGCTGAGTGAACTCAAGAAGTTGAAGAGCCTGCGTCTTGAATGTGGAGGAGAGGCATTTGAACCTGCTCTAGTTGAGGTCCTCAAAGGTCTAAAAGAGTAAGTGGTTGTTTTTGTTTTTATCACTTGAAGTGGGCGCGGCACCCCTCCCTCGTCAACTTTAAACACATTCAGCGCCTTGCAGACTGCATGTAATGTGTCACAGAAATGTCAATAAGCTGGTAGCTCTTCTATATAACTGTGGATATCACCGATATGATCTAATCTATAAATCTCTCAACCATCTCTTCTCCAAAACTTTAATGCTGCAGTTCTCCACTTGGAGGACAATGTCTTTAATCAAATATCATAGATTTGGAAAGTGAAAAGAGAGAAACAACTACTTCTTTTGGATTTACCACCTGAACCTCACGGGGACGAATTTCCACGGCTTACTTTATGTATTCGTATTGATAACGTGACTATCTTCTCTTTTTCAGCTTAGAGAAATTGGAATTATTTAAATTCACAATAGACGTTACTTTAGCTGATGGATTGAAGGAACTGCCTAAGTTGGAGTCCTTGTCAATATGGCCAGATGACATGTCAGAAGTAAGTAAGGGTGTTATACAAAGGGCACACATATTCTATGGAGAGAGTAAATTCACCATGATATCAACAGTAAACCCTTGTGTATTGATATGCCATTATAGAGGAAACAAACCACTGGGGAGGCGTCTACAAGTCTACACAGTTTATAAATGATATTTCTCCTCAAGTTGCAACGTCCAATTGGCTTATAATGCAAGATTTTATTGTACATAAAGGTTATTACTAAAGACTGATTCCAACAAAGGCTGGTGGCTATTAATAAGTCATAAGATTAGCGGGATAAAGAACTTACTTCTGAAACTTTAAAAATGTATTAATGATGTGTCGCATGTCTTACAGGTGGCAGTGAATCATACCAACACCCTGAAGCTTTTCAAAACACTGGACTCTATCAAGAACATTGGATGGGGCCTAATTAAAGGCAGTGAAGCTGTCGTCCTCCAATCAGAGTATGATACTGACGATAAGATGGATGAATGTATTGCCTTCCTTGATGAGGAGGCTGAAGTTGCAGAGGACGGAAAACAACCTGTCAAATTCATAAGTGTTGATAAGATAATCGCCCAGCTTGGCAGCGCACTCCCAGATACCAAGGTGGAATTGCTCAGAACAACAGCACTCCCACCAAAATCATCGACCAGTGGCTCATAGGTGTGAGCATCTGGCTAAGAGAGGCTGAGGGATGGACATTTTTGTTAGATTATGATGTCCTAGGCATTGTACAAATTGGATCTCACAAAGGCTGCTGGTGCTTGGGGCAGACATGCCTACCATAGTGCTTACGTTAACCCAGTGTTTGCACTGAGGACAGACGTTGGCATACAGCTACAGAGACCCTTGGGGTATTTTGTATATTCATGTTCGCTAGTATATATACAGAGAACCGATGATAACTATACTATCCTGATTAAAGGAACTGTTCCATCTGACTTTGTGAGCTTGTACTAGGCTGCTGCATGTATATTACAAGCTTAACTGATTGGGTGTGTGTGGGGGGGGGCTTGAATGTTTAATCACACAACAAAGGGCTTATCATGGTGGACTGTTAGACAATTCTGAGTTGTCAGGATGCAGATTCTCTGACTTTCAGTTTCAGTTTTCAGACGCTATATACTGGGTATATCTTGGGTCTGCCATGGGTGCATTACGGATGACCAATGGTATGTCATTGACAATATGTCCTATAGAATCACCGGTAGCTGAAATGAGCACATACGATATGTATATGCACTTTTAACAGTGTACAGTAGGCGATGGTTATGTACAAAGTATAGCATTATAACTTCTGATTTTATCGCCCATTTCATCACACATTCATGACTTTGATCCAGGTATATGATGTCCCCCCTGATGGAAATAAATACTTCACAGTCCTGGTGTGTACTGCCAACAAATGCACCATAATAACATTGATAACATACTTTTTACCTCGTGCCACCATAAAAAAAAAAAATCAGTCACAAATAACTATAATTATGCTTTCCTCTCATTTAGCTTTTCTCTTTTCATTGTTTCAATCCCAGATTTGCATCTCCATGTATCAAATGTTGAGATTTACATTTTAGATAGGTCCAGAGGTTTAAGTTGACTAGATAATTTATAATATTGCATGGTTCATCTAGATACAACTAAAGGTAAATAACGGTCCTTCAATGTACGTTTACTCGAGCCTTTACATTGCCTCTTATCCTTATCATTTGGTGTATGAAATATCCATAGATTATTGCAGAGGAAATGTGTACTTAGCTTTCACTTATTTCACTTCATGAATTGGATCATATCTTTTTCCACCGAAGAAGGCTAAGCAATCCAACAAAATATAGCCCAATTCTCTCGCAGAATAAAATAAACTGAGCATAATGGTAAATATACTCTTGAAAATAATGTATCAGTGGCTTGAAGCCATGTTGAAGTTTGTTGTAAAGAAGCTAGTGAAAAAAGTTTTTACTGTTTTTTTGTTCCTTTGATTAAGAATATGTTTAATATGAAGATAAAGTAATAGAAAATAGGCTACAAGATAACACATGGCCGGTTTTACAGACATTCCACAATATGACAATTTTGAATTTACAAGTGGAGAAGACGTATTGGAATGTCCCAGGTCAAACGAGCCCAGTGATTGTTCTCTGGCCCTGCCAATAAGCTCCATTAACATGAGAAGAGTTCCTCATCCGATACTCTAGAACGAAAATTCCTTGTTTATCATATCTTGAGTATGTATATCTTATTTATTCTGTATTTCTTTGATCCGCAAATATAGGGTACGAGAAGAAAAAAGAAATTTGATGTCCATTTAGTCTGTTCCCTTTGTGTGTAACTGGTGAGTGCCACCTGGTGTGGTGGTAACAACCCACCTGTACACGAACTGTACACAGGTGGGAGTGGGTCCATCTGGTGGGGAAATATACCCCTACATCTCCCCAGTTCCTTTGGATATATAGTAGTCGTAAGTTAACGATAATGCGTACCATTTGCATAAATAAAATAAAAATGTTAAGAGCAAACGATCTGTAACGTGTAAGATGGAAATTGGAGGGGGAGTGGCAATTTGTGAGCAGATTCCTATTTCTAAGGTTGTTTTTTAGTTTGTTTTTTTATAATGACGAGAAAGATCAAGGCACCTGTAGTTTAGATGGTGCCATTTGTATTCCATATTTGTTCACAACTAAAAAATCAAAAATCATGCGAAAGAGTCGATCACATTGTGAAACATTTTGACTAATAAAATGGCAGTTAAAAATATAAAATCATGTTGACTTTCATTAGGGGATGGACATAATATGATAACCACGGGTAGGTACATCAAACACTGCCTGCACCACTCCCCTGGCAGTGTCCATCATTTGTGACGCATTTTTTGTGACCCAACCAATTGCTGCACTGGAATTTAAACTGCACTGAATTTGGCATATTCTTACAGAACAAAGATTAAATGAACACATGTAAGAAGTTATTTTGGTATATCATGGTTCATTTTACCTATAGGAAACTTTCTCGGGCAAAATGGGCCATGTCTCAACATTTTTGTAGATTTCTGAAGTGGATGACTGAAAAGGTCATCTAAATCAAGTTGTCCAAAATGAAAAAGTACAATGAAACTAAAAGAAAGTAATAGTATGTTTCATATAAGGTATAGTTTGTGCATGTGGACTGAATAGTACAGCTGGGGACTGCAATATAAATTCCAAAATCATTTTTCTGTGTAAAAGATGCGCGGTGGTAATTTGGCAGATTTAAAAACATCACTACATGACCCATGTACATCATACAGGTGTGACATTTACAGATAAACTTGTTTTACAGGCTCCCCGGTTTTGGAAGCAATTTACTGATTTTTGACGATTTCCCAACCATGTGAACTTGCTACCACACAGGAAAAAATTATTTGATGCAGTTTGTCAAGAAATCTAGGTCAAGAGCTTATGTTGGTCGAATATATAGGTCAGCCAGACACTAGGTCAATAGGAAACACATTAGATGTCATGTGATGTACCTACCAAGAGGATACACATCTATGCCTGTAAGTGGGCGAGTTCTTTTGTACCCGGTACGTGAATGACACACACAAAAAGGCCCCAATAAAGACGAGGGGGGCGTCATGCAGCAGGAGCATGATGAAAGAAGGGGGGGGGGGATAGAAATTTCTAAAAAGTTGCATGATTTCATATATCGACCACCCCAGGTAGCCATTACCAAAAGTCACTATTTTTGCTCTATTTTTACAGGAATAAGGCCACTGTTCACACCTCGAGGAGGTGAGCGCTTATTCACACCTCGAGGATGTGTGTATATCATCGGCCCATTTTTGCCACTGCAGGTAGAAACCATGCAGTGATGCTATTTAGTTAAACACCAGTCTCCGGCTTGAAGCTGGTTAAAGATTCAAGATTCGATTCAAGATGGCTTTATTGACTAATGTACAGGTACACTTATGTCAACACCTGCAGGTTTTCATTTACAATGTTGTAGACAGATTTTATATACAAGTATATATGCAGTTCACAGCTCCTGGCCTTTTAGATGATTTGCAATATGGGGCCACTGCTAGTATTTGAGAAAGTTTCCTAGTGTCATCGTGTCTTTTATAGTAATCAAGAAACTTGAGGTATTTTGTTTCAAACACTGACCGTGCGTTTCTCATCTCGGGCATGTTACAAGAAGACATGATTGACATCTTGCACAGCATTACAGAATGTGCACTTAGAATTGACAGGTTTCTTTCCTCTATATCTTCTTGACAGGCTGTCAAGTGTACAGTTATTGTCAGTCCGGAGTTTAGCAATAATGGTTCTAACTTTAGGTGATTCAGTTAAACACAAGAGTAAGCTGAAAAAAATATTTACCTCCATCTAGTGTGAGTACTACACACTAGGTGGGTTCATTCGCGCATGCGCAGCAAGGGCCGGCACCGGATCCACACATGGCAGCCACAGCGAGTGAGAAGCCACTCATAACAATGTTGTTCTCTGTTTACCTGCTGTTGTAATCATAGAAAGAGAATAAGTGGCATACTAATCAACGCACCGACCATCGGTAAATATTTTTTCAGCTTACTCTTGTGTTTAACTAAATAGCATCATCGGTTTCTACCAGTTTCTACCACACGATCTTCTCCAGCAGCCAACGTCCTAGGCCTAGCCAAATAAAATGTCCCCAGCTGAATCAACTTCAGAAGTTCAGTGTGGTAGCAGGTGGTGGCACACTTGTTGAACAATTCATCATTCGGTTTTGATATACTGAGGGTAGCGATGTTGAGTCACCACTCAACATATCAAAGTGACTGGGTTACATTCCTACCGCCGTACCGGGCATTCCTAACTATGGCACACAGACACTGTTACAGTTTAGGCAAGCGTTTTACAGACATTTTCACTTTTTGGTGTAAGGTATAAACTTTAGTTTCGCCAGTTTTACTTTTAGCACTTTGTCATACCTTGCATTCAAACATGCGCATATGATGTTATAACTAATTTATGAATTATAATCGGTATTGCCCTGAGACCGGTTGTGGTAACATCAACTTCAATGACAAGTCACAGGTATGTGACTAAAAAATTTTAAACACATGAGAGCTCTTGGTTTTTGGCACAGTCTTTTCCGCACATATGTGAGAAGCAACATGCTTTTTGAATTGTAATTTTAAGGTCATTTTTTGGGTGAGTTATTGAGGTTTTTGTGAGACAAGGTTGGCCAAATTTTCATGAAATTAAACTCTACAAAGAGGAATTGTCTGTGACCTTTAGCTACATTATTGCCATAATTTGAAAAGAGATATATCATAGCAAACCATATATTTCCTGAAAGCCAATGACTTTACAGATACAATGCAGTTTAAATGAAGCTGATATGACCACTAGGATCAGAGATATGAATTTATGAATATAAAAAGTTGAGAAAAACCATCAAAATTAGTTGAAATTTAAGTTGGCTGATCCTAGAAACCTATGTGCTTGTCGATAGAATTCCTTCATATTTGGTAGAGATGAGGTTAAGACTATGTACTTGCTGTTCTATATGTTTTTGTTCGACTTCCTAAGTTCTACGATATAATGAGTGAGAGATTACTAAAACATTGACCTAATTAAGGTGGTAATTAATTAACTAATTAGAGTTCATACAAAACTGAAACACTAAATCAAAGGAAATCTTGTCTTCTTGGCAGATAAAATATCAGGAACCTTATTCATCAACTATTTCTATAATTTTAAAGCTAATCACTGAGACCTATCCCTGCACACACCTCCCAAACCTGTCACAGTTTTCTAGGACATGGTCCGCGCTCATAGCAGCCCTTTCATTCACGTACCTACAAGTCAAGTCAAGTGTCACGTCAGTCGTCACTTTTTGTGCAACAACAAAAAGCAAGGACAATGCCACTTAGCTGATCAACGCGGCCCTCTACAGGAGGGCCGCTCTCCGCACCTAGACCTAAATCTGGGGGTTCAAAAAAGTATTGGTCTGTCTCTAAGTTTCCTGAGTTTGAACCAGAACTCACACAATTGAAACAATTTTTAATCAATGCCTTATAGTCTAATGTACCTTTCTATGCCATTGATGTTGTGGATAGTTGTTTGAATAAGTACTAAGAGGACGGCTGTCAGCACCTCAACACTACCTTGATGCTAAAAAAAAAAAAAAAAAAAAGTTGTTTGAATAAGGTAAAATCAAGTATTTTGTGTGGGTGGTCAAGTCCTAAATTGTGTCAAAGTTAGCTCCACTTTCAGTTCTCGTCTGAGATCTCGCGCTCCCTGGGAAGTCATGTTAGGTCTCACAACCATAATAATTTTCTTCTAAATATTTTTAAAATTGTTTTTAGTCATGTTCTTGAGTCAAACCCATAAGTCAAAATCGTTTTCATATCCATGAAGGGTTATTTTTTGTAAACAAGTGCTTTGTTAGATACTAATGTTAATTTTTCATTATTATGGTATGAGAGATTATATGATTGTGGCTCCTTACAACCAAAATCCAAAATCGCGTCTGGGAGGTGAAACAAGAGACTTTGCAATCAGAGAAATGATCATCCTACGAAATTCCAAGCAGGAAACATGAATTCTAAGGTACATTGGGGTAGAAGTATGTGTCTTTGTTCATCGGAGGGGAAATGGGGACATGACAAGGCCAGTTTTTTTTTTTTATCAAAATCTGTGATATAAAGGGAAACTGAGCTGACTGAAAAAAGACCGAATAGTGCGAAGCCCCGACGTCAACAACCGTATCATTGATGATGGGTGGTCCGACAAGATGCCACTAGTCTAGTCTCTAGATCATCTACCTACTATATAGTAGAAGTAGTACTAGTAGTAGAAGATGTAAATCGTCCTTTAATACTTCCAACGAATGCCAAGGATCCAGCTTGACAATGGCACAGGTATAAAATGTCCTCCCCTTGAAACCTGGCCTTCACTGAGGCTTGATTGAATGAAAACATTCTCAGAGTCAGGCACATTGTCATCATAACATTCATGTCATTGCATGGCGAGATATTCGAATAGACCTACCTCTAGGCTGTATTCATACCATCTGATTCAAACATTTACAGTTTTGATTGTTTGGTTGAATAGACATGCACAAGACATGTACCGTAATCTCCCGCGTATAAGGCGCGTCTTATACGCGAATCAGATCGTTCATGGGTCTTGTACGCGGGAGCAAGGCTGCCTTGAGTTGGAGGTGCGCCTTATACGCGGGGTATCCCCAACTACCAATCCAAAGTAATGTCCACAATGTCATGTATTTTCTTTAAACAAAGAAAAGGTGTAGTCTATACCATGGTGCTCTATATACCCTTAAACTGCTGAATGAAGCATACTATTCTGCTCACCATAAAAGTGTTTGGAAATATGTGTACACCCCACTCACTGAGAGCTTTGTTAATTACATTATTGACCTTTTAATCAAGAGAATTCATGCAGCATTATAATCAATAATCCTGCCATAGTGTGTGCTGCCACCTGGTGTTGTATGAGCTGTATGTCATTCTCTATACTCTACATTACAAACTACTGGTATTCCTGCATGCCATGTCTCTAGAAAACAGGCCTATTTCCCTGTTATAACAGTGTGGGCCTAGATAATCAATGGGAGGGTATGATATGAACAAATAACAAATTTGGTTTGAACCTGTCTTATCTATAACTTGTTAACAAATAATACAAATCAGAGGATTGTTTCTTTCAAAAAATGAACAGTATTGTACCTTTCAAAATGATGCCAAATAACATCAGTTGTGGGCCATATGAAGACAATTGGCATCAATAGTAGTTAATGAGTTAAATGATTCCTAGAATAACACCAGGTGGCAGCACACACTATGACAGGATTATTGATTATAATGCTGCATGGATTCTCTTGATTAAAAGGTCAATAGTGTAATTAACAAAGCTCTCAGTGAGTGGAGTGTACACACATTTCCAAACACTTTTATGGTGAGCAGAATGGCATGTTTCATTCAGCAGTTTAAGGGTATATAGAGCACAATGGTATAGACTACACCTTTTCTTTGGTTAAAGAAAATACATGACCAGTTGGGGTATTGACAGGTGCAGACAATATTTGAAATGTACCTTAGGGTTGGGTCCTTTGGGTGGACCATGCTCCTTGAGTTAGGGGTGCGCCTTATACGCGGGTTTTTCAAATATTAGACTCAGAAGCAGCAGATGCGCCTTCTACGCGGATCTGCCTTCCCTAAGTTGGGGGTGCGCCTTCTACGCGGGCTGCGCCTTCTACGCGAGAGATTACAGTGCTACCCGTCTACCGGTACATGACAATTATACCGGTGGATATATCCTAATGGTTTACTCTGAATTGCACAGGTCACGTCAATAGATTGTGGAAACAAGATCATCGCAGACAGTTCCAGTGAGAAAGTACGTGGGAATTACCACTCCCAGTGGTACCGTACGTCATTGTACTCAATGTGGGAGAAAAGGAAGAGCACCTGAGTATAAACAGCAACATTCATCAAGGTCTAAAAGAAACAACCAGGATGTCAAGTTCCAGTGGTGAGAAAACAACTTTTAGTTATGCATTTATTTAAATACAGAATGCCCATGATCTAGACTGGTATTACCGTACTAGTAATTTGGGCAGTAATTGAAGACACAATCCATCGAACATCTTTTGATTTGCATTGAATAATGGGGGGGGGGGAGAAGTAATACATGTAATTTACGCAGTGCATTTGAAAGATATTTAAGCTTAGATGTATTTCCAGGAGGGTTTGATTCATAAAACGGATGTGAATGGGTTATTTCTAGTCCAAAATGGTCCAGTACCGGTAGGGAATGTTGGATAATATTTAAGTGTCTACAAGCCATCCTCTGAGAAGGAGTGAGAACTATTTTCTTCACCGTTAAAACAAAGGGTGATGGTGCGTCTCTATCCGGAGACCCAAGGAAGATCGCCAATGGCGATCAGCCCAGCCTGAGGACCGAGGGCCTTGGGTCTCCGGGACAGACAAACTGGAGCCCTTTGTTTACGTTCTGACACGAGAAATTACTTTGATTTTCCTCAAAATGATCACAAAATATGACTTAATGCTGCATACAGGAAGTACTTCTCAAACCGGAAGTAGCTCTCAGTGCTGGGTCCGCTGACCCAGCACTGGCTCTCGACGAATCAGATTGCAGGAAAACCGACCCAACTGCACTCGAGTGTTAGAACAATTTCTAGATGACGACCTTTCATTGATTTCCTTTTTAAGAATTATGCTAATAGTACCACTGCTTTGCATGTTGCAGGACTGTACAACTTACAAGTGTAAAACAATGTGACAATATTATATTTGAAGGTGATGAGAGCCTACCACCCTTGGCAAGACCAGACAGTGATTCCCCGAGGAAGTCAGATAAATCAAGTGATGATGATGAGTTGGAGCGAAGGTTGAGGGAGGAGCCCATTGATCATGAAATAAATGTTCGAGGTTCTAGTCCCGCCCCGGTCAAGAAACGTGGCAGGGGGCGGGGAAGAGGAAGAGGTACTCAATTTTATTTAGTTGGTAAAAAAAAAGATTGTGTGCCTAGAGTGGTAAATGATTTTTCCTTCCTTTCTAATTCGATTTATTGAGTTTATCCTAAACAAATCGTAAGTTTGCATCACCTAGGCTAGCTATTCCTAGGGTTACTAACTTTAGGAAAATGTTATCCATTCTACTTCATTCTACCCCCCATTTTATGGATAGGGGGTTTTGGCCAAAAAATTAAGAAAAAGTTGGCGCTTAATAATGGAACAATGAAGGGGAATTTAGTTAATCTTAGAATAGTGGGAGAAAGTTAAACATTTTTTGGACCTACAGTTTTCACAGATTGTTGAAATTTGTTAGGAAAGTTGTAGAAAAACAGAGGTTTGTAAGAGGTGTCCAATTTCCCTATGCATTTCTATAGTAAATTGACCTTTTTTGCTACTGTATGTTGGAAGTTGCTTTTAAGACAGATGTTAGTAGTGTTTATCAAGAGAATGCATGAGAAATTTCATGTGTTTCTAATAGGTAGTTTATGTGATATTCACGTTTTTGTATTTTGATTTTTGGCCTCACCAAAGTAATGTTTGTTTCAGGGAGTAGTAGCCATATTTTCACTTTTTGGTGTATTTTGATTTCAAAGAAGAACAGACACTTGCATGAATTTTTATTATTCCCTTACAATTTGTTTGTTGGTCATTTGTAGAAGTGATAAGTACACATATATGAATAGAATGAATATCAGGGACAGCTATGACTGATGCTTGATTGGTCTAGACACAGCTATAATTACCTATTTGTAACCAAACACATTAAACCAGTTGGGTGTAAACACAGGGGGAGGGAGGGTAGGTGGTGACACCACCAGACAATCACCAGTGAGGGTATTAGGCAGGGTGAGGGTGGGTGGTGGGTGGTTGTAGGTAGCCAGACACAGCACTGGGCGTAAGAGGTGGGGTGCCCTCAGAGCTCTACTCCTCAGCAGTCCTGTGTGGGTAGGTGGGGGGGGGGGGCTACTCAGTCATGCCTCAGTAGTTGGGCAGGAGTAGGGTCAGTGGCTTAGTAGATACCCACAGGGGCTATCAGAGTAGCAGTGGGTGGGAGGGTCCCACCCACCACCCATCCATCACCACTCTTATATCTCAGTAAGATTGTATTTTACCTGTGTTCATGCTACAGGTGTAGATTGATGTTAAGATAACATTAAGGCTGTATTTAAATATTGGATGGGGCCGAGGAAATCCTGTTTTCCCTCCCCCCCTCCCCGCTTTCTCTGTTCTCTTGTTCCATGGCCCCCATACTTGTAACTAGTTATCATTTGAATTGCTCTCACTTAAAATTGCTGTCTAGTTATGATTTTGCATTTTACAGGAGGTGCTGACGTTGCGATAGACCCAAAATGGTTTTTGCCTTTTGAACATGGTGAGTGGCTACCTTCATTTTGGTTGAAAGTTATCCTTTTTATACATGTAATGACTTCTGTGCATCTTTCAGGTATGGAGGTATACTGTATTGAATACCAGATTAAGAATATGGCCATTTCCACGATTATTTTACTTTTCTTTTAGCTTACAATATTCATCTATGTTATCTTTGTATAAAACACTATCAATCATAATGGCTGGTAATACGTGAAAGTATGTTTGGATTACCCTCCCTTCCTCACAGGCTTACTGCCTGCATGGACCTGTAGAGTCTTGTATTCGTCTGTATTTTTATGATAAAACAATTTTTCCATACAGGCTGGCGAAGAGAGATTGTACAACGTGCAAGCGATAAACTGACCAAACCATGCGATACCTACTACTTCCCTCCAACAGGCAGAAAACTGGTGAGTAGGATGCCCATGAATGTAGTAACCCATCAGGATGTCCTAATGAGCCTGCAGTATGTCCTTTCCACTAAGCCCTAGTGTGAATAACCTGGCTTACCTGGGGAGGGTACCGAGGCTGATGGCCCCAGGGACAGTTGGCACCAAGTGGGACCGACGGCCCCAGAAAGTGAGACTGATGGTCCCAACTTTTAAACAAGGGTCCATCCCACCACTATCACCTATCTTTATTGACCATACATGATCATGACCTTAATATCACTTTCCATGTTACACTTGACTGAAAATTATATGAAAAAAAAAAGTAATTATAACACAGTAGCACAGAGCGTTTACTCAATGTAGGTACACAGAGATGCCACTTTTCCTGGTTTACCAAGAATTCCTGGTTTTGACTTTAAAACTTCTGTATTAAATTATGTTAAATTCCTGGGAAAATGTGTCCACAGTCCAGTTATCCTGTTTTTTGTTGGCCAGTGAGTGGCATCTCTGGGTACGGAACATAGGCAGTTCGCTGGTCTAAAGTGTGACAAACCATACAGCGAAGCAATTTTTTTTTTTCTGTTTTATTTTTTGCATGCTAAAATGGTAATTATTATTAACACGTCCGTACAGTTCAGAGTTGGGATACACCCCACTTACCCTCATAGTTAAGTTTTTTTTCTATCTTGGCAATAACACTCTGTCTTCATGCTCTTACAGAGGTCGCTGATGGAAATACAGGCATTGTGTAAGTCCATTTCTTTTTCCTCTGATGTTCCCTTATTACGCCAATGGTCCTTGGACCTATTGGCTTTTACTACGGAGGGTATGGGTCTGAGCTAAAAAATCCCCAGATCCTCTCTTCAAGGAAACCCTTGCTCAGAGTAGGAACTGGGGGTGGATTGTTTCCAGTCTGAAGAGTCTATAGCCTAGAGTCAGTTATCCCCTAGCATTTTGCAGTACAGAATAAGTCATGAGTGCTCAGCCCATAGAAGGCACAGTGTCATATCTGGGAGTATCATGTTGGCGTCACATACACATAGGCATTAAATGACCCATACCTATCGTGCACAGTCTCTGTTGGGTGTTGGGCACTGTTTGTGACACCTTGTAATAGAATGTTTTCCCTTACACTTCGTAGGCAATAATTATAGCATAATCCCTGGCTTCCAGGCATCTCCCTACAATCCAGTCGTACCTACAGGCTTTTAATTAACGACTCATAATGATGTACACAATCATCTAGGCGCAGCTCTTAGTAGTTGTAGGATAGTTGTAGGTTTTTGCCCTCTGTTTGATTGACAGTCCCACCTGTTACATAAAACATAATACAGGGGCCTATAAACAATACACCAGTCATGAAATAAAATTGATTATGTGACTATGCCCACTGTATAGTGTTATAATAGACTTACTATGATGCATCAGTGCAAACCTATTGAGTCTACTCGCTTTGAGTACCTACTGGTATATGGACTTTATGGGATTAGCTAGGCCAGGCAGTTTATAAAGGTACCATAGAATTCCAATACTGATATGGCCTGTGTGAGAAGGAAATGTCCTGTGTAAGATACTAAGACGCAGGTCATCTTGGCCTGCTTTGAGAAAAAGTTTTCTGCAACACTGGTGCCCTGGGTATGTGTCAGATCTAACCCCTACCAAAAAATATGATTGAAACCATTGGCCTTACAACTCCGTTGTATAATCCTGTTGCATTGCCCCCTCGTATCTGTAACCTGCTAGAGTCATCATTTACCAGCATACGAAAGAAGTACATGTAATAAATTGTGAAAAAGCAAATTATCACAATAGAAAAGACAATTAGCTGTAAGGTGTTCAGCATTTTAGGATCCTCTTCTCCTATCAGCGAATACCAATAGAAATAGAATACTTGAAAATACATTTGTCTATCTTTTAAATGATTCTGGGTGTGCTTATTGATACTTAGCACAGAGGTGCAAATATTCTTTACGTCGGTCTCACACTCAACACTTTGTGAAATTATATTTATGCCCCACATATTATCTGATTTTCAGTGAAGTAAAAGTCAATCGAAAGTCGGCTAAAACTGAGACTAACAAATATACGGGACCCTGTTGTTACTACTGGTATTAACAGTCTTTCTCTTCTCTTCTCAGTTGAAAAGACTAGCGAAACCGTCCTGACTGTAGAGAACTTCACTTTTGCCAAGAGGTGCATATATAAGGAGCCATATGAACTGTTCCGTGAGGCAGGAGGACGTGGAGGTCGGGGTCGTCCAGCTGGACCCGGACGTGGGAAGAGTCCAACAAAAGCATCCTCTGCTTCACCAAGTATGCGTGGCAGAGGCCGTGGGCGAGGGAGGGGTCGTGGTCTGGGCCGTGGAGCTACTCAGTCACGTGATACAAAATCAGATTCGGACAGTGACTCAATGAGTGGTAGTGAAAAAAGGAAACCTACACCGGGTAAACGCGGTAGGCCTCGTGGCTCTGGCCGTGGTGGTTTCAGTCAAAAGAGACCTCGCAGTTCTGATTCTGATTCCTCCTTAGCACGTGTTAGGGCCTCAAGTGAAAGTGATTCCCCTAGTGATAGTGACAGAAAAAAAATGCACAAGAAGATAAAGCCGATGTCTACTAGTTTCCAATCTAGTGCAATTATGGACTTAACTGGCAGTGCACCAAAAAGTGGGGGTGTAAAGCGAGCAAGGGGTTCTGACTCTGAATCCTCAACCTCATCAATTAAAGCAAGTAAAATGGCTTCAGTAGGAGACAGTGACTCAGCTGCACCTACACCAGTCAGTAGTGGAGAGAAAAAGAAACATAAAAAGCACAAACATAAGCACAAAAAACATAAAAAGCACAAGCATCACAGCTCCAGCCATGAAAGCAAACTAAAGCGGGAGAGAGGATCTGACTCAGACTCCTCGATAACTGGACAAAGGCACCAGAAGAAGCACAAAAAGATGAAACCCCCTACTGAAAATATCTCCTCTCCAGTAAGCAATACATCCAGATCATCAAGCATTGTAGCTTCTCCCAGGGCCAGTAGTCCTGAGCCAGATGACAGTCCCATTCATAGCCCGGATATACTAGACCGAGATGTGACTCCTCCGGGCAGTCCACTGGTTTCCTCGCCTGAGCCAGTACGAGATATCAAGCCAGTGAAGAAAAGGAACCGAGGAGTGGCCAAGAAGCATACTGGCCCTCCAAAATCCCGCATGTCCAGCTACAGTTCCGTGAGAGGGAGTCCATCACCACCTGCCACCAAACTTGTAGCGGGGTAAGTTAGCTCCTGGCTATCAATATACATACCTGAATACCCTGCATATAGCCTGCAGATGTGTATTAGCCGCATTATGACTTTCGAAGAATTCTGTAAGATGCACCATGAGTTCAAGGGTATGAAATAGTCTATAAGCAGCAATTTATATGCGGAATTTTACGGTAATCAAGGATGGACCCTAGTGTGCCTTAAAGGATTAGCCAAAATGTGGAGTTCACCTTGTTGGCGAGGATTTATTGTTATAAAATCGTGGACAATTGTCAAAATCTAATCAGAAATATAGTAACCCATGTTCCTATACGGGTTAATGAGCGTGCGTGGAAGGAAGGTAACACATACTTGAGGTTATTTGTCCATTTTGATTACTTGAATCATTATGTTGTACAATAAACTCCCATTGTTATTGAATAATATTCACATGTTGCAGAAATGACATGGAAGCAATAGAATGCAGCACAGAATGTCCAGGATGTGAAGATGAACCACCTACCCTAGAGTGCACAACGTGTATGATGTTATTCCATCCACAGTGTGTTAACGTTGATCCAGAATCATGTCCTGATGACACATTCACATGCAAGGTATTGTTTGAAAGTTATAATCATTAGAATCGCTTCTCATACATAGACCGTACGACCAATTTCTGTTATTGCAAACCTCTCCACTCTAGACGTTTTTAGAGAGAATCTATATTGTATTTTGGAAATCTTATGGATGAAATTTAGGCTTAAGGTACAAATATAAACCTCTCTGCTGGTCCAATGAAAAACCTTCAAATGGACCCAAGTAATATTTGTGATGTGTGATTTAGGCAATGTCATTATACTAATTGTTTGTTGGTACATACACAGCACGGTTAGAATAACTGAATAACTTGTTGAGTTGAGCTACCAGCTTGTATGTACCACAGCACCACTTTGCCATTTATAGCAGGACTCGCTCACATGATAGATCATTATCTTAATCATTAGCGATAAAAACCATATCTCGTCATACGTATATGTATTATTTTGTTTTCAACTGTCAGTCTTGTAAAGATGAACCCCCAACATCCAAGACAACAATAGACATGGATCGGCCACGAGCAGAGAAGTCAAGGGAGACATCTTCAAGACCATCAAGTGATGAGGAATCCACAGTAGATCAGAAAACAAAAGACAATGAAGATTCCACGATAGTTCAAAAAGTAACGTCTCCAAAGCATAAAAGCACCATTGACTCCACAGAGGAATCAAAGGAAACATCTCCGAAGCCAAATGGCACAGAGAACTCTACAAAGGAACAAATAATAACATCGCCAAAGCCAAATGACCCTGGTGACTCCACGGAGGAACCAAAAGTAACATCTTCAAAGCCAAAAGGCACTGGTGACTCCACAGAGGTATCAAAAGTAACATCTCCAAAGCCAAAAGGCATCGCTGACACGACAGAGGAACCGGCAGTAGCAACTTCAAAGGCAAAAGACAAAGATTCCAAAGAGGAATCAGATTCAGTATCACTAAAGCTGAAAGACAATGATAACTCTAAAGTGGATCCAGCGATAAAAGACAGTGAAGACTCAAGTGTGGCTCCTATAGTCATACCTCCCAAGTCTGAAGGCACTGACGACTCTGTAGTTGATGCTAAGGAAAAAACTGCAAAGTCAACAGAAACTGACCATACCCCAATGGACATAGAGGCAACATCACCTAAGCCAAAGGCCGAAGTTGACGCCACAGTGGAACAGAAGGCAGCACCTCCTAAACCAAAGACTGACAATATTCCCACAGTGGATCTGTCCAAAATTATTAGCCATAAACAATTGAGTGGCCAGCTGCTTACACTGCCCCAGGGTGTCCTCACCCACCTGGACTTAAAGCAGGCACTAATCCTCAAGATTAACAAAAGGATGATGAAAATCGCACCTGACTGTTTTATCAAAGATGATCATACTGTGAAGGTATTACTGCCACCAGGAACTCTCCCCAACAACCTGTTTAAAGAACAGGACATGCCCATTAACTTCAACTTCTATGGACAGAACAACGAACAGATCCTAAACTTCACTGGTCCAGCTGATAAGTCGCAGCTCAAGGAACAGGGCGATGAAAATGCAGAAGATAAGGAGAATATGCCAGAAATCGCCAATGGCAGGATGTTTAAAAAGCCTGTTAGAGTGGTCAACCCCAACGAATGTCATTTTATGATGCTACATACGGGCTATGACTGTATAACAAATATCTTCAAGTACCTCAACGTCGGTGACTTACTTAGGTGAGTATTGATGTATGATTACCTGAACAGATTGTTCATGCTGAGTATAACTATGGTAATGATTAATACATGTAAAATCTTTGTCAGAATGACATATGTAGATTATAGACATTTTACTAGATCAACGCGGTGTCAAGTGGGAACACAACTGAATAATAACACAATGCGAAAATAAGTCATAAACATACTAAGAATAAATAACTTATAAACATACGTGCTACACATAATCAACTTTGAAGTGTCTTTTTCTATTGGGTCCACATTGTAAGGTAAATACATGTGAATGAACTACTGACCCTCTGTTTCCATTATTTAATGCTGATTGTTCAGCATTGTCATGGGAAAGTAAGAAATGTTTGTTCATGTCTTCAGAGCGGCTAGAGTATGTAAGACGTGGTCCAAGGTAGCTTCACAGGACTGTCTAGTAAGTATATCTATCCGAAGTAATCACTGAAATCAAGCAATTGATATAAAGACTATCATTAGAAATCATCATCGTTTTGTTTAAAAGAGAACTGCAATTGCAAAAAAAAACAAAAAAAAACTTGAAATAACTTGAACTTGTTACGTCTTTAGATTTTAACAAAGGTGATGACTGCTTCAGTATACTAAGTAAGCCTATATAGAAAACAAAATGAATTCAGATAGTGGCATGTGGTTTGTAAATTTGCAAGTAATAACATTATATTTAACTTTACAGTGGAAGGTGGCCAGGTTGAAAGGAAGTCGAGTATCAGATTGGGAACAAGCTGCCAAACAATTAAAAAACCACAATACATGGTATTTGGTAAGTATAATGTCACTAACCACCAGCTTTGTGTATGAATAAAGTTAAACTTATGTTATCAATCAATCAAAAATACAAGTCATGTTAGTCGGTGTACTGTCAGGCTGATTTATTGGTATTAAGGTGGGTCGCTACTATTGGATTTGAGCCTACTGCGCAGGTCCCTGCGCATATAGGGTTACTTTATCAGAATGAGATCATTTTTGGTAGGCACATACCTACATATATCCCTACAATTGCCCATTTTATGACCATTTTAAATTTTGGCATATTTACATCCAGATTTTTCTCATCATTCTCTCGAATTCTTTTGCACCTTAGAATTATAGCACTTACAATACCAATACAAAGCTATAGAAGTGGTAGGCTATTCACAGTGACCGGGGGCATATGATGGAGTAATTTTATGCCAAGTATGTGTACATTTTACCCATCATGCAGTGCTTTGAATATGGATTTTTGTCAGTTTTTCCAATACTTTTTTATTTCAAATGGCCAAAACTCCAAAATTATGCGCGGGACCCCATATCAAAAGTAATTTTATCTAAAGGCAAATTATCTGAAAAATATTTTAAAAAAGTCTAGTGGTTGAAAATATGAATTTTATTTGTTTTTGTTATGAATTAATATAAAATTTAACCTCCTTTCTGAAAAATGAGAAATTTACCCAGAATGCCATGTTATGGAGTTGGAATCGAAAATTCTAAATAAATAAGGATATCAGACCGTTTACCATCGAGGTTTCATATCTCTGTATTGAATAGTTATGACAGAAAAAAATGCCAAATCTGATACATATTTTCTCTAATTACTAGGTGAAGATTAAAATACTTTTATTTTTCAAAAATCTGTAGAAAAAAGGTAGCGTTGGACCCTCTACTTTTCTTTTCATATTCTTATTCTAGATGATTTTTTGTACCTCTGTGAGAAAAATGGAAATCTAGGATCTTTGATTCAAAGGTAGCGACCCACCTTAACTTCATAATATGCACAGACTAAGACGATTAGTGTAATAAAAAAAAGAGGTCCCTTTCTTATCATGAAGATAGGTGTTGATGCAATTAAGAGAAATTGTTACGTGTTAAATCCACTAGGATTTGCGTGGAATGCTTCTGATGGAGGACCGCAACAGAACATGGCACCAGTTCACGGGTATCATTGAACACTTGAGCCAACTGCGTCACATTACATTCGGCCAGTCGCCTGCCTGTATCCTGCATGCTGTTGTTGAGAAACTTGACAAGCTGGAGGTGCTGTCTGCTGAGTCTATTACAGACATGTTGTCAGATGCTGAGGCTGGGTTAGTAATGCTGTTTGAATCATGGGTTATTTTGTGTAGATGTTGATGACATAATTTAGGATGCCTTATTCTCCAGGGAACTGACATCTGGGAAAACATCACGCATTTTACACTTTTGAATGTATCTGAAAAATAATTTGAATGTCGTGTGTTTGCCAACAGTGATACAACATGAGATATCTGAAAAATTGTTTAAAAGTTCCATTTAAAAGTCTACTCATAGGCACAGACATACATGCACCTTACATGCATGTTCCATTGTATGACATTAGATTTGTAATCCTCAACTAGACTATACAATGAAAAGAAAATTTGTAAACAAAAATATGAATAACATTTACTTCTCCAACATCAGGGCTACAAACACAAAGATTGACCTCGGCAAGTTGACAAACCTGAAGAACCTGGAGCATCTGAAATTGCGTGGATTATATGGTCTTGTCCTGCCTGCCTTCTCCTTCAGTGGTGGCCTTATTGAGATGTCACAACTTACAAACTTAAAGACTCTGGTCAGTCCCATATAAAAATCTGTTCCGTACTCTGTAGGTAACAACAAGAGTGACATTTCAAGTGTAATTTGTCTGTTAATGTCTGAGATGTCCTTATCCTATTGCCAAGCCAAATTTTTGGGGACTTATTGTAAAAGGCCTCAAAAACAAACTTACCTCCAAAAAAACTCTCAAAATCAATATTTTTGTCATTATCGGAAAGTTATGGCACCTCTGTGATCAGAGAAGCCACTTTTCCTAACTTTTTAGGAATTCCGAATTTTCATTCCTATAGTTATTTCCTATTGTAAATTTAGAAAATAAGGAGGATTTCCGAATTTTTGAGAAGCAGTGAGTGGCATCCCTGTTGTGATGTGGTGTGATATCAGTGCATTTATTCTGCAGGTTCTGACTACGCTGAGGAATGTAAGACATGGTCAGTTCCTCTTTTTGAGTAAGCTGACAAACCTGGAGGTGCTGGAGATAGGAGACTGTGCCAAGTGGACGGATGAGGTAAAGCTATTCACGCAAAGTATTGAGCCTAGTCTCTAGAGCGCAATCAGGGATGTAAGTCTTCAGGATTTCCTGATTTCTGAAAATTTTGAATGCCATGTACTTTCCTTATACGAGTGGTAAAGAGGGATTTTTGGAAAAATAGAAGCCTTTTATATCAAGTAAATGTATGGCTTCCTGATTTTTGGCCATGCCTGACTTACATCCCTGCGCAATATATGACAATAAACATCCAGAACCAATGAATAACAATTACCATTTATATGACAGATACTGCTCCAATATTCTGGAAACAATATGAAAATATTTAAGTTGATAGACATATGCACTTACAAACAATAAAACACCAATGAAATTTACCATAAAGTTGTATTTTGACAATATTTCTAGGTTTACAAGCAGTTAGCTGAGCTTAAAAAGTTGAAGAGCCTACGGCTTGAACATGGAGGGGAGAAGGCCGGGTCTGCTTTACCCGAAGCATTGAAAGGCTTGAAAAGGTATGCTTTATATAGTATTTCATCCAGGATACTGACTTGGAACTACACATAGCTCGCATAACTCGCATTTCATTAATTGTTTAATCCAAAGAAGGGAAATTATGAAGCAATATTTAAAAGTAAATAAAGAAAAGATGATTTGAGGGTTACCTAAACCCCTACTCCTACCGTAATCTTCTGCGTATAAGGCGCACCTTGTGTATAAGACGCACCTAGAGTTTTAGAATATGGTTCAAAAATTGAAAAAATCATAACTTTTGTTCTACTGAATGTATTTTGAAAATTCAAAAAGCTATGGGTAGCCGTAAGGGCCCCAGGCCTCCTGGACCTTCCTATGTCCTATTATGAGTGTAACATATCAAGAGAAATATCTTTGTGTCCCCCTTGTGGATTCAGGGAGAACTAAAACCCCTCGTATAAGAAGCGCCTTATACACAAGAAATTACGGTAGGAGGTTTAACACGTATGCATATGGTTCTGAATTCAGAATTCACAAGTCATACATAATGTTTTTTAACATTTTCAGCTTGGAGAAATTGGAGTTATTTAGATTCACAATAGACATCACTTTGGGTGATGCATTAAAGGAACTGCCAAAGTTGGAAACGTTGTCCCTATGGCCAGAGGACAAATCTCAAGTAAGTGATTTTCATTAAATCTTGATACAATATCAGTAATATTTGGGGTACAGGTGAAAATGAGAAATATAGAAATTACCCGCACTCGTAAATGTTTGCATATCGGTTAATATATTTTGTGAGTTTTGAGTTTTAAAAAGTTGCCTTTTCTCACTTATATAAATACATGTGATATTCTAATACAGGCGACCCCTGTTTAAGAACGAAACCTGGTGCTCAGAATCCAGCTACTCATCGATCAAAATTTAACAAACATAAAATGTCCTGTTTAATTCAACATAAATGTTATCTATTTGGTCTCTAGGTGGCATTGAATCATACAAACACATTAAAGGTCTTCAAATCCTTGACGACCGTAAAGAACATAGGATGGGGCGTCATAGAAGGTAGTGACGCTCTGGTCCTTCAGTCGCTAGATGGGGATGAAGAGAAGAAGTTGGAGGCACTTGCCTTCCTTGATGAGGAGGCTAAAGTCAAAGAGGGAGAGAAGCAACCAGAGAAGGTTGTCAGCATTGATAAGTTGGTCGAGCAGCTAGGCAGTGCACTCCCAACTGCTAAAGTAAAGGTGTTCAGGACGCCTGCATCTCAGGTAAAGACTGTTCCAACTAAGGCCCCTGAACAGACACCTTCCTCTAATACCACATAGAATCAATCATACACAAGCCACAAAGGAGGCTAGTCGTCAGCGAGTCATCTCAAAAGATGGCCATAATTTGCTAAGGAACGGAACAAAATGGATATTTTGGATATCTTCTAGGCATATGTTCTACCAAAGGCCTAGGAATGCCGCTCACATTTGTAATCGTGGATTGTAACTTGTTTGAGCCTTATGTGATTCCTTAATTTAGCATTTATTATCCCACAGGATGTACAGACGTGCTCGTAATTGGACAAACTATTTTCAAACAGAGGGCATTGTGCTGTTTGATTGCCGATCTTCTTTACCTAGGTTCAATTGATTTATTATTTATAAAGACTGCTACAGAACTATCAGCTGTAATAGCCTTATAGGGTTTGACTACACAAACTGCAGTCTACCATAAACTCGGAGCTCAAATGAAGAAACCTGTCTTATAAGTGTTCACTGGAAAAATAAAAGATAATGCAGTATAATCAAAGAGATGCCACTGCCACTGTATTTGTGGCATCTCTGCAGTCATCATATTTCATTAAAAAAATGGTTATATACGAGGCGTGTGCATGAGCCTAGCAATTTATAACATACTCGTGTCTTAAAGGACATGTCTTGTCGAATTACAAATAAACATTTCGCTGTTTTGAATTATTAATGTGGGTATGCCTTCATTCATTAAGGGACGAGTCATTTATTGCCAGCTGATGGGGGGGATTTTGGCGGATCGGGATATTTTTCTTCAAACCCCCCCCCCCCATCACTATGACAAAAATGATCGCGACCCCCCGCCCCAATGAGAACTGATTTTGCAAAATGACCCCCCCCCCAAAAAAAATAAATAAATAAATAAATAAAATAATAGGACACACATGGAACAAGGCATTGTGATGGGTATTCGAATTGCCCATATTTATTTTTGATCCCTCAGTATGAAGGATTACCAAGTTTTGGCCCCCCACCAAGGGGCTTTTTTTTCCAAAATGACCCCCCCCCCTCCCTATAACATCTAACAAGCCCCCCCCCCCCCCAACCTGGCAATAAAGGACTCGTCCCTAACCATACAGTACTGCAGGTGTCCCTAAAGCTGTGCCTCACTGTTACTATTGTTGACCAGGGTTCCCACAGGTCAGGCAAAATAAAGCGGTTGGGGAGTTTTACACATTTTTGCCATGAGTCAGGAAAAATCTGCCAAATTTATCACATGTTTGATTTTAAGTCTCACCAGAGGGCATTCAAGTATCATTTCTAAAGACTACATTTTTTCTGAAAGTTAAGATTTGATATAATATTATTGATAAATTACATTAACGACTAATTACAAAGACGTTTGGTATATATTCGAGGTTAAAATATGCCGTGTGAATGTGATACTCTGCAGTGTTAAGATTTGGTCAGGGAAAATAATCGTTTTGGTCAGGGAATTTCAATCTGAGATTCATGTGGGAACCATGGTAACCCTTATTTAGTCCACGTACATGATATGATTGGAGTGTTCTCTGAATCTGATAAGGGGGCGCCAAGACTGCAGACTATTGAAGCATATCACAGTAGATTTGTATAGGATTGTCCCAGCAACAGCCTTGCCAGATCCTATGTAGGACGGACTATCGAGGTCCCAATGGGCTTTGGGATGATTGGCCTTTGGTATCATTGGCCATTGGGATTAATGGCTTTTGGGATTTTTGGCCTTTGGACGTGATTGACCATTGGGATGGTTTGTCTTTGGGACTAATGGTCAGTGGGAGTGAGTGAGTAATAGATGTTTAACACCATATCGACAGCTAAGGTCATATTCATGGCGAGAACTACATTACACAATGTCACAGAGGAATATGTTGGTGCCCGCGCATATGTGCACCACACACATCCAGAGGGGATAGGAAAGAGGAGAAACAGACCCTTTTATGTGGGCTAGGGAAGCCCTGGTCAGTGGGATGATTGGTCATTATGATGATAGGCGTTCGGAAAGATTGGCCATTTGGAATATTGGCCATTGGGATGACTGGCCATTGGGGTTCTTGGCCATTGAGGTAATTACGTTTCTGGTATTGCCCAAATAGCCACTGTACTCTGACAGTGAGGTGGGAGGAGGCATCCCTTCATAATCGATTGGATATTAATGTTTACAGTAGCCATCCGGCCATAAAACATAGATGAATGTAAAGGGCTCTACAGACTGCACGCGCACGGGCGTCTCTGACGGGCGTTTTTTGCGGCACCGCGTTTTTTTCCATCCACACCCAACACGGCCTTTATGGGGCAGCTTGGTAAGTATGCAGGTCACTACTTCTAGAATAAGGTCATTCCTACCATATTGGCTATTCCTGCTCAAGGAACAGCACTACGTTATAGTACTGCAGGTATGTTTTATCATTAATCAGTCATATTACTTCTAAGACTTCTTGCTTATACATGTACATGTATCTTCCTCTAGAAAATTACATGTGTTATATTTACAGACTGTACCTTTTGTGAAGCGGATTGCATAGCAAATCTTAGATATTAAGAACAAAGGGCTAGCTAGGGTCAATGTGGACAAGCCATACATGTTAGGCTTGTGTATAAGCCTGCTTGTATAAGCCGCACCCAATTATCGTAATACCTCTAGTATAAGCTACACCCAATTACTGCAATAACTCTCGTATACCAGGTAAGGTCTTGCTTCTGATTGGCTGATGTAGAAAAAGACGCGATGGAAGCGCGGCAAAAATAGAACCAGATCCTATCCAGGATGCGACGCCCGCGTGGCCCAATAAAATGCCCGTGCTGCCCGCTCCTGGTGTAGAAAGTGGTGTTATCTGATGCTACTCTAAAAAAAAAGTCCGCCCGCATCGGTTTGGCCGCATGCAGTCTGGAAGGGCCTTTAGGGGAAAATGTTAGGCATGAACATACCATGGTTATTTTTAGTTAGGGATAGATAGGTAAGCCATAATCTTTCATTGAATTCATATCTTATTGGATTTCGACGTCTATATCCAGTACAGAGAGTCACAACCTCCCATAGCCATAGGCCTGTGCTTTAGAGATTGACACTGTGAAGAGTTGAACAGAAAACAAGACATGGCTATGGGACATTCTATATTTAGCTATGGGAATAATTGGCTTTTGTGATGTTTGGCATTTTGGATGATTAGACATTGGGATGATTTGCCATTGAAATGTTAGGCTATTGGAATGATTGGCCTTAGGTATTACTGGCGATTGGGATGATTGGCCTTAAGGGTTATTGGTCATTAGAATGATTGACCACTGGGATGATTGGCCTTTTGGATGATTGAATATTGGGATGACTGGCCATTGGGATGGTTTGCCTTTTGAAATAAAGGTCTTTTGGACGATTAGCCTTTGGGAATGTTGTAGTAGTAAGGAATTTGGGATTATTGGGCTTTGGTATTATTGGCCCTTGGGATGATTGCCTTTGGGATGGTCAGCCTTCAGGTTATTGGTCATTGGGATGATTGGTCTTTTGGATGATTGGATATTGGAATGATTGGCTATTGAGATCATTGGCCCTTTGAAATAATGGTCTTAATTAGCCTTTGGGATGGTTGACATTTGGGATAACTGGCCTTGCATTATTGGCCTGATGGATTATTAGTCTTTGGGATTGATTGGCCTTTGGCATGATTGGCCATTTGAATAATTACCCATTTGGATGATTGACCCTTCAGAAAACTCGCCTTCGGGATGATTGACAATTAGGATCATTTGCCTTTGCAATGATCAGTTAATGGGGTGATTTCTCTTCAAGATGATAATGCCTTTGTGATGGTCGGCCATGGGGATCATTGGTCTTTGGAATTATTGGCCATTCTGATGTTTGGCCTTTGAGACGATTGGCCTTTGGCTGTGGCGGATTTAGAGGGGGGTGCCCCCCTTTTTCCCAGTACTTAAGAGTTTAGTTAGATATTTTGGACCCCAACATTTGCTCAGAAATAGGGGTTTTCCCCCCTCCTTTAGGGCCGCGCCCCCCGTCTTTTCCAGATCCTGGATCCGACCCTGTTTGGGATGACTGACCATTGGGATGATTGGCCATTAAATGATTGGCCATTGAGACGATTTGTATTAGGGATAATGGCCTTTGAGATGATTGGTCTTTCGGGTTATTAGCCATTGGGATGTTTGGCCTTTGGGATGATTGGCATCTTGGGATGATTGGCTTCTTGGGGTGATTGGCTTCTTGGGGTGATTGGTCTTTGGGATGATGGGGCTTTACGGTAATTGGCGTATTGGGTGATTAGCCTTTGGGGTGATTGGCCTTTGGGATTGTGGTATGTCTTGCTATTCTCCATGCCTTTGAGATGATTAGCCTTTTGGATGATTGGTCTCTTGGGGTGATTGGTCATTGGGATGATTGTCGATCCTCTTCCTAGGGGTGATTGGTCTTTGGGATGATGGGGCTTTACGGTTATTGGCCTTTTGGGTCATTAGCCATGATTGGCCTTCGCGATTGGCATTTTGGTGTGTCTTGCTATTCTTGATGCTTTTGGGATGATTGGTTTTTGGGGTTATTGGCCATTGGGATGTTTGGCCTTTAAGATGATTGGCCTTTGGGATGATTGATCATTGTGATGATTTGCCTCTTGGTATATCTTGCTGTTCTACATGTGCCTATATTTCAATCAACATTTTTTTTTCGGCTCAGTGCAACAAGGTTATAACTGTCAGATTTAATTTACATTCTGTATTGTGATTTATAGAGCAAAAGGGAAAAAGCAATCGATATTTGAAACGTACACCTTTCTGACCAAACAACAATCATAATCAACAGGGGCGTAGGAAAAGGGCGGGGCAGGGGGGCCTGGGCCACCACCCCCCCCCAATAATGAAGAGGTTCCTTATATAAGCCTATATAAAAATATAGCGGGCCCCCCAACCGAGACCCCTGGGCCCCCCCCCCCCAATAAAAATTTGCTTCCTACGCCCCTGATCAAACTACTGCAATATAACATTTTGGTCATCTATTGACCTCACCATTAATGCTTTAATATGGATCCTTGGCATAGTTGTATCACATTTGGATCATGCATACATGTACTAAGATATGTGACTATATGGCTTGCATAACCATAACCAGGTAGTTTGCATGGGTCAAAGGATGTATTTCTCTGCACTTTCACCTCTATCGAACATCCCTATGGACCTCCCCTGGATATTGTCATGATATGGTAATCCCCGCCATGTAGCATTTATATGACCCACAGTAACCTATGAGAATGCCGCGTCCAGGCTTCCTGACCACCAAGGTATTCTCATACAATCAAAATGGCCTTTCGGTCAGATTGAAAGAATGCTGGTACATATATATGTATCCATTACATGATTATCCTTGACTCGCTCCTGATCTCATTCTGTGACGTCAGACCCTAAGTCCTCTCAAATCCTCCCATTAGGGCACAAGCCCGGCGCAAGAGACTCCAGTGCGAATATGGCAGAATATGGGCACCCACCATGTCAATTAAGTCTTTCCTTTTCCTTATTCTTTTTTATATGAATTGGGTCTTACAGCCGTCATTGGTATTCATAACGCCTTGCTTTAGGTTGAATCCCACATGGCGAAAAATGCCTCAAACATCTCTGCGAATTTGGATCTGTTGCGAATTCGGTACCTACCCCAAATTCACAAGGATCATAATACACTAAGGTACAATATAACACAAGGACACTGTTGTGGTTTATTGTAAAGCATATGCAATATATCGTTCTAGTTGATGGGTATATCTGTGTCTGACATGTTTGATATCCTAAAATCACAAGGATATAAAACAATAGCACAGTAGTAGGTATGCATTGGGACTTTGATATTACACAATGTAACTAGCATTCCTTGCGATTTAGGGCAGCAGGAACCCCACAAAATGCAACTGACAAAATCGCAGAGATATTTCAGGCATTTTTCGCCATGTGGGATTCGACCTTTTTATAAATCGACTTATGAAACATGAATTCATCCGTGAACATTTCATTTGTGTCTATAGGTCGAATCCCACATGGCGAAAAATGTTTCGAATATCTCTGCGATTTTGAATCTGTTGCGTTTATAGGACTCACTCCAAATTTTCTAGGCATATAAGTACAGTAGGGTGTATAGCACTCTTTCCCGATTTTAGGCTCGGAAATATATGATTCACAAAGATATAAACATCAACAAAGGCAAAATATCCCAAAGACTACATGATAAAACACAACAGTGCCCTTTTGTTTTATACACCATACAACAGTTATATGCCTTGCGAATTTGGGGAAGGTCCCATAAACGCAACAGATTCAAAATCGCAGAGATATTTCAGCCATTTTTCGCCATGTGGGATTCGACCTTATAAACCAATCACTGCAGACCAATACTGGAGTATTGGTATCGTATGTAACAATTTCCCCAATACCCATATTCTGCATTAAACCCAGTAAAACTCTTGATATACCCCAATGCAGGCACCTTCACGGTAACTCAAAAGAGTCAGACCCCTGGGCCATATCAAATATTGCTTCTATGTGTAAAGTTTGTCTTCTGACTACTTGACTACTGTTCAAGAGGTTAATTACACGCTAGCGACGTGTCAATAATTATTAAGGCATACCTGTGAGCCCATGGAGTTCTCATCAAACAAAGAAAAAGCCTTGACGTTATACACACAATTACTCGTGCTATTTCAATATCAACCCATCATAAATCTATTCACCTCAATAAATCCGGTAGATATTCTTATCATGCATTATAAAGGAAAGTAGATTATGCTCCATATCAGTGATCTTCACATCTAGAAACACAAACTACGGTCAATGAGTAGGGTTGGGGAAGATTTACAAGACCAGGATTCCCTGAAGTTGTTTGGTTGCCACAAAACAACACCAGCATATCTAATTCTTGGTCTTCAAACACCAAAAGATCAACGTTCTCAATGCCAGCCAGGAGCGCGGATTACCCCTCCTGCCCAATTAGGACAGAAGAAAGAAGATCAAGTTTAGAAAAGGCATCTGGGGGCAGGTAGGTCATATTTGGCCGGTTTAGCGGGGTCTCTTGTCACAGATTACCATTAAGAAGCTCAGAAGTGGACTGAACACTATGTAAATGCCACTGGCTGTTAGGCCAGGTCCCTCAATTCACTGCGCAGACGACATTTTGTTTATCAAAGCCGAGGGGCGTGCCTGATAAATTCACAAGTAAGTTTTGATCAGTGTGTATTCTGACGTAAGGGCTGTTAAGTAAACGAGAGCAGCTTAATCCCCAGGGTGAGGTGGTGAAGCATGGTGTGTTATATTTGGGGTGTTTCGAGCTAAGAAAGCAGTGCCTTTCGTTGCCAGCCGCATTCATTATGGGTACCCAGTAAGGGTGAGAACCAGGCCATAGACCACTTCTGCTAGACCATTATACCCAGAGTATTAAACCACTGAGCGTCTTAACTTCATGTAGAGGGATTCTAATACGCAAGATCATAAACACTCAAAATTGGTAAGTAAAATCTATACACTGGAATATATATTCGTCCACTATATATCTAGTGTATAAAACTGTATTTTCGCATAACGATAATCAGACAATATTGCATATCATACGAACACATGATATTACTTGAAATGAGGGGATAGTTTTGTGACAATCTTAGAACAGGCAAAAGGATTCAATGGCGGTCCCAGTATTTATTAAAAAATGGGGACGAGCAGCAAGCACTGAACAGAAAAACGGAAGTTTCATTATGTAATTGTTGTCTAATGCAATTTTGGCAGCTAAGGTCATTATCTCTTAAGTGTCGTGCCAAGGCAAAAGGGTCCCCCAAGGGGAAAAGTCAATTTCTAAATTCAGGTCATGAGCTTTTCAATGATGTATTACATAAGAAAATATCTCTCTTAGTTTTTGAGTTATGGGTCTATGAATTTGGGTGATCACTGACCTCTCACTATCCCAAATAAGCTCTAACTTGCATATTTCCCGAGATAACTCGAGATTAGTACAGTAAAATTCCTTTATAACAAATCCTGTTATAACGAGACTTTGGTTATAACGAACAGAATCCTTGGTATCAAATCATTGCTATACATTTCTATGGTAAATTAATCCCTTTACAGTAAAGTTTCAGCACCAAAATTCGGATATAACGAAGTAATATCTACAATTTTTTTTAGGTAATTTACATGTGCAGGTCACAGAATTAAATAAATTCCATTATAAATTATAAATCAGAGGAATGTTAGGTTGTGTATCAGTGCCCCTTTCCCGACACCTCCATTCCCCTTTATGTGGGAGGAGGGGGGGGGAGATCAGAGGGGTGTTAGTCCGTGTGTCAGGACTTCCTTACCCGTCACTCTGCCCCCTTTGTGCAGGACCGGGGGGGGGGGGGAGAATCAGAGTGGTGTTAGGCCGTGTATTGGCCTTATTTGGATACAACGAAATTCGTTTACAACGAATTCTTTCTCTTGTCCCAAGCACTTTGTTATAACAGAATTTTACTGTATAAGTATGCATAATAATGCAAATAAGGAAAATTATCATATTCTTTAAAATCATTTTCTCATAGAATTTGCCCTAGAAATAGGATTTTTACCATTTTTTAAGTACATTCATCTCTGTGAGTGGGCTATCAATGTGCTCTTTTACTCCTCTATTTGAGTGGAAATCTTGTTACCATGACAAAACATATCAACAAATACACTCATTTATGCCCTGAAATTCCCTAAAAACGTTCAATTTGCATTCCAAATTTGGAAGGTTTGGACTAAAAATGGAAATTTCCCTTTAGGACTATTGAAATCCTCATGAAAAACTAGTATAAAATTTTGGTCTAGTTTCCCCTTTTTAAGCCTTAGAGGTGTCCCCCTGGTGGTCAGAATTGGTACTAATCCCCCTTGGACTATCCATTTAGCTTGCTGGCTCACCTACCATGGTACATGTAGTGTAGTGTACCTACCATGGTACATGTAGTGTACCTACCATGGTACATGTAGTGTAGTGTACCTACCATGGTACATGTAGTGTAGCGTACCTACCATGGTACATGTAGTGTAGTGTACCTACCATGGTACAGGTAGTGTAGCGTACCTACCATGGTACATGTAGTGTAGTGTACCTACCATGGTACATGTAGTGTAGTGTACCTACCATGGTATATGTACTGTGCCTAACATGGTACATGTAGTGTAGTGTACCTACCATGGTACATGTACTAAAAAAATTATTTGATTCATGGCAAATGTGACCAGGCACCCAGAGGGGTCAGAAAGGAGCCGGGGAAATGAGATGGGCTACGGATCCCCATCCCCCTCCTCAATAAGAGAGAGAGAGAGAGGGGGGAGGGAGGGGGAGGGAGAGAGACAGAGAGAAAGACATAGGAGAGACAGAGACATTGGCGTCTCAGTTTTTGGGATCTCAGCGGACCGACATATCGTCTTTTATAGAAATATTCTTGCTTTACTCACATAGCCTTGGGTGGAAGGTGGGAGGTCAGGCCCCTTGGCCAACCCCTTCCTTTCTGGTTTCTTGGTCGACCTTCCTGATCTTTAAGAGCCTGCCTTGGCCCAAGTATGCTTTATAAGATGAATGTTAAATGAAATGGACATGGAAGCTAATGTTTTTAATGCGCCTGGCAATCCGATTATATATATATATATATATATATATATATATATATATATATATATATATATATATATATATATATATACATATAGAAATGAGAGTGGCTACACGAGACCAGTAACATCCCAGGGGCTTTGGTCATGGGGAAATTAAATGCCAATTTACCTGGATCGATCCTGTCTCAGAAATAGTGCTAGGGCACTTGGATGCTTAAAAAGTAGTCCTAGGATCCGCCTTCTATGCCGAAATCCCTACTTATGGCACCATCTGGGGTAATTAAAATACTCCATTACATATTGTTTAATAACTCAGCTACACTAAACGAAAATAGGGCCTAAACTTGACATTATGTGCACCCTAGGTGAAATCTTTCATCTATTATTCTAAATACATAAATGATGACAGCACACTTTTTTCGGAATTTGGTCTATTCCTTGGATGTGTGTTCACGCTCAGCACGTTCTTTGGGAAACAAAAAATGGCTTCTTATGACAGACTTAGAAGGACAAAGCAATATAAAAAAGGAGCCCTTTTCCCTTAAAGGTATCCTGCATTTTTATAAAGAAAGAATCCCAGTACCCCAAGACAATATCAAATGGACAATCCCACTCTCCCTAGACATACTGGAGGTACGTCCGTGTGGCAGCTAGCTAACACCACCTGGGTGTACCTGGAGTACCGAGTATGTATGTGTGTTCATTACTGGTCATGTCCACAGTACACCTTATCAGACGTGTAAGTGAAACCAGTCTCTTACATGCTATAGTGGATAGCTGCACCAGTCATGCCTTTTAAACAGGGACGTTAAACTATGCGGAACACCCCATTCTCAATGTGTGATTGGATGGACATAGTAAGATAGTGAAGGATCGATCTGGTATGGAGGATTTGTACTAGTCCATTTAATCTAATCACCAAAAGGACCTATATAGATTTCCTTCTATAGATATTGTCATTTATATGTCAAAGTATATAAGCCCAATGCCATTTCTGTATGCACTGAGTACATACCCAGGACGTGGATACCAATTGGACACTGAGGAATTTCAGAAACAATATAAGGTAAAGTTTCAATATTTACTGTCAGCTGATTTTATACATGTGTAGATGCCTTTATGTACTAGGTCTAAATTATGTTTTGAAAATGCCTGTATGAAGAGTGTTGATAAATGGTCCTTGACCGGTGGGGCATTAGGCCTACTTATAAGTTTGCCTACTCTTGCACAATTAGATTACAGTTAAGATGAACAACGTCTATTTACACACTAGGACTGTAGCACCAAATAACATGTATCACAGTCTACTCAATTAAAACAACCTATAGGGTCATTAAATATAGAGAGTGACAAGAAAACAGATTGCATACTAGGTCCATATCGCTCATATTACCCCTCCAGGATAAGGCCAAACAAAAATATTGTAAGTTTCCAGTTACATGGCTAAAAAGTCTAGGGTCGGTACCGGTAGGTCGTATTTTTTTTTTAATTTTGTATAGAAAAGTATGGGCAGACCTGTTGGATTTTATGATTTTACAGTAGAAATACGAAAAACATGAGAAATGTGAAGCATTTGTAAAAGGTATGAATGAAAGTTATGAACTGTATATCAATAGATGAGGGCCTAGATGAGCTCCACGAAAAAGTAATGAAAAATTTTGAAAATAACTGGAAAAATGCTTAAAAATTGCCCAAAAATGTAATAAAAATCCCAAAATAAAAAAAGATTCTAGGGCTGGCCCTGTTTTCCTAGGGTCGGTCGGGTAACTGGAAACAAACCTTTATTTATGCCTAAGTATCGATGGAATCCTGTAAAGATTTATCTGATAGGCGGTACTGTATCATACCTCTGTGCAGGGTCTCTATACACATGTTTACTAACATCCTTAAAATTCCACACTTCCTAAATCTCAAAGCGAAAAAGAAAAGCAAAAAGAAAGAAAGAGTAATAGATGTTTAACGCCATTTCAACAGCTTAGGTCGCATTCATGGCGAGAAAACTACATTACACAATTTCATATATGAATGTGTCTGCGCCCGCGCATATGTGCACCACACACACCTGAGAGAGAAAGAAAGAAAGAAAGAAAACGAGCGGGTGGGAGGAAAAATAAACAATTAAAAAATCAAACAAACTTCAAATTTGTCTGTGGATTGATAAGTCTTTTTATCATTTGCCATTTATTCATTAACTTATTTTTTGAGTGGCCTAACAGGGACAAGTTCCCTTTTTATAGGCAATATATGTCACTAATGTATGTGTAGCCCTATGCCCATGGTGCATAGCTTTAGATATTCCCTTTCATAGACTTCGCCAGTACACAGAGCAAGTGGTATCTAAAGTATACTTCCCCTTCCTCAAGTTCCTGGCGTTTGGTCTATTGGTTAGCATGAGTGTTTGGGATTTCTCCTCAAGGCGACGAGAACACGGTGGTCCCTTTAGAGTAGTATAGGCAATTCAATGTACGAATGTTGAATTCAATTACTCACTTTTAACACTTCAACAAGGGTCGCATTGCAAATATGCCCGTGGCTGTCTATTTAAAGGTATCAATACAAGAAGGGATTAAGGGTTCACAAAGGACTTTAATTATATTTTACATGGAATTCAGAGAACTCATGCATGCTGGTCAAAGCTGTTGAAATGCACCCTATATAACCATGCACACTTTGTCTTTTATGGCTCAAGACTCAGTATATGTTACTGAGGTTTATATAGTTTGTGGCAAGCATGATTTAAAAGAGAACCTATGATAGCACAGCTCTTATTTAGGGGGTGCCATCTTTTTTTCGGCCTCTTGAGCAGGCAGGGGCGGGGAGAAGGGGAGGGGGGCAATTTATTCACCCTCTGAATGAGGGCAAAGGCTTTTGCCAGTTTTCAGGGGAGAACAAATCCCCCTACGAGCGGGGTGGGGGTGGGGTGGGGTGTTTGCACAAAACTTTCAGCCTCCTCGTGGGGGGGGGGGGTGCAAAGAAATCTGCCCCCTTTGGAAGAAAGTATATATAATACATTCGCATGTGACAAATCATCACTCCACCCCTATTTTGGACAGATGATCACTCCCTGATACCACATATGCAGGCCTATATAGCTATACCATGCATTTCCCTATATACCTGGACCAACTGCTGCTCATGGGTCAGAGTGTTTGATCAGCTAAAGATCTAGCCTACTTAAGTCTGAGGCATCGTCTGACCAAGGCAAAACACTCTTAGCGTCCTCTTTATCAGCTCTATACATGTATGCAGATTGCAATCAGACTTTTTTTTATTACCAGAAGATATAGGGCTTATATATAGCTGGTATTATTTGTTGCATGGCCTAGCTCGGGTGCACGGTATGGCATTTAAACCTTATCAAAAGCAAACGTTTGCAAAACATAGTTTGTGTGTCTCAGAAAAGCTTTTATCGAGTAAGTTATTTACGTTTCTTTCCGTTGAAAGTTAACTTTAGTAGGGGACAACCCATCCTTTTCCGTCAAAATTGTGTTTTTAACTTTAATGGGGGAAAGAATGTTAAAAACACGTTTTCCCCATTACACACGTTTATGTTATCTTCAAATTGAAAACAAACGCTGGCAGAACATATACACCAAGTTATACTTTTTACCTAAAAAAAAATAATATTACAGTTAGGCTTATAGGCCCACTGTAAAACCCTTCTCAGACACCAACACCCAATGTCCATCAATACACCCAACCCTCACATTGAATAAACATGCTAGCCTTAGGCTAACCATTGCCCTTATGTGCTTTCCCACGAGCACATAGCAAGGTGGTGGTACAAATGTACCTTCCCATCAATATGGATTCAAGAAGTGATCAGCTCTAACCCACTTGGCATAAAAACGTGGTTTTATTTTTACACTAAAAACATTTTTATTGGTTTCCCTATTAGTTATTTGGTTTAAAATTGGTTTAAAAAAAACGCTTAAAAACGTTTTTTGTCAAGTGGGAAGGGATCACCTCCTAATAAAAGGATAAAACAGAGTCATATACATTTTGTGGAGTACAATCAATGATATTGCATCCGGCCAATATTAATTCTTCTTAAATGGTTCAAATCGAACAATGAGTTTCTTTGAAATGGGTTTATCTCCGTTAAAGATAATGTGGTCCTAGCCATTTGATAAATACTGACATTTAGATGATTTTATTTTCCCCTGTCCTACCTCTGCATGGGAAACAAATTTAGATTAATTTATGGTATTTTAGTCCACATAGATTAAACACTACTTATTAATGTTGATATTATAATATAAATGGTAACTATTGCTTTTTTTCACTTTTCTTCGCGGGCAGATACACTGTGTAACCATGCGGGGTGAAGCCTAGCCAGTCACTAGCAAATCATTGCCTGAAATACACCATTAGGATGACTGGCCATAGCATGAACCCAGTACCTGGCCAGGCTGGGGAGGACCTGGAGGACATGGAGGTTAATTACAAACAGTTCCTGATGCAGAAAGAGGTGCTGGATACCCTCCGTCTGTACCTGGACCCAAATGAGACAACCATTAACCGCCTACTTAGGGCTGGGATTCTTACCATGCCCCAGCGGGACGAGCTCATGGTAGGTAAACCTATCTCAGTTTGCCCATCTACATGTATAATGTAAATGTATATTGTCATGTAGAAATTGTCATTCCAATAGCACCACTCTGTGGGTATATATGTGATGACTACTCGACTAACATAATTCTTCTTAAATCTGGATGATGCCAATTCCTTAGGCCGTGTGCCATACATGAAAGCTGACGATGCATGAACAAGTGTATGAAGATCGTAATCAATACCATTGCTTGCAATATCTTGTTGTAGGCGCTGAAATGGCCCATGAACCGGAATGGGTTGTTACAAATACTGGTTAGGAGGCCATGGGAGGACGATAAGTTTAAGGCTTTTCTGGAGGTGGTGAAACATACCCAAAACCCAAGGCTGAATCAGACCATGAAGATTCTTCTCAAAAAAGGTGAGTGAAATAAAACACTTCGTAATGAGGATTCTACAGTTTATGTGCAATGTACTGGTGGACTTTCGATTATATATCTATCATTCTTATCCATTGTCTATTGTCTCTTTATTCTATGTAGGGCAGAAAAGAATACCTTGTATTTGGATTACATCATAATCAGAAAGAAGCAATGATTGGTGAAATCTGATCTAACTATTTGGTAATTGCAGAAAAGAGTAAACTTGCTGAAGAGGATGATGAGCCGTTTGAACACCCCTTGAAGGAGATTATAAGTGGTATTGGAGGTGGACCTACTTCAACCAATCAGAAGCAGCTGAAGGGGATTACTGCCCTGGATGGAGCAACCAGGAATATGATTCAGGTTTGTCATTGGCTGCCATCTTCCTGCTACACAATTCGACACTAAATCACCAAGGGAATATATGTATGCAGATTGCGCTGAGGAAGACATACTCTTCTAACACAATGATCATTGTAGGTACCGTTTGGTTGAATTAATGTTTAAAGTGATAACCATTTGTGCACGGTTTGCAGTCTTATTCTAACTATGTAAATAGGTCATGTGTTTTCTCTGCAGAGCATCATAAATCAGCGGGACGAGGAGATAGCCCGCGTCCGGGCTGATCTGGAGGCATCACGGGCCCAAACCAAGGATCTGGAGACAGCGAATGGTTTCCTGCAAGGTCAGATGGCCCAACTGGAGAGAGTGGTTGCAGATGTAGTATCTACCATCGTCACAGGTGAGTGAGGAATAATGTTCGGTTAGGTATAGCTATACTGGGGCTGCGGTGACTAGGCTAGTCACTGCTGGGGTATGGCCTAAGCTGCAGCTCCAGCCTATCGAATTGCATCTGTGCATTTCCTGCAGCCCATTGTTATATACTGAAACATTCCTTGTCGCTTCCTGATTCCATATGAAGCATCTACTTCACCACTTCCGGGGCTACTAAACTTCACTGGTACATCACCTAAAGCATATATTATAGACATCCATAAATGCGGGAGCCCCTTTGCCTTCAGCATACCCCCCTTCTCCCCGGCGAGGAGCTTTTTAAGAGTGCACTATACCATTCCCCGGGACCATTCCCTGAGGTATGCCATTCAGTCTATTGCCATCAAGTGATACATCACCTGTAGATGAATGTATTGCAACAAGTCCCAACCGATATGTTGTCTCAAATTAGTCATTCTCCAAAAAAGACAATGCCTGCAGTCCATATGACCTCCCCAATACATGACACATAACATCCTAAACTGAAGCATACATGTGCAACATAACATTTGTCTTGAATGTTTAAAATATGCCTGCCCACCCTAAGGCAATGCCTATGTTTGATTAGCATAATTGAGTGAGGCAATAGCATTGAATGAGACAATTTCTACAACTTGCTTGTCTCTGGTAAGGCAGTGCTAGAACCTTTTGGCTTGTCCTGGTGCTGGAGTCTATTGGCAAAAGGAGCATATTCCGAATCTAAAATATCCCTGAAATCAAAATATGATCTTGCCTCAATACAACATATAAATTCTCTTTTCAGACGGTATTTATCCAAACAGTGAGGATGGCCTTAATGCCATATTGAAGGAGGTCAAGAAGTTATGGAACCGTGAGAAGGCTGACCAGACGACAATTACCTGCCTAGAGGAGGAGAAGAAGCGCTGGACTTATGCCAACTCTCTGCTAACTACACAGAACATAGAACTCAAAGAGGTACATGTGAAGCAGATGAAGTACTTAGTAATGGTTAGCTTATAATCTTATAATCTGATGTATCTACAAAGTACATCAAGAACTTACAGTAACTAAGCTGTCTATCAAGACACATAGGCCTGGAAGAAAAATTTTGTTTATAATACATGTCTGGAGCCACTATCTATCTTGGGTCATAAAATGGTTAAGGCCACAGTCAAAGCCTGAAAATTCCGGTGACGCTTCTGTCCAATGTTTTACATAAAATACACAATACAATAAAATATATGTGAGAGTAGTGGGGGATATGTACTGCAGCCACAGAGTGTTTTGGGTGACTGCTGCATGACCGGCTGTCTGGGAGTACAGCAGTATGTACTACTGTACCTGTTCCACATGGTTATGTTACAGACTGTGTGGTAGCAGCAGCATTTTTTTTGTACAGAGGTTTAAAAATGATTTTATTTTGAAAAATGAACCCAGTGATGTGTGGGGCAAGCCATCTTATTATAATTTTGTGTGGGAAGGTTATTTTATTCATCCTTTTTATCCTAAAGTTTGTTACATTCAGGACCCATTCTACTCCTATCCTGGCCAGGCTGGACTCCCGGCCTGTGGGCACGTCGCCTCTTCCCCTCTGCCTATTCACAGTTTGTCAATAGCTTGACTTGCTTGATATTATGGAAAACCTTATGACATTACTGCACTGGTTAAGCCTATGGACCCAGAAGTATGTCATAGAAATCTGTTGTTCTTCCATACTATCAACAAGTTTCGGTTGACGTCCTACGTCACCGAAACAATAAAGTGAGAAACAAGATAGAGCAATAAGAAAACATAGATGATGTTGAATTGTATATTTCTCTTACAGACAAGATCATCGCTGCAAAAAAGACTTGCTGCCCTAGAAAAGAAGACTTCTGAAGAGATAGCCATGCTGCGCCAGGCATTGAAGAAGGAGAAGGAGTCAGTTGTAAGCTTATACAGCCAGCTCAAGGAAACCAGAGAGGAGAAAAGGGTAATAACATTGTTGTGTACACGAAAAGCCCTGCAAGATTTCTATCTAAAGGAATATGGAACGGCTTTCCTATTTTGAGACCAATTTATTAGTTCATCTAGGCCTATGACATGTATAGTGGACTCAATAGAAGCCACACCATTTGAAGCAAAGTCAGACCTTAGGCCACTCCTTTACAAATATTGTCATATTCATCATGATTCTTGTTTCCTAGAGAAGCCACCTCTCATACGTGTTCAATCAAGGCTAGAAAGTGGTTTAACATATATAATAATATAGGTTCTTTGTATGGAAACTCTTAGTCCTTTATGTCTCAAATATGGACATTTTGTGTGAGGAGTCCTATAGATGAAGCTTGAGGCTTTTTCACCATTGAGTTATATGATAAACTTACTGATTCTTAACGAAAGTAAAAACAAACTGAACATCCATAGATAATCCATTTCAGACAACGGAAGTACACCTGTCAGAGACTGCAAAGAAGCTGCAGGTAACAGAACAAACACTGGATGAAGTCCGCAAGTCACGAGATGCACTCATCACTGAACTTAAGGCTGTCGACTACCGGGTGCGGAGACTGCTTAAGAGTCTAGGCATGCCTCTTGACCGCCGGATGTTGAGCCAGGCAATAGAACATGCTGGCAATGTGATCATCGTGCGGAAGAGGAAGGGAGAGCATATAGATGTCGCCAAACTGCAAGTAGAGTCTGAGGAAGCTGAGGCGGACCAGGCCGATGGGTCATCTGTTCATCAGGAGTCAATTGCTCACAGCTCCATTAGTGCCCTCCCGGTTGCCAACAGGCGCCTTAGTACCCAGGAGTTATCCATTGGACTACCAGAGATGTCTGTCCGGCGCACTAGCCTCCTGGGTCTCCCAAGGATGACAGGGTTGGCTAGGACCTCCCTAGAGCTCTCAATGCCCTTTCGGGATTCTGCAGTGGCTGCTGGAAAGCAAGTACCCTCTCTCAAAGAATCTCTAATCCCATTATCTGCTGTGAGGGATGGTGATGGGGCAAATGAGGGAGATAAGGATAGGAAGGACTCTCAGGTGGTTCTGCCTCATATTAGGAGGCGTTCCAGTCTGGCATGGAAAATGAAGGCTGATTTATCAGTAGGGACATCTGCCCTCCCTCCAGCCATGGAAGGAGAGTCATCTGATGCAGCTGTGGCTGCCAGGAGGCGGAGCGTATACCTGCAGTCTGTGCCTAACATAGGACAAATCATTGATATGAGTTGACCTTTATATAGTGTACTAGTTGTGCTTCATTTAATCTGTGATCTACATATATCCCCAGACGTGGGGCATCAACTGGGTTCAGCATAAGCATTCCCACCGTATGTATTTAAAACATAAAAGATCATCTCCCAGGTATCATGTCCTTGGTCAAGCGGATATACCTCTAAAACGCAAATGGGTTTAGGATTGCTTGACAAAGACTTCCATAGAACACCACTGCAAAGGACTATATTTTCATACAACCGTGCGATTGCTGATATCAAGAAATTGTTTCATCGGTCATTCAATAAAATAGGAGCTGACTTGATAGACTTAATCATTCGGACCTTCACGAAAGGAACATGATTGGTCATCTAGGACAGATCAAAGAACACTGCTATCACAAAAAAGACTCCCTTAGCTGCATGGACAATACTCGAGCAGTAGAGCAGCATAGTCTCACTGTATGCACGCAAGTCTGAATTCTGCACTGCAAGTTCAGGAAGAGACACTACAGTCCAATGTAAAAAGCTCAGCATTGTATTAAGTCCAAACGGAATAGGCTTGTAGCAGATAAGCTCACGATGATCTATTATTTAGCAACCCCCCAGCCAGCATGTCCACTTGGGCCCGAGATGGGAACTCACTGGGCTTACTGGGCTAGCCCTGGCGTGGGTTCAAGCAGGTTAATGTCTGGGCTGCCAGGTGGGGCCCAGATGGGCTCAGCCAAGATACATGCTTCTGAGCCCATGTGGATGTGCTAGCTGGGCATATTCAGATCTGCACATCGATCTCAAAACATAAATCAACAGAATCTTTAGCTATAGCCTGCAAAATGTATTCAAATACATACTGAAATATTAGAGTAGACCTAGACTAAAGAGTGATCATAGGTGTACTAATTGCGGCACCATGCCCCTGTATTTGGAAAAGGTCTCAAAGTGATTCTTTTGTTTGAGTCTAAGACGTTTTCGCTTTTGTGAATAGTTTTTAACAAAAGCAGTTTTATTTCGAAAAGTCTTGCTTCAAATACAGGCCTGCCACTGTGATCCCATTTCAGTAGACCAGAGTCGACCTGAACACCCTGACATTTTATATATTGTAAATTCTCGGATGGCTTGTACATTGGGATGGTATACCTATCAATCAAAACCAAAGTGTAGCTTATAAGAGATGTCTAAAATCAGAGTGGCTTATATGTAAGACCCCACTCACGTACACAATAATCAAGGGTTTCCAAGTGCATATTTACGGTAGTCTATCTCATTTATGAAATACTTTGGAATTGTTCTCTGCGCCAATTGTAAAAGTTTTTACATATCATTTGATTTCCAATTAAATTGTGATATACCAGGTAAGATTTTACACATGTACATTGGATTCAAAACACGAAAGTGAATTACGAATTTCATAAACACTTTAATAACAGTGAAAACAAGGAAACAATAATGTATAACTTAGTCTCACAAACATACATGCATCTGCTTGTCATTCCATCAGCTAACATTTCAATAAAACAAGTCATGGTGGTGCCTGTTCTATTAATGATTGTCTTGTCGTGAGGGAGATACAGCATTAAACAATACCAGGCTTGCAACTGTCACATAAAAGATGAGGGTATCAGGTATGAAACAAAAAAACATCCATGTGTTACAATATCATTGTATCTGTTTGATTTATATAAGGTTCCCATTGACCATTCTTGGTACCAGACTTCTGAGGTGAAAAACCTGTCTGGAGAAATTCTTTCAACTATTGGCTTTCTTATTTTCCACAAAGTATTACATGAATATCAAACTATTTTTCTTTGATGAAAGTTCAAGGTTTCTTTTCGACCAATTTCTGTTCATATCTCATCTGGCCAACATGACTCTACCAAAAATGTTTTCACTGGGACTTGGATAAAATTTCAATACCTTGGCTTATGGAATAGCGTAGGGGGATACTCTAGGGTCCTTGATACATGTGGAGAGGGGATCTTAGTGAATGTTAAGTAGACTGCAGTGGTGGGGTAAGGTTAGACTAGGTTCAGGTCATGGTGTATGGTATATAAGTGGGTATGTAAGTAGGAAAGGGTATACACAGATTCCCCCTAACTAAACCTTATTTAGAGCCGGTACAGATGGTATCTTAAAGTACAGCTGCTTCATAACGAGTCACATAAGTATCCTGATCTTGGATCTGAGGTCAGCTTATTCCATAATGGCCATACATAAATGCACATGGGACCACTAGTACATACCCTTGAGTGTAATTTGCTATGTCAATATTAACACATTTTCAATAAACATGACATTCTTGTTGCTTTGGACAGGTTAGGAATGCATTAGAACCAGCATAAATTCTTAAACCATATTAATATGGTTTTATCTTTAATAATAAGTAGGAATGGTAAAGTGAATGCTCTGTATATCTGCTACCTCTAACAAATATATAAGTGGGCGAAGATATGCGACAAGGTTATTTCTTTTGTCAATGATATATAGTGTACCTATTCATCAACATATCTATCATATAAAGTCAAGACTAGAGAAGCGATGAATCAGATTTGATTGAAATTTCGTCAGGCAGATTTCCCTCTATGAAACGTATGCAAATATGATACTGCTACTATTCTATCAAGAAGGCATGCTTAACGACTGAGTTACAAGTCAGGAGGGAATTTACCTAGATATCACCAAAGTATATAAGGCAGAAGTGATAGTAGTGGCAGGCATATTTGTTTAGTTAATGGACCACAATATACAGTCTTTACTTTTTATATACACATTTGTAAAGTTGCGGCTTTACCATGGCCAAATACCTTTTAGAATAGTTTACACTGATCTGAAACTTTCTCATCATTGCTATATACAAGTCCCCTCATGTGGTCATACACTTTACACGTATTTACACATACTTCACTTAACTGTACAAGCCATCAAGAAAGCAGCCATTGCACAACTTCTAACACCTATCAAACAGACTCACAGTGTCTTTTTTCTCCACTGATTAGGATACATATATAGGAGGGAGTTAATGTGATAGGTACTTAGATTATGGACCATAGGCCACCTTGTGTTATAGCATAAAGGATATTATACTTAATGGCTAAGGTAAATGGCTGTCATGGCCACAGGTAGAATACATTTTGATTGCACTGCACGGTTACTAGTATTTTATGTAATAACTAAGGTAGTGTTTTTTTTCTATTGGTCACATAATTATGATGCAGTTTCAAATGTATACACTTACCAATTTATTTAAAACGTCAATATGCATGCAACTCTATAGGACTTTATATACACTGAACATACAGATCAACTTAAATGATCAAATTGTGAATCATCACATGGATTCTACATACATGTGCGTATACATAATAGTCGACAGTGATCTGTGACAGTTGCCAGAGTTATTAATTCATTATATTCCATGTTATTTATAAAATCCCTTAAGAAGTCTGGACAATTGTGTTGTCTCCAGACTTTATACAACTGGCCAGTAATAAATATCACATATAGAGCACCGTATAATGACTGGTTACTGTAACTTTTTCACATACTCTGCCAGGTAAGTTTACACAATAATGACTGGCGGACTTAGATGACCATTTCTAGATGTCAATTCCAGCCCATCAGTTGCCCAGGTAAATATCTTTCTGACGGTGTCCCCCTCCCCTCTTACAAATCCCAGACCCGCCATTGATAATGACTTTCCAAAGGTTTTAACCTTAAAGTGCCAGATAAGCTTTGAACATCGTGATGCAGAAATGCAGCCATGTCCAGTAGACTAACCCGGGCTGCATTCATGCACATAAATGAGCATTTAATCCTTAGTTCTTTGTGCGGCAATTAAATGACTAACTTATATTCAGATCTACAATACGCGGACGCCCATGGCATTGTACATGACATGTAATTGCACGCCACTGTCCTTCTTCTTGTACAGTAAGCAGGGTTTGACTCACCAATACATGATATATATGTCAGAGGTAGATGGACAACGTCAAATAAATATATCAGTGCAATTATTTATGATATACAAATAATCCAACAATCTGTAAAATAACATCATTATATTATCGTGACTTCATACATGGCGAATGATAAAAACAAAGCATGTGACACAGGTGAGCTTTGTGACATTATGTGAGCACTTGATTCTTTTAAAGACAACCATGAAGTATCTGAAACACCATTAGGAGACGGGTGTTCTCAGTCTTATGATATAGCTGACTATCATAGATTTCCCAGCTTCTCCCTTACTTCAATCCCTATCTTAAATGTTGAATTTTCATCTAGTGTAGTTTGTATCTAAAGGGCCACACTGTAAGTATAATTACCCGTGTCCCTAGCGCATATACCCATGACTAGGACAATACTAAGAATTGAAAATACTGTAGTTTAAAACCACTCTTAGATACTGAGTAGGTATGGGTAGCTTTCACTTTATATGCACTATCTGAGAGTGACAAATACTAGCTTCTGAGGAAATATCAGGGGGTTTCACTTAGAATGCACTATCTGAGATTGATATTTACTTCACTGCAAAGAGATAACCTTCAAACATCCTGGAGGAGTTCTTCCTTATCTAGACCATAATGACACTACATGTTATCACAGAGTGACAGTCCATGACTCAACTGTGCCTCTTTAACAGACAAGCTCCCACGTACTCCATACCCACACAGTGCCATTTCCTCACATTTTGGTTATGGCTGTTACATTGACAATCAACTATAATTCCTGATCTCTGCTACTGACTTAATCCATATCTAAAAAAAAAAAACCACACAAAATAAGTTTGAATTAAAACATAGACCAAATATGTAACACTGATCGAAATCAGATTGTATAATGTAATCAGTGTTAACTACACTATACCTCTATACCTGTTTTTGAAATCACTTACTTACTCTATGCCTGGGACTAAAACTGCTATCATGGTCATCGATCATTACAATGGGGCCACTCAATAAGTGTGGACAGGTGTACAGTATTTGTGGTGCACTCTGCAGCTGTTTTGAACGTTAGTTAACTACAAAGTATAACGTCCAAGTACCTATAGGACACAGGACCATAGCATATGTACCACTTTTCAGTATTGATTTCTTGAACACAATATACATTTGTTGAGACAGTCCCTAAATATTTTTGGCAAACATTTTTTTTTTTATAAAGCATACTCACATAAAAGCATTACTGCCATTTTTATGACGAACAAACTTTGGAAAGATGTAATGTAGAATAGGTTCACAAACAGGCTGTTTTGGTGTTCGATATCCCGTTTAATATATTATCAATATCACAAGCTAAATCCATAGACAACGTTACTGGTCTGACAAACGTTTCTAGCCTGTTAACAGATACATCCTTGTCCCCATTGAGTCAGGAAAATGACATGGCTTGAGCAATATCAACATTCATCAACGTTGAAATAAGAAGCACTTCAACTGTCACAAATACAATAAAATAGAATTAACAGCAATGACCAATCTCAAACTATACCGGTAGTTCAATATATCATTATACTAAAAGTATTGTGGGACCTGATGTCCCCTCTCAAATGTGACACATATGACGATATATACTCACATCATAATCAAACCGATCACTGAATATAAGCGAGGAAATTTGAATTGACCTAAAACGGACAATAACACTGCCAAAGCAAAGCACCACAGGCTGTTTAAGTGTCCACGCTGTCCCTCTCAAAAATGACCCTCATTTCAGACTTCATGTTTTGGGTGAAGGATATCCTCAGTGGGTGCGACCACATCCGCGTTGAGAATACCAATCTTTTGTAGTTGTCATATTTTGGATTGACCTTCTTAATTGAAATACGATGGATGTAATGTCGGGAGAATGGAATTCATTTACTTCTGACGATCTCCTTTGACTCTCAATGGGACTAGTCACTATACAACATTGACTCTTCGATATATAGTTCTCAACCTTTGAGGTTTGACCATGTAATGGCGGCAAAGAAGGGATGATGACGAATGTCGTCTGCTCCATTGATTCCTGATCCGAGACGCTCAGTTGGGTTAAAACGTAGTAACTACAAGCAACGAAACAGGGAACATATTAATTTATTAATTCTATTGAGTATTTAGAATCACTAGATCCAATTCTAGGTACTAAATGGAATATAATCATGCCTTTTAGCTAGTAAACTTTACTATATCAATCCAAATCTAGACTTACATCGTAGAGTAGACTCTGTGCCTCTGGAGATACATGGTCTGGAATGACTAGAGTTGTGTGTGAAGTAATACCACCCGGGTAGCAGGACACTAGGCTCTGAAAGCAGTATCAATATGGTGAGTGAGTAATAGATGTTTAGCGCCATTTCAACAGCTAAGGTCATATTCATGGCGAGAACTACATTACACAATTTCACAGAGGAATGTGTCGGTGCCCACGCATATGTGCACCACCCACATCCGAGGGGATAGGAAAGATGAGATACAGACCCTTTTAAGTGGTCTAGGGAAGCCCGTATGAATATGGTGGGTTAACTGTATACATATTGTGCTAATAAAAAATGCACAAAGTAAATCAACAAATAGCTTGGCATCTTAAGTTAGACTTATTCTGACTTGAAGACAGAGGAGTATCTTTTATATGTTGTAAATCGTATCAATGGTACTGGGTGATGAGAACATCTTCTACCTTTGCTGGATTTTGGACATTAATCTAGCTTTGATTGATTTATCCATCTTTGCTCCACTCACCTTTCCTGTTAGCAGTTCAAAAAGGAGGACACCAACGCTCCACCAATCACAGGCTGGTGTCACATCAAATACACTGTTCACCTCTGAAACACAAAAATGATATCAAATATCAGAATAGAACACATGCGTAAAAGATACGGATTCCCGGGTGCGGCTTATATGCAAGGATGGACCCCTAGTGGGCCTTATACACGGAAGCAGCAAAAGTTGGGGGTACGCCTTATAGGCGATGAAAATTATATTAGATGAGTACTACATTCAGGGATGAATGTCACTGACCACAAAATTCCCTGAAATACAGATGTACTCTATTAGAGCAACTGGAATATAGGTTTTTATATAGTATTTAATGTATAGGTCTATGGAACTTGAAAATACCTGAAATCAGGGAAAACCCTATATCTTCCATCTCTGTAACAGTGTTCAAAATCAAACCCAGGGTGCTCCTTATAGAAAATTCCTGAACTAGGGTGCATCTTATATGCAGAGTTAATGGTACATCAATGAGAATTACCTGGTGCGCTATAGAGTCCTGCGGTGGCTGCGGGTTCTACACTACCCGGTATACAGTTCCACTGACTGAAGTAGGTGAGCAGAATGTGACCACGGTCACCTAGTAATATGTTGTCTGGACGTAAATCCCTGACAAGGAAAGATGATAAGTCAGAGAGTAAGTGTCTTTTTCAGCATACTATAGATGCTCTATTGCATTTCAATTTACATGTATGTACAAGCAAAGACATGACTCAGAAATCCTTTTGTTTATGAATATAGATATCAACTACATAAAGGTTTATATCAGGACGTAGTAATCAAAAGAATCCCATATACACCTGTATAAACTATGCACGATTATAAATATGCTACATAACATTCTATACGTATCAGTATACTACCCGATATTACTAGGTAAATCAATCCTCGTCATCCAAGCACAGAGACAGTGGCCAAATATTCTTACCGGCAGACTATTCCTAATTTGTGTAGGGCAGCTATAGCTGTGACCATCTCTGCTGCCCACTGTCGTACACACCCCTCTGGGAGATGGATCTTCTCCTTCTCCCCCTCATCTGCCAAATCCAGCTCACCAAACACCCCAGAGAGTGTGCGCTTACGGGACCTCCGCCCTGAATTTGTCTCCAAACTCCGCTCCCCAGAGATGTGTCGTAGCAGTGGCCTGCGTTGTGTGGGTGATGTTACTTTGGTTGGGGATTGGGTGGTATTGTCTTTAACATTAATTGGAGAGGGTTTCGTTTTATTAATGCTACTTGTTTTAGAATCACTATTATTAGGTTCCTTTGAAATGTTTGTCAAACCATTGGTGGCTGGCTCTGGGACATCTCTTTGTTCTTCGGTAGGACTTCGTGGATCTGGGAGGTGAGGGTGTCGCAATCCCTTCTCTTCCCCCTCCTTCTCTATGCTAATTGTAGTCGTTATGCTGACCGCATCTGAATCACTATTGGCTTTATTGAGGTCATAGATGCTGGGTTCATCCAGACTCCCGGTAGATACAGTGTCAGGAGCCTTCGCAGCAACTTCTAATCCAAGAATGGGGTCTCGCTGCGTCTTCACGATAGCATCAGATGGTGAGTCCAGCACATCCATTTTGACCGGGGTGCTCGCTACTCTTAAGTCTTTATCAAAGTCTGCCCTGATATCCCCCTCATCCACAGACAACGCAGAAGAAAATATCAAAAGTGGCTTCATCTTAGATTTTCCTGATCGCGCTTTTGCGGATGCTAACTTATTGGCCTCAGACTGGTTGACTAGTTCTGAATTTTGTTCTCCGGCAATAAGGAAAACTTCTTCTGATGTAGGACTAGGCCCGACGACTAGTTTGTCAGAGTGTTGCGGTGATGTCTCACTAACCTCAGGTATACTCTCTATATTATAGTCTGAGGCTGTACTGTCAAAACGTGAACCTGGCGCACTGTCACTGTCAAAACTGTTAATGCTAAAATTCTCTAAAGATGGCCTATGGGCCTCTTTCAATAGTTCCTCAAATTTCTCAATAGAGTCCTCCCTATGCTCCTTTGCAAGATAGTATACATCTACCCCAGCCTGGTCCTCCGAGGAACCACTCACAGTTTTTGATTTTGACTCAGAAAGCACCTTGTGGAAATTCAAATAGTCATGACTGTCATCTAGACTAAGCTCACTGTCTCTCCTAAACTCTGGTTCCTCAGTTTTCAATCTATCAATGGCTGGTGACCTAATAGGTTCCTGAGGCTGTGCTGATGGAAGTGTTGGTGGCGTCTCTCCATTCCCTTGATGAGTACCAGTGAAAAGCTCCGAGTAGCTCTGAGCTGTCTCCCCTGGGGCAGCAAGAACTGGGTCGGCCAGGCATGATCCTTCTCCCTGTCCACGCTCACTTAGATCATCTAAGGGGCTGTTACCTGTAGTAGTACTGCCACCACTACTGCCTGTGATACAACTAGATGAAGCCTCTGTAGGAGAGGTCAGATCAGGCCTGTAAAGGGCAGAGGTTGTCTCAGCTACAGGACTAGAGAGACATTTCACTGTGGGTGACTTATGCAAATACTGTCCAGAGTAGATATTTCCTGGCCGGTCATGCTGTTCGTCTTCAGGGAAGACATCATCGTTAAGCTGCTCCTGTTGTTGGTTAAGGAAGCCGCTTACGTAGGTCCACAACTTTCCACCTGTCGCATGATGTAGGAGAAGATACAGTGCCGTCTCTGTCTCATAGAACCGGTGCAGTCGTACAACGTATGGGCAGTTACAGGGGACCAAGTTAGGTGCTGGACGACGTGGGAGATTCTTGTGCAATGTCTTCATAACGTATGTAGCATTGGTGCTCTTGTCCAGTACAAGCATCACATGGTCTATGATTCCAAGGACTCGGTAGTTGGCAATCTCTGACACGGGGCCCTGGAGAAGTGCCACCCGCGGATCCAACTCCTGGGTTAACTCCTGGGTGGGGGACTGTCCGGTCTGTAAAGGTATATGGATGACTGTCAACATATATATAAATTTCATAACTATACATCCATGGAGGTGTGTGGGCTAACATTTGGTTTCATTAAAGACTCTGGGTAATAAAACCTCATCATTCATGTCCAACTGTATAACATTAAGACATAATAACGATGTTACATGTATCATCATGAACGTCAAAGTCGTGGACAATACATGTACTATGCCTTTATCAAAAGTCCATTGCTCTCATATGCTTCTTAATCTTGTTGCTATTCTGACTTAACTTAGTTACACTATAAAGCTATGAAGTACTTCTCTATGAATGGCTGACATTAATGTAAAAGCATTATCATTACCAATAATGTTACATTCGATGTACAAGTACATGATCTGCTACGTTATGTTTAAACCTGTGCAACTTCCATATGTTTGATAGCGACCGAATCAATTTATCAGTGTAGAGACTAAGGTACCGTAATCTCCCGCGTATAAGGCGCGTCTTATACATGAATCAAAGACCTACTGCACCTTATAGAAGCTCCCAAAGGAGGGGTGCGCCTTATAGGCGGGGTAATCTTACTATAGAAAAGTACTAAACCCTCAAAAATCAAGCCCCAGGTGGGCCTTAAAGCTTTCTCAACTCAGGGTGCGCCTTATACGCGAGGTGGGCCTTATACGCGGGAGATTACGGCAAGTTACTATTTCTGTGTGATTTCTCACTACATATCATATACTTCGGACCACCCCCTTAGTATAACTTTGTCTTGTATTCTCTATAGCTAGTGAACATGACTTTGTGTGAGGTATAGTGCAGCCTATGTGTAGTGTAGTTTAATTTTTTTTAACTGCACGCGTGAACCTTATAGGTAATATTCTTCTTCATTCCATACGTAACCTTGTTTTGACTTACTAGGTCTATTATCGGTCACTTTCTAGTCACAAATTCTAAATTCTATGAAAATGAATACAACTTTACCTATGACCTATTGTTTTAATTAAATGATCCAGATAACAAAAATAACAGTGTTCTGTTGCTAAATAAATCAAACTTAGTCTTAAAACTGGTGGGTAAAGGTTTGATCTTAACTGTCGGGAACTCAAAAGCATCAACCTTCAAAATTATTGTGATTATCATTCTACTTGATTTTCAAACTTACATTTCCTTCAACCACACTGTCCCTGTTTATTGAAGACTGGCAAATGAGAGCAATTATACCCTTAATCCACAGATTAATTATACATTATATGTATTGGTGTTAGTAATCCCCATTCCTCCATAATAGAGTCCAATACCAAAGCTTTAAAGAAGGTGTACACTGCACCAATTATACATGTACATCAAAATCATTCATGTTATGGCTGAAGATATCATACAATACCACAACCATTTGCCCTTAGTTTACTCGTGGCTTGAATTAGAGGATGCGGTGTTAATCTTTGATTGATGTGTGCTATACGCTAAGCAAGGTGAGGACAGGAGCATTAACTTACATCCCACCTGTTGTCATCCGGCGTTCCCTTTGGGACAAGGTGTTTATTATAGATCTCTTCGGCTTTCATCAGATAGCGGGCTGTTTTTCGGCGCACCACCTCTCGCCGACCACTGTTGTCATCCCCTGCAGGAATTTAAAACTGGTGAGATAAAGTTTGCTGGGGAAAAACAGTAGGTCATAATAAACTCCCTCTCCTGGAAGCCCACGATTATGTTTCATTTTGGTGGTGCTTAAACTTTCCAATACTACAGACCATCTCATTCAGTGATCGGCATTAGATATCTCTTGAGATTATATCTAAAGTAAGTCCTATGTCCATATCGTTCATACATCTCTACAAATTCCAATATATTAAGGCCTTCGATAGATAGCAGATCATCAGAAAACTGATAATACCAAGATATAATTCTGGGAGTTAAAAAGCTGTGCCTACCTTGCACCCCAGTCAGCAGCACACCAACACAGTTCTTGTAGTAGGTGAAGGCCATGTGGTAGTTACCATTGGCCTCACACTGCTGAGCCAGACTGATCTGGCGTGCTGCCGCCACAATATACTTTCCCTTCTCACCCAGCTCCACCTGCATGATCTGGTGCTTGCGGGGTGACTTAGAGGGACTGGAACCAACCGATGAGGGCTTACCCCGCCCCTTCGCATCCTTCACAGGGGTTAAGTGTGCACTAGCAGGGGGAGGCTGTGTACTGTCTGTGAGAGGCCCGGGTGGTGAAGGTGAATCGGGTGTCGTGGAACTATCTGGTCTGACATCACTCGTCAGGCTAAAGCCAGCATCACCATGGCCACATGAGACATGCATGTTGCTAAACGATTTATATGGATCGAACTCATCCACGCTTGGTGCTGCCAAGTTTGACTGGGTTGAACCATCAGTCAGGTCAGATGGCGGTTCAGGTAGGTCCAAAGAAGGCAGACTAGTCAAAACAGGCAGGTTTTGCTGCTGCTGAGACACACTTTGGGAGACAGTCTCCAGTGGGGTATCACCACTGCAGGTGTCTGCGCCTACCCCATCTTTCTCCTTTACACCTTTACTTCCCGCTTTCCCCATATTAATGTCTATGTTGCCACTTGCTCCTGAAGCGGCTGTTTCTACCTCCCCTTGCTGTGACCCAGTGTCGCTGGATACGGCTGATGCGGTATCAGCATTGAGTTCGGAGAGTGCAGAGAGGAGCCATAGGTTACTGTATTCACCGGCTGAGTCAGGGTCCTGGCCGCTACCAGCACGCACCGGGTCAAACATAGCCATGTCCGAGTCTGGGAGCGGGGCACCCAATGTGGGGTCTTCAGTAAGGTCATTGTCCTCATCATCGAGACTAATGTTGTCCACTGCCTGGCGGTACTGCCACACCCCACCAAGGTCCTGTACTGCGTCATCCCTGAGATATGATCCAGAATACATGGTTTAGTTGTTTCAAAGGATCAGCGTTCCATAATTTTTCATGAGGCATCTAAAATAATGACTATACTTAATTTTGATTGGACACAGCTGGCATTTCACTGCGTTCAAGTAACTTTGTCATAGGGGAAAATGTTTTCTACAATTACCATACCTTCTTGAAAGAAACCAGAATACAATGAATTCCAATAGATGAACTAAACTAATGAAATACTAAATCATAACCAACCTGCTTGGATCCATTGGGTCTTGGAGGCGGAGGGCTTCATGCCCCGGATGCTCGGTGGATGAGGTGACAGAGGAGAGATCGGAGTCAGAGCCAATACTCACAGAATCCTCCCGACTTACCCGCAAAGGTTCCAATACAGGGTCGCTATGTGGGTTCACAGTGACAAGCTCTCCTCCCTGCTCAAAATAAAAAGATAATGTGCATTACTGATAAACTGAAATGGTTAATCAAATGTTTACTGTAAAAGGACGCATCATGTGTATCGAGTACTTCATGTTTCTGGATGCGTCAATCATTGAGGAACCGGCATGAAAAAAAAGATGCGGCCACTACATGATCATAATTACCATGAAACTAGAAATACTAAACTTGACAGGCATTGCTGATGGCTTACCTCAAGGAACTCTTTGAATATAGATGTACTGACGAGGTAGTGGCGCTGACCAACAAAGTTGAGCAGGTCCTGTGCACTTTGCTGACGCTCTGTAATAACCTGCTCGTCAAATCGACCTGCAAATGAGTGTAAGAATCTTCAATTATCAAATGCACTGATTTAAAAAAAAGTATGAAAATATATAATATGATTTAACTTTGTGTCGTGCTGGTACATAGGTTAATGCTTCAGGTACGTGTAGTTTCCATAAAACGTATTTCAAATAATGAAGAACAGGTATATTAGAAGTGTGTTTGGCATTTCTTACCAAAGAGTTTTGCCCTTGCAAATGGCGGGAACTCCTCGGCACGGTGCAAGGCTTTGTGCAGCGTGAACATTGCTTTGTATAACTTCTTGAAGTCATTGAATCGCTTCCACAATACAGTCTGTAAATAGTGAGGAATTTGAAATATGTTAATTAAGAAAATATCATGTAATGTTTATTCTTGCACTGAAACTAACTACATACCGTGCACTAGGATTTTGTGTCTTTATCATACTGCGATTTTCTCAGGCCAAAAAAATGCTTTCTTTAGAAACTCTTTTTCTGTCTTACTTGGCCCTCTCAATTTGAAAAAAAAAAATATAGATGAATGAAAAAATCATTGATGGTAATAAAAATGGTTTGAAGCAAGTCGGGAATTATAATCATTACTTTGTAAAATTGAACTTGAGTAAATAAAATCTTCAAAAACTTACCTCCACGACATCTTCATCAGGGGCATCGACTTTAATTGTCTAAAAGGGAATATAGAAAAGCTAATGAACGATAGTGCATTCGGCTTTATAAAAACAAGAATCCTTATGAAATTATGGCAACTGCGATGGAGTGTAGGTCATTTGGACTGACGCCTTTGGACCTTCTTTTGCCTTGGGGCCCCTAGTTTTATGGACTTAAATTTTGGATCCTATCACCTTTCAAATATCTCCTGAGCTTACACCTATTGCTACATGATTTAGATTACTATAAATGTGGAATACATCTGGTGAATAAGACGGGCATTTTCAAGAACTGACAATAAATGAGTACCTCCTCTCTTATAAGTGGATGTATAATATAATGTGCACATAAGCGCAAAATTCTGATACCAGGGCTTGACAAATCCCTGTGCCCAATGCCCGTGACTCAAAAATAATTCACTGGGCACAAAAAAAATTTGGGTTGTGCCCAATGGGCACAGCTGTCCAAAAGCTACTAAAGCCATCTTAAAAGTATGTGTGTTCCCTTTATCTAAATATGTAATTTTGAGTATATAAAGCAAAGGTGTTGGGCACCGACCTTGCCTATTGGGCACAACCTTTTTTTGCCCTCCAAACTGATTTGTCAAGCCCTGATGATACTCTGTGTTTTCAATCATCTTCCCCCCCGTATGAGTCAAAATAGCTTTTTTATCCTGATCTTTTTCTCAAAATAACTTTATAATTTGCCTCTAACAAAAAAAATGGTTTAAGTGACTTTAACTATCGAGTGGGAATCCTAGCAATAGAGTCAAGACTCAAACAACGGTTAGGGAGTTGTCATATTTTAACAACGAGGGACGTTCAAAGAGTGGGCTAAAATTTTCTGCATCTCCAGGGTAGGGGGGCAAAAATATTTTGACTGCCATCAAAGGGGATGGGCGTAAAACTTTTTTGCACATCTGCACGAAAATTCATCACCCTGCTGTTGATAAATAATGACCACTCACTCACAACATACCGTAATAGGTCCATATCATTACCAGCTATCGTATTGGTATCAGATAAAAATCTTCCATCTATTTCAATAGGACCATTGCACGTGATAGTGTACATTCTCGGAATGTACACTAACAAGATGTAAGCTTACACGTTCAGGGCTCACGTTCCAACTTTCAGTCTTGGCATATTAAAACCATGAATCTAAATGGTATCGAGGCTATTCTGACCTAGCTGGATACTGACCAATCAGAAAATTCATTTAATCAGTGCCAGCGTTTTAGGATGCATTATGTAATAACTCGTCCCCATCGGCATCCTGCTGGCTGTTATTACCGTAATCTCCCGCGTATAAGGCGCAGCCCACGTATAAGGCGCACCTAGAGTTTTGGAAAATTCTCAAAAAAATGAAAAATTCATAACTTTGGTTCTACTGAATGAATTTTCAAAATTCAAAAAGCTATGGGGTAGCTTGGGCAACCTTGGGCCCTCCTGGGTCCCATTTTGTCCTATTTTGACCAAGGGGCATGTAAGATATCAAAAGAAAGGTCTTGGTGTCCCCCTTGTGGATCCAATGAGAACTAAAAACCCCCATATAAGAACCGCCTTATACGCGGGAGATTACGGTAGTCCTCATCTTGTAATGTACCAGATAAAGCAGAGGTCACCCCACTAAGGATCCTGTTAGCCAGGAATAAGTGGGGGATCAACTGCTGCGTATCATTTGCGACTTGCCCTCGTGCGTGTGTTCTCAGCGAAAAGGTTCCAGCCATGGATCTGCTGTTGCGACAAAGTTCATACGATGTTGGGGCAGCTTGCGACAACACTTGCAGTATTCAAGATCTATTTCCCACTGAGCAACAGATAAACAGATAAAACTCAACCAAAACAACCCGATCAGTCAACAGGCTGAGTAGATTCTGCAGTTGGTGAGTCTCTCCACTACCAGGGGAGGGGGGTGCACTCAATTTTTTTTTGACAAAGGTGTACGGCTGGAGGTTTTGCAACCCTTACCCTTGCCTAGGGAAAAAATAGACCCTTGCCTAGGGAAATTTTGAAAAAAAATTTCCATAAAAGCATGGCTCGAGCTCGAGTGTACACTCTGAGGTGTACACTTTCAGGTGTACACTCTGGAGGGGACGTGTACAAATGCAAGTCGGGATTCCCCGGCGGGATTCTCAAGGAGTCGGCATAGTGCAAACTCGCAATCATCCTTTAAAAAAAAAAGCAAATAGCCTCGATGCAAAGACATTTTTGGCAAAAATAGTTCTACGGCATAGGGACAGTATCCTTAGCCCTTTAATTGTCTCTAGTTCTATTAGAGCTTGGAGTATGATTATTTGGTTCACTATTAATCCCAAATGGCAATGTTTCCATTGTCCCAGCTGGCATCCAAACAGTTGCGCGGACACTTTTTAGAGCCCCCCCCTAGATGGCAGTCAAAAATTTGTGTGCCACCCCTCCCCCCCTTTTTTTTTTTTTTTTATAGAAAATGACCACTCTTTATATATGTAACTACGCTAACCCTGAAAGTGTACACCTCAGAGTGTACACTCGATCTCGAGCCATTCTTGTAAACGACAGAACTCACGTCATACCCGTTGCAACACAACACTGGTGCCCTGCCCTTCTTTCTGCTATGGGCGGAGACGTCACAACGACGTCCACCATTATTGTGGGGGAAAGATTACGATACATTTGTGCCTTTCACGTAAAAGAAAAATGTGGATTGCGGCCAAATGAAGTCCATTAAAACCACACTTATTTTGAGTAAGGTAGAATGAGAAGGATAGATTTCTCGATTCATCTGCCATTTTTTGCTGATCAAGTGCTTTGCTAGGATAGAATTCAGGTTTTTCTTCTCCCACCCAACCTCGGCAATGTTGTTTTTCCCCCAAGGAGAATGGCGGCGTCACAGCGACCTCTAGATTTCCGTCAAGAACTCGTCTGAAAGAATGGTGCATTCAAATTTTCTATTTTCCATACCATTTCTGGAAAAACAGACCCTTGCTTAGGGAAAATTTGGAGGGAATGGTACAATGTTTTGGAAAAAATAGAAAATTTTAACCATGTTCATGAAAAATTATCCATGTTCGCGGCATTTTTTACTCAAAATGTACCCTTGCCTAGGGAACTTTCTTAAAGGCAGACCCTTGCCTAGGGATATTTCCAAAAGTAAGCGCTGGGCTAGGGAAATTTAGTATTGAAAAAGCACCCTTGCCAGCAGCACGCTTGTGTATGTCAAACATATGAAGTGCCCCCCCCCGGCTCCACTTACACTTTCGCGACTCTGTCACCTGACTGGCGGTCAGTCTGTGGGCTGTGCCTGTGACTGTGTCAGTGACAGTGTGTCACTGTGTGTGGTGCTGGTGCCGGAAAGTTAGGTGAACTGAATGAAACTGAAAGTGTGAACAGGGTACCATCTTGATCCAAGCGTTCGCATTGATGGTTAGGATATTTCGGATTTGCTTTTGGTAGAAATGTAAAACAAAAGTTTACCTTCAAAGTCACTTTATAAATAGTGTGTCCCTTTTCGTGTAGGCGTGGCTCTCCCACTTCAAAACATCTTACAAAAGGATCTGTCTTCCTTTTCGCAGCCATGCTAAACGACCTTCACCTTGGTAGACGTGATAAAATTGCGACATCCTTGGAATATTTATTGGTTGAAAGCAAAATAAAACACCTAGTTGTGCATTTGCACTATCATCCCCATAACTTAGATCGATAAACATACCAAATATAAATCATAGTTACTTGCAATATTTATGTCGTAAATCAATACATCTGAGCGATAATAGGGACGTCAATAGTGAGTAGAAGCAGAATGAATCACTCCTAAAATTACTTCCAGTAACAGGTTCAATAGTGTCAAACGGACAAGGATAGACATCTTTACATTGGATATTTTCTAGTGGATATAATAATGGGGTTGTATACCATTCTAAAGAAAATGAAAGAGAAAGAAAAGGAAGTTCGTCTTCTCATGCTGTATCCTTTTTTCCAACTTCTTGATCATCACCATCACACTTGTCCGGCGGGCGCTGACTCTTACCTAACGGGAGAGTCAGGCTTCCTGCATAGGGCTAATTTGTCAGGTGGCTGGATTTGTAGGACATAATTTTTTTATGTCAATTTCCTCTTAAGGATGACTTCCTAAGACATGTTTGTTGCCATTTTGTGAGAAACCTTCCATACGGGGGCCCAGATTATTTGGTTCTTGCAAATCTGTTAGCCTTCACATCAAGTTAAGCTGCCACGGTCGGCCATGATGGAAGTGGTTTCAGGTCTCACAACAGAGGTGTTATTCATGAAATAATGTTATCCATGAGAATCTGCTTGGTGAGTGGAGATTGACTTCCTGTCTGGCGGAAAATGCACCTGCTGATAGCTACCTGTTGCAGCCCACACAGCATGTGCCAAACCTTGGAAAAAGGTGCGATCTAAAGGTTTCCAACAAAAGAGGCTCTTCCCACTCACAGACAGCAAAACTAAGGTGGTACTCTTGTCAATATTATAAGCTGATTGTTGGGGATTTGTTTCTGTCAAATGTTATTCTTAGAAACTTGCTGTTTCTAGAGCACCTGCAAGTTTTAGCTAGGGCAGTCCCAGCGACTCAGTCCTTAACTGAGTCGCGCACAGTGACTACATCACACAGACATCACTCAGCCAAATAGACAGAGATACCCTGTCCCGGGCCTCCTCACGTCGTATGGGACAGGGTGCTTAGGTACATAAGAACTGGAGGTTGACAGGCCTGTCCCTTACTGGTTTGATTCAGCAAAATTGCTTTGTTTACAAGTGTCCAGCCGATATATTTAGAGGTAAAACTAGGCACTTGCATAAACCACTGCCGTACCTGCGCTGCGTGTAGCGCCATTACTGTTATCAAAACAACTTTCCATGCTGCTACAGTACAAGCAATAGATAATAGGGGCTGGAGGGCTTAATATTTGGGCTAGAATAAAAGTTAATATACCAAATTGAAGCTTAGAATTAGGCGATTACAATGAGAGGTGTATATTTGATATCCATAGAATATTTCTGTACGGTCATGGTTTTTGAATTTATTTTTTATTTTAAAATGACCAAAATTGAGAGAAAAAAAAAGGTTCGCCAAAGTTCACCTACATAGTTGTGTTCCTACATATCCTAAGTATATTCCCTGCAAATTTCAAGTCTGAAGGAATAAGCCCAACGAAGCCCCAGGCATAACAGTTTACCCTTGCCAATGCAGCTTCAGTGCAGGCAACCTAGACACTGGGACTAAAGCATAGTATAGGGACTGAGCCATTCTATGGGCATAAGATAATGTGTATATTATAGATATATTAACATCCCTTTGATGTTGTTTTAAAAGAAATGGTACTTATGATGCCTTTACACCCACTCACACTTCTGAGGGGTGTGAACACATCTAAGAGAAATGCTCACTTTGATGCCTTCACACCCTCTCACACTTCTGAGGGGTGTAAAACACATCTAAGGGAAATCCTGTTATCTTTTACATTTGTTCTATTATGCTGTAGTGTATTAGTAAAGCATGTCTCCCCTTCGATTTCCGGGGGATTAATTATCGAGTGGCTCCTATGGATCCCCTCTATTCAACATGGTAGTATCAAAATGAAAGCCGTACTATACTGGCCCACAGTAATAATTGACCTCCTCTTCTAGGTCAGATTTATTCAGAAATGGACATATACTTCTAGGTCAAAGGTCAATGTACACAAACACATTGACTTTTGACAAAGACATTTATTAGTCCAGACCCTAGTGAAGAAGTTATCTACAATGTACCTTTCCCTGGTAATCTGCATTTCGACTTGCCTTATTTCAACTAGGTTGACCTATTTATGAATTGACCTTATTTTACTAGGTCAAAGGTCAATACACACAAACTTGATAGGTATCAAAATATGTACCTCTTGCTGCTGGTGCTTCATGCAAAAATTCAGTGTTATATCTGCAATTTCCTATGAATTGTGAGAAAACAATGTGATTAATTAGGTCATGCATGGATTAATCAGGTCAAAGGTCAAATTTAAGGTCAAGATATCTAACATGCATGAGAATTCTGATAAATGATAATACATTAGGGAGCATACAGATTCTCATCTCAACAGGTCCATTGTGTTCAGGTACTTAGCTATGTTTTGGCTTCATAGCCTGACCTTGAAGGTCAAAGGTCAATTATAGGTTCATGGAGGTTGACCTTAATATCATACATCATCATTTATCAGTAGGATAAATGTTAATTCTGATGGCAAGTACACAAATTATGAGAAACCTCTGGTAGTTATCATAGTTTGAACAAAGTGACATAGTTAATTAGGTCAAAGGTCAATCATAAGTAGGTCACAGGTCAAATGGGCATGGAGGAACAAGGGCACGATATCTGAATAATATATACTGAAAATTTCATGCAAAAATATGAATTATTGACTGAGTTATGTTAAAAAAACCTCTTTCCTCTGTCTATTCTGGCCCTATCTGGATTCCATTTTGATAACAGTCCTCTTATCAGCTTAACCATTGTGTCAATGGGGATCGAGTGTCCATCAATTTTGGATCTTAGATTAAGATTGCTCGGGAACTATATACAGTAGAAAGACAATCTAAACAGATCTGAAAAGCTGGCAACGAGCTCTACAGGACAGGGCCCATAATCAAATGTTTCAAACAATTAAAAAAATTTATGCAAGTCCCTAGTAAAACTGGATACTTACCGTAATCTCCCGCGTATAAGACGCATCCTCTACACCAAACAAAATGCTGGGGCATCTTATAGGATCTACTGAAATTGGGGGTGCGTCTTATACGAGGGGTAATTTTACTGTAGAAATGTACTAATCTTACAAATTTCAGCCTTAAAATGTGCGTCTTATATGTGAAAATGCCTTTGCTGAGTTTGGGGTGCGTCTTATACGTGCAATGCGTCTTCTACGCGGGAGATTACGGTATTACTGTAGAGGCCATGAACAATGGATTATATTAGGCCAGCCGATGACAGCCTCTCGCTCCCGCTAACGGCTGACAGCAAAGTTGGCTGGCCTCATAGACAACAAATAACTCAAGCAAAAATACATTTTTCTCTAACTCTCCTTCTATAAACTTCTCATATGCCTAATCGGCTAATGTAACATGTGATTCTGCTTTTGCACTACTTAATCTTAACTTTTATAGTCTTGATGATCCATATTTTAGTAAAATTTTGAAATTTGAGGCCATGATCTTAAACTTGGCACAGTGCTAAGCCAAGGCTTTTGCTGCAGCCAGCAGATATAAAAAAAAAAGAGGACTGTAAGTCAATAAAAGCTTCTTTCTTTCCATCCAAGCACATGTGGCAAGTAAAATGTATCATAGTTGTATGGCTAAAGTTTGGAAACCATACATTAAGGGGAAGTTTGTTAAAATTCATTAGGTACCAATGGTACCGAATATTTAAACTGCAACAAAGGCCTTTGCTCTCTGCTGCTCCTGGTAGGAAGAGTCGGCAGGAAGCTCGGCCAAGATTATATCAATATCTACAATATTTCATAAAATGGAAACTAAATTCATCATATTTTTTTTAAATACAGCAATTATAACATTGTAGAGTAAAGCATAGCGTATGCGACGGCCGCCATCTTGTTTTGAAATGTTATTTTCGTATTTTCGGCAAAATGTTTGTTTTCCCTATCTTAGAACTAGCTTCCCCAAATTTTAAGGAGGTCGTAAGGGGGTGTACATCTAGCTACCTACTTGATTTCAAGAGGATTGATAAAGGGGAAGGGGTGCAAGGAAAGTCTCCCCGCACTCCCCCAACATTTGGTATTACAATTCTTCCACACCCTACAGAGCGATCTTGGAGTGGCAGACGGGTGCGGATTCCCCACACTACAGCCAGACGACACCACTTCAAGATAGACCTGCTTCCGTGTTTCCAGACCTGTGTAGATGAGTGATAATGTGGGACAATTCAGGGGGGGGGGGGGCAATTGGACAGAGCGACGGTTCGCCAGGTCCGGCAATTAATTGGACAGAATTTTATATCTTGTGAGACAATTCGAAAGGACGATTCGACAACACTCAACTCATTTCCTGAACTCTCATCTTCATTCCTCCGTGAGAGTTCAGAAAAGCTGTAGTTTGAAAGTGGAGGAAACCCTGATATCATGGTCAGTGCTTTGATAGGCTGACTTTCATCAACAGTGACAGAAAGTCAGCCTATCCAAAAGCCCAGTGACAGAAGGTCAGCCTATTAAAGGCTGGCCATTGTCACTTAACCTGGCTTAGGGGCTAAAAAAGTGCTCACAAACTGATGTTAGCACCCCTTTTCCCCAGTTATATACTACAGCTTTCTCTGACTCTGGAGTGAGAGAGGCAGAATGCCTCAGCCTAGACAGAGCCAGAAGTGATACTGACTCTAGGCCATAGACTATTCTAGGGAGCAGCAGTGACGTCATAGCAAAAAACATTGTGGCCCTAATCAACCTTATCTTCCTACTGATAAGAATCCTCATGAAGGGTTATTATAAATACCGTAAAACCTCACCCATAAGCCGAAATCTTTTTGTCATTTATTTTTTTTTATAGAAGCCAAATTTTCTCCCTTAAACTCTGATTTGGCTTATAGATGAGGTTTTGATATAATAATAGAATAAAGAGAAAAACAATTTTAAACCATTTTCCTAAAGGCTGAATCTTCTTGTCTCAAAGTCAGGTTCGGTTTATAATATAGGTGAGGTTTTATGGTAGGAAAAGTACTAGAAAAAGGTGTTAAAACCCTTATCAGATACGAACTAAACATCCCAAAGCAAAACCCATTAGAAAATTAAAGACATTAAACATTTGAATCACATACTTGATGCACTAGTTTCTATTCCCAATATTGGAAAAGAAAATAGTAAAAATGTTACTTTATCTAGTACATTGCCATATATAATTTACCCATTGCCACTGCACTAGCAACCAGGGTCTTGCTCCCGAGATTGGCATGGAATCGTGGAATGGCAAAAATCTGTCATGAAATTTCATTTTACATCTATCCCAGCCTGTTGTCCCAAGGTTCTGTCCAACAGCCCTATTAAATTCCGTCCAATTGTCCCGTTTAATCGTCCAGTAGAACTGCTAATCTAGCAAACTGTCCACTGTCCAAAATTCCTAGCATGCATGCTCACCTACCTGACTTGTGTTAGGAAGTGGTCATTTTCATAAAGGAGGGGATGGTGAATTTGTTTGTCCTCCCAATCCTACCAACCCCCTCCCCTCCCCTGTTGTTAAAGAATGGCCTCGCCCTCAGTCTGTTTGCCTGCCTGACTAGCTTAGGAACCTAAACTCTCATCTCCATATCCCTGCGAGTTTAGGAAATCAGGAAAGCGGAAAAATAGACCATTTTACCAGGAATAATTGCACCAATTCGAAAGGCGATGAATGCGTACATCACCTAGGAGTGTATGACTGAACCACCCTGCTCAGCAATGGCACAATGACAGCCTAGCACTGCTGCTCTCACTTCCTCAAATATAATAAAATCTTTTTGTTCAATTCATGCAAACCTCCTTAACATTACAAACAGTGGATTAGACAATGCTGGTAAAACGACAATCCTGAAGAAATTCAATGGCGAAGACATCAATACCATATCCCCCACCTTAGGTTTCAACATAAAAACTCTTGAGCATCGAGGGTAAGTATATGTATAAGTCTTGCATAAATCATCTGTAGAATCACCATGACACATTAGAAAAATTGTATACATATTTACATTTACTGGAAAAGAGGGATTGTATTGTCTTGGTTACATGTTTCATACTAAATCAATGTATTTTGAATTACAAGCAAATTTTGGCCTCGGTGCAACAAGGTTGTAACTGTATTTTTGCAAGTTTTACAAGAGAAGCAAAAATGTTACAATTACTAAAGCACAAAGTTGAAATGTAAACCTCACTGCACTGGGACCTGGAGTTACTCATATCATAGACAGAACTTCTGTACATACATCAATTTATAGCTATGGGCATGTAGTATGGGTCAATAGGTGATAAAACAGAAGAAAACTCAATTTTTGCCAAAATGTCAGTTACAATTTTGTTGCACTGAGACAATGAAATAGGGTATACCGTAATCTCCCGCGTAGAAGACGTGCTGTACGTATAAGACGCACGCCAAACTCAGCAAATGCATTTTCGCGTATAAGACGCACATTTTAAGGCTGAAATTTGTAAGATTAGAACATTTCTGTAGTAAAATTACCCCTCGTATAAGACGCACCCCCAACTTGAGGAAATCCTATAAGACACAGTAGGGATTTGTTTGGCGTAGAGGACGTGTCTTCTACGCGGGAGTTTACGGTAGTTCCAGAATCAGTCATGTTCTGACATTGAAATGAGTAATGTTCTCACATTATACGTGTACCTATCACTCTGTTCATAGACCTAGTTTATATGTCCATCTTCTGCAGGTTTAAGTTGAATGTGTGGGATGTTGGTGGTCAGAAGTCACTGCGCTCCTACTGGAGGAATTACTTTGAGCTGACAGACGGGTTAGTCTGGGTGGTGGACAGCGCTGATCGACGCCGCCTCCAGGACTGCCGCGAGGAACTCGCTGCCTTGTTGTTAGAGGAGGTGTGTATGGAGAAAATGCAATGCCATTGAACAGTGACAAAGTCCTAGTTTTTCCGTGTTTTTTTTTTTTTAATTTAGATAATAGGCGTTGTCTACATTTCCCTTTTGGTGTTTTACTCACTTGTGCCTTAAATAGGTTGAATACCGTAGTCATCAATGGATATTCTCTGATGGAGGTTTCACAAAACCATTAACATGTATGATGTAGGAATTGCCTCTCTATACTTCATTATTCACTAAAAAGTGAATCTCATAAGGGAACATATGTACTCCTCTCCCCCTTAAAAAGTTCTATACTAATCTAATGTAATCATACCCCGCCAATGAGGGGTACCTTGTATTCAGGGACATCCGATAATACACAAAAGGCCTCTGATTTGCGTATCAATATAAGCCATGGCTTATACGCGAAGTACTATCTTAGTCACCAAAAACAGCTTTTATGAAAGAATGAAAGCAGTTTCTGATATAAGTTATACCATGGTTATCACGTTCTTGAATGAATTTACGATGCCTGGAGCGGATAATGACGTTCGAATAGTACGCGCTAAGTGAACGGATGTTGACACTTGAGACGAGACGACGTGACAGCAAGTTGACATGATAGATTTAATTCGATAATAAAAAAACTATAGCATTAAGACCTTAATGCTTATAGACGATGAAAGTAGACATTATAATCTATCACCTACCTTAAATTCGCCATGATTTAAAGTGTATTTTCAACAGGATTGAAGAAATAAAAATCGAATCGAGCGACAATTTCCCCGTCATGTTGACTGCGTAGCGCACGGATTATTTACCGCGGCGAGACACAAGTTGTGACGTTGGCATAAGCTCTAAGGGTATTCTGGCTGTCGCGCGCAGTCCTTACCAGCGGTTCTACTATGAAAATGCCTGTAGGACACACGCCGAGGTAACACTTTGCGTCCAAGCAGCCTTGTCGTCTCGGCGAGAAACCAATATGGCGGAGGACGGATTACGTCGACTCGCAACACATATCATTGATTTCCATTGCTTTATAAGGTAAATATATTTAATTTTATTGTGCAAACCATGGTATAAACGTCATACATAACAAATAGAGGTTCACTCGTTGATTGTAGGGGCTAGATAAGAAGACACTCGGCCTACGGCCTCGTGCTTCTTATCTGCCCCTACAATCAACTCGTGAACCTCTATTTGTTATTTATGCCTTTAATAAAATAATACTAGTTTGTATTCAAAGGATAACGAGAAATGGTATAATAAATGTATAAACATTCCCTCCCCATTCAGAGATTGGCCGGCGCTACTCTACTTGTCTTTGCAAATAAACAGGACCTACCTGGAGCACTGAAGGCAGAGGAAATAAAAGACGTGAGTAATACCTTGGTACTTCTAGTAAGAATACTACGGTACTACTATTAGTAACAGTGGGCTTCCCGAGCCCATCATAAAAGGTAGTTAACCTCATTTTTTCTGTCTCCCGTCCACGTGTACAGACACTGACACACACATTCATCCATCAATTGATGTGGAATTAAATGTAGCTTTCTCGCATGAATATGACCTCAGCTGTCGAAATGGCACTAGGAACTACGAAATGTATTACCCACGCAGTCACTCTTTTAGTGCTTTAAATCAACTCCCGCTACCTACGTAAATATGTAGAATTTACAGTGTAGTCTTTATATCTATAAATACCGTAATCTCCCGCGTATAAGACGCGTCCTCTAGGCCAAACAAAAGGCTGGTGTGTCTTATAGCATTCTCCCAAGAAGGGGGTGTGTCTTATACGTGGGGTATTTTTACTATAGAACAGTACTGAATTTAAAAAATTCACCCCTAAGAGGTGCGTCTTATACGCAAACCAGCCTTTCCTGAGTTGGGGGTGCATCTTATATGCACTCCACGCCTTCTACGCGAGAGATTACGGTAAATAACCGCTATGAGAAAAACAAATGTTATAAGGAATTTCATAAGGAGACTGAAGGTTATTGTTTTTTTGTTTCAATTCCAGGCATTGGATTTAAAGAGCATTACTACACATCACTGGATGATCCTTGGTTGTAGTGCTGTAACCGGGGAGAACCTCCTTAGTGGTATAGACTGGGTCATAGACGACATAGCATCAAGAATTTTCACTATGGACTGAAGCTACTCTACATATTTACTGCCTTCTCAGACATAATATTCATCATTCCATTTATAATTTCATATTGTCACTTATCACTAGTTTATTACTCATATTTTATCTTCTGTTAGGAATTATTTGCGTGGGAGAAGTCATTATAAGAAACTGTGTGATAAAATGAATGGCTAAACCTCCGCAAGGTACCATTTCAAGGTGGAAACGGATTAGTACTTCTGCCGTTTCAACGTTTGAAGAAGAATCTAAAATAAAGGAGCACTGCGATAATATGAAAAAAGTTAATGAATAAATAAAATCTTAATGTGATTATCATGAACTATGAGAATTATTTTGTGCTTCTTAGGAACCAGTTTACATGGATCGTTATAATCAATTCCTGACGGTATATCTACATACCTGCAACCTCCTCAGTTTTTTTCAGTTTTCGTGTTTTTTTTTTAAGATCCACCAGGGTCATTCTTGTGATTCATTCAGATCCAATGAGATCTCATTTTAACCTTTAACCATAAGGGGGGGGGGTGTCTTTAGAAAAATTCTAAAATGAGGGTAGCATACACCTTCAAAAAGCACCGAAATACATATATTTGGCCTATAGATTTGCGAAATTTCTTGGGCCCCTGGCGGACACCCCCAGACCCCCTATATTCCTTCTCCCGTCTCGTTTTCAAATAAAAAAAAAACTGTGGGTTTTTACAAGCTTAGTTTTTTTCTAGCCTTGAGTTTGCAGATATGTATCTAAATTCATGTACTGGTTCATAATTGTAAACATCAAGTCTAAAAGATTGTTGTATATAAACAGATTGTGAGCATAGAAAACATTACGGTTCTGTATAACCATATACCAACAAACAAGAATATCAGCACATTTCTTTTTATTCGCTTCTAGATTAGACATGATACAGTAAAAAGACACACTGCAGATTCCAGAGATATTTCTGTATACCATTGTTTATACAATGTGTATTCAAAAGGTCAACAGTCAACATTATATGTTTTAAACTACCCTAATATTCAGAATTCTGATATCTTACCACAAGATCCATTTCAGATATCACAGCGATGGATTAATTCCACAATAGCTATTTCAGAAAAGAGAAGAATGGAATCTAAAGTAGCATTTCATTTTCAAACAGTAGGAAAATATAATACTTTGTACCGGCATGTATAAACAATTGAGCCGTGTTCACTTTTGAGGAGTATTATTTCCCCTTTATTTCATCATCTCGTCCAGGATAAAGGCGATGAATTCTTCAATGTTGATTTTGCCATCGCCATCTGTGTCTGCCTTTGTAATAAGGGCTTTGACCTCTGCTGCCTTTTCCTCCCTGGCCACTTTGCTCCACCCACTGGTGATCTCCTCCTTGGTTAATGTACCGTTACCATCCTTGTCTAGTTGTTTGAAGACCGCTGCCAATTCTGAGACACTGTAAGAAGTCGGATAGACGTGATTAACCTTCTTTTTCATAAGAATCCTGGTTTGTTTGTGGTTTTAAATTTGGTGTGAAATTTTAGCGACTAAATAGGAGCCATAGTTCGCACATAAAACATTATCTTATTTAAAAGCCTAGCTGAATAAGTTGTGTCTTTCGAGTAAATCAGCCACAGACACTGTACTATACTCACATGAGGATTACTTCAATGGAGCAGAGGGCTTGCACCAACTCCTCAATACTGTCGATGGAACCCGACTTGTCCTTGTCAGCTTCATTCATTACAACCTGGAAAAGATTAGAAATGTAGTAACTTACTTTCTTACCTCAATACAAAGAGTTTGGTTCCAAAACGCAATAAATGCCATTAAAAAAGGGCCAAATTTTCCAAAATCCTTAGGGTAAGTGGTGGTTACCGGTATATCTAATGCACAAAACATTTTTTTTTGAGATTTTTTCAGCTCTGCAGAGTCTATACAGCAAAGACATTTATTGCGTTTTTGACATTTTTATACATTTCCCCATTCTGTTAATTCGTAAGTTAAGATTACACAGATGTAAAGGTATGGATTACAAACAAAAATCCTCCTGTGTGTTAGGGCCCATCCATAAAGTATGTCACACCGGAGGTGTTGGGGTGGGGGGGGGGGTTGTCATGGCTCCTCTACTTTTCTATATTAAAAGTTTGATCTAGTGGAAGTAGGGCGTCCAAAAAGACCTAAAAAGCCTGACATACATTATGGATTAGCCCTTTGATAGTTCTAAGCTATATATCAGTGGTCGACATGATGCATGACAGTAGCCCTGACGAGTCTATTTGCAGTTATGCATCATCATGATCAGTCTCCGCCCTGATAAACCTTGTTAAACAATGTATGCGATACATGTAATGGCACGTGCTGTTGGAAATCATGGTTCAACAAGCATCATAGGGGACTATGTAGAATTTTGAATACAAATCTCCTATAACGCCACACCAAATTAAAACATTGGTCTATGGATTTCCCAATCCTGATTTTCCTAAATGGAAATTCTATTTTTAATTGAAAAAAAATTTGTCTATGGATTCTGCAAAGATTTTGCAAAGTCCTTACAGTGTCAACCAATAAAGATACAGCAACAGCAGACCACTCATTGGATAGGTAGAGGTCACTAGATTTGAACATTCAGTGTCTATGCTGCATTTAGAAGCCAAAATACTAGTAGACATAAATTTGAGAAAAGGAGCAAAAGAAAAAAAAAAAAAAAAAAAAGAATAAATCGCCCTCTTCACATCTTTGATATTGAAAATCCATAGACAAATAAATTTTTTAGAAAAATAAAATAAAAATTTCGCCCTCCCGCTCCAGTTTTCAAAAATGAAAATCCATAGACCAATTATTTTATTTGGTGTGGCCTAATTGTATCAATACAATTCATAATATGTACCACAATTGGCGGGGATCCAACTTTTCAATGACATGTCCATGGATTGTAATGTGATAGATAATACTGCGCAGTGGTGCTCATAATTGATTCATAGGCCCAAGTCATTGGTTAAATATCTTGATTTTCATGAAAACAACTGTCTTTATTCAGTTATGCCCAAAGAGAGCATTTTTTTAGGTTTGAAAACTTTTATTGCCAAGCTTACAATCAACATAAAAGTGATGATATCTGACAATATTTAACCCCTTCAACTTCATTCTCATATGAATCAAGTATGTCCGCACATTGTTTAATCAATTAAATCTTATCATCCTAGAGAAAATGTATCTGGGAGAGAGTAGGACTGAGGGAGCCTCCAGCAAGTCTACCCTGAGGGCCCGATGACTCAGATTTGCAGGATGCTCCTGAAATAGTCCTGTCTGGCGCAGACCCGCATGGATATATGTCATGGACCTCACTAGGTTATGTCAACCAGTCTCCTCCCACCACTAGAAAAGTGACTTGGTCATTGCTGGGCAACATGGGACAACATATGGGGAAGAGTTCTGAAACTAACGGCATCAACAAAACAACTTTTTATTTTACCAATAGCTCTTGAGTTAAAACTGACAAACAAGAAAGAGCTCTTGTGATATTGGACAGTACCCAATGTCTAGAGGAAGTGCTGTCTCAATAGGACATTATGTACACATTGGTCGGACAATTATCTTTGAGTACTTGGTGGCCCAGATCAAAGAATAAACAGTTATGTTTGAAGTGGGTCTTGCGTAGGTATGTAGGTATGCATGGTTGGGACATATCAACTCGTCCATAGCGTCCCACCTGCACCTGCCCAGCGTCATACCTGCCCTGGAGGATCCCCCACCAACCCACATACACACACACCCACCTCTGTTCCAACCGTGAGTGTGTATGTACTTACTGGTATGCAGAAAGACCTACGGCCCCAACCTGCACCACCACCACCCACCATCTCCCCTCCTGAGTTTTGCCTGGATGATGAAACTTTTGAAGCCGGTACGAGACCGACAGGCCCCATACGTTCTAGCGTGACGGGGCCGGTTTGCCTGGAGGCCTTCCCCTCTTCCATATTCCGTGTCCTCACATAGCCCCAGGTCTAGACACTGGATATGCATGGTTGAAATTCTGAATAGAATATGTGGGACACGGGTCGAGGGCATAATGAACCTTAGGAAGTTTCAGAATACCCTTTCTTTTGCATGTAAAATATCGTACCGACCTCTTCGTAATAGAACGACTGGCAATGGTGCTACAAAATGAGATCTCTCCTTTGCTACTAAACATAATGTGTGTTTGTTGTATACCTACATCACATGTGAACTGTGTATATCCATTTCTATTGCAAATCATACTGTACAGCCTTTTTACCAGTGGGCTATATATGTTACCGGTATACATTGCCTAACAAGAGTTATGGACATTTTCATGGCAGTTGTAGATTCATATGATGAAGAAACAGTCAAAATTAAAAATAAATATATCCAAGCAGTCTTTTAGGATTATGTACTTACTTGAGCAACCTCCATTTTTACACCTTTTCCAAACATTGCCTGAAATAGTTGATGGATTTCCTTTGTTGAGATTTTTCCATCCTTGTCTGTATCCAGCTCCTTGTAGCATTCCCTGATTGACTGCTCAAACTCGTCCTTAGAAGACATGGTGATGAGTGTCTGGGCTGTAGAGCTGAGAGGAAGATCCTGTGGATGGTGCCGGTGTCTTGGACCGAGTGTGGCAGAATGTAGGGCGCTACACAGTACACTGTGTATATGTTACACCACGCCCACCTACCATCCATACACACAAACTCCCGCTCACCGCTCCTCCAATCAAGTCCCAGCATTTTATGTGAGGTAGACCTCAGAGAAGCGTCCTGGATCCCGTCTGACTCCCCTGCCCAATCCCCTGACCCCCATGTCACTCTGTGGCCTATGGGTTATGGGGTCATGCCTCGACTGCTATTTTATGTTATGTCTTTTGGTTTGTATTTTCATGATTTTTAGTGTGTGTGAGAGGACAATATTAAACAGTGAAAGATGTGTTCCTCTTTCCATTTATCTTCCCACTTGAACACATAGAATGCACTTGGAAAATAATTAAATAAAACTCATTCGCTGTCACAGTGCTACACTACATTAGCTAAACAGCCAAAAAGTATTAGGGGTAATACATTTAATTCATGGCATATTTTGTTTGTGATAGTCACAAGTTCCGTGCTAATCCATGCCCATTATCTACAACGCTGTATGCAAGGCCATAGGACTGGAGTATTATACTCTATTTTTTTTAAATAAGGCATACATGTATTGAGCAATCTAGACGGTATGCCAACTCTAGCTAACTCTGGATGAGTAAGTAAACAGACATGTCCATCAGAACTCAACTCCATACAAGTCAAATGACATTCGTTTAATTCGGTACCTATTTTCTTTTTCTTTCAAGACGCCTATGGCTCACTAAAACTCCTCTTCGTTCGAACCAAAACTAAAATCCCCAAAATTGATCCATCAATTTAGAAAATGGGAGGAATGGTCTTCAAATTGTCGCAGGACAGAAAGAAGTTTTAATATTCAAATATTCATTCATTTTTATGCTTCAAAAATGCTCAGGCCTCACAAGGGAAAGGGGAGGCTGAAATATATATTAGCGCAGGTGCTCTAAAATGGGCCATTACGGTAATTAACTACATGTACAGTTATCACATGGCCAAGGCCGCAAAACTAGGCCCATTGGGTTTTAGTCTTGGAGGTTTACATGCGATAACATGCATTCAATATAGTCAATATTGCGCTATATGTTGGTCTATACATGTGTATGGGCGAAGAGAAACTCCATAAAACAGTACCTGTAAAACACAAAACAGACAAGAAAACACATGCCAGCTAGTGACAGGTCTTAATTTATCTGCAGATAGGGCCACGACGTCATTATGCCCCATCATCCTCTTCCACTATTTATCTCATATCTTATGCACCAACTGCAGTGTAGCAAGTCGACCGGCAGTGTGGGAATAATGTAGGATCTTCTCTTTTTTATTAAAAGAAAAGGGAATGGGGTAGGCTAACCCTAAGACGCCCACATACTTTGAGACGTACACCCAGAAAATAACCGTAACATTGAGTTTGCTACTGCATCAAAATCACCAATTGGTAGATTCATTGTTCATCCACAATTTCACAATGTTGATACAGGAGTAGATCTATTTTTTTCATGGGAAATTTGTGGGGTGGACGTCTCAAGGTAGTCTCAAGGTATGTAGAAGTCTTTAGGTCTAAGTACTCTAAGGAATTAAATCAATTAGGCTACAGACCTGCGACCATGCCTCGGGGGCCAAAGCCTGCATACAGGGGATTTAAGTATTCCTAGTCTTCTTTATTTCACAGGATAAACCCTTAGTTTAATAAAGGTCACATGATTTACCCCGTCCCTGTGGTATCAATATCAAAGTATTATACAAAATGGACATGACGCTTTGATATTGATGGTATTGATTAGGCTTATTTGATATTACCAGAGGAACCAGGGGGGTTTCTTTTAAAAAGAAAATAAAAATGTACTGTTACAGCACTATATTAAAGAATATGTCATTTCTTTTTTTTATCAGTGCCATTGCTAGACGAGTGGCCTTTAGCAGTTGAATCTGAGGTGTGTTGTCAATGAGACCATATTTGTCGTTCCCACTGTACATTACCGGTATATCTGTCGCTACTTTGCCAATGGTTCACCATCGCCAGAAATGAAGCGCCAAACCGAACTTCGTTATCCTGTACGCCCCCTGGCACTGTGCAGCGGAACTAGATTTTAATACATCAGTCCCATCTGGCGACTAACAGAAGAAGCTTGTCAACATGCCGGGTGAAAAGGCTTCTGTCAGGCTGCTGTGGTCTTGTGTTGCTGACCATCCATTCAACACATTTTCTGTTGGAACAGTATTCAAGTAAGTCTGAGATATATCTGCTGAGTGTCGTGTGTATTTTATTGCAGTGTGAACACACGATATGTCAGGGAAGCAAATGAAAATACTGTGAGCGATAATACAACGGAATGAATAATCTTGGCCTCAGGCTCAGGCTCAGCTAGCCACCCGTGACTTCATTTCGTTGTCGACTTCATTAACAGGGCTAGGCCTCAGCCTGTGTATTTCAGTTACTGAACCCGGGGGGGGGGGGCACTCCCTATGTGGCCTATAGTAACCATGTACGTACAAAAACTAGAGGGAAAGGGGTACCTTTTTCATCCTGGGGCAGGATCCGGCCGGATCCTTTATTGGGGGGGGGGGGGTGTTTTTGGCCATTTTAGGCCAAAAGGTGTATAGTTTTTGGCCTGGATAATTGACAAAATTTTCTCTGAAAAAGGGTATGCTTTTGGGGCTGTATGAGAGTGGTCTCACGCCAATAGGGGTACCTTTTTCATAATTTTTAGAGAGAGTCCTACCAAAGTGGTATTGTTTTTTTGGCCTGATTCACCTGCATAATTTTCTCTAAAAAGGGGTACACTTGTAGGGCAAAATAAGAGGGGTATCACATCAAAAGGGGTACCTTTTCTCCATATTTTTGGAGTGTGCCCCGCCAAAAGAGGTATGGTTTTGCTAACAGGGCTGGGCATATCTGAAAATGCTGGAACCAATGCTAGATTGGCTGTAGCCAACTTGGCAAGGACCAAGGTGGATCCAAAATTTTCAGTAGGCTACAGGGAATTAGCTTATCTAAATTCGCAGTAGAGGGCAGCACAAGGCACGTCCGATCTAGGAAATAAGCAGATCTATGATTCTCTAGACTAGAGTGGGGGGGGGGGGCAACATCTGGTGAAAGTGGTAAGGTCCTACATTAGCCCGGTCACTGCAAGCAAAGTGCAGCTGTCACACTAGGGGGGTTTGGGGACATGCCCCCCAAGAAAATTTTGTAGGTTTAGGCTGGAAATGGTGAATTTTGATGTCTTTTAATTGTAAATATCAAGTTGCAGGTCTGTACAAACCTAAAGTAAAAACATTTTTATGTTAAGGATTCTTAAGGGATGAGAGGATGTCCACCACTATACAAATGAATTGCCTTGAAATATTTCTATCAGAAAGAAATGCATACTGATGCATTATTGAAGACCATATAAAATGGAATATTTCATCAAGCTTTTGATACCCAAATGTTTGGGGGATTGGGGGCTTGGCCCCCAAGAAAATCTTGAAATTGAAGACTTGAAATGGTGCATCCTGATGCATTCTGACACACTGTATCCAGGGCAGTGGAAGATTTTAAAGTTTGGGGGGGGGGTGAAGATCAGATATTGGCCTGTGCCCCCAAACCATAAAGGGGGGATGATGATGTGGAGGGGCCTTGATACTAGTACATCACCTAAAGAGCCCTAGCATGGGAAAAATGTCCATATGAGTTTTCTTGGTGTACCCGTATTATAGATTTCTACAAGTAGTACAGTGGGGGGTCTACATTTGTAATGATGGAAGTAGGGGATCTGGAACAAGAAAAATTTTTAAAACTGCCAGGACAAAAGGTGCATTCTGGTGCTTTTTGAGAATAGATGACACATCCTGTAGTCCCAAATAAGATTTTGTTTTAAGACCTCCTCTTAATGTACAGACATGGTAAGCAGGGGGACAGGGAACCCTCGCTGGTCTGGTGGTCATGGTAAGGCCTAAAAAAAAAATTCTTGTGTTCAGGTAACATTGCTCAAAAAAATAGGGTAGGTACCGTAATCTTCCACATATAAGGCGCACCCTGCGTATAAGACGCACCTAGAGTTTTTGAATATGGACCAAAAATGAAAAAAAAATTAACTTTTGTTCTACCTAATGGATTTTGAAAATTCAAAAAGCTATGGGTAGCTCTTAGGGCCAACGACCTCCTGGGCCTCCCTATGTCCTATTATGAGTTAGGGGGAGTGTAACATATCAAAAGAAAGTTCTTGGTATCCTCCTTGTGGATTTAGGGAGAACTAAAACCCCTCGTATAAGATGCGCCTTGTACGCGAGAGATTACGGTAGGTCGGATTTTTTTTTTTTTAAGTTCCTGAAACACGAAACCTGCCAAAAATGATATAAAATATGGCTCAACATATTAACCAAATTAAAAAACTTTAAATGTTGGTTATTTTAAGCTACCGTAAACTCCCGCGTATAAGACGCGTCCTCTACGCCAAACAAAATGCTGGGGGTTCTTATAGCTTTCTCTCAAGTGGGGTGTGCGTCTTATACGAGGGGTAATTTTACTATAGAAATGTACTAATCTTACAAATTTCAGCCTTAAAATGTGCGTCTTATACGCGAAAATGCATGTGCTGAGTTTGGGGTGCGTCTTCTACGCGCAGCGCGTCTTCTACGCGGGAGTTTACGGTAGTAGCATTCGTAAGACCATGGGCTTTAATTTGAAGATCAGATATTGGCCTGTGCCCCCAATCAGAACCCTAAAATCCCAAATTCTGGGTGCATTATAGGGTTGACCCGTGATGCATTATCAACCAATTAGATAATTCCCTGCACAAATTTTTGGGTACATTATGTAACACCTGGTAGCTAACATGCAGGTTCTCATCAGTGATTTTCTCGCCAGGTGCCAGTTCAAGCAATGGCCGATCCACTAGGTGCCCATACTGAGCCCTATACAACCTTTTGTGTAACAACTGAAAAAGTTTTTGAATCAAATTGTAGGAAACAGAGTGCAGTGTTGGTAACGGCATGTGTCGATGGAGTGGTCAGGATATATGACATTCCAACAAGTGGGACGGCACCTGAACAAAAGCTGAAGGTCAGTTTACCCATTACACTATAATTATACAGTAGCGCTATACTAGGAAGAGGGCAAACTAACCGTTGGTACCATTAGAAAATAAATCTAAGAAATAACACTTTTAGCCTACAGCCATCGATCAGAACCCTAGAATCCCAAATGATTGGTAAATCAAATACCTTCCCAGGAGAATTCGTTTTTTTTCATTCTATAAATGGGTGCATTTTGATGAATAATTCTGATACCCTTTCCATTTCCTAGGCCCAGAAGTGTTTAGAAACTAAAGGCGGTCCTATCCAGGCCCTCGCGCTTCATGACGTGACGCGGTTCTACTCCAATGACGTTATTGTGGCGGACTCGCGGGGTCTGGTGACAATATTCTGTAACGAGCAGATCCTGACACGTAAAGTGGTGACAGAAACGTGTGTACACTGTCTACAGGTACAGCAAGACCTATGTAAGTAAACTTCACCTTTATATGATATCCCTTCTTTAAAGTGTCTACTTGTACATTTAACTCTGTACAGCTCTGGATTTACTCTATGAAAGCTATCCTTTTATCATAACTGACTGGTACATGTATAAAGTCAAATCTGAAACACTTATGTTAAATCTGTACATTTCTTTAAAACAGGTTTTTCTTTCTACCACCATGGATCTAGTTATTCGTAGGCCTATCATGTTATTCCATGTTCTTTAATTTCCATATACATGTAGACACATAGACAATACACGGGAACATCTACTTCCTTTACAGTGGGAAATATTGCAATCGTAACAAGTGACAGTAATGGCCATATCAGTGCTCTCTCACCCTACAACAACTTATGGAGCCTAAGATTAACAGATATCCGACGCCTCAGGGTAGGTTCATTTTCACTACATGTGCCATGAAGTCCTAATTTTTTGCCAATGCCAATTATCAGTGCACAGACTTTATCAATGAGTAATACACACCATACAGCATACACCATAAAGCATGTCCACTTTCTTTCCTGAAGGGCAATTTGAGATAATTCTAGATCTCAATAATCACAGTCAGCTTTGGGTTAATTTATGTCAGCAGGTGTTTGTTGAGTCCCTCAGTGAGGAGTGTGTACACTTCATACACACACCTATATCTTGTACAGGGTTTGAGTATGAGTCCACTAGTGAGGAGTATGTACACTTAATAAACTTATCTTGTACATGGGGCTGGGTGTTAGTCTCTCAGTTTGAAGTGTGTATACATGATACACCTATATCAAGGACACCACAGACATTGAACTGTGCTTCTTGCCTATGTCTTGTACAGGGTCTAGGCATGAGTCCCTCAGTGAGGAGTATGTTATCGGCACGGTTAGCTGATCAGGAGGGTTTACTTCATGACTACATCCTGGCGGCAGATACATGTCAGCATCTCTATGTGATCCACCAGGGGGCGGTCGTCTCCATCATCAACACTCCAGCACCCATCAGTGCGGTAAGGCACCCATAAATTAAATAAGCGTATACGATATCATTGTAGAAACATGCATAGAGTATGATTCCACTTATATAAAGTCTGCCTTATTGATAGTTTTCGCAATCAGCCTATCACACTTTGCTCAAAGCAAAGCAGGATATTTGGATATGTAGCCTATTGTAGGGGGGGGGGGGGCTAGCGGAAGTGATGACAGGCCGAATTATAAATTACAAGTTACGTTTTCTGGTTCCAGATTGATGGTTGCAAAAGCCTTTTCCTTATAATAATAATCTAATAATTATTTCAAGGAGTATTATCATTCCTGTCCCTGAATGGTACTTTGCTGCACAGCAGTGAGTGACAATGGGGTTGTATTATCCAGCAGCAATTCTGTATAAGCCTATAACCCTATAATTACAGATGTGTGCTGGGAACTTCCTAGACTCGGCGTCCCTTGAAACGTCGATGAACGCCTCAAATAGTGGTTCCACTGCCGCTCACCAGGTGGCCTTGGGGTCAGAGACTGGGTCAGTGTACATAATGGAGAATCTAGAGGTAAGTTGTGTGCCAATCCTTTTACAATGAGTTAGAAAGGTTAACTCATTCTCAATTTCCCCTCAGAGATTATGTTCTCTCAGGGCATAACTCAAGTCAAATATGCAATTGTCCATTTTTATCAATACAACTATGAGTCATTGGTGATTGATAAGTTTATCATCACATGTACTGACCCCATAAGATGAAACGTTCATTATAAGTTCATATAGATATGTACAACTTCGTAAAATCTTACAAAGTTGTCAGCAGCTTCTTGAAGGATGATCCCACGAGTACATGATTAAGGTGCAGTTTACAGATAGAACAAAGCGAATTTATCAGATTAAATGACTAGTATACATGTGTAATGGTTCGAATATATGTCTTGGATAGTTCGAAGTTAAGACCAGACAAGGGATCTCGGGTTAGTGCAACTGGAACGTGTTTATTTCGGTGTATGGTTTACATCTACCTCGATATGGATCGCTTAATGGAATCGTAAGCTCGGTGAAAGGTGGTCCGACTCCTTCGACAGTCAGAGCCAGACTAACGCCTTCCCCGGCCCCAGGTAGGAGCTGGAGCGAGGCGAACAGTGCTGCCACCACCCCACAGTGACCAGGGGTCGTAAGGACCTCTAGTGACTACCGGTAATAGGCGCACCGCTTGAAACGCCCGCTCGAGGAAGACGTTCACACTATATCACGATCTACGAGCCCCTACACATGCAAATATCTAAGCACCATTTTCTTCTCTGATTACAGATCTTTGAGGAATTTGCCAACATCCAGAGTCCTGTTACTGTATTGACAACTTTACCCACCACAGAGTCCCATGGTCGGGATGCAATCCTATGTGCTGGCAATTTCACAGCACTGTGTGTGCTTGCTAGCGGGAAGGTAAGGACTACCTAGTATTACATGTTTGGAGGCTGATATACAAGTAATTGATTAATCAAAATCGCCCCTGGGAGAAGCTGTCGGCTAAAGCATGGTGGTTATATAAAACCTCTTTGGCTGAAGTAAGCTAAAACATCTTAGTAAGCTAAAACATCTTAGTAAGCTAAAACATCTTAGTAAGCTAAAACATCTTAGTGTATATCTTTGGAAAGTTACATACAGTGTACTAGTAATCCATAGAGGAAGGAAACATTGTGCCCTTATGTCTTAACGGTGCTTCAATGGGAATTCAGTTTACCTCGCAAATGCCCAATATCTCTAGCATACCTACATAGTTTTCTCAATTTTCTCAATTCTATAACACATTGAACATACCAATAACGTTGCTGATGTCATGTTGCATCCCCTTTTATCCACTAGGATGTAGCTCGGTATGAGACGCCCGGTTGGATCAACTCAGTCGTCACGGCTGACGTAGATGACGACGGACAACTAGAAGTCATAGTTGGTTGTCATGACAACAGTATCCATGCTCTCAAAGTCAGTGTGACGTAGCATACCACGTGACCCTGGAGAAGAGTGGAGAAGAATCTATAACAAAGTGCTTATGTATAATGTATGATGATGAATGTATGTTGTGAGAAGGACGTAAAAATGTATGTGATTTAATAACTCCGTATGGCTGAAATGATCAAATTTATATTATGATTACTCGTACGATCTGGCAACAACAGATAAGGTACAAGTAATGCATATTTCGACACTTAAATCACTTATGGGTATTAAAATCCACAATCTGATTTTTATATTGTGTAAACGAAAAACCATAAAAAAACATTTGGTTGCAAGCTACACTACGGGTTATTGGAAAAAAAACCCGTTAACCTCCCATTTGTAAAATGTATGTTTGAAACAAGTATGACAGGATGTATGTAATAAAATGTAATATCAAGTATTCATTGTCATATTTTTATGTCGGTATTATAAGATGAATGAGTAATGCTATTCACAGCTACACCAGACCTAGCAGCACCGCATGATCCGATTGCATTGTCCTGGTGTGTTTCAAAGGGTCTTGGGTCCCCTGTAAAAGAGGTGAATATATAGGACGAATCGGTCAATTCCCAAGATAGTATGCACCATTTCGACACAGTTGGTGATTTTCAAGTAGGCAACCAGTCTCAAGAACTGAAGTACAGATACAGTATGGGATTGAATGTTTTGTTATAAAAGGATAATTTCTTTGGACCCACTCTGTCAAATGGTTTTCTGGCTTGATTTAACGTGGGTAGGCCCTATGTATAGTTCTTGCATGCACGCACTATGTTTACAAGTAGAAATAGGTGTCTTAGAACGGGAGCAGACACATGGCATTGACCTTCACTTTTATTATATAACCTGAAGTCGCAAGAGGGCGCGGGGATGGGTTAAGGAGTTCTAGATTAGTAACCTAATGTTCTTAATGATAAAGCACATCTGGTCATTTATTTGTGTCTAGGTTTTATCCTCTATATATCAGAGCGTAAGTATGGAAGATCTTAGGCAAACTGTACTCCCATAATTATACTTTTGATACAACCATTTTAAATATTACATGTGCGATAAGAATATTTGTCCTGTCGGTCTATCTTAGGTTACATAGATTTGTTTGGTTTTAGGGTTAGTACATCTAACTAAGTCGTCGATTTTGATCACCATGACAGTCTTACCATACACACTATAAAGGACGCCCTCCAAGCCCAAAACATCCCTTTATGTAAGTTGTAACGGGGCCCTGGAAGGATGGTCACTCCTCCATATTTTGGTGTTAAACTCCAAATGCAAATAATCACTTTCATTGTACTAGGCCTGGGATACCATATTCACTATAGGCGAGAAAGGGCTTGAACAACAGCGCCATAGACCAACATCAAACTTATAGATGTTAGATTGATTTATTCTAAAATAGCATGAGTCGGGGTCCTTCCAGTTACCTTCTTAAGCCTCTCGGGGTGGGTGCAGGTGAACTGGAGGTACTAAGGCCCGGGTACTAAGGTAAGGCTTGTGAATGCCATAGGTCGAGGACAAGCCGTGGTAGGGGAGGGGGTGGGACATTGTTGGAAAGCAATGGGGAGCCAGCCAGCAAGCCTTATACAACTTGGCCTCCCTGAGCCAGGTTTGACATCCCATAGAGGCATATGAAGTGTTGTACACGGTTAAGGTAGCTTAATACAGAACACACGCCTCTGGCAGTCGGACTGGGAAGTTCCGAGGCACAGGAGCAGTCCCTGTGGGACCTATTTCACGGCAAGATGGACCCACTTCTCAAGGGACGTGCCTTAGTTTTGGGGGTGTTTGGTATGATTATTGGATCTGTGGAGAGCGCTAAGTTTAGCCATGCTGAGGTTGTCCCCACGGAATCCTACATCCACTGGGCGGAGATGGACACGGCAGGTGAGGACATATACACATGGGCACATCTCAATAATACACATGTATATCAAAGTCTATTTATATTCGAACACTGGTATATCAGGGTCCCTCATGGCCCCTGTATATAATCATTGCATGTAATGTCTTTGTCACCTAAGAATCACACTATATCCACGCGCGATTGTAATTAAGAAATGCCCATAGCTCTACCACAAATATCAGGTTGCATGAGTTCTGATCTCATAAACAGAGATCAGAACTAATATCCATGTTATGCGTGTAGATTTCAGTGGTATGGAGCCCCTAATAGGACATAAAAAAAATAATTTTTCCCCCCAAAAAAAATATTCTTGCGGGTACTGAACAATTCCTGGGGATACTGAACAATTCCTGCAGATGCTGAACAATTTTTGAGGTTACTGTACAATTCTTGTGGATACTGAACAATTCTTGCGGATATTGAACAATTCTTGGAGGTACAGAAATAATTCTTGGAGGTACAGAAATAATTCTTGAAGGTATAGAAATAATTCTTGTGGGTACTGAACAATTCTTGGAGGTAAAGAAATAATTCGTGCAGGTACTGAATAATTCTTTTAAGTACAGGAACAATTCTTGCGGGTGCACATATAACAGTCTCTACATGGGGGGGGGGGGCGCCTGGTAATATAGAGCCCCTAATACGACATACAAAAAAAGATTTCCGCACCTGGTAATATAGAGCCCCTAATACAACATACAAAAAAAGATTTCCTCAGAAAAAATTATCTTGTGGGTGCTGAACAATTTGAACTATTCTTGCGGGAACTGAACAATTTTGCAGGTACTGAACAATGCCTGCAGATAAAGCAACATGCCTGCGGGTACAGAAACTATTTCTGTGCACCCAGAAATGATTTTTGTGGGTGCAGAAATGTTCTTTAGGATCCTCTTGTACTCACAGAAATCCTTCTGTGCTTGTAGAAAACCTCCTGCACCTACAGAAATGTGCTTGAACCCATAGGAATGTTCCCGTTTCCGCAGGAATGTTCCCGTTTCCGCAGGAATGTTCCCGCTTCCGCAGGAATGTTCCCGTTCCCATGAAAAAAAATTATCTTTGGAATGTCCTATTAGGGGCTCCGTACTACGGGCACTCCCTTTAGATACTCTATATGTTTGAGCAGGGATACTTTTAATGTGGTAACTTTTTCAATCGGGTCACATCTTCTTAATTGGGGCTGATTTTGAGGCTTTTGAAGGGGAAGGGGGTACTCCTACTTCTACTACATTGTGTACAACATGTACATGTATCTTGTCATATCCAGGTGCATTGTCGGTTTTTTGGGTAAAGTCTTCTCTTAGTTGCATTAATTATCTTCGAAATTCTTAACAGAATGACATACACACACGATACGTAAATTATGGATAATATAATGTCGCCACAAGCAAAATGTGTCCTCATGCCAATCAATCTGGAAGCATCCACGTACATAATCTTTCTAAAATTTTATCCGTCACCCCTTCGTCACTGACGCGTGTTCCATTTCTAGATACTGACCGAAACATAACCTCGACATATATACGATGTATTTAGCATTTAGTCCACTTCTAACTGTTAAAAGAAGGCCTAGGCTTGACACGGTCTGTTTAACGTTCAGTTGCGCAAGTGTTGCAGAATATATGAAACCGGGATATGAAACGAGGAAGATATTAACACCAACGCCTGTTATTCTCAGAGTACCTACACCACCAAATACGTTTACCATTACGATTAATCCAATCCTAATTATTTGACACAGGTTTGGATTAACAAAAAAGAAACCAACAAAAAAAACACACCCAAAAAACCCTAAATCGTACATGTATGTTTTGGTCGGCCACAACAACAAATGCATCTCTATATATAGCCTGTTGATCGCATATAAACATTATGAATTGATTAGCTCTCTTATATTGTCGCCTGTTTACTTTTGAAGAAAATTGGGTACCCCAATTTCAAGGACCAGGACTACATGTAACCTCTCATTTACACTTTACAGGAAACTACTTTTTATTCTGGAAGTTCGACCAAGAAACCATCACATTTGAGGCATGGGCAAAAACTAAGGGTTGGGTAGGACTGGGCATCTCTTCTAATGGAGCCATGGCAGGGGCAGACATCTTCCTTGGCTGGGTGGCCAACGGACAAGTAGAGCTCTCTGTAAGTATTATATAGTGGTATAAATGTATGTATTAACCCTTTACTGACAGCGCAATGTAATTATAAATGCGCCTTCCATATTATGAATCATGAATAAAGATATTGGCGAGTAACCATATAGCTGACCCCACTATAATGATAGGACTAATACGCTAACGGATCATAATTCTCAGATATCGGCCTTGTGTCAAGGATATGGGCATTCTTAACACCAGAGATAAGCTATTCACTGCAAGCGTTTTTACAAGTGGTATCAGACTTTCAAGTCCCCAATCAGAGTGTTTTCTTTGATCGATATAAAACCAGCAACATCAGACACCAGAGTTTGTTTTTTTTTATAACCGAATTCATCGATTTTTCCGACAATAAAATTGTTATCATTCTTCTAATAGTTTCGCACATAGTGCTGCATAACTACATGCACTACAGGGTTTTAGAACTGAACGTCTATGAAGCCTGAAGTGTCAACAAAGTAATCCTCGATCCTTATGTCCTACCTGCACACCTACTTGGCGGGATTTAATTTTGAATAGAAGTTCCATAAGCTCAAGTATTTCAATGTTCGAATTGAAATTATTTGCTTTGAATTTGCAACTATGGCAATCCACATACCCTATAAGGATAGAGTCCTATTCCATGCTTTGAGTACATGTATATCAATTTATAAGCACAATTATGACTGGACAGGAAATGAAATAACACACAATTTACCTAAGGACAGCCATAGGTATAGATCTAATCATCATGAGAAGGTTTCTAGTTCAAGTCATTCTCCCATGTAATCCCTTTCTATTTTTAATACTGGCTGCCAAAATATCACACGTAACATCATGTGTCATAACCTGAGAGTCTTATACAGCGATTCAAGCAAGGTGGTATTGAAAGTGACCCTTCTATAACCGAGGCCATTATATTACATGTGTTTGGCAACTTTGTCTGGAATCCGGATCAGGGATTGGCCATACTGTACTCTGTAAAGTTATACATGTAACTAATATCGGATTAATATATAGGACTCAAAAGGTCAACACTAGACTCACAGTCACAGACCAAAGAATAATGAACTTACCAAGACATGGTTCTTTTCACAATTGAAGTAGATAATAAAAATGATGGGTAAGACAGCTGCAGTCCTGAATAAATTTCTTTCATGTAAATAGCTGCTATAATTGGAAAAAAGGAAGGTATTATGGGCGGTAAGGGTTCATCTGAGGCTAATCTTCTTTTTGCCTCCCCGTGCTTTAAAGACACACCTACTGCACCAGTAGGGTCATTATTGCAAGAACACATTAATATGCACGTAGATAACAAAGATTAATTGGCAACATTAATGGCTGCCAATCTTTCTATGTTATTTTTATGGCCACCGAATTTTTCAAGTCACCATAATTTTTCCGGACTTTCACCGTATTTCTAAACAATGACTAGGTTAATTAATTACACATTAGATTGTTTTGACTTCAAAGCCATATACAATTAACTTTCTATACAATTATCATGATCACCCTAGTGTGAGGACACCATCGAACAAAATCAAACAAAGTCTCAAAATGAACCCCAAGGCCACCTATAGTCAGAATATATGAAACTTCCAAAAAGACAAAGGTTCACTATAAAAGAAATGGCGGTACTTTTCCATAGTGTAATACACATATTCACTGAAACCTCACTTAATCTAAGGGTATTTCATTATGATAGAAGTAATGGTTAAAAAAACATTGATTCCCTATAAAAAATCTATGGAAGTTGTTAACACTTTTTATACTGATGTCACCCTCAGGCCCGGCCCACATCTTTTCACTCTTGTACAATACTAATAATCTTTAACAAATATTCTCTTAAATACAATGTCATTAGGCCAAAAAAAAAGGTTTGCTTCCGGTCACTCGACCGTGCTCAGCTCAAAGGGGCCGACCTCAGATTTTCTTTTTCAAATCTTTTCAAAATTTTCCCAATTTTTGAACATTTTTTAATTTTTTTTCAGAATTTTCAAAGATTCACTTCCAAAATTGTTATTTGGCATACATGCACACATTTCCCCATGAATTTCCATATTCCAAGCAGGAAATCAACGTTTATAACAATCATCAGTGAAAAAACAGCAGTATATGACTATGTGAGACCTTGGATACAAAAAAAAAATCCGACCTACCGACCTTAACTTTTTAGACCATGTTACCGGAAACACAGCTTTTTTTAGGCCTTAGTACAATATAATAAAACTTTTCCCTCAAATTGCATCAATTTTGTTTACAGGACCGCCATGCTATTGGCAACCAGATGCCTCTGGTGGACCCTGAGCAGAACCTGGTTCTGTTGGAAGGCAAGGAGACCAACGAGTTTACCATGCTCAAATTCAGCAGGAAATTCGTAACCTGTGACCTTAACGACCGCAAGATTGATGTAAGTATAACATGCATTGAATCTACACGTGAATGTAGCATGACTTGAGAAACATAAAACATATGCCTATAATGACACACAGAGTGAGACTCAAATTGCCAAGAGTGCACCAAGAGATCTGAGACCTTTTAAACATTGTTTCTTGTGAAAAGGTTCTTGCCATTTAAATGAAAAACTCCCTGTGGATACCCTGAGATTTTTCATACCAATAAAATTATCAAATTAAAAACAAAGGTACATTAGACCTAGAATTCTAATCATTCATTAGATATCGCTTAGAATGAGAAATATGTATCAATATACCCAATAACAATTCACCATAATTCTCTCACACAGGAAGGCACAATGCGCATGATCTATGCCTGGAACGACGCTGACCCTGCGTCTGCGAACTCCGTCAGCTACCACGGCGCCACCCAGCGGGGCGCTAGGAGTCTCCTCCTTAGGGACGTAGGGCTGCCAGATGCAGAGAAGGAGGCTACCTATGAGGGCATGCAGACTATGGACCTTACTGTTTACAATGTAAGAAAGAAAACTTTATAATAATACATGGCATGTTTCTCTTTATTCTGTGGTGATGGTCAATACCTCTGCAGTGGCCATCCAATTTGTAATTCGTATGGTATTGCATGCATACAATATAAATGATCAAAAGTGATTTTATCAAGCTTAAGTAGATCTATAACTTTGTACAACGTTGTTCTTCCTCCTAGTGTCTTTATTTTATTCTGTGCCAACAGTTATGCCTGTAGCACGATGGTAATCTAGACGATAATCACATATTGTGATAGACTTATGATTTCTCCATTTAAAGTGGCACTTAAAAAGCGATGTCAATTCTATTAAGATTCCGTGTGTCTAAATTATTGCATTACAACGTTTTGGGATTTAAAATAGGAGTTATAGTTGTTGCCATACTGCTCAGTATATCTGAAATTACACAGGATCTTGTACGTTATAGAGCTCAACTGCAAACAGCTCATGTACCTTGATCAGGTTTTAGAGAATAAAATCATTGTCAGTGTCTATAATCTACTAGGTGTCCCTGCCTACAAAGAGAACCACATACTGGTGCCGCCTGCAGGAAATCCCTGACTTAGGAAAGAAACATCATGTGGTCAAGGTATGAATAAATAGTTTTGCCCACTCACCATTTCATCCACAGGTAGTATGAAGATTTCTCTCAAACTGCGTCCCCACGTTCTGCTGGAAAAATACATGTACCTATTACGAATAATTGATACCGCCTATAATCAGCAGTACGTGTATTTAAAACCGGGTTATATGATTTTTGAGATCATTAACAGAAAAGAGTACATTGTTTTGTATGGAATTACTGAAATGAGATATCTATGTTACTCTTATATTTGGATTTACTTGACACCATAAGGTGGAACCACTGGTTAACATGGCTAACGTTGGGGTGGTCCACCATATCGTAGTCTACTTCTGTCATGGAAACCTGCAGACTCAAACAGCAGGAGAGGAATGCTGGGAGGGAAATATGCCCGAAAATGCCACCAAGTGTGATACAATCGCGTTTACATGGGCTGTTGGTCAGGCTGTAAGTACCATTTTCTCTCAACCTTACATAAAACCTTCTAAAGTATTACCAAAAATAGCAATATAATATGCGTTAACATATAAAAGTGAATCTAATCAGTGCCTAACTATGCAAGTCCGTTATCAAGGCACTAGAATTTTTTAAATCTTTAGAGAACAAGGATAGCTTTATACCAAACAGAGCACTATAGGAAATAGTTGCATATATGTCATCCTGTCGATACATGATATGGAGACTTATTAGGGTGAATTTTCATTTTGCCCTCTGCAGACATTCCATTGGCCAGACGAGGCTGGACTGTCTATTGGAGGTCCTGATGACCCCAAGTTCTTCAACATAGAAATGCACTACGACAACCCACAGGGGCTCACTAGTAAGTATCATATATAGTTATACATATTAACCATCCTAGGTGATAAATGATCAGGTATGACATCTTGTAATGCCAGGAAAGGGATTTCGTATACACTTTCGAAAACAGAAGATATCGATTCGATGGATATCAGTTAGTGAATAGCATGGAAAGTCCGTAGATATCTTTGTCATTAGAAAGAGAGCGAGAGAGAGAGAGAGAGAGAGAGAGAGAGAGAGAGAGAGAGAGAGAGATATGGTGATGCATGGAATAAAGGGAGAACGATGGGAAAGGCACAGTAAGACAGAGGAGATTTTGAGCGAACAAAAAAAAGGAAGGGATGTAGGAGGACATGTCAAAACACTTGAAAACATCGCAATTACTCTTTGACATTTCAGATGTGGTTGACAGTTCTGGTATACGGATATTCTACACTGACCAACTGCGTCAGTATGACAGTGGTAACCTGGTACTGGGTACTACCCTCTGGTTCCCACCCATGATCATCCCTCCTCAGGCTGACGGCTTCCAGGTGGACGCCTACTGCTCCTCCTCCTGCACCAACAAGGTGAGTATGGACATTTAATGTAACCAAGAATACTAGACATAAGGTGTTATGCCTTCAGGTGTACTTGTGTACTTTTTTGGGACATGGTTTTAACAATGCAGCACTGGTGAGTCTATGTGCCAGCACTTAGTTGGAACAGTGCCCCCAGGGGTATATAAAAGACTGTATTGGGTCAACAGATATGAATGCAGCATTGGCTTGCCAGCGTTGCATTTATGCATGATCTGGACAAAGGGATATTCTGGTTTAAAGTACTTTGGTGTTCTTAACGAGTTACTACCAGTATCAACCTTTAGTCGATTAAGGATATTTTATATCTATAAAAGTGCATTATAGAATGTACATCGTTTTTGTAGCCTGTAATTAAGTTCCATGAAAGGCGTTCATAGTGTAACACAGAAATATTTATTCCATCGTAGATACCCGAAGGTGGAATAAACGTCTTTGCTGTTCTCCTGCACACACATCTTGTCGGTAAGTGCTCTGATAGAGAGTCACTTTTTATTTTTAGACCTTACATGGATTGCTAGCTCATTTTATTCTATTATTTCTAGAATGCCCTTGTAAATAGTTCCCTCTCCATGGACTAATTGCATCATCACACTCCGAGGTCCCAGGTAGGCCTATACCTCCATAAGCCCTGCAATTTGATTTTATTACCGCCTATGCTCCTTGTTGAATCGTAACTCATCAGGGTTGTTGCGAAATAGACCCCGGGACATAGACATAAAACGTTTCCGTGGTCGGATTAACAGTTCTATGGGCCCTAGCAATAGCTGTATCAGGCCAGATAGCACAGTTCTTGGGTTTGGGGGGCGGGGCTTGCTTGCGAATGATATAACTATATGAATGGAGTTCAACCTTTCTTCTACTATAAATACTATAACTTTACCAATATCCCTAGAGTATCCACATGGACGGTCCACTTTTTCATACACGATAACCGTATTGTTTCCTGTGATGTTTATTTTCCATTACTACTCACAAAATAACCACCCCTAGGGCATCCAGGGGGGAATTCCATTTTCCTATACTACTCACATACATGTAAATTTATCAAGGGCTCACTTTCCGATATGAAACACATGTTATAATGTCTTTCTTTTTAAACTACTTATCGAATAACTACAAGGGGCATTTGTGTTCATTTTCGGCGGTTAATCCAGTATTTAATCTTTCCCGTCTAAATGTCCACTTTATTATACCACTCACCACGCGCCCCAACGGAGACTTATACCTATACCTGGATAACACCATGCACCAGGCATCTACGAGGATTTCCAATTCCTGCCCATGCTACATGTACTACATTAATATCTATGAAGAACCTTGGTGTTCGTTACCGTACATTTCCTAATTATATCAACCGCCCCTGAAGCACCCTGACGAAAAGTCAATTTCGTTATACTACTTACACAATAGTCCAGGGCAGTCTTTTCCAGGACGACAATTAATGTACTTCCATAACAATTGACCCTTTTTAAGGCAATGGAAAATCCATTATGTATTGCTACCTTGAATGCATAGTGAGCATATGATGCGCTGGTATCTATTACAGCCCCCTAATTAAGTGTCCCGCTATAGAGTCCCAAATTCCTGTAGTGTCCACATCTCTATTTGTAATGAATACGTCCTCATTTCTTGTCTACTTCTCCACACAGACATGAAGATAAAAAGTGTAATGAAAGAATTTCCAGTGATACATAGAAATAGCTACATTTCAATAGTAAAAAGTACATCTCATTAATTAACAACAGGCAATAAGGTATGGACAAAGCATATCCGTAACGGGAAGGAGCTTCCTGAGATTGGACGTGAGGACCACTATGACTTTAATTACCAGGTAAGCCCGATCACATCAATATGCACCTTAATGGGCTCCAATTACTTACATCACAAGATAATGTAATCAAACTGACTTCTCCTTATTAACACATGATTAACAATGCCGAATGAGTCAATGTGCTTTAGTTGATTTGGATCTCTTTAATTCATGTATCTATTTAATATATGGTCAACTGTTTTCCATTTTAGCAAATCCGACGTCTGCCTACTCCAACTAAAATTCTACCGGTAAGTTATTGTATTCTGCATAAATTATCTATATGAAATGAAGAAACTCAACATTCAAAAGGCGACTTGGCCTGTTTCATACAAAACACAATAAGACAATAAAACTTAATCACATACATGTTCTTTTTCTGTATTATCAGGGAGATGACTTGATCACCTCATGTGTCTACAACACCAAGGGTAGAACCAACATGACTTACGTAAGTATCCAGTTATTCAATATATGTGTTTTAGCTCTTTCTTTTAGGTTTAAATCGAAAAAAACGCCAAAGCATGTACTCGAAAAATGCTTTTTTAACGTTCTACAAAAAGATTTTTAAGTTAAAAATGTTGATGTTAAAACAAGTTGAAAACGTTTACATACGTTGGAATATGATTATTTAACGTAACATAATAAAAATGTTTTTCACAAACGTTTTTACCCAAACATTTCCACACGTTAAAAAACGTGTGTTTTCTTTTGCCAAGCGGGCTTATTCTTTTCTATCTCTGAGCTTGTGTTCCAAAATGCAAAGCAATCAAGTTATCAAATGGACAAATCCTGATGAGCAAATAGATATTGATTGACACATCGGGAAAACACATACTGGAAATAGTTTAATGGTATGCATCTAAATGGGTGGAAATGGGTGGATACTATAGGACGCTGGACAAGATGTAATCTAGCGATGGTCTCCTTAGTACTGTAGGTTAATGGACTGTATTTTCCCATTTGCTTGAATCAGATCAGTAACTCAATTAAGAATACTGTAAAAGAAATATCATTTATACCTTGTTCAATTGCTGCAGGGAGGAGCAGGGACTGACAATGAGATGTGCTTCAACTTCATGTTGTATTATCCAAGGATCCCTCTTCAGGCCTGTACCAGCAGTGCCCAGCACTTCTACCCCATCCAGCAAATGGTGATGGAAAAAGCCATGTAAGTAATCTGTCATCTATGTGCACCTAAAAATGTGATGTCCGCCCACTGAGTCTCTTAATTCTACTTGCCCTCTCAACTGTCCCTTGTGGTAGGATTCTGGCCGTACCATGAAATCAAAGTGCATGTGTTGTGTGTATTGAAACAGAAACTAATACAGGTTGAGTTTTACATACTACGTTTAAAACGACATTCAACGTAACTAAAACTTTCAGGTAATGTAAAGCCAAGTCAGAAGAGAAGCATACAGTCGTTGGATGAACTATCATCCATTTCCAATTTGAAAAGATTCTTAATTGATAATTGACATTAATCACCTAAGGGCTGTATGGTGCCTCCAGGTTCATGTCCCTTTGTCACCATGATGCATAGTTGCTAGAACAACCTCCAGGTTCATGTCCCTTTGTCACCATGATGCATAGTTGCTAGAACAACCTCCAGGTTCATGTCCCTTTGTCACCATGATGCATCCCCGCTAGAACAACCTCCAGGTTCATGTCCCTTTGTCACCATGATGCATAGTCGCTAGAACAACATCCAGGTTCATGTCCCTTTGTCACCATGATGCATCCTTGCTAGAACAACCTACAGGTTCATGTCCCTTTGTCACCATGATGCATAGTCGCTAGAACAACATCCAGGTTCATGCCCCTTTGTCACCATGATGCATAGTCGCTAGAACAACATCCAGGTTCATGTCCCTTTGTCACCATGATGCATAGTCGCTAGAACAACCTCCAGGTTCATGTCCCTTTGTCACCATGATGCATAGTCGCTAGAACAACATCCAGGTTCATGTCCCTTTGTCACCATGATGCATAGTCTCTAGAACAACATCCAGGTTCATGTCCCTTTGTCACCATGATGCATAGTCGCTAGAACAACCTCCAGGTTCATGTCCCTTTGTCACCATGATGCATAGTCGCTAGAACAACCTACAGGTTCATGTCCCTTTGTCACCATGATGCATAGTCGCTAGAACAACATCCAGGTTCATGTCCCTTTGTCACCATGATGCATAGTCGCTAGAACAACCTACAGGTTCATGTCCCTTTGTCACCATGATGCATAGTCGCTAGAACAACCTCCAGGTTCATGTCCCTTTGTCACCATGATGCATAGTCTCTAGAACAACATCCAGGTTCATGTCCCTTTGTCACCATGATGCATAGTCACTAGAACAACATCCAGGTTCATGTCCCTTTGTCACCATGATGCATAGTCACTAGAACAACATCCATGCATCATGCCTAACCCCATGCTATGATGCACGTAGGCAATTACGACTAGTAGACCCCCTAGAACTGTTGCCTTCATTATGAATCAAGAGTAAAGATGTGAATTATGTTTTAATGTCATATGTAGCCCTTACATTTTTAATAATGCTGTATATGTAGGACTGGTGAGCTGCACATAGACCCTGCTGTACATGACAATGGTGACGTGTACAAGCTCCTGGACCATATCACCTGGAACGACGCCAATGTCAACCACTTCCAGAACCAGGTGAGTTACTCACGAGCAACTTGTGAGTTACTCTAATGAAATACTTGTGTAACGAGAATGTTCTAGCAGTATGGTAGATTATACACATCTTTTCGCTTTTATTGGTCATTCACGGTGAATGGTTGTTTTGTTTGAGGCCTTATTCTCAAAGTCATATGAATTCAGAATGTACCTAAATTAAGGTCAACACTTTTTAAAACCTTTTATTTATAGCTGAAGCACATTGCTGGGTACACAGAATCTTGCTCTGTTTCCAAGGAAGGATTTGGAGTTTTTACCGGATCGGTGAGTGTCTCTTATTTCATGCTTTTGCTGTTCACACACTTAAAGTTTCAACCAGCACTCATCAGATTAATTATTCCAATTCCATGCTATGATATTTACTCTGATAATAGTTCCGTTTCTAATTCCACAATGACACCGTTTCAGATAATTTAATCTATAGGTTATCTATTCTTCCCTACAGGCACCCTACTACAAGCCTCTGATCAAGGTGAATGAACCCCATGTGGTGGATCCCCAGTGTTTCACCTTATCTGGTGTAAAATCTATTCATGCTACCTCCATGGCCTTCCTACTGGCTATTGTAACATTGATAACACTGGTCAGCTAAACTACCGCAGAGATAATGATGGAATGAGCGTTAATAGGCACCAGACGTCACAGCTGGAAGGCATTGTATCAATTTGAATTCAGGGACACTTTTCAAATTCTTCGGATAATAGACACTCATAAAGGAAATGATGATGAATCGGGTCGCGAACCCCTGATAACAGGCCCAGTGTAACGATCAAAAGTAACAGAAAATTATTATAAAAGAAAAATCAATTTCTGTTGTCCCTCACAACTATTGTTGTACTTATCACTATGGATTTGGAATATCCTAGTTATCTTATTTCCTTGGAGGCGGCGGTTTAGCAGTTGCCAGCAGTTAGAGCTCACAGAGAGAGAAGTGCCTGAGGAAAAGAAACGTTTAGTTCATTTTAAGGAGAAACAAGTTAGACTTCTAACGGTTTATTGTAAAAATGATTTGATCTGGTAATACTCAGGCCAAAAGAAGATACATGCGTGGCTCAGGTAACATAGTCCAAAGTTTTAGCGCAGGTAGAAAATAGGGGAAAGATCCTAGGGCCGGACCTATTTTTCTATGGTTGGTCGGGTCGCTTAAAACACCTTGTATCTTTTAATGGCCCCAGAAATACCTTATATATCTATGTTCAACTGTATAGCTTAGGGAATACATTCATAGCACATTGCATTTACAATTGACGGCTGTGATAATCAATGTAGGCAGGAGAAGGCAGAAGGCTTGATCTTTCATTCAAATATAACACCTAATCATTGTTTGTCATAATGTAGACCGATTTTTATTGTAAATAGGTTGTTTCTTATTTATAGGGGTCTAGATTACCATGACAATGAGCTATTCATCTGAACGTTATGGTTTGTTTGAATATTTTTGTATAATTATACATGTACAATGGGCGTTGATGCTAGATGTTCTCTATATATTTTGCACATACATTTCGTGTCAATTACATGCTTAATGTTTGAAGAATCGCATATAATCGTGTTTTAGATTATAATTATGGAATGTCATATTATAAAACAAGAGAGCACCAAAATAAATTGTTTTTATAACATTTATTTGACAACTTTGGGGTTGACCATGTTTAATATATGATAACAACTTGGGCACCAGCCTTGACATTAAACTGGGATCAATCCAAATTCTAGTTTTGAAAAGTAACACCAGAGGGCAACACAACCTGGCTCTGCCACACTAAGCTATACATTATGTTATTCCTGACAGCATTATTTACACACCACCTTATACATACAATGTTATATCTCTGTTTCTTTTTTGTTTTATTTTAGCAGTAATATCTTGGATATAAGGCACTTCTTTTGGCAGATTTTAATATTTTCTCCCCACAGGATTCTTTATTTACAGTAGATAAAGAATCTATGCAGTTACGTGATATATTCATTTTCTTTATTCTTTCTCTAATTTCCCAATTTATTTTTGTTAGATTTCTATTTTTGAGATAGGTTCTGACGGATATGATACACATTGAGTAGTCTATTGCCTAAGTCTAGTTATGATACAAATCGCCTAGGTTATATCTAGATATGATAAATGTACAATCCTACATGGGTAGTATTTGTGATATGTGCTAATGTGAAGTACTGAGCATTCAAATGGAAGTACTCATTATTTGGATCTTAGACACACAAGTAAACAGCCTGATCAATGTTTGGATGAATATCATTTATCAGTACCATTTAGAAGGAAATCTTGCCATCTCTTGATATGATATATAGGTAATTCTCTTGATATGATATATAGGTAATTAAGTTATCAAACCATGTCGTCAAAGAATGATTATCAATATGTATATCAATATTCAACCTGTGGTAAGAGCTTCTTGTTCTTATAATGGGGACTATCAGCACCTACCTTTACCTACCAATGATGTTTTGGATGATTTGTTAAAGTTCAACTCTGAAAATAATGTGTCCAATTACGCCTATATGAAGGGCACTATTCCCACAAGGACCACCTGTTGTTCATCACTGAACATTACATTTATCCACCTTTTTATACGTGAGTGCCTGCCGGCCTCTCACATTCAACATGAAGTTCCTTTTTTAAATCATCTCTCAATGTGTCAAAGAAGTGCCAACTAATTTACCCAGTGTTATTAATGCTAAGTATACTTGTGCCAAATATCTATCCTACATCTGTAGTTTTCAATACATCAACAGGAATAGGTTGGTGGACAGTTGTGGTTCGCAGTTAAAACCCCTTGACATTTTGGCAGAGATGCCCCACACAATCGATCAAACTCAAAGCATCCGATCCACTGTGTACCATATGGACGCCTCAATTACATTTGACACAGAGAAAACTACTTTTATAAAGTAGACTTTTGACTTAAACATATTTCAAGGTACAGTTTTTTTTCTCTCTTTTCGGTAGAGTATGTCTATAGGACACAAATGTAATTCAATTGCACTTGGAATGAATGATTGTACTGGGTAAGGAAAATCATATTATCCAGATACATGTGTGAACACTATTTCATTGAACGCAAAAAAATATAGACAATACGATACTCTTAGGTAAACTGAACACTTTCCGAGAACAAAATAACCAAATCAATACATTTCCCCAATAGGGTTTATACGTGATACCAATACAAAAGTGGCAGAAATATCAGGTTATTAGTCGCGCAATTACCACATACATCTTTGTCAGTTAATAGAGGTCAGTCCATCACTCAGAGGGGTAGATTATGATGGTTAAATCAATCATATTAACCGGGGCTAATATAATCTAGCATTATCGTGTCAGTAAGATGCATAAGATACTAAGGAAGGCCCATTACACTCTTTAAATCAAAGTCAAGCATGATTTTAAGATACGTGGCCGGGCTCTCAGTTCAAAACTACCTTGAAACACTAGAAATTCCATTAATTTGATTAGAGTGGTTCATATACCATTGAACATACAACCAACAAGCCACAATAAGGCAACCTTCAGAATGATATCCTACTTTAAATAAATTATACCCATAATCTGTGGTGCTTAGCCCTACGACGTTTTGTGGCAGTTTAGGTTATGATATGATTTCAGAGCACTTTACATAACATATCACACTTTCTTACAACAAACTGTGAAATCCTTGGAAGACATCATCACATTTTCACAAGGCAGAAATAGAGGCATTTAAGGCAGTTATATCACAAGTCTTGAGCTGATTCAAGTGGCAGGTAGTTTTCTGATAAGATCACAATATAAAGAGTCGGGGATTACAATACAGTTCAAAGTTCAATGTCATAGAGACAAAATACTGACATTCCAGAGGTGGTGCTGACGACCTAGGTCGTCAAAATGAAAATACCAAAATCTGCACCCATAGGTAGTCATTTTGAGTACCCAAGGTCGTCACAGTGACCCTGTGTAACTGGTAGCTGACGACCATGGGTCCACAGGATGACGACCTTAGGTTGTAGGTGTTGGTATAATCACCTGGGACGTTTAAAGAACATTTTTAGGTAATCAATGGGTCGCACAGATTAAGGTTATCCTTTACAAAGTATGTGGCAGTATTGATCAGAATTTAAACAAACATCTGTACACAGGATCTCCACATGACCACCCTTTGCATGCCCACTTTCCTAAAGAGTGGACATAATAAAATTACACTGTAGAATAAGCTCGAATTAATCCCTTAGTTCATGCAAAGAACGCACCAATCATTTCTATGCCTATTGGATCCTATTCAAATGGCAAATGCATCTTCATATTCTAGTTACAAGTCCATGTAATTCTTATAATCTTGACAATTCTTGTGCATAACGAAATCCTCAGGTCGGCTTGTATGTGAGACGTGATATATTTTTACAGGACTTAGTATCTTGTAGCCTTACAGGCAGACCTCAAATCACAAATGAAAGCCATAATCTTTCTTCATAATATATTGCCTGAGGGCGAAATTGGCATGTGTACTAAAGGATAAGATCGAGCTCCACAATTTTCCACAATTCAAAATCCGTTTTTCCACCCAAAAGACCTGAGTAGGACGCCCAGGAATGCAACCTTTCTAACATAGTCTTTCCTCTATAATCCTCAGAGGAGCAAGCTATGGTATTAAACGCGAAGAACATGACATTATCATATTTACACTCAGACAATCAATTGCAAACATCTATGAGACTAAATTTAAGTTAGTACATGAGGGAAAGATGTGTAATATGTACATGGATGATTTGAGATTTCTTTAAAACTCTTTATAGGTGAAAAACAGCAAAACCAGCGACCAGAACCCTCTATTAATACCCCACTATTTATACCCAGGTCATGATGGGGTTAGTCAGGGAGGAGGTTAGCAAGTCTATATTAGGATGAGATAAAACCAGTCACTAGTAGATGGCGATTGTGGGGGAGGTAGAAATTACTTGAGAAGGTTGTCTATATAGGGGTTTCAAAATAATCGTCATCAGTTTCCTGGAATATCTTTGCCCTTCTACTGGCAAAGCTATAAGCATATCCCAACCATTTTGTGATAATCAAAGTTTGTGAGACCTAGACCCAATTAATGTATCTGAACCTCGAAGAAGTCCCACCCTGGTTATTCTATTTATAAATGGGCTTTTTGATACTACACGTATAAAGGCCCATGGACTGAGCTTAAGCTGCTTAGCCATTTAAGTACAGTAAGGATCTTGACTCAAATTATGACTTGTTACTTCTACAAACCAACGATGTCACATGTCTACTACACAAACACATTTCCTCTATTACAGTACACCTTTCAAGAATACACCAGTCCCAATCACATCCACTGTGCCCCTGTGCTCCTTCTAATCCACAACATACACACTAGTCTATACTTAGCATAGACATTACAAAAGGATGATCTATACATTAGTACAGTTCTGACCTTGGAATAGACCTAAATTAGAAGGTTAATTCTCGTCCTGGAGCCTGCTATGTATGATGAATGAGGTTGACGTATTAGGGGGACTTTTCTGTCACCACCTTTCAGCATATCAGAGATGAGGGATAAAGTCGCGGTATTCCCCATATCAAAAGGTGAATACTACAACCACGTCTACGTACATGAATGTTAGCATGGTTAGGATGGAGAAGGCATTAATCTAATAGACATAGGTTGCATCTATAAGTAACCCGAATGCCCCAACCCTATGGAGCTGTGAATGAATGAGTGAGTAGGTGAATGATATTTAACACAAAGGGTCTCAGCCAAACATCTCCTGTGAGGCATAGGTCATATAGAGGAATCCATCCTCATCCTTCTCATCCTTGTAGATCTCTGTCAGCGTCGTGGACATGCTGGCCACACTCTTATTGTTGATTATCAAGTAGAAGGCTTGGTTGGCATTCAGTGTTAACCGGTTTCTGCAAGGCAAACATAGACAATGTAAATCAAGAATTCAATGAAGGCATAATTATACACAGTTTTGTCATTTAGGTGGTTAGGCGATTTTCTGGTTTAATCACAGAGATTCAGGGGAATTAACCTAATCCCCAAGTATCTGTACCATTAAGGTGTTCATATGTAAGGTATGTACAATGTAGGCCTACGTGTCTAGGCGGAATCAGAGCCTTCCCTTCACCCTCTGCCCTCTAACAGTGTAGATGATCGCAGTAGATGGCTTTAGAGGGAAGCGTGTGAGCATCGGCTGCACCCTCTACCTAGAGGAAGGCATTGTGTCGCTAAATTGACTCCCATTTAAGGGTCAGGCTGAATCACTTAATAGAGTTTCCCCCCTGACTCAAGCACCCCATGAAGCAATTACTACAAGATGCTGCTGTCCTGTGTAAGACCAAGCTGGTCCCACCTCGACCAGATATCGCTGCCTAACAGGGAGTTTGGGATAAAGTAGTTGTGCCTGCTGCTTACTTTAGTAATCTATAGCATATTGGCAGGTACCGTGCAAAGTAATATTCCCACAAAATGGGGACCCATAATGCCTAAACACGAGAGAGGCATTCCCAAGAATGTGTCTCATGGGGAGATTGAGGTAAGATCACAGGCTGAAATAACATAGAATACTAGGCTGCTTATTGAATATGTTGGGTGTAATGGTAAAGGCAAGACACTCTGATTTGCTCACTTTTTGTATCACAGTAGGCGGCACCACTGTCTATGGTCCACCCCCCCCCCCCCCAAAGACAGTGGTGCCGCCTGTACTGCAAAAATGACAGTCATTATCCACCCTGATCTTTGCAGTACAGGCAGCACCACTGTCTATGGGGGAAACCATAGACAGTGGTGCAGTCTACTGTGATACAAAATTACCAAGACCAGAGTGTCTTGCCTTTATATATAATATACCGTAATCTCCCGAGTATAAGGCGTGTCTTACACGGGTTTTTTTAGTTCTCATTGAATCCACAAGGGGGACACCAAGACTTTTCTTTTGATATGTTACATGCCCCCTTGGTCATAAAAGGACATAAGGGGGCCCAGGAGGGTCCGGGGTGGCCCAAGCTACACATAGGTTTTTGAATTTTGAAAATTCATTCAATGGAACAAAAGTTATGAATTTTTCATTTTTTTTTTTAGAATTTTCCAAAACTCTAGGTGCGCCTTATACGCGGGCTGCGCCTTATACGTGGGAGATTACGGTACATAACCATGTACTAGCAGCCTAAAATTCTGTGTTGTTTCGGCCTGTGGGTAAGATATTCTAGCACATGTTTATTGTTTATTCTCAATACTTGAGGGACTGTTCATGAAGGAGATTGACTGGCCGATTGACTCTGACACTACTCTAGAGTCGGACTGATTCATACCATAGAGATAAGAGAGAGAGGTATCTTGGGTATACTGATTATGACACAGTTAGCCTCACTTTGTCTCATATCGAAATGAGTGTCCATTTAGATCACTCATGATTGATTCCTCTTACGAGAGTGAGGCAACCACCGGCATAGGGGAGAGTTCGGCTGACACTCTTTTTCTATTCTGGGTACGTTACTTGAACTTTTAATCTGTAAATTACCTTGGTTCATTGGAGGGATGCCTATGCAACAACATACTTATCTTACATTTAGCAAATATTACGGTCTACTGGAGAGATTTTCTCCAAATACTTAATGATAAAACAGAATATATCGCTATCCAAAGATCCTATGTCAGCTAACATTCAATGACTTCTTATAGTTTTTAGGGTGCCTCTAATGGTTGGGATGGTTTGCAAAATTCTGAACATATCTGGGAAATAAGAAGTTGTTACTTCTCCTTAAACCTAAAGACACCATGATATGTCATGTCGATTGAGAATAACAGGTAACCCACATGAATTTGAACTTCTTTGTAAAGAATCATTAAATTTTATGGCTATGCAAAACGAGTGCAGAGGTAAAGTAATGGGAGCTTAATTCAATGGGAGCCGTTAGCTTTGAAGTTCATTCAACTTGCAATGACATGCATTAAGATTTCCTACATGGTTATATGAAATAACACAAGGATGAATGATGGGAGTATAACTCCTTAATATCACATTTCATGTAGTTTTAGTAACATGCAATGACAACTGTTGATGAATAGCAGCTAAGCTGAACATTTACCACATCTTCGTTTTGTCCCTTGGGAACAAATTATACTTGGAATGGAACAAACGACCCTCTTCCTGCATTTAGCCTGAGCAATAATCCCACACGTGTCCCTTTATAATTAGTGCACGTCAGTGACATTAGGGGTGATCCCAGGTCACTATGACATATAGTTTTCAGTTGTAGGGGTGGCAGGACAGAATATGTCTATGCTAAATATAAACTGTGTAGAGGGACTGAATTGATCTTTTGGCATATACTGTGTAGAGGGACTGAATTGATCTTTTGGCAACTGGGTCGGCTGTTCCCGTGTAACCATATAGAGGCAAGGATCAAACTTAAACGTGAAAAGATAGTATAGGGGGGGATTTCAATTCTATAACATATGCTGAGTGTATACTTATGGAATAATTTTGCAATGTGATCTGTTAACCATAATAAAACCGTAATGTTGTAGATTTTAATAGAATGGTAGAGAATAGTCCTGTGAGACATGGCACAGCGACTTGTAATCTTGTGACTAGTATTAGTTGGTGATAGAATGATAGAAAGTTGGTTTAAAAGATTCAAGAGGCGTTGGCATCATGACGACCAATGGGAAAGTATATAACTCAGCAGACTCACTATGACTGCATTTATGCATCATCCCCCGCCCTCCCACACCCATTGGCAGTACTAGTACTGATGCCTGTGCCCTGGGAGAGAGAAAACAAAAATATTGAGCCCTTCAGCAACTTTGGCAATGGCTAGAGCTTGGATAGTGAGACAAACCATTAGACCAGCCTACAACGACCTATAGTAGAGGTATAGAAGTGTATGTAGCTGGAGCTGACACTGTAATACAAACAAGTTATCAAAAGCTTGTTCAATAATGAAAACAGGCTGTTAATAAGTTCAGTAGGTTTACACATGTGTATAATCAATACAGGACACTGTCTGCATTCTGGGTGCTATTATGGGTAGATGAGGGTTCTAGGCATTACTGCTGGGGTATGTCAGAGGGTTGACTGGGGTGCTGGCGCCTACAGCTAATTGATATAAGCTGTGGACTACATGATGGCAGAGAGACCCCTTCACGGTCCAGTAGTCAGAAAATCCACTCGATCACCCCACCTCTCTGTAGAGGGGGAGCCCAGTGTAAGTACCTCTGTGTACATACATGTTTTCACAGTGTTCAACAAAATTGCTTATATGATGAAATATAATGAAAGGAGTTATTGATATAATGTTTCGTCACCAAAAGCAGATACATATTTTGAGAAAGCATTATTTCAATGCAAACTGAAAAAGTTTACACAGAAAAAAATGTAGCAGTTCCACAAGGTGTCCTTATACTTCAACCTCCTCTGATTTACAAAGATGCACATATGGCAACACTTTCTTTGTTTCTTGTTCAAATCCAGAAAACATGATCCAATTGTACCATAACCCACTGAGATGAGACCTGTACTACCGTAATCTCCCACGTAGAAGGTGCAGCTCACGCAGAAGGTGCGCCCCCAACTCAGAGAAGGCTGTTTCACGTAGAAGGTGCACCCCTCCAGGCAGATTTTTGTCAGTTTAGTACTGTTCTATAGTAAAAATACCCCCCCCCCATAAGGCGCACCTCCAACTGAAGGCAATTTACCACCTGTGTAGAAGGCGCACCCCCAATCTGATTCACGTTGAAGGCGCGCCTTCTACGCGGGAGATTACGGTACATAGATGAAGTAGTTTCAGAATGAACAATTCTAAAACAAAGGCTACAGAGATGCATTTCTGAATCTTAAAATGCTCTTATGCTAATCTGCCATATGGCTCCAAATGATGAAATGTCTAATCTGTGAATAAAATCAAAAGCATGAGATATATTCTGAAAATTCCCTGACTGATAAGTAAAGGACACACACTGTTGTTATTACATGAGAATAGTGAGCAGGAATAGTCCATAGCAGAGGTGACCGTGGTGACTGTGAACCATACACTAATCTACTCATCTCATGAGTATCCGCCTATGGTATTGTATTGTGCAGTACCTGCCATACAAATAGGGTGAGGGGGGGATGCTGCTGAAAAGGCTGCCTACAAAACTGTCAGCATTTGGCTTTGAATAATGACTTGCTGTTAATTGACATAGCTAGAGGGAATTTAGTTCACTGTGCATTGAGATACAGATGCTTAAATTAGCAAACGATAAATGACACGAACTATTACAAACATCTCTTTATAACATAGGATTCCTAAATCAGATTTTGATTTTTAACAAATCATTATGTTTCCTGAACATTGGGCATTGGTTGCATGTTCTGGGGTAGTTCTTTCAAAGGAGTTATTGCCTAGGCCTGGCGCCATTAATCCTACAAGATGTTGTCCTGAGACTTATGTAATTATTTCTCATACTAATGTGAAAACTATGATCATGTCAAAGAGTGGTAAACCCACGAAGAGTCTACTGTGAGTGATAATTGGGTGGTTTGGGGGTAATTGAGTGGATTTAGAGCTTTCAGAATAGTAGTATATAGCGTCTATTAAGAAGTAGTGATTCTAATTTGCACCCTACTTTGTGTCTGTACTGGCACCCCAAGCTTAAAGCTGGTATGAAATCTGTCGTAGCTTTTTCTGACATGTATTTCAGATAATTGTATACCCTTCCCGATGTTGTAGGGTGACATATATTCTGGTAATAGCTGACCCATTATATGCACAAATCAGGACATCAATTTGAGTTGGTCTTTGCTTTTTGGTGGAGAGGAAAACCACTTGGTTAATAAGTATTGGTCATAGCCTCCTGGTGGCAGCACTGAGTGGCCTGCACTCCTGTCACACATCCAAATCAAAGTCACCACCCGTAGGGAATATGGCTCTACTTTATGACTTTAGATGGAGCCACTGTGCTGTTGCAATCAAGACTAGTAAAATGCTGGAAGCATTTTATTTTCACAGAGATATAATTATGCTTGAATTTAGCATGGTCAAAAATTACAAAATAGATCGAAACTTTATCAGGACACTCTAACAAGACGGATGATAGATATGTAGAAAATGGAAAATCCGTATCTTGACATCTTGTACCAGCTTTAACCCACGAAGGCCTACATAACAACGTTTATAATAATACATTTTACGATGCACACACTGTCACAGAGTCTAATCTAACTATAATTTATAGGCATAATAACCCCCATGTTTTGGGCTCAATTATCAGGATATGCTGTAAACATCTGGTACTGAGTCACGCAAATAAAAAGTGAAGTGCAACTAAGCCTAAACATCAATTGAGGGTGCATCACGAAGTCGACAAGGAGGGCAATGTAGGAAAGTAAATGTAAACTGTAAAACACATTTCTAAATTCATTCAAGTCTAGTTGCATGAACCGACAAGGCCATGCTATAAAACATAATAAGTAACCTTCGGCCATGCGGAAGACCTCACAATATCTGTTTAGTGTGCATCACATGCCAATTAGCAATGCAGTGACGTAGTGTGTCAGTCCGGACCCTTTTTGAGAAGGCATGTGAACTGGCTCTAGTCTACTAACTCAGGCGTTTAGGGCCAGGAGGGCAAGGGACATTAAAAAGTCCCCCTGTTGTAATATCTCTCTACTTTATCAACACAAACAGTAGATCTGCATACTGTTGATACATAACATCCTGAAAGTGAGGCGAACTGAAATGTGTAGGTCTACAATAGCGAGGTATACAAATGGGATATCTCTGAGCAAAGTGCAAGGTGTGTAGACCTAAATCACCTCGTATTGACATCATTTTTGGTGGCATCTCTAAGTTTCTATCTTAATTATTTTGACTTGAGGGAACGTTCAAAAATTACGTCACTGCTTAGGGTGTGTGTATATGTGTGTGTGTGTGTGTGTGTGTGTGTGGGGTCTTTGGGTTCCTCTATATGTTCCATTCAAAAACAGTGACAACGGGGTGGGTGGGTCCTGAAAAATGCGTAAATAACAGTGACATAATTGCTTGGAGTAGAACCCAAAACCCGCGATAACGTCACACAATGAAATGTTGAACTATGCGTTCACCTTACTATACCACATGTCCTGTCTTGTATTGTCCTGTGATCTGGATCTGTGATGCAATTTGTAAAGTGTTGTGTCTTTGGTGTGAATTGATTTGATTAAATTAAGCTGTATGAAATGTCTGATCCTTTTTGATTTCTATTCATTTTGTGACAGTTGAAATGCGTACTTATGTGTTAACCATTTGTTGCAAATAGAAAAACAACAACTCAAAACTAAAACTTTGCATATGTAAGTCTCTAGCTCGGAGAAGTCATGAGAGAGAAAGAGAGAGAGAGAGAGAGAGAGAGAGAGAGAGAGAGAGAGAGAGAGAGAGAGGCAGAGACAGTGAGAGACCAGGCTTCACCTATATTTATTCTCTCTCCTAAATAGAGAGGGGATAAATGCTTCCCTGGATAATTCATGAGAAGGGATATAGCTCAAATATATACTTTTCCATAGGTACAGACATATATTCATGATCAGCTGATAGTGGGTGGCAGTGGTCATACTCCCAGATCTCTCTTGATCCTCCAACTCAAGGACATGACCTCTTTGATATATGATCCAGCACACCTAATCCAACTGTCACTGTTAGATGTAATGTCCAGTACCATTGACCTACTCTACTACACTTGTGTACATACGTACATATATTATATGCGCAATTAGTGTCTTACATAAACTAGCACTGGACGACACCGGACCGATAAACAGTCTTATATTACAATGTGCGCACGTCATGCGATTGTATTGTTTATTACAAAGTCATTTGAAAGTTGATAGTCTAAAGGTTAGACCTAGTATATTGGGGAAAAATACATCAAGAAAAAATACAAAGCGCCAACGAGAGAAGGTGTATCTCAGGGCCGATTCTCAGTTTCCTAGCCCATGTAAAATGAAACGGATCTCAGTATTTATTATCCTAAATAATACCAACGTTGTGAACTTGTGTAAATTCTTTATCTATCTGCTACCTCTATTACCTATATGGTGGAGACATGACACTATCACTCTAGACCCATGTTGACATATGTGGTCAGGACCAATATCTGTGGTTCTAGGTAACAAGGTGAGTGACCGGGGTCAGATAAAGGGAATGCCACTCATAGAATCCAGGATAACACACGTCGACTCCTGTTCTCTGTCCACACATAGAGTATTCTGCTATCATTTTACTGTTGGTGTGGCCCTTGACTTATTCTCATTTAACAAGTTACTTTCTATCACGTTTCCAGATAACACGACCGATTTTACACCTCCACATCTGGGCTAAGAAATTCTTATCGATTGACGTCACCAATCGCGGAACCTCTTCTTTCCCGGTCTTCTTTCCAGATCAGTTCTCGCTGTCTCTCTAGTCTATGAGTGGAGGGAGCGATTCATCAGAAAGCCCCACCCCCAACCCCAATTAATGACGTCCTTACTTTAAAAGTTTTCTTATGATTCATCCTGACATCCCACAGATATATATTTCTACAGTATTTCTTTCTCTACTTATCTAAGGTTCTCTTTTAAGAAATGATATCGAGAACCAGTAAAACTACCACGAATAGTTCAAACCTGGAGATTAAACTTCACTGTTCTAAATGTGGAAATCCACTATTTATCACAAAACTGTGTCTCAATACAAAGATCATAAAGTGTAAACTTCCTAGTACATTTTCTGTAATACAATGTCTTGTATTTAGGCCATAAGAAGGCTTGAAATACTCCATCTTCAGAAATTAATGGCAATGGCTTATCATTAAAAATGTTATATAGAATCAATAACTGATCCACAAATATCAACTACATGTACATAGATCAGTAGCTGTCTTGGATTGTGAGCGATAGTCCGACTGGAAATACCATAATATTTGTACTCCACAGGCTAAATAGAGCACGACTAGAATGTGCACCTACAACCAATCTCTGATAAGATGTACCGTAATCTCCCGCGTATAAGGCGCGTCTTATACGCCAAACAAAATGTTTATAGGTGGGTAATTTTACTATAGAACAGTACTAAATTAACAAAAATCTGCCCTTAGAGGTGCGCCTTATACGTGGAATTGCATTCTCTTAGTTGGGGATGCGCCTTATACGCGACCTGCGCCTTATACGCAGGTGATTACGGTATTTGTTATAGTCTCATGGTTCTGCAGTTAGTTATTAGTTATTAAGTCACGACTCGTACATCCCTTTGTATCTGAATTCTAACAGCAGCAAAGTTCATATGGGGACAGCGTGATTTAAAGTGCCCAAAATAATATTTAACCACTTCCAATGTAGGACCTGGCATCCCGCAGATGATTCAGGCAGGGGTAGTAAGGGACATGGGACCATTCACGTACATGTATACACATATTGCATTGAGTGTATATATTATGTGCAAGATCAGTGATATTCCCAATTTTGCTAGATAGCAAAAAACAACAAAGGCTACAATTCTAGAAAATGACGGCCTTGAGGAGTTGCTGTGGGCCCTTTGTATCGAATAATTCCCTTATTTCAATTACTGCATGGGCAGCATAATTCCTAAAGAAGCTAGGCATATCTTTCAACCAGAATCTGCTGAATAATCACTGTGTGACTGCAGTATATTTCCCTTGACAAATACCGTCCCTTCATGGGTATATGGGTTTGGTAAAGTTTGCGCAAATACTTGCAAAAAAGGAAGATATACATGAGTTAGCATTTCCAGAGATCCTCTCAGTACATGTACTGTGTTTGAATATAGAGTTCTGGTTGTACCTTTACTTTACTTTTCTCTTTTCTTCTCTTACCTTAACTTCAATGTAAGAGCTGGCGCTACCCTACAGTCAATCGATTGTCTCATGAATCACACAACAATACATGTATAAGGAAATGTTCGACGCAGGGCTTTTATTTTATATGATTTCAGTATTCTTTGTTTCAAACTAGTATATGATAGTGTTTAGTTTGCCTCCATCCATAACTCCCTTTTATCGTACCTAAATATACCACAAAATGCGGTAGGGTATGTTCTTTAGAAAGGTATCTTTTTGGGTTGGGGGCTGGCAATTGAGGTGGCCCCCAAGGGGTAAAAAACGACATGGCGACATTTGACCATTTTGAGGTGACTTTCTGACATTGCACCCTTTTGAAAGTGACATGTGACATGTCCATTCCCTATAAAGTGACATGTGACCTGAAGCCTTGAATTTTTGAGACAGATTTATTTTTAGACATGTCATTATCCCTAAAAAGTGACATGTGACCTGAAGCCTTGAATTTTGGCGACATTGTGACAGCTTACAGGGTACCTGGGAGGTAAAAATACCTCTTGGTGTCACACCATCACTTTAGTGCTTACCTAGCACAGTATAGGCCTAGACACGCACAGTGGATAGAGCCCGGGGGATAGAGGGGATGCACTTTCTAGATTCTCCTTAGGAGATCTTCAGCCTAGTCACTACAATAGAAACTGTAGCACCGAGACTTGGCCTAGGCTTTACTTAACCTAGAACATGACCATGCAAAGCATGACCGACACTTGATTCATGACAGCTGGTTTGCCACCATTCCAGTATTAGGCACCCTACACATTTATAGCTATTTAGTACACCATTCGTCTACATCAAGAGGAGCAGAGAAAAGTTCATGGATTCATCTGTTCATGGCTGGCAGCCAGCGTCCTTTCTCTTCACACTCCATGTAGCGGTCTGATGGTGCTCACCTGTCCCTATCTGGACCATAAGGATTTGTCTCACATCCCCGTGTTAATTTAAATGATTTGGGATAATTCTACTCTTCCGAAGAAAAAACAACATCCACAGAACAAAAGCAAGCAGAAACAGGATAAAAATGTCAAAAGTTTAGGTAAATTTGGGATCTGATAAAAAGTCATCAAAGCAAGAAGAACCATGGAAACAATGATATACTTCCATAACTTCTTAAACCCTTCCAACTCATAAGATGTAACTTCGGAAAATATATCACTTGGTGGGAGTAGAATAAACAAAGATCCTCTCTCGTCACACTCAACATATCTTGGGGATAATGGGAAGAAGAAAACCTTTTGGATTGGCCTCATCTTGACATCCACACCCTCGGATTTATAAACCTATATGTACACCACAGCACTAATGTGGTCACACACTTAAGAAACATATATTCTATGACACGACTCTCTGAATATAAACGTTATTTTTAGACCTAATTACCTGTTGCATATTATAAGTACATGTTTTTAAATCTTGAAGGATACTTACCTGATAATTGTGACAAATTGGGACATTGTGAGCTCTTTAGGTACAAGGAATTTTGTTTTGTCAAGCATAGGTAACGCCTGCTCCTTGTGATATCGTTCTACTATGACCTGGAAACAAGAAGAAACATACTTGTATGTATTTAACATAATTCATTATTAATTTAGTCTGAAAACCTAAAGATTGGGTAGGAGCTGATCTTGGTGGGTTTTGTGATGTTCTCATATTCACCCTTGATGCATCTATCATTTTGCGTGCAACATTCTTTTGCATTCTGATACTTAGGCCACACCAAAAAAATAAGTTCTACGGATTTTGGTTTTGAAAAAATGGTGCAAGCGAGCGAAATCTCTCTTTTTTTAAATTTTTGTTGCCAAACATCACAAAGAGAAAACTTGTAGAAAGCGAACGAAATCTGTAGAAAATATTTTTTTTCAAAGAATTTCCAAAAATATGGACCATAGACCGTAGACCAACTTATCTTTTTTTGGTGTGGCCTTAGGAATGTCTGTTACATAATATTATCCACATTTAATTGTAACCAACTCTAATTTACGAATGAACAGTTCATGTATGTCTTATTAAGTGCAAGAAGATTGTAACTGCATTTTTCAAGTTTTGCAGGAGAGGCAGAACAAGTGTTCCACTCACTATAGTACAAAGTCCAAACAGCAACATTGCACTACCGCCTGTCAGCACACATAATAATAGACATAGGTTCAGTACTTCCACAATATCTAAATATGCGTCAATACATGTTAAACTGATAAAAACTCAATTTTGCCAACCTTCTTGCACTAAGGCGACGATATAACAAGCATGCAAAATGTATAGTGGGAATACAGGAGCACCAGAACAGCAAAAGAAAAATGAACAAAAAAATTGAATGAAAAAGTATGCATCCTTAGATAGCCCCGGTTTCTAAATAAAAGTAGTGTTTTTCTATAGAATACCACCCTATAATATAATGTATTAGTCCATGTCACTTTGTGGCTAATTGTCCAGGTTAACAGAAGGATAGGTAACAGTATCTAGTCTGTTCAAAGTCCTGTATAACATACTTGAGACTGGTAATGCATTTTAAGTGAGTGATATGCCTAACATGATAAGATATATAGATTGGATGATGATTGACCTAAAGGAGCAGGAGAGAAATAAGTGAGAGAAGGCCAGACATATCAATTTATAGATGAAGAAGAGAATTTAATCATATCTAGACCCCGCTACTGCTCAACTAGTGCACACGTACTTATATAACCATTCTTGTGGTGGAAATAGGTGATACTTACTGGTAGTTTTGTGGGAAATTTCGTACATATATCCGCCACCTCCTGCTTTCGTTGTGCTGAAAATAGAGGTGTGAAAGGAAAACAACTGAGCGGCCTTTTTTAAAAACAGTAATGTGGAATTCAACTATGATGTTGGTTCCCATTTTAATAGAATAATTCTGACTATTAGTCTCTATTTTAATAGGAATGTAATGGTATTACACTCCATTCAAATAATGGTATTTAGTTAAATATATAGTTATCATATTGAAATACCCTCTTTTCATAGCTATGATGTAAATATTATGGCCAGATTGTCATGCAGCAGTGATGTCATAATTGTTTCTATACTCCTGGTACATTTGGACTGATAATGTGGTAATGATGACGACCTGCATGACTGTCCTCATTCTACGCCACGGTGTTGATAACATAGATGCTCATGTAGCATATCAATTTATTTATCTACATTCATAGCATTCTATACGACAGACAACGGTAGGATGACGTCAATAGGAAGACCTTTGAATTAGTTTCTTATTATATACATGTGCTTATTAAAACAATAAGGCAGCACGGTGCATCTATAAACGCTTATTATGCATGATGTTTGTGATATTGAGCGGTGCTTATTAAAACAATAAAGCAGCACGGTGCATCTATAAATTTATGCTTATTATGCATAATGTTTGTGATATTGGGCAGTGCTCATCAAAACAATAAGGCAGCACGGTGCATCTATAAACGCTTATTATGCATGATGTTTGTGATATTGGGCAGTGCTTATTAAAACAATAAGGCAGCACAGTGCATCTATAAACACTTATTATGCATAATGTTTGTGATATTGGGCGGTGCTTGTTAAAACAATAAGGCAGCACGGTGCATCTATAAACGCTTATTATGCATGATGTTTGTGATATTGGGCGGTGCTTATTAAAACAATAAGGCAGCACGGTGCATCTATAAACGCTTATTATGCATAATGTTTGTGATATTGGGTGGTGCTTGTTAAAACAATAAGGCAGCACGGTGCATCTATAAATGCTTATTATGCATAATGTTTGTGATATTGGGCGGTGCTTATAAAAACAATAAGGCAGCATGGTGCATCTATAAACACTTATTATACATAATGTTTGTGATATTGGGTGGTGCTTGTTAAAACAATAAGGCAGCACGGTGCATCTATAAACGCTTATTATACATAATGTTTGTGATATTGGGTGGACATGAGAAAATATCGGGGGGGGGGGAGGGACATAATTATACGCCTACACAAGAGGAATTGTTTAATTTCTCTGGATTATATCAGAGATAAACTATTTATTATACCACAATTAATCAACCAATGCATAATGAGTGGGACTCAGTTATACCGATTCTATTGTGTCTAAGGTGCATTGTGAGTATAGTTTATTGTTAATACACTCCGTGCAGGATTTTTATGGATATATTTTTCTACCCAGGCTTTCTCTCTGCTCAAAGGAGGCTAGGCTAAACGCTAATTCCTGACCTCCTAACCAATAATGGTATCCAAGAGAGAGAAAATTAAATCATTAAATTTTCTATGACCACCCCGCCCCCCATTTTATCAAAAGTGATCTCTCCCATTATAAGATAATACTGAACTCCAAACATGTATGTCTGCGGGTGGGGCACATTTTGAGCTGATGGTTAGGGAAAGTCGCAGCAGACTCGACCATTCATGTATTAGGCATGTTGGTACATGTACCTTATGTTATAAGTCGACTACCTCAGACTAATTATTCTTTCAGATATCACACAGCAACTGTAATGATTTGTGCTGTGTTAACAACAAATGGAAGGCCTTGAATATGCCCGCAAATATCACTGATGGATTTGGACAATAACATGAAATAGGGTGGGATGGTCGAACTAAGATACCACCAAAATGCCCTGCAAATGCGGTGGTCGAGTCAGGGACGACTTACCCTACCGGCTTACCCTCCCACGCACACTGTGTGCGTCACTCATTGATGTAAAATAGCACACAGCTGAACAAAGTATGAGCATCAACTGCAGAAGTATATTAAATGTGGCTGATCAGTCATATAGACAAGTCGATGAATGAGGGAAATGGCACTAGAGTCTAGATCCGCTGGTGGATCCCATGTTGCCTTGTTTTATTTATATCTTCTTAGCCTATTTACACCAAATATTATAAGAAAGGTTTATTTGCGATATTGCGATACAATATGTAGCTCATTTAGAAATAGGGAACAGATTTGGGTTGAGGAATAAGTACCTGTCAATAAGCATGTTTACACATGTCGACTTTGTTGCCATAAGTAGGGTAAATTAGGGTGGGGTGGAGGGTTTAACCAGGTGCCACTACCCCCTGCCCATAACATGTTTTCCCCACCATTGTCCATTGTTTATTCCCTAGGCTACACTATTAGCCTACAAGGTGACTTATGGGGATGTTGAAAAATGCATTAATGAGTATATTGTAGAACCCACCCTAAACACTGATAGAAAAGGACCCTGGCTTCATACTTATGGGTAAATGTAGCGAGTCACTAAGTGTACAGGTCTGTCCTGTCCCTCTCTGACTGAAAGTGGGCTTACATTTATACATAGATTGCTGGTGAACTGGTGTGTATAAATAATTTACGTGCTGCTGGTGGGGTCACACAAATATATACATGTATTAACACACTCAGATGAGGGGACACTGAAACCAATCTGAAATGGCGTAAGAATCCCTTTAAATTCTGGGCTGACTTTAATATGTATACACTGCTGATGCAGGGGGCATTGTGACCAAGTGCTTCTGAAAGTATAATATGAAACCAGAACAAACAAAAACTGACATTGCTCTATATATAAAGTAAAATGTCACAAGAGTTAGGGTACGAGTGCAAAAATATAGACGCAGCCATATACATATATGGGATGTGGGTTTATGAACTGTTTTGATCTTCATCTCCTTTTTGAGGGATTATATTTTAAGGCAGAACAGGTGAGCATTTTGGATGGTTACCTTTTAAAGAGTGGATTGAGGCCTGGATTGACACAAAAATCAAAATGGGACATCTCCTACACAATAGGGCGGCAATAGGGAATGTGTTCCACCAGGGCGAACAAAGCATACATGATACCACATGGAGCCTCTATATAAACTAATCAAGGCTTTGCCTGATCTACATTCCATAGTAAAATCTGCTACTACATGTACTGAGGGAGCCACATTGGGTTGTTTACTATTTATAGGCTAGATGCTGGTGGTACTTGGCCCGCTCACCCCTTCATCCACCCCATACAATACACTCTCCCCCGGGACTCTCCCCACAAATCAAATCATACACAACTTACCGAAAGACTTTCGTTGTTTAAAAGGTTTCCACATGTTGTCATTTCTGTCTGGCATGTCGGTGGGGGTCAAAATCCAGCTGACTGAAAAACTCCGCACTTTAGTCAAAGGGTAAAGGGTGTATCTCCTAAACACGTCAACTCATTCGTGTTTGTCATACGCCACTTGTGCACTTGTGTGTGTGTATTATTGGGAACTGGGTCTATGTGCAAAACGTCATCAGGTGTGTGGGCATATGACACGGTCGGCTGGCTTACCAGATGTAGGTCTACCTCTAATATACCTCCTTTGCATTGTCCTTCATGTATGTGGCACACTAGAGCCACCTGGATGGGATCAGGGGAATTAGTCCTGATAACGCTGGGGCTTCAGTTTGTATCAATTTCTGTAGATGGTAGCACTGGAGGCTTATCTGGTAACAGGCTCATGTGAGGTGATAAGCTTCTTGATTCAGAGTGAGTGAGTAGGCCCCCTAATGGTTGTTTGATGCCATTTCGACAGCTGGTCATATCCATGGCGAGAAACTACAATTGACACAATGGCTGAATGTATGTCAGTGCTCACACATATGTTTACCAGGCAAAAAATGGGGACAGAAAAAATGAGATTAATTAAAACGTTTGTAAGAAGTCTCCTTTTTGATTGATGTTCATGCATTTACATGGAGGGAACACGAAATGTGATACCTTTTATCTTTAACTTTTATATCCTCATTAGATACCATACTCCAACTGCAACTTCATATACTCGTGGTATAGTGCACCTTGTTCTTTCAAGGGTGGGTGGTATGAAGCCACAGCATTAAGCGATACAGTGGCGGATTTAGAGGGGGGTTTCCCTGTACTTAAGAGTGTACCTAACCTTTTTTACCCTAGAATTTAGCCAAAATTAGGGGCTAATTGAGCCCACCCCCCCTTTCAAAATCCTGGATCCGACCCTGCCATATTTTGATATATCATAATGCGCTATACTAGAAGTGGTGCTCTGAAAAGTGCATCAGTTATGAAAATGTGATAGCACTGTTTCTTTTTGTAGTTGACATGCATATGTATGTTTGTACCGTTTCACTTAATAATAATACAATAATACATGGTGATGTTTTCCAATATGTAAGATGTATAATATAAAAAATGTATAACTTGAAAAGAAAAAAAAACACACACACACAATTCTACATTTGTCAATATACTTTGTCCCCTCTATCCACAAGTTAAATGTGCCCAATAGACCTTCATAATAGGGTGTAATATATGGAAACTTGTTTGTACCGAGTATATGACAGCTTCACCAAACAACCAGTTTGGTTACAGAAGAATGATTGCACGGGTTCATGATATCATGTTAATTAATGACCAATAACTGAAAGTACGTCTCTTCCTCTCTCTGTCTCTCGCTGTATCTCTCTGTCTCTATCTGTCTCTCTGTCTGTCTCTGTCTTTCTCCACCTATCTATCTCTGAATGCACACATAGGCGCTGCTCCAATGCAATCGCCAAAGATATTACATTGTCGTGCCATTTAATGTATTTGGAGAAAATTCACAAATTACAAGATATGATGCATCCAGAAAAATGGCATGATACTAATATTGTTACGCTATTTTAATCAGAGAAGCGACAAACAGAGGCGACGGAGGAAGCAGGAGTGAATTATTTATGACTGGAGAGGCAATGCTTCATTAGAGAGGTATATTGAATCTACCACAATCTGGCGAGGCCCCTGACTGTGAGGTCTAATCCCCACTATTAGTTATACATATTAAACTATCAGTTAAATTATTCTTGACAAACCATTACCCATTTCCTTAATGTCAGATGTGGTTTTACAACAACCATTAGAGCAGCTCACCCCCCACCCCCTACCAGAGCCTGCACACAATGGAGCCTTGTACATGACTGTGAGAAGTATCATCTTTATGAGGCCTTCTCCTGAAGGTGTTAAATTGTCCCTTATAAAAGCGACCACTATCAATTTAAGCACTAGACCCCTCATGATGAACTCATTAGCCAGGCCCTTTGTCGGCCTCGCCAGGTTGAGGTAGATGCAGTATAAATGCCCAATAAAGATAATCAAGGCTAATGAAATGTGGTTTTAAATTTTCTGCATACGCTGTAAGTGAAACTTTTGGCCTATGTCTAACGTTTACTTTGACACCCTATCCCTTTGCCAATAACTTCCCATGCTATTAAAGCGAACAATGGTAGCATTGTTACACCGAACGGACAGCAGACAAAGTCAAAGTGGGTGGGTGGTATGGAGGCATGGTCGTGGAAGGGGAGGAGGGGGGCATAGTTCTACCTGTTCCTGCGAGAGGCCGCCACTCAAATCCCTCCAGTACATCACCAAGACCAAAACAAACGCCAACATGGCGAGGGTGGCGAACGCACTGCTATTTCAGGGACGCTTGTTCAGAGCTGCAAACAGGATCAAACAATCTTTGCAAAACATAACCTCCATCACAATATGTAAGAGACATGCATCTTCACATCAACAGATTTGTTCTTCCTCCATACCAGAATTTGAGGGCCGTCCAGATCTGCAATCTTATGAGGAGCTTTACCAGTTTAGCCTCAAAAACCACGATGAGTTCTGGGGGACCCTGGCCAAATCCCGACTGCGTTGGTTTCAAGATTTCGATAAAGTGCAAGACGGAGAATTGGCCAAAGGCAACGTTAGATACTTCGTGAATGGAAAGTTGAATGTGTCAGGTAAGAGCATGCTTTATAAGATAAATGTAGATGTTGGGCATGGTGGGGCGGACATGTATGTGTATTAGGGTTACTGTGTGTGTATCCCGGGCGTGTATTTGGAGCCTGCTTGCTGTAAGCCAACGGCCATCATGTACTGCATTTATATAGCCTTGCCTTATATGTTTGTGCTAATAGCCTAATCATGAACAACAATTGTAAAATTATTGTTTGAGGTGAAGCCCATGTACATACATGGTAAGCATTATTCTTGGAAATAACAGACGTAATTTGTGGAACCTAAGCCCATCAATGAATACACAGATTATTATGCTTATACGTTATATCCATGGACCATGGCCTACTAATACTGAGAAATTGCCATATCTAGTCCATACATCTTTCTAATATATCCTCCAATTAGCCTTGTGAGGTTACCCAATGTATCATGACACAGTAGGTTCCACCATGGAAATCCGGGACGTGGCTTTGGGTAGACTTGTGTATATATGTGAGCGAGGGGGATTAAGGGAGAGAGTTAAGGGTGGTGTTTTGCAGTTTAAACCTAAAATACTCATGATAAAATTAGCATTTTAATCCCCAGGCCATTCTGTTTATAAAGAAGCATTCATTAGTATATCAATAGCGCATTGCAGACCTCACTGTGGTTAGGAGATTACATCCTCGAACAGGCATTCCACTGCGCTTCCTCATTGTTACAAGTACCGTGGTAATAGTGACCATTCTTACAAGATAACAAGATGGTATTATCAGGTATACATATCACTACTGATAAGGACAACGAGTTCTACACCCATTTATCTCTTTTCACAGTAGCTAGTAGGGATCCTGAATTTCCAATTCAGTTCTTTTTCATGTGCTCACATGAAGAGTTTTGAATGATAATCACTTATATAGTTGGTACAAAGTGACGGTTATTATTTCACTGGCGTAGGAATAGGTGGGGGTGGGGGTGATAGAGGAAACTGGTATTCATGGATATAGACAAATTGTTCTTTAATAGTCACAGGTTTAATCAAAGAGGCATACCTAGGAGGTTCTATATGGAACAGCCTTACCTGACGAACCATTCACTTCTTTAGTCATGCTTAGCACCCTAGTATATATTTGATAATGCAATTGTTGTTATGGTATCACTACACATTATTTGAACTCAGACAATTGGATAAGGCCTGATCACAAACGCCTGTAAATGAACTTTGTCAATTGCAAGAGATAAAAAACAACTGTACTAAATTGTATCAATGATCCCTTAGCACAATAGTACATGTAGAGGGTCTACTGTAAATTATACAGGAATCTGATTGAAATGATATTGACAGGAGGATGTCAGTCAGTGCTTTAAACTGTAGTCACCCTCCCTGATCTCTATGTTTGTTGTTATAACCTTGGTGGTTTGGTGCACTCACCACCGGTTACCCCTGACACATTATGGTCTGTTACAGAGCCATATTACACAGATATACTCGTGGTGTCATGACACCCCATACAGCACTGCACCAACATGGGGGTCTGACCATTCATCACTCCTCTTTTTTATGGAGGCCTACTGCTACTGTAAAACCCCGTGTATAAGTCGCGGCTTACAGACCATTTCAAGGGCCTACTGCGGCATATTATATAGTCTTCCTGAGTAGAGGTGTGGCTAATATCCAAGGCTTCACATAAATTGATTTAAGCAAGGAGTGGGGACCATTTCAGACCATTGCTGCGACTTTAATATAACATCCTTTATGGTGCGGCTTATACGCGGGTGCGGCTTATATATGGGGTTTTACTTGTTGCAGTGGGTGATGATGTCGCCAGGTTCACGTTCCGTTGCCGTCATGATGCCCCATTGTAATTCCCTCGCCAGTACTCACTAGTGCATCTTGCCGATCCTTCATGAGTAGGTGTATCGGCCTAATGAGTGAATTACGTCACAACTAGAATAGTCACCAAGCCTGCTTTCATCAGATGATAAATTGACATAATTGCAAAAGAAATGCTGGTCTTAAAGGGTTAATATGAATATTCCTTTCTATCAACCTAACAGAAGTTATTGCACCCTCTCGAGCTGCATGGTTCCGCTCTAGATCATCTCAATGTTGTCTTATATTCCCCATGCGGGTCATATACGGTAGTTTTTACCAACAATCTGCCCTGGGCAGTAGGCCAATGTACTAGTATAGGACTCAGTATGGAGGCCTAGTGGAGCCGCCATTTTGAATTTCGCTGGTTGAGGTAAACCCCACTGACAAGACATACCATGATGGGTACCTTGTCCCTGGTTAACACCAACTTCCAGGGACATGCTGGTCCCATATTATCAGTTCTTATCAGTGTGTGTCACCGGAACCAGCTCTAGACCAGCTAGTGGCCAATATCGCCTGCTAGTATAGACTAATTCGTGTGCTTCAGTGGGCATATCATATGTATAGGCTAATGATCTATCTGACCTGCTGCCAACCAGGAGGTCCTTGCGAATTAGACATGTCCTTTATTCATTGGCAAGTAAAGTATACATGTACACACACGATCCGATGGTTTTGTGGCACCTCAATGCATGTGTGTCAGACGAAATTAAATATTCAATAGCCTTAGAGTCTTACTAAGAGCCCCCCTATTTGTGAGTAAATCCGTGCGTGTAACCTGCTTATAATTCACTGGAGGGAATGCACATCCCTCTGGTCTATTCAATTGACATTCTGGTGACAGAAACAAAGACAGGTAGACAGAAGCAATGCCTACAACCTGGGATATACACCCAGTGTATACCACATGTGAAAGTAGAAAACTATACAGTATTTCATATATAGTAGTATACAGTACCTACCCTGATATAAATACATGATCCCCTGACCCATTAAGAATACATCTTAAAATTATAGTCTCCTACTGGCTGGTACTGTACTGGGTACCACTTGACACAATCTTTTGTGTCCTGACTCCTGCACAGATTGTGCAAGGTCACAACCTTGATTGCTCCTTCATGGCTTCATCATTAATACAAGTAATCAAAGTGAAATTTGATGAATTGACGTCAGATGAGCAGTCGTCAGATAAATTTCAGTTATTGAAAAAAACACCTTTATCTTCACCCCGTATTTGTTTCAGAGCCATCTCGACTTGTAGCTTCCAGAATTATTAGCCTAGACTATAAGAAACACATGTAGTCAACGTTACAGTCTAAGCTCTAGCTGGGAAGTGTGTGTGACCTAGAAGCCAGCATGAATTATGGACTTCTCCGCCTCGAGTTGACGTCACGATTGTTAGCGGGGCTGGGGCCCTCTCCCTATTTTTTCGATCCACCGAGAATTCCCCATTATTCATTCACCTTTTTAAAGGAAAGAAAAATCTTATAGACCTCGATGGTGAACTTGGCCATCCAATGCACTACTATTAGATATACCAATTAGCATGCAGCAATTAGATTTTCATTAGCAGCCCCCCCCCCACACTGGAGGTGTAGAGGTCTGTTATGTGGCCCTGGGGGAGAGGCAGGTCCGTATAGTTTATGATGATCTAAGTTGGCACAGTGCATGTCTGAAATTCCATACATAATTCATTTTATTGTAGATTGGCACATGTATGTTTAAGTATATACATGTATATAAGAGAAGCACTACCTTTGAATGGACTATCTGCACACAGTTATAATCAATTGTTGTGACAAATGTCCCCAACTCCCATGTTTATCATGGTTTCATTTCATAGAATGTCATGTGAATAGAAAGGGCGATAGCATATTGACTAGATTCACCTTATGCCACCATCATTAACATAAAATAATCAATAAGCTCCATGACTGACACCTATTTGATGTTATTCTGGAATAGATAAGGCAATGTCCTTACTGCCAAGCTGTTGTACTTTCTCAAGTCTCTCATCCTGATGCAGTGTGTAATACATGTACATGTATATAGCTGTGGCTGACATCTTTGGAGACTTTGACAAGTAACCTGCTTTGACTTGACAAGTAACCTGCTGATGCCCCCCCCCCAGTAAATGAGAAAACAAACAAAATATATCTCTGTTTTTTAATGCATACATGTCTGCAAACCTTTACTCTCCATCAAATCATTTAAACATCTAAACAAAAAAATCCATAAACACTTAAACACAAAAATTCATATATCTAAACACAAAGTTTTAACCTAAACACCTACATTTCTAAACACTTGAACTAAGCACATTGTTTGGCTAAACATGTTTAGGAAATTAATGTGATTACAAAAACGTTGCAAGAATATGTTTAGAATTGTGTTTAGGATCTAAACACCATTTTTGCAGTGTACATAGGTGAAAATCTCCGATGAATTCATTTATAAAGTGCATGTGGGAAGCCTGAGAGAAAATATTGAATAAAGGACTGTAGAAAACCTAGCTGAATAACGATTCAACTTTCACTGCCCTTATACTAAACACATTACTGGTCATCGTAGCCTCATATCTTGATAATATATCCCCTCAAGAGATAACCTCTTGTTTGCTTGTTGAATAGCTACCCATAAATCAGATATCTGATAAGCCCAGTTTCCTACTGGTAGTTCTGGCAGTTCGCTCACCCAATCTAGTCCATGAGTGAGCGATCCTTCTTACACAGTCACGGGGGTTTATCTTGATATTCATTTTCCAATGTCACCAAGTGATAGGTTTTAAGTTTAACATGGGTATTGAAGCTGCCGCACCAGGCTTTGTTACCAAAAAGGTACATGCATAGGAGTCATCGAGTAAACAAACATATTAAAACTACGTTGCCACTACTAAATAATTTGAATTTCGTCATATTGAATGGTGTGTCAAGACGTTGACCAAAGACTGGAAAAGTTTATGGTTTTACCTATATCTGCAAATACATACGTCATAATCAACCTTTAACCAGAGTTAGGGACGCTATCCATGTTTTTTTATTTATAATTATAGGAGGTCCGGTATGCTCCTACACCCAGAATACCCAGCAACAATGTCTGCTTACTTTTAAGTACTATATATTAGTGGACGTAAAATCAACCAAACCAAACCCAGCAACATACACATCGTGCTTAAATCCCCACATCTATATACAAATGATATCTGCCATCGCCTGATTCTTGTTCCCCCATAGCATGATTCGGCAGAGTGACGGAATAATGCTCTGGATCATGGCCAAACATGATAATCGATCATAGGGATTACCTCATTTTGAGATAAACCCTATATCTTTACCTAGAGGAATCACTTCCTTACCATTCCCTATCAACTCCTGAGTACATATTGTACTTTGATATGATTTTGCATCATCATATGTTCAAGATTAAGAAGGCAATGAAGTGTTTGTTTGTTGGTAATAAAAGATCAGATAAGCATCTATTACTTAGATGAGAGAGAGCGAGAGAGAGTGAGAGAGGGAGAGAGAGAGAAAGAGAGAGTGTGAGAGAGGCAGAGACAGACATAATTTATTATAGACAGACAGACGGGCAGAGACAGAGCCAGACAGAGTTAGAGAGAAAGGTGCCCAGGCAGGTGATGATTACAAGCTATTCCCCTAGGAGGGAATCAAGAAAAATCCCTACCATTGGTCCATTGGTCATTGGCTAGACCTATAGTCCTGCCTTATTCTGCTTTTCAGTTAACTGTGTTGATCGGCATTATGAAAAGGATCCAGACCGCGTGGCCCTTATTTGGGAGAAGGATGAGCCGGGGAATCAGGAATACATCACCTACAAGTATGTTTATTCGATGTTCATTTTCAGATTCTCTCCCAAATAAGGCCTTTATTGATTTGCTTACCGGAAAGAACCTCTACATTTTATCCAAACTAAACAAACGAGAAAAATGAGATTATGACATTTGAATTATGATCTATTAGGCAATGACAACTGTATTACAATAATACTGTTCTTTTTGGCTCGACCATTATTTCAGACTTGTAAAATATCAGATTTTAAGCCTCTTTGCCAGTTCATTCTGTCAAAGGTAAACGCGTTTTCTATTCACCTACAATATAATAGGGTGGGAAATTACAAGGATGTCATTTATCATTCTGACTATACATACAATCATATTACTACAATGGAAGTATTTCTAACTATTACCAGGCAGCTGTATGAGATGATGAACCAAACTGCTAACTGCCTCAAGTCCCATGGTGTGAAACAGGGAGACAGGGTGGTCATGTACATGCCCGTCTCACCTCTAGCAGTGGCCGCCATGTTGGCCTGTGCCAGGATCGGGGCCCTGCACAGCATCGTCTTCGCCGGCTTCAGTGCAGACGCCCTTGGTTCAAGAATCAGAGATGGTATGTGAATGAGAAAAATGTGACATAACTTATTATTATAGTGTGTAACGAAAATGTGTATTTATAATAAAGGCATAGTTATAGTGATTTATAGCCACATTACTCTTAAGCTGGATCCAGTCAAATGAAATCCTAAAAATTCAAATTCGGTGTTAAGGATCAGAGGCATGGCATCTTACAATATGCCCTAAAATGGTCTCTGCGACTACTGCATTTTTTTTTGCCTCCCTGGTTGTTCCCAATCGTCCCTAATGCATTAATTATGAGCTCCGTTGGAACACCAGCTTTAGAAAAATAAATCATATTTCATTACATGTTTCATACTCTTGTGATACTGAAGCAACCGTGATGTATGTAAGTTATAAACTGAAGAGATTTGATCACGGCCGTACATTTTTCAAGGTAATTTGGTGTAATCTAGAATTGCGTGCTGGACCCGACGGTTAATTTTGGAAGAGATCTTAGTCGAAAAACGACCTGAAGATTCAATTTGTTTGTTCAAAATTTCGAGAAAGTCATAATCTGTAGTATCTGTGCCATTCAAGTCGATAAGTCCTTTGATTTGCAGTGATCATGTCAATGTCAACGGAACAATCAGCAGATAAGACTGGTATGACTTATCAATAGGCTATTGTTCTTAACGCAATTTAGAAGCATCCAGGGATCATCAGGATGCTTATTTACCAGATATTGTTTGTGGCAGGAGATCTCACCCAATAATATTTCATGGGTTCAATCAGACAAATGAACATGAATGCTTAAGATTAGCTATCATATAGATAGCTCTATGCACACAAGATGACACATATATTATCAAAATCTTATCAGAACACTTTAACCGATCGACTCACATGTATCCATATGTATCTAAGAGTATCCGCGTGTTTGTTCTTTTATAAAATGACGTACAATCCGTGACCTATGACGTACCCGGGACATGCACCAATGGAAACTTTCTTCATGATATAATAACATGTACCTCTTCAGATCTCATGACATATCGATGGACATGCTACTTTTATTATTCATGAAATATACTATCCTACATTCAAATGATCAGGTATTTTTACTGTCAAGCATTTCAACTGCATGTGGATATTTTCAGGGGTGTGGTTTGAATGTCATTTAGTTTGGTAATATACATATATTTATACTTTTCATTAATCCTCGAAGTCCCTCCCCCATCTCTGCCCCCATCTTCCATTATCTATCACTGTTGCTTAGACATCACTATGGTTTTTTTCCACTGCTTAGATACCTTTGGGAAATAAAATGGTGGAAAACCACCGTTGATGGCACAAGATCTTTTGATTGTGTCATAATGTAGTAGACTGTAATCGTTTATATACAGGGGAGCATGCTACCCACCCAAAGGCTGTCATAAACAAACGCAATAAAACTCAAAATATCTATTGTGTCTGTCTAATCTAAGAACAGACAACTCATAATTACTGCATTTTCTTCCTACAGCTGGTGCAGTAGCAGTGATCACATCAGACCAAGCAGTGCGTGGTGGTAAAACAATAGAACTAAAGAAGATTGTGGATGAGGCAGTGAGGTCGTGTCCTACCGTGCAGCACGTCTTTATGGGTAGTAGAACAGGGGCAGATGTACCCATGGGGCCCAAGGACATTAAACTGGAATCGGTGTGTATTAGCAGCTTTTCACATGTCCCTTCATCTTTCTTGAAACAATTCATTCTTTTTGTACAATAATTCGTGTAGTCCATTGGCGGATTTTGCCGGCCTTTCGTGTGCAATTGCATGTGGTGTAGCAAAGCTTGACAGTTCCTAAGACATTTTCCTCAATTTTGAAAAGGGACAACTGGGGCATTCTTTTGTACGGGGGTATCTCGATTTATTTGTCTTTAAATCCATGTAATGAGCTGTGAGTCATCGGAGCGATTCAGAAACCAACACATTGGTATCACTGAAGCCCAACTTTGGGCCCTTAAGTTTAAAAAAAAGTTGAATAGCCCTCCGATGTTCTACTTATGATAGCAACCATTTGATTGAATACTTGAGGTTATTCTGAATATTTCCTCTAAGACGACCCTCTAGAGTAACTTAGTGTTTCCTGGTTCATGCCGAGATCTAGGACCCCTGAATAGATAAAGTATGCACCCAAACTATAGGGCCTAAAAATAAGTCGTTGTGTTCAAGTACTGCGATGGAAAAATAAGGGTAGCTATGTCGAAGTTCTTAAAATTCGTCGATAGAGGAACAAAAGTAATATTTTTAGTACTTTCTATCGTTAATTTTATACTAGTGGTCCTAAACGCATTTTGACTTTCCCATCAGGCCAATAAAATAACTTTTCGGTTAGTATCTAAGATTATAGGAGGGGTTGCGTTACCTGAACGCAGTAATCAATTCTATATTTCGTGTGGACTTACACACATGGAGAGAAGAATCGATACAGGATCTGATAAGGTTCATTGTATCCTTATCTGCTATCTATACAATGTAGTAGGTCTATGAAAAACACAAGAAGCGCGTGTCAGTGGTATCAATACTACAGAATTGTTATCTATAAGATGAATATTGATCACATTGGTGAAAAACATTAGGGCACCAATTGCATTAGCGTTAACTATGTACATCCCCTTGGTCAGGTCAGGCAAAAAGTACGTATTCATACTGTCCTATTGAGAGGACATCACAACGAAGTCTGTCACAGAAGTATAAATGTCAAATAGAATTACATTAGGTCGTGTAATATAAATGTCAAATAGAGTTACCATAGTTCGTGTAATATAAATGTCAAATAGAGTGACCTTAGGTCGTGTAATATAAATGTCAAATAGAGTTACCTTAGGTCGTGTAATATAAATGTCAAATAGAGTTACCTTAGGTCGTGTAATATAAATGTTAAATAGAGTTTCCATAGTTCGTGTAATATAAATGTCAAATAAAGTTACCATAGTTCGTGTAATATAAATGTCAAATAGAGTTACCTTAGGTCGTGTAATATAAATGTCAAATAGAGTTATGCTAGGTCAGGTAATATAAATGTCAAATAGAGTTACCATAGGTCGAGTAGTACGCCTAAGGGCCACATATGCTCTGAACAACTTATCAAGCTTGTGAGGTAATTTAGAGAAGTTTACAGATGTATGTCTTCGCCATCATAATTATGTGTACAATGTGTCAATGCAATGGAAACATGTCTAACAAGGCTATGTGTAAAATGGAAGGTAAATATTCTCCAGTATACTAATGTAATATTCTGTTGTTGGTTACAGGCTTTGGCTAAGGAGTCCACTGAGTGTGAGCCTGCCGCTATGAGCAGCTCTGACCTGCTCTTCCTGCTCTATACCTCAGGCAGTACTGGCACACCTAAAGGAGTGGCTCACTGCCAGGCCGGCTACCTGCTCTACGCCACCCTCACACATAAGGTAGGATTTTGCCAATATAAAAAAAAATACCAAAGGATCTATTACTAGCCAGTGGATCATTTGAAGGGGTGGGACGATTTTTGTTTTAGCGCAAAAAAAGAAAAAAGAAAAAGATCCAGAAATCTACGAGGGAAAGATGCCACGCCTTTATCCTGAATCTTCTCTGCATCCAGTCCCTGTGACATGTATGTGCAGCTAGGTTCACCTTCCTGTTTCAGCGTATCATCGTGGTTGAAATATTATAACAATCAGAATAGGATTGTCAATGTTTTAAGATTCAGGCTAATGGGATGGTGTATTGTTATATCTCTTAATCCGCTATATACCTAAATACGCATGTATCTTAAGATAACCGTTGTTCCTTACAGATGGTTTTCGACTACCAGGAGGGGGATTCCTACGCATGTGTAGCTGACATTGGTTGGATCACAGGTCACAGCTATGTCGTCTACGGACCCCTAAGTAACGGTGCAACGACCCTCCTTTTCGAAAGTGTCCCTACATACCCTAACCCAGGTAGGAAAGCTACTTCAGAAATGATGTTATTGAACATGAGTTTTCAAGAGGATGATGATACAGAACTCAAGAGAGAATATAAACAACCTTCTATAAAGATATTTGCTTATAGAAACAGAGGCGTAGGAACCAAATCTTGATTGGGGGGGGCCCAGGGCCAAGCCCAGAGGGGCCCAGGGCCAAGCCCAGAGGGGCCCTGTCGCACCGATCGTAATTCATCGGATAGAGTGGGCTGACACTTATTCATGGGTACATAAGATATATGTATTAAAATATCTTTGATGACTTTTGCCAGTGATTTTAAGCCCATGCTCCCTTTTTCCATTGTGCTACCATATTTGTGAAAAATTTGGGGGAAATCTTTGTATTTTATCATGGGTCTTGACAAATATTGGGGGGCCCAGACATATTCAGGCCCCACCTCCTCTGGGATTGGGGGGCCCGGGCCCCCCTGGCCCCCCTTTTCCTACGCCCCTGAGAAAGTAAAGTGCAGCGCCTCTTTTTAGAAAGAGTTTTGGCATTCTACTCAACTTTCTTTTATTTGTCTGTTATAGGTCGCTATTGGGAGATGGTAGAAAGACTTCGCCTGAACCAGATCTACCTAGCCCCCACTGCCCTCCGCCTACTGCTCAAGTCTGGTGACGATTGGGTGCGGAAGTACGACAGATCTTCGCTAAGAACCCTGGGATGTGGTCAGTACACCAAATGCCAAAATATCTTACATAAATTGTCAAAACATCTTACCACAATTACTTCAACAAAAATGGTTCAAAATAATTATGGTCCACGCAGAGAAAGACAATACAAATAGCATCTTTATCCATCATCATTATTCACTTTTTTTCCAAACGTTTGTGTTTCATATTGATAGGAAATCTTTATAAATGTCTCATCCCGCAGTTGGAGAGCCTCTGAACCATGAGGCCTGGGAATGGTTTCACAAAGTTGTTGGTGAGGAGCGATGTCCTATTGCTGACACCTGGTGGCAAACTGGTGAGTTGTGCAGATATATTGTATGACTAGGCTGGAAACCTACCCCTGAATTACGCTCCTGCTTCTCTCCCACTACATATATACAGACTGCAGATGCCCAGTGTAATGTATGACTTGATAAAGAGAAATTGTGTTTGTGGCCTGTTATGTGTACAATAATGTAGATTGCCAGTCTATTCTATATTCACCTCATGTTGATTATCAGAGGCTCTCTACAACTAACTCATATTTTTTTTTAATTCAATGATGGACATATTAAAATTATAATTTTTTGTAATGATTATGTATGTACAAATAATGATATATGTAGAGATACCAAGCCCCAGGGTGATAAGGAGTGCTTAATGAGAGAAATATGTTTATGAATAGGTCAATAATAGTAGACAATGGCAAAGACAGGGTCACATACATTCTAATTCATTACAGAAACTGGAGGCATTGCCATCACGCCCCGCCCATCTGCGCCTAATGATGTTATTAAGCCTGGGATGCCCATGAGGCCCTTCTTTGGTATAGAACCTGTCCTGTACAATAAGAACGGCGGGGAGGACAGCTCTAATGGTCGCTCTGGAGCCCTGTGCATTAGGAAGCCATGGCCAGGTATGATGGTGACAGTATATGGAGACCACCAGAGGTTCATGGATACCTACCTCAATCCATACCCAGGTAACTGCACCCTTTGTGACTCTATTCATAACAGAAGTATTTTTAGAGAAAGAAATACTGTTAATATTGATGATAATTATACATGGCAATAATATTATGAGGACATCAATTTACTGTTAATGAAATCCCAACTTTTAAACAACACTACATGATATTGACCATATTAAGAAACGATATACCAGATGCATCCATATATCTCCCAGGAAGAAAAAGAAACATCTAAGGTAGTTATATGTGGTTTACATATCGAGTGATCATTATATCTTATTATTTACTTCTTGATGTGAATTTATAGGTAACTATTTCTCTGGTGACGGTGCGTACAGGGATGATGACGGGCATTACAGAATCACAGGACGTATGGATGACGTTATGAACGTCAGCGGACATCGTCTTGGAACTGCTGAAATCGAAGACATCATGGTATCACTTATTTCTGTCATCTCCCTAATGTCTCTGAAGCATTTAAGAGCATATATGCCTTTAATGTCAGTCTTACCCTTAATATGACACAGCGTCCTACAACAAAACAACAACAACAACAAAAACTTGTAACTGTCATAGTAACTGATAAGTCTGTTCTGTTATCAGGACCAGCATCCAATGGTGGCAGAAACAGCTGTGGTAGGTTATCCCCATGACATTAAAGGAGAAGGTGAGTGCAATGTCCAATTTACAAATATGAGAGGACTTAAGTGTACAACAAATATAAACTGTTTTGAATTATTATGTTGAATTAAAAGTTGACTTAAAGTGCATTAATGAGAGAAATAATATTATCACTGTTAACCAAATGATGCATTCTGCACTGAAAACATGTTGGTGAAAAATGTCCTCTGTGCAGAGGACTTTGGGTCCTCAATTTGAGGACTTTGGGCCCTCAAATTGATGGGTCCTGGGCGGAGTACTGGGTCCTCACTAAAGTCCTCAATTTGAGGACCTAATGTCCTCAATTTGAGGACCTTTTATGATGAAGCTATGCAATCAATATGATGAGTGTGGGTAGTCAATTCAATGACATTCATTTTTAATTTCCATTAATTATGAAATAGTAAGTAGATTAACCTTAGAAATCCCCCTACCTCACCATAGCCAGACCTTTATTAGATGCATTGTCCTTCTGGTAGACCAAGTGACTGGTATTATATGTAAACAACAGTTTCTAGCCAGTCTGTGCACTTCTAAGGTAGTCTTCAGACACATAAACGGTGTTCAAGCACATAGAGATCCCATAACTCCCTTCAAATCACTTGAGCAAAATTTCTTGCTGAATTTCCTATCCAGCATAAATATAAATGGCTATTGCAACATTCATGATGCAGATAAGTACATTATTAACTAACAAAATTATCTATAGGATGACCTACAGTATGAAATATAGATTACACTAAGCTTAGTGGGACCCCCTGGTGGAAAAGAGTATTGTCTTCAAAATGATGACCCCATCTTCAAATTGATGACTTGAGGTCATCAATTTTGAAAGAGGACCCAAGGTCCTCTGCACAGAGGACTTTCGTATAAGCTTAAGTTTTCAGTGTGGTACCTTTTAGAATGGTTGATATACTCAGTCCAAATTTCTACTACGAGCCCTCCCCATTTGATAAAGTGATATCTCATTGGATTTGAATGAATTACAATATTATCCCTGACAGATCCTAAAAGACTTTACCTAAAACAATAAATGTACTAATTACAACAGGTGTGTACGCCTATGTTGTACTGAAGGATAACTGCACCACTCCAGAAGATGAGATTATCAAGGAACTGAAAGCATTAGTACGGAAACAGATTGCAGCGTACGCCGTCCCTGAAATGGTCCAGGTATGTTCAATATAAATCAATCTGAATTACACCAGGCATGGGGAAGTAGTAACTAAATGTATTTACTTTTGACTAAATGTGGCATGATCTGCGAAAAGGGGGCTTAGTGCAGGGGGCTTTAAGACCCCTTCTCCTAGTACATGTCACAAATTATTTTGATGGAGCGGTTTGGTGTCTCCTTAAGCAAAGTATACTTCTACTTTGGGATTTTCAGTTAAGGCATTTTGTTGTCATGCTGTGTTATATAGTATATAATTAAATTGTAACTCATGTATATATCTATTAAACATGTGTAATCTGGTGATTCTCTCAATCTTTCGCATGACTCTCTTTATTCGCTGTATTTTCCCATGAGCCTGGGCTCATAACCTATTGATACCTGGAGTATTCCATCTCAACACCAACAGGTTGCCCCTGGACTCCCTAAGACCAGGTCTGGTAAGATCATGAGGCGTATCCTGCGGAAAGTGGCAGCCAACCAGCCTGACCAGCTCGGTGACATCTCTACCCTGGCTGACCCTTCTGTTGTAGCAGATATTGTCAAGAACCATGAGGAGCTATGCAGCGCCAACTAAATCAGCTCTTTGACATGGTAGGTAAGTGTATTGAATGACAATAGGAGCAGCTTCCTGAAGCCAATTCTGAAGCAAGTGAAACCTTGTAGCTCGTGAAAACAGCCGAGGAGAAGCTCCGCAGAAACAGCTCATTTTCTGAGCAGTTGACTTTCGTGTATTTCGAAGACGAACACACCAGTTCCTGGCCATTGCACAAGTAGACCAACTTGTTTTGAACAGTGATCAGCTGAATGGAATGCCCTTTATGGCAGTTACCTAAAAGGGATACTCTTGGGATGGTATATTACTGTTATGTTGAAAAGGTTACAAGTGAAATTATTAGGTCCTTTATTGCCAACCTTTAATGAGTTATCTCGTGATAATCAACGACGAGAAAAGAACAATAATACAAAACGATGTTTAGAAATTGAAATTGATATTTCGAACGGACTTTTAAGTAAAATCTTTTAAACCAATATTTTTTTTTTATCTTGAGCTTGGTAATCAGGGATATTATAAAGAATAATACCAGATGCCTTTTGATGTAGTGCTGTGATAGGTCTGTATGTCATTCTATCCCAATTTCATTTCTTTACATAATATGTGTATACATTCCTGTCCTAATGGACACCATCAATTGGCTTTACATGATCCCATAGATAGTACAAAGAAATTAACTATAATTTGGACTTAACTCCGTGTTATACTTATGAATAGAGGGTCGATAATTATGTTTAAATGATTTATTACACATGATACCCCTCGAGGATGACTTATATTCAAGCCCCCTTTCATGGACACTACTTTATACAGAAATTTAGTCAGAGGTCACAGTTAAACCTCATGAACCTTGTTATTTGGGATTAAGAACATAAACCTACCACCCCCGCTCAATAGATTTCTGATACACCAATTTGGAGGTTGATGTGTGCCATACGTCACAGATATATATGATTATTTGTGTTTTAACTGCAATACAAACGGGAATTTCTTTTTTTTTGTACAAGATTGTTTTTTTTGTATGTTAACTATTGCATAGATTTGGCAAGACCAGCTGAAATACATTTTATACTGTTTGTATGTGTATATATATACACCGGGTTATACGTGGCCTTAACCCTTGCCAATCATATTGACAATTGAGACTCATGCCTCTGTTAGGGATTTTACACTTGTATATTTCTTGTAACAAAACACGATGCAGCTGAACTCACCATATCACAAATAGAAAAAAAAGAAGTTGCCCTTCATTTTCCACATGTTTACATACATAAATGTTGACTTTCAGGGACCATTGACTATAGAGATACGATTTTATGTAATATTGGACTTCAAACGAAAAATGTTATTTTACATCAGAAATCATATTTTTACGTAGAACGAAATTTATATGGATGCTTTACAATTACAGTCTTTTTTGAATGATATCAAATCTGAAAAGTCCTCTGTGGAAAGTATAATGCATATCCCAATCATTAAGCTTGTAATATAACAATGAACCCACACGGATATGATATACCCTGTAGGTATTATGTATCTTGGGACACCTAAATCGAAACAGCCTGTACATTTGAGCATCCCACATAACTAACCTATGCATCTATATATGCGTGCAATGTTTCCCCTGAGTATTTCAAGCGAAGCATGCACCCATACAATTCATGACACTTGAGACACTAGAATTATTTACTAGTACACCTTACAATGTAACCAAGGCTTCATTATTGTGCCAGAAATAATTGGTGGATTGAGACTTTATAGTGATTATGAAATCGATAATTATACATTGTTTATAATACAATTTATATACATATTCAAGTGTTTGCTTACTACATATTTGGAAGCCTCATTGGAATATAAGACAATTTGTGTCAACTCAGGTCATATTGTTATGGATTTAACATAGGGCGCTAAAACAACAATTCGCAGCAATGGCTTTTATTAAGAAATCATGCCTTACAGAAGTTTTAGGGCCAAATGTTAAATAAGTTTGTATTCCATGGTACCCGACGTTGCCTTAGGTCATATTAGCAATCTAATGACAAACGCTTGAAAAATCCTCTGACCAGTCACTGTGAAAATGATAATTGCCGTTGTTTTATGTTAGACTATAATGTTTATTTCTTATGCAAACATGGTCAGTAATATCTAACAGCAGGTAAACCAGACGTGCCAGTATAATAACCCAGAATGGTTTATCACTGTTTGTCTTAGGAGGACTTACTGTTTTGTGAAGTTTTAGATTTTAACAATCTCATTACCAGGGTAAAAAGAATGCCGTAGCCGTAGGCATTTACAGCTGTTTACAACAAAGATTTAGTAATACATTTCCTTGTGTGCAGCTAATGCATAATTGAATTTAATGTATATATACTGTTTGTTAATTGAGGGATCATTACATTTGCCAGTATTTTATATCAATATTGGACTTTTTAACATGTGCGTGTCACACTGATCATACTGATAATTAAAAGTGATTTGGACACATCCAAACTAACATAACTTCACATCTTTCTTTAGGTATGCCCATGGACTTACACAGTAGTAAACTGACATAGTAGTAAATTAGTAGGATATTGTGTAGGTCTATGATATGCCATAGAACTATGAATTCAGCACCAAATTTCTGATACTTTTAATAATAATTGGTGCTACGATATTAATCATGATAATGATCATTATGACCTTTTGAGATATAACTAGGTAATATGTTTACTAGTAACAAAAAGAATTGAGAGTGTTGCTTACATATCTACAAGATGTGAAGAGTGCCACATGTTCAACACACATGGGTATACATATTTTTGACCTGAAATGTTAATGGATTTCATGTGTAGAACAGTATATGTAATTAATCTGTGTATCTAAAATAAACCGATCAAATACATTACATATTATACCTCTTCCAGAGTTGTGGTCTATTTTATGGATGGTAGTGATAAGCCAAACTGAGCTAATTCAACAGGGTTTAGAAAAGCTAAGGTGGCCACCATCAACCAAAAGTGGCGGACTTTATGATTTCTATGTAGAACAAAGCATCATAACTTCTGTCGTCAGACATCTTTCTCGCTGGAGGAACACCGTCCAGTTATTCCTTTGGGTAGTAATGCATGAAAAGTGAAGGTATGGGACTCAAGGAATTATCCCTCGATTTCCATAACATTTTGACCGTTAGATCAGTCTGATCAGATAGACTTTGCCCACTTCAAGGGATCATATTAGGTAGATTCCACAAAAACACACATGTAAAATAAGTAAAAAAAAAAAAGCCCAGCCCTGTACACATCATACATGGTTGGAAGTGTATATAATGCCTTAATTGATCACCTTCCGTCACACAGTAACATTCTATTGCCCATGAAATGTGAATGGAATGGAATAAAACCGTAGTGTTGTAGATTTTAATAGAATAGTAGAGAATAGACCTGTGAGACATAGCGTGGCAACTTGTAATCTTGTGTCTAGTGATAGAATAATAGGAAAGCTAACTTCAAAGGCAATTAAAGGTTGTACCATCTGGCTCACCCTGTAACTCTTGTGCTGCCTTGTACTACTAGGTCTACTACCAAGAAGTTCTGCCTGCCCATAGATGACCACTACAAATGGTAGAGGTGGGCATGTTCAATGACCCAGAACCATATGCACCAAGGACCCCAGAATGACTAGGGTTGTGTGTGGCAGTCTTAACAACCCCAACAGCATACAGCTGGTCACAACCCCCTCCCAACCAAACTGGTAACCCCCTCCCCTCTGTAGACAGGGTACACCAAGTTTAGCATTTGTCTCTCCATAGAGATTTATAGAGATTCTAAACAGTAAATATCTTCTTCAAATACAGAATATATGATCCAAATGTACCATAACCCCGTGAGATGAAACCTTTAGTACATATATACAGCAATTTCAGACCACCGAATTATCAGATAAAGCCTACAGAGATGTATTGGTGAATCTTAATTTTGTCTTATGCTAATCTTCCATAGAGCTCCAGGAGCTGAAGTGTCTAATCTAATCATAAAACCCAAACTAAACATATATCACAAAAACAAGTTATCTATCATTAGTACATAGATATGCTGATAACAATGCCTCAATATTGTGCCAAAATAGTCCATAGGAGAAGAACAGTGAACGAAAATAGAAATCAGGGCTCCCCTATCCCTTACACCGTGGCAACTCTGAACCATTGACTAGTCTACAAGTCTCACTAGTAGGACTTAGAGTCGCCGCGCTAATAAAGACGTTCCTTTTTTGGCTTCTTTTGCTTTGAACAGCATAGAATTTATTATAGAATTACTTCTAATAGTTTAAGATCAATTTTTGGGTTGGGACTTCCTATGGCACATTTTTCGTTGATATTCCATTTATCAAGGTCTAAAGAGCTGTGTTGGATTGTCACTAAAAACGTGAAACTGCGAAGGAAAAAATTGGCGAAAACTACATTTCCTTAGTGACAACCCAACTTTGAACAACTCTGTAGACATTAAAAAAGGAGCCACAAAAGAACGTTTTGGTTCCACTAACATTCCATATGCAACAAATTGTTATGTGATAGAAGGTCAATTAAGGCATTAATTACGGTCCCAACCATACACTGTACAGGTTATAACCCTCAGTGGGGACCAATTCGAGTGCTCCTTTGTATTTATCTCAAGTTATTTTTGTCAGAAATGTTCAAAAATTCATTTATTTGGCATTAGTAATCATGTCATCATTAGTTATGTGACCATTTGCAATGATCTACCTGGGAGTGTGATACGGGGAAGGGTTATCACACTGGGGGGTGTGATACAGAGGTTCTTGGTTAAACCTATGGGGCTGTCATATCCAACTTGAGATAAAATATTTTTCGCTCTTTTTACATGTCAACATGTTTTCTTTTGTGAAATCTGCCTACTGTTATTACTCGCAGTGATCAGTATTCTCATTTGAAGGCCATGACACCTTTTTGGGACAGAGGGGGTATATCTGATATAAACCATGTTTTCATAGATTATTTAGTTTGACCTACACATTTGACCTGCTCCTGCTTATAATTATGACCAAGGCTACAAGTACCCTTAGGCTGCACATGTCCTACTGCTACAATCATCTTCGGTTAGACCTTTAGTTTGATTAATCAAGTACATTTTAGCCACTTGGTTTGATGCCAAGATCCAAATATAGGGGCTAATGTATCATAATGCAGCTCAGGATCCCACTATTTACAACGATCTGGTTAAATTGGCCCCACTTTAGCCTACTCTTGCTAGCCAACTTTTATTCTGGTTATTTACTATCTTCATTACTATTATTATTCTATAATCGTTTACTAAAGATAGAACACCAAAACAATCACATTTTCAGTAGAAAGAGTCATTTATTTCTGCCACACTGAGTCTTGTATAGGAGCTCCCAATAGCAAAGGATCCAACCTCCAAACATTGTACAGGCCTATCAAATATGACTTTCTGGCAGCATTATATGAACAATATCATTGAAACGCAGAACGTATACATACATGAATAGAGAACAACTCTACTTACATGTGAGCCCTCAGCAAAAATACCAATAAATCACTAAATATTGCTCTAAATCAGACTCAGGCCCGTACTTAAGAAATACACCAAGCATAGAAATTCAAAAACTGCCAACATTTACCTTGTATTACCATTGTTAACAGTCTAAACATTTAATAAATGTAAATATCATCGAGAAAACAAATGGTCATAAAATCTATACCTGTTGCGCACGTAGCTTTTTGTATTTTTATGTACACGGCTGTTGTAAATAATCTACATTGAAAAGAATTCTAAAATCCTAAATTTCAAAGAGGAAGTTCATTGGTGAGAAAGATAAGTTATTTGATACAAAAGTGGCTTATATTATACTGAATTGGCAAGCGGATTACAGCAGTCAATTTTCCCCGAATTGCTTTCTTCCTTTAATTTAAGGCACAGCACTATGAAGCCAGGGGACATCTTGCCCTATAGAAAACATGCATAGCAGCAGGCTATCCATGTCAACACTTCGCACCTATTCTATAACCCTAACAATGAATCTCAAAAAGTATTTCAGAAAATTTGTTGCAAACTCTTAGATCTCATTTAAAGGCCCATCCATTTGCAGCACCTTTGATTGATGGAAATTGACTGGTAGTTCACAAAGAGCTTGAAAGTCTTAAGATATAGCCGTAGTTTCCACATGATATGTCACAGTAAGAGTTGTATGTAAACACATTTATACAAAACCCATTTGAAAACATCTACACATGTGTATCCTCAACCATCATAAGACTCTGATATATATGACCAGCTCAGTTACAAGAGTGTTCAATATGTATTCTCCTACACCCAGGACATTCCTTAGTTATGAAATAGTAGTACACCCCTCCATTATCAAATATTCAAGCCAAATCGTAGTGTATATCAACACACAATACGTGATGGTTAATGCAAGTGTATGCTTACAGACCTAATTTATGAATGAAATGTGTATATAGATGTTAAGGCGGAAGATGGGATAAAATGCAGAGCTCTAGGAAGTATGTAAATCTTCAAGCTTTTCGGTGCTCGGACAGAGGATTCTTAGTGTACATATAGGCCCAAGTACTGCATGCTGAATCTTAATTCTGACTCTAGGCCTATAACTGGTAGTACATGTATACCCAAATATTGTACCATATAGTTATACATATGATATATAATACCACATACATTTTTACACTGGGTTATGAAACCTGGGCATGGATAAGTAGTAATTATTACCTATAGCAACCGGAAGTGATGGTCTAGGAATAATTAATCCATGGTACGTACCCTTATGTTTTGAAATCACTTTTGTTGAATGGGACTACAATACATTCAAATATACCATACGTATCTACAACAAAGAGAAAATCTTTCGATTCTGGGGAGTAACAGATCATAGTGCAATTGTAGTATCAATGTGGAAATTACATTCGGCCATTGGGATGATTGGTCTAATGTGCAACATTTATGCAGATTTTACCGTTGAAGCTTTCAAAAGTGACATCGGCAACAGGTGGAAAAAACCCTACAGAAGCAAGCATACCTATGTAGACATAATGGAAGGTTTTGATAGCGTTCTCTTGGACAAACCAAATTGTCTGTGTGATTAATTGCAAAGGAGATGAGTTGAACTTGAATAACTAAATAGTAGTGGTAGGTAGTATAGTAGTCATAGAAGCAGGTGTTAGATATATACATCTATACAACTGTAAAATAATACTGTGTAAAGACACTGATCTAAGTGCATGTAGGCCTACCCTTTATGGGTATCCTTTACACACTGAAATTTCACAAATAGAATAAAGAATAAAGCCAAGTTCCTCTGTGTGTGTTTTTTTTTTAGTTTTTGTGAAAACATGTGGCGGGGTGACATGTATTTACACTTATGTCCAGGTATCCGACCACTCTCTTTTCTAAGTTTACAGCTCTGTACACATTCAAAACCTGAAAGTGGCAAATCGATTTGATCCTCCTTTCACCACACACAACGTCTCGTCTGCCACTGGCGCCCTCTGTCTATATAGTAGGAACCACTCCAATGTTCTTATGCTCTTACACACTGTTATATGTATTTAAGCAAAAACACCAGGGCTATACACATGTATACCGGACCCAGGACAACTGGACACGTACCAGTAGGCTCTGATATTATCATCATTAGTCTGTCATCATCTCTGTTATCTTCACGCATGCTTATCACTTGTACACGTGAGATCCTCTTGTTGAATCGCCTCCAGGCGGCAGCTTGAAGCACTCCTCCAGGGGGCGGTAGTGGGTTCTTCTACCCATACAGATAACAGTAGTAATGATGCTGGCCGCCAGGGGGTGGAAGTTCGTCAGACTCTCCATCAGACCATCCTACTCACTCAACCATTCAGCATCAGTCAAACCCTAACATATCACTCACAGCAACTCCTATTCCTGCAATGAAATAGAACAAGAGTAGGTACATGTATTAGTTATTTACATTTTGAGAGATCTTGTGGTGGGTAAATTTATGAAGGCCATAATTAGGCTTGCATTCTCATTGAAATTCACTTAAATGAGGAGGCATTAGCATTATCAAAATACTTAGGGCATGGACAGCAACAAATTGATGTAGATCATAACAAGGGAATCATATCTGTTCCTTATTTATCATTATGATTTTAAAAGTCATACTAGAGTGCTTACTTTTACTTCAGCCGTTTGTTGTTCTACTGGTTTCTCTTCATCCTTCTTTTCGGATTCTAACGGTGCAGATTCCTTCTGTTCTGTTGTGGATTCGCTTTGTGCTTCCTCCTTCTTCTCCTCAGATGCACCTTCCTCCTTTGTCTCCTCTGGTGCTGCCTCAGCTGGTGCTGCCTCGGCTGGTGCTGCCTCGGCTGGTGCTGCTTCTGCTGGTGCAGCCTCCTCTTTCTTCTCCTCGGGAGCAGTCTCTTCCTTTGGTGACTCAGCAGGTGCAGCCTCTTCTACAGCAGCCTCTGCGGGTGCTGCTTCTGTTGTAGCAGCCTCCTCCTTCTTTTCCTCCTCTGCAGAAGCAGCCTCTTCCTTCTTTTCTTCCTCTGCAGGGGCAGCCTCCTCCCTTTTCTCCTCCTCGGCAGGCGCTGCCTCTACTGGTGCTGCCTCCACTTTCTTTTCCTCCTCAGCAGGTGCTGCCTCTACTGGTGCAGCCTCCTCCTTCTTCTCCTCCTCAGCTGGTGCTGCCTCTACTGGTGCTACCTCCTCCTTCTTCTCCTCCTCAGCAGGTGCAGACTCTACTGGTGCAGCCTCCTCTTTCTTCACCTCCTCAGCAGGTGCTGACTCTACTGGTGCAGCCTCCTCTTTCTTCACCTCCTCAGCAGGTGCTGCCTCATCCTCCCTCTCCTCAGCTGGTGCTGCCTCTACTGGTGCCGCCTCCTCCTTTTTCTCCTCCTCAACTGGTGCTGCTTCTACTGGTGCAGCCTCCTCCTTTTTCTCCTCCTCAGCAGGCGCTGCCTCTACTGGTGCAGCCTCCTCTTTTTGTTCCTCTGCTGGTGTTGCCTCTGCTGCAGGTGATGCTTCCTCTGAGGCAGCCTCCTCCTTCTTTTCCTCTGCAGGTGCTTCCTCAGGAACAGACTCTACAGGGGCAGCCTCCACTGGGGTGACCACTACTGCCACAACCTCTTGTTGTTCTGCTGGAGCTGCCTCTGGTGCAGCCTCCTCTATTTGTTCTTCTGTTGGGGCTGCCTCAGGGGTAGCCTCTACTGGGGCAGCTTCCTCTTGCTTCTCCTCTGCTGGAGCTGCTTCCGTAGGTGCAGCTTCTACCTTTTCCTCAGCTACTTCTGGTGCAGCCTCCACTGGCGCAGCCTCAACAGGTGCAACCTCTTCTAATTGTACCTGTTCTGGTGTAGCTTCTTCTGTCTTCTCCTCTGCTGGTGCTGCCTTTGGTGTGGCCTCTACTGGTGCAGCCTCTTCTACCTTGACCTCCTCCTTTTGTTCCTCAACTGGTGCAGTTTCAGCTGGTGCAGCTTCCTCCTTCTTCTCTTCTTCAGCAGGAGCAGCCTCTGGTGCTGCTTCAACTGCTACTGTCTCTTCCTTCTTCTCCTCTACTGGGGCTGCCTCCTCTTTCTTTTCTTCAGCAACTGGGGCTGCCTCCTCTTTCTTTTCTTCGGCAGCTAGGGCTGCCTCCTCTTTCTTTTCTTCGGCAGCTGGGGCTGCCTCCTCCTTCTTTTCTTCGGCAGCTGGGGCTGCCTCCTCCTTCTTTTCTGCTGGTGCAGCTTCTTCCTTCTTTTCCTCTGCTGGAGGTGCAGCTTTAACTGGTGCCGTTTCTGCCACAGTTACTTCCTCCTTCTTTGCTTCAGAATCTGCCATCTTGCCTTTGTCTTTGTCAGATTCCAACTCTGTCGCAATATCGTCCACACTGTACTTTTCCTTCTGGGCCAAAACCTGCAAGACACAAACAACACAAAGGGATTAGTTTAACGCCAAAACATTGCTTTTTAACGGTTGTATACATCCATATAGGGAACATATATGTGACATTCTTTTGCACTCATCTGCCGGCATACCATTCCATCCCACCTGTGGTCCTTGTGACAATGCAGTTCTGTGTTTAATGTAAATTTAATGGTATGGTGCCTAGTTTAGGGGGTTGATAGTCAAGTAGGGCTAGGGGCGGGTGATGGGTATTGGGTTTGGTTACCTAAAGGTTGTCCACCAGAACCTGGCGAGGCCGACAAAGGGCCTTACTAATGGGAGTCTTATAGCTGTGGTCAGTGGTTTCAAGCAAATGACCCTTCTGACACTTTGGCACCCTTCCTCCAGGGTTGCTAATTGAAATATACAGGGAAACCACACACTCCAGATCTTAAGTTTTATGGTCTATAAGGACACTTTCAAAGGGATGAGAATGCCCTCCTCCAGTGTCCACTTGTAGGTGTAAAATTTCCCACTAATAAATAAGTTAACCATGCACAGTCATGGGGCCCACCAGATTCTCCCAGACAACCTTTAGGTGGTCATCGACCCTAGTGGTGAAAGGAGAGATGGCTGGTGGCACATAGCTGGGGACCGAGGCACCCCGAGGCTGGCTTGGGATGGAAACGACAATATCAGATCTTTTAATTCAGTTCTTCCTCACTCTCGCCCTTCCCCATGCATTATCTGTTGGTGTAGAAATATGAAAAAGATTTAATGCGTGCAATGCACGACTGGCCCAGGGCCTTGCACAAAATATGCTAAAAAACCTACCATAGGGGACTGTCACTATCAGTGTGCACAGTTTCCCGTCATCAGTGTGCATAATTTGCCATAATCGGTGTGCATAGTTTGCTGTGGAAAGTAAATATATTACTGATGGTATTGTCCCAGTGGCGAAGCAACTAGTGGGAGTATAAGAAGGATAGAATACATAGATGAACCGACTTTATAAGTCAGCCAGGAGAGTTCTCCTCAGGGATGAAAGTCACGGACCACACAAATCCCTGAAAAAAAAAATCAATTAGAGCCTCTGAAATACAGGTTTTCTATATCAAAGTACAGGTCTTTGGAACTTGAAAATCACTGAAATCAGCGAAACCCTGAAGACTTCCATCCCTGTCTCCTAGCTGTAGGAACCAACTTCTACAGTCCTTCTGGCTGTAGGAACCGACTTATACATCTTTCTGGCTATAGGAACCGACTTATACAGTCTTTCTGGTTGTGGGAACCGACTTCTACAGTATGTCCTGAGGAAATGGCTGTTCACATATATAAGAGAACAGGCATGATCAAATCACATGGGTCAAGATGTAAGGTGCATAGCCAAGATTGTTATAGGCAAAGGTACTGAATCTTACCCTCTGAATTGCAATAAGTCCATAGGACTCCATGTGCTATAGAAATCTCGAATTGATCGCATCATAGAAATGTACTGGAGCGATTTTGTAGTGAGCATAGCAAAAAATAATGTTACAAAATTTGAGGGGCCATTTACACATAGATCCCTTGATGCTAGGAGCTCAAAACTTCACACAATGGGAGGGGAAGGTCTAAAGTATATTCTAGGATACAATTGAATGTTAAAGAAGATAGGTAAATGACTTTAATTTTACAAATTGTCTTAACTTTAGGATTTGAGTTTCCAGACCATTTGGGCGACGCCAATAGCCCAGGGGAACCCTGGGCCAATGACACACGGAGTATGGCATTTAATAGGTCTGTGAAGGTATGTCTTTCAGAATCCCCCTTTCCTCCATACCATCCCAACCACAACCTTTCCATCAACACGTTTGTCAGGTTCTTTATCTGCTTACTAACCACGAGGTGTGACTTGTACGTTAGTTATGCAACAACTATGTCATGTGACCTCAGTGTCTGACTTTACACTTTCTACGTTGTTGTATCCCCCAACATATACTCTACCGTCCCCAGTGGTATGCAGAATTTGCCACAGTAATCCCATAATTATGGATATCCCCAATCTACTAACATTAATTAGATTCCTTTTATCACTGCACACGGCCTCATATCTCGCCAGACCTCTCTTTTGTCTACAATATTGGAATTGTCCACTGTCAGTAGTTTCCACTCCACTTGGGGTCAAGTGTGCAATCACCCATCAAGAAATAATGCATTACAGCTACATCGTAAATCTTAAACATAGATTTTATTTCACATCTAAAATGCACTTCCTATTTCAATAAGAATACAAAACCTTTGAGTGGTATGAACTTCCCTACTGGCCATAAGCCTTGCCCCTTTACCTTGCAAAATGCAGGAGGTTGTGAATGTGATCGAAGACGGTCCCATTCATGTCGAGACCTTCCTCAACCCTCTATAACCCGCATGATGCCTCCAGGTCAAGGTATTACATCTTCGACACCATAATGCCCCAATGTAGTGCTGGTGAGTCTACTCGCAAACACTTTCAGTGGTACATCATACGGACCATGTGGGGCGACACTCCAGGGTTGCGATTTTGCACAAAATCTAATGCTAGTCCCCCTGGAAGTAGACCTACCAGGGTAGAATTCGTGTATCGTGACGACTATGATACAATAATATTATGCCGCCCTTAAATGTTTTACTTTCACACCCTAGTTACGTACTATGTGGGTGGATGTGTCACTTGACAGCACCAAAGAACACATCCGTCTTAAAAGTACGGTTCCCAAATTCATCCCCATAATGTATAAACTTGTATAACTATTTAAAAACGTCGAATAATAACCTGCTCATCAATAACTTCTTGGGACACTAGTCATCCCATTGATAGCTTTAAAGACGAAATGTATGTTGCTATACCATATAATTTTTTTTTCTACTGACCTTTGGTGTTTTATTTACTATCCATTATAAACTGTCATATTGTTTCATTGATAGCGATACATTTCTCAGTAAGAATATAGGTCGTTCATGTGACTAATATAACATTTCATCCCGCAGGTAAATGGTTGGCTGTAATTACAGGTGCTTCCGGTATGATTAGCACAATTATAGAAAGGAATTTGACCCAGGATACGGGTAGCTACCAGACAGTAGTGAGAAGGGTGGTGGTACTGCGCTCTAATTATTACACACCTAGACTTCTTTCAATGGAATAATGATAGCAGGTATCTGGGCAATGCAATGCGGAAATGGTAATTAATTGCTCAGCCAAAGTAGTGCCTTATCCAGAGGCAGGTGTAATTTTCTCATACCTGGACTCACAATAGTATCAGTATGATTTTCTTTCATCTGAATTTAATGATCAAACACCGTAAATCTGTAAAACATATCGGGTACTAACAGGAGGATCATAGGGTGTTCAGCTGAAATACGACTCTTTTTAATCTGTGAGCACCTCTAGACGGGGTGAGTTGCTCAGGTCAGAGAAATGCCATGGCAGCCCTCACCATGTTGGTTTATGATAGAGACATATCTGTGGTGAGAGAGGGGCCTACCTAAGAGGGACAGACATTGAGTCAAAGGCCGTGGTCATAGACCTATCCTTGTCAGGATTCTCAAAGACTTCCAGGAAGAGGCTACATTCTGTAAACGAGCTGTCACTTGGATTACCGTACTGGCATGTACAAGCACCGGGTCGCTTATGAATTTTAACCAGCCACTACCCCGGGGGCTTAAATGATACTAGCGCTTATTGAAGGTTTAGATTGCACTGCATCTCTATACCACGATGCGTATTGAAGACCGGTACTTATTCAAAAAACCGACGCCTATAGATGGCAATTTGGTACTTGTCTTTTATGACGTACAGGTGCAGAGATGAACGCAGACGCTTTGGGTCAGATTAATTGTCAACGGCATTGGTCTGTCTGAGGATAGAATACCAGGTAACCCACCTCGGGATGTCCTAAATGGGGATCAGGACAAGAAAAATAAAGTTGTGTTTCCAGTAACATGACTTGAAATGGTAGGGTCGGTAGGTCGTTTTTTTTTTATTTGTTTTTTTTTTTACATTTACATAGGGCACATATCAATGGATGTATCAAATTCTTTGATTTCATTGTAAAATAATGGAGGGAAAATGATAACTGTGAGAGAGGGAGAGGACACGAAAAGGGCACAGGAAAAATCCTCAAAAGGCAATGAAAATCTTTAAAATGTGAAAAAATGAGACAAAATTCTTCAAAATCATAAAAAAAAGTTTTTTTGCCCCTGTTTTGCTAGGGTCGGTCGGGTTACTGGAAACAAACCTTTTTTTTATTTGGCCTCATATCACATATCTTAGGTAGAATCAGACAGGTGAGCTGAAATCCCATCTGCTTTCTTTTGCATATTTACCCTGTTCTGTCATATACAGTGACAGAATCGCTATTTCCTATGGCTGCATGATTTATCATTACATCTCAGATTTTACTGTAGGTAATTTTTCTGAAACTGATATATGTCAGAAATTTAAAAGACTTCCCCTATCCGATGCCAACAGCTTTCAATATAATAATCCCTATCCGATGCCAACAGCTTTCGATAAAATGGAGACCAAAAAACTGAAGCCATGACTTTGGAAGACAAAATTATGTTAATATGAAGCCTTCTTTTCTTGAAAAGTTTGCCGTGCGGATATCATCTGTACCATTACATGTCGAGAAACTCAGAACATTATAACGCAGACATGTTCAGCTAAAAAAGGGGGTAAATGTCAATCAACTTCCCTCAGCTTTGGCACAGAGCTACAGTTTTGGGAGAGTGCAGAGGCATGTTTGAGAGCCAGTTGGGGAGCAGTCGGGGATATCTCAGAGTTCAAATCCAGGCCGGAGAGCAGCTCAGGGAGTATGGAGCAGCTCATAACTCAGGGATCTGGTGGATCCGCCGAACAGAGCTGATGAGTCTTGTAATGGCCGCAAGGTGCAGGCGCACTTGGTTGAGCAACTCACCTACTGCTCATCAACCCCTCATGAGCTTCTCATGGTATCCTCAGAATCCTGAGACCATCACCACGAGGAGCTCCCTTGTGTGGGAACCGATTACAGCAATTTGACCTACTGCGCTACTTTTTATTTGAGTGTTTTTCCCCTTTCTATTTTTCTGTGCCACGAGTATGAAAAATACCCTTCTCATGACACTCCTGACTGCCTTTGTTAAGTACTTCTAGACAGCCTGGGGAACCTATATGTGGGTAAATCTGTGGTTAATTATGGGATGATAAGATTTAGATTTCTTGGCACTTCGAGTTGCATTCTCTTGGCAGGGAGCAACTTACATAATCTGCTGTCCAGCAACTTTTCTATCTGTCCTGAACCTAGGCCACCCATGTTCTCGGGATAGAGATCTTCAGAATCACCCCATAACGTGACAAATATTTATCTCTGCTCACCTTCTGGCAACACAAATACTTGGTACGCTGCGTCCAAAGCAGGAAGAGCCTACTCGGACGCCACCTGGTGAGACGCAGGTGAGGACAACTTCTCTTACGGTAATTGGGACCAACCGTCAATTCTCTCGTATCAGCCGCATCCCTCATATAAGCAGCACCCCGACTTTGGGAGGGGCTATAAGCCACATCCAAGGCTTGAAATATTTTATAAGCCTCCCTTGAATTGGGTTCTAGTATAAGCCGCGGCTTATACGAGAGAATTTACAGTACCACTTGTAAGAACAAGGAGAAGAACAATGCCAGTGTCCTTCGTAATCTGAGTGGTACATAAGGAGACAAGTATGCCCTCAGTAAATAAGGCTAAACAACAATAGTGGGGAAAAAAAAAGAAAAACCAGACCTTGGGGGTAGACAAGGAGAGCTTGGAAATGTGCCACACAAGATGTAAGTGGGCTGAAGTGGCTGGGTATGGTATTTAAAATGGGAGATAATCACCCATTCTTCTGTGTGCTCTAAATTCAATATGACAGTCGTCTGTGAGTATAAGTGATTTACAGTAAGGCGCAGACCTTAAAGTGGTCATCCCTTTCTTCTGCTAATATCCACTTTGGTATGTCATACTTCTGGGAAACAGATGCCACTCCCCGATCAAAGAGAAATAGGAAACCGCCAAATTTTGATCAGTTTCTTTGATATAGGAAAGGGAATAATATTATTATAAGAAATTTTTGCCAATCCTGTGCTTCAGGACCTTGTGCTAGTCTGGTTTGCACAGAAAAGTCCTTCTTTACGTTTAAGTAATCCATTAAATCAATCTCAGCTTTAGGTTTTTGGTTTCAGATTAAGTGTATAACAAATGATTAAATGGGTTTTAGTTCCCAAGATGGCCTTATATGCTGAACATGGAAAACAGCATGAAATGTATGAGTAATACATGACTACACTCAGTGGGAAAGGATTCAGATCTTGAGAGGTGTGTAAAGAAGACATCTGGATACTGACTCATGTAGAGCGTCTTAATTAGGGGAAAGAGATCAACTTTCAGTTATTTATCCTCTCATTTATTTATTTTAGTAGACGCTCACCCTCGGTGCATCATCACCAACCAATGATGCCATGCCATGAAGTGTGATTATCCAATCACAGCTGGCATGGACCCAAGTTTTACACAAATACTGTCAGTTGAACTATTACAGTATAATCTGGCACGGCCAGCCCATCAAAGCATAGAGTTTAAATTGTATTTAAATCGTTATTATCATTATAGTGATAGAATATGTGAAACATATGATTATCAAATTAAAGAGATAGCACCATAGCTGAAGAGGGTATTTAAGTCTAATTCTGCTTAGAAATTGAGTGCGTGCCTAGGCAGAAGTGGATTGTATATACAGCAGAGATACTGCTCTTGCACCCCACCCCCCTTCCCAGTGCAGTGGAGACCCAGACGATGCGTGGCACTGACCACCAGACGTCTGGGCTGAGTCCATGGCAGAAGGGTCTGGGGTGGGGGTGGGCACAGACTCTGGGGGAAGGGGCAGTGAAAATACCAAGCATACCTGGCGTCTTACTCATCACACCAGAGGCTCAGAGAACCTGCTTCTTATACCTGATCCTCCTTAAACCCTCCTCACCCCCTCCATTCAGCCTCCTCCAGTACCTGTATACACCCACCCTTCATGCCTCAGATGCACCTTTACAGGTGGACCCAGTCGGCGGTCGTAAAAAAAGCACTTGTCCCTTCAGGGCCATGGCTGTAGGACGAGCTGTAGGATATTGATTGTCACTTGACAAAAAGAAGGGGAAAATATAGAAAAAATACTGGTTTAGATTTTTTGGTCGGTGATCAAAGAAGACAACGCGATCGTTATTGACATAATAAAAGCTACAATGTTGGTATTTGTATCATGTATATTGGAATTACAGTATTTCTGGCATATTGTATATCAAAGGAACATTCGCAAATGACGTCAGGAGTATAAGCGTGAGTGGGAGGGTGTGCTCTTTGGGTTTCATTGTGAATCATGGCTTGAATTATATTATGTAGGGAAATCGAGCGAGAAAAATACGAAATGTGCACTACGAGTGAAGTCATTATTTGTAAACGTTCCCTAACAAGCAAGCCCGAAAGTCATAATAAAAAAACGTCGCTACACATTGGGTGGCCATAGACGTAAAATCACGTAAAATGTATGTGAATAGTTGCTATATCCAGTCAGTTAAGTCGTGGAAACCCGTATCAGTCCACCATACCACTGATTCAACAAATCGCTATAAATGTGATAAAAGTTAAATCCGATCAATTCTCTCGTCATCTAGAATTGAATAGCTTTAGTTGGAGGACAATATCTCAATGACTTATATACTGGTTCAAATACGATAGAATCATTGAATGGTTGGGGGTGGGTGGGGTGGATTGGGTAGGACAGAGAGGTGGGGGTGGGTGGAGGCTGGTTCAGCCGTACGGCGACTTTGCCGCAAGGACATCCTGTCGTCGCCACTGACTGCATGGCATGCTAATAATGCTACTTTTAACAATTACTATTCACACAGGTGTGGGGCAAGGTATTTTGTGCTTCATTATATCTTTTACTCTTAATACCTGAACACATAACTGGTATATATCCGTATGCTACTATACCGCAGAAAATAAAACAATTTGCCAACTGCTTTTCAATAGGAACATTAGGAGTAAGATGCCAAAGAAGTAAAACCAATGAAAAGGGATAGAAGTTTTGGCAAGCCTCCTAAGGTATGCCAATAGGGGGTGCCTCAACTCTCTGGAGGATACCATCCTCCAGTTGGTCTCTAATAGGATCCAAATGAGATCCAAATGCCTACCTTCTCCAGGGTCCTATGGCCTCGGCTGCGGCTGCCGGTCCCACCCTGCCTACTCCAGCCAAAGTAAACGTGGCAAGAATTGCCAGAAATTCCCGCAGCTAAAATGGTCTCCACTGACTACAAGTGGCTGAAGATGCCATACAGTCCAACTGCTCTTCCTCCATTCACAATCCCATTTCCCAAAGTAGTGTTTGTTTGTTAATTAGGTACTGTCGTTCCAATGGAACGTTTTTTTGCGTACCACAGATGGAAAAAGGTTTCCTGTGGTCAATTACATTTGTTGGGGTACAAAAGAAAAATACCTAGCTGGTGGCAGTGAATGGCGAGAACGAATTTACACAATACCCATTGGGCCATATACCTTATCTAGGTATATTTTATAAAGAATACATACCGATATCTATAACTAAGCAGGTACAATGTAAAATTACAGGTATGGATTAAGTAGATAACTTGTTAGTTCCTCCATGGCTTACCTGTGAGGAGCGATCTATAAGCAGACACACGGGAGGAGATCTAGTTGTCAACTATTGAACTCAGAGCAGCAGGCACACTGTAGTCCTGTTTGACTCCTGGGCAGTGGTCACTCCAGGGGTAGGTAGGTGGGTGGGTGGGAGGGAGATGGTCAGATCTCCTCCAGTAGCACCAGGTGGGCAGGGAGGTGGGCCGTGACAAAAGTGGGCGTGTCCAATCAGATGCAGAGCGTACCAGTGGGCAATAAGCAGACAACGTCCCCTCAGAGTGAAGCTGGGTGGATCCAACTAGTTGTAAGGGGTGTTCCACAAGTAATACCTGGGATTCTAACTGTGGGTTCTATCCTAGTGTGTATGTGTGAGGGTGGAGGGAAATTTTCACTGCCACCACTATTGTAGAACCCTATTGTATACTGCTCAGAGGGAGCTGTTGCCGCTCTGGGTACTGCTGCTGGCAGAGGATCGTGGGAACTGAGGCCTAGACCATCGGAGTTACGCCGCCATATAGACCCGACGGTGGGGTTAGGAGGGAGGGGGCAGCGGGGTAGGGTCACATGCTACAACTTTAACCCCCTCTGTTCACCCCCACCCAACTTATAAACCACATCCCACCCTGCACCCCGTACTCATACCAGTGTATACTGGTTCTTGGGATCATTTCTAGTCTGCTCCCTATTCCTCACACCAAACCTATGGACATCTAGACAACCCCCTTCGACCCCCCCCCCCACCATCAAGTATCCCTCCCCTGTCTTCCCAAGGCCATCAACCAATCAGCAGCCCGCGTGAGGTCATGCATTTCGCTCCAGTGACGGAGTTTCTAGGCATGATATAAGAGGCTAATGAGTCAAATAACAGAGCATTTAGCAATATAGACTTACACACTTAGTATTTGAAATAAATATTTCTTTTAAATTCAAAATACTCAAATTTTCATACCATCAGTGTATATACCAGTACACAGCTGTATATAGCTGTGAATACAGCAATGGGCGAGAACAGGGTCATTTTGAGCTATTGGTATATACATTGTACATTGTATCTTAACCGATGTTGACTAAACATTATCCTGCATGGCTACACCAATATTGAACAGAGATGAGTCACTCCCTTCTGTATTTCAAACCATCCTACAGTATGATATAATAAGCAGCCCACATGACAAGCATTATTCATGCACCTTGCACATATGCTATTGATATGTAGGATTATTCTGCGTCTAATAAATATCAGAGGCGTAGGAAGCAAATCTCCCTTGGGGGGGCCCATTGGGGGCCCCACCTCGACCAACTTAAATTTTCGGCTCAAGGGCAATAGGGCCTACATATAGCTATATAAAATTTGTATAGAAAAGAAATTTTTGATGAATTTTAGATCTTATTTGAGGCCCAGGCCCTCATTTTCCCTATATCATTACTATATCAATCTTATTTGAGATGCAAAGTTTTAGCTCTTGTTCAATTCATTATGAATTCTTGGCAAATTTTGGGGGGGCCCACACATACTCAGGCCCCACCTCCTTCATGATTGGGGGGGCCCAGGCCCCCCTGGCCCCCCCTTTTCCTACGCCCCTGAATATATCAACTAGAATCAACACTTTGCAATACGTATATTACATATATTGAGCAAAAAGAAATCTGATACTATGGTTTTGTACCACATGACTTAGAATAACCTGAAGGAGGAAAGCTGATACAAGCTATATCAATGCCATTGTGTATAAACCTGGGGTATTTATGGCTGATAGACGTCATTGGATATACAATATTATATATTATGATGGTGGCGTAGAAATGTGTCCAAAGATGCCTCTACCTGTCAAAAAAATATAGGGAACCTTGCTATGATGGTAGAATTTCTTTGGGACATTATGCAAAATAAAATCACATTGATAATTATCAATTTACTCAAAGCTACCTGAAAAGTGGCACCCTTGGATTTCTAACCGCCTGCATCCATAAACAATATTGTACACCAACAACAGAAGCAAACGAAATTCAAATAGTCTAGAGTAGACTATATATAGATGAAGTTTAATGGTTCATCGAAGGTAAGGGTTAACTTAACGTGGATGTCAACAGTTACTCACAGACAGCAAAACAGGCATATATAATGAGTTTGCAAAGAGAAGTGATCTGCGATCATTTGTTACTTCTACTTCTGATTTAAGGCCAAAGTCAAGCTTATCTCTCCCTGATACAATTGCCATATTCTGCCCCCCTCCCTCTACACACGACACTGATTACCCTGTGTTTCAGATAGCCAAAGTTGTCCGGTGTTTAAGTTTCAAGTTATAACCCAAGGATACTATGCCGAGGTGATAACTTGATACCATGCGAGCCTGCTCGTATGCTTCAACTAGGGACAGACTGATCAAAGACACTATAATGATTATTGATATTTGATATGTGAAAGTATAATGCCTAGTTATCAATACCAAACAGAGTATCATTTAAACAGCTCGGTTCTTCCACCATGGCATACTTAATTTAGGGGAGGGACTCCTTTTGGCATGAAAGGGGTGGGGTGGGTTAGACCATAATTGAGATGAATAGATGACCCAGGAGGGGCAAATGCAGGTCTATGCTGGACTCTCGTTTAGTGCATTCCTCACGTTCCAAGTTAGATGTGGAGCGATGAGTCTTGGGAGCAATATGAGGGATTATCAGTAGATTAAGGCTAAGGGTAGGGGACCTAGGGAGGCGCCACGTGCCCAACACCTCCCTCTGTACTGTTATATATATTAAGGCTTGATATGATACAGCAGCCTCCTGCACTGGGCCAACTCCTCCTGCAGCTGCAACCTCGTCCTGCTGACACACTAAGACCATAGGCATAGCGCACAGGCACCCCCGCCCCCAACACCCAAACACATTAGGTTCTAGCCTATACCCTGGCCTCTATAAAACACATGTATCATTTGGGCTCGTGGGGATCATTCGGTGTGAACCCTGTCTGGTCAGCAAGGTCTTTTTATAGATCAATTTTCCCCATTTGTGTGAGGTTTCTAGTCTGGCTGACAATGATACTGGTCGTAATTCATAACTGTCCACGATCCATTTGGGGAGACTGATTTGTAAATGGGCCCCCTATGTGCACATCATAAAATACCTTGTGCTCCCGTTGGTGTTGAATCATTGGTAGGCTACATAATTTAGAATAGTTTTCAGTGTGTGGACGTGGCAATGATGATTTTTTTCTTCTTGATGCAATATTATCAGATTAATCAATTGATTGTTTTCAGTCTTCGCAACATTATCCCTCGTAGCTTTGAAGGAGCTTCAAAAATCAGGCTACAGTCAGTGATTTATTTCATAATCTATAGGTCATTCAATTTAATATGTAGCCTTATAAAATTATCTGATTATGTACACCTTATAAAACAAGCAACACACAGCATGGCTTTCTTAGGTTTTACATTTGGACCTTTCAGCGGTTGTGGTACATGTATGGGAAGACAGATGGCGGTATATGTGATTTTTTAATGGTTTCATCTTTTGATGCTTCTACATGACCCTAGCGTTCAACATGGCTATATATGTAAGAGGTATATGGTATTAAATCCATATACAGGCAATGTGTCCCTATGTATACATTGTTGTGGTTGTTAGCTGGCCAATCAGGGCCACACACTATGGCGTGATGGATGTAATCAGGGACCTCCTCCAGTGTGCCCTCTTCTATTCAGGGTCTACAGGTAGCTTCACCATTAAACCAGTAACCCCATTTACATTTCTCATAAAAGCTTTTTGCTGTAACTATATTCAGAATGCGTCAATACCCCTTTATATCAAGACATATTCATAAGGAATATCAAAGTTGCAGATTGAATAATTCATTAATCTATTTGAGTTAGATAGCAACATGTTAAGATTTGGTTATCAACTTATTCATTAGTAAGAACTGCAGCAAGAAATTTGAGAACACAAAACCATTGGCAGATAGTAAAATCCATCCCCTTAAACAGACGCATTCTGTGGCTAACCCAGTCATTAGAACTAAAAGGAATCCGGCGAAAAATCGGAGAATGTCCTAAACAAACATAATGTTTAAAATCAGTAATAAGAGTATTCATTTATTTCTCCAAAACTACACCTGTACTCGGCTTTCACTCGCCTCACCTGTAGGCAGATCATGTGTCATTATGTATATATGTGTGGCAAATTAGCACAGCATTCAATTTAAGAGGTGCATAGACTGGGTCAATTAGCAATTATCTCAGTCTGCAGCCTATGTATCTGCAACATAATATTTATCTTTGGTACAGGATGCCTGTCAATGCTAATTCAACTATGCCAAAAATTGACTGGTGTGTGGGAAATTTCTTTTCGTGTTATTGAATTCACTATATCTAGTGTTTTGCCTATATCAGAAAGATTGACAAAGATATTATAGGCGTCACTGTACTGGGATCGATTTATTTTTTCAGGTAATGGAGTTTTCCCTATCTACCTCACATCACCGGCCATTACTAATCGTTTTATGTATGAGCTGAGAAAATGATATGAAGGTGACATTCTTGTGGCAGAAAGTGATGATGCGTGCAGTGTGACAAGAGGTAATGCCAATTTACACACGACTGCATGTACATGTATTCCATTCCCTTATCTACAGTCCTACCTCAGCCAGGTCACTCGCTCTTGGTTGATATGCCACAATCACATTGCCTTTCTACCTTGTAAGGGTGATCTGGCAACGGCATCCTTGAGAATGCCTTTTTGTACGTGAGCAATGCTCACCAGACGTAATAGTGAGGTAGAACGGAGAAGAAAACTGCTGAGAAGTTCCAGGACATTTCCTTGACCTAGTTTGAGCAGCTCCCAACACTAGGAATAGCAGTATGCTGAAGGTTCTGATAAAGGTATTTTATGGTCCTGATTTATTTTCACTGCTAGGTTTTATCTTACCTGGGAGAGGATGAGAGCTCCATCTGCAAGACTATTTATAAGAGCTGTGCTCATTCCTAGATGAGAATAACTCACTACAAGGTAATACGAATTTCCCCTGCATTTAATGACCATTTCAAATGACCATCAACAAATTCTTTCTTCAACTCTTTCCAAAAATATGCAAATGGTGAATTCATACAGCCTTGCCTACATTCTATATGAAAACATTATATTCTACAATCTTAAAGCGAGCCAATGAGACTGTTAGGTGAGGGTATATTCACAAAGCTAAATATTACTGGGAGGGTGTCCAAAGTTGACAGTTTGTGGACCATTTGACAACTCTATTCCAGGTCCCCTCACACCACCTGTCAGTCCTATGTTGGCCTGTATGGCAGTCCGCTTGGATGGCACAGCTGGTAGCAAGTATGGGAGTTTAGATATACTCTTCACCCGCCTTGATAGCCTAAATCCCACCCCGATCCTCCCAACGTCCATGATCTATGGCTCAAATCTAGTTACAGCCTGTTACCACTGCGGGGCATCAAAAAGGTACATCATGAGACCTGGGTGTAACGCTTAGAAGCTAGGCCAAATGCTGGGACATGTATCCTCACCAGCGCCTACGGCGCTGTGATTATAATGGGACCAGCGGCAAAGTTTTCCGCCGCTCGGTCAACGTACCGGGCTCGTGCTCGTCTCCGTCTTAACAGAGAGACTCGCCGAAACCAGCGGCAAAGTTTTCCACCACTCGGTCAACGTACCGGGCTCGTGCTCGTCTCCGTATTAACAGAGAGACTCGCCGAAACCAGCGGCAAAGTTTTCCGCCGCTCGGTCAACGTACCGGGCTCGTGCTCGTCTCCGTCTTAACAGATAGGCTCGCCGAAACCAGCGGCAAAGCTTTCCGCCGCTCAGTCAACATACCGTCAAATACCTGTTATTATTTCTTTTTCCTCTTAAATAGATGACAAATTCAGATAGAAATACATGCAGGGTCGAGAGAAAAGAAGAATGGGTGGATTGAAAATGAATAATTATAGAGATTTCTTGATAAAAGCAGTCACGTCAGTGCGTGAAAACAGCAGACGAACAGACAGACTCTAGGTCCACTGCCGTCGGAGGCGGGGGAGGTTTCATAGATAAGGGGGGTAATTAACCTCATGTTGGATGTATGGCTGGGCTGGGATATATCCCGGTCCCTCCACTTTGTACACTTAGGGTACGTCACAGGTCTGCGTTCTAAAAAACGTGAAACAAGGGTATTTTTTCACACCCTTCATATGTCCCTGGATTCCAGAATAAGGGGTCCTTTTCTGGCCAAAAGTCAGTGGATTTTAAAATAAGGGGTCATTTTCTCTAAAGGAAACACCAGGGATTTCCAGATAAGGGGTGAAAAAATCCCCCATGATCAAGCCTCCCATAACACTTTGCGTCCTATAAAAAGAGGAGTTAGGCTCCTAGAAATCAGTGTTTCCTAGAATAAGGGGTGTTTTGGGGCCTCCAAAAGTCAGTGTTTTATAGAATAAGGGGTGTTTTTTCACCTCTAAATCAGTGGATAAGTGGGTGTTTTTGCAAATGGAGAACGCAGGTGACGTCCCCTTTTGGTGCTAAGTGCAGGGACCGGGGGATATAGCTCACATAGCCATTATCAGCTGGGGGGCCGCCATTAGACCCCAACGCCACTATGACTAACACCTTCAGCCCCCGACTCCGCAGTATATGCCAGGGATGCCTCCCATTGGTCAATAATACAATAGCCATGTGCCGTATATACATGGAAGGGGTACAGGATTTCCCCAGACCCTACAAATATCAGCTTGTTTTTCTGTGGCAACATCTAAATTTCAAATGTTTCTCAAGAATTCTAGCTGGGGTGAATTATTATGCGTTTTTCTTATAATTTGCTTCACTCCTTCATTCTGAGGCAAATTAGTTAAATTTAACGTACCACTCCTCAGGCTAGAAAGAGACAAACCTGAGTCAATTTGTATCAGTGACCTACACCATTGACCTGACAGAATGACAACATCCAGAAATATCTAGAGGGGATTGAGTGCCCTTAGGAACCACTTTTCATCAGATAGACTAAGCAACTCCTGACTCCAGTCAGACTGATAGCAGAGGTGCCACACTCCTGAGCCTGCCCAGAAGGCCTTAGGCAGGTGGGTTGGGATGTATAACTACCCAGAGGGTCACATGAGTAAGGATCAGGGGGTGGGTAGAGATGTGGGGGTGGTTTAAAGGGTAGGGATGTACCAGCGGTCAGAAACCCAAATCAGATGTAAAGGCGTGTATCCTGAGATGGGGTCATTGTGTCCAAGTCCCAAAAGCTGCTACATGATTAGGGATCTATTTAGTCAGGGGCGTAGGAAGCAAATTTCTATGGGGGGGGGGGGGGAGCAGAGGTCTCGGTTGGGGGGGGCTGCTATATTTTTATATAGGCTTATATAGGGAACCTCCTCATTATTGGGGGGGGGCAGGCCCCCCTGTCCCCCCCCCTTTTCCTACGCCCCTGTTAGTGCAGTGGAATCAAATGCAGTTGGCGTTGAAAGTAAGGTTAAGGGAAATCTGGATTAGCAAGAGCCTTAATAAAACCATAGTGTTGTAGATTTTAATACAATAGTAGAGAATAGTCCTGTGAGACATGGCGCGGCGACTTGTAATCTTGTGTCTAGTTTCAGTTGGTGAGACAGATGGGCCATACTATCATCTGGGCTTTTGGTAGTATATAGCACAAATTCAACCTGAACTACCCACTGCAGCTAAGTACTAATAGTCTGTAGACTGTCCATTCTGCATGCACCTCACTCAGCTGCCAAAGGGACCTGTCTTATTCAATGTTCAATGCCATAGTCAACAGGTGTGTCATTATGAGTGTACACTGTTTCAGATTGCCAGGAGCCTGCTCTGCTCCCTGCCCCCCCCCCCCGCCCACACACACACCCAACTGTCAATCACTTGTAATAGTTTGTACCTCGTCACGGGGCCAGTGGTCAGCAAACCAGCCAGATCACTCCACCTTTCTGTAGAGGGGGAGCACAGTGTAAGTACCTGGGTGTACATACATTTTTTCAGTGTTCCACAAAATCGTTTGTATAATGAAAGGAGTAATCAAATTAATCTTTCATCACCAATAGTAGATACATATTCTGAGATAACATTATTTCAATGTAAACTAAAAATTTTACACAGAAAAGAATGTAGCAGTTCCACAAGGTGGCCTTACACTTCAAACTCCTCTGATTTACAAAAATGCACATATGGCAACACACACTTTAGCACTGATTTCTCCATAGAGATCTTTGACAGTGAATACTTTGTTCAAATACAGAAAATATGATCCAAGTGTACCATAACCCACTGAGATAAAACCTGTACTACATATATATAGTAGTTTCAAAACGAACGATTCTAAAACAAAGGCTACAGGGATGCATTTCCGAATCTTAAAATGCTCTAATGCTAATCTGCCATAGGGCTCCAAATGATGAAATGTCTTATCTGTGAATAAAATCAAAAGTATGAGATATATTCTGAAAATTCCTTCACTGATAAGTAAAGTACACACAATGATGTTATTACATTAGAATAGTGAGCAGGAATAGTCCGTGGCGACTGTGAACCATACACTAGTCTACTCATCTCACAAGTAGTACTCACTAGTCACCGCGCTATTAAGTACTAGAATATAATTTAGTTCTGTACTTGGATAAATGCCATATGCACAATTGTCAAAAAACTATTCCTGCTAGCCTTGAGTTTTAGATCTCTTTATGAAAGTGATTGAAAAACATGATAAAAGGCACATGTATGTTCTTATAGTTGTGTGATGACTGGTGGCTAGATAGCGATATCATCCTATATATCAGAAGCATTCTGTTGGCACCTCGCATCCAGTATGACCTGACGCCTGACGTGACGTCATAAATCACAGCAGACAACAATCCGACAGCCAATCACAAAGCAGGGAATATTTAAACCGCGACTTCCGCGTCACAACACATGCGGCAGCGTCGCAGTTGAGCACCCCTTTCTGTGACGTGTATTCCCCATGATAATGTGTGCGTACTAAGGTGTAGAGTGTAAATGGGGCCTTATTCTCGTCCCACATTCATACATGGGATCCTAGGTTGCTGGTGAGTGAAACAACTGCTTGGCCTCCGACCCAGCCTGCGAACCGATCACAGAATGATGTATGGATACACTCGTCCATCAATATAGGAAATATCTTGTGAGTTTTGTGTGTGAGGGCGGGTAATACAATACTGCCACTTCTAGTAGGTCTGTACTGAAGGGCCACACACATGATGATACATACCATATCATGCTTTATCTATCGAAAGGAAACATAATAAGGGATGGGCGAGGGTACATGCAACAATAATTTGGGTATTGTTGAAAGAACTAAACGAGTTTGCTTTTAATATGTATGGAAAACCTTTATCGCTTAAACTATACTCAATGCTTGCTTCTATAAAAAGTAATTTAGTTGAGAGTAGCCACAGACTTCCATTCGTGTATCCACAATGATGCAGGTACATGTACATGTATGAGAGACTTTGCTAGGGTATATACTAGGACCCCCTAGTGTGCTGATCATTGCTCAACATAGATACTCTGTATACATGTACTCAGTGGGGCATCTATATAATGGTTTGTAGGGATTGGGGAAGTGGAACCCATTTCACACAACCATCAATGTACATCAATCCTCCCTGTCCTGATACGTACGGACGATGCGATCCACATACAAAACAATCTCTGTGCACAGATTCATCTTAATGGTAGTTCAATTGGGCGTGGAGAGCCCATTTTCCGGCAGGGTGCATGCTGATTGAATTGAAATGGAGATAGGAATGTTGATATGTCAAGGTACACATGTTTTATGTACAATTTTCATTAATAAGGTAATGATAGATGTGCACCAATATGACCTGGGAAATAACAGGGTTTGGATAAAATACAAAGTTTCATGGATATGGTTATGTTAATTTTCTTTGGTAAGGTTGCAGTATATTGGCAAGAATTACCTATATTCCAAGTTCCCCAAACGTGCAGTGAATTTTGAAAATCATTGTGCCGTTCGTCGCGTCTCTGCCAGGTATTTCTTTTCGCAAATATACTAACTATATCGCCAATATGACGTCATGGCTGGGTAGTAACGACTATCTTGTGACGTAAACGTAATACGTCGTACTCATCTTGCTAAGCGCAGAGAACCAGAATAAGCCGGTATAATCCGGTATAATCCGGTATGATTCAGACAGGCAGTACCAGCCGGACTATCATTCTGGGAAGCAGTGAGTGAGGTCTCTAGGTGATATCTCAGGAGGTCTCCAGGTGATATCTCAGGACAGGAACATACATGTATAAATTGCATCACATTGTACCTTCATTAACACATAAACTCTAGTAAATCTAAGGTAATATGCTAGAAATACACAACTATTAATAGGTGGGATTAGCGTCACGTATAGCACAGTAGCTAAGTACGACATAGACATAAAATTGTTGGTGCGTGTCCTATTTAACATAGAACTGTCACTAAGTTTTATGGGGTTTATCTCTGCATTACAGAATAGTAAATAGGTGTACCAAAACCATGTTATTTATACGTTAATTGCAGTACGTCTAAAACACTCTAAATGACATTGCACAATATCTTATATATGTGTGTGACAATATAGGCTGACTTTTACAGGGACACTGTAACCTAGTCATTAGAAGGGGTGGGGCGCAAAGTTTATAGATGTTCTATGTCATTGTCTATGTCCTATGTCATTGATGCATGAGTTATATACAGTTAATGAATGGACATTTATGCACTATTGGCCCTTAAAGGGTTAAGGTGATCCTTAAGGGGTTAATGGTTAGCGGCTGGAACTAATCCTCCTCGCACCTTTGTTTGTTTGTATAATGACAGCTATAATGTCTGCTGCCTTATAGGTGCATTGCACGATTTATGTGCACATTTTCTCTCTGTACAGTTTGTGGGGTACACAAAATATCCGTGCAAATGCAAGTGTGTAATTTTTCTCTATGTTTTATTGGCTGGAAGTGGGGCTGAAGCTGGTTTCTGGAGACATGAACTGATAAGAACTGATAACATGGGACCAGCATGTCCCTGTAAGTCACAGTGGGTGTTACCCAGGGACAAGGTACCCATCATAGTATGTCTTATCAGTGGGGTTTACCTCAACCAGCAAAATTCAAAATGGTGGACCCACAGGACGTAAATACTAAGCCCTATTGTAGCAGAATTGGGATCCAGTTACCATACTTTTATATGTCATTGACTCGAGTCAATGACATAATTATGGTTAATCCTCTCAGACATGATTTGAGAATTTTAGTTTCCAGACTCGAATTCAAGGCTTCATTGAAAAAGAATAGCGAGAAAAAAAACTAAGTTCTCCAAATATTTAAGAAAGAATCTAACACATGCCATATATGCTGAGACATACCGGGTACTTCCACTACAGGTGTGAGCCACACCCGGGCTCTAAATGGGCCTCCGTCAAAAATAAGAAGAAATGGCACTTTTGACATCATGGCATAGATCATTGATTATGCATGTGCAAGAAAGCGCGTATTCTCTACAACTTTGGGAAAGCTGTAGCCTCTTACCCAGTTATATCATTAGATTAAAATCTCCCCTTAGTGATGTTTCCCGTGTCTATTGAGGTATTTCTTTCAACACATATACAAAAAGAATTCTCACAAATGAGAAACTATTTCCCCTGCCCTTAGGTGAATAGGATTATCTTTTCATGCCCATGTGCAAACATAAATCTACAAAATTATCTTTTCTATGATGTAGACAGTTGCCACCAATAATACATGACACTATATTCAACTCAGAGCAATTCTATTCCCAAAGGATATAATTATCTGTAGAGCACAAAAGGGGATAACATTGGAAACAGCAGGAAAGGTAACCTCCCTGAAGCCCTTCTTCTCAAACAAACAAATACTGCTGTTTTTCTGCCCTACACACATAGTATCCCCTCTGTTTAGGCTTTTTCCTGTTCAACTCAGATCCCTCTGCTGGATCTCCGCCATTCTCTGGGGCCCACCTGATCCCATTATTGTGCAGTTGGATACTTTGGCGCCACCTGAGGAGAGGGCACTTTTTACACATCTTCCACCAGGGGGTGCTCCACTAACAATGTTGTCAGTGTGACGTCAGCAGGTTAGTAGGGGACACATGGAGACGGCGAACTGGGATATACTTTCTATCTTGTTATCAATATTTTCATTCATTACATCTTCATAGGGTATTTTTCACGCCATATACTATTAATAAACTATTATTAACTGACACCTGACTGGTTATAATTACCAGAGGAAGATTTTACTTCACTATGCCTACATGTGTAGAATGGTGACTGCTCAAAATTAGCCTGGTGGATCTTAGCTTCAAGAATTCAAAACAACACTGCTGGGACTTTCGGTACAGTTTAGTCTACCTCTAACACTAACATCGATCAAGATAACCATAGATTGAAATACAAATGGTATAATCCATACCTACGATACGACAAGCTACAATAATTTACAGATCTTTTTCAATCAATTCAACGTTTGATTACTAAAAATACTATGATAATATCGGGGGTATTGAGTGACTTTAGTACTTTGTAAGGTGTATCGGATTTCTATGCCTCCCTGGATGGTAGGGAATTGATTAGCTTAGGAGAACCTCACCTGAGGGAGGGCAAGATCAGGGCCTATACCTCACCTGAGCAGGTGAGCTGTACCTCAGTGGCACTGCGCTCTGTCCTCAAAGCTCTGAGCAGCTCCACAATAAGACAAGACAATATGCAATATGGCAATCATCTAGGGACATTCTACTTATTTGGATCAATGTGTCTGTGATATGATGACAAATATAACAAATCCCAACGACGATTGCACAGATTCTGCTGACTTTGTGATATTATATAGATCTACATATTGCACATACTGCACAGTGCTGCAGCTGCAGGGAAATTGTTAGGAAACTGTAGCATTTACATAGACAGGTTTATACTATTTGCCAGATCAGACACACAATGAACCTCCCCCTCACCTAAAACATAACTTTTCAATATTGACATAACATTCTCGGAAGTAGCCTATCTAGTCTATGGTTAGAATTAGCACTTTGTGTATATGGGAACACCTGCAAGAGCAAAGTATCTGCAAGGTAGGGCATACATACCATCTGTGTCAATGACACAGGCTGGTGGATGGTCAATGAATATTGTATTGTACTATAATTGACTGCTTTCATACACATGTACAATATCATTGCTTCTCTGATATTTTCCCTTCTCTTTTTTTTTCTTTTCACCATATAGATATATAGGCAAGTTATAGAGAAATAAGAGTTAGTCTGGTTAAACCCTTACAAGGAATAAATGTCTGTACACCATACAATAAGTTTACAAGGTTAACTGCAATCCCTGGGCAAATTCTATCACATACTCTTTTAAATCAGGCTAACATGTGTGCCAACATAATTTACCCTTGAAGATCTCATCCCACTTACAATGTAAATGTATATACACTCATTAGTATACAGGTGTTCAAAATGGTGTGATATCGGTAGGTAGACGGCAGACAGGTACGTGTCCAGCATAGCAATGGTCCTAATGTCGCTAGTACTTTAGATGCTCTAGCTATCAATCAGATTGGCAGCCCTTTCCATATTTCAAACACAGATTTAGTGCTACCTGACTGGCCATATGCCCCCTGTACGGTGACCTTTTTCAGCACCCTTTATAGAGCTGTTATCACCTTTAATTTAAGGCTGATTTGGGAATGTTTCTCATATGTCAAACTCACGATATCACCAGCTCATAATGATTAAGGTGTGGTACTTGTATAGAAGTCATGTTGCTGTTGTTAGAGAAATCTAATATCCAGTATCAAAGAACTTTCAATTAAGCCAAAGATGGCCTTTTGGAGTCAAGGTGGAGGATCTCATCCAAGTCATCTGCTAGCCATTTCTCAAACGCTACGATCCTACCCCCCTTCCTCCGATTTCAACCACCCCTAGGATCCAGTCCAATCATAGTGATTGGCCCTGGGTGATTATGTATTACCTACGATTGCCTGTTTAGGTACATGTTTTTCCCCTCTATATCTGCACCACTCATAGTGATTGACCCAGTGTAACCTAGAATTCTCTTCCGATCCAGGCCAGGTCGGTATGATTTGAGAGGGGCTGAAACTAAGCGTCTGAGAAATGACTTCCTGTAGACGTAACACCTGGGTGTTCTTTCCAAATATTGAATGACAAGAGCGCAGGAGGGGCTCCATATATGTCAAACTGAGGGAAAGCGATACGTCACAAGACGAAAGGACCTACCAAGCTACACTACATCACCTTTTTTTCTTCCTCTTTGTATGATTCACAACAATGCCACTACTGTCTGTGTTTCTTTTCTGTTCATAATGATCTCTAGAATAATTTTAAGGCATGAGGTTACAAATCACTGGTATTTTCTTAATGTTTCTATTTTGTCTGGTAATACATGAGAGGGCCGGAGGGTTAAATCTATTGTATAGGCGTACATGGTGTTCTTTTGCCATTGTTAACTCACAAGGGGTGGGCCTTTCTACCTGTAATTTGATACATGTATCGCCAATGGAATAATGCCTTCAGTGATGATTCTGATGAAGAGCATTTCAATTAAATGCCAAGGTTCACAGCTTAGGTCTGAAGTATGTGAAACTGGTATGGTCAAATCAGGAGGGCCGCCTTAAATTGACTATGTGTTTTCATAGATATCATTCTGATTTACTGATATGAAATCAAACCATTGTCATTCTAGAGCTCAGATGCCTAGCATCATCCTATCCGATGTCGGCCATGTACGTGCTACTGCAGGGAGGTGGGTTCCTCACACAGACGTCCAACTGGGAGATGGATCTTAGAATCTCATCTCTCCCCAGTCTCCCACCTACGCCTCTCCTGGGTATGGCCTCAGGTGACCCCAAGTCCCCTTTTCTAGTCATCTTCCACTCTTCACCTGACGTCTTATAGTATTGGAACCTGTGTCTTGGTCTATACGATTGGAGACTGATCCATGGCGGATGGACGCCAGTGACTCGCACAGGGAGGCCAGCTGCCGAACTACAAACATGTCAAGTCATGTCACTCATGTTGTTTAGCATGTCAATCACACTGATTCTCGAGCAGTATAAACCATGTTAAAAACTTATTATAAGGTTTGAACAAAATTAGCATTTCCCCAGTGAAAATTGTGATGGACGTTTGCATGAATATATCCACCTGATTTCACAGTGCCATGGTTTGGAATTTACTGGGGGTAAAACTCTGGTAGGACAACGGTTTAACCTACTGTGCCAACGGATTAGAGACCATGAATGATTAAATAACTATTGGCAACTGCTAAAATGGGGGGTAGTACTAAGGGACAGTATAGTCGTACTTGAAGCCATCAAACTGTAAGTCACTTTCTCCTTTTGCACTAGGTAGACATAGATGCAATCTTGAAACAATATTTCAAACCTGACATATTCCGACTTACTCCTATCTCAAAAACTACTCCCATTTCTGACAATAGGGTAAACTTACACTCTCCTTTCTGATGGAAAGCTGACATATTGGAGCCCTATCATGAAGTAGTTTTATTGCAACCAGTCTGATGGGACAAAACCTTTCATAAGTGCTTCAAGCAAAGTCCTTAACCCATGGGTCAACATACACAAAAAAACTCACAACGGCTCTTGATGCAGATTTGGCATTCTTCCAATAGAGCCAAAGAAACTTGGTCAAGCGTTGGAAAAACGTACTGAGAGTCGACTATGTGGACATATGAGACCCATATTTTACTCACCTTATTATATGCATATATGAAAGCCCTGCAAAGGTCGCTGGTCCCCAAAGAGGGAAGATACCCCTACATAACTGGTTAGGTACAGGCAAAAAGACCCCTATAGAACTTTCCTAAGAAAAACTGCAATCACTCAACATCATTCTTCATCCTATCTTATATAGTGAAATTTCAGAATTAGAATGGGATAGCAAGATCCATTGTGAAATGTAAGGCAATGTCTATCTACGTCCCAGGAAAAACTCTCTCACAATACACATCCTTGTATGACTCAGTTACAAGATGGATTGCAGAGAGAGAAGCTACAAATGATACATCAAAAGGACCACACAGTCTAGTGCAGAACGCTACTGCCTGTTTTAGCTATCGAACTACAAGAGAAGTAAGCTCATGGCTATTGTTGAGTTAACCTTGTTGTGCTGAGCTACAATGGGTGGCGTAGTTTAGAGTGATTGAGTGTTATAAGAAGATCCTAAATGGAGCTGATATAGATAACAAACTGGCATTAACATCTTAGCGCGGGTAGGATGATGCAGCCTTCCTGTCTCTCTCCCACCTACAACAATTGAACTGGGTGGATTTAAATATCCAACGGTGAACAGAGCAACCATATAATTGTAGAGAAAAAGTAATCATTATGATGTGTCTTTATTCCGTTCCATATATCACAAGTGCACATATGCGCGGGCACTGACACATTCCTCTGTTAGATTATCAACCTGTGAAGCACGGGATAGCCACTTAGTGCCGCTAAAGTGCTGTAAAACACAAATCAAGCAAACCATATATCACAATAACAAATACTAAACGTTGTGATCTTAATGTTGTTGTTCAAACCAGCTGCCCTAATTCCCGTGCCAAATATGAATTTCCATAGGTGACATTATCCCAAAATACACTTTTCTGAAGTGGTCACCAGGTCAGTAGATCTCTTCACCTGCCTGTCATGTTATCATTAGCCTTTGACGTAAGTTTGCGTGACGTAGATTACCTATACTCCTAGATTGACATCATGTACTCGCCAACAGCCACTAGAGGTCAGGCCAAGAGAACTCTGTGTGCGCATGCCCAGAGGGCAGTCAACGTTCAAAGGCATCAACATAATGTGAAGGTACACATGAACATTGACTTTAGTGGCATTTATTCAAAGGTAGCCGTATACACAAGGAGAAATCTTTTTAATTCGATGATATTTTCACCTGTTGACAAATCGTCCTTTTTCATTCTCTGGTCTTTTCACATGTTGATGGGATAGATCGCTGGTGCTTCCAGTGGAAAATAAACATTGTTACAACTGCCAAATCAACCACAGGTACACCGAATCGCCAGCTGTGATGGACAGAAAGAGGTAGGCATTATGATACCCCCCCCCCCCAACACACGTACAGGCTGAAGCTATCTGCACTGAATTAACTGTTCAGTATCTAGGGACTGTCCAATGATGGGGTCTAAAATGCATTACATGTAATTGCATTATTGGTCATAATCAGCTCATTGCTGGGAAGGTACTTTCAAATGTTTGATTGGGGCCATTAGGATAAGCCCACCTGAGGAGCAGTGATGATACAATACTCCCAGTGGTCAGGATCAGGATAATCCTTCCATCTCTCCATACAGCTACACACTCTACAGTATCCAGGGCTATGATCTGACCAAACATTTCTATCCACTCTATGTTTGATCCCAGGGGCAGAGGGACTGAGGGGTCATGTTTATGTCATGTCGGCATGCGTCAGGTATAAATAAACCTCAGCTATATCGAGATCACTCTCAGAGATACCATCCATCTATTTGGGACAGTAAATTATCCACCTTGGACTTTTTCTGCATGTACATCTAAGGCAGGAACTTGTTATAGGGCCGACTATTGTAAAGGCTTCACTACCAAAACTATGCTATGGGTTATGAAGAGAGTCTGATCTCTTGCATTATACTTTTCTTCATATCTTAAAAATTCAATTCAATAAACACTTAGTTTCCGTTACTTAAAGGGATAAATTTTGAAAGAAATCAGTTAGTTCATTCCCAAAGTTAATAGGGGACAGAAACTAGTTCAAACCATTGCAACGACATAGTCAAAAGACCAAAAGCTGGCCAAGCTTATAAAGGACCTAAGTTGTCAGGCAAACTTCATACTGTGTTAAATAGTCAACACGTCGACTGCATGCTCCACTTTCGCACCATCAGCTCAAAGACAAATGTCTGCTGCTTCCTCTAGAAAAGCGCGCTTTTTCCAGCCGCGCTGGTGCCAGCGAGAACTAACGGCACAATGGCTCGAGGGCAACTGCAAACCAGCTGGCACAAGAACAAGCGAAGCTAGCCAGCTACGTTTGGTAAAGGCTTGACAAGAATTCATCTCATACAACTATAACCGTACTCAGCAACAGGGGTGAGACGGTAAAAACTGTTTTCTCATTAGCCAGAGATCGTACATCAATGAGGAACGAGCACGAGAAGAATAAGTCGACATAAAAGTAGGTAATAATTCTAGTAGAATGGGGCATCTCCTCACCATAAGCTATCGGGAATCTCTTACATGGGGGGGATGGAAACGCAATCGTATCGTAAGCCATTGTCATTTGATTATTGAAGTCATGCGACTGCTTGGGGCGTCCTACTGCCGCTCACACAGGCAGACATTGCTATTTTCATGGTGATCTATGATCCAGACATAGTGGCGAAAGCGGCTGGGCGGAAGAGCACGATAAAGAGCCCCCACCCTGCAATCTCTCTCACCACAAAGTCTACAATCCCTAAAAAAACGCAGAAAACCAAATCTAGAGCACTCTAACTTAGAAATACTCTGCTATAATATTTCTGTCAGACTTCTCCTTGCTGACATGTTTTTTTCTAAGTACAGCTATCCTAACCTAGTCTTCTATTCTATTTTAGCCTTCAGACTCACAGCTTTTGACATTAACCCTTGCCCTTGGTGAGAGCGATCTTGAGCAAAATGTGACCCTTTGTTGGAGGGAATTTTGGCCAGAAGGTCGCCGACCCAAAGTATATTGGGCCTCGAAGATGATTGGAGACAAATCATATATATATCCAATCAACATCAAACTATCAGTTTGTACAACAACACTAATGACCAACAGTCGCCTACAGATGTAACCACGTAATACGTGATACCATTACACGACTTAAGCTTTGAAAGTCAACATCCTGCCCTAGAGGCGTCCCAGGTGCATAGCATGGCAGAAACCAACTTTTTTGAAACTTATATGGCAGACGGCCCACGTGTGTTGGAGGCATGCTACTCTAAATGAGACCTCACTGCTGTATGGGGACCAGACGCCAGGGGGCAGTGCTGCTCCCGGTCTGGACTAACACCGTCCACAAATCAGCAGAAGTTTTTTTTATGTCTGACGTATCTTCATCTCTTCCGTTTTTATACCTTAACCTTTTATCCTCCGTCGTCTACATGCAGTGCCTGTCTCCCTCAACCGACCTCAAGCCCCAGAAGCAGTTCCCCCCTCCTTACCACACTTCGCCGTAGATAGATGAGGGGACGTTCAACAATTAAGTCACCGGGGTTTAGGCATTTTTCAGGACCCACCCATCCCCCTTGTCACTGTTTTTGTATGGAACATATAGAGGAACCCGAAGAGCCCCCCCCCCACCACCCCCTAAGCAATGACGTAATTGTTGAACGCTCCCTGAGACAGGAGGGCCTCTGACGCCTATATTCAATTAGGGGCTTATTTCTGACCAGCTCTCTGGCCACGACCCACCATGCTTGATCAGAAGAATTGCACCCAGGCTGATGTGTGCGTCTGGTGGGGGCGTGACTTTGGTTCTTCTGGGGTTTGGAGGGGGCAGATCTCAAGGATGGGGTGTCGGGGGGGGGGGGGTCAGGTGGGTAGGGTGGGGCTGGAGGGTCAGGTGATGAGGGGTGTGGGTAGGAAAGGATGCTGCAGAGGTTCGTTTAGCAGCTCATGCAACTTTCAGGAAGAACGCCCACTAACGCCACCTAACAGGAATAGAAGAGACTAAGGGACCCTACGATCGGTGTTCCGATGCCTTGAGGGATACCACTGTACAAAGGTGTTATTATCACCAAGTCAATACCTTAGTTCAATTGGTCTGTCTCCAAGAGGTCCAACTAACTTTTCAACTAAATTAATGACACTTTTATAATCAGATATCTTCTTTTATGCGCACCCTTACAAAGTGAGGAGGCCAGAAAGCAGAAATCACAAGCATTAACCATTGAGGTACGTGTAATTCTAGTCAAGAGAATCGCTATAATTATTTGCACACATACCCCCCCCCCCAAAAAAAAATAATGATAATAAAAAAAAATAGTAATAATAATAATAATAATAATAATAATAATAATAATAATAATAATAATAATAATAATAATAATAAATAAATAAAATTATAAAAAATAAATAAATAGATAAACAACAAAAACAACAATCGCACTACCCACACTACATGCATATCAATTAATCTATTGAAATCCACCGTCAAAGTACCTTCAGCTCAAAAGGGAAGATCCTCAGACACGCTACACGAAAAAGCTTTAAAAACTCATTAGTTGAGCGAATTATACTGACTATTCTGCTTCCCTCTTTACAACCTAAGTACCAAATGTACAAAGCACGCAGTGAAAATCCCTTTCTTACCTTATAAGTGAATTTTTCAGTGAAAGGATGCAGTGGCAGCTTAGTGTCTACCAGTGACAGTCATCTCCAGCTTTTCCTCCAGTACCCGAGTTAGAAGTGCGCCACACCAGGGAGGAGCGCGCAACTTGTACATCACCGCAAAGTCCCAGGTAACCCCCCCCCCCCCCAACAAGACATGCACACAGTCTCTTAATCTGTCTCATCTCTTATTTTGCTTCTTATGCAAAGTATAAACTTAACATTGCATATATTACATCTAATTCTTTTTACTATTATTTGTTTTAATTTCAATCTCGCATATAAGAGGACATATTGTTTTTTAAGCCATTTTCTGCTTTGTTGGCAGAACATCGTATCATTTAAATACACAGAAGATTTAACTTCACAACATCATAAATTAGTATTCCATCTTTAGACATTGTATCGTTGATCACTGTATAAAAGTTCATTAAATGTGATTCATGGAGACCAGCATCCCCTGGATGGAGGTTTTATCCCATGGGGCGTTTGACATCCTCTCTGATGGCTTCAATACCACACAAAGTAATTATACAACTAAGTTTAAAAATTATTTGCATTGCATCTGCTAAAAGATAATAAAGGTGTCAGAACCCATGTAAATCTAAGGTTTTTAGTCAAAGAGTTGTGCCACTTCACTGACATAAACAATTCATTCTATAATAGACACTGGTAGTATATCAGTGGTATACATGACACATTTGGTCATTTCCAGGGGCCCATCAGCATATATCACTACAAAACCACAGTGTCTACTTGTCTGATATGAATACTCACTAAAACATAGTTCCATGTACTATTTCTGTAGGAAAAACGTGGCTCTTGTCCCCATAACTTAATGTATATTCCGGATTTGGGACAGACATCGCCGCAATCCATATTACTTCCCTCGTTGAGTCTGACCGTTCTCTAAATTGGCAAATTATCACCAAGAAAAACGTTCTGAGCACTCGCTACATAATATAGTTTCCCGAAGGGAAAGCCTTACAGTGCAATTAAACAGCTCATGCACAAATTTAACACCAATGCCTTTCATCGAGGGGACCCGATTGGATGTATCTAAATAAATAAACCACTCACTGTGTAAGTATTTTATTGACCATGAAAATATCACCAAAGACATTTTAAACAAAATTAATTTGAGCAGCAATTTCTATAAAGGGTAGATATGCCAACTCGTGTATCAATGCCCACACGTCCTCCATCATCCTATCTCTGACTGTCTGCTTTTGTACTTAAATCCAAAGCTATTGGCATTTCTCATTGTTGATAAACTGCGTGAGATGTCTTGTCATTGACATACGTCTGTATAGGCCATCTTTAGTGCTCCATAGCCTTGGGCAGCGGACCAAACAGTTGCCTGTTCTCTTATAATGCTGTTACGTCAGAGTAATGGAATCTATGGTAAGGAATTGGCATGGTACAATGAAAGATATTTACATTTTTAAAATCATGTATGTTTAATCCTTCAAGACCGGTAAGGTATGTTAATCTAACATCTCTTTTGATCACCATGATACATACATTGTATGCAACACTGACTGGTGAGTAACTCGCCAGCCTCGCATTTATGCATCAACCAGCATGATGCACATATAATTATAGTGACAGTGCAGTACTCGCATGGACTGCGTTGGTGCATCACATGGACAACCAAACCTGAGACCTCAGGGCAACAGACCACTATTAAAGGGTTAATGTCTAGTCTAAGCAATATTGTCAGTGTACAAGGCGGAAGAGTCAGATTACTTATCTATCGATGAGACTCTCTGCAAGATTATTTTTAAGCTCTTTGATACTTTCTACACACTGTAGGTCCCTACGTTAAAATACCCCAAGGACTTCAAGATTTACTGGGATTTAGAAATAGGTGATAGGGTATAATAAACGTCTGGCCATCATCACCAGAGATCCCAATATCATTATCTGCTAGTATGACCTCTTTCCTGATCGTCTATTACTTACTTCAAGGTCTTACGGCCTGACTGCTGTCAGTACGTCAAGGAGAGGTGAGGAATACCCTGTCTACCATTGTCTAGCCGAGATCAATACCCCCAATAAGTCCTGCATACAGAGGAGGGATGGGACTCTGCTGCTATCGGTTTTCTACTAAAGGATAGTGTTGCCTTAGTGGTAGTGCGTATGGCAGCAATAATATACCGTCTTATATACAATGTACTTAAGTCTTATGTATAATATCAGGGGATCCCTCTCAATAGCCCCACTCCTTGACGACTAATGGTACAGCCCAAATAGGATGAAATTCCATAACTAATACACATTAATGCAGTCAAATGAAGAGGAGAACCGATACCATTGTTTTATATATCATTTTGTCTAATATCTGACACAAGGTACTCAGAAGGACCTAAGGTCAGCAGTCTCAGTACTAAGCATTATATACCAGTTGCATTTGGAGATTCATGTTTCCAAATTCAAAATAATAAATCTATGGAATTCAAAAGAAAAGTACTTTCACCAAAACGTGTCCTCAGTAGAAAAAAAACTTTCTGTTCGTAACTCCTTCTCTAATCCATCAAATCCTCCATACACCATTTGCACCATTCTGTGTAAATACAGTCGGCCTACACACCTTAGGTGCTTGGGGTGGCCTCTAGTGGGACCTGTGAGAACTTCTTCAGCCTGGTAATAAACAGTATTGTACACTAGATCCCGCCCCTAACCCTAGTTAGTAGGTGTAGGAGGAGGAGGAGGCTGCTCCAGGGTTTGGTCACACAGCTTAGTTTGGCCTATTCATAGTTTGTATACTATTTACAAGTCCACTTGTTGTCCTGGACTATGTACCCTGAGCCAACCTGTAAACCTACCTGTATATATACCAATACCCCCTGGTCTGAGACACCTGTCTGTCCCCATCAGCTTCCTCCATGGGAGTGGGCGTAGGAAGCTTCGGTTGTATTGTATGCTTAACAATATGTGTGGATCATAATTACCCAACCGGTGCATTCCTTATATAGGGTTGGAGTGAATGAAGCTTGGAACAGATAAGGATTAATTCCATACAAAAAAAAACAAACCTTTAGTACACATCAAACTTGGATTATCCTGATATTCGATGTATTTAATCATGTTAACAAGTGGAATTCGGACCAGAAATGACATTTTGGGGTTAGAATAGAATGGAAGTGGGTGGCTCGTTAACGACCTGGAGGCAATTATCATCAGATTAAACCAGTAAAGGAAACACAATATCCTCATATTTTATGTTATCATGTAAGTGGAATTCGGAGCAGAAATAAAATAGGGGTTGGAATGGAATGGAAGTGGGTGGCTCATTAAATGTCCTAATGGCAATTGTCACCAGAGAAAATCAGTAAAGAAAAACTCACATTTTCTGAAAACGGGATGAGGTTGGCTATAAAATTAAGAATTACCCACTATGAATATAATAGGCCTAATCTATATCTGTAAGAGGTCTTCCATGGTCCCCTTGCCCACATCTGACGATCTCACCCTGGAGTGCAGGTGGTCCACTTTACGTCATAACCATCGACACAGGTGTGCATACAATCCAACCATTTAGTTGGCACGTTTGCCGTGTATTCTTTTCTACGCAGCATGGAAGGGATACTCAGGTATTTGTGTCAATTTGCCTCAGGGCCAACAACAATGTGTCCCTGTCACTCTGATATGTCAACGAGCCCCTGGTGAGGTGAGCGATGTACCCCTCTGTGGGACATAGAACAAGCCTGGGAGCATGTAAATAATTAAAGTATACCACATTTAATGATGATAGTGGGCCGTTAAATGGCGATTTACAACGGGATTGTAATTTGGCATTGCACCAGGTTGGGTTGGGAGGGAGCTTTGGGGGGATCCACTTGAGAGTGAGTTTTGTCTTGTAGCCTCATCACTGGTCCACAAAGCAATTCATCTCTAATACATCACATTTGCCAAATTAAAACTACACACTGTAATGGTTCCAACCCATGAGTCGATTCCTGATCCCTCCCCCTACACTCACAGCTTGAGATGGAAATCTAGGATCTCAGATCAACATTTTTATTTTGTGCGTGTGTCGTCGAACCTGTGTGTCATCGTTACTATGCAGTGAAATGGGGGCTACTAGTATATAACTGTACTTTGGGTCTTATCTCTGCTTATGATTAAGAATGTAGCTTATGTCCCAATAATTTTATTCCACTTACCCCGATACTAATATATATATTGACATGTGATAGTAATTTATTCTACGTATACGTAGAATAAATTACTACCACATGTCCTATAATAGATCTATAACATTCTCTCAGTCATACGATAGCTGGATGTGAACTTCAATTACCTTAATCTTAATAATTATCCTGTGAAATGGGGCCATTACCCTTTCAAATATGAACTAGTAGGGGTTATTATGGGATTTCCTTTGCTGCTAACTATGGTGCAGGTGAGTGGGGGTGGGTCGTGGTGCATGGATCTTAGTCCCATTCATCAGCTATACTGATTTCGAAATATATTTGTCAACAACACATGTACATGCCCCTCTGATACTTCAAATTTCCATACATTTTAACATGCTACATTTGTATCAGAAATAAACTTAGAACAATTTGGAATTTGGAGATAGGTAGGGCCTACAACTAGTAGTGTTACTGAGTTACCAATATACAATGTGTATTTGATTGCAGCTTGGAAATAAAAACGATAAATCTATTTGCACATTAGTATGCAGCTCTACCATTAATTTAAGGAATCGAAATTGCAAGTGTTTATACCCAAAATTTTGATGAGACAGATCTACCATACATACTGTTGTTTTAAGTCTGCTTGGCACAATGCACATTAATCTATATGTAACTACCCGCTCCTGTGAGGTCATAGTTGTATATTGCGACCTTAATCAAACATAACCCCAGAACACAGGGCCAAAAAAACAACAAGCATGCCAACCCCAAAGGACATCTGCCAGAATGTCAGGAAACATGGGTACTAACATCAATCAAGGGACACATGTGTTGAGGCTGGGTACTAGGCACAGGGCCACCCCATATCTGTTATCTGTAGCCATGTATACCTGTACATCCAACACCTGCCTCCAGCTCCCTAGACTATGCTAGATATGAGATGTGTATATAGCTACAAAAAGGGAATGCAATGCAAGTTAGACATTGAAAGATTTCATTAGTCTCTCCTGATACTGAATTTCAGATGGCATTTCCTTACTACCCGAGAGGAGTAGGGGTAGGACTTCAGAGACACATACATGTGTGCAATTGGCAAGGATACGTTTTCAGCAAAGTCCCTTATCTTTAAAAAGAAACCCCTCTACAAGGGTCACTTATTGACAAAAACTTTTTTTAGGACTGATCAATTAGGAGACATTATCACAGACGTTTCTAGTGTTGTATGTCTAAGCTGTATGTGTAACACCTATTGCTGGACTGTGTTCCATGTTTTGACACCAGGTGGCATTCTGGAGACATCGCTTGGCAGAAGCACTGCTTGCAGGTCTCGATTCGGCAATAGCCAATACATATCCACATCCACATCCACTTACCAAAAGCGTAATAGAGTGTACCACTACATGTATATGCGATAAATGGTCAGCCAAAATTACATGATTTCATTTCACACCCTGCTCAAGTAATAATATCAAAACAATCACGTTTAGCTATAAATTCTAAGATTTTAGATTACATCTTAAGAAGAATTATCGTAGAGCATTCCTTTTTGCCAACTCATAAAAACTGCTTCAGGAATGAGTTCAAACTGTATTCATATCAGACACCAGGGATTTATCACTTTAGGTTCTCAAGTGGTCCTGTCTACATTTGATATACTTTATAGGTTGTGATGTATAACTAAGATAGGCCCTACTCCTTCATCCTAAAGTTACATTTCATGTGTAGCTACCTGGCAGTAAGGGATGAGAAGGATCACCATCCGCATTCCTATGAAATGATTACATCTACCGAAGGCTTTCATCTTTGACGGTGCTGGTAACCATAAAGAATTTTAGACAGGTAGAATTGTAGAAATTAAAACCACGAGGGGATGCTATGACTTTACTGGGTAGCCTACATGTGTAGTCAGTTTACACATTACCTTGTTTGATATTATATGATTTTGATATCAAAAAGAAAACTGTCATCTGAGAAAAAATACAGAGGGATTCACGAATGTTACAGGACATAGATAGGTCCGCATAAGGACTTTCCCACATTTCCCTCAAAATGGATACAAGTTGCACCCCAAAAATTAGGCAGTGGATGGAGGAATTACTATCACTGGTCTATCCCGTCTATTCGATTTACCTGCCACTCAGCGTAGTTGCTTTCCTATAATTTACAATAGGACGTCAACAAGTGATTCGAGTAAAATGATTTTTTGAGTAAGGCTATTTCCTAGATCACTCACTAGATGTCACTTTGGTGCAACATACGAGAGGGCGCCACCCGCAGGATTCGTGGCGATGATCATGATGTGATCCTAACGACAGAGGGATTACGGGAATGTAAGCCTAACGGAAGTCCTAATTGCCCAACTATGCCAACCTAAATAATTTGAGGGATCTGCACTCCTGCGCTCCAATTACTAAGAACCATTAAGGCACACAGCTATGCATTCATATACAGATATTCATCGTTAGGTTCTGATCTGCTTCGGGATATACCGTAATCTCCCGCGCATAAGGCGCAGCCCGCGTATAAGGCGCACCTAGAGTTTTGGAAAATTCTCAAAAAAATGAAAAACTTTGGTTCTACTGAATGAATTTTCAAAATTCAAAAACCTATGTGTAGCTTGGGCCACCCTGGACCCTCCTGGGCCCCCTTAGGGAGTGGTCATTATTTATCAACAGGGGGGGGGGTTTGAGGGGGGGCGTAAAATTTTCAGACCCCTCCCGAGGGGGGGGGGCTAAAAAAATTTTGACCCCTCTTGAGGGGGGGGCTAAAAAAATTCACCCTCTTTTTAGCAAAAAAGCCCGCGCGCGACTATAGATCAAAGAGGGGCGCGAAAACTCTCCGCGCCTCCGGCGCGGGGGGGGGCGCAAAAAATGTTGACTGCCGTTGAGGGGGGGCGTAAAAAATTTCCACGCGTCCGCGCGAAAACCCACCACCCCCCCCCTGTTGATAAATAATGACCACTCCCTTATGTTCTATTATGACCAAGGGGGCATGTAAGATATCAAAAGGGTTACGTCTTTGGGGGAGAAGAGCTAACCTGGCGCCATTTTCGCTTGTAAAATATGAGCAATAAACTTTCGCCGGTACCAGGGACACACTTCCGATCATACCGTTTCTCCTCGAAAGGGTTCACGTATCAAAAGAAAGGTCTTGGTGTCCCCCTTGTGGATCCAATGAGAACTAAACCCCCCGTATAAGACGCGCCTTATACGCGGGAGATTACGGTAAATCTACAGGCCTTGCAATGGCCATCTAGAATCTAGAAAGGAGAAACGGCCATAGCATTATAAAATGGATAGACTTAAAGAGGGGAGACTTTTCTCCCTTAGAAAAGCTAACAATGAATAAAAAGATCGGAATAGCAACCTCGGATAACCTGGATACGATGTGGACCGTTCTTTACAATGGGACTAGGGTGTTGGGTAGAGTGGTATTATGGAGGGGGTGGGTTTAAGGTTAAGGGTCACGGATCAGTTATTCTATGACCCCCGAGGGAGATTCCTCACATGCCTCTCTCATTGAGGTCATATGTACCTGATGCAGGATGAATGGGAGTGGGGGGGGGCATTATTGTAGTCAAATCAGGGGGGAGGGGCTCGTGACATTTTGAATGTGGAGAGAAAGTAGTCGTACTAATAGTGAACACTGGTCACCCAACACCCATGACCCTGTGTAGTCTACTGACTGATGATTTACTGACCACTATACCTTGGTGACCTCTGACTGACTCCGGTGTGACAAGTATGTGAAGGTATAGGCCTACAAACGTAGTAGTGGTAAAGTATGTGAGAAGATGGGAGATGGTGGGGAGAGGGGAGAGCAGGGTGGGGGTGATTGATAAGTACAGGATAAGGTAGAAGTGAGGAGGGGGGGGGGGGTGTTGGGGTTGGTAGGACTACACGTGCAGGTCGTTAAGGTAAACTGGGGTATGGGTACGATGGGATGAAGGAGTGTAGAGGGGTGGATCCCAGTAATATCATCACATACTCCACCAACACACACAGGGGTGGCTAAAGGGGGGTTCTTCAGTGAGTTAATAGAGCAAATTATTTTCTTTCCTCTCTTTTTTCATCTTTTACAAATGAAAACACCTTTTTATATGATTAGCTGGAGACTTATCCCAAACAAACCCACATGGGGCATTCTTGGTGCACAACCATACCAATGAATGGGTTCAAATAATTTACACACGCTCCTGTCACAAGATCCCATTGACAGTGCCCTCCTATTCTATTCAACACAATTCTAACACACATAACCTATCCCTACGTACATAGTATTGAGTAGGATATAATGTTTTTAGGCTTGTCAATGGACCATGATAAGGACCTTATGACACAATAAATATGTTTTCTAATTCACCCATTCCCTGTTGTGGCTACATCACTCCATTGAAAAGTTAGTGCTTATGAAAGACAGCCAGAGCCCCCAAAAACCCAATAAAAAAAGGTCTTTATAGTTACCCTTAGGCTCTCTAGGCAGTTCAACGTGGAGGATGCCTTCCCCATGGTGACTATGCCAAATGTTGACAAGCACTCTTTTCCTCATACCAGCCAGTTGACTGTGGTTGATCTTTGACGTCCCTTCTACGTGTAGGTTTATATGACAACTTCTCTGACTTGAGCCAAGGGGGATCTAAGACATAGCACCCTAATCCCCGCCCCCTGGATGAGCTGAATACTTCTTTCTACCCTACTGCCGCCTGCTGGCACGGGTAGGAAACAAGATAAGACGCTATATGGTGGGAATGTATGCCGGGAAGGTATGTCTACTGGGTGGGCATGTTTGCTTGGTAACTATGGAAACACGTTATTTATACGTTACCGATATAGGGAGATAACATGGTTTCTCCTACGGTGAATTGCCATTAATATATGTTAGAACAGCTATGCAGTGATACTATAAGGCATAATGGACATGTGTATACATGTGAGGAGTGTAGGCCTAGGCTACTTGCTCTGCCCATTAATAGTGTATCATGGAAGATAATTAAGCATAATGTTAATGCTATCATCCTGCCAATGTAGTCTATGGAGTTGACACCTTCAGTATTGAAACCTGATACAACGTGCTAGCCATACACAATATACCTAAGCTAATCCTTAAATTCTATTATTTTTTAAAGCATACTGCCAATACTGATAATGTAAAACTCTGGTTACAAACTGCGCAGTATAATAACACCTGTGTGCATCCATACATCCAGGCCACTTCCACCACATTACTACCTGTAGACCAACCCATCATGACTCAGCCACTGGTGACTCCTCCAGTTAGATCATAGCCATATACTGTAATCTCCCGCGTATACGGCGCATCTTATACGGGGGGTTTTAGTTCTCATTGGATCCACAAGGGGGACACCTAGACCTTTATTTTGATATCTTATATGCCCCCTTGGTCATAATAGGACATAAGGGGGCCTAGGAGGGTCTGGGGTGGACCAAGCTACACGTTTTTTGAATTTTGAAAGTTCATTCAGTAGAACCAAAGTTATGAATTTTTCATTTTTTTGAGAATTTTTCAAAACTCTAGGTGCGCCTTATATGCGGGCTGCGCCTTATATGCGGGAGATTACGGTAGTGCATTAATCTCTGCAGTTGCACCCTGGAGTTGCACTCTGACTAACACGCTTTTACTTATTATACATATAGTTAGGACTAGAGCACAGAACCCTATTGGCATTGGCTGATGAATATAAATCGACCCAACGATGTATGTATACAGTCGCTCACAGGGATGCACCGGGTCCTTCAGCTGTTATTCAACCTTTGATTATAATAATTATCTAAAAAATTGTTTTCATTGATAACTAACATATAATGATAGTATATTGTACAATTTACAAAGGCATAAAGCACAAGCCCTAAACTCGCTGCGTGTCACTGTCACCCAACAAAAGAACATCACTATAAGGACTTACAACATGTTAGAAATTGGACGTTTGAACTGACCAATGCGAGAGTTTCATATGCCGTAGTCACCTGGGCCATAAAGGCATCAAGTTTCTAAGTTGGATAGAGACCTTTATGGTGTTCCTACAGGATATAGAGACCCTCCTTCATCAGGTGTCTATATCCTGTTGAAACCCCCAATGAGAAGGCAGGATTTGAGGTCGTCTATATGCTGTAGAACCCTGGGCAATAAAAGTACCCTGTATCATGTTCTAAGTTAGAAAGAAACTTTTATGGGTTCCTATTTGATTTAGATACCCTCCTTCATCGGGCATCTAAATCACGAGGAACCCCCATAAGGGTTTCTATCCCATACATACATCCTTACTAATCAAGTAAAGAATGAACCCATAATAATGCCAATGTCCGCTTAACTACCCATATCCGTCTACAAATGAGATACACGGACATCACCGTTACAACATCATTAGGATGTTTGAATACCCGATATCTGGTACCACTTTATGACCACCAGGGTCACTATACGGATGTTTGGTATGGGTCAATTTAACATGAACACTGTAACACCATGTAGATAAACAGCAGAAATCTAATACATGTACTGGGGGCATAAACAGCCCCCTCATGGTCATGTACTAGCAATTGTTGGTAAATACCATTGTAAGATACAAGCAGTTGCTCAGATTATACCATTTCCCTTTGTTCATTTCACCAAGGAGTTGACTAGGATGACATGCATTAGTGTGAAAATTTTGGCATGCATTTTTGTGAAACAGTTTGGATTATTCAGCATACAGAACTAGAGAAATTATGCTCATATCCGAGATGTACACCAATTCTTTTCCTGTCTGGATTAGGTTGAGCGCTATGGAATATATGATATAATGTCACATCAGATATATAAATGATTTAACAACACTTCGCAATTCTGCATTTCTTTGAATTTCTAAAGAAGGTACAAGTGGGAGTCTAATCTATACAACTTTTCTAATGACTGATTAATCAATTATAAATGCTATCTTACCTGTCCATTCTCTGCATGTCCATTGGCTGTTCCGTTCTCACCTGGCTCATCATCTAGTTTCTTCATCCCTTTAAACTCGACATTCCCATTGCCCTTAGCAGCAGCCTTGCCGTTGGCAGCTTCTTTGGCTTGTGCTGCCGCGGCCTTGTGCTTGGACGACTTGAGACCCATTTTGACGAAGGGCAGAAAGTTTATCTAGTTGAAATGGTTGATCACTGCTGCCGCGAAACTTCCCGTATAACACACGAGGGGGAGCCTCAGTCACTAAGAGCCAGGGGGCGCCACTGAACTACCTGCAATGAAAGAGAAGACAAACGATGAATACAGTCGAGATGGGTACTACAGATGTACGACCATATTTATCATAGCAGACTAATCTGAACCCTTTTCTCACAGGTTTACCGAAAATTCCCCCTAGCAGAAAGAAATGGGTGGTCCGTTTAAACCGTACTACCTCACATGATCTCGCGAACGAGACGCAACTTTGGCTGAGAGGAGAGCAATAAGGCGTATGTGGGCCATGCCTTTGTGCAGTTTAGTACTATCTAATGTAAAGTTCCCCCTCCTATAAGAAAGACACTCTCTTTTGAGAAGTTCTATAAGGCCTCAACACGAGTAAGCCGCGGTTTAAACGCGAGGCTATACAGTATATCGTGAAATAATGAAATAACAATAGGACAAGCTTTTCCATTCCAATATCTGCATACACATCGTATCAAAGTGATGGATTTAGATACAGGCCTACATGATAGCATTGAAACTCGTTGTCGTGGATCTCTCTCTATATATAGACTAGCTTTATTCAGTGAGTTGCTGGACAAACTCAGTGGCGGATCCAGGATTTTGAAAAGGAGGGGGCGCGGCCCAAAAGGAGGGGGCGCACCCCCTATTTTTGAGGATATCTTGGGATGCAAAATATGTAATTAAACTCTTAAGTATTGGGGAAAGGGGGGCGTTCCCCCCTCTAAATCCGCCACTGTAAACTTAAGATTTTTAGTGCTTCTGAGAACGGTTGCAAAGCGGCACATGAATGCAATCTTTGTGTCAGTAACAGCTGTGTTATGGCTTTTGTATATCGATCTATGTCTGGGTATTTAGCTCCTGTTCAAACAGCTTAGTGTGAGCCGGACATTGGCTGCAGTTCAAGTTGCTGACTCATGGGTCTAAGTGGTGGCCGTGAAAATGTCTAGACGGTGTTACATGGTATGTGTAACATTCCTTCTTCTTCTTCTTCTCTTAACTAGAGCTACTGAAAGGATTCCTGATAACCTCTCGTCATATTTCGGTCTATGGTTTATAATTTGACATGGAGGAGAACGGGCTGTTTAATCACATTTCATCAGAAATAGTAACACTGTCTTTCAATTTCTGCTTTGATATCATGACAGGCAATTTATCGCTATGAAATTATATCCGAGAATATGTGATGACGAGATTTGAGTGACGTGTGATGATCAGTGCCACAGGAATTCAATATTTATATCAGAATAGTGTCATTTACATGCAATGTCCTACGACAACAAAGAAACTAAACCACTGCGACCATAATGCCGCATATTTTCCACTTCTTTCTTCTTTTTAATGTCAACCTTCTTGTAAATCATGCTGCCTTATAGCTGGTGCTTTCAATCTTGTGACATCTCTCAGGAAAGTGTCTTATCAAAAACTAATCCCCATGGCCTGGACAAATGGGGCCCTGTCACACAGTAGGGCTACCACCCAGTGTTTCAGGGTTTCTCCTGTCTCTGCATGACCCTCGTCACATTCGGCCTAGATTCCACTGAGTGGAGGGGTGAAAGTAGGGTGGGATCATTTTGTTACTTGTTCCCCTTGTTGGAGGGGCTGGAAGAAGGGGGCGGGACCGTGTTGATGGACGATTCTCTCCATGGTCTTGAGGTAAACCCCATTCAGCATTACACTAGTGTTTGGAATGAAAATACAAGATGAATCTGTCTCCGCAGTCATGATGAAAGAATGAGAAATACTACTTAACCAAACCATTTTACACATTACATTTCATTGAAGTTGTGTACATGTGTTATAGTTACAATATTTTTAATTAAGCCTACCTCAAGTTTGATACCAGGTAGCCAAATTGATGTTAAGATATCAATGATTCTCTATGACTAGATTCTAGACAAGGGATATGGTAAGACGCACACGCATACAAGCTAACCCACATAACCCACTCTAACCCCAACCTCATGCTCTGATAAGGATAACCTCTCCACATGAGCACGTCTGAGCAGATACTATGGGCATATCTGAGCAGCTCCTTACTATGTAGAACACTAAGGGTCACGATGTGTAGGGCTTTAGCTACAACCAGCTGCTCTAGTATGTAATTTATCAACCTGAAGATGTGGGGCGGAAAGGGGGGTTTCTTTTGGATCTTAACAATCGTCACATAATGCGCAGTGGCGGTATTCTAGGTGGTGCGCTTTTCTTGGATCCCTGAGGTCCAAGAATTACTGAGAAATGGTCGGTGCGCCCCACGCATTTACCTGAAGGAGGGACATAGAACCTGCTTTCTCATATCGTGGACCCATAACTGGCAAGCCCCAGCCACTGGCATTATGATCATTATGATACAATAACAGCCAAAACTGTAATGTGACAGTCCCGGGACAGTACAACTCCCCAGGGCCTTCACGTTAATCCCATCTCTGACATAACATGCGTGTCACCATGAATATTCACTTACAAGTTTGAACGAATGCAATGTTTCCAATGCCTCTGTATTGACTTGTAAGCCCCTGTGGGATCTCAGAATCTGTGATTTATTCATACCCACGTGAATTCCCCTATATACAACCAGTATGGCTTACATGTACCATTTAAAAGCCCTTCATCATCTGAACAGAAGCAGAGGCCCTGTACATGTACTAATGTATGCTTGATGGCCTAGCCACTTCGTCACAATGTCACATTTTTATGTACTACTATAAGGTAACAATTTAAATGTATTCTATTACCTATAGGAGTAGATTTGCACTTTGCTCGCCAATCCACTGGTCAATACCTGCCCTTGGGCATACAGTTACAATATTCATTTCTTTTATTCTTCTTTGGTTGATATTTAAAATATATTGTGTAAAACTGTCTAAAATACATGTACTTGTGGTATCCCTTGCTAACCTCTAGTTGGCATAGAACTATTTGTATGATCTGGATGACATTTTTGACAGTCTCAGTACCACGGACATACCAGGTGTCTACCCCTTTCCACCCTACCCCTGTCAGTGTCTGACCCCCTCCCCCCCCCCCGCTGACAGTCTGACCCTGTCCCTGCCATCACCAGTATCCCAGACCCCCTGGAGTTGGTCTAATGTAAACAGGGGCCCGCCCACTGGTCAGTGCCATTACATGGTTGGTGTCATGGCGTGGTCATCACCAGCTGACCTGGTATGCCAGGAAGGGCTGGGGCATGGCGCTTTATAGCTGATTTACTCCAGGGTAGATTAAGTACAGCATTTAATGGCTTATTGGTACTCTAGAGAATCCACGTGTCCCTATCATTTTATGGATAGGTTAATGAGGACCTTATCGGGAGCTCTGCTTTGGATGAACAGGATTCCGATTGGCCCTACACTGCTACAGTGCATACTTCATGTTGAACAAAATAAAAATAAATTCTCATTAACATACTTGATATAATTTCTTTGTTATTCATTCATCTCTAAGATATTTATCAGTGGCAATGCTGATTTTAAACAATTTACTATATCCTTAGTTCTTTATCATAATATTGTTTATCTCACAAAATTACCATCTTTTCATATTCTTAGTTTCAAATATCCTAATCAGAGGCTCATGCAGAGTCACATTTTGGCATCAGCGAGGATAATGAATACCCTGTTGACATACATCCTAAACCGTGTCAGGCTCTAATGACCTTTTAACGATGCCAGGGACACAAAGGTCATCAAGTGCCTCCCCCATTTATGTAATGTTACACGTGGGCCTCATGCATGCCTACCAACTGTCTAATCTATTTGCCGGTTGGTGCATACAGACTATGTGGTTTACCACAAAACTGCAGCAATAAGTGCATTTTACACCACATGGGGGTTTCAGGACTAAAGATTCAACGACAAAAGACTGGCACCTGGGGGAACATGTTTGTTTTTTAGGGAGTGACCTTTTTTCACAACAGGGGGAGTGGGGTCTGCTCCTCCCTTCTTGGGGGCAGAAAGGGGACATAAAGTGCCTCCCTCATTTATATTCCCCCGTGTTGTTGATGAATGGTTCACTCCTTTAGAGAGAATAAATCGGAAAAGCTAGTATCTAGTGCACACTTGAGGGGAAGGGTCGGCGGATGGGGTGCGTGGCCTGACATAAAATACAATCTCTCTAGGATGGAAAGAGTAGATACTTCTACATCAATAGGTACATCCTTTGACGCAAGCAGTTGGAAGACTAGTGTCGTAGTGAGCATAAGACCATAGAGTGTAAAAGGTCCTTTAGCCTCCATGATAGGACTAAGTTCAAGGAGGCCCACCCAAGCCAGAATAGGTTGGAAACTGCATTGAGGATGTATTATACCAACAATCGCACTGCCTAACGCTGTAACTGCTCAGAGCCACTTAGTCGAAAGGATAATACATGTATGATATCCATGAGACATGGTATTATATGACCTAATGTGCAATATAAGAAGATAGCAGTAAAGATTTAACGTGTGATATATATCACATATGGCCCAGGGTCTACTACCCCCCCCAATATAAAAATTGGGCGTTGTGCATTGAAGCACAGAAGGCTCAGGGTAGGTACCATAAAACCCTCTATCAACCCTGTAGGGTCACAGGAATCAGCACTTGCTAAATATTGACTAATTACTTACAAATAGAGACTATTATATATACATGTACTGACACCAGTCTGGCATAATCTTCTCTTACTAAACCCCTTGGACCGCTGGCCCCCTGGTGTGCTGGCCCCCGGACACCTGGCCCCCGGACACTTGGCCCCCAGTCACCTGGCCCCCTGGAGACCTAGCCCCTGGACACCTGGCCCCCTGGACACCTAGCCCCCACAGAAAACTTTATCCTTAGCATGCTTAGTTTATCGCTCAGTCCCCAATGTGTTATGTGTATAGCTTGGACACTGTAAACATTGCCTGCTGAAAAAAAGTGTCTCGCTTGGTGATTACCCATAGGACTTTATGTGCTAATTTCATCGCCAAAATCTATCTGACCCATAGGCCCAATGGTTAAAGAACTTGTAGTCAGTATAGCTCCCAAAAACATGACGTAAGTACAGCAGCTTTTTTCATAGAGAAAGACATCACTCACCATAAGGACAAAATGTTGTCTGATAGATGAGATATGAAACTTTCCTTTGGCTTTTGAAAAATGTGTAAACTAACAGTATATCACTGAATGATTACACCATAAAGTTGGTGATTACAAATTTGTGGATCTGACTGAAAACCCGGCTCCAATAGCCCAGGGGATACCCTGGGCCAATTAGAGACATTAGAGATGTTTGCTTGTGGCCATCGTTTTGGCACACTATATCCATAGCCGTGCAATCAAAATCATCCGTACATACTAATTATGTTAAGAAAAAATGCAGCACTTTGGCAACCAGAAGATCATTTATATTTATACTAGCAGAATGATATCACTAGCTTTCTGCTGCACCAACATACGGCAGGGACATGCATACTGGCACTCTTTTAATTATAAAGCATAAGATGGTTCAGACAGTCTTGGCAAGTAGGGTTCTCAACCAATAGTAAAATACAAGTCAACTAGAAGGACTGCAGTCAGATGTCAAAATGTCTGCCAAAACCCCCTCGGACCCCCTCTGAGCAACCCGCGGTAGCCTAAACAAAACATGGCCGCCAAGAGACACAAAGCCCTCTCTATCACAGCTCCCAGTCAACTCCAAAAACACCACATTCTCATTTGGGATTAGTTAGATGGTATTCTCTCGTGAGCTCATGACATGAGAAAGGCCTCCTCTCCCTGGTGGTCGATAATAGAGGGTCCTGATGGCATCCACGTGCCCATGCAGCATCCACAGCAATGTGTGCTATGCTGGATATGGCGAACAAACCGGAAGTCATACACATAACAAGGCACTTCAATTTGTGGTTAGGAAACAGCGTAAGCATATAACTGTATTATCTAGTATAATGTCACTAGAGACAACTGTTCAGTATAGGTTTTGGGAGTAGAGATATGTTCAGTAGAGGTAAGGGGCTGTCTCCTTCAGGGACACAGAAAACTGACCAACGGCCCTCCTGCAAAGGTTTTGGGGGTTGACTACACCTATATTTTGCCATATCATAATGCCATATGCATATTGCCCACAAGGACAAGAGTGATCTACAGCCTCACAGAAAATATGAAAGACCGTTGTGTAAGTGTGGGCCTACTTATTAACATAACTGCTTTACACTCTCAACTACAACTGAGCCAGATATTAGCAAGTGGCAGTATTCCAAGCCCAATGGCAATGGATGTGGGTTCAAAACCTCAGTTTTCCCCAAGAGGTTACCAGTGGGAAGAGGCACAGATGGCGCTGGCCAAGAAGCCTTTGCCAAAAACCAAAATTCCCCATCGTTTCTAGACTATTTTCAGCTGGAATTCTGGCAAAGTCTTCAAACCTTTCAAGGGTGTGATTAGGGAGGGCTGTAAAAACTTAACTACTGATTGAGTACAAAAGAGGACTCCCTTAAACCCCTTTAGAAGTGATCAAACCGAAGTATTTTCTACACAAATATTGCTATTAGCATGTTTTTATACAGGCAATGCATACTTTGCATTTACTGTGAGCATACAAGAGGACGACCGTGCAAGGGATGATCTTTTCCGTTTACCTGCTCACAAATATTAGCCAATATAACTCATCATAAGGAACATGGGCTACACATCAAGATTTGACATCAAAGATATATCAAAGCAAAAGAACTTGTCTGGCATGAGGGCAAATTAAATCAAAACACAAACAATACACAACTCATAATTAAGGATCAGTAGTGCACTCATAACATGGGATCAGTAGTATCATAGCGAGGGCCCCAGACGGGTAAAACTGACAAGGGGACAAGGGCACTTTTTAAAATCGACAAGGGACATTGAGTTTAGAGACAAGTGACAAGACCACTTCTTAAAATCGACAAGGGACATGGGCTCAGATACAAGGCCACTTCTTAAAATCGACAAGGGACATGGGGTTGAGAGACAAGAGACAGGAGCCATTTCTTAGAATCGACAAGGGACATGGGACCCCCTGTCTAGGGCCCTATAAAGTGTAAAAGTTCCTCTAGCCTGACGCCTGCATGGTAGTATAAATTGTACCAATGGCGCGGGCATCATTGTTTACCTGCTTCTGGTGGGCATGTTTGGTGTCAACCACTTACATATGAGGTTTCTTCTTGGAAAATCATGAGTTACCCCAAGTCACAGCACTATACCTGAGTATATCGTAAAAAGTTGCTATGGAGTTGACTCAGACAGGGCCGTAGACGGCACATATATACACACAGGCTTAGGAAAAAGGGGAAGGTGGTGGTTGGGCCTCCAATGATATACCGGTACATATAGAAAAGCCCCTATAAATTATGCCTTCATAAATGTACAGTGCCACCCCCCCCCCCTCACCAACTAAGACCTTGGGATCCCACATTGCTAGCCCGGGATTCCACCTCTGATACATACTGTATGGGCTAATATCATAACTCATGGGAGTGAAGTATGGCTTTTTTCCTCATACACCCTTTTAACATATTTGAGCAAAGCATCTCTTTGGTACATTCTCTGGACAAACAAACACATAGAACACAATCTATGCATGTTGTGTGATACAAGGATGCCTTTATATATCAATCTAATGCCTATATGATCACCACATTTGGCATTTGCCAAGCAATGAAAAACATATATTTTGCTTCAAGGTTGTGTCGATGAATAGGCTCTCAAAACATCCAATAATAAAAGACAGTTCTACCTGAAGGAGGTGGCAGAGGACACACAAAGATAGATTCCATGCCCTCCTTTTACACGCAGGATGGCAAACAAGTTATCTATGAGGCCATAAATGGGCGGACATAAAAATGCACTCCGACATTTCTAGGAAAACTAATCGAGATTTTAATAACTTCTCCAGGTGGTAATGCTCCCATCAGACATCTCCTTGCTTGTTGGTGGCGGTGGGAGATCATATCTATTAAGATCCTACGATACTGAAGGAAAGAGTCATCTTTAAATCGTAGTATTTAAAAATAGATCTCTATCCTCAATACAAATACTGTCTGATGTCCCTTTGGACTTGGAGGTTTGGTACATACCACCACAATACCAACGATGATGTTCAATACAAAGTCATGTACTCTTGTAGTTCATGGTGCGGCCCAATAACAGGTTTAGATGAGTGGCTCTTGGTACTAAACCTTCCTTAACTGATTTACTGGCAATGGGAAAGTTGCTGTTCCCACCTTTAGCACATAACATCAATTGAAACTCACAAGAGGGAAAACAGTGTCAAGCTATTGAGATTAGAAACAGTATCTTCCCTTTTGAATCAGATAAAGGCTCTGTAGCATCTTTTAGATAGGGCATTTATTCAGATTCTACTACATGTATAGGGATGGTGTAATGCAACAGTGATAGGGTGTTGTGGTCAGGACCACCAGGACATAAGGGCTTTCTCCTGTATACAGAGGTGATGGGGTGATGGGGGTGAGTACTGTCTGGGTGTCTGACATCTAATGACCCTTGGGACCACGACCCCTGACCCCCAGACTTCAAAAGAATGAATGGGACTATAAGTATGGGCATGGGCGACCTGAATATTATCCCTGCCATCAATGTATCTTCGTCTAGACTGTGAGCCAGTTAACTCCGTCTGCCATTCTAGTTGAGGAGAGAATAATCACTAAGGACAGTGGCAATAATTATGCGTACATTAGTTATTAAAGTCGGTACATTACTGACACATTACTCTATTGCAAATATTGCCGTTCATTTGTAACAATGGACAAATGATCCCTTGTGCAGATGGTACCAGTAGTACCGATACATGCTGTTAAGTCTATGTTTCTAACAGTGGACAGTATTTGGTACACTTTTTGCAGAATCAGACACTATATGCCCTATATTGAGACCCCTCCCTATTCCCCTCTCTTTGCAAAAGCACAGACACCACCTCTCTATCTTAGAAGACACCCTTCGTCTATCCACTACACAGATAATACTGGTATCATTTAGGCTCCACTCCAGGGCCATACAACAATAAACATCATCACTCAGACTCCTTGAAAGCACAGCTATAGACCCAATGACATCATTGCAGGGACAAAAACCTTACTCTTCTTCATCCCTCAGACTGATGCCGGTGCAAAAACACCCACATTTGCCTCAATAAATACAACGTTTGAGGAGCTGCCATTCCAATTTCATCAGTGGGGTCCTTTCCCATGGTGAGCAGGGGGCCGCCTTTCTGGCTTTTGTTCAACCAGCCAGTGACCCTTGAAGAGGACTGAGACTGTGTTTACTTCATATGGTGAAGTGATGAAGTCTGGGGGGCTTGTTTTTGCTGGTATAATATTTACTTAATTGTAGGCAAACAAGAGTTATGTGAATGCTTCTATGGTGAAAATCCCTAAAACAATGACATAAACAAGTACTTAAGACATCTTTATTTTGGAGGGGTAAATTACAAGAACAAAGAATCAATTGCTAGCATGCATATTTCACCTGTTTAACCTAAATCCAATGGAGGAAGAAATACCAAATATTAAATGCCCCCATATACAGTATATTCCTTTGTTTGTAAATCTAGACCACTGGCTACGCTTGAAATGACACTAAAAGCATTACTAATTTTGTAAGAAATAGCAGCAGCTTTATCATATATCCACCTGTCGCTGTTCTACCTATACATACACCTGATCAAATTAGGCAGGTGAAGCAATCCTTGTCCTTACACCTGGGTACATCACCCTGTGGAGTGGGGACACCTGGAACTAATGTCTGTACACTTGAAGGTGTGAGTAAATGTCACAAAAACTAACCCCTTCATCACACCCCATATACCCTAACCCCTCCTCCACCCCACTGATCACCTCCCAAATGCAGCTGTCAGGCTGAAGGAAGCAAAACAAGGGAGGAATCAAAAGTCTAGAGGAGAAATCAGAGCTGCCTGCCAGCTGGGAGGAGGCACCTGAAGCCTGCCACATGGTGCTGGGTGGTTTGGATGGTGTCCAACACTGTCTCACATGAACAGATCTGGTGAGGGAAGGGTGTGTAGCTGTCCAATGATATCTGGTGTATAAACCTCAACTGACTTTCTGTCATACTGTGTTGGTGATTGACAGGTTTGGCACATGTGTACTGGGAGCCTACGGAATATTTGGGAGTAAATGGCGAGAGTACCATTTGGACAGCTAGTATGGGTCATATTCATAGCTTGAAAACTACATCAGACATCAGTTTTACAGATGATTACCGAAAAGAGGAGGTAAAGACCCATTTAAGACGTGTTGGGGATGCCAATATAAGACATTGTATCTGCATGGTATTACATCGAAGAGGCTATCATTTTATGTACTTTCCTTAAATTCTCTTCACATCCCTTTGATGCATTCTTGAAGTCCTCGATGAAATCAAGCAGATAGGCTTATTATCGGTCTATTACACCCTGCCCTATTACACAATTGATATTCTAGACTGGTATGATGGGAAATAGATTCTACCAATTAAATGAAATATCCTGATGTGCAAGACACATTGCCAATTAATCTTTGCACAATCCATCGAAACGACACATTATATCCACCATAAAGGAAAAATAAAGAAAATAAAAAATACATTAACAGATTAAAATGAATTGGTTGAAAATAATTTCCTCATCAATATTTACTTCCCTATAGAACTAGGTGCGTTGCCACATTACATTTTCACACAAAAGAAGGCTCAAAATCTGACCTACTTTTTGTCCAGATATGGTGGAGGTAAGCACCGTTATTTTACCGACTAGGGGACTGAAAGAGCATGACTCAGTGTCCAAAATGTTAATTGGTCAAACCAATTACAGCTAAATACTCTCCAATTACCAAGTTAACAAGCAGTGCACTGACATGCCAACCCAAAGTGTTTCCTCCCACTCTTCACTGACTCAGTTTTACGCTACTGGACGCCAATAATGATAACTTAATGATCATTGTCCCTCAAGCCATGTGCAAACAGTAATCTATTACAATATAGTTCATACATCATGGACTGTGTTAGGTTTTTATTAAGGAGCTACATGAAAAGTGGATGGCAATGATCATGTTTTGTCACCTATCAAAGACCATTGCATACATGTGTCATTTGCCTGCTATTTCGGTTTCTGGCAAATATCTAAACATTGAAAGGGCGTATGGATATAAAGAGTGTACTGAAAGTCCCTCTAATGGAAAGGCCCCTAAAGATATATCATATCAGTCATCTTGTTTTGTAATGGTCCTGGGCAGAAGGGCATACTTTGACTGTAGGAAGTACTCTACCAGGTCTAAGTAGTTCAATTTCTGAGAAGTACTCTACCAGGTCTAAGTACAATGTAGTTGAATTTCTGAGTAAGAAACGATGTTTGCGAACATCTCTTCCGACTTGACACACTTTATCATAGATTTGCTCCTCTTGTGTCCACTGATAGATAAGGCTCAGGTAACATGTATTTGCCACATATCAGAACAGAAAAGAGCTCTAACAAAAAAGATATGCAGCTCAACCTTAATGTCTCTATTTCTGAATAGTATGCTGAGCCATGTGTACTAAGAAATCTTACACATGCAGTGAACATAATTATTAAATACATATAATCATTACCTTATTTTCAAAACATCTCCATCACATGTGCAGTTTTGCATGACAAGTCCTTGACATGAATACAATCATGCCAAGGGCTCCTATTCACAACGGGAAAATCTATCACCTTGGGGGAAATTAAGTTATAAATTCTGCTAATGTACAGCTACATGTATTACGTTATAGCTTGCTTCCCTGCGGGTAATAGGCGCATCCCTCAAACTGTCTGTGGATGATTATTAAGCCACATCCTAACCCTCCGTTTAATACTGTAAAGGATATCAACTCTAACTCCGAGTTTACCTATCCTTTATATTCAGTACCAGGTACAAATGTAGTTTACATAATTATTGTATAACAAACTCAACTAACATCTGAAGTTGACACATGCAACATTCAATCGACTGAAATTAGGATTTCAACTAAATTCAAAGGGGTATACTTGTATGTTTAATATGCATACTTCCTGTGATTAAAGCCTCTTTGATGTAACGTATATTAAATAGGCAACTTTACAATGAGCTACTTTGAAAAACTTAAGAGCAGACCCCATGTACAAACCAACCAATGAATCGAGACTGTAATACAATCCTTTCCACACATGTATGTTATATAATAGCGGGATGAGTAGAATAATTATGATGATACACAGTGAAGGATATATCCTATGTGCTAGCCCTGACTACAACAACAGGCCAATTTAGGCAAATTATCTGGATGCCGTCACAATACATAATCAACTAACGTCAAGTGGATCCCATATCAGAAAGACACAAATTGGTATTTAGGAGGAGATCATTGCTTTCAGTAACTGTTACTGCATTGCATTTTGTACCTTCATTTGTCCTTGTGATCAGATGTAATATCATGTAGATTAGAGCAATCATTGTCTGCGTGATGTAACATATTATCTGTAATAATATATCACTATAGGGGTGTATATGATTAGTGTACTAACAGTACTACTTTGGGTTAATATCTATGTAGATCAGAACCATTAGACAAGAGGGATACTTCATTTGTATCAATGAGTAGAAAGTATCCACCCCTTACATATAAAGTGGTGTGGGGCATATATAGGCTTAATAACCTTTTACATCAGCATTCTCCAGTAGGTAAAGGTCACTAGGTCTGGACAGATATGGGAGTCTGTCCCACCGTCATGTTATATTATAGTTCATTACTAATTACCAGAGATATATGTATCTTCATGTCTGTGTAACTACCCATACATGCAGAGGTCTAAAAATATATTTAAAACCATAATTTTACATACCTCCATGCATATAAATTGTACATATTGATAATAATCAACATACTAACGCCTAAAAAGGTCTGTAGTCTTGCTAAAGTATTTACAGGAACACCTCCCTTCCTGGTAGCAAAACCCCATCTACATTGTGTGTATAAACAGTATCAATAGTTTCCTCGAAGTATCCCACCAAATATTAAAGGAAACATTGATCCTTTCTGTAGAAAAATGGCCGAGCTGTGCACTCTGACACCTTCTCTGGTGCCTGCTGTGGTTAATGTGCAATTCTCTGATAGAACTTTACAAAAATAGAACCATCATTGATCCCTCCCATCGTGAAAACAACACAGTACCAGTGTACATGTACCAGGTATCGTATTTGTGGTTGGCCATACACAGAAATCTAAAGGTCCAGATCTTATACTTGTGTTTTGTGGTTACTTGTGGTTAGAAATCTTATCGCTTGGCATGTTACCTTTTGGTTGTTCTTCGTGATACTGGGACATGTGCTAAATGTGACGCTAATATAACATGAGTAATGGAGATGCATAGTTTTGAGTGCAGTATCCCACAAGACATTACCACAGGGACTATCCTCCTGGGCCTATTCTATATTTATCTACTACGTGTAAACAAAATACATATATGTCCCATCCCCTGTGCTGGTTTACATTTGATATCAGGAACTTATATTAGAATAACAAGGAAATCCGCTATAACGTGCTAAAGGTTTATGAACTAAGCTACTGGTACAGTTTCTAAATATACGACCAAGCCAAATATACCTAGGCTTATCTTTGTTATGTAGGATATAATTAAAAGAGAAATACATAGGCAAATGTTCACGAGTGGGGAAAATTTCCTAGGGTTATCTCACGCGCAGTTCAGCTGCCGTATCACACGACGCCCATAGGGCCGGAGTGCGATGCGGCAGCTGAACTGCAAGTGAGATAACCTTTGGAAATTCTCCCCACGAGTGTTCATTTGCATTCATTTCACGTTATTTTTATCTAAACCAGAAAAATAGAATAGAATTTACCAGAATGACCCGCCCTACACATTATTTACATCGCCATCTTGGAGCTATGATGTCATCAAATGGTCACGTGACCTCAGCATGTGGTATTTTCGCGGCTTATCTCACGGGGGGTGTGAGATACGCAGCTGAACTGTTAAACCTATAGCCTGTGGGTATCTCGGGCGTATCAATATGAAATACACCAATATATCAAATAAAGTCATAATAATCTAGAAATATTCTAATCTTCATTATCCACTGCATGAAGTATGAACTACATTATTACGTCATTACAGGACAGACTTACATTCGTCGAAGCTTCTTCATGTATCTAAGCTCCCCCCCCTCAGTTTATCCATTCAATGTGGGCAATCTAAGTAGAATACCGTGAATTTAGCACTGAAATATCTTGTAAGCAGAAGCTAGAGCCTATAAAAAGGAAAAGTATGAAAATCACACTGCAAATTATTTTACTTCCGTCTATCGATTTGATTTTCATGACAGCTAGAACGAACCACATTTCGATGGAATTTGTTTTGAAGCTGTTTTTGCTGTGTTGCCATTTCCTGTCCAAATCCTGGTAATCTGAAACCTACTGTAACATTTCTCTCAGTGACATGTCACAAAAAAGACATCAACTGAATGGCACTCAGCATGACCCTACCTAAAATACTTCATTTTGGCACCTGATAGTCCAAATCACATGAAGAGGCAAAAAGGTGTCTGTTCTCATGTTATGTGTTTCCCTTCCCGGGGTTCACTGGTCCGCTGCAGGTATTTGAGGGCATAATACCCGCAGGCCATGTCTGATGACATTTTCCCTAGATCATGGGAAGAAGTTCTCTTTAACTCCACTAGATGGGAGTTTTAGATGCTCCAATCACAGTTTATATTCCAAACATCTGTATAGGGGAGAAAGGTTGACCATTGGGGTGCGAGGGTGCCATCCTGTGAGTAAGGGTTAAAACAGGTAACTTCTTAGACATGGCCTGCCTGTATGCTGTCCCCAACAAAGATGCAGGTCGCCAGCCAATGCCCGGGGTTGCCTTTCTTTAAAATCACATGAATCATGGATGGCACACATGAGAAAAGGGAGATATGCAGTGTCCTGAAAAGGTAAACTGAAATGTTAACTTTAATTAATACTGGTGTAATATCATCTTTTTCTGCGTAGGTTGTTACTATATATACATCCTGTTGTGAAATTATAGTTAGCTGTTTTATAATATACACAAGTATAGAATTGGCTGCTGATGTAGACCATACCTCTCCTATGTTATTACCATACCTGCCTTTACCTGGGGGACTGCTAGTGATAAGAAACCCTCCTCACATGACTGAAAGGTGTGAGTCATGAGAACTCTATGTTAGCTACAACCACATCTATCTTCTCTCATCTTTACTTCACATCCACACAGTTGCTGAGGTTGCCATTGTGTCTCCAAGCCAAGTGCACGTCTCACACTAGACTTGCTGTGCTGAAATCCCTGGGTCTTATTTCAATATCGCTGACAACAACAAAGGCCGTTATAGAAAGTCATCAAGAATCCCACCATGTGCTAGATACCTACACTATAGGGCTTAATCTGCCATGACCGCTGTACCAAATTCTATGATTATGTACGGATCATCTCTGATGACAACAGGTATCTTCAGTAAGATAGTCAATTGTCAGTGATATTTCTGAACGTCATCTAAATTGAAACGACTTTCTTAATTAGGCCTAACAATTTTTTTTTGTAAGTTTCCGGTAAAATGGTCCAAAAAGTTGTTTTTTTTTTTGTTTTTTTTTACTGGATCATATTTTGGCCCATATATTCCATTGTTATTATTGATAATTGAGTCATGGAGAATCGATTATTTACTATCACACCAGCACAAAACTTAAGAGTACTTGGCCAGAATGTTGGATTCTATACTTGGACACAAGTAATCCTAAAAAATATTAGAAATATGATGTCAATGTGCAAAAATTATGAAAAAAAGGAAAAATTTAAATTAAAATATGAAAATTTTCTTGACAAAATCTGAGGTCGGCCCCTTTAGGCTGAGGTAGGTCGGGTGACCGGAAATAATTTCTTTTTTTGGCCTTATACACCTGCCACACACTCAGTTAAGAAAGTCCACAAACATGTATCGATAGCGAGCATGTACTTGTTTCGAATAGGGCGATCTAATATGAAAAAGAGGGGCTCTCGGTTATATGAGATTATGACATATCCCCCTTCATCGCTTTTTAATTGGAGGTAAACTACTAGTATCAAGTTTCAAATGGCATTGATCCTTTTTTACTTTGTGGATGGATATGGCCATGTATCCTATGCCAATGTTTTGCCCAATTCTCTCCCATTTTCACATAAACTACATAATTAACACCCTTGGTTCCCATAGAGTACAAACAAAAGGACACAATGTTTCACTTTCCTTATAAGTAGGGCCTCTATCAATTATTTTGTACAACCCAAAGCCTCCATGACAGAGACCCATCATATATGATGCTCCTCGGTGACAAGATAAAGTTTCTATATTACAGACTAAAACATACAGGAGTCAGTTGATGTTTCTATATCTGCAATACTGTTCCAGTTGCGTCCCACCCGTCAGCACGCAGTGCAATGGCTTATTTTTGTTTAAACACCGTCCATTCTTGGAAATGGTCCACTGTGACTAAACACATGAATGGGCTGTACCCTGGTACTTGTAGCAGTACCTCATCGTTTGCTCAATAACTGATCTAATACCGGTAGTGATATTAAAACAATTCTGAAGTTTCTTTCTTTTCCTCTTTGTGAAAATTCAATGGGACATTGTTGGAGGGATTGGGGTGGACAGGAGGATTGACACCCGGGATTGACAGAACAATTAAATCACTTTGAGTTGTTATTCCAGGTGGGAGGGGGATCGATTGATTGATTTGTGTTTTACAGCACTTTAGCGGCACTAAGTGGCTATCCCGTGCTTCACAGGTTGATAATTTAACAGAGGAATGTGTCAGTGCCCGCGCATATGTGCACCATACACATCCTGAGGGGATATGAAAGAGGAGATATAGACCCTTTTAAGTGGGCTAGGGAAGCCCGAGGTGGGTGGGGGAAAACAATATACGTAAAAGATATCATTTACCAACCACAGGTTGCCTTTTATCCTCCCTGACTCTTCTTTCTAATATGGAAATTTATTTTAATACATGGTAGCCCTAGATATTCTCTAAGAGTACTAAGGCTAACCCACCACCTGTTGCTGGTGGATGCTGGGGTCCTGTTTAAGCCTGCTCATTCCCGTTATAAACCAGTGGTTTCAGTAAGATGGATGGTCCCTGCACAAAAAGCATCGTCTTGTCACCCCAGTGAGCCCTTTGATCAGGTGCCCTTTAGTATCTACCCCCCCCCCCTTGTCCTACACCTTCTCCAGGCGGCCACAAGGGGTGCTGAGAGCAGTCAGTGGAAAGCAGCCCTTTATGGGCTTCTCTGTGACCAGGTTCTGGAGGATGAAAGGAAACAGTGGGGAATGTTGATGTATTCTAGATGACTAAATGGAGCTTGAAGGTGGTTTACCCGAGGCTGAGGCCATAATATTTATCTAGGTCGCTCCGACTTTATTGGGTCTTCGTAGGTTGTAAATGCAAATACACGAGATAATTGTGTACTATTAGATCAACATTATGTATACCTCGACCTTATTTACCATTTTAACACCTTACATAGATAGCTAAAACTTATAACTTGCTGCTCTGAGCTATTCACTATCGATGCTTCAAATGGATCTTCAAATAAGTGATAACGTTCTATGAACCATCATCATTCTCTCACAAATACTTTTATCAACAGCAGCTAATGGCCTAAGCATCATCATGGTATAATCCTCTCCCCACCACCAATGTGATCAGAGAAGCTGCCAATCAAAGGCTAAATCTATGCAGATAACTCACATTTCATATCCCTCAGTGCAATATCTTCTTCACCCTTTTGGGGTGGGGGTCAAACAGGTGGAAGCCATCCCACCCTGCACGGTGCCTCCAGGGAAGACGACCCCACAACTATCTCACCTCCCTTAATGAGGTCGCCCTAGGAGACGCCCCTCATTGGCGTCCTGTGATCACAGGCTTCAGCAGCCACCCTCACCCCATGACCTGTGACCTCAGCCCGGCCTTGACCTTTGATCTTTACATGAACCCATTTCGGCCTTAAGGTCAGATGGACGCCGCCCTGGTGTTGGCTGGCCACACCCAGAGTATTAGGGCTCATCCCCCTCATGCTGTAGTCGATATGAGGTGTTCTCTCATCTCATCACACCCTGCAGTGTCCCTGATCCCCTATGATAAATATCATTATCCTGTGGCGTAGTATAATACTCACTATATACACAGCTGCCTCCTGAATTAGGCCAATAATTGCTATATGTAGACCCCCCCCCCCTACATGCATGCGTGGCCCCCACTCCTATCCAATAACAGAAGTGTAAAGCCTATCCACGGGCGCCTATCCAAAACAGAAGTTTAAAGCAATATTTAACTGGTTATGTTGTACACAGATTTCAACGTAAGTAAAGTTTCCTTTGAAATATTTTCATATGTGCACATGATTGTTACGGCACATGATTGTTATCTGTTAATCACACATGTTCTGTGACAGCATCCGTGCATCATTCCGACCTGTTATAGAAATGCATCAACCCTGTAGCCTGTGGGGTCAATCATCACGTCAGTGCATGGATCCTGCATGGATCTATCCTTCGTGATCTCCTAGTCCTACCAAGGATGCATTCATGGGCCATTACGAACAAAGGCTACACAAAAAAAAATCCAAGTTAGTAGACACTAATTTAATCTAGACAAAACTACTGATTAGGCAAAATACCCAACATGTTAGTAAAATCTTCCTAACGTGTCAGTAGAAATTAGTATCAAGCTGGGAACAGTTAGGGTAGAGTCACCACTGTGAATTGGCTCAGTACCCACTGTAATATAACTGTTACCTCCACTCCTGGTGCACACTTCTATCTGACTGCTGACACCCTACTTTTACACTGCATCTCATCTTGGGAACTAACCTATTCAGACAAGCTGACTTGACTCAGGTAAGAGAGAAAATCTGTCATTTTGTCTAAGGGGTAGTAGTTTTGTCTAAGGGGTAGTATATTTCTTCACACCAGGTGGCAGTGTGATTTGCATGAGGATTTTTCTGGCAAATGTATATCATGGAAAAGCCTATGAATGTGAAAATCATGGCACTTTCAATGACTATTGACATGATAAAGCCTGTACAATTCAACCTGGCATAGGATTTAACAGAATACACCTAATAAATTTACATGTTATTGAAGGAGCAAGGAAGAAGAATGGAAACACCTTTTATGCGGAAATTCAAATTACTCATATATCCACATCTGTGGCCTTATGACAAACCAAGAGCAACTTAGTTCAGTGATTGTAAATGAAAATGATGTGAGGCATTGAACTTGCTTCTCAAATTAAGAGGCTCTGTTCTGTTCTTAAACTATGTGGAGATTAACTAACCATTTCAATTAAGCTATATTGCTTGAGAGTCTATGGAGTTAGTGAAAAAGTCTAAGGCAAATTAGGAGAAATTAGGCAAGTTAAGCATTTTTCCTAAGGGTTATGCCTAAACTCCCAAGAAAACTTCGGTGGTTTGGCGACTTGCAAACTTCCAACTTGGGTTAGCAAGTCCAACAAATGTTAGGCGAAATGCCTAAGATATTCAGATTTTTTGTGTGTGTAGAGTAATGGTTAAATAAACTTTGTGGCACCTAAATAGTTAGAGAGTAAATGTATACATTCCCACAGGTCCCATGTCCCACCTTTGTCTGCTAATGAAGGCCTGTGACAATGTAACACCACAGATTGTCCTCATTACCCCTTGTATGTCCATGTATACACTTGTGAATAGGTCCCTGACATACCATCACTAGCAGAAGCCATCATTGGGACACTCACCTATCACACTCACTGTCACTCAGTGAGATACACTACAGAACCTGCATCATTGTTTGTATATTAACGCAATATGTTGTACATGTGCAATATGATAGAGCTGTCATGATTAATGTACTGGTTACACAACTGAGCTATGGAGAGCTTGGTCCTGAATGAAATACCATATATATGTCGATTATTCTCTACTCGATGTTATCATATTTTGATTTTCTTTTTGTGTGGGACCTCTTCCTGAGATATGAACATGACATAGGAAATGCCCCTTAACAGTACAATAATATACAGATGGATCCATACTTGCCTGACAATGCCTTTCTTAAATTATATTATAGGTGGCCTTTGAGTATGGAAATGTAGAGACGGATCTTTTATTAGCCATTCAACTGCATTCAACCAATACAGTATTTAGAGTGTGGGACTAACGTAACCTCTCCCCCTCTTACATGATTGTTAACCGTGATGTCTGCTACTATCATATCCTAGAGCAGTCGTTTGGACACACCACTGGGGCACTAAATGTGATGCAATACAGATAGTGGGGTCAGTCAACCACTTTAACTGCTATATAATGATAGTAAGTGATACAATGAAGGCCCTTGATATTATATGTGCCTGAAATAGAGCCCCCCCCCCCTCTATTATACATGACATTGATAGGAGGATTTAGGTCACAACTGATCTCATTAGCATGGTATTGACAAAAAGTGTTATATTTACCTGGCCCTTTCAAATGCAAATGCAAATTATCCATTGGGAAGCACTACTAAAACATGCCACCAGCTTCATATCCATCCATAGATTCTATATAACCTCTTTTATCCATTCAATCACAGTCTGTTCTTTCAGACTAGATTCAAACAACAAGATCTATTCTAAATGTTGTGACTACTATCTTGCCCAAGAAGCTAAAGAGTATAAAGGTCCATGTGGGAATAAAAAGGTAATCGAGTTTTCCTCTTTCTTTTCTTCTTAAGGGAACATTTAATTTCTAAAATGCAGATGGGGGATTAATATGAAGTGAATTTAATTACTCTAATGGCCTTTTGGTGGTAGACTGTTTGTGACTAATAGCCTTACTAATGTCAAACCACTGCCTTGTTCCCATGTCCTAAGGCTATTGTTGGACACATCAAGGAGAGAAAACACACCTCAGGTGATGGCAGACACACACCATGGTGACCAATACCTGGAGGCATTCAGACATATTGTGTGTGGGTCATCAAAAACAACTGGGAGGCAAATATGTACAAAGGGACTATCTACTACCAATGGCAAGGCCACATTCTATTGTGTGGTACTATCATATGCACCCACAGAGAATGAATATTACTCAAAACGAAATGCAATTATATAATGGAAATCAATACTAAAAGGTATAAACTAGTTTCAATATAGATTTAATGAATTCACTGTTCACTAGTAAAACCTCCTGGGTCTGTAGCTTCAAATTCTGAAAAAGCTGAATCTCTAATCTGCATGGGTCAATTTGTACTCAATTTTGTTCACAAAACATTTATAAAACCTCTTATATTACATTTACATTATACGAACACCAAGTACATCAACATTAAAAGGGTGCCATGGGGTCTATGTCAAAGTCCATTGTTAGATTCAGGTATATTATAAAAGCTGAGAGCAGTGTAAAGGTACAGCGTAGTATCACATTTGAACAGTTGACCACCTAGTACCTGTATGTGCAGCATAAGTTTACAAATTCATGAATACTATTGGATAAGGTACAGGACTATTGACAGTGAGTTACAACATAGGCGAGCTGTCTATTCCATAGAGAATGACGTGCCTAGCATTGTTAAGCCTGTTTAGTGAAGGGAACACAATAATTTATCTATCCAACAGGTCCATTGATATAGAAATTCATGGGTGGCCCACACCTGCAACACTCTATATACAAAGTCCATTGCTGCAGCATGTATTCCGCTTTTAGTGGTTTTACGCAGCGATTTAGTAAATATTTTATATGTTTATTATGTGTCGATTTCGCTTGTACAAATGTGTAAGTAAGATCCACTGAACAAATCCTTTATGTTTTAATAGAAATCAATACATATGTTTTGTGTTTGTTTTCATACTTTTGTCAAGGACAAAGAAATTCCTAATCATTTTAGGGGTAAACCTACATCATGAGTAATGAGTACAATCTCAGGGAACAGCTACAGTTCATGGAACATTGAAATAGTTGTTTCTAACACCATATCAGACTGACTTAGTGACTGATGTCTGCCCCAGTGGTTAGCAGAATTGTTATCTCTGTATGAAAAAGGGTTTCTGTGAACTTGACCGAGCGATGCCCTCAGATACTGCCACAACCAGTCTCCCTGTCATGTTGAGTTGATATGGTATTATTACTTGTGGACAAGTCACCGATCAAAAGGATACAAATTCGCAGTTCACATTTACAGCACATGACATTTTATACATCTTTTTCCCTACTCAAAATGGAGATTTGAACGAATCTCAATCTATTAGGCATGAAAAACATTGTTGCTGTGAATTCAATGGGCCTTTGTGGGGGATTGATTTTTTTAGAGGAGGGGGGGGAGCTTGTGGGGAAAAGATGGAACGATTTAGTACAATTCATAAATCAGTATAAAGTAACACTGCCTTATGAATGTGTTTTTTTTTTCATCTAATAAAGGGTATTTAGCACTCATTTTATCCAAAACTACACACCCTACAAACCCTAAGAAGGGCGAACAACGATCAGATTGCTTCTTTTTCTTTGTGACCTTTGTTTTGTGTATGTAAATAGCAAAGATCCTATCCAGTAACGGGTGTGCCAGGAAAAACTGCCATCACCAGTGCAGGAAGTTCACCGGGATTCATTTGGATCTTCCTGTAGCTAAAAACCTTACTGAATGTTGTTCACAGACCCATAGATACGCAGATCCATGGTTAAAAAGAGCCCTATATCATCTAGGGAGGAGGAAACTGGGTGAGATTAAAGCACCTTTCTCTCAGAAGCATCCCCGGATGTTACATGCAACCTATCACATGTTTACAGTTCTGATGCCTACCTAGGTTTGTTTTCATTCACGCTAATTTGCCACTCCAATGTTTATGCGCCCACCTCCAACTAACGCTCCACAGATACGTTGCCATGGAGACGCGCATGGCATCTAGGGATGAGTCCCAGTCGTTGTCATGGTAACCAAGCTTCCTGGCAACCAAACTGCTAGGGAAGCATGATGTAACAGGGGTATAGCTAGGATAACACTGGATACATTTAATCCCTAGGAGTCTAAGTAAGCTCCCCGTAGGCCCCCACCCCATGTTACTTATAACATGTTATGTTTACGCTATGCCACGGGTTATAGGCAAAGCGCAGCAACACAGAAATACTAGAATTCAGTGCGACCATGGATTATAACCCATGCAATGCAATAAAACCTCATGGCTTATAAACCGTATCCAAAATATTTCATCTGAATGAGTTCGACACGTACAGCTATACTAAACTGTAACATCATTGCTAGTTTTCAATATTGACCACTTAATATGGAGCAATCTGGCTACATAGGCCTATGAGCCTAGCATACACCATAGATTTCCTCCGAATGTACCTTAAGGAAGATCACTATACATTTACATGTGTATAATGCATATTATACCAGCATCTGTAATTTCTTCCATAAATGATGTGACAACCAAAAGGGACATCATAGGCATAGGGTGTGGGCTGTTCTACCAGCTAATAAGCTATCCCTTATACCCAGTAGATGCCACTGCAATCAGCAGGTTATTTGCATACAGGAGGATTATTCCCTTATACCCACATGTGTGGTAACACTACCTCATGGCTTATAAGCCGCCTACTGAAGGGGATAACGGAATATCCTTTGATCATTTTTCACCCTTCCGCTTGGAGGCACTTAGGGTTGAAAGAGGAACTACTTGACGTCGCGTTGTGTTATCCCTCGCCAGATCCCTGCCGCATCACATGCAGGGTCATAAGGTTTATGCGCCGACCACCCAGGTCCCTTTGAGGACCTGTCAAATCTGTGTATGTATTTATTAATCACGTCCATTGCAGCATGGTCAGTGCCCAATAGGATGTCACTGTGGGTAATTCAGCAGCAGTATTATAGGGGTAGGTGTCATATAGGAGGGAGGAAGTGGTGGTATGGGGGAGGTGCTGGTAGTTTAGGACCCATCGTGGGAGAATGGAAACAAGTGCCATATATATGTTACACGTTAGCATGTCCATAAAGATGGTGGTGGATAGAGGGCCCATATAATCATATTGTAAGCATTATCCTGATAATTTTACAAGTGAACAGAGAAACATTTGTGTTTCTTCATTCATGAACTGGTCAACTGTAAAGAGTAACTCACCCGATAACTCATAGGCCCTAGAATATGGCAGCGTAATCTATGACAACAACAGCAGTTTATAATGCTCATTCGTAGAGAAAATACACATTTGTCCTCAGCGTCTACAGGATCCTACTTTGAGCCCCCGTTTTCTTATACAAATATAGGCCCAAACAAGTGAATTGATTCTGCCCTTCTTAGAGGTGTCGCCGACGCCGGGGTGTCACCCAACACACAATACCCCAGTGAGGGGTATACATGTGAACACTGCACCTCAAGTAACCTCCTTCTCATTCTCCCACCACAATACACCCGATACCTGTCAACACCAGGCCTGGTGAGGTTCTACTGACACCTTGGGAATGTGACATTCCACCTTTATATGCCTAGTACACATGTGTGGGATCTGGTTTAGCCAAGTAGCAAGGCAAAGTAGCATACTCCGTACATTATATTATCATTATGAGAGCCCAAGGATGTGATACCCCTTTCATGACTATCAAAATGACACTTGTGTTCTAGAGCAAAATTTGTTCATATCTGTGCTCTGCTGCCTGGAGATTTTATCCAAAATAGAAGGCGAATGATTAGTCAGTAGGTTGGTCATTTAAGGTAGGTCATCATGGCAATCTGATCACCTATTTACTATACCCCATGTGCACCCAAATGTACATGTTTATTAGACGTAGTGTTTATTATTACACTGTCCACTAACACAAAAAAAAAGATGTTTCACACTTCCATAGTTTATTCTACCGTTTAAAAAAAAAAAAGATTCTTGAAATTCAACAGGTATACTGCTTGGATAAGCCCTGCCATACCCCATTTGTTAGATTGTTGCAGGCGTAGGTGATACTAGCATTGCACAAGAAAAGTAGAATCAACCTCCCAGCGGCTGACGGTAAAATAAGCAGGGAATCCAGCTCCCAATCAAAGGGCACGATAAAGAGGATATGGGGCCTTGAGGGCTTTCTGTGAGGGGCTGAACAAAGTGGAACCATTCCCCCAAGACCTGAAACATCCTAGGAATGTTGGTTTTGGGTCATGGGTAGAAATAGAGATAACAGTGGATTGCCCACTTGAAGCAACAGTTGTAACCAATGACACCAGGATTGTGTCCATCCCTGATTCCATATGAAGGTTACAAGGGGATGTTCTATTATTCATGTATATGGGAGGGAGGGGGTGCTGTGATTGGGGTCGGGGTAACATTAGGTGAGCCTGGAGCTAGGAATGCAGTAAATAATCCATACAGCATGTTTTTAATATGGTGAAAAACATAACTTCACAAGATGATGAATTGCTGTAGATTTATCATATGGATCCAGAGCTGGCCTTAAAATATGAGCCTGCTTTTTATTGCCTTGGGGCCTGAATCCAGAAAAGATTTCCTACCGATCCTACCCACAATCTCTAAATCTAGGTCATATCTCTTATTCTGTGGGAAAATCCCCTTTTTTCAAACCAGTGCCATCGGCAATATTCATTTACAAACAGAAGGGATCCAATTTAGGTGACTTCCGACTTGAGAATGGCATGACCATTATCCCCCACACAGAGCGATAAAGGCCTGTATCGTGGCACCCCATGACGATATACTGCTTTAACGACATTGCCATCAAAGAAGGGTTTCTCAAGACCTGCTACATGTTGCTACCAACATGATGCATTACCTTGGGGTAGTATGGTAAGTGAGCCACGTCTCACTTATCAGCCCCGGGGCTAAGGCTGCCCTGGGTCCTTACACTTTTAACAGTGAATGCTTTTTGTGGGAGGATTTATTCATGAAGCAACAAAAGGATATCTCTTGTGATATCTCTAGGCAGAGCACAATGGCATTCTGGAATTAACCCATTTTAGTTGTTTTTTTCCAATAATTATTATCGAGAGGTCCAAAGTGAAAATGCACACTGTATCCTGAGTATGTGGCATGAAATCTTGACGGACGGCTACAACCCATGTAACCCCAAGAGGTTAATGGCAGGCGTAGTAGTGTGCCTTTCCATCCATCACCTGCCTCCAGAGGCCTCCTCCAGGGCCCAGGGCATTCATTCCTACGATGCAGCTCGGCTGTCGGACCCTGACATATGCTTCTAATCATGGCAAGGAACCCCAAGCCTGACAACACACACACCTATTCTCTGACTAATAGCGAAAAGCTCCTCCTTTTGACTGAGCTACTCTTGAAACCCTAGACCAATAACATTGTAGTGGAAACCGAGCCCTCTTCGCCACGGGATGTTATAAGGGGCAAACCTCTGTCCTTTTTATTTAAAGTTAGGAATTCAAGCCGATTTGACTTGCCCAGACTTGATAGAAACCTAGGGGCTAACTTTTTGAAACATGGTGTCATGATGCAACTGAATTTGGATTTATTTTTCAACGTCTCCCTCTCCCCAATCTTTTTGTCACTATTCTTAGAGAGAGAGAGAGAGAGAGAGAGAGAGAGAGAGAGAGAGAGAGAGAGAGAGAGAGAGAGAGAGAGAGAAAGCAGAGTGCAGAGTAAAGATATATAGGGAGACAATTGCTAATCAATTTATACAATATAATCATTGAAGGTTGCGAAAGACCTACAAATCATTTCCAAATACAATACCGAAGTAGTCATGACCAACAGGCCACAGCAATACTAGTGAAAAAGAAACACTTTTTTTCTGCCCTCTTTAACGCAGCAAACTGTCATATCCATCTCATCTGGCTATGGGTATGAAATAACATGGTATAAGTTTAACACCCCTGGGGGTCTGCATGTAAGCTAAAAGAAGATGTCTGACTCAGAGATGATGATTTACCCCTGCTCCCAGGAACACCTCATCCCCCACAACAATCCCTGCCAACTGCTCACCCTACCCCCAGGCAGGGTCATCATGACCTTTTCATGTCACTGCAGTTCAATACCTGGCACCATTAATCATAAGATCATCATGATACATGAATGTATAATAAGTATAAGATATACATGTGGAACCAAGGCATCACATGTCAATAAATATAGTAAACATGGGATAAATCTGATAAATATTGACAATAATGTGTGGTTATATCCTAGGGGCGTCTAGGGTACTAGTAACTTGATTACGATATCAAAATCAAACATTAATGCCAAAAGCTCTATTATAATTTACATGTTGTTTATATCAAACCACTTCTAATATATAACCGGTAGCAGTGGAGTTCATGAACTATTCCAAGCCCCCTGGTACAATCCATACACAATCATATATACAGGTCAGACAAGGGGGGCAGACCTCTTGTATCAGACACTGATAAGGCTACTGAGCAGCTTCCGGTTTGGCTGCACGTGTGTTATCATTGGCAGGGTATCAGGGTGACATGGTGTGTGTGTGGTGAGGATGATTCATAGCTGCTGCTGCTGCTGCTGCTGCTGGGGATGCCCTCGCTGCTGCAGCACAGAGCATGCATGCATGACTAGGGGCTGAGGGTGGGGAGGGGAGGGAGTGAGTGACCAGACCACGCATACAGCCAGACACACATAAACACACACTCGCTGACAATATGACCCCAACCTGGAGCACTGCCAGATCCCTCCAGCTCTAGGCCAGCATTAGCACCTCCTGTGTCCCACTAGCATCTGATGACAAAGTCAAAGACAATGGTGGTGATTGACTTGGGGGAAGGTGGTTTTTCACACCATGGTATGATGTGAATTCTATAGAATTGTCCCTGTGGCTTACCAAGGAAAGGGTCATAGGGTCTATTATACCATGCACCAGACTTGTCATAATGCAATGAATCTAAATTGTCACAATCAAAAGGCTAGGCCTAGGGAAATGGGAATTGTAATCAATTGGCAGATCTGAAATACAAGGAGGGCTGGTTGGGTTTTTGTGGACAATAGAAAGTGATGCCCCGAAACCAATTATGGCACATGGGGGCAGTGTCTAATTTTAAACCACAGACGGGGTGAATCCCCCTTGTTCGTCACCTTTTCACCCCACCTCATCCCCCTACCCTAGATGTTCTCATCCCGCTTTTCCACCTTTTTGCCACTGTTCCTGAGTGGTGGTAGGGTGACAGACACCACCCGCAGATGGTGGTTAGCAAGTGAGTGCAACATTTGTGGGGTGGGTGCACTTCTACACAAGTGTGAGAACCTGGCCCTGGAAAAAGTGTAAAATTACAAATCAAAAACATGATAGCACAAGACCTACCAATATAAACACTGCCAACAAAGACAGATAGGTCAAATAGAAATTGTACTGGTTCTTGCAATGAACCTTGCAATCAACATACGCATAATAAAAGTGTACCTTATTACAAGTGGTCCAAGCCTAAGTAGCTCAAATTAGAGACTATTCTGGGGACCTATTCTGGTAAACAAAAGGGCCCAGTGCTGAGCACACTGCATGTCAGATGATTATCAGTGGGCTGGGGTCCTTAGTCAGTCTTCAATGGTGGAGAGTCTATCGTCTGCAGCTGGGGTCTGCAGTCCGTGGGATTATGGGATGAATTTTCCCCACAAATAGCCAGTACAGTATGTTATGTCATGAACCCTATGAACATAAAAGATGCTGTAAATCTTAAGAGCAGGGGGTTAGGGGGGACGTATTTGAAGGGCGCGCCGGCCGGGGAGGAGGGCAGAGAACCCCCGTGCATGCACCCAGCAAGTGCGACTCACGTGGGGACCGGTGAATGGTAATTTACTGCTTATGAAGAAAACCCTCACTTACCTTGTAAATCTTGGATATAGAAATTATCCAGCTACCACAGTAGACCCTGGAGAGTATATCCTAATCAGAGGAAGTGATTCCTAGCAATGGGGCCTAAGGAATGTCTCAATGATGCCTGAGATGATAGTAAAGCCTTGGCGCCGTAGCCTGGACCTTGTAGTGAGAATACTCCCAGTGAACACAGTGACACACACTCCTATAGGCTTACTGCCTCACCAGCACACGAGGATGTAGCCGGTACCCTACCCACACCACCCACCATGGACCGGTCCACTTCACTCCATCCCATTTCCAGCAGTAGAACTAGGTCGGCCAGACCAAACCACTTCCCATGAATAGGGGTGGTCCCAGGTGTTTCTCGGAGGGCTTTGGAGGCAGTAGCTGAGGGCCGCATATCACCCCTCCACCACCCACCCACCCTTGCTGAAGGAGGCAGGAGCGATTGAAAAGGTGGACGAGCGAACGTGAGGGAAATTACAATCAGGCTTGCAAATTTCTGTAAGGAATTGGTCGGAGGGGTGAGAGAACCAATATCCCCTATCCTAGCGCCGTCTCTGATTTGAGGTGACTCACCAGTTCGGTCTCTTAGGCTAACAGATCTAGGGACCCAATGGCCAAGGGATAAAGAAAATATGACTCGACACACCCCAGTGGGCATGGAATCCGACCTCAATCAAGCCATGCATTGCTTAGATTTGACTCATCAACCTATATATAGACATTTAGGATTGGGTATCAAAGTAAAGTAGCGCACACTACTAGAGTACCCAGTACCCTACCTGCTTCATCCCCTCCCCTCTCCCCTCATGCAGACTTACTGAAGTACTCACACAACCCAATGACCCCTGTGTTGTTCAGTCCAACACAGGGTGAGGTATGTACCTGTATATTTTTTTGTGATAGTAGTTAATACATCCAGCAATGCGTAGATCTCATACTGATTACATTTCCCAATCTGACATAGATTGTGACACATTTTCACATCAGTATTTACAGGGTAATGGTCCACCCGGTCCGCCATCTGATGTAAATCATGGTTAGAAGGGATGCCATAGGTAGGGGTCATTGCCAATAAATATACTGGAAATATGAAGTCACCGATCCCATGTAAAACCACTTAAAACGAAAAGATGATAGCCTTTGCATCAAATAAAGAGATTCAGACATAAAATAAAATCAGCAGAGTTATCTGATGTATATGACCAGGGCAAATACAATGTTCATTATTACATGACATTAAACTGGTGTGTGCACATTGCATGACGCATAAAAAAAAACACCAGAGATTTAGTGATAAAGGGTGGGCTGGAGGAGAGTGATGGAGGGAGGAGTGGAACTGAGGTTGGGAGGTTGTCATTCCCCCTCCAGCACTACATGTGTTGACCTGTGTGTAGAGGTCCTGAATTATTGACCAGGCCTGTAATGAACCTGTCATCTCCATGTAAATTGGAAACTGGGCGTGTGAGTAAGATTACATAAAATTATGGATCACTAACCAAGCCCTAACCTGGCCGCTATAGGATCAACGGTTAGCCCAGGAATGTGCGGGGATTATTGTTACTCATTACTGGGAACTGATGGAAAATAATGACTCTGGCCAATACTGGAATATTGTGAATCATGGTGAATGGTACCACGGAGGGGACATATCATAGATCATTGTTGTGGGATGAGTGTGGGTAGAAAGTCATCTGTCTAGATAGAGGGAAACCACAAAATGTGACAAAAAAGGGGAGGGATGCTGGAGTGGCGCTCTGTAAACCTCTATCTTGGGGTGTAAACATTGTGAGTGCCACTCGGGCGTGGCTATCTTCATGATAGAAGAAGTGGACTGAAGGATGGGGGGGGGGGGGATTCAAGTAGGGAGCGTAGATGCTGACCAAGGAAAGTGATGACAGAATAGAAATGTTAGGGGTTGGTCCCATTCCCACTATAGCCTCTAGGTATAGTGAGGGGGTTGGGGATAGGACAGGGTGGGGGCTGGCAGAAGTGGGTGGGGCTACTAAGTGAGAGGCTGGCACCTTCCCAAGGATCAAGTAAAGTCAATAGGGGCCCTGGGTTCACCACATACCCTCCACATGGACAGATGGGTTAGTAGGGTCACAAAGAAACTGGCTGTTTTCACAGATGAATCCTAAAGGTCTCTATCTCTGGTCATACGAAAACAGATGTATATTGGCAGTCTACTGCCATGCCATTGTTGTGACTGGCATTCGGGTCTATAACCACAATATTGCGCAGTTTCCAGTCTCTAGGGCCTTGACAATCTACATGTTCACTTATAGGATACGAAGTGTGCTTAGAGTCATTCATATTATATGAACATAGTTTGTTTTGTAAATAATTTATCTAGTAACAGCAAGTTAGACAATGTCATTGGTACCCACGCTAGACACTATACAATGATTTGCATATTTGTGACATAACAGGACTTATGGTTGTCGGTGTACCCCCCCCCCCCTCCTTAGATTGTCATTACAATGATTACATTGTGTCAACTTAGTAACGCATTGAACACATTGTACTATGTGTAATGGTTTTATCGATCCAGCCATACTTCACCATATAGGTGCCATAGCTATAAAGAAATATCAATAATCAACACAGGTGCTTAAAATGGCTCACCCCCAGTGCAATGATTCACTATAGGGTCAATATGGATATTATATGGATAATATGCAAGTGGATGCCACGTTATCACAGTGAAGTAAGTGCCCCCAGTTCCCCTATTGAAATCAGCCCAAAGGACCACATGTTTGACCCAGCGTGAGAACTGGGCCAAAGATATGCCACCCAAAACCCCGAGCACACACCTAAATCCAAGTGAATACAGACATAGAGATCAGACAAAACCTGGGCTTTGAAATCTAGCATCAAGAGATTCGTCTTACTGTTGGACGGGATGTTGGGTCTCAATCATCCGTGCATTCACGGGAGTTCTATTGGCTTCTATTGCCGGGTTTGGGTGATGGCGGGGGATGCTCTGCTACCTTTATATATAGCCATGACCTGCAAAACTCTCACAGGGCTAATGTTACATACGGGTACAGGATAGAAAGCAGATTTTTATGGGGGAGGGGGGCACTATAGTTTTATATGGCTCATGAAGGGGACCTTCCTATCAATTATTGGATGACAGGCCCTCTTTCGTATGTACACAGAGAAAATAAAGGGAGTCAAAAGGGGAGTCCAGGCTTGCAGCCAGAATGACTCCCCTTTCTAACAAAAGGGAGTCAACTGACTCCCTTAAGGGAGTCTGGAGTTTTGCAGCCAGAATGACTCCCTTTTACTACAAAGGGAGTCCAGGTCACCTTTGACTCTCTTCCAAAAGGGAGTCTAACCACTCTTCGACTCCCTTTCAAGCAATTTGATTCCACCTAAATACTAGTTATATCTAGACCCATGGTCTTTAGAGACCGAGTGTAATGTCAGTCATACTTCATCTTTAACACCTCTGCATTGCAGGGTTAAAGATGTTAAAGGAAATTGACCTTCCTTCAGTATACATCAGTTGTCATGATGAAGCAATTGACTATTTGTGCATTTAGCTTTCTGATATATGTCCAGAATTGGTGTCTAACACTTCTGAATGTAATTTAACTGATCATATATCAACTGATTTGTGCTATTCTACTGTATTTTATTTCTTGGGTATGTACTGATTGTATTATATTTGAATTCTGTCAATATAAATGTCATTATCGTTTATTCCAATCAAAATAAAGATAAGTGCATCCAGATAAATCCTCTATTGAGATAGTGCTTCCATCTAGTGGTTAAAAACTACTTGACTCCCCTTGCATACACTGACTCCCTTAGGGAGTCCAGATCATCCGTGACTCCTTTATTCACCTCTGACTCCCTCAGACTTTGCCAAAAGGGAGTCAGAGTCATGTGACTCTGAATAAAAAGGGAGTCAGATAACCCAGAAAGGGAGTCTGGGGAGCACTGACTCCCTTTATATACCCCAGACTCCCTTTGTGACTCTGTTTATTCTCTCTGTGTATACGTCAGAGTGAGTTGTTTCCTGAAAATTCAAATCGTTAGTATAGGCTCAGTCTCTCACTCAGACTGGCGCTCTCAATCTTACCATTTACACTGTCCATGTTCTTTCATTCAAATTAGCAGAGCCACATTGTGATTTTCATTGTTGTAGGGCAAAATGAGAATACCATAGGAATGATTAAATGGTTATACTTGCAATTAAGCGTGTATGGGTACCATTTATATAGAAAGCTGCTTTGTCCATGTACACATACGGGGTGATTCAATGCGCGACGTTCAACAGCCTGAGGACCAATGCATTCTCAAACTCAACATAACTTAATTACACTTCATTTTATTGAGAGCCCTATAGGGCTATAGACATATGTCTTGGCTCATTAGAAAGGTCGATTCAAGTAGCCATTTTTCTCATACTCGCATTGTTATATCGTGTTCATTGAAATATTTACCAGTCTTATATATTATGATTGAATAGAGATTAGATTTTGAAGTGCAATTCAAACTCCTAGATATGGATGTAAAGGCGATATGTTATTATGCCAGCATTATGCCCGACTTCCGGTGACAGAAGCGCCAGGCTCCATTAAAGCGTCTGATTCTGATTCATGCACTAATCCTATTTGTCATGGTCTATAGGAGTATAGGATATACTACAACATGCAGTGACCACACCATGCGCAGAATTAAACCACACACATATAGATGTAGTATAATTCCAACTGAGCCAACTCATAGACAGGAATGCCAAGTTAAGGGATTCCAAAGCAAGAAGTGCCACCTGCGACATTCCGAGAATATCTTGTGGTTTCACAGAATAATTCAGACATTGAATACTTCAGACCACAAAATATGTACTTTAGAGTTGTTGCTGACATGCCCTTAATGAGAATCCCTTATTCTCCTGCATTCTCAGCGCTTGACGATCGAGTGCAATATGAAAATGTGTTATCTTCAGTGATCTTTAGTGATGTTTTTAGTAAGAGATTGATGTCATTAGTCTGCCGCGCTGTATCTGATTTCAGGATTATGATTGCGAATAGTCTGATATATGACTTCTGGCACATAATATATAAAATAGATTTACTTCATTAATCTTACACAAGCAAACGTCCTAGCGGTAAGGAGCTGCACAAAAGTGCCTCCCGCATTTTAATATCATGAAAATTATGGGGTGGCTAAATTAACTGTGCACCGTAAAAAGACTATCAGGAATCCTGAACAGTGAACCATCGTAATTGTATTGCAGTGACAGGGGCGTTGGAAAAGGGGGGGGGGGGGCAGGGGGCCTGGGGCCCCCCCCCCCAATCATGAAGGAGGTGGGGCCTGAATATGTCTGCCCCCCCCCCCAATATTGACCAAGAGCTCAAACACAAAATGGAAAAGAAGCTCATACCTTGCATCTCAAATTAGATTTATATGGTGATGGGATAGGGAAAGTAGGGGTGTGAGCCTAAGTCAGATCCAAGATTCAACAAAAATTACTTTTCTATACAAATTCTATATATATAACTTTCGACAAGGCTAGGGGGGTATGGAAGACCGGTCGGCACGATGCTACCACTCAGAATGAAAAAAAAAAAAAATCTATATATATACGTATATGTATAGACATCATTGTGCTTCAGCCGATAACTCAAGGTGGTCAAGATGGGGCCCTGACTGGGCCTCCCCCAATGAAGATTTGCTTCCTACGCCTCTGAGTGAACAAGTGTAGTTTTTACACAAGAAGTACCAGGTGGCAGTAGGTTGGTACAAGGAATCTCGGTAAAAATCACAATGGATCTCTGCAACTTTGGGACAAGGATTCCTTTCCACCTTTATTTCAATGACATGTTTTGTACAGTGCGGACTTTCTAATGTAGACGCGTTCGAAATGATGTTTCTGTCAGTTTTTGGCTCCTGTTTACTTCTTCAGTCCATCGGACACTTGTGTAGGTGCATTGTATGATTGGAAGCACGTGCAATTACATGATGCCAAGAGGTCCCTGCAAAAAGAGTCTATACATGGACCCCATAATGGGAATCACTAATAATGATGATATATGGTCTATAGTGCTTGTTCTTCTACGGATGCTCTAATAATGGTGACTGTTGTTCACTGTAAAGATTTACCTTCAGAAAGTTAGTCTGTAGTGGTAAGCCAGGTAACTAACCTTTTGACAAAATGACTAATCAATATTCAAGAAAATGAGTCATCATTTTACCAACAAAATTAATTCTATCACGAGAGGGCTCATCATTGTAGTGAACATCCCTTACTCTGATACTGGTATAATCATACAATATTCCTCATCATATATAGGTGTTTCTAAAGTGAATGGCCTTTTTACATGGGTAGCACTTATCAATATATCAGTGGTACTCATGATAAATAGGCCAGTTATCACTTGTACACCAGATACATCCTCCCCATTGACTTTATATGTATGGAATTTATCAATTTCACCGAGTGCATGATAAAACCATATTACAAGCCCAATGAGTTCAAGAATGAAAATGCCGAAAGTGCTTGGGAGTATGAATAATTTCTGTCTCTGAAATAATGATTGAGAGGGTTGGCCATTGTTCGTTAAAAGATATACATAGAGGTTCACGAGAATTACTTCAAACCCCTTCACGAGAAGGTGAACCGAGTGGACCTATCATTGGACCTATGGGCCTCCCCACTGACGATGGGAGAAGGTTGATCCGTTTATTTCAATAATGATAATATCCCCATATATAGTGACCACCCGAGGTCATCATTCGGAGCATCAAAGCCCAGGACCAAAAATGACAAAGCCTCTCTGATTGTGTCAAAAGTAATCAGTGATTCTCATTTGGGTACATGTATCTGATTGTCTCAAAAATGAATCAATGGCTAGGTACCTAGCGATGGGGAACACATGACGCTATATGCAATACCTCTGTACATCTGTTCTTATTACAGGGACTATACTTTCCCGTAACTAAAATAACAGGCAGTATAGGGGTCCCATTCGGAACATTTGACTATATATAATATACGATCATACTAGATATTGTTAAAATACTGGAGCCATTTTACATGAAATCACAGACGGCTTCTCTAGTCTCTCATACTTTTTAAGTCCTTATTCATAGACTTATCCTACATCTATTCTGGTATCTTTTTTTATGGATCTCGCGGTACGTTCTTCTAGGTTATAACACTCTGGGTGCGGCACAATGCCAATGGAAACAGTGTATTTGTCATCTAAACATACATGTAGATCTTTGGCTGTGTATACAGGCAATGTCTATATTGTTAAATAAATCCCCAAGTATGCCACCAAGTGCTACTGGACCTGTGCCTAAGCCACCCATGTGGCCACCAACTATTTTCCAGCCCACCCCTCCAAGTTCTGTCTTTTACCACACAATATCTAAAGGTGTCCTTATGCAGTCTTTTTACCGCTGCCTTTTTACCAGCCCCAATATCATAATTTATGTCATGGCTGATACGAACGTCACTATAGATTAGTACTAGAACCGCCATATTCAATGGGGGGCATTGAATACAATGTGGCTGTATTCAATGGGTGTCCGCCATCTTGGATTTTCAACAGATCTGAGCAGTTTTTCTTTATTTAAAAGCAAAATAACCCCCTAGGCCATGACATAAATGCAAATGTCCACTCCAGTGAATAATTTTGCATCGCATTCACCTTGGTGAGGCCTGTCCGCATTCAACTCTGCCTATAAGGCATCGTTGAATACGGACAGCCTCACCACGGTGAATACGATGCAAAATTATTCACTTGTCGTGGACATTTGCTTATGTATTTGCCAAATAACCTGAATATTCAGGGGCGTAGGAAAATGGGGGGGGGGGGCAGGGGGGCCTGGGCCCCCCAATAATGAGGAGGTTCCCTATATAAGCCTATATAAAAAATATAGCAGGCCCCCCGGAATAAAAATTTGCTTCCTACGCCCCTGATATTGGAGCACGTTTTACCAACAAGATGGATGACACTAATTATGAGATTATTTCTATCAGTACCAACGTGAATCACATAAATGTAAGCAATGTAAAACAGGGTCAGGTCAAGAGGATTGGATTAGTATATATTAAAGAATTACTTAAAGTTCACGCCTGTCAATGGATGCTTGCTAGATGAAGCACTGAAGAGCTATGGGAACTTCAAAGTTGTCACAGCTTATATGGAACTGTAAAGGGCTGTTCACTTACCGTACAGTTCAGCCTGCAGTCAGCTCTTAGTGCTTAACAGCATGTTATCAATACAGCGTCGCCGTCTAGGAGAACACAGAGGAACTAGCACCGATATGGGTCTCATCCAGTGAGTATAGAGAGTTTATTGGCATTACCTTAGACAAGCGTGGCGGTCAGTGGCATTACATATATTTTCTTATTCAGCATATTCAATTATTTGAAAGAGTTACAACATCGCGGATTGTGATTGATCCATGGATCTAATCATTTATTTTACCCCCCCCCCCCACCTCAGTCTTGTGACTAAATTGTAATGACTACCCAAAGAACCCTTTACAATTATGGACTGTAGTAAATATTCATGAACTTGGAATGTTATAGTATTATTCAGTGCTACACCATAGGACCCTTGTTTTCAGGTACTGGAGGTATAGACATTTCTCATAAGAATATCGATATTTTCACATATGGTTTAGAATGCCATCTGGACGCCAAAACCGAAGACAAAGCCCCCTGTGGTACATACGTATAATACCTTTGAAATAGTCTGGCTATGAGTTTAGTCAAAAAGCAACCCACACCAGCTTGATATGTCTGATCTATCCAAGGGCTTTTATTGAATTCAATAAATGATATGACACAAACTAGCTCATTGCTACATGTAGTGCTAACAGAATCAGCTAGGTGGCTCATGCAGTCGGGGCCTAGATCAACATTTGGCCTCTTTCTATAATCTTCTTTGGTGGCTTCTTGCTAATTGATGAGAATATGTATACTCATAGAACAGGTGTTTAGAATCTCAACACATTCCTGTACACAATGTTGTCCCACGTTTGGAACGTGTTTAGACCCTAAACCAGTATCATGTACCATAAGCTCTCTCAGCCCCCAGCCTCACATACCCTGTCTGTGCCCCAAGTAAGTATTATGTATTATACCACGATTTGTGGGTTACACAGTGCTTTTTGGTGTCTATTCCCATCCACATATCTGTCGATATTGCACACCCTATAGGCTGTAACATCAATTTTGGAAGGCGTGCGGTTATCCAGGTAAGGCGTGCGGTTATCCAGGATAACCGTACGCCTCTCCCATGTCACATGTCACATGTCACATATTAAAACCCACGAAATTTTCCAGGCCAGGGTAGGGATCGAACCTGCAGTCTCACATCCCAAATCCAACTCCCTATGCATTGTGCCACAGGGACTGACGAGATACACTCGGTTAGAACCAGGTCTTCCTATGATACGAAGCCGTGTGCGCTGTCGCTGTCCGCTGCCAGGCGAGGAGGTGTATTATACACAAACATAACCGCGAGAAGAGGAGACGCGGTGGTCTAGCAGTTAGCACGTCGCGCTCAGCCGTGAGGGGTAAGCGGATCGAATCCCGGCCCGGACGCGTTTTTCTTTCGCCGTGTGCGCTGTCGCTGTCCGCTGCCGGGCGAGGAGGTGTATGTACCTGTGTACACACACTGTCATGGCTGGCTTCGAGTCCCGGGAAGGGGGAATAATTTTTGTTTTCAACTTGAATTTATTGGTATAATATTGATTATTTATTGGTTTCGTGGTATAAAATAAGTAGTCAATGGATAACTGATGACTCGTGGGGGTTATCGACGATAATAACCCCCACTCGTCATCATGTTATCCATTGGTTACTTGTTCACCATACCCTATGCATTGCAATCTACTTTCTTTTATGTTTTAAGCTGTAGAATCCTTAAAAAACCGTAAAAACTGAAATGTAGCTGAGAATTCACTGAATTCAAAACTCCTCTTGGCACCTCAAAAGGGGGGGGGGGGCGTACGCCGTGTCCGCCCCCCCTTGAATCCGCGCCTGTTTAGAATTGAAGGTGCTTAGACAGAAAGTGCTCAGGCTCTGATGTTTTTAGATTATCATTGCGTGTAGACATAATATGTTAAGGTGATTTTCTTTTATTTATGGCTGAGGGAGGCATCACTTAGAAGTAATCTAATAGAGTATTTCGTCTTTCCAGAATTTAGATGGTACTCCATTGTAGTTGTGAAAAAGGTCAGGTTAGCAGAAAATCAAATATTATTACTTTTCAAACTCAAAATTTCAGAAAAGGGTCAGATTGATGTGATGGAGGGACAAGGCGAGTAACTGGACTTGGGCCTTGTCAGTCTGAAACTGCCGGCCTATTTATTTAAACAAAGTTAATAAAGAAAAAAGAAAAAGAAAACAACAGTCTGTTCTGCATGCCTGCCTGCCTGCTCAGGTATGTATACCTGTGACCTAGTTCAGGTGTCTCAGTCAAGGTCTAAGTCAGGTGGTGGAGAGTGGTGCCCTCTGACAATCAATACAGGAGTCAATCCGTATCACTTATCGACTCCACCAGAAAAACAAATATGACTTTTCACACTCAAAATTTAAGAAAATGCTCAGGTTAGCAGGAAAACACATTACAACTTATCACATTCAAAATTTCAGAAAAGGGTCAGGGTAAACGCACATTTTGACTTCAAACTCAAAATTTCAGAAATTCACAAAGTGTATTTTTTTCTGGCAATCTGACCCTTTTCTGAAATATTAGTTTGAAAATTTGTGTTTTCTGCTCACCTGACCATTTTTCGAAATTCTGAGTTTGATACGTTATAAGGTGTGTTTTTCTGCTAACCTGACCATTTTCTGAAATTTTGAGTTTGAAAAGTTACAATATGTGTTTTTCTGCTAATCTGATCAAATTTCGAAATGTTGAGTTTTTGATCTGATTGTTTGAAATTTTGCGTTTGAAAAGTCAAAATCCTCCATCAATGCTACATGGAATATGTCAGTCCCAATTGTAAAAGATACCTGTCAAAGGTCTTTTGCATGAGTTGACAGATTGACAGGTTGACACCATCAAGTTGTAAACCACTTTTGACTTAGTATTTTGTCTTGAACTGTGCAAATTTCCAAACTCCATGTTAAAAGATGGCAGTCACAAGTTTTGCATGTGTTGACAGATTGACAACACCTATTTTTACATTGATAATCACTTTTGGATTTTCATTTTACATTTCATTTTTGAAAGTTGATTTATACCACGACAACCCTGTTGTGTTTCTGTTGGATTGCCCACATGATAATACATATATTTTCTATCATGGTTAAATATTTCTGCATATAAACCAAACTCCTAATTCAAGTTCTATAGTTCATATACATTAGATATGGGTATCAAGGTATTTGAGATCTAAGAATATAGTCAAATGACAGGTCAATCCTATAGGTTACATGGACGTAAATGCTAACCTCTCGTTAGTCATATGGTATTCAGGCCTGCACTGAAGGTGATCTGGGTGCTGATTGGCTTAGAAATCATATGCAAGAACACGTTGCACGTCTAATGGCTACCCGAGCGCCGGCCCAGGGTTCATGTTGTATTACCTATTTACTATTTATCTATACACATGTTATTTATTGTTACAAAATTGTTATCAACTCTAATTATATCTATGACTGTGTAAGGGTTTGTGGCCTTACGGACCTGGGGGGTTCGGGTCTTACGGTTCGAAAAGAAAGAGTAAGACAGTATTCCAAGTGTATGCCAACGGTTAGTTTTATTTCTTATTGTACACTCACGGCTGCCGGATGATGTCAGAGAGGCAGCTAATATCAATGAATAATGGTTTACATGGTGTGGAGGCCAGAAGGGCCTCTGACGTAGCGGCTGAGCCCTGGGCTTTATATACGGACCCAGGTGTTTGTCGTCAGATGTCCCCACAGACCCGGATCAGTGCTGCCACCTATCCGGAACCTGAGGAACGTCCGACGACTCGACTCACCCGCCACGTCAGACGGTACCCAACTCCTATGGTTTAATAACGTGTACCTCTACAACTGTAAACATCCTATTTACATTGAGTAATCAGTGCCATAAGGTTAGCTTTAATCGGACAAAACAGCCATAAGCAGGCTCAATGTATTAGTGTAACTACCGACCCTGGCAACCAGTTGACGATGTTACCATGGTTACCAGTGAGAAAAACCCGATCATTTTTAGTACCTTAGGGGTAAAAATTTCATATTGTCACATTGCCTGAAGAAGGGTTATAAAATAACCCGAAACGTAGCATTCACATAAACTACAATTACCATCAATTGTCCATCAAAATCTCAACTCAACGAAATAAAATGTTACAAACTCAATTCCACTTGTCTGGTTTTGTATGTCATATATAGTTCTTAAATCATATGCAAGAAATATTGGTAAAATTATGAAAAAAAAATCACAAGTGACCCCAAATAGTTCCCAAATGGAACAGTAGATGAGTTTTTATATTTTGCCAAGGTTTGGGGATTTTATCAGGTCTGCAAATGTTCATCTGGCCAATGGAGGTTTTGAGGCCCAAAATAGGGTAGAATGGAACTTGCTGTACGTATCGCTCCCTTAGTTAAGATTTTCAGGGTTAAGCCTATCCTATATTCTAACACATTGTGTGTGAGAGATGGTTTTATCTTGCTACGGTCGAAAATATTACCAACGAACATTACGGGGGGCTGTTTTTATGTGTTATGCTATATAGAAACATAGAGGAAATGGAATTAGTTCCAGGTAACCTATAATTATAGACCTATGCTCAGTCTCGCTAAAACTGGGTCATCATCCCCAGTGACTATATATGTACGTCTCCTGCCATTCAAACTTGCCATTGGCCGACCAGCAGCAGAGAGGTAAAGAAGGATCCTGGAGAGATCTCAGACGTATAATAAAGGTATGTATGTGTCATTATCAGGGATAAAGTCACCCTGTGAGCCCCTTATCGTTATCTATGTCCATACTATAGTATGGCCTGAACTGTAACCTCTAGTCTTAGGCTTTCCACCATCTGCATATTACATGTCGTATATTCGATCAGACCCACACTCCACGTAGGTGGAAACAGGACACGTTACATAAAAGTATTATACACAAAACGCTATTATGATTATAGATATCACCAGTTGACCTCTGAGTAAGTCCATAAATGCAAACGTGACATAAATGATCTTTATATGAACTAATTATAATGGATGTTTGTTGGTCAGTTACATTCAGATATCCTCAGGTGAGATATATACAGACCCTCTAACGTAGAGTGCATTAAGAAGGGGTTTCCTGTGGGGAAGACGTCCTCTCATGCAGACGACCTTAGGGTTGCCACCTAGTTAACAAGTGAACGTTTATTAAGTTCACTGATGGTTAGTTCGAGTAACATTTACTGAAAAACATTGTTTCTACGTTGATTCAATGTCATTTTGTGGTTAACAGGATCCTATTTCATTGAATCTGCTGTTTGTCGTGTACATAGAGGGTAGTAAGCCTATTATATGATCTTATAAATTTAAAACATCCAGGCTTAGATCTTGCCCCCTCCTAGTCCTTCACACTCCTGGACCCACCACTGTATAACTATAAGCTAACCAATGCTCCTCCCCCCCCGCACTCTTCGTTCCACCTACATCTTTGTCCTAGCTATTTGATCAAGTGTACAACTTTTTTATATTGTTAGGTTGATATTCTAAACCACAATGTCGGTGAAACCAGAATATGTTGTACCAGCTGTTGTAGGAGCGTGTGCGGCAGTTGTAGGAGCAGCTGTAGGCTATCATTTAGGTATTAAAGCCACTTACTTACCTAGTTTTTATATATCTGCTCGGCGCCATAGTGCTTTCACCATATCTCTATTATATCTGTTGCAATATATCTACTGTTTTTACTCTAGACTCTTGTCTAGTACACATACCATGGTATCTTCTTTTTCTAGGAGAACAGAATAATCATTTCACCGACCCGATTTTAATATATGATCTTCGTGCATAGACCACACTGTAGGCCTAAAATGGGCAATAACGACCATCAATGATGTGAAAGTTTTTTTTCTGGTTACAGAACATTTATAGAGTGAAAGACAATGTCTAGTCTTACATTCCAGCTAAGAGATCTTCGGCGTCCGGGACCAACAAATCTTATGAAACTGATAATCCGTTGATAAAATATGCATGTGAGCATACTGTTAGGTTGACCCCAGCACAAAAGAAACTTGTTGAGGTAGGTTAACATATCTCACTTCAGATATCCCTTCTCCAGTGCTTTTGGTACAAGGGGCATTCATAAAAATTGTACATTCGTTTTCAAACCCCAAACCATGTAGCCTTTGTGTTGTGCAAGCATGGGCACTATCAAAATCACAAGGTGTCAACTGCTGAAAGCTTGTCAGACTAGCCAGCAGATGGCACTCAAGTGAACAGGAATGTCAAGGGCTGCCCAGTGAAGGGGATTGTGCTGTACTTAGACACTTCATTTTTGAGGTGCTTTGGATAGTCAGTCTTGGGAACAATAATAAGCATGTTTCAAGAATTTCACAAACGTTTTAGACATGTTCCATAAATCTGAATTTTTAGCAGATATGCCAACTTTAAGATAAAGAGTTTATGTATATGCACAATTTCCAAAAAAAATAATGTATGTTTTTCCAGATTACACTAAAACACAGTGACGCAAAAATGATGGGATCCCCAGATGAGCTGCATCTACTGGCCAGTATCTGTAGAGCCTTTGGTGCTAAGAAGACCCTTGATATAGGTAACTGACCACTTTATAAAAAAACAAAAAAAAAAACAAAGAAAAGACAAAAACAAAAGAGAAAGCTTGTAAACTGTGGGATAGAATCTCCTGCCATAATCAGTTTCTTAACATTATCGTGAAAGATATGTAGCAATGCCAGCACTCTAATAAATTGACAAGGGCACAGGAAGGGGGGGGGCTCTCTTTGGAGAGGAATATGTACTGGGATTGGTGAAGGCCTAAGCCTCAAATCAGAGTTAGAAGTCACCAAAGAGAGCTTTTCTGACACAAGACCTCCAAAAATTACTTCCTTCCTATGCCTCTATTTGAAAAAGGCAGAATATCCCTCTAACAAAGCTAAAGTTACATTTTCTCTGCAAAGGTGTCTTCACTGGAGTAAGTGCACTGAGTATTGCCCAAGTGCTGCCTGATGATGGAAGATTGGTAGCATGTGATGTGTCAACTGAGTATCCTGAAATTGGTAAGCCTTTCTGGAAGGAGGCAGGTGTGGACAAGAAAATTGACCTACGAATTGCCCCTGCAGACGTCACCCTACGTGAGTCATGACTTCAGTATTTGAAATCTACCTCTATATATGTGTATATGAATTTATAGTCTTAATAAGATGTGTGTAGTATGGTCCTTTTTTCGTACCCATTATTACCTATATAATGATTATTATTACTTCAATGGTTGGGATTGGTATGGGATTACCGTTAAACCCTGCATATAAGCCGCAGCTTATAGACAATTTTAAACCCCTGGTGTGGCATTTAGCACCTCCAGTGACTCAGGGTGCTACATACATGTGCACGCAAAGAGGACCCATGGGCTTGGCAGAGGGATGTCCTCTAACTTCTTGAAATAATTATAGCGAGTTATACCATAGTTATCACATTTCAGAACGATTTTGGGTGCCCAAACTGGATAATCTGAGTGCTTTTATCACAGGATAGAGACACTTGAATATTGACAGTGTTCTTTTTCTATACTGGACAATAGTGTTTGGTTAGATGAGTCATATGTCAGGGACCCTATGGATACCATATATAAATTTGTATGTCAGTGAAGGCAGAATGCATTCTGATACATTCTAATGCATTCTAAAGGTGCATACCATGGTATAAATGCAATGTGTGATGATTATGCTTGCACACGTGCCTTTTAGCTACTTGATAGAGGTACTTGGCTCCACCTCGCATGGGCGTGGGAAGCAGTTTCAGAGTGGGTGGGACCAGGGGGGTTTTCTGCAATTTTTGACCTCCCTTTGCTTGACCTTTTAGTTTTGACCTTTTGAGGAGTTGGCCAAAAGTGGGGGGGGGGCATGTCCCCCCTGTCCCCCCTGCTTTCCACGCCCATGCCTCGTGCCTCTATCAGTACCTAAAAGGCACTAGTGCAAGCATAATCATCATATATTACATTCCTAGATCTATGACAACAATGTAGCTTAATTGCGATGTGGGCAAATAAAGTACGAGGGGGCACTGCACTCTTAATACCTATTGTGGTGGTCCCGCGTCGTCTTCGAGGTACCTTCGTGGTCCTCGTGGGCGACGTCGAGAGCACCTCTATTACCCGACGCCTGGGGGCGCTGGAGTCCAGCGCCACGTCACCACTTGGTCACGTGGCCCTCGACTCCGGTGTATATAAGGCCGTTGTACGGCCTTCCTCAGGGTCAGTCCAGCCCCGACTGACCATCGTGAGCGATGGTTGGCGGCTGCCCGGCTACCATATTCTAGTACTCCTCTGTGCTGCTGCACAGAGGAGGCGTATGATGAATATCAACTGTAGACGCTAGAAGGCCTAGTGTCGAACCTGATTTAGAGTTCAAACTCTGCCACCTGTAACTGTGATCGAGAACGGCTGATGCCTATGTGTTATTAGACAATAAAGTTTTAACTGGAACCTGAATAGTTGTTCTTCGTTGTTTATCAAAAGATTCGATTGAACATCGAGGGGTAGAACACTACACTGGTGCCATGACCAGTTGTTAACTTTAGTCCGCATAGGTACTGCGAGCTTAAGTTCGACATGCAGGGTCACTTGGATGAAGGTGATGACCCCAATCACCAACATCAAGTGACTACAGGCCCGTTAGTGGATAGAAATGATCCACTAATCGGTGGTGGTTTGAACCACACCCTGATATTTGGTCCATCGTCTGACCCGTTGGGCCTGTATCAAAGGAGCCGACTACTCAATTGGCGAGTATCGACTCAACTCTCTCCGGCGGCTGAGAACTTCTTGATGACACAGAGTTTGTCCTATGTAGAAAAATCAGCCTCGCCCGTGGGAACTCCAATGGGCCTTGGCAGTTGGTCCTTCGAGGGTCCCTCGCCCGTGTCGATACAAGGAAGTATTGACAGTGGCAGGGGACTCAACGAGGAGTTGCTGCAAGAGCAGCAACGCCAACTGCGGCAGGGTCGCCAGCAGTTGGATGCTCTCGCGAGTAACACCACGAAAGCTCAGGAGAAGAGTACAGAAATAGAGCTGAAATTGGAACAGCTTAGGCAGCAAGCGTTGGAGGCTTCAAACAAGACTCAGATCGCGAATAGAGAACTTACTGATCTTCAGGAGAAGGTCAAGCAGCTCTCTAGCGAAAAGGAGTCCTTGCTTGCAACGAAGTCGGAGATCGAGCGTAGTCGGTTGACAGCAATGGATTGTCAATCCCTAAAAGCGAAGATCGATCGCCTTGCTACTAGCCGCCGAGAATGTGTCGAGAGAGCTCGAAACGATTTTCGGGATGCCCAACACGAGCAGACGTCCCTTAAACATAAGTTGAAACTACAAGAAGTAGAAAAGACTATGTTGGAGGAGCAACTGCAAGAGTTGCGGCATGAGTTGAACCAACAATCAGCCGAGCATACTGAAGAAGTAGCTGAACACCTAACGGCTTATGAAAAGCAGGTGAAACAGCTACGTCAGGAACGGGAGTTGTTACTCTGTCAGATGCAAGCTGACGAGGATGCTCGAGCCAGGGACGAGGCAGAAATGCGTCGTCGCTGTGAAGAACGAATCGAACACGCAAACAAAATGGCGGAATATCAGGTTCTAATGGAACAAAAAGCGAGGCATGAGGCCGAGCTTAATTCCTTGAAGTCTGAATCCCTAGTAGCCCAATCACTGAAAGATCAGAAGGATTCGGATACTCTGGGAGCCATGCGTGGAGAAATCGATGAGCTCCGACGAGAGATATTGTCTCGCAGAAAGGCTGATGAAGCCAGGGTGAATAAAGAAGTTCGTGATGAACTCGCACTCGAAGAACGTCTGAAGGAGCAGACGGAATCGAAATTGTGTACCGCTAGACTTCGAGATAAGCAACAAAGTAGTGAATGCAGCACTACTAGAGTTGCTACTCAAGAGGATCTAGTCGAAAACCCTGACTACAGAGAGTGGCTTGATCGTGCCATGAAGGAGGTCAAGCAGCTCTTTGCCATCAGCGAGCAACGAGATCTCTCGAAGCCCGAACATACCCGCCTGGAATTCCTAGTGTCGGAATTAAGACAGGCGGAACGTTCAAAACAGCAGGCTGAGATAGATAGAATGGTGGGGGCAATCGACGACATCTCGAAAGTTGATTCGAGGTCGCGTCGGACCCTACCTGTTCCTTCGATGCCACGCACCGATGGTCTAAGTGGAGTGAGCGGACAGTTCTCGACCCCCACCACGACCCGACAACATGTTGATCCGCCCAAATATAGGGATATCAGATTCGAGGCTTCGCGCCTGAGTGACGCCGATTCTGGTAATCCCTGGGGGATGAATCATAGTCGTGCAGACACGACTATGAGAAACATGGGGATGGACCATCAAATACCTAGAAGAGGTACAACATTCGCTCTTGATCAGGTCAGGAGATCAAGCAGAATGTTTGAAAATACCTCTATCGGGCATGAACCAGCCCGAACTAGGTCAGTCGAGTGCCCTCCATTTACATGGAAGGACGATTGGCTCCGTTGGTACCACGGATTCAATCACGTCCGTCGAGTAAATGTATGGACCTCGAGTATGGCATTAGCTCAACTCCTCATGTTACTCCAGAATGGCCCTGCAGCTGATACTGTGTGGCTATTGGAGGAGCATGGAGATGGGACTTTGGAGGGACTGGTCGACATGGTAACGGAAGCCATGACTTCTAGCCTTCAAGATCCCATTGTTACAATCGAGAAGAGACGCCAAGGCAAGAACGAAAGCATTAGAGCCTATGGCTTTGCTTTGAGACGTCTTGCCGGCGATGCCTATCCAGGTGTGGACTTCTCGGTTGAATGGCTCATAACCAAAGTCAACCAGTTGTTCATAGGAGGATTGTATGACGTTGATTTACAACAAGACGTTCTTCGGGAGTGGCGCACTTACATGTCCCTCAAGGATCTCATGGACTTGGCAGACGAGTTGTTGCGGAAACGACAACTCCTGCCGAAGTTGGTGAATCCTACCTCGACAAATGCATTGTCGGCGTTGGCCGACGCCGCTTTGGTCAAGGAGGGACAGGGGGAAGTGTCCTCATACTCGAAGCCCGGGGCGGGGAGTAAGACTAAGAAAAGTCAGAAATCCGCTGGTAAATCGAAAACACCAAACAAGGCCTCCAAACCCAAGGTACAGGAACAGACCTTCTCGCTGAGTCAATTGAAGAATTTACTCAGGGTTATCGAGGGAGGGGATGTCCCTGGTACTAGCTCGGAGAAGCCGAGTACCCCTCCGTCCGACGCCAAGTGTTGGAACTGCAAGAAGCAGGGGCATTTCGCACGAACTTGCCCCGAGCCGATTAAAGGTCTACCACCTGACGCGACGGAAAACTGAGGCGGGCGGCTCGACGTGGCAATCGAGCTGCCCGACCATCGAAAAGCCAAGGTATCAGCACCTCTGGCACTCCTGATCAGACGACAGTAGATTCGAGGGAACTAGGTAAGGTCCCGGTAGGGCCGTCCCAGCCCTTTACCACAGCGGCACCGGTTGATCACCGGTCGGGTTCCGAAGATGTCGGTGTAGAAAAAGCCTTAATGGCCAAGGAACAGGGCGCTGGCAGCCCGAACTCCGAGGTCGAGGGTTTGACTGGATCGAAAGTGAAAGTCGACGCCGGGAGAGAAGCCCTGATGCGGCAGCTGGCCAGAGTCTGCGCAACAGAGCTTCCCTCAGATGATCCCTGTCTCTCTTTTCTGAAGAAGAGAGGGATCGATCTGAGTACTGACGTAGGGTTGAGAATGCTAGCAGGAACCGCCCCCTTGTCGGGGAAACGATGGTACCTGTCTGCAGAGATTCGAGGGCGTTTTCTAGACTTCCTGATAGATACTGGTGCCAGCCACACCATTGTCTCTCGGGAACTCGCGAAAACGTTAGTAGTGCCGTCAGATAATCTCTACGAGGGAATAACGGCGTGCACTGCGTCTGGAGCCGAAATGCGGACCTATGGTCGATTGGTTCTACCTCTTAAGGTCGCATCGACCCACTATGTGTTTAGCCCAATAGTGGCCGATGTGGCTGACGATGGCATTCTGGGGCTCGACTTCGCGGCATTATACGGTATGATCCTGAACCCAAGAACGGGTCAATTGGTCATGACCGAGCCGGTAGAAGAGCACCATCAGTGTAAACTGAAGAGAGTGTCATCGATAGCCTCAGTAGCACAGACCACTAGGATACCTGCCAGACATCGGTGCGATGTCTTGGTAAAATCCGACGGTCTGGAAAGAGACCGACAGGGCATAGTCGAACCCGACCTGAAGACTCTGAGAAGTTTTGGGTTGGTTGGTGAGGCTGCCCTTGTCAGCAATGTCCGTCGAACAGTGTTTCCCGTCTGTAATCCACTGAATTGAGACATTGTCCTGGAGAAAGGCCAGGTGGTCGGTACTGTACAGTACGCTGACAGAAACGGTGAATTCTCTTCACCGGAGGTAGGATCTGTGATCATGCGTCTCGAGCAAGAAGCTGCAGACATCGAGACGGCGGAAATCGCGAGCACCCGCACGGGGGAGCTCCCTACCTGGCTGTTAGACATGTATGGCGACACCCACCTGACCCAGCCAGAAGAAAGACTGAAACTGTCCGCCTTACTACGTAAGCATGTGGATGTCTTTAAATCCCCAGATGAACCGTTAGGGCGCACTGATCGATGTCTGCATAACATCGACACGGGTGACGCACAACCTATCCGAGTCCCTTATAGAAGGATTCCGCTCAGCAAGAAAGCTGCGCCGGATGAACAACTTAAGGAGATGTTGGATACGGGGGTGGTTAGGCCAAGTACTAGTCCCTGGTCCAGTCCCGTCCAGATGGTGACGAAGAAGGATGGGACCATGAGATTCTGCGTCGATTATCGATGTCTGAATGGAGTGACTAAGAAAAATGCTTACCCCCTCCCGCGCATCGACGAATCCTTGGATGCCCTAGGAGGAAACAAGTGGTTTAGTTGTCTCGATCTCCAATCTGGATATTGGCAGATCGGGATGAATCCCGACGACGTCGAGAAAACCGCTTTTTCCTACCAGAGGGGGCTCTACGAGTTCGATCGAATGGCGTTTGGTTTGTGTAACACCCCCGCTACATTCGAGCGAATGATGGAGGAGATGTTGAGAGGTTTGCTAGGTAAAAGTTGCCTGGTTTACCTCGATGATATCATCGTCTTCGGCAAAACGACGGATGAAGCGATGGCGAATCTGGCAGAAGTCTTCAACAGGATTCGGGCATGGGGACTGAAGTTGAAACCTAAAAAGTGGACTTCAGTCGAGTACCTCGGCCGAATCGTGTCTGAACAGGGTATAGAAGCCAACCCGAGGAAAATTAGCGATGTAATGACTTGGGCTAGGCCCACTACAGTGAAGGAAATTCGATCCTTCATTGGTTTTTGTTCCTACTACCGAGAGTTCATCCCGGGGTTCGCGGAACTCGTAAGCCCTTTACAGGACTTAGTGATCCAAAAACCTAAAGGTAGTAGAGGTCGTTACGAGGCATTCACGTGGACGGAAAGAGCCGAACATGCCTTTGTCGAGTTAAAACGAAGTTTCAGGGAGACACCTGTGCTTCGATTCCCCACACCCGACGGTCGTTTTATCTTGGACACTGACGCTAGTAATACTAGCAACACTCTAAGTAAAACACAACGAAACTACTGCACCACCAAAAGGGAACTGCTGGCGGTTGTCGTGTACACCAGGAAGTTTAGGCACTACCTCTATGGTGGTAACTTCACTATCCGCACCGATCATTCGTCTTTGAAATGGCTCCTGAATTTCAAAGAGGCTGAAGGAATTATGGGTAGGTGGCTGGCCCACCTTTCGGAGTTCGGTCTCGAAAACTCTAAGATCGAACATCGAAGTGGGGCCAAGCATCTAAACGCCGATGGTCTTAGTCGTATCCCTGTGCGGCTATGCCAGAGGTCGGATTGCACAGACTGTGGCAGTCATAATGCTGTTTTGGCAGCTGTAGGTGGTTTAGTAGACAGCCGGGTGGGTGTTGCATTTTGGTCTCTGGATGAACTCATTGATGCTCAGAAAGCGGACGCCGACATCAAATGAGTTGCGGAATGGCTAGTTAAGGGGGCTAAACCCACTAGGCCTGATGTATCAATCGAGAGCGCCGAGGTACGGAAATTAGTAGGGCAATGGCCTCTATTAACCTTCCGTGAAGGCTTGTTGTGTCGCTGGAAAGTCGAGGCAGGTCGAGCTAGACGCACGATTCAAGTAGTTGTACCACGCCAACTGAGGGGCGAGGTACTCTCCTTTTGCCACGGACACCGAACAGCGGCACATTTTGGTCGTAAACGAACGCTCGAAAAAGTGAAAAGGAGATATTACTGGCCCGGAATGGGAAAAGACATAGGTCGTGGGTTCGGCATTGTCCAACCTGTTGCCTGGTAAAGCCCGGCGAGGGCATGGGTAAGTCTCCTCTGCACCAAGAGTTGTTCGGGGTGAGATTCGGGAGGATAGCTATGGATATCATCTCGGGATTTGCACCCACGCCAAACAAGAATACTTGCATGTTAGTAATCCAGGATTACTTCACCAAGTATGTACGCGCTATTCCCCTACCAAATCACACGGCAGAGACCTGTGCAGAGGCCTTCGTGGACGAATGGGTCTTGACCTTTGGAGTCCCGTTGCTTCTGCATTCCGACCAAGGTTGAGAATTTGAGTCTCGACTCTTCTCTGAGATGTGTGAATATTTGACGATTGTAAAACAGAGAACCAATCCATACAGACCACAGAGCGATGGTCAGGTGGAAAGGTTCAATAGAACATTGATTCAGAGTCTGACTATGTTGGTAGACAAACATATGGACGACTGGGATGAACAGGCTAAATATGTGGTGTCCGCATATAACAGCTCTGAGCACAGTTCTACTGGATGCAGTCCAAATATGATGGTATTCGGGGAAGAAATTCTCATGCCAGCGGATGTGATTTTCGGCTCAATCGAGAACCCACTCGAAGTCCCTTGTTCCGTCACTTTTGTGGAACAACTTCGTGATCGATTGAGAGAGAGTTACAGCATGGTGAGAGAAAACCTAGGTAAATCTGCGGAACGCCAGAAGGTCGGGTATGACTATGGGCTAAAGCAGACAAGATACTCAGTTGGGGAACAGGTGGTGAGGTACCACACCCCCCAAGCAGCTATGAAGCTTGCCCCCAACTGGGATGGGCCGTTCGTAGTAGATTCTGTCCTCTCTGAGTCGACATTATTACTTCGATCATCCCGCGGACGGTTGCAAAAGAGCAATGTCGATAGAGTGCGCCGGTGGTTGGGCGTAGAGCTATCACAGACTGTCGAGTTGTTGCAACCACGACTTGATGATGATTCACCTTCTCGTAAGGCTACGAAAAGGGCTAAGTCTGTTTCTGGACAGGTCGAAATAGAGATCGAAAGGTCGCGGCCGGAAGTTCAGTCTAAAAAACAAACTAAGCAGGGTCATCGAAAACGACAGCAAAAGGCTCAAAAACTGAGCGAGGTGGAGGTGTTGGATGCCAGTAAACCATCAAAGCGGCGCCGTGGTCGACCGGCCCGTCGAGATAAGTCGAAAGCATCTAAACAGCCTTTGAAGGGATGTCGGAAGCCCGACCCCCCCTCGAAGGTGCGAATGACTGAACAAACTTCACATCGAAACGTCTCGATTGAAGTCAGGGATCAGTCACTCCAGTCCGGACCTATGACTCGAGCGAGGCTTAAGTGCCAAGGCTCATCAAAGGAACGGTCAGCGAGTGTCGAGGATGAAAGGAAATCCAGAGCAAACACTCTGGCTCCTACATCCACACCGTCACAAGTGATGGGAGGCAGGCGCCGACGGAAACGGGTTAATAGCCCGGTCGGGCCGGCCACATCAAAGGGCGGCGGGCTAGGAGGGGGTGATAGTAACCCGCCCCGAGGCTCAACACTCGTTCCTATAGTAAAGGTTAAATCAGGAAAAGTCCTAGATTAAACCCTACTCAGTAATCTATGATTCGCACAATACTAAGCAGCAGCTTTACTAACCTGTGTTTTTAACGAGGCTTTAAAATAACAGGTGCCGTTCTTGGGTAAATCTGTCTGTGGACGTGAAGCCGACGGTGAATAAAAAAATTACACAACGAGAAGTCATACGATTGCCTCTTAGTTTGAGACAACCTGATGCTAGAAGCATGGAAGTATGGGGCCTCCGACTTTTATTCTGACTGTGAGGATGGGTTCCCAGCATAGGCTGGTGGATTCTGCCCGAAGGGTAGATCCATATTGGAACCATTTTTTTTAATCCCAGTAGTCTGATGAAGGGGGGGGGTGCCCAAATTATCCATGTTAATAGTGTTGGAACCCATAGACCGCATAGGAAATAACGGCATATGCAAACATTGCGACTGGAGAACCAGAGCGTGACGGTGAGGGGAGAGTGAGTCGTTCTATTTTTTTAGCATTACCTTATTTGGTCATGGCTTGATGCGCTGTGGACCAATAGGGTTCGCCCTCCTCGGTCACGTAGGCCCTTCCTCCAATCAGAGGCGTGCGCCACAGGGATAAAAGGCCGCGCCGCACACCTCGGAGGTCACATCTGCCGCCCTTCTCGTGAGAGTCGGACGCAGATTAGCTGGACTAAGCCTAGCTTATTCCAGCTGGTATACTCCGCCCTGGGGACTTCCTACCTGAGTGTAGGAGGTCTCCCCTGCCTAAGTGTCGAGGGACACGACCTGCATGAGCGCAGGTTCGTGTTCTCTGGAGGCTCCAGTCTTCGGTCCCTCGAGCCGCCTGAGTGCGGTTCGAGGTACATCGAAGGCACCTTCGAGGCTTCGACCCGCCAGAGTGCGGATCGAGATACCTCGAAGATTCTCTTCGACGTCTCGTCCCGTCTGAGTACGGTGCGAGACCCGGAGTCTTCTCTCTCTCTGGTGGAACCCAGCAGTTCAGGAAGAACCATGGGGTCCTCGTCCGACGAGCAGTCAGGGTACAGCTCTTCGGCGAGCCACAAGTCGCAGAAGAAGAAGAAGAAGAAGAAGAAGAAGAAGAAGAAGAAGAAGAAGAAGAAGAAGAAGAAGAAGAAGAAGAAGAAGAAGTCCAAGAGGACCAGACCCGAGCAAGAGCTCAAGTCTACCTCGGCTAAGAGTGCTGCCCTTCTGAAGCAGATCGAGGAAGCACAGAAAGCCTTGGCCGAGTCCCAGGAGTGGGAGAAGGAGCTCCGCCGGAAGGCGAAAGAGGCTTCTAAGCAGCAGAAGCGCGACTTGAAAGTCGCAGCTGCTGCCGCCTCAAGGGACTCCTCCCCCGACAAGATGGAGGTCGACGAGCCGTCGACACCTGCTCCATCGAAAAGTGCTACCCCTTCAGGTTCTAAGGGCAAGAAGCCCACTGAATCGAAGGCATCCAAGGGTACCTTGAAAGACTTCAAGATCCCTAAGGTGCCCAAGAAGGAAGGTAGCAAGAAGGAATCCGCAGCCAAGAAGGCTCCAGCCCGGGAAAGGAGTAGCGAGTCTACTGCACCACCGGAACCTGGAACCGAGCCGTCGGAGGTCGATGCCGGTGCCGTGGAGAGCACCGTATCCTCACCCCCAGACACGGCTAAGGCTGTCGACGAGTGGAAGCGGCTGTCAGCGATCACTGCCAAACGACGTACTGAGTACGTCGATGACAGGCCACTGACCAAGCTTCAGGACTACCGCAAGAATGGTCAAGTGGTACTCCCTAGTCTCGTCGGGAAGGATGGTAGTGACGACGAGGAATGGTATTCCGACGATAGTCATGCCATTGACTGGTATGTCTCGATGATCGAGAATATCACGAATGCCTCAGACTCGTCGGGGGTGTCACTGCCCGAGCGACAGCGGATTGGATTCGCATGGCGCATCTTCAATCCGGGGCAGCAGTGTGCTTTCGAGAACTGCACACGTAAGGGGTTCCCCCCTCGCGTATATGCGACAGACGGCAGGTATGCTCGACACTTGGTTGAAGAGCATCGAGCCATCCGTCCGCAGTTCGGTTGTGTTAAGGTGGAAAAGACCATTCCATGTTATCAGGACCCTGATGACCCGACCTCTCCTCCTTTCGTGACTTCACGAAGGGGCTTGATGGTGCGTCATCTCAAGTCGTACAAGCAGCCCCATAAGTACAACGCCGAGGGCGCTATCCAACTAGTGGAGACAGGCGCGCCGACTAGACACTGGATGCGGATGGCCCCCGCACCCCCGTCTACGAAGCGCCTGTATATCAGACCGGAACTGATGCCCGCTTTCTACGGTGCCTACCCCGAGTTCAGGGTAGAGCAACGGAAGAAGCGGGAGGCCAGTCGTCCTCGGGACCCAGGACCGACAGCTTCTACGAGTGGGAACAAGAGGCCCCACTCTACAGAAGCTGGGAAGTCTGCCGGTTCGACTGAACCTAAGAAGCCTAAGCCGCAGGCTGCTCCCTCGAAGCCCGAAAAGGCATCGAAAGCCGCCCCGGCCCCGGCTCCTAAAAAGTCGAAGACTGCTTCGACCGGTTCAGCCAAACCAAGCACCAGTGGTGCTAAAACTGGAGGCAAGACGGTGGAATCCCGGAGTGGTCGTGATCGGCAACCCAAGGTGACCACCAACTCGTCTCCCCCTGTCAAACCCCCTGCGGCGGCGGAGGACAGCACCCCAGCTGCCACGCCGCGTGTTCACGTGGGAGGCGCGACACTGACCTCGGCAGCAGGAGCTAGCTTCTCCAACGTCGTGACAGGCGCCGACGCCCCAACAGCAACCTTGCGTTGGGAGTTGGCACAGCCTGCCTACGGCGATGGCGTCGAACGTGGGGTCCCGAAGACGTTCGTGGAACGTTGTAAGGGACTTCTACAGATGACGGGCAGCCCTGCTATCGACAAGTTCGGTGAGGCATTTCGTGAGGAAGCGAGTGCCTATTTGTTCGGCCTGTTTGATAGAACAAACATGGCCATCCGTAACGAGCTCCTTCCGGCTCTTAGGGATGAGGCGCGCCAGACCGTTCAGATGGAGATGGACTCTCGTCTGACCGATGTCCGAACGCGTCTCAATAACTTTGAGTCACAGGCCCAATATGATATTACCAAGAGGGATAGTATCATAGAAGGTTGGGAGGAAATCGACCGCGAATTCTTCAGAGTCTTCGGGGTCCAACTCTCGGAATGGATGAAGGACAAGCACCATGGCGTCCGAACCCTGAAGCCCGTTCGAACAGAGCCTTCTCGCGAAGCGCAGAGGTACCTTGTCGAGGGTGGAGTGGTCCCTGACGTCAGGACGCTGGTGGCTCAGACGAATCCTTTGAGAGAGTTGTCTCCAAAGATGGACAGTCTGAGCTCGGCTATGACGATGTTGGGCCGAGAGCAGGTGGTGCAGGACAAGCCTGACACCCCGGGTAGGTCTCTCGGTGCCTCCGTCTACCCACCAGCAGCCCCGTCTTCCTCCTCGGTTCCCTTGATAACCCTCTCGGGAACCACCGAGCCTACACCGCCACCGGTCCAGAGAGTGGTGTCACCGAGGATCCATCCGGATCTTCATGGCATCACACCTCTGGCCCCGGCGAATGTAGCCGTCTGCCCGGACCCGTCGGCTTCCGCCCAAGCAGTAGAACCTGCCGAGGCGGAACAGTCGATGGATATAGACGGGGACGTCGATGTCGTCGATCATTCTCCAACGCCTCCCCCTGACCAGGGAGACAAGGACGACCGTGAAGGTCAGGAGAGCGACGACGACGACGGAAGCGACTCAGCAGACTCGGCCGTTCTCCACTCAGATGCTGAGGGGGACTCCCGGGATGCACCCGAGACCTCTAACGAGGCTTGGAGTACGAGAATGGACCGTGAGGCCCCATTGCCGGAGTCGCCGACGTTTTCGGGCCAGCTAGCCGCCAGCGCTTCACATGAGGAGGAGCGCACTGACGGAGAGCAGGCTGAAATCGACGCCGCTACAGGGTCCATCTCGGAGGATCAGTAGTATGATACTACTGCTCCTCCTCTTTAGCTTGGATCGCTGACATCGAACAGAGTCTCGATGTCAGCATGGAACCCCCGGGAACTCGTTCCCGGACGACGGTGTACCCTCCACGAGTGGGGGTACCTTTCCTGTCCCCGGACCTCCCTGCGAAGCTGTGTGGATCCGACGCCACCCTGGTCTTAGGGCCCGGTGGTGCCACACATCCTCGGCCTCGCGGTTGAAGGACCATCATAGTAGTACTTTACACTATCGATGGGCTTCCTACGCTGGAAGGAGCTTCTCAACGAGACAGGGAGGAAATGACACGACCCCGGTTGCCATACCCGGTCGTGCCTCCCTCGGATCGACCAGGAGCAGGTCGTGAAGCAGTGTTTCAACACTGGTCTCCTACGTTGGATGGAGCAACGCCTTATAATTTAACTGTGATAATAATTTTTTTTCTACAGTACAGTAGAAACTATATTTCTATATATTCCTCTACTGTTTCTGTCGACTATATCGAAAGATCCAGTAGTTCATATTATTATCTAATTGTTTAGACTGATCCGGGGTCTCTGAATTTTCAGAGACCTCGTTTCAGTCTAGTGGGGGGTGGTGTGGTGGTCCCGCGTCGTCTTCGAGGTACCTTCGTGGTCCTCGTGGGCGACGTCGAGAGCACCTCTATTACCCGACGCCTGGGGGCGCTGGAGTCCAGCGCCACGTCACCACTTGGTCACGTGGCCCTCGACTCCGGTGTATATAAGGCCGTTGTACGGCCTTCCTCAGGGTCAGTCCAGCCCCGACTGACCATCGTGAGCGATGGTTGGCGGCTGCCCGGCTACCATATTCTAGTACTCCTCTGTGCTGCTGCACAGAGGAGGCGTATGTGGAATATCAACTGTAGACGCTAGAAGGCCTAGTGTCGAACCTGATTTAGAGTTCAAACTCTGCCACCTGTAACTGTGATCGAGAACGGCTGATGCCTATGTGTTATTAGACAATAAAGTTTTAACTGGAACCTGAATAGTTGTTCTTCGTTGTTTATCGAAAGATTCGATTGAACATCGAGGGGTAGAACACTACACTATTATCAAAGTTGAAAATGCATGAACATCTTTTCATTTCAGGCCAACTGCTTGACAATGGAGAGGCAGGCACATATGACTTTGCATTTATAGATGCCATTAAAACTGAGTATGACATGTATTATGAGCTCTGTCTGAAGCTTATACGACCTGGAGGACTCATAGCATTTGACAATGTAAGCAATATTCGTTTTTACCTTAACTTTCATTTTCGGATATCCTGCCTGCAATTTGAAGAAGTTGGGTTACGGACAATGATTATAATTATAGTTTTATTGGAAGCACATTAATCCCATATGCTCACTAGTGGGCGTATGGCCACAATACTCCACTGCAGTGGGCATATGGGCCTTTATGTTTCATTTTGTCAACACCACTCCAATAAATTCTGCTTATATTCCCACAGATGGTCCTTTCTAGTAAAGTCATCGATGCCAACAACACTACTCCTCAAGTGGAATCTATAAGGAAGATGAACATCAAACTTCATAATGATGACAGAGTTGATTCCACCCTTCTCCTCGTTGGAGATGGCACAGTTTTAGCTTTCAAACGTTAACTCACAGTGGCCCCTTTAAACAAATGAAGACTATTGTGGTTATATATAATAATAATGCCATGATTATAATGAACTTTGGTTCAGCTAATACTTGAACTGAACCAGGGATTTTTTCAATGGCCAACACGAATTACTTTGTACATAACTGAACTTGTATTGCAAAACAGGGATCTTAGGTACTACATGTACTTGGACCTTACTCTTGAACTAATGCATACGTATGTAAAATGAGATTTTGTTGTATTTGTGAATCACTTAAACCATTAGACCGTAATAAAACACATCCTCAAGCTTGGTCCTAATAGGCATTGTCAACCAAGTGATACCAATGTACAATGGCTATTGGGCATGAATAAATCTCTGCTTCTCAATGATTAATTTCTAAGTTCACACATTTTACTTTAGAAGTGCATAAACACAATCAGAAGGCGTATGCCGGGGTGTATGAAATTGCACATGATTCTACAAACAAAGCAAAAAACAAAATAAAACAACAAAAAAACAAAACAAGAAACAAACAACAACAAAAACATGCCAATATGGCTAAATTAGTCAATCATCAACCTCAAATTGGCCCATCTACGAAGAGTATATCTCCTCCTTTTTTGTCCCACCCTACGTGTGTCTGGTTTTCAAATAAGGTGCAGGCATAGACACACTATGAAAGTAGTTCTAGCTGCCAAAATAGTGTCAAACAACCAACCACTTGTTACTTACTCATTGGATACAAAAATGTGTAGCTGGTGATGCTATAGGTGGCGCCACATGAAACCTGTGCATCTCATCGACATTAGGAGGCGACACTTTCCCTTTTGGTGATGAGGAGTTAGGAAAAAGGGGTGGGATGGTGACTAGAGAGACATGTGAGGGGTCAATAGGCAGACAACCAGAGAGTTTTCATTGCAACAACCTTTGGATACATAGAGTATCAAGCTCTGACAGTCACATAGCTAGCAGGCCAGCTAAGTCTAGTGGGTATGACTTGGCTGGTAACAGATCTCACTCAATCCAGGGTGGTCGAAAAACAAGTCATCGTTTCAGGCAGTATGGGGAACTGGGAGTGGGAGGTTTAACTTTAAGCAATGTCCTATGTTCAAGTTACTATGTAAACTCACTTACGTTGTTGCCTGTCCGTTGAATGAAACTCTGATACATATCCATTTACAAAATGTTCCCTGGTCACAACTTAGGGAGTGTTCATTATTTATGGCAGGGAGGGTGAGAATTTAGTAGGTGTGAAAACTCCTGTAGACACAAACACCACCAATGGTGGTACCACTCACTTACAAACAGATTGTTGTCCCAATGGATGTCATTATAAGTGGCCCTATATTTTATTTCATACTCACTGAGTAATCATTTTTTAACAGGGGGGGGGGCTGGTAGGATTTCGCGCAGATGTGGTAAAAAAAAATTTGCCCTCCCCCTCAAGGGGTCAAAATCTTTTTTGACACCCCCCTGAAGGGCCAAAAATCGTGTGCAAATGCGTAACACGCAGGCTTTTTCGCTGATAACAGGTGAATTTTTTTTTACCCCCCTGGTCAAGGGGTCGAAAAAAATTCTTAAAATTGATTCCCTTAGCCCTCTGTATCCTGGCAATACAGACCTTTGAATTAAAAATCTGGGAACTTAAGTATGCACGAAAATGTCTTTTTTACCTTTTCCGCAAAAAATTATACATGTGAAAATATCTATGTTTACAGTACCGGTACACAAGTCTTTGTGTTTGCCTTTAATTGATCCTACAAGCATATTAGAATATATACCGTTTTTGATGTAATTTGCGCACATACTCTAATAAGTGCACACCCCCTTTTAGACTAGGAATTACTGGAAAACCCTATCCATAAGCCTCAGTCATAAGCCATGGGTAGAGTTTGGGAAAATGCTATGAGCTGATTTTGGGTTGAAATTTCAAGAGGATTCTCTATAATTTATAGCAATAAAACCCGGTCATAAGGGGAGACTTTGGGAGAAAATAATTTAGAAGCTGATTTTGCTCAAAAATAGGAATAAAAATCTGGCTTATGACAAAATACCAGTGCCCTAAAAAGTAAAATGAAATATCCCCTAGCAGAAATGTCCAAAAATAAAGCGCCCCCCCCTACATGAATATCCAAAAATGAAGTGCCTACCCCACAGAAATACCCTAAAATAGAATGCCTCCCCCTCGCGAATGTCCCAAAATGAGCTGCCCCCACCTCGAAATACTCACCCCCCCTGCCATAAATAATGAATGCTCCCTTATCCTCTGTCACTTTTTTGTGGTTTCACTCTGTGGAGCTGAGATCAAGTTAGCCTCCCTCCCCTACAGGGGGAGGTAGTACTGCCTTAGACTGGTCTAGTACTGCCTTCACACATCACTGACTGTGAGATAGGGTGGTTAGCAGGGGCAAACAAGTTCAACCCCCATACCTAGAGGTCACTATTGGTGTAAATCAGGTGTCTCCATCTGCCCAAAGTGGTCAGGAATGCAAATATGCACCACATCACACCACACAGTCCAAAGATGGCCAACTTGGATCAAGGATTTTGATAACTGGGACACCTTTGAGGCTACAACAATTATACAGTTAAGTATATGAAACTATGAGAGGTACAGACAACCACAATAAGGCATTACTTTAAATATCAACACACCTTATTGGTCAAGACTAGGCTGTTTATGCCTCAAACTCAGTGACTTTTCCAGCCCCTACTGATAGTATGAGACACTGTTATTGACTGTACCATACACACTAGGTACAGGCGATGTAAATTGACTAACATTCACAGATTGTTACAAAGCCAATACATTTACTTTGCTTCAAGTACTGGTTTGGTACTCCTTATTCATCAGAAGCTCCAAAAAACATTATTACATATACTGTAATCCCTGGCGCATACCTAAGCAATAAGCCAGACCTCGCGTCTAAGGCCAACCTTAATTTGAGGATAGGATATAATTATGGCGCATCTAGTATACCTGATTTTGACCAGCGTTTTTTTTCTCATTTTGCTTAGAACTAATCTAATGTAATAAATGCTTGCCGATAAGGCGCACCCAGACTCTCAGTAATATATGGCTTAATTGTACGACAGAGGCCAACTGGGAGAGAGAGAGAGAGCCAATCAACAGCAAACAGCAGCCAATCAATGAAGTGAATTACCCAATCAATGTGTGCAGACATGAGGTCGCCAGTTGTTAATTATATATGACGACACTTACACCTGAATAGAGTCGTTATGGAACAGAAAACAACTGCCAATGTGTGAAGCCTACCCCGGGGTAGCACCCACAGCCCGAATTTAAATTTTCCTGCCAAAATTAATGAATTATATGACTAGAAAAATGGTAGAATTTGTACTAAAAATATACAACTCCCAAAATGGTGCATGGAATATTTCAATTTTATTAGCTTGTTTCCCACGAAAACCTTAAAGGCCACTTCTGTGAGATTTCCACAAAACATAACTGGTGGTACATTTTTTTGTATATATCTCAAGAAGCACAGGTATTCATAAGATAGCATTGGTCAGTTGTAAAGTAATGATTGCCACCAACTTATTTCTTATGTACTTTTTGCAAAACAAGGGGTAAAAGTAGTTCTGGCCGCTGTAGAGGTAAAGTGTAGGCAGGTACCATGCGTAGTAATATTCCCCAGAAAATGGGGACCCACAATCCCCAAACACGAGAGAGGGTATTCCCTAGAATCCCGACCAGACGAGACTTGGAGTGGACCAGTCATGATATACTACTCATGTATAGCTTTGCCAAAACCAGCTAGGTCTGTCGGCCATATTGTATGTAATTGTGCAACAAATTGTTTCTCATCACATAGAGTCAGGTCCTCCATATTGTACCTAAAAGACTAGGAAAGAAGTACATCATATAAGACATCAAAACAGTTGACTTATAATGACGTATAAAGCACTTATAAAGCACTTTTTCTTATTGTATTATTAAATACTAAATTGCAATGCAATTTTAAAGGTGTTGTCTTAAAGATGGATATGCAGAACCATTCTATACACTTCATTCAAACTCCTCTGTAATGATATCTATATGTGGTATGCATCTGCCTCTTATCAGATAAGAGTACGAGCTTCCCCCAGATTAAAAGTAGTCGTCAGTTATTTTTGAAGGTTGATGAAGAATTGAAGTGTGCTGCCTTCTTACGAGCACTGTGGATTATTGATATGCTCCACCTGACCTTTAAATTGATACACAAGAGACCCGGTATGGACATTTTCTGAACATTGCGCGGAGGTAAAGGCACTTAATCTATTTCTAACTTTTTCAATTTATACATAACATTGTGGTCTGCATAACGAGTCTTATGATCCAAAAGGTTATCAATGTAGAGAAGAAAGGTCAAATAGGATATGTTACAGTTAGGCCCCTGTGACGTCACAGAGATGTTAGCTGCGGGCAAACATTGCAAACACGTGGTTAGGTGATCACACCATGGGTAGAAGCTCCTCAAAATATTGGAGTGTATTAGATAGGGCATGGTTATATGATCATATGAAATGCTCCTATATATTGACATATCGAACTGGCATGTGAATTTCATGATTTAATATGTAGAATAAGACATAAATATAAAATTCCAATGTATATATAGTTTTCAGGTAAGTGAAACATAGTCACCTTACCTAAAGATCGCTTCAGTGCATTGGTTTGTTTGTCTGCAGAGGCCTATATATAGGTGAAATAAGCAACTGTAACTCACGCTATTTCAAGGGGCTATGCGATTTCATGAATGAATGCACTTCCCCAGGGATCATTTCTCCTCCCCCATCAGTTGGTAGAAAATGGACACTCTCTATAAAAGAAAAGGCCAATACCTATCCCATTGTACACGTGGTATCACTGATTATATCCACAATCGTTAGAGATACAACCAACCAATGATTTCGCATTTCCTCTCTTATCTCCTCTCCATCAAGCAGTCACCTTACTTGATTCTGTACCTAGCACTGTTCTGTTCTTGCTCTGGCATCAGGTGGACCTCTGTATAATAAGAAGCGGATATAGGAAAGCATAATGTCGGTGAAGTCAGAGTATGTTGTACCCGTCGTTGTGGGAACCTGTGCAGCAGTAATAGGAGTTGCCATAGGGTATCGTCTAGGTAAGGCCGTATAGTTTGGTACAGTTGATATTGATATTAATGGATTTGGTTTAAAGGAGTACATCAACTCCTTTGTAGACTCAGTTCATGTGGTCAGAGAAGGTATACTCCTAAGCGCTCCTCTAACTGATGTCATTTTAGGGCTGATACCAATTTTAATTAGACGTCCATTACATTTTATTCAAAATGTTACGTAATGACTTGAATCCATTGAAAACCCTGTTTTATCTATGTTCCTGGAGGCCATAACTGCTCTATATAGAAGGATTGCACTTATATGTCATCATCCTCTTCCAATTCTATAGCAGTTTCTATAAAAGAACGATCACTTGGATAATATGGTTGTGACAGTGATAGCTATGCAGAAATGTCGATGCCAATTTATGAAAACTACCTTCAGGGGTACAACAAAGATATCATACTTCTTAGCATGAACCCTAACCAAATTGAAAGGACAAAGCTTATAATGTGTACCACTGCTTTCCAGCTAGGAAGAATCCACTTCCAAAATCCAGGAAAGCCTACATAACTTCAGATCCTTTAATAAAATATGCAAGTGAGCATACTGTGAAGCTGACCCCAGCCCAGAGGAAACTGACAGAGGTAGGTTTGCCAATTTAACCTTGGACTTCAATATCACATAGAATCATACACATTTGTTACAGCATGCAGCATCAATAAAGGTTCTGTTGATGACAAACTTCCTCTTTAACCTTAACGGGACGATAATGGTTCAATAATGCAGCAGTAGGGTTTCTACTTGTTAGGGCTACTTTCATGTATCATGCCGACCCTACAGGGTGTGTATTTACTCCTAATTTATTGGCATACTGTTTTGTTCCTGGATTGTTCCTAGGCGACACTTAATCACAGCAAAGCAGGGATGATGGGATCCCCAGAGGAGCTTTATCTACTGGCCAGTATTTGCAGGGCTATTGGTGCAAAGAAAACTCTTGATATAGGTAAGTAGTAACTTTAGAATGAAAGGCTTGTAAAATATAGCATGGTATTGTACACTTACAAAAAATATACTCAGTTACGTTTAGTCTTAAGTCATTTTAACTTGGTGATTCTTTGGATATATGAATTACACAGCAATGAATAGGAGAAACCTATTGTAACCTCTGCAAAGCTCAGAGTCTCATGACCTTTCTCTCATTCATGAGTCATCAAAAATAATAATGGATGTCAACATTTCCCACTCAATCTAAATGATAATAAAGGCCTCGCAAGATATTTTCAAAATAACTGATTTTACATCTACATTTACATTTTCTCTGCAAAGGTGTCTTCACTGGAGTAAGTGCACTGAGTATTGCCCAAGTGCTGCCTGATGATGGAAGATTGGTAGCATGTGATGTGTCAACTGAGTATCCTGAAATTGGTAAACCTTTCTGGAAGGAGGTAAGCCTGCATGTGCTGTTCTTCTCCTTTGATAATTTCAGGTTGATATGAAAGTACCAATTTTGTAACATAATAATTATGAAAAACCTTGAAGTTTGATGTTATGCTTTTAGAATAACTTGATGCATGTATATACTACTACTGACTGGAAAGTCCATGTTATGTTTTCAGGCAGGTGTAGACAAGAAAATCGACCTACGTATAGCACCAGCTGATGTAACCCTGCGTAAGGCATGCCTTTTGTATTTAAAAGCTTAAATCCTGAACTAAACACAAAAATGTGTAGTATAACAATTGGAGTTCATTGTTTCCTGGCATTTATTTCCAAATTATCTGAGGATTTGCATTTTTCACCTTTAACCTTTAGGTCTTTATCTACATCTAAATAAAGGGTCTGGTAAACAGTAGTGGTGATTTTAAATATAATGTATGAAGTGCTATATTGAATGCCAAAGGCGTGATGAACTGATCTATAATTACCAAAGCCCCTTTTATTTCAGGCCAACTGCTTGACAACGGAGAGGCATGCACATATGACTATGCCTTTATAGATGCCATTAAAACTGAGTATGACATGTATTATGAGCTCTGTCTGAAGCTTATACGACCTGGAGGACTCATAGCATTTGACAATGTAAGTATCCAAATGTATCTGCATGCATACCACATTATACATCATATGTAAAGTTCTAAATGGGTCAAGACACTAGATTACAAATCATAAGTGTGAGGACTGCGATCATGTGGTGTAATGACCTGATTTTGAAAGTCCTTCGATAGGAGGTGCTGATAAAGACAGGTCCCCCCCTTCTTTGTTAAATGGCCACTCTCACAGCAAAATGCCTATAATTATGAACATATCAAGGGCCTTCTTATTTTGGATTTTGTTTTACATATTTCTTCACAGATGATTCAGAGTGGTAGAGTCATCGATCCCAACAACACTACAGAGGCCATGGAAGCTTTACGAGATATGAATGACAAACTTCATAATGATGACAGGGTTGAGTCCACCCTTCTCCTTGTTGGAGATGGCACCGTTTTAGCTTTCAAGCGATAAGCATGATGAAGAGAAATTTTGAGGGTTACAAATAATTGCTATAAAACTATGCGCAATTGTATTACCATGGTGGTTTGCTACATGGAAGGACTTGCACTCAGTCTTAGATATTGAGCAGTACGCTCTTATACTATTCAATAAATATAGAGATTTTATGAACCATCAAAACTACTATACTGCATAGTTTGTCATGATAAAACACTTCAATGAATTAAATAAAATAGCAATATCAAGCAAAAATTGCCTTAGTACTGAGCATTGAAAATGGATCTACACTTCTTAACGCTTTGAACGGTTGTTTCACACATTTTATTATAATATGTCAAACAGTGACAGTGGACCCTTAAACAGTAAAAAGGGGTTGCACTAGGAAAAAGATTAATTAGTTATTGAATCAAAAGGTTTTGATCAATCAGTTGCCAACGTTTCTTATAGATTCCGTTAAAAAGGGTAAACTGTTTTATACTATAGCCGCTGGGTATCAATATCTTAATGTCATGTCATTGTTCTAAACCTGTTAAATGGCGCAAGGTGGCAGTACTGCAGACATGGGTTGGGTTGGGCGATCGGAAGTGTGTCCCTGGTTCCAGTGGTGAATATGTGAAAGTCTTTACAAGCGAAAATGGCGCCCCGTTAGCGCTTCTCCCCAAAAGACGTAACCCCAACCCGGGAGTGGGTCCAGGGGTTAAGTGAGGATAGTGGGATTGTTGAGGTGGTTTGATAATAATGTTAACAACCTTACTCTATTTTCATGATAGCGTAAGTTGATGGATTGCATGATAAATAAAGTGATTCTAGTATTGTTATTGAAATATGTGTCACAATAGTGGAGAGCAGCAGTATAGTGACATGCATCAATAAACATAAAAGGTTCTTTTTATTTGACATAAAGCCCATCTATTATGAAAATAGGACAGGCGCTTTCTTTATTAAAGAGATGTAAGGGTAAAGGAACATCCAGCCAGCGATTATATTGACGTGTTCGGGCTGAGTAATTGACATTTGACATGAATTTATGAAAAAACCATAGATGGGGAATGGACGACATATTCAGGATATCTTCCAAAGTGGGGATATACCTGAAGTCTAGATCCCAACGACACATAGCTCCTGATAGATTGTAGTACCTAGTGTATAGGGTATTACTAAAGCCATAAATGAATACCTACACCAATAAGAATTCATTTTAACTATTCCCTCAGATTACCTAGACATATTATCCCTACCATTCGTCTACTTCACTCAAAGAAGTACGTAACACTGTATCGTACAAAGGCGGCAATTAGAACTAGATAAACGTAACGATCTTATAGGAAGTGATTTTTATCCAAATGGAGGATATCATTTTTCAACGTCGTTGTTCTATTAAACTTCCATATTTCTAAAAGAGAAATAAAAGAAGAAAAGGAAAAATCGATATACGTTGTTCCCCAGGTGGTTACTTGAAATAGTGATAATTATTTTGAAATAACCACAAGTATCCAGCACTAATTTACCTTCTCAGCTATACTCATTCCAAACTCAGTGATTTAGTCATCACAGACAACGTGTTCTAATACGCACTAAAGTTTGTTGATTTCGCAATAGGTTTTGGACATGTACTACTCACTCTCTGTTATGATTCACACCCAGGGTCTACCGTCTTAGTATTGATCACTATCACGTGACTTGTGAATGAAACAGTTACAAATGTGAGGGACGTTCAAGGTACTGATACAATTTGACCTTATTCCATAGATATTCAATATGGAGCCTCATAATACATTGTTACAGGTACGCCCAGGGGCGAATCCACGGGGGGGGGGGCTAGGGGGCACGTACCTCTCCTAGACCCCCTGAAATTGGGCCAGGCTATGACTCCGAAAACCCGCTTGTGGCCCCACCATGACCAGATTTTCTTGGCTGTGCCCCCTAAACCACCCCTTCTGGATCCGCCCCTGACGCCAGGAATCTGCTAATACCTCTCAAGCAGGCTGGGGAGGACGTAGTGTTACAATGGAATGTATCTTTGTATTACTATGGCCCTTTGATAAGGAGGGTGGAAAACATCACAACGTTTGTCAAATCACTGCTAATAAAGCTCACGTCAGCATACCCCATCCCCGCTGTTCTAACAATTCTGGTTAAATTGGTAAAGGTGGAAGAATTCATTTTACGCATCCCACCTGCACTTTATGAAATTTCCCCAAAACCATCTGTCGTTAAATGAGTATGGAACAATAATGTACATGTTATATATTATTAGGCATTTGTATTGCTTAAAGTAGGCGTTCCTCTACGGTTTATATTCTCTGACTCAATCTTGACTCCATATTGATTAGAATGTACCTAATTTTTCCTTTCCATTCTGGAGACTTTCCACTACCACTGCTACGTAGTTTACCCTCTTTAACAATTTGGGAAATGGAAATCCCCAGACCCCAAACATAATGCATAGACGTTTCCAAATAACCCAGCACAAATCAATACAGCCAGTGATGCCAAGAGCCTGGAGGAAGAAGAGGGATCTGTATTGATCCATGCCGCAGCCTCCTTAGAATAGTCTATGACGTCATGGGGAGGGGGATCCAAAACATTCAGACAGGGGATTCCCCAACTGGCATCACTCCCTGGCAGAGAGTTGATCCCAAAGGGTGCAATGACGTCAAATGTTTACCTGGCATCTAGGGGTAGCCAATCAGGGGGCTTCTTCCATATATATATACAACATGAGCAGCTCGTACCCAAACAGACCAAAACGAGCAGCTCATCGACTCCCGCTCTATACAACCCATAACATTGTCAACTCTCCATAAAGGCTTGTTCGCCTTCTGCTTGCCAATACACTCCAGCCTGCAAAGAGGTCATCAGCAAATAGACATCTATTAACATCTACAGACAGACTTCTATACCAAGTGAGTTCCTTTAAATAGATTTTGACATCTAATGTACATAACATTGCGATATGATGATTGGGGTATAGAGCTATTCAAAACCTTTAGACCTTTTCTAGCACTAATAGCATGCCTTCTCTGTATGCCATGCATTCAATTATTTTTAAAGCATCAACCATTCTTGAGATTATATATCACTTTCACTAACAAACCATGGAACATAACCAGAATGCTCATATCATCTTATAACGAATAGAGCTTCTTTGATATCTAGCTGGGCATACAAACCCTCAATGCGAACTAATTCTACAGGTCTACATTTTTCTGTTGGTCACCTGTCAAGACGAGATGTAAACTATTTAGGTTTATGGCATTCAATGTACACCTTCTTAACATGACAGTAATGCTGTCCTTTCAGAGTAAGCACACACTCACACAGCATCAAGATGTGCCGGGCCAGACAGGAGGTGAACCAGGTCATAGAGAAAGCATTTAAACAGCTTGACAAAGACAAGGATGGAGCTGTCAGCAGAGGCGAACTGGGGGTTTTGCTAAATACGATCTTTGGACGTCAGTACCCTCCTGAATACTTAGACGTAAGTAAAGGATAATGTTTTAGATAACTTATACCATCCTGAAAGAAATCTAATGTTTAGTAATATGTATCGTATGCCATAGTGCAATAGTGGTGAGGCAATACCACACGACCCCAATTTATATTCCCAGTGCTGCTATCATGAAGAGATCACAGGGGACACTTTACACAAACCTATATACTGTTATAAGCAGTATGCATACTGATTATTTATATCTAGATCGATACTGATAACGACCCTGGTTATCTGCCAAGTGATCAGGGCTGGCTGCCTAGAGAAGGCAATGGGTGCTGGCCTGTGGCACCAATATTGGATCAATATTCTGTGCTGTAGTACACCACACCCAGTGCTCCAGTCTCCCCATTGTCTGCTGGATTCATCCTCATGTCATCAACGTGCTGATGAATCTTCCATTGCTTCCCAACACAGGGTTGGGATGAGCTGTAATGATCCAGTTTTATTTTGTACTTGCAATGTCAGTCACCATAATACTTGGCACAATTTAGCTGATAGGGTCAATGCTCAAATAGATAAGTTACCTGGTATGTCGTCTGTGTATGCATGAACAAATGTATATGCCCGGATGGGATGGGTCCTGGGTGGGTATGTATAATATAAATGCATGTTAATTACAGGTGATGTGGCACTGGCCTGTTGGCAGCAAGGCCTTTGCCGAGGTCTGTCCATAATATGGGTGTGCAATTGGCATCATGCCAGTTTCAAAAGCAGAGGGAACATATAGCTTCCATACAAACCAATACAAATGGGCTGCAGAGTACCTAGAGAGAATCCTTTCCTGGGTAGCAAAGTTGCAGCCACACAGTGACACACTTGGGCAGACATGGCTTGAATCAAAGAGGATGCAATGTATATGAATTTTGGCTTACGAGAGTTGTTGCAGAATTAGAATATGGTCGAATTTGAAAGTGTCCACAGCGTAATCAATAAGGTCCATATTTCAACACATACACCAGTGCTCTATGTTGATACATGGTTGATATGATGTTGATAGTTGTTAGATGATTCATTTTTGACATACCAATACTGAGTCAACAGTACAAATAATTCAATTCAGTAGTATTGATTCAATAGTAACAAAGTCCAATAAATGTTGAGATGAGAGGAAATATTTTAATATTTGTAAGTCTGTCCAAGAACAGATGTTGAAAGTGAATCAGTATTACTAACAAGTTTTACATACGTTTATTGCATCTTGATTGACAATCGTTTTATAATTTGTAGTTGATCATGCACCATGGTGACAAAAATGGAAGTGGAACAATTGACAGCATGGCTGAGTTGTTGGACGCCTTTACCTCCATTAAGGCCATTATCATGTAAGTACAATCTTGCCTGATAAGAAAGTGGTCTTCTTACTGATATCATTAGTGATTTGTGGATATAACGGCCACAAAGATTTACCAATTTCTTACCTAAATTATGGTCAGAAGATTTTCTACAATGGTACAATGCAGTAGATTTGATAAAAACGAAGCACTAAGGGGTTAAGCCCACTGATCTCCAATCTCAAATCTTATCACCGCCTAATGATAATGATCTATCGCTCCGTTACTACATCACCGAGTAGAGGAAATCGACTTAGAAACCTGTGAATATTTATTGGAATGAGTATGTTGCTAAATGTTGACTTCTCTTCCAGCTGCTGCCGACTTATCACAGCTCTCGATGTGGACAAGGATGGTATCTTGACAAAGGACGAACTGGACTCAAAACTACGGTCCTGTGAATACCCAGAGGTGATAAACATTATCGGAAGTGCACCCCTTAGTGATAACAATGATATCACATGTGAAGACTTTTTTGGGCATTGCCTCAAGACATTGTTGTATTAAATGTGAGATTGAAACTCCTATTTCAAGATGGAGAAAAAAAGACCCTGCTACTTGTCAAGTTCCAGTAGCATTCTAACTCAATGTTAATATATTCGGCTGCTTTTGTTCTTGGTATTACATATTGTATCTCAATGTAATGAAACAAATCTTTGGTCCAATATATGCACAGATAGGTAACAGGGTTTGACTGCAGTGCCTGGTTGTATATAAAAGGATTTTTCAGAATTAATGAGTACATGGTAACTGTATCGGAAATAAAAGAAGTTTTGTGTTTGGACCTTTTCCAAAAAGGGGGAAATGTGGGATATACAAACACATGTTAAAAATATCACATATACATGTGCTTTATATGCTCAGTATTTCATATCCAATATGTATTTGTCCCAGTTTTAAAGTTATAGACTTGAATGTTGTTATCAAGAATCTATTTAGCTTCGCTTATATACAATACACCATTACAAATGCTACTTTGGCGTTATGATATTGTTGTTGTGAGATTACTTGGTTAGTTCATGTTCTGTGATAGCACAAATAATGATCTCATACAAGTCAAGGAATTATGATTCGACTTATACTGAAAGAGAACCAGAAAAGAATGTCTTCCAAAAGGCTCGTCGTCTTGCATTAATGTTATGATATACTATTTATCATGTCATAATAGATTATTGTTATACGATTTCAATTTTCGAAGAGAAAAAAATAAATAATATATCTAGATGTATTGTAGCGTATCAACTTAGGTTAGCATTGAATGTTTGTACGCAAATATAATCGTTGTACTGAATCGTTATAGCCGGACATGCTCAGAGTCATTAGTTAGAATGCGTGTCATTTGCTAGATATGGCTCAGTCGTTATATCAGTCATAACGTGGTAATATATTGTGATCAGATAAGTTATTTTTATTCAAATATCTAGTAGTTGCTATTTCATATAGAGTCAATAATCAACTTTGAATGTGTCATGCTGTCAAAAGGTTTTCCTAAATATTGGCATGTAAAGCTCAATGAATTTATATATAGTTTAATTCCTGATGATACACACACAGTACATAAAATGTTTTGCATGGCGTCAACACACTCTCTATGTGTATTGCTTAATGTATTAAATAGATCGAAAATGCAAAATGCAAACACAGACTAGAGATGTACGGAAGAAGTTATATTGTTAGTTGATATAAGGAATAACATTTGAAACTGTCAAACACACTACGAACAATAAAAAGACTTAGAATACTATAAACATGTAATCGAATCATATATCTAATTCAGTGCATTAAACATAATTATAATATACTAGGTGTCATATAAATGAAGCATCTTCAAATGGATCATTCTGCATGAGGTCTTGCCATATCGCTCCCAATATTATGTCTTGTGCCCTCTTGAGTGAGAGATGGCCAGTGATATATTTTATCGAGTGCGGCAATATGCATGACCACGTTCTCAGATGGAATGTAACCACAGAATCCAGGATGGGGTAGAACTGCTACACTGACATCTAGTGGCAAATCCCTAATTTCAACTTTATGGGCAGGGGGCGCGACAGTATCCCACCTCATACGCATCTCATACTGATACAGGCTATTTGGCTGATAGTATAGTCTATATATAGAGGCTATCAGGTAGACGGGCCAAATAATACCAAGACCATTGGTTTATGATATGTTTTTTTTTTCAGATATCATTATATTATTAAAGACAAAGGAACTTTCGTGTCATGAGTTTAGGAATAAACTTGTATATAATATCATAGCAATATTATAATTAAAGAAAAAAGGATATGGGGAACTTGTTTCATGCAGCTATCATAAACTGTTTATCCTCAGCTTTATTGTAGATATGTTGAGTCACAAAAATCACTGCGCTGTGTAACGTTGCTGTCACACAGAACAAGGTATTAGTAGAAAACCACATTGTTGGTTGGTACCCCTTTTTGTTTATAATCAGAATTCTGAATAGCGGTCCTTACTACTAATAACATGATATGCAATTGTAGGTGATATTAGGTAAAGTCTATATACCTTCACTCACACGTGAGCTATTATTAAGAGGATTAAATGACACTTAAATAATATGTTCCCCAAGACCCAGTGGACACTTTTATAACTCACACTGTCATATTGCCATGGTTATACAAGCAGCTTCTAAAGTGTGAAATTAATAAACAGGTTTAATGGTTAAGGTCGCAGCTACAATTCCTATGTATGCACAAGTATCCAATCCCATTTTTTTTTGTAAAATGTTTCGCCTAAACATAATCCTAGTAAAATGATAATTAACATTAACACTCCAATACAGCCCAATTAGACATTGCCTCCTCCAAGTCAAAATCAAGGAATGTTTCCTCTTCTTTGTCAATCCTCATAATGAACTCATGCCAGAAGCTTTGAATCTCTCATCACGGACATGGTGAAAGTCACCACACTCAAACACTGCCCTAGGTAACTCCTTATAATAAGTCTAATTACAACAGTAGTAAACTTGAACAATGTTTAGTCCCAACACCTCATGGTGAGATAATTCCTCATCTCAACCAGAGAGGAAAAGAAACTTAGTTGGCAATGTAAAGGATGATTCATGCTGGCTAGTACATGGAGGAGACAGACTTGTGGACAGGTGGGAAATGAAGGTAATCAGGCCAATCACATGGAGAAGGATGGATTCTTTGGTCTTAAGCTTGGATCTGTGAATCATGCCACTTGAATGGTGTAGGTGTAGTGCTTAATGATTAGTAAGCCTGTTATTTCTTTGTGTGAAAAGGCTTATCTTTAATTAGTGCACTGACTTGTGGTCCTGTATGGTTCCTGCCTGCATGTGTCGTTAAACTAAACCATGGAAAATCAGGAATAGATACATGTAATCACATTGTGCCTCATGTACTATAGGCTAAAATAGGCAGATAGACAAATGCTCTTAATCATGAACTATAAACTGGGAAGTCTTTGATGCTGTGGGAAGTATGAATCTATACTACTATTTGTCGTCCATAACACACATATAAACAACGTAAAGACCAATTTGCGTGTTGCCACGGTCAGACATATTTCTAGACCTTTTACGCAGTTGGTGTTGGGCTGGAACATCCCACAATAGGTCATGATATTCATCATTTGATCTGCAGAGCAAAGTTTCAGATACCAAGACTTTCAAATACTGCGCGGGTAATACTCTGTGCTACATATGAATAGGTTTGGGCTATTTCATTTGTAGGAAGGGAATCTTCTGAGATTATAGTTTAAATTGTTGGTTTTAATTTCAAAGTAGTTTACAAAATACATTCAAATTAATGGTAGGAGATACATTACACCCGAGAAGGGAAAACGTGGCCATATACAACGAGCACTACATGTATACATCAGACATGTTTCCATTGTGCCAACCTTCAGGTGCCCATCATAATTACGAACTGCGTAAATAATATTCATTTTCGCTTATGATGGCATACCGGTAGGCGATCCCTGCAAGATCCCCAATTAGGCAGCCAATGCACTATATGCAATGATGTTCGACGTTTACTTCAGTTTCATTTGAATAAGAATCAAAATTAACCATGCTTTAGGTACACACGGTGAGAGGCGTCCTGCTACAAATCGCCATTGCCCATGGACCTGGTCTACTCACACGATTAGAGGCGAGGGGCGACGGCAACGCCACTCGTGGTTCCACGGTGTATATAATGGTTCTTTGTTTCACCTTATAAGGGAATATACCAGTAGAATTTGATTGAATGACATTTAATGCGGTTTAATCTGATCAAAGACAAACTAAATTATGTGTTCTTACGCGATGTATACCTATACGTATACTCCTGGGCAATTTATTTATCTTTGATATGCTAATGGAATAATTATGTTAAGCCATCCCTTTTATCGCCTTCAGTTTGTTATTATTTTCTTTGTTATTGTTTCTTTCATTTTGTTATTAACTTTACTTATCAATTTGATCCACATAACAGAATATTATGGCTTGTGGGTCTAAGAATTATGTCTGCTATCAGAATCCCTTGGTCTTGGTATCCCTCTGCACTATTTGATGATTTATACCAGAATTAGAATGTCCCGGAGAAAATTCAGAGCTACGTCCATGTTAATAATTTCCAAATATTCACACATTACCATTGGCCAATTGCTGTTATACCCAGTCAAAGTCGCAATAGCAATAGGATTGTATACCAAAATACTACTGAAGGCATGTTCCCTTGTTTAAAATCAGATGGCGCCACTGCAACTGGCATTAGCCCCAATTTGTGGTCGATAGGTGCTTTTGAAGCTGAATCGACTGGAATGAAAGTGCTTGCGCTGGATTATGGGTTTCATTGTATGCTTGGCTTGTTGATGGGCACTTACAATGGAAAATGATATTTTTAAATGGAAGACAACTTACACGTTAGCTACAAAGGACAGAACGAAACAACTATATTGGCCTTTCCACATATCACAACCTACACCTTCACTGCCAACTAGCAATTGATGTTATGATATAATATTTTAAGGCTACGTGCGGACCAATATCTGGTGCCCATTTAAACATCATAGAGGGGCCTAAAGGCATGACATCAGTATATCTATGTAACACTTCTAATCTGTTGACAGGCTTCCCTAGCCGACTTAAAAGGGTCTATCTCTGCTCTTTTCTATCCCGGGCTTCCCTAGCCCACTTAAAAGGGTCTATATCTCCTCTTTCCTATCCCCTCAGGATGTGTGTGGTGCACATATGCGCGGGCACTGACACATTCCTCTGTTAAATTATCAACCTATGAAGCACGGGATAGCCACTTGGTGCCGCTAGAGTGCTGTAAAACACAAATCAATCAATCAATCAATCTTTTCTATCCCCTCGGATGTGTGTGGTGCACATAACGCGCGGGCACCAACACATTCATCTGTGGAATTGAGTAATGTAGATATCCTTATGAATATAACCTTCATGTTGTCAAAATGGCGTTAAACATCTATTAATCACTCACTCACTCACTAGTCGGTTGACCACCTAGAACAGGTTCATAGTTATCAAGATGATGTGTAAAATCTGAAAACGTTGGTGTATCAACTTGTATGCGGGTACTAGATCTATAAAAGCTGAAATCAAAACACCATTGCTAAGGCCTTTATGGCCCGTGCTAGAACTGAAATGGCATAATCGGACTATCCGAATCGATAGGCCAATTTTAGGTAAGTGTAACTGTGAAATGAACATTAATTGTACACAATTGAGCTTACATCGGGTCATGGGCGTTTTGAAAACCTCAGTTGTGAAAATGATTTAGTGCCTAAAGCGCACCAGAATTATCATGGTTATCGAGGCGCTCAGTCGGCAATAAGGCACTATAGCGGTATATATACCTGAAGTCACTTGAGCTAATTCAAGAAAAAATCAACAAAGGCTATCCATTCTCTATCTCTGTATAATTCATCCTGGTCTTTATTTATTACACACAACCCGACGCAGTGGAATACACCCCAAATGCACCATGAAAAGCAAATGTGGTTGAATTAAAAACACTGAGGCCCATAACAAAGTTTCTAAAACATCTATGGATTTAACCTAACCTTTATTATACTGGGAGCATGCTAATTTGGCACTTTTGAATCAAGGTTTATGACGAACACTACAGATAATGTTTAATATTTTGTCATCTTGTTTTCAAAACAAAGTTCTCTGTTTACTGAATAATCACACGTTGCAGCTAGGCCGACAGGAAACTGAACATTTCTGGATCACCCCTGAGGGCCACTTACACTCGTCTCCCCCGCAACTGGCCGTGGCTAGATTAGCATGATATTTAAGAGTTCTTATCAAGAAATGCGTCTTTCTTGACCTGTTTACCAGTGGGTCGACTCGCGTTGTACTGCTAAGTGGTGTGTCATTGGAGTGAGGGCCTGTGGCCTTTTGCCCGTAGATGGCTCTGGCTTTGGCTTTGAGTTGCCTGTGCCATCGACTGACGCAATGCACGATGGAGCTTCTACACCGGGGTGGCGTAGCACCAGTGGTGGTGGACGTGGCAGCAGGGTCGAGGTCCAAATGTCATTTCGCCTCCACAAAGATCCTGTGGTCAGAGTTCATAGCTACAGGGTTAAAAAGATTCCTGCCACAAATATCTTGTGTTCAGGTGAAGTATTCTCAGTTTTACCCACCTGAAAGTGTAGAGTGAGGCGGACGTCGTATTTGGATCAGTGACTCCTAGAGGGATGCTTTTAATAACCTGAAAAGCCTAATTAATGGATCTCAAATACGCCTGGTTGCCTTGTTTAAAAGGTGAAAGCCCGTCCTAGTTGCCACTTTTCGGTTTTTAAACAATATGAATCATAGGATAGTGCTAATATTCCATGCTCAGAAAGATCACAATAACTCTCATAATTGGGGTTAATAAGGAGAGAAATTGCAAAATTAGCATGACATCTGTAGCTAATTGGTTGTCGAAATATGAATTTCAGTGCAATTGTATGGTTACCTTTCCACGTATCTTTGTTTCTGCAAACAGGGATGACAGAAAAGTTGAAATAAATGTCCATATGCCGGGGATAGGCACCTGTGCTAGATCTATTTTTAATCATATATTAACTGAAATTCCTGTGAGCATCCACGTTTTCCCTGATCCTATTGCCCATTATCTCTAAATAGTGCCAAACACTGTAAACTATTAAATATCACAACTCCATATCACTATGGAAATGCATTATTGATATGGCTTCTTGAAGGTTATGGGTGTCCTTTTTCGGTTTGGTCTAGGCCAGCACACGCTATTATTTGGAGCAGCTTAGTGACACACTTCAATTATCATTTTTGCTTGATCATCACAAATGATGGCAAAGTCAGAGGGGTACAGGAAGGGAAACAGGAAGTAAACATTCCCAATCCTCCAGTGCCTGGCTGGCCGCACCATCTACGGGCAACCCGGAAAGAGAGGAGACAAAAGATTGTCTCCCTCCCTCTCTCACACACAACAAAACTTCCTCTGATTTGTCGGAAGCAAAATGTCAAAGCTAGGCTTTCCCCTCGGAGGCCACGACGCCTGCGTCATTGTTTCTTTTTATAGGTGTGGAATCCCGACTTGCCGCGTCCTGCAATATGCCAATAGTGCCCGCCACCGATCACACCATTTATAAGGATGCACATCTCCATTCTAAAAGGACATAACACGAGCCTAAATAGCACTCTCCATAACGCATTTTGGGTGTGCATGTATAAGGCAATGATGTTTAATTTGAGTATGGAGAGTTGTTCCGTTTTGTCTTTGGTATATTGCAGTCAAAAGAGGCATTTTTGCAGCTGTCTATGTGAGAGCTGGGCCGAGGCAATATGAATTAAAATTCAATGCATCTGTGTGGGGGAGGCAATGCGGACTCCATCTGTGCTCCATCATGGTGGGTAATTAGCAGCAGAAAGATTTAAGGCTTTATGATAAAAATGAGACATTGTTACAAAGAAATGTTAGGCTGATGTGAACAAGGCCCTCTGCTCCCTCTTTGCCCTCCCACTCCCTTGCAATGACACAAGGGCGCGCTGCGGTTCCGAATCACTATCTGGCCTACGACAGCAGATGCATCCTTCCCTTATTGGGTGAAAAATGTAAAGAAATTATCTCAAAAAGAGGGGACAAAACAAAAAGCAATAGAGCAACACCTAAAAACTGGGGCAAATAGAGCAGCGCTATAATCATTCATCTAATCTCCCCCAAATCCGTTTTGAAATTCCAGGTTTTAATACCTTGTCTGCGGGGGTCTGGGCAATAGAGGCAACAATCAAAAATGAGCTGTGGACATTTTGAACTCTCCCGGAGGCCCCTTCCCCTGCTTCTTATACTTTTACCCCCTGATGTTGAGCATTGCCCCCTCCCCGTGTCCGTGTGATCGCCACAGCTTCAGTGGGAATGTCACGTGAGTCCGGGGGCCTCTAATTACCAGTCGCCCTCAGTTGATACACTAATTATCGCCCACCCCTAACTCTCCACTGAAAAAGTCCTGAAAGGCGGCCGTGCCAGAAACACGCTCAGTTCGTCGGTTTGTGACCCGCCCCTCCAGAGCAGGCGCTGAATCACGCCTCAGCCAAAAACCGCTCGAAATTAGCGCTACCGGACTTGTGTCATTATAGTCTCATTGTTGGACGCCGCACAAAACCTGTTGGCCCGCTGTAAAGGGGCTCGGCGGGTAGCCTGCCGGGGGGCTGGCTACCCCCCGCCGGGAGCCGGGACAAGGGGAGTCCCGGGCGGTCGGGAGGGGAGGGAAGAGATCACGTCACTGTAGGGTATGCTGTCTGGGCAATGTTCAGCAAACTCCCCCAACCCTTCTTCTGGCCGCGAGCGCTGCCTTTCTGGCTAAATCTATGGGTGGGTGTCGCCCTTGGAGGGCTGATGCTGACTGGGGGGTGTGCCCACCTGCACAGCCAACACTGTCCCTTGTAACAGCCTAACAGGGCCATTGTCCAGCAGCACTTAGATCTACTCAAGGATGATGAGCCCTGACCACCTCAATACCCCCTTTTCACATTACTACTTCACCCTGCATATCCGTCAAATAATGCCTCATGAAATGCAACTTTCCTGCCAATGAGTACCTTTGGCATGCAGTCATCATTTAAAATAAACTTTATATATGTTAAGGGAAGATGAGGTTTTTGATACAGATCCTCTGATGTAACAAAAATATCATCGGCTCTTTCTAACGCTGTGAGTTGAGGTTTTAGCGGGAGGTGCCTAGTTCACTGTGGGCGCGGATCTTGAAAATCCATTTAGGTGTGACGGTGCCTTACACAACTTTATCCCACCCTAGGTGACGTGGATAGTGGTCATCTCACACCTAGGATCTGCCAGGCTTGATGTGACTTTTGTCTGGCTCTGGTCAAGCCTCAAGTTGACCACCCCACCTGGCACCTCTCCTGTCTACCAGACACCCTGGTCTCCAGAGACCTAACGCCTCCTCCATGGGAAAATTGGCCTGCGTAGACACCTACTTGTGTTGACTTATAAAGCTGAGTGTTACCAATATAGGTAAAACCTCACATACCTTCTACACAAATTAGCTCGATGGTGGCCTTCTGGTTAAAACACAGCTTTGGTTCTACTCATCTTAAGTTACTCCCATTCAGCGATAATCGTGGCCTATCAATTGCTTTGCCAAGAAAGGTGATATTTGCTGTGGAGCTTTCAGCGCAGAGGGCGATAGATGTAATTTATTAGAAGCTAATGGAATAAAAACTGACGAAAAACCCAGCTAACTCATTATCAAACAGTTTGTCTTCTTGGGTTGAGCTTTAGGTAGGAGGCCTGGCACATGCAATTGTCAGTGTGTGCCAGAAATAGTTAAGTATTAATACATCCTCTATTATTATTGCTTACACTTGTTAGTCGTCGCTGCCTGGCCGCTTTAATTCATTTAATGGAATGCGCCTCCTTGTAACTGGTTCTTGCAGTAGCTTAGAACAGTGGCTTTCCATCTCCTTAGATCATTGGAATTACATGGCGATATCCATAGAATTAGAGCAGTTTTGAGTACTTGACTGACACATGATGGGGGTTGCCATATACATTATCTCACACTGAATACGACAGCTTCATAGGTTTAACCAAGAACCTCCGTATCGCACCCCCAGTGTGATCACCCTACCCGTATCACACAGCTAAGTAGAGCCACATAACCGACTATAAAATTATTTCTATTCGTCTATGTATTAACTGTTACCTAATGGTAAATGTACACATTTTAAGTGCACAATGAGGGTTGCTGTAGCTTGCACAGATCAAGTGCCGAAGAGCAACCCATTAGTACTACTTTGCAGCATCAGGCAGAATTGCTATGAAAAAAAAACAACCTTCGAGTAACTTCCTTAGGTGAAAGGCAGAAATGTCAAATTTAAGCAGGAATTGCTAAGTATGTGAACTCCCTAGGTATGTATGACGAGGCAACAGTTCAATGCTCCTTTAGAGGAACAGCACCGATTAAAAAAACAAAAAAAACAACAACTTATCAACTAGCCGGCATTGTGCAGTAATACAACACTGCAACACTGGTGAGTTACTGACCAGGGCTCATGCATAATGACAAGATGATAATAATGGTCATAGTGAGTTAATATATCGTATAGCCATTAGTAGGTTGTGTTTACCAATTCACCAATTTACTGCGGTTCAAATCCACAAACAGCGTAGGATACCTCAGGCATATGCACCAAATGCTATGGGGTCCACCAAACTAGGCACCAAGACTTATAGAACGTCTCTATAGAAATAGTTATCAAATAATATGTGAGGTGTGAACAGGAGTCAAAATCTCCTGAAATCCTCCATTGCCTGACCGTTAATCCACTATCCAAACATCTCAACATATTCCCACTTCAAAGGTTGCACAGGGGACGAGCAAGTCAAGCATGTGTTCTCCTAACCAGATTAAGCACTTTCCCAGCCGCAGTATACACGAAAACCACTGTACATATACACCCATTGGTGGAGTTCCCAACTACCTTGTTGCTTCTGCTTCCTTTCACTTGTCACGCTGAAAAAAGAGACCGAGGCGCACCAATTTAAGTGGACCCTTGGCTGCTTCTCAGCCCACAACATGGGGCTGACAGCTAGAATGAACTTATTATAGCAGGTGAATGAAGCTGGTTTTTCGTCGTTACGCCCTGACCCCTGCAAGTGTCGATGTATTTAGTGGTGTCAATGGGGCCATGCCCCCATGTCAGTGCCTCAGTGGCGCCGACAAGCGGCTGGCTCATCAGGCATGAACTAATTGCTGTATCGGTGTTATGCTTCTTCTGTGTGACTGCATGCCGGCGTTTACCTTCACTGTACTTAATGATGCAAATATATTCATAAAGGTATTCTGTCGTGTGCTTTGGAGGGCCTCCTTTGTGTGAGGAGTAAGCAACTCGTACCATTATAACGAGGTACTTGTATGAAAGCCTTCACTGGCCTGTGATAAAGGTGCCCCCAAAGAAAGGAACAAGGCCTAACGCCCTGCCAGCCCCTGTGCAGACTCTCCCCCATTTATTCCTCCAGTCAACTTCAAGCTGGCAGAGTCCATTAAGCCGTCCTCATGATGCGGGGTGTGCGTGCAATACGAACTGAAAGGCGATTACTCTCTCAGATTGCATTTGGGATGTCCGATTTGAAAATAACTATAACTGTCATTTGGATTAAGGAAAAGCAATTGGTTCCACTTTATACATTGCTACGTGTGCTTTATGGGGAAACTTGGATTGGGATGGGATGGGATAGGATATTAGGCAGAATATCTGTATTAAAATCAATAGAAGCCCTTACTGGCCCTTACTGCGATGTCAAGCAGTGACGGTCTCTATCAAAAGAAAACATCTCCTTTATCTGCTTAATTTATAGGTTTGTATCATTCCTCAGAATGTTGACACGATGACAACCCTAGATAATTCTAGTATTACTGACAGTGTCTATTGTGACTGGACTGGTTTGGTCCCATTCTGTCAGGGTTGACTGAGATGTGGAGTGATGGGAGTCCACTACAAGGGGCCCTCATACCTGCAGCACTGTGGTTTAGGAGTACCTCTCTAGCCTCTTCTCATTGACCTGGGCATATGGACAGGCAGCTTGAGACTCCCCTCAGTTAACACATGATAAGCTTGATCAAACACTCCAACAGAACAACAAGTCTCTGCTTTACTGGCCACCAGACCAGCACAGTACCAGGACTCAACCCACAAATTGGATTCACATCTCCATGGGTACTCGAGGTGTTGGTGGGCGATGGTAGGGTCTGGTATGGGGGTGGGTAGCGTGGCATGAAGCGTACATCCAGAGACCTAGAAGGGCCCAGTAGGGCAGGCATGAAGGGGCATTATGGTGGCGAAGTAGCGGACAAATCTCCTCCTCTCACGGACCGTGGGCGGACGGCCACCGAGCACAATGAGCCATTGTTAGTGGTGGGCCTGGGTGTTGACTCACAGTGGGAATTATAGCATGTGAATGGAAATAATGTCAGTGAAAGCGAGGGAAATGGTACTGTGTGAGGCGGCTGCATGCATGTAATATGGCATAAAATTGAAGGATTGCTATTAGGGAGGTGTCAAGAACCTGTACAGCCACTCCCACCACATCCAATGAAAACAAGTGATTTATGTGATAAATGACAAAGCGACATTTCCCTATTTTTCAACGAAAGGGGAAATAGATTACTAGTTACACATTTCTATATTTCTCTTTCTATATCAATGCCATTTTTAAGTTAGTTTACATATCAGTTGAAATGGGCTGTGGTGAAAACAGAAAAGCGGTGAAATCAACTGCAATGCTTCAGAAGTAATCCAGTTAGGGGATGATTAAAACAAAATAATTATCTTGAATTTTAATAGGGATGGTCAATGTTATTACTTCTAAACCTTGGTTTTTACAAACATCAAGAGAGGTGAATCAAACACTGGGAACAACAAAAATAGCTGCTGAAACTGATTCTGTGGTTAGGAAACTCCAGTAAGGAGGCAATCCAATAAAAAAGAGGCCACGCTCGAGCAGGGCTCCAACAAGCCTAAACTGGCAGATGATGTTTGACAGTGGGTGATTCTTTTTTGTAGCTAGTGTCACAACAAGTTGGTTGGCCCAGCTCTCGAACTGCCCACTGCAGTGACCAGGGGTCAGTGCAGTGACCAGAGGTCAGTGCGCTGACCAGGGGGGTCGGCGGGGGTCGTGGTGGGTGGGTGGTGGGTGGGGACAGTGGTCAGCACGGTCAGGCCCTGAGGGATGGAGACAGGGGCTGGAGGGAGGAGGGGGTAGCTGTCTGACTGTATTTCTGGTATCTATAGTGGGCTACTAGTTGGGGCTATGGTAACACTCTATAACCTGTATGGGTCTGCACAGAGCTATAGAACTAGCTCTACCCTGGTTCTGCTGCTCTCAGTCTTCCCCTTCTCACCCCAGACCTCCGTAACCCCCTCGCTCGCTCCTATCCACCACTACTACACACCTCCAAAAACCTCTCCCTCTCACCTCAAAAACATTTTAATTACCCAACCGTGTGCACTGCTGCGTAGCCGGGGGGCCTCAATTAAGGCGCCCAGCGTGAAAAGTGTCCGCCACACCTTCGGCCAGCTCGCAGGGGCGAGCTAATAGATGCTAATTGCCAAAGTCGGCGGCCGAAGGATGCAAAAATGTGGGGCGTGAGCCTGTCCGGAGAGTTAGCTTCTTCATTAGCAGAACGTGCGCTACCAACCAACCCGCCGCTCGGCCCCGGTGTCGGCGCTGGGCGGCGGGTTATTAATTCTAATTTACAATAATTGGTGGTGCAGGGGAAGAGGGAAGGAGCCAGGATCCGACCAAGGAGGAGAGATGGGGGCTTATACTAGCAGGTGGGGGTGGTGGGTAATGTATGGGGGCGATAATTGGGGGCTCCGGTGTGTGATGATTTACGCCTTCAGGTGGCGCACACGGCGGAGGTGTCGCCTCCATGGTGCGCCGCGTGGGGCCGGGTGGTGATGGAGGGACCTTGTCGGCCCATGCCTGATTTACAGTGGTAAACTTGTCGTAAAGACCCAGCGCCAGGAGGACGGGAAACCCCCAAGCTACTCATACCTCATCTCACCTAGCCTTGTAGACGTCCCATGGAGGGGCTATGCTACATGCTGCATCCCCTGAGCTACTTCTACCTGCTCCATATTAAGTAATGGGGAGCTGCTCAACACACTTAATAAAGTAACAGGGAACACGCTGCAACACTTGAGGATTATAGAGCTGCCTACCATTCTTAGAATATGCTATGAAAATTCTTTCAGGGTAATTCCCAAGGATCATACTGTCTATTTCTGGTATATATAGTCATCAACCTCGACGTGCATGATAGGTAACTTATCGCAACGAGTATGGTGTATCCACGTGCTTCTTGGTATTTTGCCTAGAGGGTAATCTGGGCCTGTCCAGTCAACCCCCTGTACCACAAAGAAGCACAGTTCATACATTGTGTAACCAACACCAGTATTTTACCAAATGAAACATTGCAGTGAGACGTGGATTGTAGAAGAACAGGCTATTTTCAAGACAATCTTAGATGGTGTACATTCCAGATAGAGTACCCTACTGTGATCGGTTCGTGCTTCATCTAAATATGAATTACATGTTACATTTTAGAACTGTCTATTACTCCTCTATACTACTTACATCTCATTGTTTCTATATACTACTAACATCTCACTATTGTTCTTATAGTACATTCACTTCACTATTTGTTCATTATACTACATACACCTCATTATTGTTCCTATACTACTTACACCTCCCTATTGTTTCACTATAATACTTACACCTTGCTAAATATTGTTTCAGTATACTGCTTACACCTCACTATTGTTTCCGTATACTTCTTACACCTCGCTATTGTTCCTGCATACTACTTACACCTCACTATTGTTCCTGTATACTACTTACACCTCACTATTGTTCCTGTATACTACTTACACCTCACTATTGTTCCTGTATACTACTTACACCTCACTATTGTTCCTATACTGCTTACACCTCACTATTGTTTCAGTATACTACTTACACCTTGCTATTGTTTCAGTATACTACTTACACCCCACTCTTGTTCCTATACTGCTGACTACTCACTATTGTTTCATTATACTACTTACACCTTGCTATTATTCCTATACTGCTTACACCTCATTATTGTTTCAGTATACTACTTACACCTCGCTATTATTCCTGTATACTGCTTACGCCTTGCTATTGTTCCTATACCAACTTAGTGGGCTTAATTATCAGCCAATGAAATAATCCAAACTATTCACTGCGGACCTCTGGGGGGGCAGATGACATACATCTGATAACTGTTATCAGTGATAACCGCTGGTAACCAGCTTCAGTAATGGCTGCACCCACTGGAAAATCTGCTGCCTCAGTATATCATCTATACTGCCTACACCTCTCTTTTAATGTTGTATACTACTAGTACCACTTCCACCTCACTGTTGTTTCTGTATACTACTTACACGGTCCTCACTTTTGTTTCAATAAACTACTTACACCTCAGTATCTGTATACTACTTACATATCACTATTGATTTACATCCTACTTACACATTGACATTATTGTTACGTTACTTAATTCATCATTCTATTTGCAGCAGTTGAATCCCGCAATACCTATGGCATTCGAAGTGAACTATAGTTACAATCAATAATCATTGAGATATTATCAAAGTATATTACATAGTGGTACTAGATTCACAGGCGATATTTCCTTGCCCATATTAATTAGAGCCAGGGGAGCTGGGATCACAACAAATCTAACACTGGTGACTACTTTAGGGACCACTTGTCTTGGAGGGGGCAATGTTCCAGGGGTACTTTTATCAAGGATAAGTCTCCCTGGGAGATGCGAGGAAACACGAGGGGGGAGGGGTTATTTGACCATTAGGGACCTGAGGTGAACTAGACCACTTGTGTGTTTGCACTCCACTGCTCGCTAAGATAAAATGCTCATGAATGCGATAAGCATACTTTTATACTTTTATGATAACATCATAATTTTTGTGCTTGCATTTGGAATGTTCAGAAGTTCAGGCCATTTTAGGAATACGAATATCTCAATCACTACAACTTGTAAGCATATACATTTCTGCACAATATAATTAATCTATGTTTCAAAAGGAAGATGCACCAAACATTGATCTAAAGGACCACCTCACAGCTGAGGTAAAAGGTGAAAGCAAAATGGTGGTTGTTGTTACGTTTTCTATGACAACTCAGAAATTTGTTAGTCATTGAAATGTAGTCAACCCCAACTCACCTAGCATATGTTTTCAGACTATGTAACCTGTAACACACAATAGATTTTGGTGGCCTTACACCAAATAGCATCACCTTTAGGCTTAATGGAGATGATGAAATAGCAAGAAGAGTGCACGGGGAGGAACCATCTTGGTGCAGGCAGGCGCCGTGTGAATGGAACCTGCAATCAGCTCCACCCCTCTCAGGTGTGCACTCCAGGGGGTGGTCAGACAGGTGAGAGGGCAGTGCTCACAATGACCACCGCCCTTCACTCACATTGTCACCACTGGTCAGATCGCCTTGGGTGGGTCCAGCCGTACTGACACAGTCCAGGGCGTCGCCTTCAAGACTTGCACCTCACTGATTCACTCTACCATAGGGTGCGAGCATACTAGGGGAGGTGGGGAGGAAGGCTTGGCCTTAGGGTGACCCACCCACCTGCCCAGGTACCCCCTTCCCTCCTCCAGCCCCCAGGACACTCGTTAGTCCCTGGCCCACCTCCACTAACCAGGCCTACTAGTCGCCACTTGGCCCTGTCGCTGCGGCTGATTTGCTACAAATTGCGAGATCTAATTGATGCAGTTTACACGCCGGCGTGCCAGTGTACATGAGGAGCACAATGGTGGGATGGCAAGGACGGGTCGGGTTTGGGGTGGGGAGGGTGTGTGGATGGGGGTGACAGGGGTGAGGTAGGGTGGAAGGGTGGAACTGCGTGACAAACCTGTTGGTCTATGTACATTCTGAATACTTCTCACGTATCTCTCCAGGAAGTTCTCCCAGCCTACCTACCCCTGCCTCCAGCACAAGAGACAGTGCAGCACACCATTCCTACCCACCCACCCCCTCCAGTACCCCTTCTGACACCCCCCCCAATCACCTCTATACTCACACTTCTCTGACCACTGACCAATTACTGTCCTCCAGTGACCAGTCATTCCTGCACACCTCATCCCACCCATGGCACATCCTCCAGTCACCATTGCCATCTCTACACATCCTCCTGCTGCTCCTGGGGGAATCCTCCACCCACTACTCTCAACGACAAACACAATAAAACCACAGACAAACTAACTATGCACACCTCAAGGTCCAATGAGCTCAGGCTTAATTAAGCAAGCTGACCAGTGAAAGGCTGGTCCCGGCCTAATGAGACTGCCCGTCAAGGAAGAAGCAAGGGAGATGTGCCTGAGCAGAGAGGATACAAAAAAGGAATGACTCCCGTTGAGACATCAATGTAAACATCCAAATCTTGTCTAATTCCCATCGGGGGATTGGGAGCCAGGTAGTAAAAGAGCCCTTCAGAATACTGTGCAGTGTGGAGATATTTTACCACTTAATTAATATGCGAGATAAGAGCCCATTAGAGCAATTGATAACGGTTAATAACGTGAATAATGAGCTGATGGGCGCGTGACGTGCGTCAATTACTTATAGCATTTTTCTGCTTATAATTAACCGCTTTACAATAGAATAGTTCTTTATTGCACTGTGCTCTTCTGTCAGTATATGATACCTTAATGTAACATCAGTGAGTAACTCGCTGACCACACAGACCAGGTTGATGCACTCCTGTCAAGTTATTAGAATTCACCATTACTATGCTGGTGGGTTACTCGCCGATTCAGCATTTCTGCATCACAAAGGCAAGTTAACACTAGGCCTTTAGGCATCACACTGCCTATGAATGGTTATGTATTCGAAACCAGTGCCACTCGTTGGAGTAGCCCAGGTAGCAAGGATATTCTATAGCTTATCACAATATCCCTGTCAAGAAAATACAGTAGTGGCTATATTAGGCATATGAGGCCAGTGTTGTCACCAGGGATATTGAAACAAGTCACTGGGTGATTGCAGGAGATATCATCCACAAAACTGAATTGTTATACTGGCTTTGGCCAGATTTCAGAGAATATAGACATTAGGATGTTTTACAAAACCTGATGTCCTGATGGTGAACCCGACTATGGGATTGACGCCGAGAGCCCTGTAGTCCTCGTTTACCCAGAATACTCCATACTGATTGGCGAACAGGTAGTGCTATGGTGACAATCTACCTGTGCCAACCGTGAGCAGATAGTGAGTTAGTCTGTGAGCACAACCACATGAATGGGCGCCTACCACGGGGTCGATCTGCAAAATCAGTCTTTTCTTGCAGCTATAATTGAGCTGCAATACGCCTGTTGACTTGGAACAAAGGTCGACCAGTTCGTCCTCAGCAATTAAAGCCGACCCTGAAGTGAAAGCTGATAGCACCTTGCTACCCCTACATTGACCCCCGGAAAAGACAGACAGGCCCTAATTGGTGTTTAATTACCTAGCCACCAGGGCGGCCTACAATAGAGGAACTAGCTGTGAAATCATTAGTAACCTATAGCTCGCTCAACGCCAAGGTAGCAGCACACGCAACTGGTTTTGCCCTAGGACATAATCCATAGCCAGCCTATTATATAACCGAGCGCTGTAATATGCCTATTATTAATTAGGAACAGAGGCAGCGTTTGAACAAAGACATACGGTCCAATTATAGCGAGCCGTTTCTTTCGGCGAGCAGGCACATTTGTTAATGCTATCTGCGTGCACAATAATGAGGAGCTGCAAGCCCTTGTTCCCAATGGTCAATTAAATAATTGTACTGGTGAATAATAGCCCTACGGGTTGGGAAACAGGGAATGATTAGGTAAACTGGCTGGGGGAGACTATCAATATTAAACGTGCAAAGGTAGCAGCGGTGGCACCATCAGTGCAATTTATACTGAAGTGAAGGCTTGGCACTTGGAAATTAAGTGTGGCTTTAGATGTATAATTGGGAGAGATAATATCTCTTATTACATTCCTGTAGCATCTGAATATTTTGATGGCAGTGAATAATGTTGAATTGCATTAAGACGGATTGTGTTGTTACTGCTGGATTGCCTGCAATGGCAAAATAGCAATTACCAAACTGGCTCAAGGCAATAGCTATGCAGATTAACCGGGGATGATGAGGAAAATCTGAAAAAGTATAGTTAAAAACAGCACAGTTTAATTCCATGGGTAGACGCAATGGATTTCTATACGAATAATGCCTCTAGTTCCCCAATGAAGGTTGTATCTAGGACAAATTGGGATAGGCGCGTGGGTTATAGAATATGTGGGGATGGTGCGTTAGTGGTAGTCATTATGATGTTTAAATAATAATAATGTTTATGTTCACTGATATGTCACTTTGAGAAGACGCCTCTTTATATACTGCTCACAAAGGTGCATCTTTGACATATATAATTAGTCTGCCACAGGTGAAGTTGTTATAAGTTCAAGCGTCAGCACATGCTCCATTGGCATCGGTATTTAAATTGTTACCAAGAATGCTGAAAACGCCTGTGGGCAAACCGGATGAAGGATTACTTTGTGAGATTATCAGACGTCCATTTTAAACTCAAGCAGTGGTGCAGTGTTTTAAAACCATCACATCCATGATGTAATTGTACACCTCATGGGAAATACAAAGTATACATCGAATGAAACAATATGCCGTTAGTGCAAAAACACAAGGCATTCATGCATTTCGAGGGTATCTGCTGAAGCTATACAAAGTATTTACCGGAAATTTGTGTGTAGCTCTCTGTGATATCATTGCATACATATTTTTTTGACGTTTTTCTTTATTAAATTTTCTTTCTGTATTTCCCTTCTAACGTGTTCATACATTGTCAGTGGTGACACAATATCGATGCATCCCCGTCATGGCTCAAATAGACCATAGGACCCTGCTATGGATCAACTGCTGAATCAATGTTATAAGGATGCCCAAGTACTTATCAAAATTAGAACATGCACCTTCTATTTCAAATTCAGTCACCTATTTCTATGTATCTTTTAAGGCATCCCATCTCAGCCTGGGTCTTAATCAACTAGTACAGTGCCTACAGACAGATCCGGACAGAGATAAATTAGGAGCAAGGCAGTACTGCGGGAGACCTCATACACATGGGAAATATTTCATTGGTTCGGGAAGTTGATTTATAGATTGACGACACCAAGGAACAAACAGCATAATCAATCCACCTGGAGACTTGTCATTTTCACCTATCCCTATTCCACCTAGGCCTATAATCACTAATGAAACAACATGACACAGAATGAGAACAAAAATGAGAAAGATTTTTTGATCCAGGTGATTTTAGATTTTTATAGATTCTCTTCCTAGGAAATAAACAAAATGAGTTAATTTTCTTGTGTGAATTAACAAAGAATTGTGTAAGCATCAGCAGAATTTCATAATTCCCTCAGACTAACAAGTCACAATACGACTGGGCCACATTGAAACAAACAAGCAGCCAATAGCTTTCACCATTAGTCACACACGACCGTTAGTTTTTTCTGCAACAGGCACCAGATGAAGATCTATGACTCACCATACATATCTTAATAAAACCACTTTTCTAATGTCTTCTTTGTCCATTGTGCTTTTAGCACCTTTCCACGCGGAAAGAGCTTTTTCTCCGATCAGATATCGCTTTGAAGAACATCACTTTTCACAGTAACACTTTGCATGCAGTAATTAGGTTATTTACACAAAATATGCACAACAAATACATATTATGTATACAAATCTATATCTGAATTTTCATCGATGATTTGTGGATAAAACTTTCTTTATAGTTATAACATTATATCCATACTTCAGGAATAGGTACACCTTGCAGGGGTAGACACTAACTTTTTCAGCCATGGACCACCCGGGCCCGTAGCTACAGAAATCTATGGGCCCACATCCGAAACTGTGGGCCCAGATTTATTAATAAACATTTTTTTAAAATATGGTATACATGTATACCCCAGTAATTAGTATCAAGACCTAGTGAAAATGTCAATCTTTCTGGTGTTTTCCTCTTTCTAATGACATGTAACATGACCATATTGACAAAGACATGGTCTGTTAGAATCTTCCTCATTCTCTACTGTGGGCCACCCGGGCCCACAGGAAGGTAATTTCACAGACAACTTCGGGCCCAAAGGCCCAACTACGGGCCATTGGCCCCCGGGCCAGCGTCAGTGTCTACCCCTGCCTTGTCATTGTAGATTATTCAAGCCCCTTAATATGTTACATACTTTGCAATAGGTGAGATCAGAAGTCCTAAATTACCTCTAATCAGAACACTGGGGCATATATATAGTGCGGACTACAAAAATAATAACATCGATGGAAAAAAAGATTGCTTCAAACTAACACGTATTCTTTGGCCTGGTCACTATCTTACCGGAAGAAGTATAGCTCGTCGCCTTCGGACACTGAAAAAAACACAAGCTATGTTCATAGCGATATCTGATGGCATCTCTACTTGTAAATATAGCACATTGGAACATCATTTTGATGGTTATGAGAACGCTGTTACGTACTTTAACTTGTCATTGTACATTCATTTGATCTGGGTGAACTTTCTATCAAAAATATAGACAGAAGTTCCATTGTATGGCATGGACTGGCCATCTCCTGCTGTGATGACACATGCTAATGTAGGTATTCTATTATTGATTACACAATTCTTAAAAAAAAAAAAAAACAATATTGCTATAAGTCAATAATAAAGATAATTGAATATGCTCACAAATCTTTATCAATGATTATACCCTGAGGTTAAATATGAGAAATGGAAAAAAATTCAGCCAGGGGGATGATCAGTTAGGTCGTAGTTTAAGGCCACTGTGGGAGGGAGGGAGGGAGCAACTATTGGATGGGGGAGCAATCTCTGGACTGAGGGAGCAGCTCATGGTCGGGCGTAGGCGGGAGGGGGTGATCAGCCTATGGCCCATGTCTCTGCTACCACTCATCCATCACCAGGCGGAGGTAGGGACGACCAGGGCCGGGGCATGATGACCGGAGGTGACCACTAAGTGGACAGCTGCACCCTGTCCGTGACAAATGACCGACACAACCGGCCGGTCAGACCTCCCACCCGGCCCCACCCTCACTACCCCCGGTTCCGCCCTCCATAGTGCCCTCTCCCACCCCCATCTCTCCCCTCAACTCCCAGACCGGAAATAAGAGTGATGGGGGGAGTTGAGTAAAATTAAGGGGACCGACACGTGAAATGTATTGGTCCTAACCCTGAGGGCCCTGTCGTAGCCCCCACTTAAAAGGTATACTGATTACCGGCCAACTACTGCAATAGGTACTGATTTAGTGGAGTCTCATGTACATTTATTCATAAGGGCTAGGGTCTATGGGTGCATTCGTGCAAACTCCAGCTACAAGTCCTTAGATGCTGTGGCAATTTAGCCCCTTATATGGACAAGTAAAAAGAAGAAAGCAACCCCTCCGTCAGAAGAAAGGCAAATAGAGACTGGGGAATTGCATGTACTGCGATTTCTCAACAAGAAAAAGGGGTCTTCTGTCTGAGGGTGACCTTTATAGACCCTGGCTGTTGGTTTCTTTGTAAACAGGCCGACTTAGCAAGCCGCCCGGCTTAATTGCTGTCGTCAGTTTGGTTGGGCGGCCGGTAGGAGACTTAAACAAAGCCAATCTGCAGGTCAGGTGAGTAGATAATGCGGATCGAGTCATGCAATCAGTCAACCGGTGGCACGCAGCGTCATGTCAAATGTCGTCTGCTACCACGCGCCGTGTCGCCTACAATCGCTATAGGTACGTGGGTCGTTAAAACAATGAGCCATCATTGCCCCAGCCAAGAAGGCATGGCGCTCATTACCTTGTACCCATGAGCAGCTTATTACTAGGGGAGCAGCTCATGCAACGGGCTAGTTTGGACGTAGACTTCACGTGCGTGCATGACAGACAACTGTAGGTAAGGGGTGGGTCGGTATTATATGGAGGGGGTATATGGGTATGTGCGAAAGGGGGGTAGTTTCCTTTATCTCCAAAGTAAGTCAAACTCAGTCAATGTCACTGTGATCATACTTGGGAGGAAGGGGATGGGGGAGGGTGGAGTGGGGGGGGGGGCGGGAGATTAGCGGTTAACGGGTTATAGATATACCCTGTGATCTGTATATCGGTTCCTTGTTAAAACCAGAGTAACAGAGATATGAGACAGGGGTGTGGTAGGGCAAATGTGATGGATTGATTACAATACTAACCAAGGCTGGTTTTCTTTTTAAAGCTACACCCCTAGTGCAATGGTTAAACTGATAGCCCCCTAACAAGACACTTTATGCCTGAACACGCAACCACTTTCCTTATACTACTACCGGCCATGCCACCCGACTCCTGATTTGGAGACAACTATAGACTTTACCGACACGGAAGATCACTTGTATATCAGTAAATATCCTAATTTACATCTCAATTGTTAGTTAAAAGGGACAGCTTCCGCCACGCCCATTCAGAAAGAGAGAGAAAAATAATACCTTAGGAGGAACTGTGAATATTCGAGTGGTTCGTACTTTTTCTATGACCTAAAATGATTGTCACTCTAGAGTAGGCCTACTCTTTCACGAATGGTCTTCATAAAACAAATAGTGCAATGCCTTCAATGATTGTATTTTATTCAAAAAGACATTATGAAAAGATCAAGTCCTTCAGGAGAGGTATGACTAAGTATTCACGAGCCTGCATGCCTCTGACACAAGTATAACAAATCGCTTTCTTTCAGGCGGCACACCCCAGAGTACAATTATCTTCAAACTACACTCCCTAAATATTCCCTAAATTTAGCAAGGAAACTCAGTAAAATTTTATGGTGATTCACCGTTATCTAAGAAAATGGAAAATGCAGATTTCCCCTATAATAACAGTGTATTTCACCCTCCTACGGTTCACTGTACGGGGATTCTCTGCTTTTTTTTTCAATGGGAATTCACAAATATTTTTCCAGTGATTCACTGGCAATGTGGGTGCCAGTGAATCACCTTTTTTTCTAGTGCAATTTTTTTATTGTGATATATTCTTAAGTTTTATCAAATGCGTTTTAATAAGGAAAGTGAAACGGGACATCAGAAACATCAAAATACAGAACTAACATGATCAAACTATTCGACACTTAAGAACACCACAGGTGTAAACTTTTAACACGATCTCAAGCTATGCAATACATCAAACCTCCAATCTGGCAATAAGATGCCTTTAGTTTTGGGCACGTACTTCACCATGTAATGTCAAAGGGGCTCATCTTCATGTTATTGTGAGGTGTTTTGCAGCACGTGAATGAAGAGCTGATAGGGAGATCAATTATTTGTTAACTTGCACCTCTTAATTAATGTTTATATCACCTATATCTAACTTACTAATAATACATATCAACACAGTAAAAAAATTCACTAAAAAATGGTGATTCACTGGTACCCGCATTGCCAGTGAATCACCATAAAAATTATAATGTGAATTCCCGTTGAAAACTGCAGAGAATCCCCGTACAATGAACCTTAGGGGGGGGGGGGTGAAACACTGTTATTATAGGGGAAATCACCATCCTTTTAGATTATGGTGAATCACTATGACATTTTATGGAGTTTCCATGCTAAATATAGGGAATTTTTTAACAGTGAACTCTCCCAGGAAAAATATGCAGGTGAGTGCATTCATCTCTCAAGTCTTTTTGCGAAGTGAGCTCTCCCATTGCATACCTCTCCAATACAGCAATGGTATAACCAAGTCAGAATATATATATATATATATATATATATATATATATATATATTTATATATATACATATATATATATATATATATATATATATATATTTAGACATAGTTTTGTAAATTCATGCCTTATTAGGTGGTAACCACGATGTCCAGTACCTGTGAGAATGACGTCAATCTTTGAGTGAGTGAGTGAGTAATAGATGTTTAACGCCATTCCGACAGCTAAGGTCATATTCATGGCGAGAACTACATTACACAATTTCACAGGGGAATGTGTCAGTGCCTGCGCATAATTATGTGCACCACACACATCCCGTGGGGATAGGAAAGAGGAGAAATAGACCCTTTTAAGTGGGCTAGGGAAGCCCGCGTCAATCTTTGCCCGAGCCAGTTAATGAGACTCATTCCAAAGTTCATCACATAAAATAAGGTAAAAATACCGTAAAACCATCGTGCTATAGGTAAAGACTAGAGGGTCTGGACATGTGAAGTATGGACTTGAATTCTAAACTCAGGGATATAGATCTACAATTAAGCATTCCATTAATGTGGTTAGTAGTTTGGGTTTAAAGTGCACTACCAAGCAGTATTAGGAGAAATAACAGCAAATTCATTAAAGAATGTGACTAATATTTACCACAAATTGGTTCATTGAAATGAGACTCAGTACCAAAAACGATGAAAAAACTGTTTGCCTTTGGATTCGAGTCGGGCAATTTATTTTTTTCCCTCAAACACATTTTGAAGAAAACCTGGCGGTGATTATAAAAACATGGACTGTGGCTTACATTTTTGTAGCAACTGTGTACCAGTCACAAGTGGAAGTTTTCATTAAGGAAGTTAACGAAGGTGACATTTTCCTCTCCTTTCACGCCCACACACATGTTAATATAGAGATCCAGGCCCTGGTAGTAGAGCAGCAAGTCCTTCAAAAGAGCCATATTTTAGGAGTTTAATTCATAAGATTACCGAAAGCTATAACTTGTTTTTTATGTTGTCCAATGTCTCAGGGTATGGAAAAGTGATGTTTGACCAATGAAAGCTTGTGCAGTCACTGAGAAATCTGCAATTCTATACAACCATCTCTTAAAATTTTAGCCTCGTTTTTAAGAGCTAAAATACATATTGATCTACCTGTTCTGGCACTAATATTCATCTTACAACAATTCTAATGGTACCTACCCCCCCTAAATTGGACCCAACGATCGCATTACAGTCAATCATTTGTTGCTAGGACGAGCGGTTACCTACCAACAGCCAATTCTAGCTAGCAAGGGACCCTTTCAGAGACAAAGAAAGACCTTTCCCAGGAATGAATTACAGAATGGAGATCATGGATACTGTTTCTCATTTTGCTATTGAGAAGCTCCTTGCAATTGTAAAAGAGGCAACATTGTACAAAAATACAGTGTGCTGATCAGACAATGTAGAAAAAAAATATAATATAGATAGTATGATGAAAACATGCGACTTCAGCATTATCCTCTATTGGCAAAATATTCTTTACTGGACAATTGTAGTATGTCTTATATCCTGAAAATGGTGAAATGAGAAAACATCTGAGGATTTACTATAATTGTATGGCAGTGATTCCTTGGCAACAAATTTACATAGCAACTTATACAGAGGAGCTTGTTTATAGACATAAATGTATTATTGTGAAGAGAGGTAACTATTATTGGACTCAATTTATTCAGAACTGAGTAGATCTTGTTAGACATATCCCTGGAGTAATAGGAAATGTGTCAGATAGTTGTCCAATACTCAAAGAGTTGGCAATTGCTTAAACCTTGCTAGCTTTTGCTTAGCAAGTGGCTCACCAACTGACAGCTGCTCTACTCAGATTGATTATGGAACCTATCAATCTTTAAAAGAAAATAAATCTGAAGTTGTGTCTACTCTCTCTCAATGCTGCTAAAGCCTTATTGCTAGACCTGTTTACAACTTAGCAATTAAATATTTTCTAAGCAACCATACTCTAAATTATGTTATTTATAATATTATATAGATTTTGGTCAGAATTAAATATAATTGAACTATATCTGCTTAAAATGTACGATGATTATTCTGTCACAAACTTTCTGTAGAAGTTCTACAAAGAAAACTGTAGCTTAATCTAGCAGCATCAGATAACTGTGATTGCATGGATTTTGCAATTGCTATCATCATTTTGTCAATGGTGATCCCATTGGCTGCTTTATAAGATCACTTCTGTTGGCAGAAGTGGACCTTTCTGGAACCTTACTGGTAGGACTCAGCATAAGGCCTCAAGTACCAGCCGTATGATCCAACAAACAGAAAGTGCCTAGCTGGGAGGTCATGTTACTACATATTAGCTAGGACTTTATTTTAGGATATAGATATGTTCTTAAAAAGACATAGGTACATCTGTTTGTCACCAGTGATCATCATCTAGATGATAGAAAACATCCATATAACAATTAACATTCTATCCAGATATGTTCAGGGGTTAGTATGTGGTGCTAGTGAAGTAATAGAACTACTGTAGCCTACATATTTCAGGGCATTGTCACATGTACATTCATAATATGCTTTAGCATTTGAATATTCATTGTTGGGCTCCACCTTCTCAGTTGGTACTGAGACATTTTGAATGGTTGGCATGATACATTGATGCAGCATTTGCTAAAGGACTGACCAGCATTTTATTGGAGAATCGTGACATATGAAGGCATTGAGTGACCATAAGTTGGTAATTTCAACACCATCTACACACATTCATGGACTGATTTTCTTAATACATTACTAAGTAGCCATTGACTGATTCCATAAGTCAAACACATCTAAGTATTGGCTTAAGGTAAATGACTTGAGGCTAAGGCTACAAGACATAGGGGAATCCTACATTGTATAAGACAAGACAAGGGTTGGATGCATGTAGATGCCATGCCTTATACACATGATTCTATGGTAGTATTGGGAACATAAGGAGGCCCAACTTGTTACAGTTCCTATAATTCTATAAAGGTATATGCCTTGTGGTTGATTGGATCTATGGTAAATATAGCTCTTGATAGCGACTTGACTTAATATATTAATGTTGGAAACAGTCCTTGACAGGAATGGCATGAAACCAATGATAATGGGTAATCAAGCACATAGACTTTATGTCATACTTTTTATAACTGCAAAATTACTAAGGTATGGCAGGTTGTGTTTGCACCCAATTGAAATATTAAGATATTATCTCTGTTCTGAGACCCACATGAGGTGTACATAAATCACAGACTGACTGACCTGTCACCTCAACCTGATACATAATCTTCTTTCAATGATACTTTGCGGATGTTATTTTGAGCCATGTAGTGACACTTGATTTTGTATTTAGGTCTGCACAACTTGTATGAAGCCCCTGTATACAGTGTGGCTTATAGGCCATTTCAGGCTCTGGCTGCAGCTCAAAGTATATTACTTTGACTTAGGGTCCAGCTTATAAATGGGAGTAACACACTCATTAGATCTACATATACACATGTACTTGCAGGGGTGTGGGAAGCAGTTTCACAGTGGGTGGGACCAGGGGGGTTTTCTGCAATTTTTGACCTCCCTTTGCTTGACCTTTTAGTTTTGACCTTCTGAGGAGTTGGCCAAAAGTGGGGGGGGACATGTCCCCCCTGTCCCCCCTGCTTTCCACGCCCATGACTTGGTTATCACATGATCCTTCGAATGTGGTTGGTTTACAAGCAATACACTCATGATGTCTATTGCCCAGCAATAGACATCTTTACCAATGTGATCACTAGAATACCTAATGGTTTATGATTATCTTTTCATTTCTGGAGCATCTGTGTGTCAGTTGGTAAGCTACTTGCTATGCAAAAGCTAATATTTTCTAAACAATTACCAACTGCACAATTGTTGAATATAATACTTTTTTGGGGGGTATTTTGAGGTATAATTGTTTTTGAATACATTGAGTCCATGGATGCCTAATTCTCATCAAATCGAAACGTCTTTTTATGAATATACTTCTCGATATAGGTTGCTAAGTAAATTTGTTGTTGCTAGGCAATCAGCTATTCTAGGAGTAAAGTGAAAGCCTCAGATACTTTTGAGGATATAAGACACACAACAGTTATCCAGTAAAGAATATCTTTCCAATAGAAGATATAATACTGAGGTTGCATATTTTCATTATACTTGCTATATCATTTTTTTACTACACTCTCTGATCAGCACACTGTATTTTGGTACAATATTGCCTTTTTTACAATTGCATGGACCTTCTCAATACCAAAATGAGAAACAATATCCATGATCCCCATTCTGTAAGTCATTCCTGGGAAAGGTCTCTGAAAGGGTCTTTTGCTAGCTAAAATTGGTTGTTGCTAGGTAACTGCTTGTCCTAGCAACAAATGGTTGGCTGCAATGTGATCGTTGGGTCCAATTTGGGGGGGGTAGGTATACCATACCATGGAATTGCTGTAAGATGAATGACAGTGCCAGAACAGGTAGATCAATATGTATTTTAGCTTTTAAAAACGAGGCTAAAATTTCAAGAGATGGTTGTATAGAATTGCAGATTTCTCAGTGACTGCACGAGCTTTTATTGGTCAAACATCATTTTTCCACACCTAGAGACATTGGACAACACAAAAAGAAAACAAGTTATAGCTATCAGTAATCTTACGAATTAAATGACCCCAGAGGGCCCCCTGTGCTCCTCTACTATGGAGAAACATGGGCAGTGACACGCTCCACTGATTTAGGGTTTCTCTTATTCTTATGTTGACTAAAAAGTGAGAAAATGCCATGGCTTCTTAGAAATACTATAAGCTTCATCTACATTATTTTGATGAGAGCTTTTACATTTATAGTACCATAATGGCAGATCGGCATTCATAAGCTATTTTAATGATAATAAGAAATAAAGATGGAGCAGGTTAGGTCTAAGACCTAAAAGACCCGAGTTTTTAATGCAATTTTCAATGCTATTTTCAATTCAATTTTCAATATTCAATCAGATATTGAAAAATAGTGAGTGATTACTGACATATGTTGATGAACTACTGACAAATAGTGAGTAATAACTAAAATATATTGACTAATTGCTGACAAATAGTGCATTATTACTGACATATTTGGACTAATTACTGACAAAAAGTGAGTAATTACTGACAAAAAGTGAGTAATTACTAACATAAATTGATTAATCGCTGACAAATAGTGCATTATTACTGACATATTTAGACCAATCACTGACAAAAAGTGAGTAATTACTGACAAAAAGTGAGTAATTACTACCATAAATTGACTAATTGCTGACAAATAGTGCATTATTACTGACATATTTGCTGACAATGCATCATGCCATCCATAAAAGGGTTAACTGCACATAAATGTCTATCAATAAAGGGTTGACTGTGCATCAATGCATCATGCTATCCCTAAGGGGTTAACTGTGTATCAATGCATCATGCCATCCATAAAGGGTTAAGTGCATCAATGCATCAGGTTATCCATGAAGGGTTAAAGTGCATCAATGCATCTTGCCATTCATAAAGGGTTAAATATGCATCAATGCATCATGCCACCCATAAAGGGTTAAAGTGATCAATACATCATGCCATTCATAAAGGGTTAAAGTGCATCAATGCATCTTGCCATTCATAAAGGGTTAAAGTGCATCAATGCATCATGTTATCTATGAAGGGTTAAATGTGCATCAATGCAACATGCTGTCCATGAGGGGTTAAATGTGCATCAATGCTTTGTAAGATCCATAAATGGCTAAAGTGCATCAATGCATCATGCCATTCATAAAGGGTTAACTGTGTATCGATCCATCATGCCATTCATAAAGGGTTAACTGTGCATCAATGCATCATGCTATCCATAAAGGGTTAACTGTGCATCAATGCAACATGCCATTCATAAAGGCTTAAAGTGAATCAATGCATCATGCCATTCATAAAGGGTTAAATGTGCATCAATGCATCATGCCATTTATAAAGGGTTAACTGTGCATCAATCCATCATGCCACCAATAAAGGGTAAAAGTGCATCACTGCATCATGCCATTCATAAAGGCTTAAAATGAATCAATGCATCATGCCATTCATACAGGGTTAAAGTGAATCAATGCATCATGCCATTCATAAAGGGTTAAATGTGCATCAATGCTACATGCCATTCATAAAGGCTTAAAGTGAATTAATGCATCATGCCATTCATAAAGGGTTAACTGTTTATCAATGCATCATGCCATTCATAAAGGGTTAAATGTGCATCAATGCATCATGCCATTCATAAAGGGTTAAATGTGCATCAATGCATCATGCTATCCATAAAGGGTTAATTGTGCATCAATGCATCATGCTATCCATAAAGGGTTAACTGTGCATCAATGCTACATGCCATTCATAAAGGCTTAAAGTGAATCAATGCATCATGCCATTCATAAAGGGTTAAATGTGCATTAATGCATCATGCCATTCATAAAGGGTTAACTGTGTATCAATGCATCTTGCCATTCATAAAGGGTTAACTGTATCAATGCATCATGCCACCCATAAAGGGTTAACTGCACATCAATCCATCATGCCTTCAATAAAGGGTTAAAGTGCATCAATGCATCATGTCATTCATAAGGGGTTAACTGTGCATCAATGCATCATGCCATTCATGTCTAAGACCATAGAATAATAAAAACACACATTAAAACACAATTTAAAACACAGAATGACGTCAACATTTTCAATTAAACACCATAGAACGGAGAGGTGAAAAGGCCTTGATAGATTCAGTCCTGAGTTATTTGGGTACAAGTGCTCTCTGATAGCTATCAGTGTAGCATGCTGGAAATCAGCTCAAGAAATGGCTGCACACATTCTACATCCTGCAATATCGGTATATAGAGGACCTATATGTATCTCCTCCCCCTCACACACACACAGAGACCGGCTGGACACTGTAGACAAGGGAGAGGTGCATTGGTTAGTAAGACAAAGGACACCTACACCAGCATGAAAGTGAAGGGGAAGGCATCCACAGTTTGGCAGCTTATGCCCTACTGTAGTGTAGGGAGCATTGTGTGCAGGCAATCCACTTGTGGCATGGGTAGACCTACCATAAATAGTCCTACAATATATCTGATACCAATACAATTTACAAATTATTCTATACCAATTTGCAATGCAGGGGCGTAGGAAATCATGAAGGAGGTGGGGCCTGAATATGTCTGGCCCCCCCCCCCCAATATTGGCCAAGAACTCAAACTCAAATTAGATTTATATGGTGATGGGATAGGGAAAGTAGGGGTGTGAGCCTAAGTCAGATCCGAGATTCAACAAAAATTATTTTTCTATACAAATTCTATATATGTATATGTTTAGACGTCATCAACAACTCAAGGTGGTCACGATGGGGCCCTGGCTGGGCCCCCCCAATGAAGATTTGCTTCCTACCCCTCTGCAATGGTCGATTTATGGTGCACATTACCCCTATACGCAAAAAGCTTCGGCGAAAACGTGTACACTAGAAGTAGACCCGAGTTCGGAACTCGGGTCTAATAATAAGGAGAAAGCAGCAAATGTATTGCTCAAATGTACATGCATCTAAAAAGGATGTTGTTTGAAGAACAACAACCTTCAATCAATGTTCCCCACAGCAACATGGTATAAAATGGAAGATGTCAAAGGGAGGAAGTTTACTATGGAAATGACCTACTGCCGCTTAAGTTGTTTTTCTTGTATGCTTTTCTGACGCAGGACACTGGATATGACAACCACCAAGTTTGGTAGATATTAGCTTTTGCACTTCATGTATTGGTATTTTCACTACCAAACATGGTCAAAATACTAGGAATCTGCAGGTCAAACTCTGTCAATTAGACTCCATGCTGTGTTGCCTTACATGAAAAACATCACTCTAAAAGTTTGAGGAAACGTCGTAAATGTCAATAAAAATCTTTTCCCTTTTGCCTTGACATTTGAAGGACGTTTTCAACGTGTGAAGTTAAGGCTTGATGACGACCTTTGATAAACCTAATTGGAGATATTTACCAGGTCGGCTTTTACCATGAAACTCCCTGGATCTCCCACTCCTGGGCTTTGCAATGACGTACACACAATCTCCTTAATGCTACTAGTAATTCCTCAATTAAGATACAGCTTGTGAATTCAAGCATGCAACCATCCCTACATTTAATGCAAATAAGATAGCACAATGCCTGTGTTTATGCACGGTTTGACTATACTACTCACAGTGTATTCCAAGCAGCCTTGATACAGAAACACCTCCCTATACTCCCCTACCTACGCACCAATCATGGACGTCAGGGGCAGGTAAAGGGCGGATATGACGTCACAAGCAGGCAGTGTTCGGCGTCCGGTTACCCTGTGGCCCCGGGGGCACGACGGGTCGGCATATTAGGTTGTAATTAAACAGCTTTGAGGGCCTGCCTGTGTCTCTAAGTAGCAGCTTACGTTACACCTGATTAAAGGCGTGGCCGGTGTGCCGTGGCAGGGGTCACGGCCAAGGGGGCCCGACAAGCCTGGTGCATGTCGCCTGGCGCACATGGCTTTAAATTGATTTAATTTGAATGAATCCACGCCGGCCTAATTGTGGTGATAGCCGACCCAGCGCCTGTCTTGCGCTGCGTCCGTACTAACCGCCATTTTTATTAAGACACTTAACATTTTCATTGTCAAGCACTTCCTTGTCAAGTCTTTTGTCTTTTAGTTAAACAGTTACCATACATCACATTACTTCTGCTAAAGAGACCCCTGTGTTCTCCACCCCCATAGTTTGCATAAAGTGCCTGGAATATTCACAATGTCTAAAAAGGGAATTCTAAATATGCTTCACAGCTTAAAATACTTTAGTCTCACAGAAAAGACTGCCAAAGCTCACACACTTCTTCAATAGCCTAACCTTCACAATTTCCAAATGGCCAATTCACTAGACAACAATAATTCCCACTGCTGCTAATGTGTCATTAGAACTCTCCACACTCTTGCTTCTTTAGGTGCTAAGCGAGGAAGACTAGACCACAGAGTGATATTTTTGCCATGTTTGAAGGGAGTTGTTGACGCTGAGGTCTTTTCTATTCAGTGCGTAGGCAGATAGTTGGCTGAGCAGGTTATGCGCAGCTTGTGAGACGTTCCCACTCCATGAGCAGCTAGTGAGCAGCTCACTAAGAAGGAGCAGATTACTGAGCAGCTCCCCGGGCCGGTAATTGACACTAGCAGCATGGCTCTTGTAGGGATGGATGTCTTATGCCAGGTTCTGATCACAGTAATTTCTCTGTTGTGACAATTTCTTATTCATCAACATCATAATCACATCACCTCCACACCCAGACTAGATGCGTCATGGTGATTTATAGAGGCAGGGGGACACAGAACGCCCAAATCTAATTAATACTGAGCCGCTATATATGTACATGATCAGTTCTGGGAACGCTCTGGCAGAGCTTTCTTGGGTCTCTTAGTCATGTGGAAAGAACCTCAGATTCCCAATGCACAACCTTCATATCACAAAGACCGAAATAATGCAACCTTCCCCACCCACACATGCAGCATAATCATGTCCTCTCATTGCCTGAAGAACAATGGAGTATTTTGGGAGATGAGACTTTGGTATATAGATAAAAGGAATGCATCCTGTATGTGCAATGGTGATAGAATGCCTGTAAAAGGGAACTTCTATTGAAACGTTATGGTACATTGTTTAAGTATGAAAAGTAGTTGCTTCAGTTTCTTACGTGAGCATCCTGCAGAATCGTTACATTATCTCGTGCACAACACCATCTCTATGCATCTTAATCACCATTGGTTCAGTCTTTATCAGGACGACCATAAGCTACATCGATCTCTGTTTGATCTTGCTTCTCCTTTTGTCAATTTACATGTCCCTGTTTGCCTGTTACTATCAATGTCCCTTTTGATTTCCAACTATCAGTTATCTACCCATCTCGGCCATTGTTTATTAGGTGAAGAGTGGCCTGTTAAAATAGCTGTGCCCTTGCGTTTTGGCGGTTTGAACATGTTTATCAGATCCTGAGTCTATCGCTGCAATGGCTCTAGGGTGTTATCAGTTCTTCTTCGTGCTTGGCATTAAGAGATAGGTCGGACAGGTGTTATTCTGAACAATGGGAGGGAGTCTGCCCTGAGGCTCAGTGAGGGGCATGAGGTGGATCTAAAGAAGACTTGGAAACTAGAAACTTGGATGTGTACATTCTCAGATGTACAATACCAAGCTGTCGTCTTAAAAACACAAACACACAAAGGCAATTCACACCATCTCAGTTGGGTGTTTCACAAGGTGTCCATACTTGTTATCAGTCATAGGAAAATATTATTGTAATTTTAAGAGTGGTCATAGGCTTATGACTAATGGTGTTTCTTGAAGGGCTTTATTATCTTTAGTGATATTTTTCTTATGACTAGTCATATTTTGCTGCCTGTTTAGAAACACTTATCAGTTGTAACTACATACTTATTACTGGTTCAGTTGTAAGTTTCAGTTGTAAGTTTATCATTGGTAAAAAAAGTTATAGTTTCAGTCATAGGAGGCGGGAAACCAGTGTAAACCTGGGAAAATACCCCTCTGTCGTCATTCTGTACAGGGGAAATTACCCTTCAGGAGGGTCTTGCCAAAACAGAGACGTGAACCAAAAATGTAAAAGGTGCACTTTTTCGTATTGCTGAAAGTATTCTCATCAGTTCAGAGAGTAAAATGTGCATGGATGGTTAAAACTGAATGTTTGCTGGAGGTATCTAAATAAGCTGTATTGGCAATAGAGTTGAATGATTTAGTTGAAATATTACATGGGGTAGAAGGGTAATTTGTCCGATCTCCATTTTCTTTACATCCCATTTTTAAAGTGTTTTAGTAGGCAAAGAAAAACATATAATTAGTGCATGTTTCCCTAACCTGGCTTTGGTGCATTGCCTTCCCTCTGTCAGGGCCTCTATATAGAGTTCAATGGTGGAATACACAATTCAGTATAGTAAATAATTGATGCGCTCACGGTATGATAAGTTATATATAATGGTATCAATACATGTATATCATTTGCCCTTTTTTCAAATTGAGTAATGCCGGTAATAATCATGTTATCAGCAAATGTTACACGAGCTAAGTTCATTCTTTAGAAAGGCACATTAGTATGTGTATATGTATAACTGTCAGTCTAGTACGAGAATAGTTGATAAAAGTATGTGGGTTAACCCTTAGGTGCCCAAGCGTGCATTTAAGCGCGGTTTTGTGCTTAAATGCATGTATATTGAAAGAAATTTTCATCTAGACACTTCTACTGGTCCAATCTGCAAAGTTAGACCCTCTATGGAATGCTTATGACCTCCCGATTATGATACAACTATTCATTTGGCTGTATCTGCTTTATATCAGGCACAGTGTGTCAAAACTTGAAAATGAGTTGTCATTTTATGTTATTCATTAACAGGAAACCCTCCAGCTAAAATCTGATATGGTAACAAAATAATGATGGATCATACACACATAGGTTCCAATATTCCAATTATATTTTACAGCAAGTGCTCATATCCTAAAGATAGGCCATGCATTGATTCTAGTATAACATATCATGTTTCATGTGTGACAGTACATGTAGATGCATGCAGGCAAATCAGCTTTGAAAGGTCTCAGGATTGGAGGGATTATGGATATATAGAGACCAAATATCTCTAAATGACAACAAATGGAATGTGTTGGTAACTATGGTTACTAGACCTGACCAGTAGTATCACATCCTTAACTGAAAGTCTTCACTGAGTTATGAGAATTAAGAAAATGTAATATGCCAAGCCCTTATCAAGGAAGATTGAAATTACACATAGTCTTATAAAACAAAAAATGAAATCGTGAAATAATGTAAAATAATGTAAAATCTTCAAATAATTCTGGGCACAAAAAGGTTAAAGTGTAAAGGTTTATTAGGATAAGACTAGAGATAAGAATAAAACCAAGTATCACATAAAACATTTGTTGTACTCTTTTTTATGCGTTTTTTTGAATTCATCAATGGTTTCAATAGTTATGTATTTTGCCTTCAGATAGTTCCATCTTGAGATAGCTCTGTAAAACACTGAACAGTTATTTGGCAATACTGTGAAAACGAGTTAGCCCATACATGTAAGTAATCTATGAAAATATTTAAGAGGTTCTTCCTCGTCATCTTTTGGCAAGACCCTCCTGATGTCATTTGGAGGTGTGTAAATCAACAAAAGTTACAACTGGTTATAATGTATGGTCAGCACATTACTATAGGTTAAAAGAACATCTTCCCATTTGATTTTTTGCCTTCCAGGGGGGAAATATAAATTTATACTCTCAGGGGGAATAGCAATCTTTTTGTGCGTCCACATTCAAACATACTGACCCTTACGATTACTTAGACTAGTCCGTGCTCCGATCCCTGCACTCTACCACAAAGTACACTATGTGACAGTAGTTTGTGAACTGTCTTCAAATCTCAGTAAAACAACTCAATTATAGGAAAACTTATGATCAATTTAAGAGTGGTCATAATTTTAACAGGTATTAATGTGTGGTCAAAACATGTTTCAACATTGAGAAAATATGTCAAATTTAACCAGAAAACACCCATAACATGTAGGACCCATGTACAACATGACGGCATTTTGAAAATTTACATTTGCATGCATTTTTCATGAATGTTACCATCAAATACCTCCACACGTTTTGACCCCTAGAAACACCAAAAAGTCATAAGACAGGTTATAAAAAGTTGTGACTGCAGTCATAAACCAGTTATATCTCCTTGTGAAACAGATAGTTATGACCAGTCATATCCTACTTATGACTGACAGGAGATAATAATGGTCATAACTTTACTACCAGCCCTCTCCAGTTATAGAAACGGAAAACTTATGACTATTATTAACTTTGCCTTGTGAAACACCCAACTGTGGGGTGTTTCAGAAGCAGGTAATGTTTACAACCAGTCATAAGAAGATACTATTGCAGTTTTAATAGTGATTGTAGGCTTACAACCACAGGTGTGAAACAGATATCAGTCACAAGTCCGCACTTATGACTGAACCAGTTATAGACTGTAACCTCCACTATAACTCTGGTTGTAAGTTATAGTTTCAATCATAGACAGCAGGAAACCAGTGTATTCCATGGGAAACCCCTCCTCCCACATCATAGTTGAAAGGGAAATCCCTCATAGTCATGTGAGGGTTGCAATGTAGGCCCTAAGAATCAGGTATAGAGTAAAGGAACGGGTTAATGGACAGTTAATGGTAATCTTTTGGTTTCTTAGTAATACCTCCAGATTAATGCAGATGCAGGTAGATCTATTTCGTGTACCACATCACCAATTCCATCAGGAAGTCATTTCTCAAACGCAAAGTTTAGGACACCCCCAAATCATACAAAGCCTACCTGGATCGGAAGGGGATTCTAGGGTTGACAGGATCAATCACTACAACTGGTGCATATATACATGTATAAAGGTATGCCTCTGTATAGGCAAACATAGGTAATACAGGGTCCCCCACTGCGCCTTACTACGATCTGACTGGACCGTAGGGGGTGTGCAATACATAGTGGGGAGGCCCAGATCGTAGGGTTTGAGAAATATCTAGCTGAGTGTCTGCTATCAGGTGCTGTTGGCTTATAGGACCCATTACTGTAGGTAAACACTCTCTGCTGGCACAATGGCATGGGGCAGTAATTGTGCACTATAGTACAAGGGTATAAAAATATATTGTGATCTGTAGCTGTAACATTAGCTACTACTCGCCCTCAATGACCTACTATAACATTACACTATAGTAACTGTGCTATAGCGTTGACCTGTTGTAAACAATAAAAGTTATGACTGTTTTAAGAGTGACCTCTAACAAACCATAGCTGGAAAAAATACTTTTCCTTGATTTGAAGGTCTAAATGAACATATTAACTCATAGAAAAACAGGTATGATATATTCTCACCATGGAGAATGGATAGGAGTTTTTCTCCACCCTCAATAACTTGTATTTCTGCTTAGAAGAGAATGAAATCGATCTACACAGATCAGCCTCTAGAAACAGCCACCACTGATCGCAGACCGGTTGTAAGTATTTACAAATGTAGTTATAACTGTAGTTGTATCTTGTTCTGAAACAGCTAAAGTTATAGTTTATACAACTAAGATACAACTAGTGAGAGATAAGAGTGGTTGTAGTTGTAAGTTTAGAGCCCTACAGCTTTAGAAACAGATTTTTAATGTTCATTATTAGGTAATACTTACAACCAGTCATAAGGAGATACAATAGCAGTTTAATAGTGATTGTAGGCTTATAACCACATGTGTTTCTAAAGCATCATTATTATCTTACTATGTTTATAACTTAAAATTAGTTATATCTCTGCTGTAGTTGTGAAACAGATATCGGTACTTATGACTGAACCAGTTGTAGACTGTAACTTCCACTATAACTCTAGTTGTAAGTTATAGTTTCAATTGTAGAGGGGGGAAATGGAGGGGACAGGGTTTTGATATGTGGAGATCTTGTATATGTGGAGTGCTTGGTGTGTTAAGGGTAGGCCTACAGGCAAAAAATGGATGAATAGAATTTGGATACACATGTGGAATGACGTGTCATGATGAGTACAAGGGTACCTGAAACAGTGAAATACCACTGGCTGCTCAGCAATCCAGCCCCTCCAAGCCTGTGTGCACTGGCCATGATATAAGCATGTATGGCAAGGGGGAGGGGGAGCGACTGTAACATTAGTGGCAGCTGCACTATATAACATACTATAGTTACCTACTATAGTAATCTCACTATAGTGGTGACCTGTTCTAAACTGTAAAGTTATGACTGTTTTAAGAGTCAACTCTACCAAACCATAGCACAAGGAAATTCTTTTCTTTGATTTGAAGGTCTGGAAGAAGATATTAAGTAATAAGAAAGGTGTGACATATGCTCAACATGCAGAACCCACAGGAGTTATTCTCCCCTATGAAATATTTATAACTGTAATCATATCGTTCAGAAACACCTAAAGTTATAGCTTACAACTGAGATATGACTGGCCAGAGATAAGAATGGTTGCAGTTGTAAGTTTAGAGACCAACAGTTTAAGAAACAGATATTTAATGTTCATTATTAAGTCTGGCTTCTGAAACACCCCACTGGGCATCCCAAATCATAAACGTAGCAAAACAGCAGAAAAACCTTCACGTTGAAATGATTAAGTCTGGCTTCTGAAACACCCCACTGGGCATCCCAAATCATAAACGTAGCAAAACAGCAGAAACACCTTCACGTTGAAGATCACAAATGAACCATGGGACTGCAGTAAGAAACCGCATCAGGAGGCTATTTCTAAAGAATCTATAAAGTGACCTCCAAATCACAACAAACATCCCAAGGGTAAAAGAAGATCCAATGGGCCTTAGCTTTGGTAGGCTTACTCTCGTAGGGACCTGAGAAATAGTTGCAGCAATGTCAGACTGACCAACATCCTTGGCAATATAGGGTAGATTAACCTAAAGACGACCACGTACCTAGAGTCGACCACCTGTCAGCTTGGTTTTCTGACTTTCACATGTAGTGCATTGGTCTTAAACCCAAATATTATTGAAATACAGGTGTTATAGTACCCCATAGAATGATGTCCTGGAATTATGAAGTAATTGTCACTGCATGATTATAATACACTAAAGTTCCCATGTTTGAATGGTTTTTACCATGACCAGCTGGTCATATCATCAGAATTCTCCAACTTTGGTTTGATAATTTGAAGATGGCAAGTGCCCATATATACAACATTTTGACTCTAGGCATAGATAAATATCTTTGCTAAATGATAGCATAAGGAAACGTGTAGAAGTGTTAAATACTTTCTGTATAGGACTTATTTCCTAGAACATACCAATTTCACCTTGAGATGACCACCATTTCACCTTGAGTCAACCACTCCTTATATAACTATTTATGCATTCAATTGAATAGAAACCATTGAATATGTAGGATTACATCACATGATTCATGGCCAGAATAGTTTGCGATAGAAACCTTCACTGGATTATGCTCTGATGCATACATTTCAATCTTTACTGTAATGCTACGTTTATTACTATGTAGAGGAACTATTTGATACTGAAAGTGTGATGATAAAGTTAAGGAATTGATTATTATAGTCTATATTGAAGGTCTATTAAAGTACATTAAAAAGAAAGCCTCTATATTGCAGGGTTGGAAATAACACTTCTATTTTGATGAGATTTACCATAAAATCGCCTCCAATTTCCATTCTAATTGTCGGGCTTCCCTAGCCCACTTAAAAGGGTCTAATTCTCATCTTTCCTATCCCCTTAGGATGTGTGTGGTGCACATATGCATGGGCACTGACACATTCCTTTGTGAAATTGTGTAATGTTCTCACCATGAATATGACCTTAGCTGTCGAAATGACGTTAAACATCTATTACTCACTCACTCACTCACTTACTCCATTCTAATTGAGTCACTATAAAAACATATATTTTTATGATGCAATAGTTTTAATTACGCCATTTTACTGCATATCTATAGAAGACACTTATTCTTTTTTTCCAATGATAGTTTGATGAACATAGCCCCATTAAAAGAGTAGTTATCAAGTGGTCAGTTCAAGGTGCAAGGTGATCATCACAAGGTGAAAATTGACTAACTGAGATGGTCTTAGAAATGATAAAATACAATAGATAAACTTTACACATGGATTTGAGGAAGGTAATTGGTCCATAAGCCCAAATAATTGTCTTTCACTTAATACCTTAGGGAACCTAAGGACCTACTAGACTCAAAGATATTAGCTACTACATTTCCCTTATTGAAAACCTGCACAGGAACGGTCCTCTTTATGTTAATCTACCCTAAAGGCTACAACTAAAATCACCACCAACAACACCACCCAAGTCAACACCACCCAAGCCAACACCATCAGCCGCACCAGAAGCACCAAGCAACAGCTTTCCCGCTCCACCCCATCATTGGTCGGTCGGTGTGCTCACGGAGCGGGGTGCGGGCAGTGCACGCCACACGCGCCCTGGGTGAGCGTTCATATTTCTTCATTAGTTTATATAAGTGGCTTCATTAGCCACTAGACGGAGGCCGGGTGTCGTGATGTCATCGCCGCACGGGCCAGGACGTCGGCGGGGGCCCGGACGGCAGGGAGATGGGTAGCAACGGGCCAGGTAACGACGGTAGGGTCGTTTGGGGTGGGAGGGATGGAGAGGTAATGAGCCCCCCTCCCCTGTTGCCCCCTTAGTCTTAAGCCCAACCCCTCCAGCAGCTAACTTGTATACTACCATATACCTGGGGATAAGAGGTCTTCCCCTCAAACACGAGATCAAAGTTGATAAGAGACTGCACACTTGCCCCAGCCACCTTTGCTCATAGCACTGACACACGTCCTGTAGGGACACAAATTAAACATGAAGCTAGGTTAGACATCTATCAGTTTTCACATGAGTATTCAAAGCTTGGCCGTCTATGTAACAGAAGCCATATCGGAAGCCATTTGAAATAAATAGAAGCCATTTGCAAAAGACGGCATATACTATAGTAAATCTATGCAAGATAGGAAGGTCAGACTTCTCATTCATCAACTCTACACACGATAGTTAAGATATTGAATCCGCAACATACAGGGCAGACCATACTGCAGAGACATCCAGGGCTGATCTTTAAATGGCGTGCCTTTTGGCCTTACACTCCCTTGAATTGATGAAAGGTAATCACCTTAAGTTAACTTTAGTTTGGCAAAGGTAGCTGGCACAAAGGTGGCCCTGACCAACCTGTGGTCTGTACTGACGGGGTGCCTGGGAGAAGAGTCTCTTACTCTTTTAAAACACCCTACTCTGCACATGTTGATAATACTCAGATAACACAGGTATCTTACAACCCTTTTTTCTACTCTGGTAATTATTCCACACCTTTGGGAAAACACGAGAGGCTACAAAATAGGAAGAACACAGCAAATTAACCACACCTGAATGTGACCAAGAATATATTAGTAATGTAGGACTTCTGTGAATATGTGGCTTAGGTATTCTGGCTTTGCCACTAATTAAAGATAATTCTTTATGACTTATCCCAACCATCTCCTTTGATAACTAGAATTAACTTTAATATTGTTCGGTAACGGGGACAATGGGGCAGATAACGTATATCAGGCCTTTGAACCAGTGCCTTTGAAATTTGGGCCGAATGAATGCATCTCTCTATTATCTGGTTTCCACCAAAATCGATAGTTTCATTGGCCCGATTTTGACCCAATCCTATTCAATCCACAATTGTTCCTGATAGTCAACCTGTCAATATGACCAAGCTATTTATGTTAAAAGCAATTCATCTCAACTACTAGTAACATTATCTATTGAATATTCCATAAATGATCCTGATGAAGCGCATTATTTGTGTTGAGGTTTACTTTAAACAAGGAATGGTTTTGCAAAGGTTGTACATTATAAGTGATGTTTTTTTCCCTTAGCCTTCTATAAAATTTTGGAAATAGAGACTAAAATTTCGAAATAATGTGGTTTAGATGTGGTTACAAGTAACATGGACCTAAATCGTAAGGGGCGGATCCAGGAATTTCAGAAAGGAGGACGGGGGGACGGGAGTACGCCTTTGGCCATTGACATGAGGGAGACTAAATAGACACAAGCAAAGTACAGTGATGTCACAAGTGCAGCACATTGACGTTGATCGAGGGGTTGGGCGATCCCAAGGACAATTTTGAAATCTTATTCATTCTAGTGTATTCGGAAACCTCTATTGACTTAGCTGTTTACAGTCAGTACTCATTGATGGAGCTGTATTTCAATTTCAGAAGGGGCAGCGTAGGAATCAGATAGGGAAAAGATGTCTGAACCAAAGCACATTGGCCAAAAGTAGGGCTGAGGCAGTGAGGGGGTAGGTACGACCAGGCATGGGACTGGGTTTTGAAGAAATCTCTGGGAGAGTGTCTAAATCCCTTCTCTGGCGTGTGTGATATTTGAGTGAATTTTGTGGGTGGTAGAAATCTTTGCCTCCAGGACCGAGGACAAGACAGGGCTACACAACACATCACTAAGGAGTAGGCAGGACAGAGAGATAGGCAGGACTCAGACCAAAGCAGGACTGAGGTGTAGGCACGCTGTAAAAGACATCCATTTTTCTCTTATCTGAAGAGCTGTGTTTAGATACCTGGATCTGCCCTTTTCAACAGCAAATATCATGCTTAGGGATTGCCTTGTGATTGACTTTCATTTGAGAATTCATTTTATTTGTACCCGGGATTCATATCCATCTTCTAAAGTAGATAAGTAGGGCTTAGCCTGTAGGGAACAACTATAATGTCCAATCATATCATCCATATTCTATTAAATATACATCATACCAAAGTAAGAGACTCATTAGCAAGTACACAAGTATCTTCCCTAGCCCACTTAAAAGGGTCTATTTCTCCTCTTTTCTATCCCCTCAGGATGTGTGTGGTGCACATATGCGCGGGCACCAACACATTCCCCTGTGAAATTGTGTAAGTAGTTCTCGCCATGAATATGACCTTAGCTGTCGAAATGGCGTTAAACATCTATTACTCACTCACTCACTGATGCCACTCTGGTGAACTCGGTGGTCTGCAGTACTTGTATGCCTTAGCAGGCTAGTGCGGTCCCCGCACTCCATATCCAAAGATGACACCATCAGTATCAATGCTTTTCAAAAGAATTCAATTTTCTGCAGACACGAGTTTCTAAATTAGCCCCTTTTCCTGGAAATCGCAGATATATTAGCCCCTAAAATGTTCCCTTTGCGTCAATGATTGCGCAGTTTGATGACAAAAGTCAGTACAAAGGAGCTTTCCTCCAATTAGTACTATTCTAAACTTTAGTTTAGTCTAAACTGCCTTTTCCTAAAAGAGAGAAATCACCCCTCCTCCTTTCTGCACAAACAGAGAGATTTCCTTTAAAAACATTCCTTATTTTGCAAAAGGTGGACATTTGTCGGGTGTGAAAACACATCCACATTTAAATTGCGATTCATAACGCAGATGGTGTCTGTTTAAGACATCGAGAGCAGAAACCATCTTGTAATAAGGGTTCTTAAACTACATATAATTGGTATTAAGGTCCCAGCTGGTTCCTTGAGGCACACTTACAGTAATGCAATAGGGTCTCTCTGACTTGTCCCTTATTGCTGAGGTTGTGACAATGTTTTCTTTAAAATGTTTTTCCTTTTTTTCTTTTTAATATCAGCTCTTTTAATTGTGCTAAACATCTTTAGATAATCAGTCTTATACAGAAAGAATAAGAGGTGTCTGCAGACAAGTTTAGATATATTTGAACTAACTTGTTCATGTTTGTAGTTTGTATGTTTCAGGTGTTTGAATCCTAAGCAGATGATTGACTTCATGCCTTATGAGCCAAAACATGCTTAAACCTAAACACCGCTTTTGCAGTACAGGACTATAGGAAAGGGTAGGCAGGACGGCGGGGGAAACAGGGCATTGGGCACAGTGAGGGAAATACATAAGGGGAGTATAGAAGCTCTGTTAGTTGGGTCAATAAATGTAACGGATATGGATTGTGGGAAGGGCAGCGGGAAAGACATGAGTGCAAGGGGCAGGAGAAAGAAGACCAGTGGCAGGGATGAGGCATTATAGTGGAAAGGAAGGTAGATTTGCCGTTGGGGGGGGGGGGGGTAGGACATAGGATGGGAGGAAAATGGGGGAGAAGTGAAGACTCTAAAAATGGAAGGAGAGCATAGGAAGGGATAGGATATACCAAGGTAACCTTGCATAATTGAGCGACCCTGCCTATATCAATCAAACTAGGAGTTCAGATACATCATTTAAGGTGTGCCTTTGGGCCTGTTTTTGAGCAGTTTAATATTAATGTAATTTCCCATTCATGCACCACTGTATAAGCCACACGCCATACTTTGGATAGAACCATAAGCTGCATCGGGACTTTAGTCTGCAGCTGTCTATAGGTTGACTTTGCTAAAATACCCCCCACCCCGAAGAAGTTAGAAGTGCTTTGAGTACACGAAGTCATGTACTTTAAGAATCTTGATAATGTCAAGCTGACATCGTTGGGCAATCCAAAATGGCTGCAATGAAGGCAATCCAAAACTGTTTATGTCATAATTATATCAATATTTGTGTGATTTCTCATGTGGAATTTATAAAAATTGTTTTTTTTTGGACAACAAATTGATTTATTGGGTCAAATGAACAATTTGATACATATCCATCACTGAAAATATAGGCTTCTACTAAGGTGATCACTATTGATGAGTGAAGGTCCTCTTTCCCTAGTGATGACCTAAGGTATTCATTATGATCATCCAACAGCTGCCCAAGGTCATCACTTTGATGATATTTTTCTACCACCAGGGGGCCCTAGTATACAACAATAGGATATGCAATGTTTACTATGTGAGCTATTTTGAATGTGTATTTATAATACTCTTAATCATCAGCGTCTATAGGATGAATGATGTGAAAAATGTCATCGCAAGGGAATGTTAATTGATCAAAAAAGTTATTTGGCCAAAATTTTCAAAGACAAAAGCATGTTTAATAATTGACACCTCTTTTGTCACTCAAACCATAATCATAACCATGGGGATGGGCTAATATTCCTTATACAAACGACTACATGTATGCCTCACCAAGGCATCAGAAGTCAGCTGTAAGTGCCCTGAATAGATGCTTGGATGTGGGGAGGGAAGGGGATAATTATGCAAATTTATGCAAAGATCTTAATTAATGACAATGTAATCATTAACAAACTCCTCTCTAATCAGTTCAGACAAGTACTCTGTAGTGATCACCCAGGGTGATCACATGTGATCACCTAAAAGATCATGGGGTACTCCCCCTCGGGACCATCAATAAGATGACAAAAAGTGATCACTAGAGAGTACCTTTTTAAGCCTTATCTTTTTAGTGCAGGGAGTTAGATTTATTCTGAAAAAACTTGAATTTTGCAGGTTGTTTACAGTGCTATAATAACGTGGTAATACCTACTAGTACCTATAGGCCACACTCTTCCTTTTGGGTGGTTCTATAAGCTGCAGGAAGATTTTATGAAGACTATATATAGAAGAGCCTATTTGAGTTACATGTCATCAGTCCAGATTAGCAGTATGCAAGAGAGAATATGTTGTAGTCATCTAAGTGATCAGCATAAATTAACACATTTAATCTTGTCATGGCCTTACATGTTAACTTACAACAAGAGCTTTGGGGGATACCAAACTTACATAGGTAAGTACAGGATAAAGTCCAAGGCTGTCGCACCACAGCTTGTTGTGGCTATTAAGCATGATTAGGCATGTTAGTCTGGTCAGTTCTCAGATTGCAAGTTTCAATTTGTCTTTTTGTTCAAATAGAGAAGGACAAGGCAACACTTACTATATAAATACCACAACTACATACCATCAGTAAGACAGTATATGCATGTTTGGGCATCATAGCAATATATGTTTACAATCCATGCATGTTTTTCTCCTGCTTAATGTTGTCAAAATTGAACCTTTTAACTTTCCAATTTCATAATTCTGGTTATCATCTGTGGTGCCCATATCATGCTAGGGAATTACATACAGCAATTAGAATCAAAATAGTCAGTGGTTCCAATCATGATGACTGATATTGGTCTTATTTCACCGATACCAGCTTTATTTATGGGCGTGCACCCAAGATGATGCAGGGTGGGCAGACAGCAAAGTGCTGGAGCAAACCTACAAATTCTTGTAGCAAGCTGTTTTCACTGGGATTACGGCCAATTGCTTCGCAATGATTCTATGTGTCTTTTAGCGCAAAATATATGTGTGGTTGCTTTGGAGGAGACATAGGCCTTACCCTCCAAACTGTTATGTTCTAATTAGTTTTGGGGCAATTGTTTCAGGAAAATCTTCATTTCCTATCTTTAAAATCTACAGCATTTTGAGGAAGATTGCTCCATGGGATTTATTGATTTATCTATTTTCGACTAGATGTGGTCAGTAAAGTACCCAGCAGGTGGTAAGTGTCTCCTGTCTGTCACCATGGAGGCTAGCCTAGGTCTTTTACATTATATGGTTTAAGATCCAAATTATCTTCTAGATAATTTATGAGCAAATGAGGAGCACTTTCCTTCATTGAACTGCATGAGTTGCCTCTTTAGCTGTTTGGAACTAAGAGCAAAATCACATACTGCAGAGTATCCTTAGACTAACGACAGGTTGCTCCAAGGATATTCAAATCCTGACTATGAATTGTTGGTTTATCCAATGTAGGGGGGCTATAGAATCCTAATTCATACTCCCATGCATTTAATTTCCTCCAGTCTGAAGGCGTTTTAAAGGCATGTTAATGTCATTTTCAAATGATAGCCTGCAGGTTACAAAACGACACAACATTCAACGTTGTGTCTATTAGAAACAGAAGCCACATCGGAAGCCATCTTAAATAACGGGAGGCCATTCAAAGGAGATGGTATATGTCATAAGAGAAAGGGCGACAGCAAAACCCTCTCTAAATGAGAGGAAAAACGTTATTAGTGAAAATAGAGGAGTTCATGACAGGATATTCCCTTCTTCAAATTACTGACATGACTGGTAACTTCTATACCAGCTGAAACTTTGTACAAGGGAATGTTTTAGCTGTAGGCTGTAGCTACCTGAGTCTTTAGTCTGAGCCACTTCCTTATCAAAATTCAGGGGCGTAGGAAAAGGGGGGGGGCAGGGGGCCTTGGCCCCCAAATCATAAAGGAGGGGGGGCTTAGTATGTCTGGGCTCCCCCAAAATTTGCAAAGATTCATGATAAATTGGACAAGAAGCTAAAACTTTGCATCAATATGGGGAAAATGGGGGCATGGGGCTCTAAAATTCAACAAAATTTATGTTTCTATTCAAATTCTATTTAGATATGTATAGGCGTCATCGAGGTTATGCCAACAATTCAAGGAGGTCATGGTGGGGCACCCGCAGGGCCCCCCAATGAAGATTTGCTTCCTACGCCTTTACAAAAGGGCTCCCCATAATCATGTCCTATGTTGTTCTGAAATTGTTCTAAAGTATCAAATAAAGCTTTAACAGGCGTCCCAGCAAATTATCGTGATCTGTGGCCATGATTGGTCATCAATGGTGACTACCTTTTGAGTGATAACTCACTGCGTCATCTTTCGCCACTGTGTATCAGTCTAACATGGCATGGCGATTTATCAAAACAGTCGCCAAGATGGATCTCACTCACCATGTGAGTATGTGCCACCCCTTGTCATCCCTTACAAAGCATGGCGACTTATCACCACCATTGTCAAAATGATCTCACTCATTGTGTGAGTATGCACCACTGCCTGTTAACTTTCACTCAGAATGGCGGCTTATCACCACCATTGCCAACATGGATCTGACTCACTGCGTGAGTATGTGCCACTCCTAGTCAATTCTCACTCAGAATGGCGACTTATCACCACCATCGCTAATATGGATCTCACTCACTACGTGAGAATGTGCCACTCCCAGTCAATTCTCACTCAGAATGGTGACTTATCACCACCATCACTAATATGGATTTTACTCACTGCGTGAGTATGTGCCACTCTAAGTCAACTCTCACTCAGAATGACGACTTTTCACCTGTATTGCCACATGGATCTCACTCACTGTGTGAGTTTGTGTCACTCCTAGTGAATCTTCTCTCAGAATGGCGACTTATGACCACCATCGCTAACATAGATCTCACTCACTGTGTGAGTGTGTGCCACTGCCATCAACTCTCACACAAAATGCTACTTATCACCGCCATTGCCAACATCAGTCTCACTCACTGCGTGAATTTGCATCACTCCCAGTCAATGCTCTCTGAGGATGGCAGCTTATCACCACCGTCGTCAACATGGATCTCACTCATTGCGTCATGATCTGTCACACACTGTGAACTCTCACTCAGAATGGCAACTTATAACCACCATTGCCAAAGTTGTTGAGACAGCAGCACTGTTCAACATGTGGCCTATCTAGGAAGTGTGGGCATGAATAAGTCCCATAAGTATCAAAATGTGCTTTGTTTCATACTGATTTCCATTTAATACTTTAGAGTTGAATCAAACAAGATTATACATAGAGAAAATTCCAATTGAATTTAAATAGAGGTACCTCTAAAATGAAAACAACTATCCATAAACACCTTTTCACTGGTTAGAGAAAAAATAGATAGTGAAATATCTACATGAACACCTTTTCTGTGGTTAGAGGGAAAATACATATGGCAATACCTTTTCTGGCAAAACATACTTTGATCTGGCAGATGTGAGGCTGCATGATTACCAATGTTGATAATGTGTCTGTGATCATGAGCTATTCATCTAGCAAGGTAAGTGATCACCAGCATCACCATCACTGGTGAGTCTGAGTGATCACCACACCTCCATCCATGGTGAGTGTGGGTGATCACGATCCTTGCCATCTGTGGTGACCCTGTGCTATCACGAGGTATACGTTTCATCTAGAGAGGCGTGTGATCACCCATGTCGCCATCCCAGGTGAGTGTGAGTGATCACGATCCTCGCCATCTGTGGTGAACATGTGCTATGATGAGGTGCGTGTTTCATCTAGCGAGGTAAGTGATCACCTGTGTCGCCATCCCTGGTGAGTCTGAGTGATCACCATCCTCCCCATCTGAGGTGAGGCCATGTGATCACCACCATGGCTATTCCTGGTGATCCTGTGCAATAGCAACTTCGTGCTCCATCTAGAGACGTGTCATTTCACACAGGGTGTCGAGGAGTCACGACAATTTGCTGGGGTTATTCAGCACACAGCCCCAACCAATACAGCATACTCTGGACTGTTATATTTGTGACTCAACAACCGAAAACATACATTTGTGGGCGGATTTCCATTCCCGTTTGGCTGCCATGGGCCGTTGCAGTGACAAAATAACTCAAATTGATATGAAAATTACTCACGCTTTTTTTTTAATGCAGAATCCAATTATCTCATTTGAAATGTTCAATTTTGGGTGAAGATATTCCATATTTGGAAGGTAAAAATAATGGTTTTCAAGCAAAATTGGCCCATATACCTGTCCCTGGTTTCCATGGTAACCATTTAATCAACTAAATTAAGAGATTTTAATGCCAGTCATTGAGTCAATTTTCATCAAGAACCCACAACTGAAAACAGAAATCAAAAATCCCATTATGGATTATAATGAATGAATTAAGAGCTGAATCTTCATTTTCTAATATGTGTAACAACCATTGTTCAAGAAGGGGTTCTGACGTATTTTAAAGATCTTGAGATAATAACTTTGGTAATGAATTTCCCAATAGATGGGTGATTTTGCTTGCCTGATCACAAATTTTCTTTTGTCAAATTTTGATAAAACTTGTGAGAATCGATCAACAATAAACTAGAAATGTCCCACACAAAAGATCATCTATTGAATTGCAAGGCAGCACATGTATTTGATGTGAGATCTGATGGATATTCAAACACAGGCAGCCCTTGACAATGATGAATTCAAAAAAGCATTTGAGGCCAAAACTGATGGCCATATGATAGATCGAAGAGGATAGAGTAAAATGAATACAAACATGACGTGGTATTCCCGCTGGTGACTTACCTTTTGCTACCTGTTAACAAGAACAGAGGAACTGTCTTAGTTTTTTTTATGAATCGCTCTCCAGGGGCATGACAGAGGCACTGTTTTATAAAGGTGTGACACAAAACAGCTACATTAACAAACAACTACGCCAACGTGAAACAAAGGTCGAAACGATGGTGATGAAACTACACAAATTAGGTCAATTGAACCACCAAAAATGAAAAGACAATTTCAAAATAGGTCAGAGTGGAAATTTACCTGACGTATGCGTTACTCTTTGTTCAAATACCACATTGTTGTGATGTTAAACACTTGGAGAGTTTGATCTTTGTGGGTGGAAAAACAATGAAATGCGTCTGCGTTCCCGTAATATTTCCCTACATGGCCACACGAGCAGTTGAGGCCAATGGAGCCGTTTGGCCACCAAAAGTCATTGTCTTCGTATTAACTAATCGTCAGATTCCCCCCATGTTTAATGAGCGCAGTTAGTGTGATCTGAGCCATTCTCTGGCGCCAGCTTCCCGCGCTGCCCCATAATGAGTTGGGCTAAATTTCGTCTGCTCCCGGAGAACGACCATTTCCGGTCCCCGGGTGGCGGGAAATGTCTCTGGGGGCTTATCAACGCATGGCCGTCAGGGAAAAAGTCCTAACTAACGCAGCAAAACGACCTGCACAAAACACATAACACATTAGGCCGAGTGTTTGGTGGCAAAATCTCCCCCGCTGACTGAGGGAAAAAATGGAGACGAAGAGGCAGTCTTGTCACAACTGTTTCAAGAAGGAGTTGTTTTGTGATGAGAGCGAGGGAAGTGGGGATGGAAGAGGGTGGGGAAGGGGGATGCTGACACAAAGGGAGAGAGGGGTTGCAGAGTGGAAGTGTCTGAATAAGCATGTATGCATCATTCCATGTGAGTATACATGTACATGTGTATAGAGATAGTCATACCTCCCCAACCATGACGTCGGTATACAGTTGTATGAAGCACAATTTTCTTACAAGTTGGTGAAGAAACATGAGAAGCACTCAAAGCTTTAAGGCATCACACTTGTCAACTGTGCCTCGCTTTGAAAGTCGCGCCTTCCATTCACCTCAAATCGTTCGTAATTTGGAGTTGCTGTAGATCCAATAAATCTCTTTCTGCTGCTCCCTACCATAGCCTCCTCCCTCAGATGCTTTCCCAGTGGACTTTGCTCTGTCTCCATGAACAAACTTAAGCACACTGCCTTGTCACAAGGGAACTGGTGAGGGGTGGCACCGATTTGATGGACACGTAACTCCATTACCCAAGTATATCAGACATAGTGCCGTCTCTGGATGCCCAGGGGGCACCCCATCTTGGGGCCCGGGCGTTCGACTAAATAGTGAAAATTTGTCGACGGTTGCGGCCATTAAACTTATGAAGGCGACTCCGATTCTGACGGAGCAAAGACATTGAATCGGACAAGCTGAAAAAATCACAAAGTGCCACACAAATTGGGAAAAAGTTGTAAATAGATTTATTGAAGGTCATAAATGGGTTACCTCAGTAGCGATTTGCTGGTTGTGGGTTTGAATTACTGTTTGTCTTATATGCATGGCACTGTCTCATTTGGTTAGGATATATACACAGACTACACTTTTCACTCTGATCATCTCAAGCCAACCAAAAACAGTGACAATTACGACGTAATCTCCTTGAAAGCAATTAAGGGTTGTGCCAAAGGCTGTGCAAGACAGCGGAATAGTTGAAATAGTTACATACTTTTTACATACAGACGCAACCGCGAGAACCAAGAGAAAAAATAAAGATTACGAAAAAGGAAAAGGCGTAAAGGGATGGTCATGCATAAAATCACAAGTTAGCTTTGTTAAGGTTCAACAGGCTCTAGGAAAGCGTTAGACATAGACCCATTAATCAGCTGTCAGTGTTTTTACTTGTGGGTATTTTTTTTCCAGAACTAGATGTGATAATTCCTTGAGATGACAAGTAGGAATGAATGAAAAAGGAAAAAGAAACCCCCAAACACTGCCATGTTTGTGGAAAGTTATGGGCTAATTTCCTTTTGATCGATGGTTCCGTATAGAATCACAGACAGGTTGAAGATCGTATACGTCAAAATTACAAATGCCGTTACAGATCAAGACATCACTCGTCCCCCAACACAAACCCCAGTTCAAATTGGTAATCTTCCATTCGTCCCTTTCATAAAACCTTCATACACAATGATTCTGGGGTGAGTGTTCCGCCTAATACTCAGATCTGTGCGGGGCAATCATACGCTCCAGCCGTCACACGTCCAAGTAGAGAGCAAGCTGCAGGCCAATTCCCCATTCCCCTTTTGTAAGGCCGTCATTTCACACCAATCTGCTGCCCGCAGTGAGAGAATGGTCCCAAGCCCATAAAGACTCCCATAAAGACCCGCCGTGCTTTTTATCGTCGGCGACTTTTTCGATCCGCTGCATGGGCTCTTGGGGCCTGGGGGCAGCGCTGCTAAATGGGGACGATCCATTGATGGAGTCGGCAGGGGGTGGGGGAGGGGATGGAGGAGAGGTGAAGCAGACCACCGGCCCTGAGATACAGCCACCAAGGTGTCAAAGAAGACCTCAGGGCTGTTTTATTCTTCCCTTTACCTCTATTGCTGCAGAGGCCGTGCTCTATGGTCTGTGTAAGTTAGGGGCGTGAGTTACCTCTACTCCCACCCTCCTGTACACAACCCCCACCTCTATAGCTGTCACAGTGGGACTCCCCCACCCTGGAGGGACGTTATGTGAGGTCCAAATGGGGGAGAGGGAGGTAGGGAATAAAGGTGGAACTCATGGGAGAAGAGAGTAGAGAGGGAGTGACAAGGGGAGGGTAAATGCCACCACCCATCCAGCACTACCGACAACTGGCCATGACTGATCGGCCATTGTGGCGCGGTCATCGCCCGGGGGGCAGGCGGAAAGCACCTCGGGCCAGCTAGGGTTACGGTGGGCGCGGACATTATTAGTCAATCTGCGAACAAAGGCCCGTTGACTGCCACAATGTGCTGTAGGTATGCACTGGCAATATTGGCTGCGGTCTTTAATTACAACGCTGAAAAACGACGATGGCTTGAATAAGCCCCTCGTCCATGTACTCTGTATACTGACTGACACGTCCATCCAGGGTGGGAAGGATGGACTGATGGGGGCTGGTGAGTATTGTGGGTGGGTCCATGGAGGGGAGATGGGAATATGGGGGGGGGGGGCATGAAGAGAATGGGGAGGGAGGGATGCATTGGGAGTAGAGATGCCTGAGGGCTGACGTGGTAAAGCAGCCATGTTGTCAGACAGCGTTCCTCATCCGGGTCCCATCTTTCAGGCTGAGTAGGTGGTTGTGAGGGGATGTGTGGCTGAGTGGGTGGGATGGGAATTGGAGGGTTGGGGGTAATAACAAAACTCTCCAATAAGAAAGAGTGCAGTTGGGATGGGCGGGAGGCAAGATGACATTGCCATTGCCCTGCGTCGTGGTCGGCGCTCGCCTCACGATCCCACACTCGAGCTGCTCGCGGCCTGGGCGTCTTGAACAGCTCGGCGCCATGATGGGCGCCATGTTGAGTGGCAGCGTTACGCCGATTGAGTATCTGCCGCCCGCTGAGGGGGCTCTTGCTAAGCGTCGTAATTGTGCCCGTGAAGCGTCCCGGCCGCTGCGTCGGCGCTGACAAACTAATTTGCGGTCGGTCGTCGCGCGGCGACGCGGGCCCCAACAGCTGCGGATAGTGCTAAGTTAGGCATGGGAAAAACACACATTAAATGCTCATGAAAGGGGATCATTAGTTGTTGTGGGCCTTTGACTCGTGGCTGCCGGCCGCCTAACGAGGTTAATATACCACGCACGGACCCGGACTGCCTTCAAAGCCAGGGGGTTTCCAGCGTGCCAGGTCAATGCGGAGCGGGGGGCTTTGTGGCTGTCGGCCTCCTGCCTCCAACCCCCTTTGCCATCAAAGATCCTGCAGTCCCACCAAAGATTCCTCCTCCCTTCGCCAAAGCCGCACAAATTGCCTCCTTACGCGCTGCGACGTCTTTTGTTCCCCCCACCAAACATGCCATTCTTATCCGTTCTCCGATGTGATCACTGCCTCTGAAAGGGGTGGCACAGGAGGAGATGGGAGGGTGGGTGTGGGGCAGACTAACAACAGGAGGAAAAAGTACCCCCTGCCCCTCCTTCAGCACTTACATCCAGTGCTCACCATAATCACTGTGATGAGGAAGTTACAAGTTGGGACAGTTATATAGTATTTTTATTACCATTGCGCCCCCTGGCTTTGTGTTGGCATATACCTGCTGGTGACCTAACTCGCTTTCCTTACTTGGGCGCAATGGAAACTACTTATTTTCCATCAGTCACTATATCTTATCTATATCCACGCTTGTGGGTCTGATCACACTTGTTCTTGGTTATACTTTATATTTCTTGTTCTATTCCTGTTACCAAGTATAAATATACCCAGAGACAAGCGAAATCTTAAAAGGTTACCTTGCAGAATTTAAAAACTATATCGAATCCCACCATGATAGATGAGAACTTACATGAAATTACGTATCGAAATACAGACCCAATGTACACCCAGCCTCGGTTTTGAGGCCATTGACCATTTCTGTGAAAGGTAAACCCCAGGATTATTTCACAACAGAAAAAACTCAACAGGGTTGGAATGCTGTGGTCCGGGGCAGAAATGTTCATCTGTCCTGATATCTGTCTGCACTGTTTAGTTCCTCTCTTCGGGCATCTGCCTATCTCCAATTCTGTATACTTATTAAGCTAATAGATCATGGATGTTGGAGCCCTAGGGGAGTCTATGCTGGATATACCCGAGCCGCGGAGCGGCGAGGGTATATCCAGCATAGACTCCCCGTGGGCTCCAACATCCATGAACTAATAGGTTTATACCACGATTTCCTCCATTTTGTATTAATTTCTTACCTGATATCCAAAGATTATAGCCAGGAGAAAACATTTTGTAAAAGCAAGCGACACGGCCCGGGTCCGCTCTGCGCGAAGCCATTGTTTGTGTTCCTTGCCGGGAGAGGTGCCACCGTGTTTACACTCATTTTTCGTATGGAATCCAACCATGACATGTTATAATATCAAAGTCCCAAGAAGTATTCGATCCATAGACAAGGAATGCGTGCTAATTTCCTCCATTTTCTTCAATATAAATAAGAATCCATTGATTTTCCAAACGGGTCCGAAATTTTCCTCGTACAGCGAGCGGATGACCTATATCTACATCCGGGCCACTGACACACTTTCGCCGAACAAGGAGGCGGGTGGGAATGGCCGGACCGCGACTCGCTTACGATGGAAAAATCAATGGATTCTTATTTATATTGAACAAAATGGAGAAAATTAGCACGCATTCCTCGTCTATGGATCGAATACTTCTTGGGATTTTAATATTACAACATGACAAGCTTGGAATCAATACGAAATCTGACTGCAAACTTACCACTAGGACCTCAGGTTAGAACTTATTTATGTTCGCATTGGATTTCTTCACCGTTCAGTGTGGCGCAATGGCTAAGACCTTCGCCTACCACCACTGCGGCCGGGGTTCAATTCTGATACGAGTTGGGACGATTTTTCACATCGAAACAATGGCGAGGCTAAATTTCTATGTCCGCCAGTGTCTCCAAAAATATTCTAAGTCCAACTTGACCCCGAAAAAGTATATACCAAAAATTCTAAAAACGCACAAGGGTGGTATATGCAGAATATACCACGTATATATCGCATATAAAACCACCGGAAGTGCCAGAATAGTGGTATAAGCCTCTATATCCAGAGTCTAAGCAGCATGCCTGATTGCTCAGTGCAAGGACCTCTTTCTGTGAGGCCTACCACAAAGATGTTCTCTCCGATAGGTCCAGGTGTGACTACTAATTGATTGCGGGACCCTCCCATACACGGTCGTCCCATCACTTCTGGCAGGCTGCACACAGTGTCTGTTTGAAACTCTAGGCTCCTCTCCTCCCCTATAGTCCCCTTTACTTCTCCACCAGATCAAAAGGTCGGCGGTCCTCATACCCTTTGTCTAACAAGTGTCCTGTACCGCTAGCTGGAGAGAGCCCTCGTCCTACCCCCGTCAGGCCCTCTTAATTGTGCATTACCTGGAGTCATTCTCTTGAGAGGTGGCAAACAAGACATATAGCGGCCGTGGGCAGGTGGTCCGAGTGCCATCCAGGTCTGGTGATGAGAAAGTGATGCCCTAAGCATTGTGCCCTACCGACACAGAGTCAGGAGGGTCCATCCTTTTTAACACTTTAAGAGCCACAGAGGCGCGTACGTCGCCATTATGCATGTAGCCCTGGAGTTATTCAAAGGACTTTGTTCATGCATCACTGACCTCAGGGGATTGATACATTCTCGAGGAGTCGGCACAATGCCCCGGCGCAGCGCAGTTCTGGTTTCTAGCTGTGTTCGCCAGCACTGCATTGGCACATCATACCTACTAAAGCACGTACCCCATGGAGGTATCATGCAGTCCTCCTGGGATTAAAGCAGACTATGAGCACTAAAGCAACAGCTGGGAACAGGAGGCTGTGATATTGGCGGATGGCTCCCCTTGTTGTCCTGTTCCAACCAGAAGTCTGAGTAGATTGTCATCTATATGAGTGTAACCACATCGATGGAGTGAGTAATATGAAGCTAAACTAGATTGGAAACAAGAAACACCATACGGAACACGTTCTGTTCAGTTTATATATGTATATATGCCATTTATTCTGGGACTTTGTATTGCATGAAGTGTGACTTCTACAATAACAATAATGATATATCCTAATTTCTTTGACTTACATTATCCTTAATACTATTTCCATGGCACTTGGCACTTTGATAGAATTGGCATACACTACACAGACAGACTATCACCTTTCTACCAACTAATCTTGCCAACTTATCTTTGGCGACTAGACAGAACAAAACGCCCAGCAAAGCTGTAAAGGAAACAAATAAGGGTAGCAGGGACTTCTCTAAATGTCCCGTGTTACGTGCAATCTATAACTCACTGTATGCCTGAGAAATGGTTAACTGATAATCCCCTTCCTATAGATGTTGAAATTGCTGATACGTGTAACGATATATCTAACCGGGTCAGGCGGTTGAAAATAAGAAAATAACCCCTGTGAAGCTATATCTACAAATCAAGTTGACACACCCTCAGGCAGTATTATGGACGTTAAAGCTATTTCTGCTAATAGAGCACTCTCTGCAGTAGAAGTTGGTACTTGAAGGACTTTAGACTGACGAGTTTGTATGTGAAGACACCCAACACCCTGTAGAAGGATTAGCCTCTGTGTGCCCACTCGGAGACCTCGGCCACCAGCGTCGGGGTTGGGCCGATTGAGGCACTTAACGTTAACCAGGTAACAAGAGCTTCCATGTCCGGCAGGGCTTGTTTGTTTACCTCCAGCTACCTGAGCCACTAGGGGTGGGTGGGGATGGCCAGGTTTAGCCCTGGGTAGCCTCCAGGGTCTAAGGCTTATAACCCCCCTGGTCAGAGGATCCAGGGTGTAGGGAAGGTTTAGGCTGATGGGTATGGAGTTAACTGTAACGTACCGTTATATACATATACACGTAGACACTGCAAGCTGACCCCCTGTCTGCCTGCCTCCAGCATCCAGCAGATTTAGGACTGATTAGTCAGACATAGTTTGGATGAAATGATTTAATTGAGTTAATGAATCGATGCTCTGATTGGCTTTATTAAGATGCACCGCGGCTCCTGGCCATTACGAGGGCGTGTAGGAACGTAATCCAACGTTAAGCCAACAGAGTGCCCGACCCTCGACCCACTGAGAAACCATGGTTTGTGCACGGTCTGCAACAACAAATTAACGTTGGCATCAGATCAGCAATTCTCCAGCTCATCCTCCACCTAATCACCACCCCGTAAAACACAGTCTATACCCGGATTTACAGTCTCGAAAACAAAGAAATCCCATCTTTTTCATCGTTTCGCTAATTTCCACGGTTTTGTCACGTACGCGGTGTTTGAACTGTATCTCTCAAGGTATTTCGAATGGTTCAATTTACTCCAAAGCAGCTTTTACTCACGTGTAAGTGGCTAATGGTGTTATCTTTTGTTCACTCGGACAAGCACTGTGGATAAATAATTACGTCGGTAATTCAGACTGATGAATTATCCTAAACATTGATATATTATAGTCGCCATGCTAATTCTAAAATGTCAGGTCAAAGTGGGCCTATTACTTTGCATTTTATGTTGTATTGTAATATTGCAATGATCACTTATTTCGCATATAAAAGTTTTATTTATTATATTTGCAGTCATAGGCATTTCGTGAAGCTTTATTGCCATAAGTTACATACCACAGTGCCGGTGGAAGGCGTAGCTCCTGCCATGGTTTTAGTGATGGGATAACATGGTGCTTGACTTAATAGTTTTGATATCAGTGTTTTACCGAAACATTTGGTGGGTAAGGGACGTGACTACTGACATATCCTGGTGATGAGGGGACATGTCATCGTGTTCAAACAGGAGAGATATGATATCTGTCATGTCAGTGGCTGGCGAAGGGAGATGGTTCTGTCATTGTGCCATTTACAGAGCCCGAGTTACAGAGAGACATGGCCTCCACCATTATATCAGTGGTGAAGAGACATGGCTCCTGCAGTTGTGTCAGTAGTGGAGTGACATGACATTGCATCAGTGGTGAAGGGATGTGGCTTCAGTTGTGGTGTCATGGGTGGAGGGACATAGCAGAAGTCTGTTGTTGTGTCAGTTTTGGAGAGACATGGCGTCTGCTGTTGTGTCTGTCGTAAAGAGACATTGCATCTGTTGTTGTGTCAGTGACGGAGGAACATGGCTTCTGCTGTTGTGTCTGTGGTAAAAAGACATGGCTTCTGTTGTTGTGTCAGTGGTTTAGAGACATGGCAGAAGTCTGTTGTTGTGTCCGTTTGTGGAGAGACATGGCTTCTGTTGTTGTGTCAGTGGTAAAGAGACATGGCAGAAGTCTGTTGTTGTTGTGTCAGTTTTGGAGAGACATGGCTTCTGTTGTTGTGTCAGTGGTAAAGAGACATGGCAGAAGTCTGTTGTTGTGTCAGTTTTGGAGAGACATGGCTTCTGTTGTTGTGTCAGTGGTAAAGAGACATGGCAGAAGTCTGTTGTTGTGTCAGTTTTGGAGAGACATGGCTTCTGTTGTTGTGTCAGTGGTAAAGAGACATGGCAGAAGTCTGTTGTTGTGTCAGTTTTGGAGAGACATGGCTTCTGTTGTTGTGTCAGTGGTAAAGAGACATGGCAGAAGTCTGTTGTTGTGTCAGTTTTGGAGAGACATGGCTTCTGTTGTTGTGTTAGTGGTAAAGCGACATGGCAGAAGTCTGTTGTTGTGTAAATGTTTGGAGAGACATGGCTTCTGTTGTTGTGTCTGCGGTAAAGAGACATGGATTCTGTTGTTGTATCAGTTTTGGAGAGACATGGCTTCCATTGTTGTATCGGTGATGAAGGGGCAAGGGTTCTGTCGTTGTGTCAGTGATGAAGGGGCATGGGTTCTATTGTTGTGTCAGAGATGAAAGGGCATGGGTTCTGTTGTTGTGTCAGTGATGAAGGGGCAAGGGTTCTGTTGTTGTGTCAGTGATGAAGGGGCAAGGGTTCTGTCGTTGTGTCAGTGATGAAGGGGCAAGGGTTCTGTCGTTGTGTCAGTGATGAAGGGGCATGGGTTCTATTGTTGTGTCAGAGATGAAGGGGCATGGGTTCTGTTGTTGTGTCAGTGATGAAGGGGCAAGGGTTCTGTTGTTGTGTCAGTGATGAAGGGGCATGGGTTCTGTTGTTGTGTTAGTGATGAAGGGGCATGGGTTCTGTTGTTGTGTCAGTGATGAAGGGGCATGGGTTCTGTTGTTGTGTCAGTGATGAAGGGGAATGGGTTCTGTTGTTGTGTCAGTGATGAAGGGGCATGGGTTCCGTTGTTGGGTCAGTGGTGGAGGGACATGGCTTCCGTTGTTGTGTCAGTGGTGGACGGATATGGCTTCCATCATTGTTTCAATGATTCAGAGTTTTGTTGTTGTGGCAGTGCAGAAGGAACATGGCCTCTGCCATAGTGTAAGTGTTATGGCTGTGGCAATTCGAAGGGAGATGGCTCTGGTGAATGGCAGAGATGGGTGACATGGCTTCTGACGGCATGTCAGTGGCAGAGATGGATGACAGGGCTTCTGTTTTTTGTTTGAGTCAATGGTGGAAGAACATGGCCTCTACCATGGTTATTAGGGGACATGACCTCTGCATGGACAAGCAAATTGGTGGACACGCATGGGATCTCCTTCCTGACAAACAATAATTATCATGATGCGGATGATGCTATAGGTTTCATTTTGAACTTTGAAGTGAACGGTAAGAGTTACGCAAAGAAGTGAGTGATACAACGTACTTGTCTTATATCAAGGCTACGGGCAATGCAAAATGTAATGGCGGGGTTGTGGCCTTCCTCGTGGTTACTTAAAATAGTGATGGCAGTAACGCCCTCATGGCCTTTGCCACTGAGGCAGTGGTAATAGCAGCAAGCTTCGATAGGTCCTTGGTAATAGGCCATAGATTCTATCATTGATTTGGGAATGGTGCCATAGTCAAGACATGGCTTTTGTCATGGATTCTAACATGGTATCAACGTTGGATGGGCCAGACATGTCGTCTGATTAAGCACTACGGATCAAACTGTCAGTTGTTGTTTTTTCCCTCCTGTTTTCATGTCGGCCATGGTGGTCAATGGTTGAGCAGGTAGGCATTTCTTTTATTATGGTGGACACACCTCTGTTTTGAAGTCAGTGATGGACAGCTGTCATAGTGTCTACAGGTATTTGTAATATCATTATGTTCTCTAATGATAATATTCGCAGATGCGGTGGTTGGGGTCAAGACTTCAGCCATCTTATCAGTATTGAGGACTTGGCTTTTAGTTTGTCAAAGTGCCAATGGTTCAGTCTTGGCTTCTACGGTAATTGAGGGCAATGGCTTTCACTACTGTTGTATATGATAGTGGCTTTCACTACTGGGGAATATGATAGTATAAAAACTACATATCACTACCTCATGAATATGAGGTCTTATCTTAAGTTAATGCACATTTTCTGAAATACCAGTACCTGTGTTCTTTTTAAGCGCCATGACACGGTAAGCCAAAACGATAGGCACGTTCCCAACACTTATCCTATATTATTTCTACCTTTTACAAGCATACTTCACAACTCCGACCGTAAGATGAACCCGAAGGAAGTCATAGTTGTATACAAACCAGCATCCATATCAAGAATCTTCGATTAATATCCTTGTCCGTATGCCCAGTGCCTGACTCTCTCTACAGCAGAAGTAAAAAAGCCTTTTAGTCTCTGTCAGCATGTACTGCTGCTTCTGCTGTTTGACTGGGTGTGCGTGTGTCTTGGAGGAGTAGAGGGACGGTGGTAATCCTCCGAAATCCTCTGACCAGGGTTCATACACGTGACAGTTGAATAATGGATATTTGCGGATTAACATGACAGCAGCACTAATCCCCATTTAGATGCCACTTGATGGGGATTTAAACAAAGGCCGTCTTGTTGGCAGCTCCAGCTTCACTCCGACTTTTGTAAAAGCTGATTGCCTTAATTCTTTACGTGGGCGACATTCCTTCCAAGGCCTGACTTGGGCATGCAGTTTGGTCCATTTCAAAATGTAGTTAGACTAAATGGATTCAAAATAAGGATTTGGCGCTTTGAGCCTTTCATGGCAGTGGGGATGTGAGTATGTCTGGATGAAAGAGGTTATAGTTGTGAAAAAGGTTTAATTAAAGGGTAAAATTAAGTGGGAAGAAAATCAATTGAGAAATTATACAATAAAACAGTGGTCATACGACGGTAGGGAGGTAGAAAGTTGACAGAGGCAGGGTAATACATGAACGGGTTCACCCTGAATGGCTTACGTTTTTCATGATGGTCTCTTGATGGAAGAAAATGCTCTAATCAACAGAATTACCTATCATTATTGTCAAAGTTATATTCATCTCAAACTCTCAGTGGTGGTAATTCCTCACAGGATTGCACCTTATACCCATCATTACAACGTCACAGTAAACGCTACAGAAAAATGAACAACCCATGTTTAACCTCTCAACTATTCATTGTCCAATGTTCAAGTTATTTGATAGTAGTATATAGGGGTAAACTCAGCGCATAACTACAGCTACTGAAATCGATTTGACCTACTAAGTGACCTAATTTTGAAGGCGGGAAATTTGAAATCTAGAGCTTTGATTGCTTGAGAGACCAGAAGTGACGTTATTAGCTAGTTTCTTGAGGTCTGATTGGCTGAGAGTTAAAAAGGCGGGAAATTTGAAATTTAGCAATTGAAGGCGGGAGAGACGGTTGCCATGGCAACAACAAAACAAATAAATGAGTTCTTGTCATGGCAACCTTGACCTTGACAATGCAATTTTGACCTGACACCTAGTGGAAATTATTGGAACTACTTATAGCTGCATTAAGTGGAGCGCTCCGACACCTAGCGGATATTATTGGAACTGCTTTTAGCTACCTGCACATTTTTTTTTCACACCTGACACCTAGTGGATATTATTGGAACTGCTTATAGGTGGACTTAGTGAACCCCTTTTGCAGTTAAAAACAAAACTAGTAGCGATGGTCTTACCACCATTTCTCAAATTTGTGCAGTGCTGTTTGTGAAAATCTAGCCTTGTGTAAATCGGGGGCAGAGTAATGAATTTCACCCGTTTTGCAATGCGGGCCAAGGATTTTGTACTGCAACAACGACGTAGCAACTCAGTGAGCTGTAATTTGTTGCCACCACCGTCGCCATCCCCACCTGTGCGCAAATAGCATGAGTGCGCCTGCTTTCCACCAGGTGGCCACATTAGAGTTGCTGACCGTCTAAGCACACAGCACATTTCCATATCCTCAACACTTCGAAAGGTTTACGACCATCAGCTAGTTTTAAGATGGGTGTGGCCAAAGGGGCAAGTTCCGCGTCAGTCAACGAAAGCTGCTTTCCCAATACCTTCCAGTGTGGTCCTACGAGAGCGGCTGTCACGCTGATGAAATCCTTTTTCTTTCTGGTGTTCACCACTAAGTCAAAATCTTAAAATTTTTCGACCTAGACTGATGTTTTCTAAAGCAGACCTTAGTTTTTCATATTTGAAAGGGTGCGTTGTGTCCAAGTGTTTTCACAGCATGAGCCTTCCGTAATGCTCGGGGGAACTGTCTTCACGTCTGAGATAGTGCGTCCATGTGAATTCCTAAAGCGGATGCTAGCTCCTTTGAATATTCGTCTCCAATCATTTCACAGATCGTAAACAGTGACAAATCTGTAGGATATTTTGCTTTTACCATTGCTGCGGTGGTAGGTGGCTAGGTAGATAGGTAGGTAGGTAGAGTGAGTGGGTAGGTAGAAGTAGGGTAGGGGTTATATAGGGTAGAGTAGGGGTAGGGCGTGTTATACATACGCGCACATGGGACGGTTTTTCCCCCCCTTTAATTAAGGGGTGCCCCCACCCCATACATTACCCCTACCCTACCCCTTTCACACTTACCTACCTACCCTACCTGATTTTTTTTCTCTGCCTCCTTTACTCTAGCTTGAACATCAAAAGAAAATTGTTTGTTATTCAACCACGAACCAGTGAGCGGCAATAGGGTGGTGGTGGTGGTGGTGACGGCGGTGGCAGGCTCGCCCTCCTCAACCCTTTACACATTACGGGCTAACTGCGTCCCTTTACCTGACTCGCGAAGGCAGCGAGCCAGTTTTCCCAGCAGATGCTTTACATGGGGAGTGACTTAATATCAGCTGGGAGAGTGAATTCACATTCTAGATCAATTAGATTCTTGTCTAAGGTGGGGCCCCCTGACTGTGCATGATTAAAACGTTTATTAGTTGGAGATTTTTACACCAGTGGGTCAGTGGTGGAGGGACATGGCTTCCTTTGTTGTGTCAGTGGTGGACGGATATGGCTTCCATCATTGTTTCAATGATTCAGAGTTTTGTTGTTGTGGCAGTGCAGAAGGAACATGGCCTCTGCCATAGTGTAAGTGTTATGGCTGTGGCAATTCGAAGGGAGATGGCTCTGGTGAATGGCAGAGATGGGTGACATGGCTTCTGACGGCATGTCAGTGGCAGAGATGGATGACAGGGCTTCTGTTTTTTGTTTGAGTCAATGGTGGAAGAACATGGCCTCTACCATGGTTATTAGGGGACATGACCTCTGCATGGACAAGCAAATTGGTGGACACGCATGGGATCTCCTTCCTGACAAACAATAATTATCATGATGCGGATGATGCTATAGGTTTCATTTTGAACTTTGAAGTGAACGGTAAGAGTTACGCAAAGAAGTGAGTGATACAACGTACTTGTCTTATATCAAGGCTACGGGCAATGCAAAATGTAATGGCGGGGTTGTGGCCTTCCTCGTGGTTACTTAAAATAGTGATGGCAGTAACGCCCTCATGGCCTTTGCCACTGAGGCAGTGGTAATAGCAGCAAGCTTCGATAGGTCCTTGGTAATAGGCCATAGATTCTATCATTGATTTGGGAATGGTGCCATAGTCAAGACATGGCTTTTGTCATGGATTCTAACATGGTATCAACGTTGGATGGGCCAGACATGTCGTCTGATTAAGCACTACGGATCAAACTGTCAGTTGTTGTTTTTTCCCTCCTGTTTTCATGTCGGCCATGGTGGTCAATGGTTGAGCAGGTAGGCATTTCTTTTATTATGGTGGACACACCTCTGTTTTGAAGTCAGTGATGGACAGCTGTCATAGTGTCTACAGGTATTTGTAATATCATTATGTTCTCTAATGATAATATTCGCAGATGCGGTGGTTGGGGTCAAGACTTCAGCCATCTTATCAGTATTGAGGACTTGGCTTTTAGTTTGTCAAAGTGCCAATGGTTCAGTCTTGGCTTCTACGGTAATTGAGGGCAATGGCTTTCACTACTGTTGTATATGATAGTGGCTTTCACTACTGGGGAATATGATAGTATAAAAACTACATATCACTACCTCATGAATATGAGGTCTTATCTTAAGTTAATGCACATTTTCTGAAATACCAGTACCTGTGTTCTTTTTAAGCGCCATGACACGGTAAGCCAAAACGATAGGCACGTTCCCAACACTTATCCTATATTATTTCTACCTTTTACAAGCATACTTCACAACTCCGACCGTAAGATGAACCCGAAGGAAGTCATAGTTGTATACAAACCAGCATCCATATCAAGAATCTTCGATTAATATCCTTGTCCGTATGCCCAGTGCCTGACTCTCTCTACAGCAGAAGTAAAAAAGCCTTTTAGTCTCTGTCAGCATGTACTGCTGCTTCTGCTGTTTGACTGGGTGTGCGTGTGTCTTGGAGGAGTAGAGGGACGGTGGTAATCCTCCGAAATCCTCTGACCAGGGTTCATACACGTGACAGTTGAATAATGGATATTTGCGGATTAACATGACAGCAGCACTAATCCCCATTTAGATGCCACTTGATGGGGATTTAAACAAAGGCCGTCTTGTTGGCAGCTCCAGCTTCACTCCGACTTTTGTAAAAGCTGATTGCCTTAATTCTTTACGTGGGCGACATTCCTTCCAAGGCCTGACTTGGGCATGCAGTTTGGTCCATTTCAAAATGTAGTTAGACTAAATGGATTCAAAATAAGGATTTGGCGCTTTGAGCCTTTCATGGCAGTGGGGATGTGAGTATGTCTGGATGAAAGAGGTTATAGTTGTGAAAAAGGTTTAATTAAAGGGTAAAATTAAGTGGGAAGAAAATCAATTGAGAAATTATACAATAAAACAGTGGTCATACGACGGTAGGGAGGTAGAAAGTTGACAGAGGCAGGGTAATACATGAACGGGTTCACCCTGAATGGCTTACGTTTTTCATGATGGTCTCTTGATGGAAGAAAATGCTCTAATCAACAGAATTACCTATCATTATTGTCAAAGTTATATTCATCTCAAACTCTCAGTGGTGGTAATTCCTCACAGGATTGCACCTTATACCCATCATTACAACGTCACAGTAAACGCTACAGAAAAATGAACAACCCATGTTTAACCTCTCAACTATTCATTGTCCAATGTTCAAGTTATTTGATAGTAGTATATAGGGGTAAACTCAGCGCATAACTACAGCTACTGAAATCGATTTGACCTACTAAGTGACCTAATTTTGAAGGCGGGAAATTTGAAATCTAGAGCTTTGATTGCTTGAGAGACCAGAAGTGACGTTATTAGCTAGTTTCTTGAGGTCTGATTGGCTGAGAGTTAAAAAGGCGGGAAATTTGAAATTTAGCAATTGAAGGCGGGAGAGACGGTTGCCATGGCAACAACAAAACAAATAAATGAGTTCTTGTCATGGCAACCTTGACCTTGACAATGCAATTTTGACCTGACACCTAGTGGAAATTATTGGAACTACTTATAGCTGCATTAAGTGGAGCGCTCCGACACCTAGCGGATATTATTGGAACTGCTTTTAGCTACCTGCACATTTTTTTTTCACACCTGACACCTAGTGGATATTATTGGAACTGCTTATAGGTGGACTTAGTGAACCCCTTTTGCAGTTAAAAACAAAACTAGTAGCGATGGTCTTACCACCATTTCTCAAATTTGTGCAGTGCTGTTTGTGAAAATCTAGCCTTGTGTAAATCGGGGGCAGAGTAATGAATTTCACCCGTTTTGCAATGCGGGCCAAGGATTTTGTACTGCAACAACGACGTAGCAACTCAGTGAGCTGTAATTTGTTGCCACCACCGTCGCCATCCCCACCTGTGCGCAAATAGCATGAGTGCGCCTGCTTTCCACCAGGTGGCCACATTAGAGTTGCTGACCGTCTAAGCACACAGCACATTTCCATATCCTCAACACTTCGAAAGGTTTACGACCATCAGCTAGTTTTAAGATGGGTGTGGCCAAAGGGGCAAGTTCCGCGTCAGTCAACGAAAGCTGCTTTCCCAATACCTTCCAGTGTGGTCCTACGAGAGCGGCTGTCACGCTGATGAAATCCTTTTTCTTTCTGGTGTTCACCACTAAGTCAAAATCTTAAAATTTTTCGACCTAGACTGATGTTTTCTAAAGCAGACCTTAGTTTTTCATATTTGAAAGGGTGCGTTGTGTCCAAGTGTTTTCACAGCATGAGCCTTCCGTAATGCTCGGGGGAACTGTCTTCACGTCTGAGATAGTGCGTCCATGTGAATTCCTAAAGCGGATGCTAGCTCCTTTGAATATTCGTCTCCAATCATTTCACAGATCGTAAACAGTGACAAATCTGTAGGATATTTTGCTTTTACCATTGCTGCGGTGGTAGGTGGCTAGGTAGATAGGTAGGTAGGTAGAGTGAGTGGGTAGGTAGAAGTAGGGTAGGGGTTATATAGGGTAGAGTAGGGGTAGGGCGTGTTATACATACGCGCACATGGGACGGTTTTTCCCCCCCTTTAATTAAGGGGTGCCCCCACCCCATACATTACCCCTACCCTACCCCTTTCACACTTACCTACCTACCCTACCTGATTTTTTTTCTCTGCCTCCTTTACTCTAGCTTGAACATCAAAAGAAAATTGTTTGTTATTCAACCACGAACCAGTGAGCGGCAATAGGGTGGTGGTGGTGGTGGTGACGGCGGTGGCAGGCTCGCCCTCCTCAACCCTTTACACATTACGGGCTAACTGCGTCCCTTTACCTGACTCGCGAAGGCAGCGAGCCAGTTTTCCCAGCAGATGCTTTACATGGGGAGTGACTTAATATCAGCTGGGAGAGTGAATTCACATTCTAGATCAATTAGATTCTTGTCTAAGGTGGGGCCCCCTGACTGTGCATGATTAAAACGTTTATTAGTTGGAGATTTTTACACCTACAAGTGTACACTGGAGGAGGAGGCCATCTTCTTCCCTTTGAAAGTGTCATTATAGACCATAAACCTGGAGTGTATGGTTTCCCCCTGTACATTTCATTTAGCAAGCCTGGAGGAAAGGGTGCCAAAGTGTCAGAAGGGTCATTTGCTTGAAACTACTGACCACAGCTATAAGACTGCTAATTTGTAAACTGCTAATTTGTACATGGCGATATTATTTTTTAATGGTATGGTAAAGAGAGAAATCCAATCCAGCACATTCTGTGTCATGCCTGGTCAGGCGCATGCCTGCTTTTACCACCCTTCATGTTAGCTCAAACATAAAAGCAAAAATCGTTTATTATACAAGCACGGACCAGTGTACAGCCGTTGTTGTTGTTGTTGTTGTGGGGGGTTGTGGTGGGAAAATGTTATAATGAGTGGGACTGGAGGTAAGGCTGAAATCCACACTTGTCTTTTGATCCTGGAGGACAGATGGCAATGGCAGTGGTGCAGCATGCAAACAGGATGGTGTGTAAACTACTAGTTTTCAACATGCTGAATGGGAACTTTTTTTAAGAATGATGAGTGAAAAAAAAATGTAAATTTTAACCTGTAGAAAAGTACTTTACAGTGACGTGGAAAATAGCGATTTTTCTTAAAAAAAAAAAAGCCATGGAGCACGTGGAAACTTATCGTTTAGAACCCCATGAGACTTTTTTTTTGAAAAACTGCGCTGTTAAACTCATTTATAAAACTTATTCTTTGTTAAATTGGTGTTGTTTTTTTTTACTTTTTACCAACAGGTAAAAAAACCCTAGAGGATTTTTCTTGTCTTCAGTAAGGTGTAAAATGGGTAACAGGACAAACTGTGACAACTTTGCAACCTTCAGCGGATATTAGAGTTACCACCCTCACTATATGACAACAGCCTAGTGAGGAGTGGCCAATTTCAGTTCTGAACACCCTTGCGTAAATGATTCTGTTTGCGACAAGTGGTAGATAATGTAATTTTGTCCACCTGAAATAGCCTTGTTTTTATCAACACTTCTACCAAAGTAGGATCAATAAAAACTGAATTTCCACCCTTTGGACTTTTTTTTAGTTTTCTGCCTTTTGTGCATAAAAGAGATTGAGGATGCACAGGGTATGGCATGAAGTCTCTTAATGTGCATTACAACATTGTGAGTAAGCTCAATCCCTACTACCTGCCAATTTTTACTTCTTGTGATCAATTTTTTTATGGATGGACAAAAGGAGTGTTTGTCGTTCTTTATCAAAGGTGCTGTGTTGTTTTGAAGGAAACACTCTCTAAAATTTAAATTGGGAGGAACAAACGTGTCTGAAGGATGATGTTCAGGACAACACCGCCACAGTTGAATCAGCTTACCTTGTTCTACACCACCCCTTATGTCTGAAATAAAAACCTCCGTTTCTCTTTTGTGAGAAGTGGATAAGCTCCGAGGTAGTGAAGCAGGAGTCATGATCAGCTGAGCAGTGAGTGACCCTTGCACCATCAATGCTCACAGTGGCATCTCGGTGGTCAGTTTAAATGGGGGGTAGGGTAGAGTGACCATGAGTTGTCCACCTGGACCCCTGTGAAAGCTATAACTTATTGTTGGGTCTCTGCTACAGTAAGCAAACTTGTAGGGGACACTTGATTATGGATGTGAAAATTATCTTGAAGTCTTAGGCTGTCAAGCCAATAATAGTTAAACTGCCATAAACTTAGTCTATTAGGCTATTATAGGCCTTCATTACCTGGTGAATGTGACTTTTCATCATCAGTACCATGAGTCAACCACAAGTACCTTGAGTTGGCCACATCACACTGTGAATAAAATGCTCATAGCAGGGTGTCTACTTTTGTATCAAATACAAAGGAAGGGCTTATTCATAAGTAACTGATACTTGACAGTACATGCATATAATGCATTAATCGTTTTTAAAGGAAGCTAACTGTCTTCAATTTCGATTTTTCATCATTTACTGCTGATTTCCTCTTCCAAGGTGGTTGGCAGGTTGTCAGAGATCCACCTCCCAGTCTGAAAATATTGCCCCTGGGCCCATATTATAGACAGTCCGTAGAGAGGGATGGGACTGGATTCCAAAAGAATATTTAAGTAGCAGCATCTACATCTACCCCTCTCCTAGCAAGGTAAATAGTTTGAAAACCATTAGAATGATCATTTATTATTATAATTTGGAGTCAAGAACAAGGAAAATGGCCGACTCAAGATACATGGACAACTCAAGGTCACTCTACCCTAATACATACTGGGGAAAAGGGGGTGGGAGGAAAAAAGCAGCTGCTCAACGCACTGCACATGGTGGCAACTTGGCGGGCAGTCTAACATAAACAAAACAGGGTTGGATATACAGGCTCATTAGGCTGCTACTGGAGGGAGGGGGCCCAGAAGGGTTTATAAGGAGTCCTGAGTGGCTCACTGACCATCACATGAGCACTTTTACTGCTACCGCTGTTGCTTTAACCGCACCTACCACAGTTTCACTACACCGCCACCACCATTTCCACAGTCATGCCAAGCAAACTGAAAACGAGACCTAAGAAGCTACCACCCCTTAAACTGCAGCGCTCTTCTACAGAGGGCTCTCTCTCTCTGCACCTTGTTATAAAGTAGTAGTGGGCGATTGCTGCGTCAAGGAAGCACCCCCACCACCGTTTTACTTGCTACTGACCCTGCATAAAACTCCAGAGGTGGAAACCTTAATGCGCGAGTTGCACAGTGGATGGGACAGTGGGGAGAATGGGGAGTCTAGTTTCGACATAAGCGAGTTTATTAATCCTGCAACGTCTAAAGACTACTACAACGACCTTACAATCCCCACAAACATCATCGAGCTAACTGAAGCTGCTTCAACAGCAGCAGCTCTGGCGCAGACGCTGTTGGCACCACCACCTTCACCTGAAGAGGTTGTTGGCAGGACGTACACTTACCCTGTCATGACTCAACCTGAGGTCGTTGACTCGACTAAAGAGGTGGAGGAGGAGGCAGCGGAAAAGGCGGGTGAAAAGAAGCCAGTGCCGGTGGTGCTAGCAGGTGTTAACCACCCTTTGGCCGTTTCACCCCCGCTATTGACTGATGAGAAAACCAACTCGAGAAAGAAGAAAGCGACACCATCAGGCACAGGGTCAGGGACCGTTTCTGAACCAGTGAAAAAAAGAAAAGGCAGAAAACCTCTAAAGCAGCAGCAGCAGCAGCAGCAGTGGCGGCAGCAGCAGTAGCAGCAGCAGCACCACCACCACCACCACCACCAAAACCAGTTCCAGGACCGCTACACCTTAGGTCTGTAGGCGGAAATGATAGCCTCGAATTAACTTCCAAGAAATGGCCTGTGGAAAAGTGAGCAGGCAAAATATTACACCCGCTCCTAACCAAATTTCCTACCCTGAAGGTGACAAGAATGCACGCATAGAGGTGTACAAGAAGTCCATGGTGAAAGGGTTGGCCATTCACTCCTACATAGATAGACCCTTTGAAAGGTGTATTAACCTTTCACCTCCCCATGTCAAACGCCTCATCAGCAAATGCCCAACTCTCCTAAAGCACTACCAAGATATTTACACCAAGCCTACCAGGGAGTGCCGGCTGTTTCTAACCTTGTAGAGGATTTAGACATCTCCACTGGTGCACCTTCTTCACAAGGGTGCAGGTAAAATCCACATTGGCACTCAGTTCTACATAAATGAAATGAACCTTTCTGTGCCTTCTGCCATATGCCACCCCATCTGTCCCTCACACTGTGGGGCACACCATCACGCCTCAAGTGCTGGAAACGCTTCAATCATGTGTGGGCCCACTTCTGGAACAAGACTACAAGAGTTTCTACCAGTGAGCAAAGGTCAGTGGTCAACAGTTCTTCTTTAAAAAAATCTGGTAAACAGCTCCTCTCGTGTCAAATCAAATGTATTTCATAGCATTATCGTATATGTACCAGTTCAACAACTGCTGCTCATGTGTTACAAGCATTGTAGTGTATCATCTTAATGCATAGAAACTATAGTGTATCATGTGCGATGAAAAATGACAAAATTTACTTTTTGCGCCTGAGAAAATAGAAGAAAGGAAACTTATGATGTCAAACTTTTTAAAACCTATAGCTGGTTTAGAAAAAAACGATACACAAGCATTTACAATGTCAGATTTACCACTTTGAAAAGTGATTCAAAGGTTAAGGTTGTGTTCTATCATGTACTTTCCTGTGTGGAAAAAGTAAAAAAGTAAAAATAAAAATTGTATAGTTTAAGGTTGTATTCTGTCATGGGTATAGTGTGTTAAAGACTGTGTTCTATCATGTATCCTGTGTGAAAAAAAGTTAAAAGGGAAAAAAGGAAAATGTGAAAAGTAAAAAATACATAGTTTTAGGTTGCATTCTGTCCTGTGTATACTGTATGAAAAATATTTGTGTTCTATCATGTATCCTGTGTGAAAAAGTGTAAAAAGTAAAACAATTACATAGTTTAAGCTTGTATTCTGTCATGTGTATGCTGTGTGAAAAAAAGTAAACAAAAAAGAAAAGTCATTGTGTAAAATTGTGTAAATAATTTACTAAAAGATGATGTTAAGGTTGTGTTCTATTACATATCCTTTGTAAAATTCTGTCATGTGTATACAGTGTGTGTGTGTGTGTGTGTGTGTTAAAAAAAAGGATGATAAATAATGCTAAAAAAAAACTAGGCACAAGAAACAAAAAGAAAAGTGATTGTGTAAAACAGTTCAGTTTTTTTCTTTGCGTCAAGCTCACCAGACAAGAGTTTGGTAGTGTTTAGCTAAGCAGGCTTCATGTCTAACCATCCTTTTGAATTTTATATGACATTGTGCCCCCATTTACAGTCGAGCACAACATATGGTAAACCTTCTGTAATTATTCCAGGCAGTAATGTATCTAGTATTTTATGCGGATGTGTAGAAAACTTTTTCTGGGAAGCAATTCCTGTAGACAACATTCAATATCTTAGAGGAGCTGAACCAGACACTGTTTACCACTGTTTAACTAGCGTTGATATGTAAAAGTCCGTTACTGTGGCTTTTTGGGATGCTTTTGTTGTTTTCATTGACTTCTGTAAACATAACAATGTTACATTACAGGCAAAGGATTGGTGTGTTAGTGTGCACAAATTGGTGTGTTGGTGTGCACAAATTTGCAGCATACCTACAGGAACTGAAAATTTACCCCAAAGTGGGTGTGTTCTGCCATTGTAAAAGTTATCTAAATGATGACAAAATATGTGAAACCATATGTTTGATCTGTCTACAATGCACCTTGGAACTTTCAGCTTTAAACTTGGTTGGGGTAAAAAAGTAATTTTTCATTCGGGCTAAATTTCAAGGATGGTTACCTTTCAGGGCTTTTAGCTCCAGTGAAAAAGAACTCTGCCTACTTTCTGACTGAGGCATTGATTAAACCTGCTATTACAAACATAGCTAGAATTAGTGGCACATGTTATTTTAATACCTGGAATAAAATCTTAAAGTCAATGCATTGGACAAGATCAAAATCACTGACCGTAAACACCTCTTTCTGTAGCATATGTACAAAACCTGCTAATGGTAAAAGCACATTCGTATGTCGAGGTTGTCTGTGAAATAAAAAAATGAAATACAAGTGAAAAAAACCCTGAGTTGTGTTTTGTTGTGTTGTGTTGAGTTAATTACATATTTCATTTCTTGTCTTAACGGTTAAATTGCATCAATATCATGTCTCCCCTAAAATTCCATGGGTATTACACAAATGTCAACAACCAATCGAAACTTAAGAAATTAGATCATGTATAAAGCATCCAACAAGCAATCAGCACTAAAAAACTAGGTTATACTTTCCCCTACCCCTTAAAGTTACATGGATATTACATGTCACTTCCTAACCACAAGGGGGCTCCACTAAACCCAGCTATAAGTAGTTCCAATAACAGCCACTAGGTGTCAGGCGTTAAGTCATCACTAATCTTTTAAGCACAAGGGGGCTCCACTGAACCCAGCTGTTGTATCCCGAAAGTCGAGCATCCCAGAAGTTGGTCGTAATTTTTAAAATAATTATTTCAAACTTTAACCGTTTCATGATTCTATGGGGTAGGGACAATATCATTGTTGTTGTCCTTTCAGATTCAGGGTTGTTGTCCTTTCAGATTCTATAAGAAGAGAGGGATGTAATCATGGTTTTTTATGTTTTCAAAATATTATTTATTTTCATTGATGTTTGTGGCCCATCAGCAATAGTAGGCTTAAATAGGGATTGCGCATGCACAGCCAACTTTTGGGATGCGCCAACATCTGGGATACGACAGCAGCTATGAGCAGTTCCAACAATATCCACTAGGTGTCAGGGCGCCACTAGTTTTTTTTCAACCACAAGAGGGTTCCACTAGGCTTAGCTAAAACAGTTTCAATAATATCCGCTAGGTGTCAGGTCAAAATGACGTTGTCAAGGTCAAGGTCACATCATTGTTCCATGACAACAACACATTTGTTTATGTTTTGTTGTTGTCATGGCAACCGTCTCTCACACCTTCAATTGCAAAATTTCAAATTTCCCGCCTTTTAAGCTAGACCATCTCTCAGCCAATCAGAGCTCAAGAAACTAGGTTATGACGTCACTTCCGGTCTCTCAACCAATCAAAGCTCGAGATTTCAAATTTCCCACCTTCAAAACTAGGTCACTTCCGGTTCATAAGTAGGTCAAATCGATTTCAGTAGCTGTAGCTATGAACTGAGTTTACCCCTATATACTACTTTTGATATATATGTGTAAAATTAGGTTGCCAACATGGTAAAACATTGATTGCTGCATGAGCTGCGGATCACATGTCTTTATGTTACATAATTTCATATTTTTTCTTCTATGGACGCCACCAAAGAAGTCTTTAGGTTTTTTTTTTGCATCATCATAGATATCACCAATGATCATCTGGATTTGATTCACTCGTATAGGCATATGATTGTGAGACTTTGCCATCATGAATCGGAGGTTTGTTCACATTTTGTTCACTCAAAATGTGGAAATCCAAATGTGGAAATCATATTCTGTCTGCGAGACTTTGTAGTGTCCGTCTTCTTTTCATTTGGACTATTTCCATCGTGTTCCTGACATCATTGAGAAAAAAACTACTCTCACTCTGCCACAGAATACTTACCCTAATTGAGTAATTAGTGTCACTTTTCAGCAAAAATTTTGCAAAAGTGGTAGGACGTGGCGTCATGAACAAGAGACATAATTGTATAAATTTGTATCCACAGACAGGTTAAAAACTGCAAACTTTGTTCAATACCACGAGGCATCTGATTCCGAGACGAGTGTCAGACTTTGAAAGGAACTGAAATACCCGATTGAAATACTAGAAAATTGCTCTTCATCCCCTTGCCTGCAACCTCACTCCTTCAAATTCAAAACCACCAGCTACTCAGACCAGAACAAAGCCTACACCTGTAGGTAAAGATGTCTGGTGGCGGATATGTCCAGAATCCTTCAGGCCAATTGGCAAACGGCTGAAAGTGTACATCAAGGAGTGAGGATATGGTGGCGAGCGGCCATCTACCAGGGTCATTATATTCCCAATTGGCTGCCCCTATACTCACTAGAGATCTGATGCGTGTGTGCAGATAGGTAGAAGGGAGGGGAGTTGAGGCCTGCTTGGACAGCCTGTCAACCTACCACCACCACCTACCAGCACCATCATACTCCACCACCAGCACCAACACCACCACACTTGGACGTGTCGGGTAGCAGACAGCCAGGCAAAGATGTCATTCAAGACATGGGACCCCAAACCAAAAGTGGCCTGTCCACAAATTTGCTAATTGGGAGGGTAGGGGAGAGGCCGAGATGTGTGTGTTTGAAAGGCATTCCACTGGCTAGTTTTGGTGGTGTTCAGTGAAGGGGTGGATACACTGATGGCAGTGTACAGATCCCGATGTGTCCCTGATATGTCAAATGTATTTCCCGAATACAATGTCACATGCAAAGATGGAAAGGACTGGCTTATGAAGAGATCTATATAAGGAGGAGTGTGAGGAAGGTTGGGTGAGGTAATATGGAACAAAAGTCTGTAATGTATAGTAGAGTAAAGAGTATTTGGTTTAAAAAGACATATTGATAATTACAAAGCAATTATGAACGTGGTAGTTAGTTTTAAAATTCAGGTTGCATGCTTGTATTTCATGACAATCTTTAGCCTTCTCTTTTTGGCTTCAGCTTTGAAGTTTGGTTCTTTTCCAGGTGAATTTGGATTGGATTTGTACTATGTTGTCAACTCCGAGTTTAGATTCGAGATCGGTAGAGGGACATAGGATGAGGTTTCATGGGGACTCTGCAGCAGTCTCAGCAGGGAGTTATCAGCCATATTGTACAACAGCTGGTCCCACCACCAGCCCCCAATCAGTGCTCAGACCTGTACCCCATTGCCCACCACGACCTTGCTGATTAGCTCCTATTTGTCCCCCACGACACGCCCGCCGACGTCTGGCCCAAGCTGGTCCATTGCCCGACCAACCTCCATGGGCTTATTGCACCATATCTGACGATCTGAAAATTCACTGACGATTTGGCTCTCTTACTGGAGGGATGTGCTATTGTTAGATATCTCTGCTTAAGATTTGTCTCTATGAAATCATGCACATAGGTTTTGGTAGAACAATCTTAGCATTGAAGAGTCACTATGGGTGGTACATAGTGAGTGTTCTGACAATTTGAGGCCTATGCTGTCGTCAGGGATATTGAAATAAACACCAGGACCGACCAGTGTAACGTTAGATCCGTTGGGGGCTTAAGGGGAACATATCCTTATCTATCATGGTATCTGACATGCCTTGTTCCACCCTACACGTCTTCCCTTACACATTCCCACACCACTAGCTTATTTTTACACAGGGGTTTTTGATACATAGCCTCATGATTCCCAAGGCTCTTGTCTATGGTTTCAATATAGCGTGGCCATATCCCCTATCGAAATTCAGAGATATAAAGTCAGCAGTGAAATTGTTATTGGACACACTAGGAGCCTTCAGAGCTATGGCAATGCCCCTGGTGAAGGAAAGCCACACATAACACATGTACTCTATATTACGCATGTATTGCATATTAGATATATACCAGTTTTTTCAATAGAAAAGCGTAGGTATAGAACATATAGATATAGTTCTGTGGGTGCACAACTATAGTCTATACAGTTGACCCAGGAGGATGGGGTAGGGGGTAAGGCACACATGCTGTGGGCTGAGACCATGACGGGTTTATAGGCCCAGGAGAAGCCGACCGTTGGCTGCCGTCGTCGGTCCGTGTAATTCGACTCAGTGGTCGACACGACGTGCACGAAATGGCCGTCAGTCCTCGCGCCGACAATATGCCGACATGAGCCCCGGCCCGCCGCAACCTTTTCAGAAGCAGTTACCAAAACTAATAACCATCTCCCGTACCTACCCCATCCCTAGCTCCCACTCACAATCCCTCCCACCCCACACTCTCTCCCAAATAAGACAGGCATTACAGTTAAGTCGGCTCAAATTGAGGCAATTCGGGCGCGGCTGGTGCTTTGCTGGGCTGGAGGTAGGGGCTGACGGGAGGTGTGTGGGGTTAGCTCGGCCACCACCCCACAGCCCAACGCCCTGCCTACTGCAGCCCTGGTCGCCCTGCTCTCCAACTGCCAATTGGCAAGCGGCCCACAGGAGGACTTATTAGACTTAATAGAGCTTCTGAGCAGATTCACCAACCACGCGATCAGCAGCCCTGGTGGCCAGCGAGGAATTCAGCGGCAAGAGTACTATCAGGCAGGGGTATCATAGGCATGGTGACAGTTTCTATCTTACAATGAATTTATGTATCAAGCCTTGCCTGTATTCTCTTTGGTCTCAGGGACACAACGATGTATAACGCGGTGAGTGAGGTATAAACATAAGAATGAATAAATCATTGCCAGTAATAATAGAACTTCTTATAATGTTCTGCTAGGATGACAATCGACAGAGGGCATCTACAGTTGCAGACGCTATACATGGCCTTAACTATGGGAAATGTGGTGCCGAACCCTGCAGTGGCGGATCCAGGATTTTGAAAAGGAGGGGGCGCGGCCCTAAAGGAGGGGGCGCACCCCCTATTTTTGAGCAAATTGTGGGGTCCAAAGTACTGGGGAAAAAAGGGGGGCGCGCGCCCCCGCGACCCCTCTAAATCCGCCACTGCCCTGTGCCCCCATAGACAAAATTTTCTGGGCTGTGTCCCCCCCCCTTAGACCACCCCTTCTGGATCCGCCCCTGAACTATCAATATCATACATTTCAACATAGATCCAACCTATAAGTACCGCCCTTTCAGTGAGGCACCATGCAAAAGTACCACCATGGAGAAGCCATGGCACACCCATAACATGCTCTGGAGGAGGTGGAACTGTCTGCTATGCGTGCATGTCAGGCTAATTCAGCCCTGAGTAATTGTAACTGACAAGTAATTGGTGACGAAAGGTGATATGACGGCAAAGGGATGGCAATTGAATTTTCTATCTAATAACGCTAGCGGTAACACGGATTCTGAGTACCTATCAACTACCATTATAACAGCCATTCAGGCTTAATATGTGTCACTTGCTTTCACAGCTACTTGCAGGCAGTGAGCTGTCAGCAGGGCTAATATCTTAAGTAATTGGCGGAAACAAAGCTTACCCCAAGCGTCTCTCCACTGATTGCAGCTTAATAAGTTTATATCATCTCGACAGATGGCCTTGCCTTCACGCCCACAGTGCATGACTAAGTTTTCACGTCATCATTAAACTCAAAGAAAACCAACGTCGAAGTCTCCTTTGCTGTTTTCTGCTGATTCAATATCTCAAGTTACTTTAGTTAATACAGAATAAAAACAGGCCCGCCAGTATTAGTTTAATGTGTGAATATTCAGATTGTCAGCTCAGATGACGAGTTGTGAATCGAGTGGCTGCACTCACGAGTTACTCCGAACTGCTCCGAGTTCCTCCACCAAGTTCTTACTCTCCTCATACAGTCAGGGCGTGGCCACCCTCCACCAAAATGTAGCAACACATTTAGACATAGCATATTTGGGAACTGTTCTATGTGTAAGATTTGGAACTGGAAATAACATTTTGAAAATATTACTGTGTGGCAATCCCACGTGCCCCCATGCGTGTGGGTCACGTGATTTTTTTTTTGTTTTGGACCCAAATGGGCGGACTGGGACATATCACTTGAGTGCAGATTGGTTTCTAACTGGGGACCTCAAAAGAAGACAAACCAAAATAAAAACGAAATAGATATTGATACATGAATTTCAAATAAAATTGTTCAACTGGGACCACCATTGAGCTAATGCAGGGCAGATTCAATTGTGGACCCTAACCTTGGGCAACTAATTAACCTTTTATATTGTGAGAAGACTCCAAGATTGGTTGCAATTACATCAAATAGGCCTCTATGTCATATCTGTTATTGGATATACTCTGGATAAACAGATTCTGGACCTGAAGGCCGAATAAATGTGACTTGCTTTAACTGCTTAAGGTTAACTGTTCATGGTCTTATTCATCCCCACTCATGACCACTCCTTCACCCACGGTGGCCAAACTGACATCTCAATTGGTTTCAGACCGAATCCCATCGGAGCCCACACCATATATAACCAGACAAATTCAGCGTTTCCAAGATTCAGATCTAAAGGCGCATTCTTGGAAGCAATATCACCCCCCCCCCCCCCATTTGCTCGAGGTTGACAGGTGATCGGCATTTAGTTGAGGCTCTTGATGAAATTTGTACTCTACATGAGACAACACTGTACAACCATCGTTCATTGTATATGTAGGGGCCAGCTCTGGCTGTAAGTCCATGGCGGTAGGCCATCTGCCCCGTTCCGGTTGCACCAGCCCTCAGGGGCTGGTCAGCCGGTATAAGCTGCCCCCCTTGTGTATTATACCGATCCAGATGTAGGTGGAAGGTAGAGAATGTCAGACGGGGAAGTAGCTCAGTGGTAGAGCTTCCGCCTGCAGGTTAGAGGGTCCCGGGTTCGATTCCCGGTTTCTCCAGGACATTTTCCGCCGACCTCTACACTGGTGGAGAAACCAAGTTGGTCCTGCCCTGCAAGGGGGGACTACGAGAACTCGGTACCTGGGCAGGTGTGACACAAATGATGATTCAATTTGCTAGTGCTGGGAGGAGACTTGGTGGTTGGGCACAACTCAGTACTAGTCCTGGGTATCTGGTACCTATAGGGTACTGAACCCTATATTGAATCTGGTAGGGAGGAGTGTAGGGGCCAGCTCTGCCGTAAGGCCAGCAGCCCCGTTTCTGGAGATCCCAGCCCCCAGGGGCTGGCATCCGGTGGTAGCTCCCCCCTACATGTGTGTCATACCAATCCAGGTGTAGGTGTCTCGAACGGTATAATACAGATACGCTTCGACCCTGGCAGTACTGTGTACTGGTAGGTCAACTGGGAAGTCAGGAGTGCCTCACACTGCTTGATAAAGCCCAACCGATCTGGTTGGGAGGAATGCTTGGTGCTGGTTGGCCATGGTTGAAGCTGGTTGGGAGGAGTGTAGGGGCCAGCTCTGGCTGTAAGTCCATGGTGGTAGGCCATCTGCCCCGTTCCGGTTGCACCAGCCCTCAGGGGCTGGTCAGCCGGTATAAGCTGCCCCCCTTGTGTATTATACCGATCCAGATGTAGGTGGAAGGTAGAGAATGTCAGACGGGGAAGTAGCTCAGTGGTAGAGCTTCCGACTGCAGGTTGGAGGGTCCCGGGTTCGATTCCCGGTTTCTCCAGGACATTTTCCGCCGACCTCTACATATATATCATTATATCATCCTATCAACTATGAAACCAGCTTACCAAACGTACCACTCAAATTAATCGTCATTATTATCACTTCTTCATGTAGTGGATCGATTGATAAAGCTTTGCTTATAAAAAAATTTGCAAGATCTCTATAGTTGAAACAGTAGGGTTTAGGGCTATGGTTCTGGTAAGTTCTGTCTAGTCGAGCAATGTGCAAACTAAAAGTGGAATCCGCCGTACCCCTGCATGTCACAGGCAAATTCATACACAAATACTTTGAGCAGAAAACATATGTGACATGGACTGGGAATAGGGACCTTAATTCACCCTGCACTAAGGGCCCTTTTCGCAGATCCTGTCACATATAGTAAGTAGAACGGTGCCAGGAGATTACCCCCTGGAAAATTCCCCGGAAATCTCCCACCCGGAAATTTCCCCCTTGGAAAATTCCCCCCAAGGAAATCCCCCCCAGGAAATTAACCAAGTTTTTAAAGGGATAGGGTTTGATTAGGGTCTAGGGATGGGGTTAAAGATAGGGTTAGGGATAAGATTAGGGATCGGGTCAGGCTTAGGGTTAGGGATGGGGATAGGGATAGGGATAGGGTTAGGGTTAGGGTTAAGATTAGGGATAGGGTTAGGATTAGTGATAGGGAACATTAGGGATAGGGTTAGGGTTAGTGATAGGGTTAGGGATAGGGTTAGAATCTTTATTCCGCAATAAAATTGAAATGCAGCCATTTCTGACTGTATCTGTATTACATAGAAGTGATGGGGGGAAATTTCCAGGGTGGGAGATTTCCAGGGGGAAATTTCTGGGGGGAGAATTGGGGGTGGGAAATTTCCAGGGGGGAAAATCTCCTAGAACCCAGTAGGGTGGAGTAGAACTGGCCACAACATTGCCTGCCTTGCCCCTCCCCTCCTATACCCTAGGGGCAATGGGAGCCGATCGTCGAGGATTAGAGGAGACAAAGCCTAACTAGGACGGGTCAACATGCCATACCCCGGGGCCCTCCCTCCCTACCCGCCCTGCAGATCAGATTATTAGGTTATTATGATATTGGCCCAAAACAGTCAGATCCTCTGTACCGTCATGCAGGGTCTGCAATACCAGTCCCACTCATGTCACTTGACCACGGCCGACTGCCGCCACCCAGAGGTGGTATTGGTGTATTGGTGTTTAGAGGATGGGGGTTAGGGCCGGAAGCAATGTCGGGGTAGCATGGTACTTCTAAAACGCTATATTAGATAGGACAAAGCAGACACCATATAGCTGCAGCGTGCAGAACTGGTACATGTAGATAGGTTTAGTTAGAGTGGTCGCTTGTTGCATGGATCTTGCGGCTGAAGTTAGTCGACCAAGCGACTGGTCAGCCACCTAAAACCCCACCCACCCTCCAACCCCTCCCACCCATCCAGCAGGTCAATATGGACGTTGCCATTAATGTTGCTTCAAAGGTGGTCGCCCGAACTGGCCCGGCCTGTGATCCCGCCAACCCTGGGCGCGGCCCCGTCGGCCTAATTCAATTGGTGGCTTGGCCCTGATAGGTTTAGTACTGACAGGTATTACTTTTATGTCAGGCCGCATTAGATGGCTAACCAGCCTGGTGGCCGACATGCATGCAGCTCCAATGGACCTCCTCCTGATGCCTCCTGCAGCCTCTAGCAGCCACCCACTGGAGGAGGGCGCCTAATGGCTAATGGTAATCAAAATATTTACGTGTGCCACCAGCAGGCAACGGTCTGGGAATTGACTGGTGCGGAGAAATAAACTAATCACCATGGTAACTGTATCTGTGCCCTGTCCACGTGACAATCATGCTGATGGGCAGGGTGGGTGGGAGGGGTTAGGGATGGGGTAGGGGGTATTGGAGGGCAGTGAGGGTTAGTTTGGAGGATTGGGGGTCGTGTTGGGGATGTTACAGGGTTAATTGGTTAAATCTTTTAGCCTCTGCTGTTATCGCTGGTGATGATTACTACAAATCTACAGTCAATCCTGGTTATGTAACGCTCATTATGACTAATCTAGGCCTACTTCTACTATCCAATATGTACTCACATACAGGTAGATCACGTATACGTGTGGTATAAAAGAATAAATTCCTCAAATTTGATATCAGAGATACAGAAGAATGAATGAATTCAAAGTGGGAATGGCTCGATATTCATGTCTCCATTGACACTCATTTCAATAAGACTGTTTAGCGAGAAACTACAGTATAATATCACTGTGAATAAGGTTGTAAGTATTCTAGTGCCTCCATGAACCGCGCTTTTGAGATTCGCAACTGCACTGCATGACTAAATCAATATCGCCACATGTATACGATCTATTCATTAAATAGGATCCAAAATTGACCTGTCGTTCTATATCATGATTTGAACCAAACGTTTAGCAATCATCCCTTTTTTTTCTTTTTTTTTGTGTGTGTGTGTGTATGTGTGTGTGTGTATGTGTGTGTGTATGTGTGTGTGTGTGTGTGTGTGTGTGTAAAAATAACATTTTTTTAGGCGGAGCAACTCGCAAGTACTCACACCTCCTTCCGAATCCAAAGACCTTAAGACTTCTTGGGAATACCTCGGAATGTGCAGAAATGCGAGGCCCACTTGGGGGACAGAAGCACAGTAACTGGAGCGGCCGATCTATCTACTAGTGCTTAATTTAGTCTGGGTCAGGTGGGTGCATAGAATGTTAGGGATCACCTAAGACCCCCCTGGAGGAGGCCAGTTATACTGCATGCAACCTCACCATCTCAATAAGCCCTAACTGTCCACCTTCTCCTCTCCATCTCTATAGGGCAAACCTCCGTGTCGCCTGACGCCAGTTCTGTCTGACTGCCAAGCCAGGGAGGACTTTTTATCAGCTCAAGTAAAGAACAGGGCAAGACCGTGGAGAAATGGAGGACAGACATGCAATACCTACTTCATAACACATGGGGGTCTTCAACATATGCCATTACTGACAACCCTCGTTACTCAACCTCATAGTTCAGAGTGCACTGTATATGTAAGTACCTCTATATAGTTTACATTTGATATCATGTGAGACCCTGAGGTGAGACCTCCCATGGAGCGAGTGAACTTTTTCAAAACAGATGAAAAGCTGGTGAAAGGGTTATCATATTCTATTCGGTTCTATTGAGTACATGTATAGATGTACATAAGTACAAGTACTTAAACAAAAAAAAACGACACTGAAGAGAGCACAGATCCCCTAGCCTCCATGCTCATACAGATGATTTAAAAATATAGTTTAATACTATCTGACACCAACACACATGTTCATTATTTACTTATCTACAGATTATCAGTAGATTATACCAGAATCATATATACATGCTGTAACTGACGCACGCGACACCTGGTCCTATACTTAACCCGGTAAAATAAAAGAACCACCAAGCCAATTGAGCCCTACTTGAGCTGTCACTCAGACGTTAATCCAAAGACAACATACGCCCTGTCAGAACACCCCGTCAGGGCTACAATCCCTGGTGCCACCACCAGTCTATCACCCAGCAGGGGGCTGCCCTGGGGCGGGAGCCACTCAGGAGTAGCTCAGCAGTAGGATGACTACACAAACACTATGTAGGACATCATGTTTCAACGTCCACATGTAAAGTACCATGTGAGGCAAGGAGGTCTGGACACCCTATATCCAGTCAGGGACATTCCAGGGGGGAATTTAAACAGGACTCAACTACCCAGCCTGCTAACTATGGTCGGAATGGGCACTTGACCTTACCACTGACATGTCTGAGGTATCTGCTATAGAGTATGTTAAAAGGAGAGTGACCTTAGACGATTAGGTACATGTCAAAGGTGTTATCCAATTTGACATGTTAGATAAGGGGAGCTGTTTTTTTGTGTGGCTTTTCATCAATCCTGATGTTTCTGCTATAAATTCACATCTGACAAGCACACATCAGATAAAAAGACACTGAAATACGTCTTCTTCAAGTCCTTGGCAATTAATCCTATTCTCCTTTTACATATATCAGACACAATGGCTGAAACATGTCACTAATGGTCAGGGCGTCTGATCTTATCCAGCCAATCAGCCTCCAGTTTACCCTTTACCCCAGGACTTCATGTGCTAGTAAAGGAACATGGAATCAGTTCCTTCCTGATTTAGACTCAAAAGTGTAGAATGACGTCCACATTGGATACATAGGCATTCCTACTGGTTCTAATCATCTTCAACATCCGGTCCCTATAGTTACCAGACCAGGTGACCGATGGAAGTTAATCCTTTCAGGGCAACATGATGCCTGCATTTTCTATTCCCTATGCCTTCTGATGCATCAATGCAGTGCTGGATAGGCTACCTACCAGCTGTGCATCGGTGCATCATGTTGACCATTTGAGGGTATATTACCAGTAGTAACGCAGGGTTAGCTAGTAAATTTCTTTATGCATCATGACTACAAATTGTCATGATGCATATTTTATGTATCGCGTGGCATTTAAAGGGTAAACAGCTACCACTGCCCCATATCTAGTTACCATAGAACTGTCACATGACCCTTTGCTTAGCTGGGAACATGATAAATGTGTAGCAGTACATTTATATAGACTTCCCTCCCATTTGACTAGATTGTGTGTAAAAAGTTACTGGCAAAGTATCGAGAATGTGTTATGAAAAGATCATTACCCGGCCTCACACTCTCTTATCCACTCCCTCCAATTGATATTGTTTTCTTTTATCACTGGTGCAACAATGTTACCTAGATATCCCTTTATAACGAGAAGTGAGTGAGTGAGTGAGTGAGTGAGTAATAGTTGTTTAACGCCATTTCGACAGCTAAGGTCATATTCATGGCGAGAACTACATTACACAATTTCACAGGGGAATGTGTCAGTGCCCGCGCATATGTGCACCACACACATCCCGAGGGGATAGGAAAGAGGAGAAATAGACCCTTTTAAGTGGGCTAGGGAAGCCCGTATAATGAGAAGTAATCAGAGATAGAATACATGTACTAGCAGGGCGAGAGATCTGATCGTAGGTGCGAGTGCTACCGCAGCATACCACTCAACGGACCAAGCCAATTGGTGTAAGTAGTATGTGGAAAGTGCCGTACTCGTCAGGATACAGCCACCTCGGAACGCCAAATCAGAAGTACTCATAACTTTTTAGATTTCATGAATAATTGCTAGAGTTATAGTATGATACATGAATATGATTTACAGGCAATGAACAAGGGGGGTTTAGATTTATTTTGAGATGTAGTATGGTACCCACGTTAACCTAATTTATATAGACACAAAACTGGGAGCCCAGATCCTACAGAAGTGCCCAAGAAGGGAGTTGCTCAAACTCCTTCACAGTAAAGAGTTGAAAAGCAGCTAAGAAGCCAGGAGCAAAGAGTCAATGCCTATTGAACCTGGCTACACAGACCTAATAGAAGCTGGTATCCGCCGCCAAATAACCAGTTTCAACATCTCATATACTTCTAATCAAGGCGCTGCCTGTGGTTTTAACTCGCTCTAATCTCTAGGGGAGCAGCTCATGGTACTGGTGACGCCACGAGCTGCTCAGTGGCGGGTAATGGGCATTAGGGTGGCGTGCCACCAGGGGACGCTGTGGTGAATGCCCGCCGCGGCCCGTCACTCAGCGGATTAGAAAGTGACATTAAGAAGTGGGGACCGGGCGTAAAGACAAGGGGGGACCCAGGAGGAGGGGGGGGTGGGAGGATACAGTCACTGGAGGAGTGGCCCGGTGTAGGACGGAGCAGGAAGGGGTGGGGGGAAAGCACAGTGGGCACAGCCAGGCGTCGATCGGGCGTCCACTGAGAGCAATAAACGAGCGTTAAGTGTTAATCTGCGCCCAGCCCGGGTGGACATTAGAGCAGGCACGGCCACCAAATTTGTTTAGTAATTGCTCGGCCACGTCGCACAATAAGTGTTGAAGGCGTCGATTCCGGGGCGGGGCGCCGCTGACCCGCCCCGGAGGTGGCTGTAGTGGCGGTGATGGTGGTGGCGGTACAGATGGAGGGTGGGTGGGTGGGACTACACGTGTGGATGGGGATGGGTGATCGTAGACGAAGTCTGCAGAGATGTGCCTCCATCCAGATTTCATCTACTCTGCTCCTAACCCCTGCTATCACCTTACAACCATCCTTTCTTCAGGTATACACATACATATATCCCAATCCTCCCAACACCCCGACCCAACCTCCTTCCCACTCAAAACCTCGCCCCAAACCAACAAGACTATGGGTCTCCAACACCCAATGACCCACCCACCCAGCGACCGCTCGCCACATGTTTGCCCTCAACTAGATAAGTTTTTGTCCCATGGGAGGCGGTGGGGCGCGGATTAGATGAGCGCGCCGCAAGCTTACAATTGATCTTCAATTTGGCTAAATGGATGGTGGCGGCCCGGAGAGCCCACTGGAGGCCCCCATGGAGTGCCGTGTCATCGTTTTTACACACGCGCCCCTCGCGCTGAGTGATACGCGAGATCTCTTGCATTAAACGGCCATTAGTGTTTGGAGAACCATTTATTAAATGATATGGAGTCGTGCGCGCCGGCTCTGGGCGTGCCGACACACCTAACAAGGCGTCGCACAATAAAAGCCCATCCCTGCCGACCGTGCTCAACAGTGGACGACTCCACGCCGCGTCCTGCTGCCTCCAGCCTCCTCCAGACCATCTCCAGAAGCCATCACACATGATTTAGCGCCGCTCTCCACGGGCCCCTCGCCACACGGCCCTCAAGCGCTGCTCCTTCGGATAATTGATATCTGAGCGCGGGGCCGCGGATTACCCATTCACACGGACTCGGGGTGGGTGGGTGGGTGGGTGGGAGGAATCAGGATGCCGAGGACAGTGGCTAGGGGGGGGGGGGCACACCAGGACAGTGTCGGAGTTTCATGTCGCTTTTTGCATTGCCGATTTGTAGCAGACTTCACAGCCAATGTCCCTTGATTTCAATCCTAGTGCCAAATAACCCACTGAACCCAGGACTAACACACTCACACTGCCTTCTTATCGCACCACGTTGTTACTTCACTATTAAAATGTTCAGTCCCAACATGTTGTTAAGCGCGTCCCCCCGGGGGGTACTCAGGTCGGAAAAGGCTACCGACTGCAAAACGGATTTCAGAAGCGGAGGCGGTCAGACGAAAATTTAGGGGGCGGTAACTGTGTGCCCCTCAAAAATAGGGGGTGGTAAATGTGTGTACACCTCAAATATAGGGGGCAGTAACTGTGTGTGCACCTCAAAAATAGGGAGTGGTGAATATCTTCTCTTCACCAGAAAAACTTACTGTTCATATTAGAATCCATGCTGCACATATTTCTGCAAATCCCAGGTACAGTCCCTTCAAATACCCTAAAATTAGGGGGAGGTGGATTATTTCAGGTATCGGGGAGCGGTGATATTGCCTGGATTTAGGTGGTCGGTAGTTTGTCAGTGGGGAGATAGAATCATATAGTGAGTACTCCCCCGGGCGCGTCCCCCACTGACCTTGATTTGTGTATCCGGGGTGGTCGAGAACGATAGGCAATCGTCTCCTGACATAATCTGGTGTAGTCCGTACGTTCAGATTCCTCCGTCAAACTAGCGGACAGAATGGTTGCATGGGGTGTGTAATTATGTTTTATTCCAGCCAGTCATAATGGACCAATAGTGGCAGAAAGATGAGAATCAATATGAATAAAAAGGGAAGATTTGCAAAGGGAAAACAAACGACCTATAGGTTATAGAGATCAGTACATGTATGTACAGCAGGGTTGGGAGGGTGAGATGGGGGACCTGAAGAGCAGCAGGCAGACGTTGATGACAGAGACTAGTGCAGTATGATGGAAATAGTGGAGAACCTAGAGAGCGTAGGGGAAATAAGAGGAGAACGTGAATGGTAGGATAGGGCAGATATTTGGGAAAGAGATAACTGTAGGGTGGAGAGGGAAGAGAACACGAAGAGTATATGGAAAATCTTGGGTGACAGAGACGAAAGCAGATGAAAAGTCTTATATGAAAAACATGGCTGATAGAGGGAAGGTGAGCGAGTGAGTATGTATATACATACATGTACTTGTTTAATGTTATTCCGACAGCTAAGGGCGAGGAAACTACAATAAACATGAAATGATGGACGAATGTGTGTGTCCGAGCCTGCGCATATATGTGCATCAGACACTGAGGGGGTAAAGAAAGGAGAAATATACCATCTAAAGACGGGTTATATAGGAAACCCCATGATTAGAGTGCAGTTTATGGAAGACATAGCTGTTACAGGGTTGTTCAGGGTGGGGAGGGGAGAACATGAAGGGAATGTAGAAGACGTGGGTGGTACAGAGAGAGTTACCTCCTAGCCCTGGTCGACACTTTCCTGCCCGCTGCCTCTAATTCGCTGCTAACAAGTTTGCCGCTAGGCGGCGCACGCGACGCCACTTCCTGTGGCCGTCCATCACCAGCCCCGCGGGCGGAACTCACGTGTCATTTTTCCCGCCTGGGAAATAATAAAATATCAAAATATATTGGCTTGTTAAAGCCACGCGCCCGGACAGCCTCGCATGCTGCGGCCGCTCAGGAGGCATTGGGACGGAGAGCGAACAATGCCAGTGGCCAACAACTCACGGGGACGCCTGAAAGCCTGGCTTTCAGCACCCCATTGTAAAAGACCACTTTGCCCTGCAAGAAACTCCATCATAAAGTATTATCTGCCGGTGCGAAAGTAGCATTAGGAATTAATCAAAGTCTCGTTAAATTAGCAATGAGCAGCTCAGCACGAAAGGACTGCGAAATGACGCCATGTAACTTGAAAGAATCTATTATTTGGGAATTAAGGGAAAAAGGCGCTTTATTGTGCAATAAATTTTCTGCCCTAGTAACGAGGTCTAATGCAGAAAGTCTTGGAGTAGCTCTTGTGTGTTTGTGGGAGGTCCAACTGAGCAGGAGCTACTCAGGAACAAAACAATAGTCTGGATATGATAAACTTCATATATCGGTATTCAAAATATACCTCATCGATAGAGCAAGAACACATACATACACTTTATATGATGCATAAGATCTGAATTTACTTTAATATTTTCATACATTTTGATTGAAAAGAGAAATAATAGTTAAAGATATTTACTGGATTCACCAACCTCAATCCTACCTTATATCTGCAGAGTTCCATCCACTGAAGTCAATCTCGAGCAGAAATGAATGCCCACCAGACAGCATCGGACAGATTTGGATGGGTCGTATAATTTGCGAGACTTTATTTCTGCTCTGATAGCACACGCTAACATCTTCACTGTATATCTGATAAGGTTGGACTTTCCTTTCAACTCTAATCTGAAGAAAAAGTGAAAAGATATGTGAAAACACCACTAAGAATGCAGTTTACTTAGTGCTCAAAGAGTACACTGTCATGAAGGTGTTTAGAAATTAAACATGTTTAGGGTGATATTGTGCTTAATTTCTAATCACATGACATTTTTTTTTGTGTTTAAAATCTAAATACATGGAGGTTGTTAACACAATATTGTATATTTTCCAGCCTCTAAACACCATAGTGTTTAGAGGACCCCTCTTAATCCCCTGGCACTTAATCCCACCTCAGTGGTAACCTAGGCAACCAATGTCTGGGAGAGTGATAGGTGTCACTTCTTTAGACATGTGGTGTTTAATCCCATTGGGGGTAGGTTAACTTATGGTGGCATCTCTATACATTGGTATCAAATTACATACAGATATCAAGTTAGTCCCCATCTACCCATATTCTGTCAGACTCAGGCAGTCCATGACAGAGACAGGAAGGGGAAACTGTCATATAGGCCTACTGGACATGGAGTTTTCTATACATAGGAACTGTTACATAGAAGGTAAGTTTTTTTTTGGAAACCTCTTAAGCCAATAAGTAATTGGAATTGCTCTCTCATATATGTGTACTAGATGAATACTCAAAAACAACCAATTAATATGAATGAATTTTACAATGTACTTTATTCCTAATTCATAAAACAAAATCCATCACAACTTGAAACTAATGCCTTCTCTATTTCCAGATTCCTTTTGGTGAGATGAATCCTCAACCACAGAATCACCAACTACAATGGATTACCATCTACATTCTGGAAGGTTGAAATGCTCTATTAGATTACTTCTAAGTGATGTTTTCCCGAGCCCTGAATAAAAGCAAAACACCTAAACACATTATGTCTAAACACAATGATAATCTAAACACATCAGAGCCTAAACACTATAGCCTTTTCTAAACACTTTGTGTCGAAACACCTTCAATTCTAAACATGTTTAGGGTCTAAACATCTTCCAAAAAGTGGGACAACAGTGTGTTTAGGAATGTGTTTAGATTCTAAACACCTGTTCTGAGAGTGTAATTTTATAATTGCACAATTTATCCTCGGCATGGACTTAAAGGGGACAGTACCCTATTTTCATGACATCATATTTTGATAGCCTTTATATCAAATAAAAAGATTCTAATGTAATTATTGAAATATTTGTCCCTATAGAGGAGAGCAGCAGATTCATCTGGTGCATCTGATGACGTCACGATTTTCCAAATGCAGCTGCTGCCTTGCTTATGCATAGAGGGTTTTTACACAAAAAATGAAAATGTGTTTATAATACTGAACTGTCCACCATCCTGATATATAGCGTATAGGTAACTTCTCTAGGGACATTTATAGTGATGTTGTCAATGGAATTTAAGTATCTAAATCATGCCAGAAAAAAGCTACAAAAAGCATCTAATCGTATCATATCAGTGCTATGCAATCGCTACTGGGATGCATTTTGTCCACTGGTGACTTCCTCAGATGCACCAGATGAGCCTGCTGCTCTCCTCTATGATGAATTAATAGATATTTCAAAACTATGTCAAAATCTTTTTTTATTTAATATAAAGGCTATGAATATACACCATCATGAATATAGGGTACTGTTTTCCCTTAACGATATAGATATATGATTTTCCGTCGACTATAAATACAACTCTGATTTACGATAGAGTTTGAGTCATCATTTGGTTATCAAATGTTTAGATTTAAGTTATCGAGGCTGCACAAAAGGTTCTTGGTGCATAAGTTCATTTATTATTCCTTTGCTTGGTTGCTGACAGATCTATTAGGGTTTCTAGAGTTTTAATAGTAAATTATTCTTTTATAATCTAATAAGGAGGGCGGACGATGGGGTTTATGAAAGTCGGTGAGTTGATGCGACTCATCTGACCCATTTGGAAGTCAACCTGTGGGGAAATCTGGGTGAGTAAAAACAAACTTGAAAAAAAACTCCTTTCTGTTTGTCTTACATAGATTTTCAGACCAGTTAAACTAAAACATGATTGTGACACAGTCTGAGAAACGGGGGGCTAGTGCAGGGGACAATTAAGCCCCCTTTCCCAGCTCATGTCATATACTATGAATATCTCTTGGCCGTGATAACAAAGCACGAAGATGCGAGTTTGTACCTTGACCCAAGGTCCGAGGGCTTTGCCCAAGATCGCCGAAGGCCCGAGGCCCGAGGTCTGAGGTCCGAGGTCCGAGGTCCGAGACCTGAAGCATGAGGTCCGAGGGCCGAGGGCAGGGTACAAACTCGCATCTGAGGGCTTTGTTTACGTTCTGACACGAGAAAAAAACTTTGATTTTCCTCAAAATAATTCACAAATAAGAAGGAAATCCACAAACAGGAAGTGAGACCAGAAGTGCTTTCACTGGGTCCCCTTACCCAACATGCGCTCTCAACCAATCAGATTGCAGGAAAGGCGACCAAACTGCACTTGAGTGTTAGAACTCATAATTCTTCATGGTGGACAGTAGGGGAATGGGTAGTGAAGAAGGTATGTAATTATATATTTGATCTAAAAAATTCACAGGAATCGTGTATACAAATCAAGGTACATGCAAAGATAGATGGGGGGGGGGATCTTAAAGGTTACAGCCACAAGAGCTGACTTCTAATTTGCACACATCTGTATATAACTCTCAGTATCCATACCAAATTAGGAACCACATATCAACTGGAGTGGCTCAGTGCAGCACACGAGTACGTGCCTATGATGAGGTCTACTGAGCTGTCAGTCCCCCCTCCCCCTATACTGATCTCCCTTAGTCCCCAGCCCTATACATCTTAACACCTTACCCTTCAATCCCCCTTACCACCCACCTAGAAAGGTGCCACCCTAGGTTGTACAGGCGGTGTCGGCGCGACGTTCAAATTAACGTTTAATCATGCATCATTGCACGATGAGCTATCTAATGGCTGCTTAGGCCGTCAGAGGCGCTGCCGCGTCCATACGTCACCCACCCGGAAGCTGACAGACTGCTTCCGGCGGGGTCAGACACCTTCCCGATTTCACCACCAGGGGGCCTCAGGGGTGGCGCTTAAGCAAACGGGTGGCGCTGAATCATATCTCACAGAGAGAGTAATAGGCGGCGCGGGGTGGGCACGGGGGCAGGAAATGAGTGCGTCTATGGTGACCGCCGCGGCGGAGGTGGTCTGTGACGTACCGTCATCGCCACCCTACGTCACAGGCTTTAATCCGCCCTACGTGGCCTTCTAGGTTGCCCAGGCCCATTTCCTGTTTGATTTTCTACTGCATGGCATTTGTTTCCATTTTCCGAGCATTGCTCGGGGTATGTGTGCCTGTTCTAATGCCTCACCCCCACGACCTCCCTTACCCCTAGCGTCCAAACTGCCTACCTTCTTCCCCTCTCCCACAAAGAATATCACCCAATCAGACAAACCGCTGTACAGCTCCGGACCAGATACTGGCATCAAGTCACCATAGGTATACAATAAATGGCATGCACAATGCAACATATAATGCACACTCTGCACTTTGGGGTGTTTTTCCTTGAAGAAAACAGCTTTTTATCTCCTCACCTTCCAGTAATAGTCACCATAACAGTCAGCTATTATTTCTTTTTTCCTACTACTCTGCCAAGCGGCTATCTGCACTGAAAGGAAAGGCCTTTAGGGCCAATAATGTGTCATCCATACCCACAGAAGCGTCGCCTATCCACCTAGGACGTCATTATCTCTGTTCCGCACGTCCTCACTGGCCATAATCACCACACAGGAATCCTTACTTTCTCACGCCGCCGCTGCTGGAGAAAATGCTTGTATTTATAACCAGATGATTACCGAGCCTTGAAAAGTGTGAGGCTAATCTAGTTTGGTCGACCACATGGCGCGAGCTATACTCTGTATATGGGTCGTGGTTGTGCACCTGTATAATGAGCCTCAAAGACCACTGGGTGTAGACATTTGTACAGACCCTTATATGTATACACAAGGCAAGGGGAACCTGAAATGACTGTCTTGACATTGGAAAACAGTATGGGGCCATCAGGAAGACCCTAAACCACCACCCACTCTCTCAGTCCCAGCCACAGGTACAGTATACCCCCTCCCAATGACCTCCTCTCACACAAGTCAGGTAAAGCACCCGTTGAATATGGTGGTGTATTCTTGATGGTGTGTAGCCTATAGACTATTAGAGGGGCCCCTGCCTAGCCCCGGCCAGAAGACACACCCCCAATCAGCACCTACAAAATGTAGTTGTAGGGTAGGATTCATAATTATATGGCAAGGTGTAGAGCCATCACACGATAGCCTATAATTGTATGTTGACTTGTAAGGTAAGTATGCTCATGTGTATCTAATCTTGTTTAGAACCCGTGATGTACGTATGTTGAACATCAACGTCTAGTATGGGTACCCGGTATAAGGTAAGGCCATTTTACTTAAACACTCGACTGTAGGTTTATATTGTGAGTAACTGGCCAGCAACTGATGGGTTAGTAATTAATTATGAATAGCATAGCCGACTCAACTGCAGTCATTCATAAGCTCACCCCCCCCCCCGGGCTCACCCCCCACCAACTTAGGTGTAGTTACACTTACCCATACCCGCTAGGCTACAGGATGGTTACCTGCTGGCAAACATTGCATACACCTACACCAAGGATAGACTCTAAACTTCTTGCCTACACCATGAGTCGATACCCTAAAGGAATTACCGTAATACCTAGCGTATCAGGCACACCTCACATCTAAGTTCGTGCCAGTTCAATGAGGTGCATCTGAGATGAGATTTTGATCAACCTAGGACTGTTCTACTGTAAACTTAAAAGCGTAATATTCCCACTTCTAAGGCGCACATTGCGTCTCTGAGTCGAAGCAAGGGTATATCCTCGCATATAAGCAGCACCTTATACGCGAGGGATGATGGTAGCATGTCAAATTACATGCAGCAAAGAGCGTTAAAGGATCAATGGAGTATCCTTCATAAGGGAATAGCGTGAGTTGCAGTTAGGTGGTTAGCTGTGGGCAAACATTGCCAACATGTTGTCAGGTAGCTATACCATAAATAGGATCCTCTCAAAATACTCAGTTTTATTGGATAATACATTGTTAGATGAATATCCAAAGACCCTTGCACATTTTAAGTATCCCATTAGTGAATGAAGTACATGACCTAACATGTGGAATATGACCTGGAGATAGAATTTCCTTGTATTCAAGACGATTACCATTGGGAGGCATAGTCACCTTACCTGACAAATAACCAAAGGTCAATCCAGTTCGTTGGTTTGATTGCCCGCAGGGACCCATAAATAGTAACAACTAGTAACTGTAACTCACGCTAAACCACGGCCTTATCTGCAGAATAGGTGATTAAAGAAGTATTTGATGGCAAACTGAGGGATACCCTAAACACCCCATAGGACCAAGGCAGTGCATTTGGTTTGTTTGCTACAAAGGCCTATATCGGGCTTCCCTAGCCCACTTAAAAGGGTTTATTTCTCCTCTTTCCTATCCCCGCAGGATGTGTGTGGTGCACATATATGCGGGCACTGACACATTCTCCTCTGTGAAATTGTGTAATGTAACTCTCGCCATGAATATGACCTTAGCTGTCGAAATGGCGTTAAACATCTATCACTCAATCACTCACTCACTCACTCACTCACTCACTCACTCACTCACAAAGGCCTAAATAAATTGAGATGAATTCAGTAAGATTTTGTGCGGATCGCCACGTGATCGCTCAGCGGACCCACCCTCAGGACTATAGGCCCTGCCTCGTCACTCTCCGCATGGTGGCGAGGTATTGAAATATCTTGACTTGACTTGATTTAGTAAGTTTAACTTGAGCTATACTTAGAAAACGATCCACTTAGTGTAACTTGTACCCACCCGAAGGTCACTGCAGTGCATATAGGTTTGTTTGTTCATTGATGGGTATAGGATAAGGTACAGTCGTTGATTTCATCTACATGTATAGGCCTCTATGTGCAATTAAACATGTATCACGGTTATCACATACCAGAACGATTTTGGGTGCCCAAACTGGATAATCTGAGTGCGTTTACCACAGGTTAGAGGCACTGAGAGTTGACACTTGAATATGACAGTATATTTTTTCTATACTATTCTCATATGTGGCAGCAGCTCAGGTTTAACTTTGACAGTGGTTCATACAGGAAAAGCTCAGCATGGGTGGGACTAGAACTACCGTAATATCCCGCGTATAAGGTGCACCCCACATATAAGGCGCACCTAGAGTTTTAGAATATGGTAAAAAAAAAATCAAAGAAAATCATAACTTCTCTTCCACTGAATGGATTCTCAAAATTCAAAAAGCTATGTGTTGCTTGGAGCCCTGGGACCCCACTGCAGCATATGTGGCCATATGGGAGTGTAACATATCAAAAGAAAGGTCTCGGTGTCCCCCTTGTGGATCCAGGTAAACTAAAACCCCGCGTATAAGACGCGCCTTATACGTGGGAGATTACGGTAGGGATCCTCTGAACCAAAGTGCTTTAAGCTATCCATTAAGCCATGGGGCTGGACAAAGGTGCTGGGCTAGATGATTGGGACCCTGTGGATACCATATATATGTTTGTATGTCAGTAAATGCAGAATACATTCTAATGCATCCTAAAGGTGCAGACCATGGTATAAATGCAATGTGTGATGATTATGCTTGCACGCGTGCCTTTTAGGTACTTGATAGAGGCACTAGTGCAAGCATAATCATCATATCAGTATATTACATTCTCAAACAATGCACTGAATTAACCCATGGGTAAAGTGAATATGTGTGTCTCCCTCATTTGCAATAAATGTAGAAATGGTAATTGTGTCTTTGGGGCATATTCTATACATGAGACCATCAGGGCTTCTCCTATTAATACTAGTAGATCCCTAGGTACAATGTATATGTTATTGCATACCCATTCTATAGTGTGAAATATAACATATGCTAATAAATAGAGTTTCTTCTCATGGTGCAGCTACATGACCACGTCGTGGTAATGTTTTCCTACACCTTACAACCATGCGACGTAGCATCACGCTAATTATAAACTCATTACAATTTAGAAGAAACAGCTTGTGTTATGGACATTGAAACTCCTAGTCGTTGAATGTGTGCTTGTTGAGGGGTTTTGAGTGGCCTAGAACAGCCCATATAGGTGGAGTACCTAATGCTTGGCTGGGTACTCTGATATGTTTGCCGTGGAAACACTTCATCCTCTGTTGACATTCGTTCCACCAGTTCCCGTGAGTGGCGTTGCTGTAGCGACGTCGGGGCTGTCACCCCTGTACCACCCTTTGAGCCTTCCATGGTCACTGTGCAGAAGGTACTAGGGTAACTGGCAGTTACCCCATCCAACATGGCGGATGGTAAGCAAACAAGTGTGGGCACTTTTCCTCATTCTGTAATGTTAATACCCTATTCTAAGTCATAATGGTATTACAGAATCATAGCTAGGGCATATATACTCATGGAGATAAGACCTGCAGTTGCTACATTACTTGGATAACATAGAAATCAGCAAAATTGAAAGTTGGGTACTAGGGTAACTGTTTGTGTGGTACTAGGGTAACTTACTATTTGTGTTATGGCAAAACTAGGGTAATTGGTTATTTTGATATCAGCTGTACTAGGGTAACTTATCAAAAATGTATTGGGGTAACTGATCCTTGTTTCTGTTTCTATAAACAGAGAGAGAAATTACCAGGGAACTGCAATGTCACTTTTGTAAGCTCAGCAGTGATTCATTTGGACAAATTTGGGAGCATTATGTTACAAACCATCAAAATGAAAGGCTGTCAGTCAGACGTCTGCACGCATCTACTGGGGAAATGGTGCACAGGAGCATTCATTTTCCAGTTAAGGTACAAGACATTAAGAAAAGAATAGAAGATGGGTACACATATGATGTCAACTGGGAAACAAACAAACTACTAAGCTTGATACAGTAGCTCAGAGGTCTTCTGCTGAGGAGAATGAGCAAGCTATGGAGATTTCTGAAGAGCCTACCTAGAAGACCATACCCACCATACCACCTAAGGAAGCTGTTAATGACAATACAAAGACCATACTAACTGATGTCTTGAAAGTAATGGAGGATGCAGGAAGAAAAGATGATTTCATGTCTGTGTTACAAGGCATTGTGGATGAGAGATTGGATCCAAGTAATATAACACTGCAACTGATGATGGATATTGGGAAATTCCTATCAGCTCAGAAGACCAGTGGTGTGCGATATAACCAACTTACTAAAGACTTCTGGTGCATGGTCAAAAAATTATTTCATGGCAAGGCAACCAACTTTTTCCGGGGCCATATGGCGGATTGGAATATGCATGGTAACCACATACTACTATGAATAGGCTTTAGTTATCCGAATGGGGCAATCCTAGACTTACAGGGAGAGTATAGATGGTTTCCTTGTTGTGTAATCCTAAAACCATGTAGATTTCACTAAAAGGTTGTAGATTTCACTTTGGGAGTAGGCACTTGGTGCCTAAGGGGTGTCAGGTGGTACTCATGTGTGTAGTTCACCTGTTTTTTTCACCAATGTTACCCTTTTGTGGTACATTATACCCTCTGTTTTTTTTTCAAAATACAATGTCATAATCCCCCATTGATCCTCATTCCAGCAGTGTCGAACAGATGCGTCTCGCCAGCACTTCATTGGGGCATCATGATGATCGATGGGCATGATGTACTCCTTCATCAGTGGCCTTTAAATAGTTAAAGTTCCCAAACTGTCGACAGTGTCCCACCAGCAGTGTCTAGCAATGAATCCTAAGTTACCCTAGTACATAAAATACCATCACAGCACTTTGTAGTTACCCTAGAACCAGGCATGTAGTCCATGTGGTGAAATGCTTTTCTCATGTTTAGCCATTTCTGGTGTGATTTTGCTGTTCTTACCAGCAGATATCATTTAAATGATATCAATATCATCAATACACAACAGATTTATGCCATAACTAGCCATTTATTGAAGATCTAAGTTGAATCCTTTACAAAAATGCGATTACCCTAGTACACCTAATCAAGTTTCCCGAGTACCTATTATTGTAAATATACTTAGTTACCCGAGAACTGACAAATCAAAAAGCTCTCTATACTACTGTTCTAGACTTGCAGTTATTACTGCAGATGACTGTGTATGTTGTACACCACATATTAACAACACAGCATCACTCAGATCAGTAGAAATATGGTGTAATCTGCCCTTTCCATTATCTATACTACATGTAGGATCCACCATGTTGAATGGGGTAACTGCCAGTTACCCTAGTACATGTACCTTCTGCACAGTGATGGTAAAGAAACATGTCCAACCCAGTCTAAATACGTATTGCTAGAAGATGTAAAGTAGGTAGATTTCTAAGCAATGAATCATTATGGTTTCTTTTGATTCCATGTTATTTCCTAATGTGTTTAGATCGTTACACATGCTTGATTACTGGTGACAGGGAGATCATGGTATGCTCTAGACTGTAGACTACATCGACAAATCTTTTTTGGCGTGAGAATGACTTCATTATTTCTTTTTATATTAGGTGTAATGGTCTTGAGACAGCTCACAACCACGGTTATAATGGGCCGTAAAAGTAAAACTAAATATGTGTAAAGCCTTTCAATCAATGCCACCCTGATAAAGGCTCTTTCGGGTTGAAACTGTAGGTTCATTACTACAATAAAATGTCACCTCCATCTTAAAGTTGAAAAAATAGCTGTGTTGTTTATTTTTTAGAGCTTAGGCTTTGAAAAAGAAAACCAAAACCCCACTAATGCCACAAATTGATCCAACTCCAGAATCCCCCAATTTTCACATTATGGTAAACACATGAAATACCAGACCTTCCAAATGCTGCTCTGGGGGCTGTATGTAGTAACCATGGCAAGGCTTTGCCGACCTGCCATTGGCTGACACATGCCCATGTATATTATCTCATCAACCAATCAATTATAGGCATTATGGGAAGTGATGGCCGACTGTTTTCTTGCAGCATCTCATCCTCCATATGCCATTATCCTATAGGCTTTAATCACGCAACTAATTACTGGCCGCCGGGAGTTGTAATTGCTAATGGAATCCGTCAATAAAGCCCTGGAGTGGAACACCACCGTCACCACCAGCAGCGCCTGGAGGAGCCAGAAGATGCTGGAGTTAGTGGTATTGGTAGGAGGTGGTGGTAGTAGTGGGTGGTGGGATCTTACAGTAGACATCTTACCAACACCATCTACATCAAGATCAGCCCTGATCTACACTAATGAAGGCTAAGCCAAGATCCCTCCTCCCAGATGATTTTATTGGTGTAATACTAAGCCAAGATCACCCACAATGATTTTATTGGTATATCTTTAATGATGGACTATTCCATATAAATACAGATGAAGGGTGATTTTGAGTGAGTGATTGACGGCTGAGGTGCAAGGGAGGCTGGAACAAGAGCGGACTAGGAATTGTGAAGCAGAGCTGTCAGACTTTACCCCTGCAGCTTTGCCTACACCTCCACTCCTCCTCCACACGCCCACCCCTGCCACCACACGTTACACTATGGCCACCCGCCAGGCACCCACCCCTTGTACAAATAACGGTCACACCAGGGAGCTGTTATAATAAACTTGTAACGCTTCCCTGTGGGGCTGATCAATTAGGACATCATTACATAGGTGTACGGTTTGGCACCAGATGCCTGCCAGCTACTGGAGTAACGCCTCACGGCCTACAGTCAATGGGGCACATTCTACCCCTCTGCCTCCTCCTGCAACCCCAACCCCCTTAGCACTTTGAGGGCCGTATTGTGCATTTGGTCTATTAGTCGTAATGATGCATTCATACAGCCTTGCAGGTTTACTCACCAAGACTATTATTACAGACTTGTTCTAGGTTTACTCACCAAGACTATTATTACAGACTTGTCCTAGGTTTACTCACCAAGACTATTATTACAGACTTGTCCTAGGTTTACTCACCAAGACTATTATTACAGACTTGTCCTAGGTTTACCCACCAAGACTATTATTACAGACTTGTCCTAGGTTTACTCACCAAGACTATTATTACAGACTTGTCCTAGATTTACTCACCAAGACTATTATTACAGACTTGTCCTAGGTGTACTCACCAAGACTATTATTACAGACTTGCCCTAGGTTTACTCACCAAGACTATTATTACAGACTTGTCCTAGGTTGGTAAAATCTGATGCAATGCTGCTAAGAAGATTTGGTTGTACTGCATTAGTGCATCAGGATGACAGATGAACATGAAGCTGGAAGCAGTATGCGGCCCTTAAAGTAGTAGGTTAGACACCCCCCCCCCTCCCTTACCACCACCACCCATCATCCACACCTACCTAACATTGAGGGGTTATCCTAAGTACTAGTACCTAAAGCACAACAGCTGGTCTCAAGCTTGTCCCCATATAACGGTACTGCTGGTAATTGGCCTGAATTAAACGTTCAATTACCTATGCTACTCAGGTCGACTATGGGGATGCATTAAAGAGATTCATGTTCCAGGAGTATAAATCCGTTGTAGTCTGATGTTCTTTATAAGTGGTGTGCCAATATACTATGACAAATGTCTGCTAGAATACAATATGGTCTGTCATAAACTTGAAACACTGTGTCCTTTTCTTTTACAAAATGAAGCCAAGTATCCTAAGCACTGGCATGGTCATATGTAAACATGTGCATCTAAAGGTTCCAAACGGGACCAGAGCTGGTTCCTATGACGTGCCCAGATTGTGTGCTGGTAAGATATGTTAATCAACTTGTCCTTGGAAGTTAGTGTTATCCAAGGACAATGTACCCATCATGGCATATCTAATCAGTGTGTTTTGCCACTTTTGGCAGACCTTGCACTGTCTTAGCTCTCTTAGCTAAATTCAAAATGGAGGAACCACTGGGTATACCCCCGGTACATGGGCCTACATGTAGCATGTTTATTCCAAAATGACAGAGCAGCGACAACGTTGTTGCGAATATCAGGGTAAGTGTTACTACAATGTAGTGATATCAAAAGCCCCACACTAGAGCGCCCTTCCAGTGTCACACCATCAGTTCCCCATTGCCTCCAGCTAACACTTTAGCAATTCCCCACACCGCCCTACCAATGCCTTTTCCGGTCGTCCAATGCACTGGTTTTGGGAAGAAGCGTTTCTTAGCGGAGCCTTACGACAAATGAAGCCCAGAACCGGTGGCATTCGTTGGCAATCAGTGCAAGTGGCAATTAACGGAGACATCGCCGAGAAAAAGGCGCTTGTTCGGTGGGGGCAATTATGTGCCTTGGCTGCGTCGCTGCGGTGACTGGGTAATCAATGGCTACGCGGGGCTAAGCCAATAAGCGTCCAGCATGGCGCGGGCCGCAGCGCGACGCGTCGCCTAGCGGCCCTCGCAGCTCTCAGCACCAATTTACTGGCCAACGGTGTGTTCACTGCTATATCTTGATGATTCTTTTTTTATATTAAATGTTTTACATTTGGGGACGTCCTTCTTAAGCCTGCTTGTTATGTTGGGGAAGGGAGAGCATCAGGCGTCAGCATAACTTACCTAATCGCCAAGTGACAGTTCATCTGCAGCATATGTACCCTCCCTCTCCTCCCTTCTCACCCCTACCACTCACCCCCACCACTCACCCCCACCCACCCTCCTGGATACCCCCTCCCCTCCTTGGCACGAGCGGTGCTCGCATTGGTCAGTAGAGTGATTGACAGCTCGAGATATTGATATTTCAATTAGGAAGGCGGTAATTTGCTCGTTAGACAAAAGCTAATTATCCTCAGCAGCAGCACCAGGCGTGGGAAGGTATAAAGGAGGTGGGGCGGTCTGTGGACGCCAAGTCTGGTGCTTTTTGGCGCAGCACGTGGGAAGGGGGCAGACAGGCTCCTCCTGATGCTGATGAGGAGAGAGAATTAGGAGAGGTCGGCTGCAGCAGCGCGTGAGGCAGTTTACAGATCTGTCGGGGGATCGACAGGAGGATCAGCAGTGTGACCGGGCACACGGCAGGCACACCCGGTGACGGCAGGAGGGAGGAGGCGGTCTCTGTACTGCAGTGCACAGCTCCAAACAAGGCCAGGGGATCAACAGTAGCAGCAGCCACCACGCCCTGGAGGAGAGGGAGGAGCAGGAGATAACTACCAAGACGGGACGGGTACCACCTGGATGCCACCAGCCTGCAGACGGGTGTGACGCTGGTCACCATCAGCATCAGCACCACCACTGGCACCACCTCACATCACCACCACCACCACCGCCACCACAGGCGACAGCCGACAACATCAGCAGTAGGCCTACTACAACTACTACTACAACTAGCCCCACTCCCACACTTACACTGTCGGCACCGGCCGCAGCAGGACACGAGCACCGCGGGATAGCAGGAAGAGGTGAGCAGCAGGAACAGGAGGAACAACTAATAACAGCACACCAACAGGAGGAACACGGGCATGGAGAGATCCACCACCCTGGAGCAGCCACATCCTCTACTGAGCATACATCGGCACCAGGCTAACTACCTCTGGAGGACAGCCCAGTACAGTTAGCCCACACCCTGGAGGAGACACATCAGAGGAACTTCGCCCCAACCTTGGATGAGAGCTAATACCACTTGCTGCTGTTGTTGTTCTGTTGGTACCACCTAATAATATATTCTACAACATCTTGAACACAGTGCTTAAAGTTCTATCACATTCAAAACATACAGTGATGAGCCGCGGGCAGAGATAAAAGACCAATTGAGTGCTCTTTAGGACCTGCTGAGATCAAGATTTTCCTCACCACAGCAACAGTTATTACCACTGAGGTAAGGCTAATTATCAATGTCCAAGTGACTAGCCTCTCTGAATGAACGTCCAATATTTCATTCTGCACCTTTAAAATAAGATACAAGAAAATCAGGATTTGGCTCAACAAGCAACCATTACCCAGTGCAGTTACTCCAGTGTGTACAAAATACATGTGAAGACTAAAGCATATTTTACCACTGGGCAAATGATAAGCCTTCGATACCTACACACACTCAATGATTTATAGAATAATAGAAAAGAACACGTTCGTCAACCGGTGGATCATCAACACAAGCTCATTTCAGAGTTCTGAAATTAACTGGCAGTAAAGGCTCACATATTTAAACAATTCGCTTGAACATCAATGCCCATTGAACCACAGCGTCAGGTTCTGATACATACGTCTGTTTACTGATCTGAATTAATATACAATTTGTCAATTTTGATCCAAGCAGGAAAGTTCTGCTTACATGGTACACTAATATCATCAGAAAACCTATTCAACAACGCCCTTCTTTCCAAAAAAATAGTTTTAAACTAGTAAGGCTCACCGATACATTTGTCCTCTACAGGGCTGCTAATTCATAAGACTCACATCGTCCACTAAACAATATCAATGATGATGAACTTGGCCCACCCGGCCCACCACCGACTTGGTGTGGGCGTGACGGCAGCCAACGCCCTCGGCATGGGCATGGGGCCCTATTCCTCCACGGCGCCGTCGCTGCACCAACGTTCGCCGTTCGCCATCCAGGAGCTGCTGGGGCTCAACCACGGCGGGCAGGAATCGTCACGGCCGGCAGCGGCCCACCATCACCCGGCTCACCATCACCCCCACCACTCTGTAACCAGTGACAGTATCATCTCAGCCTCCTCCTATATCCCACGGACTATTGGCGCCGTCGGCATGGGTGTGGCCGCCTGTCCAACGTCTCAGGCCGCTTGCCTCGGCGAACCAAACCCCTCACACCCGACCTTTCCTTCTTGGAGACCCAACTTCATGCCTTTCTCTACTATGTCCACCATGTCGACGTGCATGTCGACTGGGACGCACCCTCACCAGACCATGCTCAACCTGGGGGGCAGTCAGAACATGATGCACCCATCTCCCGGCGACTCGGCCACAGGTAGGCTAATTATCTCTGTAAATCGTATTGGTCGCGTAAATTAGCACTTGAGTAGTATAGGGAATGCTGGGTTAGCGTATGGCCACACATTTTATGGTATTCATTTTAAAAACATCGTACTCACATTTACTCTACATTATATATCTAAAATACGCAAAACATATTTGTAAGTAGCTTAACTCGACATTGTGCATGTATATATGATACTCATATAATAATTATACAACGTGTAACAGTAAGAGTGTCGCGGGTAATGAATGCCTTACGGCAAGGACATCAGCAATATTGTGTGTCAGGCAGCCGCTATTCAAACATGAATACTACTCACTTGCCTTATTTGCGCCCTCTTCCATCTACTACTCATGCCAGATTTAATGTTTTCATAAGAAAAAAAAAGAAGTTTATATCTATATAAATGTCATTACTGTAATTCCAATATACATTCATTAATGGGGTACCTCAAACCATAAGCTCAAAAGCAAATGAACAAAGATCTTTTAGTACCAAATTTCTGCTACATCTGAAAATACTCTTCTACACGTAGAGACCGATCCCCTACAGCCAGAGGCTGACCTAGTCCCTGGTATAGTAAAGTATAGAGCAGAGTCGGACTGTGCTCTGTGCTGCCCCCTTCAGGGGAAACCTGATAACTCATCCACCCCACCTCCCCCTCCCACCCTGCTAGAGCAGACTACGCCCCGCGGCCGCCACTAATCAGGTTCATTAAATACCCCAGGTATCAGTGCGTGCAGTCTATTGTCTGTCCGACCACTATAGAATTATCCTACCTTCTCAAAATGGGTCGGTCCCACGAGATAAAATCAATGGGATTGACATGGAAATACAAGAAGGGCAACCATAAATGAGCGTCAGATGCAGAGGGAATGAGCTCAGGCTACACACTAGACTAGATATAGACTATATTGGACTGTATATACTACCGGGTATTCTAAGTTGTATAGTCCAAAAGAGGGGGCGTTGGTACCTATCAATAATTCAATGTAGGAAACATATGAGCTTTGAAACATAGATTATGATATAATCTCAGATTGTCGACATGTACATCTACATGCATATATATGTGGCAACGTGAAGGTAAATATTGGTACAATCACCGCTCCCCAAATCAGGGATCTCTTTATAACTATAAAAATTAAGGCGTATCCATATTGTAAATTATATTTAGTGATACATATTTCCAAAAGGTTTGACTTAATCCAATTCACACTTTAATTATTTCTGCACAATATGATATATATCTAGGGTACCATGGATAATATACCGGGATATGCCATGATACTCCACGCTGATGCATCATGTTTCAACAGTGTGTAATATCTGCATTCTACAGTTACTTCTTGATAGGAATACTCATATTCATATCCCAGCAGTATTAGGTATTGACGCCAGACTATTTGGGACTATTTATGAGTCCATGTTTAAAATATCTAAATCTAACATAACGTCACAACATTTTTCCACGGCGATCCTACTGCATTTTAACAGTGACCAAGCAGACTAGAGAGTTTGTCTTCTCTCCTTGCTGGACTCTGGGTATAAGAAAAGGAAAAGAGCTCTAAGAAAATGTGATGGTTGAAAACTACCTGTGGGGAGAGCAGGAGAACACTGTTATATATGCCATGACAGGCCATAACCATACGATTTAAAAATCCCTTTAGAAATAGTGCCACTGGTTGGTGATCACTGCAAATACCAAAGTAGGGCACTCCTTATATGGTGGCCCTGTGTGTGATGTGAGGAACCTAAGTTGTACCATCTTATGCAGTGTCCCCAGGTATTGAGACAATGTGATGTAAGTACACTGAGAAAATTCTTCCTGACAAAGTGACATGTATACCCATGTCAACTTGATTTGACACAGAGAGCACAGGTCATTGGGACATGTGCACATATGTCACCATGACAACTGTAGCACACAGTAATCCTCATATGATTTGACATGCCTTAAAATGCCATGTCATCTGTGAGTTGACCAGGGTCACGGCCATGTCGAAGGCACTTGACATGTGATGGTTTGACATACATAATTGTTCTAGGATATTCCACTAGATGGAGCAAACAACCATTTTGGTACCAGGACTAATCACTACCAAGAAGTACTACCAACACTTGAGACATTTGATGTATCTGTGTCATTTTGTTTTCATGAAGAATAGATCACTAAGGTCTGTAAATACTATCAATAAATGGTAGTGAATTCTATTTCGTTGTTAAATCTGCATTTGTTATTGAATATCAAAATAGACACCCACCATCCTGAATACTCCAACTGGAGTGGTTAGACACCTTATGTGTGGGTCAGTGAAAATACCAAAGGACTGTATTCTAACCCACAATCTATAATCTCAGTATCTACAGTACAGGGAGACATATGGCATTGCCATGCACCTCCATGCCCTTGTCTTATGGACTGCATAGAGGTCCTCAGTCAAGTAGGAGTTCTGTAGATAGGAAAAAGTGCCTTAGTGTTGCAGGCCTGTGGGACTATGATATCCCCTGCCTTCTATTATAGGCCTCCCTTGATTGAACCATTGGTACATAGTTATTGACTGCTCTTGACCCTTACATAATTGTCTCACAGTATTACCTAGCACTCAGGTGAATGGATCAGAAATATGTGACGTGTCTTTATTACGCATGTCAAATGGAGTTGACAAACCAAATATGAGAGGGTCAACCTCATTTGACATGCCTTCATACATGTCATCTGGGAGACAAATTGTGACCTGTGCAGTATGTGTCAAAGCGATCAGTGTTCTTTCCTCTGTGTAGTTGAAGATGACACAGGTAGCATCGGCGCTAAATTTGGCGTCAGTCAATGCAGGGGTAGGGGCCGTGCCCTGCCGGGCTTTCATGTCGGCACAGCGGGCTACAGATCCCGTCTGATCCTCGACCATCTCGCCCGACACGGAGGCGGGGCCGCCACCCACCGGGCGACATCAGTAGGCGACCCCGACCGACGCTGCACACCCCGACGCGGCTGTGTTGTTGTCGGCCGCGGTCAGCGTCGGCGCCCGCTTTTCCCGTATCCGTCCCAGCCTGCATGACGCCCCGACAAGGGGTGGAGAGGCGGAGCAGGAAGAAGCGCTTTTCTCACAAAGTTGATAAAACCAAACCCTTGTGCGCCAGCGCAAACCGGAAGACATCGTTTGATGCGCACTTAAGACGCTAGAGGTCAGTGAGGGAGACACTTGATCAAAAGTGACCGGATGTCGGTAGAAGGCTGCCACCTGTCGGTCTACCATGTACCGCCCCATTATGACCCCTTGCAAAGAGGGCAAAGCACGGCACTGCCCACTACACCTTTATCTTTATACTGAGTGTGCCTAAATCAATGAGGCTTCTTATCAAACAGTCTTTGATTAACCTGTGCTCCGCCTGTGCTCTTCTTACAAAATGCACTCCGTACATGAGGAATCAATGAGTACTTTATATTTAAGACTACGTGCTTCATCATTTGTGACATGATCTGCAAAAAGGACCCTTAGTGCAGGGTACATTAAGACCCCTATTCCCAGTACAGGTCACAATTTTAAAGGTCGCCTAAAATCCACACTCTGTCGGCTTAACCCACACAGATGAGGTATTCCTCCTGTTCCTGGCTCTTCTTTAGCTTTTCTTTTTTCTATCATCCTGCTGAATAATGAAATGTGACGCTAATTATATCGGTCACAAATAGTGGCTGTTGTCCGCTAGGGGAAAATACGGTTGACCTTTCACGCGCAGCTAGCAAGCTTTTAGATCAGACCGTATCTCTACTGACACCCCCACACGCAGCCCATTCGTGAATGGAAACTATGTGATATTGACTTTTGTATTCAAGTGTAGAATGACCATATAAAATATTTGCATATATACTTTCATGCAGTTGTTGATAATAACTTCATAATTGATAATATCTATGACAAATGTTAGATAGTTCCTTTCATGTTATTTATGGAATTTATTTTTCTGTGCATTGTACCTGTGGTTGCACTTTCCAAGGACAATTCAGGTGAATTCATATCATCCCAGTAGTCTATGTATGCCTTTGTTGTGATGCATTGGAATAGGAAATGGGCATTTAAAAGCAACTAAATGTCGTCGTCAGGTATTGTTAAGCACCCCTCAAAACAGGCCATAACCTGACTATGTGACTATTCCAAAACATGGAAATATGCAGTATGCTTCCATCGGAGCAAAGTGATCAAATAAAGGTCTAACGTGAGGGATTTGAATGATAATTTGGATGTCCTGGCTGGCCATAACAAATGAATGGATCCCATTTGTATGTACATAAATTGACCAGTCCGTGGAAGTAGCCACACGGCCCTCATACATATATGTAGGAGGATGATTGCACATATACTTTGATGATCCAAAATGATCCACAATGGCATTAGGGCAGAGGGGGCTGGGCATGCCCTGGTGTTCACACTTAGGGTAGGTTGGGGGAGTTGAGTGATGGATCCTTTATACAGCCATTAGAGGCTGCTGGTTTTTAGCCTTGCTCGGCCAGGCCTATCCATTAGGCTCGGGTAATACTGGCCTAACATGGTCAGGCAGGCAACTCCACATTCAGGGATCCTCCCTGTGGATGAAGGTTTATCCTTCCTATGGGGTAATACTAAATTATGGAAACACCCCAACCCACCCCTTCGAAAAAAGGAACAAGCATGCTTTATGTCTCAATCATGGAAGAGGAAAGCGAGTGAGGTCAAGCTGTGATCATAGTCCAGCGACAATTGGCAAACCAGAAGGGATGTAGAGAAGGTGAGGGTGGTGGGAGACTAGGATGATCATGTTGAGAGGACCAGAGCCTGGAGGACATTCCCCATTCCCCAGACGACTGGAGTCACCTCCAGGGGGCATAGCCTGGGAATATATGATAGAGTGGGAGGCAGGGGTGAGTATCTGAACCTTGCCCAGGTCACTCCTTTACCATAGTAGCTATGGCTATATTGGGAAGGGAGAGAAGGGCAGCAGTACTGCCATCTAGCGCTCTATACAGACAGGCATCAGGCAACCTGCCTACTGCCTGCTTGCCCTATGCACAGGCTCCCAATGGAGGGCGCACACACAGAGATGAATTATTTATCTAGCATAGTGTCAGCGCGCCGCAGGATCCTTATCTGATTATCGGTCAATCACTCGCCGCGTCTCGTTTACGTATTTCCGCGCGATTTGTGTGCATCCTTTCTGCTACATTGACTGCCAATTTCATCTCTCTAATTCCCAGCAATAAGATTATGACAAAAGCCCGCCGGAGGGGTCGGTCTTCCCCTTCAACCCCAAGCCCCTCTTTCTCTGCATGCACATGCAGCTTTGGGTGGTGGGGTGGGATGGGAGGAGGGAGAGAGGGTTGCCCGATTGTTCACACACTCCCCCTCGTCAAGCCTAATGATATAAAATCTCTACCCTAGGATGACAACCTGAACAGACATTTAACTCTCTTCTGACCGTAGCAGGGCAACACCAGGCTCACAGGCACCTCAGAATTGCCACTCATCATTTGAAAATCCCGAAAAGGGAGGAGCTGGGAGGGAGACTGTTTAGAGATGTATTCTATAGATAACTGGGGCTTAACGTTGGCTGTGTGGGAGCCGCAGGGGCTGTCTACTATTCATAGCACCTGCTCACCAAGTATAGGTCAGTGTCTGTCAGCTGAGCACCTCCAGGGTACTCCCTGTCTAGGAGTACCTCCTTGAGCTGCTCAATAAACCGAGGTACTACGTACAGCGGGTGGATGAGGAACTCGTGTTTATATAGCATTCTGGTGTTGGAAATATGATACATGCATAGTCTGGCATTTGGGGTTCAAATTACCAAATTGGTCTCTAATTGGACGGGTGGCTGATCTGAGGTGTATTCCTAAATGTTATTATTCCCCAAGGTGCTAAGGGCGGTGCATGATTTAGGGCCTGCATTCCCCCCAAAAACGCAAATCGCATAATAGGTTGTCTAGGCGCTTATCTAGCATGCACCTTTTGTGCTGGGTGTGTGTGGGGCTGTCTGTGTGTGCGTTGTGTGTGCGTGTGTGTATGGGGGGTAGAATATTATGGACGTCCTCTGCACGTGCAACGAGCTTGTACACAGAAGGCAGACACGTGCCGACCACGTGCAGAATCCAACAGACGTGTAACCAGGACAACGTACAGAATGTAAGGTATTGCCTCCAGGCTACAGCCTATCTGCAAAAGCTCGAAGGGAGGGAAAGATACGGGATCGAGATGCATATCGTTGCAGGAACGGCTCTATGATCTGGATTAATGTATGGTTTTTAGATGTCGTTTTTTCCTTAAAGTTTTTCCAGCCTCAAATTTTCCCAAAGCCTGATATTCTTAACTTGCACTCGGTGCCAACCACTTTAGCACCCCTTCACAACTATGCCGCCACCCTTCTCTCTGTCACAACCCACCCCCTACCCCTTCATCTGGCAACCCTTCTCATGACATTACTTATCTTGGCACTTCTTCTCATGAAACTCTGCCCAATGATATTTTTTCATGACATCCCTTCTTATCACGTACTTCCCTTGACAACCCTCCCCTACTCCTTATCCAGACAATCTTCTATCTCTTTCCCTTGGAACCCTTCTTTTGACACCCTTCCCCTGATATCCTTTCCTTGATACTCCTCCCCTTGATATCCTTCCCTTGATTTTTTCATCCTTGACAAGCCTTCCTCTGCCACGGCTGCAACCCCAATTGTGACACCCCTCCATCCCCAACTGTGACACCTGACACCGAGCACACTCCACAATTACCGGAGGCCGGGACAACGTCCTAATCAGTGAGTCGTTCACAGTTATTAATGCTGGTTCCTTCCTGTTATCCCCTCAATGACAACACCATCGTAAACCGACCATCAACTCAGGCTCACACGGGGCTCACACACAAAGCCAAAAACCACACCGGATCTTATATCCTGCATCCCTATCGACCCATGGCCCCTCCCACCTCTTACACATGCCATGGTAATAATGGCACGATATTAACCACATTAAAACGTAAATGTAAACACCCTTTTGAGAATTCAAAGAAAAAAATAGAGACAAAATCCACAATTTTATTAACGTATATACTACATGTCTTGATGTGCTTTGGTGGTATATATAATCATTATACCTATTCTGCAGACAATGAGGGATACCCTGTTCCATGAGAATTCACACCCAATTTATATACCTGACTGTCGATACATAGTACATATAATACATTTATTGATATTCAAAAGCATGATATGAATAACGAATTTCACCCAGTATGGCAGTTTAAGATACTTCCATTGCCTACAAACATGAGATAACAATATGATAAAAGGGCAAGTTCATTTTAATTAAAATTGAGCCCCCTCCCACACACTGTTTCACATTATGGAGGTCTGTAGTTCACCATGGACGAGGACTCGGTCATGCTGGAGGATCGTGCTGTTCAAAAGTCAATCACTCCAATACAGCCGACCATAAAGATGACCACAGTGAAGTCAGTTTTCGAATTGGGTCCGAATAGTGAGTCTTGGTATTTCAGCGGACCCGGAGTTAATTAGGGCTTAATTGGCATTTGTCAAAAGGTGAACGTATAAGAAGGTGGTAAAAAAGTGGCCGGCTGTGTCCGTATAATTGGTAATTAAATGGATATTCCCTGAATGAAAGGCAGCTGAAGAAAATGATAAAAATGGGATGAGTGAATGTAAAGATTTGATTTTTGTACTGGGTCTGCCTGTCCTTACATGGCATGGCCTATAAAGTAGATGGAAGCGTGAGACATGATTTGTGATGCTCACACCCCCTCACACAGGCCCTTTAAAGGCTGCTGATGCCTAAATGCTTCATGCACATTGGTCGTCAGGATGAATGAATGCAGCCCTGGCGAGTGACCCGCCAGTGCTACATTCAAGCGTCGGCATGATGCTCCAATGATGTGCTGGTGAGCAGTTTCGCCAGCACTTCATTGGTGACTTATGACGACCAATGGACATGATGCGCTCCTGCACTAGCAGCCTTTAAAGGGTTATAGAGCTGCTCCTAGAGCTGCTCCTGTTGGCAGATCTCCAGCTGCAGGCAATAAATGGCAGAGACTAGTCTAACAGCTACCTACAGGGCTTCTGTAATAGACAGTGGTTTTCTGTATGTGGGAGCATGGTGGGATAACACTATTCATTTACTAGAATTTCTTCTCTATTTCCACATATTGCGGCCAGATATGTGAATTTTAAATCTCAGTGGATCTTATCAACGCAGTCAATTGATGGCTGAGGACATTTTGTTTCCATCAACCACAAGTCTCACTGCTAGATCGAAGTATAGACTGTACCTCGTCATACTCAAGACGTGTCCCAAACCCGGGTCCTAACTGTATACATGTACAAGGATGACCTTTCATTTTACTGGTACAAAGACAAAGTCCAGCCATTCGTTGTTATGTACATGTCGAGTCAATCGAGTCTTTAAGTAGTATATGGAAATGGGTGAAAATGGCGCACATGTGTCAACATACGCCAGCTTGTGCAGTTGACTGATCAAAGGTTCCAACGTTATGATTGTTATTGCAATTATGTTTTAAGCCTTTAAGCTTGACTAAGGCATTGGCTTGGAGGACTGCTGATGCTTAGAAGGTTGTCTCCCCACCCCGCATCACCACCCAGAGAGGGATGCGCCGCCCCACGCTGTTGACAGATCACGGACATAAAACAATAGAATTCAGCTCACAGCGCCAAACGAGCCGACCTCATCAGCTCATGTAAATAGGACATTTACCATGGTAACAAGTTTACGGTAAATAATATTAGCTCGGCAGGAGGGCGGCCACCGGTCCCATTCGGCCTGGGCTCAGCGCCGGAATCGAGACAATTATGCCGGCGATTTGGCCGGTGACAATGGTGGCATTCGGCGCGGTTTAATCGAATCAGTCGCGAACCGGTGCCGTGTATTGATGGGAACACGGTCTAGGCCCCAGCGTCCCTCCACACTCGTCAACCAATCACAGCACCGTATAGGAACGCCGACCTGCTGACCTCCAACTTGAAGAAAGCATCTCCAAAGTGACCCAACGCAATTAGAGGTTGGCTACAAGGGTCTGATTAGCGACTCTCCAGACTAGATTATTCCCATTATGGCAAGCCATTGTGCTTTAATAATGGCCAGAGCAAACGGCGTGGCCTCGGCCCCAGTGATTTCCCACAACAGAAATATAAACCTTTATAACACGCCATATACAAGAGTTTAAGTATTCCATGTTCATAGCAAAGACATAGTTTTATGAATCTTTTATGGCGGCGCTCACCCCCAGATGCATCGCATATAACTTGGGATATAGGCCTTTATTGCCAATAGCATGCGTGAGGACCATTTCCAGGAGCGTTCTGTGGGCCTGATCTATCGCTCATTGTATCCCACAGGACGCACAGTTGGCAATCTATCTTAACAAATGTTTAGTGTGTCTATATTGACGAGAGGCACTTTTGCTTCGCGCTATTGCTGTATGTCCAAATAATTGCCATTGCAAAAACTTTGTAGATAATTTCTTTTAGTATGCACTTGAAGTTAGCACAGAAAACTGAATTCTTCCTCTGCTGTATGTATTCGGATATCATGTATCACAAAATAGAGTAAACTGTAAAATGTTCTTTATCTTGGATATGCAACTGTTATGCCTCTAGATATAACAATTCAGTTCCTCCTGCATTTCCTTTGTACATACATACGCCCACATTGAGAGGTGGACCATTCTGAGTACCCGACCACTAAATTCCATGCCCAGGGTGGGTACTGACTTTATGTGGATACCCACCCACTGCAACGGTACAGGCCCCCCAAATCTGTACCTAACAAAACCCACTGGTCTGCTATTTTAGCTCTTGAATGTTGACTGGTCCCCGTTTGCCCCCCCCCCTTCACCCCCCCCCCCCCTTTCACCTTACTACATAGGGAGGGTGCTTGTCTGACACCAATGTGTGAAAAGCTTAGCATTTAGAACAATGCTTTGATTATAAACTGTCTTAGGATGGGTTCTTTGATAGAGGAAAGCCTCAAACAACAGGTTGGTGTGTGTGTGGGGGTACTCTGAGATTTACTGGTCCCCTATGTTGGAGGTGCAGACAGGGACAGGTCCCTGTTTTTGAACCTCAGTTTTAGCCCACCGGTCCCGGTTCTGGGGCCCGCTTTGCAGTGGGTACCACTTCCGACCCTGAGTACCCCCCCCCCCCAGGATTCCATACTCTCCTCGCCTCCCCGATGGCAGAGAATGCTTATGCATGACGCAGCCTGACCCTGACCATTACAGAATGCCATCATAGAGGCTTTCACATCCTCTCAGTCCAATCATCCCTCCCTCTACCCTCCCCTCCTGCCCCGAGTGTGACAACCCTCTGAGGCCATCCGCCTTCCCCATCGCCCCTTTCCACCCCTGCCCCGCTCCCCTGTGCCCCTTCTCCGCATCCTGGCCACCCGGATCCATTTCATCACTCGGGTGTAGAACAAAATCATCGGAAAATTGGAAATAATTTATCGGCGAGCATAACGTGCCCAGCGCCCATGAAACATTTAATCTTTCGTGCGGCTTGCTTATGCATTGTCTCGGCTGACAGCCTTATTGGTGTTGGGATTGACAAGAAGGCACGTGTGACTGAGTTACCCACCGCCCCTACCCGCGCCCTACTGCCGCCCCGCGCCCGCCTCTAATAAAATATTGTGATAATAAATCAACCAGGTGGGTGCTCGCCATGCTTCAATAATATTTTCATTCCATTTTGCAACATTATTCGCCCGGGGAAACCCTGGGAGATGAAAGGTATTTTCTGGCCAAATAGGCGAATTACGGCAGTCGGGTCTGCCCACAAAGGAAATGAAAGCCGCATCCATATTGGCAATTATGGCCTATGTAATCTGGAGGGGCGGTAACGGTGGCTGCCCTCTACTTCCTCCAGACCCTTCCTCCTGGGCGTAATGCGTCCAGCCTATGCTAATTATTCTAACCTCCGCTTGGAGACAACATGGCCCCCAATCCATTGTCGATGATTACCTCTACACTCTCCATCTTGGGCTATATAGAAAAGGAGATGACCATCCAAGCTAATATAAAAGCATGTGCCAGGCGACTTCCGGTTTGAAGAGAGGGGAAGGGATTTATGATTGTCTGCCAACCGAGAGGAAGCAGAGAAAGAGAGAGAGAGAGAGAGAGAGAGAGAGAGAGAGAGAGAGAGAGAGAGAGAGATCATGTACCCATACATAAGGGGTAATATAAGGACAAGCGGTATGCTATATAACCCGGTACATACATCGTACTGGACATTTTCTGGCGAGTAAAGAGACCCAAGAGGGTCGATCAGCCAGTCTTCAGGGAGGAAAACGGGACAATAGCCACTAGCATCAAAGGTGCTTGCCACCATCTCCCCTTACATGTCATTTGAGGTAATTGCATGTAAAGGTCTGGACGCTCGGTTTAAGACGTGATTACCCCAATTAGACTTGGCTGCTCAATGCAAATGGCTGCTTGCAGGCTGCTCCCGGCCCCCTAATTAACTTTAGATGTAACGTGGACAAAGGGGGGCCAGCAGAATATCAATGGCCGCCAGAGATGACTTATCGAATTTCCGCGATATTCTTCTGCAGGGACTGGCGCCATTTTGATGGTTATGGGGACGTGGGGGCTCTGCATGCAACACCCTTTGGGCCACATCCTTCTATATAGTAGGCTGCATAGCCATGTTTTTGAGAAGGGTGCCTCAGCAACCACTAATCTTTAATGGCAGTAAAGACATATCATCCAACCATATCCATCTCTATCCTGTGTAAGAGTCAGAGTGGGGCGGGGGTCCAGAAGATGTGGTTTAAAGGGGTACAGACAGAAAAATTTGCAGGTCATTTTGGTGAGAGCAGCTTGACTCCCTTTCTAGAGTCAAGATGACTCCATTTCCACCATGAATATATGTACAGTAGAGGTCGATTCGACTTATGATGCAGTGATTAGATAGAGGCGACGATAAACCAGCTCTGACGATCTGCCATTGGCAGTTTGGTGCAGGTCTTTTCATGGCACACTTATAGAAATAAGCTTAGATAGAGCGGGCGCGACTAGAATGTGGCCCTCGTCTTGATCTCCGATAGAATTATCGTCGCCAGAAGCCACCCAGCATTACACACTGCCATTGGGTCCCCACTGGGCTTTAGGGGGAGTAGGGTGCATGGATCGGCAATGGGGTGGGCTGAATGGAACAACCAACATCAGAATCACTTTGAGATCGGGCCATGTAGCAAGTCAAATACGCCAACACAATAGGGGTCGGGCGGTAAAAATCAGAATAAACATGTCATATCTAATTAGGAAGATGGGATCACATTTCCCGCCTGCCCGCGAGAGTGTGCCAGAATTAATCTGGATCTTTGATGAAGAAGGCCTCCAGCAGAAAGCAGCCTACCCCTCCCTACCATGCGTGGACACAGGAGGGGGAAGTGGGAGGGGGCGATGGTGCTGAGATCACGCAGTCTTGTAGGAAACATGAGCCAGTCCACCAGTGGCCATAACCAATAGACCACACTCTAAGAAATAACTGTGGGATCTACCAGGGATCCTCGTAAAACTGAACAGTGAACCGATGTAATCGCATTGCAATGAAGACGTGCAGTTTCTACAATGAAGCAGAACAATAGAAACCTTCACTGCAAAAATGGTGTTTAGATTTTAAACATGTTTAGGTCTAAACACGTTTAAAACCTAAACATATAGGTCAGTTAGGTGTCTCATTGACTACACATTTAGGAAATGAACACTTTTAGTCTAACTACATAAACATTTACGCTAAACATGTTTAAATGTTTAGAGTTGAGACAGTTGAATAATAGGTGTTTAGATTTAAACATCAATATGTTTAGATACTTGGATGTTAAATCCACACCAGGTAGCAGCACTACCTTTGACTGGACTATCTGCACACAGTTATAATCAATTGTTGTGACAAATGTCCCCAAATCCCATGTATATCATGGTTTCAATTCATAGAATGTCATGTGAATAGAAAGGGCAATAGGAAATTGACTAGATTCACCTCATGCCACCATCATTACCATAAAATAATCAATAAACTCCATGACTGACACCTATTTGATGTTAGTCTGGAATAGATAAGGCAATGTTCTTCCTGTCAAGCTGTTGTACTTTCTCAAGTCTCTCATTCTGATGCAGTGTGTAATACATGTACATGTATATAGCTGTGGCTGACTTCTTTGGAGACTTTGACAAGTAAATACCTGCTGATGCCCCCCCCCTGTAAATGAGAAAACAAACAAAATAGATCTCTTTTTTATAATGCATACATGTCTGCGAACCTTAACTCTACATCAAATCATTTAAACATCTAAACACAAAAATTCATAAACACCTAAACACAAAAATTCATTTATCTAAACATAAAGATTTAACCTAAACACCTACAATTCTAAACACTTGAGCTAAGCACATTGTTTGGGTAAACATGTTTAGGAAAGTAATGTGATTACAAAAACGTTGCAAGAATATGTTTAGAATTGTGTTTAGGATCTAAACACCATTTTTGCAGTGTTGGTGCAAGGAATCTCCATGAAAATAAGAATGGATCTCTGGCAACTTTTGGACAAGGATTTCATTTTGATGACACTTTTTTTACAGTGCACTGCTAGATGCTGGACTGTGTGCTCTATAACTGCATAGGTTGAGCACTGCTTTTATTGTCAGCCTTTGTAGACAGAACCACAAGCGGACAGGTGACATCAAAGTAGTTGATTAAGGGGCTGTGGTCGGTGTGGTCAGGTAGCTAGCAGTGAACCTTATTGTCTATCCTGACCCTGTTCCCTGTCCTGAGCAGCCTGCTGGCAGGACGGAGGGCTGAGGCCACCAACAGGGTTACTGGTTAGTGTTCTGTATTAGCCTGTACCCACCCTATAGCTGCGACCATCAAAGGCCACCAGCTCATATTTCCTGGTTGCTTGTGAGGAGGGCTCACTTTAAACATTGACCTTTGTCAATGATTGGCCGCTACAGAAGTCTTATAATTAGGGAAATTATTAGCCATTGTTAGTGCATTTATCTATAGTATAAAGAATCTGGTGAAGATGTACCCATCCTGACGATGGCTTATCTATGGGTTAACAAGGGATTACATTAACCAGGCTTAGGCGTTATTATGCATGTTGAAGATGGGTAAGGAATTTCCAGGAACCATGATTCACAGCACCATATGTGAACAGACAGCAGTACCTGCCCAGTTATGGCAGCATCAAATGCCTTAAATGGGAAACTTGAGGGATTATCACTTTGCTCACAAGTCAATCCGTGCCTAACGACTCCCATTAAGGAGCCTAACGCCTTAACCACAGACCGTTGATGAGGAGGTCAGCTTTTTACCTGTGCCAGGTGTTGTCCACCTGTCAGCTACCTGGGCAGAAGAGATGGCTGCCTGACACGCGCCTACCAGCGGGTCACCCATCCTACCCTTGTTAACGGACTAACACTGTCATGGTTGCCGTCACCTCAACGTCACCAAGGCGACTAAGGGGTGGCCATGGAGGAAGGGGGAGGGAAGGGGATGGGGGAGGGATTGTTGGTGGTAGTGGTGGTTACATGAGGGGAGAACCCTGCAATGTGTCCTCCTGTTCATACAAGTCCAACTGGAACAATTTTACACTGGATTGTCTAAAAACTAGATTTTCCACATACATGTGGAGCCTAACATGTGAAGAGATTCATTCATAATGAAATTATTAGTGAACAATTCATGATTTTATTGTAGATAACAGCCAATAATGGTCTCCTAATCGGATTAATGCAACTCCCTCGACTGGAGATCATGCAATGTTTGGTTGGGTGCCCTATTTCAGGATCACCTCTTTCTCTGTAGTTTGCTCTCAGACTCCCTCAATGTAGACACAGGGCCACATGATCCGTACCACATCACATTGAAGAGCTGCGTGGTTGCATTTCCTCCAGGGAGGCGACCCTTGGTCGACCCCAACCCCTCCAACCACCCCACCCTGATCACAATCACCCACCTCCTCCCATCCAACGCTAACATCTCCTAAACACTACCTTTCACTCTTACCTCCCAGTTCGCCGCTGCACAGCGTCATCAAACTTTCATCACTGGGGGAAACACTCACATCAAAGGCATTTAATACACCCCGATATTAGTGGGTCATTTGTCGCACTAATTGTCAGTCTAACAAGGCCATGGAGCACCGTAACTCACCAGCGCGCCGACAGCCCTCCCCACAGCACCCAGACAATATGTCGGCACGCCCACCGACAACTGTTGTTGCTGTCGCGCGCCCCATGCTAATGTCGTGTCCGTATCAGGGCCTCACTAATGTCCATGAGGATGGAGGGAGGGGTGGGAGAGAGGTACATGTATAAGTAGGGTGTCAGCTATTGTTGGGTGTCCTGGGGTGGGGGTGGAAGATGAGGAGGAGGAGCTGTGTGAGACAATATGCAGCGTGTTGGGGTATTGGAGGATGTGTGATGTTAGGGGTATGTGGGGTGGAGTTGGGGGTGATTCACACGCATACCTTGCAGTGGCAGGGGTACTGCTATGGTGACAAACCTGCTGCTTAGGTGTGGGTGTGGTCAAGAACCTACTGGAGTGTGTATGGGAAGGGGGGACGAGGGTGGTCAATTGTAGATGTCAGATAATAGGGTAGATGAACACAGGAGGGCAGCCAACAGCTGGAACACGCCTGGTGATAACATTTAAAGTAATGGCCAGTCTACAAGAGTCTGCAAGTCATCTTAACATTTACAAGAACACCAAAGTTACATCTTATGCCTGGTAAACACTGGAGGCTCCTCCAGTAAGAAACCACAATCCTCTATTGCCTCCCTTTATGGTGGTCATCCCCACTAATGGCCACAGATTGATCGTCTTCAGCATTCAGTAAGAAAAGCTCCCATGCCACCAACTTAAATGCTTTTTGATTCAGTTTTTTGTATCTCTTCTTTTTACTACACCCACCTCCCTGTCTTCCCTCCCATGCATTCTCTGGCCTTCTTGTAATGCCGTTCGTTGGCAGCAACTGCTCTTTTTCTCAAATCTTCCAGTTGATCCTCACCTTGAATCACAAGGAATGCACACGTGCAAAGGTGCCTTTTGGCTCGATGTAGATTGAAGTCATTGGCTGTAGTTTATGCTGAATATGCAGCCATAGGTCAGGCTGCTCTTTGCAATTCATGCATCTCATCCTCTTTATATGGGTGCGATGGACTAACAGGCAATCATAACCATTATGTTGTGGGAGTGGGGCTATTAAAATGTTAGTAGTGTTGAGGGGCTACTTTATGGAAGCAATCTGCAGTTTCTGACATGAGGAGTCCCGTGAGGACCGGAATAGGGCATTATAACCCCCATCCGCTCCCCTTCCACACATGTAATGTGCACGGTTATGTAGAAAACGATGATCTATGCCTTACCAAATGCATTAATTGTGTATTTGCACAAGACTAAGCACTGCATATTGAAACCCAATGGCAATCCTTGAATTTCACTTTGGGCACCAAGGAGAGACTTTAGACATAGGCGATTCAATTCATGGACGCTGCCGCTACTATCGGACCATTTAAGGCCAAGATATAAAAGCTTGCAAAAAAAAAAGAAGAAAAATACACCAAAAATCATCATGACGATTTTGAACTTGGTTGGATTCGGTATGAGCACACCTGAGAGTGTCTCGCTGTCATGTTTTAATGACTAGGCCATATTCGTTGGTCTCACCGCCCACATGGTGAAATTATATACGTGTAATTGTATGGAAATGGTGACTACATCCATTCTTGTCAAATAGTATGTAGGTTGATTGATTGCTGTAGGAGAATACTGACAGTCATAGTGGAGTGTAGACCTCCTTTAACCATATAACTTTATAACTTATATAGGTTCCTTTACAGGAACTGCACACTTATTAGTACAATTGCTGTCAATGTCGCATGGAGTTCAATTGATCTTCAGCCCTTTTAAGCATAGCTTTTCCTGTAATATCATACAGCTTCCCTTAAAGTAAGATAACTGCGTTATATTTGCACATAGGCATATATATTTAGATATTCTAATCTACTTCCATCAATCACCAAGCCTAATTCCAACACGGGCAATGACTCACAATACAATTCTATTTTGGACTCTTTATTCCTGAGTAGAAACATCCACCAAAATGTCCCAATCATTGCCATTCCTCCACCACCACCTTCCAGTCCCCCTACTCCTTATGAAAGGCTCCTTTATTTGGAGAGAGAAAATGGTGTCACACTTGCAGATCCATGTAACCTTTTCCATTATAAAGCCAGTCAGGCTCATCCACAGTCTCCATTGAGGAACCACCCACAGCTGCCATTCAGACACCCACTGTCTTCAATTTGTGTTCCGTGATGACTTCCTAACTACAAAGGCCAGTCGGCTCGAGGCGCCTGATTGGGATCCGTTGAGACGCGCCGGCTTATTTTGATTGACTCCTCCCCGGCCCCAGTGTTGTTACTGAGAAAATACGGCGAGTGGCGGACGGCGTATTTTGAGAACAAACAGAGGATAATATTAACATGATTGGCACTATATTATGACGGGCGCGCTATGCGGAGTCACCGGCGCTGGAGAAGGGGGATGATCACGGGACACTCCCTGATGGTGTGTGCTCCTGGGGGTGGGGTGAAAAGGAGAGGGTGGATGGTGTCTCCATCACAGGGTGTTTAACCAATCGTAGAGGAAGTGCCCGGCAGGGCGAGGAAACCTGAAAGTACTGCAACGCAATCCTTTCAGTGGAGCTGCAATGTGCGACCAACATCTGCCTGTTATCCAATATAATACCTCAGCCTGGCCAGCAGGGTCTCTCACAGGACCTAGCCCTGCATTAGTCAAATTAGTACCCGCTCTATCGGCATACAGATTTCGCTAATTTAAGGATGTCAGGCTTAGTGAGCCGACTATACAACACAAATCGTCTTATTAGAGTAAGCCTCCCCCCACCGAGGTAAATGTTTGATTATCATTTCCTGATTGGTTAATTTCACTAGGATTAGCAGTAGGCTCGTGTGAGGGTGGCTAAGTCTCTCAGCCACTAGTAATGGGATAATAGGGAGCAGCATGGTCGTTAGGCTACTATAGGTCTTGTAATGTTCGTGTAGAGCTCGTAATGCTCCTGTAGGCGCCCCTAACGAGCCATATGCTGCAGAGCATGGACTAGCTCTGAGTGCATGTTAGAATAGTTAGCCAGCTGACACCCTTGGACCATACATCTGTACATGTGAGGGTTTAGATGAGTCTAGATGCATAGTGTTGTCTTAGAAGGGAAATACTTTACAGGAAAATAAATGAGAGGTTTGACACATGTCTGGAAGAGGGGAGGGCATAGTTTCAGCCTTTAATCGATAATGTGCCTTGCTTGGTCTCAATGTTTGAAATTCAGCATTGGTCAATGTTTGATCCCTTCAGCAAAGGGAAACATGAACGCTTTCCCCAGCTACTCTATTACAAACAGCTTTGGTGGGAAGAAAGGAAAGCTTAGCAGCAAATGCAATGGTACATGAATTATACCCCTTACTCTGTGACATGTAGTTAGAGGCACAGAAGTGTAACTTTTATGTATAAACACTATAGACCTTATTGACACTGGCATCAGCTGACAAGTTCTTTCTATAAAACAACAATTGTGATATATAATTTTACATATAACACAGGATATCACTAAGGATCTGACACACCATTAACCGGACTTGGTCTCTGAGGAGAGAAGATTACCAAATAGATGTATAAAAGTTGACTAAACAGTAGCGTACTGACACCACTTGAGTTCTGACGTGCCTATCAGTTATTTGTAATGCTAAAGATAAGAGTCATATGATGTGAAAGGATCTAATCGGAAGCATGTTTTCTTAGCCCAAGGCTCCAGTACCTACACCTTTCATCTCCATCATCTTTGTTACACCCGTTAAGTCCCATATTATCCACAGATTGATGCTCTTCTGTTGTCATGATGCCTATGTCTAAAATCTCTAAATAACATAGTCCTTAAGGGGCTAACACTATCTGGTGCTCACTGTCATTGCTACTGGCTTCCACGGCAGGGGGTGGAGAGGCGGAAGCAGCCACTCCTGCAGGGCGGGTGGGCGCTATGTTGGTTCTGGGGATTACTGGGCTAAACGCAGGCTTGGTGAGCGATAATCAGTGGTCCCCAAGCCTCGTTAGGTGGCGGGCGGGCCGACAGTAATGGAGTAACTAACCCAATCTGGTCAGGCAATCCTCGCGCACAGCCCGCTAATGTACAGTCTTATCGGGCACTGGGAATGGGTGCTGATAAGGCTGGGAGGTAATACAAACATACGGAGGGGTATAATGAAATACGCATCAGCACTCAGTGCTGGAGAGCTGCTCCATTAAATAACCCCATCCCCTTCAAGGCATACAATTCTCAGACCTTGCCATCTCACAGCCCTGCAGCACACATCCACAGCCCCCCCCTCCCCAGCTTTGATCATGCCGCTGCCAACTGAAGCGCATGTAAAGCACTTGTGCACATTTCCTGCAAGCACCTCAGAAATAAGGCAATAAAACGCCATCTCCGCCCCAACGCGTCAGTTGACGCAGCAGCAAAAGTCCTCGACTGTTTCCCTTTCTGCCTGAGCGCCTCACAACAGGAGACTAGACCCCAGCAGAGCAGCTCAAATGAACCAATTAATATTCACACTGAGAGAAGAGCAATTTTACCGCTGCATAATTTGGTTTCCTTCATAGCGACTGTCAGCCTGTCAACGAAGCGATTGCAAGGCGGCGGCCGAGGCGGAAGCCCGCCAACTGGGCTGGTTTTTACACCATTTAATCACAGGGGAGTCATTAGAAAACACTTGAACAGGGGATAACGACTCACTGCTAATCGATGCTAAGGGGATTTAGATCAGGTCTGTTGTTATCCTTGGCGACTGAACTCATTCTGTATAACACAATTCACCGAGTCTCATTTTCCTTCTCTATTTTCCAGAAGGTGACGATGAGCACGGGTTCCCCGGACGGGGGAGTAATAGTAAAAAGAAGAAAAAGAAGAGGAGACATAGGTAAGTTTTGAGGCCGCTGCCATCACCTTAACCACCGCACTAAATGTAACCATTATCGGCGTAATTAATTTGCTGTAATTACCGTTCATTTCCATTAATACATCCACTTTGGGGACTGGGAGTGAGTAGGGGATTGGGATGGGCGGGTTGGGGTTCAGAACCATTGAATATTCATCAAGGGTAATGAAGATTGCAATTCAATTTAATCCACATTGATTGAATTGGTTTAGGGCCTGTGTGGGGCCTAGTGGCTTCTGTGCAAGTGCCTACTTGACCGGGCTACTGAGGCCCCCTAGGGAGCAGATTGAACTATTTCCGGACTATATACTCAATTACTGAGATTCTGATCATGGTAAACTTACAATATACATATAATATGTAATATTATTCCGCATCTTACAACCAGAGAAATATAACCATTTCCATATACTACTCACAGATTCAGATATTAGCCTGACCGTTTCCCCCGGCCGTTTCCCCACTTTCCATATACTACTCACTACATTCTGAAGGGTGTCAGGGCTGCAATACCGTAGTTCCCAGCGTGTAAGGATACCCCGCGTACAAGATACTCCCAAAGGTGATGCCAGGCATATAAGGCGCATCTCGAGGTTGATTTTGACTATTTAAGTGCTAATCTTATGTAATTCAACCCTTCTTATATAGGCGCGCGCACACCCATCTTTGCAAGCTTCTATAGGGCGCAGTAGATTCCCAGGATTAGGCGTGGCTTATATGTGATATAATCTTGGGTTGCAGGTTATAATTTAGCTATTTATATCACAAGTAGTCACACAAGTAAATGCCATCATCACCACCTTGTAGTAACAGAAAAAAAACACACACACCCAAAAACATTCCAGTCGCAGCCATCCCTTGCAGTCTCTCCTTCAGTCTCCACCCGAGCCCAATGGAGTCAGGTCCATGGGCAAATAGACCTTAGTACATGTGTAGTGGACTGAGGAGGTAGGTGGTACAAGGAGGGAACAGGAGGAGGAGCAGTGGGGCGCAGAGCACCTCCATGAGCAGCTCACTATACTGTCACCGAGTGGCCCAATCGATGCTGGCCTGGCGCCGAAGCTAATGGCTAGTTAGTACGGCGGGTAGCGGCGGTCCCGGCCAGTCTACCGCCCGCCGCCGGCCCCCAACGTCCCTCCAGCCCGGCAAAGATTAGCTCCCAATTAGGGCTAGTCTTCACGGCTCTCGGCGAATGCTGCTTTTGACCACACGTGACAAAATTCAGATTCTAACCTGCTAGGATGCTTGGAATGGCTGCGACTGCGGAAGGAATTGAGATACACGGGCACGTGGGGGACCCACCCTCACTATGCCTTGACCCCCCCCCCCTTTCCACCACTATTTGGACACCCTAGGGACAGGAAGTGAGGCGTACAGGTGATTGGGTGGAGGCAGTATATAGAACAGATCTTGATGCACCGAGGTTAGGGCCAGAAACCCATTAATGATTTGTGAAACTTTGGGTATCATTCACATATGAAATATTCAAGACTTTTTGACTGCCACTGCACTGATGAATGGGTTTGAGATAGGTGGGTGGGTGTCTGGTGGATTAATATTGATAAAAACACGACACAGTTTAGATCCGAGCTCATCCCTTGCTTTTATCCTGTGTCTATGAATTAAGATCAGTGAGGGGAGATATGGGGCTGAAGCTTTGGGCGCGGGGGAGAGTGAGGCGTGCACTCCGGGTGCTCCCATCGCAGGCGTGAATTATTAAAAGGTCGCGCGGCCGGTAATAATAACCAGTGAACTTTTGCGGCTGCCGCCTTTCGCCTCCCGCCTCAATGTCAATGAGTGAATCATAAATATTCACATTAGCTGAACTAGCAATAACAGCGGTCTGTGTTTTCTATTTTTTGAGCCCCTTCTGCAGGCTAAACTGGCTGCTGGGTGCTCTCAAGCCATGCGTGCTGGCCACTGACACCGAGTCCTCACACGTCTTGCTGTTTTTACCACAGGAGGAATTCACTACCCAAGCAGGGGGAGGGGGGTGAAGGGGGCTTCGGGTTGCTTGTTGGCTTAATTGGTGTCGAGGTGGCAGCCATGTCAAGCCGACGGATCCACTTTTAACCATTCATGGTAGCATAATGCACAAATGATATCTGTCAATTTTCCACATGGTACATACATGTACTTTGGCCATTCTGCTCACCAATGTTGCACTCATACATTATGCCGACCCTCTGGGATTGAGCTACTCGTGTATGGTCTATATGATGCTCCAATCACGGCTGGATGGAAGACTAACCAGTGCTATATTGGTGCATCATCCTGAACATGAACCTGTAGGCATAATTCAGCCCTCCAGGGTTTAGTGACACAGGGCGGAGAGACCTTTGTGCTAACCGGATGACAGGGCTGGCAGAAGGCAAACAAAGCTCCCTTGTTGCCATGTGAACTGCTGGAGAGGATAGAGGAAGAGGGTGCAACCCGTGCCCTCTACCCTCCTGTGTTGGAGCTGACTATTGATTTGTCTACACAGTATTATCTTAAGATGATCCACGTTGGATATGATACTGCCATGTATAGTGTACGTGCCCCAGATATGGACATATATAGTGGTCAGCATATATGTATACAGAACATATGGAACACAATATAAGCCGAGAGATAGTGTTGGTGAACTACGAGAATCCGGTTATAATCATTTTGCCAGCGACATTATATTTTTTTTTTCAAACAAACGTGTTTTAACGTTATGGAAGTGACTCATCTCCGCATCCACAAGGTACCTGTCTTTATGGTATCTCTAAGAAATGGCAGACTTTACAGAGTGAGGAGATGTAAATGCCCGATAATATTCAGCCTAATTTCAAATGACAGAACCAGATGTGTACATCAGTATTTAAGTACGAAGAAATAAATGATTCCAATTATTTCAATCTAGAAACATGGCTTCAAGATATATTAGACAGAAACAAGACGTGTCTGCACAAGTGCAGGGACATGTCCATGCCAATTTGAATTTCAGCAAGTAGACAAAGCATTGTACAGACCTGGGTATAAAGCAACCTAATCCCATCCTCCTCCTCCAGTAGCAGCGGGTGACAATAGCTAATTTAGACAGCTATAAGAGACATGAGATCCAAGGACCTCCACATCCAGCCGCCTCTTATGGCACTCCCTCCATGGCTGCTCCAGCCTATCAACACCCCCGTCTACCCGCTAACGTCTACCCATCCTATTCTGAAGCATTGCCAACCATCACATCCACCTACCCCTCTATTCCCATCTCAACCTGTAATGATAATTAGTTCTTCAGCTCAATCTAGGGTACTTTGCCCATGAATCCAACCCAGATATTCCCACAACGCCGAGGCAAGACATTCCCTGGATTCACTCCCCGGAACAAGAACATTCATGTTTTAGATCATAATATGGTTGTAACTGTTGGCTAATATCCGTATACAGGACTCACAACTATCATCTCAATCGCGTCTTTCGTTCTAATCCATTGGCCACAGTTTCTACAGAACAAAATCTCCGACTAATGAAAATGTAAGTTGAGGTCTCATGGATAGGAATTGATATAAACCAACCAGATTTGTGTCATGGCTACATAGAACTCACTATCATGTTATGGTATAGGGTATATGCCCTCCTGTAACCCATCGTCCAATCCCATGATATCTGCAAAGCCTCTCCATACTTATCTATTACACCAGCATGACACATACCATTCACCCTATCAGTATCACCCATGTCCCTATTGGCCACTAGCTGGTCTGGAGCTGGTTCCTGGCGACACACACTGGTAAGAACTGATACGATGGAACCAGCGTGTCCCTGGAAGTGGGTGTTAACCAGGGGCAAGGTAACCATCATGGTATGTCATATCAGTGGGTTTTAGCTCAACCAGCGAAATTAAAGATGGCGGCTCCACTAGGCCTCCATACTGAGTCCTATACACCTCCAAATACCCAGCCCTGCCCTGCCAGACCCAGCCCTGCCAGACCCAGCAACTATCACGTGACGTGTTCACGAGTCGCCCTCTTGCAGACAGTAGCATAGTCACATGACTAGTGTAAACGGCGGCCACTTTGATCCCTCCATCTGCCGCGCGCCGAGTGCTGCTACTAATTAGTCAAACCCCTGAAAGGGATCCTAGAGATTACCCGCTCGCCACAAGAAAAGGTTCACAACCCCCTATGGAGGGATCGGACTACCTAATTTAACTAATTGGTTTCTTTTTCTTGTGGAAGCTACATTATATCGTGGTAGTGGGGATCGATCTAATTACAGTGGACGCCGATATTGTCCCTCTGTAAGTCATCCCTCTATAAGCCGGGCCCAGTGACAAGTGGGACCGGGACTGGAGGGAGGATGGGTTTGATTGAGGAGTTACCTCATCGGTTTGATTTTAATATCCGGGATGGAACTGCAAGGGTCAGTGCATCGACAAAGTGACAAGGGAAAAGGTCACTGATTGGCCTTTTGTGAGAGGAAAAATAAATGATTAGTTTTTAATTTCGCGTCCTATAATTGATTGTCATTTGTGTCAAAGCGAGCAGTTGATTAGGCCTTAACATGGAACTTTTTTCCTATGTCTTTTTCCCCTGATGCAGTCGTGTTTATGTATACTTGCAAAATGCACGTATAAATGCTCTATAGTTCGTTTATTTCATATAGGATCTAAAATGCGCAGACCATATTCATTGGATAAATACACTCCACCACCTCCCCACTTCCACTGAAAGGATAGAATTTGGTTCCATTTAATGTGAATTGACGTGGCCATGTCTCACTACACATATTCATACATAAAGCTTGAGCCGGTCTGAGCTGCTCTTACAATGTAGCGGCCAATGGCTCACCCATATTGCGAGCAGCTCAGCATATCGGTGGGCAGTGGTGGCTAGCCACCTACCTACCCACTGGTAGTGATGGCAGCCGCCATGCCGTTGTTGTTATGGCTAGCTCCTGCTCCCTCCCTAACCTCACCCCGTCTGTGGTCGGCAAACAATACAGGCTCGTCGTATCACCCACCAGTACGCCCTGAATATTTCATACCCGGCCCCTTGTCTCCTCCCATCCATAATTGATGTCCAAAGAGATTAAATTTATTGAAGTGTCCGCCGCGTATGTTTGCCTCCTCGCTTGACATAATCAAATTAGTGGAATCTATGGAAAAGCGGCCGCTGAATGAAGCATGAGAGAAAAAGTGGCGGCGGCGGCGACGCGGGATTTATTCGCGCGGGAAACACGTCGATTGTCGTCTGCTGTCAAGGCGTGCTGCGGCCAGCGATTATGAATGTATCCCTCCACCACAGGACATAGCCCCAGCCTCTATAGCCGCGACCACATCGTGCATAATTGACTATAAGGCCTTTTGTGGCCCCGGGTAGGGAGTTATTACCTCCATTCGTCGGCTCCGTCCATTTGCTTATTATACCTTCAATTAATTAATCCTATCGAGATATATTAGGGGCCTGGCCTTGGTGGGGGACTAATTGTTTCCATTATATATTAGTGGGCATTATGTGTGCTACTTGCCGCTGGCTGCAGGTCATAGACTGCAGGGCGATGTGGGGCCCGGCTAGGCAATCCCCTACTTGTCCCGTACACGAGACGTGCCACCTAACAGGCTCTCTCCCTCCTATTGGCTATATCCCTTCTGCTTATTGCCAATTTCTGTCGTCGACACGCGGCCATCTATGTGATGTGATTTCCATGCCCTTTTGCGCGTGATAGTTAGCAGGAAATCACCAGGGCCCGGTCTTGCCAAGCTATACACAACGGGGAATATTCAAAAGAGAAAAAAAAGATCAAGAAAGAAGCAAAAGCCTTTCCAATAGAAGGCGTTATAGCCAGAATGGTCTAGCTTGTTCGGTGGTGGGAGGGGCTGTTGGGGTCACTTGGGTGGTCATTGGGCTGTGAGACCCTGGAGAGTCTCAAAGTCAGTGGCTGATCATCTGGGTGGACCGGTTATTGACCAGTCAGATTGACCGTCCAGAGATAAATGACGGGGTGACTGTGTCCTCCAGTAGGGGCGTGTTAGCAATATACTCCTGACCCGTCAGATGAAAAAAGACACAATTAGAGCAGAGCACTGATCGCATATGGCAAAGATCCTTGGCTATGATCAGTACATTACAGAGATGCCAGATTTAATAACGATATTAAATGTGTATCATTTGGGAGCAAAATGACTATGTAAAATTCAAGAGACGCTTAATGATATGGAGAAATGCTGCTTGCAGCCTTCATCAGCTCAATACACAAATACCTCTGACAGTATATTGTTCTCAGCCTACGGTCCCAGGATCAAGACACTCTGAAGGTGCTCCAGTGCTAATGTTACGAGCAACTGATGCTCCCGTAAAAAGAGAGAATCCTACAAAGTCTGCCTTCATTCTTAAGTTTCCTGATGAAATGAAAGCATGTGTGATGTATGACTTGACACTTGAAGAGCGGAGACCCAGAAATTTCCCCTAAAACACTGCCTGAAATGTCTAATGATGGTCTTCTCTGATAAATCAAAGTTCCTGACATCTAGTCTGTACAGGGATTCGGATCCGGTGCACTGCTTTGAGATGGTTTGGATTGAATAGGAATCTAGGTCACAAAATAGACTGGTAACAGATAATGAAATCCTGTGTTCATTTGCAAGCGAGTTGGAATTTTACACCTTTTTGCAAACATATGCCTTTTAATGAAAGAAATACCCTAGCTAACACTGCAGCTCTATATTAGCCCTCTATATCATTATAACATAGGGGGTGATGTGTATAAATGTTTGATGTATTGGAAAGGCTGTTGAGCAGTCCTGTAAAGGTTACTGTCATGTCACACGACAACAACACTAAACCAGAGTGTCACAGACAGGTGGCATGACTATGTCATTAAGTACATACACTATTATTACCTCTATTACGGCAACAACATTTTAGGGGGAAAATATCTAAGCCACAGGCATGAACTTCATGGATCATGCTAGTTTAACATTCACATGTATTCATTTTAATCGATATTCATTGAAATCAACAAGAGCTATATCAAATTGTGAAGTGCGTATATGCATCATGTTTGCAAGATGTCTATCATCATTAATGATATGTGTAGATTATTAATTGGCAACAAGAACAACCATTCAATATTTGTATAAATACTAGGCCTAACTGAAAGGATCTGCAGACATGCTGAAGAAGAAAAATTTAATAGATTAAACCAGACATTGAATCCAATTTAATGATATTCTACGTGGCAAGCAGATTTGGTTTCAATTAATCATACTTTCAAACTTTTTTCCAGGACCATGTTTACGTCATACCAATTAGAAGAACTAGAAAAAGCCTTTAAGGAAGCCCACTACCCGGATGTGTATGCCCGGGAAGTGCTTTCACTGAAGACAGACCTGCCTGAAGATAGAATACAGGTGAGACTAACCTCCAGTTCCTAAAGCTTTATTCTACCGTATACCTGTTTAAGATGTATCAACTATCAACACAATCACTCAAAACCTGGAAGATCCGAAACTAGTCAGTGGTGACGACTTTAGATCCTCAGGTTGACAATACCTAAAACAACTACTTTAAGTGGTGAAACTGACGACTTAAAGTCATCATCCTGATGACTCTGTATTGTCAGTATTGTCATCCCGACGACTTAAAGTCGTCATTTTGACCACTTAAAGTAATTGTTTTAGGTATTGTCAACCTGAGGACCTAAAGTCGTCACCACTGACTAGTTTCGGATCTTCCAGGTTTTGAGTGTACCTAGCTGTTAAACTGCCTAACCAACTAACTAGAATGACATTACATTATTGCTTGCATTATCATCATATAAACTTACATTGCTTTGCTTTCACAGTCAACGGGAAAATGTGATAGTATATAGGTGGTGGACTTAAGTATATAATTTGTAATGGTTCAAAAGGCTGCACTCAGTTCACTAAAGGTACACCGACGGTGAATGTAAACTAATGTAAAATCAACAAGAAGGTGGATACTGTCATCAGTGTATAATACAATATAACATTGTTTGAAATGGGGAATCTGGACTTAGAAGTCGATGTTCTCATATCTTTTATCAATGTTCAAATTTTCAGAAGTATGTATGCATAATACAATGTAAATAGTCAGTCATCTGGCGTGAATTCATAGCCCAATATACCCTAATACTTTATGTCAAAGCCAGTAGAAAGTTTGACTGATGCGATCTTAATAATTGATGAACCATTCATTGGCTGTTTTGAATATTTAAGGAATGCAGTGTTATAAATCGAGGGGGGAGCTGAGAGGTTGCACTTCCATAACCAAGCCATCTGATCTTTGAACCATACTTGCATGGAGAAAACAATCTTTTCCAGACAAAACATGCCATTGGGCAATGAAAATGGAACTCATTGATTTGCCTGGACTTTAGGGAGGGCCTTAGTACAATCCCCCTCCCTCTGGGATGATTTAGCCTGAGGGCTGCTTCTTGTGGGTCAAGGACATGATCCAAAAATCATTCAGGTGCGGTTCACATGAGCTGAACGGCCTTGACATGATCATCCATGCTAGGGTCACACCCAGGGTGTTTCAGTTTTGCCCCTGAGCAGACAGTGCATCATGTCTGTGACATGTTAACATGATAAGGTGTACACTGGCCTTGCGTCAATGCGTGACCTTTGTTTTCGTATTATGATGCGCGCGCATGGTAATTTACATACGGGCAGAAGACATTTGAACTTGGCTGAGCGAAGGGCGAGACACCCATGAGACTTGAGCCTGAATGGACAGGAGCCTCCCTAGGTCAACCACTCCTTGTACCGGAAGCTGCCTAGGATGAGGTCAAGGTCAGCAGAAGATCCGTTACCATGGCCACAATACTGGGAGTATCCTCCAGGGGGTGGGGAGACGGTAGGGAGTAAAGGGGAAGGGAGGGATAAGAAGGGTTGGTGTGAGGAAGGGGGCGGGTTGAGGTGTTTAGATAGGGATTTCGGGTGGAAGGGCAGTAGTAAAGGATGGGGGAAGGGAGGTGGAGGCGGGGATCGGCGGGGCTGTCCCCTGGAGCCTGACCCTGAGGCCTGGGGCGCGGCGCCCTGGGTTGTGCCTGAGTGATCCTTTTGTCACGGGCCCGCCCCCGACAGGCCGACCTTTGTGTGACCTGAGCGGACTGAGCGGTGGATCAGGCTGTGGACTCAGCCCTTACAATGGCCGTGCAGCAGCAGGGTCACCCCTCACTTCTACTACCGAAGTCTGCTGAAATCTAGCTCTCAAATCTACAGGGTGTATAAGCCAGACTGTATCAGCCACTTTTGTGGCAGATCAACTAAATCTTTCCTTTTCATCATTTACTGCAGTGTATACTTGCTGGCATATTAGCAGTCTTGCATGAGCTTATCGTGTAAGTACATGTAATATTTTCAACCTGACTTCCTTGAGATACATGCCCATCCTGGTACTTTAGATACATTTGCAAATATATCATTTGAGGTACAATTGACAGTGTCTAGGAAATGCACCAATACTAGGAACTGGGTCATATGAGGTGCAATGTTATGTCTTGTTATTGTACCTTCCTCCCCACTCATATAAATGCTACTTTTCTACCTGGAGAAACCGTCTCCAGTCACGGTCACAAGGGCCCCAGGCGCGCGCCCACCGGCATTCGTCACGGACAGTCAAATAGGGAAATGTCAGCGGGTCAAGCACGCCGAATGGGGAATTTAAGGAAATGTCCCAGATAATGGTGAAATCAGGACGATAACGGCGCCATCTATGGGCGGTGAGGGCCCCGGTTAGGGCCCCACGGGGAGGCCCTCAGCCCCGGCCGCCTGCCTCCACGCGTGCCCCACCCTCGTCAAATATGAATACTGAATATACCCTAACGTGTTTATGCGCCGCGCACAAATTAATTTGCCGGGCGACCGGGCGGCGAACTATTTTGTCCTCGTTACGATTACCCGCGTATTAATTTTTGAATGTGCCCCTTGAGGACGATTGTGGCTCGGCCCAACGCTTCCGCCTAATGAAAGGAGCGCCTGCCGAATGGGATATTTACTAATTCCACGTCGGGGCCAAATCGATGTGCACGGGGGCCGACTAGGCGGTTCACACGCGACAAATTTGATTTCAATTAATAGATTTGTTAGCTAAGTGTCAGCTTTTGCATTGGGGCAATTTTTCAATTAGACCTAATCGTGTTCTATGCATGGGGAGTTTCTTTCTCAGCGGCCTTGATTCGATTTAAAACGAGCTACTCGTGGGCCCTGGAGTTTAGCACTGGGAGTCATTCACCGATACGGCGAGCAGCTCAGACTTCTGGTGGTGTATAGTAGTGGCAGGGGTGGTGTTTCCAGGGCCATGGGTGGGGGAGGGTGTCTAGCAGGGACATGGGTCCTAAGGGGATGTGTCATGACATGCCTTCCACCAATGCCTTCAGTATCCCACATCCAAGCTCCAGTACCCTATAGAGACCCAATCCTCCACCCTTCCCCACACTCCACCACAACAGTACCCAACACGATCCTCCCACCCACCTACCACCATCTAATCTTGCTCTGCTTATACCACACTCCAATTAATCTTTCATTTATCCGCGCGTTTTATCCATAAATGACAATATTGCCTCGTGCCGAGCGGCCATCGTGGCCGTGTACCGACCACCCCAGAGACACATTGTCCATTTCTGTCTCCCACACACCCCTCCGTGACAACAAAGGACATGGAGGGGCCGGCCCGGCGCGGCCCGCCCGCATTAATAACACGAATAGCGCACATAGTTGCCAACTAATTTGTCACCACTGTTTGTGCTGCCGGCTGGAAGATCGCCACTGGTGAGGAGTGTGATGGTGGTGGCATCCAGAAGGGTGGTAGAGTAGGGGGAGGGCATGTATATATAGGAGTCCATGGATGTAGGTTCCTGGATTTTCATATCTATACTGAGTTGGATCATCCCATATCATAAAGAATATAATCCCACCATGCACAGTCCCTATTTTGAGACCTCCCTCTCCGGCTCCATTTGCATGACCTAATTGGCACTGCAATTGAAAGAAATCGCATTTTGTGCCGACATGCACCATGTCTTTTGAGCTAAATCACGATGTCTAAAAAGCAAACATTACTGGTATAAGCTCTAAGACCTTCCCTGCATGGTCTAAACAGTATTAACACGTGTATTGCATCTGAAACAAGACGGATGTAAGTGATCAATTAGTTATAGATTAGTCTATGTGGGGTAGTTGTGGGAGCTGCACTCGGTGAGGCAGGAGAATTTAACATGCACTAAAGTTAATTTTCCTCCTAAAAACAAAGAGAATTAGCCCTGGCAACAAAGGGGCCGCCTCGCTCAAGTCTTGTTGATCAGACACGGGAGCTCCAGCCAAATTAAGCCGTATTATCCTAGCGCAATCCAGTCAGTTGAAGAAATCATTATCTTTAAATTAGTTGTCTAATTAAGGATACCCAATTAAGGAATAAAACAACATTTTGCTGAGAGTCAGCTGTTCGGCTTAGTTCAGGCACCGACCACAAACGAGAAAGAGTGTTTGAAAGAATTACCTTTGGCACACGCTGCTCTTTTAGAGTTAATTTAAAACATGAGAAACTAGACCCTGGCATTGCAAGTTTGGAAGGCAGCCAATTTAAGGGATCAAGCCCACGCAGACTAATACAGGTTGACCTCCGTATAGTGCGGGAGGCGAGGCCTGTCTGACGCTGTAATTGTCAGGTCATCCCACCACCAATAAGGTAATTGGAACATCCTCTTTTATCGCCCATAGAATATGTTGTTATCTACATATCTACGTCTTTCTGAAATAAATGTTTTAATACCCTGACATCTTATTAGGATGTAAGGCCATCGAAAGGATTTGCAAATGTTTGTCGATTTAGGTCAGTCGTTAGGCCAACCTTAAATTCAGTACCCAGTTTCTAAAGTTTATTTTATAAGTCTCTTGTCTGATCACTAAGGACACTAGTTGACAATCCATGTCATGAATAGAGAGTGATTGTAACTGAGGGAGAAATATCCAAGAATATTTAATGGAAACGCTCAGAAGACCCTCATGTAGTATATAACAGGTTATAATTCATTCTCCCCTGTTTGGTTGACTAAAATGTTGCAAAATCCCTATCCTTCTCTTGCATCCTTCATAATCTCGTGCTCTGACGCTCGTGTCCCAGGCCCTGCAGGCTCCAGGACCCGCCGACCGGTGCCTAATGGGGTAAGACATAACGGTTATTGGCTGAAGAGGTGTTCAATGTTCCGACATCCGCCGTGCCAGGGGGCTTTTGTGCCTGCACCGCCGTCTTGGGCGCCATGGGGCACCGTGCGCCACCAATAATTCCTCCCAACCTCTCTCCAGCACCACCCAACACCCCTCCTGTGCCTCCACAACACCCTCACTCCCCTACCTCCCACACTGCCGCTACGAGACGATTGCATTAAAATAACCAAACAATTGTGATGGCAACACAATTAACGTTGATTTCACAGCTCGGTGATTGGGTGTCAGAACCGATGCTTTTGAGCGCACAATGGGCAGAGTGGAAATTGCATTTGACGCTAATGACGTTTCTCGGTAGATATGACGTAGTCTGTGTCATGTGTCGATCGGCGTTGCCTGTTCGTTGTTTTCTATCACTGACGCTAGGTGGCAGTGAGTTGGGGCTCAGCGGGGATGGGGTCAGCGTGTAATAGGTGTGAAATGCTATAACAAAACTTATACTGTGCCTTCAAACCGCCGCTATTTCAATACCTCCGATGACCTGTGAAAGGCCATTAAAGAGGATGAGGCAGGGGAGATAGAGATGCTGCGAGGGCTTTCAGGGTGCCCAACCAGCCTTTCGCTGGTCCCCCAAAGTCCCACCTGCTTGCAGCCACAGTCCACCGGTTACAGGTGGTACCAGATTAAGGTCTCACAAGCCTAACTCAGATTTATGGGATCTGCACTGGGCGGGGCTACATCTACAATCTCCCTAAGCAACCTTTGATGTCATGACGGATATCATGATACTCCTTTCTGCTTCACCAGGAAGTCAATAGAGCGTGACGATGGATTCATGGGGTCGATATTAGTCCCTTTAATCCTTGACCGCTTGGATTAGCCTCTACTTGGGCGGGAGTATTAAATCCCATCTATGGGTAGCGGCTCTGACAAACCTACACGATGACAGCAGCCAACAGATTAAGCACATGACTTAATTGTTAGTGTTTGTAGGCCAGAGTGCCAGCTGGTAACAAAGGGATAGATTTTTGCAGATGTCCTGTTCATTTTATTAGCCATGTGTGTTATGGGACTTATCTTAAAATCGCAATTACGTTTGGTTTTGCCTCGAGAAACTAAGACTATAGAAAACACATACGGTAATGTGCTTTTAATCCTTCTTTGTATATACTACTTACATGACGACGCCCGACTCTAAAGTCAATTTTCATATACCGGTACTACTTATATACGGCAGAGTACCCTGCGAGGCCCTCCCTCCCCTACCTCTCTCACTACGGTATAAACTGCGGATAAACATGAAAGAGGAAATAATGAATTATGCTGAACATTTTTACATTTTGCATATACATACTATGCGCAATACTGGAAAGCTTTGGTGCAATTTATGTGTTTGGCATTGGAATGCCAGCCGAAACCAGTCATACCTGTGGAACGGTATAATAATACCTTCAATATACCTTATACAATGGTTCCATAATAGAGACTACATAAGTGAGAGTTTGCTGACGGTAGGATGGGGGGGGGTCTGTGTCATTAGCATATGTAAGCCACACGTGGCGCATTAAGTTGTTGGCAATGTAATCAGGCAATTCAGAGACAGCCATTCTAATCTATTGCCTGCTACTTTATGTGATGACGAGTGACTCTGAAATTCATCAGCTAATGCCATCCCCTTGGGAGCCCCCATCGATGTACATTTCAGCCTGGGTGCAATTGGAGGTGGGTCAACCCTTTTTGTCACCCCTCAGTAGTAGCATATGGTCGGGGCGGCAGGGCAGTGAAGCCTCAAGTGTTTTGGGGGTAGGAGGGTGGTGGAGGGTGTCCTGGAGTGGTTTTAGAGCCCCTTGTAAAGCATAAATGATCAATGCTCGGGGCCATGGGCGCACCGACCGCGCCAAAAACGGCCACGGCTGAATGACAGAGTAGTTAGGCCATGGGGATGGTTTAGTGCGAGGTCTGGCGGCGAGCAGCCAGACGGGAGGCGGAGACCACAGGAGGGGTGGGTGGGTGTTGGGTAGCGGGTGGGGAGGAGGATTGTACATGGGAGGGCACGCGTCGTACCAATAGTTAGGGTGTTGTATAATTCATGCGTTATTGCATACATCCGAGAGCAGAACGGCAGCGCATGGTCCGTCACGGTCTGGTGAGCATGATGACCTATCAGTTAGGGCACCACTAAATGCCTCTCCACCCTGTATTGTTTACCACCACCACCACCACCACCACCACTCACCCTAGCACCACCCCACCACCTTCACTCTACAACCACCACCACCACCACCACCATCGACACCATCATAGCTACCACACTCGTCCACCACATTATTAATTGATGACTGCCAAAATATGGGCACTTGTTAAATTAGCAGTAGGAAGGGGTGGGAGGGCAGGTTTGGTGTCAGGTGAACTATAACGAATGCTGCACACACAGATAAGTCCATTAAAGGAGGACAGCAGGCCCCCAGCCTTCAGCCTCACCAGATGGGGAACTGAAACCCGACACCCCTACTCGGAAATAATCGGAATTTCTCGGGTGGTCGTTTCCGGTGCCACTTCCGCTTATTAGTATTCGAGCCAACAGCTCGACACTTCATCTTGCGGATGGGGTTTTGTACGGGGTGTCTGAGGTTATTCGCTCATTCAGGGGCAGCAGATTTATTCATATTTCTATGTTTTATGTTTTTTTATTGTTATGATGCACCAATGCAGTGCGCGATGGCAAGTAGCATGGGGGCATCATACTGGCCCTTGAGGAGTATACCCTGTTGGACGACAAGATGCACGAATACTGCCCTGGAGTAGTGGCCCTGGCTGCATTTGTGCACGGTGCCGAATAAAAGGGTTAAAATGATGGTGGTTGTGAGGGAATGTCAATGTCACTATATCTACATTGCATTCTAAACAGAGACATCATAATGCCAGCTATACAATCATGTTTTACTATTACTTTTTTTTTTCAACAATATCGTATTCATAGTGCAACATGAATAATGTATGCGTTAATGTATACTTTTCGTATACTATTTGTATTCCTCGCCTGACTCAAATCGCCATTTCCATAGTAGCACTACCAAGATACCGAGGTAGCGTATTGTCTTATGGGCGCCGCCATCGCTGAAGCTGATTACTAGGGGGTAGTCACTGATAGCAGTTATCAGATGGGTACCACCCCCACCCCAGAGAGGACCGCAGTGAATAGTTGATGTTGTTTCTTTGGCTGATTATCAATCCAGCAGGCCCCCTGCCCCCCCCCCTTTTCCTACGGGGGCCTGCTATATTTTTATATAGGCTTATATAGGGAACCTCCTCATTATTGGGGGGGCAGGCCCCCTGCCCCCCTTTTCCTACGCCCCTGTACTGTATGTAAGAAAAGGACATTTCTATTATGGTAACACTCCTAGGATTAACTATTTATATAGCTAAAGGCATAAACACAAATAACTTTTTTTTTATTATGGACGAAGTCAATAGTATAACCAGGGTTTATTGATTTATTTTCATGTATGAACATTAATCATGTACATGTATAGACAGGAGTTGAAATTTTGACCAATAGCTCATCTACTGAAATTCTAGACATCTGTAGTGCATGGGCAGTAACTTAAATAGACTCAAAACATGGTGCAGCACCCATTGACTTTAGGCAAGGCGTTTTAGTGGCCTAACTAGTTTTGCCCTTGAATGTAAAAGTACCAGGCACCTCACAGCTTGCACTGTCCAGTCAACATGCACCTTCATTGGTACCCCCCCCCACCACCTCCTCCCAATCACCTCATAATAGTTTGTACTCAGTGCTCCCTTTTCATGTACCAAAAGTGAATTGTTTTTATAACCACTGGCCCCACTAGTCGTGCATAGACCTATATGAGGCCGCACTACTAAGCCCTAACCATCATTCACCTTTTATACCTGTACCAGAAAGATATAATCATTAACCATAACAAAATAAATCACCATGGCTATGCCGTGCTTAACTCAACCTTTCCTTAATTCATCAAATACACGCCTCCTAGTTTTAGCTAAAATGTTTATGCGGGGACATACTAAACTCGGCACCTGACCACAGCGAGTAAATTATAGCAACTCCGTGTTATGGCAAAGGCCTTTAATAGGTCTTTGATGGCGGATCCAGCTCTCCTAGTTCCTGAACTCAGCGACAAAATTAGAGCAGCTCAGACATCTTCTGAGCAATTCCAATGTCCACCAGGGGCGCAGAAAGGCTGACTACGCAGCTTCCCTCACGCCGTAGACCTTTGCTGAATCTGACTCTTAGTCGGTGGCTGGACTGAGCTGCTCGGAGCTGCTTCTCCCCAAACCCCTGGCTGGAATTTGACTCGTGCCATGTGAGCAGCTTAGGAGCTGGTCGGGAGCTGGTCGCCGCCGTCACCAGCTCTAACGAGGTCAAGCCGCACGCCGACACCAGCGACATTTTGTGCGACCCCTCCAGCTGGTGGGTCTGCTGAGGTGGCAGTGGTGGCTTAGTCATAACTGGTGTGGGTCCAGTTGTAGTAGATATAGTGGACATGTTATCCTAGACAGTACTCTCCACGACAACTCTTCTTATTGTCTAACTGCTATGCACCTTTGCAAATCCAAGGGTGTTTATAAATATAGAGCAATATCGGTTATAGAACTGTACTTTGGATAATATTGTAACACATAGTCGAATGACGAATCCCAACCCCCCAACCCCCTCCATCTCAAAGTACTGAGAAGACATGGTCATATTTTCAGGTCTGAATAGTTTTCATGGCCAGTTGGGAAATGCTAAATAGCTGCCAAGCTATCAAGAGTATTTGAACAGTAATACACATTTAATTGTCATTGTACACAATGAAATCTATACTGGTAAAGGGGGTAGACATGTGTGTATCAGTTAGACCAGCTTGGGTATTTATTTATGAAGCTTCTCCTTACTAATGTAATGGACGACTTTTATATCGTGTCCAACCAGTAGACAGCAACAAACATATCGCCGGCTAAATTAACCATTGAGATTGCCTATCCATTACGCCCGAGTGACATCCTAGAAGGCCCCCTCTCCCCTACAGGCACGCTCGGCGTAAGTCTCCCCTTACCACGCCGTCGGTCCGCCTCCCTGGGCGCCCGCAAAAGCCTATATCATGCAGAACCACGCTGAGACAATGAATATTTCACGGCCACCCAGAGACGACCAGAATATGAGCACACTTCAAGCCTCTCTCCCTCCCCTAGTGTCTACTCCTACCTCTCCCCTTAGCCCCCCCCCCAACCCCACCCCCCATTGCTGCCATCTCTCCTCGCCTCAGTCACTCTGGCTTCATAGACTATGGCGCCCTCTGGAGGGATCGGTGGAGATCAGAGACAGATGCCCAAGGTGTTTGGGGATCAGAACTGGAGCTGCAGGATTAGCTCCATGAGTTCTTTTAGAGTGGTACCTCCTAATGCACCTCAATATACCTACTTTACTTATAGTTCACAATAAAACGCAGCCTATATTGGGTCAAGGGTAGAAACAAAGAAACATGTATGCTTTCATTGATGAATAGCAATGGGTATTTTGTTGATAGGCAGCCAGCAGAATAGTTCCAGAATCCAATCCATAATAAGACTATGTAGAGGAGGAACCTCTCCCTTTAGAACTACCCTGTGAAGATACACATACAGGCAAGTAAGGTGTTTGATGCCAAGATAATTACCAGCAGCAGTCCGGTGTGCATTAGCCCCTGGGTCAGAGAGACAACAGTCTCAGGTTTACAGGCAGACACCCACTCTCCACCCAATCCATATTTGATGCTCTTTCCAGTATTGTATGCATCAAAACGCCACTTGCCAGACTGATTAGTCATAAAGCTTATCAATGAATTACCTGCCTTGTATAGTGATATGCTTGTTGACAGAGCGTCTGTCGGAGTCAAATTAGCAGGATAGAAGCGTATAGGGGGTGGTCTAATGTCTGAATGCTTGCCGGGGCGGGAATCGCTAGAGCAGCTCGAGAGCTTTGATAATGGATATAAAGGATCAGTATATAAGGGGACAAAAAGAAAACCCAACCCTATTCCCCACCCTCTGTCAGTTCTTCACACCCATCTCCAGCCTGTAAGGTGTGACAGCAAGACGCCTTCATGGCGTCCCCTTATTCCCCTGCTATAGGTGGAGGTAGCTCTGCCCCTGGCGCGATCACGTGACAGCTGTTTGCCGGCAGTGCCGCGCGGTGGCGCACACGTCGCTGACGGGGCGGATAAATCAAGCATTATTGATGTCAAGTCGCTGCTCGTTGCCTCTCTTCATGTGGCGGCCGGCCTTCCTTAATCAACAATTTTGCGGAAAACTAAATAATTGAATTGCATAGCGGCGGCAGGCAATTTGTTGCCTATTATGTGTCATCATTCATTTGTCGGGTTAATTACATCTGCGTCCTTATCTGGTGGGACTGATTGTGTTAGCAACTTATCCCCTTGGCACTCTAGGCGGGCACACACCAGATTGTGCCCGCCACCACCTTCGGGGGGCACGCGCCAGAATTTTAAGAGCAAATCTGCCGCGAACTATCTGATTATACATCTTCGTCGACATGGGCTGTCTCTACGGGGGAGCCCAACAGGGCCACACGGGTGTCCAGAGTGGCATTAAAGGAGGTAACGCACCCTCGTTGTCGGCCAATCATGAGACACCGTTGGGTCACGTGAGAGCTAGTCTCGCAAATAACGTCATGTAAGTGAGAAGTGCAACGAGAATTTGGAGTGAGGTTTTGAGAAGAGACAACCATTGCATTCCACATGCATGGAAGGCCAGCTTACTTCATGCCTCTGCATCCCATGTGCTTCTTTTTAGGAGAGAATGGCAAGAAAGAGAGCAATGGTGTCAAAATCGGACTGAGGAATGGTCATCAAGATTAAGTCAACATTGCTCATTTGACACACTTGCAGCAAGACGTTGGTGCAGACACTCCTACCGGAAATCATCCGTAAAAGGTCGCCGGTACCAGCGACACCCGACGACTCCCAGCATGCAATTGGCCCCGGAAAGTGTTATTTGATCTGTCGTCTGCGGAGGTAGGGGTCAATACCGGCACATGTCAAAGCCGGAGCAAGGATAAAAGCACGATAGGCTGCCGCATTTAATTACACATTGTGGCTCCAATTATTTCTTGGCTGTGGGGCTAATTGAACCGGCAAGTCTGTCACACTTAATTATAGGAAATGTACAAAGTGGGAGACTTGTAGGATGGAGGGGGGGGGGGGAGGGAGCTAACACGCAGTTAGTGTGCGAGAGGTGGGGACTGGGAAAGGAAGTGGAGGAGTGAGGGGGGCGAGACAAAAGACTTGTGCAAACGAGAAACCGTTTACACGGAACCATTAGCGGCTGTTCTGAATGATACGAATCGGCAAAATGATGAGATTTGGTGCGGGGCAGTGACGGTACCCCGTGGTGCACAACGGGCGGTCCCCGCGGCTTGAGCACGTGGCTGCGTGGTACTAACGGATGTGGCTCGGTGCTGGAGACGGGGGCTGAGGGGTGGGTTCCAGGGGGGGGGGGTGGGAGGGGGTTGAGGCGTCATTCTATATTTCATGCTGTCACAGACTGTCGTTGATTCCGCAGCTAATGAGAAGGTAGTGTAACGAATCGGTTTGTCTTTTCGGCCCTAACGATATCAGCCACACGTAAAGGAGCATCGAACGGTGTTAACTCTTCAGATCCCACTCAGGGCTCAGACTAGAAACCACAGAGCAGAGGAAAAAAACGAAATAAAAGATGGCAAAAACTCTAAACAAAGCCATCACATTTGTAGTATTTCAGAATGTTGTGCAAGTTCTTAATGAGCAATGAGGAAGCCAACTTGGCTTCTGATATTAACCATAGAAAATCAGACCAATTTGAAATGTGGGCAAAACATGCAGTGTCTAATTTACAACATCAAAGACTAGAGACAAAGGAATACGTTCCACAATGTCTGCCCCCTCAAGAAACTACGACTGTTAATACTACATTCTTTTTTTAAACACTTGTTATGACATTATATTGTTCAGCATTCCCTCATCATAACTAAGCAATTGCCGATGTCCAGAAACAAAAGAATAAACAAAGGTATATAACAGATAACTGAAGGAAGATGAACATCAGCTCTCTCACATTTTTATTTCAGGTCATTTTTCTCAAACAGCTGGCGAAGCATTTCCTGCAAAAATGATACTGAGAAATGAGGCTTCTTTTTAAAGACGCCATGTTACCCATTTTCTTTCAATATTTAACCCCTGAACTTTTATTTCTTAGGTTTGGTTCCAAAATCGAAGAGCAAAGTGGCGAAAAACAGAGAAAACGTGGGGGCGTAGTAGCATCATGGCTGAGTACGGCCTATACGGTGCTATGGTCCGCCACTCTCTACCACTGCCAGAAACTATTCTCAATTCGGCCAAGGAAGGGGAGGTCGACTCCTGTGCCCCCTGGCTTATCAGTAAGTACTAAAACTACAAACACAATTCTCATCTCCCTCCTTTTCTGTCGTTCCGCCAGGTTTGGTTCCAGAACCGCCGGGCAAAATGGCGCAAAACGGAGAAAACGTGGGGTCGGGGTAGCATCATGGCAGAATATGGTCTCTACGGGGCAATGGTTCGCCACTCTCTGCCCCTGCCAGATTCCATCGTCAACACGGCCAAAGATGGCATCATGGACTCTTCTGCTCCTTGGCTACTTAGTAAGTAGTCTTTAGAAAACACCCTTGCTGGTGATCTTTGATCAGATACAGTTTTTCTCCCTTCTCATTGGCTCCCTTTCATAGCTTCTGTATCTTTTCGCTTTTGTGGTTGCTTTCTCAAAATTTCAAATCTCTAGCTTCTATATACATCTATGTATGTAAACCTTTGCATGCAGTTCTGTTCCCTTTGCCCCTATGCTACCCTGATGCTAACCCCAGACGCCACACAACATTGTTCACATGGTAAACAAATGTGATATTGAATGTGCATGCATTATTTTCTATGTTACTATTGACATTCATTTAAATTTGATTATGAAATTCCAAGCCAAAAGTGGTATGTACTCTCCAATATGTAAAATGGCTATCAAATATCAAATGATAACACGAGCACCATAATGGTAATAACTCAATATCCAAACTTCATAAGGGTTTCACCCAGTACATTAGACGGTCTCCTTTTGGACAATGAGTTTCACGCCTATTGTTTATCGCAAACTTATGATTGAAAAAAGTCATACCCCTTTGAACACCAAAACTAAAAATGCATTAAAAAAAGGTATCGACGGTATCAGATAATAATGGGTTCCGGAACACCAATAGCAGATGGTATACCAGTATCTCACTGGGAACATTTAGTTCTGAGAATACCCGCCAGATGTCAGCCCACATCACCATGGCGACGGCATCACACATGCTGCGTTTGATCTAGGCGATAAGCAAAAGGCTATAAAACTTAACCAATGAAATCAATACGCTACGACTGATAGAGAATGCGGCACAGCTATTTATATTACCACAAAAAATAATGATCTCTATCATTAGTACAATGCCCCCTCTAGCTGGTCTTATCTCATAATGTGAGATGGAGAAAATGATGCACCAACCATATTGGTCGATGCTAATTATGCTTTACAAGGTAATTTTGAGACAAAAAGACTATATCATTTTTATAACATAAATTTACGTTCATAATTTTACCAGGTCCCATTCACACTTTCCTACAATTGACCAACCACTGTACAGGTCCCCAGGGACGGGTTCAGTCATAGACTTATGGTTGTTTTAAAGGTGTTATCAATATACAGTTTTATAGAATCACTTCATAATTATCATCTGGACTAGATGCATTCCAAACTGCTCTGTTTTGAATGACGAAGTGCTACAGGTGCTAATTTCAATGGCTAGCAATTGTTCCAAGACACCTAAGCACACTTCAAATGTTGAAATAATTCTTCTAAGTTGATTCCTAAATGTCCTAAATGGCTCGACGCTAAGTGTAATATTTATATCATTCTGTTTGTCTCTTCACAGGCATGCATAAAAAGTCTATTGAAGCGGCTCACAAACTGAAGGAGGATGATGAAGACGATGAGGAAAAGTCTAATGATGGTTTACAAGAGGAGAAGGACGGTAAGGCGTCCCCAGGCCCCCCAATAGACAAGGAGGAGCTCAGGTCAGAGAGCATTGCTCAGCTCAGGGCTAAAGCTCTGAGCTACTCAGCCAAGATGAGGGAAGCCATCAGCCTCAACCACCCTGAGTCAGAGACTGCATCATCACAACAAACGCAGCCAGCCTCACAACGTGACACCTTCTCCAGTAGTTTTGACCCTCCTACCAAATCAGACAGTTGCGACAGTGAGCCCTTAGACCCCACCAACTAAGGCATCGCTATGTTTTATTTTATTCATAAGACTGCGGCCTTGGTTGAGTGGTTTAATTGCCTAGGTTGTTGCTCAGCTTGACTGATTGATTGGTCGATTGACTTATTGTATTAGCCGATTGGTCAACTGGCTAGTTGATTGAATGCAAGAACTAAGGACCCAAAGGCCATCTTGCAGTGATGTTCTTGCTATGGTAACATAAAATTATTGCAACTGGCCGCCATTTTGATGCAACATTTTCTCATGGACCGTGGGAAGCAACATGGGAAAGAATTCTAAGAAGAAACCGCATATTTATAATGTCCACACATGTATACACGTATATCTCTGTGTTGGGTATAATCTGTGACATGTACTGGGAATAGGGGCCTTAATGCACCCTGCACTAAGGGCCCTTTTCACAGATCCTGTCACAAGATTCTAATTTATATTTCCCTGGCAGTTAAGATTGTATCATTTAAAAGACTGGAACCACCTTCTGTACACCAAGTAGAAGGAACCGCTCGTATATTTCATATGCGTTATCACAGACCTTGCATCGGAGTCTGGGCCGCGTATTCTGTTCCTCGGGCAAATCTCTATTTTCTAATTTACCTCATTGGTATGACGTATATTATTGTTAGCTGTGTGCTAATACAATGGCACACAGCAGACCTGTGTATATAGGGCCTCTCAGCCAGATTTATGTATATGTATATTTGTCTTTGAGTGGATGTTCAAAGTCAGCATTTATTATGAATATATAAAGGTGTGACGGATGTCTCTGCATTTCACGTGTTTTGGTGTTGATCAGTGAGATGTTCGCACAGAATGAGTCACCTCATTTTCAAAAATAAAATACTTTGTATTATAATGTTATGTTTGAATCGCAATCAACGAAGAATAGTTTCAAACAGAATGGTCACTGAATGGACTCTGCTGTTATCAGCAATTATTGTATTAACGACAACGTTGCTATGAAAAGATTGACAGAAGCTGTCAGATGTGCTTATACAAATGATTATATAAAAAATGAAGTACCTTGAATAAGGTATATTTGATCTTCTTATTGGCTGTTTATCTAAATGAAAATATAAGAACTGAAATACAAGAGACTACTATAGTGCATATATCTCTATCTACAATTCAAGCACAGTGTCAAGGGCACATGATTGAAGTGTTTCTAGCACCAAATTTACTTAATACGCACGTTAAGGCATCACAATAGTGGTTCCTGCTGGAGGATCGAGGTGACTGCTACTGCCACCTGGTGTGTTGAATTAGTAGTCACTTCTCCCTGGAAGTACAATAACCAAAGATGGGCGATCTCACTTGTCCTCATTTCATTCACAATGGCAATTAAGAAGTCCAACATTTGGATTTTATCATTTATATTTTAACGGTATATCCTACTCTATTGTGTTCATGAACTATACCCACCGTGTTCAATAATATTACTCTCTTCAACCTGATCTGATAATGAACTTCACATGTCTGAATTTAATTACACTCTTTAGTCTACAATGAGTACACCTGTTCTCCCATTTTTAATTTATTTAGAACAAATAAAGTTCTTTATTCATACATACGTACGACATCATATAAATAATTTTGAATCATACTCGGGTCTAGTCGCTGGGAGATGCAATAGTAAGGCCAATATAAGTTGATATCACGTCCTTATTAATTCATTAATGCTTTTATAAAATGCAGTTTGCCTTACATTCATATTATCATACTTATAGTTTTTCAAAAGATAAAATCAGTTCTCAGCTCACCAATTCATGTACTCATTTATTCTGCAAGGGCTATGATTATCTATGAGACATTTTGAGTCACGTATATATTCAATATACAGAAAATAAAACTTGATGTGACCTTGATAATTAAAAGAGTGAGACAATACCGCAACATACCTTGATTCTTTGATCTTTTACTTGAGTGCCCACCCTTGACGCTCACAGACCCCAAAAAAAACCTTGTAAGACGAGGGTGAGCTCAGAGGGGCCTGACGCCATAATAATCTTTGTAAATGATGAATGTCTTTCCTTGATTATTTATTAAACTGTTGGTATTGTACCACATGATAACTTTGTTGTTGTTTCTAATGACTGTGATGTGTTTCCTCATAGATACGACTTTTGACTTTAGAATGAATATATAGAAGGAAGCCTACTGGAAAATGCATAAGAACCATGCTTGGCCAAAAAGGTAACAGTCTTATGGAAATCCCTTTGGAACTGAGTAAGAAAGTGCAGATACATGAGAAAAAACTTATTACTAGATATGACTAATTAGTGATCAAAATACATAACAGTCACACCAGATGTCACATCAACTATACATTTAAACATCAAAATATAAATCGCAAAAGACATCAACTTCGGGCATTACCTGTGTTTAGAGAATGTTTCAACAGAAAAAGAAACACATCCAGCCTATTATATCTCATCTTCACGGCTTTGAAAAAAAGGACAACAAATGGATGCTTGTGTCAATAAGGAAACTCTGGGATCAAACGGTCTTAAAATGTCTCTTTAAATTTCCTGAAAGTCTATTCCTTGAACTATCGAGGCACTCGGCCTGTGCTGTAGGCCTGATATCCTGTTTATTTGTTGCTCTAATTGGTATGGCGGTCACAAATATCAAGGCATTGAGAAAATGTCTCTGCCTATTTACCAATTCTAATTAAGTCCCAAAATGCTAAATGTTAAATAAATAAGCATAATGGTAACAAAAAGAATGCAGAGACACCTCCTTGACCCCACTCAACCAACTTTGCAATTTAAAACCAGGGTCTTACATATGCACATGTGAATTAATTTGTAAATGTTGTGACCTATAGTGATGGGGTAATGAATAATTCAAGAAAATCAAATCTACAATTATAATGGTGACAGCATTTAGCTTTGCTGGTGGGGCTTAAACGCTGATGCAAGATACTGCTGCATTTAATTACCATTTGGACTAATTGAGATCTAAAGGGCAGTGGTGTTCGAGTATGATCTCCAACACTAACTTAAAGAGTTCCAGAAAAGTCAAGTTACCGTTGAGTCATATGCAGCTAAAATAACACCAAGGTCCCAAACTAAAAATACTCATCTGCTATGGCTAATTGAGACGATTTTTGTGTTGTTTTTGTTTGATCTGCCCGACTGTGAGTCGAACGATCCTGGTAATTGGAAATATAGCGGCCGCACCACGAGCCAGGCTGGCATGACATTTACAAAGTTTAAAAGTAAATTAACAAAGTCTACTCAAGTGGCAGTCAGGCCTACTTTTGAACGCAATTATAACTTAAGTAGGTAAAAAGTTGATGAGGTAAATATCTTTGGAGTATCGGGCCTGGCTTTAGATCAATGCTAGATTAATTGCATCTAGGAAGCAACCAAAATAAAACCACTGGGCAAGCACTGACTTCCTCATTTCCATAAGAACAATGGGATACTATGAACACAAGCCATATATTCATACTAGTAGGGACAACACACTCAGAAACCACATCTTTTTATGGACTACAATGAGTTAATAACTTCTCACACATAGAAACTTTGTTCCTGGTCTGTGAGAGGAATGTATGGTCACATACTGCCTCAACACAAACATGACAACAGTGCCTGGTTTGACCAACAAAGGATTATTTTAGAACTTTTGAAGTTCACAATGCCATCAGTTTTTAATCCAGTTATCTCGACCTACCCTGGTTTGCTAATTCCCTATTTTCCTCCATAATCTCAGTTCATATTATTATTGAGAATAGAATAGATGATAGATCAGTAGTACTGATACTTAAATATTTGATTGCAGAAGGGGATTTCACAATGATACAAGTAGGCCAACTGTAAATTGCTCTTTCTAGGAAGTACATGCTAGCAATTGATTACATACCAAAAGAAGACAACTCATACCCAGTGACATCCCTTCTGTGAAGATACAACAACAGCCTCATACTCAAATATGACGTCACGATGCTTCAAACCAGAGGCAAGGGAGCGTTGGTTCCGTCTTGATGCATAATTTTCCCATGATTGTGGAAAGCTCATTTCAACAACTACAGGATGGCATTTCACGGGAACGGCCTTGAATTATGACGTCATGGTGCACGAATGTGGTGCCAGAGGAGTTATTCACCGACCTTGTATTTGTTGCATCAGGTTGGACCTCTCAGGGCTGACATGATGTGTGATGCACTCATGTTAGAATTCACGCATGTGGTCTGCTGATGATGATGGCGACGACGTGTCAATACTTTCAAACTATCCAAAGGTCCGGAAAGTACAGGTTTCAGACATCAGTCTCTGTTATTCACCTTATGATCTGGTGTCCAACAGAATATTCCACCAGAGCCATTCTGGTAAGATTGACCTCTGTCAATTAAAACTGTTGACAAATAGACTTCATGGAGTTGCTTTTCTGTTTTATGAATCATGCAATATTTCAGTACAGATACGAAATGACCAACTGCGTTTTATCATTAATATCCTGCATTACAATTATGCTTAGATATATGCGTCACTCCCTTTTCTCTATGACAAAAAGACATGTGTGCCATCTTTTATTGATCAAAAATCTGAAGAACCAAGAATCCATCCATTGTAAGGTGGATGGCATTACAAGACCATGTCATAGAAATATTCCAGAAAATCTCCCAGGTTTTCTCAAGAGAGTTTACAGGTATTTTCTCTCTGTTTTAAGGAGTGGTACATTTGTATATCTTATGGTCCGAGTAACATTTAATACCCCAGGATGACATCTAAACACACCCTTTCCTGTATGATCTGGCCGGTACACGCCCAACTAGAGAGATGCCGAGATATTCAAGAAGGAGGGTGTTGCTCCTATAGTAAAAGGAAGAGCTGGCTAAAAATGCCCTTGTTTCCAGTCCTTTCTTTTCATGTAGCTATAACTTGTCCCCTTTGTTGCTCACAAGTGGTCATTCAAGTATGGTGCTAAAAAAGGGGGATTTGAGTAGGTACCTAATTGGGAGAAGTCAGTCAGTATAATAAACTATAGAGCGTGTGACATGAGTAGGTACCTGGTAGTGCAGCTCTCTCTATTTTAAACAAGGCAGGTGATTTTTCAGACTAATGTGGTGAGTGCAAGTACTTAGGTGAAGCAGTGCACGACTTGTTTAGAAAAGAGGGCACATACTCACAGCTCTTTTTACAATAGGAGCAACACCCTCCAGCCATGCAGAAATAGTGCAGTGTGTAGAGTCGAATTAAGCATCCGTATTCATGGACACCGGATAAATTACCAACCTTGCAGTATATACTACAGCAATATCTAGATAAGTTTGCATATTTTTTTTACTTTTCTGTTCTCTTGCAAGGACCTTGCATATCGGATGTGCACCATAAGTTATTTTTCTAAATGAATGCACTCTCTTCAAACCTTGCAAGTACTATATTTCTATGTATAACTATAAGGGGACTCGATGATCTGGTGGTATGAAATTTAATTATGATGACTGTCAGCCTGTAAGATCTTATGATATAGGAGGAAGATGATGACCAAATGGAGCAACGATATCACTCAAGGCCACACCCTGGAGTGGACCATTAAGCATCCCCAAAATATGGTATCATCGATAACAACTTGTAATGGGGTCAGCTTTGATGTCAATGCCATTAGCCACGGGGAATGCATACTTATGAAAAACGGTCACAGAGGCCTTTAATAACTCCACGCAATCTAGCGTTCCAAACAGGAAAATACCATATTCAGCAGGCCAGTGGTGCTGGTGATTCCTATTTCTGGTGACAGAAGCTGTAAAAAAGGAGTATCTGGGGCCGTTACGAGACTGGTCTGTCACTAATAAGATGTGACGCTCGGACGTCAATGGAGATGTTTGGAGACAAATTGAGATGTTTGGAAACAAGTTTAAGGTCATAAATAGCTTTGTCAATGTCTGGTGGTAGAATAACATGGAAAGAACTATGTATAAAGGTTGCCAGGCCAGGAGGTTAATTCAAAAGGCTCTGCCATCGCTACCTATGAGATGTTAGTGATTTCCCTCCCTTATTATTTACTGCAATGGTAAGGTCAGCCTGCCTTCCTTTCTAATAGCCAGTATTATTTAGTGAGATCTGTTAGCCTCAGCCCTGCTTTCACTATTCCAAGCAGAACACAATGTGCATAGTGGCAACAGGTCCACAGAGAAAAATAGCATTGGAAGACAAAAAATAGCAGTGGAAAAACTCATTCTCTCAAGAGTTCCTACACTTGGGTTCTGCTTAGAAGTACAGTGCCCCCCTGCACCAACAAAGAGAGAGAAGGGAAGCATGACTTTACTGTGCCCTTAATGCATGAGTACACTCAAGAGCCCTCAAGGCGTCAGAGAGAATTCCTTCAAGTGCACTTAACTCATGGGTAGCCTGAGGAGCCCCCACAGACTCTCAGCAGGTGCATTCACTTTTGTGAAGAGGAATGTCCTCCACACAGGTGCACTTGCTCTCAAGGGAAACCACTATTTTATCACACTAACATCAGGTGGTATTAGAAGTGGAACTGGAATAATGAAGGACTGCATAGTACCTGCTATTCCTGACAGGTCTAACACTACTAGAAAATTTAGTGTAGTGACACTAGGTCTTATGAGATGGTATGAGACGTGCCTACGCTAACATCTCATAGGTAGAGCCTTTTGAATTAACCTCCAGGCTTGTGATGGAGTCAACAGGAAAAATTTAGGAGTTTTATGGACGAGTTACAAAATGATTGTGACTCTGTGCGACACACAATGCTTTTTAGCTGTAAATGATTTACTATTCATTAGTCCTAAGCCTTTTCAAAACTATTCGTTTCAAAACTATTCGTTTTATTGTAACACATAGTATTCAATGATAATTACGTTTCGAATGTAGTAAAGTAATTAAGAATTTAGGTTATTTGAAATGATGAAACAACTGATTCTGTAGATAAATCACAACAGTTTACAATGAAGTATCTGTCAGATAAATAAAGTTAGTCAGATTAGGGGTCCTGCATGGTGTTTCCAAAAGATTGGAGCAAGTTCTCTCAGGGGTGCTATTCCCAAACCGATCTGACTCACCTTAGGGAATTAATTCTCTGTTTTGTTGGCTAAAGGTAATTGGTGAGAGAATTGGTTCCAGAGTGGTCCATAATCGCTGTGTACTTCCCAAGTCACCATTCTTGGCTAGTTCCCTCCTCCAATTCCTTGGCTTAAGTAATGTATAAATTGAACCGTTAAGCGTTCAGGTGTAACCGATCGTGGAACCCTCTTCCCCACTTTTTGTAGCACTGTCTAATTCAGAGGAAGTCAATTCCATTGGGGTTTAAGGTGCGAAGACATACCTCAGGGTGGAGAAGAGTGGAGAACTGCAAGGTGAGTTAGCTACAGTGAGAATTTAATTCCTAATCTTCGCAAAACAGCCTCCTTGCAGAGCAACCACAATGCGCGCGACTACCAGGTATAATACTGTTTTTGTAATTGTATTATTTAGACCTGAATAAAACATTGTGAAAAATCAATTGTTACAATATTATACATAGATGTTGTGTATCTTGGAATAATTTCTTTTGATTTTACGCTATGGGCTTCATATAGACGGTCCTACGGCAGTCCTCACATTTTAAAAGAACATTAGGCACATTGTCGATGCAACCGTAGAAGGTATTGCATATTACTTCCTCCAAATCAATAAAAACAATTTTCGGAATAAACATATAAGATATAGTACAAGGACATTGGCTATTGCCTGCAGAAAGCCAACATTCAAAATGTAGATATTCCTCAGTCATATAACTATGGCCTTTCACAACTTCCATCAATAGGAAAAGAAGCACTCAAATGTTTCTTTCTGCTCAAGAGCAGCTTCATTTTACTAATGAGATATACTACTTAGGCATCAATGCAATAAGGAAAGAACAAATGCCAGGGGAATCACAAATACTTAGCAATAAAGCCAGATAACAAAGGTAAGCACCTTCGCTGGATAAACCAAAAACCTCATAAGAGGAACAAAAGATCGCTATACAAAGCTTATCAGTATTTGGGTGATGGGATCACAAGCTGCCTATTACTAGGATAACATATAAAACTCCGCCTCATTAATGCACAATAAGGTTCATGATAAACTTTGCTGTTAGTCACTGTTATATCTTCACATATAGACTGTGACACAGCCACAAACCCCTCTACACTATGCCTTTACCACCCCTTTCAATCCCTCCCCTCCTCAGCAGATCTAAGATTAGAAGTCCAACCCCCAACATCATGAAGCCCGCTTATTTCATTGTCTGCCCTGAAGCAGGCACCGCACGTGTCCCACAAAAGAATTTAAAAATCTTTTTGTGGAGTATGTTTTTCTTTGTGCTTCTGGGAATGCCTTTTTGATGGAGACACACAGACAGACACTTCAAAGTGACACCCTGCCACCCCCCATGCGACTTGCCCGCTCTTGGCTCGGCGTCAGGCTAGGCTGCACTTGGTAATGGATGAAGTAATTGCGAACAATTCCTCTGCATTTTCTATCTGGCCGCAGATTATTGGTCTTTTGATATTCCTAAGTGGCCAGCGACAGGAGAGGGTTGGCTGGCCGGGAAGAGCCAGACTCACCTGTCCATGGCCGTGTTCAAACAACAGGTGAACATAAAAGCAGAGCCACCAAAGTCGTCATGGGGAAAATACCTACCTCTTTGCTTCACTGTACCCACTACAAAAAACGAACGCATTAAAAGATACTCCGTTTTAGCGTTGTAGCTGTGCAAATGAAATTGCCACAGGTGATTAGCCTTGTTATCGGGGGTCATCGCGGGCCCCAGCCAACATAGCCCAAGTGTAAAGCCTCAAAAAGATGTTTATCTAAGAAAGCTTGTCCGGCAGGCAAAAAAGGCTGCCTTCATTAGTTATAAGCACCACGTGCCTTGGGGAGCTCACCAAGTTTGCTGCGTCTCCCGGACTCCAGTGCTGATCATAGTTCTGAGAAATGCCACCAGGTGCCCAAGTCAGGGACTGGACGGCTAAGAATATCCACAGCCTCTGCCCACGCAACCACAGTTTTTCATGCTTTCATAACACGGCTGTTATGGCTTACTCCTCAAGTGCTGAGGCTATTTCCTGATTGACAACAAACATCAAGCTTTAGTTTCTAAGAATGAACTGAGTGGGGTTTTTTTGCAAGAAAAGGGCATGTGAAGACTTAGCTGTCCTAAAGTTAGTTGTTGCTGGCTGCATATCTAGACGATGTGTTAAATCTTACATAGGTTCCCATACCCTACCGTACAGCAAAGGGCACACTCTTGAGTGTTGAGTGCAGTGGGGGCTTGGATATTGGAGATAGGTATTCGTAGATATATGAAGAGCTATTAAGTGAAAACATTCACCTAGCTTTGTGCACTTCACAATTCCTAAAATTGGATAATACCAGTAACATAAATTGTAAAGTGTGCTAATCTGTTTCTATCAGTGAAAATAGAAAGGAAAGTCAGATAGATTGCTATTGATGTTCACAGATGAAACATCTATATTTACCCTTGAATACATTTGGAAAGAGACACGGGGCTATGTCAAGGCTGGAAATTGGCAACCTGAATACTAAAACATGACTCTATCCTATACAATTAAGGCTGATGAGGAGTCATGATCACATAGGCGTAATATGACACAGTGGGGCTGTAGCTGTTCGACAATTAATTCAGGACTACCACACTCAGACACTTTATGAAAGTGACACTCTTATAGTAGGTATACATACTGATATAGTGACATAAAAGAGAAAAGGGTAGATCATTTACTAGCTGGTGATCTATTGACATGACCACTAGGCTCATGGAAATGTCCACACCGACAATTTTTAGAAACTACTTAGTCAGCATTGAACAATGTGTGAGATTTCTGATTTGGAAGACAGTTATGATGTTCAAATTTAGATTTAAAAGATCATGACTTGGACCACATCAGAAACATACCCTAATCTTATCACAATCAAGCAATGGCCATTTTCTAAAATCAGCACCACACAACCGACTGCACCTATACGAATGCAGAGACACCTACAACTTAATTCAATAATACTCCGCATCCTCAGCCACACGCATCTTACCAAGAGAGGCTGGCTGTAATGTTTGAACTTCACACAAGGTGGCAGCTCAAATAGACTTGGCCGTGTTAGGTCGCCGCCTTGGGGTCTCCATCCAACTCACGCCTAATGCAGCACTTTTAAATAGTGAGTTTACAAAGAGCACAGTAAGAGGCTATAGACAATAATTCCATTTGAATACCTATTTTGTATATACTTTCCATCTCTTAAAACACATAACATCGTATAAGGCTAATAAGCCAAATACACCTGTAGTTCGATTTTGAAATATTAATTTCGGAACTCAACGCCAAGGACATCAGAGGCTTTATCATATTATTACATTTGCAGGGCCTGTACGCCGAGGATTATGACAATTATAATCCTATCGAGCCTATATATTTGAAAGTATAATGTCTTCCCTCGAGATCACTTGCACCAAAAGTCTGTAATTATTTAATAAATTAAACACATGCAGTTTTGTTCTCAATATCCTACCTTCCTGAAACAACATCGGTCAAGTTTAAACAGATATATAAAAATCCCAGAAACAGTACAACATTCAATTAGTAAGAAATGCGTTTTCACTATATATATATATATATTTTTTTTTTTTTTGCTTGTTTCTGAGTACATCGAAAGGAGGGATAAACTTCTAGAGCTTCACATCTGTAACAGTATCACGTCGCCCTGCGTGGATATGATGAAGCTATTTCAATATTGGAAATAGTGAGAAGTGGGAATCTAGTGGATAATGTGCAAATGTAGTTGGATTACTTATTATCGTTATTACCACCCTCATTATATATATATTTCCAAATATGTTTGAGCTTTGGTTGAAGTTGTCAGAATCATGAAGGGTGTACTTTCTAGAGAAATCCTGTTATGGCATTAGGTTGCCTGCCACTGGGTGACACCCTGATATAATGTTAGGCTAACTATCTAACCCTTCACTATGACTGGTACAATGTACGGTAGTATGAGGCATGGTCCTGGGACATAGGCAATTCGGTATGCTACTTACATAGCATATGGAGGAGCTTGTCGAGAAAAACTTCCTCATATGGCTATAGGGAAATCCGGTTATGATTGATTGACAGAAGATTAACGTCTAATGTATATTCGGCCATGGCATGGGCGGCAAATTGGTACTTTTAAATCACCCCCTCCTCCTTGAATAGGAGTTGAACCGTGTGAGTAAGCCTGCAGGATAGGCTCATTTCCGTATACTACTTACAACTCTCCCATATACAGTCATTGTTGTGTGAAGCAAGGCCAACTTTCCATATACTACATCCTAGTTAAATCACACTTGAATGCATCAGACTGGAGTCATTTCACCATAAACAAGCCAGGTTAGGCCAGCTAGATTCTGTTTTTCCTTTGGCTATTGAGACAAATAACTCTCTACAGCCGGATACTGAGTCTAAACTGAGTCAGAAAGAGAAAAAGAACCCAAGGCAAACAAGATTTGAAAAAGGGAGACGAGTAGGAAACGGTCAGTGTCTATTACACATAGTGTGAGATTGTTATGACGTAGGGAATGCAGTGCTAACATGTAAACAGGATAGGTCAAAGTAAACAGGTTGTTTGTGTGTGCTAGCCACTAGCACCTAGTTATAGCATCATCATCATCTCCCCCTCCTCCTGTGACCGACTGTCAATGACGCCTCTAGATAGGAGGGAGGCCAGTAGCTGCTAGCTAACACTAGTGTGTCTCACAGCCTAGATATGCCATAATTAACAAGAGTTGTGTGTCTTTTTGACACTGTTGTGTCCTAGAGTGCCCATGTGCTCTGTGTGCTGCTGTTACTGCTACTGTCCAACAGTTGTATTGAGATTGAGAAATCAGTGTGTGTGTGGTGGGGGTGGGGGTAGTGACTGGGTACTCTGATTGACCGTCCTCTATACAGTGCACATAAAACAAAAGCCGACCAAATTAACTTAGTTTGTGCCAGGCGGGGCCCACATCCTGTTCCCATCAAAGCTGGGCACGCATAAAATATTCGCCGCGCACAGCAGCAGTAGCGGCAACTCCCTCCCCCCTCCCCCCCCTCCCGCCCCACTAGCACCTCCCTTCCGGCCGACGACGGCAGCGTTATTAAAAGGTACCCGTGTTAATAACATTAATGAAGGACAATATCATCTAACCGTCTAACGTGTGGGATGAACACGAAGAGGCAGTACTTTTTAAGCGGTCTACTATGGGCCAAATGCGGCTGTGTGGCCGTGCGGCGGCGACTACTCCCCCCATGCCGGCCCGAAGACTGGGCTTATACGGAGCGGCCCCGAAGATCAAAGAGAAAGAAGAACTGATGTCACTGCGACCCATTGTCTGCTACAAAAGACGGCCATTGTTTTCCAGTCCCGCCCATTATCCCCACTTCAAACAAGATACATATGCCTCCAGAAAAATAAAATGCCTCCCGCGACCGGCGGATCAGACGAGTCCTTATAAGCAGGTGTAGTGGTTGGGAGGTGGAAACAGAGGAGGTGTAGAGATACTGGAGGACCCCCCCCCCCTCCCTATCTGTGGGACCCGCCCCTCTGGTGGTGTTGTAGTGAGCGTTGACTGATATCCCCGATCGGGGCAGGACGTGATAGTAGATTTAGGGAGTGATAGTGTGCACCTGGAGGGGGGAAACTCACTTAACAATCCACAAGACTTCGTTTGTTGCACAGGTGGAAACATTATAACATCATCTCAACCCAGCATCAACACTCACACCACTGCTGCCAGTGGAACTGGTCACTGCTAGTGATACTGTTGGTATAACAATACCATTACTTTAAACAGCTGATCACAACTAACAACACTGACCAACTTCTACTACTTCCATAGTCACTTCCAGCAGCTGAGAGTCAACATAACTTTACTACAAATTTTACAACTTCATTTAAAATTACCACACAGACACTATACTTACAAACGGTATAACTGGTAATCAAGAAGAGGATCTGGTCATAACTACAGCAGAGTGGGGATCAGTATAACCCAGGTAAGTAAACTTTAAAAAGTTTCTACGAGTGTTAATCTAAAAAAGGAACCCACGTGGAAAGTTTCTGCCTGACCACATGCTTAATTTGAAATTGAAAAGTCATCACGCGGTTAGTGATTCTCATTAGGCCTTCAGGCTGATTTCGGTATTTTTAGTTCTATTTTTCTTCGTTTTGCTCCTTTTTACTTGGATCACGTCTCGGTTTGTGACCGCAGGAAATAATGATTACAAACACTTTTAATTCATAATGGTCAGAACGTTTTCCTAACCAAATAAAAAAAATACATGGGTTCGGAACTCGTGTGTATAATAACATGCTGATTCATTAATTTTCTTTTAATCTATTTTTAAATAGTGTAAAATAACAACCTATACATGTATTTAAAAAATGATTATATTTCCAATCATTAATGTTATTGATGGAGTATATGCTAACGGGTAACTGATGACATACATGTTAAAAGCTACCGGGCTGGCTATGGAATTAATGTGATTGAACTTTCAACTATTATTTACACTGTGTACCTATACGCCTCTTCCTATATAGCCTGTATGGTCCCTCCCATAACAACAGCCTTTTTGGTATAGATGGTTGGCACTGCCGCCTAGTGTTAGATAGAGAAGTGATAGCTGATCTAAACAGGTAATCCATTCTGCGGTATAAAATAACCAAATAACCATTTTACACCGAATCCTGAAATATATTAACTCAACAATGGGAATTTACTTGATCCGGGTGGAACTTTTGTACAAAAAGATTTGGAATAAGCCATTGCTTACACTGGTACAGCTTTGTCATACAGAGTTGTGATACCCTCTTCTTACATCTTCAACTTCAAGTGAGACTGAAAGCGTTTGTACAAATGGTGAGATAACTTCAAAGACAACCCATGCACAAGTACCACATCAAGGGGATGCCTAGGAGCCAGGGGAGAAGGGAATAAAACACGTTTAGTGTCTTTGATTCAGCCGTTATTCACGCATTCGGTCGTTATGGCAATGGTGGCACCACCATCCTGACCCCTAGTGAGAGGAGAACGAACCACGTGCCTTGCCGCGGCCCAGCGCCGTCGTCAAGGTAACAGGGAGGATGAAAGGAGAAGGAGCTCTGAACACATGAAAAGGCCTGTCTTGTCTATGTACAGACACGTCCACACATTGTAGATAGCCTTCTTTTTTTTGTATATAAGGGTAAGGGGCTAAAGGGGCCCTGGGTGGGAGCCCCTGGAGCACACAGCTGAGGGAGATTAAGATGAATACAGTACCATTACACCTATAGATACCCAGGAGCAGGAGGAGGGATGAAAGGTGATACCTGGACCGATGTAGAGGGGCCAGGGTGGGGTGTGTTTCTGTGCACAACCAAGAGACAAATAAATGCAGTTAATTTTATCTGTGATTCACCCCTGTTTCGATATGGACGCCTCACACAGCAAGGTCAGTCTGTGACCATCATCAATCGCTCCACTACCACTTCTTGTAAAAACCTGAGCAGTTGTCATCAACAGGTCCACGCCGTCCAGGACAAGAAAGCCCAAGCCCCCAGTCATGCCTTTGTATCTATAACTCACTTTTTTCTCCTTTGTTTATATACAAACTTACACGTATTCTGAGAGTAAAAAGCCGAAATATCCAGGGTGTTATACATCATCAATCGCCACGGTGCTGCACACTACTTTTATCATCAACTCACATACACCTGATTAATACCAAATATCCCTTTTTACTTCCCCAAACATTCTCTATAAAGGATCTGAGATCTGTCATTTATTACTTTTGGATATTGATGATTGGGTTAATTTACGCTTATTCTGGGGATGAATCCCCCACCCTTCCCTCATTATTAACCATATATGTGGAAACTAACTAATGGGGATATGGGTCTATTGGCACTGAGCCACCAGACGAAGTCTTAGATAGCCTAATGATAAAGGCATAAATATTGCAGTGGCAACGGTTGTGTACATGACAAGGAATGTGTTGACCAAGTTTATTACATTCTCTACATGTAAGTGAACACACTTATCCAAGACTATTAAGCCATTTTGCGCAGATATAAGATGTATATTAAAACCACAGACATGAATTCATATCACATAATATATCTATAATCCATCTGATAGGTTGTCTTGCAAACCTCGCAGTGCACTGAATATTCTGATGCAAATTTGCTTCAGTTTTAGAATACAATACACTCAAAATCTACCCACAAAACAGAGATTTAAAAATGCCATTGCTTAGCTAGGTTTATAATAAATAATTTGTCCTAGTGAACTTTAATAACCTGCTACTCTGTGCATTGTCTCATCATAATAATACATGTTTTCATATCCCACTGTTGTAACAAGGACCTAGTTAAATGCGACATTTTCCCTCTATGATAGTAAAGTTGTGAAATGGCCGCAGAAAACCGTTCCCTCGGAACTAGTCTGCTTCAATAAAAATCTAATCTAATCTAATTAGAATTGTGTTCTCAACAACTGCATCTATCAGCGATAAAATCCATTAATTTTAGAGTGTATTTAGTAAATGATGGATAATAATAGACTTTCAAAATTCAAGACAGGAAAAGAAATACCCGGCATGCATCTAAAGTTGGTTATGTATAGAAGTTGAAAGACAATGAAATCCGCGGCAGTTTATCATGGCTTGTAGACCAGACTATTCTTTTTGGTTTAGAGATAAAACCATTCCAGATGGAAATCTGGTCTTAAATGGTCTATAAAAATCGTGAATTTGTACACAAATCAAGTCACTCTTTGCAATAAATTGTGTATGGAATTTACATTCCGCTGAACCATAATGTACAAAACTGCTGGCCAGTAGAGGAACGCAGGGTTTCGCGGCAATTTTGCAGTGTATCTCGGCAATTCCGCTGCAAAATTGCCGCGACCTGGACGCGAAATGCTGCGTTCCTGTACTGGCAAGCAGAAAGGATACTCCAATTCTGTGCCGCCTGTGACGCTGCCGCCCCATGCCGCGTAGTGGAGCCCTGGCATTAGAGTGTGTCATAAATGGTGCTTGTATGCCTACACGTCTTACGTCCAGGTTATACAAGTCGTTTAACACGCACTAATTCAGATGGCGCCACAAGCGTCAGTCATACCTGGAGGAACGGCAGGTGTATGGACTTCACCACTTCGTGGGGACAGCTCAAACCTGTATACATACGGACAGATAATGTGTATGTGACATACAAATCAAGCCTATTCTTCATGTATTCACTTCACATCTGCAGTCCCACTCCCGCACTCGCATTTTAAAGTAAATTCTATGAATCAACTGTTGCTCTTGAAATACCATTCTGTGTGGATTTGTTCGGGTGGGTTGGGGGAATAGGCCTCTTCAGTCGAGTTTAATACATGAACATGTAAATAAGCCACTTTTAAAAGCGAGATGGCTGATTGAATCTTTCATCTCTCTGATACACTTTCCATCTCTACCTTATAAAGACTACTTACCGGTATTCCATTGTTTATAACTATAGTTCCATTAAATCTCCTAACACTTGTCCCAGTATAACCACCCCCTCACGTTGCTTATTTACTTATCCCCATTGACTTCAATGTGGCCCTACTTGTCCTCTCATACTCTTCTCCCATACCCATCTCTCCACTCCAATCCTTCACACCCCCCCCCCACACACACACACTAACAACTCTCTCTGCTCACCAAGTGTCCTCTCTGGTTTCATCCCCCATCATTCTCCGGCCGCCGCAGAGCAGGTAGGAACCGGAAACGGTCGTGACGTCACGATTGGCCCCCTGGGAAACCCGACGCCGCGCCCTGTGGAGGGTCGGCAGTAGTACAGTGGTCACTGGGGGTCATGACAAATGGGGATGGATAGGCAGGAGGCGGTGTCGGGCAGAGAAGGGAACGGATCGAGATGGACTGTACTGATGGTTGGGTAGGGAGGGTGGACGCTGGAGGAGAGGATGGGTGGGTGAGTTGATGTTGGGGAGCTGTAGGGTCGGGTTACAAGGGTCCTGGAGAGAGCGCTACAAACGAGCTGTCATGTACTCTTTAGTGTGACAAGCAGGGGGTTCTCTCTACATGTGTGCACGGCATGCTTTAGATTTGATGTCCACCCAGAATACAATACACATGTACACAGTACAGTGTGGATGTTCACTGTACATGTATGCACCTGTGTGGTGTATATTACACTCTGTAACAGCTTCTTTGTGACATGAAACCTGATCTGCTGAAAGATCGTGTATATACATGTACCTTAGCCGCACTCCCAAGATCCATTTGCATTGTTACAATTATTAGGTATTGCCCAGGTAGCACACAAAAATATGCCAATGTTGGCCCGACGCATCGGGCCAACGTTGGGCCAACGTTGGCTGCCCATCGGGCCTACATAGGCCTGACCAGTGGCATTTGCCAACCAAATGCCAACATTGGCCCAACGTTGGCAGGACATCGGCAAATGGTCGGCCCCTGGCCCCTTGCCAACCAAAAGCCAACATTGGGTCTACGTTGGCATTTGGTTGGCACCATTGGGCCTATGTAGGCAGGATGGGCAGCCTATGTAAAGCCGATGGTTGGGCCAACGTCGGCCCAACATTATGCCAATGTCTCTGTGCTACCTGGGTGGTCGGCACACCATTCTAGATGGCCACGGCTACAACTTATTGGTCGGATTTGTATATCTTTGACCAGTAAAATCAGAAATATCTATAGCATATCCCAATTAAAAATAACATAGGATGTCAAACTTTATCAATTTCCCAGAAGAGATCTACAAAATACAGCAGACTAGAGGTACAGCATTCAGCAAAATAAAACCAACACAAAACACTCGACTGCATTGTTATCTACAAATGTATATGGACATCTATGTAGGATATGGTGCAGTATCACAGTCTTGTGATATGAAAGATATTTGCATAAAATTTTAGAAAAAGAAATGATGCTGAAATGTTTTATAACAATGTATTGGGCGGGTCGGTGACAGGGAATTCCTTGTAAACATTGCAGGCGTTCTTATATAGTGGTTTATAGATGTGGATCGTCAATGCTACATAAGTACTGTATAGTGGAGATGTTTAATAATCACCCATCCTAATATGTAAGATGATTTGGATACGAAAGTTCTATGTACTTTATCTGCATATTATGTGCCTTTCCCATCGGTCATTGATGTTCCAAGATGTGAAAGTAATTTAGATCCCAATAATGGCTAGTGTCTTATTTTCAGCAAGGTATATATTTATCATACGATACGTGATCCATAATCTAGGTTTAATTAAGCCTATGATCAATGCCCATTTACTGACTATTACATTACTTATAGACATATATGACAATGCTATAAAACACCCTCTGCATGTCATACATATTGGCCATGGTTGAACTCTGGAGCCATCTGCTCTAACAGAAACCCCCTGAGAGATCCTTCTTAAGAAGCATCACCGAGTGCATGCACTCCTGACTCCCTATTGTTTCTTCCTTAGGTAATTCTTCTGCCTTTTGATACCCCCCCCCACCTCACACTCTTTGCATCCCCTCGCCATCCATCCTTTGCAAGTCTTTTGTCGATGGCTGCTGAATGGGGGTCCACAGTGCTTGCAGACACCCCTACTACACACGACGACCCCCGACCAAAAGACACGACCCCTCCATCAGTGCCTCCAGTGCCTGCCACACCCCAGCACAATGACTAACCCATTAAGGAACACATGATGCCTTAAGGTTATTGTTCATGATACACTAATGCAGTGCTGGCTAGTCTGATGACCACGCCTGCACTGGAGCATCATGTATACTCTCTCAGTAAGAGTGCATCAACCCCATAGGTTCCGCATGATAAATGATCGCAGACCTGGTGAGTGTTGATAATGCATCACACTGACAAAGGGTTAGCCTACAGCTCGACCTCACCCCTCACTTTGATTCCTCATGCCGTGACCACCAGTTTCCGACCCCTTAATGATTCCAATGTACGTCTCTTTGAATGCAACCTCTCGATCAGAGTCGCCTCCTAATTGGTTGTCGTTGGGGATATCGGAGTAAACGAGCGGTTGACATTACATCCGGCCCCTGACCCCGCCCGGAAACACGAGCACCAGGGGTAGGGAGGGTCGGTAGGAGAGTTGGAGGAGGGACAGAGGATCGGTGACTAGCCTCGGGTGGTGTTCCTACCCTGACCACCCCACCTGTAGAAAACCAACAGGTGAATCTACTTGGGTGCCCACCCCCTCTAGTATAGTGAGGAAGATATTCATCCACTTGGTAGTAATCCACAAATAGGAAGATATGTGAAAACTCTTCATGTATTTCACTTCAAGATGCTAGATATAAATAAAAGTATATATTATCATAAACATGGAAGAGAAGAAGGAATTTGTATCTTTCTTTTATCCCCTGGGGAGCACCATGCCCAAAATTGTGGAATTCCTTTAACGTCTTTTAGTCTCGATGCATGACTTAAAGGTTTTTCAAGTAAAATCTACGTACCGGTATAGTACTAAATGTGCCCTGGTCTGACGGCTTGCAACGGACCCCACAAACAGGCATGTAAAAAGAAAAAAAAGGATCATACTGAGGAAATAACACGCCCCTTGATTCAATAATTGAATTGACAGGAAAAAGGCTGCAAAAACTAGGCCTGTTAAAAAACAAGTCAATCAGTGAACTAGGTAAACACCATATTACCAATATCAATAACTTAGATTTCTTTGCCCTGATGGCACCTGCCTGTTTGGTCTATCAGGTGTCAGCTATGGACGTCATCCATGCGGGGTGGGGACTGCCGGTGCTGTAAATAATAGCGTTGTTCACACGGTTAATTGGGAACATTGGTGCTTAATTAGGTGTCCTTGTACGGTGATACACGCACCCTGAAATCATTCTACTACAACTTTATTGTCTACTACTAAGGCGGTGATGACGCGAGTGAGAGCAGTCTAATTTGATAGGTTTTGTACTTGGCGCACACAAAAAGATGTGAACAGTTTGGTATAACCATGGAGAAGATTTCTAAAGATGATAAATTAATGCAATCTTATATGCCTTACTACCTAAGGGTAGACTCGTAAGTAACAAATAACGCTGGTAAGCGAAATTAGCCTTACCTTTGTGCTTCCTTTCCTTGACGTCAATTTTTTATAACTTCTCATATCGATATCAGCTAGAAATCCATCCAACAGCCTTAACCCCCCCCCCCCCCCAAATAAAAAAGAAAGATTACAAACAAGGAATTGCGGTGATTTCAATTTCCATAACCTAAAACAGGTTATCTGTAACAATTGTGATTAAACAGAAACAATACCTGGTGCCCAAATATGCGAATCTAGATGTGTAAATTGGGGTTGGACAAGAAGCGCAGATAAGATTGGCGTGGCTGGATTCACCTGGAAAAAGGTGGGACGGTGATGGCCCGGGGACAAATTACGAATTTTACATCTCTCGGAATCCAGCTTACAGCATTTGCACTGCACACTCTCTGAATAACAGCTAAGTTATTGTGACATTTACATTGTGTCGACATTGAAATGCCTCGGATTCCCCTTAGAATGCATCCCGACAACTTTACACTATCGGGCACTTGGGTCCCTCCATCCCTTCCCCACACAAAGTAAAGTTGTCCCGACACCCTGATCGTCTGAGGTAGATCCTCGAATGGGCAGTATACACCCATATATACAGAGAAAGGTTTGTTGGGTGTGCATGAAATTAAAATGGATCTATATTGGACAATACACATGATTGTGTAAAGTGTTCGGCGTAAATGAAAGAAGTGTGATGGAGTCGGTCCGATCGGCATCGAATGGGAAAACTAAAACCCTTGTTATCTTCCTCCCCTGACCGTTATGTCAGGGATGTAGCGGAAAGGTAGATGTCTATCACCTGCCTCATAGCCGTATTTGCGATATTTGTGTGAGATGTGGGATAGTCAGCCCGGTAAATATGCCCATCTCCATGTACTACTAGTGGAGGCGATTTTTTGGTGAATTCTCGTTAAGGGCAACACACCCAGTGTCTAAGGTATATGGTGTTTACATTCTCAGATTGTAAAGATGAGATTTCAGGGGTCACCAGCCCGACCAGGGACAGTGTTTACTTTTAGTTCTGTTTATATTTACAACATCAGTATATATGAAGTAATCAAGTCCAGGGTTAGCTACCCTTACAGATCAAGTTGGATATAAACAGAAACACAGCACAATGTAAATATCAACACAGCAGCTTGACAACAACTCACCATAAATCACAGGGTGTTGTGTTTGTACTGTAAAAATCAAACATGTCTGATATTGAGACATTATTTACATTAGAGCAATATTTACATTAGAGCAACTGGATTTTGTAAACAAAAACATATTTTGTCAACAAAAACGAGCCCGAAATCATCCACAAACCCTTCTCCACATAAACAAATGACTCTCTTGACGTTCAGTTTCTACCTTGAAACAATAACAAATATCACCATATAAGCTGTGTTTGTGAATGCTTTCGTTAGAATAGCTCCGATTCTCAGCAAAAATCGCGTAGTAGAGCCTCCACTAAAAGCATTTCTTTTTATGTGTATGAGCAAAGTTTGAGCTAATTAGGTTAGTCAACATAAGTTAGAGACTTTCTCGAAGTGGGTACGTAACATATATCAAAATTAACGATTGTATTGCATTCACGAGGGCAGTCCTATTGCTTTTATGTTTCATTTTAATGCGACATAAATCACATTAACTCTAGAAGTTAGATTTGACCCCCACTTTAGGTATACATCTAGTATTTAAAACTGTTTTTGTTGAATGAAGTCGGTGTTGAATGAACGCATGTGAATGATGGCTCTATACATAGGAAATAAATCAATGGGTGAGAAAAGGGAAAATCTCAAAAATTTATAATAAATGGACGGTGTGTCGTCGGTAATTACCGAAAAGACACAGTATAGATTTATTATGCATCCGATATGCAGTATATATATCCATAAGTATTATAAGCTTAGAAGATTCAAACTTAAGTTTGCTATGAGAACTTCTTTATGAGCACTATTCAATTAGCTGACCATTTCCTTCTCCAGGACTGCCGTCAAACTGTTTATAGAGTACTTTAGTAAGAATCAACATCAGCAGCTTTTCCTTGGCTAAATAAGGGATCGCCCACACTCATTTCCTTCCCTCACGACGTGGGGTGCAAACCGGAAAACGTGTGTGTGTCTCAACATGTTTCGTTGATGAGCAGCTTAGGCTGTGAGCCCCTCCTGAGCAGCTCTGAGCAGTTCACTGTGTGCGAGCAGCTCCCTTAATTAGACCCACGTCCAGCTCGGCCCTGACCATTAGGGGCAGTTTTTAACTGCCGAGGTCGGCCTTACAGGGGGGAACAGCTCCTGGTGGGAGGAGGAAGCCAGGTAACTTGGAGCAGGGATATACTGAGGGCGTGAGCTACAGGAGAGCTGCTCCCAAATGTCAGACATGTCCATGCATAATGTGAGCTCTGTATAGCCACCTGTGGTCAGATCTATGACCTATCGTCCCACTCCCTCGGCAATATCTGAAGCCATTAACAGCCGATGAGGAAATAGAAGACGGCACAGCAAGAGAGTCTATATTCTCAAGCACTTTATTTTACAACAAGGATTACCTTATAAGAAATCTTTCCATGACCAAACGTGGGTGTCTACAGATTTTGGTTGCTCATATTGGCATTCTGTGACTCGCGAGGTCTTCACCATCAGTTATATTTCTTTCACTGGAAGTACAGGGACCATTGCATTATGTTTTTAAGTGCATACGAAACATGTCCAAAGTATTTCATGGTGTCGGTCAAGTAACCATGTGAGCATATGTAGCGGCTATGGACAGGGCTTTTAAATGCTAATTCAAAATATACGTGGCCAAGAACCACATGAGTTATATATGTATATACATTGTGTATACGCTCTCTTCTTATTTTTCCCCAACACTACCCGCTAGAACTGAGGTGCCCCGCCCCTAACGGTACTACTAAAAGTACACTGCAAAAATGGTGTTTAGATTTTAAACATGTTTAGGTCTAAACACATTTCAAACCTAAACATATAGGTCAGTTAGGTGTCTCACCGACTACACATTTAGGAAATGAATACTTTTATTCTAACTACATAAACATTTATGCTAAACATGTTTAGATGTTTAGACTTGAGACAGTTGAATAATAGGTGTTTAGATTTAAACATCAATATGTTTAGATACTTGGATGTTGAATCCACACCAGGTAGCAGCACTACCTTTGACTGGACTATCTGCACACAGTTATAATCAATTGTTGTGACAAATGTCCCCAAATTCCATGTTTATCATGGTTTCATTTGATAGAATGTCATGTGAATAGAAAGGGCAATAGAAAATTGACTAGATTCACCTCATGCCACCATCATTACCATAAAATAATCAATAAACTCCATGACTGACACCTATTTGATGTTATTCTGGAATAGATAAGGCAATGTCCTTCCTGCCAAGCTGTTGTACTTTCTCAAGTCTCTCATTCTGATGCAGTGTGTAATATATGTACACGTATATATAGCTGTGGCTGACATCTTTGGAGACTTTGACAAGTAAATACCTGCTGATGCCCCCCCAGTAAATAAGAAAAAAACAACAAAATATATCTCTGTTTTTTAAAGCATACATGTCTGCAAACCTTAACTCTCTATCAAATCATTAAACATCTAAACACAAAAATTCATAAACACCTAAACACAAAAATTCATATATCTAGACACAAAAGTTTTAACCTAAACACCTACATTTCTAAACACTTGAGCTAAGCACATTGTTTGGCTAAACATGTTTAGGAAATAAATGTGTTCACAAAAACGTTGCAAGAAAATGTTTAGAATTGTGTTTAGGATCTAAACACCATTTTTGCAGTGTACAGGAAAAATATCTATAAGTATTATATAATCGTCCACATACACTTACCTTTATATATAACTGAACGTTGTCATGTACGCTCGAATATTAATGAAACCATATGGATGGTTTCAAAATGTTCACTTATAATACAGGGTAGGTCTATAATTTCATATAAAAAACGGAGTCTAATTGGATACATACAAACAAAATAAAAGGATGATTTACAATCCATAGAACCCTTACCTCGGTTTTGCTGTCGACCAAGCCCATGCAGCTCTAACGTAGCATATACACCAGGAAAGACCTTACTTCGATGTTATCATCTAGGATTACAATGACAAATTGATTAGCAATGTTAACCTTTGGAAATGTCGTCACAGTTAACTGTGAAGTAGGAACCATGCCATTCCAATACAATGCAGAAATGTCAAAGACTTATGTGAAGAGAAAAAAAGGTAACTGGATTAAAGGTTTGATGCAAGACCATGTCTTGTTGGCTAAAACACACATGACAATTAGTATTTAGTCTCTTGTAAGGTTGGACAACATTGAGAACATTTGCTAATGTACTTCTTTGTCCTGCGTTAGTCATGTCCCTTTGCCAATAACATCTCTCCCATTTTTACTGTAGTCACTGGAGGGTTCTGCATCCGGTTCAGTAAAAGCTAACTTCTGGTGGAAACACTGGAGGGCGGCGTCTGGTATGGCGAGGATAGGGGCAATTTCTTTGTTTTCCACTCAGTCGACATAGCCCCCACTAGCCCGACTATTACTAATTCTTCTGATTGGTCATTTGTGTGATTTATTATTATTAGTCATTCACATCTGCAAGCGTCCCAAGTTGGGTTCTAATGATGAAGCTAGTTTGTCGACGCAGCTCCTCTCCCTTCTTTTTGCTAACTAGGCCGGTGCAAAGTTGTGTCGGTGCGGGGGCGCAGTTGCCCTATACCTCTCTCCAGGGGGCTTTCCAGGGTGACTGAGGTCCTCCTGGTGTGTACAGGGGCACTCCAGGACCTGTCAGGACACGGCTCTCCTTTCCCACGTTCTGACGGCTGGATTTCCTTGTGTGACCCCTACCCCCCTCCTAATCCACCTCCTCCTGGCCTCAAAGCCCAAAGCATTGCGTGACGAGGCTGATAACTGTAAATTGGATATAGAGAGCGGTCGGAGACCTCACACTAGAGTTCCACATCACCCCCCCCCCCTCCCAAATCCCCATCTACCTGACCCTACACACCTATACCTATAGAAACCCACCCACTGAGTGCCTTATATAGGAAATTAGAACCTCCGGGAGAGGGGGTGTATAGGTACAGGTGGTATTGTGTCGTTGTGCAAGAGCGTTTAGGGCCAGCTCGGCGCACTGAGGAGGTGGGGAGAAGATGGTGAGGGCGATAGGGCGCTACCGGTCACAACAGCTTCAAAGTGGAGTAATGTGAGTTAGGCTCTCTCTATGCAGTAGTTCAGTAGGTAGGGGTCCACCCCCCCACCTCCACCCCATCTTCCTATTAATGGCCAGAACCCATTGGAGGCACGATAACGCGTCCTAATGCAACCGGAATTAGCGCTGTGGACGCGCTACGCGGTGCTAAGTGCCGCTACATGTCCAGCCATTTTAGCCGACGCGACCCACAGTTTTGTGTGAACGTGTTTAATTTCGACCCGGGATCTAATGGCTCGTCGCCACGTCCCATGCTCCAAGGGTCGGTGGTGAGGGTGGGGTGAAGGGTGGGAGGGGGTAGAAGGCTGATGGGAAACGATGGGCGTGCAGTGCGGGCGGGAAAGGGGAAGGTTAGGTCGCTGAGGCCGGGAGGGTGTTTTCCGCCGCCCGGAGGAGGCCGAAGGAGCGCCGGTAACGAGGCCACTTACAGCCGGGTCGTCGAGCCCCGGAGGAGCGCGGCGTCGGCGTCAGGGGCGGCGGAGTCGACGATGGGCGGCGCGCGGTGGGCGGCTTCCGCGTCTGCCTTCATGGGTCTGTCTGCCCTGCGGCAATACGTGTAGCATCCACTCAACAATCCGCCAACCCCTTTCCCATTCCGCGCCCCCTGGCCTAACTAAACTAAGGCCTTTTACTTGATCCACTGACCACGGCACGATGGAGGGCCTCTGTTCGCGCCCAAATCACCCCAATCTGCAGCCCACTGACTGGCCCGAGAGGCTGGCAAGTCGCGGCCAGGCTCCGTGCTTGCCGCCCCGGTTAGCCTCGGCCAAACTACCACCCTCCACTGCCGCGCCCAATTAGAAAACATTGGCCCTATTGGCGTTATAGGGCGAGACGGCAGCATTTTATACCTCGTTTCGCTAATTGATATGGCCCCGGGTCGTATCAATCACGAGACTAATTAAGAGGGTGAAAAGGCCGACGACACGTGGTCCAAGAGTGACGCGTGGACGGAAAAAATAATTACCGTTTAAGGGGGTGGGCGCGACGACTAATAAATGTAAATTTTATTCGTATTCAATCCTTATTGCCTCATTGAAGACGTCAGTGAATCTTTTCAGGGTTTCAGACTTGCTCTTGGAGAGCTGCAATCGTAAACGAATCACTGTACCCTTGCTCAAAGCATAACTCCTTTTGTAAAAGAGGATCACACGGAATGTCTAACTGATATAACTCCATACTAGTAGACGTTTACTGTAAACTCTGCAGCCAAAATGCTATAGATGTAGCTGTTATTGGTGGTTATCTCCGGTAATCATACGGGATCAGTAAGACTAAGACGACGCACAAACTGGAGAATCAATTCATATACTACTTACACAGCTGGGGAGACATTTCTCAAACATTACGTATAGGAGGGGCCATGGCATTAGTATATATACATGGGGTTTATGATATATTTTTTAGGGTCCATCCGTAGTCTTTAAGAAAAAATAGGCAGAGGTTCCAGTATAAAAATATATTCACATTGTGTGTACTGTTGAAAAGTGTATTTGGAAAACGTTGGCGTTGGACGGGCGATTTACCCTCAATATACCCCTTATAACAAAAAGCCCTACGACAGCAAATGCCAGTTCCCCTCCTATGGGGATGGACAACAAGACCTTTTTAACAAACAAAAAAAAAATCAGTTTTCTTTTATCATTTTTTTAAAAATATTTTTACTGTGAAATGTCCGACATTTCTGCCCATCCCGTGCGATATCATCTAGCTCGCATATTTATGGGGCTTGACTTATAGACGTAACGTATTGGTCTGTACAAGCGCCGGGTATTTAGATAAACGCCGGTCTTAAATTAAGGCAGGGGATAAAGCCTGATTGAAATCCAAGGATGCCCCGGCGCTTATACAGGCCAATGTGGAATACTGAAAATGAAATTACTATAATTTGGGGCATTTTTGAGTCATCGCGAGTCATCGACGCAGATCGCGAATCGATTTAGGGTTGATTTTAGGCTTGGAGTTAGAAAGTAAATAAAGAGATTAATGAAATAACAATCTGGCCCACATAGATCTACCCTAGATTGGTATTGGACCATGTTACCTTAAACATAATTATACATGTATACACTGTAAAAAAAAAGGAGCGTAGGTTTTAAATGTGTTGGGGTCTAAATGCATAAACACCTATGCTGAACATGTTTAGACGTTTAGAATGGAAACAGTCTGAAGTTTAGGTGTTTAAGATATTAACATGTATATGTTTAGTTGTTTAGGTATGAAAGACACTTTAGATGGCAGCTCTGTGCTTGAACTTTCTTAAAGAATTATATATATATATATATATATATATATATATATATATATATATATATGATCGACACAACTCTCTTCTCATCTAAAATATGCTAAATTTCCTTTGTAAATCATTATAGAGGAATTTCATATGAAAGAACATCAGTACAAATATTCGTCATGATGAATTGGCCATTTACATTCTGTATGTATCAGTTGGATCAATGCGCATTGTTATCCATAGGCAACTTCACTCTGCAGTCCAAGAATATATAGATAAGGCTATATCCATTTGGTCATTCTGTGGTACTGTTACTTTCTATCATGGATAATGGATGTGATGGTATTCATTGAGAGTACCTATGATGAACTATCTACCTACATTGTACTATGAATAAAGTAGGATAATTGAGATGATCTACCGAAGTTCAACATCCATGTATATCATGTCTAAGCACAATAGCACAATGCTAAACACCTTGACCTTGAAACACCTAAGCATGTCATGCCTAAACACATGTGCAAACATAAACATAAACACAGTGAACGCTTTACAAACCTAAAACAGGAGCTTAATTCAAAACATCCTGGGATCACGACCCCTGAGACCTGTTTCATAAGCATTCTTTATTTAAGATCGATCTTTCCACTCTATGAGTGAGCACCTAAGATCAGTCATTTGGGAATGACTACTAGTGTTTCAGAACAAGCTGTTACTCATATTGGAACTAAAGACTGGTCATTTAGAAACAGCTGTCAATTAGACATAGGGGCAGTAATCAAGATCAGTTGTAAGGTCACTCATAGGCCAATTATCCAGCTAGTAAGATCGATCACCTAGGTGCAGAATATGGCTTTACTTCATAATTCCATGATAGAAAATCCCATGTAGCAAGCCCACTGGGGGCCAAATTGGTTTTACCAGGGATAAGGTGGTTTAAAGCGGGCAGTATTCAGTGCATGGGGTTTAGGTTCGGCAGATGCTGGGTTTCCAGTCAGGGCCACACAGGGCAGCCCAAATTAGGCAAACTGACATGAGCCCGGTGGGCTTCCAACAGGTTTTGTCCTCAGCATAGGGTGTGGGCCACATTGGGCTGTCCGATTTGGGCACTGGTCAGCTTTAAAATGGGCAACCACATTGGGCCCAGGATGGTTTCAAAATGGGCATCCCAAGATGGGTGCTTAGCTGCATAAAGTCTTCTCAGTCTGGGGTGAGAGTGGGTTTGGACAGGGCAGCCTCATATTCTGGACTGTTCTGAATTCTATGATGAGTGTTCCCCCTCCCTCTCCCTCATTTTTTCGCCCTCCCCTATCCATCCCCTACCCCTTCCATCTCCTCCTCATTCCCCTCAACCTGCCCTACCCTTTCCCCCTCACCTTCTCTCACCCTTCCCTCCCCTGCCCTGTTCTCTCCTCCCCTGCCTTCCCCCACCCTGCCCTGCCCTCCCTTGCCCTCCTCTCACCCTGCCCTGCCCTGCCATCCCCTGCCCTCCTCTCACTCTGCCCTGCCCTCCCTTGCCCTCCTCTCACCCTGCCCTGCCATCCCCTGCCCTCACCTGCCCTGTCCTGCTCTCACCCCATCCTGTCCTGTCCTGCCTTGCCCTCACCCTGCCCTGCCCTGCCCTGGCCTCCTCTCAACCTACCCTGCCCTGCCCTTCTCACCCTGCCCTGCCCTCCCTTGCCCTCCTCTCACCCTGTCCTTCCCTGCCCTGCCATCCCCTACCCTCCTCTCATCCTGCCCTGCCCTCCCTTGCCCTCCTCTCACCCTGCCCTGCCATCCCCTGCCCTGTCCTGCTCTCACCCCATCCTGTCCTGTCCTGCCCTGCCCTCACCCTGCCCTGCCCTGCCCTCACCCTGCCCTGGCCTCCTCTCACCCTACCATGCCCTCCCTTGCCCTCCTCTCACCCTGCCCTGCCATCCCCTGCCATCCCCTGCCCTCACCTGCTCTCACCCCACCCTGCCCTGTCCTGTCCTGCCCTGCCCTGCCCTGCCCTCACACTACCCTGCCCTGGCCTCCTCTCACCCTACCCTGCCCTGCCCTTCCCCCCCTCCCCTCCCTCCACCACTGCTGTAGGAGATAGGTAGTCCCACTTTCCCTATATCATTAATACACAGGTAGGTTCATAGTAGGGATCCGGATATTTCATGTAAAATGCAACACTGACTAGTCCTGGAAATAACAGCTTCATGTCTTTCTCTATATTAGTAGGCTTGCAAGGTGTATTTGTGGTGTGGGGGCAAACAGGTCCCACACCTGGCCGGGTATAAGAGGACTATATATAGAGGCAATTGAGAAACCAAAAATATCCCCTGCCCCTGTAGGCCAGTCCATAGCAGACTCAATACAAAGTGGTTTCCCAGCACTCCAGGCAGAATTCTACTGCCCATACAAAACTTATTTCTTTTAGATATAGGACAACTGGAATGAACTACTAAATCAGATATGAAGTAATAATGTGCAGACTTTCTCATAGTCTGGAAATACTTAGATGTTTCTAGTCAAAAGTGCAAATCAAGGTCATCTGAGTAGTAGTGGAATGGCAACACCATTTCTATTGCACTGAACTTGGCCCAAGAGCAGATATGCAGAGGTACAGTCATTATGAACTTGAAGGCTCTCTTCTCTACTCCTACATAGGGAATTAGTGGGGGAAGATTGAGGCCAGAATGTCACTTTAATGAATTAAAGTGCCTTGTGTTGGCTGAATGAGTTTGATTCAAATGGATGGTTCTGCTCTGCCTTTCCACTCAGGTAGATATTGCATTTACTGCTTTGGTGATGGGGTGGGGGGTGAGATTAGCTAAAGGATTTGTTGTTCATTCACTTTTGGAAAAAAGAATAAATATTGGAGAAATTTCTCAAAAAGAATTTTTAACATGTCACCACTAATTTTTACGTCAAATCGGGCAGCCCACTTTGGGCCACACCAAAAACCCATGTTAAACTCACTTTGAGCCCAAACCATTGAGCCCACTTTCAAACAGATCTGTGCCCAAATCGGTTAGCCCAGTGTGGCCCAGACCCTTTGCTGAGGACAAAACCTGTCGGGTGCCCACTGTGTGGCCCACATCAGGAGCCCGCTATGGCCCAGACTTGGGCCACACCATGTTTGCTACCTGGGATGGTATTTAAAGGGGGAATTTCCATTTGATATATACCTGACTTCATGCATTAGAAAATTTATGTGTACCCTCAACCTTCTCCATAAATCAGCTAGTTTATGTTGGTCGTAAGTCACTCTTACATTGACCCTTTACTAGTAAGTTTCACTCCCCATTTACTTTTGAAACACTTCCCCTAAGCCTAAGAAGCCTAAGATCAATCTTAGAATGACCATAGGAGTGATCTTGCTTGTACACCAATCTTACTCGTACATGGTCCTTGTGAAACAGGTCTCAGCGATCTTAGGAATAAATCAGCCTTATCCTATTAAGCGATCTTAAGAGTTGACTGGGTTCACATATCCTAGCCAGCACTAAGATCGCATCGATCTTAGCCTCAGCCCTCCTACACTATTCCAAGAAGAACTGACTAGGCACAGGGGTAAGAGTCCCAAAATAAAGGAATAGCTGTGGAGTCACTCTTCTTCACAAGAGTGCTTATACCATCGTTCCCCGTCCCCATATGGGCTAACAAAAGAGCACAGGTCTTATGATATGTGCCTACACTAAGATCGCTGGGGTTGGGATCCCAGGATGTTTTGAATTATGCTCCTGATCTGGAGGTTAATTCAAAAGATCCTGGGATTTCTACCACTACGATCTTAGTGTAGGCACATATCATAAGACCTGGCCAGTCTACCCTATCTAATGCAGTGGTTGCAGGCCTGTCAGGAAAAGCAAGTCCTGAGATCACTTCACTATTCCTTTTCCAGCGCTAAGATTACTGCAAACTTAGTAAAAGAATGGCATAGTGGTTTAACCTGAGTACAAGTGCACTTACAGTGAACACTCCTCATCAAAAGAGTGAATAGCCTGCTGCATACATATAGAGGGGAGGGAGGACATTTTGCTGAGTGTCCTTGAGGGCTCTTAGGACTACTCATGCATTAAGTGCACTGTAAGGTAATTCTTCCCTTCTCTGTCTTTGTACTGGGGGGGCACAATGCTTCTAATAGGCAAGCATAAATCATACATTCATGGGAAAAACTCTTGAATACTGTACGGGGTCAACTGCACCCTGTGCTCTTTTGTTAGCCCATATGGGGATGGGGAACGATGGTATAAACACTGTTGTAAATAAAGAGTGACTCAACAGCTATTCCTGTATTTTGGGACTCTTACCCCTGTGCCCAGTCAGTACTTCTTGGAATAGTGTAGGAGGGCTGAGGCTAAGATTGATGCGATCTTAGTGCTGGCTAGGAAAAGTGAACGCAGTCTAATCTAGAGATCGCTTAATAGGATAAGGCAGAATAATTCCTAAGATCGCTGAGGTTGCGATCCCAGGATCTTTTGAATTAACCTCCAGAGCACATGGGAAGCTCTAAGCACAAAGGCTGTTCACATTATAAGGCGAAACAGTGTAGCCTTCTCGTGGCCTAACGTCTATACCTCAAAAGACCATGCATATATTAACTATGTGCTGCCTACAATACATTAGCTGTGCAATTCGACCAACAATCCAGAGCGAGGGCTCCTACATCTATATAGATATGTATTTTTGTTTCTATTATTGCACATTGTCGATACATGAATGGTTTCTTCGCATATCACACACACACACACACACACACACACACACACACACATATATATATATATATATATATATATATATATATAATACATATAAAAGAGTTTAAGATTTGCCTACTTGTAACGCGTACGGCAACATCTAGCCTACTATTTCCTCTCCTTCTAGACGTACACATTGCCCCACAAGTCGTGATCTTAAACTCTCTAATATCTAACCGCATGTACGTTTATACATATGTAACCATCCTTATATAGAAATATATAGCTAAAACGTATCATACGGATCGTACACTCCCCAGCCCTCACTCTACATCACCTCCAAAAGCTCTAACACACTCGGGAACATGTGCGTGAGAGCCATGGGTCGAACGTCAGTCGATAGGCTCGTTTTTAATAGAGAAACTGTGAAAAAGCGTGACACGCAGAGGCTGGTTTCCTACAGAAATTAGGAGCCAATCCCCAGAAGACGGCTCCGGTAGCCGTGACCACTCGGCATGTCTGAATGCACGGCCACACCGGATAGGGCCAGTTAAAGCACGACAAAATACACCCAGTCCGTGGGTACAATACAACCTAGAGTCAATACTGAAAGTAATACTACAGATTCTACCTACGGGTGTGGCATATTGGTGCATGCTACATGCACGATATTCACACCAAAAGGTGTCGTCATCCACAGGCCCCAGCAGTCTTTGTATTGTTTGGATGAAAACAAAGCCTCAGTGACCATTGCATGTCGTCTTCTATTGTGTGTGGAAATGAAAAGAGCGGATATTATATCTGTTTCTTTTTGCCAGCTAAATCTTACTTGTCCAAGCTTTATTTCCCTATCAGATGTACACTGGATTTATATAGATAAGATATGATATGCCTATTTCTATTGGGAAAATGTTCATATACATGAAAATGTTCACATATTCATACATTCATGAGTAGCTGGGAGAAAAGGGACTACTGTGAGATATTTGGTGCCAGATGTATGTTTTTCTCTACCAGGGGGCATCACAAAAGTGAAAGAAAATATGATTAGTATAAATAGAATTGATGTCGGTTACTTTTTCACTTAGAATATAATAGATTTCTGAATCATATGGTCCTCTCCTGATAAGAGAGGTTTATATGATGTAAAAAGAATGTTCATGTAAAGTATAGATGGGAATATGTTTAAAACAAGAAGAGAGAATTCTTAGTTGAATTTTATGGGATCACCCAGTTACAGATCCTATTTATCAAAAGTGTAAAAGATATCTTCTGTGATATGACATTATAGGTAGTGTAATTAACTCCGAACTTAGAATCATTCTCTTCCCATAATCACCCACATTTATCTTTGCTTGTATACATACATTCCAATGTGTGTGAAGTGTTCCTGACATTCCCATTTGTACATGATTGAAAGCCGTGGATGTGATGAACTTTTTGACTGACAGACCTCACATTTAGTCATTTACATTCATGTCAGGGCCACCCATGTTCCCCACGCCCATGACATAGTCATCTTTTACCTGAGTGAGTGAGTTCTGCCCCTCCTGGGCCAGATGGTGGTGAGGTGGCTACTCCCTGTAGGTGTACAGTTACCTGGTGGTAATCGCTTTCACCTGTACATCAGTATATATATACACCTGGCCCCTCCTCATCACCCCTCCACCTATACCCCACCATTATGTCGTCCACAATGTTCTCTTTAGCTCGTCCTTCAGCCATCACTATACTTACCCCCTACCACCAGCACCTTCCCATGCAACATCAATAGTCCACCATGTCCTCTCCACCCTACCCCCTGCCCTCCTCACCCATTGCATTTTGCAGGCCAGGAATTTTTCCTGACAGGTTCTGCTGACGAAAACTGTGAAGTTGTTGAGGGGAGTATATCAGCAGGGGGTGGGCTGTGGAACTTGGCCTACACGAAGGTTGACGACGGGGGGTGGTCTACCCAGGAGCCGGCCTGCTGAGAGCTCCAATGGTGGCCACCAGCAGTTCTCCGCCTGCTGTTCAATGCTGGCTGACTCGATGGCAATCTCTGTGCGTGTGAGTGTCCTGGTATGGGATTTTAGGGGGCTATTGGGACCGTTCACCCCCTTATTTCTCCTCTTTATATGTGGAGAGAGGAGTATGGAGGAGGACCATGACGACTAGCCCCTGTCGCTATGTCAGAAATGCCTTAAATGCCCTCCTCCTGTAATCATGCAGAGCCAATGGAGAGCAGTATGGACAGGAGGGGGTGAAAAGCAGCACTGGGCATGCAGCAGCCAGGCCCAACACAATCAACGCCTTTCTATCCCAATTTCTTTTGGGGAATTGGATGTGTAATTTAAAGTGGCAATTAGCAATTGGCGGCATAGCCAGTGGATAATTAGTAATTATGCAGTTTTCGGCCGGCGAACATCGCCACGCTATACCCAATTGGCCATCGGATAAAGCAATTCCGGTGCAAGTGGCCTCGGCCCGTTCTTGTCTATTTGGCAAAATTGCCACTGAGGGGAATTGCGTGTCTGGCTGCATAGGTGGCGCTATTGACAGTTGGCTATATGAACACATAGGTTTTGGAAGAGTGTGTGTAATACTGTTGAATATAAGAAGTATAGACATTCCATTTAACTCCTTCGTGAATATTGGCTGAGGAGGTTATATCTAGGAAAATGTCTAATGGGTTTTATATGTGCACCGAAGGCAGTATGACAACTATAGGTGACGACAAAGGTCCTCACATTGAATAGCCCATGGAAGATGCAGAGATTGGTGAGGTGGCAATGGTCCAAAATCAGGGGTCCCCTAGCAGCACCTTGCCCCCCGCCCGCCCTTCCTATGGGCCTCACGTCCACAATCCGTCACCTATGTGATGTGATTGACATGTGAGGCCTATAGCTATCCGATGAAGTGGGCGGTAATAGCGAAAGAGACAATGGCCAATTAGAAGCCGAGCTCAGAGCCAGGGGACTCCCTCCCCTCCCCCTCCTTCCACTATCACCACCACCGTTCAAGTCGCTGGTGGTAGTGATGGTGTGCACTGCTCCTCATCAGCACATCCAGCCACCACCCACCCACCCACCCACCCACCCACCGTACTCTGCCTCCCAACCCCCTCCCACCTCTACCGTACGCCTTCCACCCAGCCGCTGTACCGCCCAGTGGCTGGCCTGCCACTACCACTGCCTATGCCCAGCTACCGCCCTCCCACCCAACAGACCCCCCCCCCATCCCCCGCTCCAAGCCACAACCACAATCTCCCGTCCCTCTCAAACCCCCACCAAACCATCATTCTGCCCTCCCCCCAAAGGCCGCGGTGCTTTTTTTCTCTGCCCCCTTAAACGCTGGCACTGTGCATGTTGTGGACTTTTCTGAGGTACGGATCTAGAGGCAGTGCACCTCAGGTGGGGGCAGCTCCCGGATCGTGGTTCCCATGTGTGCATGCATTAAGCAGGGCCCAGACCTCCACCTCTCACTCTTCACTCACTCCAGTACTGAGGGTGCCATCCCAGACCCAGGTCGTGTATTCCTACCTGACCCAGGTGAGTTTAAGGCACAGTCAGGAGGAAGGTATACTTATCCAAGGGAAGGGACCTGTCAGTCGTGCAATTTCAATTGCTTAGATGTATGGGTTTAGTATGAGAGTGTGTGGGTGAGTGAATGTGTGAGTGTGGCTGAATAGGCCTGCCCTATGGGCCGACACTCAAGCCGCCCGTCACCTTCCGCTATCTTTGATGCACTCAGATGATAACGGTGTGTATGGGTTGAGGAACACCTCTCACAGTCGCCCACCACCTTTACCTTTTATAGAGCCCTCTGTGAACCTCCACCACCTCTGTTGGTACTCGGTCCAACCTTTAATACAACCGCTACTACGCCAATGATTCATTCCCTCTAAACATGTTCAACTCACTTTGATTATTTTTTTCAGAGAGGCTCGTTAGCAGAAGTTAGCTGGTTGACGTACCAGTGATCCATCCAGTGGGTAAGCACCCATCGCCAACCCAGGAGGAGTTGGAAAAGGAGGACTTGCCAGATCGCTCACTGGAGAGGCTCCGTCGAGTGGCTGTCAGAAGAGTGGATCGTTAAAAGGACTGGACACTAACGAGGGCCCGACCCGGTCCTCCAGAGGCTGACCGCTACAAGGAGGGGGTGTGTAGTCTCCTCTACCCCACCTCTCACCCCACACACCAGCCCAACACTGGAAGACGCTGGTCACTGCTGGCCAGCGAAGATCGTTCCAAATCTACTTGGATCACAGAGCGACCTCCGCTCAACAGTACTAACCCCATCAGCTCGGTCTCGGGTCTCAGGATCGAAGCTCTAGATCCTGACCCCTCACACCGGATATTTACCCTTCTGCTGACCCAGGACGTGACTGACTGTCAGGGATCGGCCAACCTAAGGCGCCGACACCTTCGCGTCGACGTTTACCCTCCGCGACAGGAAGTATCTCCATTGCAAATCAAATCAATTAACTCTTATACGGTGATAGAATTATACGATTGAACTCAAGCCTGTCAGGATTGTGACGGTATCTACACACATCCTTCATCATGAACTCTGTGGTTAACTCCGTGTCCGGCTACGGCTTCGGCACGTCACAGGCCTCTGCACTGACCAATCTGAGTCGCGGCTACTCTCCGGCTGGACAAATGGCTCAGCGACCATCTTTCGCCATTCAGGAGCTACTCGGCCTTTCCGGTTCCCAGTACGGCGCGGCTGCCGCGTCGCAGGCCGCGGCCGCGCAGGGCTTCCCGGGCTCCCAATTCTTCTCAGCGGCGGCTGCGACGAACGATCCGTCAGGCGCAGGTGTTTCTCCAGGCATGGGTTCGCCTTATTCCTACCACACTCACGCCGCTCATCACTCCCATCAGAACTTTACCAATGTCAATGCCTCCATGGTAGCAACTACCACTATGGGACAGGGGGGTGACGGCGTACATGATTTCTCAGGTATGTCATCCATGTATAGTCCGGCATGGCGCGGCCACCCGGCCGGTTTCCTCTCACAGTTTGGACGGGACGACGGCGGAAGTCAGAGCCGCGGGTCCCAGTACCATGCCGCCCTCCACGGAGGGGGCGACCCCATCTCGCCAACTGAGAAACACCAACACCACCACCTCGCACACCAACAAGGTTAGTTTTACTTTCTAATATAAACTGTAAGAATTACTCATTAGAAAACCGCATGCATACAGCTAGTTTTAAGATCATCAAATATTCTGTTGTAGAAAACTGATAAAATAATATTTTCATTTTCATTTTATTTTTTAAATACAATTGCCTAGTTACCTTTCCTGATAGAACAAACCCGTATCTTAAGTGATTTCCAAACGCCACAGAAAATAACAAACAAACATACATTAAAAAAAGGTGTTTGAACCAACCGCCCTACACTAGAAAACAAACATGGCATACTCGTCTTAAAGGTTATAACAGATTTATAAACCGAAGAATAAGATCCGGTAATGCGGATAATTGCAATCAATGAGGCACTTCAGTTCATTGATAATTAACCCTATAGTAAACATTGTGAAATTAGTGAAAACAAACATCACATGACAGGTGAGAAGTGTACCCGCATCATCTGTATGCATTCACTAGGTGGCACATAATACAAATTATCCCACCTTTGTTATGATATAAAGGTATTGAGCACAGTTTGGTGTGGGTTAATAACACATTGTGCCAGGGCCAAGGTGCAGACGTGATTTACTACATGTTATATGGTGTGAAGTTTGAAGGATGTTCATCCTTCAGTATTAAGACTTGTAGATCCACACCCTCAGACCCACCATGCAAGACTGGATTATCTCTGCTATATGTAAAAGTCAACATATCCTCTCCAGACGCGACCTACCATCTGTTAGTAAGGTCAGACAGGCGGCCCAAAATCTTGTAAAATACTTGAGCAGTTGAGGGCTGATCTTGAGTGTTGCTTCAAGAGTGGGTAAAGTGATAACTTTGTAAATATATGCAAATAAATATACACACCATATATGTACTCCAGGTATGAAGCTGAAAAGCTTTGAAGATGTTTAGAGTGGGGATCTGAAGAACACAAATTGTTTGCGCTCTTCAGAGGTTTTCTCCGGGGCGGGGTGAAGAAGGAGCACAGGAGGTTGTGGTCGCGGTACGTGTATATGGTGTAGACTGAAGAACGGTAACTGAAGGGCATAGGAGGTAAAATCCCCACCCCCCCCCAAAAAAAAAACAACAAACAAACAAAACAAACAAACAAACAACAAACAAACAACAACAACAAAAAACAACAAAAGAAACATAAATAAATAAAAGCAACACAGATACAATTAGGAGGTAAACACACGAACACGTCAACACACTACCATTATTGAGGGTCACACAAAAATCGGTATAGGTCGTTTGTTTATCAAGTATAAATCATCTTTTTTTTCAAAGGATAAATTGGCTATTCTGACTATGGCTACCGTAGTGGCTCGTTTTAGCGACGGGGTCTCAAATAAGTGCCGGTCTAGAATGAGCGCAGGGGATAAGGGGGTATTGAAATAAGTCTTAAGCATTAAATGTTTGGTAACTGCCCGTGCGGCCCTTACATGTATTTTCACTCCTACCTTGATATAGGATATGCCAACCTAAAGCATCCCCTTTCTTTTTGCTATAATTGAGAAATATAAAGTGCAATAGATCAATCAAAATTGGGGTTACTAAGTAATTCACTCCATACCAGCCAACATTCACCAACTGTCATTATCAGACCTAAAATACCACAGTTGCACACACCATCAAACTTTAAGGGGTTCCTTCTGGCCCTGCTTTCATTTGGATCCTCTATGGTGCTACTTCCAGAGCTGATTACCCCCACCCCTCGCCCTTACACCCTCCGCACTTCCCGACCTCAAGTACATCTACTACACACAGTATCTCCTACCCCACCCCCAGGCAGAAAGCCACACATGCACGCACGCACACAGCAGTGGGGCCTCTCCACAAGCCACCCAAAATTGGCGAATAAAGAATGACAGTAGATCCATTGATCGAATAATAGGCACGGCGCCTTGGCCATTGTGGGTGCCGGGATCCCCTCCTGGAGAGGCGGTTAGAGCAGAGGGGGAAGGCGTGCCAGGAGGGAATGTGGAGAGGGGTAATGGGGGGGGGGGGTTATGCCCCCACAAAAAGACACTCGATCACATAATTCGGCTTGTAACTGGTGAATGGGCCTGGTGGGGCAGACCGACTGGGTGTGAGGAGACACAGTCCTAGCAAATCAAGGTTGACAAAATTGGCGAAATCCCCTTGGTTAGCGTGTGTTAAAACAAGCGTTTAATCGAAGGGACTGGGCACGGCTCAGGGCAAGGGGTTGGCACAAGATGGACTTCCGTCTGGTCGCACACCAGGGACATTATAAGAAAAGTTGGAACAGGAAGGGGAGGTTGAGGAAGCCACAAGAAGTGGTAATGATTTAGAACATGGGGAGACGAGAGAATGAGGGTGGGGGTGATGGAAGCTCAAATGATACCATTTAGAATCTCGAAATTTTGGCAGTATCTGAATCGGAGAAGCATTATATGCATGTCTACAGTGTAAAGGTATCAACTCTATGGTGAAAATTTAGAAAGTGAAAGTCATGTCTGTGAATTGGAAATATAAACCCTAATAACAGAAAGATACCATAACATGTCCATGAGCACCTCAGGGTGTGTTTGTGTCACTCTGCATGCCCTGGGAGCTGCTCACCAGACGTGTTCATTACTAGCCAATTCTTATTGCTCACTTCAGCTCGATGGCAGGCTGGTCCAGCGCTCCATGCCTCCTCAATGAAGAGTGACAACAATGGATTAAGTAAGCAAATGATCAGTATCCCCATTAACCTTTTTGTGCCCAGAATTATTTGATGATTTACAATACATTTCACATATATATTGTCATACCATTCATTGAGACTGCTCAGATAATCTGATTAATGCCCAATACCTCATAATTATTGCATTTCCTGAATGGTCCTGACATAGATATTTAGTCATTTAGATGAGAAATGAAGTTTCTGGTCAGGGTTGGTTGCCATAGCAACCAAAACATTCTTTTTGTTATGATTTATGACCATCTGGTCTCTTCTGTGGTGTTTCTCCACAATCTGGAGATATCACAACCTTATAGAACTATGATCAATTCATACTGTCTGTCGCTACTACCACTGAGGAAACATAATGTCTTTTATGGCTATGAATGATTCCTATGAATAGAATGGCTGAAATATGGACATGATTATGATGGGTAATAGGGAGCATATGATCCAACATTAGTATGATCTTAGCTTCCTCCTTGGAGGGTTTCCCTCAAACACATCATATAGATGACAACTAAATTTCATAATTTGACTCACCATACCTAGGGTAACAAAGATACAGCTAAATGGGTGGTCTCATTGAATTTGCGAGGTTATGGCCGTTCTAGAGAGGGTATAACTGTGCAGATTGGACAAGTAGATGTTCCTGGATGATAATTTGCTTCAATATACATGTATTTAAGCTCAAAACCGCGCTTTAAAGCGCGCTTGGGCACCTAAGGGTTAACCAGCACCCCATCCACACTACTACCTCACCAGTCCCAGTATTGGGTACCCCTGTTCCTTACAACACATTCAATCCATGCACTCAGCTATTTCTAACATCAAAAGGGTCGTTCCCTGCTTGATCCAAAATCCCAAATGCCTTTGATCTGGTTCACCATGAAAATACAACTAGTAATGAGCACACACTGACGATGTCTTTCCAATATCCTCATCTCAGCATATTCAGTCAGCTATGGTCATTATTGTCTGTCGTATTGTCAAAAATTACTGGGCTGTGGCAATGTTGTTATTATTATCATCTCACACGTTGCCAGATTTTGGATAATATGTTTTTGTATTTTTACCTTGCTCCCTATTGTAGTCAACTGTCATCCCTTGTTCTAAATTTCCAACAATGTAATGAGGTTGGTTCACTAACCTTCAAGTACAACGTTATCCCGATACATTTAATGTAATACACTTCCAAGAGGGAAACGGTGAGTGATGATTGGGAGCTACATGTGTGTTCTGAAAGAGCTTAATTACTTAGTGAAAGGAGAAAGGTGCCAACTATTTATTTTCACAGGACTATGGAAAGAGATTTTTCTATAGATCAATGCCAAAGATGTAATGAGGTCTTCAGCAAAAGCAGAAAATTCCGAACTGTGTCTGTGTGCAGTCAATGGCTTCTTTCTCACGGGCTATAGCTAGTCTACATGCTTGTATGATGATAGTAGCATTTGGTAGGTGCTTTTTCTTTAATATGCTATTAGCGTTCAGCTTATTACCCTATATAAAAAGGCATTGGTTCGTTGCTGGTCCCCACCCTATTAAAATAAGCTTGAGTGCTTGCCAGGAACAGATAAACCGAAAGAGGCTAGATAAAATTATGTAGTTTCTTTTCAAAATTAAGTCGATTTTTCTTCAAAATTTCATAGATAATAATATTTTGAGGGGCCCATTTTTAATATTGGTTCTTCCTTTCAAGGAAATGATATGATTCAATCGCAACTTAAGAAAATTGCATTTAAAACAATAGCCTCTAGCCTGAAACTCGTCAGGCTATTTTTTTCTGCATTTTTAGCCATTTTGGATTCGTCCGGACGGTAACCACGTATCATGGTAAGTCACCAAGGTAACGTGTCATGTACACACGGACCGCGCCATACTGTGCCGGGGACAATTTTGTATGCTCCAGTGTTGCGCTCACCATTCAATGTCTAAATTCTCCCAAAATATGGCATTCATGGCAATATTATCCGCACAGTATAATGGGATGACAGAGAAGATAATATCATGTCTGTCAGTAAGAGATTGGGGCAGTATTATGGCCGTAATCTGCATTAAAAAATATGCAGGGCTGCAGTGTTGTCATTTTGTTATGCTTCATAACAGGGAGCGCCGAGCGCTGAGAAACACTTTGTCCCCAGCATCCGGTGTGCCGACGTTGGCACGTTACCAAGGTTACCGGATGTTGGCACGTTACCAAGGTTACCAGACTTTTCAACTCAATGAATCTCGATCCAAGGATTATGGTGCCGAATTCAAAATTATTTATAAAGGAACATGATCTGACTTGATTTGAATCGTACACATAAATACCTTCCATTCTATAGGTCATACATTAAGATCTGACAAATAGTTCCCAAGATATTCATGAAAGTTCAAATGTTCGAGAGAAAGTGCATTGGGTCAAAGGTCAGGGTCACGTCACTTAGCAACATCACGTCACTTAGCAACATCACGTCACTTAGCAAGGCGGTGGTTCGTTGTCGGGAAAGTTTGCTGTACAAACAGGCTTCAGTTCCCCTCTGGAAACATGCAGGGATATTTCTATTGTGATACTGATATTGCTGCCCCAGACTCTAGTGGCGAAGCCAGTAGTACACCGCTAATAACATAGAAGTTTGGAGTACATATAGATGTCCCCCACACTATAATACAGAATATGATGCATACAGGGCAAGACGATTGAGCACACAGTACATCAAGAGGTGCATGAGGCAGTAACGTATTGTTATTCGATCTGTATACTGCTTTATCCCTCATTATTATTTTCTGAATTTCTGTTTTGTACATGAAGAAACTTATAACATTACCTTTCTATTAGCATGGCACAGACTTGGTATTTTCAAATAGAGTTTATTATCAGCCTCTCTTGCAAAATTAGTACCTTCACAAACGGTCTTCAGAAGAACAAAAGCCTATCGTACAATGGGATATTGATCCTGAAAGTATAACCTTTACTTTCTCCTTCATGAGCTTAATTGCTTCTGGGTCTTTGATACAGATAAAAAGAGACCAGAGACTGTCTTAAATAGATCAAGTCAGCGATGTTTTACCAAGTTGGTTGGTGATGAGACCTATTGTGGGCTCAGTCATAAAAGGCCATGTGATAGGCGAATTTCCGTCACGTCAGCAACTCTAGACACATGCAAGTCTTCCTTGTCTCTATACGACTGCAGTTCGTAGTCTGGTTGGTGGTCCTCTTTTAGAAGTACATGTCCAAGAAGGGGAAGTGCTGTTAAAGGGGAAGAAAGCCGGGAAGAAATCTGATTTGGAGTTGGGAGTTGGTTTTTGAATTTACTGCAGAGTCAGCTCTCTTGGGAGCTGGGAGAGAGTATTTTGTGAGAGTGAGGGGGAGAGGGGATGGGAGGGGAGATGAGTTGCAAAAATTGGTTGGAATGAAGACGGGGTATACATGCATAGAGGAAGGGAGTGAGAAGCTGACACATTTCTTATCTTTGGCTGGAGGGAAGAATATGCTTGGACAATCAAGGTAGGGGGCAGAGGCAGGCAGAGATGGAGAAAGAGAGAGAGGGAGAGGCATATATAGCACAGAAACAGACGAGAGAGAGAGAGTGGGGAGGCACATATAAGGTTGAGAAGTGATGTCTTATGATAGGTACGTTACTTCCCATTTCCGTGCTCTATTCCACCCTCAGAACGTTCTCACTACCCTATACTGTAAAGACTGTGGTAGGAAAAGTTTTAGAAAAAGCCACCTGCAGGCACATAGATCCCACACAGGTAGACAGATAGACAGTCAGACAAGTGGAATTTAGTGGCGAGGTGAAATCTCTAATAGCAGCCAGTCTTCAGGTCAGAGAAAATGACAAGAATGAAGGGATGACGTGACGTGTTGGGTGACGTGACGTGATCTCCAAGTACCACAACTCCTAAATGATCTGACCTTAAGGCCCCTGTACTTAAAGACGTCAATTTTGGGGACACGTCTTCTCCACCATTCCTCCTACCCTTACAAAGCATTGGACCCGTAATCTCAGCCACCAGCACTGCAGGGGCTGATTTTCAGAGTAAATATTGTGTATGTCAGTGGGTGTTGGGGGAGGGTCAGTGCTGTGCTGTGGTCATTGGTCAGGGAATGTGATGTGGAGGGCACCAAGGGGCGGTGCCGTGAGCGGTCCCCTGCTGGGTCCATGGGGCCATGGTTTGAAAGCTGAAAAGGGGAGGGGGCATTAACCCGCGTCAGTGGGGCTAAAGACCTGTCACTGTCAATCTGATTAGGTGTTAATACGTGGGCCCTGAATAATTCCCTTGTCAAACACAAAAAGTGGGTTGTGGAGGGGCGGCGTTGGGCGGGCGTAGACCACCTTGTATGTAGAGCCCCCACAAAACGTAGCCCCTGCTCACTACTGACGGACATATGTCGCTGGTGCATGGAGCCCCCCCCCCATTCTCCCCACAAGCAGCATATAGATTCTATACCACCGTAGGCAACGGCGGCCACCGCTTTTAGCCAAGGACCATAATGCGCAGCGATTTGCACTGATTAGATTTAAGCCAAAAATTGGGCAGGCTCCTTGGTCAAATAATAATTGAGATGTGGTGCGGGAGTAACTATATAGCGCATAGAAACGTGGGGCCTACACTACCAGACCTCCCCCTCCTCCTGCCCCCCTTCCCTGTGCTATACCTGACGTGCAGGAAAAAGGGCCCCCGACAGGGACGGCGGGTAGGGTATCAGGAGGACCTTTGTACCTAGGGTAAATACTCCATGGCAGAGTGACAGATCCTTAATACTGCAAGGGGAGCCTAGTCTTTACATGGCCTGGACGGCCACCAAGAACGCCTACATCAGTTCTGAATCGTATCAGCGGCCGACGCGGGCCACTGAGTGACGGGGTAGGACTGGAGCTGGGACTAGAACCCTATATACATCTCCACCTCCTATAATACTGTTCCTGTACAGACTCAAACCTGGCTGCCCGATATGATGGGAAAATTACACGTAGCCAGCCAATACTTGTCACTCCTGGCTTCCCATAAACTGAGTGATTGCTATACTAAACCCAATACACTTTTCTATAGCAGCCCCCCCCCTCCCCCATCGTACTCCAAAGTCCCTATTTCTAAATTCCCATTTTGGTTTCCCCCAGCCAGGCTTCTCAGTCAGTAATTCAACTATGAATTCCATGACTCATTCAAATTCAATTCAGGCGAGTCTGCGTGCGTGGCATAACTTTCATCAAGCCTCTCTCTCTTTTTGTCGCCCCTAGACTCATCATTATTCTTTTTGAATTAGAGACACAAATGCTACCTATAAAAAATGTTGAATCTAATTGTCAATTTGGGAGTTTTCCTTGCCCATTTGTAAAACGCGTGAATCTGATGTTCATTTAACGAATCGTGTCCTCCTCGTTAATGGTAGGTATCCTTTGTTAGTGGCGTTAATCCAATTAGTTTCCAGTGCAGCCAATAGCCAAGGCGAACCTTCCAGTAATTACCCCAATAATTAATCATGTGCTAATTGGGGGCGGTCAATAAGAAAATACATCAGTAATTGGCTGGAGGCTGGGTCAGTGTCCATGTTTTTGGTGTGTAATTAACACTGTAGAGCGTAGTGTATGTGTTGAACGATAGGTATAGGGCCTACTGTAGACGTGTAGTGTATCCCTCACACACAACATTATAATATAGGCCGACAATGTATGTGGGTACCGATTTACATAGAAAGGAGTGTGAAGGACAGGGAGATGGGAATTGACAGACACCAGAGCCGGACAAGCCCACCCGCCATCCCTTGTTATTACCTCCAACTTCCCCCACAACGATTCCTTATAGGAAGGAAAGTATTTCGTATGTGTAATTATATATTACCAATGAAACTAAGTGTTATAGCATGGTGAAAACAACGTATTTAATCTAGACGATTCCCCAAATGTTTATTCATTACTTTATGCAGTTTTAGACTTATAAAGATGGTCCGCCATGTCACAACAACTATCAAAGCATATCTAGTAGAATATAGGTGCTAGCCTATAATTTTTCATTATGTTTTAGTTTTATTGGGATTTTATTATTGACATGCGTTCCCTAAAAGAAGAATAGTCCAAGCAATCCGTAGCTGAAACTCTCTCGGCTTGCAGCTTGGTGCTATCAGCACAAAAAGCCCAACAGCCTTTGCTATACATTGTATATTAGTCCAGTAGTTCCGTCCAAAAATTGTGCATTTTGGTATGAAAGCATGAAATTTGGCCTAGAGGTACTTGAGGGTATATTGATCATTTTTGGATATAGACCCATTCTTGAAATTTTTTCCTTGGATATGGTTGCCATTGAAAACCTATGAATTTTCCATATTTCAAGCGGTTTATATGGTATAACCTCCTTTCTATGACACCATATTCAACAATGAGTCTGATTTTGATAAAGTACTAAATTTTTGTGTAAGATGTACATTCTCTGCCATGTTGTTGCCTAGCAACAGTCAACAAATATGTTGATTTTCCTAGCAACCACCCGAAAAATGCCATCTGTAGTCCCATTCCGGTATACTGCTCAAAACAATATACTGTGCATAGAACAATTTAGAACTGGAAATGATAAATGAAAACTATGTGGTTTTTAACGCAAGTCTGTTTGTCATTTTCATTTAATTAGACAAGGCTTATGTAATCTTCTCTACATTCTTTTATATTGGAACTTTAAGTGGCTACCTAAACAAATTATGTACACTGAATGATACTTGCTGACATCTTGCTTTAAATATTTTCTGACAAAACTGTCATATATGTTATTGGTTGTATTCATTGTGTTAACACAATGCATTAGTACATACAATATCAGTATTCCCTTGTAAACTATAGTCTATGATAGCCCCCAGAGTCGTGAGTATAGAGCTCCATGTTGAGCTGTCAGTCAAGCAGGATCCTCAACCACAGCCTTAGTGGTTTGTCCGTGATGACACCCCACTATCTCTAAGACCCTGAGTGTGACAGCATCCTTATCACCCTCCTATACCTCCACCAAGATTAGTGTCATTGGATCAGGTTCACTCTGCAGACCGCCCAAAATGAAGCTATTATCAACTATTATTCTAAAAGTCTATTTGTTTTCACAGCTAGAGTTTATATATGACAGCTAGAGGTGTTTACTGCAGTAAGCTCATTGCACAATTGATATTGCCAGATTACAGCCACTGCAACAAATGTTCTGCAGTGCCCATTCCTTTAGAGTATACACCATGCATGTTTATGATCTGACAGTGTATTCAGTTTAATTCAAACTGCTTTACACATGGACAGTTAGGATCCTGATCCTCTGATTTAATGATTTCACAGGCCATCACTTGGGCAGGGGGTTAATTCATAACTTTAAAGTTCTTTCATTGCAATGATCAGGTTGACATGATCGTTTCATGCTGAGAATGATGCTTTCGCTGAAAAGAAAATCTTTCATGGAAATCGTTTACAATTTCCATGGTGAAGATTTTTAGTGTACCTCTGCCACCTTTGGCCAAATTGATTAAAGCATGTTTGGGAAGTTCTTTTGTAACTTTATATCTGAAACTTTTGGGCCTGGGATACGTTGGGCTTGAAGTCGTGGTCTTAGGGATGACATATAGGCATGGAAGGGCTACTAACTGATATAATATTTTGACAAACTTTCCAGTTTGAAGACTCCATGCCATGTGTAACTTTATCAATATACAAAGCAAAGTGCACTATGCCAAGACACAGAAGGAATAAACTCATATAAGAAGTTTGAACTTGCTCTAAACTGAATGCTGGCAAACCATGACATGAAGGTCTGTTTCTCCTCTCTACTTTTGGAAAGTCTGTCTTTCCTCTCCGCTCGCAACGTGTTTCCAATTGACTTGTACAACAGAAGAAAATATATAAATTACCGATACATTGGCCTTCGTCACTCTGCACTTCTAAACCAACTACAACTAAATCGCGCAATTGCTCTCCCACCGGAAAGACAAACACTCAGCGCACACACCCACATCGTTAGGGCATGCGGGAGGTCGGCAATCCTGACTGTCAATCCGGAACTGGATTCCTTCAGCCTTTGGAGGAAAAAGTCACATAAACAAGAACCAGATGGCGCCACCAACACTGCCCGCCTCCCACGTGACCCTTGGTAAATTCCATCAAAATCATTATTTGACTAAATGTCGTCTGGTTTGAGATGTTTCAGACGTGAAATATTTTTTCCACTGAATCATATTGCTGTTTAGATTTTGGCTGTCTTCAAGGAGCATTTCTCTTTCAAATTGTCCCATCGCAGTCACTCTCTTATTATGGGTTTCCATTTTACTCCATGGTCTGCCATTTATACGTTGACCATTCAGGAATAACATTTGTCTCTGTTTGAAATATCATATTTCTTAATTATTTGATTCACCTTTACTTCTGCACGTCCTATCTCAGCCATTCATTCAGTAGGCGTCTTGAGATATTTACAGAGGTCGACAGGGTTAGCAGTTATAATGACAAGAGTAGCACCATATGATTATATATAGCACGGCTTCCTCTTCGAAAGGTTTCAAAATAGTATTGTGAAAAAAGATAACTTATTACCACTGTATTAGCCATTCAGTGTTGGGCACAGAGACCTAACAATTAGGTAATTGAACCTGTGTGCAAAATACCGACAGGGGAGGGAAACCTTGGAGGATTGTTTGCAGAGCCTTAATAACTTATTTGTCTTGTCTCCTCAAAGACGGTATTAACTACAGTAGTGCACCTTGCCATGCAAACCCACATAACCCTGCCTTACCCTGTACCCAGTAATGGGAACCACATGAGGCTTGGAAAGCCTTCCTCCACATGAATGTTCCAGGCTGCTGGGAAGCCCCTGCTGGGGTTGTTTACCCCTGTTGATCTTGGCCTCTCTGGCAGTGGACATGTGTAGGTCGGCACTAGCAAATGGATTAATTGCGCAGGGTGGGCCAATCACCCAACACCAGTCGGTAGACGATGGGGCTTGCAGGCAAATTAACCCAACGAAGACTGCCTGAATTAGGTGGTGAGGGCCACTCTGGCAGCTGTATCTATAATGCACCAGACCTGCAGGGTTATGTGTGAAGAAGGCTACTCTCTAATGTTTGGCCTCTCAAAGCCAATAAATGTTAAACCTTTCCCCTGTGGCCTATCTTATATCTAGGTCTATTCTTGGGTGACCTGTATCTAATAATAACAAAGTAGATTGGCCAAGGATCTGAAATTTAGATACTTCCACTACTACATTCAGTTGCACTTGCAACTTTATCACGGTCAGCAGAGAATTTCGCTACACTGCAGCTTGATTATAATATTCTGGATATTGATTTACATTAAAGAAAGGACAATTATCACAATCAGTTGACCTTCCCAAATTTTGAAGGCCTGCACAGACTATATTTATGAAGACACTGCATTGTGTCTGACTACCAAAATCATAACAGGATTGGCACTATTATCAACTCACTGCTATCTGAGCCTTTTCCTGCTATAGTCCCAATTGACATAGAGGTGTTTGACAATAATGCAATCTGTGTTTACCAAGAGGATAGTCCACCTAGCGTAGGTGTGTGCATCGCCCATATAGACGATGATCCATATAGATAAGCTGCAGGTGGGGTCTCAACACCTTGGGTGCAACTCATCTCACCTGTACAGATATTAAAGTATGGCACGTGGAGACCTGACACATTAGGAGGAATGTCAATACCTTTAGTATAGAGTGGTCAGTGGATGATGGTCAGTGTGGTCCGTATGGAGGTGAGATAAGCCACTACTCCCCCCTCCCACCTACTAGTACCCTGACAAAATCATCTTACCCAACACATGAGAAAACAAAACCTCCCATCACCTCCAGCCCGTAGGTGGTGATCCGCTTATGGAGACTGGAGGAGGGCCCCGCCCTATGGTTGTTCTACGGGGACTAATAACGCGGCTTATTGGTTTATCGAAGGGAAAGGAGATTGGAAGACACTTGATTGTCTGGGAAAATTAGTCCTGCGAGGAAGAAAGCTTAGAATCTGAAGATTTAAAAAGTGAAATTAAAGTAAATATAATGAAAATACATTGATACACAGAGAGTCAAGCAAAGTCAAGCAACAGAGACCACAATTTGAGAGTCCTTATGGGACTTGGGAGTCAGTTGTCCAACCTGTTGGAGGAGTGTAACTTTGGTTAGCAATGAAGCAATATTATTTTCTAATGTATGATTCTGTTGATGAAAATGAACTTGTTCATAATACACATGGAAATATAAAACTATCAATATTCATGTGTAGTGCCTTTCCCAGCTGACATCTGAATTTGGCTTTCTCTTAAATTTGAAAAGTGCATGTGGGATGGTCAGACGAGGTCATTTCTTAATGCATTACGATCACACACAGGCCCACGACTGCAACTTCCTGTGCTATTTCTATGGGACTTTTTGTACGACCAGAGAAGGGTGCAGTCGTGGTGTGTTAAGAAATGGCCTACTGGGATAGACTCTGATGGTGTGCGGGAGTGGTGGAGTTTGGGGAGAGTTAAAATACCCCTTGTAGGAAGACGTGCTCCTCCTTCAGGATAAATCCGATACTCCATGCCAGCCAGCCAGTTTAATTAAAAGAATAGACACTTGGTTAAGATGATTCATATAATTTACTGTTTTTCATCGTGTATACATATCATTCTGTCCAAATGTACGGTCCTATATGATTGTGCAACCTACCCCCAGAAAATATCTCAAAATACAGGAGCATCACACACATCAAAGAGAAAAATAAGTACCGGTAAATAGAGGGAACACAAATATTCCTTTCTCCAACCCTAACACCAGCGCACAGCTAACGGCAGCGGCAACTTCCGCCGCTCACCCGGTCCTCCGGCAGTCTTCAGCCGGAAACGCCGAGGTCGTGCAGCGATGGGTGAAAGGGGGAGGGGAGGGGGAGGCTGATCCTGGGCTGATCCCCGACGATTAGGATAAGGCCAGGTCTAACTGCACCCAATGAGACCCACACGTGCTTAGGGTGGTTATCAGCTCCCTGCCTGGATTTAGATAGCGGGGTGACACTAAATAGCCAATCATGTCACAATAGGCACTAGTTCTCTGATAAAAACAATATTAGCACTGTTCTCAAAATCTTGCTCATTACTCCAGGTTCACTGTCTTAGGGCTGGAGGAGCAAGGAGTGGGTGCCCTCCTCCTGGGCTGAGAGGATTTGGGATCTAGAGGGTGCAAGTAGGGTTAGCTTAATTCTCAATGTAAACTGCCAACCTCATCGCCAGCAACCGCCAAAACAAGAGGCGTAGCTGGAATTCAGATTGAATACTGCGGTTACGTTAAGAAAGTAACAGTACAACATGTACACACGGCCACAGATGTAATGATAGTCTTTTATGATGCAACATTTAAAAAAAAAACTAGATGAATTTTTGATTAAAATTATGTATACAGTGTTTGCACATGACGATTGTCACTGACACTGTAGATAACATGCTCCTATAGTCTTGGCTGGCTGTGGCCAGTGCACATGGTATAGGCGCCTCAGCTTTGACTATGACCAATGTTTCTCCTGACCTATTCCTCTGACAGTGGGGATTTCTCATATAAATATATTAGAAAGAACAACCTGCGTAGTATCTGTCTTTATAGCGTATAGAGCCAAACACCGTGATGCTGCGTGTGTATAGCAGATATACTGTGCGCTATTGTGTTTTGAAGCATTGCTGCTGCCAGCTGAGGGCAATGCTTCAACACTGAACGCCACAAAGGTATCCATACTTGATGAACCTCCATCACACCAATGCCTATACACTGCCACACACCTGTGCCATATATCAAGCCTATATCATATTATGTTACTTTAAGGTAGGGTGAAATTTTTCTCTCTCGTCATCCAAGCCACCCTGATTGTGAGAACTTCAGGTAGATTAGGCCAATAACAGTCTCCACATCCATCCATGATCGTGTGTCCGGGCGGGGCGCTGCTCGGGCCGGGCTGGGAAGCTGACGGGCCGGGGCCTAATTGCCCTGGTGGCCGGTCATCCTCGTCGACCTGGGTCCTGCTCCCTACCTATTGCCAGCGGCAAGTGTCAGCAGCAGACACCCTGGATGAAGGCAATTAATGACGGCCAGGATTACTTCATTAGTGGCCTGCAGTAAGCGTTAGGGTAAATTAGCAAGGCTGGCCTCCCTGCCTGTGGACTGACTGTCGTATAGGTTCATATTATAGTACATATAGTGGATTTGTGGACAGGTGGGATATGGCAGGTGTGAGAACATAAAATATATATGTACAAAATGTATACAATCTCTGCGGGAATTGGCTAAATGAGGATTATTTTAGGAAAATGTACAGCTTCTTGGTTTTCTTGATTTTAAGGAAAAGAGGAAAATGACCTACCCAGCAAACGTGGTTCACCCAAATGGGATCAGTTACATTGTCTATAAAAATAATTCTGTAGATGAGGTGGTGCAACATTTTTGCTCATGTATCGCACGAAACTTCCCACTCCCATATACAGCAGGTATAAAAATATAAAAAAGAAATACACAAAATTAGCCCTATATCAACTAATATGCAATGCTTATACTAATGATCTCATCAGACTAAGCCAAAACAACCCTCCTAATTAGATCAAGGCAGGTGTCACAAAAACACATGTCCTAGCATATGTCCTTGGTACTAATTGAGGTCATTATATTGATTAACTAATAATCAGTAAGTATCATTCACCCAAATGATCTATTGTATAGTCTGAACGTTGTACCTCTAAATGCACATTGTACACTCCACTGCGATTAATATTCCAGTTCTAAGGAGAGTAAAAATGGTCGAAAAAAGAGTCGATACAACAATACATTAGAAATTACTGTAGAACTGTTAAATTTCGCCAGGGAGTCAATGATGGAAAACATGCCAAAAGCGCCCTTCCAGTATATAATGTGTATATAACCGGCATCTGGATGAAGAGTATCAGCAGGCTATTTCCCAACAGGCTACGACTGCGCCCTCATAGTCTTACCAACATTCCTATAGGAATAGCATTGGTATTTTGCAGTCGTAGTGTTGTGAGCGATCGTAGTAGCTTGAGAAATGGCCTCCAGATCTATAGGGTGTCCATATGGACATCGGTTTATACACTAACATCATCATAAATTAACAATATGGTACCCATTTCAGCATTAGCTTTAATAACACTATGCATATCTGAGGGTTATATCAATGACTCTTATATAGGCCTATATTTTCTATCTTTGCAGTTCACGATGGCATGTCATCGCACCAAGGCGGAACAATATCAGATAGTCTTGCCAACAAAAAGAAAAAGAAGAAAAGACGTCATCGGTAAGTTATCGTGATTCAAGATATGCAGCTACCTGGCAAACAGATTAGCGATACCTAATACAATACACATATGAAACACAAATGAAAGACTTGTCTCTTCATGTAACCTGATAGGAAAAAGTAACTCACATACCAGACTTTTCATTTAAAGTTGAAATATCATAGTTAAAGGGGCCCTGGCATGGTAATGCATGCCCGCATTTAAAAGTCACGTGATCACCCCTTGACCAATCAGGGTGTCGCGATTTTTCCGCTGGTTCCCACGATTTTATGATCGCTGTTTGAATCGGTACCCATGTTGTTAATTTTCCATGCCAGCCCCCCTTTAAGGGCTGACTCTCTTTCTGGTGGTTAGTCTAGGTATACACAAAGTCATGGTCTGTAGGCCTAATTGCTCTTTGCCTTTCTGAAAGAGAAATATAAGAAAACACTAAACGCTCTGCAGATGTCTCAATTTGTCCGTTGTGAGGTTCCCTGGTGGCAGGAAGTGGTACCAACCCCCGCCGTCACAACCCAATGCAGTAACCACCCCTACACCATATAACCTTTGGGGGCGGGCACTGCCTTAAAAGCTTGTCATTTCGTCAGTGGCCACCAAGTCGCCGATTGTGCAATCTTTAACAGAAACCGGCGACGACGCAGACTGAGCATATTTATACTTGCGGACAATGAAGGGAAACGCGCTGACAATACTGAGGGTTGGGCGGACAAAGAGGCAACATGCTGTCATGCTGAAAGCCCCATCCACGTCGTGGTCAGCGTACAGTGGACAGACTACGTCCTACCTGTCACGTCAAGGTCTACGTCCCCCGCAGGGTGACGTCAAAACACGCGCCAATCAGTATTATGCGCGCGCAGCATGAGATGACTGTGGCTATTATCGCTCACACTCTCCGCAGCTGGTGTGAAAATTCTCGCACTTCAGAGCAGTTGTCTGCCCAGGGGGCGGGGTCTGGACAAAGAGGGGGTGTCCATGTTGACGGGTAGGGGAGGTGTGTGGACATTGGTAGAAGATACCGATGGTTGGGTTGTGCATGTCTGACATGTAGTTAGTGCAAACTGACGGAGGGTCTATACCCGCAAGAAGGAGCAAGGGTGGGAAGGGGGAATGAGGAGGGGGGGGGGTGCCCCGGGGGATGCATGTACTGAGGAGTAGTGTCACACAATAATAAAATCTTAATTAAGTCATAATTCTTATTGTGCCGCTCATTGTCTTGACAACGTTTCCATGAGAAATCACCATGGAAGCGACCTTAATGTCCTCTTAGGCTAAATCCTTTCCACTCTATTATGGCTTCAGTAGACTCACAGCAGTCTGTTTGAAATGCTGATAATCCTGATAAAAATGCGTATAAATGTACACAACACGACCTACAAAAAACCTTGCATGTGGGACCTAGGACGCTCTGATTGGCAATAGGAGGCAGAGGAAAATACATTATGCTTTCCCAAATTAACCATGAGCAGGCCCATTCAAGTTGCCTTACGCTAATTCATCGAGGGGACGATTGGATTTCCCCTGCGCTGCCATCGGCAATGGGCCTAATACCTTCACCTCAGACGTAGTCTTTGTAGCAAGCCCCAGCTAGCGTGCTAGCTAAAATAGCCATCAAATAAGCTCGATAGCTACTGACCAGCATTGTATTATCCCTCCTTATAGCATCCGTAGTGGATGGGATCCAATTCATTAACACATTAGGCAGCCTATTCCGTGGCCTAATCGCCAGTCACAGCAATTGATAGGGCCTCATAATGGTGTCTGCCATTGGGGTTTTGTCTTGGCAGAGGACCCTTGCAAATTCTTATGATCTTCTCGTTTTTGAAAGTTGAGTCGGGAAAAAAGTGTTTTGTGTAACAAAAGATGGCAGCAGCCCTTTTTTTAGCCATCAATTTGACATGGGAGAAGGGTGGTCACCACCTAGCCTACCCACCGCATTTCCGGTGGGAGGGGCTGGTAATGGACGTGTGGTTTTATGGAGTTAATTATTGCTTTTAATACATAAAAGGCACAAAAAGTTATGGATCTTTACTTTCTCCAGTTACAAGAAACATTTAGATAGGATAGGATTTCCTGTGGTTTATTTAATTCATGTAGCCAATTTAAAAGTCTGACAGACTGAATACAAATTTGGTATTGAAACTCAAATGACCATTACAATTTCGTATTACCAATTATAGCAAAGTAGGTAATAAATTCGTATAGAGGAGACAAACATTTCAACAAAAGACATTTTAGATATTTCAAGTAGTCATTTGAAACTGCATTAGAGATTCAAATCACTAAAATGCCAACTGAAACCATCATTATATATGTATTCCAGTTTTTTCTTAAATTTAATTTATGCCCAATCGCTTCTAATATCAGGTTCTTCTCTCACAGGACCATTTTCACAAGTTACCAACTGGAGGAGTTAGAAGGTGCCTTCAAGGAGGCTCACTACCCAGATGTTAATGCCCGTGAGGTGCTCTCCCTCAAGACAAACCTACCTGAGGATAGGATACAGGTGAGTTGAGTTACTCATGAGTTAAGCTTCAGCATTTTGAAAGGAGTCAATGCATCATGGTGGTGAATACTTTTATAGATGGTGCCAGGAAGATGTACAAAGTTGTGGTTGGCAGACAGTTCGACAGATCGGGGGTTCGCCAGGTCCGGCAGTTCGACAGAATTTCATGTAGTGTGGGACAATTGGACAGGACTATTCGACAGATACTGGTGCACATCAAACCATGATAATATACCTCTCTTCTTATAGAATTTGAAAGGACACTAACCCTATAGTGATACTGTCCCTACACCATTGACTCATGGAATGACAAAGTCTCTTTTCAAACAATGAAAGTTATCATTTTAAAACATTATTTTCATGTTTCAATCTGTCGAATTGTCCCAAAAATCTGTCCAACAATCCTATCAAATTCTGTCCAATTGTCCTATCGAATCGTCCTGTCGAACCACCAATCTGACGAACTGTCTGTTCCCCCCTTGGGTTCACCTTCCAACTCCTCCAGTTGGTAACTTGTGAAAATGCTCCTGTGAGAGAAGAGCCTGATGTTAGAAGCGATTGGGTATATATTGAATTTAAGAAATTTTGGGCCTTAAGATCTAGAGAATAGTACACATATAGTATACTACTCAGGATGTCAGAATTGTGTATATAGGCTATGTATAGCTGAAGGAATTGGCCTTTAGATGGCCAGCTAAATACAAGATGTATTGGTTTTGTTTTGGTGTGTTTTATTCCCCTTATCTCTATTCGGTAGCCAATTTAGGATGATTGAAGCTCATTCTTTACAAAGCAAAAAGTCTATTTTTAAGTAACAGAGGCTTCATAATCCTAATAACTAAGAGCTCTGTGATCTGTTCCATCTGAACCTATTGTCAACATTGTCCCTTAACATTGCAGATTTCGCAACATCCTTGCAACATTCATCATGTGTATTGTACTAAACATGCATGCCTGGTACAGGGAAAAAAATCAATAGAATTCTGTGAAACCTGATCAGATATTCCCTTTTGAAAAACGTCAATTACCATAATAGGAGGACCAAAAACACGCAGGGGGTGACAGGGTGGGGGTCACATCCACATAGGCCTTTGATCCAATTCCATTTGAATCACGCAAAAAGTGAACTCTCATGACCATTTGAATGGTGGCACAGGCGTTGCTACCACGAGGGAGGGTCCTTAAGCCTTAATCACTATAGTAATTATTTTTACTGGTGCTCATTTTGGTGCATTCTATTTGCTTTAATGAACATTTAGTGGGTTATTATGGTTATAACTAATCACATGTTTAGCTGTCAAAATGTGATTTCCTAGCAACAGCATAGCTATTTATTGCCACTATATGATATTGTCAATATGGTCATTGATGATGTGTATTGAGGCTTCTTGACAAACTATGAAGTTGAATTAAGAAAAGAAAGCAATGACCCGATGTACCTATATACGATACAGAACTATGACAGACTCTTTATTGGGAGGGTTTTGCTCCTATAGTAAAAGGAAGAGCTGTCTAAAAATGCCCTCGTTTCCAGTCCTTTCTTTTCATGTAGCTATAACTTGCCCCTTTTGTTGCTCACAAGTGGTCATTCAAGTACGGTGCTAAAAAAGGGGAATTTAAGTAGTTACCTAGTTTGGAGAAGTCAGTCAGTATAATAAACTATAGAGCATGTGACATGAGTAGGTACCTGGTACTGCAGCTCTCTCTATTTTAAACAAGGCAGGTGACTTTTCAGACTAATGTTGTGAGTGCAAGTTGAATGGTGAAGCAGTGCACGACTTGTTTAGAAAAGAGGGCACATACTCACAGCTCTTTTTACAAAAGAAGCAACACCCTCCTGTACTCTGACTATGACATGTCAACTGCATTCACTCTCTCTTATCTTAGCAACAAAAGGCCGTGTTTCTGTTGAGTCTTAGACAGAGATCGTGTCAGAACCTCTGATCTGCCTTCTAATCGTGTCATCTTCAGAAACTCTGATCATCCATGAACAATGGAGAAGCGATGTTAACCACCCAACTCCCTCTTTGACTCCAGTTTTGATCTTCTGACCTTAACCCCTGCCCCCCTGCCTTCAAGGGCTCTCAACAGCTTACCCGCAGGTCAAGACCCCCAGGGCATAGCCTTGTGGTCAGGTTATCTCACCCCCTGGAGAACTGAAGGACCCCATTCATTAACCCTTGTAATCAATGACACAGCCTACTGGAAGCAGAGGACAGGAAGGTCAAGTGCTGGGAGGTCAAGGTCGAACAATGATGTTTCCATGGGAGTGGGGTTACTATAGTATTATATATAGTACCCATGGAATTAATGCGTGGCTACACCTCTAAGAACATGCCTTTCGGGTCAAGAGCTTGTCATATCATGCCACTCCTGGAAAACGTCTTTATCTTTTGGTCATTAGACGTCGAACGATTTACTTTTTAGATATCAAACCCAGAGATCCACCATTAAAATGATTTGTTAAATTGATAGGGCGTAGACTCATGGGTGCATTCAGGGAGGTATATAAGGACATGCATGTAGCGGTATATCACAGTCTCAAATTGGTCGACCGGGTGCGTCCCACATATTTCAAAAGAGAGGAAGGACCTCCAAGCGGAAGTCTTTCATGCACGTTGCAGCTTTGCCAATGCCTGCCACAGTTTAAAAAGGAAAAAGAGAAAGGGAAGACAGAAAGACAGCAACCATGGTGTACCCATCCTGCCAATTAGGACCCGCGGGTCCCGGCTGCGGTTCGCCCTGCAGTGAAACAATAGGATCCGGCTAATGTGTGGCTCACTCCGCAACAAATGATCCCTCTCCTCCCCCTACCTCCCCCCGCCCATCTCCTTATTCCGCCCTCACCCGCGCAGGCCTGCTTTGGGGAGGTCCGCGCGCGACACAAGGCTAGCGCCACCTTTCGGTCCTGCCTTAGTCAGATGGGCGACAATAGATGGACGTGAAGCAATGCGCATGCGCCGAGGGTTCGCGTGATGTGACGTACCTGCGTCTTCTACCACCACATCCCTTCCTCTGTCTCCCCTTCTCTCTCTTCTCCCCCTTTCTCTGAAAGAGAGCTGACGACCATGGCGGCGTCTTACTGCGTCTCGTTTTGGTGTGGCGGGAAACTGAAGGAGCGTCTGACGTCACAGAAAGGTGGATGGAGTCTGTGATGACAAAAGGTGAGCTGGGAGGAGCTGGTGAGGGAGCAGCTCACCTCTTGCCACTGTATGAGGTTACTGTTGGCGATTAGCTCGCATTGATTTACCCGTCTACGCAGAAAGACTTTGGTGTATGGGGGAAGTTGCTCCGGCACAGAGCTTGCCTCGCTTAACAGATGAATGTACGTCTATGGGCAGAAGAGAGTCAAACATGGCTGACGTTTTTGCACGCAGCTTTACCTGGCTGCAATGGTGATATTGAGTTGTATTTGTAATTCACAGAATTTGCTCTCAGGGTATCATCTCACCCGATAGTTTTAGTCGCAAAGTGTGGTGGCAAATGATACCTTATACCTCCCGACAGACGTCATTTTACTTTACACATTCACAGAGCATTAGCTGAACATTGAGACACATTATTTTTGTTCTTGCTCTGAAACGCTGAGATGAAATTGTCTCGCAAAGCCCTCATTTATTGGCAAACCTACGGTTGAGGACACCAACATTGAAAATAACCGTTTCACGAATATTGATTTAACTCTAGAGGGAGAAAATCGCTGCAGACCTAGACATATCACAGAATATACCGTTTTTAGTCTATCTTCAGTCAAAGTAAAAAAATTACACATCTGTAGCCTATTGTTACATAAAGCAATATGCTACAATATGCCCCCGTGGGTGAAATTAAGAAAGGGAAAAAAACAGCAGAATATGCACATTTCGACTTTATGTTGTATACAATATTTGGTTAAGACTTTGTGCCAGAAAATAACAATAGACTTTAGTATGAGGCAAAAAAAAGTTTGTTTCCAGTTACCCGACCGACCCTAGCAAAACAAGCCCTCTCTCTCTCTCTCTCTCTCTCTCTCTCTCTCTCTCTCTCTCTCTCTCTATCTGACAGGACCATAGTAACAATACCAATAGAGGTACAAGAATGGCAGACCACTTTTTGGAAAGCTATCTATCCGCTGATTAAGCCAATATACCAGTGTTCATAATTCACTTTTTATTTATTCGGCTTAGGGAGTGATCATTTTTTCAACAACAAGGGGGGGGGCTGATGGGTTGGGGGGGGGTCAAAATGATTTCACCTGTTTTCAGTGGAAAACCCTGCACGTTACTATAGGTTAAAAGGGCATGTTTGCGCCCGATTTTCGTCCCTTACAACGAGAGGCCAAATTTTTTTTCACACATCCGTGCGCAAACCCACCAACCCCCTCTGTTGTTAAAAAATGATCACTCCCTTAAGCCATGCTATTATAATAACTTGGATTACAGACTTTTTGAGGCCAGAATTTGGGTGGCCAGGGGCCAAAAAATAAAAAAGAGTGCCACCCCCTATGGAATATGATATACTTGTATAGTATCCCACGGTGTAGTTATAAGTTAGGCAGTGGTCTTTGTTCATTAACGGGGGGCAGGGGGGGGGGGTTGCGCGGACACGCGTACATTTTGAACTATAGTAGCACACAGGTTTTTTTTTTGCTAAAAGGGGACTCAACTTTTTACGCCCCCGTCAAGAGGGGTCAAAAATATTTACGCACCCTCCCCTATAACCCACCATCTCCCCTGTCGATAAATAATGACCACCGCCTTATATATTGTTGGACTATTGTGGCCACATATCCCCTCAGATTCGCCTTGAAATTTTGTTTCTTTTGTTATATAACATTCCTATATTGGACAGGTGGAAGACTCCTCCCCCCCCCCCAAAAAAAAAGAAGAAAAAAAGTCCGACCTGTCGAAACAGGAAACACACCTTTTTTTGGCCTGACTATACTTATATACATGTAGCCCATGCGTTATATAATTATAAAACAGTTTGCCATTCTGTTATGTAACACATAGTTCATGTCGGGGGGGTATATAGCATGCGGGGTCAATGTAGGTTAAGTTTAGCTTTAATTAGTGGCCAATTATCCTGATCTAAATCTGTATGAAGGACGTTAGTCTATTCATACACATGTAGCCTACACGAGAGCCTAAATACATTTCCCTACAATATATATATATATAATAGTATAATGCATAAAAGCTTAACTGGATATGTAATAGTATTTTGGTCTAAGAATGGGGAACATTGAAAGGGGGCCTCAACGGCGCAATGACAAAATAAAAAATATAAATAACATGCATTGCTTCTGCGCAGCAATCCTGGGCATTGTTACTCTCACAAGTAGTTATTGGAATTACAAAAACTGCATAGATACATATTTCTGCCATATATAGGTAACCTTAGTCCTTGCCAAACTCTATATTGCATTCAGCCTGTGAACCTAGACAGTGATAGAGATCTAGTCATATCTTTGATACAATACGTTGAGTTGCTACATAGCTGTCATCTTGACATTGCGGTCACCCCAATGATCACCATCCCTCCTACATTCACCTATTTACTCGTCCCCTACCCACCCACGCCCATCATGGAATCCAATATCAATGAGTTCAGTTTGCCTGCTTGTGTAAGGGTGTGTTGAACACTCATCCTATATTGAGGGCACGGTGTGATGTGTTATGGGCCTGTGGCCGGGGGTGTCCCGGGGGACATGTTCCCCTCTGGCCGATTCCAGAACACCATTAACCCTTTCACAAGATAAATGGGTGCGGATTCCTTTGAGGAGATCCCTGGCATTGGAAAGACGTTATATTGGGCGGTTTCCGCCGGGAAGACATGTATTATTTAACAATTCATACAGTTTAATTGCATCCTCTTGTGTAAGATAATCGGTATCATATATTCTCAGAAAAACAGCAACTTTCATTCTCTACATTAAGAACATATTATACAGCTGTTCTATGCCATGAGTACTTTTCACGGAGGACACGTCCAGGTCCGGGCCTAGGACCAGATCTAAAGGGACTAGCAGAATATATTCTATAATGGTAAAATGATTCCCCCGTACCAGCTGATATAATGCCCGCGCCCACTATGGGGCTCCCGCCAACAAGGAATACGCAGCTGGCTGCGTTTGACCGGTGCCCGCGCCGAGTCCTACTTCCCATGTACTACTTACAACTAACTCCGTAGGCTGCGCTATGTAATAAGTGGTGTGGCGTTACTATCAAGCCCTACACAGGGAGGCCATTCTTTCAATGGTAAATTTAGCAGGAAGAAAATATCCGCTTCAATATATTTAAGAAAGTATAGGGCATTCTTAATAGTTAACGGCAAGTGGGAACATGGATGATTACGGATAGAAAAAAGGAGAAGAAAAGAAGTACTATTTAATACATGTGCATATAAATTATAGAGGACCGTTTGTTGTCAAGTTGCATCTATTCCCCAGAATAGCATGACTTAAACACACAAATAATATCAAGCATATACCCAACACTGACAATTTGGTTCTCTATTTATAGAGTCGATTTGTATATTGTAATAGGGGATGGGGTAGACGGTGTGAGGTCCATGTGGTAGACACATGTCTGACAGCAAATGGCAAACAACCTATAGCCTTTTTCATTCCGTCAGGGACAGCTGTTAGTTTAGGAGTCAGTGGCAGATTTAAAGGGGGTGCACCCCCTCCTTTTTGCCAGTAGTTAAGAGTTTATTTGCCTCTTCTGACCACAGGATTTAGTCAAAAATTAATATTTAACAAGGGGCAAGACCCCTCCTTTTCAAAATAGTGGATCCGCCACTCCGAGTGGTTGAAAAGAAACAGAGGAAGAGAGCGAGATAGGGATGGTAAGAAGAGAGAGGGGAGAGAGAGAGAAACAGAAACAGAGACAGAGACAGAGAGACAGAGAGGGAGAGAGACAGAGACAGAGAAAGAGAGACAGAGAGACAGAGAGATAGAGAGGTATGTAAGATGGAGAGAATATGTACAGGACTTATCCAGCATTGCCTGTGGCCGCTAACCGTGGAGGGGGTGATAAGACGGAGGCGGCCTACTGCGGGAGGAAGATGTCCTAACCCTGGCAAGGACCATGACTCTACAATCCCAACCCTCCGGCAATAGATCCAAACCTCCAGTAACCTCCCCACCCCCCGCCGACCCTAACCCCCAGCAATCCACTAACAAACACAAATCCAACCTTCCTCCCCCATCCCCGCCCTTCCCGCCACATCCCACGCTGCTGTCAGTTAGGGGTTGGTCCGCCCCGGGGGTCGTCGGGCCCCCAGCACGGGCCCCCGCGCAATAATTAGAGTCATTCTCCGTAATTGGATCAGCCGAGAACTTTCCACTGTCACTCAAGGGCCACTTACGATGTGAAGCTTGTTCCTCCCCTGACCGATGCCCGTTCTGACTGACAGCACCGCCGGCCGAGGCCGCCGGGTCCCGGCCCCCAATTAGGCCTCAGACTCATACATTTCTCAACATTGCTCTAATGAGAATCACATTTCAGCGGCACATCTCTAACGACTTCTAATATTTTCATTTGTGAGGGAGGTGTTTTGTTGGGTGGTTATCATTGATTGTGATGGTCATTGATGTTACATGTTCTGTGGGACAACATGATGATTGGAGGGGACCAGCTATTGAGTGTGCAGGACGGTACTGGCACAAGGATTCATAATGGGTACTCATATGGCCAATTGTAAAGTTAATTTAAAGATAAGAATCGTTGATAGATGTAGATAACAACTTAGAGGTTCTATTTAGTACGTAAGGTTGATGCTTCTTGTAGAGAGGAAGGGATCATCCCATTTCAATTTTTGTTAGAAATATATATAGAGTAATGAATCAATGTTTCTATCTATATATAATACATACACTTACGGGATATATTTGCACTCCCTAAGGCCTCAAGGACCAACTTATATAACACATAAATTATAGCCTAATATGCACCACTATTGATAATTATTAGTTTACATGCAAATCAACAATTCTCAACCTATCATGGATCCCAACATATTCCTCGACTTGAGGGCTACAGTTATAGAATCTGGTACAAATCATGGCTACTGACCTATGGTAAACTTTAGATGACTCAGAATGTCAGACCTACCCTGACTCATGACCATTCCGTGACCTTCTGGCCACCCACCGACTAACACAATCACAATATCACATATCTTTTTCACTAGCACTTTAAGCAATCTATCTCAAATCGTTCACATACAAAGTCAAATGTACATACTGGGATCTCCAGCTATACTGTAGCTCAACAGGACAAACAGGAGCCATTAACACCTATTGGAACCTCATGTAGTGACCCCGAGTGACCATAGACACAGGGCGACTGCTTAGAATCAGTCTTCATTGTTTTCTCCCGCTCCTGACCCCCCCCCCCCATCTCCATCTCTCATCTGACTCCTGCCTCTCTAATCGTATTTTCGTGCTGACTAGAACTGCACGCAGAGCGTATTTTTATTGACCTCTTTTCCTTCTAGTGCGAGGTCAAATGCAGACCAAATCAATGCTTTTGAGTGAAGGTCATGCGCTGCTCCGACCAAAATAATCAAAACATGGCATTGTTTAACTCAGAATGAAAAGAGCATCTCTTGCAGAGTAAATCAAATCTTGCCCAGGCTCTATTTACTAATCCGAGAATTCTCTTTGCCTTCTCCGTGTCATTACATGTTTTATTGTTATATCAAAGATATGATGCGCGCTAGTAGTTTCACGAAGTTGCTTCTACCCAGCAAAATAATATGGCTACATATTTCACAAATAATGTACGATTGTATGACCACATATTGCATACTTGAAACTGGAAAATGCATAGCTTCCTTACACATAGGTTTTCAATTTACCAATCATATTTTAGAATGATATAACATATCTTTCTTCTATTTCATTTTAGGTGTGGTTCCAGAACAAGAGAGCAAAATGGCGGAAGACGGAGAAGAAGTGGGGTAAATGTTCCATTATGGCTGAGTACGGGTTGTATGGGGCCATGGTGCGCCACTCCCTCCCCCTGCCGGAAACCATAGTCAAAACAGCCAAAGACGCCGGAGATATCAACGAGTCATGCGCCCCCTGGCTTCTTGGTTAGTTTATACCCTTAATAATTAACACAATGAATCACTGTGCCATAGTAATTAGCATGTATGAGTACTATGGGAATAACAAGAAGCTCAACGGGCATGGGTGCCATAATGACACGTATACAATATGATAAAATGTCTCTCAATTCGTAGACGTTAATTCATTTATGGAATCCACAAGACTACTTTGATAATATTATAAGCATAGTGGTTTGGTTATATTTACTTATACAATTTATCTCATACAATTCAAGTAAAAGCAAAGACATGAAATTTGACCATGATAGGGTAAGATAGTATCGTATATATCTGTAGTTTGCACGACTCTGAAGCCCTGTGCCCTAATCAGGGAACCCATCCCTTTGTTCTGCAGGCATGCACAAAAAGTCCATAGAGGCAGCACACAAGCTGAACGAGGACGACGACCAAATAGACACCAAGATCTCGTCACCACGTGACAAGCACGAGATTCGCAGCGAGAGCATCGCCACACTAAGGGCCAAAGCACAGGAACACAATGCCAAGATGCTGGAGGCGTTACACCCTGGCGCAGGACACAAAAGTGATGAGAGCACCACCAGTAGTCACCTACTGTCCTCAGACACGTCCAATGACGATATTGACCTTACAAACTTAACACATCCACATTAGAAATGATTATCATTATTAGAAGTAGCATTGCCATTGGTGAGTATGTATAACTTGTCATACCCAGGTTTATTAATGTTATTAATTATTATCACCACTATTGTGTATACATTATCATAAAGGAAAATGTGATGGTATTTCACGAGAACGGTATCTATTTGGTGTGCTTTCTAGAGTCTCTTAATTGTGGAATACCCAAGAGGTTCTAGGGTTGAGTTGGGCCAGTCAGGAAAGGGGAGGGGAAGGGACGAAGAAATCACACTCAGTTGAGATGGGATGACAGCCTTGAGATCATTTTGATGATCACTATTTTGAAATATCCTTTAGGATGGGTTTGGTAATCAAATAATAGTGACAAGTTTTCATAGGCCCATCGAGCCTGACTTAATTGATATACCAAATTGAGGTAGAGGTTGACCAAAATGTGCTGTAAATGAACAAATTATCATAATTGTAATTATAATGGAGGGTAATAACTAAGTATTGATTGATTCTGATTATATATACCAATATGGTGATATTGAGTGTGTTTTTCAATATTCTACCTCAGCTTGTTAACGCGAGGAAGGCTTCAACCATATAACAATACCAAAGAATAGTTTGCAACAGTATGGTTTATTATTTGGGAAATCTCTGCGTGAACACTGATGGAAGTCATCTTGGGAATCAAGTCACCAGAGACGGCTCATGCCTCCTATAGGTTTCACATACAAAAGGAGAAAGAGGGGCTGGCCTTGATATACGCTCCTTCGTGAACAGAAGGTATGGAGTTCCTTTCAATAGGGACTCGATTTATGAATTTTATTTCATATTGATGGCTTAAACTAGGTGTAACTATGACATATAAAGATGTCTTGAATTCTTCGACTGTCATCGTTTTGTGCTGTGCACTGTGCTGTGATCTCAAAGTGTAAAATAATTTTCATTACTGCCCCTAAGCTACCACACTACAAATCTATGTGTCGTCATAACCCAACAAGGATTGTTGTCAATGCGTATTCTATGTGCATTATGCTAATTTCTGGCAACACGGCAGGATAAAAATAATGTTCTCTTGCAACCGTGTGCTAATGCTTTCCTATTTGAAACTTGATCTGTGTAATGTTATCACATCATTTTGGTTCATACACTATATACAACGTTTGAGTGCCCATATCGGCTACTCGATAAAGATGAATTCATTAAGACATAGAGCATATTATTCTGTACCATGATCCCAAACCTTTTCATAAGGATAATAATTATATCAATGATGGACCTTTCACTAAGTTCTTAAGTGGATATTCACAGCATTGCGATATAACAGCACCAGAAATGTGCCTTCCTCCTTACTGGATCACATTATTATTCCAAAATGACTTTCATGGGAGGTAAAAGTAAGCTACACTTTCAGCAAATGTTGTGTATTACAACTTCTAGTCGACAGGATCGCTTATCTGAGTGCAACAAAGGGTTTATATTTGGCAGGTATTCAGATAAGGTGTTATCAGTGCTGATCATTACAGAAACCTTTCATACCTGTATAAATGGTCAAGACATAAACAGTGCTATCTACATACATACAGTGTGGCGATAAGTGGGGTATCAATATGATATACAGTGAAAGGATTCTTTCCAACTGACATTGTATAAATCTACTGAAAATCATTTTTCTATCATCAATGTTCATCTGTGACTTGTTATCTATTTACCATCTCATTAACCCACATTTGTGTACAAATCAGTCCGTGTATAGTGTCTATATTCATGTCAATGTTAATGTGTATATGGAATAAATATCAGAGATGTACAAGTCTAGCAGTGGCGTTCATTGTCCATTATTTTACAGGGCTTAGTCAATAAAGCTTGGCCACATCATGATAGCAATACAGTTATATGAAAATAAAAATCAGTATGTACAACAACACTTGGTAAAGCAATTATGAAATTTCAACAGCATAAGTGATTTTTGAAACATATCTTTTAGTATAATGCTTTGACGATATGACTAGTTGAACGCTCGATTGCCACCAACTCCTTGTCTCCAAAGTGAACCTTCATGGATATAGAGGTAGGAAAACATAAATGCAATATCCGTTACCAAAGTTAACCACAAGCAACACGCATGGAACTGATGAGGATAACACTGTGCCGGAGACCCCACCAAATACATCAGGAGGGCATTTCAAAACCATAGCTCTAGATATCGTTTTGAAATGCCCTGCTGGAGGTAAATTCAAAACAGTAGTAAATTAGCACTGTTTTTAATCCACATCCTATAGTGACCTTCATGGGGAGAACCATATTAGGATGTTGCGGAATGGATTCTGGCACCCGTGACTGCCGCCTACGCCATGGCATAAGTAAAACTCATGAGAATTTGGCTCCATCTCGTTTTGCAGCTTCTTATCCAGCAAATTGTTCTGCGGTGCTGGAATACGCTACCTTCCCAGATATTGGTATAGTTGGGTGGTAAAACATGGATCTCTCACTAAAAAAATTAATCCGAGCCCCATTGTAGTTCATCGACATCAGTAGAACCAACTAGGTACCATTCTTGTAAAGTTCCCTCAGGGGGGATCTTAAAAGTTAACTGTCCATTTGGTGCCCTATAGATTGTTCATTCTGTAGACAGCTTCTCAATGATCCAGCTCCTGTAGCTGGATACACGTGTACACACGGTAGGGTAACCCTCCTCCTGACAGCTTATCTTACCCCAGGAGGTAACACCTGCCAGCACCCAGCCACTGGAGGAACGGCACACAAGGGGGCCTCCATAGTCTCCCTGTATTGGGGGGTGGATAGAGAGACAAATGTTAATTGACATATATCGGAGATGACCATCGACTGTAAATACTGAAAAGAAAACGTCTCTCTCTTCACCGTGGTCATCAAAAGAATGCGCTCCCTCTGGATAGTTAACAAAGAGTATGATGTTGGAATGGGCTTATTTGGTTTATAATAAAATCACTTATTGTGCTAGGAATACAATTATTTAGAATACCATTCATAATCTATCTGAAACTGCTATATCAGGAACAGTCTGCTGGTATTAAAAATATCCGCTGTTCAATTTGGATTCGTGAGGAGAAAGTATTATGTGGCTCTTACAAAGATAGAAGACATATAAAGATTTTAGACATTCGGAACAAGTAAATAGAGCCCAGCACTGACGCTCAGAGACAGGATTGACAAGACAGTATTGCCACAGGTCTATATGATTAACATACACTTTGGGACTCTTACCCATTGAAATTATCCTTACCACAAACAGTGTTTCTAGATATTAACATTCCTCATGGATTCTGATAAGAAAGTGTCAAGGTTTTGATAATAAGAAAGTAAGCACAAAACGGTTATACTGTCTATGAGCAGAGATGAGGCGAAGTAAAACATCTACAGTCATACCTTGCATGCACCCTTGTCACCGTTTCCTGCACAGATATGGGTAGATAAGATAGAGTTCCTTCCCCAGGCCGCTTTACAATCAGCCTGCGTGCTGGGTTGGGCGCGCACTTGGTTCAAAACCTTCTCTACAGCAGTGCCTATAAAATAGCAAACAGTAAAACTGTTACGACGTAGACTGATAACTGATGGGATGGGATTAGCATGTGTAGCAATGGAAAAGAATCAGAATAGTTCACATCTTATTCTCTATAATTTGGCATCTAAACTGCAGCAGAGTAAGCCAGGAGCTTACTCAAAATAAAGCATATCAAAACTCGTAACCACAATTAGGAAAGACTAAGGCTTGGTGCCAGTGAGAATATCATTTTCACATAGTTTTTCATACCTTTCGTTTTGCCCCAGCCAGTCATATAGCATTCGTCGTCAGGTGTAAACCGCTGGTTGTCGTCCTTTGGCAGACACACAGGCATGTAGTTCTTACCTGTCTTGACAGGTTGTGACAACTTCAATAAGGCAATGTCGTGAGGGTAGGGGGAATCCGACTTGAATCCCTCATGCTGCAAAGGACACATGCTGGTACAATGCAGGTATCTGCGTGCGTCACATGCGCTAGAATACATCTGCCTATATTACAGTTTATCTTCTTACCATTTATTCCCATAACACATTTTCCTAGTGCCTCGCGTATATTAAAGGCGAACTGGTGTATAAGACGCACCCCTTTGAGAAGACGCTGTATATGATTCACATTTTGACCAGTTTAGTACACATTTGTAATATGATAAACTTTGCCTGTAAGGCGCGCCTAGACTTTGAGACACTGCTAAACGGTACTACAGTTATTTCATTTGAACAGTAATTTGAGTTCATTTCTTCATGATCTCTAATTCCCTTTGGTTTAATTGCTACTTACTGCAAGGAATGGGAACAGAACACATCCAGTATACAAAAAGAAAGAAGCAAAAATTGGCTCACCAAGATGACTTTTGATGCCCTTATTCTGATTGCGGCAGGTGAGTCTGTATTCAGATTGTGCTCACCAAGGACAACATCCACTATTCCCCTCTGTCTGTTTAAGTAGATAAAACTTAATACAATAGAGTGATGAGCGAGGCGGGGATATAGACAATCATAAAGCCATAAGCCCGACCTCCACTTCTCTAGCATCTGCGAAACGCAATAATCTTTTAAATCCTTTGTTCTCTGTGTTTTTGCGTGCCTTGAGACCTGAGCTGCCACGCAGAAATGATATACCAATGCACTTCTCAATGTAACAAAAACATACAGAACAAATGATTTAAGATAACGCAGTGTTTTGAGGACTCCAGTCTTGCGTAGTTGACTCTCGTGAACAGAAAAAAGAGTTCTTCTCTTACTCAAAAGAGTAAATAGCCACATTAGGTATACAAAGGTGACCTCTACGTTTGACTACGTTGTTTACCTATCGTTTTGTGAACTCTTACAATACCTGTACAATGTTTAACTTAATAATGATAATTATGGTCGAATATTTTCTCGTTTCACAAAAGAAAAGAGAAAAGACGGTGATCCGACGATAATCACCTAAAATGTCCATACACTACCATAAGAACCTGGTCAATACTGGGCGCGAACAGAGGAAACTGACCTGAATGGTCAACTCAACATACTGCTATGATGCACTGACCATTGACAGACAGAGAAGTGCTCCCACTGTACATAACCTACAACTCCATATACTACTATGGTCCACTGACCACTGACAGACAGAGAAGTGCTCCCACTGTACATAACCTACAACTCCATATACTACTATGGTCCACTGACCATTGACAGACAGAGAACTGCTCCCCCTGTACATAACCTACGACTCCATATACTACTATGGTGCACTGACCATTGACAGACAGAGAAGTGCTCCCACTGTACATAACCTACAACTCCATATACTACTATGGTCCACTGACCATTGACAGACAGAGAACTGCTCCCCCTGTACATAACCTACAACTCCATATACTACTATGGTCCACTGACCACTGACAGACAGAGAACTGCTCCCCCTGTACATAAACTACAACTCCATATACTACTATGGTTCACTGACCATTGACAGACAGAGAACTGCTCCCCCTGTACATAACCTACAACTCCATATACTACTATGGTCCACTGACCACTGACAGACAGAGAACTGCTCCCCCTGTACATAACCTACAACTCCATATACTACTATGGTCCACTGACCATTGACAGACAGAACTGCTCCCCCTGTACATAACCTACGACTCCATATACTACTATGGTCCACTGACCACTGACAGACAGAGAACTGCTCCCCCTGTACATAACCTACAACTCCATATACTACTATGGTCCACTGACCACTGACAGACAGAGAACTGCTCCCCCTGTACATAACCTACAACTCCATATACTACTATGGTCCACTGACCATTGACAGACAGAACTGCTCCCCCTGTACATAACCTACGACTCCATATACCACTATGGTCCACTGACCATTGACAGACAGAACTGCTCCCTCTGTACATAACCTACGACTCCATATACTACTATGGTGCACTGACCATTTACAGACTGAGAACTGCTCCCCCTGTACATAACCTACAACTCCATATATTACTATGGTCCACTGACCATTGACAGACAGAACTGCTCCCCCTGTACATAACCTACGACTCCATATACTACAATGGTCCACATTACCACTGACAGACAGAGAACTGCTCCCCCTGTACATAACCTACGACTCCATATACTACTATGGTGCACTGACCACTGACAGACAGAACTGCTCCCCCTGTACATAACCTACGACTCCATATACTACAATGGTCCACATTACCACTGACAGACAGAGAACTGCTCCCCCTGTACATAACCTACGACTCCATATACTACTATGGTCCACTGACCACTGACAGACAGAAAAGTGCTCCCCCTGTACATAAACTACAACTCCATATACTACTATGGTCCACTGACCACTGACAGACAGAGAACTGCTCCCCCTGTACATAACCTACAACTCAATATACTACTATGGTCCATTGACAGAGAGAGAACTGCTCCCCCTGTACATAACCTACGACTCCATATACTACTATGGTCCACTGACCACTGACAGACAGAGAACTGCTCCCCCTGTACATAACCTACGACTCCATATACTACTATGGTCCATTGACAGAGAGAGAACTGCTCCCCCTGTACATAACCTACGACTCCATATACTACTATGGTCCACTGACCACTGACAGACAGAGAACTGCTCCCCCTGTACATAACCTACGACTCCATATACTACAATGGTCCACTGACCACTGACAGACAGAGAACTGCTCCCCCTGTACATAACCTACAACTCCATATACTACTATGGCCCATTGACAGAGAGAGAACTGCTTCCCCTGTACATAACCTACGACTCCATATACTACTATGGTCCACTGACCACTGACAGACAGAGAACTGCTCCCCCTGTACATAACCTACGACTCCATAGACTACTTTGGTCCACTGACCACTGACAGACAGAAATGCTCCCCCTGTACATAACCTACGACTCCATATACTACAATGGTCCACTGACCACTGACAGACAGAGAACTGCTTCCCCTGTACATAACCTACAACTCCATATACTACTATGGTCCACTGACCATTGACGGACAGAGAACTGCTCCCCCTGTACATAACCTACGACTTCATATACTACTATGGTCCACTGACCACTGACAGACAGAGAACTGCTCCCTCTGTACATAACCTACAACTCCATATACTACTATGGTGCACTGACCACTGACAGACAGAGAACTGCTCCCCCTGTACATAACCTACGACTTCATATACTACTATGGTGCACTGACCACTGACAGACAGAGAACTGCTCCCTCTGTACATAAACTACAACTCCATATACTACTATGGTGCACTGACCACTGACAGACAGAGAACTGCTCCCCCTGTACATAACCTACGACTCCATATACTACAATGGTCCACTGACCACTGACAGACAGAGAACTGCTCCCCCTGTACATAAACTATGACTTCATATACTACAATGGTCCACTGACCACTGACAGACAGAGAACTGCTCCCCCTGTACATAACCTACGACTCCATATACTACAATGGTCCACTGACCACTGACAGACAGAGAACTGCTCCCCCTGTACATAACCTACGACTTCATATACTACTATGGTCCACTGACCACTGACAGACAGAGAACTGCTCCCCCTGTACATAAACTACAACTCCATATACTACTATGGTCCACTGACCACTGACAGACAGAGAACTGCTCCCCCTGTACATAAACTACAACTCCATATACTACTATGGTCCATTGACAGAGAGAGAACTGCTCCCCCTGTACATAAACTACAACTCCATATACTACTATGGTCCACTGACCACTGACAGACAGAGAACTGCTCCCCCTGTACATAACCTACAACTCTATATACTTCTATGGTGTACTGATCATGACCACAGAGAACTGCCCCCCTCCCCGGTCCCTGCACTTAGTCTTCTCAACAGACACCATCCTCGTTATGAAAATGCATTGAAGTATGGGGTCTTTTTGGATTCCCTGAAATGTCCATCTTTTCCAAGAAAGGGTGTTTTTGTTGTTGTTTTATATCCCCTTTTCAGAAAAGGGGATATTTTTCACACTGAGTTTTTAGCTTTTCTAGAAAGGGTAGTTTGGAAACTAAAAATGGGATATATGTCCTTTTGGTTGATATTTGTCACAAGAAGTCCGCATCTTCCAAGAAAAATGGGTCTTTTAAGGGTCAATATGTCCGCGGTTTTGAAAGAAAATGGGGGCATTTTCAGCCCAGAAACCACAGAAAAGGGGCATTTTTGGGGTGTTTTGGATATCCATTATACGGATGGTCCTCTTTGGAGTGCGAGGACCGGTACTGCCCCTTACCTGTACATAAGTAAACATGGACACCTTGAGGGCAGCATGATAGATTAGCATTGTTGAGAACTATTAGATACAGAATCAAATTAAATAAGAGAATGTGCAGTGAATAATACTCACTGGAAGACACAGTGTGCCGAGGTGAGCACCCAGGTATCTGAGATGAGGCTGCCCCCACAGTAGTGGTAGTCACCGGCCTGGAGGGACACCTGCCACGGCCAGGTGTGGGGTCCTGCCTCCCGACCACCGACGATGTAGGCCGATGGGGCCGTAGTAGCCGCCGGGTCCTCATGGGGAATTCCACAAACTGAAAAAGTTTAAAATGAAAGGGGGGTTTACAGATAGCATTTGGAAGATGTCTCTGGAGATGAATCGACACATAGGTAAACTATAGTCCACCCGTTTCTACTGTAAGTTAATTCATTTCAACGTTCTCTAGTTTGGGCTCAGTTGGAGGTTTTATGAATAAGGTCTGATCTGGCATGTGGTTTTGTGAACTGGATAAGGTCTGGCTGGAGGTTTTCCATCCTAAACCCTACTTTCTACTTTAACGAATACCCTCTTTTATTGAAAGTAGTTTGAATCAAACTACGTTCCAAAAACAATATACGTGTATAAATTTTCTCTTGGCATATCCGTTTATTTATGACCATGGCTCTAATCAATTAGTGCTAAAATTATTTATCTGACATTATCCTTATATGTCATAAGCGTCATGCTTGATGATGATATAGGACTTTGCATTAAAATCAAATCATTGCTATCACTACAGTAACTTTTAAAATGAGTTCTAAGACACTGCAGCATGTACGTCAATGACGCCTAATACCAGAATACAGCATTGATTCCACCAAAACCCTCAATTTTGTCGGGCCGATAGTGGGCCGATAGCATCGTTTTAGGGTATCGGCTCCCTATCGGCCCGATTTTTTGTCGGGCCGATGGCAGCCCGATAGGAGAATTTTCAGCCTCAAATATCACTCTTTTGACCTCTTCCACCAAGGAAAAAATGAAATCATTCACGATTATCGGGCCGATTTTGCATAGAGGCCGATGGGTACCCGATTTTTTCTAATCAGTTAGAAAAAATCGGGTACCTGTCGGGACCATCCCTGACGTCTTTCCGATGGTTCCCGATGGTTCCCGATGGTTCCCGATGGTTTCCGATGCTTAAAATAGAGCTGTTCCACAGAACCCGATTTGAGCCCGATTGTTGCCCGACAGTTGTCCGATAGTGCCCGATAGCTGGCCGATAGTCCCCGATGCTGCCCGATGCATCCCTGATGCAACCCGATGCCAAAATCGGACAACTATCGGCTTCAGTGGAATCCATGTTTACTACTAGAATGTTTGTTCTAATCTCAACACTGACCAGCAGCAAGTCTATAATGCCTGAGCTGCCCTAATGAGGTGATAAAACAAGTCATATCTATATCTGTCTGATTCAGGGCCGTCTCATGAAAACCACCCCAGGTAGACCAACTAGAAATACAATCTAACGAGGCATCATTAGACGTTGCTATATACAGGCTAGCGTTTTAAACACCATTCTGCCACTTTTTTTTCATTATCAATGCGGTTACAGGCAGTGTCCCTGTGCCTCATGCCTACCACCGATTATAGAATACTATGCTCATCCTGCAGGCCATTATTGGCAAGCTCTGATGGATGCTTTTCAAGATCACAGATAGAATCACCAGGATATCGAAACCAGTAAGGAAGTCTGACGTCATAAGAGGTTCCAAATCGGCCCAAGACCACCACAACTGACTCCAAGCGGTTTCTTTTTTTTTCAAACTTAATGCAATGTCCAGGAATAGTAGCGAACATAGTCAGGTCACACGAGTGAGAAGACATGGGAACTGGACAGCAGATTGATGACTTTAATTCGAATTTATGGGCATACAAATTCATGTCATTTTTGCAAATGGGCAAAAGCTCAGTAATGCACTGTCCTTATATGTGACACGATCTGTGAAAAGGGACCTTATTTCAGGGGGAATAAGGTCCGTATTCCCAGTACATGTCACATATGTGGAAAAACATAGTGGAGATAGAAAAACCTTAGATTTGCAATGATGATAGGCTACTCTGCATAGGACCAAGCACCGAACATTAGATTGAATTGCATCCAAAAATTATCAACTTGCAACGCTCATCATTCTCGTGCACATTCCAGCCCCCCCCCCCTTCTTCTGGCACGACTACGCACAGTGAAGCAAAATAGCTTAATTATTACAAAAATGGATTTGTGTGTTCAAATTTGGTGAGGTCAATGGGATGTAAATCTTGAGATGATAATGCAATTCCTGAACCATAGAGGTATACCCACCTGGGATAGGGGTGATGCGAGGTACATATACCCTATACTTTGACTGTAGTGCTCGCTAGAGCCATATCTGGAGTAGTTTATACTGGGAACAATTAGTGTCCTAGGATGCGGCCCCTGGAGGAGTGCTGACGTCAGCAGACCCAGGATGCGGAGGCGGTAGGTGAGCAGCAGCATTAACATAGTATGAAGGAGTGCATTAAGCATTAGACCCATTGGTCGTCATCATTCAGGAAATGCACCCCTGGTGTGATTACAAATGAGTTTGATGCACTTCTATGGATAAGGCATGATCTAGGGTACCAATTTGTGCAGGGTACATTATGCGGCCCATTAAGGGTTTATGATTATCATGAGAGGATTACTTACGTTCTGGAAGAACCTGTATATGGCAGCACACCTGTCCCTGTGGACACTCCAGGGCAGAGGTTGTTCCTTTACAGCTAGTAGAACAAGACCCGCCAAAGTTCTCACAAAACGCTTCTGTAAAAGTTAACGAGTTGAAATACATGTAACAGCCGTCTTGTTGTAAACAAACAGGTAAAGTTGAAATGATTAGCATATAATATACCCTTATTGCATTTCACTTTCCTTCCATTTGGTTTCCTCTCTTTGTTTATCTATTTGTTTCTCCTTTTTCTTAAATGCTCATCAAATTATAATCGGCTAAAAGAGTGTGTGTTAAATTCACATGGTCGGAAATTCTAGGATAGGTCTTAATCTACTTCAGGGCTCGAAGTCACCCTCCAATCGATTATTGATTTCCTGAGACTTATGGGTGATTAGTTTGCCCACGTATGGTCTAAAATACCTTTTATTCTAATGGATACAAAAAAAATGTCAGGTTAGGCTCTATTTTGGTAGGGTCGATTGACTTGAAACATACCTTTAGTCTGACCTAATCTACACAGAGTCCTAAAACTTTTGAAATAACACATTAGCATATTGTGTAAAACCATGTCATAGGGAGTGAAGAAAATTGATCTTACTGGACCATGTTGCATTGAAGCCCCTCTTGCTGACAGATTCGTCGGTAACAAACCTCAAGAAGAGAACATCAGATGTACCCACCACCCTGGTAGGGGAGGAACCACAGAACTTGCCGAGCAGCTCAGAGCTTTGGGAAGGGCCGTCACGGACCTGTATAGAGCCAATCACATTAATATTTTGTGGCGCGGTCAATCTATTAGTCTAGGGGCCAGGGTTGCATGTGTACATCATGCCCTTTGGAAGTGTATCATCTCTGTGCATAAGCATTAACCTACACACTTTACAAGACTATGTGTAAATAAACAATAAATTGATATTATATGAGGCGTGTACAGACGTATCATATTTACATACCCGAGTATTGCGATACTAAGGTCTGTGCCATAAGTGACATCAGTGTTTTTTTATAATTTATATCAAATATATTTCAATAGACTGTTTAATATTAATCAATGAATATTGTGACCTACCTCCAAGTAGTCATACTGACAGGCACTGCTGCTCTCTATATCAATGTCCACCAGATCCATGGCTATTTTGCCTGGTGTCTCCAGGTGAATAACGTATACACAGTCCAGTAGGTTCTGGTAGTAGGTGGGGTAGCCTGGGGATGTTACCCAACTGTGGTCTGATGTGATAGATGTACCACAGCCTGATAACAGGTATAAAAAGACAAGATTTCCTTTTTATTATTTTGTATGGTAAACTACACATCTGTGGATTATCTTTGTATCATGCATACATGGGATGTAACTCCAAAGCTAATTTGACTAACAACTTTTGAGAACCATAATCAACACTTGTAAACATGGTTCATACCACACAGGCCTTACCCCCCCCCCCCCCCCATTCATCCCAAACCCTCACAAAACATGATACTGACACAAACGAGGACGAAGCAATCTACATTGCTGATAACGTCAAAAGAGTTCTTTATTGAAGGGGAGGCTCGGTGGTGAAAAGATTGCATGCATTGTCAGTATAGATAATCTTTTTTCTTACGAAATCAATCTATAGTGGTGAACCTAGTTAGTCCAATAGCAATTTAAAGTATATCCCTAATTTTGTGGCCATTTTAGGCGTCTTAATCAGCATTTAATCGGGCCTATGCCAATGACTCTTCTAGTGTTAATAACCATTCGCTGTCAAAGAAGACCAGCATCTTGTAGAATAATACATATGTACAGTGATTTATCCATGAATATGTTACATAATGGCCAATATAAAGAGCATCCATCACACGAAATGTACTCACGTGCCCTTGGAGTGGTCCTAGGTGGGAGGGTGGGAGGAAGACCAGTAATATATGAGGCATTAAACCCTTGATGAGACACAGAACTGTCCGACATAAAGACGAACCCAATGACGGAACTGGGTGAAATAATGGGTCCAGGGTTAACCGACCCACAGAAACTGAAATATAATGACGGTATTCATATTATTGAAAAATATCAAGACAAAATATAAGTTGATAAGGAGGGAGATAGATAGATAGATGGATAGATAGATAGATAGATAGATGGATAGATAGATAGATAGATAGAGAGAGAGAGAGAGAGAGAGAGAGAGAGAGAGAGAGAGAGAGAGAGAGGGAGGGAGGGAGGGAGAGTTAGAGAGAGACAGACAGACAGAGACAGACAGACAGACAGTTAGAGAAACAGAGAGACATAGACAGAGTCAGAGAGGCAAAAACAAACAGACAGATAACACTATCTCTACACAGATGGAAAGAAAGAGACACACAAAGACCACAAGAGACAGAATGTCAGAAGGAGAAAGAAGTACAGACAGGGGTAGTGGAAGGAGAAATGGATAATGACGTATAAAATGCAATGTAATATTGAGATCTTTTTTTAATTGTATGCCCTCTAAATGAATCTAAAACAGACATCCATCGCGGCTTATCATGTATACCACTGACCCTTATCACGCAACATGATACTAGGAGATAACATTGCTGACCTTGCTATAACCTTGTCCCTGACCCCTCCATCCAGCACGTGGAGAACGTCGTAATCACAGTTACCGGTGATGATGCTGGGGTTCTCCAGGCGGAAGATGTTGAAGTTGACGATGATAACATTAGGGGGTGTGCTGTGGATATACCACTCACACCTGGAGTTAGGGGGGTAGGGGAAGGGGAAATTAGGGGACGAGAAGGTCCCATGACTGTCCGTCAGATTCCCACCACAGGTGACAAACTGGGAGCCACCTGGAAGTGTAGGAAGATTAAAACATGAGTATGCCATTAATCATTAATTGAAAACAGGAAAATAATAATTATATACATGGGGCAGATTAAAGTTCACATGGGTCTGATGATTAATCATTATCGAGTTGTGGTTGTCCTTGAGGATCCCAATGGAATCACTTGTAAAATTGTGAAAATTGTGATACAACAAATTCAGAGAAATGTTTTACATTCTATCTGAAGGTACACACAATGATTTACTGTATAGAATGCTACCATTGTAACCATTGACAACTGTGTAGAAGGGGAAGGCCATTAAATGTTACTGCTCCAAAAATTAGCCAAATGCATTGAGGCTACTCTTTATGACTTTTAGCATAACTATAGGAGGGGGATCCAATTAAGTAGGCTCGATGGCTCCTTATATATTGTACATGTTATTCGAAAAGGAAAGAAATTTTCTTTATATTCTATCGCACATATGGCCGGGCTCCACTAGCTGCACACCCGTGGCAGTTTTACATCTGGCACACACGTTCCTTTGTTCTATCTGTTATTGTTTACTTTATGGAGTGCACTGGAGTATCCTTTCTGCTTGCCTACTTAGGCAGTACAAAGGAAATTGTGGGTCAGGTCGCCAGAAACCATCACATTTGGTGGGTTTAGGCTCTTGATGGGGTTGGGTCGTGCTGTAACAAATCGTTATGACCTGGGCTGGTCTCCCATGATCCTGTTAGACCAGGCACAGGAAGGACAAGTAGAAAAAGGTACACGTACAGCTTTTATCATTCCATCAAGGATTCTCTGAGCTATGGTCTTCCAATTTTTAAAAAGAGACAACAAAAATTACATTTGTTTTCATTATATCACCATACTTTTAAACAGTACCTAATCTATAGCTAAGTAGGATTAGAGTATCTCGAAATTCTGCACGGCATATGGTCATAGGTAACATTGCCATAAAGTTTTAACATGATGTGGATAGACTTCTCTTCACCATGCACAAATGTGTTGCTAGTGGAGCGTTGACTTTGGTGAATTTAGATACAATAATAAGGAGTCCATAAATGATGGTTGTTGTTGTTGTTGTTGTTGTTGTTGTTTTGCCTTGCAGTCCAATATTCATTTCATGCAGCTCGAGATTGTTTTCTTTTTCGTCAAATTATTGAGAATCGGTATTTCTAAGGGAGTGGTCATTTTTAACAACAGGGGAAGGGGGTTAGTGCGCTACTAAAGAAAAAAAGGGGGGGGGACGGAACATTTTCAGACCCCTAGGAGGGGGGACGAAAAGAATTTTGCGCGCACACTAGGAATTTCACCCCCCCCCCCCGCCGTTGTTAAAAAAAGACCACTCCCCTAATTAACATCAAAACTAGCATTTTTGCTATGTCCTTCAATTCAGCACTCAGTAGATTATCAATGTCAAAATGCAGCTGTCTAGTTATTACCCAGAAATTCAATATAATTTTTTTTATTCAAGTGAAACTGTTCATATAGCTGTGCTATAATACTCCCCTCGCCAAAAAAATCATGATAAGGCCGACTTGGGATTGATGACGATTTATGCCAACAGAACATTAGTGGTTGCTTGCACTGCGACAGCTCTGCCAAATTATAGGGGATAATTGAATAAGGGGCTCTCATAAAGAGAGCTGTTCCGTACGATCACATGAAGACAGGCCAATTTGTTTTGAAATCATAGTGGAATCTGCGATCGTATAATATATTATACGAAAATGTCTGTGGAAACAAATTATCTGAGGAGTTAAGTCCAAATACAATAGAAAACATAGAGTTAGTTCCAGATTTTCTGTTTGGGGTAATGAGGGATCTGAGGAATCAAAGGGTCGAGGAAGTGAGGGCCAACTGTCTACATTGACAGAGTGCCATTTTCGCGGGGATTTACTTAACATCAAAGGACACGAATAATATAATGCTTTTAAATCTGTGATTTTCATGTTCAATAGGGTAGCTTATGGAGTGATTTAGGCATTAGGAAAACTTACCTGTGATGGCTATTGAAGCTGAGAGAAAAACTAAAACTGTGAGTTGTTCCATTGTGCAGTGTAGTAATGTTGTTGTACAGAGTCCTAATGGTACCAGTAGTATAGTGTGACAGGTCAGTGACTGATGGTCAACTATACTAAATGAGCTATTAGATTATATCTAGTTGACTACTTATAGGACACTCAGGTGGGAAGAGTGGTCAATGGAGCTCATATCACGGGCCCCCCTACGTGCTCACCTTATTCCAGTACAGGTATCAATGTAACCATCATTATCTACTAAGACAGGTGGTAGTCTCTCACCTATTTTTTTCTTACACCATCCTCTTATCTCATTCTTACATGTTTGGTTATATTTAGACACAATTGGACAATAATGTTCCTCATTTTGATGGATTCTATTATTGTTGGCAGAAAGAAAAAGAAAAATCTATTACATGCATAAGTCACCTCACTTGCGATATTATGATGGGTAGATTGGGTTGGGCAATCGTGGAGGGGTTATATAAAGTTTATGGTTGCATATCTCGGCTAAAACACTCTGAGCTCTCAAGTAAGTGATAAAATGAAGTGATTCCACTGAGGACATGATACTATAGGCCTACATGTAAAGGTAAATAGTGCCATAGAACTTCTCTTGACTCAAGTCAATAAAATAGTATATCTATCACTGATATAATCAAGGATCGGCAAAAACAGAATTATACTGAATCAGCATTTATATATAGAACACTTACCACATCCCATCATCTAATGAAATTATTTTAAACGTTACATCTTTATAATGACTTGAAATTTCAGCTACATTTATAACGTATAAAATATCAAAGTGGATTTCTGTAGCACGCGTTGCTTTAGTATTTTGAAAAACCAGATACTGACCCAATGCCTCCCCATTGAAACTCCAGCACAGCAATTGTTGAGGGATATAGTCACCTATATACCTGATTTACTCCATTGGTACCATGCGCGCCTCCAGTATTACCTAAAGTTCTAGCTATTCAAAACAGAGTTATGTACCTTTTGAATTTTCATCCTTCAGTGATTATTAGGTTGGCCATTAGAATCAATTAAACAGTTTGTAACCCACCCTGCAATCAAGCTTTTCGGTATTTCTAGATCTACCATCTCCATATTCCGTGACAATCATCAATATCCATATTTCATTTTTCTAAGTCTCAACACGAAAATACAGCATAGTCACTGTTTCCAAAATGTAATTTTCGCCTTTTTCTTTTATATTTTCTCTTCACATCGGCATTGTTAAAAGGCATGGTCTCACATATGTAAATTTGCGACAGAGGCTATCAATTCAACCGTAGCAGCTCCCATTGTGGAAATTCCAATCAATCACTAAATGCTATTTGCGTTGCATATAAATTGTGTAAACGGCTGGTCCACATGAATGAAGTGGAAAGGTGAAGATGAAATATTTGTTTTTTCAGTATCTTTATTTTTCTAAGGGAATGAGACAGTGGATCACATTATTTTCCTCCAACTCTTATATTGATACAGGAAAATCAACATCTTAAAACTATTCCGTTGTAAATTCCATTTCGTTGCTCTCATCGCCGTGTTATGAGGCCACTAGACTTAATGTTTTGGACTTTACTTTTGCATTAATGAACTGTCATGTTCATTTAATTAATGCTATAAAAAATAAAATAGTTATAACCGTGAATAGCATCATTTGAAACATTGATACATCAACATGTAACACGTACATTTATTAAAGTTGACATACCATTACATTGCATGTCTGCAGGAATGTTCCCATTCTCAACAAATGGACGAGGATCGTAGATAGAAAAATGGACACCTTTACAGG